>CM060990.1:186073102-188988102 GCA_030765065.1 Deroplatys truncata
TTCTGATGAATTGAGTTTAATTTATGGATGCGCTTTAACTAGTGGCTCTTAGCGTCCCATTTTATATTGGGCATGAAAGACCGGAAATTTTGCTCAGAGGCCCCTTTATCAGGCTTGAGGTTATTTTACGTGCCGTAAATTACGACACAGGACCATCAGCTTTACTTTCCTTCCGAAGGAAGACATGCTAAGGATTTTTACGCCCGAAAAAGTCCATCGCCCTCCGCCGGGTTTTAACCTGCGACCTCGGGAACTAGAGGAAATTTCTGAAGTTTGAAAAGCTATGCTTAAGTAAAATGTCAAAAATATGAAACTCTTTTTATGTATACCCAGTGTAAATGTAAGAAAATGTCTAAACAAAGACGCAAGGGCAAATAAATGACAAAATAATGAAGTAAAATCGGTAAAAAATTCCAAAAGTAGAAAATGGCTTAAAATGGAAAAAAGTAATAAATATGCATTTTGATAATCTGGGACCGATGATAAGAATTTATTACACTTTAAAATTGTCTATAAGGCAACAATTAAAACATGACATGTCATCAGAACCCGGGCCCCGATCATAAGATCCTTGGCTCCTTTTTTTTTTCTTCTTTCTTTCTTTTTTTTTTAAAGCCAATCCATGAGCGTAGTAGAGAGGGGTTTACCGGAGAATATGCCGTAGCTCAGTGTAAGTATGCGGGACTGGTGGTGGAGAACCTCTACTACAGCGGAAGCCACTTCCGCTCCAGGAAAGCTCAGCTTTGGAATCAGGGTTCCATGGGTGAACATGGAGAGATTGACATTAAACGTAACTGGAAGTGTAAGAAGTTTACCGGACAATACAGGAGTGGGACTGAGACGGGGGACCTCTGGTCGGATTTCGGCACAAACACGGCATGTTTTTCAAATCGGATCAAATCCATCTTTAAGGATTAGGTTATCCTAGACTGTTCCAGTCTCGATGTGGATTGGTCCTATCATCTCTTGGTTGCTCGTCATCTTTTTCTCTTTCTGTAGGGTGGTACCAATTAGGTTGCTTTGAATACTTATACAGTAGAACGTCTTTTAACCAGAATAAAGGTGGGAAGGTGGTTCCGGATAACCAACATTTCGGATAAAAATAAAAATGTCATTCATAAGCTGCTGCTGTATTTACAAAAACAAATGTTTCATAGTGCATACAATACCTTTAACTACATATACAGTACTGATTTTGTTTGAAAAGTCCTCTATTTTCTTTTGCTTTTTTCACTTCATTTTCTAGCCGCTGTCACGTCACCGTTTCATTATAGCAGAACATCAGAAGGCTTTGATCATTCACATCTTTCGACAAACCGTAATGCTATCTGGCAAGGATTTTTAGAAAGAAAAGGTAGATTCACTTCCTTCTTATTAGTTTATGTTCTTGGCGGCAACTGGGAAATTCCTTCCATGAAAAAGTGGCGGAATGGTCTGTATCTCGCTGTCCGCAATACTATGTTCCCCACCAAGAAAACCGAAGCTGCAGCAATGACAGTCCGCCGCTGTGACATGACCGTAAATGATTGGCAGCTAAGGGCCAGCCTGCCTGCCATTAACGAAGGAGCCAAAACAGTTGTCAATAAAGAAGGGATAGAAACAGTCAAGGTCAGAGTCAACGCATTTCGTTGTGCATCCCTTTTTTATTCCTAACATAAGTTAACCAACGATGTTTCTTCAATTCGTTAGAGTGCAACATTCATAATCGTAGAAATGGAGCTGTGACAATTATTTTAAGATCTCCAAATGATACATCGGTATGCCTTTTTGTTCCATAAAGATTGTGTATTCTAAGTAATTTTTGGTACAAAGAGCCAAATTTCCTATTCAAAATTCCTTTCGGGTGTGATTTTAGAGGTACCGCTGATATATCACTAATTTTAGCGGAAAAATAGAAAAAAAAAGTATTTTAGTTTTTCTTCAAGGGCCATCGATGAAAGAAAAGAATGAAACTGTAAGCTATAGGATATTTTTGGTGCACAAAAGTCGAATGTTGCATTAGTATTTTGTTATCGCTCATGATTTTTTTGTAAGAGAGACATATGAGAAGAAAAACTAAAGAAAAATGGAAACGTCATTGATGAAATTCATTGAATGAAACATAACAAAATGAGCCCATTGATAACCAAAATATTGTTTTAATACGTGAAAGAATTCGTTGTTTGTTGTTAGGTCAACGACACCCTTTTAACAAAGGAGGAGACTTCTTAATGCATGAAAGAACTTCCTTTCTTCCCCTCAGGTCAGCGACACCCATTCAACAAAGCAGGGTGGCATTTCCTTGGGACAACAGGTAGCGTATACCTGCTTCCATTGCAAACTGCAGTTGTGTTCCAGCTTCCTTTGCTATCGGATGTGTTTGGAAAGTGCATTCTGTTGAATTTATTTTCTATACTGAAATTGTTATCGTATGTCAACAGTTTTATTTTACACGTATCGTGATTCGTAAAGTTTACAAGTAAGGCGAGTTCAAAATGTCATGATTGTGCCAAAGATGTTTTGCCATATATGTGGTCAACTTACGCCAAAGTCACAATGGCAAAACATTATACCCGCTATTCTCAAGGTATACAGACTTTATTTCGATTGCCTCTTAGGTGATCAAGATAAAGGCAAGTATTTGAGGCCCTACATTTGCTGCATTTCTTGTTATACATATTTATTTGAGTGGTATGAGGGAAAACCACGTCACATGTCCTTCGCGGTTCCGATGGTTTGGCGAGAACCAAAGGATCACGCAACGGATTGTTATTTCTGTCTGACAAAAATATCTGGTTTCACACCTAAAATCAAGCATTTAATCGTTTATCCTGATGTTAACTCTACCACAAACCTGTACCTCATGGATGTATATGCCCATTCCAGCTGCTCTTCGAAACATCGGAAATCTCGAAAGTCCAGGTTCAAGTTACCCCTTAAAATCAAGTTCCAGCGAATTTTCGGCTAGGTCTGATACATCTCCACACCTTATCCGTCAAGCATAACTGAATTACTTAGTCCGAGATCTTAATCTTTCAATTGATCAGACTAAATTACTTGGTTCAAGATTGCAACAAGAAAATCTATTAGCACATTAAACTAGTATCCTGCTTTCAGATATCGTAATAGACAGTTTTCGTCATATTATGAGGTGATAATGTATTTTGTGTATGCACAAACATAAATGGTATAGTGCAGCAAATAAATGCCTAGACGTCACAATCCTGAGGTGCGGCGCATTTTCATCGATTCGTCCAAAAAATAAAAGGTTGAAAGTTGTGCACAATGGAAATGAAATATCTCCCATTTCACTTGCTTACAGTACCTAAAAGTCGGAAGAAAACTAACGAAAATGCGGATATTCTTTTGAGGGAAATATGCAACATAGGATATGAAACATTACTATGAAAGGAAAGAATGACCTAAAAGAGAGTCATTCGTCGTAGAATATAAAATACTACCCCTGATTTATAGATCTAAGGTAATTCTGACTCCTCTTCATATAAAATTAGGTTTATTCAAAACCTTGGTAAAATTTTAAAGAAGATGGCGATGGATTTCTATATTTAAAAGAGAAGTTTCCGAAAATTAGTGACGCTAAGATAAAAGAGAGTATCTGTGAGTCCCCAGATCAGGGAATTGTTAAAATATAAATAATTTTTAAAAAATCAAATGATTTGGAATTTCCTAGTTGGAATTCTTTTAAGACAGTAACTGCTGACTTGCTGGGAAATATAAAAGCACCAAACTGTCATGATTTAGTAGACAATTTTTATAAAGCTACAGAAATTTAGGTTGCCGTATGTCTTCACTTTGTTCACTCCCACTTGGACTTCTTTCCCGCAACTATGGGTTCTGTCAGTGATAAAGAGGGAAAGCGCTTCCATCAGAACATTGAATGGAAATTCGATATCAAGGAAGGTCAGATGCGTTCATGATGGGATATTATTGCAGGTTTTTATACCGAGCTTAACATCTTCAGTTTTTGATTCATTTTAAGGCTAAAAACTATTCAAAGGGCATTTTTAAATACTCGGGCATATTTAAAAATGTGTTACCTCATATATTTAAAATAACTACAAAATTAGTGCATTTCAATCTACGCACTAAAATACAACTAATTAACTACAAAACGTCACCCGTTAGAGAAATTCTGATTTTATTTTTGGATTCAGTGGCACAAATTATCCCTTATACACACATTTTCAACTCGGATACTTAAAAGTTAACATTTGTTTGTTGTTCTTGTCATTGTTATCATTATTACTATTTATACAGCTCTGTTGCTTCCGCCTTCTGGCAGAAATATGCAGGTATGTCCTATGAGAAAGCTAAGGATCAAGGACAACTTAAGAGAGATGTGAAGTTTACTGTGCATCGAGTAGGGCGGAGTGAGGTGGAGCATTAGGGTTTTGTTTACCTGTGAGGCCGTGTACAATCCGCTTCATGACTAGAGGCACAATATACTATTTCTCATTCCGATAAGTGTCCTACTTCATTTTCCACCATCACTAGACTGTACTGTTTACAGTAGCAAATAAGACAGAGCATTGGCGTCCTTGTTTACATCAGCAGTACCTACTGTGTTTACGGAACTCTATAGTAAGGTTGCACACACATTTTCCACTCACTCTATCTGTAGGATATGGAAGCTTAACATTGGATTGGCTGCCTGCTTGTCATATCACCCAGCGCTTCTTTTTTGTTTATTCATTGTTGTTTTAATCGTTGCATATTCCTGCATTAAATAGCTTTCTAGAATCCCCATTCTTACATTTTGGTGATAGTTGGACTGGTAACTTCATACAGACAATAAATGTACAAACCACTGATTGGCAGGTGTCCCCCACGTGCCTACGTATGAAATAAGTTTAGTAAGTTATAAGTTCTATTTTTATTGTTCCAAAATTAATTCAGAGTTATAAATGTCACTGTACATGAATATGACTTCAAGAAATACAGCATTTTAACTGCTTTACTGATTTCTACAATTTTTTAAACTATATTTCTAGCCCTACATATATGATGGCTGAACCAATGAACACAAGGTTAAAAGTTAATTTGCTCAAGTTTTATTGCTAGAATTTGTCTCCTAAGAATGTAACAGCTAACGGAACAGGAAATACTATGAAACCAGAAATCGTAACCGATTATAGCATGGCAAAAATTAGCGTAGGTTGTTGTTAGATGAACTCATCAAGAGATTGACATTTCTATACACACCTAAACTTATCCTGCGGTTCTTTTCTATAATTTAGGTAGTACAGCACATAAGTATCGATAAAATCCTAAGACTATAAATCATTTAGAAAGGAATTTCTGCGTAAGTTGGCCTGGAAGATGATAAAGGCCAAATACAATACAGATCAACATTGTCACAAATGCACACTGAAATAAGGTTGCATGCATGCACTCTGTTGGTAGTAACAACTGAGAAGGCTTCATAAAAACCGAGACAGGGTTCCTGTCCTGATAGGGGAGACAGAGACCACACTACAAGAAAGCTGTGCCAAAGCTGGTTTTGTTGCGACCACTTGTGCGATATGTGTATGGAATCCGTCAATAACAAAATAGAAAATCCAAGAGAATATGTTGTTAAAAAACGCTCCCTTGACCAGAGTAGCCTAAGAAATCTGATTAAAGAGTTGTGACAGAAATAGTTATACCAGTCAATGTTTTGTGCGATAATCGAAGTAATGAAACCTTCCATAGTCCAGATAAGTACAAGGCTACGACGTCTAATAAAACACTAGCAAGACCATTCTGTGTTGTGATAGTGAAGTATGAAATTTAAGACGGGTGGATGAAAGCAGAATAACAGCAAATGAAATGCGTTTTATGAGAACTACAGCAGGATATACGAGATGGGACCATAGACGAAATGAAGTCATAATGAAAGAGCTTGGCCTGGAGCCTGTTCTCCATTTAATACACCCTATCAGAACTGGATGGGCCATTTAAGATGAATGAATCCCATAGAATCTATAAATTTATGCCCCATTACCAACCCCATGGGAAGAGATCTCTGGGACGTCCCAAGAAGAGGCGAAAAGAATATTTTGTTTTGTGAGATCGTAACAGGCCATATGTCCTAACTCTTCTTTCGATGATGTTGATGATGATGATGATGATGATGATGATGATGATGATGATGATGACGACGACGACGACGACGACGAAGAAGATGATATTTCTATGCGTTGCAAGCTTTAACTGTTTTTAAAATAATTATGCCCCCTTTATCAGAAGTAATCCTTTTTTCTCATACTATTGACAAGTCCACTCTGAGTATGTAATACCCTATACACTACGTGATCACAGGTATCCGAACACCTGGCTGAAAATGACCTACAAGTTCGTGGCGCCCTCCATCGGTAATGCTGGAAGTCAATATGGTGTTGGCCCACCCTTAGCCTTGATCGCAGCGTTCACTCTCGCAGGCATACTTTCAATCAGGTGCTGGAAGGTTTCTTGGGGAATGGCAGCCCATTCTTCACGGAGTGCGGAACTGAGGAGAGGTATCGATGTAGGTCGGTGAGGCCTGGCACGAAGTCGGCGTTCCAAAACATCCCAAAGGTGTTCTTTAGGATTCAAGTCAGGACTCTGTGCAGGCCAGTCTATTACAGGGATGTTATAGTCGTGCAACCACTCCGCCACAGCCCGTGCAGTATGAACAGGTGCTCGATCGTGTTGAAAGATGCAATCGCCATCCCCGAATTGCTCTTCAACAGTGGGAAGCAAGAAGGTGCTTAAAATATCAATGTAGGTCTGCGCTGTGATCGTGCCACGCAAAACAACAAGGGGTGCAAACCCCCTCCAGGAAAAATACGACCATACCATAACACCACCACCTCCGAATTTCACTGTTGGCACTACACACGCTGGCAGATGATGTTCACCGGGTATTCGCCATACCCACACCCTGCCATTGGATCGCCACATTGTGTACCGTGATTCGTCACTCCACACAACGTTTTGCCACTATTCAATCGTGTAATGTTGACGCTCCTTACACCAAGCGAGGCGTCGTTTGGCATTTTCCTGCGTGATGTGTGGCTTATGAGCAGCCGCTCGACCATGGAATCCAAGGTTTCTCGCCTCACGCCTGCCATAGTACTTGGAGTGGATCCTGATGCAGTTTGGAATTCTGTGTGATGGTCTGGATAGATGCCTGCCTATTACTCTTTACTAGTCTCTTCAAATGTCGGCGGTCTCTGTCAGTCAACAGACGAGGTCGGCCTGTACGCTTTTGTGCTGTACATGTCCCTTCACGTTTCCACTTCACTATCACATCAGAAACAGTGAACCTAGGGATGTTTAGGAGCGTGGAAATCTCGCTTGCAGACTTCTGACACAAGTGACACCCAATCACCTGACCACGTTTGAAGTCCGTGAGTTCCACGGAGCGTCCCATTCTGCTGTTTCACGATGTCTAATGACTACTGAGGTCGCAGATAATGAGTACCAGGCAGTAGGTGGCAGCACAATGCACCTAAGATGAAAAACGTATGTTTGTGGGGGTGTTCGCATACTTTTGATCACATAGTATATCTTGCTCTTTGACCCCAAGAATAGGAAAGAAACAACCAATGGGTGACAAAATGTGAACCATGCGCCTAAATGTGTAACAAAAGACTACGCGCCTATTGTATGGTTAGGTATTCGGTACCTGGTTATCATTCATGTGTACTTAAAACATTATGTTGGTCGATTCATACAATAATACGCTGATTACATGTGACGTAACTGAACTGCTATGCCATCTATAACACTACAGAGACTCATGATGATCCTACTCCGGGCTCGCGCAGTTCCCCTTTCGTCCATACCTTTTAACACCTTCAAAACAGCAGTCCACTGGGATCCATTCCCCGGATAAAGAATGAAATATGTGTATTTAAAATAAAATAAATTACGTTCATTGTAATTGTAATATTCTAATAAACTGAGTTCTCTTCCTTAGCTGCAATATGTGTTGCTTTCACGTTACCTGCAAAAATCAATAAATACGGCTTGGATTCAACACTGCTGCCATGTTGCACTACTCGCAAACACGCTCAAGGTCCTGCCATCAGTGCTGCCATCCGATCAGCATTTAATTACGCAAAATTAACAAGGTAAAGTGTTTTGTAAAAACTGAAAGTTCTGAAATTATAGTGTGGTCAACCAAAAACAGTCGTGTGTAACTTGATTACATATATGGTAATTGAGACGCTCGTATGAAAAACATACTGGATCTTAATTACTACCATCATAGTCTTGTTGCACAATATACTATTTTTTTTGTGGTTTTGCTATCAGGCTGACAAAGAGGTTTTCTATACCGAAAAGCAGATTCTAAACAAGGATAGCAGCCGAAGTTTTCTAGAAGAGTACAAAATGAGGTTTCAGGTAACAGAAAAACAAATCTACGATTTTGCGTTGTCTGTGTTTGGAGACAGCACTATCGGGCATATTTAATATAAAGCATTATTATGGGAGAGTGCTTGCTTATTGGTAAGTGAGAAAGAATTAATCTAGCGAATTCTTTCATAAATGGTACGGCAAGTACCGGTCGCTGGAGTGGTCGCTCCGGCGCTCCGCCAAGCTGAGGGTCGCGGGTTCGAGTCCCGCCACGGGCATGGGTGTTTGTGTGTGTATGTGTGTTGCGGAAATAAGCAGTATGAAAACAGTAAAACACAGTAGTAAAAAAAGAAAACGGGTTTCAGACTAGAGTGAGCAACTACTTTAACAAAGTTGATGTGTTGCAATTATTTCCACGGTATTGTTATACTTAAAAGGGTTATGTTTTCCTCGAAGCATAGCATTTTGAAACGTAATTTTTACGTCTTTCAAAATAAAATCCCAGATCAAACAGTTCAAAGCCTTTACAAGTGAGGCAATCTATGAAGTAAATGACATATTGTAGCCTTTGGAAGAGAAAATAACAAGTGGCACACTAGAAAATTAAAACCTATTAATCCGACTCAAATTGGCACATTTATCGGAAAGGGTTTGCCATCAGAGATTCTTTGTTCCACCTGATCCACAACCTCGGGTAATCTTGAATGACGCGACTGGCGGTCGCCGTGTTTGACACGTAGCAGATATCGGATGGAACTACCTTGCTCTGCGATAGCCTAGCTCACGCACCTACGGGCGGTAACGGCATTTGCTGTTCAGTGAAACACTATGGTGTATAGTGGGAATGCTCCTATTTGAAGCTGTCTGTTATTGTTTACTGTATATAGTTATTATGGTAGGTATATGCAGAACAGAGCGTGTTTGTTGTGTTAAGTTTTGCTGGAACGGAGTCATGTGTGGACTGTCAGTTTAGCTTTATATAGAAATTCTCTGGGTCATCGTTTCTAACACATTCACAATTTATAGTTCCTTAGAAATATTTAAATTGTCTGAGGCCGTGTTAGACAAACAGAAACATAGGCACCCAACAACGGTTCTAACCGAAGAACAATTAGACGAGTTAGGTACTGCCGTGGAAAGAAAAAAAATGGCATTACAACGTGTTTTTGTTGATACAATAATTGGCTGGCCTGCTTGCTCTCCAGATCTAAATCCATGTGATTTTCAGGACCTGGATTTTGATGACCTAAGAATGTTTGAAAAATGACCTATAAAATTAATGTTAATAATGCCATGATAATTAGAAAAAATACCTTAAATTGGGATTTATTTAAATCATTAAGATTACTGTACAGAAAGTTATAAATTAATTTATATGCTGTATCACAAGATACTTCTCCAATTAATGCACTTACACTTCAAAACATCTTCATTTCTTACAAATCTGTAAACAGATTTTGGATAAACCAGCTTTTTTCAACTATAACAGTCATAAGGGCAAAAACACATCAGTTTGTCACATGTCGGAGGTCTGCAAACTTAAACAGCTGGCTTTGTTATACCGTCTCTAGATGAACTTGAATTAAGGTTACCTTTATCATCTATTTGTATGCTACAGTAGAATGTGTACAATCAGCAAGTCCTAACTGAAAGCTGTTGCACACAAGAGCTTAAGATATCCTCTGCAATGCCAAAAATTAATGCATGCTATGTTTTAAAGTTGTGGCCATGGCATTGGATTTTTCAAGTTTGATTCTAACCTTCCAACTTAGTCTTCACATGGCACATATGAAAGAGCAATTAATACACACTTGAGATTAAATTTAATTTCTTTTGATTATTCATATTTATAAACAAAATTTGTAGCTAATATACAAGAAAACTTGCTCACAGCAGCATCTCCAATGGCACAGTCTTAAGAGGAAGGAGGTGTGGAAATGTGGGCAGCATTAATACAGAATAAGTGATAAAACATTTCATATTTATTAAAATTGAATAACAATCAGACAGCTCTTGGCAATCTCCAAGACAGGCTACAGATCAGTTTCTCCTGTAAGAAAGAAAGAAACATGTCCTTGATAAGATGGTGTTAAATCAAAATACATAAACTTTAATTAGAAGCAGAAGTTAACAAGTATGAAAAAGAGCTACAGGAGATAGATATAAAACTGTGTGGGTTTCTTTTGTATTTTGATACAATATTAAGTACTTACTGGAAATGCTATGAATGTGTTTGTGTGCGTGCACATGCTGTTTTTAAGATCACTGTGATTTTATAATATTAAGCATTTCCAATACTTTTGTAAATTTCTTTTTTAAATTTTATGGTATTCATTACAATAATTGTAAGTATTATCTAAATACGCTGCTAATAATTCCTGTGTTTGTGCACGTGCTCTCTTTAATAAGATAACTGTGATTTCATAATATTAAGCATTTTCAGTATGTTGTTTCTAAATTGAATAGCTTTTTAAATTTAATGGCAATCGGAAGTAATTTCAAGTATTATTACCTAAATACATTGTTGATAATTGCTGTTCTCACAGCAGTATTACCCCTCCTGTTCCCCTCATGTACATCTGGCTGTGGAATTTCCCCATATACTGCTCTTGCAGCACGTGCAGCCTCATCTAGCTCAGGGACCTCATCCATTGCCTCTATAGCGATGTTGTGCAACACAAATGCTGCTACAATGATCACAGGTACACGAAGTAATTTCACTCTCAGCCCCATGCTAAGGCAAGGAAATCTTCTCTTGACAACTCCAAAAGTTCTTTCGATCGCAGATAGAGCTCTCCTGTGGGAATGATTATAAGTACGCTCTGCATCAGTCTCTTCATGTAGCACTGGGGTTAACAAATAGTGACAACACCGATAACCACTGTCTCCTAGGAGCACACCTTCAGGCATTTGTGTATGGACCCTTGAGTTCATAAAGATGTTGCTGTCATGGGCAGATCCTGGCCACCTTGCTACAATAGTTAAGCATCTGAGCTTTGAATCGCATATGACTTGAACATTTAATGAAAACCACCCATGTCGGTTTCTGTAAATCTCGGCGTTATTGCCCCCAGGAGAAGTTATTGGTATATGAGAGCAATCTATTGCACGTAAGACACCAGGGAAGTGACTTGCGTTGAAAAATTCGCGTTTGTTGCGTCTTGCTTCATTCCCTGCAGCGGGCATTTTAATAAACTGGGGTTTAAGCCCAGCAATGAGGTTGGACAGGCGATGAATTGCTCGGCAAGCTGTAGCTGTGTCCACCTGCAACAAATCGCCAACAACCATCTGGAAGGTTCCTGTGGCAAAGAATCTTAAAGTTAATAGAATCATTAACATCGGCGATAATGGTTTATTTCTCCTTGTTGGCCGAGGAAGGGATTCGCGCAATCTCAGCTCCAAACTTTCCACTGTGTTTTTATTTAACCTGTATCTTATTTTAAATTTTTTATCATTCAAATCCCTCAGAGGATTGCATCTTTCATGGAAGGTGGAGGAGCACGATGAAGTTCATTATTCTCATCGTCTGAGGAAATATCCGAATAATCCGACATCTGAAAAATTACAAGATAACAGAGAAATTGGTGGTTATGTACGTATAGAATTATATTTGCAAGCAATTAGAGGTTATGTTGTCGTAGGATAAAGATAAAGTTGTAATAAATCCTAATCAACTTTATTTATGAACGTATATGTGATTGACATTAAAAGCAATTCTGAGCTGCAGAATAAAGAATTACGACAGATTAATTTACTAATTTGGACTACTTGCAACAGATTCCGTACTGGAATATCTCGCTCTAGTTTTAAGTAAAAATTAACCGAAGGAGGAGATAGAAGTCTTATTTTACATTATTTATTAAAAAATTAACTTACCTTTTCGTCTGATATAAAGTGCAAATATGTCCATAAAATCCACTTCTTTTGCTGCACTTTGATAGGAAACTTGCCGAACGCTATTTGATCTCGGATCAGTAACCTTGAACTTAGAAATTTCTCGAGTCAAAAGTTGATCTCAGATCAGAGAACATGATCGTAGATCAACGTTTATACAATGAAAATTCGCAGGTTCAGCTTGATCTCAGGTTAGTTTTCTCTCTGATCTAAGATCAACTGCGTTATACAATCGGGCCTAAGTTTGGTTAAATGAAGGTTGTAAGTATAAATGTATGCATATGTATGTATAAGCAGTGGAGTGAAGTGCTAAGTGTTACAGTCACACGCGAGTGACCATGTGTCAACCGATCTTGCTTGGTCGACAAAATAAACAAACAAACAAAAGCAGAAAAAAACAAAGGGACCATAAAATTCTGCGTGAAATGGCAGACTATGTAAACAAAGCAAACTGGAGAACTGAATAATGTAACGTCAAAAGTACCAACCAGTTAACCAAATATGTAAATAGTGTATTATTATTATTATTATTATTATTATTATTATTATTATTATTATTATTATTATTATTATTATTATTATACGAGCACAAATGTGTAAGTATCAAAGATACCTTAGTTTTCAGTGGTACATTATTGCGTTTCTATCGTGCATTTCATCTGGTGTAGTGTAATTAGATAACCCATTTTATGTATTTTATTTGTAGTGTAAAATATTTATTGCACAATTTTAGTGTAACACAAATCAAAGAAAACATTTATAATGAATTACCAACTGGTTTGACTCAAATATATGTAACCAGAGGATATTTAATTATTATTGTTTTTTTAATAAGTGTTTAGACACCAAGTCGTGTCGCAGTGGGTTGGAGCGAGATGCTCTGGTTCCCCGCCGCGGAATGTGTCCGTGTTCAATCCCATCCATGGAGGTGCGATTTTAGGTCCCGGGTATAGAAACGGTGCCCACTCAGCATTGTGAGGAAAGTGAGGAGCTGCTATTGGCAGCGGTCCTGGCCTCATGAGCCAACTTTCTGGCTGGGGGATGCGTGATGCTGGCCACATCACCTCCTCGTATCGGTTGGATGATCGCCCACCTCTGCCGTGCGTACGTGGGTTTTGCGCCACAGGATTTATTTTTATTATAGGTAGCAAAGTTACTACAGTTTTCAGTGGTATATCATACTGTGTCTCTTTTGATAACATGCACCTTGTGTAGTGTAGTTGGATAAATTTATGTATTTTATGTATTTTTTGCACTGTTTAAAGATTTCTTGTGCATTTCTTTTTTAGATGAATGAAATAAAAGAGTTATAATGCAGTAACAGAAAAGGTAGGAAACGCTCACCACCTATCAATTCCAACGTAGAGTGTAACAATTGCTCACACAATTATTATATGAGGAATTCTCCATCAGCCTTTTAGTCCGATGTAGAATTCATCACGTGGGCATCTGTAACCATACATTGCGTAGGAGATAAATTAGATTGAAAATTAGATATATAATAAAACTGAGTCAGTAAATAAACGAACCACAGCATTAATAAAATTTAATTAGCACATTGAATGCCGCGATAGTGAACGCGAACAAATGCAGTTCTCAGGTGAGAAAACTTGCGAGTTGAAAAGGCGACCCTTCTAATGACACGGGCCCGCGTAGCCGTGGTCGCTGGAGTGTGTAGCTTCGACGCTCCGCCAAACTGAGGGTCGCGGGTTCGAGTCCCGCTATGGGCATGGGTGTTTGTGTAATTGCGCTAATAAGCGGCAAAGGAAAACAGTAACAACACAGTAATGATAAACTGGGTAAACAAGGGAAATTAAAAAAAAATGAACGGACACGAGGAAGGCACTTAGGCTGGACACAAAAGAGCTTTAAGATAACCCAAAAGATTTACCGCCAGGTCGGAAACGCACATTTCTTTGTTAACCTCGTGCTCCAAAATAGAGAACGGGAATTAGGCAAAAAGTACGTGTTATATCATATAATCAGACGATGTAGCGTGTGAAAATATCGGGGCCGATAGCTTTCTAAACGTAAAGGGGGCGTAGCCAAATATTATACATAAAAATGACGAATCAGAGTAAGATTAGATATCACGTGTCACTAATAACCGTGAAACAGTCACGTAATCAAGAAAACGCAGGGAAGAATTCCAATGTGGCTGCTTTTGAAAATTTACAGACGAGGCACTCTTCGTGGTACTCTTCTCGATTAAACTCCTCGAGTGACATACACGATGTGTACGCAGGTAGCTTTGCCCCATATAATATAATCTCGAATTGGAAATTAGAAAATTTCCGCCTGTTAGCGAAACAGTTCATTATGTTTCGCGTAACTATTTCGCGAGCTAGTGAAACAGGCCATCATTATCATGTGCATCGTGATAAATGTAGCTTCGCGACGCATAGCTTCGGGCAAACTTTAATACTGAGATAAGTGGAAAGTCACGAAGAAACCCATGGTGAGTGTGGTCGGCCCGAAGGAAATCGAACCCGAATACGAGCCTTAAACGTTACCGCGGAGCCATCTCGTTCGGCCTAATCTTTGAAGTAGTCTGCATCCGAGGTTTCGTGTCCTCACTTGCTACTCTGGAGTTGGTAAACGTGTATATGCGGTGAAGATGTGCGCCAAGATTGTGTGTCCCGTTTTCATTCTAAGGCGGTTACGCCGACTGCACGAGGGAGGTTTTGATCGATAGGGAATCAGGTAACAAGGCTCTCCTATTTCTTGGCGGCTGATAACTCTGCGAGAAGTTGCTTGTACCACGAGTTCATCGCTGAGTTGATTTGTACTTGGATGTCTGGAGTGAGGAAAGGCTGGTTTGCTGAGGACGATAATGTTACTTGCTTTGCTAGTTCGTCTCCCATTTCATTGCCATTGATGTTAACGTGAATGTAAATTTATTGAAAATTCAGCTCCCATTCACGATTGAGGTGGTTCAATTTCATCCTAAAATCGCTAGTTCTCTTGCAGTCTGATTATGTGTTGTGGGAGGGGTTCCGACATTTATTCAACAAGAAATATAAGAAGATGGGCTTATTTCAACAAGAAGTAACTGTCCGTGCAAATGTGATGTCTGTCGTAAACAATTTGAAGGGCACATTGTCTCAGTTCGGCTTTAGTAGCTGCATGCTTGAGTAGGTGAGGATTTTTTTAGACTGTATTGAGCTTGCGGCAAGTGTTTATGGTGTTATAATAGAAATGCCTTTTTAACCTGAAGCTCATTGGTAACAATTACTAAGAACTTGACATTAGTTTAGGGATCCCAGACGTCGCGATTTTGGTGGGACAGTACCGAATTTAAGACCTTTGTCCCGTGTCCCGCCTAAATGTCTGCTGGGACAATATTTGTCCCGCCTTTTTCCCGCCTGTGTTTTTTGGGAATATATTTCAACATTTAAACAGAAAGGTGCGTTGTGTTATGCATTATTTGCAATAGTGATGGCTTCTTCTAGTAGAAAGTGTGTATTTTTAGATGTTTTAAAACATGAATTTAGATTTCTCGTTTGCGAAGAAGGTGACGTTGATAAGGTGAGTGCGTGTAAGGTGTGTGTTTACATGTGTATGTTTTTTTTCACAGGTCATGATGGTGGAAATGACATACTGAAACATACAAAATCGTAGGATGCTTCTACACATACACGGTTCCACCAAATACAACCCAGTCCTACAAGTTCCTATCTAAATTAAAGGTACACTTCTATAGACGTAACTATATTTTATTATAACTTTTTTAATTATTCGCTCTTTAAGTGGATGTTTCGCTTTTTCATTTTGTAATTATGGAATCCCTAAAATAACTTACGTATTTCTAAATATGAGCGTTTTTACTAACAGGAAGATGCATGTTCAAGCTCTCTGCGTGTCTTTTGTAGTACAATCTACTGTGAAATGTAGTTTAATTTCCGCTTCTAAATTTAAATTAAATTGAGTTTTATTTATGGACGCCCTATAACTGCTATGGTTCTTAGCGTCCCATTTTATATTGGGCGTGAAAGACCGGAAATTTTTATCACAGGACTCTTTACCAGGCTCGAGGTTCTTTCACGTGCCGTAAATCTACGACACGGGACCACCGGCTTTACTTCTCTTCCGATGGAAGTAAAGCTAAGGATTTCTACTCCTGAAAAAAGCTATCGCCCTCTGCCAGGTTTTACCCGCGACCTCGGAAACTAGAATTTCCACTTCTGGTACCATATGTTTGCTATTCCTTTGCCCGAGAGCTATGAACTGTACAAAAAAAGCGTTTCATTCCATACAAGAGGACATTAATAAAATCCTGTTGTTTTGTGGGTACGCATAAAAAGTCATCAATGTAAAAGCTTTTCAGATCTTATTGTATAACGATGCGCAACAAAACATAAAATACGATTATAGGCAGACGCTCCAACAAGAGTAGTGAAATGATCATTTCTAGGTTACCGTATTGTGTGTCTGAGTAGTGATTGGCAATGTCTACTCAAGCAAGGATACATTCAATACAGGTTGTAATTTCATTTATATATAGAAAGCAACCTTGACGCGCGAGGCACTGTTAAGATCAACCATTTGGCACTGATTCACAAATTCCCCATGTGGAACCAATCAGAATGCAAAATCACATAGAGGGAAATAGTGCATTGCTATACAAGCGCATTTTTACAGTGCAGTAAGTGCACCTTTACAGATCGAGGAAGAAGCCTTAAAATACGAGACGAAGTTGAGTATTTTCACTTCCAAGTTTCTGCAAAGCATTTAATGCAGTGTGTTGCATACTATGATTTCGACGATAGCGAGTAATAGAAATATTTACGCTAAAATAAAATTAATCACTGTCAGCTGTTCGAAAGCAGTGTCAATGTCGACCTGGCTACCTCTGCGAACTGGTAATCGATTATTTAACGCCTGGTAGTGTTGACAAAGCCAGTCAACATTTGAAGGTGAGATGACTTTTGCGCCGAAAGAGTTATATTTAAATGCTGCATGTATTAAATTGTAAGTAAATGCTAACAAATAAAGGAGAGTAAACGCGGTAATACTTAAATTGTAACATTCAACTTTAAAATGTGATTATATTGTCAGCAATAAATACAGGGTGAATTACCTAAAACTTGCACCGCAAATATTTCGGAAATGGAAAGTGCTATTGATGTGCAGTTTTCACAGCATTGGTTGGTGGTCAAGGGCTCGTACATTTAGCCTATAAACAGATTTTAACAATACTGAGAAAGTGTATTTTTGAGCAAACATACAATTTTTTAAATGGAACAATGCCTAGTTACATCAACATAATAAAGATAGGGTAAATTAGAACGTCAATGGTCTTTGTTGCAGAATTCTAGTGCAAGTGGTATACATATCAATAAATCGAAGATTAATTGCATTTTATTAACGTCTGCGGTAAATGCAAACGCACGGAGCGCAGGGATTTAAACTTCCCAACCATGATAGCATGATAGCAAGAAATACTATCGTCGAAAAAATAGATTATGCAACAGCAAGTAGTCCGGGCGATTAAGTGCCGTTGCTTAATGGCATCCATGTGACAGCTTTCTGATCTTAACACCAACTATAATATTAGTGCCAAATGTACTCTTTCAAAAACAATAAAACAATCTGCACACGTTGGAGGCCTACTCATGGAAAATTGTAATAAATATCAGAATCAAAATGTAAGCTCTATATTAAGCGTTGAATATATACTTATATCCACTAGGGCCCGGATTTTTAGGTCTTGTTAGTCTTCGTTTTAGTTTTTCTGTAGCCTTAAAATAAATTTGTTTATATTTTCTTTGTAGAGTAATATGAATAGCACCAATAAATTGTCTACTTTTTATTTTAATAACATTTATTTAAAACCTTTTTCACAAAAGTACACCCTATCAATAAGCATCGTAAAACACACAGAATATATTTTACTTTGCCCTTTGTTTGCATTTCTTAACAATGTAGTAGATGACTAAAAAGCATATCTATCCAAATAATTGTCTGGCGTGAACGATTTACTATTATCACTTTCTGTTTTTCTTATTGTAGTAAGATTTATAACTATTCACAAGAAAATGTACGCATAATAAATTTCACTGTTTCTCTTACTTTTTTTTAATTGGTGTTTTTGTGTTAACATACATGACCAAATTTTCTGGCATGAACGATTTCCTATTATCACGTAACACATTATGCTGAAGAAAAGATTCTCTCCACAGAACATAACATAATTGGAGCATACATCATGGATGCTAATGCTGCAAGTCTAGGACTAGCTTTCCTGTACATTTTCCTCCCTGCAGTACTGAACAAATTAGCTTCATGTCTTCAAAGCTAGGATTGTGTTTAAGAATTCTTTGCAGCTTCGAAGAACATGCAACTCCCAATGGTCCTGGTACTTCTTTTCTGGAAACACTGCCAATGATATCCAAAGCGTCTTTGAGTGGCAGGACAGCGCTTTCCAAGCAGAGAATAACTTCTGCTATAATACCAGGTGGCCCAACCGCGAGTTATTTCAAGTGTATAGATATCCCTTCATGTGTTAAAAGATTTGCCAAACTCTACGGGGCAATTCCAAGCAAACGCAGGTCAGTGAGGAACTGGCGAATTAGCGTGAACGAGCTTGGTTGTTGTTGTTCCATACCTCGCCTTTAACTACAATGGTCTTATCAGCGGTCTTTCCTTTGGAACATATTATTGTCCATAGGCTATGGTGTTAACTCGTATTCGCTTGTCGTCGGTCTGGATGGCTCAGTTGGTTAGGCGCTGCCTTCTGACTCCAAGGCCGCGGGTTCAAACTCGGCCCAGACCTATGGTTTTAAGTGCTTAAAAGCGACAGCTCCATGTCAGTAGATTTACTGCCATATAAAAAAGAACTCCTGCGGGACGAAATTCCGGCACACCGGTGGCGCTGGCAATTGACAGCATCGTTAACAAACAATATATTTTATTTTATTTATATTCGCTTGTCGTCGAGTTTCTAGAAAAAATTGGGCTTTAATCGTTAGATAATACACACATTCACACTCTCATACTTTCAGACTCTGGGGTGGACAGGGAATAATCTTGGCTAGAGAAAAATTTCTACCCCCAGTCGGGTATCGAACCCAGGACCCTTCACACGGCAGGCAGGTACAGCAGGCTCCAAATGTTTTCCGGTGGACCAGGGGTGTAGAGGAAGAGGGGGAAGGAATGTCTTCTCGACTAGTCATGTCTGGCTATAGCCGACAGTAAGTGCCGGTATCGTCTCAAAGAACACATTTACTTTTGTGTATGCTCGTATAATTCAGCGACCTGACTCTAAGAGGAAAGAAGACCAAACTAGATACTTTTCTCTTTACTAGATCTATCCAAACGAAATAAATTAAAATTTTCTTTACTTAATATGTTGTTTAAAAAGCAAATGTTGCACTATTTATGCGGCTGCTATAGAAGTTTAGGATGCATTATTCAGTAATTCTCTTGAGAAACAAGATACACCTAATGCATATCTTGTTTTTAAAGTTTGTTACTAATAATAATAATAATAATAATAATTGTTTCATAATTATCGCGCAATGAACTGCTCTACGCTAACTCCGACAGCAGAGGGTATTTATTATCTTGAATATGACTTTGTTTTGCTTTTTAATCTTCATAGAGATTGATTACGAGGTTTAACGCTAAGTGTGTAGTTTCATACAGTTGGCACATTCAATTCTGATAATATTCAAGTAACGTTTTAAAAATATGGAAGAAAAAGAAATATTAACATCAAACTGTTGAAGCAGTTTGAACACAATTAAGTGCAACATTCAATTTTCTTTAAAATGAGATATATTTTATGTTTGTTACTGAAAAACGAGTATAGATTGTTTTATTTGAAACATAATTCCCCCTTACACACACTCGCAAGACAAAGGAAGAAAAACCGTGCCAACAGTATAGTGGACGTAGAGTAAAAACAGCTATTGTATCTAAAAGGAGAAACTGTTAATAGATGCGAGGAAACAACCTTTAGCGCAAAATATGCAGTTTCTATATAGCTGTTTTATTCGGTTTGGATAACATGTAAGCTACATTTTCAAAATAGTGACACGAAAGTGTTAATGCATAACGGTAGATGTGCTTTTGTTGCAACTGGTTCCTCATTTGAAAGCACTCTATTCTGAAAATTCAATTGCTTTCACAAGTAAACTTGCTTTCAAATTAAAAATCCGAAGAAAGAAAAGATAGAAAAAGCTTCGAAAATAGCATACGATGTTAGACTTAGATACTTTGTATTGTGGTTCACGTTCTGAATTCTTAAAATGTTTCTCTTCCCTGGTCTGGAATGGAACGGAATGTGATATATTCATATCTTTATTTATTAATTGAAACCAAATAGAGTATTAAGGGGAAATTAAGGCGAAGATAACCTTTTCTATAGTGTTGCTGATAGAATGCTGAAATTTAGTGTACCTGTTCATTATGCCAATGCAAACAATCTTATTAATTTTGGCACAACATTATACCTGATTTTTCATTTCATTTTAAATTTCATACTAAAATATGAAGAATATCTAGGCACTCTTAGAAATACTATTATTTTTATTTAAGGTTTTAATTGTATATTTTTTGTAAAGTAAAGCTAGAGAGTTATTTCTCCCTCATCGTTCATAGTCCTTAATTCATACGCATTTTCTAACATGCTCCTCACGCAAAATTAGGCCGGTTGGCGCTCTGAGGGCTCTGGCAGTTCCGCGCCGTAATTTTGCAATCTTGCCTTACGTCTGTTCGTTCATCAGTTTCACTGAAGCTTGTGTGCAGTTCGGAAGTGATTTTAATGTTTATTGTTACATGTGGCTTTTATTTTGTGTCATAATAATGCCACTACAGCAAAGAGTTTTCATGTACTCTCGAGAGTATGAAATCTTGCTATATAATGCGTAGTGGTTTATGTTGGTATGGAAGTACCGTGGGCTCCAAATGTTTTCCAATGGGCCAAGGGGTGTAGACGAAGAGGGGGAAGAAATTTCTTCTCCACTAATCATGTCTGGCTATAGCCAACAGCAAGTGCCGGATCGTCTCAAAGGTCAAATTTATTTCCTTGTATGCTGGTATAATTCAGCGACCTGACTCTAACAGGAAAGAAGTCGAAACCAAATACTTTTCTCTTTACTACAACTATTCAAGCGAAATAAATTAACATTTTCTTTGCATAATATGTTGTTTAAAAATCAAATATTGCACTCTTTATGCGGGTGCTACACAAGTTTAAGATTCAGTAATTTTCTTGAGAAACAAGGTTCGCATAATGTATATCTTGTTTCTAACGTTTGTTGCTAGTAATAAATAATAATATTAATAATAATAGTTTCATAATTATCACCAATAGAACGTTCTACGCGTGCACCGAGGGTATTTATAATATGAGTTCGTTTTGCTTTTTAATTGTCATAGATATTGATCACAACGTTTAACGCTAAGTGTGTAGTTCCATACAGTTCGCACATTCAGTTCTGATAAAATTCAAGTAATGTGTTAAAGATATGGCAGCTGAGGCAGTATTTTATTACCTGAATAATTTTAATTGTATTTTATATAAAGGTAAATTCAACAGCCCACCTTGAAACAATATGTATGTAATAATTATTTAAATTGTATGTAACAGTCATTGCAAATGCTTATTTTTATTGCAAACATGTTTTATTAATGTTATGTTAATATATTACATACTTTAATAATGCAAGAGCTGTGAGAATAATAAGTTTTGAGTTGCTAACAATGAGGTAATAATGAGGTAACCTTGTAGCAATAATGAGTTAGAGTGTTTGAAAAGTTACCAGTCATGATTATATCAAAGATAAGGTAAATTCAGTAACAGTTTAAAATTAGCCAATCAATAGCAAGGAAAAAGTTTAAGTAAAATGCAGATATTCTATTGGACTAGAATTAGCCAATCAGAGACTTGAAATACCAAAGCTTACGGGTTTTAACCGTTTAAAGTTGCTCAGTCGCTGGCAAGCCTTGGTAGTGAACAAATGGAAGATGTGTTATCTACAGAGATATTACGTGTAAATCGTAAAATATGTATACGCGCTAAGTGAAAGTATTGAAGATTCTCACAGTTCTTAAAAATTGTAGTGCTTTATAAAAATGTGCAAGAACTAATAAAAGAAGTGAATTTAAAAACTTAAATTTTGTGATATCTACAATCATTGTCATACCGCGCCCTGCCTAAGACACGTGACTCTACAAACAAGACTGACGCAGCCGAGGCAAATTCAAACATTAATAATATATAGAAGCAGTGTTAATAACAAAGTTAAATATTATAGTGTAAAACTTGGAGTGTAATAACAAAAAACACATCTTGAAATCAGCTTCTCATACGTAGCAGCATATTATGTAATAACAATAACTATTACGTAATCAACAAAATTCAAACCGGCGCCCAAAGCGTGTTCCAGGAACTCCTTAAATGCAACTAAATAAATATTACGTAAAAACAATAACTGAAACAAAACATTCTACTTCAAGTTGGCTCCCATACGTGGGGCAGTTAAAATTACATAACCAAACAAAACAAAAGCAGTACAACATAACCTTCTTCAAGTTTTAAACAATACATGAAGCAAATAACGATCTTCAAGTTTTAAACATTACGTTAACAAACATACCAATCTTCAAGTTAAACATATTACGTAAGCATACGATCTTCAAGTTTACGTAAAAACAATACGTAACAACTACTAATTCAAGTTACGTAAAAATACTTTACGTAACCAAAACATCATCTTCAAGTTGGCTCCCAACGTGGGGCTAACAATAACAGTAAAACTTCAACAAAAATAAACATCAACAACTTAAACAACACATCTTCTTCACAGCAAAAGTAATATTAATGTCCAACTGTTGAAGCAGTTTGGGAACAATTAAGTACAACATTAAATTTTCTTCAAAATGAGATATATTTTGCGTCTGTTACTGAAAAACGAATAAAGATTGTTTTATTTGAAACACAATTTCTCTTACACACACACACACACACACACACACACACACGCACACACATACACACACACACGCACACACATACACACACACACACTCTCACAAGAGAAAGGATGTAAAACCGTGCCAGTCGTATAGTGGACTTAGAGTAAAAACACCTATTTAGATATTGTATGCAAAATGTTAATAGATACGAGGAAACAACGTTTAGCGCAAAATATGCAGTTTATATATAGCTGTTTTATTCGGTTAGGATCATATAAGCTAAATTTTCAAAATAGTGACACGAAGTGTTAATGCAGATAGGTTGATGTGCTTTTGTTGCAATTGGTTCATTTGAAAGCACTCTATTCTGAAAACTAAATTGCTTTCAAGTTGCAAATCTGAAGATACCCCCCCCCCAAAATGACTTTGTATTACGATTCACGTTCTGAGTTCTTAAAATCCTTCTCTTCTCTGGTCTGGAATGGTATGTGTAACGGACGGGACTCGACCCCGTTCCAGTGAATGAGCATATTGTGCTTGTGCCCCTCGAGGGGGCGCTCCCGGGAGGGAGGAACGAGTTGAGAGACACCGAGCGGCCGGAACCAATGACAAAGTTCTTAAAATTTCCAGATTGAGACGCCCTGACAGTTGGGCAGGCAAACCGGGGACCCCACCCCAAACAGAGGGGCTAACGCCCCCCAAGAAGCGGTCCTTATACCCTGGCAACCAGCCGAAGACCGAGAGACGGATAAGGTTCCACAGAGAGCATTCTTTTTCTATTGCCACGCCGCACTGGAATACCATCGCCGACACTTCCAAGCCTGAAACAGACCTAACGGGGTTAAGGATGAATGAAATGAGGAATGGAACGATATTCGGGGGCTGAGAGAAATCATATCAGCATTCGCCTGACGACCCGGGAAAACTCGAGAAAAAACCCGTGGATCAGATTGGGCGGTAGCCGGGATGCGAACTAGGGATCTCTCGAATGCGATTCGCACGCGTTACCGCGGCGCCACCTGGACGTAAACTGGAAGATCCGTTGTTCAAATCTCGGCTATGACATTGATTTTTTCAATCTGATTCTATCTTTCCAACCTTGTCTTACACACGGCTTGAGTGAAAGAGTCTTCTTGTTAATTGAAATGGACTGCCATTACAAACTTCGTTGTAAGTATAAGAAGAATGCAGTGGCTCAAACGATAGTCAGATTTTTATGTGGTGTCTTTGAAACTGCACGCTCTTTGCATTACCACGAGCATTATGATTAGGAAGAATTATATTTAAGTATAGATGAAATTATTATTTTAAATTGAACAAACTAATGTGTTGAATTCACATAACTTTCTGTTTTCACCATTCTACAAATTCTTTTTTCTAAATCTCATTTTTCTGTCTACTTCTTATAATCCAGATAAACTTGCAAATCACATTTAGCTCATCTGTGCGGTGTGGGGGTCTGCCTCACATTCACGAGGTCCCGAGTTAGAATATCGCTTAAAGTGAAATACCTGGGTAAAGCTTTTTCCAGGGTTTCTTCTTACCTGAGAAGATGAATGTTGGATTTTAATTTCTAGGGACCTCGGTCTCATTTGGGCATCTTTTTAACTATTTCGTTCATTCAACGTCCGTAATGGCCTACCCGGTTAAAGGACCAAAAGAAAAAGTTCACATTTACACGTTTCGTTGTAGTATACGTAGATAAAGCGATAGTTACATTTTCAAAAAGCATGTCACTCACTACGTGTTGCTTTGTAATTCCATGCTGTTTGTCTGACCGCGACAAAAACAAAACGAATAACGATTTCCCAGTTACAAAAAATATTCAAACCAATAACAAAAAATATCTGGGAATTAGTTAATCTCATAAAATATATGTATAACAAACTGCGTGCTTTAACGGGGTTTGCATTTCTTGTGTAACAAAACTTTGTCCAATCTTTTAGAGTTTACCAATTATACAAAAGTCATTCAGAATGAAGAAGACTTTAGAGGCTCTTCTCAGTCAGTTCAAAATATATATTTCGTTTGTCATGAACATATTTTAAACAGTGAGTATTTTAATGAAAATCATTAGAGCCACTTTTAAGAAAATAAATTTCGAAAATTTTTCCATGTAAAGGGTTATTCAGGATGGGGAGATTTTCTTGAAAATCCTTGCCACATCTTTGAAAATGCTGAACCTAAATATCAAGTTTGGTATTTAACCGACTTTTCGCTTTGGATTTATGTTGTTCACAGAGACGCAAGCATATGAAGCTTTTGCCCTAAAATATGATGTGTTGCATTCGCATGATTTTCTCTACTCACTCTTCTTACAAAGCTTATTTTGCACCTATGTCATGTTAATACCCATAAACCTCCATCACTTATTTTCACAATTCGTTGTAGCTATAACCAGAACATATTAAGCTAAAGCGACAGCCAAATCCCTCAAAGCTGATCGCTACGTGATAGCTTTGGATTGGTTGGCTACGGAGGGGACTCGGCACTGATCCACATAGTGGATATTGTGCCTACGCCCCACAAGGGGGCGTCTCCGGGAGGCAGGATGAGGCGAGACAAGATTCCGGGCGTCCGGAACCAGGAAAAACGGCACAGGAATGGCAGGGTCCATACGTTTTCAGATAGAGACTCCCCATCAGACGGACAGGCAGGCCGGGGACCCCATCCAGCACAGAGGGTGTCCAACGCTCCTCAAGGAATTTAGGATTCTCCCGACAGTCAGCCGAAAGCTGAGGGATGGAGAAAGTCACAAAAAACATCCTTTTCCCCTGTCACACTGCACCGAAACACCATCGCCGACACTTCCAACCCTGAAAGAGATCATCGGATGAAAGATGAAGTGAAATTAAAATGGAGTTGAAATGGTGGTTTGGAAATTCGGGGATGTAAGAATCCTTCTCAGCACTCGCCTGGCGACCCGGGAAAACCCCCCGAAAAAACCTATGGATCAAGAAGGTCGGCCAGAGGAATCCAACCCACGACCTCCCGAATGCGAGCCACAGACGTGATAGTTTTTAAATTCTGTTCTCTTTGCATGAACACGAGAAAGAAAAAAAGAAAGAAGGAAAGAAAGAAAGAAAGAAACAAAGAAACAAAGAAAGAACGAAAGAAAGAAAGAAAATAGCTATTTGCAGTTGAGAGCAGTATAAAGGATTTGAAAATTCAAACTAATAACAAAGAAAATTTCAGAATAGGTAAAATATAAAAGTTATTTGACATAAAATAAAAATGTTATTTGATATAAATGTTGTGCTTTAACAGGATCTACAGTTGTTGTGCGGAAAGATTTTGTCTCTCTCTTACGATTTACTAATTATCAAAATCATTGGCAATAAAGACTAATTTACAGATTATTCCTAGAAAATAAAAGAAATGCATTCTATTTATCATGAAAATAGCTTAAACATATGTATTTTAATCAAAATCCTTAGAGTCATTTTTAAAAGAATAAAAAATTTTGAAAAATGTCCAATTTAAAGGGTAGTTTGGAGTGGAGGATTCTCTTTAAAATCTCAGTGTCGCATTCTTGGAAGAAGTTGAACTTAAACACCAAGTTCGGTTTTTAACCAACCTTTTGCTTTTGAGTTATGCTATTCGTGGACATACACACACCTGGACCATTTTCTAAAAATAAATTCATTGGATTCAGGGGGTCACAAACGTGATTTCTGGTGAAATTAGGACATTGAATTTTCAGATGGAACACAATAGTTTCTCTACTTACTGTAGCTACGTAGTAGAGAAAGTAAAAATGCTTTCTTTGGATCCAGGGATTCTCAAAACGTGTATATCCGGTGAATCTCGTTATTCAGTTTTTGGGTGAAATACAATACTTTCTCTACCTCCTGTAGCTACGTAGTAGAGAAAGTAAAAATGCTTTGTTTGGATTCAGGGTGTCTCAAAACGTGTATATCCGGTGAATCACATTCAATTTTTAGGTGGAACACAATGCTTGCTCTACTTGCTGTAACTACGTAGTAGAGAAAGTAAAAACGCTTTGTTTGGTTTCAGGGAGTCTGAAAACGAGTATTTCCGTTCCGAGTATTAATCTCGTTATTCAATTTTGGGTGGAATACAATACTTTCTCTACCTCGTGTAACTACGTAGTAGAAAAGGTAATAATGCTTTCTTTGGATTCAGGGGGTCTCAAAGCGTGCATTTCCGGTGAATCTTGTTATTGAATTTTTGGGTGGAATTACAATACTTCCTCTGCTTACTGTAAGTGCGTAGTAGGAAAAGTAAAAATGCTTTCTTTGGATTCAGTGGGTCTCAAAAGTTGTATTTCCGATGAATCTCGCTTTTTAATTTTTGGGTGGAATACAACACTTTCCCTACTTATACGTAAATAGTAGAGACAGTTCTTGTTCTAGTTCTAGTTTGAGAAGGGGTGGGTTTTATGCCCAAGCACTGTGACCTTAAGATCTATTGCGCTCCCCCCTTTCATCAGTTAAGTAGTCTGTTGCTCGATATGAACTTAACCAGACTGCTAACTGAGGCTTTCGATAGTTCATCTATTGGAAAGTGATTGCCAAAAATACTTGCTCTTTGATTCACAAAAGCAGGGCAATCACATAGTAGATGAGTAACAGTCTCATCTCCTTCTAGACATCTACTACAGATAGGGTTGTTAAACAATCCCATTCTGTATAGATTAAACTTTAGGGCACAGTGTCCTGTAATGAATCCTGTTGCCCATGCAAGTCTTCTTCTACTAAGACCGCGCAAGTATTTTGCCCGGCTGTTATCCAGGTCTGTAATGAACAACTTGGAATGTCTGCAACCCTCAATGGAGTTCCAGTAGTTCTTGTGTTCTGCTTGAGCCCAGCACTTAACAGCCTGTTTCACTGGTCTGTAGGACACTCCCAGTACAGGCTCCGGACCAAAAAATGGGATTTCACTGCCAATCTTGGCTGCTTCATCTGCTTTCTCATTGCCTGGTATACCTATGTGTCCTGGCACCCACATAAGTTGAACCTTATTGTGTTCAGCCAGTGTCATTAAGGATTCCGGCATTCTGAGACGAGCTTTGATTTTATTGATGGTGATTCAAGTGATTTAAGAGCAGCTTGACTGTCTGAGAGGATAAGAACACTTCTATTCTTATATCTCCTTTTAATGCTTTCCATGACACTGGCTAGGATTGCATAAACCTCAGCCTGGAATACTGTAGCTAAGGTACCAAGACTATAAGAAATCTTGGTACCATTACCGTAAAGCCCAGCCCCCGTACCCGATTTGGTTCTAGAACCATCAGTATACCAGATTGGGCCTTTGTTATTATGAGGTTTTACCAGTCTTTCCCATTCACTCCGCTGTGGATTGGATACCGTAAATTTCAAATCAAACTTGAATCTTGTTTCAAGAATGTCAGTCCCCATGTTGAGTATCTGCTGTACATTCTTATCCCAAGGAAGCTTGAGATGATTAATATGTCCAGTATTAGACACTTTGGTTTGGCGACAAATACGGTGATACGCGATTATGGCTTCTGCCTTCATCCATATGTGGAGAGGTATGAGCCCAATCAGCATCTCCATTGCCGCAGTTGGAGTAGTTTTGAAGGCTCCCACAATTGAAATGCAGAAGGTCCTCTGTAATTTACAGAGTTCCTTTCTGCACACCTTTAAATTAACTCTAGGCCACCACATCAGTGCGGCATAAGAGAATATAGGTCTCACCATGGCAGTGTATATCCAATACACTATGCTAGGTTTCAGACCCCATGTCTTACCAAGCATACCTCTACATGTCCAAAAGACTCTGTAGGCTTTGGTAATACATAATTCCATGTGATGTTTCCAAGTTAATTTCTTGTCTAAAACAAGCCCAAGATATTTAACTTGTGTTGAATAGGGCACTACTTCACCAAAGAGAGAGAGAGAGTCTGATTAAATCAGGCCCCCTTCTCCTGGTGAAGGGTACCACTACTGTTTTTCTTGGATTAACAGTTAGATTATTCATCTTGCACCAAGCTTCCACTTTCTTAAGCGCCATTTGTAGCACTTGAGAAACTGTGTGAGGAAATTTCCCTCTTATGATTATTGCAATATCATCTGCAAAACCAACTGTGAAGTAACCATCACTATTGAGTGCGCAAAGAAGTGTGTCCACTACAAGGTTCCATAGCAGGGGTGATAAAACACCCCCCTGCGGGCAGCCCCTCTCCGTGGACACATCCAGCGTCTCCCCACATAGATTCATGGTTATCTTCCTATGTTGTAAGACAAAACGCATCCACTCACAAAGAAGTGAAGGTACATCGTGTCCATAGAGGGCGTTCGACACGACATCACAAGATGTCGTGTCAAACGCACCTTCAATATCAATAAAAGCACCAATGGCTATTTCTCTGGTATTAAGCGCCTTCTCAATAGTCGAGACGACTTGATGAAGTGCTGCTTCCGTCGATTTCCCTATTTGATAGGCAAATTGGTACTTGTTTAATGGATGTTCCATTAAAACATAATCCCTAATGTGCCTATCCACTAACCTCTCCAGAGTTTTAAGCATAAAAGAGGAGAGATTTATGGGGCGATAAGTCTTGGCCTGGGCGTAACTAGGACGCCCTGGTTTAGGTATAAACACCACCTTTGTTTGTCTCCAAGCCATGGGTATATATCCATAGGCTAGAAAAACTCTAAAAATGCCACAAAGTAGGGATTGAACTGAATCAATACCATATTGTAGAAATGCAGGAATGATTAAATCAGGGCCTGCCGATTTGTATGGTCCAAACGACTTTACAGCCCATCGTATTTTAGTGACATTGACTACGCTCCTGATTAGGTTCCAATCCTCTCTGTCCAAAGAAAGATGGTCCAAATTTGGTTGCCCCTTCACAGAATTGCTGCCATTGTCTACCTTAAAGTCTGGAAAGTGAGCCCTCGCAAGTTGCAGGAGCGTCTCAGAACCAGACTGTGTGTACGTGCCATCAGGCAGTTTAATAGTGCTCACAATTTTTTAACACCCTTTGCCATGTGTTTCATGAATCTTGCACTGCTGGGAACATTCTCCATCCCCTGGCAGTACTCCCTCCACGAAATCCTTTTGGCTTTGCGTATTTCTTTGTTATAATTGGTGAGGGCTTGTCTATATGAATCCCAATCACCAGTTCTTTTTGCAAGTCTAAATAATTTCCTTGCTTTCTTCCTAAGTCTGCTTAACTCTTTAGTCCACCAAGGCACAAGCCTTGGCGAGTAAGCTACCTTAGGCTGACAATTTTGATGATAGGATAGGAGAATTGACCGTTGTATTTCATCAATGGCAAACTCCACATCCAATATCGAACGAATGTTCCTTGAGATACCCGATGTCAATGCTGATAGGTCTCGTCTATATCCGTCCCAGTCAGTTTTCCTCGGATTTCTGTAAATCACTGGTAGAGTGACTTGTGCTTTAATATTGAAGCATATGCATCTATGATCAGAGAGAGTGATTTCCGATGATACATGCCAACTTGAAATTAGGTTCTCAATAATATTAGTCCCTATCGTTATGTCAATGACTTCCTCCCTTCGCAAAGTTACAAAGATTGGTTCATTACCTCGATTTAGAATATTAAGGATTGTACTCACCAAGTACTCCATTAACTTTTCTCCTCTGGGATTGATATCAGTGCTCCCCACAATGTGTGGTGTGCATTGGCATCAACCCCCAGGATTAACTCCTTTCCATTCTCTCCGCAGTGGGTCACAAGGTCCCTCACCACTATCGATGGTGGATCAGAGTCTTCGTAAGGGAGGTAGACGGAAGAGAGTATTAAAACTCTTCTCTCTCCTGCCTCCTCCACTATTGTTTGGATTGTAGTTACATCCCTGGAACAGTGCTCATTAAGAAGCAATGCGTTTATCCAATTCTTAGCATAAATACATGGTCTTGGATTATTATCACTAGGTCTATATATAGTGCCCTTAGTACAACTGATCCCTCTAATTGAACCTCTGAAAAGCCAAGGTTCCTGTATGAGAGCAATATCAACATTGTCTTCAACAAGTCTCTTACTTAGAATGGCTAAAGTTGCCTTACAGTGCTGCAAGTTAATTTGAACTATTTTCATAATTGCATTAACCCACAACACTTACCTTAAGCAGTACCCGATGCGGATCCTCCAGAGTCCCCTATTTCCATCGTCTCCGGACTGTCACCGCCATCGCTGCCTGCCTTGTTCGCTTTGTCTGCTACTGCCTTCCCCTTCGGGTCAGACAGGATCTTAAAAAGGGCCCTGTCTACCCCGGTATAGGCCGACATGCCAAGCTCCTTTATCTTCTTAGCAGACTCTTGGTCCACCATTAAGATTAGGCGTTGACCAGAGGAGTCTGCCTGCTTATCAATGATTTTCCAGTGCTCTATATTCAACTCCTGGTTTAATCTCTAAATGCGTCTTAGCAACACCTTAGGATCATCGGTTGTAATGTCCCGAGTCCTAAGGGCCACCTAGGTAGATCTTTTGGATCTACTACTTTGAGAACTAATCTCTCCTTGATTTTAGCTCCCTGAATATGTTTTTGGAGCCAAATACTTTCTCTACCTCCTGTAGCTACGTAGTAGAGAAAGTAAAAATGCTTTATTTGGATTCAGGGGGTCTCAAAACGTGTATATCCGGTGAATCACATTCAATTTTTAGGTGGAACACAATGCTTGCTCTACTTACTGTAACTACGTGGTAGAGAACGTAAAAATGCTTTCTTTGGATTCAGGGGGTCTCAAAACGTGTATTTCCGGTAAATCTCTTTATTGAAATTTTGGGTGGAATACAATACTTTCTCTACCTCGTGTAACTACGTAGTAGAAAAGGTAATAATGCTTTCTTTGGATTCAGGGGGTCTCAAAGCGTGCATTTCCGGTGAATCTTGTTATTGAATTTTTGGGTGGAATTACAATACTTCCTCTGCTTACTGTAAGTGCGTAGTAGGAAAAGTAAAAATGCTTTCTTTGGATTCAGTGGGTCTCAAAAGTTGTATTTCCGATGAATCTCGTTTTTTAATTTTTGGGTGGAATACAACACTTTCCCTACTTATACGTAAATAGTAGAGACAGTAAAAAGATGAGTTGTGGAATAGATAAGCGGCTGTTTGTCGTTACGGCATCTTGCATGCAACCAAATTGGGAAAAGTGTAACTTAAAATAATTTCTGGCCTAAATCGTTGTCACGATGCACGGAAAAACCATACTTCATAAGGACATTATGAAACTAAAGAACATATGTTAGTTGATAATGGGTAGAGAAAGCAGTAAACGTTGAAAACCAAACCATTTTGTTTTAACACTTGCTTGTTATACAATAATATGATGCCTCTAATTCCTAGAAATTAGTTTGTATGCTGCTTATGTCGCTGTGTTATAATATTATTGCTGTTTTCTTTTCACAGTTATTACATTCTTACAGCCAAGTATAAGGGAAATGTGTTTGGAATGATATTTTGTTTAGCCTGTTATATTTCTTAACCTTCCTTGTAGAGCAGGTATGAGCTAGGATACCTGTAATAACTTCTCGATAAGCACCCCGCTTGCCCCGCTGCCGGTGCAACGGAAAACATTTGGAGCCGTCTGTACAAACCACCTCTGCCGCGCCCATGCCCCACTCTTTACCTGGTTCTAGCACTCCGTTTAATGTTCGTCTTACTCCCACATTTTCCTTAGCTCCTGAGCCTGAGAGGAACCTGTATTCATAGGTTAATATTTGAGTGCCAGAATTTTGACATCAAAGCAATATGAGGCTCTTAAAATTGAAACAATGTAAGATGACTGTTTCCAGAATTGCTTCCAGGTGATAACGTGAATTTCTGTAACCGGATTTTGAGAAATATTAGGTAATGATGTAATTCACTCAAACTTAAAAATCTTCTCTGACGAAGTCTGCTTCCATTTACAGGGCCGTATTTAAATGTAGAATAGCCTGTTATTGCAACTCAGAGAAACACGGTATAGCGTAGCAAATCGACTACACGAGGAGAATATCGGGGTATAGTGCATAGGAAACGCGTACAGGATAATAGGACCACTATTTTGCACATTTCTTGAACGCAGAACATTACAAGAATGACATGAGCCGTTCTTTGATCAACTGGCCGATATTGAACATAGGTCTGGATATTTCCAAGACTGCCACCACGTACACGGCTGAGGAGTAAATTACATTTTACCCAGGATATTTTTGGAAGAAAGGATCAGTAGTGCGGATATGGGATCACTAGATTTCCAGATCTCACATTTATAGGGAAGTTGAAAAAATAGCGTACACGTCAAACCCGCATGTATTAGAAGATTTGTAAGAAAATATCAGGACAAAAATTAACTCATGTCAGATGCTGAGTTGATGCGCGTGAAAGAAAGTGTCCTAAAAGGATTCCAGAGTTGCGCGAGTACAGGAAGAGCAATTTCCAAAATGTCCTATGATAAAGTAACGTATTTTCATTACAACTGTAGCTGTAATTGTAACAACCTGAATCATTACAGAATTGTGTTTTCAGTTGCAGATATATGCTATTCAATTGCTCGGGTATATAGGTGCTCTGGCTGTTGTAGTCAGACACGCCGCGCAACCGAAAAAGTCATATGAAAAAAGCACTGTATAAGAGAATTAAGTGTTTTATACCAACTAATTACACGCAGTATAAAAATTGCTGCAGTAAATCAATATATAATACTAATCACGCTTTATAATATAAACTTTTGACAAAATTTTGACGAAAATTGCCCTCCTTTCACCCGAGTCTCCCCTTAAGCTGACTAAAATACACTGGAATATACAATGGTCTTACAGCAGAAATAGAACATCAGAACAGCTTTTAAAAAATTAAATTTGTTAGTTGACATGTTACGTGTCTGTCACTTGAATTGCGCTTTTGAAATTAAAGAGGCACTATTGGTAGTATTAAAAATAGTTTTTATTGTCATTAACTTGTTTCTGGAATCAAGCACTTTCTTACTATCCATACCATTTCTTGCTAAATATAAATGACGTTTATTTTGCCATGTATACTTTACACAATTGAAAACGTAAACAAAGAACTCATTAAGCCAGAGCACAAAGTTGTCAAACAGAGTACCATTACCAGGTATCGATCGAGATGGTTCTGCGGTAACGTGTGGGACTCGCATTCGGGAGGTCCCGGGTTCAATTCCCGGTGGTCACCCACTCTGACCATGGGATTTTCGTGGTTTTCCCTGTTTGAAATAGACGAATGCTGGAGTGATGTATTCTTCCACGGATTTCCTCTCTCCTTCATTCCCTCTCATTTTATTTCCCTTTCATGTTTTAGGTTGACTCCGGGGCTGTGGTTCGGTCGGTGTCGGGCAGATGGCGCGGAGGCTTGCGATTTGGAACTTCTTCTCGGTCCTGTTAGAGGGAAACCTGTCGAGTCTTCACTGCTGGGTCGTGTTTCCCCGGTCCCACTAGAGAGACGTCTCCGAGTGATCCTCTCGTGGCCGAGTGGTCAAACCTAGAACTATCGATTTGCGCCGGCCTCGCTCTGCAGCCCACACGTCTCCTGCAGTTCTCTCGCCTCATCCGTTCTTTCCGAGTGTGTACAAACAAAAGATCCTTTGGGAGTCGAGGTGCAAGGTGTCCCCTCTGTTGACTAGTCCTATCCTATCCTACCATTACTGGGTAAAATGTATAACTGCCCCAATTTGTACTTTTAAAACAGAAATAAAAGTGTCCTTACTAAAGTCATCAATCGCTCTAATATATCTAGGTAAACTCGTTTTAGTGGCACTCTTTCTTGAGAATTGCGTTATACCACTAATAGCTTTACGGCCTGAAAAGCTAAATTCTTTAACTTTAAAATCATAATGTTGCAATAGTACAAATATTTTCCATGCAAGTTTTACCTCTGGTTGGCTCAAATACTGTTTTAAAACAACCATAAGATCTAAAAATACTATATAGTCGTACATTATTGTTAGATTCGCTACCTAAATCAATATTATAGTCATCACAAATAAACATATGGAATTAAGATTTGTCAGAATGTGACAACAGGAGTTCAAGATTATTAAGAAATATTCCATCATTGCACTAGGTGACTGTATAAGGCTATTATTAATCATTTATCAGCATCAATTTTTATTCCAGAAGCCTCAAAGTGCTATTCATTACAGATATTTTCTAACTATAATTTTGTAACTTTTAGATTATTTTTACAAACATTATTGTTCCAACAGTTTATGTTTTATTCTTGCATAATGACTGCCGATAGTAAATCCATCAGAACAATAAGATTGCACTTCTATATCTTTAAGCCAATAATCACTTAGATTAAACTATGATCATGAGAATCTAGTTCAGCGTTACTAAGTTCCACCTTATTTCTTAAACCTGTAGTTTCATATAAAGGATGGAAAACAATATTACAAAAGCAGTAAGCTGTGTAGCTGAAGGAATATTATCCAAAAAGTCAGATTCAACATTAGTAGTTCTGTCACACCAAAGGAACTGTCTTGTTCACTTACAAAAGATGACGACATGACGTCACTCGGTACTTTGGCCAATTGACCGCGTAATAAATAAGATCCCACACAGGCATGTTTTGGCCATTTACTTGGATCCATCGCTAAATCGAAATGTTCATATATGAAAATTTTAAACGAGGACTATAATTGTGAATGTTTAGAATTAAGCTTCTTACCAGTAACTTCAGGAAAACTAGACCTTCAGAATGTTAATAACTTTTTTAAGTTTGTTTCATGAGCTAATCTGTACTCGTGTAAGCAGATGCTTTTTGGGACACTTCTTTTTAGGTAGGTGACGAAGTTAAGAAGAGTAATTGACAGGAGAAGTGAAGAAAGGTATTGGGGTTCCGCCTGTGCACCCCCGATAGTGCGGACGGTAACTGTCAGTTTATTGCGCTGGCAGTGGGTGAAGGAAATGTCCTGGTGACAGCCATGACCGTACTGGCCCTGACTGCCACCGCGGGTAGTGGTTCGGGAATGGATAGGGAATTTTGTATTTCTTTATTGTACTAGTTTTGCCGTTTGTATATAGTGCCATACGTCCAAGGGCTTGCTTGTGCAAGCATGTAGTTCCGCAGTCTTTGCTGCCCACTCTTCAGGTCGGCGAGTACCGGGGTCCATTCGGCCGTCGTAATGAGCAGGACTTGTACCAGGCCAACAAGACCTGTCAGCGTAGCCTAAACTGTTCCAGACAATCTGTTGGAGCTGGAGGTGGTGAGTTCTGTGGCAGGCTGGCGATGACTTCGCCCAGGCATTGATTGTTGTGTCGGTGGTGTCAAGTCGCGCAGGCAACTGGTGGTGAAAGTGTTGAAAGCAGTGGAAAAGGCGGCGGTGATGGTGTGGAGATTCTGTAGTCCTATGGTGGCGAGTCGGCGGAGATGAGAATTGGAATTAGCGGAGTTGACGGCGGTGGTGAGTGATGGTATGTGTTCTTCCTGTATAGAGATGCGGGAACCTATGTTGAGGACCTTCGTGTCAGGGTGGTGTTTGTGGAGACCGGAGCTGGAGGTGGTGTTGGCGTCGGAGGAGCTGGAGCTGTTGCGGCCGGTGTCTGTCGACGGCTTCGTGGATAGAGGGGGCACTGCGCCTGCCCGGTGAAGTGGTCGTGGCCGTTGCAGGTGGCGCAGTAACGATGGCGGCGGCGGAGGTCGTGGCTGGTGCACTGCAGTAGTGTCCCCTGGGAGGTGCAGCGCAGATTGTGGTCTCGTGTCCATAGCGGCAGCATCGGCGGCATGGCTGGTGGCTTTCCGCTCGACTAGCCTCAATACGTAAAACCTACCCTAATAAGGCTCAATGCTGCCTCACGGTCGGCCGGATCAGCCAATGCTAGGCGAATGAGTGTAGCAGGGTCCCGGGACGTGATGATTCGGGTGGCCTTCACGGTGGAAGGCCACTTGAGTTGAGCTGCGGAGAGGATGTATCTAGTAGGCAGATCCCGGGGAACTCCAGAAATCACTGCGCTGCATCGTGATGACAACGGCAATGGTGGCTGCTGCGTGAGATGCTGTGATGGTGGCTGCTGCGTGGGATGCTGTGATGAGTTGTTGAACTGTGCGGCTGGCGTTCCGGTTGGCGGAGTCCACTGCAGCGGTTGGAGGTGAGGTGCGGTGCTGACTGGGCAAGAGATCTGAGGCTGCTGGTGCCGGGGCGAAGCAGTGACCGCGGCGAATGAAGGCCCGATCACCGGTGAGGCTGAGGCAGCGCTCCCGGCAGATGCCAGGGGAGCGGCGGGCGAGTCAGCAGTGGCGAAGCCCGGAGTAGCCTCAGCTGTGGACGACTGGGCGACGGCTCCTTCGACGGGTGCCGAAGGGTCAGCAGCGGCGGCTCTGGGTGTCCTTCTCTTTCCCATCTCCGACGAAGAATGAAATGAATGCCTGGGACACCTTAAAGTTCCTACTTAGATTCCTTTTGTTACCTACAATAGGACTTTTCCACTTACGAACCACACCTGACCACCGAACGTCCCCTGAAGTATATTTATTGTGCAAAGCAGCAGTTGATACACTTGATACTAAAGGAATTAATCTACTCGGTACTTCTGACTTTTAGTATTAATACCTGCGTACAGCTTTATCTTGAATGTTACCACTTCGATCCCCTACAGCACCAGACCCACTAAATTGTGCATTTGTATTAGTTGAGTATTATCATTCACGCTTTCATTGTTTTTAACATCACTACTATTCACTACTAGATACAAACATCAGCTCGATTTTTCTTTAACAACTATACTTGTTCTTGTAATAGTTGCACTTTATCTGGAAGTGCAATAATATAGTGCTTTTGTTTACTTATGTAATTAACCAGTCTGTGCCGACCTTTTTGTTTTTAATGGCATTGTAAACTTTGTTTTTCGCGCTCTGTTACGAGAGTTTCTATGTTCGACCTGAGCACTGCCTCGTTATGAGTTTGTCTTGGTGACGGTAAGCGAGTTCTGGTCGTGCTCTGAGGGTAGCTGGCTCGCAATGTAGCTTTGAGCTCAGCTCGAGCAAATCGAGACGATGACGTCGCTTCTCCAGTCGTTTCGAGCTGCCATTCGTGCACTGCGAAATAGCGGCATTCATTACGACTGTTCTTGAACCCCCAAAGTATATTGCAATAAAGTCTTGCGAGCTTATGCCCTGAGTTTAGATTCAAAATACATTTTGGTACCTTAGTGGCTACGTAACGAAAAATTATATTAACAATCAAGTTTCAATATGTATGACAGACATAATATGTTGGTAGATCAGCTACTTTGTTCGCTTGAATTGAATAGTTTCCAATAAGTGGTCACATCGGCTTCGGTGTTGGTCTGTGTAGTTCCGATGGTTAAGCACTGGCTTACCGAATTGAGAACCTTGGGTTCAAACCCCGCCCAAGTCAATATCTTTTTAAGCGTGAAAAACCATAAATGTGCATGTTTTTTCATATAAGTACTTGTTCTATGCAGTATAAAGTCGGGATCAATGCCGAATCTGCTCTTGTTTTTTAGTTAATCCAATCCAGGTTATTTCTAACTGTAATCATTTCAGAATATTAACTACATGCTATTTTACACCGTCAGCGAATCATATTCTTTACATCATTTGAATTAGCAAGCTTATAAGCATAGTTAGGTTCCGTAAACTTTGTTCTCAATACTTTGACATTTTAGTACGTTGTGTGACTTTTTCTTCTGTTAACATATTGAATAAATTAAAAACAAAGATCACCAGCAGATAGTAGGTAATCTATGATACGAACACTAAAATTATTTCTTTTTTGTTGGCGCAAGTGTGCATATTGTAGAACGGGCATAGCGACTTACACAACCGTTAAAGACCTCGTAGTTGAACGCCCTTAAATACATATATACGGCTTACACAACCATATGAGCGCCAAAACGAAATTTTATGGACTTGTATTAGTATATAGTGTTTTGTCCACGACAGTTGCGAAACGTGTGCGGCGAATCATATTCAAATGGATTTGAGTGAATTGGAGTTCTTTTAATTACTTAAGTGCACAAAGTGAATTATTGTGGTGAAGTATCACGAGGAGTTATTTTATACATGTTTGCTCCTTTTACGCACGGTATTCTAAGTAGTCAGTTTAAGCAATAAAACCGAACGTAAAACACAACTTTTGGAAAACATTCTTTATTTGTTTCCGGAAAAAGTGAGCAGTTGCTGTAAGCAAAGTTAATACAAAAGCAACACAGAATGAAAATACTATAAAAAGAAAAGTTTGTCCACCCATGGGGACTATGTAATGTATTACAACATAGTTAAGGAGCAGCTCATATAACTACAACATAAAGTATGCATCAATAAATGTTTCTTTCCCGACAAGGAATGCTTGTTTGTGTCTTGGCAGCGCTCGGGCAGTGTCGACACAGTATCAAGACACGCGTATCGGAACTACTCGAACCTGCTCGAGCTGCCGTACCTTCCAGGCTCTCGCCCCTGCATGACTGCAACACCACCGGGGGAGTGTATATCGAGTTATTTAAAGTACTGAGAAATACATACGTTATATTGGGTCATATTCTGATCGAACGTCTTTTCGGTGTTCGCCTCATTTAATGTTCTCGTAATATCTCATTATTGCTACGCAAGCGGAGATTTAAGTGATTGTAATCTTATATCAAGATTAGATTAGAGAAAGGATGACGTTGTTTTTAGTTTTATGGACCTCCCGCACGTCAGCGGGAGGCTTATTGTGCAACCCCATTGGAAAGGATGCTTTCATTGATTCCCAAAACCTGTCCCTTGAATAAGTTGCAGTATCTTGGTTCCAATGTCAGCATCCTTTCCTAAATATTTTCTGGTTATGGAAAGAGTAAGTCTCCTTCTTGCCAGGAATGGATAGTCAAAGAGGATGTGGGAAGCTGTTTCCTCTTCCTCTTTGCACATTCTAAAAATGGGTTCATCCTTGTGTAGTCCTATTTTACGTAGATGTTTCCTGAAGTGACCATGTTCAGAAATTAGTGCAACTACTTTCCTTATTCCTGTTCTATCCAATCTCAGGAGAGATAGGAAAGAGTGTTGCATGAACCTAAGTCAAGTTTCCTGGCTTGTATTCGTGCAGGAAAGGTTTGCCACCTGGGTTGGTGTTTTTCCTTAATCCATGCTTTTGCCGAGGTTTTGGCAGTACGTGTACCGATTCCAACCACGGTTTCAGGGCCACCATAGGGTACTTCAGTACCCTTTTTTGCCGGTTGATCAGCCATTTCATTTCCGTAGATGTCCTGTCGCCCCGGCACTCACCGCATTTCAAGCCTGTTGCTGGATGATGGGGCAATCAGGGAATTTATGCATTCCCAAACCAATTTTGATTTTACCGGCTCTGAGAATCAAGGTTCCATGTAAATGTTCAGGGGATTTGTAATTTCGTTTCTAATATGTAACTGTTGAGTATTAAGTTAGCTTTAATGTTTGCAATTTTTAAAGTGTTAATTTATTAAATCTTTTGGGTTTTAAGGTGTTAGCATTTTAACTCCTTTGCGATTCATGTCAGCATAATTTGTGGCCGTTGTAGGTGGATGCTGTTTAGTATGCTCAATTGTAATCTCGCGGGACATTTGTTTGTAAGGGCAGAGAAAGATATAGTGATATATTTTTCTGCTTGCTTTCCCATTGTCCTGTTACCTTGCGTATTCTCATGTGCAAGTGCATAAATTGAATTTTCAAACAGAAAACATAACTTTTAAAATACGTAAATGTACAGCAAGAGACTGCTACAACTGATTCATACTGTAATTGCAATTTCTGACACATGTTCGTGATTATATTTGTGATGAAAGCTTTACTGAAATAAATGGATACGTTGTTCAGACAGTTAAATCGGGACAATCACTTGCCATAAAGTTGACCTTATTAACCATATCCCGTGTGAGCTCTTTGGGTATCATTTCGTAAATTTATCTCCCAGTGTAAAGTGTAGGAAACAGTTACAGTGATACGAAAAGGGGGGGGGTGTAACTCGAACATCAGTTTGGTTTTCTGAGACTGCTAGTTATATATTACCAAAATGTTCACACAAAACACATCTGCGTATTAACTTGCAGTAAACAAGTACAAGAATAGCCTCTAACACCAACATACAAATGAGGAAAATATCTCTTTAATACAAAAGGTTCCAAGTTTAGAGTTTTAAAATAAAACATTTTTATTAAAATCAACACTTTAAGATTATATTAAAGTAAAATTTGGCACTGTTTACTATAGTATAACATATACTTTTAAAGATAAATAAATTATTAGCAAGCCGGCGTGGAGCCAGGTTGCTTCGAGTGCAGCTAGCAGTTAACCATGTTCTACCATGACGGTCCATGTAAGCGAAGTAAAGTAAAGGTTGTTACCGGTCTAAAATGTATTGACTGCAGCAATATGTTCGACAAAGCTGTTGAAAATTAAGTAATGTGCAAATATTGGACAACAACACGGAAACTCTTGCGATTCTAACCTTTACGAAGCTCTTAATGATGTAGTTGATCCGGATAATAAAATTGACATTCGTGTGGTGAAATTTATACTAACGCAAAAAGATGGTGCAATTCATTAATTAAATGAAAGAATGAAACTATTAACTGAACATGTTAACCTATTGATTGGGGCCAAGGCTCTGATAGTTTAAAACAATGAATTGCTGTTAAGTGATATACCAATGATTCCAGTAAATGAAAAGCAAGAAACTTTAAAAAAATGAAGATGTAAGGTCAGATGGTACTAGAAAGTGCGCTAGTAATTTTGAAGCTAATTCGGTTATCGATCGCTCAGACAACAACGTGTAACAGTGCTCTGCCAGCTGGAAACCTGAAGGTCAATGACGAGGGTGTGCAACCAAACACTGGCAAAAGCAATGAGTGCACTGAACTTGTGAAAAAAGAGGTAAATGCCAAACTGCGATACGAATTAATGAAAGTATTGGTTATGATGTTAATTCAGCTATGCCTTTATTAAAAGGTATACTTAAAATGATGTCCATGTACATCGGCTTGCTCCTTCAACTACTGAAGATCAAGTCAAATCCTATATAAAAGTGGGTTGTCCAGAAGCAAAATCTGAAACGTTACAATCGAGAAACACTGAAATTTATGCTTCTTTCAAATTAAGGGTATCCATAGGCCCTTTCTTCCTTTGTTTCTTCCTCCCTCCCTCCCTCCCTTCCTCCCTCCCTCCCTCCCTCTCTTCCTTCTAAATCTTGCAGTTTCTATCTAAATGTTTTCAATATGTCGTCACATGCTGCTCTATCAGAACTATAAGTGTGTTTTAAATGCCATGTAGATCGTTAATAGTGTTTGAGAAAAACACTTTATTTTACTTTTATTATACTAATTAATCACGTATTGCACACGATGCAAAAATCGTAATTTTGAAAAAATAAAATACTGCCACAATACTCAAAAACTAATATACAAAACTGGCGTATAATTTTTTTCACTCTTCTGGTTGTTTCACAAAACAAAAATTTAAGTCCTTAAATGTAGTTTTTGTACCAATTTATCCTCAATGGTCGAATTGATTATGTGATATCTAGAGCAGATTAAAAGTGCAGCAAAAACCATGTGTCAGTTTATTAAGTTCATTCTATCTGAGTTTCTGAAACGTTGTGCAAGATTGGTTTCAAATTACATCGTATAGAACACTTTTAATGCGCAAAGTTGTAAGAAAAGTCAAAGTTGAATAAAAGGTACTGAAAGTAAATACAGACCATTAGGTCGTGTGCTGTTGGGCATTTAAACGGTCGTATCTGGAAGCTTTAAAAGGCTCTAAGAGCAAAAGCTATAATACGTAATTGAAGCTAAGAGTTCAAATTATTTTTGGACATAAAACTAATTTTAGAATTTTTTGAAAATGTTGACCAGGTTTCAGATATGCGTACCCTTAAGTATTTACAGGGAAGTTTTTAGCATGTATTAATTCTGGAAAAGCGGGCTAAAATATTTGTATTCCACATTTTTCTCGCGTTCGGTCACAAAAGTTTCCTATTAACGTGAATAGAGAACACATTAACTTAGCAGAAGAACATGGTTTATATATTCTGTTTTGGAATGCTCGAAACCTTCTGAACAAACTTTATTATCTATTACTGTTAATGGCCGAGAAAAAAGTTGACGTTTTATGTATTGTGGAACATTAGTTATGTGCCGACCGAACAGCTCTAATTAATATTCCTGGTTACTGTTTATCAGATTACTATTGTAGATGAAACAGTAAAATGCATGGTGGATCAGCTTATACGTTAAAACAATCAACTAACTACTCTTTTAATACTTCCAGCTAAGTTATTTATATACATTTGTAAATGTCTCTACTTTTATTAATGATTTTAACCTTCTTTGTGTGACTGTTAATCGCTTCTGAGAGTAGCAATACATCTTTGTGAGCCTTTGATTAAGCAAAGTAGGAAACAATCTCATTGATGGTGGACTTACTAACCGGATAGGGTATACAACGGAGGGGGCACCTCGCGCACTGCGACCTAAGGAGGTCTATTGCGGCTATCACCCCGCAGTAGGAAGGGATGAAGTGAAGGAAACACAGGAGGTCACACACCGCAGGTAGACAGGCCATAGGACGCACGGAAGTCCCGTACGTTTCCTGACTCGAAGGTCCGATCTACTACTGGAGCTGCCCAGAGAGAGCAGTGAACGAGCCTTTTAACCAGGAAGTCATTTAGTCCATACCGGAATATTCTTTCCTTGAAGCAAGCATCTGCGTCATCTGCCCAGCACCGCCTCACGCTACGAAACTTAGAAGCACACCTGAAATATGAGAAGAAAACGGAATAAAAGGGAAATGAGGGAAAGGAAATCGTGGTAGATGAGAAACTACGCCAGTATTCACCTACCGGCCATAGAAAACCACGGAAAACCCAAAGTCAGAGTGGGCGGTCGATGGGAATTGAAGCCGGGACCTCCCGAATGCGACCCTCACACGATACCGCGGAGGCAACCCGCTTGGTTATTAACCAGATACTGTAATTTAATCTGAAGTCTTCATTAATGGTAATGTTTACTAACTTCATCCCTTTGTTATCCAACAATGCAGAAAATCTCCCATTTACATTTTAAAGCTGAACGCTTCGAAAAATTAACAGAATTTTCGTTCCGGTTTTTAATACTGAATGACCTAACATAGGCCTTACCTTAGTAAATGACAATCATTTTAAAGCGATAGGGAAAAAAGAGAGAGAGATAGGGGAAACACAAAGGAGTTAAAAGTTGTAATATTTTAAAAGCCGAAAAGCAGCGGGTCATGTAGTACAGTACTTAAATGAATGTTCGCTGAAGGAACATGCTAAAGCATGTTCATTGTATAGAAGACCGATCGCAACTAAATTAGCATATAACCTTCTCTAAGCACTCAGTAAAGCATGAATATATTGGACTACGAGTTTGTTAATGGGAATGAGAGATTCTCTTGGGTGCTGTGGGATTCCAATAACTTCATGAAAGGGAATGCGGTAAGGTGGGATTACGTAATTGCCAAGCATTGTAGCACTTAGGCAAGATTATATAATTGAATCTCACATTTACAGTGATATACATTCCCTTATCGAACATGGCACTACCTTAGGTAATCCAGTCTTCCAATTAGTATTGGATGATTCACACTGCCCATTGTAAATGATACCATAATTTTCGTTACCGTCTCAAGACTTTTAGATTTACAACTGCAGCTAGGAGTTCACTTACGACGCCTATTGTGCGATCGAAACCTCCAGACGTTTCGCGAGAACGAATACGGTAAAACCGCGTCGTTGCCAAGCGTCACTCCGCCTTGGCAGAATGTTCCGAGTGTGTGGTAAGTGCAATCGCAGCTTTATAAACGCTAGAACAGAGCGTATCACTGAAACAATTGAACACCGAAGTTTAACTCACAACTGAGGTGCCTGCACGCTAACCGAGCGAGATGGCTCAGGCGGTAACGTCCGTGGCCCGCATTCTGGAGGTCCAGGTTCGATCCTCGGCGACCGCCCGGTCTGACCCAGTGAGTTTTCCCGGGTCGTCAGGCGAATGCTGGAGTTCATCCCCGAATTTCCTGTCCCTCCATTTCGTTCCATTAATCATTTCACTCACCTTTCACCCGATTGTTCTGCTTTAGGTTGTTTTTGTGTGGTGTGGTGGGGAAAAAGGATGCTTTCTGTGAACCTTCTCCACCCCTCGGCTTTCGGTTGGTTGCCGGGGTATAAGGACCGCCCCTTGGGGGTGCGTTGGACCCTGTGTGGGACGATTTGCCTGTCCGACTGCCGGGGCGTCTCAATTTGGAAAATGCAGGGACCCTGTCATTGCTGTACGTCACTCCTGGTTCCGGCCACCCGGTGTTTCCCTTTACCTCTTCCCTTTCTCCCGGGGGCGGCCCATTGCGGGGCGTATGTACAATATCCTCATTCCTCGGTGCCGAATTCCCTCCGCTTCACAATCCAATCCAATCCTTCACTACTCATTTTGGTTTTTGTTACAGTCCGCTAAATCTTAATTGCTTCAATTTTGGAGAAAGAAGTCATAGACCTCTATCTTCCTGGTGTTCTATAATATATCCTCTTTTATCTGTTAGGGGATTGTTTCAAAAAATGCATGGCTATTGTGGGAAAAATGTTTCTGAACTGGGAGCTTTGAATGCTTCTTTTAGCATTTTGCAACATGTTTTTAGCAGGTGTAATTTAGTGAAAAGTACATACATTTTGGTTCATCAAATTTTGAGAACTTAACGACCAATTGACAGCATTAAAAATAGGTAACTTAATGTATGCCAGCAACATAATTATTTCTGCTATAAGTATAACTATAATTAAAGTTTCCGTTTAAACATCACAAAGAAACTATAAATTAATACGACATAAAATTCAAACCACTGAGTATAAAAATATTATTCTTTTTTGTACTTGTTCAGAAGAAAGTCACCTTTTATTCTAGCAACTTATATGCATGCGCGCACATATATTGCGTTTCGAGTTTTAAAAGCGGCCAGCTATAGTGTCCCCATGAGGCAAAGTCTCTAGTCCTGTATTAGTGGACCGCCTCAAACATCAGGAGGTTTGGGCCCGATAATAATTATTTTACCTACTCTTACGCGAGTGAATTCTTAGGTTAAAGTGTATGTCACCTAGGACTGCGCATGAACAGCAGCTGGAGTGTGGGTGTAAACAGACGAAACAAATATGGATAGCTACGGCAGAACACGTCATTGTTTCAACACTGAAGTAAGTAAGGCTACCTTTATCATTGTCAGTACCTAGCACAAGGATTAGACATAAATGTTAAACGACTGCTTCAAATCCATTAACATCCACTCATAGTTAAGGCGGATCTTGACTCCACAGTTGAATGAATATCGTCATTGAACGTGAATTCCATGATATATATCTAATTTTTTTTACAAAACCGTGGAAAAAGCACTCTAAAAACTGTGATTTAAGTTATAATTGTGTGTTTTAGCTGTATATATGCAAACAGGACTACGTCATGGTTAATCCTCAAAATTGTTTATTACGGTCTATTCACAGTAGGTATATGCACATTCGTTAATATGCGCTATTCTTAAATCCATGATAAGGCGTGCAGTCGTAACGAAAATAGTGCAGAGTTTGCATTGATAATTATGATGATGTTAATAATAAATAGAAGAATAAATAAAATGTATTATATTTAAGTTACTGTTATCATCATTTTGCAAACTCACGCCATTCTACTTTTTTCTTTATTATAATCCCAATTAACCAACCTGTAGTCTGCACTAACAATCATTTAAGTATTATTTCAACTAAAATAAGGATAATAAGAGTACATTGTTAAAATGTTAGGCATAACTTGTCAAAATAGTTTCGTTATTTACCCACAATCGTCGCAGAACGGTGAACCCGATAATGTCCCGTTAGAGAGCAGTTGTGTAAAAATGATTGAGGAGGCGTATTTTGGATTAAAATTGGCGAGTTTAGAAGGGAATTTTGGAGGGAGTGAGATAGACTAGAATATATGGATAAGCAAATGTTATCCTCCCATATTAGGGAAGAAAGCCCACTGACATATGAATGGTTGAAAGCAGAAACTCCTTAATCAGCATTGTTAAATGTTTCAGGAAAAGAAAGAAAAATAAAGCTTCTTGCCTATTTAGTGAATTTTCACAATCTTACGTTATTATGCTATGGAATTCAGAATAGTTTCATTCCTTAAATTGATGTGATTAGATTTATTTTTTCTAACTTATAAGAGACATTCCACGTCAAACAGAATAAAATCAGGTGATAATTGACCTTCGGGATTCCAATTTTCCTCAAATTCTATCAGTAAATTCTATGGATAAAGTATGAGGCATACATAGTTTCAGTTACTTTATATTGTATGCCTTATATTTTGAACTACTTTATATATATATATATGACTAGTTATCAAAGTTATCAAAATTTCGAGCATCTCTTCATTTAAAATCAAGCATATCTATGGTCACATTCCTGGTAGAGAATTATTTTATATGTCAATTTAAAGCTAAGATTAAGTACATTTCCATAAAATTTATTTTATGCCGTTAAAAATAAAATGTAATAATAATATAGAATGGGACGCTAAGGACCACTGCAGTTAAAGAGCGTCCATAAATAACACTCAATTTGTCGCATCACAGCTGTACAAGAATGAATGACTAAATAGCCGATGCCAAGATAATCAAACTATTGCTAAATATTGATTTTTATATCTTACAGTTACTATTAAAATGGCTCGTTTTAAATGCAAACAATTATTTTTTTAATTTAATGCGCCACTTTGGAACAAAGTGCGGGAACTAAGTACTTTTAAAGCTGTTTTTTGGGGTTATTAAATTAATTGTCTGGTTCTTAAGATAAAATACACTGGTGTTTTACTGCTACTACAGAAGGGATTTCTTAAGCATGTTTTGCTGGTATGTAATTCTTAGTGTTGAGTTTTTATTTACGTTAAAAGCCAATTGCAAAAAGTGGCGGTTAAGATGTTCTGCTTTACAAAGCATTATTACAAGGAATTGAAATATGACTCGGACAGGGAAAATTATATTTTAATTTGTAGTAAAATGAAAGGTAAAAGATAATCTAGTTTATATTAGGCGCCTGGACAGGAAGGTGAATGTTATCTCAGCTATTTGCTCTACCTTGGGGTAAAGAGAGATGAAGTGTTTACATATAATTTTTCAGCGCAAAGGTTCAAATGAATGAGAGGTAAGTCTAATAAACAAGAAATATTATTGAGGCATATAAACCTCGTATTAGGATAGATTTTGAAAAGCAAATACAGCTCCTAATTAGGAGAGGTTTTATGTCAAGATGAAATGAAGATGGTTAATAGAGACAAATAGGAAATGGAATTAAAATAATTTAAATTATGCTTTTAGAGTACGAGGTAATCTGATATTACATCTCCTCTATTTGAGTTAACTATGGATTTGGTGTCGTCGTCCTCCGTGGTCTATGGGTACCATGCTAGCCTCTAGTTCCCAAGGTGGCGGTTCAAACTCGACAGAGGGGAAGGATTTTTTCGGGCGTAAAAATCCTTAGCATGGCTTCCTTCGGAAGGGAAGTAAAACCGGTGGTCACGTGTCGTAGATTTACGGCATGTAAAACAACCTCAAGCCTTAAAAGAGGCCTTTGAGCAAAATTTCGGGTCTTTCCGTCCAATATAGAACGGGAAGCTGGGCCATAGTAATTAAAGAGCACCCATAAATAAAACTCAATAATATGGATCTGGCTAAATAACTTAAGAGTTTACTGTTAGCTATAACTTTGTATGTACTTAGCACTTTGATAAATTAAATAATAATGTCAGACGCATGACTCTCTAATTTCAAGCTCGACCTTTGTGTGTGCCTATTTTTAATTGATTTCAGATGAATAACAAAGGTCATTTTTCTAAAACGAAAATGACCAGTTCAAAAAACTGTTATTTTTTTACTGAATCTGGTTATTTGTAATACTCGTGTTTATCATTATGCAACTTGTAAGTCAGTAAAAATCAATACAAATCGTAACTTTTAAGAAATACATACCAGAGAGGAGCCTTAGCCATACTACACCGTGTTCACATCCAAAATGCTTCAATTATTACCTTGTTATACTCGTTCTCCAGATATACATGGCGGAGATGTTTCAACTCCTTCAGCTACACTAGCGCTAGCGGCGAGTCTAGTTATTAATACTGCAAAACCTTTGGTCAGGATTAACAGACAGTCTCAAGTAATAACATTGCAACTAAGAGTTTTTAGGGTGTCGGGTTATCGTATTTATAGTATGGGTTCGTTTGACATCTGACACATGATTAAATTTTACAGGTGCTTCAAAATAACGTATACACACTTTAATGAACACAAATTCCTTATTGTGTGTCAGTACTGAACTTAATTATATATTATGGTTTAATACAGATTTCCTGCACCGTTTCATCACGTTCGGTTATCAAATTGGGTGCCGTGAACTGCCAGACACATATCACAATGGAGAATGTTTCCTTGAGCAACGTTGGTCATTGTGTCTGTGGGGTTTCCTACACATACTGCTGTCATTTCTTCACGAAGGGCCTCCAATGTAGGTGGTAAGTCCAGAGGTGCTAAATCTGGTGAACTCAAATGCATCTCTTCTTCCTATGCAGTGTCCCTGCAGATTCTGGTACAGAAAAGCCCACACCAACAACACGGATGCAATGATTCCATGTTTCCATAAATTGCATGTTTAGCCGGCAAAACTGATGTGCCAAGTATTTTCAGATACCTGGCACGCTGGTAACTTTACCTTCAAAACTACAGAATAGGTATATTAAACTCCTAGAAGAAAGTCTATGTCAGTCATTCACTCCCGGTAGAATGACCACCTTGTCGATATGAACACGTGGATTTTCTGGTGTCCAATAAACACAATTAAGACGACTCACTGTTCTGTTATATTTGAATTGGTCCTCATCAGACTACATAGTTTTCGACACAAACACTTCATCCTCATTTACCATATGCTTAAATCATTCACAACTCCATTCGGTGATTAGGATCGTCTTCATTTAATGCGTTCAATACATCTATATCTTAGCGGCTTTCAGAATGCGTCATACATTCTCATTGCTAACTCTCATCTCACGAGTACATTGTGTAACAGACTTCTGTGGTGATATTGCAAACTTTCCTTTGGGAATTGCGGAAGAAATAGGGTTGTAAGAAGCCTTCCGGAATTCCCTTTTGCACAACACACATGTTACCGTGCTCTTAAACGTATCACGAAGCCGTGTAATTGTCAAGCGTGTTGGAGGTTCTGTTACAGACTCATCCCTCTACGCACGTTAAACTTCATTGACATTCCAAACTTGATCCACCACTTTAATATCAACTTCGGTTCCTCAAACTTCAAGTGTGGCCCGGTCATTCTGATTCGCGATCATACATAACATTTTAACCATAAGAGATCTACGGATACCAACATCTGTTGAGAAAACCCAGTACTACATTTTCCACAGACAATTGAGTGCAGCTCTGAAAACAATACGCCGATACCACCTATACCATCTGTTAAAGTGTGTATACATTATTTTGAAGGACCTGTACTTCATTTATTGAAAACTTTTCTTCATTTCATTAATTTTGCTCCAGAATTTCACTGCGTTGCACTGGCTGCTCAGGCTTCAAAGGCTCTTCAAAAGCATATTGTTTGTTGAGATACAATATTGGTATTTAGGATATCTGATAAATGGTTTCCAGGAATACAATTTGACCCAAAATTTCGATGTCAAGATTACACCGCAAATACACGTTTTGAGACCCATAATAATCACTTTCGCAAAAGTTCCACACATAGTTACAAACTTTCACGATTAAATCAGACACATTTTAAAGATGCAAATCGAAAATATTTACTCCAGAAAGCCCTTTATGTGAAGCAGCTTTAGTTCTACGGAGAGAGCCAAAAAACTACGAACCCGTTGCGCGGTGTTTTTCCTGTCCGCGTTCTCGGCGCTCGTTGTCGTCTGCTGCTATCATAGAAAGGCGCGGATGAAACCATACGACATTTTTAAAACTACTTTTAAAGGCGTTACTTGCCAACTTTATGAAAGGAGATGCTGAAACTGGCCACTGTCGTTGTCCATACATTTTGGCACCTCTGTAGGAAACTATCCATCACTCGCCGTAGTTCACGTTGAGAAATGCTGGTAATTTCCTGGCGGATATTTTGTTTTAATTCTTCCAGGGTGTGTTGGTTTGTCTGTGCACTATATGTTTTAAGATACCCCAGAGATAGAAATCGTTGGGTGACCGAGGGGACCACAAATCTCTACTAATAATTCTAGCCCTAAACGCACTTTCAATGGTTCTCATTGAAATATTGGTCTATGAGCTGTTGCAGAGTCTTGTTGAAAAAAGGTAAAATCACGCTCCCTGTCTGTTAATTCTCTAAAAACAGGGGACAAAATTGTATTCACGTATGCACGCGCTTGAACTATTGGCTCGAAAAAATTGGCTTGCTAGTAAAGCCCCAGTGTTTCTTAACCCTTAAATGCATGATTTTTTTAAATTTCGTTTAAATATATATATTGTAATTTTAGTACCAATAATGGGAAAAATATGGGGTTTGTGCTCAGGAGGGAACTTTATGCATACTCTGTACAGTAAGTACTAACCATTTTGTTTGGCATCAAAAAGAAGCTTTTGCTTTAACACTAATGGTATTAAAGTACTGAAATTATTTGAACAAATCAATGACGAAACGTTTATATGCAAAATATCCTCAATATCAATGCTTTAACAATGGATAATAATTATAAAACGAATAAAAACGGTTTTTGTTCCTATTACAGCACAAAAAACAAAAAAGCATCATATTTTTGACAAAAAGAATAGGGCTTCCCTGTGCATACTAGTAGTTTACGTCTTCCCTTCACTTCCCATTGAACACAGTGTCCAGTTTGATCCATACGTTTGTTTTTTGGTGAAGCCCTAGCAGGTCTCCTTTTACCTTTTTAGAATTTCTTTCTCAACTCTACCGCTTGGTCTGCTTCTTTTCCACATCTCACTACCTCTTTTACCTCCCATGTATGTGTTGTAAACTTTAATTATTTGTGCACGGTTGACTGATATGGTCTCTCGTCTTTTCCTCTCGAACCTTTGTACTTCTTCATGGGGATCTTAACCAGCAAAGGTACATGAATACCTACGTAACTGTTCTATTGTCCAACCATGTGGCCACGGCAAAATCTATTCCCTCGACTGAACTTAGCTTCGGTAAATGTTCCTGTTGCATTTTTCTTGAAGTATTTCTCAATAGATAAATCACAACCAGGAAGCCTGTTCTGGCAAATAGTTGCAACTGATTAAATTCCCAATCGTCCTAAGTAAACTATCAAAAGAATTGATGTATAACTATTATCAAAATAAACTGTATAGTTCTGGGCTTTGGAAACCTCCTTATAAGTTGGATAACATCATTTCCACTGGCTCCCAAATCTGGTTCATTTGACATTCTAAGACTAGAACGATTTTCCTTTGCCTGTATATATTTCAAATTTCACGCAAAGCCACTTGCACTAGGGGGAACCAAAAGTTTGTATCCCCATTTGTGGGGTTTTTATAGGATACATATAAGAAATATCTGCTTTTGTTGAAAATGTTTGCTCGTTTCAATTGACAGATCTGTTCCAAAGCAACAGATAAAAAGTGTTGGTCTAGATATTCCACTATGCTCTAATTCTGAATAGCCTGTCATGACCGGGACTTCCAATTGGACAAACATTTTTGAGATCACTGAATTGCATGCATTTTTTTTTATTTTTTCAAATTGCTGCTAGATAAAGCATCGCTTATCAAATCATTTCCAAATGTATACCGATAATATCAAGCATTTGGTAGGTTAAACATGCTCATTAAAATGCAGCGACCAAAACAGTGTTTCACCTGATCCATTGTAACTTTGATTGTATTGCCAGGGTCTTTCTGAAGTATATATTTGTGTGTCTCAAGCAAAATGTGCTCCAGTAATTTCTCTTGGGGAAAAAACTGAAGACATGAAATTTAGATTCCACGTTCAATAGTTCGTCACTAAAGTCAATACTAACTTTAAATTCCTTATTGCAAAACTTCATTTTACCCCTTTCCCACTCCATTTACCTGACACTGAGTGACTGCCTTGGAAGTGCTGAAAGAGAGAGTGAAGTTGCGGAAGCTGGTGAGGTTCTGGTTCTTAGAACTTCATTTAATGGAAAAATAATTGTTTATTAGATGCTGAGGGCATACTAAATAAGTAAGCCAATGTTATATCTACTGTGATTGTTTGAAAAGAACTTGGGCTTTGTGCAGGTACTGCAACAGTGGATGTAGTAGCTAATTTAGAGAGGGTTACTTCTTCTGGGGTTTCCGGAATTAATTATTCCTCATCACTAGACTCCGGAATCAACATTTCATCACCGGACGATTCCCCCAGGTCATCATTTGAACCATCAGAAATCTCAAAGTAATAATCCATTCATCTTCCAACATTCTTTTCTTCTTCCTCGTAATTCATGTGTAAATTTCGAAAATATCTGCTTGCAGTTCTTATTGTACCCTGTGGGGTACAAACTAAAATGTTTTGCAAAAACTACGACTTCATTACTTAGTGTAATGAATGACTTTCAGCTGTATGCATATGACACAAAAATATAGCATAAAAATTGAGAAAGAAATGTACTGGTTGGAAACACCAAATCCTAAACTGATGCCCGTACAACATAAATTAAATTCAAAACTACCAAGGCGGATCGAAAAGTAACGCACAATATTTTTTTTTTCTGCCTTGGTATTGCAGCTGGAATGTTGCAATTTCACACAGATATAATTTGAAGTTTTAACTACAGAGGGTATTTTTTGTTTCATGTATAGCTCTAGCGAGAGAAGCGTGAACTACGCAACAAAGATGGCGCGCATGTTACTGTCGTCCATGTGTGAAGAGCAGATAGGTGTGGTTCGATATTTGTGGGCCAAAGGACATAAACCGAGTAATATTCACAGGGACATGCGTGACTTGTATAGGAATGATTATATGGACCCTACTAGTGTCTCCAGGTGGTTTGCATTCTTCATAGAGAACCGTGTGAACCTTAGTAATTCGCGACGCTCCGGGAGGCCGGTTACAGCTGCAACCCCGCAGAATGTCAGAGGCATTGAGGCGGCAATTTTGAACGACCGGCGTGTGCAACTTCGAACCTTATCGCAACAGTTCAACATTTCCTATGGTACAGCGTACGAAATTGTTCATGACTCGTTGAAATTTCGTAAAGTTAGTGCTCGCTGGATGCCTAAGAACCTGACAGACAACCACAAGGGCCAGCGAATGATGACGAGCTTGGATCACCTAACGCGGTACATCGCAGAAGGGCATGACTTTCTGAAAGGAATCGTCACTGGTGATGAGTCGTGGGCATACCACTACACGCCCGAAACCAAGCAGGCAAGTATGGAGTGGAAACATGCTGTTTCCCTAGTGAAGAAAAAATTCAAAGTGACTCAGTCGCTAGGAATGTGCTTGTGACGGTGTTTTCAGATATGCATGGTGTTGTATTGGTGGACTTTGCTAAACACGTGACTACTATGAATGCTGCAGCCCACATGAAAACTTTGGTGAAGTTGCGTCGTGCCCTTCGTGACAAACGCAACATGAATGCTGACGATGTCAAAATTCTTCATGACAATGCTCGTCCCCATGTTGCTGCTGTTCGTCAGAAAATCATCAAATTTGGTTGGGAGGTGTTACAGCATCCACTATAGAGTCCAGATGTTGCACCGTCGGACTTTCATCTGTTTGGTCACATGAAGAAATTCCTGGCCGGCCAACGCTTTGCAACAAATGCACAAGCGAAATCAGCAGTCCGCAGATGGCTATACTCCAAGGAAACGCGCTTCTACGAACAGGGCATATTGAAACTGGTATCACGATGGGAGAAATGTGTTGAGAAACTTGATGACTATGTCGAAAAGTAGGTAAAAGGTGTAAGTCCATTTGTAATTTTTTTGTAAAATTATTGTACGTCACTTTTCGATCCGCCTTCGTAGCTATTGTTGCTTTGCAAGTCATCCAACGGTCACATAATTGGTAATTGTTGTAAAAGTAAATACACTGATGTTCCCAAGTAGTTGAGTAAAACAATTCCTAGCTGTTACCAACTGTATACTACAGAGGGTTGTGGGCAATCTATGTTAACAAACTCAAGACCCTCTTACCTTATGAAAAACCACGCCTCTATCAGCGGTGTTGTTCTATCTGGCAGCCTTTAGCTTGAGCTATAAATCTGCTACACAGCTTCCATTGGAGCAAACTACTACGAAATAGTGGCATGTCTACTTTATTCCATTCCTCCTGGCAGCTTTCCAGACACTATCCAAACTTCGCGGCCATCTGCTTCCAAGGGCTCCTTTCAGTAACCCAATTGCACAAAACTCCATCAGTGATGCATCAAATGACTTGATGTCGCTGAACGACATGGAATGTATTCCCATTTCTCTCTCTATGTTTTCCAAAAAATTGTGGGTGGAAGCAGACGCATAGCTTTATCCTGATGCAACCAGGTTTTATTTACATCTGCACCATAGAGAGCAGGGATTTCTGTATGGAAAATTGGTATCAGTACGTTAGTCTGATAATGCACCGAGTTGCTTTTCACATTTTTACGTACACAACGTTTGCCATTGTAACTGTACGTTGCTATCCCCATGAAACCGTTGGGGAAATGTTCGTTAGTTTCCTTATACCAACTTTGAAAAGTTTTTTCTCCACTTGGTCGGTAATATATAGCCCAGGGTTTGTTGCAGTCACTTAGATAAACATATGTTTCACCTGAAACAACAACCATCCACTTTTCACCAGCTAGGTATCGTTCATACAGATTTCTGCTGTTAGTGGCACGTTCTGCAATGTGTTTAGGCAACAGCTTACATCCCAGCTCTTATGAACTTTTCCAGATTCAAATCCTGGTTTATTATGATGTTCACAGCAATAACAGAGATCCTTAATTACATTGCAATGGCCCTCTGAGTTGCAGCATTTGGTCCAGAGCCATGGGCTTTACTTCAAAATTATCTTCGGGGTGCCACTGGTGACCGGTCGTGGATTTCCCTCTTTCTTGTCCTTTGGAATAAGTTCTGACGTGGCCTTACCCTTTTTCCTGAGTGCACATGAGCTCACCTTCTTGGATATGGTAAAACCGCGCCTCTTACACGGCTTAATAATCTTAAAATACAAGTATTTTGCATCCGAAAGCGCAATAATGTACCCTTATCAGAATTGTTCTCTTTTTATGTCATTTAATGCAGCAAGAACAAGAGCACATAGCTGAGCAAACACAGTGATACACTCATACTGCTGAACTTTCATTTGGTTCCACATATTTCAGCTTGGAGCTATTGTGCTCGTCTGATGTTGTTACCATATATCGTGAACCACCTTCCGTAAACTTTAAAAATAGCTTGTACCCTATGGGTCCCGATATGCATTTAAGAGTTAAAGAAAAAATCTTTGTGTCTTCACACATCACACTGAAATTGATGGGAAGTAAACTTCATGCATGCAGTTTTGCTTTAAAATCAAAAGGAGAAGTATAAAAGCGCATGTTTATTGTTATTGACTCTCATCATAACATTCTTCTTTTGACGTGAATTAAAAAGCTGGTATTTTCCCAGTTATCCTTAAAGCGTAATCTCCTGGTTAAACTTAACGTCCCTTTGTTACCACGTTGATGGAAAAATTGTGTTAAAATTGCTACTTTTATTTTATTTTTAAAATTCATTTTGCATCAGCAAGCTTTATTCCCATTTTTACTTTCTCTGCTCCTGATCCAAATAAGTAAATATTGCATTAGGCTCGGGAATTGAAAATTCCAGTTTTGCTAGAAATGAACGTTTCGAAACAACCTGCCGCAAAAATTACTAAAAGCAGAATTAAGAATAGAAAATTGCTTAAATACTTATTATTTTTATAGCTTGCGATTTAAGCTTAGAATATTTTAAGAATGCAGTGTGAAGATTTTCCCACAATTTCTACAAACCGAAGCAACCATAGTATGGAAGACATTTCTTCCTTCTTTTCTCAAGAACAGTGTTAATGATTTTGATTGGAATACGAGTTTGAGATATTGGCATGAGAAATAAGGATTTCTGTAAATAACTGACGAGGCCCACTTCATTCTCAGAGGATTTCATTTAAATCAGAAGCCATAAAACTAAAGCAGCTTATACGAATCGTTTATAGCACCACTGTGAAATATTAATGGTAATGAAACCTATGACTATTTTGCTTTAAATGATTTTAATTGTGTTGAAGAGAAACTAAAATAAACTGTTTTAAAAACTTAAGCTGAGTATGATTTCCCCGTTAAGATGAGAATCTGAAATATCTGAAAAGTAAAGCTTGTTTGGAGGTATCAGGTCTAGTTTTATGTTCTGTAGCGGGATGGGCTGTCTGGTGGCGGGTTTGATATTGGTGACCTACAGTCGAGGTAATGAGTTCTGAGAAGGGAAAGGTTTTCTAGGCGCTCGGGGTAGAGGATGGGTGATTTGGTGTGCATGAGGCGCTTCTCTCTCGGGATTGGGCAAGGTTTTCTAGGCACTCAGGGTAGAGGATGGGTGATTTGGTGTGCATGAGGCGCTTCTCTCTCGGGATTGGGCAAGGTTTTCTAGGCACTCAGGGTAGAGCATGGGTGATTTGGTGTGCATGATGCGCTTCTCTCTCGGGATTGGGCAAGGTTTTCTAGGCACTCAGGGTAGAGGATGGGTGATTTGGTGTGCATGAGGCGCTTCTCTCTCGGGATTGATATGGTTATGAGATTAAATCGCGTGAAAATTCTCCTTTACTCTCCCTCAATTTATGTGAGGATCCACTCAAGACAATACAACTTGATTCCTTCTCGAAATTCCCGTCAATCAAGTTTGGCCAACGTGATCCCGTGTACAATTCTGGGTTAATAAATATCCTTCCACCTTAACTCTTCCCGTCTTACAAAGCTAATTATGACGATAAAGTATTCATTATCTCCCGAAATTAACATCAGTTTTCTGCCCATACATTGTGACGTCGAGAAGCCCAACTCTCCCCTACAAAAGCTAGACCCGAAATGTGGATTTGACACGTGTGTTGAGCCTCGCTCTCGGCCTAGACGATCCTTAGTCTGCTCCCTTTTGCTAGCTTAGTTCAACCCTTTTTCTAGGCACGTGCTTTTTAAGTGTCTCTATTGCTTATTTTTCTAAATTTTTATCTGTTTTCATTGGTTAGAAAGAATTAGAAAGTTCGCCTACTCCGCGTCTAACATTAGCTCGTTATTTTGGCCTGGACGAATTTTCTGTCCTCAGGTTTTCCCCATCTTTTATATTTTCTGAGCCAGACTGTTCTTCCCGTGTCCGATTTCTATAGCTGTGTGTTTCTTAATGACTTCTCTCCTGGTTGCATCAGAAATCTCGTAAACATTCACGATTTTAGCTAGCTTCTTTCCCTTAAGAATTATGTGGTTTCGTCAGATTTGCATTTATTTGTTTTCATTTATATTTAAATTCCCTTATTTATTGCATTTGGTTCCATTTATAATCTCTGTTATTAACTTTTTATTCCCTCCTTTTCTTATCGTTCTTATTTAATTTGTTGTTTTTCATTTTCAATATTTTAAATGTTTACTATTCTTATTCTTGTTAAATTTGTAGCGGGAAACGGTTGTTGGGCGCTATTTGTACAAATGCTGGATGTTGAATATTCTTGGTGACTTATATTGTTACTGTAAAATTCTTATATATGTATGGTAATCCCCTTTCACATGTACAATTCTTATATATGTATGGTATATCTCCTTTCAATATTATTAATATTCTCATTCTTATTAGCTTTATCATTATTCTTACTATGTCTTTCCGGGCGAATATTATTCCTTCAAATGCCCTTCAGGCAAGGCATTTATTTTTCACTTTAGTGGAAAATTAATGGCTTGCCTGAAATCCCACTGAAATTAATCAGCTTTATTTTTCTTTTTATAATACTACGGTCTTTTCCTCTTTTGTGTTTCTTTACTTCCCCCCGTCTTGTGTGTCGGGATTTCGAGTACTAGTTCATACAAACTCTTGATACATACACTAAAATACATAGAGATGACAATTTTGTTTTACATGATGGACCTGGAAAACAAAATGTCTCCAGAAACTTGCATTATGTACATTCTTGTGCCTTTGCGGCACATTGGTTTTAAAACACATATATGGAATTGAAACATGTTTAACTATCTAAACTTTTTGTACACTTTGGATAGCTGTTTTAGCATATACATTATGCTATAGTTTCGCTGTTTGTCGTCGCTGCATGAGCGAACCTGTTTATAGTTCGTGCTCCCGTTGTTAGTGCGAGTAACATTTTGATTGGTTGCGCTTATTAAGCAGCTTAGTGTATGGCACTGGTGGTGCTTTCCTTTTAGTAGTGATTCTTACGCGCACTGCTTCACTTACATACGTATTCACTTTGCTGTCACGCACTTTGTTCGTTTGCGGCTGCTTGGGACAGCTCCTTCTCATGTATGTAGCTGACTGAGAATCTATGGGACCGGCCTGTCTGCCTGACCTTACATTATGCAAACGTCCCTATCCGATCTAGACATAGTAAATATTACCTTCCTGGACTGTAATACTGAGGTACTGTGTTAGTTCATGAGTGTATACTCTAAGTTACGCATAAATAAAATGGTTACGCACTTAATTAAAATACCCTGTACATACATATATTGAAACTAAAGCAAAAATAAGCTATTCAATGTAATACAAACCAAAGATATATATCTATATATATCTATATATACACAAATTTTTGGCTTCTATTATATATTTTGACGTTTGACATGTCTGATTTTGATTTTTCTAGCAGCTTCTTTGTTAGTTCAATGTCTGTAATTGCTGATTTCATTTTCATGGAGAAGCCTTATGCCTTTGTGGCGATGTTGGTTGCATATTAAGTGACCTTAAAATATTTATAATATATTACACAAATTGTTAGTCTTGATTATGATAACACTCCTGTAATATATGACGATCTGTTACCCGCTTCCGCCTATGACACATTGTTAACGAACGTCATGTCCTTCTCGGACTTTTAACTCATTGAGTTGTTTTTCTGTTCTGATATGTGGGTTGTGCCCTTAACCTACCGAAATGTTTGGTCGGCGCCTAATTTCAGAGCTGCCGCTCTGCTGACCTGTAATGCTGTCAGTAATGCGAGGGTTTCTGCGATTGTCGCACGCGTCACTATAAAGTTGTTCCTTCTATTTCCGGAAAATGGCATACAATCAGTTGCAGGAATTTAATTTCGTTCATTGGTGGATCTAGCAGCAATCTCTGTTGTGCTAGGTCTAGGAAATAGTCTATCAGTGGTTGTCCACGCCCTGGTACGTATGTGCGTTGTTTATTTTAATGCGGACTGCGTATTGGGTAGCAGTGTTCCAATATTTGGATAAAAATATGTTTCTGAAGTCACTGTAGGAGGAGTGGTCACCGATCGCTAAACGAAACCAAGAGATTGCCCGCCCTTAGAGCCCCTTTTTAACGATTAACAGTTTCAAAGATTCTGGTACGTGTTAATTTAGGAATCTAAATGCATAATGCACCGTTTGGCATTGTCCCGTACGTCATTGAATTGCGGTACTGCAATTTCATTCAGTAAATTGAAATGCATAGGGTAGGCATGCACGTTAGAATATGTAGTATCCTCATGTGTTACGCTATATAATTGGGTGTGCGCTGACACAAACGGCAATTCTTTGCTGATTGTGTTTCCGCCGTAGCTCCCTCGCGAAAAGTGGTATGGCTGCTATGGACGTGATAAGTTAAAGGACGTTGACTCCGTTCAAGAGTTTCTTTCACCTGTGAAAACTCACGCGGGTGTGTTTCAATTTGTATTAATACTGAGTTGGGTGTTGCGGCGGCCTGTGATGCTGTGCTTTGAACAGACTCTCTTATTGCAGCTAATTCTGCATTGGCGTTACTAATTATCCTCTCACAGGACGTGCGTAATCCACAACTCAGCAGTCTTTGTTTGCATGGTTAGCAGACAGCTGGGTGACTCTCCCTTCAAGGCCTCAATTTCTGCACCGGCATCATGCACGTCGGTAGGATGTTAATTACCTCGCCCTTACTGAGGTCTGACCTAGCTAATAGCCTCTCATACCTGTTGTGCCTGCCTGTTCACGTGTTCTTGAAGGTTGTTTTGGTATTCCTGGAATACCTGGGGTAGTTTTGCCGAAACCTGTGCTTCTAGAATTTCCCCTTGGGCTGCTAATTGGTCTTGCACTTGTGTGATTAGTTTGTTTTCAGACTGACTTAGAGTTTCCCTTTGTGCTGTAATTTTAGAGTGTAATGTTTCTCCTTGGGATGTAAGTCGGGTCTCAAAATTGTGTAAGGTTTTGCTGCAAGTTGAGAATGTAATGTTTCCGTTTGTGAAGTAATTTGGGAATGTAATGTTTGCCCTCGAGCTGTAATATGTGATTCCAGATGTTGGAACGGTAGAAGCATTTGGTGTAGCATTGCTTTTATAGTTGTCGGGGTTCCCGGGGGTCGTTTCTGTTGGTTGGACACGCCAAATGGCCGCTCCTCTGTAGGAGAGTTAGCCATTTCGTCTTTCAGTAGTTTCCCGCTACGAAGGAGCATCCACTGTCTGCAGTGTAGTTGTACACCGCAGTTGAGCTGATAAAGTGTATTGTACTTACTCGTAGTGTTCCGGCTTTAGTTCCTAGTGGGCTGCTGTCCTGTGATGAGCTGCATGCTGCTTTAATCCATAGGAGACGTTCTCTGTTGCTCCAAACGTGTAGGAAAGATAAAATGACGCCTTAAATGGAAGGCTATTGCTGGGTGTGTGTATGAAACATTGAGCGCCATTTTGTAGCGGGAGGGGATGTTTGGTGGCGGGTTTGATATTGGTGAGCTACAGTCGAGGTAATGAGTTCTGAGAAGGGCAAGGTTTTCTAGGCGCTCAGGGTAGAGGATGGGTGATTTGGTGTGCATGAGACTCTTCTCTCTCGGGATTGATATGGTTATGATATTGAAAACACATGAAAATTCTCCTTTACTCTCCCTCAATTTATGTGAGGATCCACTCAAGACAATACAAATTGATTCCTTCTCGAAATTCCCGTCAATCAAGTTTGACCAACGTGATCCCGTGTACAATTTTGGCTTAATAGGTATCCTTCCCCCTTAACAGTTCCCGTCGTACAAAGATAATTACGACGATAAAGTATTCATTATATCCCGAAATTAACATCAGTTTTCTGCCCATACATTGTGACGTCGAGAAGCCCAACTCTCCCCTACAGAAGCTGGACCCGAAATGTGGATTTGACACGTGTCTTGAGCCTCGCTCTCGGCCTAGACGATCCTTAGTCTGCTCCCTTTTTCTAAACTGTATTCACTCTTAGGTTGTTCCGCGACAAAACAAAATCCATGTGACCAGTGAACCGTTATAATGTATCCTTCCGCCATTCGCGCCAGAAATATTGTCATATTTTCACGTCATTTGTGGCGAGTACACACGGCACTAATACAAAAAGAACAGACCCCTTATTCGGATAACTTAAACGGTGACTAGCATATTTTGTTAGGAGTTAAAGGAGATAAGATTAAACTTTACAACAAAATAAAAATTTGTACATGTGATAATAGTTAATTTTAAAAGAAACAGCGAAAAGAAAAGTAACAGATATGCGACAACTTGCATTTATTCGCTTTCTGGAAGCGCACTTCAGCAACTCTTGGCTCATTTTTAAAAAACGAATTTGTGCACTGTTACGCAAATTGCATTCTTCACAAAATCGTATCATTCTTGCATTACGTATTTCACATGCTTTCTTTTTTTCACGGGTATAACAGTTTTCCTGTTTCAGATTTTTCTTTACGAGTACTGTTTATACTTGTACTCGAAACATCGGTGAACTCAGAAGTTAGTTTCAACAGTTCTTTCACCGTAACTGTAGGATGTTTCACACATAATTTATTTATAAACATTCAACACTATTGCTTTTTTCTTGTTTTTCTTCTTTTCTTTTCTTTCACCACTAGTCGATTGTTTGCCCGGCTTATGCTTTATGTAAGTCGACGAAGACGCGAGAGCAAATTCACCGTCCCCTATGATACTAAACAGAAACTGCGGGTTTCACGCTGTAAACAGTATTGTGCGCGCACTCGGATCAGGTGACATACGAATTGCATGTTGGGACTTATAGCTCTGTTTAACAGTACAAATCAGTGTTCATTAAACTCTTAGGTATTTGTATAGAAGATTATACAATCTAAAGATAAATTCATTCTAAAATTTAGATTATTAGCGTGGGATTACTGCCCCACACGCATTGCTACCCTGTTGTACCACGGTGCACTGGTCACGTGGGTTTGTTTTGGCGCGGATCAAATTAAGAGTGAATACAGTGTAGCTTAGTTCAACCCCTTTTCTAGGCACGTGCTTTTTAAGTGTCTCTATTGCTTATGTTTCTAAATTTTTATGTTTTCATTGGTTAAAAAGAATTAGAATGTTCGCCTACTCCGCGTCTAACATTAGCTCGTTATTTTCGCCTGGGCGAATTTCTGTCCTCAGGTTTTCCCCATCTTTTATATTTTCTGAGCCAGATGGTCTTTCCCACGTCCGATTTCTATAGCTGTGTGTTTCTTAATGACTTCTCTCCTGGTTGCATCAGAAATCTCGTAAACATTCACGATTTTAACTAGCTTCTTTCCCTTAAGAATTATGTGGTTTCGTCCGTTTTGCATTTATTTGTTTTCATTTATATTTAAATTCCCTTATTTATTGCATTTGGTTCCATTTATAATCTCTGTTATTAACTTTTTATTCCCCCCTTTTCTTATCATCCTTATTTAATTTGTTGCTTTTCATTTTCAATATTTTAAATGTTTCTTTTACTATTCTTATTCCGGTTAGTATTATTAATATTCCCATTCTTATTACCTTTATTATTATTGTTCTTACTATTTCCTTTTGGGCGAATATTATTGCTGCAGTTCCCATCATAATGATAAAGTATGGAGTACTTTATATTGTTTGCTACTAATTCCATATCTATCAATTAAGATTTAACAATAAATTACTTATTAAATCGTGTAAAATATCTAGAATGTTAAAAGAAGGAATAATCGCTAGATGTTGCTCGAATGAAATGATCTAGCCCACCATTTATAGCGCCGACACTTATATAGCAGAAACCGGCGCCATTTTGAGTTGGAAGCCACAAAAACAACCGGCAAAGAGTAGCTAAATCAATGTCGCCAACATTTGAGGATCATTGGGGTTTAGCTTCACAGATCCTACGACTAGGCCCTGTCGTCGTACCGCAGTCGGCCGCGACTACTTCACTCCTCTTCTTATAAAGAGCATCCCTCGGCTAAGCTTTGCAACTCAGGGCACTCCCAGATGTTGGCAGCACCCCATACCTTCTGCTATGTTCGGATTGTGAATGTTGGCAGTGGAAATGGCCCCATAATGCCTCTGTTGTGATGCGTATTAATTGTTTATAATGAACAGAGGTTGTAATGATTGTGATGTTTTTCATTATTTGTGTTATCTGCAACCTTAATTTGTGTTAGAAAAGTCTTAGAATGTATATATTTGTGTTATGGAATAAAATAGTTATGAATATGCGTGTGTTATATGAGTATAGTTATTCCGAGCCATTGATAGACACGGGAATAAGGCAAAGTTCTCAAACATATCATAACCACCATATTTATTCGTTAACTACCTTCTCTCCTTGAAATTTGATTTGGAATATTTTTGAGTTGACCTATTGTTTTGACAAGCAAATATTGTGTCCATTTACCTTAAAATTGAGCGGGATGGCTCAGGCGGTAATGTCTGTCACCCGCATTCGGGAGATGGTGAGTTCGATTACCGTGGCCGAACTTCCTAACTCATGGTTTTTCGGGGGTTTTCCGGGGTCTCTAGAAGAATGCTGGGAAGGTTCATTATACTACTACCGTTTTATCCCCGGCTCTGACATTTGCGTGACGAGAGAGGCAGTGTTGCCAATTCTTGCCCCTATTGTGAACACGTGTGTATGCATATGCCATCTCCTCGTAAGATGCAAACAATGAAATAGTTGGTAATGTTAGAGTATTTAAAGTATGGAGATAGCATTTACAGGAAACTTAAACAAAGAGAATTAATATATTCGCATTTAACACGCCCATCGTCCAGCGGAATGATAGATATCCTCGTAGATATCCATTTCTTCATCATTAGCGTCACTGGTGTCTACTGTCGGCATCTAATGAAATCACTAATTCTTCTACACGTTCTTCCAGAACACCTTCGATTTTTTTGCTTGAAATAGAAGTTCTCAAGTATTTTTCACAGCACTCTGCCACTTTTCCACTGACACCTGTTCGATTCCTTGTTCCACCAAGCGTTCAACATCGGCGATGCGGAAAGTTTTACTGTGTTCTGGAACGTACCCCTTGACTTGTGCCCAGATCAGTTCAATGGGACTGAAATGGCAGTGGTATGGTGGAAGCCTGATGACTGTGCCCATGTGCAGAGGCGATGGTGTCTATCTCGTACGTACAGAACCTTGGTTTGTATAACTTAACAATTTGCAAGAGTTCTTCTGTGCTCATTACTGCTGACACTCCGGGGACATTATTTTCCAACAGCCATTGAAGTATGACGTGCTTCCTGTCTTTGGCTGTTGGTGCTTCATTTAACTGCATTGAATGGTAAGTAGCAATGTCCATTACAATAACGGAATTCGGACTCAGTTGTGAAGTAAGGCTTCCTTAAACCAGGCTGTGATTCTCATTCATTTCTTCGTGATAACCACGTGTACTTTTTGATTTAAACAGAAGCATTGCTCCAGGAACAAACCCATTTACTCCACTAGCGTGAAACAGAATAAGTCTGCTACCCTTCCCAATGGGCCCCTTCACTGTTCTTGCTATTGTGTCATTTGTCCAGACTTTTGATTTTGAAAGTCCAGCGTTCACCCATGTTTCGTCCAACCATACAACTTTTTCGGGACTAACGTTCGGAATTTCCCTCAGAAATCTGCCACACCATGCCACAATATCATCTTTTTCCATTACGGCTTTTTTACCTGAAAAGTTCTTAAATTTAAAACCAAGTTATTTTAACACCTTGCTTAAACTTGTCTTACCTCCTTCAAATAATCCGACTTGTTTCAAAGAGCCTAGAAGCTTCTCTCGAGTAGGCTCTTTCCTCATATACAACTGGTAAATATGCTGCCTTATCGCATCCTTCTGGAAGCATCCAGTGTTGTCTTGGGTCTGACTTTAAATCTCGATTTTCCTGGTGAGTGCAATTCTTCAGATGGCGTACTCAAATTGGCCGGGCATTTTCCCTTCGTCACACTTTTCACGGTTGTTTTATCCACCTTGAGTGCATCACAAATTCTATCCACTACTCTTGCCAAAGGAAGAAGAGATGCCCGGTTGTCTCGCTCCTTTTCAAAGTATTCACATAGCCTGAATCTAAATGCATGGCTTTGGCTCCAGTAAGACCTAATTATTTTCTTCGATTCTGAAGAACCACTAGTCATAACGCTATAATAACTATAACAAGGATAACGCACTAAGTCGCACACCCACAAAAAAGCTTCACTTGGACTAAAGCAAACAGCTACTGACGACACGTGCTTCGCTTACAAGAGAATTGGCAACACAGTCCAAAATGCAGTGGATGCACATGGGGAGGAAGCCTGTAATTGGTGCTAGCAGACAACTCCCACGCTTTGTTGTGCGAGTCAACCCAGAACTGCAAACCTTGCTGATTTTCGATTCTTTTCTTTTGTCTTGCGTGTAGCAAAGCTCTAAGCAACAAAAGTAAACTATATTTATTAAAAGCGTTACAAGAAGTCAAATTAGAGTTCCGATTTATCTGTTGAAACGAATTGGAATAGCTTCCTTTATTGTGGAAATTCTCAGCGCTAGTATTGCTAAAGGTGGCAATGCTGATGTATACCTACCTCTTTCTTTACACACACGAAACGTCAGGGACGGACATACAGCGGCATGGGTATACATTCCCCGAATTTCCTGTCCCTCAATTTCTCCTCCATTCTCATTTCACCTTTCATCTGCTTGGTCTGTTTCAGGGTTGAAAGTGTCGGCGTTGCATGGCAGGGGAAAAGGATGCTCTATGTAACCCTCCGTTTCCCGGAATGGGGGCGATCTCCGAATCCCGGACCCCTCCAGTGGGATGTGCAAGCCTGCAAGGGGGAGGGCAGCCGGTTGCACCAGCTGCCATTCGAGGAATTTCAATCTGCGAAAGGTAGAGACCCTACCCTCTGCCCTGTCTGCCTCCTGGTCCGGCCGCCCTCTGTCTCCCCTCACCTCAGCCCTCCCTCCCGGGATATGCCGTCAGGGTCTAAGGCACAAAAGATCTTGTAGGTCGAGGTGGTAAGACTTCCTCCTTACCTAGTCCTACTCCTACTTTAAATTTGGTTATAATATCCTATATTTTACACTATAATATGCTAACGGTTCAGCTGCAAACTTTTGTTGAACCGAGATCAGAAGGCGTTGTCTGAAAAAGTTTTTGAAAACAGGAAAGCTCTAATTCTGAATTCTGAGCATTACCGTGCATTTTCTTAGAAATGTTCCGAGAAATTAATTAATTATTTAATAATGATCTGATATCTAAGAGGACTTCGTAGAATATATCAATACCTTTAGGTTGAGCTAATTCGGCTTTATGTTTCCATTGGGAAAGTAAGACGATCTGTTCTTGGAGATGAGGCTGCATGTCCAGAGGGTGAGAACAAACATTACCAGAGATTTAGTTGCACAGACAGAGATAGATGGAGGGAGATTGGATATGAGCGTCCTACTAGTTTGCGCTCATTTCATTTCATTGTCAAACTCATTCCTACAAATACCTGGGCTTGTCAGTCAGTGTTTCTAATTGGAGTTATCTTCGTACGTAAATCTCCAAGGTTTTGTTTGGTATTCCCAATTTAGTGGATATGGCTATATTTCTCTATAATACCCTTCTGTCTTCATTTAGAAGCTATGGAGCTGGGAAATCTGTCTTCCATTTTGAAGTAGTCATTTCTGTTATTAGGTTGCAGCAAAAATGTTTTCATTATTAGAAGGGCCCGGGTTCTGATGATATGTCATCTCTTAATTGTTGCATCATAGGCATTGCTAACGTCTACACAAATCCTTATCAGGGGTCCCAGGTTATGAAAATGCATATATTTATTAGGTCATGTTTGGCCATTTTCTATTTTAGGGCATTTTATTCTATTTTACATCCTTATTTTGTCATTTACTTGCCCTTTGCGGCTTTAGTGATTTTTTGCACTTATATTAATATACAAAGAGTTTTTTATGGTTGAAATTTTACGTAAGGACAACTTTTCAAACATCAGAAATTTCAATATACAACTGAAAAATAAGATTAACTTTGTATATCCTTGACTTGCATTCTTGGAGGAAAAAAGAAATTCCTGTTTAATGGTTAGTCTGGAAAGGGTTGCTTACGTGACGATGGGTGGCTATTGTCAGGGGAGCAGGTATCATTGTAGTTATGCATTCCTCAAACTAGGGATGAGACAGGTCAGTTTTCCTTTTTGGCGTTAATGAGTGCGTACGGTCAAATTGCTATTGTACTGTTCTAGTGCCGTGTCATAGGCTGTGAAGTTCTTCATTCGCCATGAATTTTGTATAATCTGGGTACTCAGAGTTAATGCCACAGTTTGTAAGACTTGCATCAAAAACAATTTGCTGCGCCTTTCTTTTCAAATTCCTCAAATAATAACATGGAATGACATCTTTGAATTAATTTTCTAAATTATCTCATCATTATTCTTATACCTACCTTTTCTGCTTGTATAGCAGTTATGTCCATGGATAAATCCATTTATAACTTCCTGTAAACTAATTTTAAGAAAGTAAATAAAACTGCTTTATTTTAAAGATATTTTTAAGAACTTTAGAGTCATTTTATAGGTACTTTTCAAGCATTTTATGTCATTAAAATCCGGCCGCAATATGTGTTCCGTCATGATAACTTAGAAGTAGGAGTCTGCACACAAAGCCAAGGATCTGTTGTTCGAGTCTCATATTGGGTCTTGAAATATTATTCAAATTTAATTCAACTTTCCAACCTTAGCCCACATACGGTTTATGCGAACAAACAGTTATCCAGTATAAAGCAATCCTGTAGTGCAGAGGTGGCGAAAACGTGACTCGCGAGTCATTTTGACTTGTAGGCGCCGTTCCCTCTCTGCAACCGTCCCTTTGTTTTTCACATGCTGCTGAGTGATGCAGTGCGTGTTGCATATTTGGTGACTCGCGGAAGGAAGTCGTTTTCGCCACCCTTGCTGTAGTATATTGTGAGTCACATTTAAGGGTATTCGGTACTGGAACTCCTGGTTTCTACATATCTGAACCAATTTTGCTGAAGATGTTATCGCCAGGGCCCAATTTAGATGACCTAAAATGTTTTAAAACGACCAATAAAATTACTCTAGAATTAAAAATGATTACAAAAATGACCTAAAACTGATTTTATTTAATTTGTTGAAATTAGCTTACAGATATAAATTAATTTTTGAATGGATATAATAAGTAGAAAAGGTAGGTATAAAATAATGATACAACTTAGAAATATAATTAAAATATATTTATTCAACTTTGTTTTTGAAGAATCTGAAAAGAAAATTAAGAAAATAGTTTTGAAGGGAGTCTTACAAAACTGTAGCATTAACTTTTTCGAGTTCCTAGAGTTCTCAGATTATATCCAACATTCATTATGAATGAAAAGGGCTTCACAGCCTAGGACACGACACAAGGATAAGGACAATCAGAGGCCACTAGCAGAAGAATATCGACCTATCGACATCAGTACATTGTAGTAATACATACACAAAAATTATAAGGATTAGTAATACTGCGTGCTATTACACCAAATAATAATCGAAGGATTACTTAAAGGAAAGGAGGTGTTAAAAGGGAAATAGGGCATATATACCATGTCCAAAGAACATTCATGAAATAAGAACACTTTACCTTGTATTTTTTTTCTTTCAGTTTTTATTCTTTAAATACAGGAATATACTTCTGGTCTTTACATTTAATAATTACAAATATGTGCAAAGCCTTCAACATCTTCTCTGGATCCATAAGCTTCAGTTGTCCTTCTGTCCTGTGGGAAGAGAAACAGCTGTTAGTATAGCACTGATTCAAAAGGATATGCTTACATTATTTCTTATTTTCAAAAACACATTAGATGCACAGGAATAACCATGGTGGGGTTAAGAACATTTTAGTCTCCCTCTTCTGCCATAATAAATTCAAAGCCTGTGATATTATTTGCTGAAATTCAGTCCAATAACTGCAGTACTTGTACGATTCAGTACCTATCTTTGATTTCAAAATTTGCTTTCTCTACCCCTTAGCTATCGTAGTTAGAGGATGTATTTGTATTCCATCTAAAAAGAGGTTATCAAGATTTCACCGGAAGTGCACTACTGAGATGCCCTGAACTCTCCCTCTAAAGTATTTTCATAAAAAATCCTGTTCGTGTGTGTTGAACAGCATAATCGAAAAAAGAAAAGTTGGATGAAAATCATTTTAATGAAATTTCCCTCCCTCAGAAACATATTTTAGGAAAAAAATTGTCATTAGCTTTTATTTTCTTAGTAATGGTTCTAGCGATTGTGATTTAAAATACATGCCTGAGATTGGCATGACTAAAAATAGCATACTTTCGATTTTCTGTATACCTAAATGTAGTCCATAAACTCTTCGTAGTCATTAAATTTACACAGCTGGGAAACCATAAGAGGGGTAAACTTTAACTACAAAACAAGCAAAATCATTAAAGTATGCAATTTGTGATATTTTTTTTCACAGCACATTCAATTTGCGAAAAATTCGCTGTATGTTTGTTTTACCAATACGTAGTTCGGTGCTCAGAAACATGTTTGAAAATGTGCTATTCTTTTTCTCGCATGCGCTCCTTGCTAACAAAAGCAAAAATGTATCATGATTAACGTAACTGAATAAGGAATCACTGTTACTAGAAATAGACTGTATGTTTATGGTTTACATGCAAAACTCTGAGTACAGACGGTTGTGTGAGTGTTGTACGTAAGGTTTTTTCCCCTTCCAACTAAAAGTTGCTCTAGCTTCGTAATGTGTAAGCTCAGATCATTAGGATGCTTTATAGAAACTCTGCAGATGGCATTCAGCCAACATCTGACGTGCGATTAGGAAATAGCATAGCCATCTAGGACATAACCGACAGTCTTTTTTACTTTCTCTACCATTACCTAGTAGCTAGGGAATGTATTGTGTTCCACCCAAAACGTCTATATTGGGATTTTACCGAAAATTCATGTTTTGAGGTTCCCTGAATAAAAATAAGTATTTTTAGAGAAAAGGTCCATGTGTGTGTGTGAAGTGCATAACTCAAAAACCAAAAGTTGGATAAATACCAAACTTGAAGTTTAAGTTCAGCATCTTCCAAGGATGCGACACGAAGATTTTCAAGAAAATTCCCCACCTCAAATTACTCTTTACATGGAAAATTTTTCGAAAATTTCGATTTTCTCAAAAATGTCTCTATGAGTTTGATTAAAATACCATATGTTTAACATATTCTCATCAAAAATAAAATGCATATCTTGCATTTTCTGGGAATAGCCTGTGAAGTCCTCTTCATTCTGAATGAATTTTGTATAATTGATAAACTGTAGGAGATAGACAAAATCTTAATATACAAAAATGTAGATCTCATTAAAGCACACAATTTGTTGTGGCGTTAACCGTTTCCGAGACATTCTTCGTTATTGGTTTGAATTTTCAATAGTTATTTTTCAAGTGGTAAGTTACTATTAGCTTTTTTCTCGTGGTCGTGCAAAGAGAACGGAATTTCAAAGCAATCATATGATGATGGATTTAACCATGTTTAAGCCTGACCGAGCGAGGTGGCTTCACAGTGACGTTTAAAACCGGCATTCGGGAGGTCGCGGGTTCAATTCCCTTCGGGGCGTCCATTCTGACCATGGGTTTTTATCGTGATCTCCCCGCATCAGTAGGCAAATGCTGGAGTGGTTCGTCTTCTACCACGAATTTCCTTTTCCCTCATTCCCCTTCATTTCGTTTCCCCTTTCATGTTTCAGATGAGCTTTGAGACTGTGCAATCAGTCGATGTCGACAGACGGTGCAGATGCTTGCTCATTGGAAAGTTCTTCTCGGCCCTGCCAGATGGTAGCTTCTTGAACCGCCTCCGGTGGGTAGAGTTCTCCCCGACTCCGCTAGAAGGAGTAGCGGAGTAGCCCGACGGTGCGATCGGGTCTTCAAACTTGGAATCGTCAGGGACCTGTGCGCGTCTCTGTACCCGTCTGGCTGCGGCCTATAGCCTCCTGGGGTTCCTTCATTTCAAAGATCCGCCTTGGGTCGGTGAGCGAGGTGTCCCTCTCCATTATCTTGTCACAGTTTTAGGCATAAGCGTACTGTATTCCCCTTGTACCTGCAAGGAAATGTCAATAAAACCATTTCTGCAAATGTTTATCTCAGATAGACGAATAAGGTTTTGTAGGACCAGTTTGTAGAAAAGTGGTTAGAGAAGGTGATGTGAATGTAGCATCAGGTTTTTAGTGAATATGGTACGATTAATTTCACATACAATAACTTGTTTGTCCAATAGAGATGTCGCCGGTGTTTTAGCTCATCCCTTGCAATTATACACATTCTATGCATACATCTTGTCGTACCATCATAGCTGTGGCAGAAATGCATCATCTATGTTTATCATAAGCTTGGAAATCACGAGTGACAAAACGTATTGTGCAACGTTCCTGTTCTTAAGAACTTCAGGGATTCTCCACTGGAGTTGTAGCGGAGCTGCAGTCGATGTTTTAGGTTGGGCCGACCCTAAGGCGTGTCTACGTCAGGTCGCCGAAGAAAGAGTGACGATCAACGTGGAAATGCTTTATTAGGAAAGGCCTTCATCCGAAATTGACCTGTCATCAAGGGAATCAGTTTAATCAACGTAAATCTGGAAAATCAACTCAAACCCTCAGAAATGGCGCTGACCTATGGGGTAGAACCTGGTCAAAGTTTTACTGATACGCACTCTAACGTGTATAATTTAAAGAAAATATTTTGTAATCTTAAAACATACAATTAAATTTTTTTGGTGAAATAAATAAGAAATTATTTAACGTTAGCTGCATTATTACGATTCCGTATTATTTTCCCATACGCATGGATCACTGACATTATGGTCGGAAATCTGGGAAACGTCATCGTTACGAAGGTAGAATGACCCCATGACTGACTGTGGTTTGCTACGTTTTAAAAGAGTTAAGCCCCTCCCTTTAGAATACTCTGGATTTCCGACTGTTAAAACGAAGCACAAACAGAATCTAAAAAATTGACGCAGATTTTAGCTATGGCGCCTAAATATATTTTTGTATTAAGTAATTTTCTTTGCCCATTATTTTGATGTGCAGACTGTATACGTAGATAATCTGAATCATCTGTAATTGTGTATTTTAGTACAACATAATATTTAGCCTATGTATAAGGTTCCTGGTCCACTAGCTGGTAGTTGACTCAAATCCCACAGTTTTGTCGGAAGGGGAGCCTGTCTACGAGCGCTGGAATGCGGAAGACATCTGTGGCACGAGGGGAAAAAGTCACATGATAAGCATGTAGCCAATGAGATGCTAAAGAAAAGGCGAAATGTTAAACGGACGCTTAACATCCCGCGAAAAATGGTCCAATAATGTAGCAGAAACTTTAAGTATCGAGTGGGGGGTAGGATGCATAAATATCTCATGTTCAGTCCCCAGAAAAGGGCCAGTCGATATGTAATCCCGGATAGACTCCACGTCATTCACGAGCAGAATTTGGCCCGTGAAATCGTGGTAGCTTCTCTGAAGTGCCGAAGTACACCATCATCACATGTAATTGTAGTGCTGCATCGGGAATAAGTGACGCCCACGCGCAGCGAACTAACAAAGGGCCGTGAGACGCGCGAGAAACTTGTCAGCCCTTAGTGACCAGGAACATCATCTATTGTCATTATTGGTGATAATAAATTGCAGTTCAGTGATACTCCGTGGTGCTTAAATTTCTCCTGAAACTTCCTTTGTCCCACAACCTGGATCGCCAAAGCTTATCCTTTCCTGATAAGCAGAGTCTACGTGCACATCTCCACTGAGAACCAACCTAGCCAAGGCCAACTACAAACTAAATTATTATAAGCCATCATCCGTCGACGGAGATAGCAGCAGAAGAAGAAGCCCCGATGAGAGGACCTCAAAACAGGTACGGTAACGTCGAGACTGCGGTGACCCGTACCCGCGCGAGGCACTAACCACGGACCGCAGCGCGCAGAGCCAACCGTGCCTCTCTCAGGCGTAGGCCTCTGAGTGAGGCGTCAGAGAACCAGCCTCATACGATGTATAAGCGTTTTGATATTTGAAATATTTTGTATTAGGGGTGTCAAGGTTAATGTCGCAAATAACCACTGAGACTTTCGTAGCACGAACAGGGGTGATAAAAACGGGATTAGCACTTGGATGCATGTTGCATGTTTGGTGATTAGGGAACGAATGTATTTTTGCCATTACTACACTAACACAATATGTAGCTAGCGGGTTTAAATGATAGTTGAGCTTTGAACCGAGCAGCACGTAGTAGTATAACCGTGCTATAGCCATCAGTGTGTAACCTTTAAATGTCTGTTTTGGATCCTTATGTGTAAGTTAATGCATTTACAATCTTATCACATTACCAGCAGAAAAGAAGGAATGTGTCACGTCATATCTTCAGCGTATTTATCTCTTAAACTACAACGAATATTGAGACAGATTTGCAAAGCTAAATCATGGAGGAGAGTTAATGAAATCAGAACGAAGTTTTAGCTATATAGGAGACAATTGTTTATTAAAAGAAAGTTCTATTGCAAAAATCACCACTGAACTTTAAAAAAGAGTTCACTGTACGGCAGTTTGAAAATACGTTCTTTGTCAAAGACGATGTTTGAGTAAGGTGAGGTGAAAACTTTGCTGAAGTGAAATCGAAGTGATGTCGAGACGTTGTTGTTACTAAGCTATTGGCTACTGTGGGCTGCTTTTCTCTTATTCAGTCAGTTGCTATATCTTATCTACAAGAACGGTGGTCTAGGTGAACAAACTTGCTGGAGACACGTTTCGTTGCTGTTGTTGTACAGATTATATTTTCAGAATTATTGGTCTCTCTTACTAATTGTTTATCTTCACTTCCCGGTGCTTATTATTAATTAATTATCCCTTTGCATATTCGCGGTATGTTATAGCTTTATTCGTCGCGTAACTCTGTGCTACGCGGCATTATAACTTATTTCTGTGGCGCTATCTCTTTCACGTCTTTGAAATATATTTTACGATGTCTCTTTAATTACTATGTGCTACAGACGACAATAATGCTTTTACACAGGGAGTCCCGCTCTCGCTTCGTGTGACTTTTCCTTTGGGAATTTGACAAAAATCAAGATTTTCGTCCCTTCACTGCCACATGATTTATATGAAATTAAATATGAAATTAAAAGAACTACGCAAGTGTCGATGCAGCTATGTTAGGTCAAGTTTGAATTAACCTGATTCTGACTTGATGTGTGTCGACGCAGGAATCATATATTGAACATTTGGGAATTTACAAACTAAACTTCAAAATCTCCTCTATAAAATGTGCAAAGAACTTCCAGATACATGAATAGTGTTTTATTTATAGGACTTCAAACTTGTCTATTCGCTTTTCTGCTAGCCCTGTATTATAAAGAGAGAAAAGTTGTATTTGTGTGTGTGTGTGTGTGTGTGTGTGTGTGTGTGTGTGTGTGTGTGTGTAGTTACGAAACCACTCGATGGTTTTGATAATTCTTATAACTTGTTACTTAAACCACATATCGCAGGTTTCCTTTTCCCCCTCCTCCTGCTCTTAAGGTCTTCGCGCGGATTTTCGAGAACAAACACTCTTGTTGCATATGTGTCAGGCGTCAATGACGCGGAGCAATTCAAATAAGTGAAATCAATTAACGGATGGCTAAGAGTTTGTGAAATGTAAGAAGCAAAGCACGGGCAGTTGATAGTTCACCAAGCCTTGCGAAATTAAATAAAGGATTTGAAGCGGCAGTACCAAGATTTCCCTTGTTAGTTTTCTCATTTAGCAATAATGTCTTGTCTCCCAAACCCAAAACAGCTCTGGGCGTGCTCGGAAGCATGATGATTGTATGTTTCCGATTTTGCATCAATTTCTATTTTATTACATAGCTCTCATTCTTTTTATAACTTTCCGGAACAAAATATATACCTAAAGATATATTTTGGTAGGATCAATGTGTTCCAGAGAAATATAAGTTCTTTGACAATAACATAATTATTATTGGTTATAGTTTGAGGCCATTCTTACTACTTTACACTTTACAGTAAAAGCTATATTTGACTGCAGTAATCTCCCATCATCTGTGACGTAGACGCGGATCCTTTGCCTTTGGACTGGTCGATGCCTTTGTGACGGTTAGTGCTTTATTCTTCCTTGGTTACAAATTGAACGAAACCCGTGATATCATAAGCACAATATCATTTGCAGGCATTGGCTGCTACAAAACGGACACCACACACTCTAAAACACCCACGCTACTCGTCTACTCGTTCCTGTCTTTCATAGAAACACATTGTGTCTAATCTCTTCATCTGAACACGCGTATTGCTTTATGAGGGCGCTTCAAAGCGATGCCCAATAATATGAATGAGACGTAACGGTACGCACGTTAACTGTCAGCAAAACACGACACCTATTGCAATTTGAGAGCCACCTCTGTCCCATTCATGTAACAGTTAACATTTGAGGAAAGGAAACTGCAAGTGGAGTAAGCACACAATTTCTTCAACAGTCATTGCTATTCATCTGATTATTCATACAAAACTTATTCTTCTATATACCTTCTCTTAATCATAATAAATATTCGTCAGATATTATACATATACAGGCATATAGAAGAGATTGGGCAAAAAAGCACTCTTTGCACGAGCTGATGAGACAGAAAAGATAGAACATATCATTTTAAAAATGTGTTCTTCAAATGTATAAACAACTTGTCAAATGCATTAAAAAGTTACTTTGATGCAGTAACTATGATTATATATACCATGTATATAATAGTGTAAATTATAATGTAAAATAATATTAATAAGCATAAGTTTTATGTATGTGTAAGTGTTTAGCTGGAGCTGTGGAACACTTGTTAAAAGCCGACAACCATGTTTTTGTTTGAATATGGGCCCAGGCAAAAAGGACTTGTAGGGGAAAGTAACAAAAGCAGATCTTGAGTCTTTGTGCAAGAGAAAATGCGGCAAACTAACACAACTATTTTTGTAGAAAGGCCACATGTTTGGAAACAACGAACAATAGCCTGGTAAGTCTTCTAGAATGTTCCAAGCTGAACGAAGACAGCCAATGAGATTTTAAAAAAGAGTATGTTTAAAATGTTTAAGTTTAGGGAAGTTGGTTGTAGTGTCTTCAACAGCCAAGGCGGTTGCGTATAAAGTGCGGCGATGTGAACAACATACATAAAAGCTCTCCGAAGCAGGCGTTACTAATTAACTCTCAGTATGTAGTAGGAACGTTGAAATGTTATCAATTTAAAAGTTCAAGTTATGAGAAAGGAAACAAAAATATAGTTTAGGAACGTGTGATAAATACAATTATTTCTAGAGCACTTATAAAATACTTGATTGCGCAGCGACCGCTCTACAGCTCCAACTAACTAAAGTAACTGTGTAGCTTCGTGCTAAAGCAGAAAATGCGTGTGCCATTAAAGCATTGTGTTCTTTCACGGATTTAATCTTTTCTTAGAGTTGTTACTTCTCAGCTTCCTTCCCGTACCACACCCTGAAAAGTTAAACTAGCTCTACCCAAAAACCCAAACAACAGCAGCCGTGGCAAGGAGTATAATAACATCATAAAATGTAATAGTAACAACCAAAACACAAGATAATCACCATAGTTAATATATTAATTCATATATTAATATACCGGACATACTGCGAATTATGCTCACAACACGAGTATACCGCAACTTTTAAGTATTTGAACGAGCACTATATTTTTCTGTAATAAGTTTTAGTTTTTTTCAGGGTTTCTCAGTTACATAAAATTCAATAACAAGAATTCACAAGTCATTCACAGAAAATTCAAGTTATGCAATTTATTTCTCAGAACAATATCTGCTTCATTAGACATGCCATATTTGCAACATGTGGCATTTTAATCAGTTTTAGAGGAGTTATTGCGGAAATAAGAAATTGTGATTTTGTTCTATTTAAAAGGTTTCGGGTGGCGAAATGTTATGAAGATATTTGCCTTGCATACTTAGAAGATCTCTGGTGAAATCTCAATATTATAATTTTGTATGGTACACAATGCTTTCTCCGCCTAACATAGATAAGCCATAGAGAAAGTAAAACTGTGCGTCTGATAACTCCAGTTTCATCTTCTCTCACGTTGTGAAGTGCCTTAACTATTTAGACTTGCGAATGAAGTACAAGTACGTTATTCAAAATTTTGTATTTTGTTTAATATATATATATATATATATATATATATATGGCTGATTTGCGTAACACTTTATAGAGGAGGGACACATAACTCAGTGCATAAGTGTTTTACGGAACAGATGTATGTCGATGCAAAAAAACATCCTACCCTGACACTGAGAGCTGAAGTAGCAATTTTAGCCAATTTTACAAACTTTTATTCTTTAGCAAACATCCATGCACCCTTTGAAAACGCCCCTGAAGGAACAACCTATCACATGCATCGGTTGACAATACCATTTGAAAACAAAATGGCAGACCTACGCAGTGCGACCAATTGGACTTAAGCCGTTAGTCAATGTACAGCCTTGTCAAAAATGATAAGTATTAGGTAGATAATTTCTCTTATTTCACAAACTATGGTGTATTTCAGATCATACAGTAATTGTAATAAATGATGCAGTTTATTTGTTTGAATCAAAACTACCAAACCGAGCTCAAAACATTATATGACGCTGCAAAAAGCGTGTAAAGATTCGAGGTGGGGTCTAGTTCTGCGATTACTAATTCGTATAGGAACCTCACCTCGCAAGGTAGCATTGGCCGAATGGTATTATCGTGGCTGCTTTAACACTGTGACATTTTAATTCGGGTTCAAATCCCTCAGGTGAATTTCAAACTTCTTATTACCTTTTGTTTTATCTCTTTGGGCCTCTAATTTGACATATTGATATAAACACCATTTTTGATAACATTATAAGTGTGTACAAAATAGAATAATCATGTTTTCCAAAGCCGAAATCATATAAGGGCATGTGAAGAATGCAGTCAGATTACACCACGCATGTTACAGCATGCAAGAAGGTCTCTCCGGCAACGTACACAAACGTGCATTGATGAAGGGAGTCGTCATTTTGAACATTTACTTCCTTGATGAAATCCACGCTCTTTAACAACTTATTATTAAGTTTACCCGTTAACTTAGGACATTTACAACTCTTTTGTCAATAGACGAAGTGAAACATAAGGTTTAAACATGAAACAAAAAGTGTTAGATTAATATCGTCGATATGCGCCCAAGAGAATGAAAGCTAACTAAGTAACACGGTTTACAACACCAGATACGGTACAGATTATTCAGGGTAAACACTATACACAATTATCTGATTGTAATTCTTATGTCTTTGGCTCACAGGAGAGCTAGTAACAAAAATAAATAAATAAATAAATTAGTACACTAAAATACAGAAATTAAATACAAGGAGAGAAAAAAAAAGAAGCAAAACAATTTTAAGTTTGTATCGGATTCGAACCTCCGAAGCTAACCTTTGCTTCACTACATTCCGGCAGCGAAACCACTCGACGAGAACACATGTAGTCTATTCCGTTCTTCGAGAAAACATTCCTCTATCTCCTTGCAAGCATTATATCCATGAAACGCCGTCTATTTTAAGGCTTTCGCTGCTCTTTGGTTCTATAACTGTGAGTGAGCCATAAATACGAATACCTAGGGGCAGCTGACTCGGCTGGTATATTTATCTTGATGCTTGTTGATTAATACTGTAGTTAAATGCATATTGCCACATTGAAATGTTCCATCATTTCACTCGCACATCATACACAAAAAAGGTATCAGAATAAGGTGGAAATAATAGCATCTGTATACATATAAATGTCTGTCCCCTTTATACTAATACGCGAGAGATTATATTTTGAGGCAATATTTTATATCACAACACTGTGAATGCCAGAATGATTGTAGTGTATGTACAGGATTTTAGATGTTTGTTAGCCATAAGTATTGTTAGGAAATACGTTTACACGGCCTCACTGAAACTGATAATAGAAGTGGGTAACAATAAACCGAGGGGGTGAGTTGTTTATCACTAACAAGAGACAAACAAATGACGTCAGGGTAGCGTGCCTTTCTTTAGAAATGGAGGGAATATCTTCCCGAGAGTTCATATGTTAGTAGTAGTGATTGGCTGACAAAACAGACGCTAATGATGGCGCGATTTGGTAACCAATAGCAGCTCTATTATAATGTTTAGGCAATTCGGGGTGAAGGAGTATATATTCTCGAGCCATAAGCATGTGTCGCGCAGTTCTAAGGAATCTCTCGTGAGGTGCACGTCATACAGTTTGGAAGAATCTCTCGCGAGGTACACGTCGTAAAGTTAGTTACAAAATGTGAAGTACGCGGCAACTAATACGACAGTAATTACATTCGGAAATATAACAGTTTCAGTCAGGCGTGTATAAAGATTAAATATGTGAATTATTAATTAAGTGTGACGGTAATAAAAGTGTAGAAACAAATTATTTTATCAGTCTTATCTTTTAGCAACAACTCCTTTCCTGAGTTGTAATAGCTAGCCGGAGAACAAAGAACCCAACATTTAAAATAATAAAACAATAACAGGCGCCCAGCAAATAAGATAACACGAGCCAGATTACCGCGACAATTTGAAAAGTCACAATTTATCAGCAGCCTACACGGCCAAGAATTAACTTGCCATGAATCAAAATATACAAAAGAACACGTTAAAAAATCTCATAACATTGCAGTTACAATACGCTCCCAAATAACAATAACAAAGTCACAATAAAAATGTAGTTCGCTTGTATTCCATAACACCAGTATTAAACGGCATACAGAGGCGAACACCGAAAATGCAAGTGATCAAAAATGAGCAAGAGTGTAGTTAATTGCTCAAACAAGGCTACATATTATTACAAACAACTCGCCGAACTTACGTTGCAGACGCACGCGCAGGTGAAGAGCAGGAGAACAGGTCACCTTGCGAGGCAGCTAAACTCCCTAGCTAACCTTAGCACAAACCAGAGACGCCATCTACCAAAGTAAAGCCATAGAATAGGCAGCGTCCCGGTCCCGCACAAAGTCTTCACCTGATATAAGCGCGGGAAACAAATTTCACAGATAGTATTAAAAGATTGGTACAGAAGTATCGTATGTATTACGAAAAATTCAAAAAGCTATTTTTCTACTGAAATAAATGCTCAGGCTAAAATGATATTAGGAATTTAAATATATCTTTGTACACAGAATCAACTCTTAAAATGATGGCATCTACACCCCTTCCGCCCGATATAATTAGCATGAACCTTTAAATAAATGACCTTGACCTAGTTAAAAAATTGCGTGTTTAGAGAAAACAGTTTTCATTAAACAAGGCGCGAGCTTTCGAGCTTGGTGACAGTTCTTCCATTTCAGCATGAGTTATCTTGTTCGGACATATGTTGCACCATAAAAACATTTGAACCGTTTTAATAGCAATTTTCCTTCCTTTCAGGTAAATTTGATGGGTAACATCACCTTGTCTACTCCATTTGCAGCAAATTTCACTGTTGCATTTTCTTCGCCTACCGATCCGGATAAACCACGAAAAAAGTCAGGTTAGAGTAGCCGGCCCGAACTCGACACCTCCCGAATGCGGGGCCATGTTGCTCGGTTCTGACCGTAGAGAGTACCTTGCATTACAATACAACAGTTACAAGTATGATGCCAGAATTTGGAACATACAATCGTTAGCATTATGGAAACTGATGCGTGCTGGCTACTACAATGATGATGATGGTGATGATGGTAATATATGTGAATTCTTCCCGAGCAGTAATTATAATATTTATACTATAGATGTATTGTTGTTGACAATTCATTATCAATTCGCGCGTACATGTGGGGAGGGAGAGTATTTTGTACCAAGAGTATTTTGCCGTTATGGTTTTGCATACGAGGTGCGATCATTAAATTCCGGGACTGTGTCTGCTGTGACCGAACGGATCACGTGATTAACATGCGCACAGCATAGGCGAGTAATAACCTTGAAGACAAGCTACACAAAGTTTCAAAGTGATAGCGTCATTGCTACCTGTGTTACACAAGTTTGTACTAGCTCGTGCACGCTCACCTTAGCAAAACCACGATGGACTCGAAACTGGAACAGAGAGCAAACATAAGCTTACGGGAATGAAGCAATGAGTCGGACGAGATGTTTTGAGTGGCATTCACGTTTCACAAACGGCAGAACATCGCTGGAGGACAACCAAGAGTACAATCATTGTAATTTTCGACATTCACGGAATTGTACACCGTGAATTTATTGCTGCGGGTCAAACAGCGACTGTGTTTTTTACTGTCACGTTTTGAGACGTCTCGGGGAGGGCATTCGTCGGAAACGACCACAACTGAGGACAGAGAAAAATTGGATACTCCAAGATGACAGTGCACCAGCTCACAGAGCTCTCGCAACACGCCAGTTTTGTGCTAGTAACAACATGGTCGTCCTTCCTCACCCCCGTATTCACCAGATTTGGCCCCCTGCAACTTCGTTTTGTTTCCCAAGATGAAATTGAGACCGAAGGGTCGCTGTTTTGCGCACGGTGGAGGAGATTCGAAGCGTATCGCAGCAGGTGCTTAACACGCTTCAAGAACGAGATTTCAAGGGTGCATCCCAAAAATGGCTGAGGCGCTGGGGTCGGTGCATAGCTGCCCAAGGGGCTACTTTGAAGGGGATGCAGCCAAATTTAAATCAGGTAATATTATTTCCATTTACGGTACCAGTCCCAGAATTTAATGATCGCACCTCGTTCGTGGACTTATTTTTGGAATGGTTAATTACAACATAACGGTTAATCTTTCGAAAATGGAACGGTTGGAACTGTTACTCAAAAATAACGAATTTTCCCACCTCTATTAGGCTCCATTCACAATGAAAATTAAGCATAAGCATAACGTAAATTTGAACACTAGATGATATGTATTGTAATGGAACCGTTCACAATGAATCACGTAACATAAAAATAAACGTTGTATTGAACGTAAACTTAGAAGCTTTTTATTTTATGTCTAACTTAAACATAAGAAACTAACCAATCAGAGAGCGATTCTCTTTAATAATTATTCTGTCATCTCACATCAGATTTTCCGTCGCCAAGTGTTGCCTTTCTGAATAAGATCGCGGGCCAGTAATCACTGGGATATCTGTAAAAATCGGAGAAAAACAAATTGTGATGGTAGCTGCTGCTTTTTTACTACTCTTTACCGGGTAGCTAGCTCTTGTTCATTTTGATACATACAGAATGTATCTTTATTGGTGTCATATATTTGGGGGACTTGTTCCTGACATGAAAACAGTAAAAAAAGCTCATATGTACATGGGTCTGAAAATCAACCGTTTCGTTGTTATAGGTCAAAGAAGATGTATTCCATGAGTGAACAGACGGATATGCACTACACGTATGGCCAGGCAGACGGTAATGCAGCATGAGTACGTGAACTTTATGCAGAAAGGTACCCTGAAAGGCCGTTAGCGAGTGCAAGAACATTCGCACGAATTCACCAACGCTTGAGAGAGAATGGCGCATTTGAGAGGAGTACAAGGGATGTTGGGAGATCAAGAGCGGTACGAGGCATTGAGCTTGAAGAACAGTTCTTCGTGCTGTGGATGCAGACCCATCACAAAGCACAAGACGTATGGCTGTAAGGGAAAGAGTTAGTCATATGACTATCTGGAGAATTGTGCATGAAAATCTTCTGTAACCGTATCACCTTCAAGTGTGCAAGGATTAAATGAGGCGGACTTTGAGCCAGGAAGACGTTTCTGTCAACGCATGTTACAGCAGTGCGCTGTGTTCATCAATTTCCTAGCTTGTATCTCATTCACGGATGAGGCTGGTTTTACTCGCGACGGCATCTTCAATTTTCATAACACTCATAACTGGGCATTTGAAAATCCTAATGAAGTACGACAGGACAACCATCAACAGAGGTTCTCTCTCAACGTTTGGGGTGGAATCATTCATGATCACCTTATTGGTCCCTACTTCTCCCTCCGCGTCTGAATGGACAAACGTATCTCCAGTTTCTCAGAAATGAGTTGCATCACTTACCTGATAATGTGCCTCTGGACATCATCCAACGAATGTGGTTTTTACACGATGGTGCTCCAGCTCATTTCAGTATGATAGTTCGTAAGTTTTAGAATGATCGATTTCCGCAAAGATGGATGGATTGATCGAGGGGGACACATTACATGGCATGCTCGATCGCCTGATTTGAATCCAGTGGATTTCTTCGTCTGGGTATATTTGAAGTCCTTGGTTTATGCGACTCTTGTACCTGATGTTGACGTTTTGAGAGGACGTATCCAAACTGGATTTGACCAAATACGAAACACACCAGGAATTTTCAACAGAGTACGCCAGAGCATGGAACGCAGGCTTACTGCATGCATCGAAGCAAGAGGAAGCCACTTCGAGCAATTTTTGTAACATTCGATTTTGTGTTGCAACTCTGAAATAAATGATTTCCAGACCCATGTTCATATGAACTTTTTTTACTCTTTTGATGTCAGGAACACGTCCCCCAAATATGTGACACCAATAAAGATACATTCTGTATACGTACATAGCCTTTTTTGTCGTGTATTGTAGGTGGTCACTTCGTAGACCGCCATATTAGCTTAGATGTTTCACTTTCTTGTCATTGGCTCTTTATATTTCCATTTGCCATTTTGAATGGCGTCTTAGTGTCACAAACATGTGATTAATTTCGTGTGTAACTAGCACTTATATTGGCTAGTTACACGACAACGTAACAAAGACTGACTCCTAAATAGGCACATTGCAGAAATGTGAGCGCGAGGTTCCAGATATGTGACTATCAAACAATTAAGGAAATAGGTGGGACTTGAAAGGCTTCATTCATGGAAATGGGTTATAATTTCTAAAAGTTACATAAACCCTGACGAACACTAGTGGGGCCATACTATACGTAGGAAGTCTATTTGCGTCTTGCTGTAAGAAAAGATTCTGGATTTTAGAAGTTACTGCTACTTCTAACATTTTTCTTTATAATATCGGTATTATAATCTTTGTGAATTCTCTTTTCATACAACGCAGAAATACATTTCGTAAATGTTTTGTAGCCGAGTTTGTGAAACGGAGCTCTGGTTGTTTTCCTCCTTGCTGTTATTATGATGCCGAGGCGCCCCATTTCGGTTATTTATAAAGATAAATGACAAGCACTGAAACAGGGTGTCCCGTTACAAGAAGCCATCAGTTCATTCCAGTTGTCTCGCTGACAGCAGATCGATGATTCTGGGGCCAGACACAAAGAGAGCGGGACGCGACAAGCTAGATGGAAGACTCACCTGCTCGCTTTGTTATTCTCCAAATCTTCTCGTCTTCCAAAATAGATTATTGTTATAAAAGTTCTAGACAGCTAGTTTAATTGACCATTTTCCATAGCATGAATACGGGGAACTAACATAATAATAAAGAATTATTATTATTATTTCCCTTATGTTTAGCTCCCTGGTATGGCCACAGATATGTTGATCAGGAAATAAACTAAAGGGAGATGAAAAAAAAAAACTCGAAAAATGTGGTTTGTCTTCACTTGAATCCAATCCATATCAATTCTCAATGAGGTTCAGAGTAAACTTGAGTTTGGTTCTTTAAATTATGCGGGAGAATTAAGCGGTAAATTGTCCAGTGTTTTGGAGGGAAATCTTGACATTAAAGTTTTGTGTTCTGTACATAAATATCTTCAAGGTGAAAACGCAGTGCTTCCTGAAGGAATCTCCCCAGAGTGAGTACTTTCAAATTTTGCCCAATAGCATCTGTAGACGTAGAAAGATCCTTCTCAGCATACAAACTTGTGTTAACCGACAAACGCCATAAACTTACACCTGAGCATTTGGAGAAAGTAATCATTGTATAATACAAAACAAATTACGACCGGAGTGATATCTAAGAAAGAATGTACCTTGTAAATACCCAAAAGTATAGGCTTAAAGTTAACAATTTTAGTGCATAAGTGTATATTTTCGAAATTTGAACATATTTTAAAGAGTTTGACAGCATAAATGCATGCATATTTTATATATTTTAGTGCATGCAAATACGATGTCTAGTAATGACTTAGCAATATAATCATTCCATCAAACCCGTGATTATGTACCACAGTCGACACAAGAATTTACCGTTTGCAGCTGTGTTTTGCATTGGACTACCATCGACTGCATTTTTATGAAAAAATTAAGCAAATTGAGCACTTTAGCGAGTAGTTGCAGGTAAGATAAAAGTGTACGTTTGTGTAGCACGTGTATGTGTTTCAGTTACGTTGCTCGTAATTCGTCGGTTTTTCGTGCATAGCTAGGACGGCGAGTCGTCAATCATCGCCAAGTCCTAGGGCACTGCGCAATCGGTGTAGTATAACTCTAGACTCGCTGTACCTACATAGTGTTGCCTTTAAAAGGGCATTAACGTATAAATTTACAAAACTCTATTTTTTCTTAAATCACCTTTTGGTGTTATTAAAAAATATGTTGTATAATTCAGAAATCTTCTTCTCTCCCAGTGGCAATTTGTAGGCCATTCTGCTACCTCCAATTTGTAAAAGTGCTCACAACTACATGCAGTTTTCAATTATTCTTTAAAACTTTGCAGAAATTCTTACAAATAATTTATCAGCAATAGTAGCAAGAACGTTTTCTCAAAATTATACAGCATAGAAAAACTAGCTTTTGGTTACCTGTAGCTGAAAAGAGTATTGACAAAGTGAATCAAGACTTTTTAATTAACTCTTATATAAAGTGTATGCCATATTTTTATATAGTTAATAGGTTGTTGTAGAATAGTTTGAGTAAAACTGAAACTTGAACGATTCAGCTTGTTTCAACATTAAAGAAAGAAGACCATAAAAATTTCAGGTGATTAAGCTGAATAGTTATTTGGAAAGGGCACGTTTAATGAATTAAACATCAGTTTGTGAAAAATTGACATACGTAGTAAACACGTTTTACTTTTCTACCACTGCTTTGGGTGTCTCCTGCTTAATTTATAACCAAAAGAAGTGATGCTAGTGTTTATATTAAGGATTATTGATGTAAAAGCACAAAAAAAAAGAACGAAAACAAAGAAAAACAAACTGCGTTGTAATAAAACACAATGTTTAACGACTGCACATATTTTCGAGTATTTAATTACTAATGTTATTCCGAGCAAAGATTAACTCGCGAAGCTTAAGTTCGAAGCCTACTTGCTCTCTAAGCTTAAAAACAGAAGAACCTAGAATAATATTGCTCGTCAAATATTATATATCATATACAGCATTGTTTCATGTATAGGTTGTAGGGTATACAACGGTGGAAGGGGGCACATCGCGCACTGCGACTTACACGGCTCTATTGCGGCTACCACCCTCCGGAGGAAGGGATGGGGTGAAAGAACCACGGGAAAAAATTGAGTTTTGGTTATGGACGCTCTTTAACTGCTGTGGCCCTTAGCGTCCCATTCTATATTGGACGTGAAAAACCAGTAATTTTGCTCAGAGGCCTCTCTATGAGGCAAGAAACCACCGAGGCTACAGCAGGTAGACAGTTAAGAGCGAAAGTCTACCCGGGGCAAAGCCGCCCTCCTAGCCCAGGGTGTGACGCCAACTGAGTGGCTCTCCCACCGTGGGTATTTCCCATGAGGCCAATATCTGTAGTCTAAAAAGGCCCCCCACTTGCGCGGAGATGGAAGTGGATACGGCACTTACGCGCGTCATCCCCGAAGGGCAACTACCGAAAACCTCGGTAGGGCCGACAGCAATCTAGCATGCCGTCTACCGGCTGGCCGTAGAGACGCGCGGAAGTCCCTAACATTTCCACTGAGCGAGATGGCTATGCAGTAACGTGAGAGGCACGCACTCGGGAGCTGCCGGGTTCGTTCCCGTCCGGCCTCCCACTTTGACCATGGGTTTTTTTGTGGTCTCCCCGAATCGGTAGGCGAGTGCTGTAGTGGTTTCTCTTGTACCACGAATTTTCTGCCGCCATCATTACATTTCATCTGTTTCAGGGTTGAAGGACCAGGCGACGGTGTTCAGTGTGTTGCGGCAGGACAATGGATTGTACGCTATGGAACGGTTTCTCCCTGGCGTTTGGTTGGTCTGCTGGGGACCCCTTCCAGTGCACGTGTCTCGGCCAACGAGATCCCAGGGGGCAAGGGGCTAAGGCGTGGCTACCCGGCGCCGGATGTGCTCCATATGGAATCATTAGGGACCCCGTCCCTGCTAGCGCACATCGTCGTCCGGATCTGGGTACCTTTGGGGTTTCTCCCTCATCCCTACCTCCCAGGGGTACGTTAGAAACAATAAAGGCCACTATGGTCAACTTGCGGTGCAGTGCTGCAATTTCTGGAGGCATCTCCGTCTGTGTACACCTGCTCCTACCTAATATTTCTTGGCTCGAAGACCTGACCAACTACTGGATCTTGCCAGAGAGGTAGATGAACGACACATGCAACCAGCCAGCGCTCTAGTGTCCATGGAGAGTACCCTTTCCCTGTAGCAAGCATCCGTGTCATCTGTGCGGCACCGCCTCACGCCACGAAATCTATAAACGCATCTGAAACATGAGAAGGAAAGGAATGAAAGGAAACCGAGGGAAAGGAAAACGTGGCAGATGAGAAGCCACCCCAGCATTCGCCTACCGACCTCGGAAAACCACGAGAAATCAAGGTCAGACATGGGAATCGAAGCCGGGACCTCCGAATTCGAGCCTCGCACGTTACCGCGGAGCCAACTCGCCCAGTATTGTTTCATGTAAGATTCAAAATTGCATCATTTGTTTATCGGATTTGGTACCATATCAGTGAATCGTAGATTAATGACCACCGAAACCAGGGATTTTATCATTATTTGTATTAGTGTGGTAACACTGAGGAGACGGTGCGAATATATAAAGCTTAATAAACACTTATAATAATGTTTGGAAGTCAGTGAGTAGTTAAGGTCTGCAGAGACATAAGTGACAGCTCCGAAGTCCTCGTCAAGGCAAGATATATCCGATAAGCTTGCAAGACTGAATCGAGAGCCTTTTTCTACTGCCGCTGAACGCAACGTTTGAAATACCGGAAAATCCAGTTCTAGCACCGTGGGCAACGCCGGAAACGTAGGCAACGCCAGAATTTTCGGTAACACCTGGAACTCTGGGGGCTTCAAAAGGGTAGATAACTCTGATGATTGAAGCAAAAGGGCTTTGTCTCCATTAATAATGATTCGAGTACGGGGACCCAATGAGTTTTAATGCATGGGCGAACCCGGCGGTCGTCGGGGCCTCAAGATATCGAATACAACAACAAAAATCAGCATTTGGGTTCAAATATTAATAGTTCTGGAGCAACACGTTATTCACTGAACAATTTGTGATTACACTTGTTGATTCCACAATAATGTGTATTATATACGATAATACAATACCAAATTACCAGCATCTCTCTCTCGCTCCCAGCACTTTCCCCGTTTATAGCTACGTAGGTATAATAGGTATTCCTATATTCGTTCTCCTTCTCGTCTTACTTAAAACGCGGCTTCGCAAGTCTAGAACTTTATACCTACTCCTAAACTTAAAACGAATACAATTGACATTACAATAAATAGTCATTCAACAATTATTATATAATTTTTTAAACCAAAGGTATCAATCGTACCGCTTCATTTTAATTCATAACGATTTCAAATATCAGAGACATGTTATACAATAAAGTATTGTGTATTGGACAATACGTTAACTTGAGGCTCGCTCTGAAACTGAGTTTTATTTATGGAGCTCTTTAACTACTGTGGTCTTTAGCGTCCCATTGTATGTTGGACGTGAAAAACAGGATGTTTTGCTCAGAGGCCTCTTTATCAGGCATGAGGTTTTTTACGTGCCATAAATCTACGACACGGGACCACCGGCTTTGTTTCCTTCCGAAGGAAGCCATGCTAAGGATTTTTACGCCCGAAAATAATCCATCGCCCTCCGCCGGGTCTAAACCCGCGGCCTCGGGGACCAGTGGCTCACTTTGAAATACTATATCAAAGGCTTGTAGAAACCGCCGAAACCATGCGCCCATTTCTTAAACTATGACCCTAACTTCTCTAAGCACCAATAACATTCATAACCGAGCGAGATGGCTCCGTGGTAACGTATGAGGCTCGCCTTTGGGAGGGCCCCCCTCGATTTCTTTTGGGCCGGCCACTCTGATCTTGGGTTTTTTCGTGGTTTCTCTAGGTCGGAGGCGAATGCTGGGATGGTTCCTGTTCTACCACGAATTTCTTGTCCATGTTGCGGCGGACGGTGGAAATTGCTGTGTAAGGATTTCCCCCTGGTGCTTGGCTGGTCGTCGGGGGCCCTTTCTGGGAGCGGTTCGTATCATTTCGGACCACCAGGTTGAAGGCGGGATCTTGCGTGCCAGGAATGGTGTTATTCTAGGATTGTCAGGGATCCCATTCCTCCTAGCGCGCATCGTCACGCGTCGTCCGGATCTGGTCGTTCCCCTTCATCCCTTCCTCCCAGAGGTGATGTTGGAAGCATAAAGGACTTACTATGGCGTACGCGCGATGCTGTGCTCCAGTGGCTGGAGGCCCCTCCGGCTGACTAAGCCTAATCCTAATAACATTCGTACACATTCAATTCTCAACCTATTAGTTCCGAGAATTTCACAAACAATTCCATGACGAATCAGTTACTGTTTTTGTATACCGATACCATAACAAGGGAGTGGGGAATGATAACAATGCGTTTGACTTACCGTTGCTATTCATAAATTTGTTATCAATGGAATTTAAATATCAAAAGGTTTAGGTATACTACACAGTATCGGGCAGTATTCATTTCTCTTTCAAAGTGATAGTGTCGGTGAGAGTTTATTAGCCTAAGATTTCTAATTTATCGCTCTTCCCAGTTAACGTAACAATTGTTACTAACATTTATAATGAGGTGTTTTGAAAGTGATTGTGCTAAGCGTAAGAAAGTCAAAAATTGAGAAGAAAATATTAAGAAAATTCCAAAATTAATTACTTATTTCAATAATGACATTGTTAACAAAACGGATAATACTGTATATTGTGACGAAGCCAGCCGCCGATGTCGTGACCTTCAACGCAACGCTAGCCAGCAGATTAGTGGGAAGAGTTTCTAGTTGATGTAAACAATTCCAGGAAGGCCTTCCCGTAAGGTAATCGTTCTGGATCCTTCTGTTGCTCTCGGACTTTCCAGAACATTCAGCGTGACTTTCCAGGAACTCTACCCGTCCGTATATAAGGGAGTATGCTCGCAACGTTTGCGGTTGTTAAGAGCGAATTGGTGACGACTGTTGTGATGTGCAGCGAGTGCTACTGCGGAGCGACGGGTTGCGGAGGTCTTGTGTTCGAGTTCCGAGTGAAGTCAACCGTCTGGCGTGAAGAGACTGCGTCACGAAGGAAGAAGTGAAGGGACGGAGAATTGAATTAGTTCATCTTGGACAAAGAGACATTAGTGAAGTGAACCCCCAGTGAAGGTGAACTACATAAAAACGAAACAGTGACATTGAGAACTGAGAAAAGTAACAGTTGAAAAGCTGGGTGAAATCACAATATGATATACCGGTAAATCACATTTCTGACTCCTCTACATCGAATTCAGAGAAACACCGATTTACAAAAACAAGCAGAAGCAACACACCGTGTAATACAACGTAAAGATTCGATAAGGTACAACGATTAGGTGATCACTGGCATACAATGCTCCAGGAAAGTATGTAAGTACCATTACTTGAGAAAATAGTTATTATACCATATCAGAATTCTGTCTTTGGCCACATACCGATGACATCTTTCGGGATTATTGGGTAGAAAATCGTGTACCTACATAATACAGGGAGGTAGTATCGAAGAAAGATGCCTTACTCAAGCAATGTTCTCGCGGCAATTGCCAAACAAAGAAATCGTACAAAGGGAATGGCTCATTTATTCACCTGCAAAGGAAAAATGCTTTATTGCTATAAAATATATTGCTATTGCTTGTCATCTTTGCAGAACAAGGAAAAAGTTGGAAAATATGAGAAGTCGAGTATTTTCACTTCGCAGTTCCTGAAAAGCACTTAACGCATGCGCATTTCATAATATTTTTTCCCACAATAGTGAATAATAGAAATATTTACGTGAAAATAAAATTAATCACTGTCAGCTGTTCAAAAGCAGTATCAAGGACGACCGCGCTAGCCTCTGCGCACTGGTGGTCGATTAGTCGCCTGGCGGTGTTGACCGTGTCAGTAAACAACTGAAGGTGAGAGGGCATTTTGTGCCGAAAGCATTATATTAAAATGCTACATGAATTAAATCGTAAGTAAATTTTACCAAGTAAAGGGAAGCAAAGACGGTAGGATATAAATAGTAAACCATAGTTGTATTCCATGTCTGCAACAATAAATATACATATCAATAGTTGGAGAATTAAATACGTTTTATTATAATCTGCTGCAAAAATGCAAAACGTACGGAGTGCAGAAACTTCAACTTCCCCACACATGATTGCATTAGTGGGAAGTGGATAAAAAACCACTATCGTCTAAAAACGTTCAATGTTTTGCTGTAAATTATTCGCTCACTCCAAATCTTCATTTAGCGAGATGGATTTCATGACTGGAAAGTAGCATACTGGAAAGTATGCTGTCAAAGGTGCATCAGAACGTGAAAATAGTCAAGAACATAGAGACTGCATGGAAGCTTCTTGTAGTTGCTCAAAAGCTCCCGAGCGAATACACTGCTGGTCAAACAATTCAATAATGAGCGACAATACTGGAAAGAGACTTTGAAAAGAGTTACTGCGGTAACTAAACTCTCAGCATCGATAGGGCCACCTAAGAGGTTTTGACTAAAGAATGGGTTCAGTAGAAAATGGAAATTATTGGGTATTTGGGAACTGATAAATCAATTTGATCCATTCTTATACGGACCCACAAAGAAATATGGCAGTGCAGGAAAAGGGACCTCATCATACTCGTCAACCACCGTTTTGAAGAATTGGTAGAAATAATGGGAACTAATGTTTTTTCAGTATTCATCTCGGGAATTCAAAAAGCAAAATATTGCGCAATTTCACTCCGGATATGTCTCATATTGATCAACTTACTTATATAGTAAAGTATGTGATAGATACTGTTCCAAAAGGGCAACTTTTGCAGTTTACTATTATTCATGATCAGGGTGGCCGCTCTGAATATGGGCTTTCTCGTGATTTCCCCGGGCCGGTAGGCGAACGCTAGCATTGTTCACCTTCTGTCACGAATTACCTGTCCTTTCATCTGTTTCACCTCATCTGTTGTAGGGTGTAGGGCCAGGCGACGGCGGTTGGTGAGTTGCGGCGGGACGGTGGAATTTGAACTCTGGAAAGTTTTCTCCCTGGCGTTTGGCGGGACTGCTTGGGCCTCGTTGCTTCCTGGGAGCTGTATCGACTGTCATGGGAAACCCAGGTTGCGGGTGTCTAAGACAAGGCTAGCCAGCCTCAGGAGTGGTGCCATGTTGGAATCGTTAGGGACCCCGTCCTTGCTAGCGCACATCGTCGTCCGAATTTGGTCACCCTTCGGGTCTTCCCTTCATCCCTTTCTCTCACGGGTCACGTTGGAAACAAAAAGGGTTCTCTATGGCCTACGTGCGATGCTGTGCTCTAGTTACTGGATGTCCCTCCGTCTGTTTATTCCCAACACACTTCTTAGAAACCATTAACATAAGCATCGTGGATTGGAGGGGCCAGTCTTATGATAACGCAGCAAACACGTCAGGACTATGTTCAGGATTACAAACAAGGATAAAATGAACTAAACAAGTATGCCGAGTATGTACCCTGTGCTGGACGCTCACTGAGTAGGTGTTCATGCTTTCAACCGTTTTCAAACTGTAACAGTTTACTTTGATGTGATACAAAACCTTTACACCTTCTTTTCATCGTCAACATACCACTGGGAGATACTTGGTTCACACTTAGGACATTATAACTGACAAAATAACTTTCAGACTCCAGATGGACGCAAGCGGATGCAATCAATGCTTTATATGAGGGATATAATGAGATTAGTCTTCAGTCTATAAGAAATGATGTGACAAATCAGTCATTAGAGACAAGTCTTAAGGCTCAAGGGAAAGAGAGAAACTTGATAAACTCGTGTCTGCCTAACATTCAAGAGGTACCGAGTTCGAATTTCGGTTAGGGTGAGTTACCCGGATAAGGTTTTTTCCAGGGTTTTCCCGAATGCAAGTAACTCTAAGCTCTAGGGACTCCGGACTCGTTTGAGCATCATTTTACCCATTTCATTTATTCATCGTGCGAATGGAATGAAATCCTCAGCATATTTAATGCAGTAAGTAAACTATTGAAAGTGAATTTCTCTGTAGCTGTTAATACGCTGGTCATTAATTGTCTTTATTAAGGAGGAAAGAGGTTATTTCGACCATTATGAGTCCAAATCAAAAGCGAAATTAGTTGCGAAAGAATAACATACCCAACAAAGGCGTCAAACAAAACGCATCTGTATTTGCAGATGGTGGGTGTAGCAATGAGGAACTTCGGGGAACAGGAAATTTCAGAGCAGAGACATTCCTACATGTAATAGGCACCCTGGTATCTAGCCTAGAAGTAAAGTATACATAAACATTTTTGAGAGGTTTGGATATGTGGTAAGTCTGCATGTGTTAGTTCAGAAATTTTAAAATACGGCGAGAACCTTGCAAATGCATACAATAGAGACCTTATTACTGCAGAGCTAATATCTTATTGTCACCGTTTTGCTGCATATCTAACAGTAAATATAAAATATTTCCAAGAATATGGTGGAAAATATTGATATATGATATTGGAAAATATATTAATATTCATAACCCGAATAGTTATATGAATAATGAAAATACATGTATTTTAGCAGCATTCCCCAATATGGTAATTGCTATGGGAAATTTTCTCACATTATTTGTGACCAGTGCATCTGGAGAATGTTCATTTTCTAAGTGAAGCTCATAAAAGATGAGTTACGAGATTGCATGCACATCCGCGCTTAAATAATTTAAGTTTGATGAGTATTGATCATGACATTTGGGCAGACATTGATTTTTAAGATACAATCCAGGATTTTGCCTCCTCGAAGTGCAGAAAAATTCCTCTTTAAAGAAGTAAAGACTAATAATAATAATAATAATAATAATAATAATAATAATAATAATAATAATTGAATAATGGAAAGTTAATAATTGTGTAATTGTGTGCAAACGTTTTCAATCGTCCCTGTTTTAATATCAAGTATGCGAGTTTATTCTTGTTATTATTTGATATTTTTATGTTCATGGTTTTTATTTAAGTTTTTAATGTCGAAGAATACAATCACGCAAGTACCACAGTCAGATTAGTACTCAAGCACTCCGGGCAATGTCGTAAAACTTATAAGAGACAAACGTCTTAGTCAGTGTCGAAGCTTACAGTCTCTAAAGCACCGCGGGCAACACCACATCTTACACTGGCTCAAGCATCTTGGACTTTACATAGATTACAATGACTCAAACACCGCGGGCAAATATTAAGGTTACACTGACAGAAGAACCGCAGGCAATTTCGCAGCTTACAATGATTCAAATAGTGCGGGAAATGCTGTAGGTTACACGTAGTCAAGCATCGTGAGCAATTTCGCAGCTTACAGTGAATCGAGCACTGCAGGAAAGGACACAACTTACAGTCATTCAATCACTGTGGGCAATGTAGAGCTTACAGAGACTCGGTTACCATGGGGCATTGCCGACGCTTACAGAGACTCGGTTACCGTGGGGCAATGCCGCCGCTTACAGAACGTCAGATCCATGGGGGACGCCGCAGCTTGCAGAGACTAGTTATCGTGGGACAATGCCGCCGCTTACAGAGACTCAAGTACCATTGGACGACGACCCAGCTTACAGAGACTACTTACCGTGGGGCAATGCCGCCGCTTACAGAGACTCAAGTACCATTGGACGACGACGCAGCTTACATATTAGTTACCGTGGGGCAATGCCACCGCTTACAGAGCCTCAGATACATGGGGGACACCGCAGCTTGCAGAGACTCAGTTACCGTGAGGCAATGCCGCCGCCTACAGAGCCTCAGATCCACGGGGGACGCCGCAGCTTACGGAGACTAGTTACCGTGAGGCAATGCCGCAGCTTACAGAGACTCAAGTACATGGGACGACGACGCAGCTTACAGAGACTCAAGTACCATTGGACGACGACGCAGCTTACATATTAGTTACCGTGGGGCAATGCCACCGCTTACAGAGCCTCAGATCCACGGGGGACGCCGCAGCTTACGGAGACTAGTTACCGTGAGGCAATGCCGCAGCTTACAGACTCAAGTACATGGGACGACGAGGCAGCTTACAGAGACTCAAGTACCATTGGACGACGCCGCAGATTACAGAGACTCAGTTACCGTGGGGCAATGCCGCAGCTTACAGAAACTCAGTTACTGTGGGGCAATGCCGCAGCTTACGGAGACTCGTACCATTGAGCGACGCCGCTGCTTACAGAGATTCAAGTACCATTGGGCGACGCCGAATCTTAAAGAGACTCAGTTACCGTGAGGCAATGCCGCAGCTTACAGAGACTTGAGTACTGTGGGAAATGACGTAACTTACAGGTACACAACGTGTAGTGCCTCAAGGATCATCAGCACTGCCACAGCTTTCAGTGATACGGGTAACGCAGGCAATGTCGCACCACACAGCGATTAAGTTACATCGCGCAATGTCCCGATTTGCAGTGGATCAGCACTGTGGGCAACGCCGCAGAATATATTAACTCGAGAACCGCGAGTAATGCCACAGCTTGCAGCAACTCATGGGCATTGGGCAATGCCGCAACTTGCAGTGGCACAAATATCTGAGATATCGCCGCATATTGCAATTATTCCAGCATAGCAGGGAATGCCGCAGTTTACGGTGACTCAAGTAAGACAGGTGATGCCGCAGCTTACAGTGGCTTAAGTACCGTAAGGAATGTCGCAACGTCCAGAGGCTGCAGCACTACCCGTAGTGCTGCAAGTTACACTGAGTCAAGCGCCACGGTCAATGTCCCAGAATTTAGTAATTTCAGAATCGTGGGCTAGGCCGCAACTCAAGCACCGTGGATAATGCCACAGCTTATAGGGATTAATAGTGCTGCAAGTTACACTGAGTAAAGCGCCACGGTCAATGTCCCAGAATTTAGTAATTTCAGAATCGTGGGCTAGGCCGCAACTCAAGCACCGTGGATAATGCCGCAGCTTATAGGGATTAAAGTGCCGCGGGAATTGCTGCAACGTACAGTGACTCAAGCACAGCTGGTAATACCGCAACTTACAGAGACTCAAGTACCATGGTTAACGTACAAGCTTGCAGAGACTGAACAACGCCACATTTACACTGACTCAAGCTTATTGTACATTGTCACGATTACAATGCCTTAAACACTACGGGGAATGTCGTAAACTACGTTGATTCAACCACCTTTGACAGTGGAACAACGTACAATGACTTCAGCACCTTGTGCAAAGTCGAAAACTCCGGTGACTCAAACGCTGTAACCAACACCCAAAACTCGGGTAACTCGGTACCTTTGTCTGCGCCAGAAACTCCGGTGACTGGAAAACGTGCGACGCTGGAAGCGCGAGTATTTCCATTATTATGAGCAACATCAGAAACGTCGATAACGGCAGGATTTTTTATAGTACCTGAAGCTTCGACTACGCCGGAAACACTTGGCCTCAGCACAGTGAGTAACTCCAGAAACTATTGTACCTTGGGTAACACTCGCAACTCTGGTAACTGTAGCACTGTAGGCAGAATCGTAAATACCAGTTACTCCGGCACTACGCGCAATGCTGTGACCTTCAGTTACTCCAGGACCACTGTGTAACGCTGGAAACTGCGGCAGGGCCCAAAACTCTTCAACGCCGGGAGCTGCAGCCACCGTAAAGCCGAAAACTCTCCAATAATGAAACTCCACAATCGCAGGATACTCGGGCAGACGTCCTCCGTGGTGTAGTGGTTGCCATGCTAACCTAATCTCTAGTTCCCGAGGAGGGCGATGGATTTTTTCGGGCGTAAAAATCCTTAGCATGGCTTCCTTCGGAAGGGAAGCATAGCCGGTGGTCCCGTGTCGTAGATTTACGGCACGCAAAAGAACCTCAAACCTGATAAAGAGGCCTCTAAGCAAAACTACCTATCTTTCACGCCCAATATAGAACTTCCAGACATAAAGACACATACATTTGGCATGCTTCAATCTGTGCAATCCAAAGGAAACTATTGTTTGTCACAATTTTTAATCCTTCCAAAAAACGTCTGAAATTGCACAGAATTGAGGCATTCAAAACGCAAGCTTTGTAAAGACTATAAGTGACACTGCGCGCTTTCTCGTGGAATGTCCAGGAATATGTTAGATGAAAGAGAGATCACTGATGCAAATAAGGAAAAATAAAATAGAGTTTGGACAAAATGATAGCTATACAGCACGTTTCACTTCATTTATTCCCGAAAAACCCCCAAGATAATTCGCCATTTTACTGGATTATTGTGTCTTTTTCCAAACTTTACGCTCTCTACCTCTTGACAGTAATAGGGCATGTAATCTCCTGATGATGAAGCAATGGGAGAATTTCCAAGTAATTTAAGAATGCCAAATTGTCCCTTGTATGAAGCAGATAAATTCAGCTATCTCTATTTTAGTAAGAATGGCCCCAAACTGATAAAAGAACGTGTTTTTTTTGCTTGTTTTTGTTGCAAGAAATAATATTTCTGTGTTAGGTTTACATGATATTGTTAATTTGTAAGTGAATTATTTGGAACGTGTTTTTATTGATAACCTTTTTAATTAAATATATTGTGCTCAAATGATCAAATCTTCAATTATAATAAATATAAATACTAATCTCAGTGTGCAATTTGTACCACCAGTTATGTATACCTATTTGTGAAAACAGGCAAAAAACTGCCCAAATTCATAAACATGGATTTCAGTATTATTAAACACTACAGACCATTTAATTTAATTCTAAGCAGCTTTCATAGCCGTATGACCTTTTATGTATGTCATATAGCGATTCAAATATCTACCTGTAAGCCTAGCTTCCTATAAAATGCTAGTAAAAAAAGTATATTTTTTTATATATTAAAGTGAACAAATCATTCCAAAGAGGCATCAGGAATTTTCAAAATTAAATACTAAATTAGCTTGAAAGGAACAGAAAAGGATGAAGGAGGGCAGTTTTATGCACTAAGTGCGTTTTAAACAGCACAAAGTCAGAGCAGTGCTATTTTAGCATTATAATGTTTAAACCCTTTTTTTCTCAACTTCAAATTGTTCCACAGAATGTACTTTTCGGTATAAATAAACGAAAGTTTGCATATCCCCTTGTAAATAACAATATAAAAATGATAAAATAACATGCTTAATTGTGATGTTACTAAACAATGATATTCACATTGTGTAAATTTTTAAGTAAAAACTGATGTCTCATAATTCACATTTATTTCCTTCCAAACCAGTAGTTGGCTGAAGCCCCTCCCCTCAAGATACTCAAAGCCATAATATTGATGCACTTCGGTCTGATTTTTTTTGTAACACTTTTATCCTTAGGGAATTAGTGTATCACATTGTACCTGTTAATAAACAGGTAAATAAAAATACTATACACATTAAAATAATGTCATATATTAGCGGATGAGATTGCAGATTCTGCTGCTATTCTCTTGGAAAATCATCACACTATATGTTTGTTGGTTACAGTGATTAAATGTCCCGCTTTACTCATTTTAATACTGCACACGTTTAGTCACATGTGCTTAGTACTAGATGGTTATAAAGCACTTCTGTAGTGAGGTGAAAGTGGAACTTTTTAGTGGATCCCACCATTGTCTAGTGGTTAATGCACCTAATTGATTGGCTTAAAAGTTAACTTTTCACAATATTTGTAGGAGTTAACCGAACCTGGGTATAACTGGGGGAGTTTAGTCTGTATGCACTCTTGTTTGCCTTTTGGTCTTATAAGATTTAAAAAGTTGGTTATGGTCATAGTGATCCATGAAATTCTTTATTTAGTCAATATACTTTGCTCAGTGATCCACTTGTATCCCGCTCACATGGGTAAATCTCTAAATTAGACCATGGAATGAAGGTATGACTTGCTTCGTGTGTTTTAGTAATTTCTGTTTCAGCTACCCTACCCCCTGAATGCACTCTCTGCTTATGCCCCTGCATAGGTCATTTCTATTTATCTGTCCTTATAAGAGGGCATATGATTACTTACTAGAAATGCAATATTACTACCTCCCCTACAGAACTAACTTTTGATAACAAGGGTTATGTTCCATAGAATTTAGCAGGGGAACTGTTTCTTTCCATCATGCTAAGTAAAATTATCTGTCGTTATAACAAGGATATCTAGAAAAAATTTTAATTCCTCTCACTTTTATGAAAAAAATCTGAATTAATAAAGGTTTCTGTAAGAAAAAACAATATATATATACAGCCAGGACAAATTAGCATCTGGATGCATTTACTATAACATGAAGAAAATAATACTACACCACCCAAAGCCCTAAGATACCATGTATTTTAAAGCTTACATAACCAGGACTACTATCAAATTAATTTGCATTAGATAAACTTCCAAATACTTTATTATTCCACTGAGAACATTTACATTCACTCATTACTTATTAAATGACTGTTGTTTCATTCTTGCACGTTATAAAATGTTTCGTTTAAGTAAAATTTTGACTATTAAGCTCTAATTACTGGGTTCATATTTTCAGTTCAAGGTATGCAAAGTGTGCTCCTGTTTTATGCATTAATGTTTTCCACCAATGTGAGACAGCATATAACAACCTTAAAATTAAAATTTTATAGGTGACAACATAAGTTTATAGTATATTTGACATTTTGAATTTCCATGTACATTTAAAAGCACTGATAATCATAATGGTTAGTTAAAGGTTGAGAAAGGAAATATGTATAGTATTTTCTACATTAAGTAACAGTTATAAAAAGTACTAATCTGGTTGACTTTTTTTAATCCATACCACAAGATTTATGCAGTAATTTTTATGAAAACAAGCCCCATTATCAACTGCTTTGCTGGAGGTAACGCACTGAAACCAAATTTAAACCCTTGACATATATCCTTGCCCTCATGTGCATTTGATAATGGTTCTTGTGAACCATTTAACTTAAGTTTTAACTTAAGTTTTACACAAGTGAATCAGATTTACAAATGGTAAAAGAATTAGCCTAGAAATTTAGAATTATTTGTGAAAAAAAGAAGTGAGGAGCTGAATATATATCCACAGGTGAACAAGATTTTGGGGCTAAGCAAATGCTTGCATACTTAACAAAATCTTATGCAGTGTCACAGATAAAAAAAATAAGGATTGCTCTGATGAGTAAGTGCCAGCTAGAGCAAAATGCCAGCTAGAATACATGCTGGAATTAGTCTCCATTAGCTTACAGATTTTAAGCAGATACTCTCTACCATTTTCTTTCTGTTTTAATGATTATAAAAGTAACTCACCACAAGCAGTATACTACTACCACTACTACTATGACTAACGCTACCAGTACTACTACTATGACTAATACTACTGCTACCACTACTTGTACAAAAAGTTGTGCACCTTGTACAACCCTTATACTGATTTTGTATAGAATTGTACTATGAATATGACTTTACTACTCGTCCAGAGACTTGAAGAATTTGTTCCACTTTTACTAGCTACCGCTTGTAAAACTTGTACAAACATTCTATCCTTTGTACAAGGTCTTGTGCTATTTTTACTCCACTGCTAACCTTCCCAGTACCAATGTAAAGTGAACTGCTTGGCCCCAACCAGAGACATACCCTGGAGGGTGAGTGCTCAGGGGGCTGAAGGGCACCCCCAAGATATTGTAAACCATAATATTGAAGCACTGCAGTCTCATTTTTGTTTTCTGTAGCTCTTTTATCTACATTGTACCTGTTAATAAACTGGTAAATAAAAATACTATATAAATTAAAATAGTGTTAAATATTGGGAGGATGGCAGAAATAATCTGTTCTTTTGGAGAATTATCATACTATATATCGGTTGGTAACATTAATTAAATAGCTCCTCAGCCCATTTCACTATTGGCACACGTTAGTCACAGGTAGTTGAAACTAGATAATTACAGAACACCTCTCTTAAAGGGGCCTGCACATAGGCTCTTAGGGCCCTTTATACCTCTTATCCTAAACATCCAATGGCCAATATAAAATGGACCATGTCCTTGATATCTGCCCTTCTTATCTCCTCAGGTTCCAAACAGAAGGGCCTTAGGGATATATATCTATGCATAGTGAAACCTTTGCATTCACATAATATATGCTGTGAGGTCTCAAAACCCTTCACACATTTCCAACTTAAAGAGTCTTGTGTAAGCCCCATTATGTATAAATGTCTGCGCAAAGTGTTGTGGCCTGTAAGATAGCAAACAACTCCTCTGAGCTTAGATTTGGTCAAATTCAGGAGAAACTCATTCACTTTCCGGTCAGGCCCCAAAATCAAGACGGCTTGCCTGGCAGTGGTTTGCTTACTCCAGAGTTCAAGATGAGACCTCGCTGTAAACTGAGTTACCTCATACTTGACAGTTATATTTGACACACTGCAGAAGGGCTCAGGCCCAATAAAATCAAGCCCCAATCCCCTCTTTGCAAGAGTGTCTGCCATCCCATTTCCTCTAATACCAGTGTATTCAGGAACCCAGAGAAGTGTAACTGGACAACTGGTAGAGAATCTATCCAAAATCCTCTGGCATTGCTATACCAATCTGGATGTAGTTTTAACCACCCTCCAGAACATGGAAGGCTATTGAGGGAAGTTAAGGAAGTCAGGCATTTTGCTGATGTATCACACTCTTTTGCATGAATATCAGGGGATTTTCCATCCCTTATTAGGAGTAGCCTGGGCTGTACAAATTCATAATTATAAGGCTAAAGGAGATGATTCACCACAAAATCTTCTAGATCATTCTAAATAATTTCATTAAGAACAGGGAGAGTGTAACTGAAATTAATTAAATCGCCATTCGGGTTTAAAAAGCTAACCATGCAACATTGGGTAAGTCAGCTAGTGCATTATAAGATAATGAAAACAGTTGTAAAGCGTTTGAGTTTTATGAAATATAAAAGTAACCAACCCATACTCTTTTGCCTGAATATTTGTGCCATAAGATGTTCTCTGAGAAAAAATGAAACACTCTGGCTACTGCCAAAAGCAATGCTCCTCTTGATTGTTGTCCGCATTAAAACCAATCATACACACAAACTGAACCACTCCATCTCCAGTCGTACTTTCACAGAGAGCAAAGAAAAGGAAAGTGGTAGGAGCCATTATTGGGGAAAATTGGGAGTATGGTATCACTAGGATTAGGATTTCAATGCAAATGGATATTTTTTTTCTCTGCTGTCAGAAAGTATGTTCACTGGTATGTGAGTTAATTACTAAATGTACAACAATTTAAGCAGTATTTTTATGTTTCATACAATACATATTCTGCCTGTTTTATTAATAAACACAATATTTCACTAAGTTACAAATTATGATGTGTATTTGCTTGTTTTACATGCATATTTTATAAATATATGTTTATTTTATTCATGTTATTTTCATATTTGATTTCCAAATATATTTGTAAATAATATGTACCATCAAATCTGTCTTGAAACTTGACAACATTGATGGTAACTCATGAGAAATACAATCAGTAGGTCACTTCAGGTAATCCCCACCTTATCTGTTCATAGCTGTTTTGTCACAGCATGAAGGTGGCTGTTAAGGAGTTTTTGGATTGAGTTCAAGTGTGGTGGTTATACTTAGAGTATGTAACTTTAGTTTAGTTTTAATGTTATTGTTTACTATCTCTTAAGATTTATAGAAATGCAATCTACTTATTTACAAAAGGAAAATATTTCAAAATATTCAGGCATTAATATTTTTAAAAATTCAATTCCAAAAACATTCCTGCATATTCAAAATCTTTCTACAGTTGAAACTTCAAGTCATTCAATTCAGTGGTATGGTGCATGTAAATGGTGAAGGCCTTGTTTTCATATATATCCCAACTCTTCAATATTAACGGTAAAGTTTGATGAGTTAAATAATTCATAAGGTTTCCATAATAGTTTTATTTATGTGGAGATTACATAGAATTGCATTAAATTTTTATATGTCATAATTATTTTTATATGGTCATATTTATGTACATATTATAGAATTTTCCAATGTATACATATTAAAGGGAAAATTACAGCATAAAATGCCTATCACTAGATACCACTTCCTAAAATCCCTCCTTACTTTCTGGACAGGAACCTTACTTCAGTTTGAGATTATGGTTTGTTTTCATAAAGTAGAAAATTCAGATTGGTGCATAATTAGAACTTTCTAATGGAGCTAAGGCAATTGGTTGGAACATAATAAGAAAATGGGCAAAAATCAAACCTAGAATTCTTTACATTTATGACAGTGAATGGTTATTTAGTTACTTCATTTTTCAGTAGTAACTATGTAATATGTTGAAAGTTTTTGTGCAAAATAAGAAACCCTCCGATGTAACAAATGCGTATGATTTGATGAGGCTATCTTATATGCTAATGATGAGGTTATCTTATAGGCTAATGTTGTAAGAGAGAATGATTAAAAAAATGTATTTTTAAACACTGCAGTACCTATACTTCTAGAGGTAGAACAATGTATGGCAAAAAAAAATGATTAGAGTCTGTTAATACTACCTTTGTTTGGGATCACTGTATTTTTTATTTTTTTTAAAGTGCTTCATATAGTGTAAAAGTTTATTTCAGCTCATTTCTCAATTCTGCAAGCACCCTATGGTTTAATAATAAACCCATAAAAATGCAATTAGTATGTTGTGCAGCACACTAAGGCAGCATTATGCCAGAGCAGAGTAGCTTCCAAAAGCTATTTCATTCTCAGAAATGAAATGAAATAAGATCACTGATAATATTAAAGTTAATTTAACTAAAAGGCTTTTCATTATTACAATTTTTAGGAGAAAGAAAAACATTCTATGCTTTGAGATGCAATTTTTACATAAATTAAAGATCTATTCACTTTCTTAGAGCACTTGGGGTACTACACACCTATGGGAAAAACATTTAGGTTAAGAACTTACTATTTATACATGAAGCTTTTACAAAATCTACACAATTCCATGTGACATAAAATTTAGTTTCAATGAATAGCACAAATTTGACTATTATTGTGAAATACTTTCAGTAAAAAGTTTAATATTGTAACTAGTAATACCTTTGCCATAATGTTTAATTCAAAAGATATATTTATAGCATGTAACATAATATTGTTTTTCAAGTAAAGAGCCAAGGAGTTTCTTACAAAACAAAAGAGAAATTGTAAATAATAACCTGACTGATAAAATTTGTTTCTGTATAGTTTTATATAACTCAATTTAAATGGCTGCTGCTATAAATAAAAGAAAGAAAGTTCTTAAAAAATATCAGTTATGCACCTTCAAAGCCTTAGAATCTGCAAGAGCTAGAACATTATTATATATAGTATCATTGAGCCCTTCTAGTAGATATTATGTTGCAGTGCAATGGAAATAGTAAGTGGCACACATAGAATATAGAACATGTTAAATAATAATTTAGGAACCTTAAAGAAGTATGTTATGTAAGAATTATGTTTGAAATAAACAAAAATATCATCTACATAAACAACAATATAATATACATCAGGGGCATATGCAGAGAGTGCATTTGGGATGGGAGGGAGAGGCTCAACCTGAAGTAACTGAAGCACATGAAGTCAGTCATACCTTCATTTCATGGTCAACTTATATAGACTTATTCATGTGAAGGGGATACTTACTTGATGGGTGAATAAGTATATTGACTAAATAAAGGATTTGACAGGTCAGCATGATACCAATAAACAAATTTTTAAGTATTTATAAGACCAAAAGTTCAACAGGAGTGCATAGAGACTAAACTCCCCAACAGGACTCATACCCAGTCAGGTGTGTTAACCATTAGACTACATGGAAACCCACTCAGAAGTTCCACATTCACTTTGCACAACTACAGGAGGTGTTCAATAACTGACTGTGACTAAAGTGTAGTAGTAAAATAAGCGGAGTGAGCCATTTAATTAGTGTTGCCAACCTACATATGGATTTATACTTTTCCAAAAAGAGCAGATTAATTTCCTGGTCATCCCCAAGTTGTTACCACTGTTTTAATGTATATAGTACTTTTGTTTACCTGTTTATTAAGAGGTACAATGCTGTATACTAAACTTGTAAGTATAATTACAGAAAACAAGAATGACACTGCAGTGCTGCGATACTATGTTTAGGGAATCTGGGTGGGGTCTTTAGTCTCCTGAGGCCCTTCCCTGCATATGCTCCTGATCTACATAAAGAGTCAGTTTCTTACATAACTATGGCTGCTTTTACTGAGGCTTTCCCTCAGTGAAAGCAACAGCAGCATACCTCATGATGAAACACAGTGTCAGAAGCTTTTATTTTTCTATAATTTCTTTAAGCATATTGGAAGACTATTATATATCTTTATGTCAGAATGCAGTATGCTTTTTTGGTAGAGGGAGGGATTATGCTTAGGAATGTATATGCAGATTTGTGTTTTGTCTTGTATTGTGTTGATACACTCCATCATTCTTTAAAAAATGTGAATCTGTATTGTTAATGATTTTATGGTTAAATATTATTATTTTTAATATACAGACACAAGGTAGGGGAAGAGGGTTTATTTTTTTGAGTAGAGGTTTATATGATGTTCTTGGGCTTGCTCCTACCATGGCTCGGACTACTTTCTTTTGCATTATGAAGCATATCCTTATTTGCAGCTGACTCCTCCCAGAATATTATGCTGTAGAATATTTCAACAAAAGTGGACATATGCAAAATAGGTCATTCTAATGGTCTCCTCTCTAGTGAACCCTACTAGTAGCCTTATCATATAACACATGGTACACACTTTTTGTTTATGTAATTTACATGAGTATTCCAATTAAAATTGCTTTGGAACCAAAGGCCAAGAAAGGCCTTCCTGATTGTTGGTTGAGAAATTGTATTTGTGGAGTTAGATATTCATTACTTTCTTCTTTGTGGATGTCCATTGCTTCTATCTTATTGATATTTATTTTGAGATTTTTATCTATGAAATAATTAGCAATATGGTCCCATATTTGGTAAATTGATTTTAAAAAGTTTTCTCTGTTACCTGCCCTTATCAAAACGATTTCTATCATCAACAAAGAGGAGGGTCTTTGCAGAAGCACCAGCTATAATAAATGAGTACATAATTAAAAAACAGTCAGAGTAGGATAGGACCTTGTATGGAACCTTGAGGTATTCCATAATTCACTGCCAGTGTGCTTGGTCAATAATTTCTTTAAATCTGTAATTCCTCTTTGTTTAACCTCCACAATTTGTTTCCTGTTAATCAAATGATTTTATCTAGTTTTGGGGTAATCATTAATTCTGTGCTTATCTATTTTAAGTAATAATTTTTGATGGCCGATTGTGTCCAAAGCTTTTGGTAGATATAACAAAAAATGGCTGAGATATGTTTTTTTTTTTCATAATGGCTCTGAGTGATTCACATACAGAGGAGAATGTTGCTGATTTAATAGAGTGATTGCTTCTAAAGCCTTGTTGATCTCCTGATAGTAGATCGCTCCTTTCTAGGAAGCTGAGAAGCCCAATAAACTTTTATCTATGCATATCAAGGTGTACATATGAACATATGTATGCATATCAAGGTGTACAAAATGTCCACCACTGCACTCACAGTAAAGTTACTGTAAGTACAGCGAATTCTTTGTGTTTTTTAAGGTGTGAGAAGAGCTGTGCATTCCAATATATAAATTAATGGTTAGTCAGAAATGGGCTTAGCATGTCTTTGAGTACAAATGAGTTAACTTAAGATTGTTCCAGTTATAATTATTACTACCTGGAACACCAGAATACATTCATTATGGTTGATATTTTGTATTGCTTCCATATGCCTATATGAAGCCCAAGTATCTAAAGTGTGTTAGTAGGGCATCTGATCTTTATTTTTAAATAAAATGCATAAGTTTAAGACACAGAACAATAGGCCATGCTGAAAATAAGTATAAATAATAACCAAAAGAAATAATGGCTAGTGGTATAGCACACAGATACAGAACAAATATGTTTTTCCTTCAGTAAATAGCATCACACCTCCCATAATATGTACCCATGTTGTTTTCTTTTCTTTCTTTCTTTCTTAATTATTAGAGCCCTTAATAGCACACAGTAGTGCTATTAATATAAATAGCAGCACATCTTCCATAGTATGTACCTTTGTTTTTCTTTTTTTCTTTCTTTCTTTCTTTCTTTTTTTCTTTCTTATTACAGCCCTTAATAGAACACAGTAATGGGATACAGTAAAACACCTCCTATAGTATGTACCTTTGATTTTTTTATTGGAGGCCTCTATAGCTTACAGTAGCATAACAAATGTTTTCCCTTCAATAAATACCAGCACACCTCCAATAGTATGCACCGCTGTTTTTTTCTTATTAAGGACTCAGGTTAGGATCTTAGATTATGATAGTTAATGTTCAATAAAATAAAATAAAAAAAATCAATCCCATTAAGAGAAACCGTAATAATTTTTACAAAACGCCATAGACAGTTTACATTCTTTGTGGTAACAAACTATCTTCTAAATGGAAACAAAATCGCCTTGATTAAAGGGTCTTAGTACTAATCAATAAAGGCAAGACGTGCCAATAAATACGAATCGTGAAATGAATACCTCAATTTGCATGAATAACATGATTTAAAGTTTATATAGTAATAACAGGACAGAATAATGTACAGTGATTTTAAATTATCTCATTTTTAACCCATTACTTACGTATTTTAAGTGTTTGACAACAAGACTTAAAATAGCTTAGGTCCCAGCAAAGATTATAGGTTACCTTGGAAACTTTAAGAAAACATCCTATTTTAGTTTATACCCCTGCATACAAATCTACAGTGGTTTTCTTGTTTGTTTGTTTTTTATGTTGAGGTTTTCTGGACGACACTTTTACTTTATTGTACTGTTGAAAATTATAGGTTATCTTCTGACTTTAATTTGTACTCCAATTTTTAGCTCCTCACCTTTTGACCTATATAGACCAAACCCATATACTTGTTTTATAGGACATAGTGGAAATTGTTGGCTACCTTTCAACTTTAAATAGTTACCCTATCACACTTTCAATCTCTTAATACAACTCAAAATTGTTTACGGACCAATGCTTTAGGCACAGCAAAAGTTCCCACATTTGACTATGTATCAGTTATATGTTCAAAACCCAATTTAATCTGTCAGCTTCACCTCATGCCATAGAATCAGTCGCTTCGATTCTTTGGAGTTTACGCCGGCAGGTCCGTCGCCGCCTACGCAAGCACCAGGTTCACGCGTGGGAGGAAACGACCTTCCTGCGCATCGAGAGTGGCGACTTGTGGAGGACTGCTAACAACCGCCAAGGCCAGTATGCCTCAGCACTCAGGGCACTCAAGATCTGGCCTTTGATCCCAAAGCCCAGGGAAAATGTGTTCACCGATTATTTTAAGCGTACTATGCGGACGAGAAATGACCCCCAGGACATCTCCGAACGTATTTGTCGGGAGGTACGCCGATACTTTCGAAGTCTCCGGACAACTCGGAATGGCTTCCTGAAATCCGCCCAAGTGAGCTCCATGGCGCACTCCGGTGTCTGAAATCTAATAAGGTAGCAGGACCTGACGGGCCGACACCCCTCGTACTTCGCATCTTCCCTTCATTGCCGTGCTCGTTCTTACAAGAGTCTTCAATATGTGTCTCGTCCTGAATCACTTTCCGCGAGAGTGCAGAGAGGCTCGGGTGATTTGCATTTTGAAGCCCGGAAAAACCCGTTTCACCCATCCAACTAGCGATTCATCAGGTTCCTTTAGAACCTCTCCAAAGTTTTCAATAGGCTTGTTCTCAACCACTTGTTCCCATTACTGAGAGACATTCAAGTCATCCCCGACACCAATTTGGATTTCGTCCGGGGTATTCAACACCTCAGGAGCTGCTGTCTGTGGTGGAAGCAGCCGCCTTGGGTTTCCAGGAAGTTTCCTTCGCCTCTGCGGTGTCTCTGGTTGTTGAGAAGGCCTTCTAAATGAACCTGCATGCGGATTTCCTACATAAACTCATCTATCTGGGACTACCTGCACAGCTAAACAGCATTCTACACAGTTTACTAAGACAACGCACTTTTAAGGTCAACGTCGCCAGGAGAACATCCACACATAAGCAATTAAGAGGCGGAGTTCCCAAAGGCTCTGTGCTATCCCCCACGCTCTTCAGGGTCTATATAGCAGTTTTTCCAATTCAGCTGCACGCCAATAGAGCCCAGTATGTTTACGGCGTGCTACTGTTCTGTACCAATAAACACATCCTCAGAGCCTTCAACCCTGTACAGCGACACCTCTGCCTTGTCCAAGAGTGGTGTAGGCATTAGCGCATGTCCGTTAATGCGGACAACAGCCATGACATTCTATTAACTGAGCGCCACTTCCCCGCAGACTGCTCCACTTTTGGGTACCAAAGCTAAAGAATTGAATAAGGGAATTCAATCACCTACCTGAGAGTGAAAGTGGTTGAGGGTTTTAACTTTTCGCGAGGACATCAGGGACCTGTCCGCCCGTCACAGGAGACCATAGCCTCTCTGGTTCTGGTTCTGCTAGGTTTTGGGATGCATGTTAGCCTAAAATTGAACCTTTTCCGCCCTCATATTCCTACTCATGCTTTACACCTGCGAGATCTGGGACATGGTCGCAGGTCATGGCTACAAGGGGCTCAGAATAGGGGATTTCGGTACATCTATTCTGTTGGCGGCTCATTTCCCATGAGACTACTTCAAGAAGCTGGCAGACAAATTTAGGCACCGGGCCGCTAAATTATACGACAGTTTTCCTCAACATCAGAGTGCCCTGGTTCGGTCTCTTGGAGAATATAATTCCAAACCTCGCCGCTTCAGGCGATACTGGATTTCCCTCATGGCTTGCGGGCACACCAGATAATACTGGAGTACCTTCAGTAGCAGCTAAATCAATTTTAATCCATTCAAAACTGAATGGTTTCAAAATTAATAATTTTCATCCAAAATAAATTCACATTCATATCCACCAGAGGTGCAGAAGGGCCGCTGCACCCTAACAGACAGCCGAGGAGCAATATGCTACCCCCTACCCATCTATCCATCTTAAACTTAAAACAGTCATCCTAATATTCATCCCGAAACAAAATCCCTGCGGTTAAAACCCTATTGGGAATGGGCACGCAGCTCGTCGTCGTTGCCCAATTTAGTGGATTGGTTGTTTGTTTTAATTCTTCTCGTCTGTTGGTTTCAGTGTAGTGGAATGGGATATATAGTAATGCCACTATTTTTATGTACTTGTCTTCATAGAAAATAAAAATTTGGATTATCAACGTAAGAAACAAAATATTCAATCGAAGCATTGGGCATGATTTAATTTGCACATTCTCAATCTTATAAGTTTTCCCCAGTTTAACTTTATCAGCTATATAATCCATCTGTGAACATAATATTGAATAATCTAATTTTCAATAGTACTAAATAAAAGCCCATAAACTTTAAAATCAAAATATTCTGGGATAGCTATCTTAACTACGTCGATGTCAATCGTCAAAGCATGCATAACCCCTTACATCCCTAAATGGTTTTCCAATTATACATTCAGAAGGCAAATCAACTGTATACTCAGCAGGGAAAATATTTACTTGTGTTGCTGGAAAATGTATGACAATTCCTCTGCGCTAATGATAGTTAAAAAGACAGAAGCGGGTGGTTCATAGGAATAAATTTTTATACTATCATTATTTTGGGCAAATTTGAAAATACTGCAGCATGAAAAACAATTACATTGAGTTTTTATTGATGGATGCTCTTTAATTGCTGTACACCTTAGCGTCCCATTCTATATTGGGCGTGAAAGAACCGGTAATTTTGCTCAGGAGCCTCTTTATCAGGCTTGAGGTTCTTTTACGTGCCGTAACTCTACGACACGGGACCACCGGCTTTACTTCCCTTCCGAAGGAAACCATGCTAAGGATTTTTACGCCCGAAAAAATCGACCACCCTCTGCCGGGTTTGAACCCGCAACCTCGGAAACTAGAGGCTAGCATGGTAGCCACTACACCACGGAGGCGGATCCGTTTGTAGACGGAGGGGTGAAGAATGTTGTGTTGGTGGGTCAGTACTCAAAGGTGAGCGATGATGGAGTCGATGAAAGCTTGGGTCTGCTCGAAGACGGAACCTGGAGGGCGTTGGTTGGCAGCGCTGGTGCGTGGGATGTGTGTAAGCCGGTGGGCGGCGTAGACTAAATTTGGGTGACACCGATGGCTGGTGGAAGATGAAGACTTTAAAGTAGGTAACGAAGAATGGTGATAGATTTTCGGCGAATCGGGTCTGTGACTGATTGATTTCTATCAAGTTCTTACTTGTGATTGATTATGTGAGAGATATAATGTATTTATGGTGACGCCTTCTGTAACTTCAATGCCATCATACAGTATGCTACAATTTTGCATAGATATTGGACAAGTTTAGCTTCACTGTGCATGATGATCTTCAAGAATAAGCAGCATAATGAGATGCAGATGGATATACAGGCATTATTGCCATAAAAAGCCCCATTGCCATTAGGTTTTGGTTGCATGCAGAACAGCTGCATGAGAATGGTGTTGAGAAAGGCCATATGTGAAATGATTATCCCTTGCTATAAAGAAAATTAACATTGTTTGTTCAAACCTACTACAAATTAGAAATGAGCAACAACATTATTATTACCAAAATTGCATAAGTGCTCTCAAAGGTAAGGTGACCAGACGTCCTATATTAGCCGGGACAGTCGCTTTTTTGAGTCCCTGTCCCGTCTTTTTTTAAGGTAGAAATTGGACGCCAAAATGTCCTTTTTGTGGCAATGACTTATCGACAAAGAAAGACGTTAACTGTAGTTCTCAAAAATTCAATATGTCCTGTTTTGCATCGGTTAGATGAAACATTTTGACGCAGTAATTTGTATCACAAATTATGTAAATGTAAAGAGTGATTATAGTGTGAATATGCATTATTGTGTGACATTGATTTCAGATGTTTGATGATTGTAAGCATTGTTGAGAAGTGGGTTTATACGGTCTTACTGAAACTGACAATAATAGCGTGCAATAATGTAGCGAGGGGGTGAGCTGTTTATCATTATTAGAGACGAGCAAATGATGTAATATTGGCGCGTTTTTCTTAGAATTTGCTGGAACATTTTTCCTAGAGCATATGTTTTCGTAATTTTCATTGGATATAAAAATAGACGCTAATGTTGGCGCGTTTTATTAACCAATAGCAGCTCAATTATAATCTTTAGGCATATCGGGGTGTGGCAGTATAAATAGGGCTAAGTCAGAGGTAGATTCCTCCAGTCCATCGGAAACATTTGTACATTACACGTCGGCTCCAGTCCATCGGAAACATTTGTGCATTACACGTCGCTGAGTTCAACAGAAACAGTCATGCTGAATACATAGCATAGTTTATCGATTCGCAGGTTACGCGTAGCAAAGTTATGAAAAATCTCAAGTGTCGTAAAGTTAATTACACAAAAAGTTGAAGTACGCGAATTAATAATGTGCAGTAAATAAGTTATTATAACAGTTTCAGTTTGGCGAGTGTCACGATTAATAGGTGGAAGTGAATAATGTGTTAAGACAATAAAAAGTGTAAAACAAATTCTTTCATCAGTGTTATCTTTGGATAAAAACTCCTTTCCGTTTACACACCTGATTAAGAGATTTGCTTGACCGAGAGATCATAGCTAGCCGGAGGACAGTGAACCCAAAAATTAAACACAATAACAGGCGCTCAGTAAAAGATAACACGAAGTGACCGCGACAAATTGTCTTTCATACGTGCGGCAAATAAACAGTAGCAATCTTTCAAACAAACACTAATACCGTCCCAACTTGACTCCCAAACGTGGGACTCAATAAATAAATAAACATAAAACCATCGCAAATTGGCGCCCAACGTGGGGCTTAATAAATAAATATAAAACCGTCGCAAATTGGCGCCCAACGTGGGGCGAAGTAACCAGGAAGGAGTGAAATAACTAGGAAGGGGCGAAGGAACCAGGACGTGAAGCGAATGGAGCAGTGAACTGAACTACAAGACGCAGATTCCAGAAACAACTACAGGAACGACAGACGACGCGGATGAGTGGACATCGTAATTCCGAGATTAAAAGGCAACAGGGGAATTCAACTACAGGATACAAAAACATCGAGACGACGTAGATTCATCATAATACGACGCAGAAGCGACATATACATCTAGGAGAGAGGGGCAGGAAGCTGGACATCAAAGCAACATCAGCAGATAGCATCAGAAAGGTTAGAAAAGTGTGATTTTTTTATTCTAAAAAAAGGTGTAAAAATTTAAATGTACTTGAGAAGTGGCAGGATTAAGAAAACAATGTCTACTAATAATACTGAAGAAACAATTATGGAAGGGGATAGTGTAACAGCTGTAATTCAATACAGGTTACAGAAAATAGCTCAAACAATGTAGGATTTGAGGGAGAAAATGTTAATGAAGAAAGTCAGAATAGAATAGCAGGAAATGTTAATTTTGATGCTAGTATGATGATGGAAATGTTGAGAAATTTTGGTGAAAAATTAGATAAGAATAATGAGAAATTAGAACAAAAACTAACTCAGAATAATAGGGAATTGAGGGAAGATATGGAAAAGAATAGTGAGAAATTAGAACAAAAACTAACTCAGAATATGGAAAAGAATAATAGGGAATTAAGGGAAGATATTGATAAGAGTATTACAGATCAATTAAGAGAAGAAATTGGTAAGAGTAATGAGAAATTAGAGCATAAATTAGATCAAAATAGGGAAGAAATTGAAAAGAAATTTATGGAGCTAGATAGTAGTATGATAAGAATGAGAAATGAAAATCAGGAAATGATAGCAAATGAGATAGGGGAAGTTTCAAAGAAAATTTTAGACATGAGCAGGGAAATATCTAACCAAAAAAGTGAGGTTAATAATAAAACAGAACATGTTGATGTAAAATGTACAGAGTTAGGTAGCCGAATGAGTAGCATTTCAAGTGAGTTAAGAGAAATGATGGAGGCTACGAATGCAGATTTAATTCAGGTGCAAGTTAATTTCAGAGGGGAGATATCTGAAATACAGAAGGAGTCAGAAACACAAAGAAATAAATTGTCTGAAGAAGTTAAAGTTTTGTCTATATATAATCAAAAATTAACTTCTGAAGTTAATAAGCACCAAGCTGTTCAAAATGAGAACAATAAAAAATTGGAACAGACAATAGAAACTCTGCAAGGCACTGTAAATAGGTTAGAATTAAATTCAAGGGTAAATATATGTGATGTTAATGTATCTGATGTACAGAATAATGATAGAGGTAGTTCCTCAGGTATGACTAATAATGTGAGTGATGCGGCGGCTTCATCCATAGCTAATGCTGAAACTCAGAGTGCACAAGTAACACTAGAGAATTTAAATATGGGAGTAGGGAATTTGCAAAACTACAATCATATCTTAAGTGATTTTCCACTTCCAAAATTTAATGAAAACTCCAGTCCAGTACAGTTTATTGCAGACTTATCAGAATATTTTCAAATTAAAAAGATACCGGAAACATTGAAAATGATAGTTGTCAAAAGATGTTTGGACCAGAAAACTTTAGATTGGCTACAAATGTTATCAGGGGACGAAATTTCGTATGAATCCTTTAAGAGGGTATTCATGAACAAATTTTGGGATTTTATGATACAGCTACGAGTAATGTTTAGCCACAGACAATTTGATCCAGGAGGGTGAATAGCAATGAGATGTAAAGTAGATGCTGTATAGTTAAAGATGAACTGCAGAGCAATGTATTGGATTGTAAGAGGGTTAACTATGTATGTATGTCATGAGAAAAACAGAAATAAATTCTGGACAAAAATAAATGTTTAAATGGGAAAAAGAACATTTTCTAAGTAAACTGTAACAGTATTTGAAATGAAGAATGTAATAATTTAAAACTTAATGTTATATTAAAGTAAAAGTACGTAGGTATAATTCAAATAGTATTTTAAATATAAAGTACAAAACAACAAAAATGGGTTAAAATAATTAAAACAAATACTTATGTAGCAAACAGATAATGTGAAACAGTGTCTAGATTTAAGAGATGTAAATATATTTGTGTAGAGGGTGAATATTTTGGTAAATATGTTTAATAATTACAAAAATTCTTGAATGCATAAATTTTTGTCAACAATCTAAGAAAGTAAACCAATTTTGTAACAGTAACTAAATAATTCAGGGTACAGTATTTGCTATAAATAAAATTGTAATGTCAGATCAATGTCTAAACACATTAAACCAGATCCAGTAAATAGTGGCGAGATAAAGGCAAAATATATGACGTGTATTAAATGCGTGTGAAGTGTTAAGTGAAAGTGATAAATAGCGTGTGTTCCAAGATTCAGGAGAATAAAAACCCAATTATAAAATTTCCAAACAAGTTGTAAATATTTATAATTATGTTTCTAGTGGGGCATATGACGCAGTAATTTGTATCACAAATATGTAAATGTCAAGAGTGATTATAGTGTGAATATGCATTATTGTGTGACATTGATTTGAGATGTTTGATGATTGTAAGCATTGTTGAGAAGTGGGTTTATACGGCCTTACTGAAACTGACAATAATAGCGTGCAATAATGTAGCGAGGGGGTGAGCTGTTTATCATTATTAGAGACGAGCAAATGAGGTAATATTGGCGCGTTTTTCTTAGGAATTTGCTGGAACATTTTCCCTAGAGCATATGTTTTCGTAATTTTCATTGGATATAAATATAGACGCTAATGTTGGCGCGTTTTATTAACCAATAGCAGCTCGGTTATAAGCTTTAGGCATATCGGGGTGTAGGAGTATAAAAAGGGCTAAGTCAGAGGTAGATCCCTCCCAGTTCATCGGAAACATTTGTACATTACACGTCGGCTCCAGTCCATCGGAAACATTTGTGCATTACACGTCGGTGAGTTCAACAGAAACAGTCATGGTGAATACATAGCATAGTTTATCGATTCGCAGGTTACGCGTAGCAAAGTTATGAAAAATCTCAAGTGTCGTAAAGTTAATTACACAAAAAGTTGAAGTACGCGAATTAATAAGGGGCAGTAAATAAGTTATTATAACAGTTTCAGTTTGGCGAGTGTCACGATTAATAGGTGGAAGTGAATAATGTGTTAAGACAATAAAAAGTGTAAAACAAATTCTTTCATCAGTGTTATCTTTGGATAAAAACTCCTTTCCGTTTACACACCTGATTAAGAGATTTGCTTGACCGAGAGATCATAGCTAGCCGGAGGACAGTGAACCCAAAAATTAAACAAAATAACAGGCGCTCAGTAAAAGATAACACGAAGTGACCGCGACAAATTGTCTTTCTTACGTGCGGCAAATAAACAGTAGCAATCTTTCAAACAAACACTAATACCGTCCCAAATTGACTCCCAAACGTGGGGCTCAATAAATAAATAAACATAAAACCATCGCAATTTAAAGATACTAACAACGACAAAGCAAAGCGCTGTTTATATTATGGGTCTACAATGCATATATCTACACCTGAAACCGTGTGGAGACTTCGCTTGGAAATGTACAGTTGCGGACGACAATTGAACTGTGCCGGTCTGCACTATCAAAAAACAAATCGTAATCACTCGTGTTTGATGTGATTGCAACCAACAATAACGAAAACTGTAAACGCATATACTAGAGTCAAAAGAAATTCATTACAGTTGTGACTTTGGTAGAAGACAGTACTGTATTCTGCACTTGTGAAACAATAAAATACAGGGAACTTTTGTAAATTGCGAGTGCTAAAACACTTGAAATTAATAATATGCTACCGCCGAAAAGGAAGTCTGTTTTTAATAGTGACCTACAAAAGGAATATCCATACATTAAAACAACAATTTCTGACTCAGATTTTCGATGCAATAAGTGTGCATCTACTTTCAGTATAACCCATGGGGGAGGGGGGAGATCGGATATATCACAACATATGAACAGTGAAAAACATAAAAGAAAGGTGCGTACAAGTGCTTCTTCTGGCACTGTATTGACTAATTTTTTTAAAAGTGAAAGTTTTGGCGATTAAGATAAGAAATTAGCAGGTGTTGAATCAGCGTTCGCTTATCATACTGTCCACCACAACCAATATTTCAGATCAATGGACTGTACTTCTAAACTTATCCAATGTATGAGGAATGTCTCCCTGCACTAATAATTCTACATGATTGTTTGTTTGGTTGGAGTGAATTCAGAGCTACTATACAGGGTGGGCCATTTAAGCTGAGACTGTACAATATCTTCAAAACTAAGCGTTGTAGAAAGAAATGTCTTGAATGGAAGTTGCTTGATATTTTGGGGAAAAGTAAATGCGACTAGTCGTGTTTTATTTGGACGACGCTGTGATGGTCATTTTAGGGCAGATTTAATTTTTTTAAATGGGAACCTACCTTTTATATGTTGTTTTCTCATTCCTCATAAAAAACTGAACAACATTTGTATAAATCATTTGCAATGTTCTTACACCAACGAAAATAACAATGAAAATTCCGAATTTCTGAAACGCTTAGTTTTGGAGACATTGTACAGTCTCAACTTAAATGGTCCACCCTGTATATGTAAGTTACACATTATTCATTTATTTATTTATTATTATCAATTAGTTTCGGAACCTACGACGAAATTATTTATGACGAAACAATTTTGCGTATTCTCTTTTGTTCCTTGTTTCATTGAGATAAGTTTAAAATGTTTTCTTGTTTCAAAGATATGGTCACCCTACTCAAAGAGTGTATGAGGATCCTATCATATTTTCAATATAGACATTTAAGTTCTCTCATAACTATATTCAGAAGTAAAATCTTTGCATTTTATATTTATTGTGCTGTTATTTGTTCACCTATTTATCAAACTTGAATGGCATTGCCAGGTTTAATTATTTTAACCTTCCTAATGCTAAGCGGGGTCCATCTAAACCTCAGCCTTAACGTTTTAATGAAATATATTAGAAACATGTTTATTTAGGGGATGCCAATTTTTAATGTGTCTTAAACGTATTACAGTTCGGGATCATTAAACAGTCTTTCAAAATATCTGAGCGACCTTAATCTTAAATATTACTATAGGGTTAGGATCCACTCAGACCCCTCATAGCCCTTGGTGTTGCTTAACATCTGTCTGAGTTGGTAGTAAATAGGTGCACTATTCTGGTTTATTATGTGCCCATTGTCATGTATTTCTCAACAAGTATTTTGTGTACATTGTTGACTATTTCATTGCTGCGTTCAAAGTTTGGTTTTAGTCTGTGAAAAAAGTAAGAAAGGGAAAGAAATTGTCAGTCTTGCTCTTGGTTTTCAAACAGTTGTGCATACAGTTGTACAGTCAGTCAGTAAAATGCCAAACAAAAGAATAGAAGTACATGATTTGAATAAAGATGACGTAGAAAAAAAATTGCGGATGATAGAATGTGGTAACAATGAAGATGAGCAAGATATTTTCTCAGATAGGTCGGAGGACGAAAATGCTTTAGAAATAGAAGATGATGTTTAGGGTGAACATGAATGTGATTCAGAAAACAGTAATGAGAAGGAGAATGTAATACTGATGATCATACATTTGTTGTATCTCGTCAACTCGCCCACCAAAAGTATCACGTCGCACAACACATAATTTATTTGCCTTTATATCAAATTCAATGGGAGTAGAGGTTAATATTATATGCGTTGTTTATTGTTTCATGTTCATTAAATGTTAAATATTCACATATCATCATAAAATTATTATGACACGTATATGTTTTTTAAATTTTTTGTGGCGTCCAATTGCACCCCCGTTAGTAGTTTAGGTAGTTTCCATACCATAGCATTAGGAAGATCAATTAACATATGAACAATATTCTTCACACTGGTCAGGTTTTGCATGCTTCACATGGAGGAAGCTTTCAGAATAAAATAACTAAAAAGTGTAACCTAAACTCTGCTAAATGCGATTGTTGACTTAACTTGGTTTTTGTACTAACAATAAAACCTATCTATGTGACATTTGGGGGTATTTTAAACGTTTCGTTAAGGCTTAAAAAATTGTTAAAGCCGCTAACCATTGTTTGCCATTCTGTAACTTCGTAAGACAGCAAAATTTTGTTAAGAATAAAGAATTGGTTGTTGAATGCAGCAAACCCCGAAATCCCCTTGCTAACACGATTGTTACACAACAGATTCGCATAGGCGTCATTTTTATGTTGCTGTAAGAGGGAAAGCATCGTAGAAATTTGAGATTTTAATTATCAAATGTTTATTCGTTGTAGCGTAAAATACCAATGCTATGTATTACGCTTGAGGAAGCAGTGTTCCGTGGTAACTGGTGCTTCCAACATAAGTTTTAAGAGACGAATTTTAGTAGCAAAATAAATGTTGTGTAATCTCGTATCGTAATAAAAAGTAACAGTTATTGAACCGAGCGGAATGGCTCGGGCGGTAACTCCGTGGCCCGTATTTGGGAACACCTGGGTTCGATCGCAGGCGACCGTCCACTCTGACCCATGGGTTTTTTCCCAGGTTGTCAGGAGGATGTTGGAGTGGTTATTTTCATTCCCTGAATTTCCTGTCCCTTCATTTCGTTCCATTAATCATTTCTTTCATCCTTCACCCCATTTGGTCTGTTTCAGGGTTGGAAATGTCGGAAATGTGTTTCAGTGCAGTGTGTCAGGGAAAAAGGATGCTCTCTGTGAGCTTTCTGCGTCCTTCGACCTTCAGCTGGTTGCCGGGGTATAAGGTCCGCCCCTTGGGGGGGTTGGATCCTGTGTGGAATGGGGCCCTCGGTCTGCTTGTCCGACTGCCGGGGCGTCTCAATCTGAAACTATAGGGACCCTGTCATGGCTGTGCCGTTACTCCTGGTTACGGCCGCCCGGTGTCTCCCTTCACACCCCTCCCTTCCTCCCTCCCGGGAGCGCCCCCTCTTGGGGCGTCGGTACAGTACACTCATTCCTGTAACGGTGCCGAGTTCCTTCCGCTTCATAATCCAATCCAACAGTTATTGATTTAAGAATTTTGGGTTCAAATAGTGGTTAATCTTAAGTTGATTTGCATGGTTCACGAATACATTTGTCTCATTTTTAGGTTAAGATTAGGAACTGGGCATTTTTGAGAACTGTAGGATATTACAGGGATACGTTTTCGTTCCCATAATCATTTTAACATTTTAAGATAATTTCCAATCTGCTAAAAGAAGTGGCTAGCAGAAAGTTATTTACCAGCTTCTCGTTACCACAGAAAATAGAACATATACTGATGCTGCTGGAAGAAACAGAATGCAGTCATTTGGGTAATAAAGTGATAATTTATACTTAATAAATTTGCATATGAAAAATGATTCGAAAAAAATACAGCTGCAACATTCCCCAGATAACACAACTGGTGAAACTAACCTTTCTCTTCACTACGATCTTCCACTTAAGTAATACCTATCAGATACGAATTTACGAATTATGATTTCCATTCAAAGATTGTTAAGATACAAAAACATTTCCACAGAATTGAACTAAAGTCAAATCATGAATAAAAAAATAAGTGCCCACTTATTCTTAATGGTATACAATAACATTTCAGAAAAATCTACGTGAAAACTTTAAAACCAAAAACCATAAAGAAAATTAAGCAATTATTGCGGATTTATATGAATTAGTGAAACTTGCATCAAAACAGAAACTGCGCTGCTATTTCTTTTGTTTGTCTTCCCTAACCTAAAACTAAACTCGTTTTACAGGGCCAATGCCACAGCTGGTAATTCTCTGGGATCACAAAAACGGGTAAATCTTGCTAGTCTAAGCAGTGGATGCGAATTTTTAAAATCCACGTATATTTTGCATTTTTCGTATAAGGTTTTCACAGCACGCTTTGTGTCCATCTTGGCAAGGAAAAGTAACAACAACATTCGATATTCGGTATTCTGGCGCTGATGGCAGCAGGATAACAAAACGCTATTGCAGAGTGCAGAAATTTTCGATTAGTCATTCCAGTTGGCTAACAAATTGCTAAAAAACAAACATCACGACAACATACGAGTTACAAAATGCTAAATAGCTGCACATTTGTTAAGAGCGGTTCTTTAAGCTTAACAAATAATTGTAGTCGCCTTCTTAACAACGAAGTAACAGAATAGTCTTGATTGTCAGCGCATCCAGGACAGCAGTAAGTGTCACAGTCAATAGTTCAGTTCATAGGATCCTCATAAGAAGGCAGTTCGCGTATGTGTTTAAAGCATCCGGAATTCCATAATGAATTTTAGCACTTAGTAGCCTTTTGAGTTAAGACTTTTCGGTTGTTGCTGTAGTTATCTTAGCCACCCATTGAGAGAGAACAAATTGTGTTTACTTCACGCGAAACCATCTCGTGTGACGTCATACGTTGGTTGGTTCATTTGTTGTTTGTAGATTCCTCTGACGTAGCAATTGGTATCAGTTTTAGGTTATGTATATTGTCTTCCGGCCAGCTATTTAGGTAGGCATTTAATTCTTGCAGGGTGTGAAGCGGAAAAGGAATCTTTTATCCAAAAATTACTAGTGAAGAAATGTGTTTTATACTGTTTTATTGTCGAACACGTGCACTAACACTTTCACAGATTTGTCTAGATAATCGCCATACTGAAACTGTTTATAATAACTTCTCACTTTTAACTCACGTACTTCAATTTTTGTATATAAGTGACTTTGTAATATTTTAGATCTTTAATGATTTTCACTGCGTGTAATTTGGCGAACTGAAGGACCGCTAGGCGACATGTAGTCACGTATTGTACACGAATCTTTGATGAACTGAGCGGGAGACGATGTGTAATGCTTCGTGAATCTTGCCGAACTGGAGGACGCTCGCTTTGAATCTACACTATTTATAGGCTTACCTCAAGATACACCTAAAGATTATAAATGAATTACCATTGGCTAATAAAACGCGCCAACATTAGCGTCTATTTTACTATCCAATGAAAACCACTAATACATATTACTTTTATAGAATATTCTGGAAGCTTTTTTTACTGAAAAGGCGCGAAACATTACGTAACTTCCTGGTTCCCGGTAACGATAAACAACTCAAACCCTTCATTGCAGTATTGTTATTGTTAACAGTTTCAGTAGAGCCGAAAATTATTATTTACCATTAATAATTACAATTATTAAACCTCTGAAATCAATGTTACATAAAAATACATATTCATAATAAAATAATTATTTATATTAACGTAATTTGTGATACAAATTACCGTCTCATATGCCCCACTAGAAACATAATTATAAATATTTATAACCTGTTTTGAAATTTTATAATTTTGTTTTTAGTCTCCTAAATCTTGTAACACACGCTATCACTTTCACTTAACACTTCACACGCGTTTAACACACGACATATGTTTTATCTCGCCACTACTTACTGGCTTTGGTTTAATTTGTTTTGATATTAATCTGTCGTTACAATAAATTTTTTTTTTTTTATAGCAAATACTTTACCCTAAATTATTTAACTAGTGTTACAAAAAATGGTTTACTTTCTTATATTGTTACCAAAAATTTATCAATTCAAGAATTTTTTTTGTAATTACCATACATATTTACCAAAATATTTACCCTCTACACAAATATTTACATCTCAATGTTTCACATTCTGTTTGCTACATAAGTATTTGTTTTGATTATTTTTAATTATATTTACCAATTTTTTTGTTATTTTGTACTTTGTTTTAACAATACTCTTTGAATTGTATTTACGTACTTTTAATTTAATATCATCTTAAGTTTCAATCTTTGCATTCTTATTTTTCAAATGTTGTTACAGTTACTAAAATGTATTTATTTATTTATTTTTTTATTTTTTTTTTTTTAAACATTTCTCTCTCTCTTTTTTTTTTTTTTTTATAACTTATTTCTCTTTTCAAATGACATATATATAAATAGTTAACCCTCTTACGTTCCAATACATTTCTCTGCAAGTCGTCTTTAACTATCCAGCATTTACTTTACATCACATTGCTATTTACCCTCCTGGATCAAATTGTATGTGGCTAAACATTACTCGTAGCCGTAACCTAACCTTCAAATTTTTGTTCATGAATAACCTCTTGTATTCATTGGAAATTTCGTCACATGATAACATTTGAAAACAATCTACAGTTTCTTGAACAACACGTCTTTTAACAACATTCATTTTCAATTCATCTGCGATCTTTATAACTTGAGAATATTCTGACAAATCTGTACTAAACTGTACTGGACTGGAGTTTTCAATTTGAACATCTTGGTACAATTTCTTTCTTTGCATTTCTGATTCATTCTGTATTTCTGATATCTCCCCTCTGAAATTAACTTGCGCCTTATTCACATCTACATTCATAACCTCTTTCATCTCTCTTAGCTCACTTGAAATATTACTCACTTGACTGCCTAACTCTGTACATTCTACATTAACCTCACTTTTAGTATTAACCTCACTTTCTTTGTTATCTCTTTCCCTACTCATGTCTAGCATTTTCTTTGAAATTTCTCCTATCTCACTTGCTATTACTTCCTCATTTTCATCTCTCATTTTTGGCATACAACTATCTAGCTTCGTAACTTTCTTTTCACTTTCTTCACTGCTTTGATCTACTTTTTGCTCTAATATATCATTACTCATACCAATATTTTCAATTGATTTCCTGTTTTGTTCAAAGCTCTTACCAATATCTTCCCTTAATTCCCTATGATCTTTGTCTATAGCTTCTCTCATCCTCTGAGTTAATCTTTGTCCTAATTTCTCATAACTCTTTTGCATATCTTCCCTTACTTGATCTACAATACTCTTACTAAGATCTTCCTTTAATTCCCTATGACTCTTTTGCATATCTTTCATAAATTGATCTCTAAAATTTCTCAGCATTTCCATCATTATTCTAGCATCAGTAGTAATATTTCCTGCTATTCTATTCTTAGTTTCTGCACTAATATTTTCATCCTCAAATCCTAAAAAATCTGGACTATTTCCTGTAACCTGTATTGAATTACAACTAACTGTTACATTATCTCCCTCCATAATTATTTCTTCTGTATTGCTAGCAGCCATTGTTTTTATTTTCCTACCGCTCCTAAGTCTCATTTAATTACCTTTTTGATGCTGTCTGATGCTGCAGCTTTGATGTCCAGCGTTCTGCCCCTTTCTCCTAGATTTGTATGTCGCTTCTGCGTTGTTTTATGATGAATCTACGTTGTCTCGTTGTTTTTGCGTCCACTTATCCGCGTCATTTGTTGCTCCTCTTGTTTCTGGAATCTGCGTCTTGTAGATCATTTTACTGCTGCATTCGCCTTTTCCTGGTTAATTCTGCTACTATCCTGGTTATTCTTGTTCCTTTCCTGGTCACTTTGCCTTCCTTTCCTAGTCACTTCGCCCCACGTCCGGGCGCCAATTTGAGAGATGACAAATTGTATATTGTTTACTTCACCACGTTGTGGATAATGTTTCTCACGTAATGTTGCTTACCTCACGCGTGCAGCCATCTCGTGTGACGTCATTCGTCGGTCGCCTGCTAACTCCATCTGGCGTAGCAATCTATATGAATTAGTTTTAAGGTTATGTATATTGTCTTCCGGCCAGCTATTTAGGTAGGCATTTAATTCTTGCAGGGTGTGAAGCGGAAAAGGAATCTTTTATCCAAAAATTACTAGTGAAGAAATGTGTTTTATACTGTTTTATTGTCGAACACGTGCACTAACACTTTCACAGATTTGTCTAGATAATCGCCATACTGAAACTGTTTATAATAACTTCTCACTTTTAACTCACGTACTTCAATTTTTGTATATAAGTGACTTTGTAATATTTTAGATCTTTAATGATTTTCACTGCGTGTAATTTGGCGAACTGAAGGACCGCTAGGCGACATGTAGTCACGTATTGTACACGAATCTTTGATGAACTGAGCGGGAGACGATGTGTATTGCTTCGTGAATCTTGCCGAACTGGAGGACGCTCGCTTTGAATCTACACTATTTATAGGCTTACCTCAAGATACACCTGAAGATTATAAATGAATTACCATTGGCTAATAAAACGCGCCAACATTAGCGTCTATTTTACTATCCAATGAAAACCACTAATACATATTACTTTTATAGAATATTCTGGAAGCTTTTTTTACTGAAAAGGCGCGAAACATTACGTAACTTCCTGGTTCCCGGTAACGATAAACAACTCAAACCCTTCATTGCAGTATTGTTATTGTTAACAGTTTCAGTAGAGCCGAAAATTATTATTTACCATTAATAATTACAATTATTAAACCTCTGAAATCAATGTTACATAAAAATACATATTCATAATAAAATAATTATTTATATTAACGTAATTTGTGATACAAATTACCGTCTCACCATCATGCAAAGTACCTGAGATTTGTCACAATTGGATTTCTTTCATGTTCTTGTTACAGATAAGCAGTTGCAGACTAAGTCAGATAACGAAGGGATTATGAAGTTGCATGAACAGAAAACTAGCCTCCTTTATAAAGGATGCAGGCATTCTGAGAGACTAGAAAAAAAAGGGTACACGATGGATTGGTAATGATCGAAGTGCTTAGGTCTTTGATAACCTAAGCCTTAGCCTAAACTTAAGTCAGATAATGACCAGTAGGATGAGCAGGGCTCTTTAGTGAGAGTACCTAACACTGGTTGAAATCCAGAACTGAAACCAAACTACAAACAATAAGCTATGTTATATTTTGCAAGTTCTGGAAAAATAAGGATATAGATTCAAGGGCGCTCGCAGGGTGTGGAGCCAGATCCATTCAATGTGCTTACAGCACTAGTTACTGTAGAGGTACATCTTAGGAATGTGATATTTTTATGCGTGTTGGGATAGGATAGGACTAGAAGTGGAGGGGGACTTAGCACTTCGGCCTACGCAAATCTTTTTTTTTTACCTAGGCCCCTCACGGGGCACCCCGGAGGGGAGGAATGAGGTGAGAGGAGACAGAGGACGGCCGGACCAGGAGGCACGACAAAGGTCAAGGTCCCTACCATTTACAGATTTGAACTCCCCGGGTGGTGGCTGGTGTAGCCGGCTCCCTTCCCCCTGTGGGCTTATACATCCCCTGGGGGGCCCGGGACCCGGAGATTGCTTGTAGCCTGGGGACGAAGGTTACTCAGAGCATCCTTTTACCCTGCCATGCACACGCCAAGAATTTCCGCCGACACTTGCAACCTGGAGAGAAACCAAGCAGATGTAAGGTGAAGTGAAATGAGAATGGAGATGAAAAGGAGGGACAGGAAATTCGGGAGATGTAATGGTCCTTCCCAGCATTCACCTGGCGACTCGGGGAAACTCCGAAAAAACCCATGTGTCAGGAAGGTCGGCCACCGGAATCGAACCCATGACCTCCTGAATGCGGGCCACAGACGTTACCGCCTGGTCATCCCGTTTGGTGTGAATTTTAAGTTCACTACCAGTAGAAATACTCGTATAGATATTGCATTGCGTATGATATGAAATATGAATGACTATTTATGCATTGCTTGCAAAACACTTTCTTTGTGATTTATAAATTCTCACAATTCCTAATGCACTCTTTCTCCTTCAAAATTCAAAGAAATAACAACTAGCACGCACTATTTTAAAGTAGCCTACTGTTTTATCTTTCTTTTTATTTGTTAACAGCGACATCTCGGGCTTTCATATATTCTCAATACAATAGACTCGGGATTAACCGAGTCACGATTAGGAGTTGTTGGAAAATAAACACACACATATTATATACATGCATACATACATACATTACCGGGTGAGTCTTCTCAGTCTGCGGATTGAGAAGTTATGCAGTCCCGGCGATGTACAGGCTATGCCATAAACACTATCCACTGCATCGCGTCGTATCAATTTTAGCCGAAATGCGTGCTTTGCACTGCTATACTGCGATGACTTGCACTCGTAGCGCAACAGTGTGCGCGTTGGACTTCAGTGGTAAAGCTCCCAGGTTTAAATACTGCCACTTGAAGGTAATTTTTATGTTTAGTAAATTTAACGAGAACTGATAGGTTAGCATAGAAGTTTCGTTTCACTTAATTACTTTAATTATGTGAGTTTCATTAAAACAAAATTAATGCTTTAATGAACATCATAAATAAATGCAAGAAATGAATAAAAAGAACACATTTATTCGCAGGCGTGATTTGAATTTCCGACCTTCACCATGACTTTCCAGCATGTTAACCTTTGCGCACCGTAACCCTAATGAACTGGTGAATGCGGTGTCAGTACCTGTATTTCGCATCGTCTGTAAAATGCAGGGTTGTCTAGTTACCAATCAAGGATGAGAAGACTCATGATTATACATATATATATATATATATATATACACTCTTCTTGTAAATTTTAGAATAGGCACAAACGATATGCCATTTATTTGTTAAAGGCTATAAACTGAAACTTTCAACAAACTGCGTGTCATGACGCTTCTTTGTTAAGAGACTATAAGTGCGGACGTGTTTGTTGCATGGGATGGGATCTGCTGCCAAAATAACCCTCATAAATCTGTATGGTCATCAATCCATGTAGGTACATGGTAACTGTGTGGGGTACTGTAAAGTTCAGATTTACTTGTGGAAAACGCTCTCCGAAATTTTTTTCTGGGTACGGGCATGAGCAAGAAGAGTCTACGCCGTTTATCTACTGTCCCCCAACGCTGCAGTGTTGGCGTGACATCGCATCGTCCAAGAGAGGCAAAAGGTTAACCCAAAAAACTATGAAAGACTTTTCCAAAATGTAATTCACTTAATACTGTAATCTGCTTATTTTAAATTAAACTATATAAAGTATTCAATGTAAGTGTTGAGGAATTATGTTGTAATAAACAATTACTATTTAATTTTAAGCATTTTGTTTTTGTATTTACTACCCGTTTGCCCACTATGTCCGTGTTATCCGAGTTTTCCGTATCAGAGGTAGTCTCGGTCCCAATTAGCTTGGATAATTGCGAGTCTACTGTATTTTCATTGTCAATGTTAACAATTTATTGTTAATTGACACATTTAATGTGTAGCGGTACACGAATGTAACTTACTTGGAGTTTTGTGCATTGTGAGGTGTAAGAGTAAATACCTGAAGTTTAGGCATTATTAATCATTAAAATAGGCAGGCATTATAAATGGCTAAAATAGGCAATAAAAGGCAATATAGAAAAACCTTACATTATGCCTATTTATTTACCAGAGTGCAGTATTCAGACAATCCCACAATCAGTATATTTCTGTTAACATCGTGTTGTATTAAAGTTTTAAACAAAATGATAATTGTACTTGACAGAAAAATGGAAATGTTTCTTGAAGGCCTATGCATTACAATGCCTTATTGGCTTATTGGTTGTACATAACAACCAAATGCTTTTTTAAATTTTCCGGAATCATGTTGTCTCTCCTGTCAGATAATACATTTTTCATTTGAGAAAATGACCTCTCAACATCTACAGAGGTAATTGGAGCAAGTCTAAAACATTGTAGGTTCCATTTCTACTTCAATATGGATATAAGTCGCGATATGACCTAGTAGTCAAAGCGACTATAAATAAAGAAAAATAACAACGGAATTGTCACCTTGCAGAATGTTTGAAAATTTTCTAAGTTTGTCAAGATCAGGATCTTTTGAAAACACAATTTTACACTTTTCCCTAACTAATGAACCCCATTTCCTTGGCACACTCTCCAATCTTGCACTCTATCATCCACAGTGTTCACTGACTTCGTCAAAGGCTTTCTCTTTCTTGAAGCTGGCAGATCACTTGTGGCAGGAAACCGAACAATGAAAGTTAAGTCATTTCTCACTTCCGAAGATTCGAGAAGTTTCTTTGCTGCTACAATTGAGCGGCGACCACCTTAGTTATACTCGGGAAATTTGAAGCGTAGTAAACTGCTGCTGAAATCATGTCCCGCCGTCACGTTCGTTATGAAAGGTCCACGGGGGGGGGGGGCAGAGGTGCAATGTTTTTAAATCTCTGAATCCTTGACGGGGCTTTCACAAAGATCTTCTTAATAATGGAAATCAGTTTTTTGACATCCGGAAACAAACTTCGTATCCCTTCTGACACCCTGCGAAAACCACGTGCTACGCAGGTCACATGAAGCATGTTTGGAAATAGCACTTTTAAAGCTGTTCAGCCTTTTTCATGTATGGTGCAGTGTCTGAGATGATAAGTAATACATTGTGGTATTGAATTTATTCAGGCCACAGTAAGTGTAATGAATTGCTGAATAACTGTGCGATAGTTGAATTGTTAACTTTTTCCAGACACTCTGTTATAAGCAGCAATGCCTCTATTGATTCACCTTCTGAAGGATCTAATGGTCTAACAATGACATTATCAATAAAACTACCCTTAGGATCAGTTGACTCGTCGATTGAAATTCGTGTCTTTTTATTTTTTAGTTCATCTTTAATGATTTTCATTACATCATCGCAATATTCACTTAACTAACATTTTCTCAAACTTGACGCACTGGGCACGGATTCGTCCGTAGGCTTCTCCAAAAACTGTCCTAATGTAGGATTCTGTACTTTCCACAAAGGGATTCCGGCATCAATAAAAGCTTTACACAAGCCGAATGCAAATTGCGATTTTTGACTCGATTTTGCAAGAATTGCCTTTGGAAGCAAAGAAATCTTCCTCCCAGTAGCCTTGGAAAGTGCATTTTTGAGTTTGGTTGTCTTCCTCCCAGTAGCCTTGGAAAGTGCATTTTTGAGTTTGGTTGTACTGATATGTTGAGAAATGAAATATTTCTTTTCGTAGTTCACCGACTGCTCACATTATGCTGCACAGAATTATTTTACAGTGAGTAGAAAATACGCCGGATCCGAAGTATTAATGTAACTTTGCAATGACTGCGTAAAGGAACACTGAATTTCGGCATGTTACCTTTCACAACAACGTCGCAATTAAAACTGGAAGAAAGACATTTAGAGCAATAATGAAACCACGTTTTAACTTCAGCACTTATTGTTGATTTTGAAGGAGTTATGATCCGATAGAAAGCCAAGTAAACACAAGCGATAATTAAAACCCTTACCTACTATTACCTCATTTTGGCGACACTCATTGATGCTTGTAAAGAGAATATGAACTGACTAGAAGGCAATAAATAACCTAGTTTCGGTGCAGTCACATTCATTGTAGTGGTTACAGAAATAAATTAAATACATATATAGGCAATTTTTAATAATAAAGGAATAAATAATAATCAAAAAGACAACAAAAGGTATTTATTTCGGCAATTGGACATTTATATAAAAAAGACGGAAAAAGGCAACATAATTCTGCGGATTTCAATCATAAAGATGTAAATTGTACAGACAGATTCACTTTCAAATTGAAGATCGATTTAACATATTTAAAAAGGCATTCTGCCAAAGTTCCTGTCTCTGGTGAGTAGAGTGAAAAAATGACCGACATTCTCACGATTTTTCATGAACAAGTGCAAACTGAACATGTAAGTAAAGAAACCAAACGTTTACAACCCTGTGGTGAAACAACGCAAGAAAAGAGCGAGTCGAGCTCAAATACTCCTATTTAAAATCCCAGTGGACGTGGCGACGGAGAAAATACAGGCTTACACCTCTCTGCTAGCTCCAAGTGTGATAAGGATAAGAACAATAGTCTCCTGGTCCGTGTTTCCAAGTTTGCTGAAAATGATAAAACTGGCAATTCCACAAGTGTAATGTTTTATTTGGCTCTTGCGGTAACGTCTATGGCGCACATTCGGGAGGTGCCGGGTTCGATTCCCGGCGACCGCCCACTCTGACTCATATCCGAATTTCCTGTCCCTCCATTTCGTTCCGTTAATCATTTCAATCGGCGATGGTGTTTCGGTGCAGTGTGGAGGGGGATAAGGATGCTTTCTGTGAATTTTCTCTGCCCTTCGGCTGGCTGCCGGGGTATAAGGACTGCCCCTTGGAGACGTTGGATTCTGTGTGGGGTGGGTTCCCCGGTCTACCTGTCCGACTGCCGGAGCTTATATATGGAAACTGTAGGGACCCTGTCATTACTGTGCCCTCACCCTCGGTTTCGGCCGCACCGTATCCCCCTTCAGCTCTTTCCTCTCTCCTGGGGGCGCTCCCTCATTGAGCGTCGGTACAATATCCTAATTCCTGGATCGGTGCCGAATCCCCTCCGCTTAACAATCCAATAATGTTTTATTGAATCCATGGCCACCTGACAAAAGTTATAATTTCAGAATGGCGTAGAGAACATAATTAGATTATGATGGTACTGACTAACATTGTATCCAAGGTTGGCTTATTCTAAAGCAATTAAACGCGCCCTTTATAAACCGTGCATTATTTTTTTTACTATGTGTAACCAATGGCAGTCATCATGGCGCGTTCATAAGTCGTCCATTGACTAATTTCAAAAGTTTCACGAGTCTGCAAAAATGCACATGAATTCTGGTTAACATAGCGATGATGTTGAAAAGTGAAATAAAGTTTTGAATGCTATGGAAAGCAAAACAAGGAGTGTAGAAGAAGTCGCAACGATAATCTTAAAGAATGGTAGAGACTAATCGCACTAAGTCGAAATCAATCGTTTCATATCTGTTGTTTTGTGCATTATATCACTTGCCTTTAAGAGGAAAAATAAACTCGAATGCTGTTTGTGGTGATTTTTTGCAGTTAAGAGTACAGTCAGGTGATGAAATGTTGAGAAAGCCTTTAAAAATGCCTCTAAACATTTCACCTATATTTTCCATAGGACCCAAAGTGAGTTAATCGATGCGTGCTCAGAAGTACTGAGAAATGATTTCACTTACACCATCTATAATAGTGAAGCATATTCGATTTTTGCAGACGAAACAATGGATATTTCGGACAGGAATAACGTTCCCTTCCTATTTTGACAGTGCAAGTAAAATTGTTAGAAAAGAGTTCTTGGATTTTCAAAACTAACAGGAATGACGGCGAAAAATATTTCCCAAACAATAATATCTACTTCATCTGCTTGGGGATTAAATTTGACAAAATGTAATGATGGACGTAGTGCAATTGCCGGGAAAACTGCCGGAGTACAGAAAATAATATCTGAGAAATTTACCAAGCATGCTTTTTATTTTCTCTACCACGTACATAGTCGGGACAGAAGGTATTGCATTCCACCCAAAAATTCGATACCGTCCCTTGGCCTTCGGCTGGTTGCCCAATGGGGGGGGGGGCCGTCGGACCCCGTGTGGGGTGGCGTCCCCGGTCTACCTGTCCGACTACCGGGGCGTCTATAGCTGGAAACTGTAGCGACCTTGTTATTGCTGTGCCTTCACTCCTAGCTCGGGCCACTCGGTGTCTCCCTTCACCTGATCTCTCCCTCCTGTGAGCGTCGGTATAACATCAGGATCCATTGGATCGGTGCCGAATCCCCTCCGCTTCACAATCCAACCCAAAACGTTTTATTTATTTGCGAAATATAGAAATGTAGCGCTTTTTGGAGTGCCGTCTTCGATTCGGTTACAGTTAGGAACACAGTGAGAGAATCCATATTTCCGCTCGACTTTCAGTGTTAGTGTTCTTGTACTAGTGTATTACTTTTGAAACAAGGTCTTATTATTATACCTATATGTAATCTTCAGATGCGTTTATAAGGCAGGGCTTCTGTGTCTGGATCAGTTAGGGATATCTAGGATGGATGAGAAAATCTACAATTGGAATCAAATTTCTATGATTTTGCAAACTGATCAGCAGCATACACCGTATCAGTGTGTATAAACTTCGTTAAACTTGTTAACATGTTTTATGGGAAATATATAGGTGTTTATGATTTTTGGACATAGATATATATATATATATATATATAAATTATGAAACACCCCTAGCGGAAGGAAATTATTTTTATTTATTTTATATTAATTAATGAATCTGCCGAAGACAGTTCTAATAAAATACGCTTTTCTGCATACAAATGAAGGAATATGTTCAGGAAGTAATAAAATGTTGCAGTTGCAGGTAAAAATATTATAAATCTTGAGGAGCTTCAGAATTAAAAAGAACCTAGTGCAAACAAAACCCTGGAGTTAAGATAGAGTCGAGATATCAAGATTCGTGTGATTTATTAGAAGGGAATGAGCACAAATGTATTTAGACAGAACTATAAACAACATAAAAATAACTAGCTACTAATTGCACCTTTATATCAAAATGTAACGCTACGTTTTCTTTGAAGCCAGCTTAAGGAACATTGGCATCATATAACGCAGAATCTGAAGTCTGAACGAACCATGATACGTACTTTCGTTTACATCTCGTTCACAAAATGGATCTGTGTTATCATATTTTCATTTTCAAACGACAGAGGATGCTATGAATAAGTGACAAGACTCGTTCTTACCATTCCAAGAGTCGAACAGTGCGATGGCATAGTTCTGGTATAGTTTTACAAAGTTTACAAGCATTTACCTTCTTTTTGGGGAAGTAAGTGGTAATATTCTTGAGCTGAAAGGCTAAGGAGTCGTTTACATTGAAAATTAAGTATTAACATTACGACGTAAAGCCTAAGCCTAAACTTAGCCTGATATGTTGTCATTCACAATGACAAATGCAACATAAACACCAGCTAATCGCAAGAGAGTGTGTAACAGCTAAGCTGATATAACGTACTGAGAAGAGAACACCAGCAGAGGTGAAGCCGGGCGATGGTCGTCACTTTTTGAAGCCGAGCCCTTTGCTTCAAGATCTGCTGTTGATTCTGCTGCCGGCTGCTACAGTGGTTGGCTATGAGATCTTTCTCTCAGGGTATACGTGGGCGTAGTGTAAAAGTATAACACCAGTTTATATCGACTGAGAAATTTAACGTGATTAATTTTTGAGTTGCTGAAGCGAGTTGCCGATCGTTTGAAGATAAGGAATGAAACTGATTATGAATCGTAGCACTCGAAACTATAACAATTGACTTATCATACCTGTTAACTTCGGCAGTATCAAATTTACGGTTTGAAATAACTGTTTCCCAATAAAAGAAAGTAGAAGCATAACTTACTGTGAGTCACTAAAATGTTTATCGGCACAACCCCTCACGGCTACCGCTAAGTAAGTGATAACCCAGCGCGATCTTAGACGCTGCGAACTACCGATCACCGTAAAAGACTTAAGCCCCTAAGGCTGTACACGAAGAAAAAAAAAGGACAAGACGCTAATTTTAGCATATAGGCGTTCTTTTATTATTTAAGCTTCGGCTACCTTAGAAGTATCCCACGAACTTTCGTCTCGAGTGGGACCAATCTTAAACACCTTCGTACGCGTATCTGACACTGTTACTACGGGGCACCTTCCCAAATCTCAGAATTTCATTCTCTTTCCCTTTCATAAAATTTCTGTCTACGTGACTCTGCAAACGTACTGAACTTATAACCTTAGCTGCATTCCAGGAATCTTTATACTAACGCGTTCGCTCCTCAGCTATTGCTGATGACTTTGTTGGTTAATTACCTTTTTCTTCGGACAAATCTTTTCAACTCAAGCTTATTACATTCTACATTGATTTAATATACGGAAATTATTTATTGCAATTATTTCACTATCTTACTATTACTTCGTTATTTAATTATTTATATCTTCCTGTCAATAATTACGGTATTAGAGGTTATGTACATTTATCAAAATGAATATGAGATAGCTAGCCGGTTAGATGCGTTAAACTAAACAAAATATGTGACACATTCACATGACTTTCTCTGCCCTCTATCGTTTATTAGTGGGTATACAAACTATTCTTGCTAAATATTTTTCTGTCTACTACATTTGAATCCAAATAAACCTTTGCAGAAATAGCTACATTACACATTTCGTTATAGATGCAAAGGGAACAGCGATAGTCAACTGTTTAAGAACTGCATGCTATACGCTGGCCTTAAAATTCCAATACTCACGCGGTGGCGAGTGTTACGACAGATAAAGAATAAATCTATATGATACAAAGGAACTACAAGTGCATTCATGTAACTGAGCAGCCTGACGATAGCCAGGGATACCCACACCTGAGACCATTCGAAGAAACCTCATGCAAACCCAGAGAACCTTCCACGCCAAAGAACCTGTCGTGACCTCCTAGCCCTCCCGTGTACCCTAAATAGCCATAAATTGTGAGACGACGGATGCACCGCCTCAGCGTGACGGCCGTGCGCTAATGGTGGCGAGGTGCAGGAGTCCTTGTTCGTAAGAGATTACCTATAAAACAAATAGATTGTTTCATTTTTGTTTCATTTGCTTTTGTATAATAGGGTGCATATGTATTTACATTTTTGTACATTTTTGCATGCGTAATTTACTATTTTATTATGCTTATGCCTATGTAAATCCGAGCTCTACTGAATGTGAACAATTTATTGACTCCTTTCTTCGCAGAACTGAAGTCTGCAGAACGCCCATGCTCTGTTTATGCAGGATAATGCAACCGCCTTACGCAAATCAGTATACGGAAGCATTACAGTTGTTTATGAAGATACAATAATTGATTGTACTGTTTTGTCTAGATCTAAATCCACGTGATTATAATATGTGGGGAATGCTTAAAGACAAAGTTTATGCAACAAATACCCATTCACTCGACGAATTAGAAGACATTATCCGATGTGCATTTCCCAATATTTCGGCTGAGGATTCTGTCGAGGCTTCAATAATATGTTCAACAGGTACGAGACCTGTACAGACTCAGAAGGTTATCATTTCGAACACCTTATATAACGAAAGGTAAGCGGTCGGTCCAACACTATTGCTTTGTACGAGTACTGTAGGTATAGTAGTGCCGTGGGAGCTGCCGGCTGCCAGTCGCGTCCTTCAAGAGAAACCGATAGTAAAGAAGTGGGAATTGTATTACACGGGCGGCGCCGTGGCCGAGTGGTTAGAACGCTCGCCTTTCACCGAGGCGGCCCGGGTTCAATCCCAGGGACCCGCATGTGGGATTTGTGGTGGTCGAAGCGGCATCTGGGCGGGTTTTCTCCGGGTTCTCCGGTTTCCCCCGCCGTTCATCACCTTTCCTTTCATCCATTTCGCCATCATTTCGTTTCATCTACTTCCTTCACCCATCCTGGATATTCTGTCTGCTCCTCGACGGGCCTCTGACCCCAGGCACCCGCCTGTAAGTCCTGGGGGGTGTAAGTCCTAGACGAGGTTAAATAGAGAATGAATGAATTGTGTTCCACAAAAAATTCGATGCCGAGATTTCGCCGGAAAGACAAGGATTTTTAAAAAAAGCGCGGTGTGTCTGTGAACAGCATAACCCCAAAACAAATTCCATAAATACCAAACTTTGTACTTCAGTTCAGTATATTCCAAAGATGCCACACAAAGTTCTTCAAGATAATCCCCATCCCAAACTACCCTTCAACATTGAAAAATGTTCAAAATTTTTTATTTTCTCAAAAATGACTAAGGATTTTGATTAAAATACCATATGTTAAAGGCATTTATATGACAAATAAAATCGGTATTTTCTGGGAATACAGTCTGAAGTCCTCTTCATTCGGAAGGAGTTTTGTATAGTTGCTAAACTGCAAGAGATGTAGAACTCTAAAACACACAATTTATTTCGAACAAGTTTTTATGGCATCGGCCATTTCCGATATATCGTTTATTATTGGTTCAAATTTGTAATATTTTCTTTTTTAAAGCGCTGTCGCTATTCACTTGTTTCTCGCGATGTCATGGAAAGAGTATGGAATTTTAAGGCGAGGATATAGCGACCCGTTTTTAAACACTTGAATATCGATTCACTTTCCTCCATACCCCTTTCGCCTACAACGAAATGTTAATGAGACTAGTTTTGCGAAGAAAATAAGCTTACGTAAGAATAGTTTGTAGAAGCTATATATAAATTAGCGATAGTGAATAGAGAAAATCCTGTGAATATAACACATTGGTTTTTTTATTCCTATTTCGCCCTTTTTGCACCAGATTTTAGCCTGCAACATTGCATTAACTCGGTGAATAGCTATTTGTTGGCTCACAAAGCGGCTTGGTATGACGTAAATGAAATTAAGTGATGATGCAGTTGTATGAGAAGCAAGACAGTTAAATAATCCATGACCACTTGAACGATCTGGCTGCTGGCTGAGGGGAGAACCTCATTGTTGCTTCAGTGTTTTGTGTCTAGAACTCAATGCAGCTTGGCTTTCATGCATTACCAAGGCCATACTTCGCCTTCCGGCCGTCTAGCAAACTTTATATTCTTTTTTTCAGGACATGTTTAGAACAAAACCCAGTTCAAATAATGGTTTGTCTGTCATAATAGGACATTCTGTCATCCACCTTGTCTACTTTAGAGTATTCGATCATTATGCGATTAGTTTGTCTGCATTTCAACTGGAACTGCACCAAAGTGAAAAAAATACAGAAATATGCCAACCTTTTCGTTTGTTATGAGTCTGTTTTTTTTTGCTTGTTTGTTTTAAGTTTTATATTTCAACAGTTATGTTGTTCACGTATACATACGCACACACACATATATAGGTGTATAGAGAATTTTATTTTTTGGGGGGGTGAAAGTGACTAACCTCCATAAAATTAAAAAATTAGAACACCTTCAAATGCGTCACAGCCAAAATACACTGAATACACAATTGTCAAGAGTTCTTATTTGAAACAAGTACATTCTTTGGGTTCTTAGGCAAAAATCTCCACTTCCTACGTGGCATGTAATATTTTCATATAAATTGGATTTTGTAAAAAAATTTCAGAAGTGTAAATATATTTTTATTCCAAATTTTAGAAACATTTTGAAAGTACGAATATAGTGATAATACAAAATGAAGTCTTCTTGGAACACTAGCAAACTTATCTACAACTTCATCACCAGAATATGAATATCGTGTACTGACAGCAAGGCAAGTCCAGATGTTCTGCTTCTCAAGTATGTCTTTGTCTTAGTGTGGAAACTGCTATTTCTGCAGAAGCAGTGGAAACTGGCATAATGGTTAATATCTTGAGAAGAGCATAGGCAACCAAATAATTCATATCTTTGAAGCTTCCAATGTTTTCAGATTTTCTTAAAAAAATTCTCTTTGAAAAAATAAAGGTTCTCCTTTTGAAGAAATATTTCGCTCTAGGACTGATTTTAGCTAACATATTTGCGGCTGCTTTTTCTAGTCAAATTATTTTCAGAAAAGAAGAAATTTCGGGAGAAGGACCCACTCTCCTCCCCCTTAAAGAAGCTCCTATATATAGAGGAAAGCCCGTACGTGTGTATACTGCTATGTCCAAAATGTACAGACTATATCTGAAAATTTAGAAACTTGAATGTTTGCTCTTTATAGTTTGAATTTTCAATACCTTTCACGTTTTATAGTGCTGTCGCTTTTCAGTTGTTTATCGCGATATCGTAAAAAGAGTATGCGATTTCTAGGCCAGCATATACCCACCCGTTTTTAAAAATCTGAGCATCGATTCGGTTTGCTCTGCCCCACTTGTACCTCCAACAAAATGTGTAATGAATCTATTTCTGTAAAGGTTCATCACGATTAACGTTCAGTAGATAGAAAATAAGCTTTAGTAAGAATAGTTTGTAGAAGCTATATACAAATAAAGGATAATAGGTAGAACAGGTAATGTGAATGTAACGCACAAATTTTTCTCCATTTGTTTCTATTGTTTTCCGTTTTCTTGGTATTTTCCCGTTGTAATTACACACAAACATTTTACAAACACACATGCCCGAGGCGGGACTCGAACCACGAAACATTCAAGCGAGTACTTCAGCGAGCGCGTCCAAGGGAACTAGCAACTCCAGCGCGCACTGGCATCTTTATGTATTCCTCATGGTGCAAGTTAGGTTTAGAGGTGAGTATTTCCGGGAGTTCTGGTTGACTGAAAAGAATCATGTTCTAAAACCAGTTCATTTGTGATTCTCGCAATTTAAATAACTGCAGCACACGTATAGGCTTCAAGCAATACCTGCATTCCAAAACCACCTAAATAAAAAATTTCATCTCCCAAAATTTAACATTCACGCAATAGCTGTTAATAAAGCAACATCTCCAACTCAAGAAAAATTACACACATTAATATACTTATAAATGAAATTCTTGCATATTCACTTAAAAAAATAATACAAACGCATTCCTGTGCGCAGTTCTTTAATTAAAAAACAAACCGCTAACCGAAATCTTCTGTACATAACTCGGGTCCCAAAAATGGCTAATTACAGTTTTATAGCAAGAAGTATCACCAACGTAACAAAACAGTTTCCATGTTGCCAACGCTTCAGTGTTTTGTTTGGTCCAGAGAGCACAATAAATGTATAGTCTCTGCTTTGGGTTAATCTTAATATTTAGATTATTTGCGTGGAAGCTAAGAACTAGGCCTGAGAATAAATGGTTCATGTGAAAAACATTTTAAGAAGTACAATTAATAAAAGAGTTGTTGCCAATTGTTCGTTTGTTAGCTACATGCGTTCATGAGCCATACTGCCACTTTTAGTTACTTGCTTCTTGCATTATTACCCTTGGAACCATCGTTTAACTGCAATAACTTTATTTTCATAGGTATGAGGAGACTTCATAAAATTTGTCGTAATTTATTTAGAACTAGTAGTTTCTGAAAATCGCTAGTGGCCTATTTATTTTCCTGATACCTAAAATGTATTCATGGCTTTGTCCAGATTGGTGAAAACGTGCAGCTTTGTACGCAAACTTTTGAAAATTTGATTGTGGATAGCATGTTTAATTTTCCCCACGTCCTGTAGTGTAAGTGGGCAAATTTGTGTCCTGGTTAGTCAACCCGTGTAATCTATACTAATATTATAAAGAGAGAAAATGTGTGTGCGCGCGTGCAGATAATCTCAAAAGCCGCTCAGCCGATTTTGATAAATCTTCCACTATTGAGAAGCCCTGTTTTTTCTGACGGACATGAGCTATTAAACGCCTGATTTAAATTAATAAATTACTAAAGCACTAAAAACGATTTAGAAAGCCTTCGTTGAGAATGTCATGGAGTAGAAAATAGTTGCTGTACACCGCAAAGAATGCGCAGTAAAAACAAAGACAGTTACATTTTACTCCAAGCAGTGCACACAGATAACAATGATATAACATTTAAGCAAACACAAGATAGAGCTTAAAAGGCGATAATCGATCCTGTTTATGACATAGGAATCGTATGTTATATTTACTACATTAATTGCAATTTAATAAATACTGCAGATGCCTGTGTAATTAAACGTGTGAAAGCCTCTGAATAGCCTTTATGCACTGAAGTTTCTGGATGCAAAAATCTTACGATAACCCTCATGTAAGGAAGTTTTGATTTATTCCGTTTGTACTTATGCTTCAAGTTCGTTAGAAGAGCAAGTTAAATAAGTGTATAATGAGAGAAAATTGGTAACATTAGAAATTAGTGAACTTATATTTTATATCAACAATTGAGAAGATTATTTTTCTCGATGGCCACAGAGGTCTTTTCCAAAGAGGTTAACTTAGTGGCCTGGCTTGCGGAATCTTCATATTCACCGGCCCCACCTCTATTTTGTTGCATATGTTAAGGTTTTCTGCATTATTTTTAAGCTATTACCTTTTATGTTATTAAAAATCTATGGGAACAAACAGAAGGTACAACAGTTTAAAATTTCACCTATTGTAATTATGTAAAAGATTACTCGACCATTCCCATTGATGATTGTACCACAGCCAAAGGGCGCTTATAGGTTATACAGAATTTCCAGAACTTGAAAGATTATTGGGCGATGGGAGGAGGTCAAACGTTCCGCCGATGCTTCAAATCCTTTCGATTAAATATCAGGAGATTTTTCATTGCTATTAGGAATAGCCGGGGCTGTACGAAATTATAATTATAAGGAGTGAGGGGGAAGATTCACTATAAAAATCCTCTAGATCATTACACAATATTTCAATAAAGAATGGGGGAGTTAAGTGGAATTACTTAATTAATTTGTCGTTCGAGTTTAAAAAGCTAACCGTGCAACGTTATGTATAAGAGCAGAAAAAAGGTAAGGGTAGCTTTTAAAAAACGATTATACTATTTCAGTGAAAATAATGGTTGAAGTTTTTAGAGAATACGGGTTAACTTATGATTTTTGTCAGCTCCTAGGCAGTTTTTTGTCCTCATAGGCTCAATGGGGCAGAAATCTACATTAAGGGTTGAAATGGGAGAAAGTACTTTTTGGAAGTTATAAGATAGAGTATAATCGCCGTGTCCTGCAGCGTCCTACAGTCCAAAGTTCTACGCATATAGGTCACACAGTGAAAATCTGTAAGGGGTTGAAAATGAGGATGGAAAAGTTTTTCAAGCTCCTGAGTAGCCAATTCCTGGGAGTTAAGCGTAATGTCCAAACTTTTGTCCATACTGTATAAACGGTGTAGATTTCTGCTAAGGGGTAGCAACTATAAGTAGGGGTAGTATTTTAAGTTGAATGATTATTATTATAATTTTCGCGAGTCGTATAACTCCAGTGTACAAATTTGTGTTTCGATCAACCAAGCGGTGTAGTTTTGAATATGGGGAGTGAAGATAAGGAGTAAGGGTAGTTTTTAACGGCATTATAAAACAAATACGTTTTAGTCTGATTTCTAAGTCACGTGTTAAATTCGATACAGTCGGATCATTGATGTGGTCACAATTGAGCTCTTAAGTTGTATGTGGTCTTTGTCAACTACGGGGTTTTCAGAAATTTGAATCCCTAAAACCACCCTTGAAAATGGAAAAATGCCAGTTTTAAGACTTTTATGACATTTATACTGAAAGTACTATAAAGAGCAAACATTCAAACTTCTAAATTTTCGGATATGGTCTCTACATTTTGGACATAGCAGTATATACACGTACGGGCTTTCCTCTATATATAGGAGCTTCTTTAAGGGGCAGGAGAGGGGGCCCTGCTCCCGAAATTTCTTCTTTCCTGAAAATAATTTGACTAGAAAAGGCAGCCGCAAATATGTTAGCTAAAATCAGTCCTAGAGCGAAATATTTCTTCAAAAGAATTTTTTAAAGAAAATCTGAAAACATAGGAAGCTTCAAAGATATGAATTATTTGGTTCCCTATGCTCTTCTCAAGATATTAACCATTATGCCAGTTTCCACTGCTTCTGCAGAAATAGCATTTTCCACTCTAAGACAAAGACATACTTGAGAAGCAGAACATCTGGACTTGCCTTGCTGTCAGTACACGATATTCATATTCTGGTGATGAAGTTGTAGATAAGTTTGCTAGTGTTCCAAGAAGACTTCATTTTGTATTATCACTATATTCGTGATTGCATAATGGCTTACAACCGAACGGCAGGGATATACACACATTTTCTGATTATATGCATAGAGCAGTAATTTAAGGGTTCCTTTACCGAGCGGGAGGCTGAGGCAGTAACGTTTGTGGCCCGCATTTTGGAGGTCGTAGGTTCGATGGCCATTCTTCTTGACCCATGAGTTTTTCGGGAGTTTCTCCGGGTCGCCAGCCTTGCTTTGTCTACTGCTTTGTATTCTGTGTGCAATGGTGGACCCAGGTTTATTCAGTCATGAATCGGTGCAAAAATTCCTGCAGACTGCGATAAAACAGTACCAGACACTGTAGTGAAAGGTTCATCCGCATGCGTTTTTGAATAGCAATCAATAATTCTGGCACCCAAGGTGCAAACAGCTTTCTCATTTCTAATTTTTCGTGCAGGATATTGTGCACTTGTTCAATTGAGATGGATACAGTCTCGGCAATCACACGCACTTTCATTCGACGGTGTTATACTTTTTCAATTATTTTATTTTTGGTGACCTCAACTTGGCGGCCGGAGCGCGCTTCATCTTCGGTGCTTCTTTGAACACGTTCAGACTCATTCATCCAGAGCTAAGTGGTCTTCAATGACGGTGCTCAGTCCATATGAACTTCAACTCTGCTTTGATCTGCAGTCCAATCTTTTATATGGAAATACTAAATAACAGCACGAAACCTTTCTTTTTCCGCATTTTTTACGGCACGGGCAACACTGATCACTTTAGGTAGCACCAAATAATTAACTGAACTTCCCATCTCTCTAAAAATTGTCTAAAAGCGTAGCAAAAATCAATTTTACCAACAGTAGTGCCGCTCAAAAAATTTACTGCAATTTAATGGAAATTAACCAGACTCATCAAAAAAATCCTCGTTAACGTTTTAACCACGCCAATCTTAAATTCATCGTTAAGAGGTGGCTTTAAATTTTAAACGCAAAAATTAGTATGGGGAGTTTTCCTCATTTTATCCTATTTGTAGCCTCTTTATATGTCATATGTTTGATGGCAACAATTCGGTTACCGACTAAAAACCTTGACAAATGCGGCGGTTATTAATGTATTTGTGTTTACTTGTGTTTTGCCCCACGTTTGGGAGCCAAATATGCGACAGTATTCTTTGTTAAGTTCCACGTTGTGGTAGCCAAATTGCGATGGTATTAGTGTTTGTTTGAAAGAATGCTACTGTTTATTTGCCGCACGTATAAAAGACAATTTGTCGCGGTAACTTCGTGTTATCTTTTACTGAGCACCTATTATTGTATTTAATTTTTGGGTTCACTGTCCTCCGGCTAGCTATGATCTCTCGGTCAAGCAAATCTCTTAATCAAGGTGTGTAAACGGAAAGGAGTTTTTATCCAAAGATAACACTGATAAAAGAATTTGTTTTATACTTTTATTGTCGTAACACATTATGCACCTTCACATATTAATCTTGACACTCGCCAAACTGAAACTGTTATAATAACTTCTTTACTGCCCCTTATTAGTTCGCGTACTTCAACTTTTTGTGTAATTAACTTTACGACACTTGAGATTTTTTTATATCTTTGCTACGCGTAACCTGCGAATCGATAAACTATGCTATGTATTCACCATGACTGTTTTTGTTGAACTCAGCGACGTGTAATGCACAAATGTTTCCGATGGACTGGAGCCGACGTGTAATGTACAAATGTTTCCGATGAACTGGGAGGGATCTACCTCTGACTTAGCCCTTTTTATACTCCTACACCCCGATATGCCTAAAGATTATAACCGAGCTGCTATTGGTTAATAAAACGCGCCAACATTAGCGTCTATATTTATATCGAATGAAAATTACGAAAACATATGCTCTAGGGAAAATGTTCCAGCAAATTCCTAAGAAAAACGCGCCAATATTACGTCATTTGCTCGTCTCTAATAATGATAAACAGCTCACCCCCTCGCTACATTATTGCACGCTATTATTGTCAGTTTCAGTAAGGCCGTATAAACCCACTTCTCAACAATGCTTACAATCATCAAACATCTCAAATCAATGTCACACAATAATGCATATTCACACTATAATCACTCTTGACATTTACATAATTTGTGATACAAATTACTGCGTCACAGACTACTTGCACATTTTCACTCGTTACAGCATTGGACTTATAAATTTTGTCAAGACATCCCGGAAATAAACGAATGTCCACGAGTAAAAATATCTGAGAATAAAAATCCATCTGCGTGCGCGCAAATGAAGAGAATAAATCAAAAACGAAAATTCTAAGAATTTCCAAATTTCATTTTTAAAATGTATCCTTTTTCGGATGCTAAGCAATGGTTTAAAAAGAGAGAAAGATTGAAAACCCTTGGCAAACAACCCGATAGACAGAGGGATTTTCATTATTTTTTATTTTCTCAGTAATGCTACTAATGATTTCGATTAAAATATCACATATTTGAAATATCGGGATATTTCATAGCCTTTGCAGTTCTCTTTATTTGCAATGAGTTTTATATAACTGAAACCTTAACACATAGACTAAAGTTAGTTGGGGAAAAATATTCACCTCGTTTAGTTATGAAGTTTATGTTAATGAACTTCTTCCGAGGCATTTGCTGCTGCTCCTTTGAATTTTATAACATTCAAATGTATTCAGATCTGTGAATTGTGCAACCTCCGATTTTTAAGTCATTACTGTTAGTGTTTACCAGATATAAGTATAGAGTTTATAATACACTCTCAGATTTTCAAATCAGATCGTTTAAAATATCCTGAGAAAAAATAGTTTTTTTAATGACCTACAAGAAAATCTCTTTGCGGCAGAGTTTTCAAACTTTTGGAACCAAACAGCAAATTAGGATTTAAAATGTGCATTCCTTACAAACATTTTCAAATACAGCATGAATTACACCATAGAAGTTTCAAAAATATAAACGTCTTGACTTTTACGTTTTGAATTAATAACAATAATTTCTGTAGGCATGTCCATCCTTAAGTTTATTTTTATGGAAGTCTCCAGTGATGAATAGTGTTTTATTAAGTGTTTTTTATGAGAATATCAAAGTAATTAGTAACAATTTGCACCTGGAGTAATTAGAATTACTATTCTGCTCATACGCCAGTCATCTGATATAGCCCAATCATGCACTACAAAGTGTCTGATATCACCCAATTGTGATACTCTTATTTTCGATATGGTCATCTCCATTATCGCTGGGACAAATATTCCATATTCTTTTACGACCAGAGCCCTGTTTTACAATGTTTACAATTTGCATATTAAGGGACATTGGGACTAATTTTTCATCCAATATCGCTCAAAAATACAAAAACGAGCTTTTCTTAAAAAAAAACAGATCCCTTGGACCTTTGTGATTCCGGCCGTCCTTAGGGCCACAGGCAGTTATTTTAAACGCCCTGTGCTAGAGGTGTGACTATTTAAATTCCTGCGTACACGCCCCACCAACTGGTCTCTGCAAATTCGCATGTTTACATATTCAAAATGTTCCACCCGCATTAGATATGCACATAAATATACTGTCTAAAAGTTAACAGAAGGTAACTTAAATTATAATGTAATTTGAATGAATAAAAAAAATAATTAGAAAAATATATATTTAAAATTCAAATAAATTTAAGAGCCTAATCTAGAAAAAATATTGTATCTAAACTAAATATTTTTACTCATCTTTCTCTGTAAAAGTGTTTATTTTCTCCTAAAGCAGGTGTGAAAAAGCTACTAACTCTTACATAGAATGCGTGAGTGGCAAATTAAATTTGAAATTATTTTGCATATCGATTTTCATAAAAAAATACTAACTTCAAAAGTATTGGTCTGGTTTAATTCAAATTTCACAGTTTTCTTATGAATAACACACTTAAGCATTAGTTAAAATTTTTAAGAAATCCAACAATAAACGTGTAAGTTTGAAAATTCAGTTCCAATATCCCTTAATTAACAAATAACAAGGAAAATATAGCAAATTTTTGTCAACTCTGTTTCACAATAAAAGTTTGTAACTTTGTAACATTTGTGGAACTTTACAAATCCAGATGAGTAATTGACATACGTAAACATTACGCGCATTCTTTTCGTATTCCCGTTTCGAAGTGTCGCCAACCACACGTTACAGAAATCACTAAAGATCTACATATGTTACGACTCCATAGTTTTAGCACATAGGATAAGTATTATGTGTTCCTTTAATCTGTAAGTCATACTATAACGTTATTTAATAATTGTATTTTAAGATTCAAAGATGTCAAATATTATCTACATGCAATTAAAAATCGTCACATTGTAGTATATTGGTTATGCTTATGACCTGTGATTTGATAGGTCGTTTGAGGAATGTGTTTTATTACCTTGTATATTGCGTTGATTGGTCTAAGCGCGAACGCGGGATTTTGAACTCTGGGTTTAACATAGCACAACTTAAAGTCACAAATTAAAAGAAACTAGCTATTTTAGCAAAAAGTAAGGAAAATCTATATTATTAGGTGGGTTTTTCTGAAATAATCACCAAACCCCTACAAAATGATAAATGGAAAGAAATCAACAATATGGTACAGGCCATAGGATCGGTAAAGAACGAAAAAGAATGAACATGCACGAGAGATGTGGTTCATTTTCTAATGCTATCTTTTGCAGTCTTCACACAAAGAATAGCAGATAAATCTGAGTCATAGTATCTCAATATGCTGGTCGCTATTCACTCTAATCAACATACTATTGCATGAAGCCGATAGCTAGTTCGTATACAGTGCAAAGCAGCGCAAACTTGTTTTGAGGTTAGGGCTCCACGTTTGCCTGTTGCATGCTGAATGTCATGCTAAAGGTTTATTGTAAACCTCTCATTATACTCATACACAACTGTGAAGTCATTATTAACTCCGAGTCTCTAAACTCTCTATGTTTATGACTTCTACATTCCCTTGCATGAACTTCATCAATCACTGCTAAACCGAATTTTATGTAGTTTTCAGTAATATTTTGCTGTGTACTTACTCAAAAATTGTATACCTTTTTATATTATTTTTGTTCACATACTTATTAAAAGATAGCTTACTTTACAAACATTACGCCATTTGTGGATAAATTGCTTACTTTTCAAACACACTTTACAAACGTTTGAAAATACTATCTTATTGGGAAACAAAACACCTGTAAACTCTATAAAATTTCATTTGTAAAGTTCAACTTTACAAACTTCTATCGTGAAATAGATTTTTACTAATTACAAACAAAGTTTACAATTTACAAATATTGTAACCTGTGTGAACAGGCCCCAGGTATAACGAACATGCATGGAGTGGAAACAAGCACTAACTTCAACTGGCCAAGCTACGAAGTTGGAAATAAAGGAAGTGGAAGTTTATGGACTGCAAAAGCAAATCACCAACACAGCGGATCGCAGACTAGACAGCTAACACGAGAAAGATAAACAAAGAAAATAACAATTTATTACTCTATGCAGCGCCACCTTTAATCTATGATCAGTGAGTATAACGACATGCATAAAATCATAGCTGCAGTGATCAGTGTTTTGAGGTTAATTTATCATAAATTGTAAGCATTTGAAAATTTGTCTTATTCTATGCGTTTTATTAGTTCATTTTCAAATTCTATGGATAAAATCACTCGTGACATTATATCCTATAATAAGCACCGATAAAAACACAATCAGGAAGGAAATTGCTTTTAACAGTAGAGGGCTGACTTAAGGCTTCAAAATTGCATTCTTGTGTAGGCTGGTGCTTAATTAATGATTTCCGACTCTGCACCATTATATATACCCAAAGTATATACAAGTACTAAAGTGTATTAATGCGCATCTATATTTTTCAGAAGTTCTGGCTGTTTTCACAGATTCCTCCTCTTACAGCAATATACCTTGAAAATATATTAAGCAACCGCAATGTTTTTCTCGTGAATTCATGCAAAGTATATGTAATACAATGACTACCATATTATAATTATCGGCCTGAATTTTAGATATTTGAGTGTTCTTTAACGTACATAATTTAGTGTTTTAGTGCCAAACTAAAAATCATTTTCAGTGAATATTTATGGCGATAAACAGAATTTGGTAAGGCATATTAGCTTTAAATTAAGATTTTTGCAACAGGTTGGAAAAAGTTGAATCATTAATAAAGTCTTGCGATATCATATATTTTCCCGCATGCATTTCTAAACACCGGGTTGCTGCTGGTAAAATGATCTTTAATATGTGACTGACGTGCTACAGTTATTTGGTAAAGATATGCCGCAGAAGCCCCTTTAAGAGGCATCCAACATGACACCAAATCCGTGTGGGTAAGGTAAATACGTACTAGCCTAACAATAATGAAGAAAATAATGAAGCACAATTATCTATACCACTATTATAAAGAGAGACAGTTTGTATGTATATGTAGGCTACTCTCAAAAACCACTCAACCGATTTGATAATTCTTTCACAATTGCAAAGCGTTGTTCTTTCTGATGGACATGGGCTATAAACATCTAATTTCAATTCATAAATTACTAAAAGCTAAAAAGGATTTACAAAGCCTATGTACTACAATACGAACACTTTGGAGTTATAAAAGAACATCGTTGCGCAGTAGGCTTTGACTTTTAGTTGAGATTGCCATTGGGTAAAATGTAGTTGTTGTTACCCCACAGAAAATGTATGTAAATAAGACAAATGCCGCGATGTTTCACTTTAAATAAAATATATGTAGCTGATCACGATTTAGCAACTGAGATCAGAAGACGTAGCAATAGAAAAGAGAACCGAATCTGCTTATAACGCTACGATATGCATGCAGTACTAATGCCAAAATATTTTAATAGCCCTCATGTAAAAACGTTTGGCTTTATTTTCCCTTGCACTTATGCTGTAATCAAGTTTGTTACCAGGGCATGCTAAATAATTTTATAAACAGAGGAAATTGCCAACAGAAAACAGTGAACCGCTATTTTATAATTAACAACTACCGCAGACTATGCGTCATTCCAAAGAGGTTAACTTGGCCTGGGAGTGTTGAATCTTCATATTCACCAGCTTCACCTCTATTGCGTTGTATTTATTAAGGATTCTCTGTTATGAGAAAACTATGTAGATTTTGGGTTATTAAATAGCTACGGGAACAAAGAAAGGGCTCAAAGGTTTAAAATTTCACCTGCTGTAACTATCAACAGTGGTAACACTAGTGCTGATAGCTTTATGGCAATTTAATTGAGTTAACGAATGCTTCTTTTCATGATAATTATTTCGAGACCGAAGGTGCATGAGTTTGAAACCGAAATTAAATTGTTATGTAAAACTAGTAGCACGAGTGCTACTCGGCTAGATAATCACACGAAAAATTTATTATGAACTTAGCGCCAACCATGTTTGTTAGTCCTGTAGAATGGAAGCAATCCCTTTGTCGCTAACTTAGCCGTCAATTTTATAATTTCTCTCCGTACAGTATTTTGAAAATTCGTTCCACACCATACTTTTGTTCTTCTTTGTGTTTTCTGGGTTAAATTATCTACAACTGCTTTTATATTGCCAATATTTTGACTTCCAAAGCGCGGCATTTTCAGTTGCTATTATTGTAGTCATAGCCTACGTCAAAGGCGGCGAAAACGTGACTCGCGAGTCACTTTGACTCGCAGGCACACGTTCCCTCTCTGCAACCATCCGTTTGATTTTCACATGGTGCTGAGTGATGCATTGCGTGTTGCATATTTGGTGACTCGCGGAAGGAAGTCGTTTTCGCCGCCCTTGGCCTACGTGATCTCTCACTGCAATCATACAAATTAAAAACAAGTGCACCACCATGAAATACTATCAGTGTTGTAATCGAAGGTGAATTACTATCAGTGTAGTACGGCTTTGATTGGCCAGCTGACTAGCATACTCTATCTGTCATTGGCTAATAGCATATTGAGTGCGATTATCTAACAAATTACTCTACCATTCCGATCAATGATTATTGTACCACCAGTATGGGATAAGCAGCATTTCCAGAACATGGAAGACTGTCGGGGGCAGGTTAAGGGAGAAACGTACCGTCGGTGTTTCATATCCCTTTGCATGAATTTAAATTGAATATTATTTGCATGAAACTAATAAATTTGTCATTGGAGTTTAAAAAGCTAACCGTGCAACGTCGGTTATGTCAGCTAATGTGTAACAATTTGAATATAAAAATAATTAAACAATATGTGGCAGGGTAAGACAGGTGTGCAAAAAAGCAACCTTCTCCAAGCATTCTGTCGCAGCTTTGATGTTAGAGAAGCAGGTTGACTTCTAGCAAATCACAGTCGCATTACATGTTTAATTCAGCTTCTCTTTCTGAACCTTGGCAGTTATGTGTTTACAGAAAACATGGAAAAAGTCTTCATTCCCGTAAACGTCAGCAGCAGTATCACTCCGACGGAGCAAATTCCACCAATGGCTTAGAGTTGATACATAGTCCCTTACGTTTAAACACATAAGGTCGGTTTGGTTAAATAATAAAGCCGGTCAAATATACTGTCTTTCTTACCTAATACAACAAAAAATGTCTCTAGGTTTTTATTTTTCTTCTTTTCTTTTTAATTAAGAATTTCTTAAACCGCTACTCACTTTGCGAAGTATCGTTGTTTGAGGAGTGAGTATTTCATTCCAAAATAAAACCAGGTATTCAAACATAACTCATGAACACACCCTCCACCCCGCATGCTATGAGATGTCATATGCAAATATATCTTTTACCAAACGTATATCTCCTAAACGAATAATAGTAGTACAGATTTTACGTCTCCTTTTTATTTTCTGTCATTAATTAATTTTGGCTAAACACGAGAAAACATAAGCTGCTGTTGAAAATGAGCCTTTAAGCTTGAATAAATGTCAATGTATATCAAAATTTATGTTTTAAAAGGTGTGCTAACGTTTTCCAAATAAAGGGGAGCCTAAATATTCTACCCCTTCAATACTAAATGTACTAACTTCATAAACCATTTAAGATATCAGAGTGACATTTTTACAGGATGTTTTCTTAGTGATACAATTTTTATTACAATTTATCAGTGTTTTTCAAACAAAGAACCATTCTTATTAACCACATAGCTATCTACAAAGCATTCGGATATTAATTTTATCATCCTCAAATTTAATTTCAATATCTTCAATAGTTTCTGAGAAAACGGGTCATTTATATCAGAAAACGTCATTCACAGGAAAAAGTTTCTTCTATATTGAAAGTAAAAATTTAGAAAAAAACCTCACCTATATTGCAAAGAAAGAACCACATGTCTTAGACACGTGGAAGTTGCCACATTTAACACCAATACCAAATTGTAGTCCAAACCTTCCCCTAAAAGATGAGCTAAAATTTACCTCTCCGCTCCAAAGTGTATAGGAGTTAAGTTATTTTGTAAAATGGGAACAGAAATCAGAACAAAATTCCCGATGCAGTATCATTTTAAAATTATATTTAGAATACAAAATCATAGCTATAATAATATACGAGAAATTTTAATTTATGAGACTGTAAACATTTGAAATACCATGTTAATACATTTGATTTTGAAATGGGGCAACGTTAGGGTCATCTTGCAAACGTATACGTCATAGCAAAAAGCTTTTAATATGTGGCCAGGATTAAAAAATGTCACATTTAGAGAAAATAAAGTTCAATTAAGGTGACAAAAATCGACTCGCGTCAGCTGTTAACTCCAATGTGTGTGAATGTTATTAGTAATAATGAATTTTGCATCAAAAGAAAATTTGAAATTTTACATATTTTCTTCTTGAGTTTTATTTATGGACGGTCTTTAACCACTATGACTCTTAGCGCCCCATTCTCTATTGAGCGTGAAAGATCGGAAATTTTGCTCAGAGGCCTCTTTATCAAGCTTGAGGTTCTTTTACGCGCCGTAAATCTACTACACGAGACCACCGGCTTTACTTCCCTTTCGAAGGAAGCCATACTTAAGATTTTTACGCCCGAAAAAATCCATCGCCCTCCACCGGTTTTGAACCCAGGATGGGTGATCAGGTCAATGCCTGGTATGGCGGTGAATAAGAAGGAAACAAAATGTAGTGATGAAAAGGATAATAAGCAAATTCGCGGATCAAATCGTCTAATCCAGCATTCTCTTAGCGACCGAGGAAAACCTTCGGTCTGGTTGGTCGGCCTTTGGGGTTTCAACCCGGGACCTCCCGAATGCGAGTTGCACACGTTACCACGGCGCCACCTAGCTCGGTTTGCAGGTTTTCCTTTACAAAAATTGGAACATTATTTCACCTTTAATTTTGAAATTAGCTTTGAAAGCTGAACATTAAGCTTACAAACTGTTATTCAATTTATACTTATTTTTCAGATATATCCTAAAACATGCGCATCTTTAAGCCAAATTTTGGCCATCTGACATTCAGAGCGCAAGTGTCGAAGCTATTTTTACTTAAAAATATGGTGCTTTTATTAATATATCATAACTTAAACTTGTTCATAAAACATCGTATTTTAAGCTAAAATGCCCATTTTTTCTCAAATGATAGCATTTTACTCTGAGTTTTGAAATATGACTAACAAATCAAATCCCGAATACTTAAGCACAGCATCGATATATTTTCTTAGAAGGAATGTCATTCTTTTGGTAGGGTATCAAATAAACCTATTCTTCGCTCTGTTGAGTGTTTTCCGTATTCATACAGGATTGAAGGGATTAAGTACCCTACTTTCATGGAGTACTTCTTTGAAATAAAGTAAATGTAATATTATTTTAGAGTATGATGATTCGTTTGATCACAAATGAAATTACATTTTGATCACAAATATATCTTCATATTGTAGAAACGCACAGGAATCAAACAACGACTATTTCTCTATCTATTTGCCCGGGATGACTGTAACAAATTCCTTGTATTTAAATTTTCCTCTCCTCTTCTTTTCTCGGATATTAATGTTAAAATGAAATAATTCTAGCATGCTGCATGGGAATGCTCTTGATAACATTGTGTGTGTGTGTGTGTGTGTGTGTGTGTGTGTGACGGGGTGGAATTTGTCTTTCCAATGGGCACACGTGGTGCAAGTCGCACGTGCTGAACTCTCAAATATTTAACTTGAATAGCGTGACATTTATTATTATTATTATCATCATTATTTACCATAACATATGAGGATGAAATTTGGAAACTCAATAAAGATTTGATATCAAAGTTATTGTCTATGGAAACGGATCTTTTAAGGTCAGCAAGGCATTCAAAAAAAGAAACAATTAGGACCACTGTTATTAAGGAAGAACCGAAAGTTAAGAATTCTGCGATAGAATATGTAAGTTCTAAACAGCTAAACTGGTATGGATACATCGGGAGAATGCCAGAGGAAAGAATACACAGAAAAGTTTGGGACTGGTGTCCATCTGGGAGAAAAGGAAGGAGTAGACCCAGAAATACTTGGATGCAGGAAATAAGGATGGGGATGAAAGCAAACCGACTAGAGGAGGAATGGAATGACAGGGATAAGTGGAGAAGAAAAATAAAGCTTTAGGAACAGGAAGGTGTGTAAAAATTGTAATTATGTATATACATTTTATTATTATTGTTGTGATTGTTGGTGGTGGTGATGCTGCCGCTATAAGATTACGGTAATTCCTTTAACTGTTTAAACCATAATTTAGTAATGAAAATGAAATGGAAAGATTTAGTCGACCTTGTTAAGTGTTTTGTTGCTTTTCCTAAAACGTAGGTCATTGAAATTATTTACATAGTTGTATGAGTTTAAAAGAGCACCAAACGTAACTTTGTCCCCTTTTATGTCATACATACTCCTGTTTCTTGCGAAAAGAAGGAAAAAAAGGAGAAAGAAATAACAAACGTTTATAAAATTAAAATCGCTTGAAACATCTCTAAATGCGCACCCTGTAGAGAAGACTGCACAGCCCTGGATATTCCCTGACATCTGCAACTGACTTCGTTTATTGTTCCCCAGATATACTGTTAACTGGCACTGAGTCATCACTTGCTCGTTTTTGGGGGACATGTATTATGAATAGAAATGAAGAAATAAAAATGATAATCTGGGCTGCAGCTGCTCGCTTACGTGTAGTAATTGCAATTTTCTTCTTTCGCAACCATAACGAGCTCAGGGGAGATATAACGTAAGTCTGCATTCAGAATAGTAATTTGCCGAACAAGGAAACAAAAGAAATGGAAGATTATATCAGTAGCCTTTATTTTGGTTTCGCTTACAACCATATACCTAACTTTAATTCATTTTCAGTTGTGTTTCAAGTCTCTAGCCTAGATATTTTCTACATAAACACAAACATAGATAGAATTAGTGCACGAAAATATAACTTCATTCTGTAGTATTGCACGGCCTTTGTTGATTTCGGAAACGTGTTCGAGCAGAACAAAGCACTTCAGTAAAAGTTATTCGCCAACTGCGTTTGATATAACATTTAAAATAAGGTTTAGAGGAAAGACAGAATTAGAAAGATTCCCTTCATCTGAGGATACAAAATAACAAAAATTTTAATCAATTTCCATTTTCTTCACATTTGCGAGTTTAATCAAGCAAACTATCAGCAGCCACATTTATATTTCTTTAAAATTGATATTGCAGTTTAAGAAGTTCTAAATATTCATCTTTCTGTTGTGGGCAGAGATCGATATACGTACATTTTTAAATATATCCTGTTTTTAAAAGATATAATCATATAATCTTATTATTTGAACTATTTCCAAAATCTTTAGGAATTTTTTCTGAATTCTGATGAATCTATAACCAATTACTGTTATTGCAGTAGATATCAACGCTAGAATTAGACAATGTTTTACAATTAATTAACATACTGTGTCCATGATTTCTACATCAGCAAAGGAGGATACTAGACGATGTTTTTATTGCTGTGTAGCACGTATGTGCCAATGTTCCAGCCAACAGTAAGGAAGTAGTCTACATTGGGTGTCTGACGTGCTGAAAGCTGTAGTTTTGAGACAGCTAGAGTTTATTAAAAGAACTTGCATTTTTAAGTAAAGCTGTATTAGAGATTTAGGTCTAAAGATTCACTACAAATTCGCTAAAATCCCTTTGTATACGTTTTGACCCGCACCATAAAGAGCTAATTTTCTAAACTTTGAAACATCGATCATTTTTGTGGTTTTGGCTAAAGCTTAAACCTTGGGTATAATTAATCAGTATATTTGTTTATGATCAGATATTAGGTTTCAACTGAAGATATGCACAAAAGCACTACTGCGAGATTATATTACGAGTATATTGCAAAGAAACACACACCATGAAAAGACGGAGGTCTTTGGTCCTCAAGGTGAAAAGCAATGACTAACACAATGCTCATTAACAGAGATAGAATTTATGTGTAGAATTCTTTTGGGGTATTTACGAATTAAGTGTAACAAAAAAAAGTATAAACTGAATTTAAGCAAAAGCGCATAAAAAATCAGAATTTGCTTACGTCAATATATTAAAGTTTTCCCATATTTGTAGAAATGGAGTTTTTTATTTATGGACGCTCTTGAACTACTATGGTTCTTAGCGCTCCATTCTATATTGGGCGTGAAAGACAGCAAATTTTGCTCAGGGGCCTCTTTTCAAGCTTGAGGCTCTTTTACATGCCATAAATCTACGACACGGGACCACCGGATTTACTTCCCTTCAGAAGGAAGCCATGCTAAGGATTTTTACGCCCGGAAAAAAAAAATCCATCGCCCTCCGCCGTGTTCGAATCTGCGACTTCGGGAACTAGAGGCTAGCATGGAACCCCTAAACCATGGAGGACGACTCCATATTTGTAGATAACCTATCTATAAGCACAATAAAACCGTAAACAAAATGCTTTTGCTACGCTCCATTTTGGATAAATAACTGACGCTAACGTGTATAATGGGCGTGTGTTGTTTACTTTTAACTCAAGGATAGCTGAGCCGATTATTTGGTATAAAACTTAGTTAGTTCTCAATTAGGAATTATATAGCGTCTTCTTTACTGTCCCCAAAGCTTGGAAGTAAAAATATGGAAAAATCTCGTTTACTATTGAGTTATGTGAAACATTTTACATAACAAAATTTATAACCTGACAGTAAAGCTGAATTTACTGACAAATGTTCTTATTTACAAAATAATGATAGAATGGATATTTAAGAAGATATAGAATTTTTGGTTACTAATATGCATTATTCATGTACTGAAGCCAGTTGGACACGCAATTCTGAACTCTTGATTGTTGTTTTCTGATTACCACGGGAAACATTATAGCTCCGATCACGTAACATGCATGCATTTTTGTGCTATCAAAACTCCTACTTGTGTTTTAGTTTTAATTAATAGTCCCAGAAAAATTAGTTTTATTACCGGTTTCAAAAATACGACACGGCATATACGTTTCTTCTTTCGTAGTCATAACTAGAGAAGGGTGAGGGAGATGATAGTGGAGTGTGAGAGTGGAAAAACTGTAGAGTGAAAGCGACATCACACGAGGTAATAGAAACATTCCTTGGTATGTTAGTTGAAACTATTAATGCTTGACCCTTACTCACAAACTTCTCTTCCTCTTTTTCTGTTTCATTTAGCTTCCATTTTGTGTCATGTCTTAAGAAGATATTTTTATTCATTCAGAAATATGGCAACGGGCGTATGCAGATTCCTACACGGTCAGGGTACTACCTCTTATCTTGAATGCATACATTGCCACACAGTTCAGAATTGTCCTAAAAGGTGATATGTAAGTTCCTCCACAATTAACTTACACGTCACGAGGTCACAATTCATCCATTTATGTCAAAGTCTCTAAATGGAAGGTAAATGTATTTTTTAAGTTGTATATTAATGAAGAAAGTCTGTTCTCTCCACATGTATGGTCCTCTTCAACACATACACTGTTAAATACCACTAATGCTTACGAATCTTTTCATTTCTCGCTCAACTCAAACTTCTACCACCATCATCCACACATTTTTAACTTTTTTAACTTCAAGTTAATTCAGGCAGACACTTATATAAAAATTCTTAGTGCCCGGTTAGAAATTCATCCAGAAGAGACAAGTACTCTTACAAGGAGCTGCTGTACACCCAAAAAGTGTTGCAAGACTACTCAGAGGACCGAATACCTAGGTTTTGATATGTTAAAGCAATTTCATATAAAACAAAATCCCTCTGTAAATGGACATAAATGAACGAAATGCAAATGCAGAATGTGACCTCAGGGCCAACATTTTTAACCACATCTAATAAATTATTTTGCTAGGCAGTCCCAAGTCTGTATAAAGTGGGAGGGAAAACCTGTCGCGGAGAAAATTACATTTTAGGGCATCTCGGTCAGTGTAGGAATTTGCGCATCCAGCCGGGTCACAGGCTGACCTGTAGGAACTCATAAACTCCTGGAAAGTTGTTTAGCGAATTATTTAATATGGTCGCAATTACATAACTGATTTTGAATTCGCTTGCGTAAATTACCAGGAAACTCAGTGCAGCTCTAATAGGCCTTCTGCTAGAGGAAATTCAACGGTGTGGGGGATGAGAGTGAAGCTCAGAAATCTGATGAGTTGATAATGCTGTGATTTTGAAGCCGACGCAGTTATACCAAACACACTTGCAAAAGTGCTTGCATAGAAATGTGTGGGGCATTCTGAATGGCTAGTAACATAAGTGCATCATGCGCTGGCTGTCTTCTCTTCTTCTGCTTTAGCTTGAGCCTCCAAATTGGTCGATCCCGGTCGATCCATCGTTTGTTGGGTCTTTCTATTTTCTCCATCCTTGTGGTCTATAACGATTTACATATTCTAGCCAATTAGCCATTTCTAAGGTTGCTTTCTCGTTTATGTTACATATGCCCAATTCTTGTGTTGTTTATTTTCTTATTCCATCTGGTCTTGTCACCCCATGATTGAACTTTAAAATCTCATATCGTTGCTTGTGTTCGATTTATATATCTTTTTTCAGTGTACAACTCTCTCTACCATCTAAACATATAAATCTGGTCATGCTTTTATAGAATTTTCTTATTGTAACTTCAATTGATTTATTTTAAGCATTATTCTGATTATACCACATACCTGGTTAATCGTTCTATTGTGTGCTGTACATACAGTGCTTTAGTTGGAAAAAATATTTGGGGGACTAGCCTGCAGGAACGTATAACGAAGGACGCTAAACATCTGTATGTGCAGCCAACTGTAGCCCTTCATCTCATCACCTCAACACCACTAAACACATTGCAACAATATGCTGTCATGGTACGGTTATTATATTTTTACTACCAATAGAGATTTCCTCTTCCTTCTTCCAGATTCACTGAAGCTAGAGGTATCTACCAACTTTATGTACAAACTATATACATACTGTATGCTGTATAAGAACGATAACTTTTAAATACATTTTGACAAAAAATAATCATGTACAGGTGGTTCCGGCAATATTGTTATAATAAATTATAAGATAATAGACAAATAAATCAGCCTCAAATATTTGGTGGGTGCGTTGTCCCCCTTCCCCAACGTCCCCCAACTAAGGTACTGCGTACATCTACTTTTCATTAATATAATATTTTACATCCAAAATAGTTAAAACAATTTACCTGTTCCACAATTTATTCTTTCATGAGTATTTTTGATCTCACAGGGGTATTGCCAATAAAATTCATTGTTTTTGTTTTATTTACAGCTATTGACTTACTATTATGTTAGTTTACTGTTTTATTTATTTCATAGATACACTTTTGTAATATATCCCCATTATTAGAAATTAACACAAAGCCATCTGAATGATGCAGGAGTGACGCAATAAAATTCCTTTTATTCCATTTACCCATAATATTTAACATTTTCACATGCAGTTTCCACTGTCGGGTAGCATTGTCAACACATAAATTAAACAATAGCGGGGAGATTCCACACCCTTACCTAACGCGTATGTTTAATGTTTTCTTCTAATATTGGATCATATAATTGTCTTGTGCAGTTTTAAGTTTTGTTTTATATATAAAATTGCTATAATTAGGTGCCAGGGAATGCCATGGTTGAATACATGGTTCCATATAATGGCTTGTCATCAGTACCCTATTTATAAACGCTGGGTGGCCATGTGAAACTTCTAAAAGAACATGTACACGAGAAAACGTGTTTTTGCGTTATAAAATGGAAATTTCAAACTTTGGAAACCTTGTATTTAAAGCCATGTGATAAATACTCTCTCACCATCTCAAATATGTTTCTTTGTGACTCTTATCTCAGAAATTTATCAATAGATATTAATGAAATTTACATGTTTGTGTAGCAATATTTACGGAGGCCACTAATTCTGAACGAAATATGTAACTGTATTCTGTGGCTAATTATGATTTTTCCGTAAAATTTAATTGTAAAAATTCATAAAATGCCATTACTCAAACCTAGTAAATTAATTATGGTGAATAAGGATCAACGTCTTCAGTATAAGTAGATTTACTACATGTAAATATTTCATGGAGATATTTCCAGTAGTAGTGAGAAAGAAACTTTTCCACAAGTCCTGATTATTTGTGCATAGAATACATGATCATGTTCAAACAAAATAAAATCTGTATTAATACATTTAACTCATTTTTAGGACCACCCATTCATTAACCACATTACGAAGGCACTAAAAATGCAAGTGAAGATACTAAATGAAGTAAACTCAGTATACATTCACATAAAAAGTTAATTTTGGGCTTAAATACAAATTTATAAACAAATTTAAAATATGCTAGAGGAAATAATGGAAATATTTTTGTTAGTTTAAAAAACTGTATGTGAGCATATTTAAACAATTGCATTTTGTAAAGATAAGTATTTAAAATTCTTCTTGTATAATTATCTATTAATGTAAGATAACATATCTGTAATTTTCATGCAATAGTGTATGAGTTATTTTACGTCGAAGACTGCAAATTATAAAAGCTTCCTTTTTTGAAAAATGCAAAAAGAAGTTTAATTTTACTGTGAGACCTAATGAAGTCTACGTAATGGAAGGTATCGGTTGCTGCGTCTCATTGTGATGCGGGCTTTAAAAATATAATATAGAAGCCGTTAAGCGATATTTTGGGACAGATAAACCAAAATGTAATATTTGTTATATATATTTTTAATATTTTCATAGTCCCCTTACAGACTCTACCCACAGCACCGACATAATTGCCATTCCATCTGTACAACTCTGTAAATATTTGGTCTGTCAAACTCATTTATTTAGAACGTTGATCTAACAGCTTTAAATGCCTCGCGAACAACATTGTGAACTTATATGTAGGCATAATAACTAAGTTTAATAACAACTAACTAAATAATTTAACTTTTCCCTGCATGTTCTTGTAATTATTTTAGCAAATGTTCTCGTATCTTCCTGTTTATGTTGTAATTTAAGTAACTAATATTTTCCCCAGCTTTCTGTGTACTAAATTTTCTTTTTCCTCTATGATTTGTTGTAGGCAACCTGGAATTAAGGAAAATTAAGTAAATTTGGATTCTAAACGAAATTGATTCCTATGACAGAGAGATGCAGTTCTTGTTCTGATTTTCCTTACACTGTCTTCGAAAAAGCCACTGCTCTGAAGTGTGGACTTCCCTCGTATTTCTTTCTTCATATTGTACTTATATCAAATATAAAAATGACAACACTAAAGTAACAGAATCCAAAGCATACCAAACTGTATTAGAAATCTCGCTTTTGTTTACCGTAATTTGCACAAAAAACATTTGTTTACGAATTGAAAGGCGCATGAGGATATTAAGCTATTAAAGTTATTTAGGATACTTCTAACCACGTATGAAATGGAAATTTCACGACAGGACAAGAGAGACCCTAAAATATTATCTGAACTATAATCAGAGATATTCACAATTTCGTGAAAGGAAGTATAATATAATTATACATGACAGTTGTCAATAAAAGCTTCATAGTCTATTTATCACGTATTTAATTAGAGTAAAATCATGAATGAAACAGAAATTTTTAGACACAACATATTATTTAATTGCGATAAGAAAGCATTTTTATATTTCGGCTATCGTCTTACCTTAGTTATTTAAAAATTGTTATGTTTATGCTAAGGCTTTGAACATAGCCAGTACTACAAATATTACAGCGTAATAAGAAAATAGCAAGAATAATAAACAGGAAAAAAACCACACACAACTAAAACTGTAACTAACTTATAGAGACAGAATTGCCCTCACACCTTACAGTCATTTTGGTTCTGCATTTTTTTTCAATCCTTCAAACTTCAGCTGTCACTTCCTTTATATCCAAAACAGGTTATATATATATATATAATATTTTTTGGAATTAGCACCACTATGTACACATCAGTAGCAAATATAATTCAAAGAGTGTTGAAAGCATTCTTTTTTCAATAATCAAATTTTGAGAAGGTGCCAAAATTTGAAATGCTTCACAAAATATAACAGTGGAAGGCAAGGAAAAGAAAAAATAACACTTAGGAGTTATCAGCTTCAAGATAACTGAATTCTTAAAACTGTTTGCTAGATTCTTATGTCTAGCGTTATAGAATCAGAAACCTAGCTACACGATATTGAAGAACAAATATTAAGCCTAAATTTATGAAAACAATGATATGATATACAACAACTTGGGATTATGAATTATCTCTCTTGCATAAAAAACGGCGTGCAAGAGGTAGCCAGAATTTTTGTTCAGGAAATATTGGAAACCCAGAATTGGGAGTTTTAATTCAGAAGCATTGAAAAACATCGATATGGGCTCCAGAATAGTTTGAGCTTATGACAGGTCGATAATAAAAGAATTGAAACCATGTATTCTAGAATGACCAACCTATAAGTCTGTTATCAAGGGAAGAAACAAATGTTCTTATATTATAAGGAAAAACAAACGAATAAACAAAAATTAAGGCTAACCAAGCGCTATTGATAAACTTCTGAAAACTGCCTAAGCGTCAGCATTCCCAAATCCCACACACAGTGGCATTTTGCTGTTAATATATTTTTGTCTGACTCTACATTTCTCCAGGTCCTAAACACTGTTTCTTAAACCTTGTCCCGATGGCATACGTTCTTCCGCATTCCCTTTCCTTCCTCTTTCTGCTGATTGCCTAATGTACACCTGTGAATCGCGATGTATAACAAACAATCTAAGGTCAAGGGATAAAAGGGGATAAAGGGGATAAAAAAACACTGTCATGATAAATGCACGTGTTTTCGTCATCCTGAGAGCCAGGTTTAAACGGAAGGATCCTCCTATTTATTTGTTGATAAGAATATAATGCATTCCAGATGCATTAACTCTGTTAAGTAACATATTTGATTCATGCGTTTTTAAAAATGCAAATTTCACATCTTTCTTAGAATATTAAGATAAATGATCGTGTTAAATAATCCCACAGCAACCTATTGCACGACAACAGCCAATGGGAGGTGACAGTTAAGAGATACGGGGCAAAGTTATATAGAACACGGTTTAGTAACAAACCTCCTATAAGCAAATAAACACTCACCCACAGTCTTATTAACTAGAAATAGGTATAAAATAACTTAATTACACAATAGAACGTTAAACAAATACAAATCAATTGGAAACCATAAGGAATTCTTAATGATAATTGATTCTTTTCTCCAATGCATTGAATTCTCCATGCTCCAGTATGTAACTACGTGCTACCTTGTTTCGTTCAAATATGAGATTTCATTTATTATATCCTAAACTTAGATAGCAATAACAAAAATACAGGACATGTAATTGCCCTTATTTAGAAAAAGGATATTTCCTTCATCCAGCATAAAAATACACTTCTAAGTTATAGTGACCTTTATAGTTACTTGGAAATATCAAATACCAAAGGTAGAAAGAAACGATATTAAATGGAGTTCATAAATGGAGGTCCATACCTTCCTTTTGGATCTAAGATATAAATTATATACATATCGTAGATCTACCATATCAGAGAAAGAAGAATAGAAAGAATGCAGCTATTAGGAATGTTAGAAAGTCTTATATTAGACCATAAGTTTATTAGATTAGAATATAATGCAGGTGCGGGCATGAAACTAATATGTGGGTTCACCAAAAATATTCACATCAATTTTATCCAACTTTCACGTGCCAGGATGAACAGCATCAAATACTTGTGATTTATCCTTATCTTAATAATTTTTTTATCTGCTTAGATTTCTTCATAAACCTAAACACGAACTTGGAAAATATTTGTTAGTCTTTTTTTTTACCAAAGATTCTTCTCCCTCCTGCACTCTCTCATTGTCTCTTCCTCTCTTAGCCTTCTCTCTCCCTAACACACTTTCTCTCCTTAACTATTCCTGTCTTTCCATTCTCTCCATTGCCTTTCTTCCCATCTCACTGTGCAGCATATAATATGCAATCTCATTTTTGAAAAAGTAAAATAGCTTTTCCGAGGTGTTAATTCAAATCAAAACATAAGTTAAATGTTAAATAATACATAAACAGTTTCTTGCGCCTCTTGTGGTTTTCTTGTACTAATCAGAAGATAATAAAAAGATATATATATATATATAATTAAACATTCTTGCAAATGAATAATTAGTATCAAAACATTTTGTATAACTTCTTAAAAATTTCTAAAACCTTCGAAATGTTCTAATAACATAACTAGTCAGCAATAATATGCGTATACATTTTATGTGATGTTTTTCACAAAACTCAATATATGCAAGCTATTCAGATGTTTTGAATTCGGCCCCGCCATAACACTCTTTGAGGAAACTAATTAAGATGCCACATAGCCCATTCTCTAAGTGGAATCTGGAATATATCATAAGTTTCATAGCAAACGATTTAACCATTCTTGCGCAATAATAAATAATTGCAAAAATTAAAATAATTCAATCTTTAGCTTCAGTGTAGCCCATCATGAACATTACTATCAATTATAATTATGTATTCAAAACTGAATTGTAGAAGCAATTTTAGTTACTATTAGCTGGCTTACGGAACGTTGGAGGGGTAGCCTTTTAAACTCTGATGACGATTTAATTTAATTTACCTCCCCCTGTTCTTTATGTAATTATTGTAGAATGATCTACAGGATTGTTATGGTGAATCTTCCGCTTTACCCCTTATAATTTCGCTAAGCCCCGGCTAATAACGGATAAAAAATCCCCTCGTATGCACACAAAAGGTTGTGAAATATCGGCTTAAGGACTTCTTTAACCTCTCCCGACAGTCTTCCAAGTTCTGGGAATACTGCATAGCCCATTCTTTAGCAGTGAAACAATCATTGGTCGGAATGGTCGAGTTATTTTTTAGATAACTATAGTAGGTGACATTTTAAACCTTTGTTCCTTCTCTTTGGTCCCATAGTTATTTCAAAACATAAAAGCTATATGGTTTTCACATAATACAGAAAGCTTTAACATTACAACGACATAGAGGTCAAGCTGGTGAATATGAAGATTCCGCATTTCCAGGGCACCAAGCTAACTTGATTGGAAACGACTCACAGTCTACGACCATCGAGAAGAATAATTTTCTCAGTTGTTGATTATAAAATATTGGTTTACTGATTTCTAATGTTAGAAATTTTTTTCTTTATAAAATTGCTTATCATGCCCTGCTAATGAAGTTGGTTACAACATAAGTACAATGGAAATAAAGCAAAGCTTTCTTACATGAGCGTTATTAAAATGTTTTGGTATTGACATCGCATGCGTATCGTAGCGTTATAAGCAGATTGAATTCTCTTTTGTTTTGCTGGTCTTAGTTGCTAAATCGTGACCATCTACTATTTGGGATATTTAGGAATAGCGCTGGATTGATGGTGCTGCTATTGTTTACATTCAACCGCTATACACAACTGCATAGTTGGCCGCAAGTAAACAACCTAAAGATTTATGTCCTGAGTAGTATATATGTTCTTTGGAATGAAATATCCACGGCATTTGTCTTATTTTGCATACATTTTCTATGGAGTTTATAAAACACAAAGGGATTGGACAACTTTCTAAAGTACTTACTGAGGATATTGACCCGAGTAGCAGGCACCACGGAAGAAAAGAAACAGACGTAAGCTAGAATTAGAAAGAGCATATGACTTTACCTAAAGTTCTATTCGTAGGAAAGTGCACGAGATTTTCTTTAATAACGAACCGTTAACGTTAGACATACTCGTAGTCCAATTCTGTCAACAAATTGGTAGAAATTGGATTTAGGTTTGTGAATAGAAATGAAGTGAAAATAATTAACCATTATTATTGACAGAGGATATGCTTTTTGACGGAGACCCAGATTTTACACCTCTTCCCGATAATGTTGCAGCTACAGATTAACGGGAGTTTTATTTTAATTGCCCTGTATTTAATTTAAACTCGTATTTATTTCGGAGTTTATTATTATTCAATAGTTAACCGTTCTATTGCATTATAAACACTAGACATGAGTCCACGTGGCATTTATTTGTGTTTGTTTCTCACAGCTTTAAAACGAGCTCGTACCAACAGGAGGCTAACGCGGAGGGTATAACATGTTTTCTTTACATCAAGTCTGTTTCTAAGGCTAAATGGATATAGAAAAAAATTATTATCGGAAGTATTTTTGGCTTTCAACAAACAGAGGACAGCATGCTGGGACTTGATTCTAAACAGCCACAACTGGCCAAGCCTGGGCACATACTTAATGTTTCTTCGTGTACTAAGAGTTAAGGTATTTGTATAAACATTGTTTAAACGTACTACTTGGTACTTGAGCACATATATGTGAGTGGGTGTGTCTGTGTGTGAGTGTGTATGCGTGATTGAGAGTATTTTTGGATCTATGTGTATGTTTACAGTATTGTGAATATAAATAGGTGTTTTTGGTCGATTCTGCAAAATAAGATTACCAAATAAGTATTTTTCTAGAGAGCGTGTACGGTTTTTTGACCAATGCGACTGTGTTACACAATTAATGGTATAAGTACCTAATAGGTACCAGTACTAATTATACTATGGAGTGTTGACAACTGTTGTCTACTTCATCGCAGTCTCAACGAACATTCAAAACCTTCTTCACAAGTATATTCTTTTGAACATCCAATGTGTCCGCTTTATAGTACATACATAGGCTTAGTAAATAGTGTTTTATTAATTTATGAATTTAAATTAGAAGGAGTTTTATAGCCCATATCTGCCAGTAAGAACAAGGCTTTTTAACGGTGAAAGTATTGTCAAAATCGGTTGAGTGGGTTTTAAGATTCCCCTACTTATACACACATACATATTCACATACACATTTTTATAATATTGCTATAGATAGATATGCATGGGTTATTACCAGAAACAAGATGTAATAAATACGGCTTTTTGTTTGCAAAATTGAAGCGAAATGTACGGTGATGTCACACATATGTCTCATAATTGTGTAAAGTGAAGCGAGTTAGTAACAACAAAGAAGTACAAGCACATTCATATTTGGAGCTACGATGTCTCTTAGGATGTGAACAGGTAAAACACTGTATCACCGCAATGCTTATTAACCACCTTCGAGCCTCTTTGGGTATTTCCTGAAATCTATCAAACAAAATACAATTACGAGAAAAACTACATTGTAAACCAGACCTTCGTTATGATCGGTTTTTGTTTAGCTGCAAATAATTATTCGCTAGTTCTGCTCTAAGTATGTCTAAAAACTGCTTCAGAGTGGCCGTGTGCTGGTTTGGTTGGAATTGCAAAGCCGGGAATCGAACCATGGATTCAGTGCCGTTATTTTGTCATTGAGCTAGTGTAACGAGATATCCAAAGCTGCATTAAACTTCTCTAATCTGACTCGTACAGCCCGGTAAACCTCAAAGGAGATCTCAATTGCTATTACGTATAGAAACCACTCACAGAGCTGAGGGTACATAGATTTTTCCGGGCTTTCGGTTGACAGAGCTATAAGGGCTAATTCATAACTGCGTTTTCATACCGGTCATTTGCACGCTAAGGCTGGAGTGTTGAATTTGATTGAAAAATTATATTTCACGACCGGGACTTAAACCAGGGATCCTCTTTCTAATCTAAGTAGTTTATACATTTGTATATATTTCCATGAGTGCCGGTGCTATTTCACGGCAGGGATTTAAACCAGGGACCCTCCTTCTAATCTAAGTAGTTTATAGACTTGTATCTATTTCGATAACGGGCGCCGGTGCTAAATAGACAGTCGTTGATCTGTGAGGTCATCTACTAGCGCAGTGATTTCCAAAATGAGGAGACGCCCCCCCTTAAGGGAGTGAGAACTTTACAGGGAGATAAAATTAGAAATTAACAAACCCTTTGATACATAATTTCCGAGATTATGAATGCTTAAATTGCTTTAAATTTCATTATAAATATATATTAATCCTGGTTATATATTAATTTATGCATGGAACGCACAGGATTTTTCAATTCTGTATGTAGTTTATTAAAATGTTTCCTTGTTTAGTTTGTATAAAGCAAACCATGATAAAAAGATCTGCTAATTTACCGAACATACGCGCCTCAAATTGTAAGAATTGCTATTGAATGTCCTGGTGCTATAGACTTTAACATGGATATTATGTTCACTCATAATTTTATTAGCTTGAGTTTACTTATATTATTGCTTTATGATATCTGAATATAATTATAAACAAATGGCTGCAAAATTGAGAATTTGAATTCTCATCGAATGCACTCTTCAGTGCATTTGAATTCAAATTGTTTTCAAAACTTTCATGAAAATTAATACCTATGAAAAGAAATGACTTATTTATAGATTTATTTAAACTTCTATTCAGGCCAATGTTTTGGATTTGGAATAGCAGGTTCAAGCTGACAATTTGCTTACGTATGATTGTGCTTCTATATTTTAAATTACAGTTTTGCTTCGGTCACCCACCCTCTAGCTTTCTTTAGAGTGAGTTTCTGTTCTACTAATGCTGAAAATCTATCATGATTCTCAAATATAAGCGTTTAAAAATGTGGTGGGGTGTGAACATTTCAGAGCATATAAAGTGGACCCCAATGGGAGGGTTTGGGAATGCTTGCTCCAACGTCACTATTATCTATTAATACAGAAGGGGAAAATATGTGTGTGCGTGTGTGTAATAACAACTTATCCAATTTTGATAATTCATTCATCACTGAAAAACTCTGTACTTCCCGACGAACACAGGCTATAAGACAGCTTCTAATTTCAATTCCTATATGACAAAGTCTAAAAAAGGTTCTGGAAGGCCTGTATATTAGAATGCAAACATAATCGAGTCATAACAGAGGATAATACTGGGATGGCTTGTGCTTTCCAGTCGTTGTTACTCCAGTGAGAATACGTATACATGTAAAAGCCTATGAGATTTTATTCCAAAAAATATACAACGACGGACACGATATAACAGTTAAGCCTTGGAGGAACAACAAGCAAATAGAAGACAGCGAAACAAACGACAATCGGATCCTGATGATAACGGTACGATATTTATGTGATATTTATTCTTAAAGTGTTCATTTTTTTTTTGTCAAAATGGTGTAGTGAAGCAATAAACAAACCTCTGAGTAAGCTTTTTTTATAATTCTACAGAAGTATGTAGTTAAGATTTTGGATGCTAAAACCTTTCAATAAGTTTTGTTTCTTTTCTTTTTTAGTTTAACGTCCGTTAACCAGATATGTCATATTGGACGATGAATTAATGAAATGGATGAAATGATGCTCAACCGTTATGTAAGTTTTGCTGTATGTCCTGTGACTGTTGTGAACAAGTTCATTACTAATACATACTAAACTCGTACAAGGCTCGTTTCAACACGCAGTTTGCGAGTCCTTGACTACCTGATGCAGACACGTTTGTTTGGCACCGGTGTCCTGTCAGAATCGGTATTGCCCTTTGCTGCGTACGGATTCTGTCGGACTCTGGCACGATCAGAAGTTTTTTGGAATGTCTGAATGCAGTACACTAAGGGTGGCGAAAATGCCTTTCTCTTTCGAGTCATCAAATATGCAACACGCACTACACCACTCAGCAGCACATGGGAAAACAAATGAATAGACGACTAGAAAAGGAGTTGCGCCTGCGAGTAACACTGCTTCGCGAGTCGCGTTTTCGCCACCACTGCAGTATACGAACGCAATTTGAGTTTGTTGGAACACACTGCAAGTAAGATGTATTTAATGCGCAAGCGCAAACTATAGGATTTATCGGTGTTCTCAGCGTCCTTCAAGAGCCCAAGAAGCTCACAAGATGAGCGAAACGTCGGCAACAACCCACAAGATGGCACGGCCTTCTCCAGAAAATGGGAACATCTATGACGACACAGGCCGTGAAAGCTTACGCATCTATCATGAATTATTGGAAGAAGCCAAGAGAGAGAGAGAGAGAGAGAGAGAGAGAGAGAGAGAGAGAGAGAGAGAGAGAGCGCAGCTTTTAGCGTGTTATATTAGCAGATATTAGCCAATGTTCATAATTAACTACTGAAAATAATATTCTTCTTCAGACTATATGCCGAGTACAACATGTTTAATTTCTGATTTGGGGAACACTAGACTCTTCATATCCACTGACTGAACCTCTACTTCGTTGATGTTGATATCAAGGTAGCCATTGTGGATTCCCTTAATTTGAAAATTATGGGGTCTACGTATGTTATTAAACACTTGTGGGGCCAAAAAAGGGGATATAAGTTTAGAATTGGATCTACTGTCCTTATCTAAAAATATCTTGACCATTTGGGTGATTCTTTCACCTCTAAAATATATTTATAGGCCATACAATATTTTCAGGATTTAGATTGTCGGGGGAGGTTAAGGTTACCGATCTGTGAATTTTTCAAAACAGATTAGTATTCTGAGCCTTTTGAAATTTTTATCACATGTAAATATTTGAAGTCAAGTGTTTTTGCAACGTTTTATGCATGTATGTTAAGGGAATTTTAAATGATGCATTTTAGATACAAATTTAAGCTCTTACATAAGAAATGCTACTCACAGCGCAGATTTTATAAGTTTAAACAAAATTTCATATTCATGTTCCTCATTGAACTAGAAAACAAGTTTGCTAATAAGTAAACTTATACAATTCGTCACATTGTTAAGAATTATTTTAGTATAATTATCATTTTTTTTAAAGTATATCCTTATAAAACATTGATGAGCTTGGTGATATAATACATGTGCCTTCACTAATAAATACATAGAAAGTTTTAGCATCATGCATTGGGGGAACTATTTACAAAATTTCACTCCCATAGCTTCAAAATTCCATCGTAAGCAGCATTTTAAGTACTGAATAATGTCCAAAATATTACAACCGAGAGAAAGACATTTAAAAATCTGCGAATATACCCTGGTCCTAAATTTTACTTATGTATTTTTTACAAAAGAGTATAAATTTTTACTTAAACTGCATAATTTATAAAGTAATTAAAATATAATTCAGTAAACTTTACAACAGTATTCCTGAATATACTTTTTTTTAATGTGAGGAATATGAGAAAGGATGCAAATGCACCGCATCACCCTCTGATGAGGGTTGCTTAAATCATCACATAACTCGCTCAATTTCACTCAGTAAGACGTTTTAGGTGAACAATTTCCTCAACTATTGGACTTAAAAGTTAAAAAGCCAAACCTTGAATTTTTTAACATGTTTTCCCAGGTTTCACCGATCGATCCACTTAAGGTGAGAAATACAACGCACACGGATATTTTATTTATATTTTCGTGAATACCAGGGGATACTAAATCATTATTAGGAATGCAGTATATTTATAGAATGGCAGTTATAAGGAGTAAAAGGGAGGAGTTAGCATAAAAAGTGTTCAATATTACTGTACAATAATTTCATAAAGTACGGAGAAAGTTAAATGATATTAATTAAATCTTCATTCGAGATTTAAAAAGCCTCTCGCGCAACGCAGAGTAAGCCAGCTAGATTTTACTTTCTCTACACGTATGTAAATAGTAGGTAGAGGAGGTATTGCATTCCCCAGAAATTCCATATCGAGGTTTCACCGGAAATACATATTTGAGGCCCTCTGAAGCCCTCCCCCCCAGAAAATCATTGTTAGAAAAAGGTCCGTGTGTATGTGTCTGTGAACAGCATAACTCAACAAGTCAGATAAACACCAAACCTGGTGTTTAAGTTCAGTATCTTCCAAAGATGCGACACGAAATTTTCAACAAAATTCCACAAACCAAACTGCCCTTAATGTGAACTGGACATTTTCCATTTTCTAAAAAATGGCTCTAATGATTTTAATTAAAGTACCATATATTAAAGATGTTTACAAGAAATATAAAATGTATACCTTAAATTTTCTGGGAACAGTCTGTGAAGTCCTCTTCGTTCGGGAGGAATTTTGTATAATATTGTATAACTGGTACACGTTAAGCGATAGACGAAAACATAATACAGTAGATCTCTTTAAAACACACAATTTATTTTAAATAATTTTTGTGGCATAAGCTACTTCTGAGATATTCATTATTATTGGTTCCAGTTGTTCAATAATTTGTCATTCTTTTAAAGTCTTGTGGATATTCAGTTGTTTCTCACATTTGCATGGGAAGAGTAAGACCAGCATATATTGTCCAATTCTTAAACGTTTGACTATCGCTATCCCCGTTGTATCTATAACGAAATGTAGCTATTTCTGCAAAGGTTTATCTCGATTAAAATGAAGTAGATAAAAATAGGATTTCATAGAAATAGTTTATATACCCACCAAAAAAGAGATAGAAAGTAGAGAAAGTCATGTGATTGTAACGCATTAGATAGATATGTTTATATAAATTGAATATTTCAGAACTTACCAGTAGAGGTTTTAATTTCGAGTATGGTTAGCTCTTCTGAACGCTGTGTCGGATAATTTGAACTTCTCTGAAATTGCTTGTTAACATATTTTTAGTCACTTTTGTAAGAGAGGAAATGAAGTATCCGGGTCACTAACATGCTTTAGAAATACGTGATTACATAAAGTCTAAAAATATGCGCAGAGCACCAACGTACCCATAGGAGAATTCTTAATTTGTACACCCTTTCCCGCTTCTACTTGTCAATCATACTTTAGTAGGTAGGGCCTGACAAGCTGCAGAACCGGATGTGTTGACAATCACTGGAGCCAGAAGAGGAATAATGGCTCGGTCTAGGACTCGAAACCGGTACTGGCAGGAGAGAGACCAGCATGCTGCTCTTTACGTTTTTCTACTCTCTTTTCTGCTTTGACGATTGAAATGCGTTGGTTGGAGCAGATGTTATGGTAGACAAAGCCAGAAACAGGAAGCATTCAACACTGACATCATTACCGACAAGGTAAGGTAATGCTCAGCAGAATGCTTGGTTTTTCACGCGATTACACAAAGAGTTTCCCTTCAGCTAAACGCAAATATCTAAAAATCTACTCTTTACTTCGCGGTATGAATTAAACAAGAAATCGTCTTCAGCTGGAAACGTTCTCAGGCCAACTGCTAACGGATAGATTTATACTATTTTCTCTACCGCTTATCTAGAGAAAGTAGAGGAAGCATTGTATTCCACCTAAAAATTCGATACCGAGATTTCACCGGAAATACCGCTTTGAGATCCCCTGAATAAAAATAACGTAATTTTAGAAAAAGGTCCGTATGTGTGTGAACAGCATTACTCAATGACGAAAAGTCGGTTTTACTAAACCTGGTATTCAAGTCCAGCGTAGTCGTCCTCCGTGGTGTAGTGGTTACGATGCTAGCCTCTAGTTCTCGTGTCGCGGGCTCAAACCCGGCGGAGGGTGATGGATTTTTTCGGGCCCAATATAGGATGGGACGCTAAGGACCACAGGAGTTAAAGAGCGTCCAAAAATAAAGTTCAATTTTTTTAAAGCTCAGCATCTTTCAAGGATGCGACACGAAGATTTTAAAGAAAATACCCCACTCCAAATCACCCTTTGCATGGAAAATCTTTCGAAAATTGTCACTTTTTTTAGAAATGGCTCTAATGATTTTGATCAAAATGCCATATTTTCACATTTTTTCATGGAAAATTATTATATATATGTATATAATTTTCTAGGAATAACCTCTTAAGTCCTCTTCATTCTGAATGACTTTTGTATAGTTGGTATACTGTAAGAGATAAAATCTTACTACAAAAAATTTGTAGATCTCGTTAAAGCACACAATGTCAAATATATATATTTTTTGTGGAGTCAAACATTTCCGAGATATTCCTTATTATTGGTTTGAATTTTCAAATACTTATACTTTTCTCAAATGGGAAGTCGTTCTTTCTTTTCTCGTGATCATGCAAAGCGTGTGCTTTACCTACTCTATCCTACAACGAAATGTGTAATGTGAATTGAAAGTTTATCTGGATTAACAAGAAATAGATAGAACAATGAACTCTTGTAAGAATAGCGAGTAGAGAAAGGCATGTGAATACAGCACACCAGATCTTTTTTACAAGTAATATTATGTGACGTTTTGACATTACCAATAAATTCACGAACGTTAGCGAGTGAATTTATATGGAAAGTTCAGACTGAAAAAAAAGACAAATGCACGTAGCCGCGGTAAAGGGTCTGGTAATTTCACTGTGATATCTGGCTGTGATTGGTCGAAATTCAACATTTCCTTTCATCTCATTGGTCCATTTTCAGATGACGACACATAAGTTAAATAGTCACAAGTAATACCAGAAGAGGGTCTGAGATTGTTAATAAGTTTACGAACGCAGTGAGCTCAGGCTCTCCAGTAATATTTATTAGGACTATATAACGAATAAAGTAAGAATTTTACTATGATTCCCCTGAATTTATCTCACAATTTAATAATAACAATAATAATGTGTATATTTGTATTATGAATACCTCTTTTCCAGTCGTATCTTGCAACGGACTAATGTCGATTAATTTGAAACTGAAACAGAAAACAATTGCACACCCCGGAACGATCCAGAAGACAGAGCAAGTTGCGGTAGTAAGGGGATTTGGTAATTTCACTGCGTATCTGGCTGTGATTGGTCAAAATACAAATTTTCTTTCATTTTAATGGTGCATTTTCAGATGACATAATATAAGTTAAAAGCTACCGTAATTTTACCTATTGTACTAGAAGAACCCGAATCTTTGCAGGCATTATCCATTTCTCATTCTCTTCTCCACGCTGCTCTCTCGTGGCTTTCTACGTAAGGCTTCCAAAACAAATAATAAAATTGCTTTTGATATGTCATTGGTAGAAATAAAACATGGTATTAGAGCAGTGGTTCCCAACTATACCAGCTAGCACCCCATTTACAAACTCTTTAATTCCCGCGGCGCCTAAGTTTCTTACAATTTTTCCCCGAAAATGCTTATATTTGAGAAGAAGGTAGAATGAGAGGGTTTAGACGTACACAGTAGTACAGTAACTAATTTTAGTAAAAACTATAAAATTGTTGGCTGAAACAATAATACAAATTGAAATATAAAATGACTCCAGAAAATATTTGTCTCCACTTTAAAAATTCTAAGAAAAAAATTAGTAGAGAAACCTCTGCTTCTTCATATGGAGAAAAAGAAAAGGATTTTACAGTTTAAGTATTCTGGCGCTATTAGCTTTAATAACTTTTGAAAATTGTTCCGATCTTCTATTTTTTTATGTGCGGTGTTTAGAAAGTCATTTTAAGCGCTTTTAGTAGAGCAATTGTTTTTGTATAAAACCTGAAAATACTACCAAAATACCATTTAAACTGACGGAGAAATAGATTTGTGAAGTCGTAAAAACTGAGGCAATGAAATTGAGGAAAAGCGTTAATAATTTCTGATTTTGACATATTTTTCCTCCCGTTAGAGCAAATCCATTTTCACCAAGTTTCACATATTATACCAAAATATTTGCTCTACTAAAAACACACACACACACACAAATATATATATATATAATTAATTAAATATGTTGTAACCCTCACACATGAAAAAGTTGGAAAATCGGTGTAATTTAAAAAAAACATAAAACTAATAAGACGAAAAATCTTATAAAACGCCAGAACACTTAAACTATAATATTGTTTGTTCCTTCTGCTTATTACAGCTTAAAATGTTATTTGGTTACTTTGGCTGCTAGAGCTTTCTTAAAGTGAAGACGAATGCTTTCTGGAGTCACTGTATAAAAGTAATCATATATCAATAAACTGCCAGCATGAAAATTCTGTTGTAAATTCCATTTTTTGCCTGAAGAGGCGTTTAATTAATTAACAAATTAATTAATTCCGCTGACATTAATTTATATGAGAAATTTTAAAAACAATTTGAGTGTAAACGACATATTTCTTTCACTCTTTGCAGCTATATGTTTTAATCGTACTATCTTTTTAAAAATCACTAAAATTAACAAACCCAATGGTGAAATACGTGCTTATAACGCCAGCAGTAAACACAGCTTCTATAGTGAAGCTGTAACACCAAAGCAATTAACAGGAATGCTTAATATGTTACGTCACATCTCTTGATTACAGAGTGTCCCAAAAGTTCGATCTCATAGGGACAATTGAAACCTTTAACTCTTGAAGTGATGAACGTTGAACATTGATATTGGATATTGATACATCTGTTTGAGGTACGAAAAACATTGTTACAGCATTAAAAATTCAAGTTTCTGCCACTCTTGAGCGATGCAGTTATGGATACAGCACGGAATGATTTTTGTACTTGGCATAACATTGTTGGTCTTATAGCGTGACAAGCAGTGAGAACACTTTCTTTGAGATCATCAATTGAACTTGGACGTGTTTTGTACACAAGAGATTTAAACTGCCCCCATAGAAAAAAACCTCAAGTGGTGTGGAGTCTGGTGACGGTTGGGGGCCATTCCACAGGTCTCCTGTGACCAATCCATCGTTCAGGAAGATCTTCATTAAGCCATCGTCGTACACGCACAGCGAAGTACGGGGGAGCTCCGTCTTTTTGGAAGTACAACCTCCGACATTTTGATAGAGGCAAATCGTAACGTACTGTTCCAAAACATATTTTAGGCGCTGCAGATACAATTCGCCCTTAATTAACACCTTCAAGAAAAACTGGTCCCATTACCTGTGTTCCGTGCATCGTGCACCGGGATTATGCTGGGAGTTGTTTGGTTATGAAGATAGTTGCTATGTGTGAATTCTCAGTTGCCCAGTGCATGCTGTGCCGGATCAAATGACCATTTCAATAGAAGCATGCTTGCGCACTGAACATGATATCCGTACCGTTCAATTGCTGTTTGCAACCCAATCACAAAATTCTACTCACGGTCAGTGCCATCATCATGCAATTTCTTGCACAATCTGAATTGTTACAGTGATATCATTGCAGAATACGGTGCACAGAGCTTTTGGAAATTCTATGTTCCTGACCCATCTTTCGCAACGATCGTTTGGAACTTACTCCTACCTTGGCAAGGACCGTGATAAAACTCTGACTGCGGATGTTCTTGGGCGGCCGTACGTGGCCTCTCAGCTACCGAACCTGTCTCCTGGAAGCGTTTAAAGGCTCGACCCACAGATTGTTTTCCAGTTTCGGTTTGTTAGGATAGCGACGATGAAACTCAGTACATGTTTCCCATTGGGGGAGATCTGAAGCATTCAGGGCCATTTCGGCTTTCTCTTACATGGCATCCATTTCATCTAGATTCGTTTACCCGTAACAAGCATTATATTTGCCGACTTTCGCTATAAGACCGGACTTTTGGGACATCCTGTATATTACAAATAAAAATAAAAATCGGATTGCCAACACTCACACAACTTCCTCTACCCATGGCAAATTTACATATATCGGTTACATATTATGGTACTTGCTCCATCCCCGTTACGTTAATCACAATACCTACATTTTTTTACCAGGAACGGTTTCAAATTAAGCAGTAAGTACTTAATTACGTGTAACAGCATTCAAATATTTAGCTGTGGTAATGGGAGTTGCTCTTGCAATTGAAACAAAAAAAAAAAGAATTAGAAATTTTCAAGCATATCCATCAGGTGTACTTAGGAAAGTATAAACCAGCAACGTAGAATATTTCGAAAACGGCTAATGCTACAAAACAAAATCGACGGAAAATCTCTTTTTTAATGAATTCTACGTTTTTCCCGTAGGAGGTTCTTACCTATCTCTTATGATTTTAAATTTAAGCAAAATTATACAAAATTCAGTCAGGCTATTCACAGAACATTCAAGGTGTACATTTTATTACTCATGCAAATATCTTAAACATGCTACTTGAATGAAAATCTTTGGAACAATGTTTAAGAAGAAAAAAAATAGAGCAAAATGTTCCATGTAAAGGGTGGTTTGGAGTAGGGGATTTTTCTTGAAAATCTTCGTGTTGTAAACATGGCGGATGCTGAAATTGAGTGCCAAATTTTGTATTTATCCCACTTTTCGTTTTTGAGTTATACTGTTCACACACGGGCCTTTTTCTAAATATGATTTTTTTTATTCAGGGGGCCACAAAACATGTATTTCCGGTTCAGTGGACATCAAAATGTATACTTTCGTTCAGATGTTGCTATCGAATTTTTGGGTGGAATAATGCTTTCTCTATCTAGGAAAGATAGGTGATAAAGTAAAACGGATACATGTTTAAGGGATAACTAAAGGACTATACGCTGGATAATTCCGTGCACTCTAGCGCTCATGTTTTGGATTATTGTGTGTTTCTAAAGCGAGGTGCTCTATGTGTTGAAAATATCATAAAACATTTTGTTACATCCAAATGACTTTCTCTACCCTCTATGTTTATTAGGAGGTATACAACTATTCTTACTAAAGCGTATTTTTCTATTTACTTCATTTTAATCGATATAAACCTTTACAGAAATAGCTACATTACAAATGTTTAAGAACTGGATGCTATACGCTGGCCTTAATAATATGGCTCTTTCCATACAATCGCAAGAAGCAAGGACTTTGACAATTATAGTGTAATTATTTAAACGGTAATACTTTAACATATGTAGTTTTAGTATGTCAAGATATGAAAACCAAATTTGTTCAAGTATTCTTAAGATGTTTATAGTAAAAACAGAAGAAACCGAATGTTTCTGATCTGACAGGGATTGTAAGCGCATAAGGAAGTCTGAGCGAGATTACGCGCAGCCTTGTTATTAAGTTTATTTGTGGGACATTAGAATGTCAATTTATGTATTCAGTAACTCTCTGGTTAAGAAGATTGTTACCATTACACCTAAAGATCAAGGAACACTAAACGTACGTCCATTTTCAGTCAGAAGTAGTACCTATATTATTGCTAGTGCTAACAACACAGTCTTGGCCCTTGGTATCGTTAACCATAATTTTCTTCCTTCAACAAGATGTTTTCACGAGGTTACTGAATACCAAATAGCACGTAGCAACTGGTTTGTGCTTTAACAAGTTGTTAAATTTTAACCAGATGTTACAGAATAGGTGAGAACACCTTTGTAAGTAGGTATATACCATCCCGTATGTTTTCTATCATATTTCTTAGTCCGTGTTCCATATGGAAATTAATTGCGTTTGAAGCTTTATTTGGATCAGAATTCTGTGAGTTTTTAATTCAGTAAGAATGTATTTACCATGTGGCATCGAGGATATATAAACCATCTACACCTTTTGCATTATATTAGGTTGTCTCATAAGTTCGTTCGTTTTTCGTTACGTTTCAATCACAAAGAACGCCTGGGAACATACCTCACCCGCAGCACAGCTATGGCAGCGTAGTTGCCGAAATTTAAGTTAAAAACTTTAAACACAAGGTCGTTCAAAAGATAAATAACTACGGCAAGCTTTTGTAAACAAACTATTTATTTCCTGCAGTATACACCATTATTGTCAACAATATATTGTCATTTCTCTGGAAGCTTATAAATTCCATTTCTCCAAAATGTGAGGGTTTCCTGGTTGATGAACTGTTCGAGGTTCAGTCTGCAGTCCTCCAAGGAAGTGAGGCGTTTGCCATTCAGGAAATTCTGCAGGGAACGGAACAGATGAAAGTCGGTTGGGGTAATGTCTGGAGGTATACGGCGGCTGGGAAAATGCATCCCACTCAAAATGTTGACGGGTCACCATAGACGTATATGATCTGGCGTTGTCATGGTGAAAGACAACATCGTTTCCCAATTCCGGTCTTTTCTCTTCAATGGCTGCCTTGAGACGACCCAACTGAGAACAGTGTTTCTCGGAATTGATAGTCTCATTATTCGGAAGAAGTTCGTAATACAGGATTCCTTTGTAATCCCACCAAATGCATAGCATAGCCTTTCTCGGATGCAGCCGTGGTTTAGGAACTGATAGTGGTGGCTGTCCTTTCTTGCGCCATGATTTACTCTTTCGGGCGCTGTTGTACACAACCTACTTCTCATCCCCATTACCAGCCGTTCCAGAAAAGGATCATTCTGATTGCGTCTCAATAAGGAGTCACAGATGGAAACGCGCTGAATCAAATTCGCTTCACTCAGTTCGTGAGGAAACCATACATCGCGAATATTTACATAACCCAGTATTTTCAAGTTCCTGACTAAGCAGCACGAACTAAATTGAACTCCAATGCCAACACCCGAGTTGTCATTCGTGAATTGTTGACTATCATTTCATGAATTCTTTCCACGTCCGTAACCATTGGCCGTACAGATCGAGGTTTGTCTTTTAGGGAGAAATTCCCAGCTCCAAATCGACTAAACCATCGATTCGTTACTGCATCTTCCCTGTAGACAGCACAAATTTTCTGCCGGCATTGTGAGGCAGTTTTACCCTTATGATAGTAAAACAGCATAAGATGACGGAAATGTAGCTTTTTGCTTTCCATAATTTGTAAACACAAGTTCAACTGTTCCATCCAACGTTACTCACAAACACACATTGATATATCCAATACCGAGTCTGTTGTTGACCTTAAGTCGTAGGGGTGGTTAGGCAACTGTGATAACTTGAGTGTACAGAGGGTTCAGTGTTTTCAGGCGCTATTGCGAGCAAAACGAACTTCTGTGACAACCCAATATATATGCGGGAATTCACGTTGCCTAAGCAGAGGCATAATATTACATATTTTGTGAAAAGTCATATCATGCCTATTTTTGAATCACACCTGAAGACCAAAGTAAAGCTTGGGTGCCACACAAAGTATGTAGAGTATGCAGTGAAGAACATGTCATCGGATCAACGACAGAAGACAATCGCTATCTTTTGGAATATGTATGTTTGGAGAGAGCGGTCGAACTATAGTAATCACTGCTACTTCTGTTCGTCTGATGTGAAGGGGTACAATTCTAAAAATAAAAAGCATTCATGTATCCAGTTGTTCTGTCAGCCATTTTACCTATGCCCCGTGGGCCTGTATACCTACCCCTGTGCGACCAGAAAATCTTGGAACAGTTTTCATCCGAATCTGACGTACAAGTGAGGGAAATTGTGACGACAATGCCTGTCTAACAGAATCACGTGCTGCAGAACAAGGGCGTTTTAACCAGACTTAGTGACGAATTTTGCCCTTCCTAAAGAGTTAGCTGAGTTGTAAAGTGACCATCGTTCTTGGTCATCGTTTGACCTGTTGCTTCGTCTCTGATTTGAAGTGGTGCATCCATGTTTTGTCAACAGTGCTATAACATCCCCAAAAGTTGGTCGAGTTGCGTCTGAACACGTCCAAGTACTTCTGTGAGATGTTTACTCGGATGCGCTTGTTAACAAACGCGGTGCTTTCTCGTGTGCAAATGCTAGTGCAAAATGTTCCAGATACGATCTAGTGAGATATTGGCAATGTCAGCAAGCTGACGTACCTTGATACGTCTATCATTTAACACGGCATTGTGGATTTTTCACGATGTTTTCTTCAGTCGTAGCGGTAACTGGACATCCTGGACGTTCGTCATCAAAAATGGAAGCACGGCTGCATTTAAACCTCGCAGCCCATTTTTTTAGCCCTAGAAAATAAAGGTGAAGTATCTTCCAAAGTGAAATCCAATTTCATTTTTAATTTATGTTGGCCTCAAACCTTTTAATACAAATTATTTAATCCGTGCGTGACGTTCGACTTTGTCTATTTTCGGAAGAAACCTCTTAACTTGTTTATTTTGCTGTACTACAACAACCAAATAAGTGAAGCATATGCATGAAGTCGCCCGTTGAACCATATACTGATACAGTGTGCATGAGAATTTCTCATCTTGTAGTTGAGAACTATTTGATGAGACTACCAGCACCATCTCTATGTCAGGCCGATCCGAACCGTCCAAGCATGTATAAGTATCAAATTCGTGTAGTTTGTTGAAATGGATTTAGTTTGGACAAAACCTTAAGTGGGTACGTTGGTTCTAAGCAGCAACTGAATACATTTCAGAGGAGAGAAAGAGAGAAATAGAGAGAGAGAGAGTGAGTAGAGAATACTGACCCTACAAGAATTGCTTTATTTGACGGATAGCTTTCTTGATAATTCTTGCAGTCCCTAATGGCAAATATTAAGATATTCCATGTTATAATGAGGAATTAGCTGGACATTTAATTTTGGGTTTTTAATATCCTGAAATACCATTTGGAGAGAGAGAGGGAGAGAAAAAAAAGGTTTGGTACATTTGAAAGCTAAAGTATGCTAATAATATAGTAGAACCCCGCTTAACCGAACTAAAGGGAGTAGAGCGGTTTTTTTCCGGATAATCGATGATAACTACTTTAAACAGCGAAAGCAGGAAAATAATTCTATTCCAATTGCATGTAATAATGTGTAATAAGAAGCTACTACTGCATACAGTATTACAATATGCATTACAGTATTTACACGATTATTTCATAAAATCAGTATTTTTTTCTGAACTTTCTTTTCGCAATGCTTGCGAGCAACTATATCGCCGTTTGATATGCATTGCACGTGTTGGTGCTGATTACTCCTTTGTTTTACAAAAGCGCAAGGCAACCTAAAAGTGTTGTTATTGATAGTGTCACAATTCAATATTTCGTGTTAAGATTTGAATACTAATGTGTAGTCTTTCTTACCTGTAATGATCTGAATCCCTCGCTACTGAGGGCTTCAAGTTTCTGTTCAATGCATATTGCAACACGCTTTCTTTTCGCTGACATCTTAAACACAAATAAACTACACTGACCAACAACAATAGTGAAACAACAGTGGACCTCCGCATTGAATGCGTATGCAAGTAGTTATATACCACTGGCTATAACGGTACAATATTTCTTAGAATGTGGGATAAGGGGTGAGATTTAACTACATACAATACTAAGTACCTGTATTGGAATTTAGGGGCCAGCGCAGTTTGAGCATCTCGCATTTTTTCCATCATTCTTTTCTACTTTTTTCCCCCTCAGCTGTTTCGGGTAAGACGGGTTTCGGCTAAGGGGGGTTTTACTGTATATCTATATTTAATATACAGAGTGGCTATAAAGTCAGTGTCAGCCAACTAAATGCTCTGTGACCTCAGAACGTCAGAATCCTCTTGCTCGCGGCTCTGAGAAATGAACTCAGTGAGAACTGTAGGGCAGATGAGGCAAGAGAAAAGACGAAGTTACTGTTAGGGAAGGACTAACGAGGCAAGGGGGATGTATGTTATACTTTATACCTACGTGGTTGTAAAATATAAAGCCTGTCCTTCCGTTTTCTCTGCATTCCTTAACTGCGAATCCCCGAAACAGTGTTACGTCATAAAGATATACGTCACACTTAATTGAGTTGACTGACTATGCAATATGTAGTTTCGGATAGAAACAGAAAGTGAAGGAAAACACTGCGTTACTTCCTTAAGGCGATATTTTATAGTACAATTAAAGCAATTGCTCCTCGTAGTCATAAGGAAGTACAAAGCCAGAAAATGAATGCTCCTGTTAAAACCTCTGCATCTGTAAAGCTCATATAAAACTGCTTCACGGAAGACATGTTTGCACATTCCAGGAGTAACTTATGCAACTGCTTGCCGAATCCTTCTTTCAACAAAATCGAAATATTGATTTTGTTTGATGCGCTTGGTCGACTAATTCTCAGCACAGCTAGTCATATTCTTGGTGTGCGGTAGGTATCTTAATTTTATCCTTAGAAATCCTTTTGAGAAGATTGCTCTGAGAATCTATAGCCTCTCATATGCTCTGCAAGACTACATGGTGGCTCCTCTTCAGACGTGTCGATTAAACACTTTGGTCCTGAGTACTAGATACCCCCTTCTTTTTTGCACACAGAATGGATCCTGTTCCACATTAGAAGTTTGTCCTTGGATATGAAGTGTCACGGCCAGGATACGTTCTTCTTTATTCTTTCTTGATTATAATCTACAACATAAATCGTATAGATCATGAAGCTCCTATAATACGGGGCCGATTCTCATAGAACTGAATCGATTGTTTTGAGAATAACATATGAATAGTTATAGTAGTGAAATTTAGAGTCTTTCTTTTGTCCATGTGAGGCAGATTGCACCATAAAAGATGCTAGAAGTGACCTACATCCACCGCGGGTATCATATTTGCTTAAAACGTCCCAAAATAGTACAATCAGTATTTTTAATTTCCCTCCTGATGTTCTCTAGCTCTTCCAGAGTTTGGAGTCTATTTCAGAACATCTTTAATAAGCGGCCAGGATTAATAAGATCGGGCGGACGCGGCGGCCATAGATAGGCGGAAATGACTCGACTGTCATAAAATGGAATTATCATTAGTGACTCATTTGACGCATGATAGGTCACCAAAGCTTGATAGAAATATCCTTGGGATAGATCTATGCCATCAAGTTGGACCAACCCTGTGAATACCGTTTGTAAGCTGTAGTTTCAACTGAATTTCGGGAAAAAAAATTGTCCCAATAATTCTTAAATCAGATATGGCACACTGTACTCCCACTTTGGGTACAGCTGTATTTCGTAAATATCACGTTGGTTTAAAACAGACCAATATCTCAAATTCTGGAGTTGACGTATCCCTACAGAGGAAACCATGTGTTATCTGTGAACCAGGCGACATCTAACTTTCTTCTGTTATTCTAAATCTTGAAGTCGACAGAATCGATTTTTTTCCTTTTTGTTTCTTAATCAGGTTCCCTTCGTTGCTGCATTGTCATTATTTAATACGCCCGAAAATGTTTTCTTTGCTGCCCTTTGACATGTTGAGTAACTGCATCCTGATTCCTGGAACAATCGACGCAAAGAATGCTTAAATGAAAGTTGCAATCTTCCATGCAAATTGCTTACTGTCCTCCCTGGCGTCGGTGGCCGATGTATTCCACGTTCGAGCACATTTTTAGTAGTGCTTAACGCCCGTTCTTACTGCATACGGCACCACAGGTGGTAGATAGTAATGAAACATGAAATGAAAAGATAATGGGAAAGGGAATTAGGGAAGGAAACGTTTCAGGCCTTAGTTTAGTGTACCTCCCCGGCATTTACCAGTTATGAGGACTGAAGAAAACGTTTCAGGGAGGACGGTCCTGGCAGGATTTGAACTGTAGATCTCTCGTTCACAAATATTGCAGGCAGCTCAATTAAGTGTGACGTATCACAGTCTTTTGAAGTAACACCGTTTCGTGGATTCGCAGTTAAGGAATGCGGAGAAAGGGGAAGTAAAAGCTTTTTGTTTTACGACCACGTAGGTCGTCTCCAGAGGCCCAAGTTATATGTACCCATAGCTAGCTTTTGAGATTCTTTGTGGATATTTACTAGTTCTTTTCTGAATTGTTTTTATTACAAGAAAAATCATTTCTGTTTTTCTTTACCTAACATAAAATGCCATTAGCGTTATAAATAAGTCCACGCAACTGGTAAATTCAAATATCTGTGAAGGATGGCTAAACTGGAGGAAGTATGGTGAAAAACACAAAAACGTGTTAAGAATATAAGTTAAAATTGATAATTTGTTAATTGACAACATTGTGGGACTCCTCAAGGTGTATTCCCAAGGAGCCCCAGGCGTCTGAGAGCGGCTGTTAGGTGCATATGGCCCTAGTAACACTACATAGATGTCCCAAACTTTTTTTTATATCCAACACTTATTGCTACCATTTTGACATCAGCATAGTTTCTGTCCCCTACAGTCAGAAAACAGAACTAAATGCAGTTCATATCCATTTTCCTCTCAGCATGTCATGTTGAAATAAATTACCGCATTTTATTGCTTTACTTGTGGTCTGTGCGTATAAACAGTTTTTGTTAACGAACTGTGTCAAAGAGCAAGTGTGGAAATTTATACTTCGCTTTTTTCTCTTCTTTCGACGAGAAACGTGACAGCATCTCATTTGCTTCTCCATTGGTGTACAGAGATAGTGTCTATAAAACGGGTCCTTTCCAGGTAAAACAGGAACCTGGAATCCCCTTCTTAGAAATATCTACCTAAAGAAAAATCTGAAATGTGATAGCCGCACTACTTTCTCTAAGCATTACCGATTCACAGGCATTCTTTATGTACCACACAATTCACATTTATAAATTCTTCAATTCACTACACATTAATCATGACAAGTCCTTCTTAAGAAATGATTTCAAATTAGTCATTATGCAGGTGGTTACATGCAAGATGCAGAAACATCATTAAAGTGATTATATCACAAGTAGATTTTTGTTAGTAAGATGCTCAAACGAAAAAGGAAATATTACACCTTTTCAAAAGTGTAATATGCTTTGCGAAACAAAGTAAACTTCAAGGTGGGAAAAATTAAACACCAGGAAACAGCTATACGAAACAGGACATTATTTGACAGAAACCATATATTCCAGTGAACTTTATATTTTTCTTTTAGGTTTTTGGCTATCGAGTGGTTTCTCATTCATACAGAATTTAATTCAGAATTAAAGGCGCCTCATGGAATGTTCACGGAAAATTCCAAATCTGTAGCTTTTGGTCATACAAATATCTGAAATGTATGACATTTTTGGGAAAATAAAAATTACGAAACAAGTCCCACCTAAAGGTTTGTTTGGGATCGAAAAAGTTTAGGAAAATCTTCGACTTGCTTCTTTAAAAAAAGTCTGACTTAAATACGACGTTTGGTATTTATCCAAGTTTGTCGTTGAAACGCGCGCGCGCAAGCACGTACGCACACACATAAATAACCACCTTTTCCTAAGATTGCGTTTTTCTGGATTAAGGGGAGTTGTATCCAGTTAAATTTCAATATCGGTTTTTCCTTATTGAATATACTTTCCCTTCCTATATTATCTGAATGGTAGGGAAAACAAAATTGTATCTGCCGATATAATAAATATGCACCAATATTATCAGTATCCATATCTTCATAAATACCATCTATAGTCGATCCAGGCTTAGAACCGGACTTGATGTAAACAAAACCTTTTGTATCCCTCCGCGTTGGCCTCCTGTATGTATCAGCTGTGGAGAACAAACTGCTCATCATCTTATGAATGCAGAAGAGAGGTGAACGACACCACACAGAATTAAACGGTAGGTATAACCTTCTTTAGTTTCACTATTCATATCATTTACTACTTCATATCAGTCAGAGGTTAGACCTATGTTTGATTAACACACTTATTGAAAACTCACAGGACATATTTAAGGTACGTACTATATGTTATGGTGAGCTTTGGTTTCCCGCGTATCCTTAATGACGTCATGTGCTTACATCAAGTTGGTTTCTAAGAGTGTAACGATTAAAGTTAACTCTAAAACAACGTTCTAAAACGAGATTCGGTTTATTTTGCTGTGAAATGTAAAATTTGACATCCTTTTGCAAAAGAAATGTAGTATTCGAAAGGTAAATATAAGATGACCTGTAGCTCATTGTTCGAAACTTATGGATTTGGTACATTTGGAAACAAGCTCCACAATAAGTACACTGAAAGAGTTTAACCTCCATTATACAATTAACTGATCCAGCCATGAACTCGATCCTAAAAGAATTTAGATTTTAATATCGACATCTTCCTGTTTCTTAAGAACATAAAAAATATGCTTAAGAAATAATATAGTATTGTGACGCAACGCTATGGCCCAAGTCTATCGGAAAGTTGCCGCCGACCGACCGGGCAGTTGGAGAGATAAATAGAGATAAGTAGACGCAGTAGTGCCCTGGCCCAGCGTAAACACTGCACTATCGAAAAATAACCGGATTCTTCTGGGAGGTTTTTTCTCCCGCCTCCACGAAAATTCTAGAGCTCTATGGAAAATTCCAGCGGCTGTATAAGCGAGCGCGATCAGCCAGTTAGCCAGTTAGTGAGTGCGTTTCTGGTAATGCATACAGTTCTGGGATAACTGGCGCAAAACTTCTGGAATCGTGACCTTGATTGCCACCCCAGCTGCCGAGCCTAGGAATGGTTTATGTTTAGCTTAATCAACGAAAGCGATATAATACCTTTGCTTACTCACAGTGCGTAACACATACAGTCTGCACAAAAAGTGTCCGCATCTTGTAATTTCAAAGAGAGCAACACGTAAATAGTGCTTATTTTATATTTGTGATATTTATAACCATGGCTCCTACGTTTTCAAAGTTAAATGGTAAGGTATTACGTATTCAAAGCAGGGAAATAATTGCAAATGTCCTCGACTTCATGAAGCAAGAAGCAGAGATGAAGGAAGAAAATATATGTTTACCCGAGTTCCACAGAAGCCTTAAGAGAGTGAAAGAAAGTGTAGCCAAAGCAACTGTTGTTTCACTGAGTTCCGTTTCCAGATTTCTCAAAGATAATAAAAACCATATGGATGAAAGAGTACCATTTGACACACCTGTGAAGAAACATAAGGTCCCTAAACGTATTACAGAAATAGACGATTTCGACAAATGCGTCATTCGGTGCACGATTCACAATTTCTATGTGGAAGAAAAAACTGTGCCAACAATAAGCAGATTGCTCATCAATCTGAAAGATGTCATAAATGTTCAAGGTGGTACTACAAGTCTCAAATCCCGGCTATGACACTGAATTTTGCAGTCTGATACTAACTTTCCAAATGACTATAATTTTATATGTACTTATATCAGCATAAATTTTCAACATGCTGCTACAAATCTCAGAAAAATTATAAAAGATTTAGGGTTTAAGTGGAAGAAAACGAAACCAAATAGAAAAGCACGACTTACGATCTCAGCTGGAAGAGTACCTTACTCAGAGGTACAAATTAGAGGGTCAAACTATAGTGTATAAAGATGAGTCGTACATACACAGCAGTCATACATCTAAAAGTTGAAGTGACGATAGCGAATTAGGTTTTCAGACACCTTTGCCAAAGGGCAAATACTTATTATCGTTCATGCTGTTCGTTCCAAATGCCCTTCTTTTACAAGTCGCAACAAAAAACAGGAGATTTTCATCAAGAAATGACAGTAAATTACATGAAATGGATCAACCTCATGTTGATACCTAATATGCCTCCTGGGTCTATTCTGGCTATCGACAATGTTTCACAATGTGGTAACACTCAAATTGACAAACAACCTACCTCAAATTCCTTGAAAGAAGAAATAAAAACCTGGTTGCTTAGGCATAATATAACTTTTGATGAAAGCATGAGTAAAACAAATATAACTTAGTTAAAGCCAACAAATCCCTTCAGAAGTCATAACTCATAATACTTGGCCAGATATTAATACAACATCGCCATAATGTACTTAGACTGCCACCGTATCGCCCAGATCTAAACCCAATCGAATTAATCTGGGCTGATGTCAAAAACTGGGTGGCCTGCAGAAATATCACTTTTAAACTAAAAGATGTGGAGCAGTTATGTCGCCAGCGATTTGCAGAAATTGGAAGGCCAGAATGCGAAAATGTATATCGACATGTTGAATAAATTGAGAATCATTATTTCAAAAAACACGGAATTGCAGAAAATCAATTAGAAAAAATTCTCATCCAGGATAATGGTGCAGAAAGTAGCGACAGCGGCAATGACGTGAGTGATTCCGCAGAACAGGAAGGGCTGTCAGGTGTGGAAGAACTGGAGGCAGATGGTTGAGTGTTTTTATATTAAGGACATTTTACAGCGGTGGATTTAAATATACTGTATATAACTATAAGTTTATCGTGTAGTGCAGTGCATAACCGGTGTGCGAATATTTGACAATGACTGTCCCACGCACTCCTGCAGCATGCAGACGACCGGTCACCTCTTGATCTGGTATGTAACTCGCTTCATAGCTGTCATTAAGATTTTCACGTGTCTAAAACTGTTGCGCCAGTTATAGTTCCGTGCGTGCTCCGAGTGAGGTTGCGACGATAGTTGTGACGTACAGTCAGTGCTGCTTACTGCTGCTGCGAGAGCTTAGAGAGAACTTGCATTCGACTCTCCAGCGAGTGAAGTGGAAGGAAAACGAGGCTGCTTCGCGTGTATTTCATTACGCCGCTACGTCACGAAGAAAAGCGACTCAACAGTGAAAATTGAACTAGATCACATTAATGAAGTGACAGTGAGAAGTTAGTGAAGTGATAGGAAAACTGGACAAAGTCAACAAGTGATGAAAGTGGCAAGTATGAGTCCTGTATTCTTACAAGTAAAATATAATTACTTTAAACATGCGAATCATATAGCATCTCTCAGCCAGTCCTTATAGTGGTAATTTACGTAACAAGTGGATAATCTTGATGATTATGGCAGCAGTGAATATTTTTCACAGGAACAATATTGAGTGCGACAATTTTCTGTAGTGTTATACTAAGATACGAGTTAGACACACCTTTTATGCAATCTTAGCATTATAAATTGTAGGAAATAAATCATGAAATAATCCAGTGTCCGTAGCTGACATAAGTGAGAGCGTCTTCATATGTTATGAACGTTAGCTGCTCTCCCTGGATTTCATTTGTTATCACTTGGCGTGTGAAGCGATAAACAAGACAGTCACTTGCATGCGTTCCCTTCCTGCGAGAGAAACGATGAGGTGTTACGAACTGTGATGTAGCCTATTATCAGCAGAGTATGGTAACTATAAATTCAAATCTTAATCATTTTATATTTAATAGTGTACAGAGGATTTTTCATCTTCGTTGCTTAGAGAAAGTAATATCACAAAATGGCTTCATCTTCTCTCTATAGGCTAAGGCAACTTCGAGTACTCGTATTGCAGCATTACTACTATTGGTACGCGTGCCATAATGAGCCAATTATGCACGATACTGAATACAATAACCTGTTTATAGTCTTAGGATTGCATAAAATAAATTACTTCTAAATATTAATTCTTCAATTTATAATATAAATTGTTACGCCATTACACAAATCGCGAATAGTTTGTCAGTTTTACCTTCTCTATCACGTACCTAGTAGGTGGAGGAAGAATTATATTCCACCCAAAAATTCGATGTCGAGAATTCACCGGGAAAGCATGTTTTGAGGCTACAAGGATAAAAATAGCATTTTTAGATAAAGCTCCATGTGTGTGCGTGTGTGTGCGTGTCTGTGAACAGCATAACTTAAAAACGAAATGTCGGATAAATACCAAAATTAGCATTTAAGTTCAATATCTTCCAAAAATGGGAAACGAAGATTTTACAAAAAAAGCCCAACCTCAAACTACCCTTTATACGAGAAACTTTTCGAAATTACTGATCTCCTCAAAATAGCTCTGATGATTTTGATTAAAAGGCCATGATATACTTAACGTATTTACATGACAAATAAAATGCATATCTTGGATTTTCTGGAACTAGTCTGTGAAGTCCTGCTCATTTGTGTAGATTTTGAATAGCAATTTTGTATAGCTAACTGGGAAAACCTTAAGAGATCAACAGACGCTTACTATACAGAAAATGTAGATCTATTTAGAGCACACAATTTATATCCAATACCTTTGTTGTGGCATCAAACCTTTCCAACATATCCGCTGTTATTGGTTTGATTTGTTCATGTAATTTTTAAGTGCTGTCACCATTCAGTTCTTTCTCGCCATTTCATGAAAATAATATAGAATTTCAAGGACAACATATACCAACCCGTTTTTAAGTATTTGACTGTTGCTTCGTTTTCCTGTATCCTCCTATAACGATACGTGTAATGGAATTATTTCTGCAAACGCTTATCTCGAGTAATATGCAGCAGAGGGAAACATAAGGTTTTGTAACAATAGTAGACGGTATATAAAAATAAACGTTAGTCGACATGTGAATGCAAACATCGGATTTTTTAATCCGTCGCCAACAGGAATTGCACGCCGATTTTAATTTTGTTTCTGTAACAGATCGCCTGTATAACACAAGGAGTAGGTTTAACTCAGGGAAAGCCTCCCGATTATTGAAAACGACTAAATATATTATGTGTTACTGATTACGCCTGCCTTGCGGCCTGATTCCGCTACCGCTTTAGGAACCGAAAATGAATATTATACGTTTAGGTGAAATGTGTAGCTTGTATCCACTGGACTGAGCGAGGTGGCGCCGCGGTAATGTGAGCGACTCGCATTCTGGAGCTCTCGGGTTCGATCCCCGGAGACCGCCCACTCTGACTCCTGGGGTTTTCGTGGTTTCCCCGGGTCGGCAGGCGAATTCTGGGTTGATTTCTCTTCTACCACGACTTTCCTGGCCTTCATTTCCTGTGCCTGCCATCTCCTTCATTGTCATCTGTTTCACGGTTGTAGGATCAGGCGGCGGTGTTCGGCGGGTTGTGGCCGGGTGGCGGCTGTGCGCTTTGTAGAGGTTTCTCCCCTGATGTCGTAAGGACTGCTCAGTTAGGTCCCGACTCCGAGTGGGCCCCACTAAGGTGGGGGCACCGGGGATTCAAAGGCTTGTGGGTGGACCGAGGCGCCGTCCAATGCGTTTGAACTGGAAACGTTAGGGACCCCGTTCATACTTGCCCGCGTCGTCATCCGGGTCTGGTCGTCCTTTGGGTCCCTCCCCTCATCCCTCTCTCCCAGGGGTTTGTACGGTGGAGCAGGAATGCCCAACCTTACAGAGAGAGGCAATGAAGAGTTTCCCTTCCCAATCGTGCTGCCAAGGACTGAAACTTGATTGGTTTAGGTTGTCAAGCTCTTCAAATATAGTAGGTGGGGTGAAGGACTTTGGACCTTAGCTCTTAAGAGAACAGGTTGGGCTTCGCTACGTTGCGGCCTATTTGTGGTGCTCCCCCCCCCCCGGTACTAGGATACAAGACTTACAGCTTAAGCATCCTGTGCAGATCCTACTTTTACTGTGATCTGTCTGAATGCTTACTTATTACTCTTTTGAACGCCTCCAAAAGAAAATTTTTGTTGGTGGCTCGCAAAGTTGACTTTGAGGAAAGTGGATGAAGAGCGTAATACGTTTTAATTTATCCACCGCTACGTTAAAGAAGGCCATGCATTAGACCCAAAATTAGAATATAGAGATTTTATTGGCAATGCACGTTTTGAGCACCTATAATATAAAAAAGCGTTTTTAAGTAAACGAGCTTGTGTAGGTGTTTGTATGTCTGTAAGTCTTGCCTGTGAGCAGCGTAGCTCAAAAGTATGAGTTCGGATAAATAGCAAATAAACTACTTAAGTACTAACTCTGTGGTCGAGTAGTCAGCGTGCTGACTTCTTATTGCACAGGTATCAGGTTAGCCTCACGATTGGAGCATAGGAATCATTCCCTACTTTCCACAGAGTCTGGGAGTATGAGTGACGCATTGAATGTGACTGTGTTTCGGGGTTAAAAACAATTTAAAAACAACCTAATCTTTAAAGCTCAGCATCAACTAAGGAATTATTTCTAAAGATAAGGTCTACGATTTGACCAGAGTAGCTAAAGACGCTGCACAAATGGATCAAGATTCGAGGAGAACATTTTCAAGGGATTTCTCCCATTCCAAACAATCCTTTACATTTTCTCGTTAATGTTTATTTCCTAAAAGAATCATATGTTTGAGGTATTGGAATGACGAATAAAACGTTTATCTGAAGTTTTATATTAAGAACCTGTGAAATCCTCTTCATGATCAATACATTTCCTGTAATTAGTAAACCACAAACGGTATAAAAAATTAACTGTAGAGATCATTGAATTATGTCAAATTATGTTTTCGTGGCAAACATCATTGCCAAAGTATTCCGGAACTATTGTTAATTTAAAATGTTTCCATGCTCTAAACAGCGCAGTTTGAATACTTAACTTTCTGTTTACTTCGCATGAGGCATTGCAAAGAGTACGCAACATCAAAGCTAGCACATAGAAAACTTTTGATTGTCATCTCAGCTTTTTGTAACATCTGCGTAAGTACCTACAATCAACTCATAGTCTCAAAACTCAAAGCAGCAGGGTAATTCCAAGCAAAATTTTAGAGTTTGAACATAAGGACCTCAGGTGTTTCTTACACTGTAGTATATGAATGACCTTTATGTTAGTATGTACATGCCACAATAAAAGAACCTTTGTATTGATATTATGGCTTTCAGAAGTACTTGAATTCTTAGCCTTCGGACTGACGGACATTTAAAAACACATTCTTTTGTGGAACATCCTTCTGTTGCAGGAAGCAACTAAACACAGGGAACATAAAAGATTCGCGGTTCTTGTGAGGTTTTATATTTGTGTAAATAGTTACTTGTTTGAATTTGAAAAGTAACTTAAAAATGTAAATCGTTAAATATACACGAACCTTTATTTTTGTTCCATTTTTATTTCTTATGAACAATATGGGATGTTAGTGCCTAGGTGTTAAGTTTCGTCCGTTGTCTATAATAATATAGATGCTACACTCAAAAGAAAATTTCTCATAAGGCTCAGTATCGCTTGAAAAGCGCACGTCAAGGCCGCACTTGCGATATGACGAAACACAGACCCAGCGTGAGTGACGAACTGCGAGAAGAGTCAGCCACACCTTATCAAAGAGTACCGCCATAATGTGGAGTACCTTGTGGTGTTGTAATCCCTTCGGATTGGAAAGACATTCTAAGAAAGTGGGTAAGAGAAAAGTAACAGAAGTATGCGCCAAAAGTTTCGCATTTAGTAATAGGTACTAACTTGTAGTGTTAGGGTGTAACAAATGAAAATCAAATCAGATGAGAACGGACTCAGAAGTTTCTAAATCTTCCACTGAAGAAGAGTGCGCTAGCACTGGCATGAGGAGGTCTAGTGAAGGGGAATACGTACCTGCTGAAGATACCGTGAGTACATTAAATACAATTTTAACTCCATTAAGTGAATCCCCTATTTCTAAATCAATATTGTCTCGCCTTAAATCGCACTCGCTAAGGAAATCTACTTCTGTGGTCAGGACACTGAACAGAAGTATTTTCAAAACTCCGGTTGAAAAAAATGATGGGGATGAAATTATTTCTCAGTTTCAGATAAATTTGTAAGCGTAAACACCGCAGCTCAAAACTTCAAGATATTAACCTGCCTCCCCAAAAGTTGGAGTGATCACGGCATGTGTTTGCAGTTTGGTGTATCTAGGTATGTGGCACATACTGCAAAACTAACGCAGGCTCAAAAAGGCATTATGTGTCCTCCAGGCAGGAACTACCAACGTAATCTACCGAATGATGTTAAACCAGTAAAACATTTTCTGAAGATGACATCAGCAAAATGATGCCAGGCATGAAGGATGTAAAATTTATAAAGGAAGGAGGTATAAAGAAAAGAAATGAAATGAATAAAAACTGAAGAGATTACTTTTGGGCAATTTGAAAGGTTTCTACATGAAGTTTAAAATCAGGAGTCCTGAAACAAAAATAGGAGTTTCACGATTTTGCATCCTCGAGGATTAAATGCATCTTGGCAGGAGCAGCAGGTGTGCACGATTTGTAAAAAGACAAAATTAATGTTCATAAGCCTCAAGAAATCATGAGAGTGATAATTCCTTCGCAGAACTTAGCGATTTGGTGCATAAATTAATGTGCTTTGATCCGTCGCCAGATTGTTATTTAAACAAGTGCGAAAAATGCCCTACAGACACAGTTATAATAGAAACATTGACAGATTTATTCCAGGGCAACCTAATAGAAGTAATTATCTACAGGAAGTGGAAAACGACCGACAGAGCACAGATGACCTTGATAAAAGCGACTCTGAATTTCATCCATAATTTCATGATGAATTTAAAAAAATTAAAATCACACAATTTCGTTGCAAAAGCGCAATCTAATTACTTAAGGCATCTGAAAACCCAAATAAAGCAGGAAGAAGTTATCGTTATTGGCCATTACTCAGAAAATTACAGTTTTCGTCACACAGGAAGCTATACAAGGCTACCATTGGAGTCATTCTCAAGCAACAATACCCCCTTTGTCACTTATTACAGCACAACTGATAGCAATTTAGACAGAATCTGTTTCTCAATAGTTTCCGAATATTTAGTTCATAACACTGCGGAATTTCATCTTTTCCAGAAATATTGCCATCTGAAACAAAAATTCCCACAACTCAAAAAATATTTTTATATTAGTGATGGAGCTGCCCCACAGTATGAAAACAACCCCCGCCCAAAAGCTTTGAAAACGTGCTTCATCATGAAGATTCAACGTGTAAGCCAAGTGGCACTTCTTCGCCACAAGTCATGGCAAAGGTCCATGTGATGGTTTGGGGGGGAGTACAAAACGATTAGCTGTGCGTGCAAGTATGCAAGAAACAATAATTAACACTCCTAAGGACTCTTATGAATCGGAAGTCCAACCTAAGTGGAATTATGTGTTCATTTACGACAAATGAAGAACACAAAAAAGAAAGTGATTTTCACTTTTTCGACCACGTTCATAGTAGGTAAAGAAGGTACCCAAAAATTTGGTATCGAGATTTCACCGGAAAATACATGTTTTGGGGACCCCTGAATAAAAAAAAGCATTTTTAGAAGAAGTTGTGTGTGTGCGTGTTTGTGAACAGCGTAACTCAAGAACGAAAAGTCGGATAAGTACCAAACATGGTATTCAGGTTCAGTACCTTCCAAAGATACGACACAACGATTTTCAAGAAAATCTCCCCGCCCCAAACTACCCTTTACATGGAGAATTTTTCGAAATTTTTTATTTTCTAAAAAATGGCTTTAACAATTTTGATTAAAATACCGTACAGATATTTACACGCCAAATAAAATGTATATCTTGAATTTTCTGGGAATAGCTTGTAAGTCCTCTTCATTCGGAAGGAATATTGTATAAATTTAGCTGATAAACGTTACGCGATAGACGAAAACGTACTGCACAAAGAATGTAGATCTCTTTACAACACACAACTTATTTCAAATACTGTTTTTGTGGTATAAGCCATTTTGAGATATCCGTTATTAAAGGTTCGAATTGTCCATTTCTTGGTCATTCTCTTAAAGTCCTGCCAACATTCAGTTGTTTCTCGCGATTGCATCAAAACAGAATGGAGTTTTAGGGTTAGCATATAGCGCCCAGTTCTTAAACATTTGACTATCGCTGTTCCCTTTGTATTAATAACGAAATGTGTAATGTAGCTATTTCTGCAAATGTTTATTTGTATTAAACTGCATTAGATAGAAAGATAAGCTTTAATAAGAATAGTTTGTAGGTATATCCACTAATAAATGATAGAGGGTAGAGAAAGTCATGTGAATGTAAGACATACAATTTTTTTTTTTTACATTTTACGAGGTTCGTAGGTCCAAAGATGTTGCGGGAACTAGGGACATTCATTGTGTTATGCCTGCGAATGGAAAAATGCATGTGAAAACGTACTCAAGCTCTTTGGAAATGTAGGCAATCAACCAGCAGCACCGTGCAGCAGGGAGGAGAGTAATTGTGCGTCACACGGCGGTCATTTATTTAAATTTATTTAACGTAGTAACTACTGAAACATCAGCGCGAAATTGTGGTAGCTTACAGGCAAATGTCAGTTATAATCATGGCTAGCAAAACATTTATTATCAACAAGTTGTAATTTTAGATATAAATATTTATATAGGGACTAATTAGTTTTCTGTTATATTAATTTTGAAGGTAAAAAGGGGTGTGTTTGAAAGCATTGACATTCTTCTACTTAAAATTACCTTTAGACTTATATTTAATATTTATTATGAGCATTGAAACAGATTCATTACAAATATGTCAGCGGTAACCTTGAAATTTCAACCCCCTATAATATGAAAATGGTGGGGGGTTAGAGGCTTCATATTGAATGCAGTATTCGTACGTCATCTGCAAACTAACATGCATAAGAATAAACAATTTTCAAGATGTTGATATTTTCGGCTGTCTATTTTGGCTGGAATTACCCAGCATGGATTAACCACTGGATATATAGATATATATCCTCTAGTAAACTTGATGACATCATATGCAGAGACACTTATCCTATCCCCTACAGGAAGTTTCGAAGAAGAAATCAAGTTGATATATTAAGATTAAGAGCGATCGAGCGAGATAGCTTCGCGATAACGTGTGAGGTTCAATTTCCGTCGACCACTTACTTTGACACTGGGTTTTTCGTGGTTTTCCGTGGTCGATAGGTGAAGTTGGGGTGGTTTCTCATCTACCAAGATTTCCTTTCCATCACTTCCCCTTCATTCCATTTCCTTATCATGTTTCAGGTGTGCTTCTAGGTTTTGTGGCGTATGGCGGTGCCGGACAGATGGCGTGAATGCTTGCTCAAAGGAAAGAGTATTCCCGTGAACGCTGGAGAACTGCTAGGTTGACGGATTTTTATCGCCCTCTCTGGGCGGCTCCAGCAGTGGGACGTAGCTATGAGCCAGGAACTGTTAGAGACTTCCGTGCGTCTCTGTGGCCTGTCTGCCTGCGATCTGTAGCCTCCTGTGGTTTCTTCATTTCATCCCTTCCTCCTGGAAGTACTAACGCAATAGCTCTCTCTGTAGGTCGCAGTGCACGAGATGTCCCCCTTTGTTGTATAACTTCTACCCTATACTCTAAGATTAAGAATGGCCATACAAAACCACCACATTCCTACTTACTGTCAAAATAAGAACCATCATCTTGCAGCGTACAGTTACCGTAGGAATAAAGTCAAACTTCCAGATAACATCTCCTTAACTGTCACAGATACTGACACTCTAACTCATATATTACTGTCCTTAAAAGAGGTCTCCTCGTATAACATATTATTTTCAATACAGTTAATTAAAACTGTTAATTTCAGGCACGCATTATAAACTTGTATTGTTATTTTTCAATGTGCAGGTTTTTAAATACACAGGTGTATTCTAATTTTCAATGTGTTCAATGTATTCATAATGCACTTCAGTATTATTTTGTTCATTGTAATGTTTATGCGAGTATGATGAATAATTTATTAACTTCCTTTGAATAATGTTTGTGGATATGTTAATTTTTCTGTATTTCCTTATGCAGGAATGGCCAAACCATAGCACCGCGGGCCAACTAATGGCCCGTCAAGACATTTTGAATGACTCACCGATAGCTCAACATCCGATGTGAACCTATTTATCATTACACACCTTTCATGTCGAATCTGTAAAGAGTAGCAGATTTATTCATAAATCCATTTTGCATTTCAGAGTCTGAGATAAATACTCCCCATCCTTGTCAATGGAAATAATAGAAATCCAAAACCACTCAGAACTTCGTTCTTAATTTAAAGAGCGCTGTGGAACACCAGATTCTCCTAATTTGACTGAAGTTTTTAAAAATGTCACTTCAGACCGGTTTCCTCAATCTTGCTCTAAGACTCGTGAGCAGATTTGGCTCCACATACATTAGTGAGCAAACTTTTTCTGTCATAAATGTATTAAGAATAAATTACGTTCTACTACTCCAGACGCATATCTTGCTAATATATTTGTTCTGTGCAATCAAAACTTACACCTAATGTTAAGAAATTGGTAAATGAAAAACAAGTTCAAAAGTCACATTAATATTACAGGTCCTCAAAATTCATTGGAATGTTCTTATTAAATAATGTAATATGTAGTATTTCTGTTATAATTCAATGTTTTTCATTTTGTGACAATTTAAAAAAATCTGATTTGTTACATTCACATAACTTACTCTACCCTCTTTCGTTTTTTGGCGGGTATACAAATTATACTTACGAAAGTTTATTTTTCTATCTACTTCATTTTAATCGAGATAAACCTTTGCGGAAATATCTATATTACACATTTTGTTAGGGTACAAAGGGAACAGCGACAGTCAAATGTTCAAGATCTGGACGTTATATGCTGGCCTTAATCCTCCATACTCTTTCTATGCAATCGCGAGAAACAAGTGAATGTCGACAGGACTTTAAAAGAAAGACAGAGTATTGAACAATTCGAACCATTAATAATGGATATCTCGCAAATGGCTTATGCTACATAAAAGCTATTTGGAATAAATTGCGTTTTAAAGAGATCTACTTTTTTGTGTATTACGTTTTCGTCTATCGCTTATCGTTTAGCACTTCTACAAGTTTATATGAAACTCCTTCCGAATGAACAGAACTTCACAGGCTAGTCCCAGAAAATTGAAGATATACGTTTTATTTGTATGTATACGAAATTGACCATTTAAGTTGAGACTGTACAATATCTCCATAACTAAGCGTTGTAGAAAGAAATGTCTTGAATAAAAGTTGCTTGACATTAATTGTACTACTAATTGTAGGTTCCCATTTAAAAAAATTAAGTTCACCCTAAAATGACCATCATAACTTCCTCCAAACAAAACAGGACCAAATGGCATTTACTTTCCCCCATAATATCAAGTAAATTTTATTAAAGACATTTCTTTCTACAACGCTTAGTTTAGGATGTGTTTTACAGTCTCAACATAGATGGTCTACCTGTTTATTTAATATATGGTATTTTAATCAAACTCGTTTGAGTCATTTTGAGAAAATAAAAAAAATTGAAAAATGTTCCATGTAAAGAGTAGTTGGAGGAGGGAGAATTTTCTTGAAAATCTTCGTATCGCATCTTTGGAAGATACTGAAATTAAATACCAAGTTTGGCGTTTATCCAACTTTTCGTTTTTGAGTTATACTGTTCATAGACGCACACACAGACATTTTAAAAATGTTTATTAAGAGAGTCTTAAAACATGTAATTACTGTGAAATTTAGGTATCGAATTTCTGGGTGTAATGCAATACTTTCTCTACCTACTATGTACGTGGTAGGGAAAGTAAAAATGTGTAAAATTAAATTATGTTGTTTCAAAATAAAAAGGTGAGGCAGTATTTTAACACTTAAATGATTTCAGTCTAATTGTATAATATAAAAACAATAAAAGCCCGCCTTAAACCAATATGTGTATAAATAATATATAAAATTAATGTAACAGTCATTGTATTATGTTTATATGATTGTGTACATGTATAATAATGTTATGTGAATGTATTAAGTAATTTAATAATGTTGGAGCTGTGAGAATATAGGCCGAAAGTTGCTAACAATGAGGTAACAATGAGGCAATAATGAATTGGAAACTTTAGTAATGCTACTAGTAATTCTTGGAACAATAATGTAATATTTTAAAACAGTTTATAAATAGCGAATAAACAACCAGAAAAGCTGAAAGTTAAATAAAAGAATTCTATTGGAGTAAAATTAGCCAATCAGAGACGTGAAATACAAAAATTTACAAATTTAAGCGGTAAACGCCAGTTGCTAGAAGGCAACGTACCTGAGCAGTTCGTTCGCTCGGTACGTATTCAGTGTGAAACATAAAATTAATTACGGCGAGAATATTATAAAGTTTACTGTTTAAAAGTGCAATTAATAAATAATATCACAGCTCTCTATATAAGTGAAGTGTTATTTAATCGTGTGAAGGATTAATAAAAAGAGTGAAATAAAAATTATAATTTGTGTAAGCCTACATTCTTTAGCCGCATCACCCCCTGTTAAGAGCACATGTTTCTACAAATTAACACTGACGCAGCCGGGGCAAACATAAATATATATATATATATATATAATATTTAAAGAAACATTAAAATAAAGTTGATTCCTAAAACGTGGGGCGAAGGCCACCGGAAACTTTGTATCGTATGTGGTTGCAACTACTTCAAGTTTTGGCTCCCCAATAGTGGAAAACAATAGAATACAACTACTTCAAGTTTGGCACCCAAAGTGTGGTGCAAATAAAGTACAATAGAACTTCTTAAAATTGACTTTCCTAAACGTGGGGCAATAAACTCCTTCAAAGGTGAATAACAAGAATAACTGAATTGACATTTAAACCATTATGTTTTATATATCCACCTACAGCTACACTTACCTGAATACTTTACTAATACTTATACAATACTTTAGCTCAGATTCAAAATAGTTATTAATATAAATTTAGTTAGATGGCCCTTTAAAGAAGGCTACCAATTTACTGACCCAAGTTCAAAATACGTTGGCCGCCACTGTCGTAATATTTAGGTAATGTACCTCTGTATTTAGCATGTATTAAATATGATTCCATCATGTAATTAATATGAGGTCGCTCTGACACCTAGAAGTTCTGCGACCTAAAATAATTTGTTAAGTAAAAAACTGTATATTGAAACCATTTGCAGCTAATGTTTATCCCGATTAACAGGAAGTAAAGGTATAAAAAAGTGTGATTGTTACATATAAGAATCTTTTCTTTGTGATAGAAGTATGTTTTGCATTGACTGGGCAGAAACTCTGCGTGAGAACATTATGCTACGAGAAAGGATGTGGATAAAACCTCTCCAACCTCCTTAACTTTTAACGTTTTGTCGTTTCAAACGTGTTTTATTATAGTGCAAAGCCCCAACAAACCTGATTCAGTCAACTATATAATCTTCCTATAGATTATTTGAAATAATACTTCGTATTATGACATGAAACTGCTCCAAGGATAATGGATTGGGAAATGTTCACAGCTTAGATATGCACTGTAAGATTAAGGTTGCTATTAGTGCAAGCTCTAACACTTACTTATCAAAGAATCAGCAATTAATTAATATTTTCCGTTCTCCACAATCCGAAATATAATTAACCAGTGGCTTTTCCTGACTTTCATATTAGGGCGTTTAACAGCACTGGGAGATCGAGATGCTTCGAAAATTAGATTTTTCACTTGTTATCTAATTAAAAAAATACAAATCTTCAGCTTTAAAATGTTATATATATATATATATACACATTTGGGCTTATCAATTTGGCCCTTGAAATTGCCAATTTAAACATGGCGGCACATAACCATGCCCATAGTAGTTTTTCTTTCTTCTCAGTTTCTCGTAACTTGCTTTATCGTACCTCAGGTGAACTTCTCTCACAAAGTATTAAATATACGTATACCAAAGTTTTACTGGATATTTCTGTGAAATATCTCTTTATACTAAACTACCTTATGTTCATGTTTTAAACAAATGTGAGAATAAAAAGCTATTTATGAAAAAATGCCTTTTTATGTTACGTAAACTGAATTATTTTTTATTCTCGATGATTTAAAGATAGTGAAAAAATATTTACTTCACGGTATAAAAGTATATTTTATGTGATTCAGGGAAAAATGGCGATCGTAGAAACAAAATCATAGGACGGAAGTGTACTGAAGTATGAGTTACATTTTGAGCTATGAAGCAGGGTGTCACTTATGTCACTTTTTCACAAGTTTAAGTGAGCGTTAACTTATTATTTTATAACAGTTATTTACAGAAACACATAAAGTATAAGGAGCTCAGATTTGGTTACGGTTCATTGAGAAGTTATTGTGTTACCCAATTTAAATAGTGTCATGTATTAGCCTCCTTAGCTTCTTAATGGCATCCCAGTCCCCTTAACAATAAAATATAATGTTAAACACTGCTTGAAGTTTGCTAAATTTATATTGCTCAGGTGTATAGTAATATTATAAAAAGGGAAACGTTGTATAGGATTTTATGTGTGTGACCAACATAACCCTGGAAACAACTTAATGAATTTTGATGGTATTTTCACAATTGAAAATGTTCCTTCCGAAAGAGAATTTTAAAATAAATTTAAATCGATTGGGATTAAGGGGTGATATTCATATTGTGACATTGCCCAGTTTTTCAACTGCCACTTCTCTCTCAGTTCTCACTGTCGCTGTTTCGTTTTTAGGTAGTTCACCTTCACTGGGAGTTCACTTCGTTCACACTATCACTTCACTAAGATGAACTAGTTCAATCCTCCGTCCTTTCACTTCCTTCGTGACGTAGCCTCTTCACGCCGGACGGTTCACTCGCTGGGAAATCGAATACAAGACCCCCACAGTCCGTTGCTCCGCAGTAGTAGTCGCTGCACGTTGCAACAGCCGTCACCAACTCGCTCGGAGAATCACTCTTGATGTCGCACCAGAGACGCACTCGCTAACTCGCTCCTCCATTGACTGACTCAACAACTCCACTCACCTCGCACTGATTCAACTCCCGCGAGAATGCTCGCTTATATAGTCAGTGGAATCTTTCCACAAGATTCTCGAACACGCTAGAGCTATTTCAACACACTTTCTGGAGGAGGGGGGAGAAATAACTTCCAGAAGGTTCTAGTTATCTTCCGATAACGTGGCCGGTGTTTACGCTGGCGAGAGGCACTTATATTGTTTACTCCGACCGCCCGGCGCCGACCTCCCGATAATCTTGGGCCATAACCATTACAGTGTCACAATATATTCATAATACAATTTCGCTCCGAATTCATTGGATATTGCTATTCAGAGATGTTTGTTCATTCCTTGTGGATATGACTGAATTTTTATGGTATTTCAATCCGAAGGGTTAAAACGGAGCTTAAAATCTTTACACTTGGGACTTTTTGTCGTCTATGGCTTTCATGTCACCTAAGTACCCTCTGATTTCGTTGAATATTGACATTAAAGAAACTTGCGTATTAGGCCCCAGCAAAAACAATAGATTACCTAACGTTGTCAAAATGTTGTATCTGTACTTTCAAAATTTACATACAAATGCACAGTACCTCCAGACAGTATTCGTCTGCACTTCAAAAAAATTCTAGCAGCCAAATTAACGAAGAGAAAATTCTCACTTCATCTTATATTAAACTGGCTTATCCGACGTTGCACGGTTGCTCTTTAAATTCGAATGATGACTTAATTTCATTTACCTCCCGCCGTTATTTATGAAATTATTGAAGGTACAATGTTCTAAAAGGTTTTTTATGGTGAATTCTCCTTTCATCCCTTTATCATTGTGATTTTGTACAATTCCGGCTATTTTCAATAACGGATGAAAAATCCCCTGATATTCACGCAAAAGGATGCAAAACATCGGCAGAAAGTCTCCTTCCTTAACCTCATCCCAACAGTCTTCCAAGTTCTGGAAATGCTGCATAGCCTAGAAGTATCCTTTGGGTGGAACGATGATCCATCGGAATGACCGAGTAATTTTTTTAGATAATCACAGTTGGTGATATTTCTGTTTGGTCCCATAGTTATTTAATAACACAAAAGCTACATAGTTTTCATATAATACACACTTATATCCTTAACACATAAACAACGAAATAGCGGTGAAGCTGGTGAATATGAAGATTCCCACTCCCAGGCTACCAAATTAACCGCTTCGGAAAAGAAGCGGAATTTGCAACCACCGAGAAAAATAATATTCTGAGTTGTTAATTATAAAATATTGGTTGACTGATTTCTAATTCTAGCTGGACATAATTTTCTTTCCTTATTCAATTATTTAACATACTCTGCTAACGATCTTGTTTATAGCGTACAAGTGAAATAACCAAAACTATCTTACATGAGGTTTATTAAAATATTTTGGCATTGGCATCTCATGCGTATCATAGCGTTATAATCAGATTCGATTCTGTTTTGTTTTGCTGTGTCTTATTGCTAAATCGTGACCATCTACATGTATTGCTTGGAATGAAATATCCGCGGCATTTTCTTATTTTACATGCATATTCTGTGGAGTAACAACTACTATTTTCTACTCCATGGCATTCTCAACTAAAAGATAAAACCCTCTTCGCAAGCATGTTCTTCTATAACTCCAGTTTATTCGTATTAAAGTACAAGGGCTTTGTAAATACTTTTTAACCTTTTAGTAATTTATAAAATATTAGCTGTTTTATAAACCATGTCCGTGAGAAATAATTGGCCTTTTCAATGGTGAAAGAATTATCAAAATTGTTGAATGTTTTTTAGATTACCTTACATGCATACATACACCCATACACATGCATACGCATTTTCTATCTTATTAATACAAATAAAGCTAAAAATAATTACAATTCTTGAAGAAACGCCAGAAAATGCAAACTGTAATACCATTTGTTCTTTCTACATATTAAAAGTGGGAATTTTTTTCTGGCTGCTAGAAGTTTTTTAGGTGGAGACGAATACTTTCTGGAGTCACTGTACGCTTTGCGAAAAACTTTGAACCTTTAGGACAAATAAAGAATTATGGGATTAATCATTCATACTTTCAATGCGTTATAATCAGTTAGGCACGGTTTTACTTACCCTGACAAAATTTTATACATTTACATCCGGCAAAAGTTATAGGCTACCTTACAATTTTTTAAAAAGTTCTCCTACTCGTATTTTGAGCCCTTTAATCAGGGGAAGTTAGGATAAAAGGACCAAGATGGGCAAATAAGCCAGTGGGTTCCATTTCTCTGTGTAATGAGATAGTGTAGCAGTGAGGAGCTGGGCATATAAGTTTGCTAATAATGCTGTGATAGTATAGGAATAAATGTTCAATTCCACCCACTTCATAGACCTCAAGCTGTGTAATTCGGCATTGCACGGATGCATTCTCTAAGAAAGGGGTTTAAAATGAGACTGAGATGAGTTTTATAGTCGTGAGTGGCCTACAATTTTCGCTCGTAAAGCGTAAGTGTCCATAGCCTTGTCCATATTGGTCAAGTGCAGATTTGTACAGTGGTGAAAAAAAAATGATTAAACGCACTCTGTGAGTGGTACTTATTCCATCTACACTTCGGTTTCAAACGAGATTCACGCGAGTCCTTTTCCAAGCGTTCCAATAGTGGCAAAAACAATACCCATGGTATTCCTTATCATCTGTCCAACGCATAAATAGGAGGCGAGTTAAAACACCTTTACCCTTTTATTTGTTCCGTGACAACGAAGGAGGGGTGATGGAGCAAGTTAATTAACTTCCCCTCTTTCTTCAAAGCCAATGTGTCATTAAAACGCAAACGTATGTCTGTCTATCTGTCTGATGCCATGCTCATTGTTTGTTACACAAATAAGAGCAGCAACCAAAACTCGGTTGACGAACACGACAAATGAACTAAACCCATGTAAGTCATCGAGTATCCGTAAAACGATAAGTGTCTTAACCAAGAAATCCATGGCTATTTTATTGCCTTGCTTGTTAATTGGACGTGGGAACAGAACACATAAAAGGTAAGAGTAAATAGCTCAGAGGTAAGGTATGCGCTTCGCGCATTGGCAACACGTGTTCAAATCTGGGTGATTGCTAATTTATTCCCCCTTTTACATCTTCTTTGTTTTCGTCTTGACGGCATATATCGTATTTTTACATTAAACCTACACATAATTTCCAAAATATTATGCTATTAAATGCGTATTATTTATAGAACATGTTAATACCCTGCAGTTGTATATCATAGCCAACCCTTCCAAATATTGGCGATAAGGCCCAATAGTTTTGTCATGCGTTCATGGAAACGTCAACGGTGAAACATATATTGAAATACTCCTACATGTTCTCCGCACGACAGCGTTATCCTAAAAGAATTATTATATTCCAGCAACATAACCATTCGATCCATAGAGTTCAAAGCTGGTTTTCGGAGCACACGGATATTTTTGAGCAGATGCCATGGCTTCTGAAGTCAGCAGATTTGAATCCATAGAACATGTTTGGGCGAAAATAATGTACTTCGGTTTTTTTTTTTTTTTTTAAGGTTAGTGTCATTTAACCCGTTAGGTCATATCGGACGATGAATGAAATGGGTGAAATGATCCTCAAATGGGCCCAGGGTCCATACAGCTTAAAGTTATCCGAGATTCGTCTTTTCGAGATAAGGAAAAATCCCGAAAAAAACCCTTATCTGGATAACTCGCCCTAACCGAGATTCAAACTCGGGACCTCTTGAATGTGAGGCAGCCACCACAGAGGCAGTCAGGCGAAAATAAAGAAGCTTTCCCGGTGTCCCAGGTTCTCTAATGTTACACAGCTCTGGTATGCCATAGGAGACCTTTGGGAATCACTAACAAAGAATACCAATTATTTCAGGAACCTGGTGCATTCCAAGCCCCGAAGATTAGGGGCAGAGATACAAAAATATTAGACGTTTTATTCTTATTTCTGATTGCCTTAGTTTAATCAGATTTTTTCAGATGTTTTATAATATATATATATATACATATATATATATATATATATATATATATATATATTTAAACGCCACCGAAGTTCAAATCGTTATGTAGAATTAGGTTTTTATATTATTTATTTTTTTCGAGAACAGCAGATAAATAGCTCAGAATCACAGAATGAATATAGACCTAAAACATAATCTGCATAAATATACAAAGTGACTATATGAAAAGTGCATGAATAAAAAGTACATGCGGGTTGCCAGGTTCGAACCGTCTTTTCAGACAGTACGCCAAAACTCAAATCTAGAACTCTGGCATCAAGTCACTTCAAGGACGTAAAATAATTTTACTATTCTCCCGTTATAAAGTCATGTAACCAAAGCTTCATATCGAAAGGTTTGGGTTTGTTTTTCAGTTTTTTTTTATATAACCTAATACATTGTAACTTAGCTGTAGTGTTACGTAAGTTGGTTTGTAGTGGGGCACATTGCACGTGTGAACTAAGCCCTGATAACTTCATGTATTTCCGTGAGGCCGTAGTGATACTTTGAAGTTTCACAGCGCTCATCTGTTTTCCCAGCACTCTGACATAAGGGGTTAAAAAACTCAGTAATGAGTTTTTCTTTTTAAGTTTTAAGGTATCCTATAATTTTTTCTAATTCCTATAACTCAAGTGCACAAATTAGTGCCCTGATTGGCAAAGCAGTATTAGATGTGTTTATAATGGGGTTGAAAATTAGGACTAAGCGATTTGTTTCCATTGAAAATTAGGGCTGGGTACTGTTTGGAGGTTGTAATATTACCTATAATTTTTGCTAGGTCCTATAGTATAATTGTGCAATATGTTGACCAGATGGTTTAAACAGCACAGATTTCTATATAAAGAATTTTAAATACCGTAGTGTTAGGTTTTGACAGTTATAAGGCAGTGTATAATTCTCGTCAGGTCCTATAGTATAAGTCGAGGAACCTATTTAAAGAGGCTCCGAACCTCCCAAATTATATTAGCATTTTAATAATTCAAAAATAAATAGAAAATCTAAAATCCGCTATAGAAACATAACATCAAATTACTTAGCTTTTATAGGACGTTAAGGCTAGAAGATTAATGCAAGTTTTTCCTGGTACTTATGTTTAACATTACTCAAAGTCAGCAACAACGACAATGTGTCTAATATGTAAGGGTATTTCTTTAGACGGAGTGCGGTTCAGAATCGTCTTTTCAGTCATGCCTGCAGTGTTAAGAATTGCGCCCGGAACAAAACAGAATATAACAAAAAGTTTCCAGGTAGAAGACACTTCTATTAAAAATAGTACTATATCTCTTGCAAAATTTAGAAAATGTACCAACGATATGCCGTTTCTTTGTAAGAGCTATAAACGCAAATTTTCAACAAGCCATGCATCTTTGTTCTATGTGTTTGGTCCTGCAGTCAAAACAAACTAAGGGTATTGTGGCGGCATGTTTCCGTGAAACCTTTTATCTGCCTCTTTCCCTTCCTTCCTTCCTTGCTTTTCCTAATAAACTTCACTGTGTTGTCAATTTATTCAGTTTCACAGTAGCCCAATATGGCATAAACGTCTAAACGTTAAGAAACCGCAGTAAATACAACATAAGATATGCACAGGTTCCGTATGGCTGAGTCGAACAAAAAATTCGGCAACATAGGTATGTGACCAGTGACTGTCCCCAAGCTACAAGGTCATTGGCACCTTTCAACTGCAACCCTCCTCAAGCTGTTAGGTCATTTGAGAAGAATAGGGGCCTTATTCACTTGTTCATTTCTTTCAAACGGCATATCGTTTGTACCTTTTCTAAATTTTGCGGGAAATATACCTATTAAGAATAACGCTTCCTAGGTTGCTAAGACATTTTCTTTCGCTAGAGGAATCAGAAATAGTAATGGCTCTACGTCTTGTAGAAATTTGATCGGCACTATGTGGGCAGAATTGGAAACAAGTGAAAATATATTATTGGATAATTACCTGGAAAATACAATCCACTACTCAAAATGGACATTCCACATTGCTATCGATATGATCATGGGTAGGCATTCCCGTTCTCTTACCCGGTGTATGGGAACCAAAACGTTGCACGTTGTTTTACTTTCCGTTTTCGTATTATTGTGAACCAACCTGTAGTGGTACAGTTTATGCAGAATACTCGTGCTGTTGGTGACATCGGCCCGTTGTTGCAAGATGCAGAGTGTATTGATATCTTTAGACCTATGAAATACTGAAAACTGACTTCGAGCCTGACATATCGTATACTGACATACATAGAAAGTGGCCCACAATGGAACGCAGTTGTTTATGTTGGTACTGACAAATCTAGCACCACTACCACCTTAATAGAAGAGCCCAATGACCTCTTCTATTCCTTGAGCGTAATTGTAGTCACTGGACTGGCACGGTACTTTACCTCCCCCAAAATATGGCCGAGCTGCGAAGGATAACTCCTCCTCCACCTCTCCAATCACCCATTCCAGACACATACGCTGATGCACTTAGGGCACCCCTAAAACAAACAACTACACAGAGTACAAGCCAAATTTGGCACCTTTGTACCTAAACAAAAGCCAGACAATACGTATACACACACTTACACAGGGCTTTGACAGGAAATACAAGCCTACACACATCTGCACTGTACACACCACACATCACTCCGGTGACTTCACGATCAAGATGTTTAGCCTGAATGACCATCATAATATGATGGAACACCTCAAGTCAGAGGGCGCACAATTTTATCTCCTCCCGCACCCAGAAAGTAGGATCACTAGATTTGTCATCAGAGGACTGTGCGCCCCGTCCAGCGGAGAACGCATAAAGCAGGAACTGGCACATCATTAGAGCCGTGCAAATGCACTTTAGGAATAGGAGCAGGCATCCCTTCACGATGTTCCTTGTTGAACTAGAGGACACTTAAAAATTGCATCATTCAGCTATCCTGAAGATGAGAACGATGCACGTTCCCGAAACGTCGGTTTCTAACGAACTCTACACCTGGCTGGAAGGAAGCCCGAGAAAATCTAGAGTACCTATTCACAATGGCAGGAAAGCTTCAGCTCATATTTCATTTATATGGCAATTTTATTATAAGTGTGCAATAGAAGTATCTAAACAATTCTGGAAACCTACTGTGTTAATTGATCCCACATCTCGTATACCACTTTTCCTTCTGGCAATTGCAGCCTGACAATTCCTCTTGCTGTGGAGGAAAAAAGTTTTGCAGTCATCCCAGTTTTGAGAAGTAGGTTTATACCATCACCATCTTCTGGTGTAACGTTTCAAACGAAATTGTATTGTGCATTAATAAAATGCATAGGGATGCTGAATTTAAGAAGCGATATCGGTTTACTAAAGCCGCTGTTGTAGTAATCTAATGCCTCTGCTAAACAACGTAACCTTAACAAACAGAGGTTATGAAGTCGCAACATGAGACAGGCTTACTTGAAAAAATTATGTATAGAATCTCAGCGCTATTATACTATCCATATGTTTTCTGTTCAGACGTTTTCCCATTTATGTTGTCCAAAGTTCTTAGGTCCCTAGAAAACGAGATTCCGCTGCACTTATTCAGAATCATTTAATAAAATCTTAAAAATAAAATGCGGAAATATTTATGCAATAAATAAAGTACATCTCTGCAGTGTTTTACTTGATCAAATTGCCTATTTTGCAGAATTACCACCACTGCAATGGATAATTTAACAAGTCACACGTCTTTACCATCATGGGAAGTTGATTCGGTTCTTCTCAGGATTATGAAAGCAGATGAATACATATATCATGAAAGAGATACGTTGGATTATCAAAATCTTGGACGGAGGTTTACCGATTTCAAGTGTAAAACCGCTGTTAATGCCAAACATTGTAAGTTATTGGGTATTTTTGCTTTTCTGATTACTGCTAAATGGTGTAATAATTGCAATTTTGATTTGTTTCCATGCATGCATATACACAGTGTGCATGTTGTAAATGCTTCTAGCTACTAAACTTTACGCTAGAAAGTCAGGTTTTCAGTTTTAAAACAGTCCACGAGTAAATACCACTTACGGCCAGTACATCACACAGCATCCGATTGTCTGCATTGTACGATGTCTTTGTATCTCAGCACAAACTCTTTTAGGTTGTTTCTTTCCTGTTCGCTGAAATGTTTTCCTTTTGGCATGTTTTCGTCTTAACTAATGTAACTGTATAACTATTAGTACAAACCCTTAACTAAATTTACAATATACTTGATTTTAAACGAAAGTTAACTAATTAATAAATGTATCATTTAAAACCCGCAAACTTTTACCACGTGCTCAACAGCTGTTGTGAACAAAACTACAATGAAAATGAAAATAGCGGCTGGCCATGTGGTGACCTGCATGTTCGTATACACATTCCTTCGCGCATCCGAGTGGCTGTGAAACAGCTGAACCATGTTGGCATATGTGCTTCGGAAATAAATAAGCGTTTAGGGCTGAGCATATAAGTACCGTCTATGTATACCAAATGGTAATAAGCGTTTCCTTATCAGAAGGAAATACTTATTGCTTAAGCATCCCCTTTTCACGTAAGCGACGACTATGGATTCGACCCTAACTACTTTTTCAGCGACCTTTCACTGCTTTTAGCTACACCAACATGGCAACTCTGCCGACAAACCATCACTCTAAGGTACAAGGTGGTACTTTAGCTTATTGTTTGCCGTAATTTGCAATGTATTGTGATCAAAATTTGAGGTTCAAATGAATTTTGAGATTTTAACCTGTTGCTAAAATCTTGTACACATTATATGCTTTGATTTAACATACTTGAAGCATAAGGATAAAGGAAAGAAAAAATGTATAAGGATGATCTGCAACAGGTACGTGCAAAGCACTTTGCATTCTGTACGATCCAACGCAGTACATATTTAAGGAGGTGGGATATACTCCTAAATTAATGAAAACAGTGAACATTTAAATTTGTGTAATTGGTTTTTAAACTTTTCCTTGTTATATTAGAAATATAAACCATTAAAAGCTCTTCTATGATCCTTAACACCTCATCTTGCAGCCATTTTTTGTTTTAGTATTTGAATGAGCTAGCTCCAACAGGGCTTTTTCTCGGAAATATGTTTATATAGGTTATGGGTTTAATAGTGGCTAGTGATCTGGTATGGCTGCAGCACTCCAGCTGATTGTACCTTGCCAACCTAACAAATTTCAACGCGCAAAATTTTAACAATAGGATAAAAGTAATCATGCGCTTATCACTCCGATGATGATGATGAAGAACCTCCCTCACATGGCAGCATACGAGCATTATTATTATTATTATTATTATTATTATTATTATTATTAGAAAGGGGTGTGTCTGAGGGAGACTAATATCGTGCTATGATGTTAGAGGGCGGAGGGTGCTTTCCACTGGATGAAAACTCGGTTGTCCAAGCTCGTCAATGGCAAAATGTACACTTTTATTCTTGTACATATAATTTTGGCATTGTCTATGTGTCCAGCTGTCATTAGGCTAGTACTTGGGTAATACTGCAACTCACTGTTAGTTACAGTGCCCCATAGGGCAGTAAGTGCATTCCTCTCATAGAGGAATTCTGATTTTGAAACAATTATTTAAATCCAACAGTGCGTTGGGCCAATACGTAGGGATGTGGAACGTACAGCATTATCTTAATAGAAATTATGATACCTTACTTAACATAACTATGATCATCCAGGTTAATTTAAAGAAAGATAATCTGTCATAAGGTTCAGCAATGAAATAAGGCTGGTTCACAACCAACAAGAACGGTAACCAGAACGAGAACGAGAAAGTTGAAATACATGTATTCAAATGGAGTGTTCACAATCGACGGGAAGCCTTCCCGGGCCCCGGGAACGGGAAAGAAGAGTTGCCCAACTTTTAACTTTCCCGTTCTCGTTCCCAGGCACGGCATATTAGATCCATATTGTGCATATTAGGTTCTTCATTCTAGAGGTTATTCTAGGCGGCCGTGACATGAAACAGCCACTAGTGCCCTCCATAGTCGCAAGCTGGAAACACGAAACTGGAAGGAATTAGTAGTAAATGTGCTTCCAAACCTCATCCCGACACCCGCAAATCTAATCAGCGTTGGTTCCTCTGGTGAAGGGGTCATTTGTAGTTTGTTTATATGCAACTAAAAACTGGCTATTACCTAAAAAAATGGCAAAAGCTACAAAGAAGAGCTAAAACCGGTGGAAATGAAAAAAGAACAATAAACAATTTTAATGTATGTCATTAAATAAGTGAATAAAAGCTTGGCATAAGTAGAGGGATCGGAATTGTAATGAATATGCATTTAGATAATGTTTATTTTATCGAATTTTGACGTTGGCTTGCCTAAATTGGAAGTAGGTGAGAAAATATCATTGGTCAGTTAAAAACAAATGAAATCCCAATGCGCAAAATCGATTTTCACTTTGTGATCGATATGCATTCCCGTTCTCGTTACCGGGCTGTTGTGAACCAATATCTTGCATGGTGCATTGCTTTCCGTTCTGGTTACCGCTCTCGGGCGGTTGTGAACCAGCCTATAATTTACTCTTTACACTTTGCAGATAGCCAGGTAGTTTTAGCTCATGATTATGATGATTTACAGTATATGTGTAGACAATTAATTGAATATGATCAATGGTGATTAAAAATATATTTTCAGAATTCAAAGTATATCAGAGTGTCTACTGATACTGGAAATATACTGAACGTTCTTTACATACTAGATATACTGAAAAAAGTGAATGAAATGTCTGTATAACAGGGAAAAAAACACAAATATCACGTTGCTTCCTAAATGAAAGATATGGGCTGTAAAATGCAGTGGTAGGATTATTTCTACACACTATCAGACTGTTATCGCTGTGTAAGCTACATAAAATCGGTGACACACATTGTAAAGACATACCAGGCACTGGAAGGAGCTTTGGGACTACTGCCTTGCGTGCTATAACACATTTCAATAATTGTTCTTGGCAGTGTTTCAAGTTCAAGAGAGGTGTATATTGTGGTGGTGTTTTTGCTGATTGCGTCACTGAGTCACTTTACTGTACCTTTCAAATGGGAAGAGTTTTGCACCCTTGCAAATCAGATGCTGTTACTAACTTTGCACTGCCGTGGCGTCACCCCCACTCTTTCCATATTTCCCTCTCACTTGCACACTGTGTAGTACAAGGTAATGTAAGTACCTCATGAGAAACACTAGCTTTACCTACACCACACACTTTAGCAGTAATTGCTGAGCATTTTTTAAATCCAGTTGATTTCTCCCTTCCTTGTTGCATCTTTTAAAAAAATGTGTTTACCTTAAAAATAATATTTTGAGCCTGGCTGCGCAATACCTGCTTTTTTGACTAACCACTAAATTCTTCACTTAAGGCCACTACCTGAATTCGTGCCTGTTTAATTGCTACTTAAAGCACTTGAACAGAGAGAAAAAACAAATTTCTGGTGCTTGTTAAATGTAATTTATTTAATACCATCCTGCAATAGTTGCATTACAGTACTATGTAATTACAAATATTTATATGTGCATACAAATGATGGCCATTTCAGTGCCTATAGGCTATGATAAAATATGTGGGTGTGTTTATTCATTCACATAATGAGCCAAAGTTATGTGGTTTTCACGGTTATGTTACAAACATTACCCTCTACCTTGCTTGTGGATTAATTTTTGCAAAATTAGAATATTTGGACCTAGTGTAAGTGGTAATTATTAGAGGCAGACTCACTTAACACATGGCACTTCCTACTAGTGGGAACACAGTATGACAACACTGCAAGTCTCTGATTGGTTCACGGTCTTATGGCACTCAAAGACAGACATCATCTTATTTGAAAACAATCTTAGAATTATAGAAACAATATAATATTGTGAAAAAGAAAATTCCTCTGTATAGTGTATATGGATGTAATGTGAAAAGTAAACTACATAGGGGATCTCATTTTCATAATTTTCCAAATGGAAATGCATATCACAAACGATATGAGGTTTGAGTAGAAATTTGCAAAAGAAAAAAGAACTGGATACACTAAAAGGAAGTGATAAACCTACACAGTTTGCAGGGGATGGTATGACTCCTCAGGATTTTCAGCCAAAAGTTTTCTGTATTTTGTCATGGATTTAAATTCCTGCAAAATTTTTTACTTTGAACTTCTTCAAAGAGGTATGGTGAAAGGCGATTTGAAAAGGCTGCTGGTGACAACATAATGACTAGGCTTATAAACAGGAAATGTGTAGAATTAAAGTTTTTCTCTCTTACAGACATAAAGGTGTAAGATATCTGTTAAAAACTCAGTATCTGGAAGTTGAACATGAATAAATTCAACGTACCTATGTCATTTGTTTGAAAGTCCAAAGGAGAAAATTAAAACTGTAGGGGGAAAGAAATACCCAGAGCTGATGGCATGAAAGGCCAGTGTAAATACCATTTATGGTGGGCTGCACAAAACCGTAATTAGAATGCTACCATTTTAACTGAAAAGCTCTTGTTTATTTTTCACCATATAAAATGAACATAAAAAGCTGGAAAAAGTGAATGAATATCTTGTGAACGTGATGAATTATTGGAAGAAGAGTAAGCAAATAAATAAATATATAAATAAATCATGGATTAAAGGACAATCAAATGCCTAAAATGGTCTGAAGAAATTTCTTTTAGATAACTTCTTAAAATATTTGGCTCATATTCAATATTATACACATACTGTCACTTTAGAAAGTTATCACAATCTTTGTCTCAGATGTGCATACATTTTTCATATATTGACCTTAGACTTACATCCATGATGGCAGTGCTAGATCACCATTTCAACATAAATTAAAAAACAAGACTGGTGTCAGTAGGTGATGTTCCAAAGCATCTGGCTCTCCAATAATGATAAATAAATATGAGGAATCTAACGAAGAGTAGAAACTGCTGATAATGAGTGAAACAAAGCAAAAGAAAAATAAAAAATCTTTGTATCCACAATGTGTGGATGATTACCAGACGCAGCAATTGATCTGTCACTAATTAGTGAATATGATAAATAAACAAACTGGAAGTGGTACTCAGTGAAGTGAAATGATGACTTACTTAAGTAACATTGAGACAAAATTAACACTTAATGCTTCGCCAACTTTACATACACATAGAACATGTTTCATAGATGTTGTCTGCATCATCAGCTACATTCGACTGCTGGAATGACTTGATGTGTTCCCTTTGGTATCCTGAGGCTCTCCTACTGGACCTCTGATAAATCTATGGAGTGGGTTGTCTTCGGTGGGGATTACAAAATTAATTAGTGTTGACTCATATTTTTTCAAGAAAATCTTCTCCCAAGTTTCAAGTTCTATTGGTCTTTGTACTTGTTTCAAGAGATGGATGCTGTTTTCAATGTTGTGGCTGGAGTTCCAAAAATCCCCAATCTATACAGACTTCCCAAAATTCATGAAGCAGGAAACAAAATGTGCTTAAACGTAAACAACAATATAACTCTACATCTTACAATATAGCAAAATGGCTTTTAAAGAAACTCCAAAGCTTCCCAAAATAAAACAGTCTGAGCATAAAAAACTTGCTGGAACTTGTCCAAAATGTAAAACACATGGAACTAGCTCACACTGATATTTTAGTTTCTTTAGATGTAAACTCACTCTTTCCCAGGAAACCATGCCACAAATTAATGCAGTTCTTCAGCCATTAGCTGGAATCCATTGAATTGAAAACAGAAGAAATTGAAGAATACATCAGGCTCACAAACTTAATCATCAATCAAGCTAAGTTTGCTTTTCAAGGGAAAATATTTAAGCAAAATTCTGGTCTGATGATGGGAAGCCCTTATCATCTCTCCTGGTTCACCTTTCTATGAGTTTCTTTGGGATTCAGATTACAACTGCTTTCCCCCACACTTTCAAGGCATGGTTCCGGTAGATTGATGATATACTCGCAATAGTAAATGAAAAACTAGTAGAAGGCACTCTGAAACTTTTAAATCTACAGATTCCAGAAATTAAATTCATAATGGAAAAAGAAACAGGAGGAACGCTTCCCTTCCTAGACCTAAGATTTACCAGAAACAACAATAAGCTTGATTTTGGAATACACAGGAAAGATACACATACAGACAGACATATAAAAGCAAACAGTTTCAACCCTATCAACCACAAGCATGCCATCATAAACAGCCTACTACGAGTCATTCCACGTCAAGTTGCACAAATTTTCACAAAATCTGACCATCATGTCTCCAATTCACTTCAAATTTTGTCAATGGATTACAAAATCAAAGTGAATTATGTTTTAAATTCTTATTTTTTTTTAAATCACAATATTTTTAAAAATATTGCGCAATCCAACTTGTGAAAAGCGGCACACCTCTCTACCTTTAAATTAGAATATCTCACAGAATTTCAATCTGATGATAAAATTATGCTATAAAGTGCAATGCAAAGCTTAATATGTAATCTTTTACTTAGTATTTATTATAATTGATACAATTAACTATTTACATCAATTTTTAAAATCCAAACATTTTAAAACTATCCCTATTAACACCCAAGTTTAAATTTCTATAAAAATTATAAATAAATTTCTTGTAGTTTTTGTATATATTTCCATATAAAAAGATGGGATCATGTATAGCAAATTTTAAATAAAATAACTTAGAAAGCGGTGCTTAATGGGATTACAGTGCAGCACAGCTGGAGAGTGGCAGCAGCAGCATCAGTCTGTCATTGGATGCCTTGTCAACTGTTCAGACCACTTTAGTTACACTAGTTTGTTCACATGTAACTTAAACTTGGCATACAGTTGAGTAACATTCAAACTTTCAATCTTATCCAATGGGAGGCAACTGAACTACAATTTAAATGTGCAGTTTTTTCCCTTCAGGCTCAAGCGATTACCATTCTGGTTAATATTGCATTATTGATTGATGGAATAAATGAATTTAGCTCTAAGGTACCAGGGATCCCTTTCGCATTGCTGTATCTTACCTTAAAATGGGCACTATGTTCAAAACTACTTCTGGATTATTCACCGCATTGGCACCTTTTTTTTCTTTTTTTTTGACATTGCATAGCTTTAGGTCTGGTGACAAAGTTAAGTTCTCCATTTTACAGCTTTTAAGCATATTGCGGGTAACTAAGCTTAATGATTTCTGCCTTGTGTTATGCTTGGAAACATTAAATGGATTGAAGCAATAGTCATAGCTACGTTTTTCAGTTCACTCATTATGCACTTTCAGAAATCACAGAGCTAAGAATGAACTTCTAACGCAAAAAGCTGAACACAAAGTAACATTTAAAATGAAACAGTGGAGAGAGATTTTATAGAATATCAGAGTTAGTTGCTAAGTTACACTGAACACCAGAAGTGATAGCCTATCATGTTTGTACTGCGTAACCCATCGGCCGGCGTGGTGTGCTGCTGCAGTGTAAAGCTCTCAGTCAGCAGTCTATGCTCAAAAACCCTATGCGCTAACACAAATAAACTGTTTAAAAGCATGCTTCTAAGGAAGATCCCATCCTGATATTAACAGATTTAAAACAAAATATACTACAGATTCCTCCTGTATTTTTTCAGATTTTAATATTAGAAGGTTAAATATGATATTGCGGTTTGAAATATTCATACTTAAAAAGTGATTGTTTTCTTATTTCGAAAAAATATTATTTTACATAAGGAAAAGCACAATGTTTTATCTGAAAAACAATGTATTGTTCTTATTCCTGACCTTTCTGTATTCCGAGAATAAATTACTTTTATGTAACGTTGTGTGCATGTAAGAAAAATGTTAAGTATACTGCAAATTTTAAAATAATTTGATTTTCTGCAAATTATAAAATACGTGTCCATTTATTTTATGTGTAGAACACGTAAACTAAAATTAAAAAAATTCAGAGAAAGTGATGTTTTATGTGTGTCTGGTTTGATGTGGAATGACTCCTACACAGATTACTCAACATCCCATTAAATGAGACAGAATACAAGAAAGAATTAAAACACATAGAAACAACGGCAGAGAACAACAGTTTCAAGTCATTGGTGCATAACAAATTACAGAAATTAAAAAAGAAGAAACAGATATCAGACACAACCATTACAGCAGAAAAAGAAAAGAAAAGTTTAAAAAAAATCACTTACCACACAAAGTTCATGAGAAAATTCCAAAATATTTTCCAAGGTTATAACATATGCTAACCCCACAAAACAGATACAGTATAAAAAAATTAAATCAAACAGATCTAATGTAACACCTTCAAATAAACTGGGAATTTATAAAATTATCTGTGGAGATTGCGAGAAAATTTACATAGGATAAACTAAAACGAACATCGAAACCCGTCTCAAGGAACACCTTAGGCACACAAGTACAAACACACAGAAAAATCAGCAGTAGCATACCATTTTTTGAATTCCAGCCGCAATATTGAAAACAGCATGCATGTTTTGAAACAAGTACAAAGACCAATAGAACTTGAAACATGGGAGAAGATTTTTTTGAAAAAATATGAGTAAATGATAATGAATTTTGAAATCCCTGCCGAAGACAGCCCACTCCCAGTAGCTCAGCTTCAAGATTCCAAAGGGAACACATCAAATCATTCTGGCAGTCGAATATAGCTGCTGATGCAGATGTCTGTGAAATGTGTTCAATGTGTAAGTAATGTTAGTGAAGCAATAAGTGTTAATTTTGACTCAAGTTACTTAAATAAGTCAATATTAGTAAAGTCTAAAGCCTACATATACTCCACTGGGTTCTAGAAATTTATTTATATTATTAGCATTACAGATGATGGTATGATGACTCTTCTTCTGTGTCCAATAGCAGTCCATGAATCCATGCTGTAACTTTTGTAACAGGAATATTGCCAAGTCTTATTAGTAGGATTATTGGAGGTAAGTTTTCTTTAGCTCTTATTTTTGTTTTTAATGCTAAATTATGCCTTGCAATCTATAATTAATTTGCAAAGATTAGGATGCATTGTTATTGAAATAGTCAGCCTTCATCAATTTTGTGTTTTCAAAGTCTGGGCAACATTACACTTTCCACATAATTATTCATAGCTATATGTTCATTGCATGTACCAATGGTAAGAACCAGCACACTGTCTTGGAATCATGTCAGAGTGGTGTAACTCTTCGAAACTCAATTTTTTGGGTTCAAATTGATAAAATCGGATACCATGTTCACTCATTTTAAAAGCAGATGGAAAACTGATCCATATCACCTAGTATTAACTGGATTATAAGAAGTGATTGGTTAGTTTTTAGATGTGCTCTTCTGTTTATAGAGATAAATTATAACCTCCTCTAATTAAAATCACATATTGGCCTTGCCTGTCATTTCAAGTAGCTTGTAATACTGCATTCCTGTTTATAGTGCTTATCTCAATTCCCAGTAGCTGGCTGATCTGATGATGTCATGCATGTATTGAACATGCTGTAATGTGATAACCATTGACGTTAGAATGATGAAACTGCATGTGTTACTAATTATTACTGATGACAGATACACTAATGTGACGAACGTAATATTTGTTGTTGTGTTTCATTCTCCCTTAATGTCCATATTGCTTGATCCTGGTTCATTTGTATCCTGTTGTTAGAAATTTTGAGGCTGTGACCAAAACAGATCTCTAGCTTCAGCTGCAATATTGTTGAATATTTTCATACAAGTAAATTTGTTCTGAAATGTGAGAGGCCTTGTGGTATATTGTTAGCATTTAAAATTCTTGCAGTGACAACTTGACCATTCAGCTCTGTCTGATACTAATAGCTTGAGGCTTATCTACATTTGTGGAGAAATGGCTGAAACTAGTGACTTGGTGTATTTGTTTCCATTACAAGTTCAAAAAGAACCAGTCTAACTTCTGAACATCATTCAGTTCCATCTTCTGTTCCAGCAATTACTGCCTTATTTAAATGGGAGTTCTCTCTGAGTTACCTGCTTAGATCACTCAAGCAATAACTTGCAACGGTGAAGTAGTAAACTGAAAACCTAATCACAAGAAAACTGTATGACCTACAGGAAAAACTTAAATTGTAATCTTGTGGTGCAGGCCTGTCATCACCCTCTGCATTAAATAGTGCATGAGAATGTGATTCTAGTTTTGTGCACTGCAGTTGTCTGCATGTCTGCCAAATCCTAAGTTTCCCAAGTAGTGGTGAAGTATACTTGTAGGGAATTGACTTTTTTATTACAAGAGTTTCCAGAAGCAAGTAGTGGTGTTGAAGTGATAATCGCATATTATCCCAAATATACTGATTTTATAAGGTGACAAAAGATAAATTGATCCTGGCAGAATAGTTGCATTTGTTGAGCAATGTCAAAGGAACAGTGACAGGAACCAGAATAAGAACAAGGTAACCATGGTGCAGGAGGAATATTATCTCTTCTTTTCAGAGCTTCTCTGGTTTCGTTTACTGTTTCCTTATAAAATGACCTCTCTGTCATTACCATTCCTAAGTGGTCTCTCATATTCTTAGTATGGTATAAAATATTAATGCAAGTCAGCAATGTAATTCACTAATTTAAAAATAAAAAATTGTATGTGCATTAACAAGTTTCAAAGCAGTTTAAATGGTGGTTAATGCATATATTAAAAACCACCTTCACAATGTACATCCGTGGACAAAAAAACATTAGTCATGTCTTGAACATCAAATTTTTCTAAGTCCTACACAGCGCAGCGCCTTGTTTACACCATATGCAATACAGTTGTGTAGCTGCTACAGAAAGTTGTTGTACAGCACTATTAAACATGCTACCTTCCATGTTAGTAGTGCTCTGAAGCACTGTGACAAAGCATAGAGTACTTCTGTGGTTAAGATTGCAGGTTCACTTCTCGCATGTAGCAAACACTGTTTTTCTTCCGTTAATAATGTTTAATCAACACATAGTGACTAATTTTGAAGATTTAGAAGCTGGTAACAGTGATGTGTCATAATTTAAAATAGAGAGTTGAGGGTTGTTACACTACATCACTATGCTATTCTTACTTGTTCAGTGTTTATTCTTTGCTTCTTATAGACTTGTAAGTCCAATTATTGACTAATCTTGAAGATTTAGAAGCTGGTAACAGTGATGTGTCATAATTTAAAATAGAGTTGAGGGTTGTTACACTACTTACACTTCAAGTAAGAATAGCATAGTGATGTAGTGTAACAACCCTCAACTCTCTATTTTAAATTATGACACATCACTGTTACCAGCTTCTAAATCTTCAAAATTAGTCAATAATTGGACTTACAAGTCTATAAGAAGCAAAGAATAAACACCGAACAAGTAAGAATAGCATAGTGATGTAGTGTAACAACCCTCAACTCTCTATTTTAAAATAAAACATAGTGACTACTTATTTTCGATATACTACATTCATACATAGCATTTGGTGAAGTTCATAATAGAATAGTTATTATGATACAAAATATATGGTTTCACAATTTCATCACGGTTTCATATCTGTATCTTGTTGGATATCAAGGGATGGTCTAGGTGTGTTGTGGCAGCTTGATGATACACTGGATAGTGTGCAATACATGGTAATACTTGAGAATATTTTGGTTCCCTCTGTGAGGATTACATATCCTGATGGAGTTGTTGAATTTCTACAGGATTCTGGACACAAATTCAAGAAGCCTGAGATGGTGTAACTTCTCGTCCTCATTACTGCAGGGATTTAACTTCATCTATAGCCCGAAAATGAGGGAAGTTATATGTGCTCAGGGACATACAACCAATATTAATTTTATTTATTTTTTTATGTGTTTTAGTTTTAGAAGATAATAGTTTACTTGCATTTATTTCTTTAGTTAGGTATTTAAAATGAGTATTTTAGCAGAATTGTATTTTTATGTGCATAGATATGCCTAAAACTTAAAATGCTAAAGTTGTATTAATTCAATATTATGTTCTACATATCCAGTCATAAAATTATAAATATAAAAAATAACAGTAACTAATGCGAGATTTGAACCGAGGAGCTAATGAGTGCAAGTGGTACCTTCTTAACCTCTCAGCCAATGAAACGTTTTTCCATGTTCTGTTTTCAGTAGCTTAGAAGCGTCACCACTAAGAAACACCATTATAAAGTGACCATTGTACTCACAGGGCAGAGACCATTCTACAGTTCCTGCATGTGCATTGTGAACACAGCTGTTACGAAAGTACACGAAGCACTCCAATCATCACATGGAATCTGGGGATGACTCATTTTTTTTTGTCCATGGGTGTTTACAGTGGTATATCTAATTACATTTTTCACACATTTCCAGCATTTTTTTTGAGATCAGAAACAGTCCATAAATTATTTAAGGATCGATCCAACATATGGCCTTAGAATTTGAGAATGGATTTATTTTAACCTGAACAACTACTTTTAACTCTCCTGTAAAAATATGATTTGCAACTTAACTGGTGGATGTGCTTCTAATTTAAACAACTATCCAATGAAAATGCAATAGTCATAGAAACAGCAAAAAGTGATAGAATTTTTTTATGGCAAACATGTAAATGACCCAATAGAAAATAACCTAATAATAATAGATGATTTTTAGAATTTACTAAAGGAGAAAAAATCAAATTAGCAATGGACAGCAACTCAACATCAACAATATGACACAATGTTATATCAAATCCAAGAGGAAAAAAAACTAGAAGAATACATTGGAAGCAAACAGCTACCCATATTAATGAAGAAAGTGAAAAATCGTCATTTTAAAGTATCAGTCAGCAGTATAGGCTTATCCATTGCTAACACCAATGAACTACTAAAAAAAACTAGTATGGATTTATGTCTCAAAAATGTACAACAGACATAGCCATGGAAATAAAAATTTCATAAATTCAGAACTAATAAAAATAAATTTTATAATAAGGGCAAACCTTGGCATCAAAAAAGGTTTTGGCAAGGCATGCTGGTCTAACAAACTGAAGAGCTTGAAAGAAGCTGGTTGCCCCAGAAAATTCCTTACCAGCTAAGTCAGCTGCGCCAAAAGGTGACACTGCAAGCTGTCCTCCTCCTTTTCCCCTTCCTTACCTTTTGCTTTGTGTCATGACTTTGCAGAATAGACGTGAATGTCATTGGCTACCACTATATGCCTGTAACACTTGCAATTTTAAAACAAAAGGTGGTGGGTGTTGGACAGTCAACATGTCCTATGTAGAGAAATGAGAATGTTTTTTCCCAAACATTTTGTGTTTTCTTTGTTAGGTCAGGTACTTCTGGGACAGCCCTCGTATGTTGATGTGCTTTTAGATTTAGGTTGTTTTTCTTGATGTAGTTGTCTATATAGATAGGTTTCGCATATATACCAAATTCATTCATTCCTCTCTCCCTCCCGTTCTTTCTCTTATCAGATGAGGGGTCAGATTATTCAGATTTAACTTTTACCAAGTTAGATGATTAAGCACAGGATGTATGCTTCATCGATGTTTTAGTATCGGCATGGAAGTCAATTTTTTTTTTTTTTTTTTTAAAAGGAAGCATGCTTCTGTTATCACACAGTTATCCAGTGAATCAACTATTTGATCTTGGTTCTTGCTTTCGTAACAGATCTATGTGATCATCTGAATCAGCTAAACATCATCTTACAAGGTAAACATTGCTCCAATAAGGGGGGGGTGCCATTAATACCTTTATTACCAAATTGAAACTTCGGATACAACAGCTTCAGAATTCAGATTTACATCACTTTACTTTTTACTTTCTCTACCATGTACATAGTAAGTAGAGAAGGTATTGCATTCCACCCAAAAATTTGATATCGAGATTTCATTGGAAATACATGTTTTTAGGTTCCCTGAATCCATAAGCAGCATTTTTAGAAAAAGGCCTCTGTGTGCGTGTGCGTGTGCGTTTGCATGTGCGTGTGTGTGTATGTGTGCGTGCGCGTGTGTGTGCGTGCGCGTGTGTGTGCGCGCGCGCGCGCATGCTCAGCATAACTCAAAAATGAAAAGTCTGATAAACACCAAACTTGGTATTTAAGTTCAGTATCTTCCAAAGATGCAACACAAAGATGTTCATGAAAACCTCCCACCCCAAACTACCCTTTACATGAAAGATTTTTCAATATTTTGATTTTCTAAAAAAATGGCACTTAATGATTGCTGCAGCAAATCAGGACTTGAACTATGCAAAATAATTAACCTAGATGTTTATCCTAAATTAAAACACCTCAGTGGGCACATGACTACAATGTTGGAGGAACCTACAAGTATGGACGGTTTTTCTTGGCCATGAACAATAACAAGAACAAACGAAGGTCCAGGAGAAGGGATGTGAAGGTGGCCTCTACATTATGTTTAACTGTATATAGTATAGAACCCAACATTGATAAGTTAGTTGCTAAGAAGAATTGCAAATCAAATCAAATTAGTAAATATCATACTCCCCCAAAGTAGAATCTAGCTTAGCTTTAATATTAGTTGGGCTAAGACCTTTCAAATGAAAGTATTGTATCACATAACAATGACCAGTTTTATCCATGTTTATAAATTTGCTGAGAGTGTTCACTGTTGATGGCTGCCAAACATTTACTAAACAACATAGCATCGTCAAACTTCAAACTTAAGCTTTATAAGGTTGGTACTTTCTACCATAGTCATTTGTTTGAAACAACAACCACTATCTATACATCAGTTCGGGTACTTCTGGGACTGCCCTCGTACATCCTGATAGAACCATTATATAGAGGAGCATCAAATCAAAAAGCACTAAGTGCATATTAAAAAAGTTTTCAGGAGGAGAACTTACCGGCACTTTTTAAAGTTCATCATATCTAACTGTAGTGCAAATGCCACTTTCCTAAATATTGTTATCACCAAAAATATCACATTTATAATGAAAAATGTTCTGTACTTAATGTGTTTTGAACCAATTATACTGAAAATACTGTCTTGGACATTAAGAAAAAATGACAAAGAATTATATTTATTGATATCTTAATAAACAATTTCAATTCCAAAAAATTCTTTAAGTAATTAAAATTTGAAGCACTATTGAAAGTGAAGAGATGTACATAATAAAACAAAAAGCTGAAGCAGTTGACCACATTAAAGGAAACAGATAATAACAATTGGATATATAAAAAACCTACATATCATCCATGGGCTTCAATAAATTTGTGAATATTTTTAAAAAATTCAGTATCAGATTGGCTCTCCAAAATAAATACAGTTTGAATAATTTACACAATAGAGTTCTCAAAAATATGTACTATCTCATTTAAAATGAAATGAGGAATTTAGCAGATTAACTATAAAGATTGTGAAAAATTTTACAGAGGTAAACTATAAGAAACTTAAACACTGGATTAAAAGAGCACCAAAGAAATATTAAAAACAGAGAAACAGATAAGTCGGCTGTAGCTCACTACTTTTGGTTGAATAATCATGAAATAGGACAAGATATCAAACTGTTAAAACCCGGTACTTCAGCTTTAGAATTGGATATTTGGGAAAATATTTATATTTGCATAAAAGGAAGTTCACTTACTGAATTTTGAGATCCCACCTCTAAACGAACTAATAAAGTTATGTAGAACTACTTCTAGAGGGCTTCAGTCATGATGCATCAGAAGAGAGACAGCAGCCAGTCATAATTCACCAAACAGCTGAGAATGGAAATGAACGTCTCCAAAAAACGTTTCCTGATTTTAACCATCTGATTTAAGTGAAGTAAGTTTTAACATGTGACTCTCCATATGTTTTAATTTCAATTCCACTTACAAAAGAAGCTTTATACTTTGCTTTGTGCACTTTTTGGAATAAAGTGATCCTTCAAATTTAATTTGTTACTTTTTCTGCAAAAAAGAAGTTCACTTATTGAATTTTGAGATCCTGCTGCCGAACAAGCTAATAAAGTTATATAAAACTATCGCTCGAGGGCTTCAAGGTCATGGTGCATCAGAAGAGAGACGGCAGCCAGTCATCAGTCACCAAACAGCTGAGGATGGAGATGAACGTCTCCAAAAAATGTTTCCTGATTTTAATCATCTGATTTAAGTGAAATAAAGTTTAACATGTGACTCTCCATATGTTTTAATTTCAATTCCACTTACAAAAGCAGTTTTATACTTTGCTTTGTGCACTTTTTGGAAAAAAGTGAGTCTTCAAATTTTATTTGTTACTTTTCTGTAAACACTTTTATGTCAGTGTTTCTTTCAACAAACACAACTGTATTTCTGTATTTAAACAATGCCCATTTCTTCCTCCAAACAGTCAAATTCTTCTTCATTCTGGTTTTCAATGCAGAATGCACACTCTTCAACCACAACCTTCACATAAAACTGCAACTCAGCCTCACCTCTCCATTCACTCCTGAACCTCTTTAGTTAGTGTGTCAACATCCTTCTTCTTTGCTTTGTTGATTTTGCTTTGGAATATTAAACCCTGGACCTGTGGTGTACACTCAAACATAACTCCCCATTTCAGTGTAGATATGGATTGTTTAGGGGGATGGCAAAAAGCTCATTAGGTTTGGATCTTATCGCCATATCTGAATGACAATGCAAGAAAAACAGACCTTAATACATTTTGCTATTTTTTTAAACTAGCATGAAAGACAAAAAACACAGAAGGCAATCTCAGTATCATTAGTAGGCTTTCCACTGCATTTATTTGCATGAGTGTAATGCAGAAAATACATTTTAAGGACATGACAACGCTATTTGCCTCAGTTTTACTTCTTCTCTTTGTTTCTTTCATATTTATTCTCTTTCTGGTTCCTCTACCTTTGCCTGTAACAATTATTTTTTTTTCAAATACTGTACAAATCTCCAGAAAATTTACTTTAGTGCTTCCTTGACACAGCGCCCTATCTCAAGCAAGGAGATTCGTTTTCATTCATTTATTCATTCATTTTGCATGACATAATATTGCTAAGAAGATCCAAGGAAGAAATATCTGATATTGTCTGGCAGCAACATGTGTATTTCTAGTTCCACAGAATGCAAACACAGCAGTCAAAGCCATGTATGTACACAGTGTCACGTAAGCAATTCTTTGCTTTGGTAAAACGGTGTGTTTTGTTCTGTTCATTTCAGTGAACTAAGCACTTTCTGAACCAAATGCTACATTTTGAATCCATCTTACGATAGATAGGAAGGAGTGCTGTTTGAAAGAAATGGATTCCTTAGATTGACTCAACACTATCAAAATAGGGGAATCCACATCAAAAAGCATTTCATCCACAGGTGAAGTTAGTGCGTTTTGTTCTCATACTCCTCATATGGTCTGTTATCATACCTACAAGTTTGATGCTGAAAGTTTCCCTGTTCCATAACAATAGCAATTCATTTTCAATTATCTTTCATTAGTTAAGTCTTTTGAAGGTGAAATGGAAAAGAGTATCTCTCTAATGTTTGTTTCTCTCATATAACAAATATGCAGAATAAGCTGTTCATCAATTTATTTCTCTATGACCACTAGAAAAATATAATTACAGATGGACTTTTATTCATAACATGCCAATTGCCCTTCATTCTCACATTCTCTGCATCATTTACATAGGTTTGTTCAGCAATAAAACCACACCTTGAAAGTCTGTAAAGGGCCTGCTATTCTTGGCAAAATGATAAAGATACCATGAACAGAATGTGTGTTGTAGCATATTAAAATTAATTTTCATTCAACATCTAAGAGCCGCTTTCCAGATTTTTCAGTTGTATCAGACTCTTGGCAGATGTTATGCAAGATCTTGCATGTTTCTTAAATATTTATAGTTTTAATGTAGTTACTGCAAATTCCTTCTTCATAGCTTAACCATGGCAGATCAATTATCTAACAAAGATTGCTAAATACTATGAAAAAGTAGTGTGAGTTGACTTTTAAGATACTCATAGTTTCACTTAATTTTCTTCAGATGCATTCTGAAGATCTTCATCTTCAGTGGTTCATCGACTGGTTCTCAAAAGGAAGTTCCTGCTGAAGTTGTGTGTGTGCTGCCATCAGGTTTTATGTAAGGTAACCTTAAGATGTTATCTGCTGGTATTTTGAAATTCCTAGTTGTGCATTTTTCTTAATATGTATTTTCTCTCCCAAATTACGAGTTCTTGTGTTATTTTCATGTGTTTGATTATCTTGATGCCCTGTTTGATGTTATGGTGAGCTATCCAGAAGTGATGCAATACTGCAGATTTGTCATTTTGTTTGTTTAAGTTTTATGTGCCTGAGGTGTTCTTTTAATATTTTTACAAGTTTCTCTTAATTTGGTTGATGTATATTTTTTGGCAAACCTCACAGTTTATTTGGTATATCCAGATTTATGGGTGGTGTCTTTTAATGGATGGTTTAGCACGTTCCTACGGTTGTACCTATTGTATAGAGCCAGTTCTATATTGTGATCTTGAAATAGTTTTTTGAATTTTTTGTGCATCTGTGGGTGGAAAGTAAATCTGCAGTATTTATGTTGTGAGTTGACACCATTGTTTAGTGTGGTGATGTCCTTTATCTGCCTTTGTCTCCTAAATTTCTGTATGAGTTTATCAACTTAATTCAGTTTTGAAACCATTTTGTACCGTGACTATGTTGATATGTTCGTGTTTGCTTTCATGTTCTCTTTCTTCTAGCGATGTGTTTGTTAATCTCTGTGTCAGGTTGTGGAATATGGTACGAGGTCAGTCCCAAAGTACCTGATCTGGCGTATAGATAGTGATTGTTGTTTCAAACAAATGACTCTGGTAGAAAGTACTAACCTTATAACGCTTCAGTTTGACAAAGCTGCATTGTTTAGTATTTGTTTGGCAGCCAACAATAGTGAACACAAATTTGTAAACATGGATAAAACTGGTCATCATTATGCGATACAATACTTTCATTTGAAAGATCTTAGTCCAACTAATATTAAAGCTGAGCTAGATTCTACTTTGAGGGAATCTGCTCCTTCGTTTACAACAGTAAAATATTGGTTGGCAGAATTTAAGGGAGGCCATATGAGCTGCCAAGATGAACATTGCAGTGGTCGACCAAATGAGGTGACTAAGCCAGAAATTGTGAAGAAAATCCACAAAACGGTATTGGATGACCATCAACTGAAAATATGCAAGCAAGCAGACATCGTAGGCATACAAAAGTGCTGTACATTACATACTGACTGAAAATTTGGACATAAGAAAGCCGTGCACAAGATGGATGCCATGTTTACTAACAATGGAACAAAAACAGCATCATGAGGGTGTTTCAGTCGAGTGCTTGGTGATGTTTCACTCGAGTGTTTGGTGATGTTTCACTGTAATAAAGCGAAGTTTTTGCATCAATTCATAACCATGAATGAAGCATGGATTCATCACTTCATACCTGAGATGAAGGAATAGTCAAAACAGTGGATTGAAAGGGGAGAATTGGCTTCAAAGAAGGTGAAGACAGTTCCATCTGCAGGCAAGGTCATGATGTCAGTCTTTCGGGATGCGTGTGGGATAATTTTCATTGGTTATCTACAAAAAGAAAATCAATCAATGGCAAGTATTATGTGAACTTATTGCAGTGTTTGAGTGATGAAATCAAGCAAAAATGGCTGTATTTGGCAGAAAAGAAAGTTTTTTACTTCTCAACACAATGCACCAGTTCACACATCCATTATCACCATGGCCAAATTCAATGAATCAAAGTTTGAATTACTTCCTCATGCACCCTATTTGCCAGATTTAGCCTCCTCTGATTATTTTCTGTTTCCAAACTTGAAGAAATGGCTTGGTGGTAAAAGATTTGCCAACGATGAAGAGGTGGAGTCTGCACTTGATGGCTGCTTTGCAGAGATCAATGGTTCTCACTATAAACAGGGTATAAAAGCTATTGAAGATTGCTAGGAAACAACTATCAAGCTGAAAGGAGACTATGTAGAGAAATGAGAATGTTTTTTCCCAAACATTTTGTGTTTTCTTTGTTAGGTCAGGTACTTCTGGGACATCCCTCATATGTTGATGTGCTTTTTGATTTAGGTTGTTTTTCTTGATGTAGTTGTCTATATGGATAGATTTCGCATATATACCAAATTCATTCATTCCTTCCTTCCTCTCTCCTTCCCGTTCTTTCTTTCTTTCTTTCTTTCTTTCTTTCTTTCTTTCTTTCTTTTGTGTATGTGTATCTCATGATTTTCAGATCTAAAATGGTAACCAACTTTCTTTTTCTGTTTCCACTGTGAATTTTATTGCTGGGTTCTGTAGATTTAATAATTTTAGTGCATTATCTGCAAGTTTACTTGGAATAATGATGAAAATATTATCAATGTATCTCACCCAGATTTTTAATATATTTGGGAAGGCTCTTCTAAGTTGCTCATGAACAAATCCACCACAAATAGTGACAAGGATTTCCCATTGCAAGTCCTTAAGTTTGTTTGTAAATTTTGCCATTGTAGCTGAAAAAGTTTTGTTTTGTGCATAGGCTTATTAGTTGGTTCAGTTCTTCTGTTTGTGATTTTGCTACCTCTGTGGATTCTAGCCAGTTTTTCAGTAATTTGGGTGTGTTCTGATGGGATGCTAGTAAATAAGGATGTTATATCAGAAGATACTGGAACATATGGGTTTATCTGTAAATCTTGTATCTTTGTGATTATTTCTGACAAATTTTATGTTGAGGCTGTCAAGCTGTTTGAGGGAGGTTAGTCTGCTTACTAGCCATTTGGCTGTGGTATATTGGCGCATCTTTGCTATTTATTATTGATCTTATGCTATCACCCTGTTTATCTTTTGTAGACAGTACATCCTGGGTAATCCCAATATTTTGCTATTATTCCAAGTAAACTTTAAGATGATGCACTGAAAACGTCTATAGATACTGGCAGTAAAATTCACAAAGGATACAGAAAAAGGCAGGCTGCCACTTCTAGATCTGAAAAACATGAAACAAAAACAAAATAGAGTTTGGTATATATAGGAAAGCTACCCATATAGACAGGTGCTTCAAGAGAAACACCTAAACCAAAAGTAGATCAACACATCATGTTCCACAACCTGACACAGAGATTAATAAACATACCACTGGAAGACATAATATAAAAGAGAGTACCAACAATAACCATATGAAATGGTTTCACAACTGAATTAGTTGACAAACTCATAAAGAAATACAAAAGACAAAAGCAGATAAAGGACAACACCACATTAAACAATGGAGTCAACCCACAACATAAATAGAGCACGTTCACTTTTCACCCACAGATGCTCAACAAATTCAAAAAAGTACTTCAAAATCACAATATAGAACTGGCCCTTTACAATAGGTACAACCTTAGGAACGTACTAAACCACCCTTTAAAAAGCCTTATGCATGCAAATCCAGCATATACCAAATACATTAGGAGGATTACCCAAAAATATACATTGTCGAAACTAAGAGGAACTTCCAAACAAGATTAAAAGAAGACTTCAGGCTCATAAAACTTAAACAGATTGGCATATCTGCAGTATCCTATCACTTCTGGACACCTCACCACAACATCAAACAAGACACCCAACTAATCAAACATGTAAAAATGACAACAGAAATAATGTACACTTAGTTATGAATATTAAAACATCATCTGATGACTCTTTAAGATTACTTTCCATAAAACCAGATGGTGGTACAAACACAACTTCAGCAGCAACTTCCTCTTCAAGAAGCAGTTGATGAACCGATGAAGATCACGATCTTCAAAACACATCCAAAGTGAATTAAGTAAGTAAAACTATAACTGTCTTAAAAGTTGACTCTTCACTACTTTTTCATAGTATTAAGTTTCAATATTCAGAACACTTTTCATATAAAAGGCTGCTTAATTTGAGTTTTATTTATTTATGGAAGCTCTTTAACTGCTGTGGTCCTTAACAACCAATTCTACATTGGGCGTGAAAGTGCGGAAATTTTGCTCAGAGGCCTCTATCAAGCTTGAAATTCTTTTACATGCTATAAATCTATGATACGCATCACTTGCTTGACTTCCCTTCCGAAGGAAGCCATGCTAAGGATTTTTACATCAGAAAAAATCCATCGCCCTCTGCCGGGTTTGAACCCACGACCTCGGGGAACTAGAGGCTAGCATAATAACCCTAGACCATGGAGGACGCTATAAAGACTGCTAAAATTTATTATTTTCATTACTGAAAAATGTATCTACTAGTATCATCTTTTGGCTGGCACTAACTATCTAGCAGAGATGTTCAAGGAAATATACACATGGCTTCCATTCCACTGGTGCTATGGTAACATGCTATAGGATGATCATACCTTTTCATGCTACCCCATATTGGTAGTCTCTACTTAGTCAAAATGGCTCTTTCAAAGAGTGTAAAAGTGAGTTCATGAACAGAGGTGTAGCCAGAAAATTATAAAGGCGGCTATGTATCAATAAGATATTTGTATCAATTCAAATGATAAATATGAATTAATTGTGAGTTAAAATATTTAAATTAGTGGATTTTATATTTACAGATTAAGGCGCAGCAATTAGAATTAAAATTAGGATAGTGAAGCCATTCCTGTAGTGACGGTTAAGAAAGCAGACCAATTAAAAAAATCTAAGCAAGGTGACATGAAATTGATTGGGAATTTTCTGTGCTTGTTGCTCTTTTAAATGAGTTGAATGTATTGAATTGGGAACAGGGGCTGTGTTTCCTCAAGTTGCGGAAGCCAGAAACCAGGACCATTTCACGCTGCCAGCCTGAAACTTGCAGCTGCAGCCGAGGACAACCACACCCTCTGGAATGTGGGCGTGTTATGCCAGGCAGTCGCTCGGGGGAGAGAAAACAGTCATAAAAGTTAAGAGTAGCAGGAAGACAAGAATGCAGCATCAAACAGGTTTCCATTTGTGGGTGGGAAGGCCTCGCGGGATGGTAGTAATTAGGCACTGTGAGGTTGTGACGAGTGCGATTATGAAGCCGTGACAATCAAGTTAGAAATAAATATTTGTGGAAGTGAACACGTGTTACATTATTACATACTTGAGGATTATCCCACTGCCCGGGTCTCAGGGGAGTTCTCATAGCTCTAGACAGCCAGCTGACGCAAGAAGAACGGAAGGTGTAATGATTAATCCGATCACCTTTCCTTCTCTCACCCACACCTAGCTCCCAGAGACCAGTCTCAATAGGATGATTTGTGTATTCTATGGAGCAAAGTATTTTATATTACCACTGCAGGCCATTTTATTTCACTACAAAATAGGGTTTCTAGATATGTTCTAAATTGGGAGATTTCACTAATTTGGAAACCTCTTAAATTTAGCACCTGAACGAAAACATGTCCTCAATAATATGGTTGTACCAATGCCATCTCAAGTACAGTTTCTGTTGGTGTCACATTTGATCATATACGCCAAAACACACGGCATAAATATAGCGCTACCAGTGATATAATTAGGAAGTATCTCACTCCCACCAAGCTAGAAGGGTGCTGTTAGTTTAACAAAGCTATTTCTGCTATCATTTTACATTTTTTTAGCAAGGGGTAGGTTCCAACTCCCTAAACTCCTCCCTAGCTACGCCTCTGGTACATGAGATAAATAGCAAACATTTGATCCAAACTGGGAACAAGAATTTTTATGTTGAATTTATTTAGATACTTGCGAAATATATCTCATGTGCAAACATGTAGCCCAAATTAAGAAACACATTGTACAAAAATTTTATATAGATAAACATAAATGGACTACAAAAATAATAATATTATACAAGGAAAGGGCAGCTCTGTTAAAGGAATGAAAAGTTGTAGTTACAAAGGTAAGTAGGTTAACAATAAAATATACATTCTAAAGAAAAAAGATATTTCAAAATAGGGACATAGGTAAGAATTTTAATAGCACTTTTAAAATTTGTGCACAATTTAAATTATATATAGCTTATATCTAATGTTTATTCTAAAACTCTCTGACAAAGAAAGCTTTTACAAATGAAATATCAGCATTAAATAATATGTCTATTTGCAGGGTAATAATAATGGGTGCTCGATAGAGGCACTTCTCAGGGCTGGTTATGAAAATCATACATTTATCTTCAGGGTGTCAACGATTTAAAGATGGGCATTGTATTAAACAGTACATTAGTACTGCTGCTAAAATATTTGGCCTTCAGAAGCATCTAAGTTTGATTCCATCTGCCTTTTTAGAAGCACAAAATGGGTAGAAGAAACTGAATCCCATATTGAATGTAAACAAACAGAACTTCTAAAAAATCAAATGCAGTATCATTCACTCACACTGGACCAAAGCAAGGACATCAGTGACATTGAGCAACTGTGCATGCTTGTAAGAGCTGGAACAAAGCATTTTGAAGTCATAAAGAACTCTTGGACCTAGTACCAATAAAAGGTACTACAGTGGGCAGGGTATTTTTGAATTAATGAAAGGTATAAGTAGAAAAGACATCCCTTCAAAATATAGTGTCTGTTACTACAGATGCTGCACGCACAGTGATTAGATAGGTCAAGGAATTTGTAGGATGATTAAAATCAGAACTTAAATCTTAACATAAATCACTTCATACCAGTGCTCTCTCTCATCCACAAGGAAGTGCTCTGTGCTAAAATTACATATACTGTACTGCAGGAGAAGGCATGAAACTACCACTATCATTCATGGCACTGACTTTGACATATCCAGTCCAGTACACCAATTTTGACTTGGTCACTAATTTGTGGTGAATTAAAATTCATGTTTTGTGCACCTTTGGTACTGTATTAAAATCTTTGTAGAATAAAAAACTTTCACATGTGTATGTTGTTTTTACCTTTGGTAATCATTGTACAGCGGTTTCATGGGGTTATCCAAGAATTTGCAACTGCTGAAGACGTATGGAATAGCTGTCTGGTGAGTACAAAGGTAAACATGCACATGTGGAAGTTTATTTTAGTATATTGATTTAACATAGCCTAAGAGTGCTAACAACCCCAAAGTGTGGTTATTCTGCAATAAAAATTTCAGGGACAGTAGTAGCTATAGTAAAAGTTGAATGTGGTGTTCCTTAACGAGTGAATAGATACATACATAATATAAATTAAAATATTAATTTTTGTACTCATACTTCAGAATTTAACACAAATATAGAAACAACTCATTGCTTGCGATTTATCACAGTAGAGGCTGTTTGTTTGCTTAAGAATCTGATTTGTGGGCAGTTTCCAAGGATGGTTGCATTTAATTCCTTGTTTTTCTTGAATGCATGAATTTACAATACTTTTCACATGTTACTTTACATTCCAAATTAAATCCCATATTGCAATATTTGCAGATTAAAACACCTTTATTGCGAACATTTGAAATCAACTGTCACCACTTTGTATTTCCCTGTTTAAATTTATAAATAAATGCACTAGTAATCCTCTCACTCGGAAATCATTAGAGCCATTGTTGAGAAAATAAACAATAACAAAAACATTTCTATGTAAAGTGTAGCTTGGTTTGCAAGGGATTTTCTGGAAAATCTTTGTATCATCTTTAGAAGGCTTTTAACTTAAGTATTTACTGAATATTTTGTTTTTGAGTTATGCTGTTCAAAGACAGATGCACGCACGCATGCACACATGGGCATTTTCCTAAAAATTATTTTTTGGACAGGGACCTCAAAACATGTATTTCAGGTGAAATCTCTATATCAAATTTTAGAGTAGAATGTAAATACTTCCTCTGCCTACAATTATATTCTAGAGAAAGTAAAAGTTGCCTGAAGTGGTCTATTAAGTAGATAAACAAAGGAAGAGTAGTAAATAGCATTTCTGCTTATGCTGTCCTTTTCTTTGTTTGATCCCAACCTCTGAATAAGTCTTAACCATAAGCTGCAATTCATTCCAGGTATAGAACTTATCATGGGTTGTAACGTCCATATATAACCCATTTAGAAGCATAATGAGTAAACAGGAAGGTTTTGCCTCTGCGATAAATCCATATAAGTGAATCAATATTTATAACCACATGAAGAAATGTGTGATGCACAAATAAAGTAAAATGTTGTAAACTATTAAGCCTGTGAAGAGTGCAACTAAAAGTTGACATATTGCATCTGTTCCATTAGAGATCTAATTAACTGATGTATCCTAAATATTAACATGGGTAGCCGTCATTAAGGCACAGACTTGTGAATGAGAGGTCTGTGGTTCAAATCCGACCAGGATCATTCTACCGGACTGATGTTTTTCGGGTTTTCCTCAGTCCTCATAACTGACAAATCTGAAGAGGTGCCCTAAACTTAAGCCTGGAATGTTTCCTTCCCAAATTTCCTTTCCCAATTATCACTTCACTTTGTTTATCATAGTGCCACCGCCTGTGGTGCCATATGCAGTAAGGGCAGATATATCCTAAATACAGTAAGATTATAACACGTCTTTGCAGCCTCCAACACCACGTGGATTTTGGGTAATCATTCTATCCAGAGAGTGTGAAAGGCAGTGTAAGTTGGTGGTATTTTTTCATCCATAATAGTGAAGGGGTTAAGCATGTTTAGAAAGATCTTGTAAATGACAGGCATGAAAATATGATATGTCGCTGGATCTAAAATCCAGCCCCTGGTTATAATTTAAACGTATCGTGATCACGTCCAAATGGAAAGTAATTGTTCCTGCTTTTACGCTTCCTGTTTAATCAGTTATCTTAGTACACAAAGCATAAGAAATTTTATTTTTATCATGTAATTTGTAGCCCACGTTGGATGTAAGTCGTTATTGTGTAGGGAGAGAAGGGTATTTGAATTAACATTCTTGAAGGGAACCATGAACCATCTTAACCATGAAAATGACCATTCTTTTAAGACATGCTATATACTCAAACCACTCCAAAAAGTTATCTGCATTATTTTTCACAGAATTTCAATAATATTCTGCTTTGCTAATGGATACGTAAATATCAGAGAAATGAATTAATGCCAAATGAATTTTTTGTTTTTACTCTACTGAATTTCATTTGCTCAAAAGGCTAAACAGAAAATACAGAATATTCCATAATTGAAGAGAAAAATACTTAAGTTTGAATTGAATCCTTCTTCTTTAGATTGAATTTTCCTTTTTGAAACATAAGCTTATGTGGAAGCCCTGAAATATTATCTAAGTAGCTATATCTGTGGAAGTTGAAATGAAGTAACATGTTCTGATCCTAACAGCAGTAATAAACTTTTAAATCACTATGATTTTTCAAAAAAACAGTTTTTCAAGAAACTTGTGTGATTCTTCCATTTTGCAATTTTCTGATATCTGAAAACTAACAGATATTTGTTCAGGCTTTAGATACAACATCTGTGGCAAATTTTATGTATTTTGTGGGTGATTAAGGCCACTGAATGAACAAAGATTTCATTTGTTAGAAGAAAAATTGTCCTAGTTTTATGCACTTTGGGTTGTAGTACATTTGTTGACTATTTTCAATATTAAATAAAAAATTGAATTCAAATAATTACTGACCGCAGTCGGACACCAATGATATATGAAATGAAATGATAATTTGAACAGGAAATTTTGAAGGGAAACATTCCAGACCTAAGCGTACCTTTCTGGGATTTACCAGTTATGAAGACTGAGGCAACTGGAAATAGCCTAGATCAGAGAGGACGATCCTGGCAGGTTCTGAACCGCAAACCTCCCATTCACCAGTCCATGTCTTAATGACCTCGGCCACCCATGTTGGCCAGTGTTATAGACTGAATGGCATATTCATTAATCCTTCCTGGCTTGACATGGAATGAAAGCTAGCCTCAACAAATGAGGAAGGGTTTACTGTGACAACTCGTTTGATTCGTCCTTTAAATACATAGTTAAAGGACATGTCAATGTTAACCTGTATATACATTAGGGTGGAGTGAAAAATTAAGTTTATGAAATCATAATGTAATACATACCTGTGGAAAAGTTGTGGGGAGATATAATAAAGAACAATGCAAAATATTTTAATTCTAGTTTAATATTCAGGGGTGCCCCAAGAGCATGGTCACATTTAGACATTTTCATAAAATTTGGAGATTTTTTATGTAGAGAACATTCTATGGTGATTTAATCTGAACAGAATATGGGGAAAATATATTTAAAAAATAGATGTTAAAAGACTGTATATTTTTGGGTCCCTATTACTTCATGTTTAAGTGCCTCGGGAACCTCGATTAATAAAAATTTGGGCCAATTACATTGGCTCTAATTGAGACAATAAATCAGACTTTCTGCCCTGTATTGGGAATATGGATGGGCAGAAAATAACGTAACAGTTACCAAAGTAATGAATGCGAAGTAACTAGTTACCCAATAACAGTTACCAAAGTAATGAATACAGTAGCTAGTTACTCAATAACAGTTACCAAAGTAATGAATACAGGTAACTAGTTACCAAAGTAACAAAGACAACAAGTTATCACATTAATGGTTACTCAAGTAACAAGATGGTTACTGAGCCTGGATGACATCATTCACTACATTTGCACAGCATTGGTATCGCTTATCGTGAGCTAGTTACAACTCGTTTTTACAACTTGAGTCATTCTCACACAGAATTGCAAGTACATATTTATTACAGCACATTGTTTATCACTTCAAATATAGGTCACAGGCCAGTTAGCACTGCATTGCATTAAAGTGGTTATGCATATATGATTATAGATGCACAAGTTTTTATACATCACAGGTAGATGGGTATGAGTAAACAATTAATGCTTTTTAATAGCAAAATATGTGCAGGTTGCTAAGCTCAAACAATAGTACATAAATGGTAACCATGGTGAATCAAGATCTAGAGTTGCACAATTTCAGTCTGCCCTCTAAGATTACTTAAAGAAATGTGAAATTTCTCCAGTTTTCGAATTCGAAAAGCATATGTGAAGTTGTGTGTTCCTGCTCTTTTGAATGTATAAGGATATTTACGCCTTTAACCATGCATGGCAAAATGCAGTGGAAGACCAACATATACAACAACAGGGTTAAGGTTAAATCAATATTTCCCGAATCAAACCTGGAGTTGAAGGGTCTGCCTCATTACCAAACACACCATAATTGTAAGTATAATATTATTTATTAATATTATACAGCTGCATGGTTCCAACCTCATTTTGCGTTAATGTAATTACTTTTTCATTTACTCGCGGCTATTCTCACCTGCACATTGTAAGAGAGGCGCATTTGCAGTGCCAATCGCCCAGCCAATAGGAGAAGGCAACACAGAGGAATACATCTTGGGTATGTGCAGGAATAAAAAAGCAAGTGCAAATGCATTTTGTAATTATGAACCACCGTAGTAATCAAAGTTTTAATACAGCTAGAGAAACATCTTTTTAGATTGCATCAAATAAAATAAGTCTATAATAACATCGTTCATATTGTAATGAAGTTACAGCTAATGATTATTGGTAACTATTAATATAATGTAGCTGCAAACATGACAACCATGAAAACAAATAATTTAATAAGTGCTGGTAACCATTACGTGTAGCCGTTAACATGCTGTAGCTGTGACGGTTATAACCATTACTCAAAAATAACTGTTTGTCATATCCTCAGTTGGGAGTGCCAGAGGGAATGAACTCATCACAAATACCTACCTATCATGGCATAATGAAATATTATCTATGGATCCAAAATGAATTAAAATCTGACTTCAAATCAAAAGAACATAGCGTTGAAGAGATTACAGAAATAGTTACAGTCAAAACTAAGGAAATCTGGGTAAAGGCATCTATTACAACAGTTAGTCATACAAGAATATTACAACTGATTTGCACTTAACCATGATCAGTACAGAAACTTAATGAAGCCTTATAAAAAATGACAGAGTAACGACTACATTGCCAAAACTATAAAATTTTGATATAAGCAGTTTCAAGTACAAGAAAATTAAATACTGTAATTGTGATAAAGGCCGCCATGCTCTGAAACAATAAAGGCTTTTTTTAATAGATCAAAAAAACAGAAATATGGTAATTGGACCTGTTGATTTAGTTACCACTAAGAAAGAGAGAAAGGCAACAGAGAATGTTCATACTGTACTCGATCCATATGCAGATTCACGTCAATGTTCTCATTCCTATGAACACATTTCAGCTGAAAAAGATATTTTAATTGCAGAATCATCACAGCCAACCTCTTCCTTTCAGTATAGTATAACTAAAACTGAAACTTTTCTAGGTTCATCAAAAGAACCACTGCTGATGGAAGAAGTTCTCGTACCAGCAGCAAAACAAATGGGATTAAATCTACCATCTTTAGCCCGCGCTTGTGACCATACTGGAGTATCTGATAGAGCTGCTGCAATTATAGTCTCTGGTGCACTGCAAGATGTGGGTATAATCCTGCCAGAGGATATAAGCTTTGTCATCTACAGATCTAAAGTAAGATGTGAAAGAACCTAAATGCATTCACAATTGGAACAGGAAAATAAAAATGGAACCATTGGTAGGATTGTACTTTGACGGTAGAAAACACAAAACTATGTTGTTTGAACAAAAACGGCTGTGATTGAGGATCACTATGTACTACATCTCAACCTGGAAATATTTACTTTGGCTATTGTCATGTGATTTAGGGTCAGCAGAAACCATAGAAACCAGCATAATGAACTATTTAAATGGTTATTCAATATATCTGTCTCAGTTATCAGTTGTTGGCTGTGATGGTACAGTTGTAAACTCTGGATCAAGAGCAGGTATCATACATCTTTTGAAAGAAGAACTGATTAAACCATTGCAATGGTTCACCTTTACATCATTTGCTGTTAACATCTAGATGGCCACACTAAAGGACCCTATTCTCAGGAACAATTGGGAGGCAATTAAATAACTGCAAAAATTTTCCTGTTACAGAACTCAAAAGTGTTTTGACTGTACTGCCTGTGGTAATGGATGAAGCAGATCTCAGTAATTATGGTTACAGAGACAGGAAAATGTTCTGGATCTGCAGAAAAGGGACCCAGGTTAACTTTCACACTCAAGATGGCTCACAACTGAAAACAGAATTCTTTGTCTGTATGTTGTAACAATGATTCCAAGTGACTATCTCAGAACTATGGCAGAGTTTGTAGTGAAAGTGTATGGGCCATTATGGTTTGAGATTAAGACTAATTCTTTATAATGAAAGGAGCAAATCACTTATGGTCAACCATAAAATGAAGCTGTACCTTAGTGACAATTTAAAACAAGTAATTGATCTAGTTATTCAAAGGAATGGATATTTTGGACTTAAAGAGAACCTTCTATTATACATGCTAACAGGTAAAAGAATATGAACACAAGAATTAGCCTACTGTGTTATTGTGAAGACAAGATCTCAATGGAAAATTATAGAAATATGAAAATTTGTAATTCCTGTTTAAAATTTATGGCTGCAGACTACACTGAACTCATATTGTAGCAAAGCTTGGAAGTCAGTGAGCCATCTTTGATTAAAGAAATATCTCTTTAGAGGCTGAAAGGTATTGTTGAGTGTGGTTTCATACCAGGAGATAGTATTTCTTTCTTTCCATGCCACATGCAAATAGTGGAATAATATCAAACTGTTGACAGAAGCATCGGAAGCTGTCTGCGGTCAAGAAACAAGGGATGAATTCATCAGTTGAAGTCTTCAATCTTGCAAGAAGATGCCTTCCTTTCAAACAAAGAAAAATTGCTCATAGTGATATGTTTTCTACAAGTTTTCCAATAATTATTTTCTTTAATATCAGGTTCAGCTATGATTATTCCTTACTCCAAAATAAAAATGTAAACCAAATCAAGCTTTGTTTAGTCCTTAATACGCTCTTGTCTATGTAGAAAATACATTATAACTAAAAAAAAAGTTCAAATAGAATTTGTCATATTTTCTGTAAAATATTATGTATTTTGCCCCTTTGGATCCCCTCCAAAATACTGCATACTACAACCACAAATTAGTCTTCCAAATATGGTTTAAATATTTGATTTTACACAGTTCACTAGCTATGTAATGAAAAACAAGTAACACAACAATTATTATACTAAAAGGCAAAAATAATGTAATTTTAAAAACTTCAAAGCCCTTGGGGCATCTCAAAAAGTAAATATAGGAACTCCATATTTTTCACATTCCTAAGTTAAGAGAAAAGACAGATTTTTGCAGCTATTACATTCAGAAAAACTGATAAAAAGCAGTTTCATGTATAGATTCACTCCACCCTAATTTACATGGTTATGTTTCATAACTCCACATAGTTTGATATACTGATGTTATTCTATGTATGTTGATCATGAATATTTGGTACATAAATTAAATAATTGAATTTTAATGTGACATGTTTCATACATAACCCTAGAGAGGTGGCGCAGGGTATTTTCTGACCCCAGTCAGTTTTATTTGCAAATTGCATATAATGATTTTGATACCTGAACCCTGCCTTTCCCTTACCTTTTGCTGCATTCCTTGTTTTTTTGTTAGAGGTCATTAGTATTGGAATACAGGTCATACTTTCCTAGATTATAGGCTATTTGTGTTCTTCAGCTGAAAGGAGGGCAGGAAATACCCCATGCCACCTCTCCCGTTGCCTGTTAAGTGTCTCGTCTGCATATTGTTTCTGAAGTTACAGTGTGTTTTCAGCTGAACTTACGAAATGATGTGGTAATAAAATATACATATTTTTAGTCTTAAACGTAGTGCTCCTTTTATATCTCAATATGAGTTACAAGGAACATCAGGTGAGGTTATTAGCCCTAATAAGGGAAGTGGAAGAAGAGGTAGTATTAGGTGGTGAAGGCTTCGAAACCAAAGATGAACTTGAAATACTAAGTTCAAATAGTGAAAGTGAGCATAGTGCAGAAGAGGAAGTACATTTGAATGATGATGACATTCCACTATCATAAAGAATGTGCAATATTTATGGGAAGGATCGAGTTATGGCATGGAAAATGGTTCAGCCTCCTCAAAATTCACGTACTCGCTCACACAACATAGTGACTCACCTTCCAGGTGTAAAATCTGCAGCGAAAATGCAAAATCTGCTATAGAGGCCTGGGATATGTTTTTTACCGATGATATGCTCCACAGTATCATCACATTCACCAATGCAGAAATTCAGAAGATAAAGGAAAACTACAGCAGAGAGAGAAATGCAAATCCTACAAACACAATGGAAATGAAAGCTACATTTTGGCTTACACTTCCTTGCTTGAATTCTCTAAGTCATCCTACCTGAACACAGAAGATCTATGGGCTACAGATAGAACTGGAGTTGAATTATTTCCTTGTGTTGTGTCGCAACAAATGTTCAAGATTCAGCTCAGATGCCTCAGATTCGATGACAAACGTGAAACGGAAGAGAGGAAAAAGCTTGACAAATTGGTACCAATTAGAGAATTATTTGAAATGTTTGTGTACAACTGTATGAGTAATTATTCAGTAGGTGAACACTGCACAATCGATAAAAGTTTAGTAGGATTCCAAGGAAGATGTTCTTTTCGTCAGTTTATGCGTAATAAACCTGCAAAATATGGCATTAAAGTGTTTTGTTTGATTGATGCCCGCATGTATTATACACTAAAGATGGAAATATATGCCGGAAAACAACCAGAGGGTCCATATCATGTCAGCAATTCTTCTGGTGATGTTGTCAAAAGACTGACTGAACCCATTACCAGGACTGGGCATAAGATCACAATGGACAATTAGTTTACTAGCATCCCATTGGTTGAAGAGTTGCTGAGAGCTCACAGACTTAGTTGTTGGTACACTGAGGAAGAATAAAAAATAAATTCCATCAGAATTCCTTAGTACAAAAAATGTGGAAGAGTATACAAGCACATTTGCTTTTAGAGAGGGAACGCTGGTGTCATATATTCCCAAAAAAAGGTAAAGTGGTTGTTGCTTTCTCAACAATGCATCACAACAATGCAATTGACCATTGGAGAGGCAAAGAAATCTGAAATCATTACATTTTATAATGAAACCAAAGGAGGTGTAGATACGGTGGATCAGATGTGTGGATCATATTCTGCATCTAGGAAAAGCAATCGCTGGCCTCTAACCATATTTTACTTCATGCTTAACATCAGCGGAATAAATTCTCAAATTGTTGCATAGGCTAATACCGGACTGTGTGAAATGAGACGGCAGTATTTGAGAAAACTTGCACTCAGTCTGGTGCATGAACATATGTAGTATAGGGCAAACATCACAACAATGCAAAATTATTGCTTGAGAAAATACGGCAATTTATAAATGTAGCACAACCAGAAAATCAAGAACAAGAATTCCCAGTGAGGAAAAGAATGAGGTGTAATGTGTGTCCAAGAACTGCAGACAGAAAGACAAAACTTGCATGTGTAAAATGCAAGCAGCAGGTGTGCATAGACCATAGTGTAATTGTGTGTAGGAGATGTGTGTGAATTATAAGTAACAACATATGTTCTTACTGTTAAGGTGAAAAACACATTAACTGTGATATGCTATGATTATGAGTGAAGTAAATATTTAAATTATTTTTTGTGCTGCGCAGCAGTCCAACTTGCTGGGATTTAACGAGGTAACTTTCATTTCAACGTTTTTGTTTTATTTTTTAAAGTAGTATTCATACAACCAACAGTTATTTTAATGCATTATGTATTCTTTGTATATGTAAGCAATAATTAAACAAAAGTATTAATTCAGCCCACTTACAACAGTCATTTTATTCCTGGGGTCACGAGTGACCCCGCGCCACCACCAATGTAAGACGTGCTTGCGCCACCTGTCTAGGGTTAAATAGAAAGTAATTCTACAGTGGACTTCAAAAAGTAATTTACACATGTCATTCCATGCTAAGTCCATTGTGCAACAAGAGTGGCACTTTGTCAGAGTAGAGCTCATGTTCCAGGCTACCTGTAGAGACAGTTCTGCTGCAGTACTGATAAAAGTTGCATCACATGAAATGGCACGTCAACTGAAAACATACTCCAAAGTTGAAGTATGCGGGACAGTATGATTCTTGTGGGCAAAACGTCCAAGTTGCACAGAGATTCATCATGAAATTCTGGTGGTTATGACCAAATGCAGTGTCATGTCCAATCATAGTGAAACGGTGCCAAGGCTGCATAGATGTGGGTGTTGCTGATCAGGAAGGAAGGCCATCAACATCAACCACATATGACAATGACCAGGCAATCAATGAAATGAATTGTAGCAATCACAGAGTGACTATCACAGACATTGCTCAGCAGATGTGCATCTCAATAGGCAGTGCTCATTCCATCATCCAAAATTGTTTGCAGTATTGGAAATTGTGTGCACGCTGGGTTCCTGGATCACAGACACCTGCACACAAAGATGCAAGGTTTATGGCTTCTCTGGACTTCCTTCAACATTACTCTGTGGAAGGAGTTATTTCCTAAGTCGCATTATTATGGGCAATGAGACATGGGTGCATCATTTCACACCTCAAACAAAGAGCATCTATAAAATGGAAACACCTCCTCGTTTGCACGGAAGAAATTAAAAATTGCACCATCAGCAGCTGAAGGTAATAGGCACCATTTTCTTTGACTATGAAGGAGTTGTGTACACGAGTTTATGGCAGAGGGCACAACCACTAATGCCAATTCTTACCATGCAACACTGATGTCACTGCCATAACGAAAAGAGGCATGGAAAATTAACCAAAGGCATTGTTCTCTTGCACAACAATGCAACATCCCACATCGCGCACACAACACAAGTTTTGCTTCACCGTTTTCGATGGGATGTATGGAAGCATCCAAATACAGTCCAGATCTTGCATCATGTGATTTCCATCTGTTCAGCAAGCTAAAAGACATCTGGGGGAAAAGAGATTTACCAACTATAAAGTTCGCACAGTGATTCTCAAATGGCTCTGTGATCTAGGAGCAGATTTCTAGCATCGAGAAATTTAATGATTGGTAGAACGTTCAGACCATTGTTCAGAGAGATTGGTGAGGCTATTTTGAAAAATAGTGTCAAGTATCTGTGTAGTACAATATTCAATAAAAATTACTTGGCCTTCCATAATCACATGTAACTTACTTTTTGAAGTTCCCTTGTAGTTAGAGTTAACGAGTGTCCTTTCTCTTACTGACATTATGAAAATTGGTTAAATCTATAAGGAATATGTATATGTAAGGTAGAGTTTTGAAGTCTCAACAATAATAATAGGAATATTCATATGCTCACAGTCTACGTAACCAAGGATATGATTTTAGGAGTATGTCAATTTGCTGGCAAGATTTTACAGGCACTACTCTTTAGTTTCCATTGTTGCTACTTTACTCTATGTGCTCTCATATATATATATATATATATATACACACACTTTAATATTTAGTTTACTCTTCCATTTAAGAAATTCTAGCAATGGTTACAGCAAATGCTTGTCAGATTGGTTTCATAGATCACTCGTCACAAACTAATCATGTATAAATATCATTGGATACTATTGGGTCTATTTTGCTTATTAGAGTACTACAAAATGGCAGCTGGGGTATGTAACAACACAGACAGGAAGTTATCAGTTCTCTTTCTGTTTAACAGAGAAGTTGTTATGCAAGAAAGCACTATATGTGGTGCTGTAAAGCTTATTATTTGTAGTATTTTTGACTAATCTGGAGGATATAAATAAAGGATGAAATAAATGTGTTTTTTTGCATTGGTTTAGAAATATAAATGTTTTACTTTTTCATTGTGCTTTAGTGGACTGTATGGACAAAAGTTGAAACATGTATCTCATAGTCTTTTAACATTTATTGTTAAAAGTGGAGATCATCCAGAACAGCAAGGTTTTTGTTGGATTCATGGACCTAAACTTTCACAGCATTCTCAGTGCTATTAACTATTCTTTGAAGGAGGCAAGTCCAGTCCATGAAGGAAATACCCTCCCCTTCTAGGAAGAGCAAATCTCCAGTAGACTGAAACATGTGAACTCTCACAATATCCTTATGTACATTAATGTTCTTCAATATATAGGCTGGTCTGTTCTATTGAGCAAGCTCTTCCCCTTCCCTTTCAGGAAGAGCAAGGCTTCAGTTGGGCTGAAGTACTGGACTCTGAGGGTATTCTCATTTATAACAGCTATCCTTCATCCAGTCCACAGAACAATCCCCCCACCCATTTCTTGGAAAAGGAAGTCTCCAATGGTCTCAACAATGGAAATCATATTGTTTATCACCAGCATTTTCTATGAAGAAGTGTGTTGCTGTTAAATGAAAAAGATTTTTGTAAAAGTTAATTTGGTTTGTCATATTAGATTTTTTTGCATTATATTACAATTCCATATTTAGTGTACATTGATATATCAGTTTACCTTAAACAGGGTGGCCCACTTTAAACTTTCACTGAAAATATCTCTGAAACAACAGTAGACATTGAAAAAAATCTTTCATGGGTATGAAGACAGGGGAGGAGCTCATTAAAGTAAGTAATTCAGAAACTTAAGTAAATATGATTTTCAGCATAAACTTGTTTTTTTAATGGGCATCCTGCATTATTTATGATGCAATTTATAACTTGATAAGTCACATTAAGAATGGGATTTGTGGCATTGCAATAAGCCAATTACATCCCAAGAAACTGTAATTTGAATTTCACACTTTTGATACAATGAAACGCACATCATATAGAATACAAATTATTTCCCGGACTTGTAGGTTGTGGTCTAATGGGTTTTGAACTTCAAAACTCATTGGACTATGGCCTACAACCCAGGAAATAACTGTATTCTATTAGATGCCAGTCATGAAAGCCTCAGCATGTACAAATGCACATCAGTTGCACATACTGAGGTTCAAGTGTGAACTTCACGTTGCAGTTAATCATAATGTGATTGGCATGCTACAGAGTGACAAAAGCTGTTTGTAATATTAGCTGTGTACTAGATATGTTTAGCTTAACATACTTCTACACAGGTCAACCATCTACGTAGAGAGCCATTCCCAACACAGTACCAATGTCTTATCGTTCCATTGTCCAACACAGAATTAACTGAAGAGAAAAGGTTTGTATTGGATATTGTATAGGTGTGTTCAACCTTCAATTATAATGTCAACATTCTGAACTAGACATAAGGAGGTGTGTCAGATATTGCTTATGTTTACCTACTGGTGATATTTGATTTCATTACAAAAACATTGTTGTGCATATTACGTACATTCCAGTACATAAATAAAACATGAAAAGGAAAAGCCTTTATTTATTTTCCATTTTTTGTGACTTGAAACCCCATATTATTTCCAGCCTACTTGATAACAGTGAAAACATTAAGAGCAGCGTTTGTAATACCATAGTACATCAATCAAATTGTGATTAACTGCAATGCTAGAATGTGCAACTGATGTGTGTTTCATTGTATCTCAAGCGTTAACTTCATGTTATAATTTCTCAGGATGTAATTGAGTTATCGTGATGCAAAAAATGCCAATCTTAATGTGATTTTCCATGTTATCAATTGTTTTATATATAATGCAGCGTGCCCATTAAAACAATTACTGAAGTTTAAGCTGAAAATCATATTTTTCTTAAGTTTCTGAATGGCCCATATTATTTACTTCAATGAGTCCCTCTCCTGCCTTTATACCCATGAAAGTTTTTTTCAATATCTATTGTTTCAGAGATATTTGCAGTGAAAGTTGTAAGTGGGCCACTCTTTGTTATATGCTTTATTTTAATTTTGTAGGAAAATTATGTATAGCAGTGATAGTTTGATGTTAATTGACAAATTGCAAATGATCATCCCATACTTCTTGGAACAGCAAAGCTCCAGTGGCACTGAAACATTTAAACTCCCACAGTATCCTCATTACTGTCATTGTCAACTGTTCTTCAACATATAGACTGATGACTCCATATAGAAAGCACCTCAGTCCCCTCCCCCTTTTTGGAAGATCAAGGAACCAGCAGGCTCAGCAATGTACATCATAGCCAACTTCATCACAAGGATAATGCACAAAGAACCCATTTTGTTAAACTTAATAGTTAATTTTGTATTCATAAATTTTATTTCAGTTTCATTTGTATAAGCATTGTATGTTTAGTTAATCTTGTTTAAAGTGTCAGTTTAGTTAGCATACTATTATATGCTTTATTTTAATTTGGTAGAAAAATTTATTTATAGTACTGATAGTTTGATTTTAGAGCATACAACTACTTATGGCTCTAGTGTCCTGACAGGATCAAGATACAGATTCTGTAATGATTTCTGCCCAAAGAGTCAAGCACTACATTATTTTAAGATGTAAATCTTCCTCAGTGGTCTAGGATGCGCAGTGTTACAACAAGGCTGCATATTGACTTTCACAGTATCCTCTTTCCCAACTGCTCTTCAGCATAAGGGTTGGTCCATTCCATAGAGCAACATGCTCTCCCTCTTCCCCCTGACCCCACATCAAGGAAGAGTAAGGCTCTTGTGTGGCTGAATCATTTGGACTTTCATAGTATCATTTATATCAACCTTTGCAGCAAATACAGTGGTCCAGTCCATATAGCAACATTCCCCCCCAACCCTCCTATGAAGAGCTGGGATCCAGTGTGGCTGAAGCATTTGGACTCTTAGTATCCTTATTTATACCAGCTCAACTCTTGTCAGCAAATAGACTGGTATATCCCACAGAGCAGCCTCCTCTCCCACTCCTGGGAAGAGCAAAACTTCAATGGGGCTGAAGCAACTGGACTCTCATTTATACCAACTGTTTTCAGCATATAGGCTGTTCCTTTCCATAGTGCAACCCCTCCCTGTATGAAGAGCAGGCTTGTTTCTTTCACGTACATGGAGAAAACCCATTTATCCAGCCCCCCCCCAACATATAGGTTGGTGCAGTCTACAGGGTCAGGAATGGTCAGGTCAAGAATGGCATGGTTGACTGGGAGGCTGGAGGGCACAGAAAATGGCTGACCATTTTGGCAGGAGAATCTGTCCATTTTGTGGTGGGGATGAAGACTGGTTATACCTATATTTTAGCAGAATGTTCACAATATGAAAACCAGTGACAAAGTAAATTCCTGAGAAATTCTTAGTCTGGCAAGGAGATTGGTATGTTGGGATCTACTGACTGACCATAGGAACTTGTAAGACATGGGTGATTTCCTGGCTAAAGTGTGTGAAGCCAGATCATATTTGTTCAGTTAATCAACAACAATTTATGCTTTTTCTTCTTTCTTTTCTTTCTTCACATTTAACTTGTATCTTAAATATGCACATACAATCAATAACCCATGCTTTAAGTGTTTGTATAGTAACTTTAATAGTTTGACACCAGTAAAGACATCTGTCTGTCTGTCCATCTGTCTGTCCAGCTATGACCAACCACCAGCTCGATCATTTGCACATTTTGATATTTCACTGCATCTTCATTTATACTCAAGTGTTCTCCGTGTGTAGGTTAGTGCAGTCAATAGATCAAATCCTGTACCGCTTATGAAAGAGCATTCCATAGAGCAGCCTCCTTACTTCTAGGAAGAGCAAGAATCCCATACATCTGCATCCTTTTGAATATTTCACTGCATTGTTATTTACATCAAATGTTTACAGCATATTGCATTCCATAGAACTACCCCCCCCCCCATTGTCACATATAGTGTGTCAATGTACAGTATTGACAAGTTTATCATAAAGGAAGCCCAAACCAGGAATAGTTTGGTTTGTTGTTAAACTTTAAAGATTTGTGTATTGTGGATATTGACTCTCTTACATGCTTATTTATGGCAACTGCTCTCTTGCTCTCTGTTTATGTATTGGTTCCATCATGGAGCAACCCCTCTCCCACCTGCTATCCTGCTATCCCATAGAGGAAGAACCAGAGTCACAGTCACAGTATCATTTAGGCTTTCACAGGATCCTCATTTATGCCAATAGATTTCTGCATGCAGGCTGATTCTTTCCATAGAACTACCCCCCTTCACTACTCCATGAAAGAGCAATGCTCCTGCTCAGTTGAATCCTTTGGAATTTAACTGCATGTATAGACTGTTGCAGTCCATAGTACAAGCCCCATTTCTATGAAAACAGGCTTATCTATTTGAGGAGCATCATTTCAAACCCCATTATGTCCAAAAAGCAAAATTTTACAGGAAATCCAAAAAAACGTAATACTCCTAAACTATAAGTCCCACTGAAATTTTGAAAAAAGCAATAAATATTACTAAACCTTTTTATTTATAAGGTGTAAGAATTGAAATCACTTTTCAAATGCATTTAATGAAAATGGGGAGGGGGTTGTGGACATAACATGGTTTGAAACAACCACATGGAAAATTATGTTGTAGAATAGTGAATGATTTATTTTTGTATATTCTTAACATAAATACACTGAGAAAATCTTGATACAATATGGAATGTATTTAAACAAAGAAAGTACCCCATAAGATTATGAGAATTTTGAAATTACATATGGTGTGAATTAAACATAGAAAAACATTCACACTCTGTGTTGAAATTAACTGAAAGCAATAATTATTCAATTATCGATTTTAGAAACTCACATAATACATTGTCTCATGCAGAGATGGATGTAGAATTCAAGATGTTTTCAAAGAACTTCAAAATTTTGTCATTTCTCCAGTCATTTCCAATCTCTTTATTAGTCAGTTTTCTACATCATTTTTCTTTTGTTGAGTGATCCTGCATCTTGTGGTAGGTACAGCTGTAGGTTCTACAATTGTTTGTGCCACCTTGCCTCGTTTCAACATTGGAGAAAACTGTTTGGAAGGGTCATCAATACGATAGGATAGTTCCATCTTATAATGCACTGAGCAAGTATCTGTTGCGGGAGTACCAAAACCTAGTTTGAATTTTGTGCTAAAATTTTCTTGAAAAACCATTTTCTCCTTGAAGTTCTTGTGGCACATTTGCATTATACAATTTAAACAACTTATTGATACTGAGTTCTGAGGAAAGATAAAGCCGTTGGCTCTTTCTTCTATTATAATGGCTTTCATTGGCTTTTAGATTGGAAATGAAACTGATAACCGTCTCTCTTCTGGCTCTGTATTGGTCTTTTTTGTGGTCGCTGCCCCTATGCTCTTTGCATTCTTCTCCTGATTTAATGGGTTTAGCAATTGTATTTAATCGGCACTGTCCACATCCGAAAAGCCTTCCAAGGAACTTGGAACATACTGGTTCTGTTCTACCATTTACTGGAATATGCAATAATAATAATAATAATAATAATAATAATAATAATAATAATAATAATAATAATAATAATAATAATAATAATAATCATGATGATGAAATTACACAGTTTTCAAGAGGACTTTGTGTAACTCTATGAATAGAGCAGTGTAAATGCTTTCAAAACCATTCACAAGTTTACATTTATTAGTATTACATTACACTAACCTGATACTTCACAGTCATAGAAGTTGCTGCTCTTTTTTCTTCCCCCTTGGCCTACGCCTTTTTGGTGATGACACCTGAATCATTAAAGAAAGGCGACTGTCTTGCTTGCATTTGCTTTTGCAAGCGAATACTTTATCTTTGGCTTTGGAAATAAAATGAGTGGGAATGCTGCAACAATGGAATCTGCCTTCCTTATGCTCACATGGCGGTACAAACTCTCTCAGCTCTGGATCTTTATTGCTATTTGTAGTGAAAAAAAGAAGAAAAATAAATTATGTTAACATAAACTGGGGAAGATATAAGCCTATAAATATGTTTTCATATCTTTCAATATAAGTGCGCCTTGGCAAACATAATGCTATTATAACATACTTCAGGATATTATGTAGCTTTATTAGAATAATATATAATTACAGAACTTACCTTTCCTCAGATTGAAGCTGCCGCCTTCGACTACCCTTTGAATTACCTCCAGCCAAAACACCTTCATCCATTTTAAGCAGAACAATACTATTATTCACTGACAATACATCACACTGATAGCCCAGCAATAGTTATGTACCAGTATAACCAACACAAAACAATTAAAATTCCCAGGGCATGTAAACGGTGATAAAGGAGGACAAAACTGGGTTTGCACCGGTCAGTAATGTGGACATAATGGGATATGAAATGACCACCACATTTCAAGGTTAATTTACACAGGGACAAAACAAGATTTGGACCAATTTAGGTTTATAGATCGAAAGATCACTTAAGAAACAATACGAAATGATGTCAAACTCAATTTTGTCCTGGGATGGACATAATGGGGTTTGAAACGATGCTCCTCATTTTATGTACATGGAGAAACCTCTCCCATACCCCACATATAGGATGGTGAAATCTACAGGGTAAACATCCACTCTATCTGCAGTAGTCTTGCAGGCTCAACAATGTATTCCATTGACAAGGTTATCTTAAAGAACCCCATACCGGGAAGGTTTTGTTGTTAAGCTTTTAAGATTTGTGCACATTGACTGTCATGAAATCCTCAGTTATGCCAACTATTCCTCTGCTTATGGGTTGGTCCCTTCCATGAAGCAAAATCTCCCCCACCCCTCCCTCCCAACCACCTCATAAAAGAGTAAGGTTTGCTTCTGGCTGAGTCATTTAGAATTTCACTGCATCTTCAGTTATACCAAGTGTTTTTAGCATATAGGCTTACAGTCAATAGAGCAAACCTGCAGTTCTAGAAAGGGCAAGGCTCATATGTGACTGAATTATTTGGGCTTTCACAGTATCCTCATTTATGTCAAATGTTCTCAACATATAGGCTAGTCCAGTCCATAGAGCAGCAGCAAACCCACCTCCCTCCAATGAGGAGCAGGCTAATCTATTCCATGTACATGGAGCAACACCCCCATCCCACGCATATAGGTTTGTGCAATCCACAGGGCAAAACCCTCAATCTGCTCCTTCTTGGAAGAGCAAGGTTTCTGCTGGATCAAAAATGTACATCATTGACAAGTTTATCTTATAAGGGTAGCCCATATTGGAATTGTTTCATTGTTAAACTTTAAAATATTTTGTAAATAGTTAATTTTCTTTGTTATACTGCTTTTTGCTTTTCTTTCCATTAGAATCATATATTCAGTTAATGTAGTTTAGCATGTCAATTTGGTTTGGTTTGTATTATATGCTTTGTTATAATTTTGTAGAAACATTTATTTATGGCACAATTATAATAGCAATTTATTTAGAGTTCAAACCTACTGCTTTAATATCCTGGAAGCATATTTGGACATTGTAATAAATTCTGACCAATATACGGTCAATGAAACCATCCTTTCCCTCCATGAGACATTGATTTTAATGCAATTAATTTTTAGAAATATAAACAAGCAGATAGAAACATGATTTAAATTGTGAATCAAATTAGGCATATAAGAATGATAATATACACTCTGATGTAAAAATATAATGGATAAATAATCAAACATTGAACAAAGGTGTAAGAAGGAAAAATCAGTCAAATATAGTGTACATAGCATGCAATTTGTTGTGAACTTGCCAGAAAGCAGAATGCCTGGCAAGTGAAGACAAAGAATGTTTGTCTGGAAAAAGGAATGTGAGTGACCCTTTACAAAGGATTTTCATTGGGCAGATAATAGAGTAAACTGCCTTATGCCAAACTTCACACCTGCAAGTCTGATGTGAGGTATATTGTATGAATTCAGTACATGAAATAGACAATAGTATAGCAGCTTAGCCTAGCCCAGAAGTGAATGTGTTTTATCTCAGATCTACATATGGCATGAGAAACAGTCTTCAAATGCTGAGCTGGTGCAGTAAACGAAAATATGAAATAACAAATCAGAGTATAGTTGATAAATTAGAAAAACAAATCAGATGTAAGAAAAATACTATGTGACTTAAGAGTAAGCTAAGAAATAAATGTAAGGAGGGAAATTAGAACATCACCAATAGAGGGTTGTGAATGACTCATGATGCATCACTGCAAAAATACACCTTGATGGATCAAGATGCTGCTCGTTGGGATCACCTGGTGGACTTAAAAAGTGTACACCTTGTAATGTAGTGCGCTGCTCTGGTTATAATTTATGAGTAACATTCTGTGCTCCATCTTTGCACTAACAATCCAAGAAAACACTTCAACATGCAGATAGCATTTTTAACAGTTGAGTACGTTGCGGCATATGCAGAAACAAATACTTAGTCATCTATACTGTGCATCAACAGCACTAGGAGGTTGTCGAACTTGATAAATAGCTGTTTGGATGAACAAATGTTTACAGGGAAAATATTGTGGCACTGATGGGCAGGTTTCACATCTTACACACATGGTGACAAGTGGCATAGAGCTTGAGAAATAAACAATTTTTAAGTGTCCATGATCGAGAAGATAGTTCATTGAATCAGAACCCGAATAAGTCCTCTTGATAAACAGTCAGGGTTAATCCAAAAGGGAATTGAAGAAAGTTGACATTGGTTTGTTATGATAGGCAGTCTTGTGCATGTAGAAGATTAGATAAAGCTTCTGCAACAGTAATAGTTTTTTCATTTTTTTTTATACAATTTCATTAATGAAAGGAATTGTGTAGAGTTGTCAATAAGTACTTTAAATGAACCTAACACATTTCACAGTTGTTTTATTCTGAAATCCTTCAGAAATAATTCCCAGTCATTAGTGTTTAAGGAAATTATAATTCATAATCCAGCTCAAATAAATTACTTAGTTTTTAAAGTAGCTATTTTAAAATATCTTTTTCCTATAAAACTTTGTATTTTCATGAGTGTATTAGTAACTGTTACATTAAAAAAGATTAAATTTAGAAATTGTTAAGTAGACTGGACTATCCTGAGTTTCTCAGCTAAGACCACTTGATCTGTTCTGAAAATACATCGAATCCCTCCTTTGCAATACCAATTATTTAATCTTAAACTAGGTTTTATACTTCTGGATTTTAAACTCTGGTGCCAATATGAGCCATGTTTAATTTTTAGTAGTGAATATTAGGCATTGTTTTTTAACAAACCTGGTTTAAACAGCACATTATATATATATATATATATATATATATATATATATATACACCGGTTTTATACACAAATTCTGTATAGAAGGGGGAATTAATGTATAGTGGGAATCGCATGGTTAGAAGGTGATGGCAAAAGGCAGAGTTGCTATGACAGGATTAAGAATAAGTAATTAGTTAAATTACACATTGGAGGTGTGTGTTAAATGGTTGGAAAGGATGTACAAAACATTGATGGAATAAAAAAATGTATGCATTAGAAATATGGGGGCCTTCGGAATTAGGCAAAACAATAGATCAAGTATACAGATTATTTTGCAGAGAAGTTTTTTTTGGAATTAATCAGGTTAGCACCAAGGGAAGTAGTATTGTTAGATTTAGGAAGAACAGGGAATAAAGAAATTATGGAAAGAATATTGAAATATTGGTACAAGTACCTTCAAAGAGAAGATAAAGATATTAAAAATTGTGTAAATCAACAGAAGATAACTTCAAATAGGAATGGCTGGTGGGCAGATATAGGAAGTGAGTTGGAGAAGATATGCAGTGATGAATTCTGAGGGTGGCCCGAGGGGGAAAATCCCCCCCTGAGAAATGCATATCTATTTGTAAATGTATATAACATTAAAAGCCAAAATAATGTATGCATTTAAATTATCGCCTGGGTTGGTGTAATGTAATATGCAGAGATCGGAACTTTTTTCAAGAATGCCTTTTTAAATGGGTTACACCTGTCTCCAATTTGAAAGTGAATGTGTACGATTTACATATTTGTGATTGAAACGCCGCAGTTTTATGTTGCCTTTTCCTGCCTTTTTTATTTAAATGCCTAATTGCCGAAATAAATGCCTTTTTAATTACTATTTATTCCTTTAATATTAAAAACAACGACTGTCGCCATAAAAAGATGTAATAGTAAGGGTTTTAATTACCGTTTGTGTTGACGTGGTTTCCTATCGGATCATACCTCCTTCAAAAGCAACGAGTGCCGCTGCAGCTATTTTAACGGCTAGTCAGTCAACAACTTGCTATGGAAGGGTAAAATTGAGTTTTATTTATGGACGCTCTTTAACTTCTGTGGTCCTTAGCGTCCCATTCTATATTGGGCGTGAAAGACCGGTAATTTTGCTCAGAGGCCTCTTTTTCAGGCTTGAGGTTCTTTTACGTGCCGCAAATCTTCGACACGGGACCACCGCCTTTGCTTCCCTTCCGAAGGAAGTCATACTAAGGATTTTTACGCCAGAAAAAATCCATCGCCCTCCGCCGGGTTTGAACCCGCGACCTCGGGAACTAGAGGTTAAGGGTGACGTGTTTATGCAATGTGCGGTCGTCGTCAATTCGTCTTATAAAAAGAAGTGTTAGTACCAAAATAATGTCGAAACAAACTTTATTTGCTTTATTTTCTGATAAAAGACAGCGTATTGCAGAAGATATAGATGAGCGCGAGTTTGTTGAAAGAAATGCTAGTGAATATGATGGTGAATTGCTTACTGAATCTTCGGTTAGTCTTCCTTAATCTTCGAACGAAAAGTGTAGGTACTATTTCTGGCCCATGCTTAAGTCGTCATCCTAAACAAAGTGTTGAACGCGAGATTAAGTACCAGCAAAATGGGAGTTAGGTACAATGGGTTGTACTTTGACCGCGATCGGGGTGGGGTGTTTTGCAAATTATGTGAAAAAATGCATTTAAAAATTATATTGAAGCTCTACCAAAAAAAAAAAAAAAATTAACGGGGAGTGTTCATTTCCGTACCTTTCACTAAATTTAGAAAAGTTACTGGAAGCACGGAAAAACTAGAAAAGCACGTCGTCAGAAAAACTTGCAAAAGCCGTTACACTTGAAAATTATAAACTACAGGGATTAAACGCTCCAGTTCATGTGCAGATACTTAAACAAAATGAAACTAAGAAGGCGTTGAATCGCCAGGCAGTGTCTTTGATTCGTAGTGTGCATTTCAATCGGGAAAAATCCCCCACACAACAAAATATGAACCTCTAATTCGTAAGATAGTACTAAAAAGCGACATTAATCCTGAAAAGTGGGTCAAATTTCAGAGTGAAAGGTCCAAATATGTTAGCAAATATACTGCTTCAGAGTTATTAAATTGCATTGGTGAGGTTCTAGACCAGTGAGGGGGAAAAGGGGTAGAACAAACGTAATGTGCAACTTCACTTCGTTCGGGATTGGTTGTGTTCAAGCTGAACTTGCAATGCCCATTGGCGTAACTCAGCGATGTTAACAATAGAGTGCTGACAAATGCTTATAGAACAAAACAGGAGCCTACATTGCAGTAATTTAAATGTATTTACAGCAATGGAACGAAAATAATTCTTGCTTATTCGGTAAACAGATCGAATGAGTAATGGACGAAGTAAATTAAATGTGAATACTTTTATTGCATCAAAGGAATTGATAGCATGAATACTTAACAAATATTGATTAAATTCTTTACAAGAGAGACAACAATATATATTCACATGATGTCCATGTACCTGTGAGCTTTTTTTGACATTAATTTTTCTATGTCAGGTGTGAAGTTTTGATGCTTTGATGGTGATGCTGCTGCTTAAACCAGATGCAATTCTGTTACTCTTGATCTCTACTATGATTTCACAAGGTTCATTTTCGAAAACATCTGTTCACACACACAAGTAAATCCACAAAGAGCTAACGATCGATCAGCACACTTGCAAAGGTTAGGGAATTTATTTTCGGGTACTCCTATAAAGAGTTCGACGCCGGCTTTCTGTGAACATCGTATACGTTGTTTTGCAAGTCCATTTCTAATTGCAATGAGGCAGGTGCCTCAATTGTTTGAATGGAGAAAATGTCATTGAACAATCGCCATTCCAAATCCATAGATCTTATATCACAAAATCTGTCTTCGAAATTCCTGTATAAATGCTTAAAATATCGTTGTATTTTGCACATTTTCCGGAGATGCAATAGTGTTTTTTTTAAGTTGGGAAAGCTGGCAGCTGGCGGGATGGTACTATTCAAAACAAATAATGAAGTAAATCAGTGTTCAATCGGCCAAACTACTACAAAGCCCGTCACCTTGTTGTAATATCAGGATTACTGTTATACGAATGTTGCAAATATATAAAAATACAAATCCAAATAATTATCAGCCAAAACCTTCTCGCTGCAGTCCTGTTCATGGAGCGTTTTAAAATGCCGAGACACACTAAACAAGAGACAGTACAAGTCCTTTCGGCACAACAGACACAATACTTTATTATTTCAGGAACGCAAAAGTATTTATAATCGCATTCATCTTTATAAATGTACCTCTTTACTTTGCTGTTGGACATTATTCCGCCACTGATAAGCGTTGCCTCAAACTTCTGAAAGAGTGACATAACTGTGGCAGTAAACGGGCATAGGCATGCAGAGGGCGATTTAGCGGTAGAAGGGATTAAATCTACATTGGAGGGAAAAAAGAACACATTGTGTTCCTTTTCCCCATGGCTGTTCTAGACAATCAAGATGAAACAATTTTTCAATTTTCCAACATGAATTGGAGCTCGTCCGGTTGAAGATCCTTATATTTTAACAGCGCAAGTTTTTACTATTTTATACTTTCTCTATTATATTTTAAATAATCTAATTATTAAAATATGAGATTATACTTTATATGATGATGCGGAAGTGAAATCAGCAGTCCGCAGATGCTATACTCCAAGAAACGGACTTCTACGAACAGGGCATATTGAAACTGGTGTCACGATGGGAGAAATGTGTTGAGAAACTTGGTGACTTATGTGGAAATGTAGGTAAAAGGTGTAAGTTCATTTGTGATTTTGTTGTTGTCGTTTTAACTATTAAACTTTTTTTGTAAAAAAATTATTGTGCGTTACTTTTCGATCCGTCCTTGTAAATACGCTTCATTGTAAACAGTATAACCACATGCTGTAACTCCCTCTTTAATCACATATAATGAAACTTCCTAGTTTATCTTTGCGAAAACACTCACAACTGTCATTATTAATGTTCCAAAATCCTTTATGTCCATAATCATAAAACAAAACAAGTTATGTCCAACACATTTTATTTTTTTAGAATACATCTTGCCCAAGGATTCCACACAGCCCCTTCAAAACGCATTGACTTAATAAGGAGTTCATGTAAAATTAAAAGTATACTAATATTACTCATAGGAGAGGAATGACAGTCTTTCCTCATTTCTGAAAAAAAGGTCTCTTGGACTTAGCGTGGTTTGTAACCGGATGACTCGTGTAAATAAACCGCCAATTTTCGTTTTTTTTAATAAAAATAAGTAACAATAGTTCATTGTATAGAAGAATGGAGAAACTACCTACAAAGTGCTGATAGGTTTTGTTGCACAAAAACCTTGGTGGTTAACGTTTTCCTAAGAAAGTTATTTGCAGAAATATTAGAGATTCCTTCCAAAAAACAGATGTAAAATTATTTTCACTTGTAGTAGCAACTAAGTTTAAGCAGATGTATACATAGCAATTTGACAGTGCTTGCTTGTATTGCTATATTTAACATTAAATGGAACTTCATCTAAACACATCACAAAAAGGGAAATGTTGTTGCGAACTGGCGATAAGTAAACAGGATTGCAAGGATACCTGTGAAGTTGAGAAGGAAAAATACAAGGTGCCGTGGAATTGTGTAATGTTATGAGTAGGCTTCGGACATGACTTTAGGTTAAGTTAACTTCTATAATACTGGCGAGCGAAGAGGAGAGGGGCAGTAGTCTCGTGCGACACTGAGTTTGTGCCGAGTGCTGTGTACGCTATAGGTATAGGTGGGCACAGAAGTAAGTGTATTGTTCTGTAGTAACACAAGTGATTATTACAAAGTATAAATAACATGAACAAAATAATAAATCTAATCTATGGCAGATGAAATAATCAGTTTCAGGTGTGATTTACATGCGTGGACAACTATTGCAATGGATTACAATACATTTTCTGAATGTATCGAAAGCAAAACGTCTTCTGTTATAACTCAAACAAAGTTTATATCTTGAAAAACTCCATTCCACATCACATGACGTGACTGGTGCAAAACGAAACGGACGAACGTTGGTATCTGAGAAATATGTGTTTTCGTTATTGAGAATGGTGTCCCCAATACGGCACACAATTGCATATCCTGGATTTTTATCTAAAACACTCTTCAGTTTCTACTTTGCTATTTCAGCAGCAGAACATTCACCTACTTCTGCAAAGTGTTGTGCCAAATTTGCGACAAATTTTAAGGACTCCTGCATTGCCATCTGTGACGGTTCAAGTTATTTTATTGTTAAAGGAATAACCTTAAATATATTATTGAATAACTGCAGATGTCCACACAGCTGTGGAGATATCAACGGTTTTACAATTTTAATAGCTGAATTTGCTTCATTGCCAAATTTGATAATTACGTGAACAATCTGGTTGTAATGCTCATAGTAGTACAGAGCGGCCATCAACCAAGAACCCCACCGTATCACAATAGGTTGAGGTGGCAAAGGAATTCCTGATACTAGTTCTCTAAATTTTAGTGTCCTAGAAGGCGCCTTTAAAAATATTTTTTTATATATATTTGAGATGAAATCATCTACATGAGAAAAATGCTTCCATACGGTGGAGACCATGAGCTCAATACGTCAGATGTATAATTCTGGGATAGCGTTCCTTGATTCTGGAAGCAGGTTTGACCATATAAGGGAGTGCATCCGTCACAAATAGTAATATGTTCTCAGTTTTTATACCTTCTGGCCATAGAAGAGACATTGCACTGTCAACCAGCTTCTCAATGGAAGAGTGATTAACTTCGTTTAACACCTCAGATGCTAACAAGATTTTTTATCTGGACGTTCAGGAGATAATATTCCTATGACCACATTAGCTATAGATTTCCTAGTAGCATCTGTGGCTTCGTCTATCGAAATCCAAATATTATTAATTCCCACAGAACGTCTAATGTTATTCAGAGTATCATCATAACAAGGAGACAAACAATATTTGCGTAATGTAGACTCACTAGGAACTTTCATAGCTATATATTTCTCCAGAGACTTTTTAAAAGCAGAATTTTGCAGCTTATTAAATGGGATGTTTGCGCTTACCATCATGTCACACAAATCCTGTAAATTTCGCTTTGGCTACATGAGTTCGTGGTGTCTGATGTGGATAATATATCCTCACCCCCTCATTTTTAGGAAGCAACGTCATATTTTGTGAGGTTTTTTTTTTTTTAAGATTTAAGTTTTTCAATAAAAAAAAAACTTCTCTCTTCTTTGACTTCAATGTGGCATACTTCTTTAGAAAATATATTTTCCCCTCTTACGTCAAAATACTCACGTGCATATTCATTTACAAGTAAGATACTCTTCTTACTGGTTGTTTTCGGCATGTTTTGTCAGCTATCAACTTCGTAACTTCAGAACAGGTGTATTGAACTGATCGCTTGCTTAGAGTGAATGACTGGCAGTGCTTGGGGATGGAGAGGTCTCAGTGAAACCCTGAGCATACGTAAAGGCTGGTTTACAACCACCCGGTAACGGTAACCAGAACGGAAACGAGAACGGGAAGCAAGAAATTTTGATTCACAGCAGCCCGGTAACGAGAATGGGAATGCATATCGATCACAAAGTGAAAGTCGATTTTGCGCATTGGGATTTCATTTGTTTTTAACTGACCAATGACATTTTTTCACCTACTTCCAATTTAGCCAAGCCAACGTCAAAATTCGATAGAGTAAACATTATCTAAATGCATATTCATTACATTTCCGATCCCTCTACTTATGCCAAACTTTCATTCCTTTATTTAATGGCATACATTAAAATTGTTTATTCGTTTTTCATTTCCACCGTGATTTAGCTGTTCTTTGTAGCTTTTGCCATTGTTGTTTAGGTAATAGCCAGTTTTGAGTTGCATATAAACAAACTACAAATGATCCCTTCACCACAGGAACCAACGTTGATTAGATTTGCGGGTGTTGGGATGAGGTTAGGAAGCACATTTACTACTAACTCCTTCCAGTTTCATGTTACCAGTTTGCGACTATAGAGAGCAGTAGTGGCTGTTTCATGTCACGGCCGCTTAGAATAACCTCTAGAGTGAAGAGTCTAATATGCACAATAGGGATCTAACATGCCGTGCCCGGGACCGAGAACGAGAAAGTTAAAAGTTGGGCAACTCTTCTTCCCGTTCCCGGGGCCCGGGAAGGCTTCCCGTCGGTTGTGGACACTCCCATTTGAATACATGTATTTCAACTTTCCCAAAATTACTATTCAGGAGGTGTCACAGGTTGTGGTAGATAGATTTCTTTAAAAATAATTTAAACAACTTGGAGCTGTTCTGCAAATCCGAGGAGTCCATCGTTTGAAGGTGTTGGAATACAGAATATGCAAACTCTCATAGAAGAATCAATGAGAGAAATCCCAACTTTTGTGATGAAATGGAACACCTTGGCTCCGTGAAATAAACACAATTTAAGAAATATGCTGAATGAACCATTAAAGAATACTCTACCATAAAAGCAAAAAACGTGGCATATATCAGCTACCATGTGAAACAATGATAGATTTTATATAAGGAACTTGTTCTGATAATTATCAATACGTTAAAATGCTGTAGTTAGCATTGCTGAATTATGGAGTCTACAAGTAAAGATCATTGGATAGACAGTGATATCCGAGTGTTTGATTTAAATTCAGTCTTTAACAGCAGAATACAGCAATTTGACAGCCTGCTTAAGATCTTCTCCAATAAATCATTGTATAAATAACATAGCTCTGTGTTATTAAGCGTGTAATATCTGTGTTGATGTAATTTAAGGAGCATGGTAAGCATGGGACTATCTTGGAACATGTTATTCATTTGAACCAATCACTATTTTAATAATTATCACTTTCATGCTATTCTGTAGCGCTGGTATACTTGATGCTGATTGAAAATAAATAAAATTTAAAATCAAATTCAGAGGTGTCAATTAGTCACTGAAGCATGTCAGTCAGCTACAAAAACTTAAACAAATTATAGAATTAATGAAATGGAAAATATGGAGAACGCCAAAACAAGAAACTATAATAACTATAATATGGTTTTTTCTCTCTGTATATTAAGTAAGAGAATTTTCTCTTCATTAATTTATTTGGCTGTTAGAAGTGGAGACCAATACTTTCAGAAGTCACTGTAAGTATCAAGTTCTTATATCAAAAATCGAAAATAACCACAATCAGTTCTGAAACTAATTGTGAATTTCATTTCACTATTGCTCTGTAAGTATATAATTAAGTGTAAGTTTTTGTCCATAATTGTATTACTTTAGTTCATAAGTAATTTTTAATTGAAACAGAAGCTTTATACATCCACTTCAACTGTATTTTGGGAGCCCCATTAGATTAGTAATTTCAGAGAAATCTATAGAGAATAATGCTAACCTAAGGATCCAGTTACCTAAAAGGATAGTCAGTATCACACATTTTTGAAGTAAATAAGAGGTTTTTTTCAAATATTGTTTATATATCATCAATTAAATAAAAAATGTGTATTTTAGAGAAGCATATTTTGTTTAGCAATACCATTGCATGAATGAAGAAAGAATTATATAGAATAAGATAAACAATTTCTAATTTGTTTTAATTAGTATTAACTACTTTTCAAAAATAATGACTTTTCTGATTTGGATCACAAATTACATTACAGGTTTGCTAAAGTTCTGGAGACGGCCATAGCAGCAGTCAGCCACAACATAATGCGGCTGGAACAGCCTTATCTGGAAGCTCAGAAAACCTTTGACAACACAGACCATTGAAGCCCACACACTTACATTAATTTGTTTAAGCCTATAATAACCATGAGTTATACTTGAACAACTATAGAATAAAAGCACTGTGTGGTAAATTCTAGTACAGTTATGTATTGAGTATTTAATCTTGATATTATATATTTAATTAACAAAGTTATAATTTAAAAAAATTCTGTCTTAAACAATGCTTTGAGCATACAATATACTCTAAAAAAATAGAGAAGCAATCGGTAGCAACTTATTTGTTTTGGTCCATTCTTAGCATAGTGATTACAAAGTTAGGATAATAACTTGCTGGGGACTATTTTGTATTTCTGAATTGTATGAAAATAAATGTTTTTCATTACTTCATCAGGAAATGAGGCAGAGCTTTCATATCTGTGCCCAGGGCCGCCCAAGGGGGGGATACAAAATTATTGAAGTAGATTAATGCGGGGTAATATAAACACATTTATTACAATCTTTAAACGAGTACTGTAATTGTTAACTCAGTTTGTATCTTTATGTTTGTCAATTTAAATGTGCTGCATCCTCCCAAAAGTAATCTTAACTATCATTCATATTGTATGGTATAATGTGGCATATCAAATGACAATTTTTGGAAATGTGTAAAAGGAACTATAACATTATAGGTATGTATGTAGTTGTTCAAAACGTACAGCTTTATTATACCTACTTGCTATATTGGTCTATTTAGATAAATACAGTAGAATACGTTGAAATACCGAGTAATAAATCACATCACCTTCAATATATTTTTGTTTGTAATTTTTGTTAACTATTTCGATTTTTAATTGATTTTAAGCTTCCAATTGTTTATTTAGCTTTTATTGTGTAGCGGTAACACAATAGCCCGTTGGCGAAACTTTCCAGCAACATAAAAAAGGAATTAAACAGTTTAAATTGAGCTTTCAAAAATTGGGGGAAGACTTTTTTGGGGGGTGGGTGGGAGATGCGTATGTAAAATGAATAGCTCAGGTTTAATGTGGAGTATGTGATCGCGTTTAAGGCTATTAGCGCACCGAAGTATCGCTAAATAAAGTGGGTTTGCTGTAGAGAAAATCGACGTGAAATGAAAGAAAGGTATTCCATTTTGTAGGAAATGCACATGCGTGATAGGCTTGCCAACGTAAGTGAACGCTGAAATTCGCGAAAATCGTTCTTATTCTTCTCCGAATTCCGTAACGTAGACAAAGCAAACAGAAGCCTTTGTTCTGCTGGTTAGTTGTAAATATGGTGTGTACATACTGGTTGTGAGCATCGTATGTGGATAGTGCAGAGGAAATTGCAAGGAAAATGCTGAACGGCTGCTTCAATTTTTAATTAATCGCAACGTGGTAAATGAGGTGTATATGTGTCACTTGTGCAAATATGTAGTTCCAGCGAATTAAATAGAGGAATCAGGATTATTTTTAGATGTGCTAGAGGTCATCCGATGTATAAAAGCAGCGTTAAAAGAGGCAGTTTTTTGGACAACACCCGGTTACCGCCGGAAAAAGTTATACATTTCTGCATTTTATGGTGCGTTCTGCCTAATCCTAGGCATACTATAATCTGGGATGAACTGCGATTTTCCTCTTGCACAGTGGTGGACTAATCCAGTTACTGCCACCAAATATGTATTAACCGGGCACCAGAAAACCGTACGCCAATTGGAGGTGTGGGAGCAGTAATTGAAATTGATGAAAGTAAATTTGGCCACATAAAATACCATCGCGAACATCACACTGAGGCACTTCACTGGGTACCTGTCAGACTATGTTTTCAAGAAGACTTTCCGCGTGGGGCAAAGATTACATCGCCTCCTAATGGAAGCTGCAAAGGACTTTCCACCACAAATTTAGATATCCTGTGTAATCACATTGTAAAGAGTTCATTTTCTATACCTGTGGTATTTTAAACAAATGTAACCACATTTTACCCTACAAATATTGTGAAACCGTAACCCATACTCTCAATGAGAAGCGTACGTTTTTACGGATCAGAAAACAATTTTTTTTTCTGTGCAAGGTTGGTATGTAATGCGGAACAAGTCATAGCTACTAGCGACCCTAATCAGAAGGATCTGGAACTAACAGTTAGGGCACAGATATGAAAGAATGTCGGAGAAATGCTTTGTAACTGCTAAGGATAGGGAATACAAGGATTATTCGTATACCTAAAAATCACAGGATTGGTAAATAATTAGCTTTTCCATTTTTTCTCGGGGATGAGTCAATTTAAATGCTCTTTATATCGATTATTTTGTCCGAACTCTTATCTTACCTTTACACGGTTGTTCCATCCCTTCCTTCCCAAGGTCCTTCTTTACAGGGCATTCCGAATGGAAGTGGGCATAATCTCCTGTTGCTCCACAATAGACACACTTCATCTCCCTCAGCAAAGGGCAGGTGGCCAAGCCCAGGACATCATCTCGAGCATTGTGGGAAATTATTTCTATCATCGGTTTCCCACTCGACCAACACACAATACAATACTTGCGCTTATTCCCAAAGCTTACGCGGCGGTTCGTAGCTTCTGGAAACAGCCTTTCTACCTCCGTTCTCAACCATGTCGGATATATTTCGTTTACATATCCATATTGTCGATTCTCCATTTTGCCTCTTCACGTAATGGCCGACTCTCAGTATCACCACACAAATACACAAAAGTGGTAAATTTCCCAGCTTTGATGACGTCTGTAACAAATTTACCACTCATTGACTTGTTGCCACATTGCATTAGCGCATGACTATATTTGAATTTCTTTGAAACTATATGGTCGTTTAAGAGCACTATGCTAGGTTTTCTTTCCATTTTTTGTTCCTTTTTCATGTATTTTATAGAAAACAGTACACGAGTTTTGAAACTTCTGTTTCATGCACCAATTGAGTAAAACATATCGTCATTTCTCAGAATATCTTATCATGGAAGATATGCACACTTAGCAAAGCACTGTATTTAATTATAACTGGAGTTCAATTTTTGTTTTAATCTGTACTTTCGGTTTTAAAGTGAAACGTTTGGTAACGTCTCCTTATTACCAAAGACCGGAACTTTGGCGGAATGCATTTTTAAATGTGTTAAATCTATCTTCAATTTGACGATGAATCTGTACGATTTACATCTTTGTGATTGAAACGCCGTAGTTTTGTGTTGCCCTTTTCCGCCTTTTTATATAAATGCCTAATTGAACGCCTTTTGTTGCCTTTTTTATTTTTATTTAATTCTATATTATAAATAATTGCCTACATGTGTATATAATTTATTTCTGTAACAGCTACAATGAATGTGACTGCACCGAAACTGTTATTTATTGCCTTCCAGTTAGTTCATATTCTCTTTACAAGCAACAATAAGTGCCGCCGTAAAAAGAGATAACAGTCTGTAAGGTTATAGTTACCGCTTGTGTTTACTTGCCTTTCTATCGGATCATACCTCCTTCAAAGCAACAACGAGTGCCGAAGCATTTTTTAATTTTTGAAAAAATACATAATTATTGTTAAAACGTATCTCAACTCACTAAATTTAAACATTTCCTCTAAAACTTTGCAAACATTCTCTAAGTATTACGCGAAACACAGACTTTGGTGGATACTTATATTTTGGGTTCTGATTAATTGAAAATAAATATTATACGTTTAAATAAAGCAGAAGTCAAATTCTTCACTGATTGCGCAAAATCCTGTTAATATATTTATCTTCTTTATTTTAACTTTATAGAAAAATCCTTACTAACTTTCGTGCAATGAATTCTTCAGAAATTTTCTAACAAGTTACATGCTGCTACATAGGAATTTGAGCTAGAGAACAGGTTTGAGTGTAGGGAAATGTAGCAAAGGACTGCTAAGAAACATGACGGACGTATTAGACAAACGCATAGAAAGAGCTCTACGAAAACTGAAAAGTATTGCGGAAATAGGCGGATACCTCGAGAAAGACATGAAGGAGGATATCCTGAATGCGATGAGCACATTGGAAGAACATGTCATTGCAATAAAAAGGTTCTGGACATTGATAACGTTAAGAACAAAGATATAACGATCTTTGAAAGTAGCTTAACAAAAACCAAGCAGCTGTTACAGCCATTGCTTACAAGATATTACATACTAGCATATTCTCGTTTCTGATCGGGTCCCTGGGCGTATTTGCACTTATGTCGCTAGGATCGCTCGATCACATCCTAAAGACGGATAGTTTACCATTGCTGGGTACTACGGAATTGTCAAAGTGAGTGATTACTCATGAATTGTAGCTACGTTGTGAAACTTAAAAAGAAATCGAGGGTATATTTGTATTTATCTAGGATTACTAATCGTGTCATGACATGCTTTGTAAGTTCTCTGTGCTGTGATGTATAGCGTTAAGTGGCATTTTCTGTAGATTAAACCAGCTCGCAAACAACGAATTGTGTGCGGAACATGAAAGTTTCGAAGGAATCAGGTTATATTGGTTTATTGTAATATTATTAACCTTGTTGGAAAATCTTGGCGTTAGTTATGTATAACGGGTCCTAATAAGTGGCATTTAGATCTTAAAGCTTGTAAACTTTGTTTACAACTTGTAATTTTAACACCATATACAGGAATAAAATATGCATTAATTGAAAATCGTGTTTTGTGCTCCCTGAAGAATTAATACATCTATTAATGCGTCCCTTAATTGGAAAAATAAAGTTAAATTGAGTTTTATTTATGGACGCTCTTTAACTGCTGTGGTTCTTAGCGTCCCATTCTATATTGGGCGTGAAAGACCGGTAATTTTGCTCCGAGGCCGCTTTATCAGGCTTGAGGTTCTTTTACGTGCCATAAATCTACGACACGGGACCACCGACTTTGTTTCCCTTCCGAAGGAAGCCATGCTAAGGATTTTTACGCCCGAAAAATCAATCGCCCTCCGCCGGGTTTGAACCCGCGACCTCGGGAACTAGAGGCTAGCATGGTAACCACTACACCACGAAGGACGACCCTTAATTCGAATACAAATTAAGTCCTGCAGCTGTTAATTCACAAAGTATTTCAAACCACCCTCTTCAGCTGCTTTTTTGATTCTGCTAAGCTGGTTGGTTTCTTTCTTTTGCTTTTCAGTTTTGCAGAGCTTCTGTTTTAAATCCTGTATTCAGTTTTTTAGTCTTGATGTCACCTGCTTTAGTTTTCTACATTTTCTAACCAGCTTTTTGTGCTTTATTTCAAAGGATTGGAGAATTACATTTTGTTTTCGAGTAGAGCATTTGTTACCTGTAGTTTTCTGTATTGGTTCTGCAATTTAAGTGTCATTGATTGTTACATTAAATGAATCCAGTGAAATTGAAATGTCACTGGATGTCACATTAGATGTAATTGGTATATAATATTTCTCTTTCTCTGTAGGACAGTTTTCATTTTCTATTTCAGTGTTTTGTCTTCTTTTGTTTTCGCAACTGGAAGATTGAACACTGTTTTATGTGGTGGAAAACTTCAAATATTGATGGCACAACTTTAAGAAGTAGGCACTTTGTAGATGTACTAATGCTATAATTAATTTGTTTGAAATGCCTACTACAGAATATAAGCTAACCTGGTGTCCAAAGAGAGCCCAGCTGGTCTCCAAGGCGAGAAATTAAGTACTATACATAATTTCTTTTTTGGTGCATTGTCTTTTGGGAGTGCATGGAATGACAAGCCACAGACTTCGGCCCTGGTGTCCAAAGAGAGACCAGCTTGTCTCCTTGGCGAGAAATTACTATGTACAATTTCTTTTTTTACTTCATTGTATTTTTGGGAATGCTTGGAAAGACAAGCCACATTCTTTTTCTTGCCTTAACTTACAGTAAGGTACACAGCAATAAACCATTTTTATTCAAGTATAGACTAAATGCAAATATTACACATTTCAGTTTAGAGTTTGCATTGCAACACACTCAGATAGATTTTTATGATTTTAAAATATGTTGATGTAAAAAGAACTGCAGCATGTCTAATGTGCTGTCTGGGGGAAAACTATTTAAGAGAAATTTTCCTTTTAACTCCTGGGACAGACACGGAAGGACTTATGCAATTTCTGGGTATATATAAAAATGTCAATTGCTTGCCTAGAAACTTTGGCTGAAAGACAATCTTCTCTGAGGTATTATTTGAATGAACCAATGAGCGTATATTTTATTATTTGAAACCCCGTATGAACGAATTACAGGAAGTTTCTTCAATATAGCGCTAAAGAAGAGAGTCTGGTTTGGCGTCAGGTGACTAAGTGTAAATACGGTCGCGAGTTAAAAACTCTCCCATTCATTCTCATTGATTGTGCACTGCGTGGATTTCGTGGCGAAGAGATGGCATGTGGTTGAAAACTCTTAAACCGGGGAAGTATGCAGTGTTTTCAAGAAATAACTAGGAATCCAGCATTGAGTGAAAGGGGTTTTCAAGACTTGTGGAGTTCAGTAAATTACTAAATAAAGCAACAGATATTAAACCAACTGACGGCGCTTTCATCTGTCTGGATACCACGCGCGAAAGCATCGCCTAGGTGGAAAACGAAGAAACTAGAGATATACTTTGCAGCTCTACAGATCACCGCCTCATCTTAGTTACCCTTTATCCTTCACTACAAAATCCCGTTCATAATCAGATATTGACGGAATACGTCGCGTTCGTAAACATACGCCATTGGCCTTATCCGCAGACGTGGTCCAGCAATCATACTCCCAATGGTATCGGGCCTGAGGACTGCGCCTGATTTTACATTTTGCTTTATAGTGCCATTGCTTAACTAACATCTTCTAGAAGCATCGGAATTCGGAATCATTATACATATAAAAGTAATGTGGATCGAAACCTCGCAGGCATTGAAAATGAATAGGAAAGCATTACGTTGGCAATCAGACAAGGACTACTTCACATACTCTTGTATTGGAAATAACTGTTTCCTCACTATACGCATTAGATGAACCTACAATAAAGTGGCTCATTCAATAACGTATATTATACTTAATTGATTTCCAGTAGGCTTTAACCGAAATAAAGGATCGTGGAGTTAAACAAAATCTCCTCCGAGATCATTGGTTGAAACCCGGCGGAAGGCGATGGATTTTCTTTTGGGCGTAAAAATCCTTAACATGGCTTCCTTTGGAACGGAAGTAAAGCCGGAGGTCCAGTATCGTAGATTTACGGCAACTAAAAGAACCTCAAGCCTGACAAAGGCCTCTGAGCAAAATTTCCGGTCTTTCACGACCAATATAGAATGGGACGCTAAGAACCGTAGTAGTTAAAGAATGTCCATAAATAACACTCAATTCAATTTAAATTTGTGCAGTTAAAAAATTTCAAGGACTAAGGCCTGATAACCCCTAGTATTACTGTGTGGGCTGCCCAAAACTATTTGTAAACAACTTAATTCAAATAACGTATATATTATTACGGAGTTTGGGAGTGAAAGGCTCTAATAATTTTCATATTTTCCACATTTTGAAACTTAAATGTCATATTTTTCCAATTTTCCTGCATACGGATATTAACTAATACAAGATTATATCACCTGATAAAATATCTGAAAAGAGAGCACACTCTTTTACTCTTATGTTTTCTCCATTTTATTCCAAGTCTCTCACCGTATATCTGGTTTTGGTCGTTGAATGATAAAAATACTGTCTCATTGATAACGTACACATGTATAGGTGTTTTGGAGCTAAGTTTGTTATGAAACATTTGTATATTCCAGATGCCACAAACTGAAAATGATAGGCTGGAACAGAGAAAGAATTTTCTGAAATATAGAAATAGCTCAGTTGTCACCTAATAAAATGAGGAAATCCTTAATGTTGCTGATTCATAGATTAATTCACTTCGTAATAATTTTCAGATGGAGTGAACAAGAAACATCTTGATGTAGCCTTATTCCCCTATATAGAAAAAGTATCCGAACTGATTTCTTTCCTAAAAAATGTCACTATAATAAAATGTTCTCTGTGCTATGTTCTAATTATTTGCAATCGATCCGGTACATAAAAGTATCGAATGAATTTACAAATTTTAACATTTTAAGATTTAGTTAATTTCGCTAATTTGTAATTCTTAAACGATTTATTTCAGATAAATAATTAAACGCTAAGTTTAAAAAACACAGATATGTACGAGGGTGGATCGAAAAGTAACACACTCGTTCTTATCCACTAGATACACAATTTCATGGCATTTTTAATCATTTCAATAAGAATTTAACTTGTTGGAATATTAATTTTTAACCTTAAAATTACAGAATGGAATCGTATTTAAATAGGAAGGAACATTTGCTGTTATTGAAATCTCACCCTGAAGGCTGGTTCACAACCCCCGGTAACGGTAACCAGAACGGAAACGAGAACGGGAGGCAAGAAATTTTGATTCACAACAGCCCGGTAACGAGAACGGGAATGCATATCGATCACAAAGTGAAAGTCGATTTTGCGCATTGGGATTTCATTTGTTTTTAACTGACCAATGACATTTTTTCACCTACTTTCAAGTTAGCCAAGCCAACGAAAATTCGATAGAGTAAACATTATCTAAATGCATATTCATTACATTTCCGATCCCTCTACTTATGCCAAACTTTCATTCCTTTATTTAATGGCATACATTAAAATTGTTTATTCTTTTTTCATTTCCACCGGATTTAGCTGTTCGTTGTAGCTTTTTCCATTATTTTTTAGGTAATAGCCGGTTTTGAGTTGCATATAAACAAACTACAAATGATCCCTTCACCAGAGCAACCAACGTTGATTAGATTTGCGGGTGTAGGGATGAGGTTAGGAAGCACATTTATTACTAATTCCTTCCAGTTTCATGTTTCCAGCTTGCGACTATAGAGAGCACTAGTGGCTGTTTCATGTCACGGCCGCTTAGAATAACCTCTAGAGTGAAGAGTCTAATATGCACAATAGGGATCTAATATGCCGTGTCCGGGAACGAGAACGAGAAAGTTAAAAGTTGGGCAACTGTTTTTCCCGTTCCCGGGGCCCGGGAAGGCTTCCCGTCGGTTGTGGACACTCCCATTTGAATACATATATTTCAACTTTCCCGTTCTCGTTGGTTGTGAACCAGCCTTGAATCTTAACCAAATAATTAAATATTGTGTGATATTAATTATACAGAAATAATTGCTTGAGGAAATTCTGATATACCATAAACCTTCCGGGAGTTGTAATCCTCCTCTCACATTGTATTCAATGGAGCTATTAAGGGTTGTCTTAACGTGGTTTACTTTAACGACGTAACTTAAGAATTTGACAGTGTCAAACTTTTCCATTCCGTTACGTCAAATTTAATGTTGCATGGAAATTAGAACCAATCGGCGTGAAGCAGTAGCATGAAGTAGTAAAAGAACAATCATCAAGATTCATTCCCATTACGTTAAGTGCATCCTAATTAGACACGGGTAAATTGTCATACTGTTTCCCTCGTTTGTGTCACTTTTGCCCGCATTAGGTCTTACGCTGCTCTAACGTAATGCTGCCAACATATGAATAATGCCACCGAAGCCGGTAAGATACTCAGCCTCAAAGCGTAGCCGAGAGATTGAGGGCCCTCAGCCTCAAAGCGTAGCCGAGGGATGTTTTTTAGGAGAGGAGTGCAGCAAGTTGCGGCCGATGCGAAGCGACGACAGAGCGTCTCTGCGCGTCTAAAACTCCAATGATTCACGTTCACAAAACAACAGCACATCGCATATTCAGTGCATTTCACTGATTATTTAGGTTGGCAGTACCCACTTTGCATGGAAAAATGGCTACGTTTGTTTTTTCCTAACGCTATTTGCCTATATAAATAAAACACTTAAAACGGGTGGGTAGGTGGGTACTAGATATTGGAGAGACCACATCATGTTCTAAAATCACTCCTAAGGTAATTAATTTCATTGCTTTTTCACTTCCTTATTCCTAATTTAGGTGGGCAAAAGAAAGACCTAATGCGGGCAAAAGTGACACAAACGAGGGCAACATTATGACAATTTTAGCACATTAGACATTAGTTATAACGCGGCTTACTGATGCCTTACTAAGGTCAGTAGTGTTTTCTTGATACCCTTCTCTTGCATAATATGGAAGTGCAATTAGCATCGTATCAATTGAGATACTCAAGCCTCGGTTATCGTCTCTGTCATATAGGTTAGGATCAATCCGTTTTATCAGCCTTCTAACCTTTGCTTTACTAAACCTGTATTGGTTTTGAAGTTTAGGTCGCCATACTTTCCAATTATTCTAATTTTGGTAGACAATTTTACTTCACCGTCTCATTTCGCGAATTCTACGCAATCAACCACGCCCATCAATCCAAAGTCATCCATTTTGTAAACACCTTTACATAATATACCCCTTTATACGTAATAATATATATGCCTTTAATATACCCCTCTGAGGTAGACCAAAATTTGGTCCCGACCAAGGCGTTTGATCCCCGGAATAAGAAAATCGATGGTCCGCTGTAAATCCACCGGAAGTAGCAAGTTGGTCCGGACCAAAATCGACTATGAATACCGCCCTATAACACTAAATCACCTAACACTGTAATGCACGTGGTTGTTACAGAAGTAAGAGGATACAGAAAGTTTCACCCCAAGTCCTGTGTCATCGGGTAAATCGTGTCCGTTCGGAAGACGAAGGATCGCATTCAATTGGCTTTTTCTTTTAGAAAGAGACAGACAATGTCACTGCTGTGATCTGAAGTCTGTTGCACGAGTTTAACAATGACTAACTGCTCCTACTGCTGGCGTAGGTAAATTGAAATTTAGCCTCTCTCTTCACCTCTCCAATGCTGACCGTAGTGATAATCTTGTTGTTGCACTAGGTGACTAGCTGTGCCACGACCACTCATTCATACGTACATTTAATGGACTTTTTTTCTTTTCTTTTTAAAAGAAAAATCGGTATCTTATATTATAATTCGTGAAATGTAACGATAATTCACCTTTGTGGAATGTTATTGTTTCTTCATTTCTAACATATAATTAAATTAAAATTACTTAGTGATTAGTTACAAAAAATTGCGAGAAAAATGTGTCATTGCGCAACACTGCAAATAATCAGCAGCTGATTCCTGCTCATATACAAACTCTGGTACAGATATGTTTTTGGCATAGTAGACAAGAAGTTTGTTAAATATGCTACAACTCCACTGAACTTAAAGATACATCAGTAAATTTTACAATAGAAATGGAATCCAATAGCATACTCCACTTTCTTGACCAGAAAGTTAAAAAAACTCACTTTCCACCCTTGAGCCTTTCAGAAATTCATTAAAATGTTCAAAGAATATGGTACAACCCCAGCTCCAGTGAACAAGCATTGCTCAAAAGGCATACTCAGGACCAACACAGAGGACCAAATTCTTGTAGGAAAAAACTTAAGGTGTTAATGAATTTGGATGTAAAGATTATGGGAAAATACACCAAGATTTAAGGAACACATGAGAAATGTAAAATGAAAAATAACTGAGAAGTCAGTAGTTGCAGAGCATTTTGATTCACAGATCAGCAGTTGAAAGGCAAACCTAAGCTTTTAAAAGCCCTTCAAAAACGAGTAGAACTGTCCATTTGGGAAAAGCCATTCATAAAAAAAATGAACATAATTTATTTTGATGCCTTATATGAAAATGATCTCATCACAGAGTACCTATAGTCAGGAAACACCTTTTGCAAGCCATAGGAGAGGGCACAACAGCGAGTCGAGGCTGAGAATGGAGACAACAATCTCCAAAACATATTTCAGTAAGCTTTTGTGTAGAAAGTGAACTTGAGTAATTAAATTTCACACATGTGCTTTCCCCAAAAGAGAAGAATTCATATGTTGTGTTCTTTTGAAAATTTCTTTTTTGCTTACTCATGTGCTGTTTAATCTGTAACTTATCCTAATGATCTAATCATAGAAAAAAAAACAAGATGATAAAAATAATAAGTAGGTACACTGAAGAAAGTTGCAGAGCATGATTATTTAGGTATTTGTGTGCATTATTTTTTGTACAGCTTCTGATAATTATGTGAAATATGGAAGTGCAACTGTGCAAGCTCAAGTAATACAGCTAGTAATTCTATAATGATTGCATATGCATAAGTACATTAATTACAGGACTTTCTCTTCCAGGATTTACTCCATTGATAGGGATTAAGTACAGTAGAAGAATTAGTCTTATTACACCAGATTTGATACTAATTTGGGTTTGATTGGCTAATAGGCTTCTTTCTTTTAAGCAGGAATGTTTATTTCCTTCTGAAAGAAAATGCTAATTATCAATCAATTCAATGCTCATTTATGCCAGTATTTAACATATTATATTCATTATCAAAGAAGTTTTGACATTTTGGGGATTTTAAAAGCTAATGATTTAAATTAAGGAATCATAAATAGTTTAGGCACTGCATTATCATAATTACTTTGAAACTACAAATGAAATATTCAGAAAGCAACTTGAACATCTTCTAAAATTTTTATTCAAACCAAAATCATATGTGTGATATAAATGTTGATTATTTGAAACCTAGTCCTCAAAGGGAACAACTCAGCACTTTACTTACAACATACCACATGACACATACAGTAAACTTTCCAACAAGAATCCAAAACAGCTCCTCTACAGCTATAGATAATATATTTGTAAACTCAGATAGCATTAATTTTTGCAATGTCTCATCAAAATCTAATAGCCTGTTGAATCACGATGCACAAGTTCTACACATTAAAAAGTTAAATTTAAAATCCAAACCTAAATATACTTATCAGAAATCTAGGGAAATAAATGAAAATACTCTGAGTGAGTTTAGCAAAATACTTGAACTTGAATCAAAATATTTAACTTCGAAAGAGAGAATGCCTGGATCACTTTAGGAATTAGGACGTCATTTAGATGTAAAAGAGAATTATATGAGCAAGTAAGAATTAGTAATAATATAGATTTAAAACACTACTTCAAAAAATATTGTAAGCTTCTAAAGAAGGTAATAAAAGTGGCTAGAATATTGCATTACAATAACCAGATTCAACTCTCTGACAATAAAATAAAAACTACTTGGAATATAATAAAAAGAGAAGCAGGTAAATCCTCATTACAAAATGACTTAATAACACTAAACATTGATAATCAAGAAATTAGTAAACCTCATGAAGTTGCAGAAATATTTAACAAATTCTTTTTGGATGTAACAAACAAAATGAGTTTTAATTTTGGAAGTAAAGAGGCAGCTTTGGAATTTCTAAGATCAAATTTCACTAATGGAGTGCATTAATTTAAAGTTAACCTGACAACGCCTTCTGAAATAAACAAAATTATTAACTCCTTCAAAACAAAAAACTCTTCTGGTTATGATGAAATAACAATAAAAGTCTTAAAATCATGCTCATCTCAAATTTCCACTCACCTTAGTTATTTGTGCAATGAGTCACTAAGGTCAGGAATTTTCCCTGACAGAATGAAATTTTCCATTGTTAAACCACTTTTCAAAAAAGGCGAACACAATAATGTTTCAAATTATAGACCAATATCTCTCTTGCCAATTTTCTCAAAAGTTCTTGAAAAGGTGATGTTTAATACACTTTATAAATACCTTGAATGTAACAACATACTTGTCAGGGATCAGTTCGGGTTCAGAAAAGGAATGTCGACCAATAATGCAACTTATAAACTTACTCATGAAGTGTTAACTGCATTAAACAAAAAAATGCATGTAGGTGGAATTTTTTGTGACTTAGCAAAGGCATTTGACAGTGTTAATAAATTGAAATTCTATGGACTAAAAAATGAAACTCTAAGTTGGTACGTATCATATCTAAATGAAAGAAAACAAAGTGTTGAAGTTGTCAATGATATTGAATTTGGAAAACATGCATCAAAATGGAAAACAGTAACACATGGAGTGCCCCAAGGTTCAGTCCTAGGACCTTTATTATTCTTGATCTATATAAATGACTTATCATTTTATATAAAGGATATTGCACGTATAATTCTGTTTGCTGATGACACGAGTGTTCTGGTGACTAGTAAAAACTTGAATGAGTGTGTAATTAAATTGAATTATGTTTTGAACTGTATGACACACTGGTTTAAAGCTAACAAGTTATCTGTAAATCTAGACAAAACAAAAGTTGTTAAATTTATAACCCATCAATCACTACACACTCCAATAGAAATTGAGATTAATGACATATCACTAGAACAAATAGACAACATTAAATTTCTGGGCCTACAAGTAGACAGATATTTAGATTGGAAAGTTCACATTACGTATATCATACCCAAACTCAGTTCTGCATGTAATGCTATCCGAGCATTGGTAAATGTCAGTTCTATAGATACACTTAAATTAGTATACTATGCATATTTTAACTCTATCATTGAATATGGAGTATTATTTTGAGGAAATTCGGTAGAAAGTAAACGAATATTCCTCATGCAAAAGAAGGTTATAAGAATCATTTCCAGCACTCATAGCAGACACTCTTGCAAACATCTTTTTAGAAGATTGAAGTTATTAACCCTACCTTGCATGTATATATTTTTAATCTTAAAATTCTATGTATGCAATCGAACCACATTTATTACAAACATGGAAATTCATGAGATAAACACTAGACAAAAGGGTAACATCCATCATCCCAGTGCAAAGCTTTCTTGCTTCCAGAAAGGTGTATATTACGAGACCATAAAAATATTTAATACTCTCCCTAATGATCTTAAGAGAAAAGTTGACAATTTCAATGTCTTTAAAACTGCTGTTAGAGTACCTATGCTCAAAAGCATATTATTCTGTACAAGATTATCTGAATGACAAATTATCCTGATGATAATACTTATATAGCTCTGTAAGTAGTATTAGTAAATATTAATGACAATTGCCAGTCATATTTCATGCCTGCTCTAGAATTAATGAAGCTATTTAAATGTATGTATATTAATAACTGACAGTATATGCTATGCATTTCAAATCAAATACAACAAAATGATCAGACGAACAAAGGTAAAATCCTAGTGAATGTTAAAATAACTGTTCTTGCCTATACATATGTTAACCTTATAACAGTAAGGAGGTATTCAACTGTACAAAATTACTCTTGATTTGTTTCATTTTGTATATAATATGTCTTTATTTTATTTTAAATGTTCTGTATACTATGTAATATTTATGTATATATGTAACTTTATTGTACATTTCCTTGACACGCATATAGTATGTGCCTATTTTATTTCAAATGTTCCATATTGTATGTAATATTTATGTTTGTATGTAATTTTTGTACATTTCCTTGACATGTTCTATGTTCACAAGCCTTTATAGCTGCTAGTGAACTCACAGAATACAATCTAATCTAATCTAATCTAATCTATGTAGTGATGTATTATAAATTCAGCACCATTCAATGCCTAATACCTGTGTTCAATGTAGATGAAATAATAATTCTCCATACAATTTGATAATGGCTTATGTCTAGATAGATTTTTAGTGTCTATACTAAAAATAATGGATCAACGTAGTGGGTAATAAATAGACATGAATAACCTCTAAAAATTTGAAATGGTGATCATGTCAGCCAAATATTATGCTATTTAAGCTGCAGGCTACAAATATGTCTTAGGATATGAAAATAACTGGGTTAACTTAATGTTCGACACTAGCATGTTAAAGTCGAATGATAAGCAAGAAAGATATTTAGGGAATGAGAATATTAATTTGAAGAAATGATTGTATGGGTCTATAAGGTCAAGCTGGAATATTAATTTTATCGGTATATAACATTTTTCAAAGTAATTCAACTATCATAAATTTTGTATATTTAGGATAAGAAAGAAACAAAAGTATTACTTTGTATGAAATATAATGGAATTGATTGTTCCAAAAGAATAACATGTCAGAACTCTTTTATCCATAGCATACCATTAATCATAGTATAGGATGAATACAGAGAAAGATTTTAACATCTGCCAATTCTAGGTTTCTTGCAGCTCTAGGAGCAAGGGATAAGGGAGGGATATCAAAAGCAGTTAGATCTGGCAGTGGCAGGCGCAATATGACAGGGTCCTTAACATCTCCAGATTTTACATCCCCACAGAGCACCCCTAAGATACCACCCTTATCTGCAAGTATAGGTACAATTTTGAGCCATTGATGCCAGAGTAGAAATAGTTCTCTCATTATGGCACTCTGCCAAACCCACCATCTGGCCTTGTAATCCTGAAAGGTGAAGAGGAAATGAAATGAGAGGGAATAATGGACAGAAAAATTTGCAGTATCTACAAAGATTCTATCCCAGCAATTGTCTAACAACCAAGGAAAATTACAAAAGAGACTGTTAGTCAGAATGGTTCATAACCTGGGAATTTGAAATTACAATTTCTAGCTTGAGATGCTATTGCCTCATACATCCATACTTGGTATTAATCTGATTTGAAGAATCTTTCAACAGTTTCCAGTAATCTCCACCAAGACTGTAACAGAATCTGAGAAAGTCACGTCTCACATCAATATAAAGAAACACAAATGATGCAACCATTCCCTATAAATATCTGTGCCTGCTTAGAATACTGCAACTCCTAGAAATGGCATAAGAAGACATCTGATGCCCTCTCATAAAATTAAGAGAAGGGACCATTCTGGCAGCTGCCATGGTAATATCACCATCCTCATCATCATAACTGCCAAGATTTTGTTCAGCAGGAGTTCTTTCACATGCTAAATCTAGCATGAGGCCCTTACATTTAAATATACTTAAATTCATTATCCTGGACTGGGATAGAACCTGAAACACTCAGCACTGGAAGCTGAGGTAACTGTGGCTGACTCTCTCCCCAGAAGCAGAGCTGCTCATTGTTACTACTTTATTGACATTGCCTTCCTCTTTTACTTTCATTAGCACTAATGATAGATAGAGGAGCTAATGTTCTCCACTTAAAATTCTGATATCAAGTTTTCATCAGAAATGCAATGTTTGACATCATTTTTGTGTTTATTTCTCATCATACCATGCAAAGAGCATACTTGCATATATGAACCTGTTTTTAACAGAAGAACGCCATACGAGCCTCCTCTATGTACTTGCATACCTATAAATACGCACTGAAACTATTTCTTGTGAATGTTTATCATTATTAACAGGAAATGCATTGAAAGAATCATTTGTGGAACAGCTATCAAAATAAATGATAATTGATAGAGAAAGTAATGTGATTGCTTTGCATCAGATTCTTCTAAAATCATTAGTGTCATACATTTCACCCTTATATTATGGAAAATATTTAAATGCTTCTTAAGTTTTATGTTTTATTTTTTTAATTACAGAAGAAAAACAAATACATTACAGGGAGAAATTTCCAAGGTACCTTTCATATTTGCAGTGTAGCTTGTTGCAGCTTAGGAAACATGTAATATATTTTCAAGCATCCAGAGATTTTTGATTCTATATGAATATGTGATTCACTTGCTGATGAGAGTGAGAACCACTACTTTCTGCTGTTTCAAATTTAACTGAAGCTGGTTGGTTTGTCTTTTGTTATTCTTGCCAAATGTCTTGAACTGACAAAAAGTATCACAAGCTGCCATTTAAATCTGAATACTCAATAGTAGTTCTGTTGTGTTGGATGCTTTCTAGCATTGCGTTGTTTTCAGAGAGTGGTAATCCAATTTGCTGGAAATGGAAAATTATTTTGACTATTTAACTTATATGACATCATTATAGAATGGAACAATGATATAAAAGAAAATGTTGAGTTTTGGCCAATCACAACCTGATATCAGAGTGAAATTATCAAATTTGCTTACTGTTGCAACTTACATATGTCTTCTGGGTTAGTACTGCCACAACATATATTTGTCTGCTATTTCAGTCTCAACTTAATCAATACTCATCTGTTTCAAGATAGCTTGAAAAGGTTAAGTATTCATAATACAAGTATACAGTATTATTATTGTGTAAGGCAACTGTAGGGAATCATATTTAAATTCTTATTTTATTCATTAAATAGTACTAACAAATATCACATGAGATCCTGACGATTTCAGATAAATTCACTCACAATGTTTGTGAATTATCAGTAATCTCAGACCCTCTTGTGATATTACTTGAGATATTATTGTTTTTTTCATACTAGACATGCATAGGCACTAAGCTGAAAGTGTATCAGACTTGAAAAAGTTGAATCAGATGAGAAGATTTAATGTGCATAGGTACTGACATCTCACCATGGTAGCTCAAGTGTGTTGGCATGGAGAGACTAAAATCCATGGCTCAAGACCCAGCCATACAAAATTATTTGTGTTTACTGCTTTTCTGTGAACACATCTACAGGTTTAATTTAAACTATATTTTTAATCTGTGGGACCCTTCATTCTGCATTCACTATATTGGACATTTTTGAGGCTGGCTGCTACCCTTAGTAACTGCTTTTGTGTCTCTTAATGGGCTTAAATTCATAAACAAAACTCTGGTTTTATATGCTCTGCACTGCATGATCTTATTTCGTAGAAAGTCTCTCCTTACTTCATGATATGCAATGGAATTGGACTTCATCATGCTGACTGATAGCATTTGTGAGGAAGAAAACCGTTTCTGTTCATCTTAACTTTGCTAGTCAACAATGAATTTTCAAATAAATGCTTTGCTCCTATAAACTATGAATTTCTGCATTCTGAAGCATGAATTGCTCCCAGCTTTAGTCCCTGCTATACCATTGGGAGTGCCATGATCCTATTTTGTTCCAACCAATTAATATGGTAAGGTACTTCTGTCTGGTTTGTTGTTTTGTGTCTATATATATATATATATATATATATATATATATATATATATATATATATATAGTGAACGAAGGTGTTTTTAATGACTCATTGTAATTACTGCAGAGTGGATAAGGTAGTGCATAGAAATTAACTGATTTGGATCCTCACTTCTTTCTTGTTCCCTTTTAATCCCCATTTTAGTGCAACTGGTATGTTTATTATGCCGTTACTATATTAAAGACATAACTTAATCAAGGGTACAATTTGCATCAACAGGATATTGGAAGACCACTGCTTAAAATCATGTTTGAATCTTTTGGTGAAAGTACATAAATAATATTAAGTCTATCCCTTCAACAGGTACTGGTTGAGAGGAAAGAGGTTCTGTAACTCACTACATAAATAAATAAACAAGCAAAAAAAAAACAAAATAACAAAAAACAAGTAAATAAATAACTTCTATCCAACAAGAGACCCCTCCTTAGAAACCTAGGGTGGAATTCTCAAACGTTCCTAAAATACGCTCTTAAGGCTTCCTTCGTTAAGGACGTAATAAGGAAGGTAACTCCCTTAAATGTGAAATCGTATTCTTGAAGTTTCCTTACGGTTACTTTAACGAAGGAAAGAACCAAAGGTCTCCTTCTACTGTCGGAAATAGTCGACATCCAAATAAAGATAAATATTCCCACGTGTTAATCGTAAAATTAATACAATGCACAAATAATTACTTTGGTATAATAAATACATTCATAGTTTGATGCCATTATGCATTCTAATTAAAATTTGTTTCTAATAGCACACTGCATTTGGGTAGAATAGGAATGGAAGTTTAAAGGAAAATTAGATTATGTTGGCAACAAAAGCAACGTGCTAGCAAGTTCCCGCGCTTCTCGCGTATGTATAATCAGCATGTACTTGTAATTGTGTTGGAAATGGAAAAGAAGCGATTTTCAGAACAAGAAAAGAACTTTCTATTGCATCTTATAAACAAATACAAGAATGTAGTGGAGAATAAGGAAACAGATGGTGCAACCCTTCAAGAAAAGCGCAAAGCTTGGACTGAGATACAAGAACGGTTCAATTGCGAATCGGACCATTTTGAGGTTAGTTACCCATTCCTACTTTTTAATACCACATTAAACAGTTCTTGGTTTCTTTTGTTTGTTTTTTTTTCTTTCGTTAATGTGACGAGTCATTTATTACCTTCTGTTGCAGAGAACCGTTACCCAACTTCAAAAATGTTGGGACAACATTAAAACCAAAAGAAAGCGACAGTTGGCCGCTGCCAAACGGGCCAGATTGGCAACAGGAGGTGGTCCGATGCAAATATCAAAAGATGATGACAGTCCAGCGGATGCTATCATCCTAAATGCAACAAATGTAGAGTTTGAGGATGCCTTGGATAGCGATACGGTTATGTTGCTTACATGTAAGTTGATAAAAGAAATCCATTTTTATATTATTTTCTGAAATTTATTTTGGGTAGAATATAATATGCATTAGCACCGAAACCTTCATCTTTGACATATTCTTGTATTTTTATTAATCAGTTTCTGCTCTGAATAATCTCTCTGCTATAATCTCTCCTGCACTCTAAATTAAATGTAACTTATAAATGCTGCAGGTTTAAATTAACTTAAGTCCACAATTAACTGAAATTTATCCCATTTTTGTAAAAAAAAAAAATGTATTATTGTTTTAGGTGCATCTGAACAGAATCAAAACTATGAACTCTCTAGTGAAGTGTTTGTCCCTGCACAACCATTAGCCACAGTAGAAGAGTCTGCTTCTGCAGAAAATGAAGTCCCACAAATTGATCTAAATGGTTAGTTACATTATTATTATTATTATTATTATTATTATTATTATTATTATTATTATTAATAATAATAATAATCAGAGGCATTTGTAGCACAATTACTCAGATGATAAGTAGGTAAAATGCAGGTACCTAATCTAAAAAAAGATAATTACAGTAACTAATAAATGAAAAGTATGAATATTCTAGCATGCATATGTTACCCCACCAGATCTGTTATTAGCATAAACTTTACAGAAATGTTCAGTAAAGTAAACCTTAAGCCTGCATATGGTTGAGCAGCACACATCTTCCAGCGTGTATTAAAACTCTGAATCAAAGCCATCATAAATATTAGAGTTAAATGAATGCAAGCTGCAGTAAAGTCTTCAACAACCATGTCCAAGTGGTTGTTAAAATTACCTGCATAGGTTAATTTACTTACACATCCCAATTTGTATGTTACACCTGAGGTTGAAGTAGGTTATTGTGTGCGCGCGCACTAATACACACACACACACACACACACACGCACGCACGCACGCACACACAGAGCTGTCACTAATCTAAATGTGAAGTAAACCTATCCAGTGACAATGCTTAACACCCATGTGTAAATGTTAGGTTATGTTAACTGACATAGGTTCTTTTAAATACAATTTGAGAGTTGTGTTTGCTTTATTCTTCAACTGAAAGTTTAATTTTTCATGTGCTTGTTTCTTCCAAGTAAATTTGAAAGAATGTTAGTGCTAATACCATAAATGACAGAAGTATATCTGCTTCAAACTCTCCTTTCTTACTCATATATTAGGCAAGCTCAATAGCAATACTTGCTGCCCACCTATCATACCACATCTGTCTCCACAAAAACTTCCTATGATGCTTCCAATGAATGGAACTGCATTTGTGTCAGTACTAACTGATAAAAACCATGAAAATAGCTGGGCAAACAACAAATAATGCTTTGTTGGTATGCTATATAATTAACTTCATCTAGAGCGCTCCATTAGTAATCTTACAAATTCACAATAGATTTTATTATTTCAGTATAAACCCTAAGATAGTGTTTTAATTAGGTAATTTACTTCCCCTTAGTGCTATAACTCTATTAGAGGTATTGTAATTTTTCAAGATGTACACAGAAACAGTATAATATTTCTTGTTCCTTAAATTATTCTGTTAAACTTGCTATAGCCATCACTGTCAACACTTATATTGCAGCAGTCCTTGGCATATTAGCACCTACTTTCTCCTTAACTTTATTATTTTCTTTTCTATTTCAGTTTCTTCAGAACCAAAAACATACAAAAGAAAATTATTGACAGCGCGGCAAACATCAATTAATGCTGAATTAGATGTGCAGCTTAATAAGCTTAGCAAACTTACCGATGGTGAGCTTGAATTGCATCAAATAAAGAAAAAGGAGGCAGAAATCCGCCAACAAATGGCATTAGAAGAACTGGAGCAACTTCAACATAGCAGGGAAATGGCAAAAAAAGAACAAGAAATTAAAATTGCTACAGCTCAGCAAAGATTTGATTTTGAAAAAAGATTGTATCAGTTGCAGACAAAATTTGCTATAGAGAAGCACCAAGCTGAGATGGAAGTATTGCTGAAAAAATGATTATGATTGTGCCTTATGAATCATCATAATGATTCTTTCTGCAGATTAAAAAGTTAATTTTTATCACAGAAATGTATACGTTGTATTTCTTTATTAATCCCTTATTCCATTTTTCAGCAATTGGAAATAGGAAATATTGGAAATTTGAAATTGGAAATTTCCTTGCCAATTCTCCATGTCCCTTGAAAATAGAGCACACTATTTCATGTGGTAAATATTATGTTATGGCATCTTCATCCTCATTGTTAAAATGTGTGTCTGTACATGGCATACAAGGAAGTAATCATGTGCTTCAATATATTCAGATGAATGTGCTAACCCTGAGAATTATGTTTACTGAATTACTGAACAAATTGTTTGAAATGTCTGCACTTTTGTATAGCGTTTACTTACATAAAACATTAAATGTTGTTTACATGAATGTGCTACTCCCCACATTAACAATAATGTGTTCTGAATTCAATTTTTTAACAGTAGCAAAAAATAAATATAATACAATAACACAATTCAGCTGATAAATTATAGATAGGCTTACAAGGCTATATTTTCAGCCCATGATAAATATAAAATAAAAGATATCATTTAGAATAATTGCTCTCAAAAAAGCAGATATTTCAATCGGACTAGCATATTCAATAAGATGTCTGTTTTGCATAGGTTAAAATAACACAAACAAAAACTCACTTACAAAAACCACGGTCCTTTGTCAGCACAGTTGAAATTGAGCTTTATCACTCATAGAAGTACTGAATTTTGCATTATTGTCCATTTCTTCCATATTTTTAAATCTCTTAAGTTATTTAGCTTATATCAACTGACTTACTTTATAATGATATATATGTAACACATTCTTTTTTAAATCTGCACCTGAAGATTCCATTAAGAAGGAAAATAGAAAATATCTATTAAATGGGGCCCCATTTAACTGTTGCATATGGGTCCATATGTGTTTTTGGTTTTTCATCATTGCAACTTGTCACTGTTCTGAACTAAATATGCATTAACTGGGCTTACCAAAGATTGATAATGCAAGCATAATCACAATAATATTAAGCACTTCAGAAATCCATTTTAAAGTGTTGAACATGTTTAAAAATTTTACTGTACTTTCCTAAGAAGAAAGCAATAAAAGCAAATGTTAATACATGAAATAAATCAAAGTAATGTGTTGATACTAATCACAATGAATCTGTAAAACATAAAAACTTTGCTTGGGCTGTTAGAAATGCAAAAAGATAATTTTATATACTGCACACTGAGTAAAATTCAGTTTCTCAGTATTGGTATTATAAAATCACAAATTTCTAGAAGCACCAAACTGCAAAAACATGGAGATTGCACTACATATTGTAGATTGCATTAAGATTTCTTTGTGCCATGCATGTCTTGAAAGTCACATTAACTGACCTGCCATTCAGTAAGGGACTTCTGTGGAATGAGAGATGATCGCACTCAACAGTTTACATTTTTAAATTAGGTTGCTACTAGCCCAATTTGATGAATGAGAATTCTGTGCTTTATAACCTCTGTAACAGATAAATACTTATGAACTTCGAACACCTTTACATTCAGTACATGGCAAGATGGAAGAGTAAATGGGATGTATAGCTCAAGAGATGGCATGATAATTTGCATTGCAGTTATACACTGTTTAAAAATATGGAAGTGCAAATAATGTGGTTTTACAATATGTACACAACTTTTAGCAATGCACAAATCAGTTTACATTGCTTATATATGGAAAAAGATTTTCTCAACTTAGAATATATGTTGACTGTCATAGTCAGAAAGTAACATCTGATTATCCAGCGCTCTTAAATGTATTTTTTTAATTAGTGTGACAACACTTAAAAACAGTAGGTACATGAAGTGAAATGTGTTTTAAGCAACATTTTTTATTTCAGTTTTCTGTTACATTTTTAAAAATCTGAGTGCTAATAAAATTAAAATGTAGAAAACTAAAACATCCTTATTGTTTAGAACAATAAATGTAGCATGTTTTAAGACAGTTAATTACTGACTTGCTGCTTGGTGATGACATAGCATTGTAACCAGAGAACATGTTGACTAACATTGTCTGTGAACAAAATGGCATATATTATGGTGTAGTTGATGATTATTAAAGTGCACTGCTGTTGCTAAATAAGTGCATATACAATATAATAGAAAACATCACAGCTGTAACATTTAACTGATTAATTTGGAGCATTTCCAAAATGGCGCTGAATGAATGTTTGTTTAATTACTCTGCCTCTGTCTGTTTCTCTTACATTAAGTGCTTCTATGACTAGGTTATCCCAGTCATGCTCATTCCCTTCCACTGGAAAATCTTGGGGATCCCATGCCCTGCCAATATTGTAGAGAACGACACATGCAGCAATTATTCGAGTGGTTGTTCTTAGCTTATTTCTAAGCTTCTGACAGAGGCAAGGAAATCTACGCTTAAGTACACCAAATGTTCTTTCAACAGAAGTCCTGGTTGAAATTAGTGCATTGTTATAGCGCTGCTCAGGAACTGTTTGTGGGTCTTGTACTGGTGTATAAAGATATTTGGTTTGGCGGTAACCCCATCACCAAGAAAAAAGGAGTTCCTGAAGTCCCTATCCTCAAGACATACCTTAACCCCACTATTATAAAAAATTCTGAAATCCAGGCCATCATATTACTATATCAAATCTCTGAAGCTGAGGTCCTGTTACAGCTTGGACATTTAAGGACATCCAACCTTTCCTGTTTTGGTACACCTCTGCATTTTGACCTCCAGGGTTTATAATGGGTATGTGTGTACAGTCTATACATCCAAGGACATTTGGGAAGCGTCTCATATTAAAAAAGTCAATTTTCACTTGACGTCTTCCAGCTTCAGTCTGAGGAAAATGTACTACATTAGGTAAATGTCTTGTCAATCTTTCTGAAATCTCTCTTATGATTTTGCAAGTACTTGCCTGGCTGATTTTTGACAGATCCCCACATACAATCTGCAATTTAGAAATAAAGTACATTAAAGCAACGAGGATTTTATTAGAATTCCATAGAAATTCAGAAAATAAGCTAATAACCAAACAGTCCCCAAATGATAGAAACCTAAACATTAACCTATCTATCAAGGCCAAAAAGGGAAAGTTCTTACCTGATAACTTCCTGTAGCATAAAATCTCAGTGCAGTTGTCAGTCTGATGATTGGGGGAACTGGCAAACCCCTGTTTGTTTCAGGTTCTTGCAAAGTTAGAGGCATTATATGATGCACTACTGTATTTTTGGAAAGTCTCTCAGAAACTGGGCACCACTGTATTTGTGTAATGGATTCTCATAGTCCGGAAATAATCGTGGAATATTCTCATACAAGTCGACATCCATTACATAATTCATAAACTCAATAAAATCATCTGCAAGCAAAGCCATGACGTTATCTCTTATGCACCAGTATAACCTCTAAAGAGCATGAAGGAGAAACAAAGGTAGTTCTTTAGCTTCCTTCAGTCTTTAAGGAAAGGAACATTCCTTTCCTTCTTCTTTACAGTAAAGGAAGCTTTATGAATAGCAAAACTAGCCATGTAAGGAAGGTTTAAGGCTACCTTACAACTCTAAGGAGTCTTCCTTTCTTAAATACAATAAGGGCAATTTCAGAATTCGAAAAGCTATGTAAGGAGGATTGAAGGTGAAGTTTAAGTGAAGGAGCTTCTCTGTTTGAGAATTCCACCCTAGTCTTCTTCTTTGTGCTTTCCTCTTCAACTTCATATATATTTTAATATTCAGGGATGTAATAGGGCCAGAGTATACCATAGTGTACCTTGGTGCCATTCCATTACTACCTAAAATTTATTAAATAAGATGTATATATTTTGATGAATAGTAATTATTACAATATCAAGCGGGATGGCTCAGGCGGTTACATCTGTGGCCTGCATTCAGGTGAGGGTTCGATTCCTGTGGCCGACCTTCCTGACCCATAGGTTTTTTCGGGGTTTCCCCAGGTTGCCAGGCGAATGCTGGGAAGCATCTTTACATCCCCCAATTTCCTGTCCCTCCATTTCATCTTGACTCTCATTTTACTTCACCTTTCATCTGCTTGGTGTCTTTCAGGTGTGCAAGTGTTGGTGGGAGGTCTCGGCATGTGCTTGGCAGGGGAAAAGGATGCTCTAAGGAAATCTTGGTCCCCTGGACTGCAAGTGGTCTCCGGGTCCCGGGCCCCCCAGGGGATGTGTAAGCCCACAGGGGGGAGGGGTGCCAGCTGCACCAGCCAGCACCTGAGAAGTTCAAATCTATAAATGGTAGGGACCATACCCTCTGTCTGTTGTGCTTCCTGGTCTGGCTGCCCTCATCTCATCTCATCCCTCCCTCCCAGGACACCCCGTCAGGGCCCTAGGCACTAAAGATCTATGTAGGTGAAGATACTAATTCCCCCTCCGCTTCTAGTCCTATTCTATCCCAATTATTACAATAAATCAGAAACTTCCAGACAAGAATAGCTTTTTGCTCTGCTTTTGTCATGTTTGTTTTAAGAAAGGACAAAAGGCTAAATATGACTTCTGTTTTCTGCATTTCAATGGAATTTACAATCCCATTGAAAGATGGTGGTGAATCTCTGTTTTTTGCCTTTTTTCACCATAAGCAGGTGTGCACTCATAGGCTGGTTTTGTAGTTACTTGTTGTTTTACATGGTCCAGTCAAATAGATTGAATCTATTTTCCATATTCAGTAGGTTTAACAATCCACATTTAGAATGGAGATAGGAAATGGACCAAGACTAATATAAATTGCATTCTCTTTCATTGGATGCTTATGTATGAGCATCTGAAATAAACTTAGCAGCTGACAGCATTAATTAAGGGTAGATGCACATCAATTCAAGAAAAGATCTACATTCCATTTATGATGTATTAATGTAATTTTTTCATTCAGAACTTCTTCTTGGCAAGGAATATATAAACATGACTCAAAATGGCAGAGTTATGTGCTTAAGCGTATTTTCTTCTGTATCACATGCAGTTAAATTCTTACATATCTCATATTCATAGGTACCTATTTTTCTCACATCAATATGTTTATTTCTTTATTATATGCTACCCTGCAATAACTGAACTATATTTCCTACAGGAAGTGCATATAGCAACACAACTTATCATAAATAAGACAACCACAGTAAAAAGTCTTTAAATCAATTAAAGACATGGCTTGCCACAGGTAAAAGTGAAGTTATCTGAGAAGAAACTAGTATCCAGTCCTTAAGTGTAATGTATGATTTAATTATCTGATGAATCATCTTCAATAGCATTTATATTATGGCTACTTTAATAATAAAATAATTGTAATTAGCACTTATTGGGAAAGCACAGTGAGTGTAGTAATATTAAAGATTAATATTATACTCAATTTCACTATCATTACAAATTATCTTCAAACATGTTTCGGAGGCATCATTCCTGCATCATCAGCTGAGGTCCACTTATGAGTTTCCTGGTACAGAATTCTTAACTATATTCAAGTCATGTGTAAAGGTTCCATTCAATATTAATGTTTAAAATCAAATAATTATTTCTTCAATATGATTCAAGCATTCTCATTAAGGAATATAAAATCAGTCACCTAAATAGTTAATATGAAGGTGCCTAACAAAATTCATATATGTTTTGGAAACAAAAACCAAACACATTAAATTTTCACAGAACAAAATAGATAGGTACACTGAGTCCTGAGGATACAATATAAAGCCAGTAAAATCACAGAAACTAGTAGTATAAAGTGTCTTTACCCATGGGCGTTATATTTAAATGCAACCCCCAGAAATCTGATTTAAATCCCTGTACAGCTGCACCTGTGTGTCATTTATTTCCAGAAATTTTGTATGTATGACACTGAAAGTCCTGAATCTGATTTTGATGACATTTATGATTCTTGGATATGGCAAATCTGTAAACAGTTCTCCAAATGAAGGGTAATACAGCATTTTTCAATTGCCAAGCGTTTTTATAATTTTTCCCCAACTGTACACATCTGCACACCTTTTAGTTCATGTTTTTCCTTCCTTGTCCATGGGTGGAATCTGCATTGGAAATGGGGAGCATATTTTAGCTTGCAGTTCTCAATGGGGGGAAAGTGAACCTCTAACATCGAACTCTGGTAAAGTTATACCTTGAAGCAGCTGGTGAGTGAAGTCCTTATAGTGGTCTTTTTCTTAACAGTCATTTGTGAAACACAATGAAATAATAATTGAATATGTACATGTCTAGCTATGTGTTGACCCACAGGAAACAAAGCTGTCAACTGATCTTACAAACTGATATAACCTATTTACTTTGGATACTCAAGAGCACACTTTGGTTTCTTTACCTCCTCTCTGGGTGTTTAACCTTTCCTTCTTCTCAGCATGCCTAATGTTGTAATGTCTGCAGCTTTGTGTTTCATCAATAGGAAATAAATCTGTTTGTTATTCTTCCAATATACACAAAGCACATTAATTCCAGACCATGATTCATACTCACCACATGTCATTTTATTATGAAATACATCAGGCGAGATATACCTCTTATTTGTTCTCAGGGTACCAACAACATTCATTTTTTCTATTCATTAGTCTTCTAAAGAGGTATGGAGATCCTTTGAATAACAACTGTCAGTTAAAAATGCAAATACATGTAGTTTTATAGGTCAGCACATCTTGCAAGCTGTACTGGTCATGTGATTTAAATGCCATTACTAACCTATGCGAGCACCGCTCGTCCTATGATACAAATGGGTTAATCTTATTATTGATTATAATGAGAGCTGGAAGAACCATATTAAGTATATACACCTTACTCAAATTGAGCTGTGTATGTTTTACAATAAGATCACTAATTAATTTTACAAATAAGAACACTTTAAAGCAGAATATTATGGTTACTTTGGTTTATTACTGTCCTATTGAGTAACTTCTGGGGAGTTCCAGCAGATACCAGGAAAAGATTGCTTGAAGAAATGATTGGCCACCTCCATGGTACCAGCTTCTATTGCAATGACTGAATTCATTTTAATGTACTTACATCTCCTAGTCTTTTAAGATTCTCATGTAGATGGAGTAGTTATTGACAGTGAATTAGATACAGCAATAACAATAGTTGTATGTTCATGACTTCATGGTAGTTGTTATTAATACAAAACGTCATTCTACAGATAGAAGTTTGTTCACTGCAATATATCAAAGAGTATCAATGTATCAACAAGAATTTTGAAAGATTCAAGTTTTTTCATTTTAATTTTCTACTGAGTATGTAAGACATGTTTCCTTATCACCTCCTTGAATGAACAATTTTTCAAGAGTATTCAGCCTGATGGACAAAAAAGCTCCTCAAATCAACCTAAATTAGGAGATAAGTGCTCCAAAAGTTCATGAAGTGAAATATACAGTAGACTTGGAATAAAGTAGCATAACCACTATTGGGTAGTTTGATGTGTACTCTTTTAGCATAAATGACTTTTTTATTCATATTAGTACTACAATTTTGATAATACCCAAACTTTTAGATAATTTTTTCTGCACCCAAAACTACTGTTCTTTCTGGTGGTTATACAGTAGAAGACGTTTCTGAAAATGCTTATATTGACAGTTAGGGAGTGTTACATATTCATATCACCCAATTTCACTCCAGTTTTTGAATATGAGTTTTAGGGCATATTTTTATACCCTTTAATTGTTACTATGGCAGTATTAAGTGGAAAGGGGGCTTCAGTTCTTTAAAATTGGACTGTTGGGGGAAGTAATGTGCATTTCCTTTTACCTCATGAGTTAGTGTTTCAATCACATTAAATGGTACAACTGCAATATAATAACAAAGGCTTTCATCTTTTTTCTCTGCAGATGCTGTGCAAATTATAATAGAAGAGCCTGTATATGATATTATGTTCCTAAATCATTTTACTGCTAATGACATATACATCAGTTGAAACTGTTTTCTTTCATAGTTGACTTCTATGGTTCTTAAAATTAAGGTTGGTATATGTTAATTCACATCACATGAAGGTGCTAGTTGTTACCATAGGAGCGCTTTCGAGAGATTTGTTTCTATCATCCTCATCCAGTTAGTTGGGTCTCAGCTGAGGATGAGAGAAACAAATCTCTCGAAAGCACTCCTACGATAACAACTAGCGCCTTCATGTGATGTGAATTAACATATACCAACTCTAATTTTAAGTACAGTATAACATCACAATAAGAAATACTTCTGGTTTGTTATAAAATTCTATGGTTCTATTTAGTTTCTTCCTTGCTGACATCTGTGTGCTCTGATATTAGATCTATTTACTGAATGATTTATGTTAATGACTTTGGTGACTTTTATTTTGGATGTGAATACAACTTTGAATTTCAATATTTGCAGAATAAAATGCCTGTGTTTATATTCATTTTATACAAGTATTGCTTTCCTCATCTAAGAAGCTGATAATAGTGTGCTGAATGTTGACTTGACTTCTATTGCTCCTCTGTGAATGTAGGAGGGAACCTTCAAGTATGCAAGCTATTGGTTTCCAGATCTTACTCTCTCAGTTGCAATAAGACATTATTGGCCATCAAAAATATCTGGATGGTTTATATGGTCCCTTCTGCCCGATATAAAGAAACCACTACTCATTTATGTGTTGAACATGGCCTGGAGACTTACTGCAAGAAAAGTTAATTTTATTAACCCTAGCTACATCTCAGCATTGCATTCTTACTTCTGTATACATTAACTTAATTTCCAAGTATAAGCAGTTTTTAAGGATTTAGAGTTGGTAATTAATTGTTTTTCCACACAAGCCATGTGCAGGACAAGGTTGGAAAGGTAAAATCAGATGAATGAAAACCTCAATGCCATAGCCGTGATTTGAACCACAAATCTTCTGGTTTCTATCCAGTTGCTCTAACCAACTGAGCTACCATAGCAGCATGCTAGGGTGGCATTAAATTCCCCAAATGACTTACATTTTCCCCAGTAAGCCACAAGGGGACCTCAAATTATTTTGAGATGACATACCCCAATGGTGACTTACAATGTTATAAGTACTTTAAGTCACAGGCTTAACAGTTTAACCAACTATTAGGCCAATGAATCAATTTTAGTATTGATAATCCTTTTTTTCCATAGCGTTTTTTATTTTTGGGGGGATCATAGGGAGAAGGTAAAGAAGGGTCAGAGGAGGGAAGTAGCAGGGTCCCGCGGATACACCCCCGTTGGTTAAGCTGGTGGGTTGCTGCTGCGGGAGGCAGAGGCGAAACAAGGATGGTTCCCAGCCACCAAGACATTGCCGGAGACCTGCCTGGGGCCTGGGGGATAGAAGGAAAATATCTTTATTAAAAATAAAATCAAACTGGTGCACCGAGGTGCTTGGGCGTGGCCTCAGAGGCCACGGGCTATTGGGTAACAGTTGTTGCTGGCAAGGTGTGACTACGAGGGTGGATCGAAAAGTAACGCACAATGATTTTTTTACAAAAAAGTTTAATAGTTAAAACAACCACAAAAACCACCAATGAACTTACACCTTTTTCCTACTTTTCGACATAGTCACCAAGTTTCTCAACACATTTCTCCCATCGTGATACCAGTTTCAATATGCCCTGTTCGTAGAAGTCCCTTTCATTGGAGTATAACCTCTGTGGACTGCTGATTTCACTTCCGCATTTGTCGCAAAGCGTTGGCCGGCCAGGAATTTCTTCATAGGACCAAACAGATGAAAGTCCGACGGTGCAAGGTCCGGACTGTATGGTGGATGCTGTAGCACCTCCCAACGAAATTTGGTGATTTTCTGACGAACAGCAGCAGCAACATGGGGGCGAGACTTGCCATGAAGAATTATAACATTGTCAGCATTCATGTTGTGGCGTTTGTCACGAAGGGCACGACGCAACTTCACCAAAGTTTTCATGTAGGCTGTAGCATTCACAATGGTCCCGTGTTCAGCAAAGTCCACCAATACACCATGCGTATTCCAGAACACCGTCACAAGCACTTTCCTAGCAGATTGAGTCACTTTGAATTTTTTTCTTCACTGGGAACCAGCATGTTTCCACTCCATACTTGCCTGCTTGGTTTTGGGGGCGTGTAGTGGTATGCCCACGACTCATCACCAGTGACGATTCCTTTCAGAAAGTCATGTCGTTTTGCGGTGTACCGCGTTAGGTGATCCAAGCTCGTCATCATTCGCTGGCCTTTGTGGTTGTCTGTCAGGTTCTTAGGCACCTAGCGAGCACTAACTTTACGAAATTTCAACGTGTCATGAACAATATCGTACACTGCACCATAGGGAATGTTGAACTGTTGCGATAAGGTTCGCAGTTGCACACGCTGTTCGTTCAAAATTGCCGCCTTAATGCCTCTGACATTCTGCGGGGTTGCAGCTGTTACCGGCCTCCCGGAGCGTGGCGAATCACTAAGGCTCACACGGCCGTCTAGGAAGAATGCACACCACCTGGAGACATTGCTACGGTCCATACAATCATTCCCATACCCGCAACCTATGTCCTTGTGAATATCACTCGGTTTATGCCCTTTGGGCAACAAATATCGAACCACACCTCTCTATTCTTCACACGTGGACGACAGTAACATGCGCGCCATCTTTGTTACACAGTTCACGCTTCTCTCGCTAGAGCTGCACATGAAACAAAACATATCCTCTGTAGTGAAAACTTCAAACTATATCTGTGTGAAATTGCAACATTCCAGTTGCAATACCAAGGCAGGAAAAAATTATTGTGCGTTACTTTTCGATTCGCCCTCGTAGATAGATGATGAAGATGATGACGAGGATGAGTTAGGGGTAGCCGCGGCGTAGCTCCGCCGCTTTGGCTGGAGGATCCGGGAGGAAGCGTTGTTCGATGAAGGTACTGAGATGATCTTCCTCGAGTCTCTTGTGGCTGCTGTGAAGCTGGCGAAGCTGTGCGAAGATGTCGGCGTGGCTTGTTGAACTGTACCCAGCGATGAAGTAACGGTAGTTTCCAGAGCGCTAAGACGTTCGGTTAGTTCTAGGCTATTGTCCGGTTGTTGTAGGTAGGTTATCAAGGAGTCCGGAATGTTTCTCTCGAAGCGGTGAAGTTTCCTATGGATTGAAGGAATGAGCTCCGGATCTTCTTTTGTCGCCATCTCTTGAATGGCATGTTGGAGATCGGCGAGCTTCTTGGAGGCGACAGAGAAATGCCTTATGGCAGTTCGCTGCTTGACCTCCATGGCAGCGAGGCGATTGCGGCGGAGACTCAGAGCGCCCCTAGGCGCCGGTTGAGCTGAGAGACTTCCTCACGAACGAAGATCGATGTCTCTGATACGACGCGAGCTGAGTTCAAGATGGCTTCAAGGGCAGAGACAGTGGTGTTGGCGCGCTGTTGCGGAGTGACCTCCGGGATATACGCCTGTGTTGGCCCGGTCGGTTGTTGACTCGGCTGCGGCAGGTGGCCTATCATGAATGGAGAAGGCCAAGGTGGAGGCAGAGGGCCTCGCTGAGTGATGGAAGGCCGAGTATGGAGCGGGCAGATGGCCTGGTCGGTGTAGTGGTTTGTCCTGCCGCAGGTGGCGCAGAACCTTCGACGTCGCGTAAGGCCATGTTGCTGGCAGGCAGACGTGAGAGTAGGAGCGCCGCAATAGTGACATCGCGGCGTTGCTGCACAGTTATCCGCCGAGTGGCCATATTGGCAACAGTGGCGGCACGGGGATGTCCAGGTGGTCCTGCTTTCCTCGATCTGTATGATATGACCAAGGAAGCCAATACCACTGGCCAAGTCCGCGGTGTAGTGCACCCTGTCCCAGAAGACAAGAAAATTCTCAGTATAAAATAACTCCTGATGTAGTCAACTAACCTGTTATCTGCTCTTCATAAACAATACCGGTCTTTTCATACTCTTGTTGCAGGTCAGAAGCAACACAAAAAGAAATGAGCAGTGCATTGGTGGAGGAGTTCATGCAACATATGTTCATAAAGCTAGGCGTGCTTCTTGGAAGTATTATTTCCATATTATTTGTCTCTTTATACACTGTGCTAACTGAGATCTGGAATCAAGTTGATTAATTCTTTTTAAAGTTTCCTGAATTTTTAATAGCTTATGCATATTTAGAAAAATTCTGGAAGCAACCTTAGCCCTTTACATAGTGAAATGCTTTTCATGCTGTTTAGTATGCTTAGCAAATACAGATAATACAACAGCAACAAATAATAAAAGCGTAGTATTTATTAAACAAAATTCTAACGTTTAGTTCCAATTTTGTCAAATCAAAAGCATGCTCTATTCTTTGTTGAATATGTGATTATAACAAACTGTCCTGAAACACATATTGAATTTGTCTATATAGCAGGTGTTTGTAAATTTAAATAATGAAAGAGGACCCAAAATAAACTGGAAACCTCAAGAAATAATAGTGTATTTAATCTTTTGTTTACATTTCAAATTATCTGTACAATGCCATAGACAAAATAAAGGGACATAAATTCAAGGTGCAGGATACAATACTCTACAGATCAATATTAAACCCAATACAACTTGACTGTGACCTCCTTACACTGATGCAGTAATTTGTATCACAAATTACTTAAATGTAAATAATGATTGTAATATGAATATGCATTTTTATGTGACATTGATTTGAGATGTTTATTGATTGTAATTATTGTTGAAAAGAAGTTTATACCGCCTTACTGAAACTGACAATAATAGCGTGCAATAATGCAGCGAGGGGGTGAGCTGTTTATCATTATTGGAAACGAGGAAGTTACGTAATGTTGGCGCGTTTTTCCTTGAGAATCTTTTGGAACGTTTCCCTAGAGCATATGTATTCATAATTTTCATTGGATATAAAAATAGACGCAAATGTTGGCGCGTTTTATTAGCCAATTGCAGTTCAGTTATAATCTTTAGGCATATCGGTGTGTGGGAGTATAAATAGAGCTAGGTTAGAGGTAAAGTCCGTCAGTCGGTCAGTTCATCAAAATTCTTTGTACACTACACGTCGCATTCCCATCAGTTCGTCGAAAGTATTTGTACGGCACACTTCGGATATCAATTTGCAGGTTACGCGTAACAGAGTTATGAAAATTCTCAAGTATGGTAAAGTTAATTAGACAAAAGGTTGAAGTACGTGGATAAAAAGTGATGAGTAAGAAGTTGTTATAACAGTTTCAGTTTTACGAGTGTTAAGATCAATGTATAAATGTGATAGTTAACGTGTTCGACAATAAAAGTGTAAAACAAATTTCTTCATCAGTGTTCTCTTTGGATAAAAGATTCCTTCCGTTTACACAACCTGTATTAAGAGAAGTGCTTGACCCCAAAGATCAGAGCTAACCGGAGGACAGTGAAACAGAATTAAATAAAAAATAAAAGTAAAATTCTTTCAAACAAAAACTAATACTGCCGCAAATTGCTAACACCAGATGGAGCTACAAACCGAACAAATGAATCACGTCACAAGATGGCTTCAACACGTTGAGTAAACACACATACACAAACATTAAAAGTAATACACTCGCAAATTGGCACCCAGAACGTGGGGCAGAATAACCAGGAAGGGGCAGAATTAACTAGGAAGAAGTGAGATAACCAGGAAGGGGCGAATGGAGAAGTGAACTGAACTACAAGACGCAGATTCCAGAAACAACAAAAGGGACGACAGACTACGCGGATGATTGGACATCGTAATTCCGAGATTAAAAGGCAACAGGGGAATTCAACTACAAAACAACAAAACGACGTAGATTCATCGTAATACAACGCAGAAGCAACATATAATCTAGGAGAGAGGGGCAGAAAGCTGGACATCAAAGCTACATCAGCAGATAGCATCAGAAAGGTTAGAAAACTGTTATGTTAATTCTAAAAAAAAGGTAAAAAAATTTAAATGTACCTTAGAAGCGGTAGGATAAAGAAAACAATGTCCACTAATAATACAGAAGAAATAATTATGGAGGGAGATAGTGTAACAGTTAGCTGTAATTCAATACAGGTTACAGAAAATAGCTCAAACAATGTAGGATTTGAGGGAGGAAATGTTAATGTAGAAAGTGAGAATAGAACAGCAGGAAATGTTAATTTTGATGCTAGTATGATGATGGAAATGCTGAGAAATATGAATGATAATATGCAAAAGAATATTGTGAAATTAAGGGAAGATATGGAAAAGAATATTGAGAAATTAGAGCAAAAATCAGATCAATTAAAGGAAGATATTATTAAGAGTGTAGAACAAAAAATAGATCAGAGTTTTGAGGAATTGAGAGAAGCTATAAAAAAAGATCATAGGAAATCAATTGAAGATATTGGTAGGAGTAATGAGATATTAGAGCAAAAAGTAGATAAAAGCAGGGAAGAAATTGAAAAGAAAGTTACGAAGCTAGATAGTAGTATGCCAAAAATGAGTGATGAAAAGGAAATAATAGCAAGTGAGATAGGAGAAGTTTCAAAGAAAATGCTAGACATGAGCAGGGAAATAGGTAACAAAGAAAGTGAGGTTAATACTAAAAGTGAACATGTTGATGTAGAATGTACAGAGTCAGGTAGTAGAATGAGTAGTATTTCAAGTGAGATAAGAGAGATGAAAGAGGTTATGAATGTAGATGTGAATCAGGCGCAAGTTAATTTCAGAGGGGAGATATCAGAAATACAGAATGAGTCAGTAATGCAAAGAAATAAATTATACGAAGAAGTTAAAGTTTTGCCTGTAAATAATCAAAAGCTAACTTCTGAAATTAACAAGTACCAAGCTGTTCAAAATGAAAACTCCAATCCAGTACAGATTATTACAGACTTGTCAGAGTATTCTCAGATTAAAAAGATAGCAGATGAATTGAAAATGAACGTTGTTAAAAGATGTGTCATTCAGCAAACTTTAGATTGTTTTCAAATGTTATCAGGGAACGAAATATCATATGAATCCTTTAAGAGGTTATTCATGAACAAATTTTTGAAGGTTAGGATACAGCTACGAGTAATGTTTAGCCACAGACAATTTGATCCAGGAGGGTGAATAGCAATGAAATGTAAAGTAAATGATGGATAGTTAAAGACGAAATGCAGAACGTAAGAGGGTTAATTATGTATGTATGTCATAAGAAAGGAGAAATAAAATTTTGGACATAACTAAATTTTTAAAAGGAAAATAACATTTTATTTGTAACTGTAACAGCATTTGAAATAAAGCATGATGTTAGTAAAGTACGTAGATATAATTCCAAGAGTATTGTGAATATACAGTACAAAACAACAAAAATGGGTTAAAAGTAATTAAAACAAATATTTATGTAGCAAACAGAACATGTGAAACAGTGCCTAGATTTAAGAGATGTAAATATATTTGTGTAGAGGGTGAATATTTTAGTAAATATGTTTAATAATTACAAAAATTCTTGAATTGATAAATTTTTGTCAACAATGTAAGAAAGTAAACCATTTTTGTAACAGTAATTAAACAATTCAGGGTACAGTATTTGCTATAAAAAATTGTAATGTCAGATTAAAGTCTAAACACATTAAACCAGAGCCAGTAAATAGTGGCAAGATAAAGACAAAACATATGTCGTGTGTTAAATACGTGTGAAGTGTTAACTGAAAGTGATAGCGTGTGTTCCAAGATTTAGGAGACTAAAAACCCAATTATAAAATTTCCAAAAAGTTGTAAATATTTATAATTATGTTTCTAGTGGGGCATATGATGCAGTAATTTGTATCACAAATTACTTAAATGTAAATAATGATTGTAATATGAATATGCATTTTTATGTGACATTGATTTGAGATGTTTATTGATTGTAATTATTGTTGAAAAGAAGTTTATACCGCCTTACTGAAACTGACAATAATAGCGTGCAATAATGCAGCGAGGGGGTGAGCTGTTTATCATTATTGGAAACGAGGAAGTTACGTAATGTTGGCGCGTTTTTCCTTGAGAATCTTCTGGAACGTTTCCCTAGAGCATATGTATTCATAATTTTCATTGGATATAAAAATAGACGCTAATGTTGGCGCGTTTTATTAGCCAATTGCAGTTCAGTTATAATCTTTAGGCATATCGGTGTGTGGGAGTATAAATAGAGCTAGGTTAGAGGTAAAGTCCGTCAGTCGGTCAGTTCATCAAAATTCTTTGTACACTACACGTCGCATTCCCATCAGTTCGTCGAAAGTATTTGTACGGCACACTTCGGATATCAATTTGCAGGTTACGCGTAACAGAGTTATGAAAATTCTCAAGTATGGTAAAGTTAATTAGACAAAAGGTTGAAGTACGTGGATAAAAAGTGATGAGTAAGAAGTTGTTATAACAGTTTCAGTTTTACGAGTGTTAAGATCAATGTATAAATGTGATAGTTAACGTGTTCGACAATAAAAGTGTAAAACAAATTTCTTCATCAGTGTTCTCTTTGGATAAAAGATTCCTTCCGTTTACACAACCTGTATTAAGAGAAGTGCTTGACCCCAAAGATCAGAGCTAGCCGGAGGACAGTAAAACAGAATTAAATAAAAAATTAAAGTAAAATTCTTTCAAACAAAAACTAATACTGCCGCAAATTGCTAACACCAGATGGAGCTACAAACCGAACAAATGAATCACGTCACAAGATGGCTTCAACGCGTGAAGTAAACACAAATATACAAAACAATCATAATGTTATCGCAACACAATAGTGGTGACTGGTGACATTTGTTACTGGGTGCTCAGTATAGACCCACCTAGTTAGTACCTAGCTGGGATGTAGGGCATGTGATTGTGTGCTTTGCAGACTGGGATACAGCATATACCAGAGTCTGTGAAGGTGAGGCAGAGGTGAATATTGAAAAATTTATAATATCCATCCAACATGTTTCAAAACAATACTTTGAATTAGCTTGTTTTTATAAAATTCAGCTTTCTACATGCTTTAGCTTCAAAATATATGTTTGTACTACATTTTATATATTTGATATCAAATGCTCCAATAGATTTTCAATTTTTCAATGATCTTTTTATTTTCAGAGAATACATAAAAATAATATGTATCCAGTTAAAGTCTAAGTAAAAGAGGGATAAATTAAAAAAAAATAACTTCACACTTTTAAAAATATAATTGGAAGTTAAAATAGAAATACATGGAGAAGCATGAACTATGAGTAAATATGAATATTAAAATAAAAGTACATGGAGAAGCATGAACTATATGTAAATATGAATACTAATCTTCTATAAGGAAACATTATTACTCCCGTTTGGAGGCTTCACAGTGGTATAAAAAACTGTGGCATGTGGAGTATTTTGAAGTAGTAGAAATGTAAGAAAACTGAAAGTGGAGAAAATCAACTTTAAAGTTCCAAGCTACTATTCAAAATGTCAACAAAGACAATTTAAATCACTATGTGATAGCATTTAAATAGCACAAAATGGAAAACAAACACTAGAATATGATATGTGGTGTAGGGGTACTGTATTAAAAATAATAAAAAAATTCATTTTTTCATACTTTTGTCAAAATTTCACCTCTGCCACACCTGAAGCACCCAAGATAATGACAGGAAAGAGGTAGTCAGTGCTTTTTGTGGGTTAGATAGGTAAGTAGGCTTAATTATAAGGTTTAGTGCAATGTAAAGTGAACTCTTGCTAGCATGTGGTGGTCAGCACGAAATAATATATACATGCAGTAAGAAGGTAGAATGCAGTGGTGGGGTCAGAGGTATAATAGGAGTGTTGTGGTATCCTGGTGTGAAGTAGGGCAGTGAGCTCTCCCGGTTCATGCTAGGTAGTTTTTAAAAGGATTAGAAAAAGGAGGGTTGAAGATGCAATTGGCCTGAATTAAGAAACATTTAAGAGAGGCTTCTGTTGATGGTCCACTAGTATGGAGCATTAGCCAATCAACAGAGATGGTCTAGGGTGTTAAGTGGGGTTCTTGAGGCAGCACAATTGGACTGTGGCATCTATAGCTGTGTTATTTTTATTCCAGGATGTTTCAAATAAGTGTAGTGAGGTTTTGTATTTTAGCATATTTGTACACTGGTGTGCAAAACCTAAGGACGAAAGTAATCTTTGCATGCTGTGACACTGCCAAGTAACATAGCTTGATGAAACTTGAATCATACATAGAGGAAACTGCTACGGTATGCTACAGTAGGCAACTAAATGAAATATGCTATGAGACGAACAGAAATGCCACTTTTATTCATATACCATAAGCTACACTAAAGTCAATACAACATATGATGGCTCTCTAGATTTACAGAAACAAATGCATGGTGCTTAAAAGGGTGTATGATCACCACGGTAAGCAATGCATGCTCTGCATCGTGCTCCCGTGTTGGCCATAAGGCTGGTAAGCAGTTCTTGTGGTAGGGCGTTCCTTCCTCGTTCCATTCCTCGTTGGTGCATGTGGATGTGCTGCAATGCGTCTCCCAAAGCATCCCACACGTGTTCGATGGGATTTAAATCGGGGGAACGGGCAGGCCAGTCCATTGGACGAATATCCTCTCGTTCCAAGAGATCCTCCACCTGCGGTCGCGCATTGTCATCCATAAAAATTAAGTCAGGGCCGACTTTACCCCTGAAAGGACGCACGTGGGGAAGGAGTACAGTATCACAATGACGTTGACCAGTGAGCGTACCGTGTTCAAAGATTTGGAGGTCGGTGAATCCGGGCAACATATGCCTCCCCAAACCGTAACACCCGGACCACCAAAACGATCATGTTCAAGGATGTTTCTGGGTTCATTACGCATTCCCACCTCTCGCCAGATGAGGGTACGTCGAGAATCACTACTTAGACTGAATGTGCTCTCATCCGAGAAGAGCATGTGACCCCAATCCTCGTTGATCCAATTTTGATGCTCTTGAGACCATCGCAAACGGTGCCGCCGATGTGCGGATGTCAATGGAACACAACGTACTGGCCTCGGGCAAAGAGACCACCTCTGTGTAGTCGCCGTGGCACTGTGTATCGTGAGATTGCGTGCCTAGCTGTCCTGTTAAATGTGGTTGCAATTGCACCCGCTGTTTGGCGTGGTTCCCTTCTTGCCTGTTGCACAACGTAGCGGTCATCTGCTGCTGTAGTTGAGCATGGTCGACCACCACCTCTCCTTGGGACAGCAGTGCCTGTGGTTTGGAAGGTTCCCCGTGCATGTGAAACATTGATGTGAGCAATTCATACTCCTAAGCAACACTTCGTACTTCTTCCAGTTTCCCGATGATTCCTCCCCGTGTGAAGTCATCCAAATGGTGTCTACGGGCCATGTTGCAATGAAGAACACCACTACAGTGTACCGTAACAGCTCGTTAATTGGCACACACCGTCTTGTCCTTTTTCGTCAACTGCCCCGTGTTGCGGGACCAGACCCATTTGGCACTATAGGCTCGCTACACTCACGCCATGTGACGTCCAGCTTTCTGTGTACGTGTGAGAGACCTCTGGCAACATGCTAGCGCACCTTCATCTACATCCACCAAGTAGTTCATTTGTTGTGTTACTTTACCCATCTCGTCCTTAGGTTTTGCGCACCAGTGTATATACGTCATATTTGAAGAGGTTTTATATAAACATGCTGGTTGGGTATAGAAGTTGGCTGATAGTGTTTTTAATGAATTTGTCTAATGTATGCATTCCAAGTTCTTCATGGATTTTGTATGCTAGAGCTATTCAGGATGCCCCGTTATTGTGTGCAGGATCCTGTATTGAAATTGCTTTAGTTGTTTGATGTGTGTGCTCGTCGCGTATCCCCAAATCGGAGCTGCATAAGTAAGCATAGGCCTAATCAGGTTTTGTATAGTGTGGGTCCAACATTGGAAAATATGAATGTTGGTTCTAAGAACTGGGTAAAGATTATGTAATTGCGCTTGAGCCTTGTATCAGTTTGCTTAATATGAGCTTTCCCGGTGAGGTATTAGTTAATCGTGACATCAAGTTACTGCCCTTGGTTCAGGGAATGTCTTGTCCAAAGAGCTGTAGAAGAGGAGTGTGTAGGTGGAGCGCCGGTGGTTGATTCGTTTGGTATAGATTATAGTCGCCATTTAGTGAACCAGTCTTCTAAAGTTGTGAGTGGTTTTTGCAGATGGTTGCGTCTGATTAGTGGTTTACGTGATTCAGCAGTGACAGCGGAGTCATCGGCGTATAAGTGGCGACTGATGTTTGGGGTTCTGTGTCATTAATGTAGATATTAAAAAGATTGGGACCTTGGAGGCTGCCTTGGCATACTTCCGTTTGTATTGTTTGTAGTGTAGCAGGAGTATTGTTAAATGCGGAGGCGAAATATCTGTCACGCAGGTAGTTTGCAATTAGTTTGACCAATGTGTCGTAAGAGCTGATTTCAGATAGTTTTCGCAGTAGTTCTGGGTGCCTGACTCTGTCAAAAGCCCGTTTAGTGTCTAGAAAGAGAGCTCCTGTCGATTTGCTGGTGTGGAAGCCGCGGGTACAGTGTTCTGCATTGTGGAGAAATTGCAGGCTGGTTAAGTATTTGCCCTGAAACCCAATTGCCCTTGTATTAGAACATTGTTTTTAAGCAGGTATGCGTTTAGACATTTCAGGTATTTTACTAAGTGTCTTCAACAAGCTAATGGGATGATAGTTATCAAGATTTGTCCCGTCTTTGTTATTTTTGGGAAAGTGAAGGACTTTGGTCTTTTTCCGTCTGTATGGAAGATTTCCGCTTTTAAATATATGATTGTAGATGTGCGCTAGCCGTTGTGCGGCCATGGGCGGTAAGATTTTGAGTGCAATGTTGGGAATTGTGTCTGTGCCGAGTGTCTTCTCGGTGGCGACATGGGCAATGACCCATTGAACTTCCGCTGTCGGGGTTTTGTGAAGCTTGTCAGTTTTCACATTTTGTATGTTACGCATGAGATTTTCAGCTTCGATGAAGCACTTGGCATGAAGCTGTGATATTAGGTGTGTGTGCTTTGGAGAGCATCGGCTAGCGTTTCCACCTTGGCTGCATCCGAGGTAGTGATTGTTTGGTTTGCGTGCAGGGGTGGAATGGGACTGATCCAATGCGTTAGACATGTAGCGATGCGCCAAAGAGATGTGCGGTCTGTATCCAGAGTTTCAACTCTGTTCCCCGTTTTCTAATTAGGGAGACTGCCGTACGCTGCGTAAGTTATGCGTTTAATGGCCTAGGTTGTCGAGAGCCTGAGTGTGTTGCGAATACTGCCATTTTCGGCGCAATTTTTTTTGCCAGTTGCCGGAGGTGCTTTTGTCATTCGGTAGTGGCTGCGGATTACGAGTGTGTTTGTGTGTGTGTACGCGCGCGCGTGCGCGTACGTGTCAGTACTGAGATGTTGATGGTATATTAGATAGTGGTATAATGGATATTTCAGTACGCTACAGTTCGGTTGTGACTGTTTGGGCAAAGGTGTCCCAGTTAGCTCTGCTCTGTTATATTTACGCCTTGGCCGGAGCATCGCGGTTGCCAGGGAGACTCCTAGTTTGATACAGCCGGAAGGTGGTTGCTACTTGGAGAGTAACGCGGAGGTTTAAGTGGCGAGTGAGCGCTTAGCAAGGATGTCTGACTACAGGTTCCTTTGGTGGTGCGAATGAAGGTGTGTTCCACAAGTGCGTAAATTAGATAATCCGAGTTATTTTCGTGTCTGAGAAGCTTTGTTCCTCCTTGACTGGTTGAGCGGCAGCTCTAGATAAGGTGTTTAATGTTCAGATCGCTGGAAAAGAGTATAGTAACGTTAAGGCGTAGTATCGCGTCAAGAGCATCTGCGTTGATGTCGCCCGGAGGCTTGCATGCTGCAACAACAAGAGTACGTGTGATGTTGACTGTGACGTATGTGCTAGTGGCTTCGATACGTGTGAGTGCTGATACTGTGGCTTGTTCGTGAAGAGCCGTGACTCTGCCAAGTCTTTCTCTATCGGAGAGTAGATTTTATAGCCTGAAATTTTGAATCTAGTGGTAGGGGCTAAATGTGTTTCTGTAATAAGAGCAATTATGTTATATGCGTTTAAGAAGCTTGCAGCTTCATCTTTGCGCCGATAGATTCCACATGCATTTCAAGTCATTATCCTGATCATTGCCTTATTCGTCATAGGAAATCCTCAAGGTTCATTTCCAGGACCGTTGTAGAGATTACTAACTAGATATGTGAACAATACAAAGAACGCAGAGTATGTAGCTAGGATTTCATGGGTGTGGGCTGGTTGGGTTAGCAGGAGCTACAGTGTATTTAAACCTAGAGTATTTAGCTAGGAATTCATGTGTGTGGGTTGGTTGGGCCAGCAGGAGCCGCAGTATATTTAATCACTTCATGCCTGGCATGCATCTAGGACATGCGCGGGTAAAGGAGGCTCTGTAATTATTACGACAGGGTTTGATAGTGGTAGGGATTGGAGCTAGAGAAGGATCCTGTGAAACCGGGGGGTTCGCTTGGGTTTCTTGAGAGCTTCCCTGTGCAGCAGGTCTCTCGAAAGCTTGTGTCTGGTGTAAGTGACAGGGTAGGTGGAGTGGACCCAGCGGTGTCCGGTGGAAGACACGTGCATTATACTTACCAGAGCTGGAAGGCTGCTTGTGTTGGCTGCCGGACATCTGTGGAATGAATGGCTTAGTCTCTGGTATCTACTGCTTGGGAAGGAGTTACTGATGGGCGACATTCTTCCACCTCCATCTTCAAATATAGAAGTGCAGCTACGCGTCGTTGTCTATCTGTCGTCCAAGGTAGGGGCTTCAAGAGGTATATGAGGAGGAGAGGGTGGCCTCAGGAGAACTTACGAAATTGGTAGATTCTCGTTGTATACACACCACGGAGTTGGATTCCCTCGGCCGTTATCCCAGATGCATTGTTAACGTATAGATGTCTGATGGCTGCTCTATAGGAGCGGTCATCTAATCTGTCATATCTGGTGTGTGAATTGAGTGAATTGCATTTCTTTGGTCCTGAGAAAAGCGCAGAGGTTCCGATAATCTTCTGCAGAAGTGAAGCGCACCAGTGTGTCATGTAAAACATGGGCATGCATCCATGAGCTCAGAGTGATGTATCCTATCAAAATCCGCAATGGGATTCGTAATCCGTGGTGCGTCATCTTTGTAGGTAGTCCCTGCCGGCTGATTGCGCATACGTTTGATCTGGAGGAGGGGGCAGGGGAGAATGAAGAAGCTAGGGTCTGTAGGTTTCGGTGTGTATGAAGGGATTGGTTTTTGGGTTCAGGGGCTGGAGGTTTAAGCGTGCTATCTCAACGCCGTCAGTGTCAGAGGAGGGGATCGCTCTTTCAGGTGGAGAGGTCCATTGGTCTGGTTTCTGTGGAAGGTGCTGTGGGTGTGTCGGAAGGGGAAGAACAGGTAGAGGAAGAGGCATGTGTAGAATAGTGCGAGACATGGATGGTGGGTGAAATGCCAGCCATGCCAGGTGAGTTGCGTTTGCTGTATGCACTTTTATTTCCGGGAGGAGGATTCGGAATGGGAGGTGGAATGTTTCCTGTTGAGTACCGATCGCCCTAGTTCTACCCTTGGTTTGGACGTCCGTACTGTTAGTGAGGTCAGTCAGATAATTTTATAACCTAAGAAGAAGGTCCTTAGAAATTACATATATTGTACTATCGGTAAAATAGATGTTCTGTTATTCTATTGTGCTGTAGATACCTTTTAAGCAAAGGAACTCTCCTAGCTTTTAATCCTACCTCCCATTCAGGGTCGTATACATCATTTTATTTTGGAGGGATGGGCGAGACAGCTTAACCCGCAAATAATTTTTCAGCATCTGCAAATGAGACATAATTATAATATATCAAATGTGCACTAATGTTCACAAGAGGTGTTATACAAACAAGTATAACCCATGGAATATAAGGCCGAAATCTCCCTTTTTTAACCTTCCTATAACCTGGATTGTACACGTTTTCCATAGTAATTGTTGAATAATTCAGGTATTTTGAACGATCGTATAGAAACAATCGTAGTGTACTAACGCATTCAGAGATCAAGTTTTCTTGGAACACCAGTAAACATCTTTTGTAGTTGTTTCTTCACTTTTATTTTATTCCTCAACGGTATAAAATAGCATCTTATTTCAAGAATGTGTTAATTAAAAGGAATACAATCAATTATGCACGTTAGTCAAAATTCAGACGTAAGCTAAATGATAGGAGGTTTCTATTATTGTATCGTTTGAGTTAACATGAAGGACAAGAAGAAAAGAAAAACAGAAATAAACAGAAGCGTATCAGCCCGTTTTGGTTTATGTAACCCACATTAAAATTGTTGGTGCTCATATTTTTTGTTTACACCATTTATCCACACAAGTTTCAGTTCTTTAAAACACTGCAGAACAAACACAATTTAATGCAAGTAGGTGCTGATGATGCCGTCTCACATTTGCAGTTGGACATCCAGGAGATTTCGGATTCGTTCTTTGGGGACCTAGAGTGCTTCAGAAACGTGTATTTAGAGGACTTTTAGAGGCACTTTTGTTTCGGAACATACTTTATGTAAGCACTATTTTTTTCGGAACAGTTGCACTTTCGAAACTGGTTTCGTTTTGTTCTTCCATTCTTTCTCCACTATTTGTGAATTACATACGGAAAGGAAAAAGAGGTCCGGCTTGCGTTTCTAGAGAGCATGTACATTTATAAACAAGTTTAAGGTAAAATGTCAGTATTTCCTTCACCATTTTTCAGACATACAATAGCCAAACGTTACGAAAAAGTTAATAATGACACGATTAAAACCATTACGTTGGAATGTAATCACTAAAGCAGTCACTTCCTCTGTCGGGATTAAAAAAAAACTTCAAGACAAAATAAAATAAAATTCAGGCAATAATCAACTTCAGAACTCTTTGTTTTGTACGCTGTACTGAGAAGAACATTCCATTGTTTCTTAAATAATTTCCGAGTTTAAATATGTGAACCTTTAGGTTTTTATTTCGTAATAATTCGGAAAGTTTTCCTCCGAAAATCACAGTTATAAAACTGTACTCTAAAAATTCTAGTTTTTTTCCTCCTAGGTAGAAGGAAGCATTGCGGATAGTCTGTAGAATTTTACCTGGCGTGTATCACTCACATAGATATATGTCTGAACATTTTAATCCCATGAATAGCCTGTGGAGAAGAATTTTGTGAATCCCTTGACTGTAGCACTAACTTGAATAGCTTTATAATTGCTTAAACAGCGTTTGTCTATTGAAAAAGCTAAAAGCTGTTATTCACTGTTTTATTCAAATAATTTAAAATATGCTCCAGTCCTACCAAACATTTTGGCACTTTTGATGTTGTTACAATTTTGGTTATTTTTGTAGTTGTTTAAAATCTGCACAAAGTCAAAAATACTAAAGAGTTTAATGTACATAACAAAATGTTATAAGCATGATATAAAACCTTACTATATTCTTTACTTTACACATCCACAGAGGCATAACAATATTTTAGGGCTAATTCTTTTGCCATTTTTATTGTAAAGCTGTTCCTCCCTACCTCTCTTCCTAGTTCTTGAGCTTTGCTGAAAGAAAGAGCAATTTATAAGTAAGAGTAAAGAATATGTAAGTAGGAGTAAAAAGTAAGAATAAATGTCTTTAGTAATTGTGCCCTAAAGCCGATAAGTGACAGCACTGATTCCCGATGGACCACTTGTTTTCCTATGTTGGTCCCTTCCTTAATATAGGTCGTGTGCCTGTTAATTATGATTTCCTCTTCGGTGGGGTTTTCTAATTGAGAAAGGAAATGCAATGTTTATATAAATCTATTTGATAGTTCACCACCAGCAATTCTGACAGATCTCCTTCAGAAGGAACTGACTTAAGAGAGATATCCGAGGATCTTCCACAATCCCGCAACTCAAGCTTGCGTGCAGAAATCCCCGCATGCAATTCAAGCTCGCATTCGGGAGGCCCCGCTTTCGATTCCCGTCGGCCGAGCACTCTGAGCTTGGATTTTTCCGTGGTTTAGCCTGGTCGGTAGGTGAATACTGGGGTGGTTTCTCGTCTTTCAGGTGTGTGTATTTTCGTGGTCTGTGGCGGTGCCGGACAAATGGCGCGGGTGCTTGCTCCAATTAAAGAATATTCACCATGGACACTAGAGGGCTACCTATTTGGACGGGTCGTTCATCGCCCTCTCGTTAGCTTCAGTAGTGGGACGGGTCTTCAAGACAAGAACTGTTAGGGACCTCCACGCGTCTCTGTGCGCTGCCTGCCTAAGGCCTGTAGCTCCTGTGATTCCTTTATTTCATCCCTTCCTCCTGGGGGATAGTAGGCGCAATAAATCTCCTAGGTCGCAGTGCGCGAGGTGTCCCTCTCGCTGTATATCCTATACCCTATATAGATATCTCATGCAAAGCTAGTTCCTCTCTCTCTCTCTCTTTCTCTTTCTCTCTCTCTCTCTTGATTCATTTCTGTATACTATTATGAACAAGGTTGTAATCGGTCTAGGGTGTTTCAGAACGTCGTCCTGGTTCTTGTTAAAACTTATAAACGATTTAATGCGTTTTGATGAGGAATCATTATCATTTCAGTAAATCAGCAACTTCCACTCAAGGGTAGCTGCTAGTCGCTATTGTAATTTTTGTTTTAAAACGGTGAAAACCTACGTCTGAACTATATTTTCTCGATTCCAGTGGAATTTACAGTTCTTTCGCGATGAGTGTAAAAAGCTGGTCCATAAAGGTACGGGGCGATTTAAGTTGACATTTAAATGTACATATAGCTCCGGTCTCCCTAAGCATAGCCCATCCACGTTTTCTCTCGCATAATACTTGCCATTTGTTTCACAAGTTCCTTACATCATTCCAAAAGATGGGCGGAGGATAATCCTGCCAATGAGTTGTCTATGTTCTTACTAGTTGAAACCTTTAAGTTAATATTATTAATGATAATATCTATAAGGATAACATTAATAGTCCATTTATTTAAGGACGCTTTCTACTACTACTGTTATATGAATGTCATCAGGGAATAATAACAATAATAAATATAAATAATAATTTAAATATTTAAATGCTTATGAACCCAGGTGCTTCTTGAAATTGACACATGTATCCAAACAATAGCCTCTTTGTTGATGATTTTTCCATCAAAGAGATTTGGTTATGGGTAGGTCATACAATATAGCAGCGCTCTCAGCGTTACATTCGTATTCAACGTTAGCAATAATTTTATACTTCGTTTCCAAGTCTACTTTAGAAGAAACGATTGACATGGATATCGTGGTTACGAGATTGTGCATTTTAGCCATACAGGTAACCCATTTCTCATCCGCCCCTCCTGCTACTAGGTGGAGTCACTAATCATGTTACAATGGGCTAGCCCAACTTTAGTTGTTTGCTTCGGTCAAGGTAAATGTGGAAACCTTACGGGGGAGGAGACTATTGTCATATGTGCCACTATTTCTGCATCCAAGTGTACATACCCGTAGCTTTGATTTGTGGTTATTTACTACGTTTAAATGGAAATAAATCGAGACCAATTTGGAATGAACTCTCTTTCAACAGAGGTTTAAGTAAACTAAGCAACTCATAGCGGGACTTAAGATATCTATTATGCGTTATCCAACGAAGGAAATGAATTGGATTTGTTCGTCAATTGTTATACGGTTTCAATACCGCAATTCCGGTGTCGTATTCAGGCCGATCCTCATTTCCAATAAGGTATTAATGGGAATTCAGCTGGAAATAAATCCCTGTTTATGTGTCGTGCTTAATACGGAAATTGGGTCAAAATCGAATTCAATACTTTTTCTACACAAGCTGAGGCAGTATTGGCTTAGATCACTTGAAGAGTTTTCGTTATCTTTTTTGTCCTGGTTTTCTGTTGTTTACAGTAAGTGGGTGGTGTTACTAGAGCTGTCAGGTAGTTTGAGTTTTCGGTGAACAGTCAAGAAATACAGGTAGGGGTTCGTTGTATGGTAGAATGAGACTCACGGGGTTGTCTGAGGAGAATGGATCGGAGATAAAGATTTCACTTCCTGCATACCTGTATTATATATCTATATTTTCCGTGAAAAACAAAACTTTATTTGTAGTTACAGAAATGTAGCACTCCTATAAAATTCTTTAGAAGCGAGCAGGGAAGTTACAATTTTCTTTTTGAATAACGCGCTTATGTATAACACGATCTAATTAGTTTTTATACTTTTAATCGCTGCTTCTACTCGCGGTAGCGACTGACACTTTGTACACCGATACATCTATAAATTTCATCGCAATTCCACTGATCACAGTGTACATTTATAAATCGCAAGTCCATACTCACAGAAATTAACGGACTTCCATGTTAAGTGTTGGGGTCTCTCTGCAGCTCTCCGCCTGTGGTGTTACCTCGTAGTCTATCAGAAAAGTACCCCTTGTGCACTTCCTCTCGCTTATTTTTAGAATCACCTAATCTCCCACTGTACCACCTTATACGCTTTCCTGATATCTTATTGGCTATAATTTGGTGCTTAAAGTAACCGTCACAACTCTATCTTCTCCCGGAATAAATAATTCATTCGCATTATTGGCTACACTTCACCATCGCAGCGCCCTCGTTCGGACTCCCAGAACACGCCGCTTGAGCGTCACCGGCTTCCCCGCAGGCATGCGGCCACATCCGGTAACAACGGAGCACCTCCATCAGAGCTAAGGCTGAGCTCCTATATAATACCTCCAAGAGATCCTTGGATTATCAAAATTACAACCCCTAAATATAATTTTGGATAAACAATTAACACCAGCGGTGCACTAGGGCCGTTGCACCATGACCGCAACCGTTGAGGAGCAATTTTTGCTACCTCCTTTCACACTCCTACATAAACTTCACCAGACATCTTACAAACCCCACATCCCGTCACTACATGGTTTAGGCGTACTCAAGGCGGGTACACGTCTTACACATCTTGGGGTTGCCCTCAGCCTGGCAACATGTCGTCATCGTTGGCTACACTTCACGTCAGGCATCGCATGAGTTTTGACCAGTTACAGTAAATATCTCCTTGATTTTATGACTCAACAACCCTGAAGGATGATTCATTTCGGTCTTCGACACAAAACGTTACAGGTTTAACGATAATGACAAAGCGATGCTTCAAATTCTAACCTAGCTAATAACAATGGCTGGCCTTCCTTGCCTCAGTGCTCGCATCCTTCAAGTTACAAGAAGTTGTCAAAAACACTCGTTTCTAGCTCCTATCATTTCTAACATTTAACAGAGGAGTACGTATCACTTGATTGAAAATTACAAAATACACATAATTTATCACTATGTAACGTTTAATTACATATAGTAGCTTCCTACTGATAACAATTTGTTTGTGGCCGATATTACAGCCTCGAAGCGCACTTGTATTTTGTCCGGTTGATAGAAATCGATAAACATTCGATCACATTTCAGCATTTAGCCTTGTTGGTGCGTCCGTATTATGAGATAGGTATTAAGATGATACAAGGGAGAAATAATTTGGAAAATAAAGTTCTAAAGGTTAATAATGTATTGATAATCTTATAGTAGTTTTAATTTTAGTGAAAGTAGCACCTAGATGAATATCTTGCAGAATGCAGTATGGTTAAATTATTAATTCAATAATAATAATGTTATGAATAACTATGATGATATGCCAAATTAAATATTCTGAGGTTTCGTTTTCAAGACGAAACCCTGGTACTATCTAAAGACTATACTCTTGACTAAGAAAAAGATGTGCTTAGACCTCCGAAATTTAGGCATCAATGAGCATCTTAAATGTGTCAAATGTACTACATTAAGTGCTCAATTAAGTGCTATTTTTGATCATATAATAAATTATTTCTACATTTTAGCATTAATGTTTCAAGGATAACATGTTATTCATAATCAGCAACACAACATATTAGTCGTCCTCCGTGGTCTAGGGGTACCATGCCCCTAGTTCCCGAGGTCGCGGGTTCAAACTCGGTGGAGGGCGATGGATTTTTTTCGGGCGTAAAAATCATTAGCATGGCTTCCTTTGAAAGGGAAGTAAAGCCGGTGGTCGCGTGTCGTAGATTTACGGCACGTAAACGAACTTCAAGCCTGATAAAGAGGCATCTGCAAAATCTCCGGTCTTTCACGCCCAATATAAAATGGGACGCTAAGAACCACAGTAGTTAAAGAGCGTCCATAAATAAAACTCACTTTATTTATTTTCAATATATTATCAAGATTTACCCATAATTCTGCACAGTTAGGCATTCTTTTCTCTGTTAAAACCATTTCAAAGGCTGGAAAGGACCTTGATGTTATTGGTGCAAACTTAAATGTTAACTTTTTGGGCCCATTTCCTCTGAAAGTTTTCTCCACACAAGGGGACATTTTACTGGCTATCCAAAGAATACACAACAGTTAGAAGAGCTATCTATTTTTGGAAAGCTAAATTCTGAAATTGTTTTAAAAGCAAAAACCATAAAGATGGTTTATTGGCAATCTTTTTCACTTCCTTTCACCATTACCACCTTAAATCAGCTACTATAACACTATTAGAATTAGTTATCCCTGCTATAGGAAGAAAATGTTTAATTCTTACCTGTTTGATTCATAAGTGACAAAAATTGATTTTTCCATCTTGAAATGAGGTGGCTAAGAATGAGTTGCAGAGGCTTTCGAAAACTAGCAGTCAAAGTTTGATCAGAAGGTGGGATAACATTGGCGATCACGTGAAGTTGAATGTTTGCTAGAAAATCACATCTGCACTTACCAGCCTTTTTGAGAATGATGCAAATTTCAAATAAATAAGAATTTTAAAAATCTACTTTCTTTCCGGCTTTTCTAAGCAAAAAGACATTAAAATAGGCGTTAACCAACTTTACAGGGCATTTTAGGCACTAGAATTATTTATTTTAGATAGTTATCGACATAAAGCATTAAAACAGGTGCCAGCCACACCTTTAGAGCACTTTTGATAGTATCAAGCACATTCACTGGCATTATCTTTCATGACTTAGCTCGTCTAAAGCAGCCATGCCATTTTGTGACACTCAGTATCGCTCTCCTCCTTTCTGCCTCCAACTTCGTGTGTTGGGGTGGTCGGAATTTACGGCGACATAGTGCTAATAGAACTGAGGCTCCTTGGACGGTAGGCAAACTGAAGAACACGTGTCCCCTCCAGTGGCAACCATGGTCTAAAGGAGTTTCCTCTTAAAATCCGAGGTCTAGTGATATATTATAATGAATTCGCATTAAAATCCTCGCTGAGAGGATTAATTCGAAAACATGCTGGTGCATCTTTGATTGTTTATCTTAGCAATACGTAAATATTAGTTACTTTTGATTAAACATGTCAACGAGATATGAAATAACGCATTTAATGAAACTTAGCATGAATAGTGCGACATTTTAATACACAGTGTCCAACAGAAACAATATACCATTTTAGTATAGGTCCTACAGTAACCTATATAGGGAATGTAAAGGACGAGGGTGGTAATTAATAGGTAACATAACGACATTTTATGACACAATAACACAAGTCATGTTTTTTGTTTTTGAAAATCATATCTGATAGATAACCACCATCCTTTGTGATGCACTCACGGAGTCGACCAAAGAAACTGTCCATTTCTTTCACCAGCATTTCAGGCGAAATTGCTTGGACCTCTTCACTGATGCGTCGCTTCAGAGTCTCTTAAGTTGGGGACACGCGATGCAAACGCTCGGATCTTGAGGTACTCCCACAGAAAGAAAATGTTGTGAGCACTCAAATCGGGGATCTTGTTGGATACGGTATGAGCCCGAAACGTGAGATGATTCCGCCCACGAACACCGTACGTAACGTTGTCACCGTGTCTCGATGACAATTTTAATCCCCTTGGAAGAGCATTAAACACTTTAACACACAGATAATGAACACCTCTTTGGTATTTTATTACGTATGGCTATAGATGTGTGTACACTACAAATGTGAGGTTACTACATCAATTAACTGAATAAAATCATTAATACATAACCCAACACGGTTTTGTAATAGCCACCAAATTCCATCTGACGGCTGTGCGAATTCCAGCAATGAGCTGCTGTAGGAAACTCATTTCTAAGCATAACAGGTGTGATGTTGAGCAACAGCTGTTAGATATACTGCTTTAGATGGTCAATGAAATTGATATTGACCCCGTATATCTCGACTTAATGTATCCCTAAGCAAAAAGTAAAGAGGTGTGTGATCCGGAGAACGTGGAGTCAAAATGCGTTGTGATTCCCTCCCAATATAAGTGGAAAGGCATTCAGGAACTCACGAAAAATCCGCGCAATACGAGGGGGGCTCCATCCTATTGAAAAATAACCTTTTAAAAGATACCTTTCTGCTAGAGATGTAGTTAAGGAACATCTCCAATGCATCAAGATACGAATTGCTTGTCTGTAGGAGTTGTGAGAAGATCAGTTCCACTCCCACACTAAAGGAGCGTATCCGGAAAATTGTGCTCAATGCGATATCTGTAGGGCTAGGCAGGATGTTTCATGCAGCGGTGCGTAGCTGGGAGTTATAGGGATCCACCAAATGCATTACGTAGGAATTCCCAAGTCGCCTTCTTTAAATTCTGTTTGATTCGCTTACGTAGGAAGAGGCTCATCAAATATTCTGCCACCTAAAACAGTAGAATGAATAAAATCCTGATCTAGTGAAGTCCGACTTTAAAACAGTTGAACAAATGCAAATGAAGTTTTTCCCAAAAGTAAAAGTAAGTGTCAGAAAGTATGGGAACCTTTCAAAAAAATGTGCTGCTTCTCCCTATCAGCATGTTGAAAATGTGAGATAACATGTAAGAATGTGTTTTGCATTTGAGTATTTATCAACTAAAGACGATTGATTAGAGATTTAGAGCGACTCGAAACTTGATAACCTTGCAGAATTTCGCGTTCATTTGTTGACCATTGGCTTCAGTCATCTATAGTTGAAACGTGGAATTGTAGAGAGCTGTTTCATTGAAGGAACAATACCTACATGTAGGCCGTTCTATGATTCACTTTGGCCTGTATATCTTCTAAGGAAATTTCGGTTCGCATCGTAGACAATATGCAAACTGAAGTGGATAGGAACTCCTTCGTGCATGAGCTAACATGTTCCACCTCACTGCTATGTTTAGTTGCCGTCTATGTACACACGCAGTATTTTGACGCGAAAGAAAGCTACACTAAGGACTGTTTTTATATTAAAACTATTTTTTTATGTAACAATGCAATATGATCAATGAAGTATGGTTTTCGGTACAAAACCGTATGTAAAATATTAATAAGGCTGAGCTAACGTGTATAGCATTCCATTATTGAAATATTTTACGCTTAACACACGTCTTGAAGATTAGTAAAACAATAATAAATGCAACCTAGGTATTTTAAGAATGAACAAAGCTAACCACGAAAGTTTGCGCAATAAAATACCCATAGCATAGTGCTGGTTTATTTAGGTATGTTCTGGATATTATGTACCTATATCTACATATTCGCAGTGGTGACTCCTAGTTTTCTAGATGTGTAGGATGAAGCTGTTGAGAGAGCTAACCATTTGTAGCTATGTCTATAATATATACCGGAACATTAAATAAGTAATACTAATACTAATAATAATATCAATTCACGTGTTATTTGCTTGTACTTCAATTCAGTCCGTCTGTCCTTCTTGGTTGCAAAAATATTTATAATGCGCCATGAAGGTTCAGATGTTTTTATGTTCCCTAAACAAGCCTTTTCTATGGATATTAAGGACAATCCGTTGATCTTGAGCTGTTGAGTTCCCGCGTTTTAAATTAAAAAAAAAACTCACTTCGGAAGAAAACTCTATAAGGTTATTTAATGAGAGATTGAAAATGAGATCTTGGGAAATAACAGAATAGTCTTCAAACTTTAGGAAACCTAATAGGATATATCATCGCAACTGATGTAGATTAGAAAGCCTTTCTTTGATATGAATTATAAAGTTATTCAGTACTTTATAATACAGGGGGTTTCAGGATCATCTCTGGCAGTGTTCAATTGTTGACTCTTGCTGGAACATTCTGTGATTGAATTAGAGTCTGATGTAGTGACGTGGTTAATCTAACTCCACAAAACGTTAAAGACTCCGCGTAGGCGACGAAGGAACTATTTAAGCTCCTTTATTTTTCCCAAAGTGAAAACTACCAGTCTGTTTCAGTATCAATTTAAAGTTTTTTTCAGCCCCTAGCAGAACTAAATGGATAATTTCAAACATGAAATTAAATTCAAAATAAGCAGATATTTGGGGAAACATTTAGCACAAAACCTAGTTTCAGTTAAAATTATGTGTCATTAGCAACAATGTGATCAATTAACTAGATTAATTGCTCTTTGTGATCATAAATCGTTTCTATAAGCCGGTTGCTGTATAACCACATTGATGGCGCAACAGAAGGAAAGCGAGCGTTGACTATTTCATTAAGAGCGCGGTTTCGTTTGGAGGAATTGGGGGATGGAGGATGCAAAGCCAGATACAGTCATAAAAATACTTAATAAGACTTTTTTCTTTACAGAGTCTTGCAAAACTAAGTTTAATTTATGGGCGAAACAAATTGCAAATAATGCTTGTGAATACTTCGTTTTAACTTTTGCGGCATAGCAATTATAATGCCCAGCATTGACAGCTGCACTATCACAGTTTGACCAATTAATTTATCGTCTGAATGGAATTCTTTTAAATCTTAAAACACTATGTTTAAAATTTGTTCGGCTGTATACGATCGTCACTCACATCAATGAATCAAATGAACGTCTCTTGAATTTCTCCGTTCAAGGCAATGCATCTGTGAAAATCCAATAATCTATAGTTTTCTTCTGATTGCTTTGACTTTTTACCCTATACCCAGAACATAAAACATACAGTACATACAAAATTTTAAAGAGCTATATCAAACTGTTGTTAAGATATTTATGTTTTATTTATAACTAATCACTTTTTGATAGATAATATGAAATGTTCCTTGGACTCTACGGATTATCATATCGCTCCTAAAATTTTAATTTGAGCTTAATGTTGTTGTTGTTGTTTTCTAATGTGCAACATTTCACACCAAAGTCATTAGCAGTCTTCCTCTCCAGAACTTTTCTGTCATGCAATCTTCACTTTGTAATGCAATGCAATTGTCCAGATAGTGCTCGTCCATATCCTCTTCTGTATTGTTGCATAAGATGCATTTTGGAGATGTGAAGATGTTGATCCAATGCAGATGTTTTGCTAGGCAGTCATGTCCTGTTATTAGCCTGTATTGTGCGACTGCTGTTTTCTGTGGCAGATGTGGCATGGTTTCTGGACTTCGCAACAGGCATTCCCATTTTTTGTTATCTGCTGTTGCTCGGAGTCTAGTGTTGTTCGCGGCTTGAATTGCTTCTTTTATGAGACGTTTTACTGAAGTGTATGATTTGGGCTTAGAGGCTGGTAATTGTTTTATGAAAGACCCTTTCTTCGCCAGGAAATCTGCTGCTTCATTGCCAGGGGAGGATACCCACTGGAGTATAACAAGCACACTGGAATTGAGGAGTTGTGAAATAATAATGTGGCATTCTTTTGTGTCAGAGGATCTTATGCAACAGACTGCGTATTTAAGCTTAATGTACAAACATAAAGAAATTATTGTGCAGGCATTTCTTAGTTTTAATTAAAGAGAAAAGAGTTGTGTGCATGTTATTGAATTTTTCAACTTTTTCATGTAAGCTATGAAAATTAGTTTATTTCAACTGAGCTATTCAATACGGTTTAACTACTGGTCAAAAAGTTTTAAATCCATAATTTCTGAAGCTCCCCTGAACATTTCAAGTTAGTAACTTATAAACTGTGGTCCAGAGCATTTTCAACGGCGAAAAATGCTGAAAAAAAGGAATTGAGAAAAATGGACTTTAAAGTTCAATGCAGTGCTTCACCTAAATGATGCAGAATTAAATAGCCATATGCACCTTTTAAGTTGTTGATATTAAAAAAACACAAATGTATAGCATGAAAGTACAAATTACAAGTATGATAAAATGCAAGAAACAAAAAAATCGTATTTGTTTACCAAGTTTCACTGATGGATTGCCTTAAGTCACCATAATTAAACACTATACACAACTGACATTTCTTAAAACAGTCCTTGGTTTCATTCACAATAACTGCAACAGATTGAGCTGCCAAGATTTCCTGTTTAATTTTCTAGATTACCTAAATGTTCCGTCCATGCTTCTATTAAGTCTTTCCATGTCGCGGATGCTTGTGCGGAGAAAACAGTGCTATTATTTAAGCGTCTTTGGAAGTGGGGTCTCTGCCATAAAAATTCAGCAACTACCTAAAATTTCCTCTATTTGAAGAGCTCTTTGACTCAAGGTGATGTCTGAAAGACAGTTCCTGAAGAGCTAAAACATACGTAGAATCAATGAAAGACTAGAAGCTCTCGATTACTTATCACCCTGGCATTGTATTTTACTATATTAGCTTTATAAGCTTTGTTTAGACAAATTTCTTGTCTCCGACTTTTCGAACTCATTTAGCGAAAGTAAAGCACCAATGTGTTCCTTCGTTTGCTGATGACGTTTACGTAGAACATTTCCTAATTTATTTAAATCAGTTACACCTTCACTGTTCCAAATGTATTTTTGGTTGTAAAACAATAAGCATGCTCAATAAAACACTTTGCTATGTAAAGAACTGCATGTCGGACGAAGGAATACGTGCTCACTGCAATCACCAGGGCGTGGAAATTCTCCAACACCCACCTCTCTCTTCCCCTAAACGCGTACTCACAACATATGTGCACTGCGTAAGGTGAATTACTATAGAAACATCCTTCGTTTTCCCAACCTGTTCACAATAAAACCGTTGACTTCTACTGTGAGTGCTTTCAATAACGCTGTCATTTACTCTTCAATTGTGGCGATGAATGTTAATAAACGCTTATGCAAATAAGTTATGAAGTGTAGGATGATCATCACAGCCTATATGGAATAATCGCCACTGCATATTGTGAATAGGGCTCGGATGTTTAGATGCTAAAAGGTTGAGAAATATTAATTTTTATGTGCTGAAAATTAAAATATTTGGTAGCATGCTCAGTTTGGCTGAATGCTCAGTTAATATAAATGTACATGATACTCACTACACATCATTCTAGAGGGATCGCTAAGCAGTGAAGAGTTACAGTACACGCCAACGTGCTTGCTCAAATTGTCCATTCCGGATTATGGACGATTGTCTCAAAGAAGTGACTCGAATTTGGAAAATGACCGCTGCACGTCACAAGAAGTAAATCTGGCATAATTAAAGCATGGAATGTCACTCACACTAACAATATTTTCTTCACGTTGCCAATCCAACACGTTTGAAATTTTACACATTATGTTATATCTACTGTTATTTTGTAATTTCCTTGTATTTTCTTTGTATATTTTGTGCTGCAGGACCAGAAAGAATATTCAAGTTTTTCTCCACATCCTGAACCACTTTAACTGCTTCTCTAAAAAAAATACTCATTCATCACAGAGGAAACAGATTTGCGCCAATGCATGCCAAGTCATTTCTTAACACTGTCACTTAAAAGTTCTCGAAGGATTTTAATTGAACTGGCATCTTTACTATTTAGCTCTAACAGCAGCTTAATGGGGGCATGGGAATTCCCCACTCCTATCTATCGGATCATGGAGGTTACATATGGGAATAGTTGTTGCGTCGATTGCCTTCCTGCTTGAGCAAGCAGGATGTTTATATTTTCTTTCATCTGGAGGGATACTAATGCTGACATATCTATTCTTGCACCTCTTAATACAAATTGCGGCATCTGGCCTACGTACCTGAACATTCAATAGGCTGGATGGTGATTCCTTAAAAGTCATTCTTAAAACATGCCTATTTCATGTGCTTTTTATGCGATTTATTGCATATCCGAAAATATTTATTTGCATAAAAATCAGAAAATATGTGTTTTGTGTTAAATAAGGTCTAAAAATATAGCCTCCGATGTGAATATCCAGAACATTAAACTCAGTTTCACGTTTCTATTACGACACAAACATATATATGTATTTACCTAGGAATCCGAGCTCTACTAATGATGCTAATGAAGAAAGCTCACTGTTTGCAGATACTGCGCATTCTCGTAATATCACCTTGCATTTATCTCAAAGCCTGACATCGATTAAAATATCCGCCAATGTTTGTTCGCAATGTTTACGCATTTTGTGTGTGTGCGTGCGTGTGTATGTGCGTGTGAGCGCGCGCGCTGGTGCACAGCAGCAGTGTTAAGAAAGTCATCAAACCTTCGTAACTATCAGCTCTGAGTTCTTTTTGATGGGATCTGATGAATGCCAACCTCGAACCTTCTACTTTGACATAACTGCCAACAATATACTGTTGAAATAATTTACCTGAAGCATGAAGTATACTGAAACCATTTCTAACTGCTATACATAATAGTATTGTAACTGAGTTGTGACTGTTCTCAACGCAGTAGCATGAACTTGAATATGTGGCTTACCTACAGTCCATCCAGAATCACCACATGGGAAAAACAATGGATAGCACATGGATCAGAATGGGGATTCAAGTAAGATATTTTTGTAAGATATTTTAGAATAAATGACAAAATCAGCATTGCCTGGTGGTGTTCTGTCATCAGTGACAAAAACAGCAGCCACCTCACTGACCGTAAGCGCATTGGATCTTCCAGGATGAAACGCATTGCTAGTAGTAAATTGTAATTGAAAGTTAGGTATAGTGTGAGCTACATCTTTTATACATTTAAACAACTATGCGTAAGGATTATGTGTATCAAGCATTGCTTGCAATGTAACCATTAATTCCTTGCAACAATTTCTATTGGCTTCATTCTTTTTACGATGTCGTAAGTCAGTGTCAAAATCTACAATGAAAAGTCCAGTGTAAGTTGGTGCAACTTCTGCAACTTCCTACCATGATATACCTGCCCATGAATTTTAAAACAATATGGACCTCTGCTAGGAACGTCAACTGAGTTAATCTGAACTGAAACAAATGCCAGAGCATTGTTAAAATGTCTAATATTTTCCAGGTAGTTCTTAGTATAGTCATCATTCTGCTCTATGAGGTTTTAAAGCCCTTCACACACTTTAAAGTGCTCTAAGTTAACCTTCCCTTGTGGCAACACACGGTAGCTGAATTGTCACTGGACTCCCCTGAAAACAACCTTGCAGAGCAATGTACGCACATTTTGTCTACATCACCAACACTATGTGCTTGCATTTCATTATCATTAGGGTAAAGACGGGCAGAACAATGTGTTTTTGGAAGCTTACATAGTTGTCTTCTTGCACACTGATGTTTTGATAGAGGTGAAGTAGGTAAGTTGGTGACACAATGTTTTTGTCTTGCACTAACTGTTGTTGATCATTGGATCTGTCTTGTCTGCGATTGCGCTGAGCTTCTTTATCTTGCTGAAGTTGTCTAGCATTTCTTCTTCTGCGGTCTGCGACTGGTTCCAATGGTGTGGAATGCCCTCTGGTTGGAGGTCTGCCTGTTGTGCCCCTTGGCATCGTGGAAACCTGAAACACAGAAGGAAAAAATAATAATAAATAATTAATACATAAAGATAATAAACAAGAATATTCCCGGCAATAAATGCCTGTTTTACCTTTGCTAGTGATGAAGATCAACGTTATTGAGGTTGGGAGAAGTATAACGTAACGTTGTAAACGCTGTAAAGTAGTGAAAATAATAATAAATAAATAAACAAAAAGTAAAAAATTAAGTTATAAAAGTATACAGTACTTACTTGCGATGAGAAACGTTTATTGATTCGGTTTATCGCGTGATAGACTCCAACAGCTGTCGTGCATGTTAGTTAAGCAGGTTGTCAATAGAAGGCGCCTTCTACATTCTTTACAATAAGGTTATTATAAAAAGGATTTTAAAATAAAGGGGGCTGTGCATGTTAGTTAAATAGATTGTCAATAGGTAGCGCCTCGACGTGTATAACCAAAATACAGTTTTTATGAATAGGTTTTTAAACTAAAGTTTTTTTTAACGAAAACATTAATTTTGAACTATATGTTTATTTTTCGTCATTAGCGGTGAACGTAATCTCCAAAATGATGTTTCAATCATTGATTTTGATGAAGTATTGAGGGAGATATGACGTAACGACAAAAAAAACCTTTGAAGAAGAATACATAAGGATTTGGCTGAAAATCCTGGGGAGATATATGACCATCCTCTGCCAATCGTATATGTTTACACTAGCTTTTAATGAATTTAAGTCCTTGTTTCTTTCTTGACCAGGCGAAATTTTTTTGGTTTGTAGAATTCTACCCTTATCCTGTATCCTTTGGGAGACTTGTCTCTACTTGGAAAATTATGAAAATGAGTTCCCCTATGTATTTTACTGTTCATATTACAGCCTTATGCACTACACAGAGGCGTTTTGTTTTTCACAATATTACGTTGTTTGTATAATATTAATGTGATTCAGTAACAGCATCACCAAAAACACCACCACAAAATACACTTCTCTTGAACTTGAAATGCCAGCAAGAACAAATTATCATGAAAACATTTTACAGCACGTGTGGCGGTGATTTCCTTGTAATGCGAGAGTTCCCTCCAACGCACGCCGTGCACTACTAGTGACGCAGCTTTTATTTAGCTTAAAAGCAGTGATGGTAGTGCGGCGGTGTGCAGAAATTATCCTGTCACTCCATTTTATAGGGTATAAACTTAATTTAGGAAGAAACATGATTTTTGTGTTTCGTTCCCCTTTAAGAGAAATGTTACTGATCATACCATTAATCGAAAAACAAAAGAACACTTATGATTATCAGCCAAGTTGCAGTAGCTATATATTCGACATATTTAGGGTGGATAAAAACTATACATCCCAGTTCCCCACGTCAAAATAGAAAATTATTGCCATTTTCTAATAACGCCCCAGAGACAAATTACTAAGCCCAATATTTGTATCATTCTTTAATGATAATAAACGGATGGCATATATTTTGTCTAGTCGAAGTAAAGTTAATTCGTTTAGGATACGTTAGAATAGCATTCGTATGAGGTATGATTTCGTGAACGCAATGAGCGGTATCAACTGTAGGAGACTCCGACATCTGAGTATGCGCAGTAAATTCCAAGCGGCGTAATATTGTATACGTACCGAATCGGATAGATCGGTGGGATCTTGACTATGGCCGACAACATCGTTGTAGCATTTTAGCGCTGTTTTTCTCGGCGAACACTGGCTACAGAACATTTCCATCTTTTTAAAATATATGCCTTATCGGGGTGTCCATATTCACATCATTCAGCGCTCCAATTTCGCTAAATAATACCAGGGAATACGCAAGTTCTTTGTTGCAGTTATACCAGGTGAATCAGCTAACCCTTTTTTGTATATATGCAACCCACAGATTACAGTCTTACTTGAAAACATACCTCCATTTGCCAAGCCATAATTTGTTTTGTAGTTGTATTGTGTCAAATACAGTTAATCGTCCTTGAGCCTATCTGATATCAATGACGAAAAGTTGCGTGAACACTAATAAGCTGCCAAGAGCTAAAACATAAATATCTTTCGTAGACTAGAAAGCAGTTTGGTATCGAAATATTTCATGTCGATCATTAGGGGTGGAGTGGGTTTGACGTCAGTCATGAGCAGGCAGAGGGTTTTATAAGTAAACCAAGTTAGGAACGCACCGAGGGGTGGTGGCGAGAGAAGGTGGAAGCGCTTGTGATCTTGTATTGCTCTCTGTAAACAGAATATGATGCTCAGTTTGTGGGCACTACGCCCTACTTCGATAGCAGGTAGAGTAGAATCAAGGAATATTGGAAATGTAAAAAAGCAACGTATGTTTAGCAATTGATAGTGCAATAAAATTACCTCATGATTTAATTAAGGCATTAATGTACAGAAATCTGAGTTACATTGTCTTTCGTTTACATCGAAAACTGTACATGTTTAATGCAATATTCACTCTTATTAGCGTATGACATAGATATTCGAAAAATTCTGATCCATAGTTTGGAGCTGAGGAGGCTAAAAACCCACTTTTCTCATTGTTCCTTTCTAATAATGTCACATGTTCCTCGTGTTTCATTGAATTATAAGTTGTTTAACATGATGCTTTAAACGCTCTTTGAGATCTAATGTTACATCTGGTGGTTTCACTATTTATGCTGAAGTGTTCGGTGCCAAATTCCGCTACAAACGATGGTTATTGTGATGATGATGTTTTTTTATGTATGAACTCTTCTTTACTTTAGAAATGCTGCCACAGTTCTCCACTGTTCCATATATGCATCGAATAAATGGAACAGTCGCAACGAAACCGTCTGTTGGGTGGAGAGGAAAGTGTCCGTCACAATATTTGACGTCACCTATTGCTCCGTGCGGTAACACGATTGCTCTATTTACTTACTAAAACCCCTCCGCCTGGTGATATGACATGCCTGCAGGCTTCGCTGATCAGTAACCGTAATTGATTTGGGTTCTGTGGTTCTTCTGCATAGACCCTTTCCTTTAAGTAGCCCTGCAGGAAGAAATCCAGTGGAGTGAGATTAGGAGATGTAGTCGGCCAAGCGATAGGGCCCTATCGTCCAATACATTATTCTGGATATACTCTGTGAAAGTAGTTCCGTACAGTTACGGACCAATGTGGGGGCGCTCCATCTTGCTAAAACCACATCGTTTCATCAGCGGCATATTTTCTGATAATAGCGGCAGATGTTCTCGAAGAAACTGAAGATATCGAGTTCCCGCGAGCTTACCTTCGAAAAAAATAGGGCCCTATTAGTTGATCGCCTAGGATTCCACACCACATGTTGACACTCCATTGCACCTGAAACGCAGTTTCTCTCACCCAGTATGGGTTATTTGTACACCAGTAGTGTATATTATGTCGGTTCACAGTTTCGTTACTGTGGAACTTGACTTCGTCACTAAAGAACACATTGCTTAAGAATCCCGTGTCAGTTTCTACGTGTTGTAATAACCATTGCGAAAATGCTACTCGCGCTTGATAGTGGCGTTCATGGAGAGCCTGGTGTAGCTGTAGGTGGTAGGGATGAAATTTATTGCGGTGCAATATTCACAACACTGATGCCTGGCTAATGCTCATATCCCGTGCCATGGTGCTAGAACTGGTATACTGGTTGTTTTTAATTGCATTGTGCACTGCTTCTTCATCATCTCCTAGAGGCCCCTGGAGCATCCCGAGCAGGAGATACCTTTTTGATTGACCCTGTTTCACAGAGGCGCCTTTCAACTTTTCGAAACATATCCGTAGTTAGCGATCTTCTTTCTGGAAATGGCTCTTGATATGGGCGTCTTGCTTCCACTGCATTACATCTTGCTTCACCATAGAGCAACAGCATATCCACATATTCGTCGTTTGAATACATTGCTGTGTATGACTTACTAACAACTGAGGCTAGGAAGTTTAGAGGTATTGCAAAGAACACAGAAGGTAACTTCATACCAGATTTCGACGCAGGTGTCTGAACACTTCACATTTTGAAAGATATACCACTTGGTTGAATAGGCGAAATTTAATGACGATATTAGAAAGGTGCTTTAGAATATGAATTTGCTTCCGTATTCAGTATGCACGTACCATAAAAATGAATGGAACAATCTCATCTGTTTAATGCAATTTGTTTTTAATTGTCATAGAGTAATATTTTGTTTTGTAATAATTAATCATTGGTCGAAAGAAGTAAAATGTTTGACTCCTACCACATAATATTCAAACTCGTAACCTCAGAACACCGCTCTGACCGAAACCGCTGCGCTCCACCATTACAACATTATAGGTATTATTCGCGCAAAACTTCTGGAATCGTGACCTTGATTGCCAACCCAGCTGCCGAGCCTAGGAATGGTTTATGTTTAGCTTTATCAACAAAAGCGATATAACACCTTTGCTTACTCACAGTGCGTAACACATACAGTCTGCATAGAAAGTGTCTGCATCTGGTTGTAATTTTAAAGAGAGCTGCAGTAGCTAAATAGTACTTATTTTATATTTGTTATATTTATAACCATGGCTCCTATGTTTTCAAAGTTAAGTGGTAAGGTGTTACATAGTCAAAGTAGGGAAATAATTGCAAATGTCATCGACTTCATGAAGCAAGAAGCAGAGATGAAGCAAGAAATTATATCCGAGTTCCACAAAAGCCTTATGAGAGTGAAAGAAAGAGTAGTCAAAGCAACTGGTGTTTCGCCGAGTTCCGTTTCCAGAGTTCTCAAAGATAAGAGAAAAAAACATATGGATGAAAGAGTACCATTTGACACACCTGGGAAGAAACATAAGGTCCCTAAACGTATTACAGAAATAGACGATTTCGAATGCGTCATTCGGCGCACGATACACAATTCCTATGTGGAAGAAAAAACTGTGCTAACAATAAGCAGATTGCTCATCCAGCTGAAAGACAGCAGAAACTTTCAAGGTGGTGCTACAAATCTCAGAAAAATTATTAAAGATTTAGGGTTCAAATGGAAGAAACCGAAATCAAATAGAAGAGTTCTAACACAAAAGCAAAATAAATAAATAAAATAAAAAAATTATAATAAAATAAAAAAAATAAAAAGTAAATGTTAACATGATAGCTTAGTCGGTTAGAGCAACGGCACGGAAAGCCTAAGATCCGTGGTTCAAATCCCGGCTATGGCATTGAATTTTTCAGTCTGATTCTACCTTTCCAAATGACTATAATTTTATATGTACTTATATCAGTGTGTACTTATATCAGCATCAATTTTCAAGGTGGTGCTACAAATTTCAGAAAAATACTATAATGTATGAAGATGAGTCATACATACACAGCAGTCATACAACATCTAAAAGTTGGAGTGACGATAGCGAATTAGGTTTGCAGGCACCTGTTGCCAAAGGGCAAATACTTATTATCGTTCGTGCTGTTGGTAAGATCGGCTTCGTTACAAATGCCCTTCTTTTACAAGTCGCAACAAACAACAGGAGATTTTCATCAAGAAATGAATACAGAAAATTACATGAAGTGAATCAACGCCATGTTGATACCTAATATGCCTGCTGGTTCTGTTCTGGTCATCGACAATGCTTCACAATGCGTCAACACTCAAATTCACAAACCACCTACCTCAACTTCCTTGAAAGAAGAAATGAGAGCTTGGTTACTTAGACATAAAGCTTTAGATGAAAGCATGAGTAAAACAAAGCTATATAACTTAATTAAAGCCAACAAACTGCTTCAGAAGTCATACATACTTGACCAGATAGTAATGCAACATCGCCATAATGTACTTAGACTGTCATCGTATCGCCCAGATCTAAACCCAATCGAATTAATCTGGGCTGATGTCAAAAAATGGGTGGCATGCAGAAATATCACTTTTAAATTAAAATATGTGGAGCAGTTATAACGCCAGCAATTTGCTGAAATTGGAAGGCCAGAATGGGAAAATGTATGGCGACATGCTGAATAAATTAAGAATCATTATTCCGAAAAATACGGAATTGCAGAAAATCAAACAGAAATAATTCTCATGCAGGATAATGGTGCAGAAAGTAGTGACAGCAGTGATGACGGCAATAATGTGAGTGATTCCGCAGAAGAGGAAGGGTTGTTAGATGTGGAAGAATTGGAGGCAATGATTGACAGCGTTTTTTATATTATGCGCTTTTACAGTGTGGATTTTAATATACTGTATATAACTAAGTTTATCAGCGCAACACAGTGCAGAACCGTTGTGGATATTTGACGATGACTGTCCCTCGCACTCCTGCAGCATTCAGTCGATCGGTCACCACCTGATGTGGTAAGCAACTCGCATCATAGCTCTCATTAAGATTTTCACGTGTCTAGAACTGTTGCGCCGATTATATTAGCCTTTCAAACTCCTATGCTAGCTGAGGTATGCTGGAACTAGCGCTCGCTTCGTAACTTTACTAGTATGTTATAACCAGGGTTATAAAGTTCATGCTCTAAAAACTCTTGTAATATGCATGCAAATATGCCCTTAAAATGTGCGAAATATGCACCAAAATATGCCCTAAAAATTATTATATTTAAAGATAATGTGCACATGCAAACTTACATTTATTGCTGAGAAGTAGATGCACATGACTCCACATCCAAAATGAGGGATGAATTACAATTTACCACTACTGCATGACGGAGACTTTCTATGGTATATCTTCATCCGTTGTCTCTCAATATACTTTTGTATCTTGAAAAACTTGTTTCAACGTCACATGAGGATATTGGTGCATACTTAAAAGTTGATAGTTTTTCCACAGAAAGAGGCAACTCTTCAGGTATCCCTAAGGGCTTTCCTCCAAGAATGTCTCGTATTTTGGAGATTTACTTATACCCAGGGTTTCTTAAAAGGACATAGTTTACTTTGTCTTTTATTTTCTGCCCTACATTACCTGGAATGGACACCAAACCAGAAATGGTAGTATCAAATACATTTAATGACTGATTTAAGGTAATACCTGTTGTTTCCAGGGATTTAATTGCTGCAGGCATATTAGAAAAATGCGTTACTATAAAGGCAAGATTTCCTTCAAGCTCTTCATCTGAGAGAACATTCTGTGCTATATGAATTGAAACAGCATCATCTGATTCTAATGAATTAATAACTCTTCTGACTGACGCTAAATGTTTAGCATAATACAATGCAGCTGTTATCCAACTCCCCCAACGGCTTAAAACAGTTTCAGGTGGTAGTGGAATATTAGGCGCCATCTTTTTGAACAGCTGGACCCTAGATGAAGATTTAAGAAACACTTTTTTTCACACTAGAGATTAACTTATCTACTTTAGGAAAGCATAACCTAATTGTTTCTGCAATGCGATGAAGGGCATGAATAAGACAAGTTAAATGAATGCTCTTAGGAAACATTTCTGTTAGTGTTTTCCCTGCTTTGATCATATAGCTTGCTGCATCAGTTAAAAACAAAAGTACATTGTCATATTTTATATCACCAGGCCATATTAATTTCATAGAGTCAATCACAAGTTGACTCACTGATGCACTGTTAGTAACTTCTGAGAGCAAGTTCAGAGATAGGGCGCACCTGCCTCTTGCTGATTTAGAACACCCACTATTACATTTGCAATGAAACGTCCTTCTACATCAGTTGTTTCATCTATTGAGATCCAGAGAAACTCATTTGCTAACTTAGTTTGCAAGATAGACATTACATTGTTGTAACAACGAGGGATGTATGTTTTACGTAAGGTACTTTGGTCAGGCACGTGTTGCTTGGTGTTCTTTTCTAAAAAAAAAAGTACGCAAAATTGGGTTATTTATTTTCCAAAAAGGTATGTCAGCTGCTAGGAATGCTTCACAAAGGTCATATGAAAACTGTGTAAGTCTACTTCCCATACATTCGACTAGTAGACGTTGGACACTTTCACTTCTGTCACTTTTTTTCACAATCATTTCCCTGTGCTTTGCAGTATTAATATGTTGAACGACCTGAAACCGTTTTTCACTCCCAATATTTTTTTCACAGGCCTTACAGTATAAGACTCTACCATCTGTACTAATAAGATCACTAGAAAATTCACTTTGTAAACTCTTAAGTCTGCTCGCATTACTTGGTTTTACCGTTGACATTTTTAATACTGTATGCATTCATACCACCTCCTCAATTATCGCAAACAAACTGGCTGCAGTGGCTGTTCGCAGGGTGACCAACTTGGGAGCTTCAATTGTCGCCAGTTTGAACATAAAAATCTCCAGAAAGTCGCTAGATTCCTGACACTCAATAAACTACTTTACCATGCATATAATAAACATAACAAAAAATCTGAAATGTTACACTCACATGACTTTCTCTACTCTTGTACAAACTAATTTTACAAACGCTTATTCTCCATCTACTTCATGTTAATCGAGATAAACATTTGCAGACTCTGTCTTATTGCTAATTTTCTTGTAGATGTAAAGGGGAATATATATTTGCAAGGGCAATATAGAAATACAGTAGCCTTTAAGCACATACATATCTCTTAATAGCTGGTTGCTAGGTGCAGCACCATTCCCTTTGCCACAGACTAATACTCTTTGCATATACAAGACAAAAAAATGAATAACGAATTCCCATTTGAGAAAATTAGTATTGAAAAATTTAAGGGAATAACAAGCAATATCTCGAAAAGGGTTCACTCAACTACAAAAATGTATATGACATAAATCGTGTATTTTAACGCGATCTACATTTTTTGTGTAGTAAAATTTTGTCTATCTCTTATGATTTACCAGTTATGCAAAAGTCGTTCACAATGAAGAACACTTTTGGAGACATTCCCAGAAAATTCAAGATATACATTTTATTTGTCATCAAAATATCTTAAACCTTTGATATTTTAATCAAATTCGTTAGAGCTATTTTTGAGAAAATTTAAATTTTCGAAAAACGTTCCATGTAAAGGGTAATCTGGGGTGGGGGGATTTTCTTGAAAAGCTTCGTGTCGCATCGTTGGAAGATACTGAATCTAAATAACAAGTTTGGTGTTTATCCGACTGTTCGTTTCTGAGTTATGCTGTTCACAGACAGACACACAGACGTACTGACACACACACGAACATGTTTCCAAAAATGCTTTTTTTTGGATTCAGGGGGTCTCAAAACATGTATTTCCCGTGAAATCTCGGTATCGAATTTTTGGGTGGAATACAATACTTCCCCTACTTATTATATGTAGTAGATAAAGTAAAAATTATGGCTAAAATATGTTATAAAATTATAAATGAATGTGTACTATACCAGCATACAATTATGTGTAATATACGAATACAGAATTAAGTACGCATATGGCCAAGTGCCTACTAAAACCTATTTAAGGACCAATAAATTTTAAATTAAACAAGGTACCTCGATTAAATGTGTTGTTATCCTCTGCCGTCACCACCTCGTGCTCAATTATATCTCCTCGTCTTCGCTGTCCACCTCCTCTTCAAAGAATAAATTCGAAGTCGATGCTGATGCTGACGTTGATGGTTGAGAGTAGTACTGCATGGTCCCTATCTTTTGCAACAACTCTTTCGGAAGTTCATATGAATGGCAACATTTGCCTTCCCTTTTTAGTCCATATTTCACACACACAATATTGAATGCAATGTCCTCACCTTCATTCTGTTCTTTTCTTTTGATATTTGTATTGTTTACAAAACTGAACACACGCTCGACATCTGCATTAGAATGTGGCAGTGACAACACATTTAAGGCGATATTTGCCAGTTCATGAAAAGGATTTTCTCCTCCGGAGTCTCTATAACAGTGCACTTCTACCCAAAATTTAACACAGTCATTCACTTCGTGCCACTGTACATTGCGTAAATTTTCCCACTGAAAGTCAACAGCTGCTAATATTTCTTTATCGTCTGTAAACAGTTTTGCTATTTCAATTACAGACCGTTTTACAGGTCTGAGACATTCGTCAGGAGAAAATAGGGTAATTTCCCGGAAAACTTCAATGTTCTCGGGAAGACGCTGACGTAGTTGATTTACTAGACCAACAATGAATTTAAGGCACCTTTCGCGCATATCTTTCTCAACTTCCTGAGGGAATTTTTCAGTAGACAAGGTACGGTTTTGGATCTAAATGATCTTCCAGTTTGTCCCGTATGAAGTGTAATCTTTTGCCCGGAAGCACAATTTTCGTGCATAGAGATTTAATAAGTAGCAATAAATCTTCCAGAAGTTTTGTGGGATCCTGATTTTCACTTTCAAAGTGTTTATTTACAGTCTGAACTAGCTTTATTATCGGCTTGAGAAAAACAAGAAATGCATAATTACGATGGTCTGCGTACATCTGGTATAAAATCTCTGCGGAATAACAACGCTCATTGATTCTAGCTATACCAAAATGAGTTTTCAGTTCAAGCCACTGTTGAAGTATTCTGTTCACTGCTACAGAAATAGACAGCCAACGAGTTTCACTTACATTTACAATTTTCAACGGCAGTTCTCCTTCATTAATTGCTCCATACACATGCTTGTACGCGACCTGCCTGACTGACGAATGGGAGAACCAGTTGTAGGTTTCTCTGATTAGAAAATCTAAGTTCCTAGGAAGGAATTCTGCAGTAGCATGGGAAATTGCTAGCTGTAGAGAATGACACACGCATCTAATTAGCTGCAAGTGAGGTAATTCAGATTTCAGCTTGGTGTATACGCCATTGTTGACACCAGTCATCACCGATGCATTGTCAGTCCCAATTGCTATTAACTTCGCAAAATTTAAACCTTTGTCCTTTATACAAATCTTTAAGGTTGAGACAAGAGCATCAGCGGTACACTCACTTAGTTGTATTACCTGCAAGTAGGTTGCAACAATACATTTCTTTGTTTGTGAATAGTACCTGATGGCTATACCTAATGATTTTGTAACCGAACAGTCATTGCTTTCATCATTCAGTAAGCTGTAACTCCTATCACCAATATCTTCTAACAACTGTTCCTCAAAATATGGTCCTATGACATTGCAAATTACAGCAGCACATTTTGTTCTGTGTATCTTTAGTTCACTGGTACCCCTGCTATCCGAAAAACACGATTTACAGAGTTCACACATGTGATCAGTTACTCTGAAAGAACAGTGTTTTGCAATGAATAATGCAATTCGTGCTTCCACTTGTTTTGTTTCAATGTTCACTGGTTTGAACGGTAACACATGTTGATGTGGATCACGAAAAGGTGCTTCCGCTTTTTATGTTTGTTAGTGTTCATATGTTTAGCCAAATCACTTAATTTTGCTGATAACTGCACTTTACAATACTTACAACAGCACTCCGTGTCGTCTCCCTCCACCCTACACAGCCACTTCTTAAACTGTTCACTTTTTAGCCATTCTGCTCGAAATCTCTGCAGGTACTGCGGTTTAACCATTTCAATAACTTTATTAAAGTTCCTATCAATAACCAGCTTTTTAAAAGCGCGAAAGAGACAATTTATTCTTTGGCTGTATCGTATCACTTCGACGCCACACTAAAAACTGAGAAACTGAGTACAGATAAATAAAACATCAAGCTTCTGGCGTCAAGTGGTGGTGGGCCGGGGAAAAAACGTATGTCTTACTTCATAACGCAGGGCAACTCTTGTTTATTCGATTGACAAAAAGGGATGCCCACAGCAACTATGCACAGATACACAAATCAATGATTTCAACCGTCTAAACTTGTAAATTTCTGTATTTCGAGTCTCTGATTGGCTAATCCTACTCCAATAGAGTACCTTCATTTAACTAAAGCTTTTTCTGGTTGTTGATTGGTTATTTTTAAACTATCTCAAAATTTACATTGCTGCTCTAATAATGCTAGTAGCATTTAAACTTCCTTACTCATTATTGCCTCACGGTTACCTCATTGTTAGCAACTTTTAACTTATTCTCACAGCTCCTACATTATTAAATTACGTAATATAGTCACATAACATTATTACACATGGATACAATAATATAAGCATATGCAATGACTGTTACATACATTTTACAAATTATTACATACACATATTGCTTCAAGGCGGGCTGTTATTGAATTTACATATTATATAATTTGACTGAAATCATTTAAGTGTTAAAAATACTGCCTCAAGTTTTACCGCATTTACTTTGATGGGTCCTAATACCAGGTTTTATCATGATCGCTGAAGCAGTATTTAGAAACACTTTTGAATAATGTACATATGTTTCAAAATATTTCTTTGTGTTTTTCATGGTAATACAATCTTTGAATAAACCCAACATAATATCCATGAGTTAAAACTTAAGGGGTCTGATATTTCTACTTTCACAATTAAAAAATTATTGAATCAAGTTATAGCCCTCAAAATAAGAAAATTCGTGATCGAAGGAGGTTCTCGCGGAGTAAATAAATTACCTTTTCTTAGTTGTGTAATAATATCTGGATACGAAATTCATACCATTAAAGAAACATAGACTAAAGTCCTGCCTCATTTGGAGAAAACATACAGAAGTTGATACCTTCTTGTTACTTACTATGCGTGAAATGCCTCCATTTAATTATCTGCTTATTCCCCCCTCTATTAGGCCTACAATAATCATTACGGGTGTATAATCATTACGGGTTTCATGCCCAATATAGAATTGGACGCTAAGGACCATAGTAGTTAAAGAGCGTTCATAAAAAAAAAACCCAAATAAACCTTAATGTGCTACTTCCACGATTTAATTACGATAGGTGGTGTTATTGTGCAACCTAATATAATATTTGTTCCAACTTTAGATTTGTTACTAAGAATGTTTCGTGAAATAACAAATGCGTTTACAAACGATAACATGTATTCGCAAACAGTATAAATGAATAACGCACTAATGAATAGTTAATATTTGTCTTCAAACGTGTAAAGTAGCCCAAGGCCGTATTTAGAGGGGGGATTTAGGGCTCAACCCCCTCCCCAAAACTTCTGATAGTTTTATTTATTTAAATCTATATCAAACCAATAGGTTTGGGAAGATTTCCTTAGATAACAGCAGCAGTAGCACATTTACAAGGAAAAGGAAACTTAATATTTTCGCATTACATAGGTAAGGTGACCATACGTCCCGGTTTTCCAAGCAGTCTGACAGTTTTGTGCTATAAAGTGGACTATCTTCATTCTGGTGAGATTTTCCTGTCTATATAATATTTCCAAGTAATTTTCTTGCCGCCGTAATGTCTATGCACTATACAGTAGGTACATAGTAACTGTGTAGGGTAGTGTTAAGTTCAAATCTAGTTATGGAACGCCTCTCCGAAATTTGTTCTGGATTCGGTCATGAAGTAGACTAGCAAAACACACACACACACACACACACACACACACACACACACACACACACACACACACACACACACACACACACACACACACACACACACAAATAAATGATACTTCTGGGCTAGGTATGATTTCATGCAGTGTTGAAATAATATCGCATTGCTTGGGGCGGCAATGTTTGTTTGGTTTTTATCGGTTGCCTGCAGGAAGGATTAAAATAAACAAACCAAGCAACCAGAGACTTCCCTGGTGGAGTGTTGACCGTGCATGAGTTGCTATCGAATAATGAAAAAAAGTTACATCTAATCATTCTGACAATCTTTTCACATTTTATGTAGAACTGAAACTTAAAATGTATTGCTACCCTTTAAAAAAAACTCCAGATTAGTCGCTAAAACGTATTTAAAATCTCCAGAAATGAGACAACGTAAAATCTTGTCTCCAGATTGGATTAAAAAAACGCTACATCTGTTGACAAAGTCGCTAAGTTGGTCACCTGCTCGATCAACACACTACCTTATTGCTTAATCTGTTCTCCAGTACAGCGGGGATTTCCCTATTCTTCCAAGACAACACATGATTCTTATCAGCATTGCATCACTCACTCTTCACGTGATCAATGTAATGAATCACTTGCCTCAGTGACATTGACGGAGGGTATAATCGGCGCAACAGTTCTAGACATGTGAAAATCTTAATGAGAGCTTTGAAGCGAGTTGCTTACCGGATCAGGAGGTGACCGGTCGTCTGCATGCTGCAGGAGTGCGTGGGGCAACCATTGTCAAATGTCCGCACACCGGTTATGCGCTGCGAAACTTAGTTATATACAGTATATTAAAATCCACGCTGTAAAAAGCGCCTTAATATAAAAAACAATGTCAATCATTGCCTCCAATTCTTCCACACCTAATAACCCTTCCTCTTCTGCGGAATCACATTATTGCCGTCATCGCTGCTGTCACTACTTTCTGCACCATTATCTTGGATGAGAATTCTTTCTATTTGATTTTCTGCAATTCCGTATTTTTCGAAATAATGATTCTTAATTTATTCAACATGTCGACATACATTTTCCCATTCTGGCCTTCCAATTTCAGCAAATTGCTGGCGTTATAACTGCTCCACATACTTTAATTTAAAAGTGATATTTCTGCATGCCACCCATTTTTTTATATCAGCCCAGATTAATTCGATTGGGTTTAGATCTGGGCGATGCGATGGCAGTCTTAAGTACATTATGGCGATGTTGTATTACTATCTGGTCACGTATGTATGACTTCTGAAGCTGTTTGTTGGCTTTAATTAAGTTATATAGCTTTGTTTTATTCATGCTTTCATCTAAAGCTATATTATGTCTAAGTAATCAAGCTCTCATTTCTTCTTTCAAGGAATTTGAGGTAGGTTGTTTGTCAATTGAGTGTTGACGCATTGTGAAGCATTGTCGATGACCAGAACAGACCCAGCAGACATATTAGGTATCAACATGGCGTTGATTCACTTCATGTACTTTTCTGTATTCATTTCTTGATGAAAATCTCCTGTTGTTTTTGCAACTTGTAAAAGAAGGGCATTTGGAACGAAGCCGATCTTCCCAACAGCATGAACGATAATAAGTATTTGCCCTTTAGCAACAGGAACCTGCAACCTAATTCGCTATCGTCACTCCAACTTTTAGATGTTGTACGACTGCTGTGTATGTATGACTTATCTTCATACACCATAGTATTTTTCTGAAATTTGTAGCACCACCTTTAAAATTGATGCTGATATAAGTACATATAAAATTATACTCATTTGGAAAGGTAGAATCAGACTGAAAAATTCAATGCCATAGCCGGGATTTGAACCACGGATCTTAGGCTTTCCCTGCCGTTGCTCTAACCGACTAAGCTATCATGGCAAATTTACTTTTTATTTTTATTTTTTTAATGTTATTATTTTTTATTTTATTTATTTATTTATTTGTTTGTTTTGCTTTTCTGTTAGAGCTCTTCTATTTGATTTCGGTTTCTTCCACTTGAACCCTAAATCTTTAATAATTTTTCTGAGATTTGTAGCACCACCTTGAAAGTTTCTGCTGTCTTTCAGCTTGATGAGCAATCTGCTTATTGTTAGCACAGTTTTTTCTTCCACATAGGAATTGTGAACCGTGCACCGAATGACGCATTTGTCCAGATCGTCTATTTCTGTAATACGTTTAGGGACCTTATGTTTCTTCCCAGGTGTGTCAAATAGTACTCTTTCATCCATATGTTTTTTTTTCTCTTATCTTTGAGAACTCTGGAATCGGAACGCGGTGAAACACCAGTTGCTTTGACTACTCTTTCTTTCACTCTCTTAAGGCTTTTGTGGAACTCGGATGAACATATATTTTCTTCCTTCATCTCTGTTTCTTGCTTCATGAAGTCGAGGACATTTGCAATTATTTCCCTACTTTGACTACGTAACACCTTACCACTTAACTTTGAAAACATAGGAGCCATGGTTATAAATATAACAAATATAAAGTAAATACTATTTAGATACTGCTCTCTTTAAAATTACAACCAGATGCAGACACTTTCTATGCAGACTGTATGTGTTACGCACTGTGAGTAAGCAAAGGTATTATATAGCTTTCGTTGATTAAGCTAAACATAAACCATTCCTAGGCTCGGCAGCTGGGGTAGCAATCAAGGTCACGATTCCAGAAGTTTTGCGCGAGTAATAAAACGGGATCCTTTTGTTAGCGACAATTCACAGAAAAAGAAGTTGACCATTTAACCAAAATAACACATTTTAAAATATATTTCCCGTTTAAGTGCTAAAATATGCCAAATAAACACGTTATTTACTAAATATGATGCATTTACTTAAAACAGCATAAATATGCAATTATATGCCCAATAAAAATAACTCAGAGCACTAAAAAATTCATAGTTCATGAAAATAATTTATCAGCATATCAATAACATGCTTTTAAAAAAATATGAAAATGCATGAACTTCCTAACCCTGGTTATACCCCATTAGTGTATTTTAAGTTTCTTTTTGAGTTTTAGCTTAATTGATAACATGGCTCAAGTCATTACGCTTGCTATACAAACTAGTACGTACTGTGGTTTATGCCAGAATTGAAATATTAACCTATTTACTATTTATTGGTGTGTCTGTACAGCTCCTTTATGAATGTAGGCGTATCTTCAATTGGTCGTAAACTATCACTTTCCCTTTGCATAGATCCGCCATTTTGTTTTGATTCATTATGAATCCATTATGATAGATGCTCGTTCAACAGGAGTTTTCGGGGTGTGTGTGTGTGTGTGTGTGTGTGTGTGTGTGTGTGTGTGTGTGTGTACAAATGTATAGGTACTGTAAAGAAATATTTATAAATTGTGTAGAAACCTGGTGAAGTTATCAGTTTAAGAATACGATGTTTTATTGGATTGGATTTATATCGCGAATACCTTTTGCCGCTTAAATCACCTATTCGCTGAGTTGTTAAGCCGTCTTCTGTCTATGTACAGTCAGGTGCAAAAAAACGTGCCGATATGAGGAACCGCGGATTAAGTTGGCAATCAATAATTAACACGCTTCTGCCACGCTTTCCGTCCCCCATTCGGTTACAGAAGTTGATGCTTGAATACCGAACCAATAAGAGCCGGACTCATTCAAGGACTAGTATGGACACTCTTTGGGAGGCATATTGTTTCAACCATTCAGGTGACGTATACCGATTCTCCAACCCTTTCATCGCCGAGCTAGGCCTGACCTTTCTCATAGAGTAATGCTAGCTATCGGACTTCACCTAAAACCAATTAGAGGATAGCGCATCTAAGGCAGGCGCGGAACACAAATGATGAGATTTTGCCAACATTCAAGAATAGAAAACACTAAAAGTAACCAAAAGCATCGGCACGTTTTTTGCACTCGACTGTACATATGTGAGGTAGAGTGAACGGACAAGATAAACTCAAGCCGTATCTGTTTCTTAGTGGGTTGCATAAATTTGAACAAAAATAGGGGCAGGTGATTCACCAGGTATAGATGCGAATCCTAAGTGGTAAAAAGGAGTGCTGAATTGTTTAAAATTTCGGTTTAAGAGTGAAGCAGGGATAGTCAGAAGGAGCGGCCTCCAACTGGAACACAGCTCCACACATGGTCATAGTCGGCCGTTTGTGCTTCCAACGTGACTCCTGGGAAGAAGGGAAGAAGGGATGAAGGGAGACCCAAAGGGCGACCAGATCCGGACGGCGATGCGCGCTAGCAATTACGAGGTCCCTAACGATTCCAACATGACACCACCGCTAACGCCGGCTAGTCCTGTCTTAGCCACACGCGATCTGGGTATTCCGGGCAGAGACGAGACACTACCAGGAAGGAAGGGGGCCTAGCAGTCCCACCAAGCGCCAGGAAGAAATCTTTCCAAAGCACAAATTCCATCGTCCTGCCGCAACATACCAACCGCCGCCTTCACCTAGTCTTACAACTCTGAAACAGATTATATGAAAGGAAACGATGGGAAGAGGAAATTCGTGGTAGAAGGGGAGCCCCCAGCATTCGCCTACCCACCCAGGGAGACAACGAAAAAGCCTATGATCAGAGTGGTCGGCACCGCAGGAATCGAAACCGGGACCTTCCGAATGTGAGCCTTATACGTTACCATCGAGCCATCTCGTTTGGTTTTAAGGGTGGGATCAGTAATACTTACATTGCTTAATCTGCTTCTAGAATTTTAACATGAGGGTGTGTTTTTTATATGAGTCGGATAAATATTTGGAAATTTGTTTTTATAATCTGCTTGAAATACTACATTAAACAAAAATGTTACAAAACCCCCCATGACTGTTTTTTTAAATCTTACATACGAATTTACACCTTTTAACATACCTGAGCTCTACAGACTCCTATGGAAATTATGGATTGCCACAGGACCAGGCAACAAATTGTAGTTACTTTACAATTTTTAAAAGCTATATCTACCCATATTTTAATTCATTATGTAAAAATCTCCATCATCTGGTTTATCAGCATAAAATTTCTTAGATATGATAATTTATTTTGCGCTTTGATAATAATTTATTTTATCTCCTTATACACAAAGCTAAAGTATTTGACCAACCTGGGTATACTTTTGGACACACTCTATATGAACGAAAATTATAGGTTGCATTACAACTTTATAAAAAATGTCTCACCCTCGCATATCCAGCCAACATTCAAATCTACACACTTTATCGATCTGGACAAATATTTGAAACTTACATTTAGAGCCAAGTACATTTAATAGGACTGTATTCCAAAATGTCTGTTCGAAACCTTGCTTTACTCATTGGACACAATATCAAACTTGAAATACTTTTCATTGCAGGTTAAGCTACCTATCTAATGTTTAAATTACTTTGACAAAATTCTACATCTTGTGATAGATTTGTCACTGTGTATATGTATATTCTTACAATCCTTTACATATATAGGTGTTTGAAATACAAAAATCAATCTTTCAATGTCAGATAAGACTGCTAGTTTTAATTTATAAAATGACTCATTATATATTAGTAATCAAATAAGAGCTATGGCACGTTTTATTTTGGTATGCAAGGATTCGACCCTCTTAAGAAAATTATTGTAACGTCAATGAAAGAAATGATATTCCATCAATGATTAAAGAGTAAGGATACTATGTTTATCATTATTTTAAAGTCTAGCTAAATGTTGCCAAGCGAAATGAAATTTAGTGAAATTAGCATAGAAGGATTTATATGTAAACAGAAAAACAATAAATGTAAAACAGATTGTACCTTAATACCAGGTCCTGATAAACTTATATATTTATTTTACGTTTTTATTAGTTTTAATTACTTTTTAAGACCTCTTATACATTTATAATTATTTTATCTTATTTATAAACATACAGACTGAGCATTTAAAACTGTTAGTATCATAAACTAATTACAGCCTGTATTGGTTTTATAAAATTTTGTTCTAATTTAAGCATGTTTATAAACTATATTTACAGAAATGAAATATACAAAGCTGCCATCAGAGTTATATATAGCTTACACCTGTGGTGGAGGAAGTATTGCCCACTACTCTATAACTCGATATCAACATTTCAACAAAATATACAGATTCTAAGGCCCTCTAATCCAAAAAAGTATGTTTAGAAAATGGTCCGTTAGTGAGATGACAGCATTCCTCAAAAACGATATGTCAGATAAACATCAACCTATAAATCAGGCACTTTTTGACGAAAAACGGGAAAGATTTTCAAAAAATTCTCTCTGTCTGAAACAGCTCTATGGAAAATTATCGTTATTTTTATTTTTCTCATTAACAGCCCTATACGTTACTATAATTATGTTTCAGACATTGAAATGATGAGCATAACGGAATATTGATTTTTCTGCAAATAGCGCTTGAAGTCTTCTTCATTCTCTTTGAATTTTAAAGAACAGCGAAATCTTAAGAAACAGAAGAAAAAAAATCACCACAAAGAAAATATAAATCTCATTAATGTTTACAATGTAAGATAAAGTTTGTTGTGGCGTTTGTTATTTAAAACATATTTGCTTTTATTCATTTGCATTCTTTAACCTCTTAGGCAGTAAGTATCCTTTAATACATTAAGCTGTCATTCCTTTGTTTTCATGGTCTCATGCAAAATGTATATAATATATCACTTAAGTGCTGTGTTTGCATATAAACTAAATGTAAATAAATGAATTTCCGTCAATTATATTACTATTATAAGCATGAAGCAGATAGAAAATAACTTTTGTTGAGTAATTCGTAGAGTAGTTATGAAAATAAATGATAATGAATAGAGAAGGATTGTGATAGTTGAACTTGAAATTGTTTACTTTCTCTAACTTTTACCTATGCTAAAAAAAAGTATTGTATTTCACCGAAAAATTCGGTATCGTAATTTCATTGAAAACACACATTTTAAGATTCCCTGAATTAAGAAAGTAATAACGTGTGTGTGAACAGCATAACTAAAGCAATGGACCAGATAAATACGGAATAAGGCGTAGGTTTTCAAGGAACGCCTCTACCCAAAATAAATCCTTTAGATGTAAAATGTTTTATTACTTTTTATATGTCAAAAATGGATCAAACATCTGAGATTAAAACATGTGTTTAAGGTTCTGGTCTAACAAATAAAATATATAGCCCAAATCTTCTTAAATAACCTGTGAAGTCCACTCATTGAAGTTTCATAACTGAGACGCCGCTATATATAGGGTGGACCATTTAAGTTGAGACTGTACAATATCTTCAAAACTAAACGCTATAGAAAGAAATGTCTTTGATAAAAGTTGCTTGATATTATGGGAGAAAGTAAATGCCATTAGTCACGTTTTGTTTGGAGAACGTTATGATAGCCATTTTAGGGTCAATTTACTTTTTTTTAAATGGGAACCTACAATTAGGGTCAAATACTCAAGACCCAAAATTCTCCGTTTGAATATTGCACATTTTAAGTATTACACTTTGAAAATGTTAGTATCCTTTCCTTTGTTTCCCATGGCTAATCCAAATGTTATGTAATATCAGGGCTGGCATTTACCGACCTTCTTACTAAACAGCCGGCTTTCAACTCAGTCTCCGTTACACTCCTGTATACCTACAACAAATCTGTTTTGTATCAATTTCTAGCGAATATTTATCGGTATTAACTGGAAGTAGATAATAAATCAACTTATTATGAATAATGTGTAGAACAGGTAATAGGCATGGAAAGTCGTGCGATTGCTACATAAGAGTTATTTCTTCTGTCACTTTGGAAGTAATATCTTCCCCAATCCATTGACGTATCAAACTCACTTCTGAATACTCACTTTGCTGGTGTATTTTAAATATATTACTTTCATATAATAGTGCTTATAACCTCATCAATAAATTTTAATGTCATGACTGCATTTTGTTTCGAATGTGCAGTTACGAGACTTAAAACGCTGTTTCACTCTCAAAAATGAAGGTGGCTTTCCCAGTAGTTTCTGGTAGTAGCAGACTTAAAGCCTGCAGTTTTTAAAGGGAGTACAGCACGAGTTCTTTTGTTTTATATTGTGTCAATAGTTCATAGAAAGTTGTGAATATCTCTAGAACGATGTGAAATGTACAGTCTTTGCAAATGCTTAACGCATTCTTGCAAAAACCTAGAAATTGTAAATGAATTCCAAAATAAGAAGTATTGTGTTAATTATACTTAAAAGGGCTGTTGTAACCCTTTTAGTGTCTTAAAAGTGCTATTTAGACATTTTTAGGTTTAGTAGGACTCAAAACATTATCATCCAATATGCTGGAACCATAAAAGCATATCGTAATTTTCTGATTAACATTCTAGACCAAAACGTAAATACGTATATCTGGGCACTATCGTATACATAAATTGAATATAAAAGGATCTTTCATAATTTTTCGCTACTTTAATACTTAACAAAATTATTGAATTACATGCGACATAAGTCTCGTGACTTACTGTGGTTTAAGCAGCAGATGTTCAAAGTCGCTGTTTCAGCGGAAATTCCTGATGAAGCCGGTGTTCATACATGCACCAAACTGTTCATTACACAGCTGTATTAAAAATCACTTATATCAGAAGCGGAAAATATTATTTTTGTCCCAGTCTGACTGAAATTGATTAAGATGGCGGAGTGCAGGGTTATGTAAAACCCTATCATGCGCTTTTCTGGTGTATCGGTGGTCATAATTTTGTGACACAGGTATTCACAACTGATCAACTCAGCTGCATATTTGTAACTGTGCACTGTGCGCGTTCCTGCTACGTGTCGACCGTCGCTAAACATCGCTTTATGAAGCGAACACAGCGCAACAACAAAACCAGCGCACCACTGGAGAATGCCGGTTAGAGCATCTGAGTTAACGTTATGACAGGTGAATCACCCGTTCCTAGATTGTTTTTTTGTTTGTTGTTTAATGTTTACAATTTTTTAAGAGGTAAAGTGTCTTAGATTCGTCTTTGTCACTCACTTTACAGCTCGTTTGCTCGGTTAGATAGACAAGGTACCATAGTTACTGAAAAAGCCGTTTAAAGCACACAGGTTACACTGCGATAAAGCCCAAAAGCAAAACCCCTTCTACTAGGGCTCTTTGGTTTTGTAGCCGATTTTTTTAAAATTTTACTGTACAATGTACTTTGCTACCCACCTCCGAAACCAACGAATAAGCGAAACATCTATCACATGGCTCCAGTGTACCACACATAATACGAGTAGATGCCACTAGCTAATATGTGTTGAAACTTGTAATAGGTATAATAGATTTTAGTTATTTAAAGGTATTGAAATTCGTGTAACAAACAGCTGAGTGAATATTATAGCCTACTTTTGGTGTGGCGAACTGGCAGTGTAGTTTAAATCCTATAGAGTTTAACGTGTTTTTCCCTTTTATTTATTTTCATGAACTTGAGATTGGATATATTAGCATAAAATACCTACTGTATGAAGTTTGGAAATAATTTGCACTAATTAAGAGTTCTATAAGGCACCAAAGAATTAAAACCAAATGCTTGTGGTGGTCTCCTGGATGTAGCTGAAGGATAATTAACACTGAAGTAATAATTTTCCTACAGCACCGGATATCGTACACTGTATTGATCATTACACATTCATAATTAGTATTTTGTTAAACTCTTCCTCTTAGGTGATAAAGGATTAAAATTGAATACATAAAAAGTAAATAGGGACAACATATAAACCATAGATCGTCGAGTCCACTAGAGAAGTGTCCGACCTCTAATCCATTGGACCACAAAGCACCTTTGCCGAAAAGGTCTATAACGAAACATTTCAGTAAATTCCTGCTTTTAGATATACGAAAACCTATAGCGTTTTAGGTTTTCTATAAATTCTTTGCATTTGTGCAAAAATTAGTTATTAAGGTAATACTGGTTAAACACAAACGAATAAGCATGTTAAAAGAACCGTAGCTGTAGAATGACGTGTTTGTTTGGAGAAAGGGATGATGTTTTCACGTAAAGATTATAATTTATGCGTTGCATGCGAGACGCAGAAATCTATAGATATTCATATTCATCCTATTATTCTATTAAATAATCCTATTTCTCCTAATAAATTTAGTGACTTATTCACCTTGTATAGTAACAAGAACAATCGATTCTATAACTTTAATAAAACTGTAATAGGTGACTTTTTTGCAATGTCTAATGTCAGATCTAATTAATCTGATGTTAACGTGAATAATGGGCTATCCTGAAGTCTAAAATAGCATTTCAAAACTGTGTTTGTGTGTGTGTGTGTGTGGGGGGGGGGTTTGGTTGGTAGTTAACGAACTTTAAATAAAAGGCTTTAGCTCCCACTTACAGAAAAGGCTATTCGTAGTATGTAACATCTTCATTACTTTCCCAACGGGGAGGCTACAATAGGCCACTAAGTAAAATATCTGATGTGTTATCACATAAATTTCGCTGCCTACTATAGTTTCGAAGAAACCCATCTCGGTCCCATTTTCTACTTTCGAATCCTAATCGCCGTATCTCAAAATGTAAGCAACTGAACTCGGTCCCGTCTTCCAAAATATAAACAGCCTAACTCGTCCTGCAGGAAATTAATCTCAATCTAGTTCACAATGCATAATTTCCAGTCCCATTTTATAAGTCTTAGGACTTTCAGCATACCTATAGTGACTACAAAATGATATTGAAGTTTCATGTTTCATCAAAATCAATTTTAACGGCAACATTAGATATTATACAAACCAAATTGCTCTACTAAATGCATGTAACAATTATTTAAGCTCCACACACACAAAATAGTTGAAATTGATATATTATTAGAACATTATAATTCTAATAAAATGACAGATTTTGATAAATGTAATAACATTTCTTCTTTTGTGCAATCGCTCCATTAATATGGCTGCTAGAATTTTTCAAGTGTACAAACACTTTCTGGAATCACTGTAGGCGTAAAGGTATGGTTAAAATTATGTTAAAAATCTTAGCTTAATGCACGTCATAAAGCTATCTGGCACATAGGCACACGTTAAAGGATTGTAACTGGGAAACATTTTAAACTAACAGCTTTCACATCGTTACGGGACCGAGTTGGGTTGTTGACAGTGTTTGTTACGGGACCGAGTTGGGTTGCTGACAGTGTTTGTTACGGGACCGAATTGGGCTGCTGACAGTGTTTGTTACGGGACCGAGTTGGGCTGCTGACAGTGCTTGTTACGGGACCGAGTTGGGTTGTTGACAGTGTTTGTTACGGGACCGAGTTGGGTTGCTGACAGTGTTTTTACGGGACCGAATTGGACTGCTGACAGTGTTTGTTACGTGACCGAGTAGGATTGCTGACAGTGTTTGTTACGAGACTGAGTTGGGTTGCTGACAGTGTATGCTGCGGGACCGAATTGGGCTGCTGACAGTGTATGCTACGGGACCGACTTGGATTGCTGACAGTGTTTGTTACGGGACCGAGCCGGGTTGCTGACAGTGTATGCTACGGGACCGAGTTTGGTTGCTGACAGTATGCTACGGGACCGAGTTTGGTTGCTGACAGTATGTTACGGGACCGAGTTTGGTTGCTGACAGTGTATGCTACGGGACCGAGTTTGGTTGCTGACAGTATGCTACGGGACCGCGTTGGGTTGCTGACACTTTATGCTACGGGACCGCGTTGAGTTGCTGCAAGTATATGCTACGGGACCAAGCTGGGTTGTTCACATTTTACTCACGCGGATAATGGGACCTAGTTAGGATGCGTACTATAGTTTATATATTTTCTACAAACTACTCTAACGAAAGGTTATTTACCTGCTTCACGTTAATCGAGATAAACCTTGGCAGAAATACTCATTGCTCATTTCGTTGAAGATACAAGGGGGACAGACGAAACCGAATCGATAGACAGATGTTCAAAAACCGGGTCGCTATATTCTGGCCTGGACATTTAATATCTTTCTATGATATCGTGAGAAACACCTGAAAAGCGACAGCACTTAAAATGACCAAGTATTCAAAATTGAACCAATAACAACGGATATCTCGGAAATGGCTGATGCCACAAACAAGTTACTTAAAACAAATCGTGTGTTTTAAAGAGATGTACATTTCTTGTGTAGTACGTTTTTGTCTATCGCTTATAGTTTACCAGTTATACAAAATTACACACAATGACTTCCGAATTCATACGCTATCCCCAGAAAATTCAAGATGTACATTTTATTTGTCATGTTAAATGTCTGAAATATAAGATATTTTTATCAAAATACAACTATTTTTGAAAAAAATAAAAAATTTCGACAAAATCTAGCATATAAAACATAGTTTGGAGTGAGGCGATTATTTTGAAAAAGTTTATCTCGCATCTTTAGAAGTTTCTCAACTTAAACATCAATTTGGTATTTATCCGACTCTTCGTTTTTGAGCTATGCTATTCACAGACACACACGGACCTTTCTCTAAAAATTTTGTTTTTTATTTGGGATGCCCCAAAACATGTATTTTAGGTGAAATCTCTACATCGAATTTATGGGTAAAATACAATACTTCCTCTTACCTGTTGTAGGTATGAGGCAAAGAAAGTAAAAAATTCAGAATATCTGGCTTATTATTATTCTTTTTAAATGTTACACATAGAAGGTTTACCTATAAACACAATATTTCTGAGAAGTTTTGTTATTTACAAAATGTTGATAGAATGAATCTTTAAGAGGTTGCACCAATGTCTCATTACTACCATTGCATATGTAAATCGGTTACCACAAAAGACTATAGTTACCACCGCAATACAATTGCAAAGAACAGGCAAACTTTCTGTGATTTTAAACCTTTATTTATGTTCCAATTTGCATTTCTGGCCCAATAAATCCCCTTTATTATCAATATTATATGATATTACGCTTTTGCTAATATTCAATTATGGCTTTTGAGAATCATACAGTCGGATCAAAAAGCATTTGGTCATCAATTCTAAAAATTCTAGCAACCAAATTAAGGGAAAGGAAATTCTCGTTTTTAATATGTAGAAAAATATATTGCAGTTCACGCATCTTGCAGGTTTTTATTATTTATCATTTTATAAAATATTCATTTTATGGCTTTTAATATTGCATAAATGTTCAATTTGTTACAAATGTATGATATTTTCGAAAGTAAATTTCACAGCTACAGGGCAGATTCTTATGTGTTATACTTGAAAATGCCGAAATGTAATGAACAGATGAAGAAATAAATTAGTACAGTCATGAACATCGAGACTTTGACAAAAAGAATTCACAAAACACTGGATTATTTATGACGTCAAAGAATTCCTCCATCGCTTAAAACCCGACTTTGATCAAACTTTCAGGCGTTTAATGAAATATCCACTAAATGCATGTAGTTGATTTTGAAAACACTGTGAATAAAAAAGTTAAAAATTTCATGTTTTCAAAAAAAGCATAAAATTCATAGAATTGAAAAACACTGAAAATTACAAGACATGTAAATTGTGGTTTTTTTCATATTAAAATTTAGGAATTTCTCTCCGTTAATGTAGCTATGATAGTATTTTAAAGTGATGTCCGAATATTTTATGTTCTGATTGGGCTATATGAACCTGTAAATATAAATGAATATTCACAAGTAAACATTGCCGGCTCTCGTAGCCGTGGTCACTGGAGTGTATACCTCCGGCGCTCCGCCAAGCTAAGGGTCGCGTGTGTTGTGTAATTGCGGAAATAAGCGATAACGTAAAACAGTAAAAACACAGTAGGTATAAACTGGGTAAAACAAGGGAACTTAAAAAAAACACGTGTCAGTCGTTTTCATATTATATGAAATACTTAGAAATTGTAGCATTTCGTATATTTTTAACCCCACTAATAAACACATAAAACGAAGTGAATGACAATCGCTGCTTTTCCTGTAGGTTCGAAATCGTTTGCCTTCAACTTTGTGCTATAATTTAGCAGCCCCCAAAAACATAAAATCTTAAATTATTTTCCAAAATGACCAAAACGAATATTTTTACTCATGACCATGATTTGACTATGATGTTTTACATATTTTACATTACACTATTTTACATTAGAAGATAACAGGATTAAACCTTGACACAGTGATTTTGAAAGAGGTGACATACAATTAGTATAGTATTTCAGTTGCAGTGAATGTATTTATTTTTAATAAATTAGATTTAAGCTTTATTTTTATAATTTATACAATAAATTAAGAGTGCAAATATTTCTTTATACAAGTACATATATGTCTTGAAGTAAAGGGTCACTTATTTATGCTATTACAATGGCAACTATATGGGACCCCATGTACGTTCATTATACAGTATAGCGTATGATTCAGAGGGTGACATATTGTGAATGAGTTGAAGTTTGCATGAATACAGAGAATTAATTGTTTGTTTCTTTGCGTATTCGCTCGCTTGTTTGTTTTGTGTTCTTTGCCATCGAGTGGCCGTCAGAGACTAATGCATCATGTATTCATGGCAGTGGTACAATTGTCTGGAGGGGCGGGGGTTCTGTAACCGACTGCATATGCGCAGATCTCAGCTTCGAATTCCGCTTGGGGCAAGCTTTTATTCATGTTTTCTTTTTACTCCACGTAAGAACATATGTCGTGTAGCTTGACCGTCTATTACTCTGGAGCTGAAGAACCACGAAGTGCTGAGCTGAAATTCTTACTTGAGTAAATCTAAAATCAGAACTTAAAATATAATTTGGTTCCTGTATATAAATCTCATCTAAACTAATATTATAAAGAGCAATAAAATTTGTTTATATGTGTGTAGAGCAATCTGGAAAACCGTTAAACAAATTTGGATGATTATTATTTCTTCATTGAAAATTACTGTTCTTTGCGACGGACGTAGGCTATAAGACTTCTTGTAATTTTAATACTTAAAATACTACTATAATACGTACACGCTAAAGTACAAAAAGTATACTTGCGAAGGCTTTTTTTCGTTGAGAATGCCATGGAGTAGAAGATACGTGTAAAAAGTAGAAAAAGGACTCGGATACTTCATTCCAAGCAATATACATGGATGATCAGAATTTAGCAACTAAGAGAACAAAATACACACAAGAAAATCGGATCTTGCTTATAATGGTACGATATTTGTATGCGATACGTAAATCTGCAATTGACATTTTATTCAAATACTGCAGATGTGTGCAGGATTTAGTATTAAAATGCTACAGATTATGTAGTGAATTTTCTGGATGCTAAAAGCTTTTACTACTTCTTTTTAAAGAAAGCTTTTCTGTGCTTCTTCTGTATATTCTAATCAAAATCATCACCGGTGCATGCTAAATACGTAAATCAATACAGAAAGTTGCGTCTGACGTAACATCAGAAGCGTCTCAACTGGTATTTATAATTTAACAACTGAGAAGGTTATTTCTTCGACGGTTGCAGATTGTGTGCCATTTCCAAATCTTTTAGCCTTGCGGATCGTGAATTTTTATATTCACTGATTTCACCCCTATTCTGGAGTCTTTATATTAACTAACCACGGGACCGAAAAGAAGGCACATAACTTTAAAATTCCATATACTGTAATTGATTTAAAATTGCTCAACCATTCCGACAATTTTTTCGCCGCTAAAAGACACCTACTTAAAAATTATACAACATTTCCGATTTTTTTTTTGTTTACTGCAGCGTCCTTTAACCGGTTAGGTAATATCGGATGATGAATGATATGAGTGAAGTGATGCTAAAATGAACACGAAGTCTATAGAGCTTAAAGTTACTCGACATTCATCTTTTCAGTATATGGAAAACCCCCGGAAAATTCTTATTCGGGTAACTCACCGTAACCGAGATTCTAACTTGGGACCACTTGAATCTGATGTTGACACGCTACACCTACGCCACAGAGGCGGGCTGCCGAAAGCTAGAAGATTGTCGCTGGGAGGTTAAGGACATCAGAAATGCAATAACCGCCGATATTTAACCATTTCCGAGAATTTCACTGCATTTTTCGTCCATTATTGAGTTATCACGGGGCTTTACAAAAATACGGTTATAAGGGCTAAAGGGGAGGATTCAACGTAAAAGCCTTCTAGATTTTTGTGCAATGCTTTCTTAGAGAAATCGAGGGAATGTAAATAGTGTTAATTAAATTGCCAGTTGAGCATTAAAAAGCCACTCCTACCATATCGTAAGTCATTAATATCCTAATAAAGTGAAACGTTCTTTGACAGTGAACAAAGTGCAGGTTTATTTCAAAAGGAAATGCCTTCAACCTGGAATACTGGTCCAATATTCTATATCTTAGAATACTTAACTCTGGTTTGTTGTCACCATATGGGAAAATGAAGCGGAGAATAAAATGTAATATCAAGACTGAACTGCTGAAAACTTCAATAAAATATTACTATATTCGGAGATGTTTTAAATGCAATTATTTTAGTATTTGGTATTTATTTATTACTTGTCAGGAAATCGCAAAAGCGATTATTGACAATAGTAAAAAAACATCATATTAAAATACAACATCTATATTACGGTTAAAAATTCCTCAATACTAATTAATGTTTTGGAAAAATAGAGCCGGTACTATCTTTAAAATCTTACATTAATCGAAGCTATGCTCAGGTAACTATAGAACTAACTATAGAATATAGAATATTTTTAGGTTTTTATTGGTCTTTTTAGGCAATTCCTTGTTGTTAAACTTACGACCGTAATAATAATAATAATAATAATAATAATAATAATAATAATAATAATAATAAGAATGTTACCTGAACAGATAATACTTAAGCCGTTAAAATTTAACATCAATAAATGTTGCTCCATCAAAGTAGCCCCACGCTGAGGAGAGACCTAACTAAGCGGTACCGCAGCGACGCCAGGGGAGAAACCTTTACAGAGCGCAACCACCGCCCAGCCGCAACCCGCCGAACGCCGTCGCCTGGTCCTACAACCCTGAAACAGATGGCAAGGAAGATGATGGGTACAGGAAATGAGTGGAAGGAGATTCGTGGTAGAAGATGAACCACCCCAGCATTCGCCTGGCGACCCGGGGAAACTTCGAAAAGCCCATGGGCCAGAGTGGGCGGACTCCGGGGATCGATCCTGGGACTTCCCAAATGCGGGCCATAGGTGTAACTGCCTGAGCCATCTCGCTCGGTGTATTTTCATTATACCTACTTATAACTTGTACTTTCATGCTACAGAATTGCTTTTTTATATAAACAGTTTTATAGACACAAATGGCTACTTTAATTCTTCCTGTACCATTTAGATAAAGCACCGCGTTGAACATGAAATTCTGTGCTTCTCAATTCCTTTTTTTCAGCAAGTTTAACCATTCCGAATGCTCCTTGGACCGCTTATTAGCCTGACATTTTCAGGAGAGCTTCAGGAATTAAAGATTTATAAATTGTGTGCAGTTAAAGATATGAAATAGTTCAGCTGAAATTAATTCTTTTCCATAACTCACATTGAAAATGCTGAAGCATTCTATAACGCGTATACCATTTTTTTCTTTTAAAATAATTAAAAATAAGAAATCCCTACAAATAAATGTCTTTAATATTATATATTAAGCCCAAATTAAAATTTTGGGAGCGATATGATAAAGTATAAGGTCCAAGGAGCATATCATAGCACCATATCGAAAAGTGATTAATTATGAATAAAAATTAATATCTTAACAACGGTATTACACGTTAACATTCTGTGTACACTATTATGCTTTATGTTCTGATTATATGGTACAAACAGTCAAAACAATCAGAAGAAAACTACGGATTTTTGAATTTTCATAAGTACACTACTTTAATTCGTTACAGCAATAAAGTGGACCATGATACCGTAATTATTGATGGGAGAATGCAAATAATTATATAAAGGAATAATACTAAGATAGAGAAATAATTGCAATAAATAATTTCCGTATATTAAAACAACGTATAATATAACAAGCTTGAGTTGAAAGATTTGTCCAAGAAACAGGTCATTAGCGAGTTATGTTAACCAAAGTCATTAGCGATAGCCGAGGTAGCGAAAGTATTAGCTTAAACATTCTGGGAATTCAGTTTGGTTATTAGCTCAGTACGTTAGTAGGGTCACGTAGGCAGAATTCTGGAAAAGAGAAAGGTACTTAGATTCTGAGATTTTACCCAAGTCCCCTGGTAAAAAAGTTAAGAGGCACACGTAGGATTTTAAGTATTGGCTGCGCGTGAAAACTAACGCGGCGGAGAGTGATGAAGTAGGCGGAGCTAAAAGTAATAAAGGCGTGCAACTTTAAATTTTAATTTTAATACCTACTCTGATACCGTCATTTTGTACGTACTCCTCGTGTGATATTTTAAGCGCCTAGTGACGTGCTTGTGTGAGTAAGATTTCAAGGTTTTGCGAGAGGTCTAGCCGATAAGCATTTTAACGACTTACGGCAAGTTGTGCTACTAGTTTCTTTTATTGCGGAAACAGTTATTTCAAGCCGTAAAATTGATACTACAGAAGTTAGCAGGTATAATAATTCAATTGTTATACTTTCGGGTGCTGCGATTCATAATCAGTTTCATTCTTTATCTTCAAACAGTCGGCAACTCGCTTCGTAGCTCAAGAGTTAGATAACACTAAATTTCTCAGTCAATTTAAACTGGTGTTGTCTTTTCATAATACATCCACGCTTATCCTGAGAGAAACATTAGAAACACTAGAGCAGCTGGCGCACGAGACAACAGAACGAGCTACGAGATCACGGCAGCAGTTTCAACAACGAAGCAAGTAGAGTATACGGCATTAAAAGTGCCGCCGATCATTGTTACAGCTTCAAACTGGCACCTCATCGTGGTGCAAACATCATCCTGCTTCAACCACTCTCCTCATTTACAGATGGTCAAAGAAAAGCCAGTAATAAACGCTTAGAGTTCTCCGTCTTCTTGTCCAGTCATAGTATAAATATTGAGGGGACGGAGGAATGTTTCCTATTACAGTAGAACCTCTATTATACGAAACACTTTTAACCGAAATAACGTTTAGCCGAAACGACCGAAAAAATAAATATTTTGGGTTAAAAACGAATTGAAGAAACATCGTTTGTTAACTCATGTTAAAAATGACAAAAGGATTGCATAAGCGGAATACGTTGATTCTGACCTTGATTGTTTCCATTCCTTCTCTATTGGCAACTGTTTTGGCTACTTCGTTAATGGCAGGCTGGCCTGTCCTTTTGCTAGCCTCAATCATTTACGGCAGTGGTGGCGAAAACGCGACTCGCGAGGCAGTGTGACTCGCAGGCGCAAATCCTTTTCTAGCCGTCTATTCATTTGTTTTCCATGTGCTGCTGAGTGGTGTAGTGCGTGTTGCATATTTGATGACTAGAGAGAGAAAGGCATTTTCGCCACCCTTGATTTACGGTCACAGCGGCGGACTGTCATTACTTCAGCTTAAGTATTCTCGGTGGGGAACATAGTATTGTGGACAGTGAGATACAGACCATTCCGCCACTTTTTCATGGAAGGGATTTCCCAGTTGCCATCAAGTACCTAAACTAATAAGAAGGAAGTGATTCTACCTTTCTCTTTATAAAAATCCTTGCCAGATAGATTACGATTTGTCGAAATATGTAAAGAATCAAAGCCTTCTGACGTTCTGTTAACGAAACGGTGCAGTGACATAGCGGCTAGAAAACGAAGTGAAAAGAAAAAGCAAAAGAAAGTAGAAGACTTTTTCAAACAAAATCAATGTTGTATATGTAGTTAAAAGTATCGTATGGAGCATTGTTTTGTTTTTTTTGTAAACACAGTGGCTTGCGTTTATTAAATACTTTGTTAACATTGTATGTATACGAATTGTCGTCATTTACTTTCACCTAAAACTTCAAAAAACGCTTCTTAACCCTTAAATGACTTTTTTGTTATCCGAAATTTTGGTTACCAGAAACTACCTCCCGTTTGTGCCGGTTAACAGAGGTTCTACTGCATTTGAATATAGACATTCCTCTTACAAGTGCAAATAACTAATCAGTCAAATGACAACTGTTGAGAGCAGCGCAGTTCATGTGATGCTGCTTTGGTCCGTGACTGTGATAATGTGGAATGTAGGGGTCAAACACTGTAAGCGTGCAAAATTAACACGATTATATGTTGACTTTGTCCAGGTTTTTGCAATTGTCGCTCTCTCAGTCCTCACTGCCAGTGTTCTGAGTTCTTGTCTGTCACTTTTGTTTTTATTTAGTTCAACTCCACTGGGAGTTTACTTCGTTCACACTATCACTTCACTTAGGTGAACTAGTTCAGTTATCCGTCACTTCAGCTCCTTCGTGACGTAGCCGTTTCACGCTTGACGGTTCACCGATCGATCGGTCCCCTTAAATTCAAAACTGAGCTATATTCCTTGTGCTTTTCTCCATTCAGTGCTGACAGCAGTGCATTTAAATGTTAATTGTAACTTCAGAATAGTGGATCAGATTTGAATCATCAAGGAGTAAAACAAGATCTGCAGCATTTAGATACTCGAAGTGCATTACCAAAAACAATTTTTATGGTCCAAAAGGAATAAAGCATGTGGTAAAGAAAGGAAAAGAATGCAGCATTTTAAATATTTTTTTCGTTGTTTTCTAAACCAGTGCTCAGTAAAGAAGTAAAAGATACACATATAACGTTGTACCCATGGCTTTTAAGACTTGCAGAACGAATAACCGAAAGTCTGGTACATTTGTTGCCCAGTTCCCTGATAGAGCGCAAAAAGAACGGGAGAGAAACAAAGAAATTTGCGAAGACTGTAGATTTCTTTGTCTAGCAAGTTGGGACTTCTGTGTTCAGCGGGAAAAAGAACTGTCTTTGCAGGGTTAATGAGAAAATACAGAGATATTCAATTATTTTTAGTCAACAGTGAATCTGTTTCAACTTCATAAGTTACGGCTCCAACTACCGTATAGTTTCTATGCGCATATGTTCATCGTTGCTGTTTCAGGAAGACAAGAAGATATCCCCAAGCACTGCTTCTCCCAGTCTTACTTTGATAAGGCAATGCATGTACCAGCAACTAACCACACAGTAAAATGATGAAACTTGGTGTCTAGCATTTCAAATTCCCGTTGGGTCAGCTGTTGTGCAGAAGGTATTTATTATTTAGGACGAAATATGCGGAGTGCATCTCTGATCAAGTTCCAGATAATTTCTCTCCTTTGGCAGCAGTACGGTCTGTGATCAAACGTATCGTCTGCGGTAACATATGCCACAACGATTCGAGGTTACCCTTCCGTGATGCCGTAACTTATTCGCTGTGGGAACTACCTCGTCGATAACCTCGTATAGCATATCTCTCCAGGCTAAGGTAGTATTGCGATTGTTTGCATTTGTCCAAATGAACTTCCATAACGCCTGCACTTAAAATAAATTGAGTTTTATTTATAGACGCTCTTTAACTACTATGGTCCTTAGCGGCGCATTCTATATTAGGCGTGAAAGACGGGTAATATTGCTCAGAAACCTCTTTATCAGGCTTGAGGTTCTTTTACGTGCCGTAAATCTACGACACGGTACCACCGGCTTTACTTCCCTTCCGAAGGAAGCCATGCTAAGGATTTTTACGCCCGAAAAAATCCATCGTCCTCCGCCGGGTTTGAGCCCGCGACCTCGGGAACTAGAGGCTAGCATGGTAACCACTACTACATCACGGAGGACGACACGCCTGCACTTGCTTTCTATATTAGGATATACGTTAGGTTGCAGCGAAATGTATTGTGACTTTGTCCAGTTTTTCAACTGTCACTTTTCTTTATGTTCTCACTGTCACTGTTTCGTTTTTATGTAGTTCACTTTCACTGGGAGTTCACTTCACCAAGGTGAACTAGTTCGATTCTCCCGTCACTTCACTTCCTACGTGACGTAGTCTCTTCACGCGGACGGTTCATTTCACTCGGGAGTCGAACACAAGACCTTCACAACCCATCGCTCCGCAGTAGCACTCGCTGCACGTCACAAGAGCCGTCACCAACTCACTCGAATAATCGCTATTAATTTCGCGTGGGAAACTCACCCGCCAACTCTCTCGCTCACTGACTGACCGATGCAACTCAACTCTCAGTCGACTCGCACTGACTCGACTGCCTCACCCTCGCGAGGGCGCTCGCTTATATAGTCAGTGGAAGTTTTCCACAAGGTTCTCGAACGTTCTAGAACTATTTCGACAAGCTTCCTGGAGGAGCGGAGGGAGAAGAAGCTGCCAGAAGGTTCTAATTTTCTGCCGATAGCGCGCCAGGTGTTTACGCTGGCGAGCAGCAATTATCGTTGTTTACTCGACTGCCTGGCGCAACTTCCGATAACTCTGGGTCACACAGACCCCTCCTTCGCGATCTGTAGCAGGGCGATTACAATGAACTACAGCCAGCCCCCCTCGGGGTTGACACCGAATGCGCGACGGGGGCCCAGGACCTGTGGCATGGATGTAAGATGGCGGGCACCGCCTCTCCATGTCCCTTCGAAGATGCAACTAATAGAATCGGCGACATAGCTTCGTCAAGGTCTTGCTTGCTTCCAGCTGCGCCCCGGTAATGCTGGCATGGATTTCCTCGAGGACTTCCTTCACAGTTTTCTTCGGGAGCATGCGATATAAGCAGGCAGAGAGATTTTAGTAAGTAAACAGAGCAATCGTGTTACCGCACGGATTATAGATGACGTTAGGTACTGTGACAGACACACTCCTTCCCTTCCCTTCATAACACGTGGTTTCGTTGCGACTGTTCTATCTATTCGTTGCTTTACTGTGGCAATATATCTAAAGCAAAAAGAATCACGCACTAAAACCATCATCACAATTAGCATTGTTTGTGATGGAATTTGGCAGGGAAAACTTCAGCACAAATGGGAAGCCATCCAACGTAACGTATCTGACATGGAGCTCAAAGGACGTTTAAAATATCATGTTAAATATTATGCCACATTAATACACTAAACATGTCTAGCAAACGGTCGTTACCGATTTGTGGAAGAAATTAGAGCCTGTTTTCTGGATGTTGATACTTTAACAGCTAACGCGGAAAAGATATTTCGCAAGGCACCCTCAACAATCAAAATATTTAACGGGACGGAACCTGGAATTCCCTTGGCTTCACAACCAATTGTAATTCGGTAGTGGACACGGCTACAGCTGCAGTATACTAAGCTCAAAATTACATAGTTGTTAATGTAATTAAAGTCTTTGATGAGAGAAAAATGCAAATGTATCTATACGTTCAGTGAAGGAAATAATATCAACAACTTTGTTTTTTAAGATTTTTCACATATTCAGAATCATTTCAATAATATTACAACTACAATAGCGTATTATTTGCGAGCATAGACATTAAAAATACCAGAAGTTCTTGAGGCAATAGAACAGGTTTCAGAAACACTGACTAAGATATACAGCTGGAACTCTAAGAAAGGCTACAAAGAAACTTAAAAGTATTCTAGAAAAGAATTCAGGGTACGCAGAAATGTGTGACACGAGGGACGCGTTACTGAGGCAGGGAATATCAAGCAAGTCTGATGTTTCGTTTCTTATTTGCTCCTACTACGTCGGGTGATAGGTATAGAATGTAGTTTTTCAAAATATAACAACTGTCTACCTGCTAATCACATGCGATTCAATGTATTTCAAAAATTCATTATTGTATATTGTAAAACTCAAGGTGTAACAGAGATGTCAATGTAACTCAAATTTCTGCCCATCAATAACTTAATGAAATAATGAAGTAACTTTATTGCACTCCACCAATAGCTACACATATACACATTGATTCCTTCCGATACTGCGTAATCCTGATCAGCCTGCTTTCGAAGCAGGTTGTAGTGCCTTCAACTGTTCATATTAGTTTACAGAGAACACTGATAGGACGCAATCGCTTCCACCTTCGCTCGCCACCAACCCTCGGTGGGTTTCCAACTCTACGATTTATTTACTAAAACCCCTCTGCCTGGATATAAGCTGTGAACAGTTGATGTTTCGCTCACTTCATGCTATTTGATTGAGTTTTGTTAAGTTTAGCATTTAATATGGTTTGTTTAAGTACCTTAGCTTATAAACAGATTGTCTATTTTTTTAGGTTGGAGGATTTTTATGGATATACTTCGTTTTTGGAGCAAAATGTACGAAGTTTACAGGTGTTTTTGTTTTTTAGTCTTTAACTATGGGCGTTCTTTAACGGCTGTGGTCTTTAGCGTCTCATTCTATATTGGGCGTGAAAGACCGGAAATTTTGCTCAGGGGCTCCTTATCAGGCTTGAGGTTCTTTTACGTGCCGTAAATATACGACATGGGACTACCGACTTTATTTCCCTTCCGAAGGAAGCCATGCTAAGGATTTTTACTCCCGAAAAAATCCACCTACTCCACCGGGCTTGAACCCGCGAAAGTGACCTTTGACTGATTACGTTCGTCATTGCTGCCTATTGCTGGAGGTTTAGAGTATAGTTATAGAGTATGTAACCTGTCTCAACCAAGAACGATCTTCTCGTAAACATATGGGAGGGAAGAAAGAGAGAGAGAGCTAGAGGCAGTGAGACTGAACACCCTTAGGCCGCTGATTGTTGGAGGGAAGTTCGTGGGTGTTTTCGTTTATTTGTTTTCGCACAATAACCGCCTCTAACAAGTACAGGACAGTAAGTAATTTTCTATTCACTGCTAGCGTGAATTAGTTTCGGGGAGAGAACAGTCTAAAAATGTTTAGATTCATTTTCCTGTATCCTGTACATGTACCACAAATGTGTTCCCTGCTCGTGAACTCTGAAGGGAATGTTTACTACAGACATGTACATAAGCATAGAGACAGATTAAGCTGAAGACAGGAGTAGTTATACACTATTAACTTACTATTGTTAAATAGTATGCAGCCTAGCTTTGTACTACTAATGAAACACTTGTATTAAAAGTTGTATTCCTAATACCATACGGTCCTCTCGAGACCATGTAGGTCTCGAGGTGAATGCTGATTCAAATGTTTATCGCGCAAAGTCGGTTCTGATATATAAGACTGTATTTCATACACCTCTCGCATACATACTTCGCAAGCCCAGAACGCTTGTATGCAACGCTTATCATCATGGAGTAAGTCTGTGAATCTGCCAAAATAAAACACAACCGAAGCAAACCGTAAGAAGTGGCGAGAGGCAAACGATCACGTATTGTTTCGTGACGCGTAAGAAAGAAACTCCGAAGCGTAACCTTATGCTACTACTTGATAATATCAATTCGTAACACAGATTTAATAAGTTACTGGCACTGTCTTACTCGATTTACTGTCAAGAAGTTAGTGTTGTTACACCTAGTGTTGCAAAACTTACCTGCACATATGTGCAGTTACTCAAGAATTCGTCTGCACTTTAAACAATTCTAGTATTCGAATTAAAAAAAATCTTAAAAATCTTAATTTATTTTACATAAAGATAAAATTGTAATACAGTTTACGTATTTTGGCAGTTTTTCAGATCGTTCATTTTATCGGTTATATAAATTTTTGAAAAATATGCCAAAATTGCAACTCCTTTGTACGTAGTGTTCTCAAAATCATTTTTCATGCATTGGCTAGAGTATTTTTTTGTGCATACATCCACACACTTTCATCGATATTTCACTTAAACTGACGGAGAAATAAATTCATTAAGTCGTAAAAAGTGAGCCGAAAATGTGGAATTAAGGGAAAAATGTTGAAAATTCCCAACTTTGACATGTTATTCCTCCGTCAAATAAAATCCTACTTTCACCGCAAAATCAAGTAATACACAAAAAGTTACTCTACTCGAAGCATGCAAGATAATTTTGAAAACATCAGCAAATTTTTAAAAAATTCATAAAACCGATAAAATGAACGATCTAGAAAACCGCCAAAACACGTAAACTGTATTACCATTTGATCTTTATGTAAAAAAATTAGATTTTCCCCCTCACTTAATTTGGCTGTTAAAGTGCAGACGAATACTTTCTTGAGTAGCTGTACGTCAAGCACGTGGAAAGCTAAGTCTACTCCACTTGTTGTTTACAACAGGATCGTTCTTGTCTGTGATACATGAAGCAGTATATTTTGAGTAGTAAAATAAAATTAAGATCATAGGGAGAATACTTATCAGTAACGGCGAGGATAGTATTAAATAAAACTGGCAAGCGAATGTTACTGTAAGTTGAAATAAGGGTTGATAGGCAAAGCCATCAGCGGCCGGAAACGGGTGGTTGTTCTCTATTGTTAAGCGTCCCGTTAGGTTGCTGGGAATGCAGGCTAGCAGAAAAGGGTCAATGTTCGCCAAAAGCCAAAAGCCTTAGGCCTCCAATGAAAGAAGCTAGGAATCAGGTGATAGTGGAATGAGGAGATATAGAACGTTTGAAACAAAGAAACGGAAGATTTTAGAATAATCACTTGGTCGTGAGATTTGAGAATGAACACTTGGTCGTGAGATTTGAGAATGCTCACTTGGTCGGAAGATTTTTGGGAATGAACACTTGGTCGTGAGATTTGAGAATGAGCACTTGGTCGTGAGATTTGAGAATGAGCACTTGGTCGTGAGATTTGAGAATGAACACTTCGTCGTGAGATTTTGGAAGACACATTTGGTCGTTGTAGTAGCTCCTTAGAGATGGGCGGCTGAAAAGTTTAGAAGACAGTGGATAGGTGCAATGATATGAAATGTAACAAATAAGAAAGCGCGCGCGTGTGTGTGTCGAAGTAAATAGCAGGAATCAAATATTAAAACGGTGACGGTAAATAAACGAGCAGAAAAACCAACAGTCGTGTTCACCACTAACCCGAGATCCAAGATCCATGCAAAGAACCCTGAGCTAGTACCGAACCCGGGACCTTTCCTAAAAATCCCGTACCGTAAAACAGAAGTACAGTGGGGCTCACAATCAACCAGAAGTAATACCACCACAAATTGGCTGCCAAACGTGGGCCACAATCAACCGACGAGAAATGCCACCGCATACACCGGAGGGGGGGGACCTCACGCACGGCCACCTCACGCCACGAAATCTAGAAGCACACCTGAAACACGAGAATAAAAAGGAATGAAATGGAAATGAAATCGTGATAGATGAGAAACCGCCTAGCATTCGCCTACCGACTGGGGAAAACCACGGAAAACCCAAGGTCAGATAAGGCTGCCGACGGGAATAGAATCCGGGACATCCCGAATGCGAGCCTCACACATTGCCGCGTAGCTATCTCGCTTGGTTTGCTGGAGATTTGCTCGGGGACTGGGTCATCCCAAGAAAGTGAATACCAGCAAAGTTTAACGGTTTGATCGACTCTGCTCTCACTTCCATGTTTATTTCATCAAAATTCATATTTTTTTAAATCCTAAAGGTGTTATAATGGACGTTAAATACCTCAGAAATATCAACAAGAGAATTTTTTTCTGGAATCTTCCATCCTTTATTAGTCCGTGTTGACTCTGCTGAACGATGCCCATTACAAGTTTTATTTAATACCAAAGCAAAATACGTTCTCCTTTGTATTGTGATATTTTACTTTTAGATGGGAATACACAGTGCGTTTGCCTTTCTTCGCCTTCATATTTTGCAACATTTTGACTGTACTTATGCTTGAAATGCAACAAACCAAAAAGACTCAAGGATTCAAACCTCAAGCAAAGGAGGGTATCGGTTGAAACAGTAGAGTACACACTAACACTCATATGTTTTTACAGTTTCATGCTTTTATGTTTATAATATAGAAACTTATAGATTTCACCGAAGTTAATAATTCTACCACAGCTCCAAATATACAAAATAAAGTAATAAAAGTTATATGTTATGGCATTTATGATGACGCTATATGATGATGTTCCACTTGTATGAATCTGTTCCAACTAGCAAAACATTTCTAACATAGTTCAAGTTCTACACTGCGAAGTATAAAGTTCGACCTTAGGAAAGGTGTTTTGTACATTTGAAATTCCTGTTACAAACGTTTCGAGAAACGTATATATGAGAAACTTTTATATATATATATATACATATATATATATATGAGCATGGACCTTTCTCAGGGGGTTATGGTTTATTTCCCCGTCACCGACTTTCTTGGAATTTGCCGTCAAAGTTACATGCCCGCACTGCGTATTCACAGCCTCCTATTCGGCGCAGCCGCTAAACGCTTTCGGCGCGTAGTTCGTCCATCGCGACTCTTATGGAGTGCCGGACGAAGTGGATTTGTGCTCAGACACACGAAAAGGATGAAGAAGTTGTATTTCTGTGCCTTCTTGAATCCAAATAGCTACATTTTCTTCAAAACTTATATTTCGAATACGGCCATTGAAATAGCACGTGACCCATAATTTTCCTTTTAATGAGCACTTAACTTTGCTTATTTCCCATTGATTACTTCTTAAATTAATACAGCTAGTTTCAGCTTCCTAGCTGCAAAGGAGCACTGAACTTTCAAATTTTACGATCTGTCAAACTTACTTTAGCAGGCAAACAGTATTTCTTCGGGTTCCTACCTTTCTTGTTCCCACGGTCTTAGATTCTAATGGTGACCTGAATACACCGTAATGGAACTTCGATAAAAAGAAAAAAACAAGCGAAAAGTTCACTGAACTAGTGACTACATACCTTTGAAATTTTCTTTCCCTCTTGGCGTGGTTTATATATAGTCTTTATAATCATTTATATTATTTTCATTTGTATACCTTTATATATGTTACGCGTTAGGCGGAGCGTACTCCTCAATTTGGATGCCAAACGTAACATGCTTTCCAAAGCTGTTTTTGTTTTCCAGAACGATTAAGGGTAAGTGGTTCAATAGAGCTCCTGAACTTGAAAATTCTACTTGCAACTTATATTAAGAGATCATTTCTGTCTATCTTTCTTAGCATTCCGGTGCTCGAGAAGTTTTTTTTATGGACGCTCTTTAACTACTATAGTCCTTAGCGTTCCATTCTATATTGGGCGTGAAAGATCGGTAATTTTGCTCAGTGGCATCTTTGAGGTTCTTTTACGTGCCGTAAATTCACAACACGGGACCAACGACTTTACTTCCCTTACGAAGGAAGCCATGCTAAGGATTTTTGCGCCCGAAAAAATCCATCGCCCTCCGCCGGGTTTGAACCCGCGACCTTGGGGACTAGAGACTAGCATGGTACCCTTAAACCATGGAGGACGGCCCAAGAGACGTTGGACAACAAAACGGGATACTTACAATTAAGCTCGATTGCCCCTATAACCTTTTTGGTTGCCCCGCCCCATTGCATCTTTATCAATCTCCACATGCTGACATTACTCCTAGTTCCATGCGAGGTTCTCACAACAAAAGTCGCTTCTCTAACAGAAAATAAATAAAAGTTACTCGTATTCCACGTGGCAATCGAATGCCCAAGTGCAAGTATTAACGAAAACACGAAAAGTTAATGAATACTGCCATTCACAAAAGTTAAAGAAATTATGCTCATAAACATGTCATTCGTTTATCAGCATGGGAAAATATTCACGAACATTGTTTATTAACAAAGTTCATTACACAATTAACACAGACATAATTGTGTGGATGCACCTCATTATTCTGGGATTCAGAGAAAGTTATCAACAGGCACCGGCTGGAAGAACATGATCTGTAGTGATATAATACAGGAGAAAGATAGATTGTAATGCACACGCTAGCCTGTTTTATATTTCCATAAAACTCCACTGAGATGGTCTGGAAAGGTGCAGTGATGACATAAAGAAAATTGTTTCGTTATATTTCCTAAATAATTAGTTTTCTTTATTTTTATGGACACTTCATTGAGCATTCAATTCCCTCTTTACTTCAAGCAAAGAATTCCATTTAACGTCGCTGTTATTTTTTCCAACGCTGCCTACATGGTCAAAGACCTACGGAGAGCTTTGTCCCACCAAACGCTGACTGGACCCATTTATTAGGTGGAGGCATCCAACAGACAGTGTATGTTACCTCGGATGGTAGGATGACCATGAGGATGGCATTGGAACAGAGGGCCTATGGGCTTTATTGTAGACTCCGAACGATAAACTATCATAGGGATGCTTCGCCTAAGTTAGCCAGATGGACTTAAAATCGCCACCTCATAGTCGGTAATCGCACTACAGACTCTCAGTACGAGAGCCACGAAGGAAACCACTGAGATTGTAAAACAGCGTTTTTTTTCTTCTTTCTTTTAAGAAGTAATGAATCAACTCAAGTTTCAAAAAATAATTTGAATATTACATTCCGGTGATTAATATGCTATGTCGAATACAAAGTTATTAGCATGGAAAGCAAAACTGACAGATTCATTAGCTCCATTTTCGACACTTTTCAAAATTTCAACTGTCTTTGAGGATAACGCGAGGGAAATACTGTTTTACTTTTGTGGTTTGTGCGTATTATTCGTTGTTTCTTTCATCTTTATGCTTAAAATGCCCAACTGTACTGTAAACATAGCCTTCAGAGGTGCAGGTAAGAGTACTCAATAGTTCATTTAAATGCCCTCGTGCATTATAATTAGTAACTGATAGATGTTTATTCCATTTTCCTTCATATTAAGAATTACTACTACATAGCAAAAATGTTTAATATTTTGTATTTCTTATTCCTTGTAATACCACTTTTCATCCCTGTCATACACATAGCCATTTTTGAAAGCCATTGTTTTTGTTTTGTTAATGTTTACCACAATCCCCACTTTTTACAATACCTATTAATACCCTTCTGTAAGCCTTCTATCGTCACTGACATGCCATCCACGTATAATCAAATGAAACAAAAATTAAACGAGCAACCCTTCCTACTTTCTCTATTACGTGAAGCATTGCATTCCACCCAAAAATTCGATGTTGAGATTTCACCGGAAATATATGTCCCCTGAACCCCCCAAACAAGCATCTTTAGAAAAAGGCCCGTGTGTACCTCTGTATGTGTGCGCGTTGAGTCTAACTGTAATTCTAACTCTAACTCAGAATAAATAAATAAATAAATAAATAAATAATTTAATTCTATTAGAGAAAATGTACAGCATACTACATAGTAACATGTAATGGAAAAATAAATATAAGCTATACGGATACCATTCAAAACAAACTATAGGTTGTCATATAAACCTACATTTAGCACTTTTAAAGAAGCATAACTCTCAAAATATTTTAATATTTGCATAATTCATACGGTAAGGATTCAAAATGCGCAATAAACAAATATTTATTTCCTGACAGTTTCAAAGCACGTCATTTACTTAAACTTCACAGTTTTGATTCTCTTTTCGTCTGTTTTACATCTTCAGAGTAAACTCCATTTAACTAACACAATTAATTTTTATGGATAGATTGAATGTAAATGGGTTGCTTGTGGGGAACTTTAGAATAGATTTTGCAAGAGATGAAAGTATTGCATTTTCTGAAAACCAGAAAATATGTATGGCAATGTAGAATTAAATTTCTTGTTTTGGTGTAATAACACAAATGTCTGTAATAACCACCAGTCAAGTTCACATCTAAGATTTAATTCCACAGTAAAACAACCAAAACAGAAAAACAGGGTAGTATGGTATCTTAAACACGGGTTACTCTATCCCCTATGGGACTTCTGCTTCACGGATAAAATGTTCATCTTTTGTCCGCAGGACGAAATATGTATTTAATTGTTGGATTTCCTAACACAGAAGGGCAATATGACTGATCTGAGAAAATGCTTATGTATAATTGTAATGCCACTATATTGCGCTATATACAGCTGTGTGTATTTTCATTGTCTATAAACAATCAGGAGAGCATCAACTTAAAAAACGTTACTTCATGTTTTGATAGATTATGCATTCAGGAAGTGATAGTGCGGTTTTAATTAGTATTACACATGCTGATAACCTATATTCCATGTGGGTTGTGGAGGCAGAGATAAAACTTTATATTAATTTAACTCAAGTTGGAATACTGTGCCCAGATCAACTATTACACCATGAGACAGTATTTTTATCACTTAAATGATTTCAGTCAAATTATATAATATAAAATATAATAACAGCCCACCTTAAAGCAATATGTGTATGTAACAATATATAAAAAGTGTATATTACAGGCATTGTATTAATGTTTATATTATTGTATACATGTGTAATAATATTATGTGAATGTATTACGTAATTTAATCATGTAAAACCCGTGAGAATAATAGGTTAAAAGTTGCTAATATGAGGTAACAATGAGGTAACCTTGAGGCAATAATGAATTAGAAAGTTTAATAATGCTACTGGTAATTATTGGAGCAACAATAATGTAATTTTTTGAGACAGTTTATAAATAGCCAATCAACAACCAGAAAAAAACTTAAGTTAAATAAAAGCATTCTATTGGAGTAGAATTAGCCAATCAGAAACTGAAATGGAGCAAAATGTACAAATTCAGAAATCAGTTGCTAGCAGACAGCGTTTCTAACCGGACGCGAGACGCGTCCTCGAGAAGTTTAATACGTATTCAATGTGAGACAAAAATAGTTTACGTGTTAAAAAGTGCAAGTAATTTAATAAATAATATCACAGATCTCTATATCAGTGAAGTGTTATTTAAATAGTGTCAAGAATTAATAAAAGGAGTTAAGTAAAAATTAAAATCTGTGTAAGCCTACATTCTTAGCCGCACCACTCTCTGCAAAGAAATTCATGTCTCTAACAATAATATTGACGCAGCCGAGGCAAACATAAATATATAATATTTAAAGAAACATTCAAAATACAAAGTTGACTATTAAACTTGGGGCAAAGGTTACCGGAAACTTTTTACCATACGTGAGGTTGCAACTACTTCAAGTTCGGCTCCCCAACAACGTAAAGACAATACAACACCTTTCTCAAATTGGCGCCCAAAGAGTGGTGCAAACAACGAAATACAATACAACTCATTCCTCAAATTGGCTTCCTTACGTGGGGCAGAAACTCCTTCCTCAACCACTACAATACTATCATCAACATCATCATCATTTGATTTTGTTGCACATTCTGGTTACCTCTAAAGGTAACAAATGAAGAACTTATTAAGAAGCTTTTAACATTTAACATTTTGGCAGCATTTCCCCAGGAAATAATCTTTTTTGTGATTTCATTGCTTGCTATGGGAGATTTTCTCATTGTGAACTCGTAACGAAATATTCGGGATATCTTCAACCATGGAAGTTGGGCTGCAATATAATGTATGTATCAAGAAATTCTGGAAACGGCCATCTGTAGAATTATACAAATACGAGAATGGAATCCAAACTTTTCAGAGGTGGTTATTTTTCACTGCCTGAATCTGCCTAAGGACAGAAACTTTTCACTCTGTGTGTACGTTTCAAAACGTGTTAAGTCCCTGAATCCTAATTTTATAACAATCAAAACCGGTTAGGAACTTTCGGCACATTTGTATAGAGAGCTTTAAGGTGTATTAATGACCTTCGACAAATATTTACAATTGCACTGGGCACAATTCGATGCTAAAATTGTTTCTTATTGTTTTATCTCCACGTTTTGCAAAAGGAGTCCCATTTTAGAAGGATCGTCACATCTAAATGTGGTAAATGCGAATTGAATGTTTAAAGTAACTCATGATTTCCCACGTTTATTTAATATCTTCGCCAAAACTGCTTCATTTCTTTAATTTCATTTACCTTCCTGAACTGTGAAGATAGAAAATCATAACCGTGAATTGATCAATCTTATATCACAGCTGTAACTGTTGCACTTCTTGATAAGCAATCCTGTAGCCAACAGGAGACATTTCTTGCGCAAGCCTTTCTCTATTATTCCGAATACTCTGTCCGCTATGTTCTTTTTAAAGCATCCCTGCACGAAAGGTACATTGCAATTCCTGAAATAATACGAGTCTGCTTCATCCATCACTAAACAGCTTTATGCAAGTTACGTCCTGCTGCACGCTGATTCCTTCAAGAAATTATACTATTTCTGATGCATTTAATTCGCTTCACTTCCAAACTGAGGCTCGGCTCGTGTGTAGAATTTTTGTAGACGTGGTCTAAATATTAGTACAATGCATAAAATGTAACATACGAAGGTTATTTTAAAAATAAGGTCCGTTTTGCAATAAAGTACGAACTACTAAAAATTGTTCGATAGTTTATTTTTTACCCAAGCTGTCAAACCTTACACTACTTTTCTACCAGTTATCAATGTCTTTTCGGACATTTGTCTTATCGTATCATAAGCTTTTTAGAACCTCGTCACAGACTTCCGGCGCCAGTACATTTAGGAAACGTGAGGCTGTTTCTGGAGTTAAATTTTTGTATATTCAAAATGAGCTGTGATGATTTCTTAGGGAACATTTGCGGTACATATACAAAAGCTTCTTGAAGCACATAAATAATAAGTTTTCTGTTTTGGCTAACGTCACATTAACTAGCAGACTTACAATTAATTGTTTTCTTTCAGCTACCCTGTGATAAAGATCTGACTTCCAGAACACTAGTTTTAATCCCCCTCCTGAAACCAAATACACCAATAAGGCAATTTCTTCTGCCAGGAATATTAGACACAGAAAAATACATCTCAGAAACTGTTTGAATATTTTATGGATTGGCGGCGACCTTCTATTAGGATGAGCCACTAAAATTTATTCTACAACAGAATGAGAATTTAATTGATTTCAAAACTGTGTGGAAAGAAAGATTAAGATATATACAATGCAATAAAAAATTAGTTAGCCAAAATATTCAGTAGTTATTATTTTGCTGCATAACGGACCATACTTTAAAAATATTCCTCGTATATTGAATTATAAGTCTCCGAAATTGCCAATTTCTGTAGCAGCTGTAAGTCAAAATAGAAGGCGACTGTCTCAGAGCAACACTCATTAATCTGTAGGGCTGCTTAGCTCTAAATTTGTGTAGGCCCGTTTTTCATAAATAATAAGAAAATCACTTGTTCAATAAAAGCTATACAACTAATTTGTGTTCCCAACGTCTTATACAGCAAATGTACTCACAAACAAGGGACAAATCTTCGCTAAGTATACGCTGCATTAACCAGCTACCTAAGATTCTGAAATAATAACAGGCATTAAAAACCGAGCACTGCTGCCGACTCACTATGGGAGGAAAGCTCATACCTCCGCCAGGAATCGACCTTGCATCACCCGGCAAGAATCCCGACGGGAACCAGCAGAACGCTGTATAGAGGAGGCGTACACATTTCACAAATGTTGGTAGTACGTGCTAAAATCATCTTTACAAGGCAACTCTATGGAGTATCTTCTAAGGATTTTCTGTTAGTTTTAGACCTGAAAGACAATAGAGTGTAGTGGAGAGAAGTCGATAGATTCACCACCACAGCAAGTCGGAGTCATCAATTTAAAAAAAAAAAAAAGTATTGGTGCTTTCTTTGTACACAACGTGAATCTGCTTTGCTTTGGATCACATGTTACAAGATACTATCAAGTGTAAAACTCGTCTTGTCTAGCTGAACTTTCATTTTCCAGAAAACAGCAAACACTTGTACAACATAATGCGGTTTCCATAAATTACCTTAATGCCATTATCCTTACACAAGAAACGATACTGTATGTGTAAAATATTAAAAGTTTGGCATAAGCCACATGATGGCAAATCAACTTTTAGGTTTACACAAAGCAAACATTATTTGTAGCTAAATGAATCGGGTGATGAGGTTGTAAATCGATTTTACATTATATTTAACAATTTTTAATTCATTATATTTAATCTAATTTAATAGTTTTCAAACTGTTAACGTATACTTATTTTTTAAATAGTTCCGTTTTTTTTAGGAAAAAAGCAAACTTTCTGAAATAATGCATCCTGTTTCTTAATTTAAAATGTTAAGTTTGATTCTTCTGCCTACACAAAATTTGTGAGCGGCACTTTTAGCTTCGAAAACTCCATGGCTGTAGAGCTGAAGATTTTTTAATTTGACATTCATTTTCTGAGCTCTCTAACAGCAAAATTTACCAAGATTTGCATTACAATAATATCAGGAGAAAAATTCCAAGAGGAATTAAATTTCGTATATAATTTGTTTTGCTTATTATTTCTTTCTCCTTTTTTAAAGTTCTTAAGAACATTTTGGCACTTTAAAATTTTCGGTCAGCATATTAATTATATGTAGCAAATTTTTCCGAATGATCATTATTTCGGGTAGGTGACCAAACACCCGTCCTGAATTTTTCAACAGAATGCCGCATTTGAAGAATATTTCCATCGTTACGCGCAGGAAAGCAATTATTCCATAAAATCCTTTGTTTGTTTGTTTGTTGGTGTCTTAATCTTCAAGTGCTCAATTTCTAAGCCAGGTTTTTTATGGTTTCGATACTCGAGAATGATATAGATTTCAGTTATAATATTTACCATTTGGATTTATGTTGAAAAATTAGTATTGGCCATTGAATTGTACTTGATTCATGTTAACGGAATTGGTAGATTGCTGAATGTAAAGTATCATTTCAACTACTTCTCTGGTTTCTGTTTTTCGCTGATCACTCAAATGTTGACTATTGTAAATTGTAATCTTATGAAAAAGGACTGCGGAAACGATTATCCTGGTTCAGGCTATAGTTACAATGAAGATTATGGTAGGAAGAAGAGGATGAAATCAGACAGTACTCATAAATGAGGAAATTTTGGCATATACTAGAAGAAAAAAGTGAACAAGAAGTGTTATCCACACAAAAAAATAAGAAAATGTATTTCTAGAAATGCATCAGTGAGCCTGCGAGTTAAAAGGCTTCTGCGCAAGAAACAGAAGTGTCAGGGTGTATTAAAATTCTAGAAAAATGTTAGCAAGCCTATAACTGGTACACCAGCCTTATATTTTGTTACATGTGTTATAAAAGGATACTTTTAGCACTTTAATAAAAATAAAAAATAAAACTTTCTGTATTTATAAAGAAGAAAGATAATAGAATTACGACTCAATTTCACGCTGTCCTATCTCCCAAATACTGAAATGTCCTTCTTTGGCACTCTTGTTCCTCAAGCTTTATCTTCGGAAGTAGTCACCCTATTGGGGTGAACAGTCTACTAATTAATATATTCTAATTTTATATCCATGTTTGAAATTATATTTCAGTAAAATAATTAAATTAGTCGTTGTATTAATAAATTCCTAACGAATTAAAAATGTATCCTTAAAAACTTTCACGTTTTCAATCCAATGGGTTTTAGAAGCTAATTGTTTGGAAAATTATACTAAAAGTGTGAAAGCAGCTATTTTTCTTTAGGCTTGTGGAAAAATAAGTTTGTTAAATAATTTAAAACAGCTTGGGCATAAACCCATCAGTAAATCTAAGGAAGAATTTGAAACGTTTGAAGAAAACTGGCATAGCAACAAGGGTGAAACTTGTCAAGAAGCTCATCCAAATACGGTATTTTGATGAATAAATTATGAACACATGTCTATTTCTGACAGAAGACATGCCAAAGGGCATCGATTCCTTAATGAAAGTGAAAAGCATACGCAAAACATTTTGATTTGACTACGATTTAAAATTAATTTTGAATACGTGTGTGATTCATTTCTTTGGAAATTTTATTTATACTAGTACCTTTCTCAGCACTTTCACACACAAACTGTACTTTCACTTTGCAGCGGATGAATTCATGACAAAGGTGAAAATTGCAGAATACGGATTTTTCAGTAACGAGTAACTTGGAAACATATTGCGGTTAAGAAATATCCGAAATATGATTTCGAGGTATGGTGTGTTCTGCAATGCTTTCTTAAAAACTGCTGTATCCTTATGCACAAAATCTTACAGTGTGTGTCATTTGTGGCTGTCGGCAACAGTATTATTATTGCAAAATATTAACTGGTTGTGTACATTTATTTGAACAATTTCTGCCAGACGGTGTTTACAAATTTCATTTAGGGAAGTTAATTGAGCATTTCGTTAATTGCTTCCTTATGACTAATCATTGGAAGTAACTTATTTTATCTTATTATTGATTATGGTTATCGGTTACACTACAGCCATTGCAAGCTCCAGCTATAATGTTGTGCAGTCCACTTTGTCCTCTCGGCCAAAGTAATGTGGAGATCACTACCACAGTCCGTAATCCTTTTTAATTTATATCATTTTTTTTCGCTTCGAGGTGTGCAATAATAATATATTATGATACAAGTGCTAAAAGTGACACTTTATTTTGGAAGAAGTATATTCCTACGAGCAAAATAAATTCAATTCTACCACGCGTATCTATAATATTTTAACGGTCCTTAAGTTATAAAATAATTACCTTAAATCAATAATACAATAACACAAATCACGTATCGTTTGTCATTTTGTTTCATTCAATGCCACGTTATGTTGGTCATTTTAGGGTCAATTTAATCTTTTTAAGTGGCAACCTACATTTTATATGTTGTTTTCTCATTAGAAATTGGTTTGTAAAAAACTGTTTATTTTGTGATGAGGAATAAGGAAACAAAATAAATAATGTTGGTTCCCAAATACGAAATTTGACCCTCACATGACCATCCATGGATGGTCCAACCATTCTTTGCGCTCTTCGTACACAGCCATTCAGTATTTTCGTTATTATTTACGTTTGTGTAAGAACAATTGCAAAGCGCTTCTTACAAATGTTGTTTAGTTTTTTATGAGGAGTGAGAAAACACATAAAAAGGTAGTTCTCCATTTAAAAAAATTAAATTGACCCTAAATGACCATTACAATGTGTCGTCCTCCGTGGTGTAGTGGTTACTATGGTTACCCGAGGACGGGGGTTCAAACTCGGCGGAGGGCGATAGATTTTTTGGGGCATAAAAATTCTTAGCATGGCTTCCTTCGGAAGGGAAGTAAAGCCGGAGTCCCGTGTCGTAGATTTACGGCACGTAAAAGAACCTCAAGCCTGATAAAGAGGCCTCTGAGCAAAATTACCAGTCTTTCACATCCAATATAGAATGGGACGCTAAGGACGACAGCAGTTAAAGAGCGTCCATATATGAAACTCAATTTATTATTTTTTTCCATCACAACGTCTTCCAAATAAAACACGACTAATTGCATTTACTTTCCCCCCATAATATCAAGCAACTTTTGTTCAAGGTATTTCTTTCTACTACGCTTATTTTTGGAGATATTGTACAGTCTCAACTTAAATGGTCCAGTCTGTGTATATTTGTCTATCCTAACGATGCTTTTATTTATGTTTGCTGAGTGTGTGTGTGTGTGTGTGTGTGTGTGTGTGTGTGTGCGCGTGCGTGCGTGCGTGCGCGCGTGTGTGAACATTGTATCTCAAAGACACGAGGTGCATTTATTAACACATTCGGTATACACATATTATGCATCTTACAGAATGCCTTACTAGATGTTTGCTTTTCTGTGTGGGACGCGTATGTTTTGACCAAATTACCCCAAGTTCAATATGTAAACAACATTCACTTATTTTTTGTACTCATGGAGTAATTGTTGTATATCATACATTAGCTTTCAGCTTCTGAAAGCTTTCCTATACAATAATATTTCTAGTTCTGCTAAAGTCTTTTAGCGTTTAAAATGAAGTATATAGAAGAACATGTATTTGTTGTCTTTTCCCGTGTCCAGTTATTCTGCACGTCTATTGTATTTCCTAGCATCTAAATCATTGCTCTATGTATGTTTATTTAACCTAGCGTTTACTGCGAGTCTCCCCACTATTTGTATTACCCCTTATTTGTATACGGTAGCTTAAGTTTCAATATAATTATTAGTGCCTATTATTATTATTGTTATTGCTGTGAAACAGCCGATTAATATTTTCCTGAGTCAGGCCAGGGAAAACATTGCAGGGAGGAATGGTGAATTTACCGGTAATGAAAAATGTTTACAAAACTGGTAGCAATTATTATTATTATTATTATTATTATTATTATTATTATTATTATTATTACTGTATGTGTGAGCATTATATCACAAAGACACAAGGTCCTTTTATTAACATATTTGGTATATATTTAACTTCTGCGTCTTACAAGAATGCCCCACGAGACTACTTCGTTACATCCTTCAGTATTATTATTATTATTATTATTATTATTATTATTATTATTATTATTATTATTATTATTATAATATTCCGAATGAAGAAGATTTAAGGTATGCATTTTATTTGTCATATAGTTTTCTTAAACATTTGATATTTAGCTACAACTATAGCTCCGTTTTTTCATATAAAGGCAGTTTGGGGCGAGGATATTTTTTGAAAATCTTCGTATCCCATCCTTAGCTGAAGAAGCTAGACTCAAATGCAATTATAAATATTTTTCCGAACTTTCAATTTGTATTGGAGGTGTGTGTTTGTGTGTAATTGTAATCGTTTTTACTATTTTCAATACTCAATATGGTATATGTAAATCATGGTATGTAATGTTTTTAATATTCAAGTGCAATTCGTCTTCTATTTTCCCTCTTCCGGGTTTTGCTGAAGTCATTCTGTCGCTTAGTCATTTCGCGTGTTTAAGAGAGGCAGGTATTTATGTTTTTAAGGCTCGAGCAAGGTTCTGAGTTTAAAAGAAACGGCTGTATTATACGCCCCTCGTTTTGAAATATTCCTTTCGATTGTTCGCTCTAAAATTAAATTTAGTTTTATTTATGGACGCTCTTTAACTGCTGTGGTCCTTAGCGTCCCATTCTATATTGGGCGTGAAAGACCGGTAACTTTGCTCAGAGGCCTCTTTATCAGACTTGAGGTTCTTTTACGTGCCGTAAATCTACGACACGGGACCACTGACTTTACTTCCCTTACGAAGGAAGCCATGCTAAGGATTTTTACGCCCGAAAAAAATCCATGGCCCTCCGCCGGGTTTGAAACCGCGACCTCGGGAACTAGAAGCTAAGCATTGTAGCCGCTACACCACGGAGGACGACTTGTTTGCTCTAACACGTACATATTAGTTAGAGAGGATATTGCATTCTATCCAAAATGTAGGTATCCTGATTTCACCGAAGATACATGTTTTGAGGTCCTCCAAATCTAGAACAGCATTTTTAGAAAAATGTCCTAGCGCTCATGCATCTGAGGGTGTCTGCCTGCGTGTCTGTGAGTACATAATTCAAAATCGAAAAGCTGGATGAATACCAAACTTGCTATTTAAGTTCAGCATCTTCCAAAAATGCGACACGATGATTTTCAACAATATTCACCACTCCCGACTCTCCTTTATATGGAACATTTTTCGAGAATGCTTGATTTTTCTAAATAGGATTCTAACGATTTTGATTAAACAAATGTCAAAATACCATATATTAAAGCCATTTACATGGAATATAAAGCATATGTCTTGAATTTTCTGGGGATATCCTGTGAAGTTCTCTTCATTCGAGAGGAGTTTTGTATAATCTTATATAATTGGTAAACGTTAAGAGACGAAAACAAAATGTAGATCCCTTTATTTATGAAACACGAGTATGGGCTATCCTCTTGCCCCTCCAATCCCCGCTAGAGCCTAGATTGAAAGCCCAGAGTACTATGAATCCGTGCCAGGACAGAGGTAGGACGGATCCATCGAATAATAATATAATACGTTTGCAAACTCGCAATTTTCAGTCGCTTCCTTCAGCTTCTATGGTTTTCTATTGTCAGACAAGCTGTTTCATTGCGCCTTTAGAATAATAAGCATGACCGTATTCTTGATGTAATCTTGGAGTATACAAATAATTTCAAATACGTATTTCCTCATTTTATTAAGGTAGTGCCATGGCACAGAGGCACTACCCCAGGAGCCGCCCCTGATGTATTATCAAAGAAACATGGAAATATAAAACGATAGAAGTTTTACGGTGATAGGATATCATCACTGTTTACCTTTGACAAAATTACATTCAACATGGGTGCAATGTTTTCAATGTTTTCATCCAGTGACTGTGCATGTGAAATCTGTGGTCTACATTGTTCTTTGTATCACCTGTTTGAGGTCATACTAAGAACACTGTCACTTTCTCATTATCCAAAAGACAACAGTTTTGTAACTATTCATTCAGCTTGTACACACTGTGTTTAACAAAATTTATTATAGTGTTTTCAAGCAACAAAGAATGAATGTTGCGCTGCGCTTCGCTTTGCCCTTTTCCATCATATTGCGTTAACCTAACGTGGTTCTGTTTCCCTCGCACTTTTTGCTTTCATTTTTGATGGCGTCCTTAGAGATCTTTTCATTCGTTCCTTTTTTTATCCCATACACTACTGTTTCTGAACACCCGGGAGCCTTAGCTGTTTCTTTTACTGGTTTACTAACACTAATTTTACTTGAATAACCTAACAAATTTATTATTATTTTGCATTTCTTCTTATGCATTGTTCTCTCTTCCTAGCTTCTCCCTCCATAACTATAAATATTTACGTAAACTTCTAAATAAATCACCTACACAACACTTCACACTATAAACGTGCCCACTTCTTTACAACTGATATTAACTGCTTTCTGCCTCGCGCCTAGTGCCTGTTAGCTGAATAGATGGATGACTTCAGCTTGTTATACACAATGAATGCAAGAAGTTACAGGATTCCGGCTTCTTTTAAAAACTGTCCCCAAACCTCCTCAACATTTTCTCTCATTTGGTCTCCGTTGTAAACCCAATAACAAAACAGTTTCTTGCTGGCTAACTTTTCTACTGCATAGGTATAGAATTTTCCAAAAATATATACCTTAAAAAAATTGTAACGCTCATCTTATTAAAGCTAGAGAATTCAACTGGACAGATATCATCATTCAAGTTTACTCTAGCTAAGAAAAATATGTTGCTACGTACCCTTTAGTTTATTAGTTACTGCGTGATAAGTATATAAACAGCAAATATCGGGCTTTTACTGAAAAACTTGTTTTCTTTAGAAATTTGGACCCATAGAAATCTATAAAGGCTCTGAAAATCATATAATCTGATAGAGAAAAATATTCTGCTTAGGATAATGTGTTCAAGACTGAAATTTATAACTGGGTATTTACACCATCTTATTAGAAACTTGGCGACAGCGCGAGAGAAAGGCGAAGCTTGAACACTCTCCAAGTGTGAGAAAAACCACAGTGTTCCAGAATTGGAATCATTGGCCATTGTTTTTGGGTTGACACATTTTAGATGTTTTGTCTATAGATACAAAGTTCATATTGTTTCGGAACACCATTCCTTGTGTTATCTTAATAACCTTAAAGATTTAACAGGACGGCTAGCTCGTTGGAGCCTTAAGTTGCAAGAATTTCATTACACCATCTATTATAAATCTGGCAAATTGCACCCTTGATGCTGATACTTTATCTCGTTTCCCTGTCTGGCAGCCTGAGGAACATAAGCCGAAGAACTCGACGACCTCATCACTTGTTTGTTATCTCCACTTGAGGTTTCGGAGAAGCAGAAAGCTGATCCTCTTCTTCGACCTCTCATTGACACTTTACAGCCTGGGTCGACCGCCTCTCGCAAATTGCAGCGTCAGGCGTCTACCTATGCACTGAAGTGAAATATCCTTTATAGGAAGAGTTCTGGGTCAACAGGGTCTCTCCACTTGTTAGTAATTGCTGAGTCTCTAAAGCATGAGATTTTGTCTTCATGTCATGACGATCCTCTGTCCTGCCATTTAGGTTTCTCCAAGACCTTCAGTAAGATTAATTCTCGCTACTACTGGGTAGGCATGAAGAAGGATATTGAACACTTTGTCCGTACTTGCCCTAGCTGTCAATCTCGAAAGGCTCCCAAGAATCAACGGCCAGCAGGTCTTCTACAACCCATTCTTGTGATCGCCATAGGTGAACGGTGGGGAAATGATCTTTTAGGTCCCTTACCACGGTCAAATTCTGGCAATCGCCACGTCATTGTCTCCATAGAGTATGCTTCTCTCTGGGTGGAAGCCGGCGCCTTACCTGCTGCTACAATTCCCCATGTGGCTAAATTCATCCTACACCGCATTATTTGTCGCCATGGTGCTCCGGCAATGCTGCTATCTGGCCGTGGTTCTGTTTTCATAAGTGAGGTGACGCAGGAACTGTTCAGATCTTTATCAGTTTCGCCACACTTCACCAGCTCATACCAACCGGCTACTAACGGCCTCGACGAGCGTTTTAATCAGACGCTGGTTAATATGCTAAGCCATTTTGTCGACTCGAACCAAAGAAACTGGGACACAATTTTGCCGTATGTTATCTTCTCATACAACTCTTCTGTTCAGGAAGCTACAAAATTTTCTCCGTTTTTCCTAATCTATGGCTGAGAACCTACTTTACCTCACCAGGTACAACTCCAGCCATCCTCAAATAACTTGTTTGTCCGTAATACCCTTCAGGATATACAAAAGGCTAGGCAAGCCGCCTTTGCCAATATCAACCAATCTCAAATAAAGCAAAAGCTGCTATATGACATGAAGCATCGGGATGTGAAACTTCAAGTGGGTCAAATTGTTAAAATTTTCATTCCCTTTAGGAAAAAAGGAAAATGTACCAAACTTCTCCACCGATACCTTGGCCCCTTTGAAATTGTTAAGCAAATCACACCTGTTACCTACGCGCTTCACCGCCCTAACGCTCCCAGGACCAAAACCCAGCCAGTACATGTTTCTCGCATCTTCCCTTACTACGATCCTGTAGGAGCATATAGGTTATAAAATGGTAATTGCTCTCTCTCTCTCTTACAGATAACAAATTTTTGTTTGCTTATTTTTCTATGTACTTTGTTGTAACACTACATTTTGTTTTGGGTGATAAATTAACATGTACTTACCAGGATTATTTAATATGATTCTTTCCAGCTTTGTGAGGATATTTTAATGTTGTGAGATCAAAGGGTAATGTTCTCTTTTCTTTTGTTTGATATGCTCTCGCTGACGTGGCGTTGAGTGCTTAGCAAGGTGAGATAGTTACTGCGTTTTCTGTATGTCCACAGTAATGTCGGTTTGTTTTTGATGCACTGTTTGAGCTTGCTTACAGTTACCGTGCAGATGTTATAATTGTACTGGATATCACCCCACTTTTTTTAGGTGCTACTGGAACGAGGGAAATGGTCACAGAGTCATCCATCTGTCCAGCAGCAACGCTATGGCCATTCGCTACAATTTTGTTTATCTGGGTGAGTACGTGTTTCCAAAATTTCCAGGTCGTGTAATCGTCACAATATTTACCTATAATAATTTCTTTCTTTTGGTCATTCTAACTATTTTCATTTTCTTTGTTTGCCTGTTTTATGAATGCCTTTTTCAGAATCTATTGACTGGGGCTTGGTCCACACTCCATCCATGACAGAATATATGGGGCTATATATATTTATGAAAAAAAAAGATTTCGAGCCAGCCGCTTGCAAACTGCGCATAGAGCATTGCTTGGGAGTAGGTCTTTAGCATAATTGGTCATGGTTCCCCTACCTATATTTGATCCTGTAGTTAGTATGTCTGTAGCTATATTGTACTTGATTGTAGCTATATTGATTGATTTAACAATTTTTTTCACTGAGGATGATATTTTTAAATTCTTAGTATAAATTTCTTAATGTGTTTTGGTCCTTACTTGTATTAATTCTCACAGTTATACCATTTCTATGTTCAGTTTTCATTGTAAAGCAAAGCATCACGAGCCTTAAATTTCATTGTCATGTTAAAACCTTCAAAATTTTGTCATTAAATTTTTGTCTAGGTGTCCCTACTTTATATGTACTCATGAATAGGTGTTAGTCATATCCAATAATTGAGCGCTCAATCAATGTATATATATATACTTTTTTGCAAGGCCTTGTTTTAGATTTAAGTTTTATTAGTTTTGGTACCTTTTTGTTTTTGTAATATTTGTTCTGTGTATCTTTTCTTGTATATTGTGACCCTGATGCTTTCCCCAAATCTTGTTCCAGTCTACCGGTAACCCCAGAAAACGCTCCCCTCCACAGAAGCCCTAGATCGTCCGGAGACTGGTGGTTCTTCCCCCGGCCGCACCCGCACAGGTCTTTCAGCTGCACATCACAACTCCGACCATCCGGCAGGCTACGAGGGTGTTCTCCCTTTTGGTTTTGTCTGTGCCGACAGGGCCCGTCGGTCACAGACTAACTCTGCAGATATCCAGCTACTTCACTGTGTTTCGCCGTGGTGATTGATTTGTACAGACTATGTGTGCTATAAGTTTCTTCCATATTTTCTTCGGCGGGTGTGGTTAAGGGATGGGAAAAGTTACCGAACAAAGCAAGCTTTCTAGAGGATTTACGAGCTGGGGGTTCCTATGGGACTACTTCATTGTTAAGACCGAATCATTAACCCTGTGGGGATTCATCAGGCTTTTTGTAATATTTATATATTCAACTTTGTATGTTCATATTTTCTTTGTTTTTTACTTTTATTTTCTCTTTTCGGCGGGGACGGATTATTATTGTAAGTGGGGGATATGTGGCGTGTATGTGTGTGTATTGTCACGCCAGAAACATTATTGCTTCGTTGGCGACAGTATTCTTCGGGTAATTCTTTCGGCTGGGTTTTGAAGTTTCGTCTGGCGTGGCGACACTCGCCACTGTCTAACTGGCGATTCCTACTAGCGGTGGAGAGTGGGGGTAGTGAGCGTTATTTCCTTTGTGTGTTGTGTGTTAGCGTCACTTCTGGTCGAGTGTCTGGTGTGGAAGATCTATTGTGTGAATGTAACCGCGTGTGTGTAGCATCTCCCTTCAATTTCTTCCTTTTAATCTTTTGTGTGAAATGTAGGGGCACCATGTTATATTCAATAAACCACAGGTAATGTGATTAATGTGAAATTATGTGTATTTTGTGTAGCTAAAGCTTCTGGTCCTCTCGCTACCTCTGATGCTATGCCTCCCAATGTTTATGCTGGGGTAACTGAAATTTAATATCTAGCTGCAAACATTTTTGGCCTCACCCCGGTATATAACAATATTTTTCCCAGCTTTTGTTTGGGGTGGGAAAAATACAGAAGGCATAGATCCTTGGAAAATGCCTGACATAAACAAGAAATTATTAGTAATGTGTACTAATTGTTTTACTTAGAGGAATGTTGCTCATGCAGACACTTTCCTAAAAAGGATTATCCATTCCGGATGCCTCTAATTAACTTCTGGACTCAATGGGGTGTTTCCTCTTCTACGACAACTCAGTGGCAAATAAAGTTTAAAGAAGAAGAGCAAAATGAAGAAAACAATAAACTTGATATCCACTGTATTCTTATAGTGAAGAGTGTACGGGAGCTGAACTAAGAAAATACAGAAAATGAATTATCAAGAAGGAAGATTACTGTTTCTAGGAAAACTATTATTATTACTATTTTCATGACCATTATTTCCCCACATCTAAGGTAGAAGTAATGTATTCGAACTAAAAATGTGACACAGTGATTTCACCGCAAATGCACGCTTTGAATTCTTCTGCATCCAAAATAATTAGTTGCGCGCAATTGTGTCAATGGAAAGAGAGAGAGAGATAGACAGCACAGGTTAAAAGCTAAAACTTAGATGAACACCTAACATATTTAAACCTGGAATCTAAGGATGCAAGGCGAACATTTTCATAAAACTCCCTATACCCACCCACCCCAAGAACAGTTACATTGACAAGGGTTCGTTATGTGCTATTTTCTGAATAAAAATTCCTAACAATTTGACCAAAATATTACATACTTCAAATGCCTTCATAATGAATAATGTGTATCTTAATTTGTTGCAAATAGTGTCTGAGGTTCTTTTCATACTGATGTTGAAATTTGTATAACCGTGAACCACAAGAGGCAGACAAAAACATGTTGCAAAAACATGTAGAATTCATAATACCACATTTGTCAAATAACTCTTTTGGTGGCATTTCCAGAATATTCTTTGTTGTACGTTCTTTTACTACATAACATGTTTCTCTTTGTCTGTCATCTATGTACAAAATTAAAAAATGTGTGATTCTGCATTTTTCGAATGAGTTTGTTACAAACAAGAATCGATTATGATTTATGACATAAACAGCTGAGTGTTTCCCCCATCTTACATATAACAAGCCTTTATTGCCTAGTGTGAAAGTATTTCTATACAGCATTTATTGTGATCAATATAAAGTATATAGAAGAATACATTTTTGTGTGAATAGTGTGGTATATAATGGTTACCTCAGAACTGGACAACGGGTGTATTGTACGCATTATACAGCTCATCCATAGGTATTAACTCCCAAAGTTCTATTTCCACAAGCCTGAAAAATAGACACAAACAAAAAATTATTCCGCTTTTAAGAGCCATGTGGCGTGCTGCGTTAAAATGTTGCCTTCTTAGGTGTAATATTTATATTAATTCTAGTGGATTACTCACTGCGATATGTACATGTTATTACTCATGACATTTACATATTTTTGCAACGTTGGTTGTCCAACATATTTCCAAAAAACAACAGTGAAGAGTAAAGCATTTATCGGCACATGTTTAGCATGTTTATTTCGTATCTAAAGCATAGCTATCGCTACTCTATCGCTAATGAATGGAAAGATAGGTTTGTTCATATTTTTGCAGGTGGTGCCATGATATCAATTCCGCTTGATTATGTGCAATGAACAAATACATAGATATGTCCGCTATTTTCATGAAGAGTACTATGTGGTATAATACAGGTGTTCTCAACCTATGATACGCGTACCATTGATGGTATGTGAGCTACTGCCGGGTGGTAGGTAACAAATTTAGCAAATGAGATAAATTAACATTTTGTTTTACAAACAACAAATATGAAAATAGCTATATTATAACTAAACGGAAACAATAGATTTTTTATTATCATAGAAAGCGATACTGCAAAAAAATAATACGGATGTTCAACTTCAGTCATACAACAATGACAGAGCTCAACTCGAATACATGTGATCAGACAACAATGGGAAAAATTTTGTAGTTTACCTGCGAGACTCATTTACAGTTAAGAAAAGCAGTGGAGTTACATTGTAAGGTGACCAGACGTCCCGTATTAGTCGGGACAGTTCCTTTTTTGAGTCTCTGTCCCGTATTTTTAAAGGTAGACACGGGACGCCAAAATGTGCCTTTTTTGTGGTAATGACTTATCGGCATAAAACGCCGTTAACTATAGTTCTCAAAAATTCAAAATGTCCTTTTTGCATCAGTTTGGTGCAAAATTTAAAGATACTAACAACTGACAAAGCAAAGCGCTGTTTATATTATGAGTCTACAATACATATATCTACACCTGAAACCGTGTGGAGACTTCGCTTGGAAATGTACAGTTGCGGACGACAATTGAACTGTGCCGGTCTGCGCTATTAACAAACAAATCGTAATCACTCATGCTTGATGCGATTGCCACCAACAATAACGAAAACTGTAAACGCATACACTAGAGTCAAAAGAAATTCATTACAGTTGTGACTTTGGTAAAAGACAGTACTGTGTTATGCATTTGTAAAATAATAAAATGCAGTAAACATTTGTAAATTGCGAGTGCTAAAACACTTGAAATTAATAATATGCTACCGCCGAAAAGGAAGTCTGTTTTAATAGTGACCTACAAAAGGAATATCCATACATTAAAACAACAATTTCTGACTCAGATGTTCGATGCAATAAGTGTGCATCTACTTTCAGTATGAGCCATGGGGGGCGATCGGATATATCACAACATATGAACAGTGAAAAGCGTAAAAGAATGTGTGTACAGGTGCTTCTTCTGGCACCGTATTGACTAATTCTTTTAAAAGTGAAAGTTTTGGTGATACAGATATGAAATTAGCAACTGTTGAAGGAGCGTTCGCTTACCACACGATTCACCACAACCAATATTTCAGATCAATGGACTGTACTTCTAAATTTATCCAATGTACTTTTGAACCAAAATTTACTTGAGGCCGTAGCAAAACCGAGACAATTATACTAAATAGTCATATTTACAGATTCTATATCTGATACACTTCCTTTCTACCAAAATAGCTTATTAATAAAATTCAATTAAATAAAAATTATTTCAAATATTCGGTCCTCTCGTACTAAAATATTTCATGAAATTAAAGATAGAAACCAGTTTTAACCCCATTTGCCATTTCTCAATTAGAATCTGATTTACAGAAAGCTAATTTTATCTCAATACTGAAGGATGCATCAAACCATCAGGTCGTAAAAATAGTTCCATTGCTTGTTAGGTACTTAAATTCTACTGAGAGATTTCAAGTTAAAATTTGGATCTGAAATCTTTGCCCGGAAAAACTTCAGAATTATTGCTACATTTTTGAGTGAGTGTTTGAAAAATAATAGCTTAAAAGAAAAAGCAATCGCTGCTTGTGCAGATAATACGAACTGCAATTTTGGAGGTGTGTCTAGAAAGGGCGTCAACAACGTTTACACAAAACTGAAAGGAAATTTAGGTCATAACTTATTTGGTGTTGGCTGTTCTGCTCACATAATCCACAATACTATCCAGATGGTTGCTGCTGTCCTTCCTATTAACATTGAAGGCATTGCTTCTAATATATATTTTTACTTATATATGTATACTGTAAGGGTTGAAAATCTTAAATAATTTTGTAAATTTGTAGACCAGGAGTATAAACAAGTTTTAGGGTATAGCAAAACAAGGTGGCATGCTTTACTCCCTGCGTCGAACGTCTTCTAATTACGAAAAAATATCACCTAGCGACAATTGGGTAGAAATTATTTCACATTGTAATATGAACAATGTGTCTTATACTAATTTTCTTAAAATAATAGAATTTATTCTTTGTTTAGCTGGAACCAACGCCCCACTGAACGACTGTTTTCTCATATGAATGGTTTGTGGCCAAATGACAAGAACGCTGTTTCAGTACTGACTTTGAAAGCTATGTTGATTAATAAGACGAAGTTTAATGACACTTGTGTAAATTTTTACAAAATTTGTGGTAAAGTGGAATTACTGAAGAAGATCCATTCATCAGCAAAATATCAATGAGGAATGACTCCTGCACTAATAATTCTACAGGATTGTTTGGCTGGAATGAATTCAGAGCTACTGTATATTAAATTACGCATTATTTATTTATTTATTTATTATTAGTTTCGAAACCTTCGTATTTATACGAAACAATTTTACGCATTCTTTTTTGTCCCTTGTTTCATTGAGAAAAATTTTAAATGTCCCGTTTTCTTGTTTCAAAAACATGGTCACCTTGTATTATTGATGAGTGCGAGATTTTATTTATGAAATCGTCAGATTTATGTAGTTTGTGCCAGATTCAGAAGAAGTAAACCAGAACATATATAAGTGGTCAATTAAAGGACTCCGCTCTAAAGCTCAAAGGGAGAAGTGAGTGTAAGCAGGGTAAATAATTCCACTCTGACAGAAGCCATTACTTCTACGCATTTCTTTTCTAAATTTTCTTACTGTTACATCTAATATCCTGCGTTAAATGTAATGGTAAACACGTCCCTGGAAAAGGTTGAGAATCCTCGTGTAATGCACTTAGGCAACCTTAAAGGCAATGCTATACAGGGAAACATTATGATGATTTATGTTAATTGAAGACCACTATTAATCAATTAAATTTTTAAACTAAAAATTCATATTTATTGATCAAATTTTACCAAAATAAGTGTAGTATTCCCCAATATTTTTATAAATTAAGAGAAGCAACAGCATTATGTTTCAAGTTCACTCAAGTATTTGCGGATGTCAGTTTCTGTGTAGACATAAAACTTGCGTCTTACCTCTGCTATAATTATAAGTTTAACACAGTACTCACAAATATTCATCCGTTCTTTATACAATTATCACTTTTAAAAAATCTTCCTTTGCTCTGCAATGTTTTATTATTAGCGATTCTAACTTTGTAGTGTCCCTTCACACTTCATTCACTAATCTCTGGGAAAAACATATGAGGTTTGTCTTGCTGAGTTAAACACCTTTATAAATTCTAAATTGCACATTTTTTGTTTGATAACTTCATCTTCTGACCACAGTGTAAGAATATAACATGAAATCAATATAAATAAACTGAGGGTTCCGGATAGGGTGACAGCCTCCAAAGATGAAGAATGAGGGACAAGAATGGCAAAAGGAGGGGCATGCCAGGATTTTCATGAACACTACCAGCGCAAAATTGGGCGTAATTCTAATATCTTTCTTCCTTTATTTACACAAAACGACTGTCGGGGTGTCTCAATCTGGAAACTGTAAGAACCCTGTCATTGCTGTGCCGTCACTTTTGGTTCCGGTTGTCGGTGTCTCCTCCCTCCCGGGGGCACCCCCTTGTGGGTCATAGGTACAATATCCTCCTTGCATTGGTGTCGAGTCCCCTCCGATAATAAGAGTAACTTTTTCTAGAATGTTAACAAAATACTGAACTTTTCACAGGCAAAAGGTGTTTAACTTTAAGTCTACTGATGTATTTCTGGAGACATATTCTATTATCTTTTGTTACCCTAGCGCTTCTTGTACACTTTGTTTTGTATACGTCTAAATTTCCGCATTATGAAGTACTTTCTGATCTCGTGTTACTTCTACCACAGTCTATTTTAGCATAAAGTGCACAAAAATGTCCAGTAAAGTAAAACTTTAAAACCTGCATATGGTGGAGCAGAACACATCCTCCAGTGTGTATTAAAACGCTGAATCAAACCCATCATAAATATTAGAGTTAAATGAATGCAGGCTACAGTACAGTCTTCAACAACCATCTCAAAGTGGTTGTTAAAATTCCATACATAAGTTAGATTTACTTACACATCCCAATTTCTAAATTAAACCTGAGGTTTAATATATTTGTGTGGACGGATCGATTGCGGGAACGGTTTTAAGGAGGACAGAATAAAAACGTATAAAATAATATAAATGTCATCGGTTAACACGAGATTAAGAGAACCCTATACATCCATGCTCTTCCGATATTTCACCGACCTCCTTTCTTTCCCCCTGCAAAACCGATACCGTACAAATATAACATCCAACGATGTCCGTCCCATCTTAGGTGCATCTGAACAGAATGAAAACTATGAACTCTCTAGTGAAGTGTTTGTGCCTGCACAATCGTTAGCCACAGTAGAAGAGCCTAGAGCTTTTGCAGAAAATGAAGTCCCACAAATTGATATAAATGGTTAGTTACCTTGTTATTAATATTATTATTATTATTATTATTATTATTATTATTATTATTTAAAGGCATTTGTAGCACAATTACTCAGATGATAAGAAGGTAAAATGCAGCTAACTAATAAAAAAATAATAACAGTAACTAATAAATCAAAAGTATGAATATTCTAGCATGCATATGTTATTCCACCAGATCTGTTATTAATCATAGCCTGAACAGCAACCACTTACTCCGTCCGTTTTTTTTAATAAAATTACAATTCCTAATGGACAGAATTTGAGTCATTAGCTGAAAGCAGAAGTCGCAGAAGTGATATTTTACATTAAGTAATCCGCCAATGCCATTGAAATGTATCAGATACGATTCAATGGTCTGCGCCACAAATCCAGATGATAAACATTATAACCAAGAGAGTAACACGGAGTCCATAGTATTTTCGAGTGTCGAAATCAACGAAAATCTTATCAAAAATTAGATTCCTTAAGATTAAGCAAAAACAAAAAAATTTTCGCGACAGTGTTCCACGCGGTACGATGGAAAAGTCTCAAAATGGTCACCCTAGTTTCAGAGTAAAATGGTCAAAGTCATTAGAACTGGGTTGTTTAATAATCAAGAACGAAAGCTCACTTGCAACAAAACTAAATATTACCGTATCTTCAAATTAGATATAGAGTTACTCAGTACTATGCTATATGCTTTCTTTAGTTAAATGTAACAGCTACATAGGTATGCTTCTCGCAAAATTTAGAAAAGGTGTTCTCGATACTCCGCTTGAAGGAAGTAAACAAATGAACAAGGATCCTGTTTTTCCTTAATGGCCTGAGGAGGGTTACGGTTGAATGGTGCCAATGATCCTGCAGAATGGGGAGTGTTACTGGTCACATGTCTACGTTGCCGAATTATTTTGTTCAACACAGCCTACAGAACTTGAGCACATTTTATACTGTATTTACTACGGTTTCTCAACGTTTCGACGCATATACCATATTGGTCTACTGGAAACTGGATAAGCTGACAACACAGCAACGTTTATTAGAAAAAGCAAGGAAGGGAGGGAGACAGAAAGGTTTTGCGGAAACATGTGGCCACAACGCCCTCGATTTGTTTTGACTGTAGGACCCATCCCGTACAACAAAGACATGGCTTGCTGAAAGCTTGCGTTTATAGTCTCTTACAAAGAAGTGGCATATCGTTTGTACCTTTTCTGAATCTTACACGAAGCATAGGTAGGCAGTTTGCGTTCCGTGGGTTCATGTACGGAAGTGCTTGAAACATGGAACAAGTCAGCCAGCGTTACATGACTTCATACTCACAAATACGTTTTCATATCATTACACTAAGAATCATAGCTATTTACATAACACTAAGATTCATTATAATAGTGCAACATTTTATATACTCTCGATGAAAATGCTACAAATAACATAGAAAACCACGCTTTCATTAGGTAAATACTCGCTTATTTACAGACAAGGGCTACCTAATTTTAAGATTCTGTTACAGTAATGCAGTATTTGAAATACTTTGTCAATGATCTAATTAAATAAAGTTACTTATTTATAGACATGGGTGAAGTTGCTTTAAAGAATAGTGCTGTATTTGAGATACCTTTTCTCAGTGAATCAGAAATCACTTATATATGCTATTCATGAGTAGAGAGTAATATCTTTGTTACATAAACAGTCTATAATAGCAGACTTATGCTTATTTTTATCACTAAATGATAACAATTTTAATATGTTTGGGAGAGCATTAAACACTTTAACATACTGGTAGTGGTCAGCTGTTTGGTAACAAGTCAGACTAGCATTGTGTCTGTGTGGATTCATCGCTTGTCTGATGTTTATGTCATGTATATTTATATTTCTGGTGAAATATTTTTGATTATTAATGTAAATAACATGAGGGAGAGTATTTATTCACATGGTATTAGAATATTTAATGTGCATGTCATAATTGTCGCATTGACTTGGATAGGTACTGGAAAAAGATAGCGTATTTTGTTAATAAACCAAAACATATGCTGATGCACACTATATAATTTAGAGAAATTACTTTTCTGCAGACATTAGCTGGAAAAACATCACCCGTATTACACATTAAAGAATTTCTGTACTGATTCGCTATAAAATATTTCGTGAACCTACAAACCATTAAGTACTGTTTTAGGGCTTAGAATTCGGCAGACACCAGAAACTTCTGTTCCAAATGTTTCCGAAGAGATGTGAAACTGCATTTCTGAAATTATTATTAGTGGAAATGTAATTTTATTTCCCGTTTTTCTACGTTTCTTTGATATATCGTTGAATTTCCCGTTCCTTTATTCCTGGTTACGATTTTATTATCTTCAATACTGCTTTCTCTTTTACTGTAAATTAAGATCTACAGACAAGATTGTATCATCTATCTTGTAACACAATTAAATAACAACCAAAAAGATTAATTTAATTTAGAATTGCACACATTATTTTATTTATTTGTTTTTATATTACTATATCGTAATATCACCAATGCGTACCTGGTTTTAGAACTGACAGTAGCAGCTTTACCGCTCTGGAATAAAACAGCTGAAAATTAGCGCGGCAAAGTGGCTTTGCAGCATTATTTTGCCACATCACCTTGCCGCACGATTTTATAAATTTCAAAAGAATAACCTATCACACAATTTAATAGACGAATATCTGCAAACATTCTAGATTACTTCTATTAATATGAATAGTTACACTGAAGAAAGTACACTGGGTTAATTTATTTCCTTGCGCATTATCATCAAAACTAGGATCTGAAACAACAGTATTCTTCGTAAATGTGCTTCATGGATGTTTTACTTCCCGTCACTGTTCTCAAAGCTCCATTATCATTATACTGTTCCAAGAGGTTAAAATTATCCTCAGTTTAAACAGTAATATAGTAATTCAGAGAGCTGTTTTACTTTTACTAGCCTGGCTTTAAAATTGACTACAAATGAAATACTTACTTTGATATGTTAAATAGGTTAACAGCAAAACAGTTTAGCTACATTCTGTCATTTTGAAAATACCGCACTAGGAAAATATGTCATAAAACGAAACAATTAAGCCTGTTATAGTTTTTAGAGTAGTGAGTGTATCTGAAACTCTTTGTTAGCAATCGTTACTGTATTTAAAAAAATTGACTATTGACTACAAATTGACTACAAATGAAATACTTACTTTGATATCTTAAATAGGTTAACAGCAAAACAGTTTGACTACATTCTTTCATTTTGAAAATACCGTACTAGAAAAATATGTCATAAAACGAGACAATTAAGCCTGTTATGGTTTTTAGAGTAGTGAATGTATCTGAAACTCTTCGTTAGCAATCGTTGCTGTATTTAAAAAATAAGCTGACAAAAACCAAAATTATGTTTTGTAAAACATCTTTATTTAACCTTTAGAAAGAAATTCATCGCTTATAATTATTTTATATTTGATAGACAGATACTTTATTTGCCAAGACAACAAAACTGGTTGTATAGCAACGTCAAATAAAATTACAATACATTTTATACAAGCTTTTAACTGTCCTTTAAAATTCATTTACATTATACACTGGTTTCTTTAGCAATGCCAACCTGACCCGTTTTCTTTATTGAAAGAATATTCAGCCTTTTAATGTTAGTAGGGAGACCATTGAAAATATTAAGCTCTACAACCTCAAACGAATTTTGCATTTTAGTATACTTACATTTACTATTATATCTAGTTGGATAATTAAGAACTGAAGAGCATTCGTATGATTATGAATGTTTCTTTTTCACAAACAGAAGACAGTCAAGTATAAACATTAATGGCAAGGTAAGAATTCCTAATTAATTGTATAAACAATGGTTTCCAATGTGTTCTGGGTTAAATACCACACATAATTCGTGGGGCCCTTTTCCGAAGCCTGAACAATTTATTGGCAGAGGGATGATTACCCCACAATAGTGTACCATAACTTAAATAACTGTGTATACATCCATAATACCTATACTTCAAAAAGCGAGTAAAGTGAAATGAGGTTTTTCATCTTACGAAGAATAAAAATACCTTTGCTCAACTTATTAGAAACATATGCGATATGTGTATGCTAGTCCAAGCAAGCATCGAGATAAATACCAAGAAACTTGGCTGAAACGTCAGAAGTTGAACCAGATGCGTTTGCATTAAATGTTAAGTCAAGTGTTTTGTTAGTGTTATTAAGAGCAAGGTTTCAATTTAGACTAGAACTATTATTCAAGGACAGATTAATAGCAACGTCGGCATGTAGGTAACCGTCCAGGCATTCATCCCAAATATTGCATTTGTAAAAATATATTCAAAACAACAAATTTTACAATTCAACTTAAGGAATTGTCCATTAATGTCTCTCTTTAAAACTTTTTATAATGATCTAATACGGGTTTTAAAACTTATAAGTAGTCTCTTTACAATGCTCATTGATTAATTATTCAGCAATTTCTAGCATTAATTTTAAATTTCACATCTTGTTAATGTCTTATTATCAAATCGTTGAAGCATCATTGATAGTTTCAAAAGTATAAAAACAGTGCATTTGGAAGTTTAAATTCAGGAACGATATTCCTTAAAATTTTGAGCAAATGTAAAATGCAGAGCTGCTCAAACACTGAAACCTTTAGCCAATTTGAGGATAACGTGGGAAAAATTCAAACAGACTTTGAAGCAGCATTCACAATGATTTAAACAGCCACATGAACCGTTGTATACAACATAAATTAAAAATAAAAATAAAGAAACATGTCGTGACTTCAAAGTATTAGGTATAAATGTAAAATTAGCTTAAAAGTCAAATGTTTATTTTGGTGACGACGGAGTTTCACAGATATTGCCATAATTAGTTAAAGTTTAATGAACACCAAGTTACATTCTGGAAAATTGTGATCGGAATATTTTTACCTGAGAGAATACCACGAAAATGATGCTGGAGATACCGCGGCTCAAATACAGTACCAAACCCGGGAATCGAGACCGGTACTCTCGGAATGATGGTTGAAAGAGCACCGTTACGTTGCGCGCTGAGTGAGAAATTAAATATTTACCTAGAAAATTCTTCAACTATCATATTCCCTTATATATATTTTTCCACAATCAAAATTAACAATTTCGTATTATTGCTTTCGAATATTATCCATACATATATGCACAAATGTGACAAAGAAGTTAAATGCGCATTTGTGTATTTTATCTTCAGGTGTAGTGCAGAGAATTAGTATGCAAAAATTGATTTTCTGTTTTTATGTTACATTAATATTTATTAATATTAGTTTGTCTTGATTTTAATTATTGTGCTGCACGCCTAATAACATAGTTTCTCGTGTGTGCATGTTTGTTAAAAATATATGCTTCAAAATTATTTATTGTAGAAGGCTATAATTTGGTTTAAAGTATAGTGGAGAACTCCAATGCATTACACAGTCTGTAAAACCTCCGTTCCTGTTTATTTCTGCCTTTTATATGTTTATTTTATTCTTTAAATAAAAGTTTAAATTAATTGCGCGTAGTCGGATTTAAATGTAATTTTTGAAAAAGTCGATGCTTTTAAATAACTGACGCTGATTGCTAAAACCTTATATTTAATTTATAAAATGTATAACATACTAAAAACTCTAAAAATATTTACAATTTCCTTACTTACATACCTCTACGACTAAAATAAATACTCAAACGAAATTCCATCAACAGACACATTTATCTATTTTAATTTATTTGTGTATTGTATTTACTGTAAATTTATACACAAAAAAGAAATAATAGTTGTTAATTTATAGCATCCTTTGACAGACAATATCTAATTTTTAGGAGGTTTCATCAAAAGAAGCTGATACATAAAGCGTAATATATTAAAACTAAAAAAGTTAAACAATTAAAAATTAAATTGATGTTTATGACAGTAAAAATAAACGTTACGGGGTTCATTTGAGTTATACATAAGACTATCGGTGTGTATACGGAGAAAGCTCTATTGTAATATCTTGATTAATTTCAGAGGGAGTATATCTTCCATAATAATAGAACATTAATATCCTCGTTTTTAGTTGTGTTTAATGCCCGTTCTCACTGCATACGGCTCCACAGGCGGTAGACACTGATGATACATACAATGAAATGATAATTGGGAAAGGAATTTTGGAAAGGAAACATTCCAGACTAAGTTTAGGGTACCTTCCCGGCATTTGCCAGTTATGAGGACTGAGAAAAACCTGGAAAAAGTCTGAGTCAGGGAGGACGGTTTTGGCAGGATTTGAACCGCGGACCTCCTGCTCACGAATCCGTTTCTTAATGATTTCGGCCACCCGTGTAGGTACATTAATATCCATGTGCGTATTTCAGGTGCTCTTAAATTAGCTTCCCTTCTCATTTTACTTCTGTTACATCTTTACAGCGTTTAAAGCATTCCAGAAGTTCGCGGGTTTATCCAATTTCTTCAAATTTTAACATATTCTTATTTTAACATTAATGAAGAGATTTACCGCGTTAGATTTGTATATGCTTAATATTTTCTAACGATATACTTAAATTAGTAAAATGAACAAAATATGTAAGTGCTAGTAATGTATGGATTTCAACAAATTATTTACAACCAGCATGCAGATTTAAAAAAATAAGCGTTATAATGAAAAAGAACAAAAATCAATATATAAGGTAAAAATACATTGCGCGATGCACGTCCTGTACGTTCTTGTCTGCAATCACAGAAAGTCAGGAGCAGTCATGACAACATTCTCCAGAGCTAGCCGACTTAAGGGCAAACTTAAATGAGATAAGGAATACCTGTATCAAATGCGTATAAACACGGACGCTTTATCGTGAAAATAGGGTACTTCAAAATCCTAATAGTGCCCAAAATAAAACCCAAGTAATGAGACCAAAGCTATAAAGACAGATCAGAGGACAGACATGGATAAACCAGAGCACACAGACACACTCCAAAGGAAGAAGAAAACAAAGTTAGTCGCAGATGACTATCACAAGATGGCAATACATCGTTAGCAGAGAAGGGTTTAAATACCTAACTAATTCTATCCGCTTGCATGTATTCAGCTTTTGGAATGTGTTTCCTTATTTGGGATTTTCCTCCGTCTTGAGGCAGGGATTTTGGCTAAGCCTAGATGTATTTGAATTCAGGGCTCAAAAAGTGTTTCTGCGCAGAGAGAAACGAATACCTGAGAATATGAATGTGTGACTGGTACGATAATGCTGAAATAAAACAAATAATGTAATGGCATGTTTTAATTGTTGACCTTTCATATGTTATACAATACGATTTTTTCGTCGTGACAGGCTTATATATGCACAGTAGTTGGACAAGTCCATTTATCTTCTGGGAGGGGTGTCGGTTCAGTTGTAACAGAGCAGCAGGCGCGTACACAACATGAGATAAGGTGACATCACCAAGGTTCCGAGTGAGTGTTCCATGCAAGGGGAATACTGTCAGCCGTTCTCCTCCCACCCTAGACTACCTTCTCCTCCTCTGCGTTTTTGCCTTTTCACGACGAAAAATCGACCTTTTCGGAATTTAAAACAGTCCTTTGCTGTATAACGCTTTTACGTCGATACTTCCCAGTATAAATTAGTATTCATTTAAATGCAATTACATTTTAAAAAACCAATTAAATATTGAAGGGTAGCATACACATTGGAGTCATTTGCATTTTAGGTTTCAAATGTTGTCTCCAGTCATTCCCACTTTGAAAGCCAACCCATGTTATAATAATTAAATTTGATAAAGTATTCACTTGTCTATAACCATCATTAATTTTTCTCAAATGTCTTGTTTTGTGTAACTCCCTGGCAGTCTAAACCCATTTAATTCAGATTAACTCAGCTTGTGGTAGGATGCAAACAATTTTGATCAGATTCCTGCAGTTACCTAATTAAGTGGACAAAATTGAATGTTTTAAAATATATGCTTCAACTTCTACTAAGCAATAATACGGCTTATTGCCGAACTGCTGGCCAAGCTTATTTTACAGTTTCCTCTATTACAATTAATATGCTTACCTTCTAGGATTATTCTTTTCCCCAATTCTTGAATGTTTTCACGTGTATAAAAGTAAGCAACTAAATTTTGTTCTTTGCTAAAGGTTAGATGACATTATTTACTAATTTAATAACCAAACATAGCTATTAGAGTAAAGGCCCAATGTCTTGTAGTTTTATTTTCTTCAGCTTAATAAACGTAACAGTTCAATTATAAGCTGGAAAAAAATGAAATTGAGTTTTATTTATGGGCGCTCTTTAACTGCTGTGGTCCTTAGCGTCCCATTCTATATTGGGCGTGAAAGACCGGCAATTTCGCTCAGAGGCCTTTTTACCAGGCTTGAAGTTCTTTTACGTGCCGTAAATCTACGACGCTGTACCACCAGCTTTACTTCCCTTCCGAAGGAAGCTATGCTAAGGATGTTGATTCCGTAAAAAATCCATCGCCCTCCGCCAAGTTTGAACCCGCGACCTCGGGGACTAGAGGATAGCATGGTAACCACTACACCACGGAGGACGACAATTATATAAAACATAATATACGAGAAAAAATAAATAAAATGTGTAAACAACTGAATAATACTTCAGTTCATAGGAGCGTCACTTGAAATCTCAAAATGTGGTGTCTGGCCATGAGGAAATGAAATCTAACATTCAAATAAAACTGTTTTTATTCTGATCTTCAGTATTAAATTTCCGTGTTGACTAAATTAAATGTTAATAAATAATGATTTCCACTGGTAAGTTTTGAATCGAAAACTTGGCAAATGTTATAAACTATCGGTATTTTTGAAATGGCACACAATTACTTGCGGATTCATGAGTCGCTTTTGCACTTGAAACCAAAAATGCCTTAAGTTCTCCCCCTTTCATCGTCATTTCAGTGATCATCATAATCAACAGATATGACACATACCCGGAAAGAAACCACCAGTGATCGAGTTAAATAAAATATGTAATGTGTTATAATTAAAAACTGTTAATGCGATACTAAGTAAATGTATTTATTTTAGGCCATATAGTTACCAGATCATTTTTTTCTTGTTTTGATGTCTACCATTGTTTCTCAGAGTATGAGAGCTTATTTTTAACACATAGTATACAGTAAGATCTTATACAATCGCTGTATATCACATGTATGGGCTAGTAGAGCTTTTAGTGAAATTGTAGTGTTTAGAAATGTTTGTTTTTTTATACCTCAACAACACCGCCTTGCTGAAAGTTTAAGCTAGCATTGCACTGAGTAAGCTTCATTTCGGCTCCTGGTTTGTACTTGCGTCGTTTTATGTCACTTCATCCATAGTTTATCTTGAAGAAAACAATTTTACGGTAATTGCGAAAGGAGATAACTGGGATTATCTGTGTATTTGTTTTTAGGTTTATGTGTATATGCCAGCTGAATTTGAAAGGGAAGAGAAAAAGACATCTAAACGAACAGGAAAACTCCTTATCTCCAGCGTCTGAATTAAATAAGAAAACTTGATCTTGAAATGGGATTTTGCTGTTGCGGTGAAATGATGAAAATTTTGCTGAAATAATATTGGACACTGTGTGCAGCCTCGCTTCTTGCTCATTCGGTCACTATAAAATCTTAACTATAGTGAGGGTAGTGTACGAAAAACAAATTAATGAAGACGTGCTTTGTTGATGCTATACCGAATATATTTTCAGGGTTAGTTCTTTTACATAGTTACCTCTTTTCCTATCTTCTTATCTTTGCTTTTTGATAGGTACTATTATTTAAATATCTCTTCTGTATTCGCGGTATATAGTTGCTTAATTCCTCGCGTGGCGATGTTTCATTGTTTTGTTCACTATCTGTCACGTATGTGTGAATTACGCTGAACTAAAACACATTTCACTTCTTTATAATGTATTTCTTGGCGTCCGTTCAATTACTATTTACCTTAAATTTATCTTTGCGTAACTTTGAATTTGCATCGCGTTACTCTTATCGCGGTTCTGAATATATCTAATTGTTCTCAAACTTTCCCTACGACGCGTTTAAATGTTTGCTAGAATAAATGCTAAAACGTATCCTGCATGTTTCGCATCTTCCATAGAACTGCTCTAGTTCTGTCGTTGTGAACGACACAAAACAGTACGTCCAATGATAAAAGTTGAATAAAAACAGAACCTATTTCTTATTGCCGTAAGGCAACTGGGAATAACAAATATTAAAAAATACGTTTAATTGCTTTTTACAATTTGCTTATCTTCAAAATGTTAGCTTTAAAGTAATATATTACACTTATTTTAAATCAGTTTAGTTTAAAGTATTTTTAAAACAGTGATTTTAAGAAAAACATGTAAATATGAAAAATGTTTGAAGTTCAATGTTGAATAACTTTTTCTAAAAAAGAAGCTTACATTGGGACTTTTTCTTTAAGACATTTTCCCCTTTTGTATGCTTGTATTGGTAGTTGAAATTAAAATATTTGGGGCTTGTACAGAACCTGGAATGTATTAGAAGCTCAGTGAACTATATATATGCATTGTTTACTTTATATACATTTTTCTCGAAACTAAACTTTATCTCTGCAAATTACCCATTTCATTAGGAACCATTGAACCTAAAATGATGAAACTTGGAACATAAATTGCTCATATAATTTTGCAACTTTTAACACAAGATTAATTTCATAAACTAATTAGAGGAGATTTTATCACTAAAAGTTTGAATAAATTTGTGTTAACAATTACAAAAATAATTTAAAAATTAAACATAACACAATACAATATCCCTGTGTCTATTTCATTATTAAGGTTTCTTTAAAATGAGATATAAGCTTTGGCCAACAGATAATGAGAAAATGGGACATTAAGATTCTAATTTTAACATTAATAAGCTTCCCATTCCCCTTAACTTAATACATTAAACAATGGCTAACGTAAATATTTTCACTCATTATTCCAGTTGCAAGTAAATATACTTACACTTTCAGACGTTTTTAGCTCGCTGTCCATTGGATTTTAAGCAATTGTATGGATAAAACACGATACTTCAGCTTTTTATAATTAACAAATTCATTCAACATGAGGATGAATACAAATATCAATACATAAATAATAAATCACAAATATAACACAGAGATAGGTACATGCACGTGCCCAGTTTGTAGCACAGAAATTAATTAAAGAAGTTAATTACATTTTAGCATACCGCAGTTCTTTAACTATACTTTTTAGTAAATTAAAACAGCGTCACAACTAGGGCTAGGATTTTTATGGCCTAAAAGTCACCATGATATTCAAAATCAGCGCTGTTATTACCTAAAATTTACAAAAATATACACGGGAACATAAAAAATATGTACTAGTAATATTATGAGGTAAAATTTCAGTTGCCATATATATTAAGTCAGTTTATGACAATGAACTATTTATTTAAGAACAAAACGCACTAAGAAGCAAACCAAACTATGGCATTTGATACTGTAGTATGATTTTTATTTTATTAAAATTATCAGTACATAAGTGATGCATGCTGTGATTTTTTCGCATGCTTCTTTTTACTTCAGTTTATGAGACCTGAGTTGCAATATATAATGCATATCTTACGTGCAAATTTGGAAACAAAAAATATGTTCTATTGTCAGCTAAAAAAGCCTTTTACTTCGAAAAAACTTATTTCTACTTCGGCTGATAACTCAAATAAACACAGGAGACAGAAATTGCACGATAAAAACTCTTCACATCTTGAAGGAGTGAAAATATGACAAAGATGACCATTTATTTACTAAAATATGCTGTATCAGAAAGAAATGACCATATATGCATAACTATTACCTGCTGAATAAATTAGTATAATTAATTTGATTAGTTTTTCATAACTATATATATATATATATATATGTGTGTGTGTGTGTGTTTTTAAGGAATATATCAGTCTTGCCAAACAGTATATGCTCCATCAGTCCTAGTTCTAATAATTAATATGGAAGTTTGTTTTGTTTTGTTTAACATGGAAGTAATTAATCCTTTCGGAGCTTAATAAGACACTGTTTCTTTCGAATTTACATAAACCGTCTCAACCCCAACGTACGATTAGACGGGGTGATTCATATTTAGAGTTTTGATAACTTCGCAAAAAGACTTCTGAAACCACTTTATGCAGTTTGGTGCGGTAGTTTTGAGGGAGGAGATGCTATATCATAATTGATGTTGGAGCTGTGCTGATTCATTCAATGCAGCTGTTGCACCGTGGTGTTTTGTGAATTGCACAAGATTAAACGTAATGTCTGGCCCTTTTTATTTGATAAACTCAAGGTAAAAGGGTAATGAAGGTAAGCGAAAATAAACATTTTGTTGTTGTCTTTTTATTGATTCACATCACTTTATAATATAACATAAGCTTTTTAACCCTCAAATCTGCCGTGCTCATTTCAAGCAGCAACTTCTATTTTGTTTATTTCTGAATTAGAATGTTCCACAAGTAAACGTTTGGTTTTCCTCTTTTCAAACGTTCATCATAGAATTATCTCGCTTTCCACGTGCACCGAATCTGTTGCCATGTTTTCCAGAAATGGACTGCGTACTGCAGAGCTCGTGTGCAGCGTCGAGTTGAAATGATTCATCACGTGGTTACGATGATTAACTGAGGGTGACTTCCCTTGATATGTTTTTTCTTTCTATTTACTTTGAATTTTCTCTTATCTTGGTATGGTTTCTCGGACGATGTTAGGAGCTGTGTTCTGTTCCCCTTTGGTTTGCTAGGGCTTCTTTTTTTCCCTTTAGAGACGGTAGCAAATGCTGAAAGCGTACCTCAAACAAAGAAAGGGAAGCTTACCGAGTCGAATGATTTGTGTGACGTGAATGGACATTTTGATATGGGATAATCTGGATTTAGCGTCTTCTTTCGTCCACAAATATAAAGTCTTTCTTCTATATTTACACATGCATGTCAAAAATAAGCATTATAGCTTTGCATTTTAAGGATACTCATCTTCGAAAAAATTCTAAAAATTGTCAACTTTCATAAATATGGATTTTAGTGTTATTAAACGCTACAAACCTTCTACTTATGTAGACTTTATAGTTGTACGATCTTTTAAAGCATGCCATGTAGCGATATAAATGCCTGACTGTAAGACTGACTTTCTATTAATTGCAGTAAAAACCATTAAGTCTTGCTTACGTTAAAATAAAGAAACCTTCATGAGAGGCTCCAGGAATTTTCAAATAATGAATTGGCTGCAGAGGAGCAGAAATAGACGAAGGAAGACCTGCATGTACACTAAATGATTTTTAAACAGCATAAGGTCAGAAAACATTATTTTTTAATTCTCTTTTCTCGGGATTTCATTCTTCGGCTCATTCTCATTTTCAAACTGTTCCAGACGATGTACTTTTCGGTATAAATCAATGAAATGTTGTATACATCCCTGAAAATAATACAACAAAATGTGATGAGATGAATTTTTGTTAACATGCTTAGTTGCAACTTTATTAACCAATAATATTAATATACTATATAAACTTTTATTCAAAAAATTGAAGTTTCATATTTAATATCGATTTTCTCCCAAACTAGTGGGATAATTATAAATTCATCTCTAGAATTTGTTAATGTACTCACTATTAAAGAGTCTAGTTACAAAATGTTAAGTTTTGAAAAATAATTGCATTATGTGAGGAAGCAGTTTTTGAAAACAGTAAAAAAAAGGATCTCTAGAATTAATTTTAAAATATGCATGAAATTTGGTGTAAATGGTATACATTAAACCCTGATTTCTATATTAAAAGTCCAAATGAATTCGACCTGAAATTGTGGATTTTAGTAATTTCACACATGGCTATCATTAAGGTTCCCTCCCACACACACATACAGCACTTTCTAGGGTACTGCCTTCAAATTTATAACCAAATAGTAAAGTTAAACATAATAAGGGATGAAGTAGAAGTAAAAAAAAAAAAACACTAACATTTAAGAAAACTTAAAATCTGCTGCTACTTAGGTTACAGCAGATGATTTGCTCAAAAGCGGCATAAAACTTTTATTATTTTACTGCTTTCCCTCCTCTCTGATTAGAAGTTCGAAAGCGTTATGCCAAATAGAACATCACTTTCAATTGCGTATTCAGGATCAACCTGTTTCATTCTCTGGTTCGTTTCACTCTTACTTGCCCCACGTTGTATCGTATTGCTAAACGTAAATCAAATAGGTCTGGTGTTGATTTGAGAGGCCGCAGATTCTTTTAAATTATGGAAAGAAACTATCTGTGAACTATGAGATGCGTGACTTTTGGCACCATCTTAACCCTAGATTGGGCACGTTAAAAGGCCACATCGATAGGCAGCTGAGACCTATAAGGATTACACATAATTTTAAAATGAGATTGTTAAAATAAAGCGTGTAAATAATGTTCTAGTTAACATTGCACTTTAATTTCTTGTTTCAAGAGTACCAATATGTACATTCTAGTTAAGAATTATAAAAGGAAATCAGTGATTTATTACTATAGTAAAACAACCAATATTATTATATTACCATTCTATCATTTATTACTAACAAATACAACACACAAAGCTAAATATTTTATTTTTCCTTGAAATCTCTAAATTCATATTTAAGTTATTATAAAACTTGTATGTGTTAACCTGCTTTTTTAAACATTTTGTTAGACAGATTGTAGTGTATTTTTCAGAGTTCTCCTTTAGGACAAGATCTGCCTGGAATACTATTTATCGATGGAATTTTCAATCTTTTTGGGATTTCATTACGCCACCCTATACCATTCTTCTGAGTCGGTCATGTGATCAACCCATTACTTACAATGTATCTTGAATTTCCAATTCATCTCTACTGTCATCTTCTTCATACTCTTCTTTCTGCGTTATGTTTACTTTCTTCATCGCTGCTTGACGATAAAGCATTCGTCTTCACTAACATCAGAAGTGTGACAATCATTTTTACTCGGCTCATCGAGTATATTATATAAAATGCGCTTCGCCTAGTCATTAATAACTCTTTTTCCATCTTTATCATGTCACTAATATTCTCCCTTAAGTTACTAAGAAATACTTTTCAGGAGGAAACCACTTTATTGGTAGCAAAGATGAGGCAAACTTAATGTTTAACAAAATAAAGCAGTATTAACAAAAATGTTCAGCAATATATTATTTCTAAAATACAACATGTATTTTAATTCCACAGACATGCCAAACATATTCATAAAATTAAAGTCTTCAAAAACTTAAGTGTCCATCCAAGATATTTTAACAACGTAGACAATTTTATGAGTATAATTCTTTTAGATATAATAAGTAATTAATATATATATATATATATTTCCATTATTATTTACATATAAAAAACATCGTGACGTCTCGAAAGACCCCCCTCCCCCGTACCCATCCTAAGATTGACTACTTTTTGTTTTATGTGAACTGATTTCTGAATTCCGTGAATATCTGTAGATAAACTTTGCTGTTCACATTGTTTAGAAAGACTGCTATAGCAGAAATTACCGTCCAGACATAGAAAGTATCCTTGGAATCTCATATGTATATATACAACTGTGAAAAGCTCATTGCGTTTTTTCCAAGTAATCTATTACCCAGTATTTTTAACTCAAAATGTGCATTGTCGAGCTGAGAATTACTTATTTACAAATTTAAGATAACTGGGAAGAGTAGCGTTTCGGGAATCGCGAACTCTGAATTTTAGTTCACATGTACTCTAAATTCCTCTGGAAAGCAAACTGAAATAGCTTGTCAGTTTCAGAAGCAATTATGAGCAATATAGGCTTCAGTTTTTATAACGACAATGCATGTGGTTTGTTTAAAGGTGGTTTTTATAATAAAACAGAAAAATGACTAAAAGTAATAAGACATTTAGGAATATATTGTCTGGAGTTCCCCTAATTTAAGACAAAATTCCATGTTTCCTTAATCTAGCTTATTACACTGAACCAGAAATATTGATGTAAATCACTCAGAGGTTCTCTTTTGTGTGTATAACCAAACACGTTGTGATAAATTCTGTTTAAAATTTTTAACCATAAATTGCAATATTTTCAACAATTCTAATAATAAAAACACAAATATTATTTCATGCCGTCAGTTACATGTAGGACAACTGGAATAATAGAACGGGTTTTAAGGAGACGCCCAGTTATTTAAACCGTGTTTCATAATAATAAACAGCTACATTTATATGATGGAAATTATTAAATTACATAAAGTATTCTGGCCAAATAACATCCCTGTTCGCTGTGATGCTCTTGATAATTTCCTTATTTTTCCAGTTATTTCCAGTAAACCAGTATTGTTAATCTTGATAGCTTACCTTACTGTAGTTATTTTTGGTTCATAGTTGTGTTTATTTGGATTGAATGCTGTTCACCGAAACTAGCAGCTGTAAGCCTTTCTTCGATTTTAAAGTGTTCCATAAATTCGTGCAAGAGTCACAACATGTTTAGCATAACTTTTAAGCAGTTGTAATTATATGTTTATTGTATATATTATAAAGAACCGTATTTACGTGTTTACATAGAGACTAATGTCAGTTGTTTACAAAGACTCTAAAGTAAAAACAGTATACTGTTTCATATATTCATTTACAGAACAACTGGTCTTCTTAGAAAGGTAATTTTAAGAGATATTGAAAGGACTGGCGGTCATTAACTAAAGCCTTTAAGTTAAGAAGAAGAGTATTATTATCATCATTATCATCATCATCATCATCATCACCGTCACGGATTGAGCCAGTAGGCCCATTTGGACCCCATTAGAACTCCTATCTCCATCGAAGTCTAGTAGTACGTTAAACACTTCTCTTTCCTTTTGGAGGCATACTGCAAAACGCTCTTCGGAATTCGGCAATCCTCCATTCTTTCTAAATGTTCCATTCATCTATTTCTTTGACTTATTAACCTTTGTATTATCGCCTCTAATCCTAATTCCTCTCTAATGTCTTCGCTTCTCTTGTGCTGTAATAGAGAATATCCAGCTATCGATCTCAGAAATATCATTTCACCAAAACCGTTAACGAACACTTCCTTAAATTCCGCAACATTTCATGAGGCCAGCAACTGTTTTTGCAGGGGAGCAAATTGGTTAATGTATTTAACGCAGCCAAAATTGAAATTTTCGGAATGAGCAAATCTTTTTCTTGAGCTTACTGTAGACCATATATTCTGAGAGTAAAATATCCTACAAATTTTCAGCATTTAATGTTTTATAGATGTGAGAGTAGTCGTTTTTAACGAATTTTTCATATTTTGCCAAAAATTATTGTATGCACTGTTGTATCTTTTTCCCAGTATATAGAACTTTTTTCTTTTTCGTTTAAAAACAAATCATAGAGTTTGGAGATTCATTCGTTTATAAAAGAATATTACTTATCATTTTTACAAGCACAAATCATCTTATAAGAAGTACAAATGAAAGAAATAAAAAATAAGCTATAAGGCTATAAGATATTAAGTTTAATGCACTAGCTTTTAAGTAAGGAGTTTTAATACAGCTCCTAAAAATTTCATTGAAGTCAAACAATAACTCTTAAGAAATATTTTCTGCATCAGGAAATTCTGAAAGTAATGTCGAGAAACAGAGGTTTAGAGATTTTGCTAACTACTTCAGGACATTGTAAGCATAAATGACATTCTTCAAAATAACCGATTTGCAGATTTTAAGTGTATTATAAAAGCTGAGCGTAAAGCAAAAGCTAACAAGTTTATTTTATTACGATTGAATCAGATTTGAACATTTCTATGCCACGGCCTTGGGCCACGAATCTTCAGCTTTCTGTGCAGGTTGTCCACCTCTAAGTAGACCTCTAAGTTAACGTGACGAGTTAGCTCCGTACGTGCATCAAATCTTTCTCACCTACTTGAGGTATCCCAGGGTGATATAAATTTCCTTTTTCCCAAAATAGCTTACCTTAAATGTGACTTGCAATACAGAAAGTATTTTTTACTTTTGGATTTGCAGTTAAGCAAACGATAAGATTCATTTATAACCGTAATTTTTCTTGCTATGTGTAGGGTAAGGCTCAAAGTTTGAATCAGATCTGAATCATTTTGAATCAAATCCGATTCACTTTCCAACCTTAATATATACACAACCAATTAACGAGCAATTAACACACACGCACACATATATAGGGTCAATTTATTTTTTTTTAAATGCGAGCCTACAACTAAGTTCAATTTAAATTAACCCTAAAAAGACCATCACAACTTCCTTCAAATAAAACACGACTAATGGCGTCTGCTTTCCCCCATAATACCAAGCAACTTTTATTCAAGACATTTCTTTCTAAAACGCTTGATTTTGGAGATATTGTACAGTCTCAACTTAAATGGTCCACCCTATATAAACCAAAATTTCCTCATGTCTTGCCTGGGAAAAGAAATAGTTGTTATAAATGGAAATCAAGGCAACATAACGCTCCATTTTATTTTCCAATTTCCGAGAATTAACATCACGGTAAATTAAAAAAAAAATATGTGCGTTCTACATCATTCCACTGGAAACCTTTATTAGTAGAAATACAACGGCCAAACGTTTAGCACCATAAGCAACATGTTTGTTCTAAATTGTCTAGTGCATTGTTTTTATTAAGAAGACTAAAAATTCTAATTCCTCCTAATTATCTAAGATCTGCTTAGTTTGCTGTTTTTCAGAATGTACTTTCTTGTGGATTACTTCTTTGGGGTAATGGTCCACACGATAATAAAGTTTTACTTATGAGAAGAGTGCGATTAGAATAACTTTATTACAAATTCATTTTATTAGGAACATTGTAAACTTATGTGTGAGCATAAGAAGTTATGACAGTCTCTTGCCTAAACATTTTACAGTTGGTCGTGCATATTAAAGACAACTTGTATTTTCTTACAAGGAAGAATGATATTCGCACCCACGGTACAAGGATAAATTCGAAGTTAAATGCTCCTAAATGTAGGCTCAGTAAAACTATGAATAACTTCGTAACAATGCCTATAAAGGTTACAAACAGATTACCGTTCCACGTTTTTAATCTGAGCAAGACTGCATTGAAACATACTAGGACTGGTTAGCTCACAAAAATACCATTCTATGACATTGATGAATATTTTAATGTAATATTCCTAATTTTTATAGCTTTAGTTTGTGTTATGACGATGCCAATTACTTGTTATTAATCAACATAAATATAAATCCAAATTGCTGACCGATCATAAAGTGAATCATTATGTACACATTTTGTAGGAAGGATTTGTTATTTTGCTTAATAATAATAATAATAATTTTATTACATATTAAACGCATGAACACAAACAGGCTCACAAAACTAATAATGGAGTTCAACGAAAATAGAAGTAAAGCACAAGTAGATACAATGAAGTGGATTGATGAAGTAAAAAATGACTTTTAAAATTGGCAGGAATTACGCAAGAAGTTATCCTGAACAGGGATGATATCTTTAGAATCAAGGTACATATGTAGTAAGTTGGCCAAGAGGACAAACCGAAGAAAATAATTGGAATTACATAGACGAGAGAAAGAAAGCTCAAGGTCAAAGAATGAGTGAACTATGAATTCAAAGCAAAACAAAGAAGCGTCTCTAAGTACTTTGCGTAGTCCTACATGGGCTCATTTGCAATCAAAATAAATAAATAATAAATTTACTTATTACTAGCGTCACAACGCATCTATTTATCCCACTTATGCAGTTAAAGCGTATAGGGGTAAAAGGAGTGAGGAAACGTGATAAAGCAGCCTCATTCCCGTGAATCAAACTTCGATCACAATTTTGCTCTAGGTTCATATATGCGACGTGGGTCTGCTGCGCACGACACCCCTAACACCAGACGGAAGATCCAACCAGTAGAACCTGGCACAGTGAAAGAAATATCAAACCGGCCTGTAGAAACCGGTGTGCGTGAAATAAGTCCATGAAAAGAGAAATTCTAGAAAAATTTCTTACCTACGCAACTGAATTGCTATAACCCTCTTGGTGAGAGTCAAATGTGGACGGCATACGAAGGGGAATGCAATATGTTCAACACAAAATTGGAACCGAGCGGTATGGCTCAGACGGTAACTCTGAGGTTTGAGGTCCCGGATTCGATTCCCGTTGGACCGCCCACTCTGATCTTGTAGCTTTTCTGTAATTTCCCAGGTGGTAGGCAAACGTTGGGACGGATTATACTACAACAAACTTTCCTGTCCCTCATTTTCTCTCATTACAATTTCTTTCATCTTTCGGAGTTGCTGGACCTGGCACATTAGTCAGTAGTGTGTAGTTAATACCGTGAAGAGAACCTTCTTCACGGCGCGGAACCTTCTGTGCGTCCGACAGTGAGGATAGGGGCGGCATCGAAGGGGCTTCCAGGATACTCAATCTGGAAACGATAGGAAACCCGCTGCGCTAGCCGCCGTCTGACCTGGCCACCCTTCGTACTCATGCACCTAATCCCTTCCTTCCGGAGGTTGAGTACGCGCAATAGGCCTAGGCTTGGCCGCGGTGCCGAAATTCTCCTCCGCTTCTTAGTCCTGAGCCAAACGGGGAATTTGTCCATCTTAAGTAACAAATGTCTCACATTTCCCAAAACCAAATTAGGAGTTCCGTAAATACCATTTGACACATGCCCATAATTTTGTCGAATATTACTGATCCTTTCATTTGATATTTCCGGAAGGATGTTACTGAGTCCCACAATTGTAAATTTCTGATCGGCTGAGGTTATAACCACATCTTATTGAGTCCGTTCATTAACGTTACTGGCATATTACCGGCATGACGGCGCAAATGAGTTTCATAGTTGACACTGGTTCCAAATTTCATACACACACACATATATATATATATATATATATATATCTTTCTTTTCCTAAAAGCTGTAATGTTTGGAGTTCATGAGCAAGCACCTTAAGTTCATCATTCACCAAATTGGGTATCTTAGAACAGAAGGTCTCAACTGTGCCAGATAAAATCTCACTTTCAGGATATCCACACGAGCTACATTAGTTTCCATTGTAAATGCACAAACACATCAGAAAAATAAAAAATTCTGATGTGTTACATTCATCTGATTTTCTGTACCCTGTATCGCTTATTAGTGGGTGTGCAAATTATTCTTACGAAAGTTTATCTTCCTCTACTTCATTTTAATCGATATAAACCTTTCCGGAAATAGCTGAGCTGCACATTCCGTTATAGATACAAAGGGAATAGCGATAGTTTTAGGACTAGACGCTATATGCTGGCCTTAAAATCCCATACTCTTTTCACGACATCGCGAGAAACAGCTGAAAGTCGACAGGACTTTAAGAATAAGTATTGAACAATTCGAGCAATTAATAAAACATATCTCTGAAATGGCCGATGCCGTAAAAAAAGTTATTTGGAATAAATTGTGTGTTTTAAAGACATCTACAGTTTTTGTGTAGTACGTTTTCGTCTATCACTTAGCGTTTACCAGTAATGCTAGATTATATAAATTTCCTTCCGAATGAAGAGGATTTCACAAGCTATTCCCAGAAAATTCAGGATTTACATTTTATCTCATGTAAATGTCTTTTATATGATGTTTTAACCAAAATCGTTATAGCCATTTTTTAGAAAATAAAAAAAATTGAAAAATGTTCCATGTAAAGGGTTGTTTGAGGTGAGGGGATTTTCTTGAAAACCTTCCTGTCGCATCTTTGAAAGGCACTGAACATAAATACCAAGCTTGGTATTTGTCCATCAGTTCGTTTTTGAGTTAAGCTGTTCACAGACACACACACACGAACATTTTTGTCTAAAACTGCTTTTTTGGATTAAATGAGCCCCAAAGCATGTATTCCCAGTGAAATCTCGATATCGAACTTTTGGGTGGAATCTTCCCTACCTACTAGGTAAGTACATGGTAGAAAAAGTAAAAACAGTATCAACGTCGCACTCCTCAATATGAAGCTCGCTGACGGAAACATCCGCTCAGTACGGGCGCCAACCAGTGTTGCCGACACCTCCTCGCAAATAATGGCTAGATGGTGTCTTTAAAAAGGCATTATGTAACAAAAAAAGGCTAGATATAATTGGCATCTAAAATTACTCACATTTTGTTTGCATAAGTTAAAGCTATTATCACAACTGATAAGACAATTCCACAGTATTTAAATATTGTGAAACAATTTATTTAATATAAAATTGTAATGGATTAAGGTATATTTTTGCTAAACACTAACACCGTACGATAGATATAGCTGATATTGATATATGAGATTTATTGAAATTCCTTAAGTAAAATATGCAAAAACTCACCAATTGTGTGTGTGTCAAAAATCGTACAGTTCGGGCGTATACTCCAGAAAGTCGACTTTGCAGCCTACTGCAACAGTTGAAGTGGATGGCCCAGCTGCGGATCCTGTATCTGTAGCGCTGGCTGAGTTTTTATCGATGTTTTGTAGCACATCTTTTGGAAGTTCGTAGTTCTTGCAACACTTTTTGTTCCTTCGCAAACCCGCACGTATTGTTAGGATTGAATCAAGTGTTTTTATGTTCATTTTATTTCTTTTCTTTGTTTTCACTTCGTTCATTTGGCTAAATAATCGCTCAACTTCGGCATTGGACCAAGGAAGTGAAAGAAGCATAATAGCAAATTTAGATAACTTGGCAAACGGGTTCAGCCCACTTGCGTCTTTATATTTTGATACTTCATTCCAAAACGAGATTGTATCGTTACTCTCAGACCATTTGACTGTAGTCAGATTTACCCACTGTAATTGAATTTTAGAAATGTCATTTGCTGGTAATAAAAACATTTCTGCAAGTAAGAGTAAAGGCTCTTTTATCACTTTTAAAGCATTTTCTACTGATATGGATGCAATCGTCTTGAGCGTTTCAACATTCTGAGGAAGCCTGTGTTGCAGCTCTTTTAATAGTTTGATAAGAAACCTCAAACAACGATCTCGGAGCTGTCGATCCTGCTCCGAAGACAATTTCAGAATTTTCATCTTGGTTTCAAATTCATAGCCGAGATAGGCATTTACGTCAACATACGCTGTCAACGCTGTCTTTCAAAGGATCTATGGGTCAGGTTGGTAAAACCAATTTTCTAGCAGTTGAATGGATAAGATTAGATAAATCATTTAACAGTTTTGTGGGATATGCTCTGTTCGATTCAAATGATTTATTTACGGCCTGAACTTCACAAAGAACTGGCTTCAAAAATAGTAAATAAGCATGCAAGGTTTCATCAGCATACATGTTGAACAGTAATTCTGCAGTGTAACATCGTTCTTTATGACGAGCCATTTCAAAGAAAGTTTTCAGTTCTAACCATTGATCCATGATTCTGCAGAGAGCTGTTTCAATGGATAGCCAGCGAGTATCACAAGCTCTGACAATTTTAAGAGGATCGTGACCATCGTTGATAGTCTGATATAGAAGTCTATACTCCTGCTGTCGGAGTGAAGAGTGACTAAACCAAGTATAGGTTTCTTTAATAAGAAACTCCAAATTTTCGAAATCTTTGAGTTTTTAAAAAATGGCTCTAATGATTTTGATTAAAATACCACATGTTTAAGGCCATTTACATGAAAAGTAAAATATATATCTTGAATTTTCTGGAAATAGCCTTTAAAGTCCTCTTAATTCGGAAGGAATTTTGTGCAATCTTATTGTTAAGCGATAGATGAAAACGTACTGTACAAAAATGTAGAACCCTTTAAAACACCTAATTTATTTCCGATAAACTTTTTGTGGCATTAACCACTTCCGGGTTATTCGTTATTATTATTATTATTATTATTATTATTATTATTATTATTATTTTGAAATGTTCAATATTTTGTCGGTTTTTACCTTCTTTACCGCTTATGTACTTAGTAGATAGAGAAGTACATATTGTATTCCACCCAAGAATTTGATACATAGATTTAAACGGAAATACATGTTTTAAGGCCCCCTGAATAAAAAAAAACATTGTTAGAAAAAGTGTTATGCTTGTGTGTTTGTGCACAGCATTACTCAATCAGTATCTTCCAAAGATGAGAAGATTTTCAAGAAAATCCTTCACCTCATACTAACCTTTACATCGGGCACCGGCAGGTACACTGCTTTTGAGCAAAGGGCAGCAGGCAGAGCCAAGAACCCGTCCGCCGGACAACGATAAATGAAGTCACAGCTGTGGACAGCTTGCCAATGCAGCGGGAAAATAAAACTGCTATGGTTCTTAGCGTCCCATTCTATATTGAGCGTGAAAGACCGGAAATTCTGCTCAGAGGCCTCTATATCAGGCTTGAAGTTCTTTTGCGTGCTGTAAATCTACGACACGGACTACCTGCTTTACTTCCCTTCCGAAGGAAGCCATGCTAAGGATTTTTACGCCCGAAAAACTCCAGTGGGGTTTCAAGGATATGATATCTCGCGTTCCTTGCTGATTTGACTTCGCATTTGAACGCACATAATGTATCTCTGCAAGGGAAACGATAGGTTATAACTCAAATGTGGGGTAAAATAAAAGCTTTCGAAATGAAACTTTAATTGTGGGACTTAAAGTACTTACAATGAATGTAAGTCGCCATTGGTGTATGACATCTCAATACAATTTGAGATCTCCTTGTGGTTTACCGGGAGAAATGCGAATCAGTTGGAGAATTTAATGTCGTGTCGGCATGTTGCCATGGTAGCTCAGTGGTTAGAGCAACCGGACGGAGACCGGGAGATCCGTGGTTCAAATCCCGGCTTTCTTGTGGGAAAGAACAATTAATTCCATTAATTGACCTAATAGTGGTTGCAACTATAAAGCCCGGGACTTAAAGTACTTACAATGAATGTAAGTCGCCATTGGGGTATGACATCTCAATACAATTTGAGATCTCCTTGTGGTTTACCGGGAGAAATGCGAATCAGTTGGAGAATTTAATGTCGTGTCGGCATGTTGCCATAGTAGCTCAGTGGTTAGAGCAACCGGACGGAGATCAGGAGATCCATGGTTCAAATCCCGGCTATCGCAATGAATTTTTCAGTCATCTGATTCTACCTTTCCAACCCTGTCCAACACACGGCTTGTGTGAAAGAACAATTAATTCCATCAACTTACAAATAACAATATTCCCGCTTTCCAAAGCTTGCCTCTCTTCTTCAAGTTGATGTTCAGTATGTGACTAAAGGGTATGCAGAAATTATTGCTATATTGCAGGAACAATATCAAATAGGATTCCAGATCATGGAAGGTCTAGAAACACAATTTGATATATTTCCTTCTCAGTAAATGTTGATTCAGTTCCTGTAAGCTTACAGTTAAAAATTAGTGACAGAGAACTGAAAGAGAAGTTTAATAACAAGGAGACTTGGTTGGTTTTTATCAATCTTTTTCTTTGTTTACGATTTCCTCACCTAAAATGCAGCTAAAACCTTGTGCGTATTTGATACAACTTATACGTGTGTGCAGCTCTTCTCCGGTTTGAAATTAAAAAGACGCCGACAGCAAAGTAACCTGTTTGATGAATATCTGAACGCCGTTCTGAGAATCAAGGCAGCACAAAATATCACCCTAAATATTCACAGGCTGGTCAAGGGAAAACTTAGCAACAAAAAATAAAACATTTAATTCTAGTACCAGTTTCATTTTATTCTATTCGATGATTGCTTTAAGTTACCTATACATTATTTCTAATTGGTTATATCTCAGATTGTTCTGTTTGTAATATCTGCCTTGGGTTTTGTATTCTGAAATATAATGTTGTTACGTTGTGCTGATCAGTTAAACGTGGAAACATCCCTTCTGTTTTATTCCTTCTGATTAAGTTAATATATATGTATAAAATAATTATAGTAATCAAATAGATAAACAGAGAGAAAACATTCTACTGTAAGAATAACGTAGAACTAGGTGTAATAAATGTTCAACAAATTGTAACAAATAACAGGGGGCCCAACCGCGCCGTATTTGACGTGTGCAAATAACACTACGTGCGCTAAGAGAGTTGCAGAACTCAACGGGGCAATTCCTAGTAAACACAAGTCAGTGGGGAACTGGCGCATTAGCATCCTAAAAACCCACCACTACCACTACTACTATTACTACAGGAGCAAAATTTCGAACACCTATTCAATGAGCGAAGTCAGCATAACAGTACCGTTAGACGATGATGATAATACGTGGGCTGATTGAAAAGTAACGCACAATAATTTTTTTTGCCTTGGTATTGCAACTGGAATTTTGCAATTTCACACAGATATAGTTTGAAGTTTTCACTACAGAGAGTATTTTTGTTTCATGTGCAGCTCTAGCGAGAGAAGCGCGAACTGATAGCGCGCATGTTACTGTCGTCCACGAGTGAAGAGCAGAGAGGTGTGGTTCGATATTTGTGGGCCAAAGGGCATAAACCGAGTCATATTCACAGGGACATGCCTGGCGTGTATGAGATGATTGTATGGACCGTAGCAATGTCTCCAGGTGGTGTGCATTCTTCCTAGAGTGCTGTGTGAACCTTAGTGATTCGCTACGCTCCAGGAGGCCGGTAACAGCTGCAACCCCTCAGAATGTCAGAGGCATTGAAGCGGCAATTTTGAACTACCGGCGTGTGCAACTGCGAACCTTATCGCAACAGTTCAACATTTCCTATGGTGCAGTGTACTATATTGTTCATGACACGTTGAAATTTCGTAAAGTTAGTGCTCGCAGGGTGCCTAAGAACCTGACAGACAACCACAAGGGCCAGCGAATGATGGCGAGCTTGGATCACCTAACGCGGTTCACCGCAGAAGGGCATGCCTTTCTGAAAGGAATGCCACTGGTGATGAGTCGTGGGCATACCACTACACGCCGGAAACCAAGCAGGCAAGTATGGAGTGGAAACACGCTGGTTCTCCAGTGAAGAAAAAATTCAAAGTGACTCAATCTGCTAGGAAAGTGCTTGTGATGGTGTTCTGGGATATGCATGGTGTTGTATTGATGGACTTTGCTGAACACGGGACCACTGTGAATGCTGCAGCCTACATAAAACTGTGGTGAAGTTGCGTCGTGTCCTTCGTGACAAACGCCACAACATGAATGCTGAGATGTCAAAATTCTTCATGACAATGCCCGCCCCCATGTTGCTGCTGCTCGTCAGAAAATCACCAAATTTGGTTGGGAGGTGCTCCAGCAACCACCATACAGTCCGGACCTTGCGCCGTCGGACTTTCATCTGTTTGGTCGCATGAAGAAATTCCTGGACGGCCAACGCAGCAGTCCACAGATGGCTACACTCCAAGGAAACGGACTTCTACGAACAGAGCATATTGAAACTGGTATCACGGTGGGAGAAATGTGTTGAGAAACTTGGTGAATATGTCGAAAAGTAGGTAAAAGGTTTAAGTTCATTTGTGATTTTTGTAGTTGTTTTAACCATTAAACTTTTTTGTAAAAAAATTATTGTGCGTTACTTTTCGATCCGCCCTCGTAGTAATAGTAACAATACCATTTCCAATAGCAAGCGATAAAATGGCAGTGAAACACTGCGCGCTCTCATGTTTGTTGCTTATAGTCGTAATGCTAGACAAGAACAACGTAAACACAATTTTAAAAATAGCTATGGGCGGATACGGATAGGCCAAATAAAGACATTTTAATTATTTGTAAGTCTAAAAAGTAAGTTTATTCTCTCAAAAATAAAGCCTGTGTAAACTGAAAATATTGTAAGACGTTTTCGTTTTACTTTTGTCTATCATCACGAATAGTACACTCTAGTGCAATAGTCGGTTTTTGGTCTATCATCACGGACTGTACACTCTATTGTAAGCCTGGGAAGCGCCTCTCAATGAGCGCGATCCACTCATCGTCTTTGCTCATAAGCAAGAGTCGTTGATAGAAGCTTGGTTGACCCCGTAGCTCAGTCAGTAGAGCACCTCCATGCTTTGCGAGAGGTCCCAGGTTTGATTCGCGGCTGGGGTGGGAAGTTTTCTCTAGCCAAGATTATTCCCTATCCTCCATAGAGTCTGGAAGTATGAATGAGAGAGAGTGAGTGTGTGTGTGATCTAATGATTAAAGCCCAAAGTTTACTAGGAACCCAAAGACAAGCGAATACGAGTTAACACCATTGCCTATAGGCAGTAATATATTCCAAAGGAAAAGGCCACAGAGAAGGCTCGTATGAATTCCGTGCGAACTACCTGGATGATACTTTTAACGGCCTGAGTTCTCCGACGCTGGTACCTGAGTGAAAATCTGCTAATTAGCTCGGCCGATTCAGTACAGTGTCTGTTATTGTTCTAGTCACACGTGTCAAGGGATATCAGGTGCGCCATTAAAAGGCCCATCCAGCGCACGGAATGGAAGTGGTTTACGGTGAAAAAGCAAACTGCTTTGTATGAGAGACGACCATAAATTGTACTTCTGAAAGAAGCTGAAGAATGAAATACAAGGTGGGTTTGCGTTAATAAGAGGTGTAAATCCTACATTAAATGATCACCTACGATGGACATAATCGAACGGGTGATCTTGCTCAATCACGAGAAAATTTTTGAGAGCATTTTAAACAGGCAGAAGACCTCAAATTCTTTGAAACGGTGAACAGCTGAGGATTTATCCACTAGACCAACCAAAATTATACATCAGGAGCTGAGGACTGGAGACGTAAGTACACTAACATCTACGGATACAAAATTTGTTAGAAATAACACCTCTGCAAAGAGGCTTCGACAGTACCCTAAGCAACCCAAAACTATGGATGAAACAAACAGCAGTCGAAGAGATGCAAATAATATGAAACACAGTTGAGGCATTCTTGTTATTTAATGACATTGAGAGCAAAATTATGGAATTTTCAACTGCAACAAATATTACTAAACTTTGTGGTTCCTCGCAAATTTATGGAGCTGGAATATTTAAACGCTATCCACCACATTTCTGCCAGCTGTTCACTCTGCACGCAGTTATAAATAATTTAAAAGTGCCATTCGTGTTCTGCTTATTGCCAAATAAAAGTAAGCAGTCTTGCAAGCAAATGTTGCAAAACATAATTAACGAAAGTGCGTCTTTTGGCCTAAGCTTAAAGCCGAAGGAAGTATTCGTAGATTTCGAAATTGCCATTCATAATGCTGTGCAAGAGATGTTGCCTGAGTCTGAAACTCGTAGATGCGGCTTTCATCTCAGAGTTGGTGCCGAAAAATACAAGCAAAAGGTCTCACTAGAAAATACAACGAAGACGAAGTCAACACATTCTTGAAATGCTTTTTGGTCTACCATTTTTAAGTCCAGAAAAAGATGACACGTGTTTCGTTGAGGATCTTATGGCAATACAACCACAACAGAAATATGTTCAGAGTTTCACTGACTATATACTGAAACCTTCTTCAGCGAAGAAAGCACCTTTTTCCGCCCAAGATTTGGGCAAAAAATGACGCCTCAATCAATAGAACGGCAAACGGATGCGAAGCGTTCCATTCAAAACTGAACAAGATGTTTTCCATTGCACATCCAAACATATTTATATTTGCAGATGTTTTGAAGGGCATCCAGTTTGAAGTGTATACCGGGTGAGTCTTCTTAGCTTGCAGATTGAGAAGATATGCAGTCCCAGCATTGTACAGGCTATGCCGTTAATACTGTCCACTACCTCGCGTCGTATCAATTTCGGCCGAAATGACTGTTTTGCACCTCTGTGCGTACAGTGACTTGCACTCGCAGCACAGTAATGTGCGCGTTGGCCTTCAGTGGTAAACGTCCCAGGTTCAAATACTGCCACTTGAAGGTAGTTTTTATGTTTAGTAAATTTAACGAGAACTGACAGTTTGGCATGGAAGTGTCGTTTCACTTAATTAGTTTAATTATACGAATTTCATTAAAACACAAATTGTTACTTGTTAGAATATGCTTTAATGAACATCATAAATAAATACAAGAAATGAATAAAAAAATTCATTTACTCGCAGGCGAGATTTGATTGTCCGACCTACAGCATGATTTTCCAGGATATTAACCACTGCGCCACTAGAGCATGATAGCAACACGCCCCACCGTAGTCCTAATCACCGGGTTGATGAATGCGGTGTCAGCACCTGGATTTCGTATCGTCTGTAAAATACAGGGTTGCCTAGTTACCAATCCGCAGGATGACTCACGCGGTATATATACGACCAAAAGTCCATCAAAGGAACAAAGGTGCCATTATAAAGGAAAGCTTCCTGAGAGAACAGATGCTGCTATACCAAAATGGTCGAAAAACGAGGATGGAGTTCTTAAAATCAGTGTCGCTCAAGTTTCTCCCAGACTGCAAATACTAATGCCAAGCTAACAAAACACTAAAACTGTTGCTAAAATAAACGTATGATAAAGTTTAAAGCTGGTTCAAATTTTATAAAGTTTTAATACTAAATTGTAATAAATGGGAAGCTAAGCAATCAACCTCCACGTGATGCCTTCTAGGTAACACTAATAGGCTGCAAAGAAAAACGGACAATGGAATTGATTGATAAATTTCCAGGTAGCTCGCACCCAACTCAGGCGTACGCTTCAGGTAGCCCGCACGGAACTTGGGCGGTTTTAGGGATCTCGCACGGAAATCAGGATAAGTGACCAACAAAACCACTGTAATTAAAGGCGGAGTATACATAAAACTTAAAAAAAAGAAGAAGAAGCTCGCTCACGCTAAATTCGCCAGCTCCCCACTGACCTGTGTTTACTCGGAATTGCCCCGTTGAAATCTGCAACTCTTTTAACCCACGAAGGGATATCTACAACACAACAAATAAAATGTACAAGCTGAATTTTTTGAGAATAGCCTGTGAAGCCCTGTTAACTCGGGAGGAATTTTGAAAAATCTTGTATAACCGGTATACGTTAAGCGATTGAAGAAATCGTGCTTCACAAAAAATGTACATCTCTTTAAAACACACAATTTATTTCAAATAACTTTTGTGTCACTTAATCCATTTCCAAGTTATCCGTTTTTAATGGTTCGAATTGTTCAATACTTGGTCATTCTTTTCGAGTCCTATCGATTTTCAGTTGTTTCTCGCGACTACATGGAAAGAGTATGGAACTTTCAGGCTAGCATAGAGCGCCCAGTTCTTAAACATTTGACTATCGCTGTTCCCTTTGTATCTATAACGAAATGTGTAATATAGCTATTTCTAAAAAATAAGCTTTCGTAAGAATAGTTTGTATAATCTACTAATAAACGATAAATGGTAAAGAAGTCATGTGAATGTAACATCAGATTTTTTAAAAATGCTCTTGCTTTCAGTTGTTTTCTCGCGATCTCATGGAAAGAGTATGGAAATGTAAAGCCAGCACATAGCGCCCCGCCTTTAAACATCTGACCGTCGATTTTTTTTTTTTTTTAAAGTTCCCTTGTCGTTCCCAGTTTATACCACTGTGTTTTACTGTTTTATACCGCTTATTTCCGTAACACACATACACACAGAAACACCCATGCCCGTGGCGGGACTCGAACCCGCGGTCGATTCGGCTTCCTCTATTCCCCATTGTACGTACAACGAAATGTGTAATGAAACTATTTCTGCAAAGGTTTATCTCGATTAACATGAAGTAGATATAAAATTAAACTTTCTTAAGTATAGTTTGTAAAAGCTATATTAAAATGATAGTGTGTAGGAAACGTTATGTGATGGTAACGCATCAAATTATTTTTTAAGTGTTCCACGCCCGTGCTTACAAAATACGGCAGCATAGGTGGCGGATGCTAACGATAAATAAAATTAAATGATAACTGGGGAAAAGAAATATTCCAGGCCAAAGTTTAGTGTAGCTCCCCGGCATTTGCCATTTACGATGACTGAGCATAAAGAAGAGAAAACCAGTCAGGGAGGACATCCTGACGGAACTCGCACCGCCTAAACGCGCCCTTTACAACCCCGGCTATCCATATAGCTGTTTGTAGCATCAAAACGGCAGCAAATGACATTTGAAACATCTCTCATGTGGTACAAGGCAAAGTAACCCTTTTTTATGAATGTACTTCAAAAGTTTAAGTCAAATACCACAGATTATAAAGAAAAAATATGATGTGTAGCAATCGCATGACTTCTCTACCAGTTAACGTTGATTTTCATAGCTACTTTACAAATTGATCACACGAAAGCTTATTACTTTCTCTACTGCATGTCGAGATTTCACCGGAAATATGTTTTGAGGTCCTCTGAACCCCTCCCCAAAAAGCCAAACATTTTGGAAAAACGTCGTGTGTGCCCCTGAACAACATAACTCAAAAGCGAAATGTCGGATAAATACCAAACTTGCCATTTAAGTTCAATATCTTCCAAATATGCCACATGAAGATTTTCAAGAAAATTCCCCATCCCAACTACCCTTTATATTGAACATTTTTGGAAATGTTTTATATTCTAAAAAGACTAACAATTCTATTGAAATACCATATATTAAAGATATTCACATGATAAATAAAATGTATATCTTGAATTTTATGGTAATTGCCTATGAAGTCCTCTTCATTCCGAAGGAATTTTGTAGAATCTTGTATAACTCTTAAAGGTTACGCGATAGGTGGAAACGTACTATACAAAAATGTACACCTCTTTAAAACACACAATTTATTTCAAATAACTTTTTTTGTGGCATCAATCATTTCCGAGATATCCGTTATTAATAGTTTGATATGTTCAATACTTTGTCATTCTTTTTAAGCCCTGTCGATTTTCAGTTGTTTCCTGCGATTGCACGGAAAGAGTATGGAATTTTTAAAGGCAGCATATAGCGTCCAGTTTTTAAAAAATTGACTATCGCTGTTCTCTTTGTATCCTAACAAAATTTGTAATGTAGCTATTTCTGCAAAGGTTTATCTTGATTAAAATGAAGTAGATAGAAAAACAAACTTTCGTAAGAATAATTTGTATAGTCGCTAATAAACAATAGAGGATAGAGAAAGTTATGTGAATGTAACACATAGGGTCAGGTCTTGTAATATGGCCAGCAAAATTTATTTTTGTAATTTACTTGAAAACCAATAGAAGGACAATGAAGATTTCACGCGGAAGTTATACCTCCAAGCCTGTAAAATAAGTATTATGTAGAATTGTAATGCAAAAATGGTATTATTTTATTATGTTTAACTTTGTTTACAACAACGCAGAATTGGCCATTTAAAGGACAGTCTTGTAATATATTTAAGAGCACGTTTCACATACAAAAACCTTAACATTTCTTTCACCCGCACATTCTTCATGAAACCAGACGCACATCCTGCACAGGACACCTACACTTCTCCCACAATATCCACACTTAGAATCGCCTGTGCTGCATGCAGATTCTTGTTCCTATTTTCTTTTTTATGTTTTTTTTTTTTTTTTACTTTTTGCTCTTCTTTCATTAATATGTAGCGTAGCTTTCTGAATTCTCCCTGTCTTTTTCTTCCTTGGTACAGAAGGCAGAGGGCACAGTCGCTCCAGGAGAGGAAGCAAGCGTCATCTCAGCTGCTGCTAGAGCCTCCAACATATTCTTCATTAATTGATTAATCTGTTGATGGTGTTTGAAGTCGCTCACTTTGGTCACTTCTAGGTTGCTTGCCTATTTGACCCTAAGTTCCTGCAGTAGGATCCCTTTCAACTGATCTGCTTGCTTGACCTGACGGGCCCGGTATAGAGTCTTGAAAGTTCAGCTTCTCGTTTTCTTGACTATGGAACACCTCGGATGGGGCATAGGAGGATTCAGGAATAATTCCTGGGTTGAGAGGCACCAGACCGCAGGCACGAAGTCCACTCACCCCATTCTCAACGGGACAAGCCTTTCCCCATGCTTGAGAAAGCATCTGAAGGAGACCGTCAACCTGATTTTACAGCATCTACTGCTTCCTGCATTCTCTGAATATCCCAGCTCTGACGCTGCGTTGTCCTGACTCTCATTTTAAATGCTTAGAAATATCAAGGAATAAATAAAGTAATTTCCGTACTTCATAAAAATAATTATTTGTAATGCATTTGAATATTGTAGGAACTAGGTCTGCTTCTTGTTAAGTCTCAGCATAAAAAATTTAAAAAAAGGAAAAGAAGAAATAAAATTAGATAAATCCTCCAATCACCCTAGACATCGTTAATACATTCAGTATTATGCTACACAAATTTCAATCCCTGTAAAAACAAAAAAATAATAAAGTCCAACGAGTCTTGTAAAACGGCCAAGCAGCTGGCCATATTACAAGAAAACACGTGTTCATGGACTTCAAGACCTAGCTAATACGTAGCAGCACTAATCATGATTGCGGAAACACGGTTATAGTCCTCGAAGATTACACGTTTACTAACGCTATCCATATTTTGTCATTTAAAACTCGTATTGCTATAATAAATTATGGCTCACAGACACAGGAAAACAAAATTAGTTCGTTTGACTTACCTTCTAATACGCTATGTGATATATTTCCTTATAGCATACACAAAACTGCCAGATGTTTCTCACAACAAAGCGCAGCACACACACAACTAATATGGCGTTGCTTCTGCAGCATTCTATCGTTTCTATCAGCAACTAGGAGGGCGGCAGAATTTAAATAAATATTTCTGGCCGTTTTACAAGAGTGGCCGTATTACAGGACTTGACCCTAATATTTTGTAGTTATCTCTCTCTCTCTCTCACACACACACACACACACACACGCACACGTACAACGCGCACCCACATTTCTCTTAAAATGACTTTTAGGGGTTCAGAGTATGTCAAAATTCGTATTTCCGATGAACCTTGATATTGAATTTTTAGATGAAATATAATTCTGTTTCTGCCTAATATAGGTGGAGAAAGAAAAGATGATGAAATAGAATTTTGGAATAGAAAAGATGGTGGAATAGAAGAGAAATATTGATATTTAGCGGTGATACACAGGTATATTTTTGTTTGTAAGAAACCTCAAAAATGTATACATATCCACTTAATCACTGACAGAAATAGTAGATAGATTAGAGTGGTGTATTTATGGTCTTAGCATTTTAGGTACTGAGACATGTATCGTAAGGGTCAAATAGACCATACGTGCTTATATAATATACTGTAGTCCGCAAGTTTTTCTATATTCGTCACACTGAACTTTAAAGTTAATGATACTCCTATTTGATAAGAATTAGAAAGGAAGAAAAAAAGTGAAACAAACCATAAAAAGCATATAAACAAAACTGAAGGGAAAACCTTGTGCACACGCATGCTATTATTTACAAACCAAACTCCGTACCCGCCCCTATGATACTAACCCCCTCCCTTCCACCCTCTCCCTCTTCCTTAAAATCTGATTTGAGCTGAATCACCTTTTGTAAAAGTGTACTAATCGCTTCCCCTTCGCCCCTCACAAACCAGCAAGATCCAACTAGCTTATAACCCTCTCCTTGAGATAACAAAGCAATCTGGCAGATACTTAATTCAGTGTAAAAAATTATAGTTTAATAGAAGAAAATGTGTTTTCGGCTTTGCCAATTTATTACATTTAAAACGCTCCTTTTTATGTCAATAGAAATAGAAACCAAAGTATAGCATTAGCCTTTAAATACACGACAGAAGCATTGTTCCCCTCATTCAAATTTTTACTGGGTCCTAAACAAAGTTTCCAAAATGTTTCTAAGTCACTCAACAGTATGTATTGTATGTAACGCAATGAAAATGTAAGGGGATGGGTAATTATTAAAGTTTAAAGTTAAACCATAATTACACATTAAGTAAGGAACTGAAATTAGAATTACAGCACATTTTGAATTTCATGGGTAGCCTGTAATATTTATCGTGTCATAAGTGTCAAAAGTTTCGTCCAAATCGGTCAAACAGTTAGACTTGTATTTAAATGATAAAAATAAAAATATGGGGTTGCTTTTTTTCCGGGTCCTCAACCATGCATTTCCAAAGGTTTTCTTCAGATCCTTTAATACTATTTTGTTTGCAGTAGGTTGAAAGTAATCCGCTTATCATTTGCCACGTCCTAGAATTTAAGTTCAAAATGTGTCAAAATCCGTTTGTATATAAGGGGTTCCAAGTATAGGTAGAGGAAATTTTTGGAAATTGTAAAGTAGCCCAAAATGTTTACCGGATACTAAAGCGTAAATGTACAAAGTTCTACCCATACAGTTCAATTAATGGCACTTAGTTAAAAATAAGAACAATGGTAGTTTTTTAAGTAATGGGCAACCTACAATTTTCACTAGAACCTTAAGTCCAAAATGCTGACTAGATTGGTCAAAGGTACACATTTATACGTAGGGATTGAAAATATGTGTAGACGTATAGTTTCTGAAAGTTTTAAGGTAGCCTATGATTTTTCGTAGAGCCCTATGGCTCAAGTGCACAAATTTGTATCGTAGCTGAACAGCGATTTAGTTATGTCTATAAAGAGTTGAAAACAGAGTTTGAGAAGTTGTTACTTTCCCTATTTCGTGCCTAGTAAGTAGAGGAAATATTTTATTTCACCCAAAAAATGAATATTGAGATTTCATCGGAAATGCATATTTTGAGGACCCCTGAATAAAATAGTATGTTTAGAAAAAGCATATGTGTGTGTGAACGCATAACTCAAAACGAAATATGAAATAAACACCAAACTTGGTATTACAAAGTTGTGACACGAAGATTTTCAATAAAATTGCCCAACTAACTACACTTTTACATGCATTTCTTTTTTATTTTCTCAAAAGTGGCTCTGATGATTTTGATTAAAATGCCATTTATATAATAAACATTGCAAATAAAATGTAATATCTTGAATTTTATGGGAATAGTCTGTGAACTCTTCTTCATTCTAAAAAAAAATTGTATAACTGAGAAGCCGTAAGAGAGAGACAAAAACTGACCACACAAACACTATAAAACTCAACTTCCAAATGCATCCCCAGGATGCACAAACTATAAAGAATAGCATACTGCAAATTACAAAGGTTGTCGTTTACATAAACTCTGACAGAATTCAACATAAAAAACACGAACATTCGCTCCAACTACAGTATCTTCGGAATGACTTCGAAGCCTAATGCAAGAATCTCCGTCGGTTATTCCTACGCTAATGCTGTAAAACAGGCTCCCCGTCTTCTGATGATAATAGTTTAATTAGCAAGCTGGTAGACGAAATTGACTCGCTACTATCAGTCACAATCCCACTTATTAACACATAAGATCAAGTAGTACCTCTTGCCTGCGCTGATAAACAGCGCAAAATGAACACACAGAAATCCATCAAAATTGCACGTATAACACACGGAGTATTAATAAGTATCGCGAATTAATTATATTTCTCCAAATAAACAATATTGATATTTTAGTGGCTACAGAAACAAAACTTGCTCCTAATATACATTTTAAACTACTTGGATACCGGCTGTACAGAGCATATCATCCTAACAACACGAGAAAGGGAGGCTCAGCAATATTTATAACATCGACTTTGATTCACGAGCAGAAATAGCAGTACATCTAGGTAAACCAAAATATCAATTTGGCTCGTTTTACTCACCTCCAGAAAACAGATAATATTTGCAAACTTTTGGGATTTTTTTACATAGTGGAATCTTACTTCCTCCTCGGAGGAGACTTTAACAGCAAGCACCCTAGACGGGGGTTAAATATAACAAGTCCAAGAGGACGCATTCTACTTTATGTAGTCCACCAACTTTCACTGAGCTTTATTTTTTCCAATAGAACCAACCTATTCTCTCGTAATACACCTAGTGATATTGAGAGAACTGTCACTACATTAACCAGAAGTGTAAAATTTGCAGCTAATATATCTACCACCCAACACATCCATCTTCAAGAAGTCAAAACTTTTCCAAATGTTATTGTCATCCCCTATTGAAGCTCTTCTTCAAGAAAAGAGGGACTGTCGCAAATTATGGAAACAAACTAAATGTACTGCTCACAAAACAGCTTACAATCGAGTTATCCGCCATCTATATACTACACTTCAAGAAAAAAGAAGTGCTGCCAGGCATAATAATCTTCTCTCCTTGAATACTGCCGATGGTTCACTTTGGAAGAAGACTAAATATTTAACTAAGCCAAATACAATACCACCATTGCATTTGAACAACGCGTGGTACACATCACCACAAGATAAAGCAACATTCTATGAAATGCTGCAGGTACAGTTCAAGCCAAACCCCAGCAATGATTTGGAATTCGCCGAAGAAGTAGTTGAAAACATTTCAATACCTCTTCAACTTTCTCCTATTTCTTCGTTCTTCACCCCAGCAGAAGTATATAATGCCATACTTAGAACACCGGCAAAATAATCTCGTGGTCATGACATGATCACCCAGCCCTTACTTGAAGCATTCTCAAGAAAAGCACTAGTGTGTATAACACAATAGCATAACACTATTCTTCGTCTTGCTTATTTTACACAGTGTTGGAAATATGCCATAATAGTAACTATTCCCAAGCCTGACAAACCGAAACACGACCCTCAGTCTTACCGTTCTATCAGCCTTCTGCCACTGTTTTAAAATCTCTTCGAAAGGCTATTTCTTTCACAGCTTCTCAAGGCCCTTCACCGCTCATTCCTGAAACCCGGTTTGGCTTTAGAGCTTCTCACTCGTGCCCTTAACAACTTCATGGAGTCGTAGACACAATATTCGATACTTTTGAAGAAAATTCTATGTACTTTCTGCTATTTCTGGACACACAAAAGGCTTTTGATAAAGTCTGACCTGAGGGCCTTTTATTTAAGTTAAAACTATTTTTGAACGATACATTGTTTCTAGCACTCAAATCATATCTCATAAACAGATCCTTTTCCGTTAAATATCGTCATCAGTAAACTCAATCCCAGAATGTACGAGTTGGAGCACTACAAGGAAGTGTGTTAGTCCTCTTTTTATACATAATTTACGTCTCTGATTTACAGTCACATGAAAGCATCACAATAGTGCAATTTGCAGACGTTGCAGTCCTTTACAAAGATACAGACAACTCCGCAGTAGACTGCCCAAAACAATTTGTAGATAAAGTACACAAATGGTGCTCCAAGTCCACAAATATGGAGGATGCGCATAAACCCAAGAAAATCAAAAGCAGGAAGATTCACATAGGTATAAAATAAAAACCCGAGGAATATATCATCACGTATGGCAATGAAGAAATACCAAAAGCCGAGACAGTCAGATTCTTAGGTTTAACACTGGAAATCAAGCTCACCTGAAACGCCCTTACCTCCTCCTTAATTAAAAAATACGACACAGAATTCATCAGTTGAAGTATTCCATTAAATAATCGTCTCCACTACTATTACACCTCAAGAGAATCATGTATTTTTGGTTAATAAGACCATTCTGAATGTACGGATGCTCGATAGGAGCTCGGCCTCAAATACACATTTAAAGAGAATCCAAACACTACAAAGCCGGGTGATACGAATAATAGCGGACACCCCAAGGTACAAAGAGCGCCAAAGAAAATGTCACTGCACCTCGCGTCTACGTCACATTATTTATCGTTGTACGTGGCCTTGCGAAGCCATGGCCATTCCATTGGTTGCTTTAGACCATGGTGCAAAGGTGCCTCACTTCTTCTGATAAATAGTTACACCAATAACCACAACAAAGGTTACAAAATGGCGTAGAAACGAAATATATGTTTACGCTCTCGATCGTATTGGCTAAAAGAGAAAGAGTAAGAGTGAGTGCCTTCAGTTTGTTATACATACCTCTTATTGTGATTGGTAGCCCATACCTTATCGGCTAGTGCAGGATACGCCTTTAAAAGGGTTAAAAGCTAAGGGGAAAACTTGATGAGCACCCAGGTTAGCGAAATGTAGAATGTGCAGTGTGAGAAGATTTTCAAATTAAAGGAATACTTTATAACAAAAATAAACAGAACTGTATTCTTACAGTGGTATCAATGCTTGTTGCTGCATAGAAGCAAACATAACTAAATAATAAATAAATAAAGCAGCATGTTTTCCCTCTAAGTCAAACTATAATTGGTTAATATACCTTTACTAACATATTGCTGACATAGGAATACAACAGGATTATAGACAAACATATAACCCAATTTTATTGCCATAATATGTGTGTCATATTCGGTAAACCATATACATATACATGTTTATCACTAGTTTCTAAACATGATTAGTCAATTATAACAAAAGAGTAATATGCATTTAGTAAACGAATATCATCATCTGCGGATGTTTTACGGGAAGTGCCCACTCTCTTAGGAGAATGTAGACCGTCTTCCCCACTTTCCTGGAATATTTTTATCCAGTAATTTACTATAAAACACTTTTATGCACTGCCGTTGCAATTGCTGTAACAGCCTCCTACGTACCCACGATACGTTCACGAGTAATTTCGCTAGTATACGATATGACTGGTTCTGAGACCATAAACATGTTTAGGTTTCAATAACACCAGAAAAAGCAAAGGCATCAACCTTCCCCTCTTTTCCCCCTTATTGCTGTGTTATCAAGCCACCATGCTCTGCGATAGGTAAGGTGAAGGACACGCCTCAAAAGACCCCAGAAAACGATACAAAATCCGCCGAAGATTTCCTTTGGCGCTCTGTGTACGTCCGCAATGCCACCCTTCATTAGGATCCTACCATACCAACTGTAGGTGCAACGCTTCGCTCCTGCTACACTCAAAGATCCTTCACTAACCATCCTAGCAGTCCTCTAAATCAAAATCCTCTGCGCTTACCTTCACAGCGACTGCATCGAAGACTGAAAAGAAAAGCCATACCGACCTTGTCGAAGATGCTGAATAAAATACACCTGAGGACAAAATGAATTGTAACCTCAACACATGCCTCCTATGTGCACAAAGTATATAACTGTAATACACAATTGGTGTAATAAAGTTAATAATACATTTACAAAAACAATTTATTTCAAATAATTTTTATGGGATCAACCATTTCCGAGATATTGTTGCCAAACGTCTGCAAATTGCGCAATATTGAATTGTTCAATACTTTGTAATTTTTTGAAGTGCTATCGTGGAAAGAATATGAGTAGAAATGTTATGCCGATTTGAGCGCACAGAGAGATGCCGACATCTGATAAAGGTTATTTGTTCTATGCCGCTAGCCCCGCCCCCTCCCTTTGTGCGCTACTATTTGCCGCCCGGTCGCGTGCCGCTAGCTCCGCCCCCTTCCCTTTGTGCGCTGATCTAATGCCGACAGTGTCTGTGCCGGCAGGTCCTCCCACCCCCCCTCCCCCTGTGGTCACGTGCCGGTGACCCGCCCCCCTCCCTCCCCCATACGCGTGTCCTCCCTCCCCTTTGTGTTCTGGTTGGTTCCCTGTGGATAGGTGGGAGAGTGTGTATTGTTCCTATACGGTGACTACATTCCCGCCCCCCTCATTGTGACTTGTCTAAATCCCTGCCGTGTGATTGGCTTGGGGTAGGGGATGTGCCGCTCGGGGTGCGGGGTTATATGTGAGGGTTCTCGGTGCGTGACGTTGGCGGTGTGGGAATGCGATTCTCGATGCCTGCCGCACATCGGCAAATCGTTTGAGTACATAATTGCCTCAATCAATTAGGTAATGTGTGTTATTGAAAAAAGAATCAATGTTTATATACCGCTATTGCAATTAAATGCTGTTCGTTGAGCAATTAAGTATTTTTGATTGATTAATTGAATCGCACGCGCCTGACCGCCATCGTATATGTATAACTACGCTCACGGTCTTAACCTCTCTCTGGCAACAGCCCGACATGTAATGGAAAGCCCGCCAGCCGACTTCTGTCTGGTAATAACCCGTTTCACCCCCACTCCGCGACTGCGTGCGTGACGTCACTAACAAGCCTCGGCATGTAGACTAGCCCGGCTCCACTCTGTCGGCGTCGGTAAATCATGTTAAAACACGCTCGCCAAGGACTTTCCTTGGTATTCAAAAACAGACGGGTGGCTTCTGCCTGGAGGGTGAATAACAGGTCTCAACTTGCATTCCACCCCCTCCACCGCCGAGTGACGTCACCGTCTACAGTATATAAGGAACGCAGGCAGCCGGAGCGATCATTTATTGTTTTTTCAGTGTTCGTTCAGTGATAATCGAAATGGCTGGTGATCATCGTGCATCTGATGTGAATGATTACTGGAGCGAGTGCGGGGAAGATTATTTTCACTACGTATACTTCCATACCGAAACATGCAATGGTTTAATGCATTCAGTGTTGTGTACTCAACCGTCGCATCATGATCAGATGACTACACTGGAAGTGTGTACAGAGAGCTGTCCTGTTTATCGAGGAGCGAACATGTAAGTAATATACATATTTCTATAACTCGGTAATATATTGTACGCATGTTAAATGAAATCTAACTTGAAATTATTTCATTCTTTCAGTGAAAATCGCATGGGTGTTGATGTGGAGGATCTTAGCGATGTCGATGAAGTTGACAATGTCTTCGTCTCGAAACATCTAGCTAAATGTGATACAGAGTCGTGCACCGGATACATGCATTCTGTACTTTGTACTAACCCGGCCCAGCATGAACGCATGACATCCTTCTTCCTATGTAACGACAACTGCGAGGTCTACCAGCGGAGGAAGAGAAAACTCGAGTAAGTAGAAGAAATGTTAAATTACATATTCATTTACTGCTTCTAATGCTACTCTGTGTCTAACCTAAAAATTAAATTATTACAGACTGCGAATGACTGCGCCTAAGGTGCCCGTGCCAATAGAGGAGCTTGATCCTGAGAGACGCGATGTCGATATAGTGGAATATCCAATCGCAGAGCGCCATACACAGCCTATGGAGGAGGATCCCGCTCCATTACCCGCCATTACTACTAGCCCTGATGATAAAGCACCGAGGGTACAAGAGTGGATAAATCAGGCGAGTCCAGATTGCTCGCCCGAGATACACACAGAATCGTGCAAGACCGTGAAGTGAGTATGACACTCTTTGATAGTACTTTTTTGTGTGACAAGGGGAGAGGATTTTTCTAATATATGTATTTTCTCTTTCAGACGTATGAAATCATTAACTAAACCTATTTCTAACATTGTTTTGAACATATGTTGCAGGGGTGTGAGGAGGGAGCGGAGGAAGAGACGGAACGAGACCGGGGAGAAAAAGCAGAAGAGACGGCGTAAGAGGAGGACTCTCAACGAGGGTCCTATGGTCTTCTTATTCATTGAAGATACCCCGGAGGAGCATGGAGAATCGATCACATGCGCTTGATGACGTCAGCATCTCCCCCTCCCATTCCGTGAACATTGGACTATACTATGACACCCCCTCCCTCTACATAAACTGCGAAAGTGATAAATCATTTGTTTATATTACAAAATCAGACTGGGATATAATATCCAAAAACATTCCAATGATTGAAGATTACCTACGCCAAGAAAAAACGTTTGCGTGTGATGAATATTGTGACAATGTAATTTATGCATACAATATTATTGTATTTTTTGACCATTCAATTCATTTCATAAATACATGTTTAAATAATAATGTAATATCTTTAGACATTGAGGGTGTAAGGAACCTAAAACGGCTATTGCCCTATATTGAAAGACATTTGAATATTTTAAATGATTTCTGCAAGTCAGGAGCAACTAGTTTTTCAGGGAGTAGGAGGGGGAGAAGGAAAATGCTTGAAATGTATGCTAAAGTCAATAAAAGAGTGTTTTAGTATATGAATTCAATTTATTATTCATAAACTTATCCTAGTGCATTCCTTTACAAAACCATTCACCCAAACATATACATAATTATATAAGTGCTTGCATCAAGTGAGAAAGAGGTTTGTAGGTAAATACTTTGTCATGTAGAACCAGGCAGTACAGTGACGTCTGGGCTGGTATATTTGCAGATGCTTGAATCTCGATTCTGATGTTCACAGCTCCATTTATAACCTCCTCGGGTTGGTGAGAACAGTCTATTACGAATAATGGTGCACTGTGAAGAAAATCCTTTCTCTTCAAGAGGGGATAATTATCTCTTTCATAATAGGAACTTTGAAATTTACAGTACATTTCATATAGTGAAGCAAACTTTGAATTTTTAAAGTCCAAGTTCAAATCATGGTAGGGGTAGCATTCACTGTTGAGGAATAGTCTCAAATTAGTAATGTTGCAGTGATCAAACTCGGAACTGTTCTTGCTATAATCACCCAATCTTGCAGTCTGCGCGCACACTATGATGAATCGTGGTTTCTCGAGCTTAGATGTTGTTGCTACATTCCAAGTGAAGGATCTTGTCTGGGGTACAGCAGGCTGGGTATGAAGATCCATAGATCGAAAGGCAAGGTGTAGAGGTTTATCAGATTTGACAACTTTTAGAATGTGAACTCTTTCAGCATCGGAAAGACGAATTACAGGCATCCTCCATTCGATTCTAGTTAACTTTACATTAGCTTCCTCTCCATTCGAACTCAGGACACAGTTTCTAGAATCTTTGGATCTTATGAGAATCAATTCAAACTTGCTGTTGAGTATAAGCTCCTTGTGGTCATCAGCAAATCCTAGGAGCATCGAGAGAGGGACTACAGCATTGAAAGCTCCATTCGTCGCGTGTACTATATCAACTTCTTCACCTGGATAGGCCCATCCAGCATTCAGCAGCCGATTCGACTCCATAGGGTTGAGAGTCACATAATTTCGTATAGTTGTAGTAATTCCTGGATTCCTTGTTCTGTCTATAGTTGTAGCATTCATATCTAGACGTATCTCATCAAACATGAAAGCTATAGCATTATTAGCGAGCTTCGCTGTAGTAGGCGACCCATCTACCTTGGTGAGAGCACCTTCGATGTAGAGATAACTCTTGTTAGGTAGCGTATACAAATCTTCAGCTTGGCATGGTATTCTAATTTCATCGTTTACATCCAGAGCGGACGTGTTGTATGGAAGAAAAATATGCTCCTCCTCCTTGGTGATCTTGTCGTCAAAGGCTGGAACTTCTGTCACGTTTAAGATATCCATTATAGCGTTCTGTAACCTAAACCCTCGAGGAACTTGCGGTTAGCACGTGTTAACTCCACGGAAGCTGGAGAGGTAGTATGCTTCGAACGTGGTGTACGTCGTCTATTATAGTATTTGCGATGTCTTTTAAAATGTATTGCCATTGCGTCTTATGTGCAGTCTTGTAGTGATAACTTCGTTCCTGAAGTTGATCGCCTTCCCGTGTTGATCTACCACTCGAATAGTGATCTGGTCTATATAGTTTGTATCTATGACCGGTAAATATATCGGGTTCGAGGGTTCTTGAGAGATATGATAGCCTGGTGGAACAGAAGGGAAAAACTCGTAGAGCGAATGTCCACTTTTACCGTCAATGAAAGAGCCTGTTGCAATACTGCACTCCACACGTATGATACTCACTTTAAATATATTCACAAGATCGTCAGATTCAAACGCTTCTCCAGCAGGAATTATTTTAGTGTCTGTGAATCCTAGAAGCGAACCAATAGATCTAGCCTTAGAAAAGTCTATTGTATAAGGACATTTAATCTCAGCCTTCATTGTATTATTGTTAGGTCTTATAAAGAAGACTTCATCATTCAATCCTAGTTTATCCTTTAGGAATGCATTGATATCGGCAATCTCGTAGGTTCCATGCGGGATGACAATGGTTTCAGGTTTACCATTATGAATATAATGAAATCTATTATTACTTTCATCGACATTTGGTATTGAATAGAATGTTTCAAAATTCAAGAGAGCAATCTCATAATGGCCTGGAGGATCTAGCTGTAGAGGAGGGTTTAAATACGTTGAAATAACAGTGTCTGGCCCACTCACTGTAACTGTATAACTCATCTTGACGATGTAGCAGCTTCTAGGATAAAAGAAATTGCAAGCACAAGTGCCCGCAGATGACTGATTCGAAATTCTGGTATCTCTGTGTATTATAGTAGATTTTAACACCTTGTAGATATTTCTCAACCTCAGGAGGCGGTTTCAAATTGCCGAAACTATCAAAGTAGTATGCGACATCACCTTCTTTCCTTATAGCAACCCAGTGTGTTCCTTCATTATCGGAGGTATCGAGATTGGTAATAAGCCTCTCTTTGAAGTGTGGTTTTAAAGGAAGTTTGTCAATCATATAAACTCCTCTAAAATAAGGAATTTTTAAACGTTTAGCATAATATTCGATGGCCACGTTACTTAGGGCTTCCTCCGGTATATGTACAATCCTCTTCCACCGTTTTTTGTCTTCCTCTTTAAACCCTTGCCTTTAGATCCTCTTTTTTCAAGGACCTTGCTATTTTAGATGCAGCGGCTAAAGACGACATCAGTGGCATTGCAGGTAAGAATCCTCCTTTATTCCTCTTCTTACACCTTCTCTTTCGGAGTCCCTTTCCTCGTGTCTCCATTGCCTTGTTATGCCTAGCAACTTCTGCTAAGTGCCTATCAGCAGCCTTTTTTTTATTGACTGCAGAGGCTATCTGAGCAGCGCCGCCTGCTGCAGCGCCTAAAGCAGCAATGATGGGTATCAATGGCAAGAACCCTCCTCTCTTCTTCTTCCTCTTTCCGGCTCCCAATGCAACCTTTCCCTTCATGATTGCAGTTACTAGCCTTGCAGCTAACCTTTCACCAAAAGTTGAATCTGATGACTGCACCCGTTTCCAAGCCTTCTCTGCAAGAATTTTATCCGCTATTTGTCTTGAAGCGGTGTCCTTATTCTCAGCGTACGCGAGGTCGTGCTGTTTACAAGCTTCGTCTAATTGGTTAATTCCGGGGTCTCCTCTTTTTAGACGTTTTTCCAATTTAGTACCAGGCCCGCAATATCTATATCCAGGCAAGTGAGCTTCAAAGGGGAGCGAATTAATTATGGAATTAATAATTCCGGAGCCGCGCTTATACTGCAACGACCTTCCTCTCTTAGCTCTCATGATATACTAAGCGAGTAATTGCATACATTAGCCCTTTTATATCATTGCAATCAATCATTAACTACTTTACATCCGGTAATATATAAACATCGCACACGCATTTTATAAGTTAGTTGTTAACATGGAGCTTGTTAAGCAGCACTGCTCTCTACCTATTCAGGTATTAGACTTTGAAAGTGACTTTAGAAGTGATCGCCATGGCAAGTTATTTCCATCTAATGTCAGAGCTCTTATTTTAGGGAGCTCCAGTGCAGGGAAAACAAACGTATTACTCAATATGCTACTCCATGAGAATGGACTACGTTTTGAAAATTTGTATATTTATTCAAAGTCTCTCTATCAACCAAAGTACCAATACCTAATTAAAGTGCTCGGAAATATCGATGGTATAGAAGTGAACACCTTCGAGAACGGAGATGATGTTTTGCATCCTTCTGAAGTCAAAGAAAATTCAATCTTTATATTTGATGACGTCATCACTGAAAAGCAGGAAAAGATAGCATCCTTTTACAGTATGGGTAGACATCGAAATGTCGACTCTGTATATCTAGCACAGTCCTATGCTAAAGTTCCAAAACATTTAATTCGCGATAATACAAACATGATAATACTCTTCAGACAAGACAATTTAAACTTAAAGCACATTTACGAAGATTATGTAAATACCGACATGACCTACAATGAATTTAAAGATCTATGTAAGAACGTTTGGGAGTTCTATAAAAGGAAGACCCTTTGTTGTGATAGTTCCTGAATTTCACATGAATGAGGGACGATATAGGAATGGTTTTGATGTATATATTAAGCTCGACAAAAAAGAAAATGATCATTTGTAGTTAACCATGAGTATCGACAGGTTCGGTTCTCAGAGAACTGGGCCAGCTAGAAGAGTGTTTGATCGTTTTATCATAAACAGAGATGTCAAAGGAAACTATCAATTCAAGAATAAGAGATTGTGCAATGTTCACGATCCTGAAGATAATCATGACGCCTCCAATAAGAATTATGTGGATGCTCTCGAAATTAGGATGCAAGATTTCTCTCAGCAAGCTGCTAACAATGTTGAGGTTATGGTTAAGACTCTGATCGATGAATTGATTTCAAGATATATCCTCAAGAGAGATAAGGAAAATAACATCGTGATCGATAAAGTTAGATTGAAGGTATTGCTAACTCCTGTTCACGATAATGATGTTGTGAATAAAAAGTTCATCGTTGGATATGTCAATTCACTCACGCAGTCGAGAGATGGTAATGGTAACATTATATTCGACAATAAGAGAATCATTGATATAGCGGATCCTCTCGGAGATACGGATGCTGTAAATAAAAGATATGCTAGAGCTATGATCATTAGGAAATCGAACGAGACGCGACAGCAGTTAAACAGGTACTTACCAAAGGAAATCGAGATGCAAATAGGCAAGAAGCTGCTAGACATTACAGCAAATCTGAATAAAACTACGAGTAAAGTGGATACTCTAACAACCTCTACAAAAGACAGAGCGGATTCTGTAATGGACTCTATTAAACAAGTTACCGCAGAGCTTGATAGAGAAAAAACAAATCTTCAGAATCTCTGCAATCAGAAAATTAGTAATTTAGAAAAGTTAGCGATGAAGCGAGTTTCAGATTTAGAGGCTACAGTCAGACAGTTAAAGATAGAGGTTTTGAATACTCTCAAAACTGATTGCTGCAATGATAAACTTAAGAAAGTGGAGGATAATGTAAATATGATGATGGACGCATACAAAACTAATATGCAGCAAATGACGAGTCTAGAAGAATCGGCCAGAAGCCAGTACGCTAATACGGCAATCTTTGCTGAAGCGTTCAAGACACATACACAGGAGCATAAGAAAGAAACCGACCAACTGAGAACTTCGATAGAGATGTTAGCTAAGGCTATCGATACGTTGAGAACTCAAGCTGAACACAGACTATAAATTGAATGTAATCGTCTATTTCCTCATCATTTGTAAGATGGATAGTGAAAGCATAAGACTTAAAGAGTCTGTAGCCGAGCATACCAGGGCTGTAAAAGAAAAACTGAGAGCTATAAAAGGTCTCAGGTTTGAGACTCAGCATGTCATGTCCGAAGCTTTGAAGCCTGTAACCACCCCCCTCAAGGATATTTTGGACACTCAACGAGGGTTGCCGGTGAAGAACGTCAAGAATGAAGATGGTGATTCTACAAGTATTTCTACTTACCTTCAACACGTTCGCTCAAAAGACAAGGATCGTATTGATACATTGTTCGGCGTGAGATATCAGGATGGAAGTTATATGCTTGGAAATAAAGATATTCATTTTATAAATAATCAAATATTGATAGGTGATGAAACGTATGAGTCTACCGCCGGTTTGACGGAGCTCATCTTTAAGCGAACGCCTCAGATTTCTGCATACACTAGTGAAGACTTGGAGACATACGCTAAGATTATGAAAAGTACTTTTCTTCATAGAAGTGGTTACAGCAGACACGGTCGCTTGAAATCTGGTAAATCGTATAAATACAAGAATATAATACGACCCTTGCTCAATACACATTCAGGTCTAGGACTGGCATGGAAGGAGCATAAGCCTGATAAGGAGGTTGACTACGTTTTCTGGAGAAATCCTAACACATTAGTGAATAGACTGAGGTTACTTATTGCTTCGAGGGACGCTGGTAATAATAGCCACACTCGAGAGATTGAGGAAATTATCCGGGAATTGAAAGCCTCTAAAATTATAGCATGACCGCCAAACAGAATATCGCCAGAGAACTTCACGGCTCGGCGAGGAGGAACTATTTACGACGGAAAATTATCAGCAAAGGTATGAATGATTTATTACAAATTGATTTGATTGAAATGATACCCTATGCAAAAGTGAACAAAAATTTCAAATACATTCTGATCGCAATCAACTTTTACTCTAAAATGGCATATGCAAAACCCTTAAAGGATAAGGGTGGAGTTAATGTTGCAAAGGCTATGGAGGATATATTACAAGAAATGGACGTCCCTCCCCGGAATATTCAAAGTGACAACGGGAAAGAATTTTATAACAAGTTCTTTAAACGATTAATGTTTAAGTATAATATTAACCACTACAGCACCTATACCAATGTGAAGGCTGCGGCTGTTGAACGTTTAATTCGAACCTTGAAGAATATGATGTACCGCGAGTTTTTAGTCCAAGGCTCATACAAGTGGCTAGATCTTTTACCTAGAATCCTTGTAAAGTACAATGATACTTTTCATTCAACTATCCGCATGAAGCCTAATGAAGTGAAGAACAACGATCTTCTTCTGACTGTGTATAATTATAATCAAGACCGAAGAGAGAAGAAGGCTTCAATGAAGTTTAGTGTTGGTGATTATGTCAGGATATCTAAACATAAAGGACATTTTGAAAAGAGTTATGAATCTAACTGGAGCGTTGAAATCTTCAAAGTATTTCGTGTGAATCGTACCAAGCCTACAACATACATACTAAAGGATAGGAATGGTGAAATCATAAAAGGTGGCTTTTATGGACATGAACTAAAAAAGACTAGCTATCCTAACACATATTTAGTAGAAAAGGTTATACGTAAACGTGGAAACAAAGTTCTTGTAAAGTGGTATGGTTTTGCAGATACTCAATGGATTGATATAAAGGATTTGGTGTAATGTATGAAGACTTAATAAAGACCAGTTGTTATGATTGTAAAATCACGAGTATTTTTTATTTTAAAAATCCTTCATATTTTCTCTTTTTTGAGGGAAAATTAATATATAAAAACCCTCACATACTTTAAATGAATATATACAATGACATTATCAGAGGGAAAAATTAATATATAAAAACCCTCACACATACTTTAAATACATATATACAACACATTATCAGAGGGAAAAATTAATATATAAAAACCCTCATACACACTTTAAATGAATATATACAATGACATTATCAGAGGGAAAAATTAATATATAAAAACTCTCATACACACTTTAAATGAATATATACAATGACATCAGAGAGAAAAATTAGTATATAAAAACCCTCACATACTTTAAATGAATATATACAATGACATTATCAGAGGGAAAATTAATATATAAAAACCCTCACACATACTTTAAGTGAATATATACAATGACATTATCAGAGGGAAAAATTAATATATAAAAACCCTCACACACACACTTTAAATGAATATATACAATGACATTATCAGAGGGAAAAATTAATATATAAAAACCCTCACACACACTTTAAATGAATATATACAATGACATTATCAGAGGGAAAAATTAATATACAAAAACCCTCACACACACTTTAAATGAATATATACAATGACATTATCAGAGGGAAAAATTAATATATAAAAACCCTCATACACAATTTAAATGAATATTTACAAAATCCAGATTGAAAAAAACAAGATATCTTCAAATATTTACATATTTACAAGTTTAGGCACTAGCAATCACCAGGTCTAAGGGAATAATGGCCCCACGCTAGAGTCTTATAACTCCCCTCCATCAACTTCCTCTTATCGTCACCTCCCTTCAACGCCAATTTATTTGTCTCAATTGTTGTAATTTTGTGGTGTTTACTCCGAAATGTTTTTTGTATCGAATAAATTTTTAGGCTATGGTCTTTTAAACATTCAAAATAATGGCCGAAATCTATTTTATCCATGCCTGCCCTGGTGATGCCCTTAGCTTTCTTAATTGTCTGCCCTCCATATCTGTAGGCGTATAGCTTCGCTCTAATACCGACATACTCCTCCATAATCAAGCCACCCAATTCGTCCTTGAACAACCCAATCTTTTTCCTATTGGCTTGCTTAATGCCATATACATTATCCTTTTCGAAGTTTGAAGTGTCGAAATATTGAGGGTTCTCCCTGATGAACTCATAGATATCAGAACTCGTTTCAAAAATAAACGAGTCTGTATCCATGTAATTCAGCAGCAAGTCGTTTAAATTCGGTTTCATGATATTGTAAAAGAAGTCATACATGATAAATTTTGAAATGTCCAAAATTGCGTGTCCTATGTAAATTGGTTTGTTCATATGTACTTCCTCTCTGCCCAGTTCGATTCCCACAAGATTTTCCTCAAAAATTATGGTGCGTAGGTAAGTGCTGCGTGCTATTAACTTCTTTGCCTGTTTCCAGGTTCCAACTATTTTGAAATCCGTGTACTTTCTAACATTCTCTATAAATTTCCCATATACGGCGTTATTCATCTTTTTCCACAGGTTTTGGCCGAATTTTGACTTTTCTTGTGCTCTCTTCTCGGTGTTGACGTCGATATATGTCTTCAACCAGTTAGACTGGTCGTAGGACACCACTCTGTGAATATGTCTCACAGTTAGACCTTGCTCGATACACTGCTGCATCACCCTGTAGTGCAAGACATATTTGCTTTTCTGTTCTAATGTTGCAAGCAGTTTCTTGTATTGGCCGTTCGGTGGTATTGCGCTCTGTGGGCAGAAAGGAAGTTCGTTATGGGCGTCGTGGGTATGGTCGGGGTATTCGATATCAACCTCTAGCACATATCCAGTCTCTGAATCTTCTTTGACTTCTGCGAAGTTTATGCCTTCAATTTCTTCTCTCGTGAGCCATTTCAGATTTTTGTATGGTAGGGCAGACACCATAGAAGCTCCATATAAGTTGTTTATGTCCCAATAGGACAGGTGTTTAACAGGAGCATGCTGGTCAAAGTTGGACATGTACCTGTGGTTAGCTTTGGTGTAGCCCTTCACCACTGTGCACAGTCCGCCTCTAATTCCCGACTCGAAAAATTCCAGCATGCTCTTGTCGGATATTAAGGAAAGTTTCGCCTTTGTTATCTTCAACATAGCGTCAAAGGCGAGTCCTGGTAATGTATAAAACCATGCTGGGTCAAGTTTATACATTCCCAGGATGAGATCTCGAAACTTTTCGAAAATATCCGCCAAGAGCAGTATATCTGTTTTCAGGTATAGATCGCTGTATTCTCCGAGATTCCGGATATTAAAGACCTCCCAGACTTTTACAGCATGCCTGTATTCCTCTTCGGTAATGTGGTTGCCAGTGAGAGTGCTGTAGAAGGCCTCCTTCGGTGGTAGAGAAGTTTCTTCGAGTACGGCAAGGCTTGAAACATAATCATATGGGAATATTCCCTTGCTCTTTGCCAGCTTAAAATGCTTCTCAACAGGATATTCGGCCCTTGTTATTTTAAAATCACTCTCCTCCAGCATGTCAGCCAAGCTGGACAGCTTGTCGTCAAGAAACTTAAAGCTGTCCAGAAACCTGAAGCTGATGTTCCTGTACCGTTTGCTAAACGCAATATACCTTTCACCACTTTGAGCGATGCACGATATAGGCTTATTATCATATGCCAGGCGTCTTATCAAGAAGTGGCTGTCATAATTAGATAGACAATGAAAAAAGATCGGTATGAAATCAGGGACCTTTCTATTCAAATTGCATCTATTATGAGCAGCACCTAGATATTCCCCTGTCACATGATCGTGATCCCTCACGCGCAAATCGCCCACAGTGAAAGCAGCAAGGCATATATGACACTCAGAGGCATTGTCAAAATTCTGTTGCTCTTCAAGGGTTAAATCCATAGGTTTAGGATTGGAATACACGTCGATGACGTCATTAGCAATTGACTTCAATTGTTTGATAAAGTCATCGACGGCATTCGGACCTCTAAAGAGAAAGAATTTTGACATTGACTCGTCATGCCTACATATCACCTTCAAAGCAATAGACATTGCTTCATGCTCTTGAACGGCTCGGGTCCAGCTCGAGCTGCTTGAGGGCTCGCAAGAGTGAACCTTCGCCAGAACAGATTCAATGTCTGCGTATATAACAAATGGTACAGGAACGCTCTTGGAGAATGCTTTAAATTCAAGGTATTCATCCTGTTGAGGCATTTTAAGTAATTGGCATTTTCCACATCTTAATCGGTGCGTTTCCAAGGCCTTTTCATTGTTGCATCTCTTGAGGCAGGCCTCACATGTCCACACTCTATGCCCATGTTTGGTGGCTTGACTGGATACAAGTCTGGACAAGTCTTTAATTATACAGTAGTGGGACTTTTCCCCCTGCTCAATATATAACAGATTGGTATGGTGCTGCTTCTTTTCAGCTGTTTGGTATAGGGGAATAATGTTCTCATTCTCCTCCTCTATACCAAACACTGAAACGGATACTCCATTGTTCTGCTTTTCAAAGCATTCAATTTGATGGAAGGGTGTCGGAAATTCGATACCTTCATAATTGAATGTCTCGAAAAGCAGTTCCTGGGGGTATTTTGTAGTTCTCTGGCCGTCGCGTTTAACAGGGTATTTAGAGGCTAGCATACACCATGCGAAGCAGAAGTTGTCTTCATTCTTTATGTTTATAACAGCGTACTTATTCCTGATTTTCAGTGGTAGTTCAATGTATGAACCTGCCTGTAAAGGATCATAGTGTGTAAAGCCCATCACCAGGCTGAGTATCTTTACCAAGGACTTCGATGATGCTCCCCCCTCAAATTTAGAAATGTTTTCCAAAATATCCCCCGCAATTGAAGAGGAGATCTGATTGAGATCGCTTGACGGAAGAATCAATACAGGCTTAGAATTAAAGCCAGTGGAAAGACTCTTCTCTTCATCAGGTTTGCGGATTAAATATTCAAGTTCCAGGGAACAATGCATCTTTAATCCGCAAATGCTTCTTTGCAAGACGCTTTCCACTTCTTTAATAATAAGCTCTTTGCACTCATCTAAAAAGACTCTGGGGTCGAGTATTTCTAATGTATTTACTATTCTACTATTAAAAATACGTCCCTTGAATGCCGATTGGATGGTATTGCATTCCAGCCCCTGGCAATTACTAGCACTAACCTTGGCCTTTTTAATTGTAAGCTGCTCGCTCCCGTCCGATGCCGGCCCTCTCTTTCCATTCAAAGTTGACGCATTACTGGATGATGATGAGGAGGAGGTTGACGGTGCAGCGGCTTCATTGTTTGCACCTGAGGAGGTCGATGGTGCAGCGGTTTCATCGGCTGCGACTGAGGAGATCGATGGCGCAGCTGGTACAACTTCCTCCGGAATGTTGAATGATGAGGAGGCGGATGGTGCAGCGGACGAGTCTTCACCAATCTCCTGTGATGTCGACTCCTGTGTTGCTAGATCCATGGGCTGGCTTCCAAGGTCACCCAGATCATTTCCTGGAATAATAATATTAATAATAATAACAATAATAATATAGAATGTGTAAAAGAAGTTCATAAAATGTGGAAAAAAATTCTTACCATTCAGTGGTTGCTGCATGTATGGGGCAGGGCCCCCACCCTGCTGATTTGGTGCAGGGAAGCCTTGTGGTGCCGATGGCGCGCAATGGCCGATACCGCCTCCGAAATAAAGTCCATTTCCTGAAAATAATAACAATAATATTAATAATAATAATATAGAATGTGTAAAAGACCTTCGTAAAATGATGATAAATTCTTACCGGTCGGTGGTTGCTCCATGTATGGGGCAGGGACCCAACCATACTGATTTGGAGCCATGTAGGTCTGGAAGCCTGGAGGTGTCGGTGCAGCGGTCGCGAAGCCTACTGGTGCAACGGTCGCGAAGCCTGGAGGTAGCGGTGCAGCGCTCGCATGTTGACCGATGCAGCCTCCGAAATAAAGTCCGCTTCCTGTAAATAATAGTAACAATATTAATAATAATATAGAATGTGTAAAAAGAAGTTCGTAAAATATTGAAAAAATTCTTACCATTCGATGCTTGCTGCATGTATGGGGCAGGGACCCAACCATGCTGATTTGGTGCCAGGTAGGTCTGGAAGGCTGGAGGTGGCGGTGCAGCGGTCGCGAAGCCTACTGGTACAACGCTCGCGAAGCCTGGGGGTACCGGTGCAGCGGTCGCCTGTTGAGCGATGTCGCCTCCGAAATAAAGTCCATTTCCTGGAAAAAATAAATAATAATAATAGTATAGCATGTTTAAGTACAGAGTTCTAAAGAATCTACACTCTATACGTGAAAAAAAAATACATGTTTTAAACACCCTTGTGAAAAATACATAGCATTCTGGGAGACCGAAAGACTTATGTGACTGCATATGTGTGAGAAACTCTCCTTAAATATATCCTTTTCTCCTTATACAATCCAGAACTCTATGCTGTCGGAGGCATGCCTTTGTGTGCCAGAATCGACATTGTATGTCTACTATCATGTAATTTTTTTTAGTTACAAATGCTCGAATACCAGTCTGTAAATTCTTACCGTACGATTGTTGCTGTATGTACGGGCCAGAGCCACCTCCATAATGATTTGGAACCAGGAAGGTTTGGAAGCCTGGCGGTGCCTGTGCAGCGCTCGATGGATGGTCGATACCAAAATAAAGTCCATTTCCTGAAATAATAATAAAGAATATGAACAAGAAGTTAATATGAATTGTTACATTACTTTTTAAAACACTGAAGAATGCTTACCATTCGACTGTTCGGATGCCTGAATCATTACGGCATTTGATGAGCGATCCTGCAGCCGGCGTTGGGTATCCTGCTGGAGCTGGATGTATGCTTCAGACATGTTAGCAGAACTGATTGCTGAAAACGCAATTAATTTACGCGTTAGATTTTTATTTATTAAAGAAACGATATATTATTAAGTTAATTTACTTTACTGCGAATACCTTATACAGGGAAAATGTCGATGTATTTTAAACACCTGAGAAATTTCTATTACAGATATAAATCACGTGTATTTCTCAACACAATCATGGAAAATATCTCTTTAACATGATGGAAACAGGCTGAAAGTTTTTACTAAATAAATGCGAGAGAGGAATGAAACATTCACAGTGAATGTTCGACCAGTGCATGCAAGCATGAAGTCTTCGGATCGATTACCGTCGGTTACCCCGGGAGAAATTTTTATACAGATCATTTTTTATTCGATTCGCAGGGTTTTTCAAGTAATTGTATTTCTCTAGAAAGGAATATAATTCACCCTGTGAAAACACGTATTTAAATATCCGGAATAATAATTACTCAACAATGTGAATACTTAACTAAACTGATCACATTTTTTGAGAATTCACGCTGTTAGCTATTAAATGCAGAATAAGCTTGCCTAAAATGAATACTTAACTATTCACATTTCAGAAAATTCACTTGTCTAGCTATTAACTTTTTAGAATGCTCAGCTATTCGCATATAAATGCCATGCATTAAAAACAAGAACGCGAATATAAGTTAAATGTACAGAGAAATAATTTAACTTTTAAAAGTAAATGAAGTGTTTTGTTACAACTTACCAGACATGATGTTCGTTGAACTTTCACTTTGAATGAGAAAAGTTTGCAGAGACCTTAACTCGTTGATTTCAGCGGAGAAACTGTGAGAATTCCCGATGAAGCAACCTTTTTATAGTGTTCTTTTGCGATATAAAAAAATGTATGAGTGAAAGTTTAAGATATATAATACAGCAATTTTGATTGGCTACTCCGAAAATTCGAGAAGGAGAGGGAAATGCTAGCCTCGCACAGGGGCATTTCGTGAGCACGTCTAAACCTGTTACGGGGAAATCCTTCGATCACGCCAGCGTTCCTTAAGGGGAATGTTTCTGCGTATGACGCTAGAAATAAAAATATATTTTATTTTTTACATGTACCATTAAAATTCATTGTTAATTATTGTTACATTACCAAAAAATAATCACAGAGTGAAAATAATGTATTATTTCTGTAGATATAATTGTCCTCGAACCAGCGACCTTTCGATTGTGAATAGATACGTTACAGATGTTTAAAAAACGTCTGATGCTATGTGATGGCTTTAGAATTCTATTCTCTATGCATTACCTCGGGAAAAACGAATAGCAAGTTACCATTTGAGAAAAGTTAAAAGTATTTGAAAATTTAAACCAATATCAAAAAAATCTGGTGTGTTACACTCACATGACTTTCTCTACTCTTGTACAAACTATTTTTTACAAACACTTATTCCCTATATGCTTCATGTTAATCGAGGTATCGAGATGTCAATGTTATTGGTAATTTTCATGTCGATACAAGGTGAATATGATAGGTTTTAAGCGATAGTCAAATTATTTTAACGCTGCTTGCTATGTGACGCCTCCCATTCTCTTTGCATGTCCAGAACATAAAAACAAGAATAATGAATTTGAGAAAAAGTATAAGTATTGGAAATTTTAAGGGAATAACAAGCAATATCTCGAAAACGATTCACTCAACAACAAGAATGTATATGTTATAAATTATGTATTTTAACGCGATCTCCATTTTTTTTGTGTAGTAAAATTTTGTCTATCTCTTATGGTTTATCAGTTTTGCAAAAGTCGTTCAGAATGAAGAATACTTTGGGTGTCATTCCCTGAAAATTCGAAATATACATTTCATTTCTCATTACAATATCTTAAACATTTAATATTTTATTCAATATCGTTAGATTACTTGAAATGAATTTTTGTGCGTGTGTGTGTGTATTAAGTTTATATTAACATGTTGGAATATTCGAAAAATATCTCTCGAATGGATGGGCTATTTAAAATCGCACTCGTCCTATGTTTACTAAGCCCAATCTTTTAAAAATGGAATAAATTAAGAGTAACGAGGCTTGTTTAGGCAAGGCTCCATATTTCATTATTTAGAATTAAACAAATGCTATTAGTCGTAATAATCATACACATACGACAGCAAGCAAATGCGCGAGTCAATTCATATACAATTAATTAATAAAAAAATATTTAATTGTTTTCATTGATCAGCGAGAGTCTTATTTATTTTAATAACGTATGTAATATCTATCATTCTGAATACTTTTTATTCTTCATATTACTCTCACCAAATCATATTTCTTTGTTTAACATTCCGAAAAAAATCAGTTTAATTTTTTGATATCATGTTTGCATTTCTTGTACGCGAGTATTTAAATAATGACAAAGATACAATCGAATGTTTAAGTACAGAATCTATACAGTATACGTTTAATTGAAAAAACTTAATCATTAATATTCTTCATGTAGAATTATATTAATTATCGGGAAAGCATTTTTTGTGGTAAGCTTAAAACATGTCTAGACAGGGTGATGCAGCAGTGTATGATGGAATTTCTGGACAGAGGAAGCTCTTAAGAAAATCTTTTGTGCCGGTAATTGTTATTTACCCCGAGGGTCTGTGGTTTTTCAGAGCACTTAGCCTGTTTAATGAATTGGAAACGGGTGTTATTGTTCACTAAGAGCTCTATACAAGACCTTGTTTTTACATTCTTCTGACGAAAATTAATGTTGCGGAAGAGTTTGCCGTTGTCTGCTAATGGGTCTACATATGCATTCTTCAGGGATGTACACCATATTTCTTTCAAGCAGTGTTCGCAAGTGAATAATTCGTTGAATTTCTCAAAGTTCGCTACGTCTTTAGAAAGAACATTTAAAACGAATATAAAATTTATATTTGAAGTCTTCGTGCGTGTTACTTACAGGTACGCCTGTTTTGAATTGTAATTATTACTTCTCTCGTGTGAGAAGAGACATAGAGGGCTTTGTTGAAGCGTACTCCTATGTGCTGGATACCCCTAGCCATTAAGAGCAGGTAGTGGGGAAAACCCACGCGTCCTGGTTTAACCGCCTCTCATGATGGACGGGGCATTGCTGTCACATTGCGTTTTGTTTTTTCGTAAAGGGTTCTCGTGTTAACGTCTCATACAAGCTATTTGCAATTTCGCTTTAAGTTGCTTTTTAATTCATCTAAGCAATGTAATATTTTTTATAAACCCGCAATTCAAAAGAAGAATTAAACACACGTTATTAGCCGTAATAGTTATATACGCGTAATAATCGCGCATATACGATAACGAACAGTTGCGCGCGATTCAATTACATTAATCAATCAAAAAAACTTAATTGTTTTTAATCGATAGAGTGCGTCGTTTCATTAGAAGTGAGATTTTCATGGTAGATGAATAATTGGGTGAGATATCTCTAGGTGCGCGAGTCAATTACATTAATTATTAAAAATATTTAATTGTATTCATCGATCAGTGAGAGCCTTATTTATTTTTCATTTATTTCATAATCAATTCCCCCGGAGCCAACATGAACGCACTTCGCATGTTAAACGAGTATTATTTAAATAAAATGTTAATTCACCTTTATTTTTTTTCCAGAATCATATTTCGCAGAATTATATAGAGTTAAGATGGCCGTCTTGCACCCATAATGAGTTTAAATATGGTGAATTCACAACTTTCGGATATGACCGCCAGGGGCGCTGTGAGCAAACACTCGCTGGAGTTTCACTCATATTACCACTTGGTGCGCTAGTGTAGCTGGCGAACTGAAACGCAAGTGGAGGGGATGCGCTAGTTGACTCGCCCGTGGAAGTATCGGAGCCAGTCATTCCGGCGAAACGTCTCGCAGTGGAAGGTTGCGGTCGGTGTTCCACCGCAATTATCACGCGATAACGAGTGTTACGTCAAGTCTGTCCTTTCATCTGTGTTGTAATATTCTTATAAATCCAAAATATATTTTCCCTCAAAAGTAGAATTAAATAAATGTTATTACTCGTAATAATTATACACATGCTACCACACATATACGATAACGAACAGTTGCGCGCGAGTCAATTAATCATTCAAAAAATACTTAAATGTATTCATCAACCGACTAGCCGCGTTTCATTGCAATAGTAGTAATATAAGGGGGGGGTTTAGGACAAGGTGTGCGCGATTCAATCAAAAATACTTAATTGCTCGACGAACAGCGTTTAATTGCATTAGTAGTAATATGATGGGCATTCTTTTTTCAATAACACACATTACCTAATTGATTGACACAATTATGTACTCAAACGATTTGCCGATGTGCGGCAGGCATCGAGAATCGCATTCCCACACCGTCAGGATGGATTTCCAAGCCAACGTCACGCACCGAGAACCCCCACATATAACCCCTCACCCCGAGCGGCACATCCCCTACCCCAAGCCAATCACACGGCAGGGATTTAGACAAGTCACAATGAGGGGGGCGGGAATGTAGTCACCGTATAGGAACAATACACACTCTCCCACCTATCCACAGGGAACCAACCAGAACACAAAGGGGAGGGAGGACACGCGTATGGGGGAGGGAGGGGGGCGGGTCACCGGCACGTGACCACAGGGGGAGGGGGGGTGGGAGGACCTGCCGGCACAGACACTGTCGGCATTAGATCAGCGCACAAAGGGAAGGGGGCGGAGCTAGCGGCACGCGACCGGGCGGCAAATAGTAGCGCACAAAGGGAGGGGGCGGGGCTAGCGGCATAGAACAAATAACCTTTATCAGATGTCGGCATCTCTCTGTGCGCTCAAATCGGCATAACATTCCTACTAATATGAATTTTTAGACCAGCTTATATCGACTCGTTTTTAAACATTATACTATCGATTCGGTCTCACGTATCCCCCTTGTGTCTATAATGGAGTGTGTCAGGGCCGTATTTAGAGGGGGGTTTGGGGTTCAACCCCCCCCCGAAACTTTGACAGTTTTATTTATTTAAATTCATAGAAAACCATTATGGGAAAATGTCGTTAGATAACGGTAGGTCTATTGCTAGTAGCACATTTACAAGTAAAAGGGAAACTTAATATCGTCACCTTACATAGGTAAAGTCACCATACATTCCGGTTTTCGAAGCAGTCTCCAAGTTTTGTGCTGTAAAGTGGAATATCCTCATTCTAGTGGGTTTTTCTTGTCTATATAATGTCTCCAAGCAATTTTCTTATCCATGTAACGTCTATATACTACGGAGTAGGTACATGGCAACTGTGTTGGGTACTGTTAAGTTTAGATCTACTTGTGGAAAACCCTCCCCGAAATTTTTTTCTGGGTACGGGCATGGAGTGTGTAATGGAAGTGTTTCTGCAGATGTATATCTGGTTAATATGAAGTAGACAGTAAAATAAGATTTTGTAAGAACAGTTGGTGCAGATATATAAAAATAAATGGATGTGGGGCAGAGAAAGGCATATGAATGTAACACATCACATTTTTAAACCATTAGTAAGTTTAAAACTACTGGAGATACTGAAGTTAAAATGTGTATCATATTAGTCTTTAAATACATATAATGCCAGGAAAATATGTTTATGCGACATGTTCAGAGTAGTAGAATTTGGAAAAATTATCTTGGGTCCTCTTAACACACAGTAAAGCCACAGTGGTGGTTGAGGCATCACTAAGGCAAAATCTGTAATAACACTGTCCATTACCAAACAGAATTGTTTTGTTTTAATAAGAACTCACTATATGTTTAATATTCCTGGTAATATTTAAGGGCAAAATGGATTCATTTGTATACAGTTTTAATTACAATAATAGGAATGTTTAATTTACATCACATCTTAGTAAGATTATTTTCACTATGTTTGTTACAAAATGCTGAGGAAGAAAAATAATGCCAATTAATCCAGACTTTACCAGCCTGCGATAGAAAACAATCGATGTGCTGCAGTCACATGACATTCCCATCAACTGTCGTTTATGTTTATATACCTTTACAACATCTTCTTAAAACGCTTATTTTTCTATCTACGTTATGTTAATCAAACTAAAAGTTTGCAGTATTGGTTTCATTGCACATTTTTTAATTTTTTTTTTGAATTCCGTAAATAATCCGCCTTTAACTGCAATGGTCTGATCGGCGGCATTTCCTTTGGAACATATTATTGCATAGGCAATGGTGTTAACTCATATTCACTCGTCATAGGGTTACTGGTAAACTTTGGGTGTTTTCATTAGATTACACACAAATTCACACTTTCATTCAAACTTCCAGACTCTTGGCTAGAGAGAAATTCTCAACCCAGCCGGGAATCGAACCCGGGACCCCTCGCACAGAAGACAGGTGCTCTACCGACTGAGCTATGGGACCAGCCCATTACACATTTTGTTGTAGGTACAAGAGACATACACGAGGCTGAAGTGATAGTCAAATGTTTAAAACGCGGGTCGCTATTTTTGAAATTCCATAGTATTAAGGAGAAGTAAATGAAGTGACCTAGTACTTCAAAACACGCATCAAGTATTGAAAAATTCAAACCAATAACAAGGCAAATCTCAGAAACAGGTAATGCCACAAAAGCTTTTATGACATGCTTTAACGAGATATACATTTTTCGTGTAATAAGTTTTTGTCTATCACTTATGGTTTATCAGTTAAGCAAACTTACACAAAATTAGTTCCGAATGAAGGGGACTTAACAGGGTATTTGCAGATAATTCTAAAGATACATTTTATTTGACATGCAAATACCTTAAACATATGGCATTTTAATCAAAATCGCTATAGCCATATCTGAGAAAATAAAAGGTAACAAAAATGTTTCCATCTAAAGGGTAGTTTAGCGCGGGTCGGGTCTTTTTAAACGCTTCGTCACATACCCTTGGAATGTACTGAATTTCACTACCAAGTTGGGTATTTATCCAATTTCTCGTTTTTCAGTTATGACATTCACTCTCGCACAAACACGCAGAAGTTTTCTGAATATGTGCTTTTTCATTCAGTGAACTTCAAAACATGTATTTGCGGTGAAATATCGATACAGAATTTTTTGGTGGAATATATTATTTTCTTTACCTACTATAAGTAGGTGTTAGAGGAAGTGTGTATAACGCTTTCCTAGTGTGTTCTTTCGAAGTTGAAATATTCACCTGAAATAACTAAATATAACAATATCCTTTTACATAGGTAAACAGGAAGATTAGGATGTAATCTGAGGTATAGAAGACGAACGATAAGCTACGTCACAAAATACCGTTTCTAACGCTACCCACATGGCCTATGATCTTCGGGGGATACCTCCTTCCACCAAGTGATGACTGTACCCATTTCTGAGAGGGAGGCACCCGGCGGGCGGGATCCGTTGCCTTCGATGGTAGAGTGATGATGAGGATGGCTATGGAATGAGGATCTACAGCTTTTACCGTGGACTCCGAACTACCTTGGGGAAATTTCACATGACAAAGTTAGAGTTGAAGGCGTGGATAGGGTCGACTTAAAATCGCCACCCCAGATCCGGGAATCGAACCCCGGCGCCCACGTCACGCAATGTAAAACTTCAATTTTTAAAGTTAAGTAGCATATGTTGTATAGTTTTGCCAGCAATATCCAATATCGCAGATGTTCTATATTTTTAATAATTGTTATGACTCCAGAAAGTATTCGTTTCCACTTTAAAAAATTCTATCAGACAAACGGAGAGAATATTCTCATTTTTAATATACAGAAACAACAAGCGATATTACGGTTTACATGTTCTGGTGCTTTTCCAGATTTATCATTTTATTGCTTATATACTATTCTGTAAATTGCATTGATTTTTCAACTTTTCCATATGTGGTGTTGACAAAATTATTTTATATGCATTTTTCAAAACAAATTGCTACCAAATGCATTTAAGGCAGCTTTTTAAACACCACATACGAAAATGTTTAAAAATATTTGCAATTTTAAAAGAAAATTATAAAAATAATAAAATAAAATCTGAAAAATGCCAGAACCCTAAACTGAAAATAATAGTGTTTGTTGTTTCTGCATGTTAAAAGGTCAAATTTTCTGTCCTTTAATTTGACTGTTAAAATGTTTAAAGTGTCCTGCGTTGTGGCGCAGTGGGCTGGGGCTTGATGCTCTGGTTCCTGACCAGAAATGCGCTCGGGTTCGATCTCACCCGTGGGGGTGTGGATTTTAAGCCCCGGGTATAGGACCGGCGCCCACTCACCATCGTGAGGAAAGTGAGGAGTTGCGATAGGCAGCGAACCCGGCCTCCAGAGCCAACATCCCGGCTGGGGGATGCGTGATGCTGGTCACATCTCCTTCCCGTATATGTTGGATGATCGCCCACCTCTGCCGTACTATGTGGGTGTGAGGCCGGCAACCGAGTTCGCAGGCCAAGGCCCTGCATAGACCGTAGCGACATGGGGTTTAGTTTTTATGTTTAAAGTGTAGTTGATCTTTTTACTGGAGTCATTGTATCTACTCCACTTAATTTGTAAAAATGAATGTTCATGAGTATGAAAGGCACAATATACAACTTGGTTTTTAAGGCTAACCTGCCACTGAAGTGCGGTGTAAAATGTATAACTTATGTTTTATTGTTAATTACCTGTTTAATGCTTCTTCCAAAGATTTCAAACTCATCTAAGGAAAATTTTGAGGTGTCATTCAAATGGTTTAATTACTCAAACTCATAGCGTGATTAATTTAACTGAATGAGGTTTATATTGTATTTGAAAAACTGAATGTTGACCTATTATTTTAAAATACCACATTCTATGATAAGATCCTATGTTATGACGAGTATTGCATCCCATTCCTGCTCCTGCATTACATTCCCAATACAGTAAACACCAGCAACAGTGCTGTTTTAGAGCAAGAATGGAATTAGTTCCTCTTTTATTACTTTGTTTTCCTTTTTGGTTCCATTTGTATGCTGCCTTTAACATCTAAGGTTATATCAGTGGCTTTACTTTTGGAACAACTGCACATCGGTAATGAAGTTCACTCGTTTCACTATTGTGTATCTTTGGGTGTGTTTACGTTGTCTTTTCTATATAAACATTAAATCCACGCACGCACACTTACACTCTCACTCATACTCCCAGACCCTAGGGAGGATGGGAAATAATCCTGCTAGAGAAAAGTTTCCATCCTCCAACCAGGAATCTCGGGACCTCAGAATTTAGAAGTTAGCATGCTAACCAAGAGACCACAGAGGCAGTCACTGTAAAATTGTTTAATTATGAGATGCGATAATAAGGAAAAGAAATGTTATGTAAGATGTTAAGGGATTTCTATAAATTCCCCTTTTTAAGAAAAGAAATTAGGTAACTAAAATATCTTCTTTTTCTGAAATTTGCTCGGAACTACCTGTTTTTCGATAAAAATTAATTGATTTTACTTAGTTTGCACATTATAGGCTGCTATACAGTTATTCACAACTTCTAGTAGGCTGTTTACACAACAAATACATAGGGATTCAGCACAGTATTCTCTCTTAAAAGGGATTTATAACCTTATCTCTACCAAAAACTGGGTATTCCATAATCAAACTGGGGTTGACCAACGTTCTGTTTGTCACGCTTCTCAGTCGCAAGTGAAGGTAGTAGTTTTAATAAAACTTCATCGTAAGGTTGTAAGCGCCATTTTGCTCTTTTTCAACTAGTGTATGGAGCTTATAGATGGATTTTTCAACATTCAGAAAGATGAATATCAGATGTACTTAAGAGCATACTAATTTTGCTATTAGAATATATCATATACATATATCTCATTGAAAAACAAAATAAATGCAAATATTCAGGTCGATTTTCCCTCTAAGTTCTCAACAATTTAAAAATGTAAAAAGATCGTCCGTTTAAGTTGTATGTACATGGCCATCCTTGAATGAGTATGAATGTTCATAAAATACATTAAACGCTGAATATAATGATGTCCTGATAAATAGTGTTACCGACTTTTTGCTTCTATATGAATAAATTCTTAATCTGCATCAAATTCTGTTAAACATTCAAAATATTTGTTCAAAATACTTATAAGGTAAATCTTAGATACATCATAGCTAAATACTAAAACCACATTAATAAAAGCCTAAAAATCTAGGCTGTACTAGTTACATGAATTTAACTCTTGCAAAGAAACACTAACTTACGCAATTGGGATAAGTAAAGTAAATGAGTTATTAAATTAATAGAACATGAAAATATCAACAAAGAACCCTGGAATTGTGTTATTCATGGGGAATAATAATAATAATAATAATAATAATAATAATAATAATAATAATAATAATAATAATAAAAACCAGCTAAGTGGCGCCGCGGTAAGTGTGCGACTCGCTTTTGGGAGGCCCCAGGTTCGATCCCCGGCGACCACCCGCTCTGACCCATGGGTTTTTCGTGGTTTCCCCGGGTCGGCAGGCGAATGCTGGGTGGTTTCTTCTCTACCACGATTTCCTTCCCATCATTTCCCTTTCATTCCGTTTCCTTCTCGTTTTTCAGGTGTGCTTCCAGGTTTCGTGGCGAATGACAGTGTCGGATAGATGGCGCGAATGCATGCTCACAGGAAAGAGTACTGCCCATGGACACAACAGGGCTGCTTGGTCGTCGGGTCATTCATCGCCCTCTCTAGGCAGCTCCAATAGTGGGACGGTCTTCGAGCTTGGAAATGTTAGGGACTTCCGCGCGTCTCTGTGGCCTGTCTGCCTGTTGCCTGTAGCCTCCTGTGATTACTTCACTTCATCTCTTTCTCCTGGAGGTTGGTAGCCGCAATAGATCTATGCAGGTCGCGAGGTATTTCCCTCCGTTTAGTAACAAGTTTGATTCAACTTTCCAAATTATTGCTTACACTCGGCTAGTGTGAAAGAACAATTATCACACACATAGATTACTTCGGAAAAACACAACAGCAGGATACAGTGCACATGAAAAGTGAAGGGATGTATAACGAAAAGTGAGCTGGTGCAACATGAAACAGTACTGACCTGCAGTTATGGAGACGAAGATTCAAGCCTGAACGTTGGGGTGCTTGTGACTGTCTCCGCTTACTATCCCGTTAATCTGCATCAGCGATTTCTTGTTCTCGTCTGCCACGGCTAGCTAGATTGTTTAGTTAGTTCCAAAAATAAAAGAAAGTTCTCAGAGCTTCTGTGATGGACTGTGGATTCCTTGGTAAAGGATTTGACGTAGATTTCAAGAGGTGTGACGGACCGAGAACTGATGCAGATTAACAATGAATTTGTTTATTGAATTAAAGTAAGTAGTATTACAATGTATGTTGAATTCAATGATGCTGTCACCGTTTAAGGAACCTCTGTCGCGGAATTACTGACTCTCGCCATATCTTGCACTTTATAATGTTCCTTTTGACACAAGTTTCGCGTACTATCATCGCACACCTTTTTACGCACTGTACCACGTTTTAAAATAGGCGGCGGAATATTTAATTTTACAGTACTCACTCCTTGCGTAATTCAATATTTACGAGAGAATTTGCAAAGATGACTACATATTTCCCGGACGAATTCTAGCACGTCTAGCACGCGTGTTACGTGTTCACATGACGAACCACTACACGGCAGAAGCAAAAATCTTACATTACTCTCACTATTTATACTATTTCTCTCTAAATTCTCTCTTTCTTCGAATTGGAGGAAATTTCGCACCTCTGATGGTGTCCTATTCCACGTCATTTCAGATAACATTTTGATTGGCTAAACTACTTCGTCACTTGATACTATTACAATATGGCGAGGGGAATTACCCGAAAGATGAGTTCTTGCAAGGATTACCCCTGATTTCTTCACGATTGTTATCGTATAATGGGAGAAAAGTATTTTCTCCTTTACAATTTTCTAAGATATCAAGACAACTCTGGGACATAAAACTACACTTTCTGCTCAGTTTGTGCAGACACTTAACTTCGAATCTTTGCTTCGTATAACAGCGCTCTTGTGTTAGGACGAAAATTATTATACAATCATATTCAAAAGTTATGCCTTTAATTACATTCTTAGCCTAAATTCACATGATAAATTTTTATACTGATTGAAACAAACAACAATACATATAAACATATACATATAAGTTACTCGGGGTGGCATTACAGTCTCAAATGAAGAATATTGCCACTTCTTATTGTTAAGTTTGAGGATTTTGTTACGAAATGTTACCTTTAGTTCCTCCCCTGTTTTTTTGCATCAACAAAAGTTCAGTTTTTCCTCTATCCCTTTCCATTTAAACCATTTTATTACGAAAAAAGGTTTTATAAGGCAGATGCATCAAATTTATAGGAGTGAAAAAATCTTTAATTTTGCTTTTTCCTCGGTTCATTATGTTTCAGCATTTGGTTTGCTTTGCTTTGCTCTTGGATAGTAGCTTTTGTCCTAACGTTAAAACATACCTGCCTTCGTGGTGTGGATGTAGCGTGCCTGTCTCACATTCAAAAGGTCTCGAGTTCGAATATTGGTTGTAGTGAGTTACCTGGATACGATTTTTCCGGCTTATCCTCAGAAGACAAATACTTGGTAGCTTTAAGCTCTATGAAACCCGGGCACATTAAAGGGTCATTTCACTTACGTCCTTCATTCACCGACCGATATGACCTAACATGTTAAAGAAAGTTAAAATTACAAAAGGGGCTAAATAATTTGGAATGTGTGGTAGAAAGTAGAAGAATTGAATTATCGCATGAAATATGTGTAATGAATATATTATGTTTTCATTCAGACAGTTACAAAAGAGGTGACTTTTTAACGTATTTACAAAAAAGAAGATTTGAGTTTTAGCAAAGTAAACGTTCACCAGGTATTAAAATCCCAAGATAAGTTTCGTTTATAAATATAAACATTATACATTGATTGACAGTTAAAATGTATTAAGTGTTAATAACACTGAACTAATACGCAGACATAGTTTAAATTTAGAATAACCGTTTTAGTTATTCAAAACAATCACCTTGAAAAATTCAGTGCGATGCATGTACGTAATGTAATGTGCATATGTGGTGAATGCACATTAAATGCCATTTTTTGAGGATCAAGGCGTAAGATAGGATATTGTAGCTAAAATTCCATATAGCAATTGCTATAATTTTATGATTGATTGCGGAAATATAGGCAAATATAGGGGAGACCAGGGACAAAAGTAAAATTTTACATATTCCATTTTTTTATTAGCTCCTTATAAATAAATAGAACAAAATAGGCTAGCGTGTGTATTCTGTGTAGCTTTCCTTACATAATTAAATTTAATTTCTCTAAAATTTCATATAATTTGTATCTGTGAAATTAATTTTAAGACATCAATGCATATGTTACTTTTGTCCCCGCTATTGGGGACGATAGTAACACAGGTTGGGTATGAAAGTAACATAATAATGAAGTTTCATTTTATCATCTAAATGATTTATAGAATGCCTTTAAGTAACTTGGCCATTTCAACACACTGTACACAATTAATAAACTGCAGAAAAACAAAACTTCAATTCTAGATAAATTTACAATTGTTACTTTTTATAATTTTGTGTTTTTAAAAATGAATTACTTATCACCATTAAAATTTTGGAACGGGCTTTTAGCTCTTCTTCTATAGCCAATTTCTCTGGCGTATTAGTCAAAATCGCAGTCTTTCTCCTTTCCCTTCCTTTTCTTGAGTTTTGCCTCGGACCTGCCTTTGGGAACGGACGTACAGCTTCAGGTGAAAAGGCTAAGCGAATTGGAGGAGACGACTGTAAACCACTAGACCCTGCATTGCAAGTTGTGGCATCTGGATGTGATTCCTTGCATATTGCTACTGGATCAGCATTAGATGTCCTCACAGCTTCAGATGGTACGCTGAAAATCCGTAATGGCTCTAAGGACATTGTTTGCTTTTCATAATCGGAAGCTTGCGGTGCTGGTCAATCAGTGACGGCAGATGGAGCAAAGTCGGTTTCACTGAAAACATTCCTATTGAAAGGGACTATGCCTGAGCAGTGAACGCCTGCTGCGATGTTATTGGGAGCAAGTGGAAGTGCTTACCTTACAATTGAAGGAATGTCATAAATTGTCATGGTCTTTCCTGGATGATTCCTGATCCAGCTATCGGCTTAAGCATTGACCATCTTTTTAAATGGCCCATACACTGAACGGTCTAGAGGCTGCATTCTATGCGTACAATGTGGTGGGAATAATAGCAGCATAACAATCCCCTTGCTTTTGCAAAAATTCAGGCTTCTGATGGATATATGAGATTCGTGGTCATCAAGAAGTAGCAAACATTTGTGCTCGGGAGTTGGTTTAGCATATTTTTCAAAGTGGTGCAAGAACACCAAAAATTCTTCTTCTTGCATTCAACCACTCTCATTTCCCACTCCAATGCAACCAATAGGACCATCTCGAACAAAATCGTCATGATACCTCAAGCGAGGGAATACAAAAAAAAAAAAAAAAAAAAAAACCAGGAGATGTGCATCTAATGATATTTTATCAGTGACGGGGATGAAAGTAACACTGTTACTTTCGTCCCCAGCAGCAATGTTACTTTTGTCCCCAATCACGCTTTTCTGTTTAATTTGTATTTTTGGTACAATTTATAATAATAATAAAAACATTGATAGCAACAACATAAAACTAAGAGTTTTACATTGTTAAATCATTTTACCAGACTTGCGTTTACAACGTTCTGTTACCCTTATAACAAAACTAAGAATATTAAGAAAAGTTACTTGAGGCATTGAAAAAATGTTTTACGTCGATACACTCAACAGTTTTTCTCCAATACCGGCCAGCGACTGGTAGGCAGCGGGGAACCTTTAAGGACATTCATTGTATAAATCACGTGACTTTCGGAGCTACATGCGAAGATAGGAGAGGAATGTTACTTTCGTCCCCTGTTACTTCTGTCCCCGCTCTCCCCTACTCAGAAGACAAATCGGTTAATAGCTACTTTGATCCATAGCAAACAGTAATTGGAGTTAAACGTCAAAAACACGCAAAGGATCTGATGTATGCAGCACGTGTTGGGTTTTTTCCTGAAAAGGTTGTAAATGTTGTCTTTATTCGTTCGAAAAGTTGTGGAGAGGCGATTTTCACTCTCTCAAACATCAGTTACCTTCCTGGTGCAATATTCAGCAGTAAGTACCTACTGTAAACCATATTTGGGTTGTCTTTAAGCACTGTAAAATAAATTCTCTGTAAGTATTACATTCAAATTGGTGTTAGAATAAGCATCTATTTTGAATTGTGAGATAATTTAAAGAAGTGTTCTTACAATGCGTAGCAATCAAGCTATCAACAGTCAACTTGGCGCCGGTTTTTAAAGCGTGCTGCGCGAGACTCGCCTATAGTCCTAACAAACCCGTGTACTGGAAATTGGAGTGACGAAATATCAGTTTGGAACTGTGGAATATTCAACAAGAATATGCGAGTTCCTATCTGAACTTAAGCCCGTCCTGCGGAAGCGCTACCCACAGAAATAATACCTGCCCCATTTGATATTTGAAAAAAATTGCAAGCACAATTGCTTCTTATCTAATTTATTCATATTTTGACCTAGGCAATTATGCTCTAGTCTTAAACATGGCAATTAGTAATGAGCCTGCATATGTATTAATATTTTTGGATCAATGAAAAGTCAATAATACAATGCTTCATTTTACTTCATACTAACCCTTCTATTTCATTTTGAATTGCTATACATTCTTCTCCTGTTGATTCTGAAACACACGTTGAAATTTGCAGAAGAAGGTGTTGTTTTCCTGATGATGTATAGCGCTGTATAACGAATAATTGCACCTTTTAACTCTATGCTCCCGTTTACCCCACTACATGAGCAGCTGAATAGTAAAATTCTGCGATGGATAAAATTGCAAATAATACACGGTTCTACATTCAGCCATCATACAGACAATGGCGTTTGTGAATGAAATTACTAAGAGCGGTTAATTAAAATCTTTACTAACGAAAGTTGAAAACACTAGCAGGCTGCAAGCAATATGTTGCAAAATGAAACATCATTTTTCCTTTATCAATCATTGTATTTTTACGATCATTCGCTTCTCCGCGTGTTTGCATTTATGCTACCTGAATAGAGGAGATTAATATTACCTGAACCCCTTTGTTATGCGAGCAAGCTCCACCCCTCTGCTCCCTGTGGAAATATGGCCGTTGGGACGAAGGGGTGCGGAATCTACAGCAGACTCCTCCCCTAAGGTGTGGCCTGTTAAGGGTAGATTCTTCTCAAATTTAAAAATGGCTGCCTACCCGACCATGACCATAGAGTGTTATTTGGCCATTGTAGAAAAATCAGACTAACAATGATCCATATATTTCAACTACTGCGTGTTGAACTGTGAGAGGATTTCGAAAACCTTCAGCTGTTAACAACTGCATTGATCTCTGTGACTGACTAGACGTTTAATTTTCACAATTCTTAAATATGTCTGGATTAGTTTAATTCATTATGTGGTTATTCCTTTATGTAGGATAAATAAGAACGATGAAACATTTTGGATTATTTAGTTCTTATTACATTCTATATAACTTAAACTTCTTTTCCACTCGTTTTCATTGTCATTTAAACCCTCGACGTGCAATAAGTCTCTCGTATTGTACAAATACACGGCGTCACTTATGCGCTGCCAACTCTTTCGTGATATTTTCGATACTCATAAAATTTAATGCCAGTGATACGCTGGTTAAATTAACAAATTAATTGGAGGACTTATGTATGTGCATACATAATTAATGCATATATATACATATACGCATAAGTCCTCCAGTTAATTTAACCAGTATATCTCTGGCATGAATTGCTGTTATGTATCGAAAATACGGAATTGTATTAGTCGCGTCTTTTATTTCGTGGGTTTGAACGTTTGTCATCAGTAGTCATAGGAATTCTTAAGCAGTTGGCTTCAAGTTATCTACACTCAAGTCATAGATATATCAATACAAATAATATAAACAACAGTGGCCAAGAGTTACTGACAGGCAGGTAAAGATGGTCTGGTGTGTGTTGTCTGCAAATGCCAACAAGCTAAACGAGGGATGGTTTGTTACCTGCGACGTCCTTGTCTAAAGTCCAGTAATAGCTCAACTTTATTTCCTTTCGTCCTGACTTTAATGCTTAGAAATTCCTGCCTGGTCATCACTAGAGAGAGGTACAGTATGTAGAAAAAATTGACAAAAAGTGAAATACATATTTAAATGCTAAAATATAATCACTAAACGGTTTAAAAGAGATTTACATTATTATTTTGAAAAAATGCGTATTTTTTGTTTCATTTTGTTGAAATTTAAGAATACAATGTCAAATGAAATACAATAAATCACAGAGTCTTTCAGCAACCCAAAACCCTTACACTGGTTGCCTTGGCTGGGCATTACAATAGTTACAAATACCTACCCTACAAGTAGCTTTCCAACATTTTCTGGTGAAAAGTTGGTGTTGTTCTGTATAATGGAAAATATCACATCACATAATGCAATGGCATATCTGAATCGTTCTACATCTGTTATCTTAAAGTTTCTGGTGTTTCACTACTCTTGCCTTCAGGTACTTTGCTAACTTGATAAAGAAAGAGTACAATAGATTCTTTTCCAATAAATCAATTTTTTAGAGACCTTTATAAATGTCCCTGGAACTTAACCCAGTTCTTCCCTCAGGACTTCTGCACACTGGCCCACTGTATGGGGGGGATTCCTGCAAAACTATCTGGATGCAATATATGGAAATACTAACCAAGAGAAACGGAATCGTGCAAAATATGAACATGAAAAGTATTTTTAAAAGCGAAAGTTTTAAAGTTTACAAAATATGAAGTAGCGGTTCCTAGGCTACATAGTTGGTGATGGTGACGTCCTCTGGTGAATCTGGCAATCGTATTCTTGTTCTTCTTTGCGGTCGAGCAAGGATATGGAGTCTCATCTTGTGCTGGCGGTATGAAAGAGGAATGATAACACTGATGTTTAAGTTTAGCTGTAGTATTTTACTTTCTAAACCACAAATGAAAATATATATTAAAACCTTTTTACACATAACAGTTATGATGATGTGAGAATTTCCTTATTAATCAATGTAACAACTTCGACGTTAAGTTCCCGACCGTCATCGCGTAAATGTGTTTAATTAACTTATTTATTTCACACTTTTCACTTCAGCACTTCTTCATATTAAATACGTTCCTTATCAATTATGACCTGCTTCTGTGGATTTAATAACTTTTATATTTTTGGTGTAAGTTCGTTATGACAGCTAGCGCAGACGCGTAGTATGTTAAGACTTTAGATCGCTCTAATTCTCTACTAAAATTTCCAAGCCATTGTACTCCTACTTTTCCAGAACATTCCATCATTTTATTGGTTGAGCTTCCGCACGATTTCTACACACAAAACCTAACCTCTCAAGCAACTGTATCCCTATAGACTAGAATCAAAACATGTGACATCTACTTGAATTTTTAATGTATCATCGACTCAACCGTTTTTCCCTTTTTTACACAATCCTGGGTGTCCCCCCTAAAAACCAAACGTTCGTACATGACGGAACATAAGCTTTACTCAACTTTTTCTTTCTTAGTAAACCCTGCGAATGTTGCTGGTTTCGGCTCTGAAAACATCCCACTTCCAACTAACATCCTCATAGCATTACAAAATTACAAATATATGTTTACACGTTTCTCCTATAATATTAAATATATATGAATATAAAATATGGCAACCAGAAGTACATAATCTTATCTATGAATAGGGTATTCACACTATATGATTTATATTTAATTTGATTGTGCTGTATTATTAATATGGTTGATACTTGGGTTTGATTACATTTAATTGTTCGTGATAAAGTTCCGGCTTCAAATATTACAATTAAAATGCGAAATGAATTCTACACACTGCATTTCCTGAAACTTCTTGTTTCCATTGCGCTAGTACCTTTGGTTTAGAAGATGCCCCTTTGTCTCTAGTCATCACAGTATTGTTGAAACAAGACTATGCTCGCAGTAACAGGCAAATCTTCATCCCTGAACCTCATATGTTTTCGCACACTCATATTTCGTTATGTCCTTATGAAATTATCACAGTACAAAAAAACTTTGTCAGAAAACGCTGCAGGTGTTAAAGTGGATGGCGACGGACATGTGTTTATTGTTTACAAGCTGGCTCTTTATGAAATTATTGTACAATGATGTAGAGGATTGTTATGGTTAATCCTCCCCTTTACCACTTATTATTTTAATTTCGTAAAGGTACAGGTACGTATCACGGAGGGGCCCCCGGAACCGGGCCAGTCGGCCCTTTATGCTTCCAACGTGACCCTTGGAAGGGAAGGATAAGGGGAGAGACCCGAAGGGCGACCAGATCCGGATGCCGACGGGCGCAAGCATGGACGGGGTCCTTTTAATTTCGTACAGTCCGTCTATTCCTAATCACGGATGAAAAATCTCCTGATATTCATACACAAAGATGTGAAGCATCGACGGAACGTCTGAATTCCTTAACCTCCCAACGACAGTCATCCAAGTTCTGGAAATGCTGCATCGCCTATAAATACCTACCCTTTGACGGTGTAACAGTCATCGCTCGGAATGGTCGAGTAATCTTTTTAGATAATTATAGTAGGTGAAATTTTAAACGTTTTTATCTTCTCTTTATCAATATCGCTTTATCACTTTACCACTATCACTACCATAGCTTTTTAATAACATAAAAACTACATAGTTTTCGCATAATGCAAAAACCTTTAACATATAAAACTAAATAGAGATAAAGCTGCTGGAAAACAGGCATAGTCTATCGCATCATCGAGAAAAATAATCTTCATGGTTGTTAATTATAAAGCATCGGTTAACGGATTTCTAATCTTAGCAATTTTTTCTATTTATACAATTATTTAGCACGCCCCAGTAACCAACATGCACCGGTATCACATGCGTATTTATAAGCAGATGCATTCTCTTTTATTTGGCTACGTATTCTGTTTTCTTGTACGCTAAATCGTGACCATCTATGAATTATCGGAGGCATTTGCCTTATATTACATGAATTTTCTGTGGAGTAACAACAATTACTTTCTGTTCCATAGCAATCTCCACGGAAAGTCAAAGCTTTGTTCGTAAGTCTGTTCTTTTATACCGCCAATGTGTTCATATTTTAGTACACCAGCTTTGCAAATCCTTTTTGGTCCTTTAGCAATTTATGAACTGCAATTAGAAGGTGTTTTATGGGCCATGTCCGTCAGAAAGAATGGAGGATTTCAATGATAAAAATGTTTCAAAATCGGTTGAGTGGTTTTTGAGGTTACCCTACATACAGATATACAATTTTTCCCTCTTTATAATGTCAATATAGATAACACGCTTTTACACTAATGTGTTAAATTAGGTGTACCTCAAAGCTCAGCAGTCGACCCTACTGTTTCCACTTTACGTAAATGATCTATTGCAGAGGTGGCAGAGGAACTCGCAAGTGCCGGTTCCTCTCTGAGTGGCTGTTCATTTGTTCTTCGCATGCTGCTGAGTAGTGTTAGGGTGCATTGCATATTTGGTGACTCGCGGAAGTAAGGCATTTTCACCACCGCCGATATATCGAATCTCACACACACACACACACACACACACACACACACACACACACACACACACACACACACACACACACACACAAAACTGGCAATTAACTGTATTTGCTGACGACGCCTGCCTTCTCATTAACATCCATTCTTTTAAAAAAGAAAAACAGTAGAAATATGTGCATATACCTAAAGTAACGGATAGAGCACTACAGAATTGTTCCACAAAAGTAAAATAGTTATAAAAAGAAATCCATGCAATCTCTTTTAAGATATCAAAGGAATTAAACTACTTAACGTAATTTGAAAGCAAAACTCTCGCATGTGTAAATAGTGTTACATTTTCAGGAATATGGATTATATGGATTAATGAAAATCTGTAATGGAGCACTCAAATCTGTAATGGAGCACTCATGTTAAAAAATTGACATCAGAACTTAGTCAGCTATGCTTTTCTTTTAAATTTCTCTTCAGCCTACTTTCGTGGTGTTGGGATAGCATGTATGCCCCATATTACAAAGGACCCACGTTCAAAACTTGGTTAGAGTGAGTTTCCGATAAGGGTCATCCGGAGCTGCTTCTGTAATATTCAGAAGTGTTAGTCTGCATCACTACGTGTTGTGTCTTTAATATAAATTGATGCTTAATCTATAGTAAACATGTGTGCCAAGTGGAAACGGAGGAAGATTAAAGAAATTCTTTGTGTACGTTTTGGAGGTAGCAAAAATATGTATGTTCCATATTTTGTAATATCGTTGTGTTATAACGTGACATAACTTAAACCGGTGGTTCCCAAACCGTGGGGGTGTAAGGAAGTTACAGGAGGGCCAAGACAATTATAAGAAACAACCATGTAATAAATAGGGATACTTTATGTAGGTTTTCTAACACTGTCAGTCGATAAGAAACTTAAATTACATTACAAATATTATTAATTCAAACTATATAGATTCAGCTATTGACCTACCCGGGATTTTTCAGTCTATTTTTTCTTGTTTCATCGTCTCAAACGCGTCCTTGTAAAGTTTTTGTATTTCAGTTATTTATTGAATACATCCATCTGGTGAAATAAGGGTCCCATTCAATTCCTTGGGCGTTAAAGGCTTCAGTATAAAAATTATATTATTACAAATGCGAATTTCACTATATTTAATTTACTGCATTTATTTGATAAGAGCATATGATTAAACAAGAACAATGGTGGCTGAGGAGGAAGAGGCGTGTACCCTAATGTTAATGGACATAATTATTTACTTGTTTATTTAAGCAACGTTTTACATCAATATTTTGGATTTCTATTTACATTCTTGTTTCGGCCAAATATGGTGTAGTGTTTTGTTAAAACTTATTACTGTACTATTGTGTATTTTGAAGCACTTAAAATTATTTTCAAATATAAGAAAAAGGTACTTGTAAAAGCTGTACGTGAACATGGGTGAATTGCATAGCTTAGAAAGGTGGACGGTATGAAAGCTTGTGACCATAGCATTAGATGATTAAAATAATCTGGTTCTCTTCCTGTTTGGAGGATATCATTGGATTTGAACAGTTTAGTTTTATAGCTAAATGAGCTATAAGGTTATCAAATAATTCTAACATTTATGTATGCAGTGCAAAGGTAGCGAAAATGGGACTCGCGAGCCATCTGGTCGCTCTCACTCTGGCTGGCTTTTCATTTGTTTTTCACACCTGTGGAATGATGTAACGCGAGTTACAAATTTAGTGAATTTTCGCCAACCCTGGTGTAGTGGTACGAACTGTCTTCCTGGCGTTATGTAGGTGTATTTTATCTGACATATAAATAAATAAATATATATATGTGTGTTTGTGTGTGTATGTGTGTGTGTGTGTGTGTTTTTGTGTTTGCGCGCGCATTGTACGATCCTGAGTAGATATCTTTCTGCATTCGTTCTAAATGAGTTCTCCATTTGCTTCTGTACTTTTCAGGTTTTATTTTTCTGTTAATAGATATATCCTAAGTTCTTTTCTTATTTCATTTTAATTTTTTTACGTTTTTTAATTCTTTAATTCTGCTGAGGAATCTCATTTTTGGTCCTTTTAGTTTGGAGGTATGTTTTTTCATTACGCAGGATTCGCCATTGCCACAGATACGATTTAATGAAATTACGAATTTATATATCTCCTTACTTTACCTTTTAGTGCTCTCTGTACCTTTCGACGTGTGATCTTGAACTTTGCGACTTTTACACGGGGCGACGCTCTTGCCGAAAATAGAGTGCGCATTTTATCTCTTTTCCCCTCACTCAGCTCCGAGATGGCGAGGAAGAAGGGTCGCTCTGTCGCCGCTCCTGCTAAGGCAGGAACCTCTTCATCTCCTCCGGTACCCGCCGAGGAGATTTCGCCGCAGCCACCCAAGCCTAGGGCAACCTACGCTTCGACCGCCGCCTCGCCACGTGCCAGCGCAGCTTCGCCGGAACTGCCTCCGCAGTTGCCGCCAGCTTCACCGCAGCCAACGCCGCCGATCCTGGATGCTGTCCAGCCAGCGCAGTCACAGCCTGTGCCTCATGGGAGGTACAGTGCTGTAATCCGAGGGGTCCCGAGGGACCTGCCAGTCAGGTTCCTCATCAGCGCAGCACGCCACCAGTGGTCTTCAACCTTGAAGGCCGCTCGGATCCAGGGAGCACTGGGACCCACCACCCTCGTCAGGATCGAGTTCGCAGACCCTGGTGACCAGGAAGCGGCCTTGAGGGCGGGCCTGCCCTTGTTAGGGCGGTGCTTACGCATCGAGGCCAGCCGAATGGAACGCCAGGTCCCCTGCCGACGCTGCTGTGCCTACGGACACAGCGAGAGCTCCTGCACGGCGAAACCAAGGTGCCACTACTGTGGCGCTTCCAGCACCACGTCATCGTGCACGCAGCACGACCTTCGCCGCCGACGCCGCTACTGTGCGACCTGTGGAGGTTCCACACATTTCACCGGCCAAGCACTCTGCCCCCTGCATCCTCGCAGGAAGGCAACGCAGAAGCCGCCAGCACCTTCATCGCAGCCAGCATCACCTCCACAGACGCCGACACCAGCTCCATCACCAGCGCCGACACCATCATCTTCAGCAGCGATCATCGAGGAAGTCCAGGGCCTACGCGACGCCGTTCAGGATCTCCACGCGGAGCTCCTGAACATGACGACGAAGCTTACAGCCCTGGAGGAACTCATCAGGGTCCTTCAAGACACCTCAGCTGCTCAGCAAGTTTTTCTAGCTGGGCAGTTCGAGACCTTCACTTCCAGACTCAACACCATCCAGACCTCATCTTCAGCAACGGACACCATCACACAGCATCTAGACTCCATAGACATCACCGTAAGATCTCTGGAAGCTCAGCAGCACGAACTTCGGGCCTACTTCCAGCAGACAGCCAAACCGGAGGCCCCAAGCAACCGCCGAAGGCCTCCGCCCAGCGCAACATACGCAGAGGAGTTCATCAGCAGAATGCAGCTTCACAAGAAGTAAGTTCTTCGCCAACCTACACCTTCCATACAATCACCTTTCCAACTCTTACCTAAACCCTCGCCATTTTTCACTAGTGTTGCAGTCAGGTTTCATGGCTGCAACCTAGTACCTACCTTTACCCGCTCCCGCCCATTGGGCGGCAGCTTCCATCTTTCGCATACTAACGCGGGTGCTATGCGGGACCGCACAAAGCCACGCCATTCCACTATTATCCTTCTTCCAATTTTCCAACCGGTGGAGAAGTTTTTAGTGGGTATGCCGACGCTCGGAGATTCCCACACTCTCAGTCCCGACTCCCATCGGGGCTGGGGTTAGTGATTAAATCATTTTCTCCTCCACTCGAAAAAAAAGCGACTTTTATATTATGGCATACTCTTGTTTATGTTACGTTACATCCTAAATATTTAAAAGTGTTCCACTTTTTGGAGGAATTAATTTTAAATAAAAATCGGTAAAAACAGATATGGTTAAATGTGTATTTTGAAGCTTGGCATTCTATCACATTTATTCTTCGTTTAATGATACATGGAATAGCAACGTGTTAGTGAATATTGTAAAGAACGTTTAAAATTAAGTGTAAAATACTTCACTTACACATTATTGTTCCTATGTTTTTTCTAGGTCCAAATATTTTCAAACGTCTTCTACTTCAATAAACAGTTTAAATTTACATTTCAGGGGTCCAGAGTGTGGCAGGAGAGCTAGATTTTGAAGGTTGAGAAGTATTCCTAAGGTTTCATTGGGTCCTGTAGCGTAGATACACAAACGTTTGACCAGTTAAGTCAACCAGTGAGGGTTTGTACGTAAGGCGTTGAAAATAAAGGCAGGAGTAGCTTTTGAAAGTGATAGCTAGCTTACAATTTCTCCGAGTTCTGAAGTATAAGTTTCCATACCACTCATACGATTTTGATTTGTATGCAAGGGGCTGGAAATGGATATATTTTAACTCTTGGTATACGATAGTTTTTGTCGGGTCTTAAAACATAAGTCTGCAAAGGTTTGTCAAGAACAGTCTAATGGTGCAGAATTGGTCCTAAGGGAGTTGAAAATAAACATCAGGATAATATTTTAAAACTTTTGGGGTATTTTATAACTTCTCTAGACCTTAGAGTTATGTCTGGAGAGGTCAAATGGAAAATAATATCCTACTTAGCCATTTCTGGCCTTTTTAACAGTCAATTTTAGCACTTTTCATCACCAAGAGTTGGCAACACTGTCTTCAATGCAGCTCAGCATGTTCAAAACCAACCAGGTCAATTGTAAAAGATGCATGATTCCTTACGCCGAAGGGCAAAGGGATGCATTGACATGTATGGACGTCATATTGAGCACCTCTTATGATCAAGTTTTCATTCTCAGAACATATGATTTATAGGACCCATATTTATTTGATTTTTTTCGTGTTTTGATGCATACTATCATCCTCAGAAGTAAAGGGTGGTTTTATTTTAACGCCCTGTATATGCAGGAATTCAAAATAAAAAAATAGGGACAATTTCTGAACGTTTTACGGCTCCTTCTACCTTTGGCGATGTCCTAAAGCGTAAGTGTAAAAGGCACGCCCAAATAGTTCAAACGAAATTATCTATGGGCGCTCTTTAACTGCTGTGATCCTTAGCGTCACATTCTATATTGGGCGTGAAAGACCGGAAATTTTGCTCAGAGGCCTCTTTATCAGGCCTGAGGTTCTTTTATGTGACGTAAATCTACGACACGAGACAACCGGCTTTGCTTCCCTTCCGAAGGAAGCCATGCTGAGGATTTTTACGCCTGAAAACATCCTCGTCCTCCGCCAGGCTTGAACCCGCGACCTCGGAAACTAGAGGCTAGCATGGTGACCACTACACCACGGAGGACGACAAATAGTTCAAACAGTGTGAAGCTGATTGCAATGGTTTAAAAATACGGGTAACACCAGTTTTTAAAAAACTTAACTTACTATAGATTTGAAAATAAGGTAGGTTTTTTTTTAAGTTATAAGGTAATGTATAATTTGTTTCTGGGTACCACAGTGTAAGAGAAAAACTGTTTATCCAGATAGGCGAAACAATGCAAATACTTACATATAGATTTAAAAATATGCATAAGACTAATTTTAGAATGTTGCGGGGTAGCGTATAAATTTCATGTCCTCAGAATACAAGCGCAAATTTTCGCACAGACAAATCAAACACTACAGATTTATTTTAAAATAAGGCAAGTAGACGTTAAATTTGAAATTTTCGCCGGGTCCTAAAACACAAGTCTCCAAGTCTTTTTTTTTTTTTTCGTATCATACCAAAATATTTACTTGACAATGTTCAGCATAATTAGGGAAATTTCGTGATATAAACATTTCCTCCAACCCCTCCACACAGTCCAATTTAGACGATTTTACGCCTCACGGTTTTCCCTTAGCGCTAACATATCTACAAAATCCATCACATTCCCAAAAAGGGACTACATGCGAGGGGCCCTTTAAAAGAGGTCAGACGCTAAAAGGCGTCACTGGGAGATTGTTACTCACAATTAATCTCCGTAACTATCAATACGTTTACCCAATTGGGAGATAAGACAGCCAGCTTAATTCTTGTAGAAGCTTTTTAGGTTGCTAATGAATTCACAGTCCTACCCACTGCGTTGTACAGACGGCTCCAAATGTTTTCCGTGCCACCTTTGAGGGGGGAAAGCAGGGCGTCTTATCGAGTGGTTATGCCATGTGCCTTAGCTCATACCTGCTCTACAAGGATAAGGGATGTAATAGTGCTAAAGAAAATATCATTCCAACACAATTTCTTTAGACTTGGCTGTAAGAATGTAATGACTGTGAAAAGAAAGCATGCAATAATATTACAACACAGCGTCATAAGCAGTATACAAACTAATTTTTAGGAATTGAGGCATCATATCATTGTATGACAAGCAAGTGTTAAAACAAAATGGTTTGGTTTTCAATATTCACTGCTTTCTCTACCCATTATCAAGTAACATATGTTCTTTATTTTCATAATGTCCTTATAAAGTATGGTTTTACCGTGCATCGTGACAACAATTTAGGCCATAAATTATTTAAAGCTGCAGTCCAAGTTACCCTTATCCCTATTTGGTCGGGCCGTAATGACCTAGTTGTCGACGGGCCCTTAAACCCCACTCACTCACTCACTCACTCACTCACTCACTCACTCACTCACTCACTCACTCACTCACTCACTCACTCACTCACTCACTCACTCACTCACTCACTCACTCACTCACTCACTCACTCACTCACTCACTCACTCACTCACTCACTCACTCACTCACTCACTCACTCACTCACTCACTCACTCACTCACTCACTCACTCACTCACTCACTCACTCACTCACTCACTCACTCACTCACTCACTCACTCACTCACTCACTCACTCACTCACTCACTCACTCACTCACTCACTCACTCACTCACTCACTCACTCACTCACTCACTCACTCACTCACTCACTCACTCACTCACTCACTCACTCACTCACTCACTCACTCACTCACTCACTCACTCACTCACTCACTCACTCACTCACTCACTCACTCACTCACTCACTCACTCACTCACTCACTCACTCACTCACTCACTCACTCACTCACTCACTCACTCACTCACTCACTCACTCACTCACTCACTCACTCACTCACTCACTCACTCACTCACTCACTCACTCACTCACTCACTCACTCACTCACTCACTCACTCACTCACTCACTCACTCACTCACTCACTCACTCACTCACTCACTCACTCACTCACTCACTCACTCACTCACTCACTCACTCACTCACTCACTCACTCACTCACTCACTCACTCACTCACTCACTCACTCACTCACTCACTCACTCACTCACTCACTCACTCACTCACTCACTCACTCACTTACTCACTCACTATTTGGTTGATGCAAGATGCCGTAACGACAAACAGCCGCTTATATAAACAGCAACTCATAATTTTACTGTCTCTACTATTTACCTATAATAAGTAGGGAAAGTATTGTATTCCACCTAAAAATTAAAAAACGAGATACACCGGAAATACGCGTTTTGAGTTCCACTAAATCCAAAGAAAACATTTTTACTTTCCCTACCACGCACTTACAATAAGTAGAGGAAGTATTATGTTCCAACCAAAATTTCAATAACGAGATTCACCAGAAATGCACGTTTTGAGACTCCCTGAATCCAAAGAAAGCATTTTTACTTTCTCTACTACGTAGTTACAGTAAGTAGAGCAAGTATTGTATTTCACCCAAAAATTCAATAAAGAGATTCACCGGAAATACACGATTTCAGACCCCCTGAATCCAAAGAAAGCATTTTACTTTCTCTACTACGTAACTACAGAACGCAGAGAAATTATTGTATTCTAACCAAAAATTCAATAAAGAGATTCACTGGAAATGCACGTTTTGAGACTCCCTGAAAGTAAAGAAAGCGTTTTTACTTTCTCTACTAGTAGTTACAGGAGGTAGAGAAAGTATTGTGTTCTACCCAAAAGTTCAATTAAGAGATTCATTGGAAATATACATTTTGAGACCCCTGAATCCAAAGAAAGCATTTTTATTTTCTCTACTGTGTAGCTACAGTAAGTAGAGAAAGTGTTGTGTTCCACCCAAAAATTGAATAACGAGATTCATTGGAAATACACATTTTTAGACCACCTGAATGGAAAGTAAGCATTTTTACTTTATCTACTACGTAGCTACAGTAAGTAGAGAAAGTGTTGTGTTCCACGTTAAAAATAAGATGTACATTATGTGCACCTTGTTTCTCAAGAAAATTACTGAATAATGCATCTTAAACTTCTGAAGCACCTGCATAAACACTGTAATATTTGATTTTTAAACAACATATTATGTAAAGAAAATGTTAATTTATTTAGCTTGGATAGATCTAGTAAAGAGAAAAGTATTTAGTTTTGTCTTCTTTCCTCTTAGAGCCAGGTCGCTGAATTATACGAGCATACACAAAAGTAAATGTGACCTTTGAGCTGACACTTACTGTCGGCTATACCCAGGCATGACTAGTCGAGAAGACATTCCTTCCCCCTCTTCCTCTACACCCCTTGGTCCACTGGAAAACATTTGGAGCCTTCTGTACACTGTCGTACATAAAAAGTGGCCCCATTCCCCTAAATCGCCATAGTGCTTTTCTCTCCGTAAGGTTTCCACCTTCAGGTAACCAACTTTTGACTTCACCCATCCGGTATCAGTTCTCTATGTGACTGGCCCGAAAAACATAACGGGAACATACAAACTAACTAATGAACGATGTTTATAATATATGTGGAATGAGGGTGTGGTTCGAATACCACCTCTATGAAAGAGTTTCGCTACGATTGGTATACAAGGAAAGGCTAAACCAATTACAAATAATTCGGCTTTCTAGAGGAAGGGTTGAAGAATTATTTGTATGTTGGTTAAACTGAACGACAGCTACGACATTGTCGTCCTCCGTGGTGTGGTGGTTACCATGCTAATCTCTAGCTCCCGAGGTCACGGGTTCAAACCCGGCGAAGGGCGATGGATTTTATCGGCGTAAAAATCCTTAGCATGGCTTCCTTCGGAAGGGAAGTAAAGTCGGTGGTTCCGTGTCGTAGATTTACGGCATGTAAAAGAACCTCAAGCCTGATAGAGGCCTCTGAGCAAAATTACCTATCTTTCACGCCCATATAGAATGGGACGCCAAGGACCACAACAGTTAAAGAGCGTCCATAAATAAAACTCAATTTAATTTAATTTAAGCTACGACATTTACATATATGAGTGTTTTCATCAGCGATATGGAGACGAAGGTTAAGTTGTTGCCGCTACTAAACGGCAATAAGAAAATCGTTGTTAAGAAAACGGTAAAGCAGCATAAAATATGTTTTAAGTTGTAATGTTACCTTTCGGAAGTTCGGCCATACTTTGTGGGAGGTAAACTACCCTAGCAATCCAGTGGTTAGAATGCTCGAAAAACAGAGGTGGTCACGCTGGCAGGGTGGGGGCTAGATTTTGTCAGTACACATAAATACATAGTTGCCCGCCTCTGTGGTGTGGAGGTAGCGTGTCTGCCTCACATTCAAAAGATCCCGAGTTAGAATCTCGTTTAGGGTGTAATGTTATCCGGGGTTTACCCTTATCCTTAGAAGGCGAATGTCGGGTAACTTTAAACTCTGTGGACGCCGGGATTATTTGAGTATCATTTTATTCATTGTCCGATATGACCTACCAGGTTAAATGATGTCAAATTAAGAAAGTAAACATCTCTCCGTTCCATTATGGGCCCATTTTATACACGCCAGTATACGTCCTCGTCAGGTTCTAATCAATGCCAAAAAGCTTCTCGTCGTAGGAAAACTTCACGGGGAAGCTTTTGGCTTTAAAAAGAGTTTGATGCGTTTGTCAGCCAAATCCCGAAATGACTGTGACCCTATGATGAAAAAAAAAAATAAAGGAAATGAAACAAAATTGGAAGATTGAAATAGAAGAAAAACGCCTTCTTTACTTCATCAGCAATTATTTGTAAGACTTTGAACCTTGCTTAGGGTATAATTCATGTGCTTCTATTGATAACTTAACATTTGTGACTTTAACACTTCAGGCGTCATGAAAAGGGGTATAGCGGCCATCGGTTTGACAACGGTTGGACTAGATCTTTTGTGATTCCATATCATTATGGATTTGTTAAAAGATTAGAGCCTTCTACAATAATGAAATTTGTTGTTTTATCCATTAGTGAGATAAATCTGTTACGAATAATTATGGGAATTACTTTTGGAGTAAATAAATGTTCAATTACACTTTTGGCATCTGGCCCGGTATTCCTTAGCTACCCTTTGCTACATTAATGTTTACGAAACTGGGACGGCGTTGCGCGGCATGAATATAAAGGAACCGCGCCCTACACTCCAATTTTATATTTTTCTAAAAAATGTCTTAGATCGTAGATAAGTCCCTTGGGAAGAACACTGTTTTTCAGTGTTTAAGAAGTTTAAAATCAGTTTAGTGTTTTGCGAGATAACTCTGGACTCATACGGCTCGATCACTTCTTTACCGCTCCTAACTAACTAGGCAATCGCAAAAACATAAGGCAGTTGTTATACCTCGCTATGGAGCAAAGATCACCAGCTTCGGAAAGCCGAAGGACTGGTTCAGTTCTGTCTGCTTTATGTGGATCTCAGTTGTTGTTATACCTCGCTATGGAGCAAAGATCACCAGCTTCGGCAAGCCGAAGGACTGGATCAGTTCGGCTTGCTGTATGTGGATCTCAGTTGTTGTTATACCTCGCTGTGGAGCAAAGATCACCAGCTTCGGCAAGCCAAAGGACTGGATCAGTTCGGCTTGCTGTATGTGGATCTCAGTTGTTGTTATACCTCGCTGTGGAGCAAAGATCCCCAGCTTCGGCAAGCCGAAGGACTGGTTCAGTTCTGCCTGCTGTATGTGGATCTCAGTTGTTGTTATACCTCGCTGTGGAGCAAAGATCACCAGCTTCGGCAAGCCGAAGGACTGGTTCAGTTCTGCCTGCTGTATGTGTATTTCAATTGTTGTTATACCTCGCTGTGGAACAAAGATCACGAGCTTCGGTAAGCCCAAGGACTGGTTCAGTTCTACCTGCTGTATGTGGATCTCAGTTGTTGCTATACCTCACTGTGGAACAAAGATCACGAGGTTCGGCAAGCCGAAGGACTGGTTTACTTCTGCCTGCTGTATGTGGATCTCAGTTGTTGTTATACCTCACTGTGGAGCAAAGATCACGAGCTTCGACAAGCCGAAGTTCTGCCTGCTGTATGTGGATCTCGGTTGTTCATATTTACTGACTAGCGAACTCGTGTGGCTTACCGAGCGAGATAGCTCCTGGGTGACGTGCGAGGCTCGCACTCGGGACGTTCTGGGTTCGATTCCTGGGGTAGGCCACTCTGAACATGGTTTTTCGTGGTTTTCCCTGGTTGACTAGGCGAATGCTGGGGTCGTTTCTCTTCAACCACTAATTTTCTTTCCCTCATTTCCTATCATTTCGCTTTCCTTTTCATGTTTCAGGTAGGCTTAGGGGCTGTGCAGTGTCTGTCTATGTCGGACAGATAGTGCAGATTTTCGTTCGCTGAAAATTCTTCTTGATCCTGCCGATGGTAGCCTTCTCTGATCCGTCTCGAGTGGGTCGAGCTCTCCCTCGTTCCGTCAGAGGGAAGCCTTATATGAGCAGCCCACCGGTGTAACCGGGTCATCAAGCTTGGAAGCGTTAGGAACCTTGAGCATCTCTGTCGGCTGACCTGCCTGCGGCCTATAGCCTCTTGAGTTCGTTCACCTCATCCGTTCCTCCTGGGAGGGATAAGCACAAAAGATCCGCTTTGGATCGAGGTGCGAGGTGTCCCCTCGGTTCCCTGGTCATTCATTCATACTGACTAGCGAACGAGTGTGGCTTGTATTCTATTTTTAAGTAAAACTGTACAAACATATGGTTGTTTGTAAGGGAAGAAATAGAGGATTTATAAGCACATCCAAACCGTTGTAAAATGTGAAAAAAGCAAGTTATGATGTGTTGGTATAGGTTGCTTTTTAGAAAGTCTCAGGCTTGAATCCATTTTCCAACCTGAAAAGTAAACGGATCTATACGTTGTCTGATAGCCAAACAGCTTAAAGTACACTTAGTTTCTTTACGATTCAGTCAAAGCTGATCAAGGAATCTAGATATCCTAAATCAACCTGCCAAACACATACAGGCTTGGGCGACGTAGGTTTCAGGGTATGGGGGAATTGGATGTAATGGAATTATACACCATCTTGCAAAACAGGGAGCTTCATCTCACTTTGCGAAACGTATTGTGGAGTTCTAGCTCCTATTTAAAGAATACAATAAGACCACGTGAACGTAAAACAAAAGTAAGCGCTGGAACTCAGTACCTATATCTCAATGATGCAAAAGAATTCACAACCACTTCGGCTAAAATAGCTCAAGTATTTCTTGCAGTAAGCAAACAGAATTGAGGCAAGTTACTACTGTACAACTCATATCTATAAAATGGATAGCATAAGATAGGACTAGTTAACGGGGGGGGGCACCTAGCACCTCGACCGCAATGGATCTTTTGTGCGTACACTCCTGGGAGGAACGGATGAGGTGGGGGAACCGCAGGAGACGTGTGGGTTGCAGAGTGAGACCGGCGCAAGTCGCCAGACACGCAGAGTTCCCTAACAGTTCCAGGCTTGACCACCCGGCCACGGGAGGGTGGCTCGGAGACGTCTCTCTGTTGGGACCGGGGAAACATCAGTGGAAGCTCGACAGGCTTCCCTCTAACAGGGCCGAGAAGAAGTTCCAGATCACAAGCCTCTGCGCCATCTGTCCGATACCGACCGAACCACAGCCCTGGAGTCAACATGAAACATGAAAGAGAAATTAAATGAAAGGAAATGGGGGAGAGAGAAAATCCGTGGTAGAATACAGCACTCCAGCATTCGCCTTTGTCAACCAGGGGAAATCACAAAAATCCATGGCCAGAGTGGGAAGCTACCGGGAATCAAACCCGTCTCCGTCTCCCGAATGCGAGCTTCACAGGTTACCGTGGAGACATCTCGCTCAGTGATATAAAATAGGTAACGCTGATGCAATTAATTGCCGATTCCACAATGAAGAGAAAGAAACACCAAAACATTCTCTGCGACTGTGAATATATTACGCGCATTGGATTAAGACATTTTAAATTTCCTTTCCCAGTACCAGAGAAGATTTACTAGCACTCAGCACAATTACAAAATTCATTAGAGGTATTAAATTGAACTGGATTAGGATTTCACAAATACATCTAGGTAGCAGTATTGAGAGGTTAATGGTAGCTTTCAAAACCTACCATTTAATCTTATGCTATATGAGATAATCTTTAATTAAGAAGAATGGAAAAGAAGGAATGTGGTGTATGTTCAACACAGAAAACGGTTTTGTTCCCTGGACATCGCAGCACTTCAGCCACTTCATATTCCCAAAATATATAACTGTCAAAGTATGTCAAGAAAGAACGTGTTTTAGGACCAAATACATGAACGGGTGATCCAAAAGGAAGCAGTTTCGTCGTAGGTAATTAGTTCTTGGATCATATACGCGCTTTGGATCTTAAACGATTCATGGTTAGCGCTTAGATTTTTCAACATTTAGTTCAAACTATAATTATTGACGACGGAGCTCAACATGGGCGTGTAGAAGCTAAGAACGTCTTGCCACAATGAGCAACCCTGACAAGCAGACTAAAACAATGCATAAATCGAAATTATACCCCAGTTTGTGGAAAGTCTGATACATAACCCGGTTCTGTCAACTACAAATACGTGGAAGAAGTATTATATCAATATGCATTTTATGGCTATAGCCTGTCTGCAGAAAGTTCAAAGGATAGCCTGTTTGAATATAACTGGAGCTATAGGCACTTGTCCTACAGCAGCTATGGAGACCCTTATAGACATAACACCTCTTCATATTGAGGTGAGGAAAGTTGCCTTAGCCAGTGCCCTCAGACTGCGAAGAAATATGGCATTCAAACCAGGGGACCTAACTGGTCACATGAAAATTCTTTGTGAAATTAAAGGGGAGAATGTAATTACATTATGGGACTGGGTGATACTTAAACCCAACCTAGATCATTCCTTTACAGTTACAATCACTGATCGTCTAACTTGGAATGAACATAGATCTAACTTTGATAATGAGTCACTTGTATGGTATACAGATGGCTCAAAAATGGATGGGAGAACCAGTATAGGAGTTAATGGGCCTAACTTTGCCCTAGCAAAAGCTCTTGGTAGCAAACCCACCATATTCCAAGCTGAAGTACATGCTATAGAAACATGTGCCCATGTAAATGTCAATAAAGGCATTCGTGGTGCCAGGATCTATATTTTATCGGACAGTCAAACAGCGCTAAAGACCTTTAGTGCTTACATTATTGAATCAAAGCTTGGTGCCAGGATCTATATTTTATTGGACAGTCAAACAGCGCTAAAGACCCGTAGTGCTTACACTATTGAATCAAAGCTTGTTGAGGACGGTCTGCTGATATTAAATCGGCTGGCAAAACACAATAAGGTTATCTTAATGTGGGTGCCAGGACACAAAGGAATTGAGGGCAATGAAATTGCGGATCGCCTATCCAAGAAAGGACCTAATGCTCCATTCATTGGCCTAGAACCATTGTGTGGAGGGCCAGATGACTATACCAAAGGTAAGACAAAGGTCGGAGAATACAAGAAAATAATTAGCTATTGGAAACAAGATCCAAAGCAAATCATGTAAAACAGTTCATTGAACTTTCTGCCAAAAGATCAAAAAAGATCCTCACACTCAGCAAACAGGAGCTGATGATAAATTGCCTCCTTATTGGACATTGACCTCTTAAGGATCATCTTTACAAGACGGGCAAGGCTGAGGTGAATATATGCAGATTCTGTTTAGAAGAAAAAGAAACGGCAAGGCACATAATTTGCGAATGCGAAGCAATTGCCCGACAAAGAATAAGGCACTTGGAGTTTGCTTTTCCAACTTCAGGACAGATTGCCTTAACATCACCCAAGAAAATTATAGGCTATATTAAAAACATTAAATTAAAATGGGACTTATAGAGTGGGGTGTTCACAATGGATCTGTTGAAGGTCGCAGTTAAATTAAATTAATTAATTGAGTTTTATATATGGACGCTCTTTAACTTCTGAGGTTCTTAGGATCCCATTCTATATTGGGCGTGAAAGACCGGTAATTTTACTCAAAGACCTCTTTATCAGGCTTGAAGTTCTTTTACGTGCCGTAAATTTACGACACGGGACCACCGGCTTTACTTCCCTTCCGAAGGAAGCCATGCTAAGGATTTTTACACCCGAAAACATCCATCGCCCTCCACCGGGTTAAACCCGTGACCTCGGGAACTAGAGGCTAGCATGGTAACCACGGAGGACGACGAAGGTCGCAATTTTAAGAAGTCAAAAAGCTTATACTACTCCTTTTTTCTAATATAATGCATGTTACTGCAGTTAGATAGAAGTAGTCAGACGAATGAACCTCCAGTAACTGGAGCACAACAATGAATGTACGAGTATGTAGGCCATAGTGGACCGTTTGCACTTCCAACGTGACCCCTGGGAGGAAGGGACGAAGGGGAGACCCGAAGTGCAAACAGATCCGGGCATGTGCGCTAGCAAGTATCGGTCCCTAATGATTCCAACATGATACCAATCCTGACGCCCACTAGACTTGTATTAGCCACCCGCGACCTGGTGTCCCAGGAATAGACGAGACACTCCCAGGAAGGAAGGAGGACCCAGCAGTTCCACCAAGCGTCAGGGAGAAATCTTTCTATAGCGCAAATTTCACCGTCCTGTTGCAAAATACCAACCGCCGTCGCCTGATCCTACAACGCTGAAACAGATGAGGTGGAACAGATGTAAGGAAATGGTGAGGTCAGGAAGAGATAAATACGAAATACATGGCAGAAGGGAAATCACCCCAGCATTCGCCTACCGACCCGGGGAAACCACGAAAAAAATCTGTGGTTACAGTGGCCGACAGGAATCGAACTCGGAATCTTCAGATTGCGAGCCTCACACGTTACCGCGGAGCCATGTCGCTCGGTTTTTACAGAAGTTACTGCCGATTGTAAATACTGGTTTGGTGGTTGTTCAAGGCGCGCAACAGCAACGGTTATTAGCGCTTAGGTCATAAGCATGAGAGACCTTCAAGGCTGTACTAATATAAAGTGAACGATTTGGGTTTTAATGTACAGCAAATTTTCTTTGCCTAAGGAAACAATGTGACTCTTGTATTTGCATGTCAATGTTATAAAATGAAGCTATTTAATATTCGGGACAGTCCCGCAATATGAGACTCTTAACAGTGTCCCGCATGGGACAATATTTGTCATGCAAATGTGTTTTCTTTCCTTAATCCTCATTTGTCTATTTCCTAAGTAGTGTTTTGGGTGATTTTCATACTGGTTAATGCTGTTATTCGTAGTGCTATAATTTACCACCTAAATTTATGCCGAAAAATCAATTTTGGCAGATTGCTTGACTCAAATTATCACTTCTCCCAATTTTACCATGAATTTATTGCAAATTAATAACAATGTGTGATTTCTAACTGATGTATTGGGGAAACACCCATTATACGCCGTGTCTTTGTGTTAAAATCTAAGACCATATACGCTGGAGTCACGTGATCTCCCAGGGCATTTTTGCACCACGATCAGGCTCCACCGATGAGTGGGCAAAAAAGTCCCATTGGATTTTTGCATGAATTTAATTCAATTATATTTTTAAAATGTTAAAACGTTATCTTAAACAATATGGAGCATTATTAATTTGCAAACCTAAAAATTTAATAAAACATTTAAATAGAAATAAATGGCATGTTTTCGGCCTATGGATAGATATAACTGAAACATTTATGATAGGAAGAAAATTAGAAAATGTGCTTAACAACGACAATAATAATATTAATAATTACGTATGCCCATCATGTTGGTTTCAGACAGGAAAATACATTAAAAAGTAAATTATCATCTAGGGAAGAATTGTGTTGAAGAACATCTAATTATGGCTAGAGCTGCAATTTGAGAGAAGAAAATGGGCGCCAATAAAGCCAGTAGACAATATGGAATACCGCTGCATACTCTTTGCAGTAGAATTGTGAAAAATTCAACGAAGAAACAGGATTTGGGCCTCTCGGTATTCTAGGCTACGAGAGTGAAACTCGTCTCGTCAACCACATCAAGAGACTTGAAGGTTGTGGATTTGTACCCACCAGCAGAATGTTAGGATCCTGACGTATTCATTTAGTGAGAAACTAGACCTTCATGAAAAATTCAGCAAAGGCCATGATGGGTTCAGATTATTCATGCTAAAACATCCTGATCTTAGCATCAGGCAGTCGGAGGGGCTATCCATTGTACAGGCAGGACTTAACGTAATAAATCAGTATTTCAACCCGTTAAAGACGACCATGCTGGAACACAATTTGGCTCACATGCCTGGCAGTGTTTAATGCAGATCAGTCAGGTCTTCAGGTCATTAAGAAGGTACGCAAAGTGGTCGCCACAAAGAGCTTGAATGATTGACAAATGGAGAAAATGGAGAAACCATAAATGATTGCCTGCTGGAGTGCGGAGGGAACTTTCTGCTACCCGTGTACTTTTTCAAAGGAGTAAATAAAACTTTAAAGATGGAATGCCAACAAGTTACAAGGTCATTATGAATAAGGAATCTACCTGCATCAATAATGCCATATTTAGTCCTTGTTGAGAGAAAAATTTTCCCCTTGAAAACCTCAGAACAAATTGATTTTGGTAGTAGACGGGTATGCTTCTCACTGCAATGACTATGAAATGTTGGAATTTACACAAGACAATGACATCTTGCTGTTGTGTCTTCTCCACACATTCCACCAAATATCTAGCCCCTTGACGAAACATGTCCTAAGTCAGTAAAAGTATTTTACAATAAAGAAAGTAATTCCTGGATTATGACTATCGTGGCATAAAATTACACCGTTGAAGTTTGGTACACTACTCTGAAAAGCATAGGGGAAAGCAGCAACAAATTCTAACGCCACTAATGGGTACAGAGAAATTGGAATTTGTCCTCTCAATGAGAATAGTATTTCAGATTATGCGTTTGCAGTATCCGGTAATTGCTCTCGTCTGCCGCAATTCTCGGTACCTAATAATGTCATGAATGTAACTTCAAGTGAATAAACGGAGACTAAACAGCAACCTGATTCTTCCTTGTTAATTTAGATGTCTTTCCATAACCTTCCTGTTCAAATACAGATTCATCTATAAATCTCTCCGCATACATTAAAGAAACACCACCTAAAGTAGGTGCTCATTAAGATGTACTACCAAAAAAAGATTTCAAAACCAAAAGTTAAAAGGAACATACATGGATAAATTTGGACGAGTGTCGACAATATAAACGCTAGGTAAGACATGACAGTAAAAAAAAAAAAAAAAAAAAAAAAAAAAATAGGCAATTGCCAAAGGCCCACAAGGTTCGGAGAAGATTAACTAAACTTTTAATTTTCAATGATTCGGTGGACTCAGGCACCGAAATCGAATATGATTCTGATAATGATGACACCTGCAAGGAGTGTAAGGAGTATTAGTGTCTTAACTAAAGAAGAATGCGACTACAATTTGCCGTATGCAAAAAGTAGCTACATGAAAACTGTACAAATTTCAAGCGTTTTGTATTGCCTATGGCGGAAAAAATTAAAAGATTAGGCTGGTAAAACGTGTGAAAAGTAGAAAAAGTAGAAAAAGATTCAGAGATATGACGATACTTATATTCTTGACAACTTCTGATTTTTCTTGTGTCTTTTTAAGTTCAGATATTTTGTTTCAGATATTAATGGGGCTCCTTCACCTACTATATTCCACAGATGCCGCTATATACTATGTTTTCCTTTTGTTTACAGTAACGTATCATGTTATCCATAAAAAATCAAATTATTTGGATATGTAATGAAGTCTACGTAATTGTTACTTTCATTAATACATGTCTCATAAGTCGTTACTGAGGAAATTTTTGATTGTAAAAAGTGGCGCATCTTTACCTATTTTATCCTAAATGTTCGAAATATTTATTAAGGCTTCATAGGAAACTTAGCACTTTGCTTCAGTAGTGTAGGTACTATTAGGTAGTTCAACACCACAAATTTTACAATACTCGTATATTGTGACTGTCCAGTTTTCATTGTTACTTCACTAATGTGAACTAGTTCAAATTTCACTGTCACTTCACTGCTCAAGGTCACTTCAATAATGTGATATGGTTCAACTTTCCCTGTCACTTCACTTTTCTTCGCGACATAGCCGCGTAATGAAATAGGCGCGTAGCTGCCTCTTCTTCGGATCATTCACTCGCTGAGGAGTCGAACACAGGACATCTGTAATCTCTTGCAGTAGCAGTATTCACTGTACGTCACAACTGTCGTCACCAACTCACTTATAGAATCGCACTTGATGCCGCATCAGAAACATGCTCACCAACTCGCTAACAAACTGACTCGCCAGCGCACTCGCTTATATAACCACTGAAATGTTCAAGAGTTCTAGAATATTTGGGAGGCGGGGAGAAGGGAAACTTCCACAAGAGCCTGGTTATCATTCGATGCCGCTTCTGGTGTTTACACTGGACGACAGCGCTACTCCTTATCTCGCCGTATCTCTTCAAAGGGCGGCCGGTCGGCGCCATCCAATTGAAGCTTGAGCCATAGCTGCGTTACAGTATGTTGCACTGAGGTCCAATACGAGCTTAAAATATAATAATAATAATAATAATAATAATGTCCAACTATAATTCTAAAGCTGATGAGAGTGGAGGAAAAGTTACCCAGAGGTAAAAGAAAATACTATTTGTTTACTAAGAAGCAATGCAATAAAAGACATAAAAATATTAAGTAAAAGTCAAAATACCTACATTCTGAGGAATTATAAAAGAAATTGTGGTTTTGATATGAAACGAATAGGAAAAATGTAATCAGGTTTTGAAGTCAGGATTACAACAGTAATGAAATTCACAACAGCATTCCACTGGTACAACAGGAAAGACGTGCAACTGAGGCAGGGCACTACAAACACAGAGGTAATTAAGACGTAAAAGAAATCATAATAAAAAGAACTTGTGAGACCACATTCTAACACAGAAGTTCAAAAAATTAGCATCGAGTGTTACATCAATCATTGGTGCACAGCAATTACTAAAAAACCTAGCTAATCTTTCTACTACAGTGTAATGAAAGCAATGCATTACGTTCTTTCTTTTTTACTTCAACTTTTTTCATCGGAAGCAATTTAAAATAAAATCTGATGTATTACATTCCCGTGATCTTCTTTACCCTGTATCGCTTATTAGTAGGTATACAAATTATTCTTACGAAAGTTTATTTTCCCATCTACTTAATTTTATCAAGATAAACCTTTCCGGAAAGAGTACGTTACACATTTCGTTATACATACAAAGGTATTAGCGACAGTCAAATGTTTTAGAACTGTGCGCTATACGCTGGCCTTAAAATTCCACGCTCTTTGTGTGCAATCGTGAGATACAACTGAAAATCGACAGGACTTCCATTAATAACGATATCTCGGAAATAGCTGATGCCACAAAGTTATTTGAAATAAATTGTGTGTTTTAAAGAGATCCCATCTTATAGAGCAACTATAATTTATCACAATTTTCTATGTCAATTATAGGCAGAGGAATTTTTTACAGGATCAATGAACGTTGTGCTGGAATTTGTGTTGTATGTATTTACTTGTAATCATATACTACTTGTTGGAGATAAATTCGAAAATTAAAAGAATTGGGAGGTCTCGAGTTCAAATTCCATATACCAGCCAATCTTTTTGAATCCTTTTATGGTTTCAAGTAAATATTGGATACGTCAGATCTACGACCCAAAGTTTACCACTCATCTGAAATCAATGGCAATAAAATATACTTATGGCAGACATAGCCAATTACGCAGCCTGCACCACTTTTCAGCAGATGATACAGGAAGGAGACTATTTGTCATTTGTCTAGCATAAACCAACATGTATGCAGCAGCAAAGCTTACAAATGCGCCTAAAGCCGTGCTCTAGAAAAATATAATCATTGCATTGGTCGAATGTTGTTTTATTCCTACCGATATACCAGTTATATATTTACAATTTTAACACAATGACATGAAATATATGATAATGCATCATAAATAATACTAGCAGAAAACCGAAATAGTACGTCTTTTGTAAATAGGTTTTCTGGTAATTTCCCGTTATATATATTTTTAAATGTTGGCCACCCTGACATGCAGTGGAGGTAGTGAAACACGACTGCCTCCGTGGTCTGGTGATTAGCATACTAGCCTCCGAATCCAAAGGTCCCGGGTTCAATTCCCAGCTGAAAGACGGGAACTTTTCTTTAGCCGGGATTATTCCCCATTCTTCCTAAAGTCTGGAAGTATGACTGAGAGTGTAAATGTGTGTGTGAATTTAATGCTTCGAAATAAAACCCAAAGATTAACACAATAGTAAACATCATTGCCAATGAGGAATTGTTCCAAGGGCAAAGCCACCGATATGACCTTCATGTTAAGGCGTCATATAAATGAAAAGGAAAGTAATACTGCAGGTCCAACATAATACATCAACTACAGCGTGCAATACAAGTTGTGTGATACACATCTGTAACCCAAACTAAAACAAAATAAGGTTGTTCTTTTATCTATACATGCTGGACGCAAATATCCCAAACCACTTCAAAAGGTAGTAAGAAAATAAGATCAGAATACAGAAGTTAACGAAATAAAGCTGTTTCAGTAGTAGAAAATAACACACAAGTAACAAAATGCACCAGAGGAGATACTTATACACAGCAAAATATATAAGAAATTATATAGTTTTTAAGTTAAACAATCTGTACATTAACATAAAGAAAACAGGATTCATGAACATTCAGACAATCCTAAACAAAAATGAAATCCAGATAAATTTAATGAATGAGAAGAAATTCATGGGGTAAAGAACCCAACCTTTGAGGAATAATGCTGAAAAACATTTCACATGGGACAAACAAATAGATAAAGTCTACAACAAAGTAAGTACACTCTCACAAAGTAGGTATTCTTTGCAAGTCAGGCCATTACAATTTATACAAATGCTTCTACATTTCAGCACATTAGTTTTAAAATCTATGTCTGCAAGCAAGACCCAATAGAGAGGTATCAAAAACATGCCCAATATTGGAGACACTTTGGTTTACCCCAATATGAATGGAAGAAAGATCTGTAAGCACATTGGTGGCAACCTAAGCTCATATTCTGAGATACATTCTACCCATGGTATCCATACCAGGGCTTTGTCCTCATACTCTTAAACACACAGAAACCAGATGAATACATTTATTTAACCAATATCCAGTTTTAAAAGGAAGGACAACAGTTGAACAATAGAGCAATAAAGACATCTTCACCACCACAGCGAGTAGGTGATTACCAGTTCCAGCTTTACAGTTTATCTTTCCATCATCCTTTCGGCTTTCCTATATCTCTTCTTCAAATCACTCTGTAGTTAAACACAGGGTTTTATTAGTCGGGTGTCCTCCATTCAGTTTATATGCTGGAACCATTTGTCGCAATACTCTTTCATTCATGCTGAAAATCTGTAATTCCTTTCTAATTTCATTTCGGAAGTGATCAGATGTTGTGCATCCCTTTGTTCTCCTTAAAAATATCGTTTCAGCAATTTGTACTCGATTCTGAATCTTTTTTTTTTTTTTTTTTTTTTTGTTTAACCTTGCCTCTGATTCCATAAAGAAGAGGAATAGGAATTGTTTAAAATTTAATTCTAATGTTTTTCCTTGTTTTATTCTTTAGCGTCCAATGTATAGTGCCACTTAACATTTGAAATTTTGCTAAATTTGATTAACATCTTCTTCAGGTTCATTCATGTTAATATTATAACCCAGGTAATTAAAGTGTTAAACTTGTTCTAGTAATTTTATTTCTAAAGTAATCTTTGAACATATTTGTGGCCTTCCCCAAAATGTTAGGATCTTAAGTTTTTTCTGTAGAAACCTGAAATCATATTGTAACAAATGAATACACCAGTTGCTGCAAAACATACTTTATGTTCCATTTAGACACTCTGCGTAGGAAAACATGTTACACTTGAGTCACTGTTGGCACACATTAAGAACAGAGCACAACTGAACTGCACTCTGGACTGTCACGCTTAACTATTCATTTCTAACTGCCCAAACTCTTTAGCATCTTGACTGCACTTAACTTGTAAATTCTTAACTGTTTCAGAGTTGTAAATTGAGCCCTACATTGTTTAATTTATTTATAGATAATGTGCCAGAGAGATATAAAGCAGTTATATAAATGGTTAGTAGAAAATCCTTTTTATTGTTTACAAGAATTTTACGAACAAGATAACAATAAACTGTATACTTTTATTTGTAAAGGTATTTTGTACATTTCTAATCGTTTTTGTCTTGTTTTGTTATCTTGACGGCGTCTATTGTAATTTATGCAATTACTAAATGACGAATAAATATATTATTATTATTAATAATAATAATAAATCCAATACCAACGATTAATAATAAAGAAATGCCAAGGAACTGTTATACGCAGATGAATGGTAAGTTCATACACTGTAGTAGGTTTAAGAAACTCAGTAGATGAAATTGAAAGGTACCTACTGTAAAGAATGGGGTCTTAAATTAAATGTTGAGAAAACTAAGGTTATAGTATTCAAAAAAGGTAGGAAATTAAGAGAAGATGAGAGGTAGCTATTTCAGGGCAAGGAAATTTAAATTGTGAAGGATTTTATTTATTTGGGTATGAAACTTAATAGCACTGGAGGATGGAGGAAGCATAAAGAAATTACCTTCGCAAAAGCAGCATTGAAAACGGTCAGTAAATGTCTGTACATAACTATGATGAATGTAATGTGGCTGGAACATATCTATAAGGCTTTAGTTGGAGTTTAGATGGCTGTATCGAATAAAGATCTGGGGCGCACAGGAAGGTTGAGTAAAGGTGCACAGTCACTGAAAATGTTTTGTAAAATGATTTTAAGAGGTCCATATAATTCTGCACGGTAAGGAGCTACGTTAGAATTAGGGCAAAGTGAGTATATGAAGGATGATTTGGAAAGAGTGCTGAAACCATTTAGAATTTATTACTTACCACAGAGGCACATCTAGAAATATTGCTTAAATGTACAAGAAAAGTGTATTCACTCAAAGAATTGGCTCGGTCAAATTAGGCACCAACTTACAACGGTGATATATGGTTAGAAAGAGAGGGTGTGTTGGCAGGATTCTGGGAATTGGTTAAATGCCAGTTGGAAGATACCTAAGGATGGCCAGAATCTATGGGAAACGGTGGAGAAAAAAATGTCCTTTAAAATTTTATAAGGATTTTGGAAGTAATGATGGGAAAGAGATGTAAATCGAGAGGTGCAGTTGGAATCAAACAGAGGGCATTGCATGGTTTAAACTGGGAGTTTGAAGATTAAAAGGTTACAGGAGAGGGAGAGAAGGATTTTGCCTTATATGCACGGATAAAGAAGATAAAATCCATATTTTATTAAAATGCAAAGGCACGGATATCTGGAGGAAAGAGTTTATCCAAAATAAATGGTTGAAGATGGCAAAAATAGTAATAATTTAAAAATATTTTGTGCACAATCTCAGATTATTAATTTAGGAGAGTTCTTATTTTGAGTTAAGAAGAAATTGATCTGGTTGGTATTTTATCTTGTGTTAAGGAGGGGACTCGGCACCGATTCACGGTGGATATTGTACCTACGCCATACCCGGGGGGGGGGGAGGAATTATAAGGCGAGAAGAGACACCGGGCGGCCGAATCCAGGTAACGATACAGTTTACAGATGTAGACACTCCGGCAAACGGACAGGCAGACCGGGGACCCCGCCCCAAACAGAGGGGATCCAACGCCCCTCAAGGAGGTTCGAATACTCCGGCATTCAGCCGAAAGCCCAGGGACGGAGTTCCAGTGAGCGTCCTATGGTCGGTAAATTAAATTGAAGTGCGGTAACACAAACTGGTTGGTTAATTATAAAGTATAATCATAGCTTGATAACAGCAATGTATGAGGGCGATACTAAAAATTTTTAGAATGACATGTTTCTAAAAACAAATGAAATTTGTTTACAAGTATTTGACAGCTACTTTCTAATGTTTTGCGAGTTGATTAACACTTTGTTAATTATCATCATTTAAAGCTTTTATATTCACACGAAAATGAATCTGACTAGAGAACATTTCCGGGCTATGATTTTTACGATTTTAAATCGTCATTAGCACCTAGATGTGAAGATATGCATTTGGCGAAAAAGCCCCATCTAAGGCAACAATTCATAATTGGTACAGCGAATTCAAAAGAAATGGATTTTTTCATAGCAATGAATTTCGTGAATGACGCCCAAGAACTTCTGTTACTGATAAAAATATTGCCGTTGTTCGAGCAATGCTTGAAGCAGATCGACGGACACCTTATGAATTTATTCGGGCGACATTGGGCAATTGGTATGAGTCAAATCCAAAACATTTTACATCAACAGTTACATGTAAGAAAACCTTATTGTCGATGGATTCCATATAAACTGACTCCCGATCAAAAACACACTGATTGGAGTAGAAAAACTCTGGAAAAATCGAAAAATTCCTAAAAGAGAAATCAATCGGCTCTATAGGTCTTTTAAAGAGAACCTAAGTCTACAAAACTCCGACGAATCCGCAGTGCTGGTAAGAAGATGGTTGCTAGCTTTTTTCTCCTTTCTTTCTAAATGCTAGTAGCAACGGATGGTTGGTAGGTACTAGCATTAGAAGATAGACATACCATTACTGCCGATTGGTACAGACGGCTCCGAATGTTTTCCGTTCCACCTATAGAAGAGTAAGCGGGGTGTCTTATCGATAGGTTATGCCAGGTGCCTTAGCTCATACCTGCTCTACAAGGTTAGCATATGCAATAGTACTAAAGAAAATATCATTCCCTTAGACTTGGCTGTAAGAAAGTAATAACTGTTAAAAGAAAGCAGTAATAACATCACAGCACAGCAACATAAGCAGTATACAAACTAATTTTTAGGAATTGATGCAACATATCATTGTATAACAAGCAAAGGTTAAAACAAAATGGTTTGGTTTTCAATATTCACTACTTTCTCTACCCGTTATCAACTAGCATGTGTTCCTTATTTTCATAAAGTCCTTATAAAGTATGGTTTTTCTGTGCACTTTACCTTAATCGTGACAATTTAGGCCAGGAATTATTTCAAGCTACAGTCTAAGTTACACTTTTCCCTATTTGGTTGCATGTAAGTTGCCGTAATGACAAACAGCCGTTTATTTATACCACAACTGTTCTTTTTACTCTCTCTCTACTACTTACCTATAATAAGTTGGGAAAGTATTGTATTCCACCCAAAAATTCAATAACGAGATTCACTGGAAATACACGTTCTTAGACTCCTGAATCCGAAGAAAGCATTTTTAATTTCTCTACTACGTAGTTACAGGAGGTAAAGAAAGTATTGTATTCCGCCCAAAAATTGAATAACCAGATTCACCGGAAATACACGTTTTGAGACTCCCTGAATCCAAAGAAAACGTTTTTACTTTCTCTACTGCGTAGATAAAGGTGGTAGAGAAAGTATTGTATTCCACCCAAAAATTCAATAAAGAGATTCGCCGGAAATACACATTTTGAGACTCCCTGAAACCAAAGAAAGCATTTTTACTTTCTCTACTACGTAGTTACATAAGTAGAGGAAGTGTTGTATTCCACCCAAAAATTGAAAAACGAGATTCAACGAAATACACGTTTTGAGACCCGTCCAAAGTAAGCATTTTTACTTTCTCTACCACTTAGCTACAGTAAGCAGGGAAAGTATTGTGTTCCTCCCAAAAATTGAATAACGAGATTCACCGGGAATACGCGTTTTGAGACCCGATGAAGACAAAGAAAGCGTTTTCACTTTCTCTACTACGTAGCTACAGGAGGTAGAGAAAGTATTGTATTCCACCCAAAAATTGAATAACGAGATTCACCGGAAATACACGTTTTGAGACCCCCTGAATACAAAGAAAGCATTTTTACTTACTCTACTACGTAGTTACAGTAAGTAAAGCAATTATTGTATTCCACCCAAAAACTGAATAACGGGATTCACCGGAAATACCCGTTTTGAGACCCCTGAATCCAAAGTAGGCATTTTTACTTTCTCTACCATGTAGCTACAGCAAGTTGAGAAAGTCTTGTGTTCCACCTAAAAATGCAATGTCGTTGTGACTCCCTGAATCCAATGAATTTAGAAAAAAGGGTCCAAGTGTGTGTGCATGAGCGCGCATACAGCATAACTCAAAAACAAAAGGTTGGTTGAAAACCAAGCCTAGCGTTTGAATTCAACTTCTTCCAAAAATGCGACACGGAGATTTTAAAGAGAATTCCCCACTCCAAACTACCTTTAACATTGAAAATGTTTCTAAATTTGTTCTTTCAAAAATGGTTCTAAGGATTTGATTAAAATGCATATGTTTAAGCTATTTTCATGATAAATAAAATGTATATCTTTAATTTTCTAGCAATAGTCTGTAAATTCGTCTTTATTGTGAATGACTTTTGATAATTAGTAAACCGTAAGTGAGAGACAGAATCTTACTACACAACAAATGTAGATCTTGTTGAAACACAAAATTTATATCAAATAACATTTTTATTTTTATGTCAAATAACATTTTTATTTTTATGTCAAATAACATTTTTATTTTTATGTCAAATAACACTTTTATATTTTACCTATTCTGAAATACTCTTTGTTGTTAGTTTGAATTTTCAAATACTTTATACTTTTATCAACTGAAATAGCTATTGTTTTTGTTTCTTCCTTTCCTTCTTGTTTCTTTCCTGTGTTCATACAAAGAGAACAGAATTTCAAAGCTATCACGTCTGTGGCACGCATTCGGGAGGTCGTGGGTTCCATTCCTGTGCCGACCTTCTTGAACCATGATTTTTTTCGGGGGTTTTTCCCGGATCGCTAGGCGAATGTTGGAAAGGATTCTCACATCCCCGAATTTCCTGTGCCTCCATTTTATCTTCATTCTCATATCCCTTCATTTTTCATCCGTTGGCCTCTTTCAGGGTTGGAAGTGTCGGCGATGGTGTTTCGGTGCAGTTTAGTAGGGGAAAAGGATGCTCTTTGTGACTGTCTCCGTCCCTCGGCTGGCTGTCGGGGTATCCTAACCCCCTTGAGGGGCGTTGGACCCCTCTGTGCGGAGTGGGTTCCGGTCTGCCTGCCCGTATGACAGGGAGTCTTTATTTGAAAACTTAGGGACCCTGACATTCCTATGCCGTCACTCCTGGTTCCGGGCGCCCGGTATCTCCTATCACCTTATCCTTCCTCCCGGAGACGCCCCCTTGCGGGGCGTAGGCACAATCTCCACTATGTGGATCAGTGCCGAGCCCTCTCCGTAGCCAACCGATCCAAAGTTATACATAGCGATCAGCTTTGAGCGGTATGGCTATCACTTTAGCTTAATATGTTCTGCTTATACCTACAACGAATTGTGTAAATAAGTGATGAAGTTTTATCTGCATTAACATGAAACAGATGCAATAATAAGCTTTGTAAGAATAGTTTGTAGAAGAGTGAGTAGAGAAAGGCATGTGAATGCAACACATATTTTATAGCAAAAGCTCCAAATGGTGTTTGTGAACAACATAACTCCAAAACGAAAAGTCGGTTAAATACCAAACTTGATATTTAAGTTCAGCATCCTCCAAAGACATGACACAAAGATTTGCAAGAAAATTTTCCCACCCCGAACAACCCTTTACATGGAAAAATTTTCGAAATTTGTTATTTTCTCAAAAATGGCTCTAACAAGTTTGATTAAAATACTCCTTGTTTAAAATATCTTCATGACAAACTAAATATATATTTTGAATTTTTTGAGAAGAGCTTCTCAAGTCTTCATTCTGAATGACTTTTGTATAACTGGTAAACTGTAAAAGATGGACAAAGTTTTACTACATAAGAAAAGCACGCAGTTTGTCATACATATATTTTATGAGATTAACTATTTCCCAGATTTTTTTTGTTATTGGTTTGAATAATTTTTGTAATTAAGAAGTCAATGTTTGTTTTGTTTTTGTCGCGGTCATACAAAAAGCATAGAATTTCAAAGCATCTCGTAGTGACATACTTTTTTGAAAATGTGACTATCGCTTTATCTACATATACCTACTACAACGAAATGTGTAAATGTGAACTTTTTCTTTTGGTATTTAATCAAAGTCCTTTAACCGGGTAGGCCGTTACGGACGTGAATGAACGAAATGGTTACAATGATGCTCAAATGAGCACGGGGATCCTAGAGCTTAAAGTTATCTGACATACATCTTCTTAGGATAAGAGGAATCCCTGGAATAAACTTTATCCAGGTAACTCACTCTAACTGATTCGAACTCGGGATCTCTTGAATGTGAGGCAGACCCCTACACCACAGAGATGGGCTAAATGTGAATTGGAAGTTTGTCTGAATTATAAAAAGTAGGCAGAAAAATAAGATTTAGTAAAAAATAATGTGTAGAGTGGTGAAAAGAGAAAGCTATGTGAGTGCAACACATTAGATTTTTCTCGTGGTAATGAGAGCGTGGAGTTTCAAAGGCACCACATAAAAATCTGACTATCGTTTTAGCTACTGCATTCTCCGTATATTTACAACGAAGTTTGTAATGACAGTTCATCTCAATTAACAAGAAGACTCTTTCACTCAAGCCGTGTCTAGAACAAGGCTGGAAAGATAGTCAGATTGAAAAATTCGATGTCGTAGCCGAGATTTGAACTACGGATCTTCCAGTTTCCGTTCAGGTGGTGCCGCGGTAACGCGTGCGACTCGCAATCGGGAGATCCTTAGTTCGCTTCCCGGCGAGCGCCCACTCTGATCCACGGGTTTTTTTTCGGGAGTTTTCCCGGGTCGTCAGGCGAATGCTGATGTGGTTTCTCTCAGCCGCCGAATATCCTTCCATTCCTCATTTCATTGATCCTTAACCCCATTAGGTCTATTTCAGGGTTGGAAGTGTCGGCTATGATGTTCCGTGCAGCGTGGCAGGAAAAAAGGATGCTCTCTGTGGAACCTTATCCGTCTCCCGGACTTCGGTTGGTTGCCGGGGTATACGGACCGCCTCTTGGGGGGCAATGGACCCTCTGTGTGAGGTGGGGTACCCCGTTTGCCTGGCCGTCAAAATCTGGAAACTTTAGGAACGTTGTCATTGCTGTGCCGTCACTTCTGGTTCCGGCCGTCCGGTCTCTCTCACCTCGTCCCTCCCTCCCAGGGGCGCCCCCTGGAGGGCACAAGCACAATATCGTCATTCACTGGATCGGGGCCGAGTCCCCTTCGTTAGACATCCCATTCCATGCCAGGGAAGAGAAGCATTTTAAGAATTCAGAATGTGAATCATACTGCAAAGTATCTAAGTATTTTTTTCTTTCTTCAGATTTGCAATTTGAAAGCAAGCTTACTTTTGAAAAAAATTAATTTTCAACAAAAGCACATCAACCGTTCTGCATTCGGATCACTATTTTGAAAATTTAGTTTATATGTTATCCTAACCGAATAAAACAGCTACATAGAAACTGCATATTTTGCGCTAAACGTTGTTTCCTCGTATCTATTAAACTTTTCTCCTTTTAGATATAATAACTGTTTTTACTCTATGTCCACTATACTGTTGGCACGGTTTTTCTTCCTTTGTCTTGTGTGTGAAGGGGGAATTATGTTTCAAATAAAACAATCTATATTTGTTTTTCAGTAACAAACGCAAAATATATTTCATTTTGAAGAAAATTGAGTGTTGCACTCAAACTGATTCAACCGTTTGACATTAATATTACTTTTGCTTTCGTATTGTTAAAACGTTACTTGAATATTATCGGAACTGAATGTGCCAACTGTATGGAACTACACACTTAGTGCTAAAGGTTGAGATCAATCTCTATGAAAATTAAAAAGAAAAAAACAAACTTATATTCAAGATAATAAATATCCTCTGTTTCGAAGTGCGCGTAAAACAGTCTATTGATGGCAATTAAAACGGTTATGATTATTATTATTAGCAACAAGCGTTAAAAACAAGATACGCATTATGTGCACCTTGTTACTCAAGAAAATTACTGAATAATGCATCTTAAACTTCTGTAGCACCCGCGTAAACAGTGCAATATTTGATTTTTAAACAACATATTATGTAAAGAAAATGTTAACTTATTTCGCTTGGATAGATCTAGCAAGGAGAAAAGTATTTAGTTTTGTCTTCTTTCCTCTTAAGAGTCAGGTCGCTGAATTATAGAGCATACACAAAAGTAAATGTGACCTTTGAGACGATACCGGGACTTACTATCAACTGTAGCCAGGCATGACTAGTCGAGAGGACATTCCTTCCCTCTCTTCCTCTACAACCTCTGGTCCATCGGAAAACATTTGGAACCTTCTGTACACAAATGCCTGTTTACCGCACATTTTTGAAAACGTTCATGAAAAACGTCTAAAAAGAAAAATAGTGTTACAACATAACGCATTGTGCCATACAGCAAAACTAACACCTGTATGTCCTAAAGGTCAGCACCATGGACCCTCCATCATACAGCCTTGACCTATTACTTTGTGATTTCTTTTTGTTTCAAAAAATTAAAGATAAAATGTGTGGAACCACTTTTTCATCGGATGAAGCAGTGGAACATTATAAAAACCTGGTTTCTGAAGTGCCTCAGGAAGAATGGCATTAATGCTTTAAGGACTGGTTTCACTGAATGTAAAAACTGTACTGATGTTAAAGGTGGATGTTTTGAAAAACAATAAAATCATTTAAATTTTCTAAAAATTTTTAGTATTGCTCTAGTACGAGCTATAGTTGTAGAAAGTAGTGTTATTGATTATCTTGTATGGTCTGAATAGAACCTTGGTTAGCTCCAGGTTATATGAACTCTGTAAAGAGCTTAGTACAAACAAACAAATAAACTGTCTCACTGGGCACTAGTAGTCCCTTATATAGACCCCACATACAAAGCGGAACGTTCACTAAGGGGAAACTGCTCAGACATGTCGAAAGGAACCTTCTGGAGCAGCAATTACCCAAACTGCAGCGAGGGGCACATAACGCGTTTGTTACGCGAGCCATTGTTCTGAAGGACCAGCCGGAAGTCCCACCCAACTGCCAAGTAAATGGGCTGGGACGTTCCCACACGGCGGTCCGCAGGAAACCTTGCGCCATGGGCACACTATTCTTTGCAGATATAGCTTAAATAGTATGAAGATCTCTGTAGACCTTCATTTTTTGAACGATTTCTACATCAACAGCATATAATAAAATATTTATGAACAGACTGAATAACAAAAGTTATGCAAAGCTAACATGTAAAGCATGCCAATAAAGCTTAAAGGATAGCCACCAAAGATAAACTAAGCAGAGACAGCTCTGCTGCGGGGAGCCTCTGGGGTGGACTTACAGGATGTAAGCTCCTAACACTGGACCTTGAACTGGTTCCGGACGCGTCGGCAGGTGATGGATAACCGGGACGTGATCGGCGGCGTCGGTTGACTACTGACGCGCTGAATCAGGCCTGTCTATGAATAATGAATAGGAGACCGCAAACTTTCCAAACCTAAGGCGTTATGCGATCCGTGCCGATGGAGTGCATGACACATGGGTATATGTGTCGCAAACGGAGCCTCTGAGATGCCTAACGACCTCTCAGAGCATATGGTCTTACACAGGCATGCGGGGCTATGTCTGGGCGGACCTGACTTATCCCTAGCCAATCGTGGGAACTATTGGAGTCCAAAGTTCCAATAAACCGAACGGCTCTGTATTAGGGAACCCCGAAAGGACTAAAGCCGAAGCTGAGGCGGCTGGGTCCTTGAAAGAGGACTTTGCCGCCAAGACAAGGAAAGGGACACAGGAACTGCAACTCCCGGAGATGTGGAGAAGTCGGGCCCGTACCTAAAACCGGACGCCCCTTTTAGAGACACCAGATTATTTTAAAGGTAGGCGCGGAGGCTGGGGCCCCAGTAGGGGATCCCAACCCGGGGGATATATCATGGGTGGCAGGAACTGTGACTCCCGAAGACGTGGCGATGCAGGCCCTGTTTCCTGAGAAAGATATACAGTCTGATATTTTGAGGGAACTGATCATAGTGTTCGGCACCCTAAAACTGAAGCCTAAGCACACCAGTGGGGCAGAGAAGAGAAGAAGGGCTAAGCGACTGGCCGGGAACGCGGGGGAAGCACCTGTCTCTAGTCATAGGGACTTTGCGGAAGCCGCGACCGGGTCGGAGCCAGGCCCCTCTGTAACCTCCAAAAGAGGTCCGGACACTCAATGGGGATTTCAGGATTGGAAGGGGAATTTATATCCCTCATATAACCCATCAGAGGATCTGGGGATCTTAGGAGAACCAGTCGCGATGGGAAAGTGTTTAAATGGAGCAGGGTAAGTCGAGATGTTTTCGTTCATTCGGGCTAATCTGCAACACAGTATAACTGCCTCGCGAGTACTCTCGAGTAATGTAACGAGGTATGCAATAGATGTCGCAATGATACAGGAACCCTGGCTTCGAAGGTGCCGCATCATTGGACTGAAAATTAAAGGTTTTACTATTTTCAGTCTTTTCTGAGGCAAAACCTAGAGCATGTGTCATTACTAGACAAGGTAATACGTGGGACCTGCCAACATTTCTTACTAAAGACCTGGCAGCAGCTCTAGCGAGGTATGAGGTCGGAATGCCACGTCAGGTGTAATCTGCTCAGCCTATTTCCCATATGACTTCCAGGAACCACCTACTCCTCAGGATTTCAAAGGCCCTGAGATTTATTGCAAGGACCTCAACCTGCTGATTGGCTGTGACTCCGTGACTCCAACGCACTTCATAGCGTTTGGGGCAGCACGAACATCAACGGCAGAGGGAAGAAGCTGTTCGAGTACCTGAGTTCTACAGATCTCGAGATTACGAATCAAGGGGATGTTTCTACCGTTAATTATCAAAGGGAGGAGGTTCTACATTTGTCACTAATGTCCTTTGGGATACCGAGGATATTAAGGACTGGAGGGTTTGTTCTGAACCTTTCATGTCTGACCGCAGATATATACGCTTCAGCCTTAGGGAAAAGGAAAGGTCCGCCTGTACAAGAACCCAAGGAGGACCAATTGGGACTCCTTTCGAAGGGACCTGGAAGGCGGGCTTAGAAATGGACATCAGACTAAGCCAAGGAATACGTAGGAGCTGGAGGGTTACATGGGGTTTCTAACCCACTCGAGTCCTCCTATGAAAGAAATTGCCCCCTCATACACAAGGCTCGGGCCAAAGATAAATTCAAGCGGAATTCCTTTTTAAGTTTCACCAGGAAAAAGACATGAAGGCTATACAATGCATTTAAGGCCAATAAATGTCAAAAAACTTGGAACTCCTATAAGATTCCCAAAGAATATGCAAAAATGAAATCAGGAAGGCCTCCGAGGAAGTTTGGAGGCTCTTCTGTGATACTGTATAGAAGCAGCCGAGTGCTGCTCGCCTGCAGAAATTGCTGGTTTCTGGAGCTACGGCCAGACTGGCCTCGAAAGAACACCCCTCTGGTGCTACGACTCAATCGGAGGGAGAGACTTTGAGTCTGTTGCTCGAGACCCATTTCCCGGAGGCTTGCATTACAAATCAAGAACCAAGCTCTAGGAGGACACGTCGGCCTTCGCAGGAAGGCTGGGCAATGGCCACCGAGATTGTTACTTTCAAAAAACTAAAATGAGCCATTTATACTTTTGAGCCCTAAAAGAGCGTAGGTGTGGATGGGATCTTCCCGGCTCTCCTTCAAGAGGGCTGGGAGATCGTTTCATCCCACTTAGTGAGAATATGCATGTTTGGCTATGAGGCATGTTTTTCACCTCTGGAGACAGGCCAAAGTAATGTTTATACCTAAACCGGGCAGGCACTCCTACCGCAGACCTAGGGTTTTCGTCCTATCAGTCTAACATCCTTTTTGTTAAAGCCTCTGTAAAAACTGGTAGATTTTTGAGGGGTGGCGTACCGGTAGACAGACCCATACACCATCATCAGTATGGGTACTGGCCGGGTAAATCCAATGATACGGCGCTCCATCAGCTTGTGGTAGGGCTGGAGAGGGCGTTGGACTGTGAACTCGCTATGTCAGTTTTACTGGACATCGAAGGTGCCTTTAATAATATGGCTTTAGGCCCCGTTCGGAAATGTCTGGAGAGCAGGGGTGTGTCAGTCCGGTTGTCACGGACTGGATTATGACCTCCTTGGATGGCCGGCAGGCTGTGGCGGTTCTGGGGAGTGTGTCCGTGAGGGCAACAGTGCCCCGAGGCTGCAAGTGGGAGTTCTGTCACCTACCCTGTGGTGTCTGGCGATAGATGTACTGCTGGATAGACTAAACAGAGCAGGAATTCATGCTTAAGGCTATGCTGATGGCATATGCCTTGTAACAAGTGGAAAATTCCCCAAAACTATTTTGGAGCTCATACAGCCTTCAGAGGAATGGTGCATAGAAACAGACTTGTCGTTAACCCGGACAAGACTGGAATAATGAACTTCACATGGAGGAGGCTACCAGGTTTGGTAGAGCCTCACCTGTTTGGGAAGAAGTAGAAGTTTTCTGAGCGCTCAAGTATCTAGGAGTTATTTTGGATGCTGAGCTGAGCTGGAAGAACGTGTAGATTATATAGTTAAGAAGGCCTACAATGCCTTGTGGGCCTGTTGAAGATCAATAAAACTGAGGTGGGGCCTGAGACCCAAGGTGGTCAAATGGCTATACACCTCGGTTATCTGACTGACAATAACTTATGCGGCACTGATCTGGTGGCCGACTCTTTGGTGAAGGTAGTGGCTGCTAGGCTGGATTCGCTGCGAATATTGGCATTATGATTATAACAAGGGCGGTGCGCACGACTCCCCACTCTGCCTTAGATATTTTGGTAGACCTTCTCCCTCTGCGTTTGTTTGTGGAGGAGGTAGCCAGGATGAGTGCACGCCGCCTCTGGACGTAGGGGGGGTGGTGTTTTAAGCTACCCCACAAAGAGCACTCACTGACCCTTTCTGGATTGCAGAAGTGTCCTATGACCCAGATAATCGGGGATTTGATGGGGACTAGGTATAACCTAAGTCCATCCTATTCTGTGGTAATACTTTCCAGGGAGGAGTGCGAAAGCGCTATGCAAAAGTTGTATTGTGTGAACAAAACCCAATTAGGCATAACACCATTCTCTTTCTTTCATTCTTTCTTCTGTCAATTATTCATGGTAATTGCTGAGAAATACTTTGGACACTTCTGCTCAGGCTTGTTACTTTCCAATTTTATTTGCATAAACTTGTATACCACAAGTGCAGTCAGATTTCAGTTTTACTAATTTTATTAGCAGTTCTGTACCTATGTATAAACTGCATCATATTAGATAAAAGTAGCTCAAAATGGCATGTGCATGTTCATCTACGTGAATGCTGATAGCTAACTGCATCTGCCTACTATATAATGCAAGAGAAGGGGTTGAACTGTATGGTGGAAGACAGTGAAAGTGATCAGGTGTACAAATCAATAGGGGCACAGGTTTGTTAAGTGTGAAACCTCTGGTTACATACATATCTCGAGTGGAAAGAAGCAGGTAGTGGGAGGAAAAAGGATACTTGATAATTTGATAAAATTTATTGCAATGAACACATTGTTGCCACAGGGTAAGGATATGTTCATGGAATGTATGGCAACAGTCTTTTGTGCAGTGTTTTCACTCATTACTTTTGCTATTCTGGACATCTTAATAACAATAATGGATTTGCATTCATGTACATTTTCTATTGTTTATCGGCTATGTTGCTGCATATTTTAGAAAACATGTTTTGTTTTGCTACAAAAAGATAGTAAAAAAGTGTATCACCTTTACTGAAATTCAATGCCCCTTACACAAGTTCTTTTCCATTTGTATTGATATGAATTTCAAATTAGCATGCTCAGTAAGCATCAATGAAATAAATACTAATCTACCAGAGCAGAAAACTGTCAGGAAGGAGCAAACAAATTATGTTTAGTCTTGTCAAGTTGAGCAGAACATTACTGGACTAGTAATATGGAAATTTACCTGTACTTTCACTTTTAGGCAGTTACTTGTCCAGCCACTTTCCAATCTGAGCATGAGCAAGTTAAAACACAAATTTTCAATTTCTGTATAGAGTTGAACATCATTTATATGTTATTCACTTCTACATTTTTTTTTGCAGCTATATGTTAAATTTTTAGCCAGTAAATTTGTGCATTAATATTTAGCTCAACTATGTTTTTCAATTATACTCTCTCATTAATACATCCCATTTTTCTGGTCCCCATGTTCATGTGTGTATTAATCTACTTACTCATTTATATGCTATGTTAACATATACTATGCATGGTTTCTGTATATTCTAATATTGCTGTCCTAGCACAAAACAGTAGGCATGTTGGATGAGACTCAATATTTTCAGAATGCATTATTACTATGCACATATTAACAACATATCGAGCAAGATCATTATTCTCCAGATTGTATCTGATGATACTGATGCATGATGACGGTGATGAAAAAATAGGTTTAAATAATGAGTGTTCCCAGTGTATATGAGGCAATTCAAGCTCTAGATATTATTACACAATGATTTCTATTGTCAGAAAGCCAAAATGATCACAGCATTTCTATGATTAGTGCACATAATCGACTAGTGTATGACTGAGTGGAAAAATCAGAGCAAAGAAAAATTGAGAATGTTTTTAAACCAGTGTATAGAGCCAGTACTCTGAACCCTTTTCTTTTTTTAGTTTGAATTATGAATAACAGTGCTGGCATGCATTTAAGTACTCTAAATAGTGTATTATGTTTATTATGTAATTGTTTTCATTTATTGCTTACTTATATTGAATAGTACTTAATTAGTTTGAGCAATAATTTAATAGAACAGATTCAGATTGATAAGAAAATTGAGTTTTATATTTTCTTATTTATACATTATTTTAGCTGTCTTTCTTACAAAATGTATAACTGATGTTATACCATATATAACGTGGTTCACCAGTGCCTAATTATTTATTGAGATATGCAGCACTGCAATGCCCTCATGTCAATATTACTATGCTTGTTCACCATTTGATAGTCATGTAAAGCCAGGCTTCTCTTCAAAGCAAAACAGACCTTAGCAGCAGTACCTACATCCATAAAAAAAAACATGCAGATACTGGCTGCTCTTACAATGCATGTGACAGCATTACAATGACTACCTTATGTTCTCTAACATGATTTATAATGAGTTAAATGAACATTTTAAGGGGGGGGGCATATGTGAAACTGAATGTTATAGGGAAAAAAAAATATTTCTTCTATACTATTAATCATAGGTAAAGGAAATTTGGCACGTGTTGTTAAGGATCTACTCTTGATCAATTTTTTTTCTATATTGTCTCCTAAAATGTTCAATATTTTTGTCGTGATTAAAGTTTACATTTTTTTAATTTACAAATGTATCTTTTTTTGGGAGGGGTAACTCCTTATGATATGTAAACAAAAATGTTATTCTGTATGCTAAAATGTTGGTCATACATTTAAGTGGAAGGTTTTGTTTTTGGACAAATAATTTTTTAATAAATTAAATACATTTTGGAAACATTACACAATTTTTAACACTGGTTAAGTAAGATTTATTTGGCTTCCAATAAGATTTTTAAATTACCTTCCACTTAAAAGTGTACTTTTACTACACCAACAACTGTAGGAACTTTCATGGTTCTATCTTAAATAATTTGAGTAAAAGCTACATTTGTATAAAAATTAAAAAGCAGGAAAACTGTAAATGAAATTTATGCTTATTTACAACCTGTACACCTGTGTCAAATTGCTCCAAGGCTTGTATTCATTCTCATCTTCTCTGCCTCTCTTCAGACCTCTTTTCTACCGCCTGTCCATATGAATAGTGTTCTCATCACTTAGTTGTGATAAATTTTATTCAATGAATAAAGCCTTGCATTTTTTTTTGTTACAATTATGTTAATACTTGATTTTCTCACATCAAAATGTTTAATTTCATTATTATATGCTAACCTACAATATGTTTATTTACTCAAAAGCTGCAGCAGATTTTTAATTTCATTATAACTGGCATTCTTTCAGAGACCTCCAGATATATGAAGTTCAGCTGCAATACCACCATGCATATCTCATTTTTTCAAATAGTGTGACTTAGAATGTTCTTTCGTGTGGTTTTCACAAGTTTATTTACTATGAAAGCAGCAACAGATTTATAATTTGATTATAACTGGCATCTCTCACAGACCACGATACAAGGTCTTACAGAATTCAATGAACAAATTTTCAGGGGTTACAGAGGAATGGTATAGGAACACCTTGATATAGGACACCTATGATCTGTAACGGCAAACTTTGAAGTTACATAATGATTTTTCATTTGAACATTCATAGTGATAAATGTATATAAATAAAAACTTAGGCTGGCTCACAAGTTTCAGAGAATGGCAACCAAAATGGAGGCGAGAACGAGAAGCAATACAGCATACAAGATTTTGGTTTACAATAGCCTGGTAACAAGAACAGGAATGCATATTGATGATTGTATAGATCACAAAGTAGAAAGTCAATTTCGCGCATTGGGATTTCATTTATTTTTAATAGCCCAATGATGGTTTTTCACGTGCTTCCAATTCAGCCAACATAATGCAATGAATACATTATCCAAGTGCAGATCCATTACATTTCCGATTCCTATAGTCATACCATGACCCTCTGGATACTGTTAACTTGATTCTAGAAGGTCCTGGTCATACCAAGCTTTCATTCCTTTATTTACTGTTGTACATTTACATTGTCTGTTGTTCTTTGTTAATTTCTACCAGTTTTTGCTGTTCAGAACTAGCAAATTTTGAGTTGCATATAAACAAAGTTCATGTGACACTTTCACTAGAAGAATCAACGCTCAATGGATCTACAGGTATCAGGATCTGAGGGAAAGCACATATGCTAGAATTTCTTTCAGTTTCATGTTTCCAGCTTGCAACTAAAGAGAACACTAGCCACTGTTTCATGTCATGGCTGCCTAGAATAATCTCTACAGAGAAAAGTCTAATATTCACAATATAGGTATAATATGCCATGCCCAGGAATGAGAAGTTAAAACTTGGCAAAGCCTTCTTTCCCGAACCAGGAAAGCTTCCCATTAAAATACATGTATTTCAACATTGCTGTTCTCATTTTGGTTACCGTCCTCAGAAAAATGCTCTGTCAGCAAGAGCTAGTGCACCGCTAATATCTCCAATTGCACATAGAGAATGATATATACAGAGAGACAAACAAGTTAGTTGTGGTGATAGCGCAGTCATTAGCATACTGGACTGTCAAACTGATAGTGCTGGGCTCAAACCTATACAAGTTGTTAAACATTTTTTTTCTCCCAAACAGATGAATGGTGTACATTTGGAGTGAGCCCAATTTTAATTTCTCAAGTTTCTTTCAAAGTTTAAGTATATGTTACAGGGCTATTGACCTGGAATTTTTGAACATATTGCATAGGAAGAATTGCACTTTTCTTGTATGCATGTTACATCAGATAACAGGCAGGTATCAGGTATGTGGATGAGCACCTAATACCTGTGCATGGATACTTTCAATGATCGTTTAAGACTAATAAGGGAATGTGTTTCACTACTGCTTTTTGTGTTACTGGAAGTGGGTTACTCAGATTCAGTGCAGCTATGGCTAATGTTTACTCCTTTTCTGAGTTAGCTGAAATGCATTTTGTTTATGGGGAAGCAGGAGGAAACTTGCATGAAGCAGGATAGTTCTATGCAGACAGATATTCTCAAAGGCAACAACTGCATCATTCTACCTTCCACCAACATCTATGGGAAACTGGATACCTGACAGTGCATAGGACTAACGCCAGTACAAGACGAAACTGTCATACACCAGAATTCAATGATGAGGTGTTCCAAAGGATTCAAAACATTCCTTCAGCCAGTGCGTGTGCTGTTGCACATGCTATGGATACAAATCAGTGTACAGTGTATGATGCAGAAAGACAGACTCTATCCATTTCATCTTCTGCAGGTACAAGTCTTGACACCAACAAACTATTGTCCCCGGGTACAGTTCTGTATTGGGTCTCTGACACCATGGGAACAACTGGATTTCTTTTCCAAAAAGCTCTTCACCGAAGAGTGTTGTTTCACAAGGGAAGGAAAGAATGGCATTAAACCAGAGAAACAAATATTCTGGGATCATGTAAATCTGCATGCAATCGTTGAGAGGAGCTATTAACACACATTCGGCATCAACATATGGGCTAGCATAGTTTCAGATTACATAATTGGCCCATAACTTCTTGCACTGCAGTTAAATAGGTATATGTAAGCCAGTTCCTCCTCAACATGCTACTTAAGATGTCCCTGTTGATGTATGATGCTGGATGTGGTTCCAACATGATGGATCACCTGCTCATTTTGACAGGGATCCATCTGAATAACATATTTCCAAGCCAATGATTGGATAAGGCACAGATATTACTTGCCCATCATTTTCCCCTGATCTCACACCTCCAATTACTTCCTGGAGGGACAATCAAAAGCCTTGTGTAGGAGACCCCATCAACACTTGAGGATTTGCTGGTGAGGATATTGAGGCAGTATTTTAATACCTGAATAATTTCAATTGTATTTTTATAATAAGTAAATTCAATAACAGCCCGCCTTGAAACAATATGTATGTAATAATTACTTGAATAGTATGTAAAAGTCATTGCATATGCTTATTTTTATTACAAACATGTTTATTAATGTTATGTGAATACATTATATACTTTAATAATGCAAGAGCTGTGAGAATAATAAGTTTTAAGTTGCTAACAATGAGGTAATAATGAGGTAACCTTGTGGCAATAATGAGTTTTAGAGTTTGAAAATTACTAGTAATGATTAAAGCAACGCTTATGTAATTTCTCTGACAGTTTTAAATTAGCCAATCAACAGCAAACGTTTTAAGTAAAATGCAGATATTCCATTGGACTAGAATTAGCCAATCAGAGACTTGAAATACCGAAGCTTATGGGTTTTGACCGTTGAAAGTTACTCAGTTGCTGGCAAACCTTGGTAGTGAACAGATGGAAGATGTTTTCTCTACAGAGATATTACGTGTGAATCGTAAAATATGTATACGCGCTAAGTGAAAGTATTAAAGATTCTCACAGTTCTTAAAAAGTGTAGTGCTTTATAAAAATGTGCAAAGATTAATAAAAGAAGTGAATTTAAAAAGTTTACTAAAGCAACTAATAATTTACATAAACATATTTATGTAACAAAACACCTTCTTCAATATGGACTGCCTGTGACATTATTAGTAACACCCCAGCCATCTTGGAAAGGATACAAGATAAATTTAGTCAAAGATGCTGACTCTGCGTGGACGTTGGAGGACGTCACTTTCAACCATTTCTTTGTTGCTCTTTTGCTCAAAAGCAGGGGCATCAAGTTTGATTTCCTTAAGCTTTTCATTTTATCCCCAATTCCCCACTATTTGGAGATTATGAATAGGAGGATTAGTTTATTATTATTTCAGTTTGCTCATACATATCCTCCAACTTGAGGCATGAATAAGAAGTTTGGTTTCTTTACTCTTTGTTGAGGATCAAGAATGTCCTCCGCTTGGAGTGTGAATAATTGTACATGGTAGTTTCCCCTTCTTTGTTGTACCAAAGTATCCTCCATTCTGAGGCATGAGCAACAAGTTTATTTTCCTCTCCTCCTCTTCTTTATTGTTTGCAACCCTCCCCCAGCTTGGGGGAGTGAATAGCAAATCAATTTCCTTTACATACTTATTACTGTTCCAAGCATTTTACTTATTACCTGTTCTTTATCACTTGTATCTGTCTTCCATTAACCAGTAATGAATTTGATTCTCTGTAATTTTCCTTCACTTTTTTGTTGTCCTGAGATGAATGAGAACATGACTTTAATTTTGTCTATTGTTTCTTTAGAATCACTCTTTTGCATCCATAAACAAAGCTTGTGGTGCACACTGCCCTTTAAAATTAATTTCCCCTACTACATTTAACAGCAATGCCTCAAGTCATGGTACATGAATCAAAATATGGATAAAAAAACTGTTCTGTTGCCACTTGAACCTCAGGCATGATCCCATGCAAATGTAACAATGAGCTGTAATTTTTCCACTCCGCTACTTCACCCTTCTTTTTGCGTGGCAACGATTACCTACAAGTAGCAACGGGGGAAGTTTTATCATGATGTACTGATTCATTATTTATTTTGATTTATTGCAAACAACCATGAACTCAAAGACCATAAGTGCTCTGTATCAAAGTGCTCGCTTAACACTCCTCTGTAACCCCTAAAAGTTTGTTGGTTGAATTCTGTAACACCATGTGTGTATGTGTGTTTATCTATATAGTGGCAGAAAACTACAAGCCATTTGGTACCATCAAACTGCTCTTTGCTTCAAGACAATCTCTATTTCATGACCAGTAATATGCTGCTGGTGGAGTTTGGCTGGACCCGCTGGGTGCTTTATCTGCCCTGTGGTATGGCATGCCTGGATGACTGGACAGGTAGAAGCTCCCAGTGTGAGACCTGTTTAACATATTACTATATTCAAATCACTTTTTTAACTATTATTGCAATCTAAAAGTGATTTTTGTGCTCAGTTGTAATAAAGCACTTATAGTATTTAAAATAATTTACAATTTTAGTGGAATAAATAACAATATACACAAACAAAAACTGGGCATAGAACAGTTGCACTGTCAAGGTATTTAAATTTTTAAATGTTGAAAATAAACAGAGTTTACTGGAAATATGTTCTCAAATGTATCTCATATAAAAATGTTAGAAAAAATTCAGTTTTTTGACACAATGTGTGTACATCTCCCCTTAAGCCAAAAAGGAGTTGCCTGATGGTTATTAAAAAATAAGCAGAAGAGAGATGGTGCAATGTGTAGATGTTCTAAGCAATATAGTGAACACAGTGCTTGTGGCTGAATGGGTAAGTGTACATTTCCTCATCCATAGTTAAGGTGTGTCCTCAGTTCGAGCTGCAGCATAACTTTTTTCTTTTTCTTTTCATCCATCAAGGTACATAGTGACTCCAGAGTATTCATTGGCCACTCTGAAAATTGTAGGAGTAAAACGTATAAAGAATAAATGACAATTCTGTTTATGTGTTCTGTAGTTTTCAATATTTTTCATTATAATCATCTTGAATAAAGAAACTGCACATAGAAATTTTAAAAATTAGTTTCAGAACACCTAAAGTGTATTACTGTTGTTTGCTTGTATACATTAAAAATAAGAATTATGTGTACACCAGTTTTGCTCCAAGAATCCTCAGAGTTACTTTCTGAAGTCACTGTAGATCTAGACATGCTCAATTAGACAAAGATGCATTTGTATACAGTGTAACCTTAGCTCCTACTAACCTCAGAGCACATACCGTAATTCTTATAGCCGGAGAATGGGTCTTAACATAAACAATGAACGTAGTATCACTCCCTGCTCACTGTTTCATGATTGCATGGTGGAGCTTCCTCTCTTCCCCTTCAACAGCTGCTCAGATGTTTAATTTTGGGATTTATACTACCATTGTTACCTCCCAATGTCATCTTAATCACATGCTATCTTTTAGAGCAATAATGACCTAGTAGTTCAATGACCTAAAACATAAATCATCAATCATATGCTATCTTTCACTGCACCCTATACTTGTTAAACTAAATATACTGATTCAAGAAGGCTGAAAAATGTTATTAGACATCTTTTATCACTACAAACTGATGTGTTAATTGGAGTTCTTGGGTAGTAGTGTGACACCCCGCTCGGAATCAGAAGTGATCACTTGGTTTATCTCCCAGGTTTATGATCAACTTGTCTACAACTTGGTTGCAAAGCATTCATATACATACCAGTGCTTCCGTTAATTTAATGCCATCCTTAACAGCAAGGATATCACAATGCTCAAATAGAGAGTTTAATACATTAAAAGCTACAATGTTTTCACAGCGTTTAAAGACTTTAATTACCTTACCTGCTACACAATCAGTCATATCGTGACATAAGCAATACTGCATTTGCATGACAACTGCTTTGCTCCAGTAAATATGTGGAAATAGTGATTGCTTCATGGTCATGATAATAAATAGAAGCTAGTTATTTAAGTTATGTTTATGAAACGATTATTAAAATACTATGCTTATTTGCCATCTTTATTATTTGAAGTACAAGGATGATGATACATGCAGCACAGTAACAAATTATTTTCATTTGCTTGAAAGGTGTGCTGTGGCGAAGGCATGTGCATATGTTTACACCAGGACCCTTTCATGGGCTGAATAAGAGTACAGAATCAGTCTTTTGCAATGTATTCCATTGAAGAAAGAATATATTGACATGCTACTTATTTACAAGGCAGCACAGTGGAACCCATTACATGCATTAGTGCCTGTATGAAAACCTAGTTCTGGAAAAGCAAGTGACTACCAAAACTTTTTAGAATGTTTAACACCATTTTATCTATGACAGGGGCACTTGAAAGGACAGGTCTGTTACAGAATCTGCAGTTACCTCTGGCCATAATGAAGAGGAAGTGCTAGGTTCTGTCTTAAATAATCCCCATATTAGTGCACTGACAGCACACAAATTTTAGTAGGTCATCAGTTGTGCAAATACTGCAAATAAATTTCACCATTACTGGCTGTAGCTTCACCATGAGCTCCATGGTAGAAACTTTGAAGCAGCAGCTTTTGGCCAATGGGTATTATGCACAGTTAACCATGATGCAGCCCTTTTATCCAAAACCTGGTTTTCAAATGAATTGTGGTTTCACAAAATGGAACTGTGAATCACCACAACACACACAACTGGAGTGTAGATTGGGTAAGACAGGCAGCATTTCAAGACCAGTGCTGAATAAATATATAATGTGACATTTAGGGTGACCACCTAATTGGGCCACATTTCTTCAAATGTCATCTTATGAGAGCATGCTACCTCCACTTCCTTCAAAATGATCTTTCTGCATTGCTGGATATGTACCATTACTTGACAGATTAAGATGTGGTTTCTGCATAATGGGACTCCACCGTACTGGACTATGTCCATGCAAAACTATGTTCAAGACACGTCCAGGAAAATCAATAGGAATGGGAGGACCTGTGTTATGAACCACCAGATCTCCCAATCTTATGGCACTTAACTTCTTCCTTTGGGGTCATTTAAAGAAAGTGGTGTACAGACAAGAACTGGAGAACCTTAATCACCTTCAGCAACTGATCATTGAGGCCTGCAGATCCATTATACTCCACATGTTACTACATGCCAGATTGTCATTACAGCATCGCACAGAGGTCTGTATCAATGAAGAAGAACAGCTGCTTCACTAAATATAGACATTTCAGCAATAAGTTCTAAACTCTTGTGTAAGTGCAGAAACACTGGATATTGAAAATAAGTGTTTTTAAGTTACAAGGATTGAACCTGCCCATCTTTTCACCTGAAAGGGTAGATAAACAGGTTTTTGATACATAGTATGTGATTATCAAGTTCTTTTTCTGCACTTTTTTTTTTATAAAAGGAATCCTAAGCATTTTTGGTCTAGTTCTGCAGTGTAATTTGAAATATTTTAAGCTTTAAAACATTGTATACCTGCATGTTTAGTTGAACCTGAATGAATGTGCATCAGGCTGTTTTATTCTCTTTTTTATTGCCTGTAAAATGTCAAAGTTGGACAAGGTGCATCAAAATAGACATTATAAATAACAGAAAGAAAAAAATTTCAAGAAATGCTTAGGTTTCCCACATATTTTGTGTCATATGGTCTTCTAAGAGTTTGAGGAAGTAGGAGAAAGAAAAGAAAGAAAAAACAGAAACCCTGGGAGGATTCGAACCTGAATCAACATTTTGGAAGCCACACCAATGGTACTGCAAACTAACTGCACTACTACATAGATGGGCACACATATCGCAGTATTTTGGCACATAAAAGTATTTCTTACTGGCCTTTGGAGTTGTTTTAAGAATTTAGGAGTCTGTAATATCAATTTAGAAGCATACGCATAATATCATTATCTTAATCCTCAATAAGATCTGGTACCATAGACCCTCGCTAATTTGAAATCGGATAAACCAAAAACTTGGTTAATCCATAGTAGCTGCTTGGTCCCTGCCAAATTACATAGAAAAATCTACCGCTTAAACCGAATTTTGGATAATTTGTACTACAAACTAAAATTGGGCTCCCTCATTACATATTCCATACATTATTCTTTGTTTAAACCGAATATCTATGTTGTGCTGTGCACTATGGTATTTTCTGTTACACATTTCACATAATTTTTCTCAATTTTCTTTTTCACTGGCCGCTGCATGTTTAAAAAAAAAGCTCGGGAAATCCCCAAGAAAGAATTTCTGGGTTTGTGTCTTCTGAGGGATGGCTATGGGGTTTTCAGAAGAGGAATAAAATCAGTGCTGTTAGTGTCTGTGGAGAGACACATAGAGTATACAAGGAACATGCCAATGAGTGGGTGCAGGAGTTTCAATCTAAGCTCTCTCATCATCACCCAAGAAATCTGTTTAATATGGGTAAAGCAAGCGTTTTCTATAACTTGATGCCTGAAAAAACACTATGTGCCAAGGGCAGAAAATGCTGTGGAGGAAAGTGCAGCAAGGAGAGACTGACGGTCTTGTATTGTAATTCAGATTGTTTTGAGAAGCTCAAACCATTAGTGATTGGAAAATACAAAAAACCATGTTGTTTTAAAAAGGTCAACTTATTCAATCTGCCAAGTCAGTATGAGAATAACAGTAAAGCTTGAATGATCCAATCTCTTGAAGATTCAACAACAAATGGCTGTGAGAAAGGGAAACATTTTGCTAACTTTGGACCACTGGTCGGCACATGAGTTTGATGACCTGGAACTTCGGAACATAGAAGTTGTCTTCTTACTAGCTAACACCACGAGCCATCTGTAACCATTGGATCAAGGAATAATCACCTCAATGAAGCATAATTACAGATGCCGACTGGTTAAGGCTGCCATCAGCGCAATAGAACTACAAGAAACAGTTCCACATTGGAATGTAATGCAAGCTGTCCGCAACATATCTGCTGCTTGGGATGAAATTACAACAGACACCATAACTGTTTTAAGTATGCCTGAACAGCAACTGATAACGCCGCTGAAACTGAAGAGGAAACTGATGATCCACATCTGAACTTGTAATGTGGATACAATTGGGATTCTGATAATGCTTTTCTACATGCTTACACCTGGTTGGTGCCCTCTTGTACTGTCATTAATTATGGAAGAATGGACATAGGTGGGCAACAACATCTGTGCTGCTGAAGAACCAGTCATCTGCTGATGATGCAGAAGAGAAGAATAATTCTTTACTGTCACCTTCTGAGGAGGAACATGAAGATAGCTGAAGTTTCAGCTGCAATTTCTGTTCTCGAGAGATTTGCTGCCACTTCTGATGTCTCTATGGCATTTCAGCCTGACTGGATGTGGTATCTTCAGAGAGTGCCATGATATTACGACCAACGGTCCACCACCAACAATTAATGATTTTTTCAAATTATAGAACTAAAATGTGTAATGGATAATATTGTAACTAAAACATGTTTTCCGATTAAAACTTAGTGTTAAAAGAACGGCATATTTAATGTGTTTCTTAAGGTTATTGTTTGTTGTATTATATGGCTCACTAATTCAATGAGTACAATATTGTTCCAAATAGTACTGTTTTAAAAAAATTATGACAAGCATTTGACAGTATACTTTCTCAATTCTTATACTGTATACAGCAGTTGTTTTTACTTTTTCTTAGAAGTGGAATACCCTCATTCGTTGGTATGCATAACAAGAGAGAAAGTGAACTCAACAGTCGTATTTTACCAGTTCAGATAATACGGGACTATTTGTACAAAACCTCATTAATTCAAACTTCATTAAACCAAATTGGCTATTTTTCGGTCCCTTGGAATTCGGTTAAACGAGGGTCTACTGTACCAATGTTTTCAGGTTAGTTTATACTCTGCAGGTTGCATAAAACCAAATAATAAGGAAAACAGATGAACCACTCAGTATATTGTCTTCTAGCGCTGAACATCTGTAGTCAAATAAACATAGTAAACTTATTTTATGCAAGTTGAAATCCATGGGGGGAGAGAGAGGGAGAGGGAGAGGGAGAGGGAGAGAGAGAGAGAGAGAGAGAGAGAGAGAGAGAGAGAGAGAGAAGGGGGAGGGTGCAAAGGAGGGAGTGTGTGTTCAAAAGCTTGTTAAATGTTTAAAGCCCAAAAATAAATATATTAAGATAATATCAAAATTTGTTGAGTTTTACCCATAATAACATACAAACTTACAACAGGCATTCCATGAACAACAGTTAAATATAACAGCAAAGAAATGTGTTCATAAATTTAAATGAAAAAATATTATTCAAAAGCTGGATTTTGTTAGCATAGTCTCAGCTCCTCAATTTTAGGGGGGACTCTATTCTTTCTTTTCATTAGTGGTAACTATTCACATTTTTCAATGGAATTTTTCAGGCCCACTCAGCACAGATTATCAACTAGAAAAGTAAAAAAATTAAACTAACTACTAATGTCTGCTTGTGTTGTGGTACAAAAATTGCAGAAAAGATCAATAATCAACAGTGAGAAGTTGATAAAGATTTGTGCACCTTTCCTAAGCAAGAACCCTTGAACATTTAAGGCTAACAGAAGGCGATAGAACTCAGGCACTTTAATACCACTACAAGGAGCTACTTCCTTTAATCCATTTACTGCATATGTAGAATGCTTTTGTGGAGTGGTTAGTGTAGAATGGTTTTTTGTTAGCATAACCTCAGCCTCTCAATTTAGTGGGGAAGGGGGAGACTCAGTTCTTTCTTTTTAAACACTTTTTACTAAAAAGCTCAATGAGGAAAGAAAAAAGGAGCAGAAAAGGAAAACATTCATTACTGGTAACTGTTCACATTTCTCGAGTCAACTCAGCACAGATTATCAACTATACAGAAAAGCAAAAACAATTAACTAGTAATATCTGCTTTTTTTGTGGTACATAAATTGCAGAAAAAATCAATAATCAACAGTGAGAAGTTGATAAAGATTTGCACCTTTCTTAAGCAGGAACCCTTGAATGTTTAAGGCTGACAGGAAGCTATAGAAGTCAGGCACTTTAATACCACTATGCTGAGCTACCTCCTTTAATTCATTAACTGAATATGTAGAACGCTTTTGTAGAGTGGCATGACGTTGTAAAGCACTTATGAATTTCTTCCCCTGATTTTTGGTAGACATACCAGAACCATTTTGAGAACGCTGAAAATCTAGACCACCCATTCCATCACTTAGTGTGTCAACAAGGCTATATTTCATTATTTCTATGACATCCTCTGCATCTGATTGGACCACAGCTTCGCGAAGTTCAAGCTTTGCACGGGCTTCAGCAAGACGCATCAGTGACTCTAACTGACGTGTTGTTATTGGAGTGCAATCCATTTCTTGTCGCTGATGCCTAAGTTCTAGATAGAACTGTTGGAGGACTTTACAAGCAGGTTCTGTAAGCTGAGGTTTAACATATTTTCTTGCATAAATCAAATATTTTCTTAACAGCTGAGGTGGCAAAATGTCCAGATTTTCATGGCAATTCATTTTTAATTTATCTTTTAAAGTGCTCCTTGATCCCTCTGGTAAGAGTGATAACAAAGACTGAGATTCTTTGGATTGCACCTCTTTCCTCTTCACATCAGAATGCAAAGCCATTACATGCTCAGACAACATAACATCTAATTGTTCATTTGGTTGGTCTAATATAATGAAAACCAAATCAAAACGAGAAAGAAGTGCAGAGCCCATGTGAAGGTTTTCAGAAACTGTTTTTGCATGATTATAATGTCCCCCTATAGGATTTGCAGCAGCCAGAATAGAGGTTCGGGCAGGAAGAGAGCATACTACTCCTGCTTTGGCAATGCTAATGCTTTGCTGTTCCATTGCTTCTAACAAAGCTTGATGCTGGCTTGGCATCTTATCAAATTCATCTATGCAACAGCAGCCTTTGTCACCCAATACCAATGCACCTGCTTCAAGGACATAGTTACCACCAGCTTCTCTTGTGAGTGTAACAGTTAAGCCTGTTGTAGTACTTGTGTTGCCACAAACATACACACCTCTAGGAGCTACATTTGCACATGCTTGCAACATTTGTGACTTTCCAAGTCCTGGGTCACCTACCATTAAAACATGTGGATCTGAACGACAGTCCCCATGCTCAGAGCCTCCAAAAAGGGCCAGTAACAAACCAGCTTTAACAACTTCATGTCCATAAATTGTTGGACATAGTGAATTAACCAACAGTTTGAAAAGGTTAGGTTGGGAATGTATTTCTTGGATTGCGTAATAGTCTTTCATATTGAATTCAATATCAAAACCCTTGCCAGATCCTGCAGCAGAATGATTTTTGTTATTTACTATTGAAACAATATCAATATACATGATGAACATACTCGATGTTTTCTTTCTAACATTTTCTTCACCATTTCGGATTTTTACTATACCTGTCACTGTTAACACATCTCCTGGAACGCAAGAGTCCAGTAAATCTTCTGTAAGTTCACACTCCACAGTGCGAGGAACCCTCCCTCCTTCACGGTGATCATCATCTACAATTTCCTGAAGCCTTACAGACTGCCAGTTGACTGTCTGAGTATATGGCGAAGAATGGAGTGGTATAAATGTTTTGCTATGACAACCTGAGGTCATACATTTTGTTGGTTTTGAGAAAACTCCCTCTGGTTGTTTAACACACTGTAATACATGACATGTATTGCATTTAAATGCCAACCAAGTGCACAACAACTTTATATTACCTACACGTATAATTGTACCACATAATGAAACTAATTTACCATAGTAATTTGATTTTAGATTTTTTAACTGAATTATTGGTTCGTGATTAACAATTCTTGCTCTTACCACTGGCAACGTAAGTGATGGGATCTCATCTTCAACACCCAATTGCGCTTTCATCTCCATATATAATGCAGTCAGAACTGTCTGATGCATTGCTAAACCAAGGCAATTTATTGAATGTTCTGGCTTTTCATATAAATCTTGTTTAAGGCTTGCCCATTTAGAATTAAATAAGCTATCATTTATAAGGGATTTAACATCTATTGAAAATGCTTTTTGGTCCTCTATATCCGTAAAATTGAAAATACTATAATTGTTTTGTATAAATTTCTCCACTGCATTCACTTTCAGAACTGTCTGACTAGACTCTGAATATGCTTCTTCTGGAAAATACAGGGTCCATCCCTGATAAGGGCTCTGATTACTTGAAAAATAGCTTAGTATTTGTGGTTGTATAGTTTGGGTACTAGCAGGAGTAGGTGCATCTATTGGTAATACTTGAGAGGTGTTGTTTGATTTCTTTCCATAATACTTCTTCCTAACCCAGTTTGGCTTTCCATGAAAAAATCTTCCTCTTCCACCACCTCCACTATGTGAACTACCCCTATTGCCTGGCATCTTTATAGATGATTAGACCCCTAAAACAAAAGAAACAATAAATACTTTTAAAGTAAATTTTTGAGAGCATTAGAATTTTATATAACCTTACAAAATTAAAGCCCTACCAATATTGATTACATAATTTCAGCATATATTAAATGACATGCAAAGGTTTTAAAAATAAATAGTGGCAACATATGCAGTATGAACAATTAATTCTATCTACAAGTACATGCAAAAACTAGCAAATCTCTTCAAAGTACATAATTGTTGGCCATGTACTATGTAATTTCCCAGTGGTGAATGCCATAAGCTGCATGCTTTCTGTGAAGCATGGGGATGGGGTACTCATAATCTAGCGTTACCCTCTCAAGGTATCCTTTCATCTTGGAGAGTAATCTGAAGTTATATGTATTTGAATTCAATGAATATGGAAACTGTTCTAAGACTGCTCACAGCAATTTGTTCAATACCATCCTTACTGTTTGTTACATATGGTAGCCTGCATTTTCAAGCAACACAATGTGAAGTCTGTAGAAAATGATCACTTGTGTCCAAAAGCAGGATGCAGGTGAAATTGAAAAAGATACTAGCAGTAAGCTAGATTGAAAGTTTGCTCTTCAAACAATTGCACGATGGAGAACAGTTTTAATGTCTTAAGCCAACATCAGCATGTTCTTCTTTGATGATTTAATGGGGAAGTCTTTTGATCAATGAGATTTTGCACTGCATAATTCATTGTATTGCCTATTAATTCCATAAATTGTCTACATTTAATTTATAGGTATGAAAATGGGAAAACTGTGTTTACTAATAAGAATAGATGTGATTTTGATTTGCTCAATGTAGATGAGAAAGTATGTACTCACAGTTTTGTGAAATGCACACTTCAGGAACTAGCACACCACCTGTACTTTACAGAAAACCTGGCAAACATGAATCATATGGCATAAGATATGACTGACAATTACTTTTAAGATATATGCTGGTTATTTTTCATTTAAGCTCAAATGATTCCTATCACATTTTTGGCCCCTACTTCTTATTTTTACAGCCCAAATATTTCTAAAAAAGCTATTTTATTTTCTTAGTTCTAGTTCTAGTTTGAAAAGGGGTGGGTTTTATGCCCGAGCACTGTGACCTTAAAGATCTATTGCACATCCCCCCTTTCATCAGTTAAGTAGTCTGTTGCTTGATATGAACTTAACCAGACTGGTAACTGAAGCTTTCGATAGTTCATCTATCTTTGGAAAGTGATTGCCAAAAATACTTGCTCTTTATTTTCTTGGTTAATACATTTGCATCATATGATGAGTTGTACTCGCATAGGTTAGTAATGACATTTAAATCGCAGTGTGCGCTGGCCAATAAAACCACACATATTTGCATTTTTAACTATCAGGTGGCATTTCAAGGATCTCCATATCTATTTAAAAGATAATGAAGAAAAACACTAATGTTGTTGATACTGTGAGAACAAATATGAAGGATATGTCGTCTGATATATCTCATAATAAAGTGAAACATGGTGAGCATGAGTCATGGTCTGCAATGAATGTGCTGTGTGTGAAATGGAAGGATAATAAAATGTTTATTCACTATCGATGAAACACAAAGCTGTTGATATTACAAAAACAGACAAACTGAGAAGGAAAGGTCAGACACCCAAAGAGAAACCAAAGAACCAAAGTAACGAAACCAAAGTTGCACTTCAGTAACAGAAGCGAATGAGAGGTATCAATTTGTAGTATCAGGTTTGTTTTCTATGCCACGCACAGCTCAAGATTACAGAAAAATATTTTTCTGTCTGCTAGACATGTCTATATTCAATTATTTCATTAAGCTTCACAAAATGGTTGTTAAAACTACACAGACTTTAGAACCAATGTCACTCATCAGCTGCATGCTACATAGGGGGGAAAATAGCATGGAGTTCTTGATAATGCAAAAAGAGTTGTGTTGCCGTTCATTTGGAGAAGTGTTTTAAGATCTACCACATCCAATAATCATATTAGGCCATCAAAATTGGTAGGTCAATGCTTCCAGCATCATGCATGCAAAATTTCATGGAAGAAATTGTATTGGCTGATTTTATATGAATTTTTAAACTTTACAGCACACTTGTGCAGCTATACAAGGATTTAAATCAGATTTCTGAGGTAGCCATGAGGTATTTAAATAAGATGCCAATGGGTTAATAACCCCACTTTACAACAAGTACGTTACACATGAGCAAACTAAAACAATCCTAGCTTCATTTAAAATCTTTTCTCTGTAGAACATGTATTGTTTCATGGGCTATTGCCTTCCTCCCACCTGCATTCACAGAAAGCCACTGGAGCCACGTTAAAGTTCAGCAAAGCTTGATGGTTTATCAACAAATGTAAATAAAGGAGAGAGAATAGGAAGACACTGATAAAAATGATGTGCTTGCTCCCATTAACCTCATCTGCTACATAGTCTTGTCTGGCATTAGCATTTGCAAAACCTGGTAATGCCAAACCAGATATCTGATGATTTCCAATCACCAAATTTGACATTTTCAGGATTTCTTTAGTTATATTCATAACCTCTTGATCATTCCAGACTCAAAAGCACAGTACCTTTCATTGAAACATAAGGTTTTGTGCTTCTTTGCTTCTACAAACATTAAAATTCCATTTGAACAATAATTTAGGAAAAATTATTGGCCTACATCACCTGACTACAAAAATGGCCATATAAAGGAAGGAATTAAAAAACAATTAACTTCAATGCTCAATTTTCTAATTTCATTACAGTTTCATTGGTTCCATGAGTGAGAGTACATGTGCAGCTAAGGTATCCACAAGATCCTAAATGTACAGTCGAGTGCAAAATACTTGCCGATGCTTTTGGTTACTTTTAGTGTTTTCCATTCTTGAATGTTGGCAGAATCTCATCATTTGTGTTCTGCGCCTGCCTTAGGCGAGCTATCTTCTAATTGGTTTTCAGCTGAAGCCCAATACGCTAGCATTACCCTACAAAGAAAGTTCAGGCCTAACTGGGCTATGAAAGGGGTGGAGAATCTGTATATGTAACCTGAATGTATATGTAACATGTAACAATAGGCCTCCCAAAGACTGTCCATACTAGTCCCTGAATGAGTCCAGCTCTTGTTGGTTCGGCATTCAAGCACTAACCTCTGTAACCAAATGAGGGATGGAAGGTGTGGCAGAGGTGTGCTAATTATTGATTGCCAACTTAAACTGCGGTTCTACTGGCACATTTTTTGCAGCTAACTGTACACATGGAGTTGCATCTGCATCATTTTTATGTCTTGGGTTCAGGTATTTAGTGGACATTTCAGGAAACAATCCTAAAAGTTATACATTTTTAGCACAATCCACACATTAACTACTCCTAGATTTCTACTGATTTCAAACAAATTACATCTCTGAATATTCGCTTAGTATTTGTTAAGATTTGTTTTATTTAACACTTCTTTTCTTGTCATTTAAATAATACCAGCATTCATTATACACACCAGTGTGCAGTTTGCATTGTGCAAGCCTACCTTCATAAGTGGAGTTTTATTGTTACGTTGTGTGAGAGGGTGTTTTGTAAATCTACGAGATTTCCCAAGGTCTCACTGGCTTATTGGCTTTTGTACCATTTTAATTGGTGAAGATATCTTAAAGGGGAACAAAACACAAAAATGAATATTCCAATCATCACATTAGTTTATCTGTCATCAGGAATAATTAGCAACACACGCAGTCCCATCATCCTAAAGTCAATAGCCACTATAAACAGCTTTGCTGCATTACAAGATACTTTAATTGACAAGCAAGGTTCCTGTGTGATTTTAACTGAGGGAAGTGACAATTTATCTCTATAAACAGAGAGAAGAGCTAAAAACTAACCAATCACTTTCCATAATCCAGTTAATAATAGGTGATAGGCATCAATTCAACATCTGCTTTATAATGAGTGAATATGGTAGCTGACCTTGTCAGTTTGGACCAAAAAAGTGTGATTTGAAGAATTACATTATTGTGATAGTGATTCTGAGACAGTATGAACACTGATAAACTGGCTGGTTCTTTCCATTAAGTACAATGAATGTATACCTATAAATATTGACAAGGAGAGAGTATGTTGCTCAGACTAGGAAAAAACAAAGTTGGTGAAGGATGACTATTTGTATGTCAAAGCATCTTGATTTTCACAAATTAATTATAGATCATAATGCTTTAGATATTGTGAGGCATAATTTAGCATTAAAAACAAAAAGCAGAGCTAAAAAGAAATTACCCCCATTAATCTTGCTAATAAGACCTGGTGATATTCCTGCTGCAAACAGTTCACAGCATGGATTAATTCATGGACTGCTGTTGGACACAGAAGAAGAGTCGGCATACCATCATGTGTAGTGCTTAATGTTAGAAATGTATTTCGTGAACCCAGTGGAGTATATGTAGGCTTCAAGCTTCACTTAATATTCTTGGTAATGATAGCTCTATTGCTGGGTCCAGTAATGGATCCACACATTGCGAATACAAAGCGTTTTTCTTTTATTTCACTCATTATCAGCAGTTTCCATTCTTCTTTAGATTCCTCATTTCATTTTTCATTATACAAGACCAAGATAACTTGGAGTACTGACTTTTGACACCTATCTCTTTTATATTTATATTGAACTTTGGATCTAGTGCTGCAATCATGGATCTAAGTTGAAGACCATTATATAAAAAATGTATTTCTTGGAGCATATCCAAGATAAGACTGTGATAACTTTCTAAACTACCAGCATGCATATCATATCGAATATGAGCCAAATCTTTTAAGAAGGTACTATAATTTTCTTCACTTCATTGTAAGCATTTGATTGTCCTTTAATCATTAATTTATTAATTTCGTCTTCTTCCAATAATTCATCACATTCAGAAGACACTTATTCACCATTTTCTAGCCATTTATGATCATTTTTATATGATGAGAAATAGTTGTGGATTCACTACCATTCTCATTACAGTTTTGTGCAGCCAACCATAAATGGTTGTTTATACTGGATTTACAGTCCATCAGTTTTGGGTATTTTTTCTATGGTTTTAATTTTTCTTCATTAGACTTTTAAAGAACTACCATACATTGAATTTATTCAAGCTCAACTTCTGGATGCTGAATTTTTTAATAGATAACTTACAACTTTGTCTGTCACACAAAAAACTTTCCTGTTTTGCAAGCCTAGTCATTATGTTGTGACAAGCAGCCTTTTCTAAATCAGCTTACACCATACCTCTTTGAAGAAGTTCAAAATCAATAATTTTGCAGGAATTTAAATCCATGACAAAAATACTAAGCATTTAGCTGAAAATCTGGGGAGCCATATTGACCATCCCATGTCAAACATATAGATTTACCATGGAACTTTTAATGAATCTTTTGGGAGATTTCTCTCTATTTCAAAAATTATGAAAACGAGTTCCCATGTGTTTTTTTCTGTCTACATTATAGTCATCTGCAATACACACAGGCATTTTTTCCTCCACAGTATTGCACTGTTTGTATATTACTATCAGTAACACCATCACCAAAACCACTATCACAAGATACATTACTCTTGAACTTGAAATGCCAGCAAGAACAAATTATTATGAAAATGATTACTGCACATGTGGCAGTGATTGTCTTGTAATTCCAAAGCTACCAACAACAAACGGCATGCACTGATGATGTATGATGCAGATTTTGTTTTAGCTTACAGAGCGATAACAGTGTGGTGAAGTGCATTTTACAGGGCACATCCTTAGTTTAGGTAGCAACATGACGTTTACCCTAGGCAAAGCTGGCATTTCTGGGGGCATGCCAATGGACCTGAGATATCTTAAAAGAGTGTCATTTCATGTCAATAAATTTAAAATAAAAACTATGGTTACCTATGTCTTTCAGTCAAGTTGCAGATAATTAAAAACATGTTTAACCCATTTATGACCTTAAAGAGTAGATTACAATTTCAATATCTGGAATAGAGTCCCAGTCTCCCACATGACAGCACTTCAGCCTCTGCCCTGGATTCCATTATGGAATCCTATACCATTTGTAGATAATAAAACTTAAATAAAATAAAAAACAGCATGTTTATTTCTTCAGACCAGTTTGTAGCTAATTATTTCATTGCAGTATTTCTTTGGCCAGCAAAGTTTCAAAGTCCTTAGCCTCAGTTCAGAAATATTCAACTGCAACCTCAATTTGGAGGCTCTTTTAATCTTAACTACCCTTAATTCTTTACAGATTTAAACCAAATTAGAAATGTGACAGCAAATTGTTCCAACTCTTTTGTAAAACAATTTTAACTGCATACATGCAGTGGTCTCCTAAAAATGGAAAACGTTTAGGAGTTTCTCCATTTAAGCCACCCTTAATTGGTACCAATTTCAATCAAATTTGAAATATGGTGATAAATTTTGTTAAAACAATCTCGTATTTAAACAATTAGCAAGTAGTTTCATGCATACAGATGGATGGACAGAGTAATGCTAATAGGTGCTCTGCAGTAGTATGTGAAATGATAATACAAAACATTAACTTAGTAAGCAATGCAAATGGACTTCAGAAATGCCTTACATGTTATCTGGTTTTACTATCATCAATTTTATATTTCTCACTTACTTAACCTTGTATATATTCTTAACAGAACATTACACAGTTTTCTTACAATGGGTCATAAAGTACATCCTTTTCTTGTGGGACGAGTGCTTATGACTCAAGTACTCATTCCCGTGGTTTCTAGATTTAATCCAAGGCTAACCATAGGTTTGTCTATGTGTATATGAAAATAAGTTACTGTAATAATGCATAATGTGTGACTGGTAATTGTCTTAAAGTCTGCATACTCCAGAATCACCTTAGAAAATATAGTTTTCTTTATCTTTCTTTTATGGGGGGAAGGGGCAAAAATGAAGGCTTTTCTATCAAATAAATGTGGTGAAAGCATAATCAATTAGCCTTTAAACAAGTATCAGCAAAGCCATATTTAATGATTTTTTTTCAAGCTGTCTAACATGTATAATTAATGAAAGTCCTCTTTCATTCAGTTTAGAAATATATTTCATTTATTTATTTATCTGCCAATTACAATTGCATTAATTCATGGCATTGTCAGGTAAAGGTGAAATACAAAACAAGTTATATAATACAATCCATTAAGTGCTATCTAAATACATTCCTTCTTTTACAAGTTATAAAAACAAATATCTGTAAAGAGTTCTGTCCGATATATAAAAATTTAATATATAATACACAAAGCATAATAATACTAAAATTTATCCTTTATAGACTCATCTATTGAATAGTAACATCCTTGAACACAATATTTTTTTCAATTCCCTTTTAAATTGTTTTAAATCATTTATTTCATTTATATGTATTCACTGCTTATTACAAAACTTACAAGCAGCTACAGCCAGTTTTGCCTTAAACAGTTGTAATTTATGTGGAGTTACAAGGAAATTAAATGTGTGTTATCTCTAGTGAAATAGTCATGAATCTGGCTGTTAATTACATCCTCTGCTATGTATAGTAAGTAGGGGAAGCATTGTATTCCACTCAAAAATTTGATGTCAAGATTTTGCCGGACATATTTGTTTTGAGGTCCCCTGAATCAAAAAAAGGCATTTTTAGAAAAAGGTCTGTGTGTGGACAGCATAAATAAAAAATGATATGTCAGTTAAATACCAAACTTGATATTTATGTTCAACATCTTCTAAAGATGCAACACAAAACTTATAAACAAAATTCCTCCACCCCACTTTACATTGAACATTTGTCAAAATTTTTGATTTTCTCCAAAATCGCACTTATGATTTTGATTAAAATATAATAAACTTAAAATATTTTCTTAACACATAAAAAGTATATCTTCAATTTTCTGGGAATAGCTCTGGAGTCCTTTTCATTCTGAATGACTTTTGCACAACTGGTAAAAAGTAAGAAATAAGACAAAATCTTACTACCCAAAAACATACAGATCTTGTTAAAGCACACAATTTGTTTTTTGGAGTGAACCATTTCCGAGGTATTGTTTGTTATTGGTTTGAATTTTCAAATACTTATACTTTTCTCAAATGGGAAATTGTTATTTGTTTTGTTTTCCTCTCTCTTGACCATGCAACAAAAACAGAATTTCAAGCTGTCACATAATGACCCACTCTTAAAAGATTTGACTATTGCTTAAAACATACTGTATTCCCCTAATCCTCTTGTACAAGGAAATATGCAGTAAGACAATTTATGCAAATGTTTATCTCGATTAACATGAAGTAGATAGAAGAATCAGCATTTGCAAGAATAGTTTGTACAAGAGTGAGTAGAGAAAGTCATATGAGTGCATCACAACATATGTTTTTACTTTCTCTACCACATACATAGTAGGTAGAGAAGGCACTGCATTCCACCCAAAATTTGATACTGAGATTTCAATGGAAATATTTGTTTTGGGGACCCCTGAATAAAAAAAAAAACATTTTTAGAAAAAGTTCCATGCATGTGCCTGTGCACAGCATAGCTCACAAACGAAAAGTCAGATAACTACCAAACTTAGCATTTAGGTTCAGTACCTTCCAAAGATGCAACAAAAAGATTTTTGAGAAAATCCCCAACTCCAAACTATTGTATACATGGAATATTTTTTGAAATTTTTTATTTTCTAAAAAACAGCTTTAACGAATTTGATTAAAATACCATATATTAAATATATTTATATGACATAAAATGTATATCTTGAATTTTTGGGAATGCCCTGTAAAGTCCTCTTTATTTGAGAGGAATTTTGTATTATTTTATTTAACTGACAAACATTAAGTAATAGACAAGAACTTGCCACACAAAAAATGTAAATCTCTTTAAAACAGACAATTATTTTAAATAAGTTTTTTTTTGTGGCATAAGCCATTTCAAGATATCTATTACTCAAGATTAAAATTGTTCATTTCTTGGTCATTCCACTATTGTATGAAAACAGCATGAAATTTTAAGGTTAACATGAAGTGTCCAGTTCTTAAACATATGACTATTGCTGTTCCCTTTGTATCTATAACAAAATGTGTAATGTAGCTGCCAAGGTTTATTTGGATTAAATGTAGTAGATAGAAAAATAAGTTTTAATAAGAATAGTTTGTATACCCACTAATAAACGATAGAGGGTAGAGAAAGTCATGTGAATGTAATATATCAGATTTTTTATAAGATTTTCAATAAGCTTTAGATACACTACTACCTTGACCCAGGCAGAGCTCAGAAGATTCAACTGGGAAGTTTTCTCGCATCCTCCATATTCACCAGATCTTTCCCCAAGTGATTTTCACATGTTCCCCTGACTCAAAGGTCATGTTGGAGGTAAGCATTTTAACACTGTGACGAAGATAAATCAGAAGTGAACCAGAAGTCGGGTCCTGTGCTCGTAACAACTGTTACGAGCTGTTGTTGTTGGAGTTGTTGAGCTCCAACTCAAAGGTAAGCACTTTTAACACCGATGATGAAGTCAAATCAGTGAACAGCTGGTTGCAAGCACAGGACCAGACCTGGTACAACACTGGCTTGGAAAAACTTGTGTCACATCCTCAAAAATGCTTGGAAAAACATGTTGTCTATGTAGAAAAGTAGCAGAAGGATTGTACAATATAAATAAAATTAATTCAACGTGATCAATTGTGTGTAATGCTTTTTTATAAAATAGGGAAACTTACTTATTGGATGATCCTTGTATACATTTCAAAGAGAAAGTTGGTGATCAGGATAAATTGTTCGTGCCTCATATTGCATATAACAGTTGTGTTGAGGGATTACATTATTGGTAAGAAGGAAAGCGGAATGAAATGCTGTTTGCCAAACCAATGATATGGAGAGAGCAGAAGAATCACCATGATGATTGTTCATTTGCATGTGCAAAGTTATTGGCTACAACAAAAAAATAAGGCAGGAATTAAATATCCAAATCTGAACTCAGCTACATGGTCTATTTCTCATGGATCCAAACTACCCATAGCTACACCACCAGCAGACCTCAATTTTAGTTAATCTGAAAGCAGCTCTGTGACTTCTGACAATGAGTTGGTTTCTGATCCAGAAGAATTTGAGAATTCACCACACAGTTTAATCAAATCGAATAAATGATTTAGTGAGGGATTTACGCCTCACAAAACAAAAAAAGTGAATTACTAGGCTCAACACTACAGGAGAAGAATTTGTTATTGCCTAGCGTTACATTTTCATGATATAGGAATCACGAAATACATTCCACAAGTACTACGCAGAAGAAGATCAAGTTGTGTTTTGTGTGGATGTGTGTAATCTTATTCAACAGTTGTGCATGGAAGCAGATGAGCCAAGTAACTGGCGTCTTTTTACTGATTCTTCCAATTGAAGTCTTAAATTAGTGTTACTTCATAATGGCAACCAGTTAGCTTCAATACTGCTTGCACATTCTACGAACCTAACAGAGTCCTGTGAAACTCTGAAGCATGTTCTTGAGAAAATTAAGTGTACTACAACCATGAGTGGTAAATATGTGGTGATGACAACAGGGAGGATACACAAAATTCCATTGTTTTCTTTGCAAATGGGATAGCAGGGCGAGGGACAAACATTGGGAAACTGACCAATGGTCTGAGAAGCAGCAACTGGAACCTGAATTAAAAAATGTTACTAATATGCCTCTTGTTGATCGTCAAAAAATTCTACACCCTCCATTACACACAAAACTTGGCATGATGAAACAATTTGTGAAAGCACTTGGCAAAAGTTTCCCTTGCTTCCAGTATATATGTACAAAGTTTCCATCATTGTCACAGGCTAAAATCAGAGAGGGAGCAGATAAGGAAATTGATAAAATATGTTAATTTTACCAGCTCTATGAATGAAATGGAAAAAGATGCATGGAATGGATTCAAAGAGGTTGTTAAGAAATTTCTGGGCAATGTGAAAGACCCTCAATAAAAAGAAATTGTCAGAAATATGCTGGAAAATTTCAGACTGTTCAGCTGTAATATGAGTTTGAAGCTCCATTTCCTCAAGTGACATCTTGACTACTTCCCGTCGAATTTAGGAGCTGTTACTTAAGAGCAAGGTTTCACCAGAACTTGAAAGAGTTGAACAACGTTATCAGGGATGTTGGGACTTACATATGATGGCCAATTACTGCTAGTGTCTTGCACGCAATGAACCTACCAGAGAACACTCAAGAAAATCATGTACACTGAAGTTTCATGGGAAAAGAGAAAGGGGTACAGAAGATAACATACACTCTCAAATTCAAGTATGCTTTCATGTTAATATTCTTCTTTATTTTCTTTAAAAGTTATATATGAGTGTGTAATATTTTTGCAAATTTTACAATTATATTTTCATTGAACACTACCATATTGCCAAAACGAGATGTGCTACGGAAAAATGGAATGCATTTTCGAATTCTGTGCACCAAAATTAATCATCTATTTTTAATTGTACCACAGAAAAAAGCTTTTCATTTGTAACCTAGTGTAGTCAATACTGATACTGATACCTGATCCTCACTTCATGAAAAACTGTAAAGGCGATAGATAGCTTGTTCACTGAATGATGTTCTTATTAGAAGTTTTCTGTGTATAAATGCATGTAACCAATTTTGTATTGTATGCTAATTCCAAAATTGTCCCTGTTTGACATTCTCCAATTGGCAGCAATTCTTTTATCTTGATAATGCCACAGGTTATATATCCCTATTGTTATTAAAGGATGAGTAGTAGTGGTAGTTCCTTTGCTTCCCTTTTTATGTAACTATATTTTGTGCTGAAAACTTTCTTTTAAACAAGATTCTATCATAAAAAAATAAATACTACCAGTTCTTCTTTATTCTGAAATCTTCAAAATATGAACTAATGTATATTTCACATGAAACTCAAATAGCTAAACATAAATATTCCCATGTGCTATATTATCTCACGTCTTAAATTCTGATTTATTTCTGCTGTATTCACAGATTTTGGTCACCGGAGTGGGTAAATGCAGTAGTGAGGGTGAGTCACAAAGCCAGGCTATTGCAGAAGCACTTATGGAATGTTGCATTCATTCACCGATTGGAAGGGTAGTCAAGGTCTATCAAGAACTATAGTCCTACTACTCTTTGGGGACATGTGCGAGGCAATAACGTGGTCTCGACTCCTTTCATTCCTTATGTAGCATGAAGTTAAATGCAACAACTTTCAATAATGCAAAACTTAAAAATTTAAAAGTATCAAAGGTTTATCTTGAAGATTAGACATACTTTGATACCAGTGAGTATTGAGAGTATCAAGGTATCAAGGTTCCATCCCTGATTTATACCTACATAGACATACAAAAACATAATGTATAACAGGTTTATGAATTGTAATATTGGTGTTATTATTGGTATAAAACTTTATGATATTTTTACATAATGTAAATACTATAAGTCTAAGGGCACAATTAATCGATCGCATTTACATTTATGGGTCAGTGATGCTAGTACTGGTATTATTGGACCTTTGGTATCCTTTACTGTTTAAAATAAACTAAATATCTGGATGAATTAGCTGAGTGTTCCAAAATTCTAAAAGCAGACTTCAAATTCACATCAGAATTTTGATTTCCTTCTATTCTCTTGCTTCTTTTCATAACTATAAAAAGTAGTTCACAGACATACGTTAACCTACTCAAGGACAGGATTCTTGCAAAAAGTATATGAAGTCAAGAGGAATGAGCTAAGGAAATTTCACATAAAATTCAGAAAGAACTATTCCTGTTTCTGTATTTTTTATGTAATTCACTATAACACTTCAAGCTGATAATCTCTTAAAATGCAGAAGGAAGTCCTATACTGCTAAATGTATTGGTGTTGCAAAAATGTCAAACCCCATCCTTAGTACAGAAACATTCTGGAACCTTGTTTATAATTCTTGAAACAGTGCTTATAGTACACTTACATATCCAACGAAGTCAAATGCTATATCCAAATAGATCACTGGTTTCAACCTGAGAAAATGTCCACTTGATAATTGACAAACCAAAATTCTAATTTCAGTTTAAAAGCCAAGAGAGCATCATACAGACACATTATTGGTTTATTTTTATTTTCCCTACCATATACCTAGTATGAAATTGCATCTACAGACATGAATGGTTCAAGAAACACTGCAGAATGGCATAGTGCATTAACATATATGTAGGAACCACCATACCAAAGGTATTCGATTGATCCAGTTTGATCTTGCCAAACTGCTCTTGTTCCACTCTTACATACTACATATGTACAACAAAAAGTGGTCATGCACAAAGAGCATGAGTTGATTTCCACTGGTCTACACCATAATGGACTATTACTGTCTGGCATTTTATTTTAATATAATATAGCATACTCCAGATTTTCTTGGGCTTCCAGCCAGGTGTAGAGTTGATTAGGAACTGAGTTTTGAGAACATTTTTCCCATCTTTGGTAGCTGGATGATGCAAATTAGGAGTCCTCCATATTTATACTAATGTCTGTGGAGCTAAGTCTGGACCTCTTAGAAAACAGGTTGGGTATGCTGAGGTGGTCAAAGGCACGTACATTATAGAAAACCGTTTATGTAGCAGTCTGATGTGATGATTTTGTGTTTCTATGTTGGATCTGATGCATTTTTAAGGCCGTGCTGAGCTGTGGTCCAGAATCTCGGTTCAGGTTGTCTTTCTTGGGCAAGATGGTTGAAGTTTCCTTCAGCCTCTGTTGCCAGTAACTCGCACACTTATGTAATGCAGTTGTTTCGCCAAAGTTTGCCCTGTGGTCTTGCTAAAAAAGTGTTTTTCTGGCTGCATCACATGTATGCTTCTGTTGTGTTCAGCAATCCTGGTGGATATTGTTCTTCCAGTTTGGCCTATGTAAGCAATGCCGCATTCACAGGGGATGTGGTAGACTCCTGGTACTCTCAATTTAAGATTGTCTTTGACTGGTCTGATAAGGTTTCTGATTTTGGGTGGAGGTAAGTGGATTGTCCTGATGTTGTGTTTAGCTAACAACCTACTAATCCTGCTTGATAACTTGTCAGTAAAAGGAATACAAACTGTAGCACTTTTTGGGGGGGGGGATCAGTTGTGTACTGGTGGGCTGATTGCATTTTGAGTTTCTCAAGAGTTAAATATGCAAATACACCAATTGCAAAAAGAGAATGTTCTTTTTTTATAGTGTTTAATGTCCATTCTTACTGCATGCAGCATCACAGGTGGTGGACACTGATGATACAGGAAGTGATAATTGAGAAAATAAATTTGGGAAGGCAACATTCCAGGACTAAGTTTACAGTACATCCCCATCCCCAGCATTTGTTAGCTATGAGGACTGAGGAAATAGAATTTGTGGGAATGTCAAAAGAAAGGTTTGGACATGTGTCTGTACAGTGTCTAATCCACAGGAATTCTTTGATTGTGCAAAAGAAGAAATAAAAGGAACCTCAAACCTCTTTTAAGTACAGAATCAGTACCTGGAAATGAACAGATTCCTTCTAAGCAGTGGCTAACAGTGTCAGATGTACCAGTAATTCCATCCAGCCATGGATCATTTACTGGTTGCAAAAATAATGATCTGAAATAGTTAAGTGCTGCATAAAGAAAGACAAGAAATCAAAAGAGAGACTAAGATATCATGGAGTTTACTCTTCAGATGAGTCAGATGATTTAGGCAGTGACATTCCTGAGATTGAAAATAGCAGTGATATTGACTCTTTGCAAGTTGTTTCAAACATTACCCCTGGGAATGGGTTGCTGTGACACATGAAGGAAAACATTATCCTGGTGAAGTGTTAGAGCAATTTCTCCAAATGAATTTTAAGTATCAGTGATGATAGAGACATGTGTACCAGGCCAGTATAAATGGCCTCAGCCCATAGACTGACATCCTGCAACAATTATGAAGTGTTGAAAAATTATTCCTCCTCCTGTTGTAAACCGTAGGTTTTTTTTCAAGTTTAATGGCTTTTAAAGCATACTTTGCATTCTGTTGTGTATTTAGTCTGTGGACTGCTTTTAAGACACTGTTCTTTCACTGAAGTTTTGTTTCGTTTACTACTATAGTTCTGTTTAGTGTTATGTATCTCAAACGTGTTGAATATAATTTTGGAAGACAGTTATCAGGCATGTCCCATCCATCATGCAACATTTATTGTTTAAAAAATTTCAATTTATGACTCTACATTAAAATATGATGTGTATAATTCTTGAAGTTTCAAGTTCATGTGAAGTTATACCTAGTTTATTATGCATACATAAATTACACAAATAATGCCTGTTCTATACTCTGAAACACCTGAGGCTCAATTTGTTTCCTGTCCATCGCACCATTATTTTTCTGAATTTCAAACAAAAATGATGGTGAATTATTAAAATTGTACTTTAATCTTGTTTACCAATTAATAAAAGTTTGGACTCCAGAAAGAAAACAAAGATTTAAATAAAAAATAAACAATTTAATTTTATTTCCCTAACTCCAAATGTCTCATCCGTTACTCATGGAAAGTCTGAACAATATTTCAGTTTTCAATAGAATATTTTTTAAAAGTGATTTCAGAGGGACAAGTATTAACTTGTCGGTAGATTATAAGGGAGCAAGTTAAGTGTGCAAAAATGTATTTAAATTAAAGATGATTTATGGATAGATTTGTACTAAAGAGAAAGGTTTGAAGAATTATACTTCTAGTCCCTCAAAGTAGTCATATTAAGACCACATTTTAACAAATTAAACATGTTCCCTCTTGCAAGGGCCATAACCAGCCCATGTAGTTTGGGGGGTGCCTGTCAAAATTCAGGGAGGCAAATAAGTGAATCATCCAGTTACAAAACACTATGTAGATAGATACAGATTTTAAGATTATCTATAAAATCAAAAAAGTCCACAGTTTCCTTATCACTGGTTTAATTTTTACAATACTCAGAACATAGAACAAGATATAATGCACACAAGCTTTTAATGAACTATGTCAAACCTCTGTTAAGACATTAACTTTATTTGTAATTAATCACTTTTTATGTGCTAATATGAAATTCTCCTTGGAGCCTAAGTTTATTGTATCTCTTCCAAATTTGTAACATAGCTTAGTATACAAACCTAAAGAAATGGTTGCACATGCATTGCTTAATTTTAATTAGTTTAACAGGAAAATATATTTGTATACTTGTTATTGAATTTTTTAACTTTTCAGTATGAGTTACGTAAAATATTTAATTTCCGTTGAACTGTTTAATAATTTTTAACTAGTGCCCACTAATTTTAAATCTTTAATCCCTAAAGCTCTCCTGAAAATTTCAAGCTAATAAGTTATAAGGTGTGGTCCAAGGAGCACTTTGAAGAGTGAAAAAAGTGTTGAAAATAAGAATTAAGAAGAATGTATTTTAAGGTGTAATGGCATGCTTTACTTAATAGGTACAGAACCAATTAAATAGCAGTTTGGGGATTTAAAAATGGTTGATATTAATGAACCAATTGTTTAGTATAAAAATACAAGATATAAGTAAAACCAAAAAATTGAAATTTTCCACATATTAGCCATGCATTATCAATAAAATTGACTATAACCACAGAGTATACTTATGGACTTTCAGCTTTTGACTTTTCACAGTACGTTAAATTTTACAAAAATAACAATGTCTATAGATGAAACAAAAATACCTAACAATTGGATTACAGTAACAAAAGTTTTCTTGACTTTTGTTTTGCAAAATGTATAACAAACTTATCTAAATCCCTCTGTTTAGTGAGATTCTTATTATAAAAGATAACCAAGACTGATTTTCTTTTATGAGTCATTGAGGTCTTAAGAACTAGCTGCTAGGAATCACCATTGCAGAATGATTAAGAAAATAAACACCTTGGAAAGCTGACTCATGCTTAAGCACTTGTTCTGTAAAGACTTCATGGGATGGTCTCTCTTTTACAAGATGTTGAATAGCTGTAATTCAATACTGAGATCTTGCAGCAATTCTGATTTTTTTTCTGTGTGAGTGACTGCAGATATCACTGGTTGTACATTTTCCATAGTGCATTTGAAGGGGTCGAGGCAGATAGTATTAACCCACATAAATCTCATTTTGAGATATTACAGTTTTAAAGTTTGCTCAAACCTGCAAATCTTATTTTAATATTTCATCTTTTTTATACATATTATGTTACTAACAAGGCTTCTTGAAAGAATTAGTCTCTGCTCAGAAAATTGGAATAAACAGTTACTAAGTAAGAAATATTTGTTTCTTTAAAGCACCTGAGATGTTGTGGGCTAGCACTGTCTTCCATAAAATAATTCAAGAATTTTGTATTAGAAGAACACAACACTTATGTTATTTATGAAAAATACATAATATTTATGACTTATTGAATGATTTAATATTGTATAATGTTACCCTGTGGAAACAAATAAGAATAAAATATTGCTTTTTGTCTTTAAAATAACATATTTTCCATCTTCAGTCCAACACTTCAAGGTTATTTTCTTCTTCTTTCTCTTCAGGCTGTTCACGCAGATTACTGTAATAATGGTGATGATGAGAGGGTATAAGGGAGAGCAAACGCTTTATGTTAGCAATTTTTTTAGGATTCATGAAATTGCTCCCATTATTCTTCACTAACTTCCAGTTCTTTGAATTATTATTTCCTCTCTTAGCTCTTACTACACTGAACCCTTAAATTATGCTGTGTTTTAGTTTCATTTTCAGTGGCAAGTTTTTCTCAAACCAAATGCAAACGACCTCCTTGAACATAACATCATGGCTGTTGTCATAAGTTTTCTTACCAGTGTTAATATTATTCTTCAGTGGTGCAAAATTATTATCACTATTCAGCTTTGCGACATGAAGCTTTCTATTTCTCCTGTCATATTTTCCTATTATGTCTATCTACTTGTCTAGAATGTAGATATTGGGTTCATGCCTGGTATATTTTTCAGTTTTTGCAAAATCCCTATCAGATGGAAGGAATGTGTAGCCAGATATCATATAGTAGTGTTCCATGTCTGTAAAATGACTAAGTGAGATAGGGTAGAGCGCAGCAATATTGTAGTTCTTGTTTTACCTCCGCAGTTAGCAGAAAATGTAACAAGCTTCAGTTATTGAATATTCCTATTGGAGATATCAGATAACTACATATTTCACCACTTCCTCTTTCTCCAACTGTTTCATCCCAGGTGAACATGTACCCCACATCTTGACCATAATCATGAATTCCCATATTTTATGACTAACGTTTACGTGGTAAAATGCTGGACTCCAAGAAAGCTTGGATGTTGGTAGGGTTTGTTGGAGTAGAATAGAAAATTATGTGTATTTTTGCAGGGTGTTCTTTAGACAAAGTGTTCGACTCCTTAAGTGTCCCTCTGATAGCTTCAGCTCATTGTAAATGCAGTTCTTTCTCCGTAGCTGCTTGTCTTATCTCTTGTTGTGTGCTGGTTTTGTTTTTCAAAATCTGATGTAACTGGTCACATGTTTTGCAGGTGTCGATTTTGGAAGCTTAAGCCCAATGTTATAGTTCTTACAAAAGATATCACAATATTTATCTTACTGACAGGTTGTATATTATTTTCCTCACAATATTTTTAAAAAGAAACTGTGATACAAAGAAGTGATGTTCAGATTACAGTCAAAGTACGTGCATTTTAGATTTTGAGTGCTGTTGTAGTGTGACTGATAAGTGCATATGGAGTCAATATGATCATGAACAGCTTTAATCATGTCATCTGGAATACGATTAGGTGTGGTATTGTGTTGTCCTCTTTTGTCATCTTTTGGGGTTGAATTTGTTTTGAATTGCTTGAGAATATTGTTTATTCATCCCCTGTTGTTTTGTAATCCATAAACTGCCACTACATATTCTTCCTAGATTACCAGAAATGTTTACTTTGAAATTATATGGTAAGGGCAGTGTGATTGCAGAGCAGTACCTATACCATACCTTCTTTTGACATTAAATGCTTCAATCAATCCAAATAAATATGATTCTGCTTATCAAAATTTTTAAATTGCAGAATCCATGCAAAAATCTGTTCCTTCACTTCTGACAGCTTGTCTTGACATTTTAGTGGGCAGTTACATAGATCACCCACGATGCGACCAGGTACCGTTTGTCCCCTAACATTGTAGTATTGTCTATCTGCATTTCTTCTTTCTTTCTTCCTAATCCCCTACTTCCTCTTCCTGATGGGTGGAGGTTTCTTTGGGAATGGAAGTGGCGATCTGCTTTTCATTTGGGCTTTCAATGCTCCTTGATGTACATCCTAAAAAAATTAATTTAACTTTCCTATAAGTTTATTGTTTAGTCTTCTTAGAAGAATCACAGCTTGTTGATTAAATGATTATTCAGCATTACAGATATTCTAAGCACTATGGTCAAAAAAGGGAATTTCTTTGTGGCATTTTAATGCTAACCCTCAAATATACTTTCATAAGCCCTCTTAATACAGGGTTCAAAATATTACAAATGATAAGCGTAACATTTTTGAGGTTAGGCAATGCAGTGTTGAACAATACTTACAATTTAATTTTTTTCCGAAGCACTCTCAGTATAATAATTAAGATCAGCATCACTGTCAACACTAATTTCAGTGATTATGTTTTCAAACAGTCTCCTCTTCACTACTGTTTTTGTTTCAGAGAAACAAACCACATTGCAAATGTGTGATAGCACTTGATCCTGAAATGAAGGCAATGTATGGATGGAAAACAAAGCATAGAAGATTCTGAGCCATCTGATGGGAAAAGTGGAAACCAACATTTTTTATGTTGTAGTACAATCCTTGCACTTATAGATGGCGCAATAATCTCAACTTTTACAAAAATGACGGTTAGCACTATCTTCCTTACAAGGCCTACTACTCAGTAATGGAATACATGAATGACAATTTATAAAATTATAATGAAGATAAATGTTTTGAATTAGCAGAATGTAGAATGTTTTTTTAATAGATAAATTATTTTTCTTTCATTCATTACGTACCATTGTTGTAAATACTAACTCATATTGTATGTAAATACCTGCCTTTTATAATATATGTACCTGTAATTTATTTGACAAGTCAGCTGTTTAAGGAGCCTTTGCTCAAATTGTAATGTATGCATATGTGACATTAAAACATCTTATCTTATACCCAACCCCTTCATTTACCTATATATTCTGGACTTCAAATGTGGTATTTTAGCTATGTCACATTATTTTTAGCATTCTGGAAAATTTTGATGGATGGTAGCCAAGAGCCAATGCTACCAGCACAGAAAGTTTGCAAGATCGACATGCTGTTAAATTGGAGGGATTACTTGCCTTATACTGTACAATATGCAATATTTAGGCCAAGAGATAGTAATAAAAACTAATCACAGGCAATAGTAATACAGCAGCCTATTGCACATTATACCAAATACCTACTAGAATTAAATAATCGCAACAAAAAATGTTAAACATCAAGCGGTGACTAAACCATTTGAAATGCATACATTGGAAACAAAAATTATGATTTTGAATATTTTATAATTCTGAAAGGTCTCTAAAAATACTTGGGAGGGTGCCCCCCCCCGGCTATGGGTCTGCCCCTTCCTGTTTATATTTTACACTGTCTAAGTTCATGGATTAAGTTCTAAGAACCTGTTCCAGCTTCAGCTCCTTAACTCCTCATAGGCCAACCAACATCTCCTACTCCTTTTGTTGTATTCTATAAAACCACTTGGGGTGTCTATCTTGTTCCATTCTATTTATGTGTTCCTTCCAATTCTGCTTAAATGAGTCAATTTTATCTGTTGTTGCAAATATTTAATTTCATCCCTAATATGTTCTTCACCTATCTGCTAGTTTACAACCTTTAACTGATCTATGAAATTTCATTTCTGTTGCCACTATATGATCTATGTCTTTCTTCCTTATTATCCAGGTCTCTGATCTATATGGTAGCATTGGAACAGCTAGTGTTTTGTAAAATTTCAGTTGGCTTTCTTTTGTTATCTTTTTGTTTAATGTTCTCTTAATCGTTCTGCAGTTACCCTGATACACTGCTGTTTTGTTCATATCTTTATCTAGTTGAATGAAATATCATAACCCAAAGAGTTTGTATGACTAACTTGTTCTATTATTTTATTTCATATCAGTTTTTATCTTAGTTGTTATTTTCCTCGGAATGCCATTATTTTTGTCTTCTCTTTGGATATTTTAAAATTATATTTGACCAATATGATGCAGTTTAAAAATATTTCTTTGTGAATCATCATCTTTAATGGCTATTGTTATCTGGCCATCAACATATACTTAATGTTTTTATATAATGTGCATTATTACTCCACTTTTTAATCATATCATTCTTCTACAAGTGAAATTCAAATGGGTAAAGGCTGGGGTGCTTCTTGTGTGATGCATGGGATATCAGACAAATTTATGCTGCTTAGTTGTCCAAAATATTAATATTTCAGTGGATCTTAAGTTATAGGGGGAAGCATTGCTTCTAAACACTTAGGTTTTTGTATTTGAGCATTTTCTGAATAAATTAATTATAAAGAAAAAATAAATAAAAGAAGTGTATGACACAGAAGACTAATTGAAAGCAACTTACCTTAGAATAATGTAATTAATAATTCTATGAAGTATGAAAAGGTAAAAGGTTATAAAATGTATTTTCTACTTAAAAATGGTCTAGAAATTGCTTTAGTATAATTAGAATTTAAAAATACAGAGCCAGTGAATTTTTTTGTGGATATCCACATCTTGCGATGCACAAAACATAAAATTATGCAGGTGTCTTGTGTGAATTATTATTGGTTTTCTAACCTTGCAGTGTTAGCAGTTTCTCATCATTAGGTACATGCAGCAGATTTAATTGTAACTAGTAGTGACTTTATTATGCAGTAATCTGTTAGATACACACAATATGAAATATAATGGGTATAATTCACTATAAAAAGAAAAGTTTTTGCTTAAGATTTACTGAGAATGTTTCTTACGTATAGTAAAAGAAAGAAATACACTAAGTATGCACAGCAAAACATTTTTAATCTTTTTAGGAAAATGATAATGGCATGAGTTTCAGATAAGGAAAGATCCAAGAGATGTAGAGAAAAACACAAGGAAAAAACTGAGAAAAAAAAAACAAAGACAGAATGAGATTTGCAAGGAAGGCAGAGCAAGCTGTAAGAAAAAATATGATGTGCTATATTCGCATGACTTTCTCTACCCTCTAACTTTTATTAGTGGGTATACAAACTGATCCCACTACAGCTTATTTTTCCATCTACTTCATTTTAATCCAGATAAACCTTTGCAGAAACAGCTAAATTACAAGTTTTTTATAGATACAAAGGGTACAGCAATAGTGAAATGTTTAAGAACTGGATGCTATGTTGGCTTTAAAATTCCAATGTGAGAAACAACTGAAAATCGACAGGACTTGTAAAGAATGACAAAGTATTGAACAATTCAAACCATTAATAATGGATATCTTGGAAATGACTTATACCACAAAAAGAAAAATTATTTGTAATAAATTGTGTGTTTCAGAGAGATCTATATTTTTGGTGCAGTATGTTTTTGTCTATCGCTTGACGTTTATTAGTTATATAAGATCATATAAAATTCTTTCTGAATGAAGAGGACTCCACAGGCTATTCCCAGAAAATTCAATACATACTTTTGTTGTCATCTAAATACCGTTAATATACAGTAGTTTAATCAAAATCATGAGCTGTTTTTTATAAAATAAAAAATTTCGAAAAAAAAGGGTAGCTAGGGGTGGGGGGATTTCCTTAAAATCTTTGTGTTGCATCTTTGGAAGACACTAAACGTTTGGTATTTATCAGACTTTTCATATTTGGGTTATGCTGTTCACAAACACAAGGACCTTTTTTTAAAAATGCTTTTTTTGGGGGAGAGGGGCCTTAAAGCATATATTTCTAGTGAATCTTGACATCAAATTTTTGGGTGGAATACAATACTTCCCCTACTTACTATACATGTAGAGAAAGTAAACAGGATGAAATTTAAAATATGCAAGATAAAAAAATGAAACTTTATGTACAAGAGTACATTGAAAAAAGGAAAGCCTTTCCAAAACCAATAACAATGTTGCTGAGAAGTCTGCAGGCATTACCCCATTCTCCCAATTAAGGAATAGCTATAGTTTCCAAACTTGCTGTGGATACTGGATTAAAGATAGAATGCCCAAAGTTGAAGCCACTAGTTACAAACAAAACATTGCAAAGTGCCTGAATTCTTTTCTTGTCCTGATATTACATATTGTGATGCAGCAGCATCCAAGGTTATCGGAAAGTTGGCGCCGGACGGATGAGTAAACAATGATAACTGCCATTCACCAGGCTCTATCGGGAGATAACTAGAACCTCCTGGAAGCTTCTTCTCCACCCTCCTCCAGGAAGTGTGTCGATAGTTCTAGAATGTTTGAGAGCCTTGTGGAAAGATTTCATTGGCTATGTAAGTGAGCATTTTTGCGAGAGTAGTCAGTGTAAGTCGAGTGCAAGAGTTGTTGAGTTGTATCAGTCAGTGAGCAAGCGAGTTAGTGCATCTCTGGTGCGACTTCAAGAGCAATTCTCCATGCATGTTGGTAATGACTGCTGTGACGTGCAGTGAGTGCTACTGCAGGGCAATGCATTGTGGAGTTCTTGTGTTTGACTCCCGAGTGAAGTGAACCATCCAGTATAAAGAGGCTATGTCACCAAGGAAGTGAAGTGACCAAGAATTGAACTAGTTCACTTTAGAGAAGTAAAAGTGTGAACTCCGAGTGAAGTTAAAATACATAAAAACATTAGTGACAGCTGAAAAACTGGACTAAGTCATCACAATATATTTCTCCTGGTATGTAAGATGAAATTATTGTATGGAGAAATGGACAAAAAAATGAAATTGTATTCAGGCAAGAATTACTGTGTAACGATTACATGAACTCCTGCTGGCAAGGCAGCTGTATAAACTGTTTCAATGGGTAAAAGTAGTATGGAATGAATTGATTGAGACTACGGTAATTTGGAAACAATAGGAAAAGGGACAAATGGAAAACTCAAGGGCTGCATAAAAGAGGGATGAGTTGCTGAAGTTCTGTCAAATCTGAAGGACAATTTTTCCATGACTGCTAACCACTTAAACTTGAAACAACTTCAGGAAGATTAATTTCTCAGAGATAAAAGCAATTCAAAATTTGTATCTTGCAGGGGGATTTTGCCATGAACTATACCTAGGAATTTCAAAATAATGTGCAACCTGCCCTTTGAACCAGATACAGTGTGACTTTGTTCACTGTTGATGTTCTATTATATCAGCAGACTTAAAAGTTTCCTAATTTGCTCCAACACACAAAAAGAGAAAAACATATATCCTTCATCAAACTATTTATAACAATATTCATCCTAGATCTGAGGAAAACAAACACCTACAAGTATTTTGCCACTTTACATGACAAGGGTGTGGTTGATGGCATAGGAGGCAGAGCTAAGTCAATTGTAATGCAGACAGTAATGAGGAAAAATGCCAATGTTCCTGTTGTACAATCTGCCCATGATTTTGCAGAACTTATCACTGATGCCAGCACAAACGTTTTTCCAGACCAAGACATCTGACATAGTGATGATAATTGGAACAATACAAGCACTCCAGGAATATTCCAAGTCGAATGGAACTAATGCATATAAAGTACAGAAGTAAAGATAAATATATAAATGTACTTTCACTGATTGAAGGATTTCAATTTCAAAAACACATAAGACTGAAAAAGGAAATTGATATTTGGTTACTTATGATGACCAGCAATATCCAGGAGAGATGATACAGGTTTTTGGGTCCAGGGTTGAAGTTTCTGTAATGATACAATATAGATGAACTAAAACAGTGGAAGTGGCCAGCATAGGAAGATATGGCATTTTACACCCAGTACAACATTGTTAAAAAGATAATACCTCCAGAAGTTGCAAAAGCAAGAGGATTTTATTACATCTGGATTTAGATTAATTTGTGTGATGCAGGGACAGTTTCATATTTGTTTGTGTTTTGCAGTAAAAAACTTATTAATTTACTTTGTTAATAGATTTAAATTGTATATCAAGGTTTGTGGTTTTGTTTTGTGGTGATCATTACGAGGGGGAATCAAATGAAAACCGCAAAAGTACCATTAAATTTTTTTAGAGATTTGGAAATCTGCAGACACAGTCCTTGACATCTTTCCAAGCTGGTAGTACAAAGCAGTGCAGGTAGGTGGGGTTGCAGATGAGTAACAGATGATTCAACATGGCAGCACCACTATGCAGTTGCATCAAGCAGAAACAGAATGGTGTTATTTGATTTTTATGGAGTGAAGGTGTGAAACCAAATGATATTCATTGACAAATGCAGACAAAGTATGGGGATACTTGTCTGTCACAGCAGCAAGTCTATGATTGGTGCAAGAAATTTGCAGAAGGTACAACTTTATTGACTCTTGGTCCCTGTCCAGGTCAGGCTCATCAAGTTGTGACAGAGGAGTCCATAGCTGTAGCAGATCGGCTTATTCAGGAAAACTGGTGTGTTACCCTGGTTGAAATGGCTTCCTTGCTGAATATGAGCTTCAGTTAGTACAACACATAGTGCACGATGAACTCCATTACAGAAAAGAGTCTGCCAGGTGGGTTCCTCGACAGCTGACGCAGGAACTGAAAGATCACTGGGTTGACGCTTGTCAAGAGCTGCTGAGGCATTATGAAGAGAAGAGTGAGGATTTTCCAGCTCACATTGTCACTGGGTATGAAATTTGGATGCCCCATTTTCAACTGAAGACGAAATGTACAAGCAAAGAATGGCAACATTCATCTTCGCCAAAACCAAAGAAGTTTTGCAGCCAGCCCTCTGCAGGGAAAGTCATGTTGACTTTATTCTGGGATAAACAAAATCCTATTCCAGAAGCTTACATGCTCCCACGTACGACAGTGACTAATGCCACCTACAAAGACTTTCTCAAGAACCATTTGAAGCCAGCATTGCACATCATGTGAAGGGGATTGCTGAGTGCAGATGTTTTGTTTCAACATGATAATGCCCGTCCTCATTCTGCTCATGCAACCATGAAAACCATTGCTGACCTATGCTTCAACTGCCTCCCACATCTGCCATACTGGCAGATCTGGCATCATTTGATTTCCACATCTTTGGTTCATTAAAGGAGCACCTTGCAGGGCAGAAGTTCAAGTTTGATGAAGACTTCCAATTGGTGGTGCACAAGTGACTACAGAGCTACCAGAAGAATTCTTCTCACGCAGTATGAAAGCACTACCTATCCATTGGTGTAAGTGCGTTGAACTGAGAGGGGACTATGTAGAAGAATAATGTACAATCAAACATTACCCATGCATTAAAATACTTAGGGCAAAAAAAAAAAAAAAAAAAAATGAATTGCCATTTTCATTTGATTCTTCCTTGTATTAGTATAAAATAAATTGTTGCAATTCATAGTGATGCTTGGAACAAAGGTGTTTAGTATATTTGCACATAAAACAAAATGTTGGATTTCACATTTACTTTTGAAAAACTTAAAATACCAGGAAGTATGGTGTTTTTTTGCAGCATCAAAATTTAAGATTGCTACGCTATCTAACTTTCTAAATATTATGAAGTATTTTTCATAATTCACAAATTGTGCATTAATGCAAAAAAAGTCTAAATAAAAATAATGTTATAGCGACTAACTTTAGATAGTTTCTTACACTTTGGAGTGTGTATTTTTAATATATTCATTTTTGTGCTCCATGTTCACTTTCTGGAGAATTGCCCCTATACCACCATATAGAGTATATATAACCAGTAAAAAAACTAAAAATGATACGCCCCAAAAGTAGGAATCATACACTAATTCATGTGGGGGGGGGGGAATTTCCACCATGTGACAGATTCAAGATCTCTGTTGCCAAGATCCTACCACTCATAAATACTATTCTGAGATGATATCTTACAAATATCTAACAAAGCTACTGTGCCAACACATTATCAGTAAAGTAGATACCAATCTACCAGAAGCACAATTTGGATTCAGGAGGCAGAAGCACCACACATGCCATCAAATGTTTGCAAACGGATATTGAGGCAGCCACAGCAATCCCAGGGGGGCAAGCTATATATAATATTTATCGAATTCTCAAAGACCTTTGGCTCTTATCAGCAGAATGAACCCTTAGAGAAGCTGAACAAATAAATCAGAGGAAATACATACATGAAGTGACTCGTCCAGAATATACTATCTGAAACTGTATAGAAATTAATGATGGAATTACAAAACAACAGGGAGTTTTACAAGGGGACCCATTAAGTCCATTACAATTTATAATTGCCATGGCTGATATCACAGAGATCATCCCGGAGGGAGCAATAATATACATATATGCTGCTGATATTGTTCTGGCCTCAGGATCCAGAGAGGAGTTACAAGCTACATTTGACTTGCTGGTGAAATAGGCAGAAGAAAATGCACTTCAACTAAATGAAGGCAAGACTGTCTCAATGACATTCAGGAAAAGTGGAAAATGATCAATACTCCACATACAGGGAAAACCTCTAAAGAATATTTCGAGATTCAAGTATCTAGGAATCACATTGCAGACTACAGGCACCATCTTCAGTATAAACATCAACGATCGAATCAATGCAGCAACTAGAGCTATAAACGACATCAAGAACCTGAATAAAATATCCATCAAAACAGCTTTAAAACTTTTCAATCTGAAGGTCTCACCTGTGGCCACATACGGTTTGGAAAATGTCTGACATCATCTAAAACTGAAACGCAGAGAAACTGGAAAAACTGAAAGCAACCTTTTTGAAAAAGACCCTATTTGTTTCAAAATACACACCATCAAGACTTGTATATGAGCTATGCCGTGAAATGTTCTGTGTACAGCAATTATGGATTCATTCAGGGCTGCCATTTACACCAAGTTATGTGAAGCTGGTAGAAAATCTGCATGCAAGGAAGAGGGGCATTTGGAGCGAATTCTACCCCACTGTTGCCATGAACTATGATGACTGAAAGGAAGGAGGCTACGACATGAGACATTTGGTTACATGTTTTTCGGTACATGGTTTCCTCTATAAGCTGTATAAAATTAAGAAGTTCCATCAACCAGACTCTGACTGTGTTTGTGAGCATTGTGGCAAAAGCTGTGAGATACCATGTCATGAGCTATACACTCAGGCATAAGACACAAACAGCTTTCTGCAGTGGAAATTAACAATATTTATGTGTAATGTGCACATTGTGCACAATTCATCTTTCATTCATATCTTACAGTAGTAACATGTTTACTATATCATTCTATAGGAAATAATTTATAACTTATATGATCTTCTCACGGCCTGTATTACGATCTCCGGTTAAGGTTTGGGGTAAGGTTTACCTGAGAGTTACGTACTGCGACTGTATTACAATCTTTGGTTAAGGGCTACCCAGGAGTTATTTTTGGAGGTAAACTAACCATCACCTCAAGTGGTGGATAAAGATGATACCTTGGAGTTAACTCATATTTCCGAATGAAACATGGCGTACCACCGGCAGATATTGATTATTGAGAGTGATTCAGAAGACGAAATGCTGGAGCAATATTTGTACAATAGGAGAAAAGCAAAGAAAATAAGGCAATGAAAGGACAATTTAGAGCAGTGGGATGACCAAGAGTTTCGGCAAGGCTACAGGTTATCAAAAACTACCACGTTAGAAATTTTGGAACACATAAGACATCGCATTGAATTTGCGACAGACAGTTAAGTTTTCAGCAAGTATTAATATATTTTCAAGTTTTTGGAAATGTTATCTATACATTAGAATAGTTCACTCCAACACCCAGTCTTAAATATTACTGTCAGGACGTAAGGAACTAACCATTATGCTTGGATTGCTTTTGGAAGGCCAAACATTTTAGGTTAAATGACAAGCAGTGTGGGCAAAGGTAAACGTATTTTGCATGTTAGTTTATATTTAGGTTGGTTTTTAAAATTGTCGAATGGCTTTCCACGTTAGTTTTAAGTGATATTCATGAAATGTTTGTGTCAAAAGACTATGGTTTTCCGTTATTAAAGTGATATTCGTAAAACTTTTACGTCAAAACTCTTAACACTATTTTTAACGAAACTTTGAAGTGTGGCATAGTTTTCCAAATAGAATAACCAAGGAACGGTATTCGAAAGATGCAACAAACTTAAGAATATTTTGTTGAACGTAAATGTCAGGCAACATGTGTAAATCCAAATCAACATTAGAACCATCGATGTTGCTTTTCTATAAATATAATAGCTTTCGCGAAAGGAAAAGCTAATAAAAAGGTAATTATAACTATTGTTTACGGTATCCTATTGTAGCTCAGTAATCCAATAATGTACTAGAACCGCATCTTGTATGCTCAATGACATGTATATAAATTACATTTTAGGTTATGTTCATGTCTAGTGTTTAAAATTATCAATTGGTTTACAGCGTTATTTGTAAGTGCTATTCATGAAACATTTGCGTAAAATCTTTTATGTAAATCTGAAGAAGCATTAATGTATTGCTATATCTTTAGCTACACTTGCATCCAAAACCCATTTGCTAATTACAAACTGAATAGCATGCAGTACCATATATGTGATCTACTTCAGTTAAGCTAACTTACAAAACAGAAATTATTTATATTGTGCTACAGATTTTGCAATTGTACTACAACTATAAACTTAAGATGCTTTAGAATTGGATACATACCTGTACCATTTACAGGATTTATATAAATGAGAATATCAGCATGCCCACATTAGGCAGGAATGCGAAAAATACATTAATAAATTTTCTCATATACATGATTAAACTTTTATCTCAAAGGCATATAATTTCATTCAAGTTTTCTCAAGAGGTAAAGTGCCAAAATCTAAACAGGTTTCATATATATCTAGCTGATGAAGCTATTTTTCAAAGCAAAACAGAATATTATCAAGTATTCAGATCATGTGTCTAACTGCTTTTAAAGGAAATACATACTGCAGCTTGACGGAATATAGAAGTACGCACTGTCTCCCAAGCTTTAACTATCCTAATCAGCAAGAGGAATCAGCAAGAGGTGATGTAATATAATGCAAACAAGAGTAGAGCATTTTTACTTATAAAATGTGCTATTTTCAACAAAACCAATTGGCAGAAAATTAAATTGAGTTTTATTTATAGATGATCTTTAACTAGTATAGTTCTAAGCATTCTGTATTGGGTGTGAAAGACCAGAAATTTTCCTCAGAGGCCTCTTTATCACACTTGAAATACGTTTATGTGCCATAAATCTACGACATGGGACTACCCATGGCAGATCATTATTCCTGCAACATGGTTTATTTATTTACTTTTCTTACACATAGCTTTGGACAACCTCTCTTCCCATAGATCACACAAGTATTGTAGTTGTGACTTGAGAGATTTGCAATGTTAAACCACTACTCAGGACATATATCTTTAGCATTACTTGTGGCCAGTGCAGCCATTATCCCTGTTGTGCATAGCGAGTACAGGCTACTTAAATGCCAAAAAAATAACAGTAAATCCAAATCAGTGCTAGTTACAAATGTTTCATGTAGTACACTCCAGATTTTATACAAATTGAAACTTTGCTTATTCATATTCCTCTCATCATCATTACTTAATAATACCACACTCCTGTTTTTAAACACTGCAAACTTTTAGGGGGAGACTATAACAGGTTCATTTGTAGTAGGTATTTATCTTTGATAGGGACCTTGCACAGATTAAAAAACAATGGAAGATACATTATAGTTTTGAGAGATATCAAGAATGTATGTGTATAATGTAAGAAAGAGATGTGTAGGAAGTTCAGCTGAATAATCACCAGAAATTCCAAAGATATTGAAGGTACTGAAGCTGTGTATAACACATTTGTAGTACTATTTAGCACAAATGCTAAAGTAAACTGCTCAAGCAGGAAGCTTGCTGTATTATAAATAGTGTTTACAGTGGAGGTTCTATTCCATTGGTCTTACCTGATGCTGCTTCACTATCAGAGTAGGAAAAGAAGTAAACAAGCATGTACTTGGTAAATGACATTTGCTGCAAAACAAATGCTTAAGTAATCTTAAAACAAGTGATGCTAATCACATTTTGTTATGCATTGGGACACTTTTGACTGCATCAGCTGCAAAATAAATGCTTGAGAAACCTAAATCAAATGGAGCTAACCACATGCATTGGGACACTTTTGACTATTTGCTGATGCAAACATTTTTCCCTACTTTGAAAATATTAGTTGAAACAAAAGTTTATGTATATATTTTAAGGAATCAACATTAATGCAATTTCTTTCAAGCATATTTCCATTTTTCGAAGTAAACCTGTTTTGTGTGAATCCTTAAAAAATGTTGTTGCATGTGGTTTTATTAGTCACTTCACTGTACAATATTTCTTAAAGAATAAGTGTTGTTTCTATGATGTTACTTTCCTGCACTTAGGGCTAGTGTATGGAGCTCTGGTTACATCTCACTCATGGGAGTGAGAATTTTAAGTCCTGGGTATAGGACTGGTGCCCACTCAGCATTGTAACGAAAGTGAAGAGATGCAGTAGGCACTCCTGGCCTCGTAAGTTAATTTTCCAGCTGAGAGATGGCCACATCACCCACCTCTGCTGTGCATAAGCAGGCATGAGGCTGGCAGGCCCTTCATGGACTGTAGTGCAATGAGACTTATTTACTTTTATATGTTGCTGAAATGCTTTACAGATGTGTTAGCACATTTTTTGTATCCCTTTTGTAAAATCATTAACCTTTGAATCTGAGATTATAAAAAGGTATATGCCACCTCCCCACATAATTGTTATTACAAAGAGTTGTTTTAGATATATTGCAGACAGAACTAGAGCTAATTTTTGTATTTTCTGATTCTGTCAGGATGCTCATGACTTAAGCAGTAATGTGCTGTAAAGCCTCGATTCTACTTGTAGAAAAAGAAACAATAAGAACTTTTCTTTTTTCAGAAATGCGTGCCTTTCAGCCACAGAGCAGCTGTTAATGACATTGCGCTTTTATGCAACAGCTGGCACCTACACGTCTGTTGGTGACCTCAGTGGTGTGCATAAGACCACAGCAGGCAGAGTCATCAAAAGTGTCACTACCGCCATTGCCTCATTACGGCCGAGATACATCAGTCTGCCACAAGCACAAGAAGTGAGGAGTGTTCAGGCAAATTTTTTTTGAAATTGCAGCTTTTCCAAGAGTTTTAGGAGTTATTGACTGCGCCCATGTGCGGATCAAATCTCCAGGTGGTGAGGAGGCAGAGCACTACCGCAATAGAAAAGGTTACTTTTCATTCAATGTGCAGACCTTGGTGGATGCCAAATTGATAAGAGACATTGTGGCACGATGGCCTGGGTCTGCACATGATTCCACAATTTATAACCACTCCAGGTTGAGAAACCGCCTGGAGAATAATGAATTTGCAAACAGTATTGTGTTGTGTGACTCGGCATATGCGGTAGGCCCATACCTCCTTCCACCCTTGCAGGCTCCTCAGTTACCTGAGGAACAGCTGTATAATGAATCACAGATTCGAACACGAAACGTTGAAAGATGCTATGGTGTCCTGAAAGCAAGATTCCCCATTCTTTCCCTGGGAATCCAGACAAATGTTGATCTCGTTCAGGAGGTAATTGTAGCATGTGCTGTGCTGCATAATATTGCACGAATCAATCATGAAGATGTTCCTCCAATAGATGCAAACATCCAGGCCCAGTTGGAGGAATACATTCAGGAGGAGCATGTGTTGGCAGCACTCCAGGAAGGAAATGCCCCTCACCATGTGCGCGATGCTACTCGCAGAACATTTGTGGACTATTTCAGAAATAGGCTACAGGCAGATAGAGTCTAACAACTAGAAGTATATAATCTTTCCTATTGCACTATGAGTCATTCCACATCAAACAGAACATACATAAAACATCACTTTCTCTGAGTTTTAGTTTGCATGTTTTCCGCACATAAAATAAATGCACACACATTTTTTATTTTGCAGAAAATCAAATTATTTTAGGATTTACAGCTTAACATTTTTCTTATACATGCACAAGGTTACATAAAAGCAATTTATTCTCAGAATACAGAATAATCGGGGATAAGAACAATACATCGTTTTGTAGATAAAAACAGTGTGGATTTCCTTATTCAAAATATTTACTCATAATAAGAAAACAATCACTTTTTTAGTATGAAAATTTTAAACCACAATATCATATTTAATCCCTTAATATTAAAATCTGGAAAAAATACAGAAGAAATGTGATATATTTTGTTTCAAATCTGTTAATATCAGGATGGCATTTTCCTTAGAAGTACGCTTTTAAACAGTTTGTATTAGCGCATAGGATTTTAGAACATAGACTGCTGATGAGAGCCTCACACTGCAGCAGCAGCATGGTCAATGGTTATGCCATACAAACGTGATAGGCTATGACTAATGGTGTAAGTTGGCAACTGGAATCTTGACATTCTATTAAGCCTTTCTCCGCTGTTTCGTTTTAAATGTTGCTTTTTGTGTTAGTTGTGCATAATGAGAACTGAAGAAACAGGACTATGACTATTGCTTCAATCCATTCATTGTTTCCAAGCATAACACAAGGCAGAAATCATTAAGCTTAGTTACCTACAATATGTTTACAAACTTAAAAATCGAGAACTTAACTTCTTCACTAGACCTAGAACTATGTGATCCAGGTCAAAAAAAAAATTCCCAAAGTACCACCCACTGCTAACAGTGATTATGTGCCTCAAAGCAAGAAGTGGTTTTGAACATAGGATCATTTTCAGGCAAGATACAGCAATGCAAGTGATCCCTGGTACCTTGGAGCTAAATTAATTTAATCTAGCAACCAATAATAACCAGATGGTATTCATTTGAGAACCCAAAGGTAAAAAAAGTGTGCATTTAAATTGTAGTTAAGTTGGTTCCCATAGGATAAGATTGAAAGTTGGAATTTTTCTCAATTGTATGCCAAATTTAACAGTTACATATGAGCAAATTAGTGCAACTGAAATGCTGTAAACAAATGACAAGGCATCCAATGACAGACTGCTGTTTCTCTCCAGTTGCACTGCGCTGGAATCTCTCTACGCACCGCTTTCTAAATAATGTTATCTAAAATTAGCTATACAGGATCCTACCTTTGTTTTATGCAAAGATATTAAAAAAACTACAAGGAATTTATTTATAATTTTTATAGAAGTTTAAATATGCGGGTTAATAGGAATATATACTTTTTAAGAATGCTTGGAATTTAAAAATTGATGTAAATAATTAATTATATCAATTAAAAGATTACATATTAAGTTTTACATTGGACTGTAAAACATAATTTTATCACCTGTAGGCAGATAGGTGAGCCACTTTTCAGAAGTTGGATTTAAAATAAAAACAATTTCAAACATAAATCACTTTGCTTTTGTAATCCTGGTGAAGTATTGTGCGATTTGATGTGGAAGGACTCAGAGAAAATTAATGAATCTTCTGGGTAATGTTGTAAATTACTTTGTGTTACATTTTTATGTTCATTATTCACCTCTCTTCAGATTCCTACTCATAATTTTATTTTTCTTTCTAATGAAATGTAGCTAATTTCTGTTTATCAATTGAATAAAGATATTTTCAGTGTAAATAATTAGGGTATCTAAGGTTAAAACACTTATTTGATAAAAACTGCTTTATTTGTTCTTTAACTTATTTTCCGCCACCATAATTTTTAGGTCCAATAATTTTTTTTTCTTTTGCATCACTTCCAAACAGTGCTCATGCAGTTCCTTCTCCCTTGCCTTTTGCTTTTGCACAAGCTCTAGCTTGTGCTCATGCAGTTCTTTTTCCCTTGCTTCTCTAGCATCAAATTCTCTTTGAAGCAGCTGATGCTGGAGTGTCGCAAGTACTTTCCTCTCTGCCGCCCATGAAGAGATGGTGACAGTCTTGGTTTCCTATCTGTGGACAACACAAAATTTATGATTACACACTAATGAAACTAAGGTGTAGTTTATTTCTCATTCTTTGTAAATGCAGATAATAAAACTTGCAGCTATTACAGAGCCACAATTTTATTGCTTCTTGCATATACATGGAAACATTGCCATTCAGGGACAATATAGTGGTCCAAGGTTTGTAAACTAGAAGGTTGTCTCAAAACTGAAGCTTAGGTAGGGAAATGTCACATGTACAAATTTAAATACAGTTTGTGTAAATCGTCATGACAGTCCCCCACTCCTGAAGCACATATGCTCAATAGCACTGACCAGACCACTTGCATAATAACAGAGATGGGGGTCAGTGTTCCAACTGCTGCAAGCTCAAATGCAAGGTAACCTTACACATTTGTTTACAATGTGTTGTGTATGTGGCTGCCTCCGAGTTGTGATATCACTTGCTCCCCACCACTACTCATTTCTCCTCTCTTGTGCATATGGATTATCATGACAATTCACACAAGCTGTATGTTTCAACTCACCGCTGAGTCCAAGATATGCTGTGACTGTTTTAGCTATTTTTATGTTAAACATTAAGGCTTTGATAATGTGTCAAATTTCACATTCCCTTAAGACAAAACAATTTTGAAATTAAGTTTAAAGCAAATGTCTTCAAAACCTTGAAAACAAACTGCTTTGTTTGCCCTCGAACTTAATATGAATCATTTTTAATGTTTCAGTGGAATGTAAGCTTTTGACTTTTTGCATTTCTTTAAAAGTGTAATTTGATAAATGCTCTTTTTCTTATGTTAGGTTTGATTCATTTTTTTATCTGTATGCTCTATACCCTGAACAGAAGTAAGATACAAAATTTCTATTTTGAAAACACTTGAGTATTGAGAATTTTTTCTCTCTTTGCCTAAAAATGACTCGCACCCACACACCATTCTCTGTGAGAGAATTATCTGACGCCACAGTTCTCAATTTGCTGATGTGGTTTTAGACATTTATTTGAGCAACAAAAAATTGTAGCTAATGTCTACAGCCCTCTGAAATGGATAACCCATGACCATGATTGCTGTTCTATTATGGGCAAGTGCACCATTATTCAAACAAGGTTATTTTTATAAATTATTTGGTTTGCTCATACATCAAGCATGACAATTTGTCTCTTAACATAAAAGCTGTTTCTGTCAACCAATTTATTGCGTTGACAATGGGTTGATCACTTCTTTTACATATATCGAGACAAAGATGGATTAATTGCAATTGTAAAACAATTAGTGTTCTATAACCAATTTTCTTAGTTTCCTGTATATAAATATTTGGTAATGTTGAACTCGCCTGACTTTCTCTACTGGCTCTTTTACAAAAACTTATTTCTCTAACTACTTCATGTTAATCCAGATCAGCTTTCAATTCCATTTACACATTTCTTGTAGGATACAGTATGTAAAACGAGTCACATTTTTAAAGAGTGTGTCGCTATGTGATATCTTTGAAACTGTATGCTCTTCGCAGGATGACAAAAAAATGAATAACTTCCTATTTGAGAAAAGTATAAGTATTTCAAAATTCATATGACAACAGAGTATTTCAAAAATAGTCAACTCCACCAAAAAAAAAAAAAAGAAAAAAAAAAAGAAAGAAAGAAAGAAACATATCACTAATTATGTGCATTAACAAATATACATTTCCTGTAGATGCGATATGAGTATTTCCTACATATCCAAAACATATGATATTTTAATCAAAATTTTCCATTCAAAGCGTAGTTTGCAGTGAGGGGGTTTTTCTTGAGAACCTTAAAGTTGCATCCTTGGAATAATGCTGAACTTAGAATTTAAGTTTCATATTCAACCGACCTTTCGTTTTTGAGTTATGCCATTTACAAACAGACCTTTTTTTGACTAATTTTGAAGATTTAGAAGCTAGTAACAGTGATGTGTCATAATTTAAAATAAAGAGAGTTGAAGGTTGTTACACTACATTACTGAAACATTCTTACTTGAATGCGTTTCGGGAGATGGTTTGTTCCCATCATCAGCATGTCCTCAACTCACGAGTTGAGTTGGGGAGACCTTTTTTTATTATTCAGTTTCAAAACATCTACTTCTACTGAAATCTGTATTAGAATTTTGGATGGAATATAATATTTTTGTAAGCAGCAGAAAAAGTACAAAGAAATCCTATGTAAATGTGTCCAGACACAAACTAAAATATGCCCAATATATACGTGGACTGAGCTTATTCTGTCTTCGCCCACATGCATTTCTTACTGTTTTAAGTAAAGCTGAATTACATCAGTAAAGGGCCATTTATTTCCAGGGTATTCCATGCTCAAAACCTATTGGATGGTGGAATGTATCTACCAAGGTATCTTTTAAGGCTTGTTAGCAGCCATGCATGTCTAAACAAACTTACCTGCAGTACTGGTGGTTCGCAGTGCAGCACTTTTGGGGGTTTTCAACATCTTCGAAGAATAGTCTCCCCAGTTAGGGTCTGAAAATTACAAAATGATTTATTACTACACTGAGTTGCAATTCAATATACATATTGCATTCTATGCCCTCTTCGCCTGTAACAGAAGCAGAATTACACAAGAACCTAACTTAAAAGCCATATATCACTAGATATACTTGTTTTTAGATCTCCTACATCCATAACAAGCTCTTTTAAAACACATCCATCTGACATGCAGAATACAGATTACATAAACATTACTGAGTTGGAATTTAGCAGACATTTCCTGAGGATGCAAAGATGTCCCTTACTCCAACCAGGCCTTCAAAAATATGGAGGATTACGTTTTCAAGAAATTCTATTAACAACGTTGGTTTAAATATTGTGAGTCACGAGACAATTTCACTGTCAAGAGATGTTATTTAAGGCAGCATCTGTAAAATAGTCATATGAGCAGTAAGGTACAATTTTGTTGTGCAGGTGTCATGTTACACGCCAGTAAATATACTGACATGTCACATTTTGCTCAGTATCACACGCCAACTGACCATACCAAGGAACCTTCTTGATTAAAACTAGAATTGATTCTGTAACATTTGTACAGTGAGCAGGCACACTACATATATCAGTTCTAACAGGCCCCATGTTCGTACAACATTCGTAGTTGAAATATGTAGAATAGATATCATAAAAGCAGAAATTAAAAAAAAAAAGTAATTTCATAAACAAGGGTGATACTTTATGTTCCGCTATACGTGAATGTGACACAGCTTTGGCACCCTCCGCCTTCACTGCCTGAATGAAGTCCCATTATAGGACAAACAAATTAATATACATATATATTTGATACCTCAAATTTATAGGGGAAAATGCTGCTCCAGCTCTTTACTGTACATACACCAAGAGCACACTGCATGATGTAGGCAATACCACACTTCTGGCCATTGCCAGCTTAGCAAAGATGTATTATTACAGGAATTCCTTACCTTCTAGTAGGGTAGGTCTTTGATCCACACCAGCAGAATCTTGAGGCACATCACTCTCAGGCACCATTATTATCTCCAAGATTTCGGCTGGGGTGCTGGGTATAGCATTGTCTGGCATCATCACCACCTCCAAAACATCGGTGCTCTCATCTGCAATACCATTATACATTAAAAGATAAGATCTCATCTATATTTTCATAGGATTAACTTCAGAAAACACTTGCCATTCTTACCAAGAAGATCCGAATCACATGTGGATTTTCTACCACTGGCCGTAGTGCCCATCAATGTATTGAGGAGATCCTCTGCCGATGAGGTTTTAGGGGAAGGTGGTTTTCCTCCTCCTGTACCATATAGAACCCTCTTCTGCTCTGCATTTGCCCTGCGCATTTTTTTTTTTTCATTGTATCGTATTTTTCCCTTATCTGCGTCCATGTTCGTTGATTACCGGTAGCGGCATTAAACTTTTTAGCTATTGTTTCCCAAGCTTTCTCCTGAAATGGTAAGATTATCAAATTAATGTTTATACCTTATCCAGATAAAAAAAAGTATAAAGCAAGTGAAATATGACTCAACACACCTCTTTCCACGTGGTCACCCCAGTGGCTTTGTTTCCTACCACATCTTTATGCTCGTAAATAAGCTCCAAAAGCACCATTCCTTCCTCTTCTGTATAGTTAGCAGAACATTTCCTTTTCTTCTCTCCGTCCATAATTACCCTAATTACTAACGCTATCCAAAAAAAATATTACACTATATAATCTAACATACTTACTTCCCTACAAGAACTATACTTTCTACCTAATTATAACGAAACTAAACCTAAACACTAGAACAAGCTAACTATTAATAGAAATACTCTAAAAATACAAAATGCTCTAAAAAAATCTCCAAAACTGTTCACAATCTATAATAGTCTGTCCGCTCGCCTTGTTACTAATGACCAATAATGACGCTATAATGTTGCAGGTTATGAGATAGCGTTGTATAAACAGTGAAATCACTTCAGAAAACTATTGCCATGGAGAAATACATATCTCTTTGATGTTGCCAACTTCTCGCCCAGCATCATAAACCTTAGGGTTACTAACCATCGGTTGATATGCATTTGTAATACGCAGCAATGCACCTAACCTTCAGGTAGCGATAACTGATAGGTTACAAACCATGACTATTAACCAGAGATCGTAATACAGGCCGATAAACAATTTTATGTTCAGTTGAACTGAGGGCAAATCTGCTCTTAGTCCTCTTCCTGGAAAATGGTTATAAAAGCAATAGGAAAGCGAATAAATTACCTTAAGAGTGAGTTTAGAAGTGGATGTGATCTTTTCAATAGCTGGTGCCCACCTCTTTTAGGTGTTTTACTTTTATAGGCAATTCGCGTTATGAACATAACAAACGTAGCCATTTTTTCCCTAAATCACATGCAAAGTGGGAACTGCCAACCTAAATGAAAAGGTGAAATCCGCTAAATATGTGATGTCTTGTTGTTACTAGAATTTCTTCTTCTTCTTCTTCTTTGTTTACTGTTGCCGCTGACAAAAACGCAACGCATTCATAGTAAGAACAACTATGCACCAAAATTGTAATTTTTGTATTCTTTTGTGAAAGTTTGTTATATTAATATGTTATTTCCATTAAATAAAGAAATTCCTTTACTGTAACAGTGGTAGATAGTTAATGCAAGTTACATAAAAAAAACCCTAACCTAAGGATAACTTTCCGTGAATTCAGAAACGTAAGCTTATATATAAAAAAAAAATAAACCTAACCTCCCGTGAATCAGAAACCTAAGCTTAGGAACGCAACTGCTACACTCCTCTCCTTCTAAAAAACATCCCTTGGCTACGCTTTGAGGCTGAGGGCCCTCAATCTCTCGGCTACACCTTGAGGTGAATATCTTACAGGCTTTGGCGGCATTAGTTATTCATATGTTGCCAGCATTGCCTTAGAGCTAGCGTATGACATAGTGTGAAATCTGTTGAGCTAGCGTATGACATAGAGTGACATCTGTTGGACATATAACACATTTTCCTCACTCAGGAAGAGGACTAAGAGCAGATTATCGGAACTCTGTATTGTGATTGCATGCCTTGTGAAATTTATTTGTATTATTGCTAATTAAACTGTATTGTGAGCAAGTATAATTTTGGTGAATAATGTATTAAGTGCCACTTTGTAATGATGTCTAAAGAAACAAAAATTAAACTGTTTTTATGGTGAGCAAATATACTGTATGATTCATATTATATAAACAGGGAGTTCGTTTATAATAAGTGCCACAATTTCTTGGAAAAGTTGTAAATACTACGAAATGCCCCCATTCCAAGAAGAAAGGAGTAAGAAAAATTGTAATATGGAATAGAAAACCGCAAAAATAAACAAAGATAGAAATGATTTTAAAGAATCCTATGCCTGGAGTATGGAAAATGGAATTTAAATTTCAGCATCGAACTGAGTCGAATGTTACCGAGATGAAAATATAAACAAAACTAACTTTTCACAGGATTCTGCATATAATTTACCCTTAGGTAGGTATACACCACTGTCAATGAAGGTTGCCAATTTCATTTAAACCCTTATAAAATTTTAATTCTGTAATGCAGCAATTTGCGACTTCTTTCATGCATACAAGCTCATGGTATTCATTTGAGAGCAAACCTATACTTATCTGACTTGGCCTAATCTAACCAACTGTATGAAGATTATTACAAAACGCCAATTTGCATTACTTTGGTCTTCATTGAAAACATCGATAATCTGCATTACGTTGGTTTGAAATCCCAAAGGCCGCAACTGCGAAGCGACGACAGGGCGTAGCCGAGAGATCTGCGTAAAACTCGAACGATTCACGTTGGCAACAATTCCTTCCAAAAGTCGCCAAAAACGACTATATAGGAAGGGCCGCTTAACCGCACTTATCTTAAAAGTTTTCAGTGAAGACCAAAGTAATGCAACATGTAATAATCTTGCTACTCGCTGATTATTACAATGCCATAATACAGCACCAGTTGAAGAAGCTTTGGGCTTTGTTCAACATCACAGTGTGTTCATACTACACACATTATTTGTGTATTGTAGGAGTAATCTCAATATAACTCACCCATATATCATTCCTACCCATTCGTCATTGTATACGTTTATGCAGCATTAAACATTGAAACAATGGCAAATCATACTGGTATTTCAGTACTCCACAGAAAGCACTTTAAAACGGTTTTTATTTCAGTAAATGTCAACTTGAAGAATTGTTCCATGTGTGGAACAACGTATTTCAAATAAACGTATGGTTGCTGTATAAAGAAGGAGCACCACATAACCTATAATCAAAATAAAAGTGTTGTGGACTTCTGCGGGTTGGTTTTACGACGCTGCTGCCAACCGTCTGACACTCAGCCCTGCGTCCAGAGGTGATCGGAATATAATACAATAGTGATACAGAAAATTCAGCCAAAAAGCGTAAACGGGAAACACTAGCGCTTCTAAAGCAGCGGTTTGGAGTTTTTGTATCAGCTAAGTATAAAAAAACTTAGAGAATTAGCTGCTCAGGTTTACTTTTATCAAGTTTAAGCAATGGCCACCTTTAAGGACGGGAAAGTGCGTATTTTATTTTATTGCCAAGAACTATTGCCGGCAAAGTAATACCGTTTCTTCCTGTATTTGTGTGTTCAAACAATTTATACTTAACCTTAAATAATATGCTAATTATAGAGTACATAACAGTTGCTTTCTTCTTTCTTTCTTTCTTTCTTTCTTTCTTTCTTGCCAGCGAACTGCCTTTTCTGTCTCATAAAGTGCCACGGACATCCTAGGGTGAAACTCTTTTATTTTGTTTACTCATAAGCATATTTCAATGGTTTCTGGAGCTGATACAATGTATATTTAAAAAAAGATTCTTAGAATAAAAGTAAAGCCAAATTATGCATTCAAACCTAAAGAGAACGGAAGCCCAAATATCAGATAAATTATTTATAGGCTTATTCGCATTTCACCCGAATGTGTTCCATTGATTTGGCCTCAGTGTTCTCCAGCAATCTATTTCTAGAAATTAATTTGAACTAAAGTTTTGTTTTAATTTTTATTATGTGAACGAGTATAAAATATATAGCTAACAATGGTGCTTATTAATGCGAAACATTCACGACATCTTTCATGATTGTTAGAATTATAAATTCACTTTATGCAGGGAAATTAATTCTGAGGAATTTATGTCCTATAAAATATAATTATTTAGAGTCACTAAGACATATAAATAACAATAATAATAGTTTATTTGCTATTAAGCATTCACAAAAAGTTATAGACATTGTCAATGTATCCTTAAAACATCCCTTTTTTCTTTGTAGCTAAAAATATTTTTGCTGTAAAATTGTGTCTTATACCGTCATTAGATGAGTCAATTTTTTTTCCAAATGGTTTCTGAGTTATTATGTCCGAAATTATTTTCGAAAGCCATACATAAAAAGAAATTAGTGATACCCCACAAATCAATTAATGCATGTATTTCAGACAATATTGAAGGTTTTATAGAAGCGGTACATCGTTAAGGAATTTGCAATATTTCTTTTTTCTAATTAAAGTCAACTGAGTACAATAAGGAAAATTACAGGTGTGTGCTCAAATAAATATTTGTATATGATTACAGCCAAATTACCCCTTTGTTTTAGCTTAGAGATAATTGCAAAATGCAAGCTACAAGCCAGCATTTCGCTCGAAAACGTTTGCTGACTGCTGAGGAATACAGTGAAACAAAATCTCAGTCTCGAGTTTTTAACATGGTTTGAACGGTACCCACGTTCAATTTCTACTTTTCTATATTCTGTGCGTCATATTCGGCTTTTCCCGAAATAGTCTGGTCAGCTCTTGATATTCGTATTTTCGGTGCAAAACAATAATGTTGAAATTAGATTTCAATCAGCAGCACTACAAAACATGAGAATAACATGCATTGAGTTTCAAACCGTATCTTATACTTAGGGACAGGAATTCCATGCCAATGCACATTTCTTCTCTGCTGCTAAAAATGTATGCTCACTCGATATGTCAGTTAACAAGTAAATTTCCAATATTTAATACCGTGAAGGGCACACAGTTTTCACATAATACAAAAACCTTTAACATATACAACGACATGGAGGTGAACCTGGTGAATATGTAGGTTCTGCACTCCCAGGCTACCAAGTTAACATCTTTGGAAAAGATATATTAGTCTGCGACCATCGAGAAAGGCAATCCTTTCATTTTTTAATTAAAATAAATATGTTTAGTGATTTCTAATTTTAGAAACTTTCTTCCTTTATACATTTAACAAGCCCTGCTAATGAAGTTGATTACACCATAAGTACAGAGGAAATAAAGTGAAACTATCTCACATGAAGGCTATTAAAATACTTTGGCATTGGTATCGCATGCGTTGTAAACAGATTTGCTTCTCCTTCGTTATGCCGTATCTTAATGGTTAAATGGTGATCATCCGCGGCATTTGTCTTATTTTAAATGAATATTCTGTGGAGTAGCAACAACGATTGTGCTCCATGGTATTCTCAACTAAAAGTCAAGCCCTTCTTCGCAAATATGTACTTTTATAACTCCAATGTATTCGTACTCAAGTACAGGGAATTTGTAAATACTTTTTAATATTTTAGTAGTTTATGAAATGAAATTAGACGATGTCTTATAGCCCCATGTCCGTCAGAAGGTCTTGGGCATTTCAATGGTGAAGGAAGTATCGAAATCGGTTGTGTGGTTTTTTAGAGTACTACACAAACATGCGCGCTCCATTTTCTCTTTATAATATTAATATAAATGATGTCATAATACCTTTTATATGGGCTTATGTATGTACATTTTGTGGACGTTTACAATGCATAATTGCATGCAAATTAAAGGGATTATTAGGACATAAAATTCCTGCCCCTGTCTATAACTATTGTAGTTGCTCCTGTTCCCTCTAACGCAGGCACAAATGAAGGGTAATATAACAAATTATATTGTGTGACCTGTAAAAGTTAATTCAATCTGCATTTGAAATAGAAAGACTCACATCATTGTTTGTGACCTGCATTGAAAAGAAGAGGTATAAATTGACGTATTTATTTTCCTTTTAATGGAAATCAGGACGTGTGTGACAACATTCAGATAAATCAGGTGATTACGTCTACTCCAGACCGTTGCGCTAGATGGCGCCACTGTAGCGTGTCCCCGGCAATTAAGCATCATGAAGAGTAATATCAATTGCTGAGTTAGCAAGAATTACATCTCCAATTGTGAACAGAAAAACTCATAGAGATGCTGGACTGTAAATTATTTTTGTGCCTTATACTGTTGCGAGTCAACTAAAAATTGTAATAAGTTGCCCGAATTTCCGGTATTGGTAATGCATGGCATTTGTCTATGCTTTTTGAAGAGACAGTTACTACTTTGCGAAAAAAAACCCATTAAAAGCATTTCCATCATTTTATATAATGGTTGAGTCAATTTTAGCTATTTTTCAAAACATCAACAACTTAAGCATAGCTATTTTTAGTTTTTATTGTCTAGTTTCTAAATTAAAAACACTACAGATCAAAGAGATGCTGCTTACATAAACTTTAATGAAAAATGAATCGATCACGTTAAAAAAAGTGTTACAAACCCTCACAAATTTCCACACTCTTTGGAGCCAGCGCAGAGGAGTGAGGACAGGGCCCGAAGTAAAGCATTTATTGTTGACCTTTGGCCCATGCGCATTTGCAAGTTAGAATTTGCATGAATGAATAGTTATGTGTGGAATGTCAGATGAAATCTCTATGACCGGCGAGCGCTGAACCATCATGTTTCTTTTCTCTTTAATTTTTTTCCTAGCATAACCGAAGTACTCATGGCATTTTGCGATGGAAACGCACAAAACTGCTCCTGAATGAAGGAAATAGATAATAACTTGGTTACGATGCAGAACAATTCTCTTTATTATTTCAGAGATTTTCTTTTTCGTATCATCCTTTGACAAGTCAGGATTGATATTTTACAAAATTGGGAAATCCCTGTCATCTCTTTCATTACTGTAAAACCATATTTGCGCCCATATAATGGGCATAAGGATTTCTAAGCATTAAAGTTAGGACGGAAGGGAAAAAGGTTTAACTGTTAAGAGACTGTAGGCAAGGACAAGTGTTGTCAACTCTAAAATATAGTTTTCCCCTAGATAGCATTTGAAGTCCAACTGGGCCAAAATCCCCTAAATAATGTTTCAAATAATTCTTCAACTTAATGTAATTTTTTTGAATTTGTATGTGTATTTGGGGGGAATCCGGAACCATTTTAATAGCTTTCAACCTTTTTGTTGGCGTTAGTTTGAACTGAATTCTATCAGAAAAGGTTATGATTTGCCTCAGTGATGAAATTGCTACAGAGAACTTGCAGTTTTATAAAATTCGCGCCAGTAGTTTCGTAATGTTTATGAGCGTCTTCCACTGCCTGCGGTACCTACATTTAAGATGTGCTTTACAGTGAGCAAGATTCCCGTCCTAGAGTTCATTATTCAATCAAGGGAACTTTCCCGCGGAAGTAGTGGATCTTAGTCTTTGAGTAGGATATGCGATTGCTGCAACGAGATAGAATGCAGGGCGGTATAAATAAAAGCAATCATAGGCTCATATCCCACTAATTTCAATAAGATTTTCGTATAAATAAAATTCTTCTCTTCAACCTCCCCGCAAGCAACTTCTTGCTGATATTCATCGTTGAGTCACAATATGGCATAAATAAAAACAACTCCTGCAGCGCAAAAGTGTCCACACTATCGTTCACAAACGTCACTAAAACCACTTTACTGATGACTGACTGCTACTAACTAAATCATTATCACCTTGTCGGGGTCAGCTATGAGTCAGAGGGTTTATCTCTCCGGAATCTCGATTAATCTAATCGGAGCACATAATCCCCGGTTCAAGAAAAGCGTACTTGCAAAAGCGGCTGCAAATAAAAAATGAAAAAACATATAATTTCTACCTAGCATTAAATCATTTTTTAACATTTGATGTGCATTGCACGTATATTAGAATCCCTTGAAAATTCGTCAGAACCAGACTTTCCCCTACAGCACCCTCTGAAGTACTTATCCCTCCAAACTCTCCCCAAGGCAGCTTATTCCCCCTAAATTTGGGAGGAAACTCCCAGATCGGCAACCTTGGCTGGGACTTCGCAGGTAACCAACCAACGAGGGGGGCCTCGTTGAAACTTTTGGAGTTTGATGACAGCACTCAGGCCGGTTTTTAATTGCTTGTCAATCATCATTGGCGCTGTTGTTTATGTTCTTTGTGGTGATAATGGTTTGAGTATTGATAACTTAAAGGCAAATGCTTAAGAACTCTTATGTCTGATGATTATTTATAAGCTGCCCCATACTTAGTAATTTCCAGCCTTTCCGACAGTCACGTTTAGCCGCTTTTTATCACCAAGATTTGCAACAATGGGTTGGCTACGTGGCAAAAAATCTGGAGGCGCACCAGTAGTAGTTATCACAGGGGTGAAGGTTGGATTGGGAAACTGGAAACACAGGGCACTAACTCTCCACATGAACACGCTGTGTCACTAGTTGTACTTTTGCGGGAAAGGCGAATTTTCTGATTGGCTGTTTCAAGTTTGGAAGTTCGTAACGAACTAAATGGCAGGCAAGAAGAAAGGGACCATCCTGGATTTTTATAGCTTTAAGTTTTCGTCCGATGTTTTTTCACTAGGAACAAAGCAGAGACGGTAATCATGCATTTAGGCTATTTGTGACTGAATGTATAGTTTTTGTAATATTGGTATTTTCTATTAACTTCAGTGAAATTCGTAGAATGAAGTAGAAAACTTTGATAGGCTATTGTGTGTTACAACATTTTTATATAACCAATTAATTTTCAGATATATTAAGCCGTCCAGACAGAGTGGGATATGCCTACGATTTACATTGCTTCCAGCGTTGTGGTTCGAGTCCCGAATGGAGACTTAGAGTCTGAAGGTATGTTATTAGGTTTGAGCAACATAAAATGATAGTGCTGGATGAAATGTTAAGTTTTTAAGAGCTTCTTAGTGTTGCTGAATTTTATATTGTCCTAATTTACTTTTCAGATATAGTGAGTCATCCAGACAGTGGAATATACGATTAATTTTCTTGTTCGCACTACATAATTGATGAGTGGAGATCACAGCCAAAGTGGGTAAGGTAAAAGTCAACCTTTAATGCAAATTAAATAGCATGTTACAGTGCCAATATTCAAACACGTAGATGCAGATCATGCGATAGATACTCGTGAATAATTTAAAAATATAGGATTATTGGTTGGCTGACACATTAACTGTCAAGGATAGCATGCAAATGATACTATAATTCTTTTAAGGCAGTGCCCAACTGAAATTTTCTAATACAGAAGGAAGAAAGATATTTGATATAATTCACATATATTTCAGTAATTCACTTGCTTTGGGGCATTTTTATCTAACTGCCACTATAATGTCCTTTTTTGAACTGGGCATGGTGTATGAAAATAGAAATTCTGGTAGCTTTTTTGACAATTAGTGTCCTTGTAATCTGTTAGTACAAGTGCTCAAAAGTATTTGTTTCCAAGAAAAACCTGAAGTGTTTGTTTTGAGTGAAATTAACAGCTTCAACATGTGTTCTGAGGCTTTGAAATTCTAAAGTGGTTTCAATCTTTCATGTCTTCTTTCTACCATTTAAACTTTGTAGCAATTTTGATGATACAAAATCCTTCCCTTAGAAGATACATTGTGCAATAGTAATTAAGTTGCAGGATATTATATGAAATGCATAGGAATTTAAATGATGTGTTGTTTTTTGTTCAAAAACCAAAGGTTTTGAAGTAATAGGCATGTAATTTTTTTAAATGTATTGAAGCCTTTTAAGTTAACACACATGATCAACATGAAGTTAATCACGATATATGATGAATCATTTGTAGAATATTTATGAAAGTAACTTGCTGTGAGTAGAGGAAGTCTTAGATGGCAGATCAGTGTTATGACAAGTCAAAGATTGATGGTTTGAATCCCAGGCAAGGCACAGAATTTTTTTTGTCTGATTGTATGTACTCTTCCGCTATTCTGTATATGTAAACAATCCATGGATCTTTTCAGTGAAGGTTCCGTGAATCTTTTCAATGAATTGGATCTTTTGAATGACCCTTTGATTTGTTATTTATAGTGAAAATTTTAACACACTTTAAGCATTTTAAATGCTTTTCATATACAACGCATTGCATCCGAGGTACTATGGGAGGTTAGTTTATATATATGCTTAGTTTTCTGAATTCACGGAAGGTTAGCTTTAGTTGTTTTTTAATTATTATGAAAAGTGTTTAAAATTTCACTATAAATAACATATCAAAGTATCATTCAAAAGATCCGATTCATTGAACCTTCAATGAAAAGATTCATGGATCCTTTGCGTATACTAAATTTTGTCCAAGTAACACAAAGTGGTGGTGGTTTTACAATAAAAGTGTCATTTCCTTCTCATTTAACACTTTATCAACCAAACAGGAGCACAGAATTCCAATTTTCTCATTTAATTCCTGTTTCTTTACACTTCAGGTATTTGTAGCGTGTTTCACTTCATTAGCTGACTAGTTAATTTACTCATATCAATTATTTGCGCATTGAAACTTGTATGTATTTTTTAAAATGTAAGCAGGAAATGGCATAGCCTCTCTTCACCCCAAAGCACTCTCATTACTTAAGCTGCTGGTTGCATAAAAATTTTGCTAGACACTAGCAATTACTAACTGATATGTTAAAATTTCTCTGGGTATAGTAGCAATAGTGTACCTACTTTGCATTCCAAACTAGAGTGCCTCACACTATAAACAAACTCTTTGTATTATCCGCGCGAAAATAGTTTGCAATCCCTGCCCCTTACGGCTGCTTCTTCCTCTCACACATACTTGCTACATATTAGAGCTGAACATTGTTTAAGTCTATAAAAAGGTGCCTTGTGTGCAAATCATAATTAAAATGCAAGCTGAAGTAACATTTGATTTTATAAGCATGTGGAAAATGAACATTTTACTTATATTAATTGAAATCCTCAGGCAAAGGTGCAGTATCCTAATCCCAATCCTCCAAAGATGACTTAGCTGCCATATTGGAATCAGAACTATCTTCGAAGTTAATAACAAGCTTATCCATAACACTGTTGCATACAAAACAGGTTCCTACATTTTAGTCTCCTATTATGTCTGTTTATATTCCCTGCGTGCTTTGGTTATACTTTTTGCTGAAACACCTGCAAACACAGATGTTAGTGTTGTAATATCTAGTAATGCAAGTGTCAGGTGGTTTTATAATAGTGAGTTGAACACATTAAGTAATATTTCTTTTTTGCCACTTTTTAACGGTTTCCCACTTTTGCGTTAAAACAGCTTATTTACACTACACACTTCTTCCTCTGTCATGGCAACTCAAACACTAACTGATAAAATCACAAGATTTGATCTGAGCTGAGCATATGAGTGCTAGCGTATTATGAATGACTGTTCGCTTATCATATTTCTTGTGGTACGCAAAGAGTTTATTTGGTACTCAGATATCACCCCTGTGAATTCATTTCTCATATGGGCAAGGGAATAGCCTACACCCATACAGTTGCTAATTTACAAAAAGATACTCTTTGAGCTTTAGCGCAATAGCAATTAGAATTAAGGAAATCATATTTTGTAATCTCTTAACAGTTGTTAGATATCCATTACCTTTAACAATGACTTCTTACGATAGCGGCAATAAAATGTGTAGTTCTATACCTTTCATACTCCAATATTTCATGATAAAATACATTTATTAAGGAACTATTTACATTGGCGTAAGTGTAGTGCTTAATTTCATGACAAGCAGAAGCATATGCTTTGGTTTGCATCAGAGAGAACTCTCGTTTAGAATGGATAGTATGTAATATAATCACAAGGTGTTTGTAGCGGCAAACGTTTCCTTAATGTAAGCAATTTCTCTTTTCAGAAATCTACTTTTAAGGGTAGTTTAAACGTGTCTTTCTATTTACTTCTAGGATATACACAATGGAAAGTTGGAGTTAAGTTGTGCCTATTTGTGTCCAGTGATGTTGCTTCAAGTCAGAGCACAGAGAGTGATAATGACATTAATAGTGTTAAATGGTGTGGTGAAACTTTTCCTAATGATATTTATTGTACTGCTGATAGCGATTTAGTGAATGACAAACAATAGCTACACTATTGCATATAATGTGCGCAGAAGTTCCTTTGTAGGAACTTGTAGGAGTTGTTGCCCTCACATATTGCGGGAGATATGTTTCTAGGAGTGTTCGCCCCACGTACGGTACAAAGTTTCCGGTGGCCTTCGCCCCAGGTTCACTTGTCTGGCGACCTTCGCCCCATGTTCATATTCAGGTGGCCTTCGCCCCCACGTTTAAAAATCAACTTTATATTTTAATGTTTATTTAAATATTATATAAGTATGCCTCGGCTGCGTCATTAGTAATTTGTAAAGCACGTATCTCTTAGCAGGATTGGTACGGCTAAAGAATAAGGCTTACACAAGTTATAATTGTATTGTACTTTGTTTATTAATCCTTCACACATTAAATAACACTTCACTGATGTATCTTACTATAGAGCTGTGAGATTGTTAATTGCACTTAAACTTTATATTATTCTCACCGCAATGAATTTTCATGTCTCACACTGAACATGTACAAAATCTAATTGACTGCTTGGGTACTCTTCCTTGTAGCGTCTCCCGTTTGAATCTATACATTTCTTCTATTACAAGTCTCTGATTGGCCAAGCCTACTCCAATAGAATACTATTATTCAACTTTAGCTTTTTCTAATTTTTGATTGGCTATTTATAAACTGTTTTAAATATTACATTATTGTTCCAAGAATTATTAAACTTTCTAATTTATTGTTGTCTCAAGGTTACCTCATTGTTAGCAACTTTCGGCTTTTACTTTGTAATACTGTTTGCTACGGAAAGCAGCTTGCTTCTATTCTCACAGCTCCTACAATGTTAAAACTACGTAATACATTCACATAACATTATTATATATGTACACAATAATATAAACGTAATACAATGACTGTAACATACACTTTATATATTATATTATATTATATACATATTGCTTTAAGGGCTGATATTATATTTTATATTATATAATTAGTCTGATATCATTTAAGAGTTAAAAATACCGCCTCAAAATGGAATTAAGTTATTCATGTTATGCAAATATGTCAAATTGTGTTGCGCTATCTAACGTGTCTAACGTGTGTTATGCTTCCAATTTTCCTGTCAAATTCCACATCCTACTGTTGGTTGGTTGCAAGTTCAAACAAAACATGGAGGCTAAGTGCAAAATATTTTACTATAAAGCATTCAGAAGAAATTATTGCAAGGTACTTTATCTCATTCAGCCTAAAAAATTTAAATGTGACCATTATGTATTATGGCACAGAAACATTCTGCAACCACTATTAACCCCAATAATATTATATAAAAGCAATATATGTACGGACTATTGGATAAATTAAATAAAAAGAGTTACACAGGAATAAACAGTTGTGTTTTTCATACTAGCCAGCTGTCAGGTGTTCAGCTGATCATAATTATGTTCTAATATTGTATTGCTACAGATGACAATGACAAGTTATTTTATGTGGGCTTTAATCTATTCCTTTAAACAGAAATTTGAATAACTCAAAGTGCAATCACGTTTACTTGTACGTCGTCAGTAGTGATACGGTATTAGAACATATGATCAGCTTAGTTAGACAGCTAGGCAGGTATGAAAAATACAGCTGTAGTAGCTACGTGTGACGTCAACATCCGAGGGCGCGATTTTTTATACTTTGGTTCCATCCCAGATCACTACTCACGCCGCAATTTCCTTGTGTTTCCACTGTTTAACATTAGGGTTGCGGTTCTATTGCTTTGATGTTCTGTGGTATTTATGAGTTTATGGCTCCTTGTAAATATGTGCTCAGATCCAAACGGTGTTCTGTGGATCCAAAGAAAGAGTTTGTGGCAAAAGTTCCTCATAATGAAGTAATTTAGTTACTTTTCATCGATGTGTTTTAGTAGAAGAATGCGGAACTGACATAGTTTTTGACGATACTTTTTAATGGTAAGAACTATGCTGCATGTCCCTTGCTGCTAAGTTCATTGTACTTCATTCCTCGAAGCACGATACGTATTTGGCGTTTACATGCATTTTCAGCGTCAGTAAGTTAGATTTATGTGTATAATATATGTCATTGCCATCTCCCATATTTAGCTTCCCAATGAAATTTTGGAGCAGATGCTTAAGCATATAACTGTTACAACGATAATAGTTAAAAGCAAGTATAGTTATAGCAGATCTATGGAGACGAAGAGTTACATTGATCTCGGAGGCTGGGCGTAATCTAGGAAAAAGCCTAAAAGCAACGTGAAATCAAAGTTGTTCCCAAGATCATGTTTAATCGCAAACTTTGCATGTATCAAACTACATAGAAACATATATATATATGACTTTGTATAAAGAGCATCACTATTTCATAACTGCTCTATCAAAGACATGCGGGTAGAAATTAAAGAAACTCCTAATTATATGAGGATTCCTGTTTTGGTCTGTTTCTCATATTTCCTTTCTTCAGCAGTTGCCAGGAGACAAATGTTGAACATAACAAGAAATTGAGGAAAGGGGGGGGGGGTAGCAAGAAATAAGTAAGATAAATTCTTGGCAATGTTGTTGCAGAGGTCGACGTGTCGTGGCAGGTGCCGCGCAACGTCAGGCAGGCTATTCTGTAGAAACAAACATCGCTAAAATTCCGCGAATGTGTGGCATTTGGCTTCTTAAATGCCCCAAATTTGTTTAAGCACTTCCGATTGTGTATTCTGGCGCGATTTATTGAATTGGTTATGTATTCTGGCATGATTTTGTCAGCAAACAATCAACATGGAGAACTTGCGCATCGTTGCGGGGAATGAGATCTTAAATAATGACACTGTCCTAATGGAAAATTGGGACATAGAAAAACTTGCAGAACAACTAGCAAGCTTAGGAGGCAGTTCGGCACTTCTCAGGAGCTCTTCAACTCATACTTGCATGAGTTCATGTACAGGAACAGTTGTCCCAATCAGAGAGAGTTTCAGAATTTTCTTGTGACACTCGCCGAGGATTATCCTGCAGCATAACATCTTCACAGCTCTCTTCTGGTTCGTCTTCTCCCTCAGAATTTCCTTTTCATATTTCTTTTCTTCCAAAATTTCATATTTCTTCATTGTCTATCCTGTAGAACTTATATTTCTTCTACATCTGTCTTCCTTATATACATCGATGCAAAACAACCTTTATTGAGGCTAACAATTGCATTGTGAAAGAGCATATATGTCCTTGGACATAATTATAGTAGCATTCATTATTATTTAGTTGTATTAAATTTGCTTACTGCGTCGCCGTAATTATTTAGTTCTGTTACATTTGTTTACTGCTACGCAGTAATTATTTAGTTGTATTACATTTGCTTACTGTAACATGGTAATTCTTCAGTTGTATTACATTTATTTAGTAGTGCATGAGCGCTAATGGTCATTATACCAAGCATTAGACAATAAAAATTTTTTTTACTGCTTCGCAGTTAATCTTCAATTTTATTGAATTTATTTGCTGTTTCACGGTTAATATTCAGTTTTATTGCATTTATTCACTATTTCGCACTTTTCTATTATGACAGCGTGCAGCTATTCGCAACATACCAAATGTTTCCGGTTTTACTAATGCGGCAGCATTTTTTCCGTTTAGCAGTTGGTACCTGACATTGCGAATTTACATCATCTGCCATGACACGTCGACCTCTGGAGCAACATTACCAAATTCATTGTTAAAGCCTGGGATACCATCATTTGCTGTTTTGCCACTCCAGCTAAGGCATTTGTGTCTCCCATAATGCAAACAGTACTGCAGCCACAGAATGCATAATCATAGGTTAGGTTAGATCTGTTTAGTTGAATAAGATTGTGTTAGTAACTATATTTAATGTGCTAAATTATGTATTTTGGCCTCAATGTGAGTTAGAGGTACTGCAGGCTGTTAGGTTATAGCAGGCCACAGTAACAGCCTGGGGCCAGTAAGTTCATGCTTCATTACTAGATGTGTCCCAAGTTCTTTGACTAATGCAAATATGGAATGCTCCCTGCAAGCATGGGCTATTTTGCTTTTAGGTGGTCTTCATTGAAAACGCTGAAAAAAGCAAGAAGGAATGGAGTAAATTACCTTAAGAGTGAGTTTATAAGTAGATGTGATCTCGTCAATACTTGGTGCCCACCCGTTTTAGGTGTTTTACTTTTATAGGAAAATTGCGATATGAACACAACAAACGTAGCCATTTTCCCGCTAAAACAGATGCTGAATGGGAAGTGCCAACCTAAATAAGAAGTGAAATAAGGAATTTCTGCAAATGTGAATCATTCGAGTTTTAGACGTGTAGATCCCTTGGCTATGCCCACTCCTCTCCTAAAAACATCCCTTGGCTACGCTTTGAGGCTGAGGGCCCTTAATCCCTCGGCTGTGCGTTGAGGCTGAGTATCTTCACAGCTTTGGTGGCATTAGTTATTCATATGTTGCCAACATTGTGTTACAGCTAGAGAATGACATAGTGACATCTGTAGGAGATATAAGACATCACTTCCATCGCTGTTGAAGACTACCTAAAAGCAACTTACCCCAAATATGCATAGTTTCACTCAAAGTACATATGAACATACTTGCTCTGTGCTCATTTTAATTCTTGTTTTAACCTTTTATTACAGCCACCCCGATGAATGAGCCCTCATAATGACTAATAATTCTGCAGCAAAGAAGCTGTTTTACGAGAGAGAGAGAATTCCTGAAATAGGTTGACAATTTAAATTCCCTTTTCTTCCCACAGTGTTAGAAATTTAAGTTAACGGCTGCAGTAGATGAGTAAGGTTTCTCTCTTAAAATTTTTGCATAGTTACAGCATGGATTAAATGTATTAATGTGATTACCTGCAGAGTCTTCATTTGGACATTTGGCTGGCTGAATGGGGATATGCTTTTAGCCAGTTCTGTTCCTCCAATTTCCGTCCTCTCCGTGTGTTGGCTAATACAGTGTCTTTGTGCTCTACAGAGGTTAATACATTGTGAGATGACATGATTCAATGTTATAGTGTGTTAGTGCTGTTATAAAATCCCAAAAATTCTTTATACTTTTAACACACAGAATCCTCATGTAGGATTCCTATGTGACAACAAACTGCTGTAGAGAAGTGAAATGGTGATTTATAGACATTCCTTGCTGTTAATGTGCCTAACAGAGAAGCAGTTTGTAATCTTGTGAATAGATTTAGGGAAACAGAATCTGTTCTTGATAAAAAACCAAAAGTAATTGCTGTGTTCTTGCAAAGGAAAAACTTGGTGACATCAAAGAAAAATTAAAACGAAGCCCAAAGAAATCTGAGAGAAAGCTTACAAAGGAATCAGGAATTTTGCAAACCTCAGCTTGGAATGCCACTAAACTTTTAAAATTAAAAACCTATAAGATAACTGTAGTTCAGGTATTGTAACCACCCAATGTGAGTGGAGTTAATTTCTGCAATTGGGTGTTGGATAATGTTAATGAGCGCTCTATTGATCAGATTCTATTTTTGGCTGTTGTGCTTTTAGGTGGTCTTCATTGAAAATGCTGAAAAAAGCAAGAAGGAATGAAGTAAATTACCTTAAGAGTGAATTTATAAGTAGATGTGATCTTGTCAATACCTGGTGCTCACCTGCCCGCCCCTTTTAGGTGGTTTACTTTTATAGGAAAATTGCGATATGAACACAACAAACATAGCCATCTTCCCACTAATACACTTACTGCCAACCTAACTAAGAAGTGAAATCCGCGAAATAAGTGATGTTACTACTTCTTCATTTTGTATTGACTTTTGGAAGGAATTTCTGCTGACGTGAATCATTTGAGTTTTAAATGCGTAGATCCCTCGGCTATGCCCTGTCGTCGCTTCGCAGTTGTGGCCTTAACTGCTATACTCCTCTCCTTCTAAAAAACAACCCTCGGCTACGCCTTGAGACTGAATATCTTACCGGCTTTGGGCGACATTATTCATATGTTGCCAGCATTGCGTTAGAGCTAGAGAATGACAGAGTGACATCTCTAGGACATATAAGACACCACTTCCATCGCTGTTGAAACTACCTAAAAGCACCTTACCCATATTTTTTTATGGATGAAACATGATTTCATTTAGTTGGCCTTAGCAACACAAAACAGTAGCTACTGGAGTGCAGAAAAACCCGATCTTGTACACCAAATGTCACTGTGTGACCAAAAACTTTGTGTTTGATGTGCTGTGAATTTTTACAGAATTATGGGGCATATATTTTTTGAAGATATAGGAATGAGCAGCGGTACGGGGATAGCATAATCACACTGTTTCTAGAAGCGTTGTGAGACATTGAATGTACACAGGCATATTTTCAACAATGTTCCGCTACAGTGCATACAGCCAAGCTCTTGTTAAAATTAGTAGAGGAAATTTTTTAAGATAATCATCAGTTTATTCATGCTCATTGTGGTCTTAACATCTTACCATATGAGATTTCTGTTTATGGGGGACCTTAAAAAAAAGGTTTATCAAACTAACCTGCATATGTTGGAAGAACTGAATGACCATATAAGAAAAGAAATTGCTGCAATTTCAGAAGAAGAATTAATGACTGCTAATTCAAATTTTCTTTAAAGGTGTGGGAGATGTTGGCAGAAGGACATTATTTCTGTCTTCTGTGAAGAATGTATATGGTTATTGTAGTTACAATTTATATGAGAAATCTATGCACTTAAATTTAAAGGGCTAAGAATATCCAACTCTGCCGGTGTATAGTGTCTTCCTGGTGCGAAGCAAATCGCCATTAAGTCAGCCATGCATTCAAAATTCCTGTGTAATCCTAAGATAAAAACTGTTGATGTGCTTCTAAGAGGAAAATCTTTTACAATAGTTTTGATAAAGTAAACAGACACATTCAGTGAACTCAGTGCTGTGTGTGATTTGTGCTTTTACCACTTTTGGGAGGGTCGGGTCTTTGTGAGTTAGCAAATATGTATGAAACAACTATACTGCTCTCTTGTGTAAATGCTGTTATTTAATATGTATTAAATATAATGTATATATAAATATAATTAATATAAATATGTAATTTGTGATTATTTTTTAAATGTATCTTTTTGTGTACCATTATCCACATTACAGAGAAAGCAGATTTACAAAACCGGTCCATTTACTTGTCATTTTAACTTACAGAGCTTAATTGAATAGACGAGATGAATGAGACTGCTGCTGAAGGTGAAATGGTCTGCCAATTTGAAGTGGCGTAGCAGACTATTCTGGGTCCCCCCTGCAGAATCAAGCAGAGTCCCGAATATTAAAAGTCTATGTTACATAATAATAATAAACATGCACTTCTCACTGTTAATCTTGAATATTAATTGCTGTTTTCTTGCAGGATTCTTCCTAGCAAATTCATTCACTAGCACATCAAGATTTAATATGCATGCTCTTTCCACTTCAATGCTTATCTTACTAAGGTAGACAAATGCTCCTGTGTCATCGAACTGCGCACATGGTGATTAATCAATTTTAATTTTGAAAAAGTCTTTACTGCTGAAGCCACTGTCACAGGGAGAGTTAAAAATAATTTCAACACCACTGAGACATCAGGGACACTAGAAATAATTATGTGATTTTTTTTTTTTATATAAGGGCTGGATCTGTTAACTGTTTCACTGATCCACTGTTAATACCTTTGATATCACTCTAAAGTACATTACGGACCATGAGTAGCTGGTGAGGAGATTATGGTGAAATATCTTTCGGATGGCTCATTATAAGTTTTTCTGTGATTGAAGGAAGTTCACTGTCACTACTATCCACGACTATATTAGGCTGAAAACACTTGAACATTTCAGTGTTGTCCATCATGCTTTTAAATCTGAGTCGTAATTATCCAAATAATCATATAACACATTAAATTTGAAATACTGTTCGGGATCACTCAGCCTGTTATCCTCGCACAATTCATCAAAAAATTTCTGTGTTTTAATTGTGCGTTTTCTTGCAAAATGACATTCGATTCCCCGTGTATTTGCCATTTCTTCAGTATCTTGTTTTACTTTATTAAAGCAATTTGTAAATTGCTGAAGTGAAGTAAATGCTTTGCCCACTAATTTTGTGACACTGTATATCTTCATCTGGTGACTGCATATTTTTTGACTCAGTATTGGTAGTTTCTAACACTTTGCTTCGTACTACCGTCTGAACTACAGACTTGTAAGTTTTCATTTATTTATTTTCTTATGGAAGTTCCTTTGTTACGCTCATTTGAATTTTTAGTGGTTTAGTGGCGAATTATGTTGTTTAAAGCTCTCATGATATCTCGATAATGGAAACGGACAGATAATAAAGCATCATAAGCTGAAGTCCATCTTGTTGGACATAGTCTTCTGAGAGTTGGGGTTTTATTTCTGATTGTCAGTTCTTCTAATAATTGTCATGTTTTAAAACTGGAATTGAAAAACCTATATATTCTTTCAAGCCAGTTGTAAAAGGATGTTATCTGTGGTATTTTAACTGCGTCTCTTAGGACTAAATACAATTTGTGGGCAGCACAATGTACATATAGCAGTCGGCTCCAGTCTTTTGATCTGCTCTTGCACTCCCAAGTATACTCCACTCATCACTTTCACTTCATCATAATCTTGATTTCTGCATTGTTTAGAAATTTCATTGTTTTCAATGAATTCCTAAACTGTGGTAGCTAATCCTTATGCGCTTTCATCCCCAACTCCAAAAAAAATCCTAAAAAAACTTTCCTGTATCGTGACCTCTATTGGTGTGTTATTTATATTGTCCTTGACTAAGCTGTATCGCAAAATTGAAACTTAACTGATCGTGCATAATTACGTCATGGGTGGTATCCAATATTAGGGAATAGAACCATTGTCATGTATTTCTGCAATTACCTCTTTTTCTATTTGTGAAGGCAGCATCTAAATGAGTTCGTTTTGTATTTGGGGATTTATGTAGATGTTTTTGCTTTTTGCCATCTCATTCATTAATCAAGATAAAATGGGAACATATTTATTAAGAAGTTCAATAACGGTAAGAAAATTACCACTGAGTGATTCATCTAGTCTTTCTCTATGCCCTGGAAAGACCATAGGTATTACACATTGCTAAGGTCAGCGACATATCAATTGCCCTTCTCACTATTTCTTACTATACACTTCTTTAAATTATCTGCGATTTCCTTATTAAAATGACTTCGATCAGTGGGGTTCTTGTGAGATAAATTTATATAATTTTTGACATTTGTTTGAGAATGTAACTTGAGGATAAATTGCTACTTTCACAATTTATTAACCCGTCTTCAGTATTATTAGAACTGTGGGAAAACAACTGCTATGTTCACATTTTATTGTCTTGCCCATGAAATTAGCAGAATCGTCTATTTCAGAAATGCCACCATTTGCACATTTTTAATTTTCTGTGGTTTCTATTGGAACACTGTCCATCTCCCTTTTATCAGGAAAAATGTGAAAGATTTTTTCCGAGTTTTGTTACTAAGGCATCCCTTTCTTTAGTTTGTTTTTTGTACATGTAATTAATTTTCAGTCAAAATAAGGCCTTTTTCACACTTTTCACAATATTATTGATGTAGCAGTTCTGCGCTCACTATCCTAATAGATCAGAATGACATGAACAGAGGAAAATTATTTGAATTTGATATTGCCCATTGACCAATAAATTCAACTAACAATAATTCTAACCACCCCTTCCGTCCAATTGTCCCACATGGTACCGTTAATTTGGCTAATGCAGCAGCAAAGAATTCAAAATGTCATATTTCTCAAAACTCCCAAAATTCCAAGAACAATATATTTTTTTCTCCTAAATTTAATGTCTTAAAACAGGGTGTTGCATGTGCAGCCTAAATATGTGAAAATACGTTATCTCGAGCCTTTGGGCCCCTCCCGCTTGCCCCCCCCCCCTGCATTGCGGTGGCGATTGCTATGCCACTGCCAATTTGTCGAGGGTACTCTGGTGCTGAGACATTTTATATTTTGCTGCAAACTTCTATGCATTGAAGCAATCCACTGGAGGTTGTTTTATTGGAATAAAAGATATATTTGAAAGTGTTGAAATTTGTAAATGATTTCTCAGATTATTCAGGCTTAGTTTCATGGCATTAAATTAAGGCTCACATTCAGCCATAGATGTAGGTATAATTTTGATTGATTTTACAAGTTCTTTCACTGAAGTGGGAATGTGTAGAGGATTTTCTTTGTAGGTGCAAAAAATCTTTTAACTAGTGATGCACACTTGCTTTCACTTAATTTAAAATCCACCTTTTTACATAAATGAGGAATTGCCATGTTACCACAAAACACGCCTTTAAGTTCATCTGAATTCCATGCATCATGAATTTAATATGGCTACAACGGATAAGAAATCCAAGTCTTCAAAATAGTTTTTCATAATGTCTGCCAGACTAATAGATTTCTTTTGAAATGTTTAAAATTTGTTATTTGCCACATGCCAGTTCTTTAATTGCTACTCCTTTTACTCCTGTTTTTGTACTATTATGTGTTAATACATGGTGTGTGTGTTTTCAATGTTGTTTTTATAGCCTTGTGAATTTATTGTTTTGCTCTAAGAACTGAAGAATTTCTGCTTTCCATGAAAACTTATATTTCCACAACTTCTAGGGCCTCAGGAAGTACAACTAATTGCATTATATGCAGCTGCTTTGTGAGATATTTTACCAATCCTTCAAATTTAGACCTGCTAGTTGATTTGGAACCACCGTGACCCAGCTTTCCAAAAGATGGACAAAAGAGCTGTGGCTTTCCAAAAGAGTTTGAACAGTGTTAAATGATGAAGCAACCTAACGCACATAAAGCAATTAACAGTTGAATTCTTTCAAAACATCCTATAGCAGTCTGTAATTTTTGGGACTTTGAGAAAACTCAGAATATAAGGAATTTAAAGAAAAAACTGTATATGGTACAAATCTGCCACATCATACGTAACATCATGCACAGCTAGTTCCATTATGTTCTTCGTACAGTGCACAAAAATTAAGTCCTTATGTAAATGCTTACACCACAGAGCAGCTATGCCTTTGTAAGTTGCAAGCATTGTTGCACTGTCTGTAACACACCAATAGAGGTCACGATACAGGAAAGTTTTTTTAGGATTTTTTTTTGGAGTTGGGGATGAAAGCGCATAAGGATTAGCTACCACAGTTTAGGAATTCATTGAAAACAATGAAATTTCTATACAATGCAGAAATCAAGATTATGATGAAGTGAAAGTGATGAGTGGAGTATACTTGGGAGTGCAAGAGCAGATCAAAAGACTGGAGCCGACTGCTATATGTACATTGTGCTGCCAACAAATTGAATTTAGTCCTAAGAGACGCAGTTAAAATACCACAGATAACATCCTTTTACAACTGGCTTGAAAGAATATATAGGTTTTTCAATTCCAGTTTTAAAACATGACAATTATTAGAAGAACTGACAATCAGAAATAAAACCCCAACTCTCAGAAGACTATGTCCAACAAGATGGACTTCAGCTTATGATGCTTTATTATCTGTCCGTTTCCATTATCGAGATATCATGAGAGCTTTAAAACACATAATTCGCCACTAAACCACTAAAAATTCAAATGAGCGTAACAAAGGAACTTCCATAAGAAAATAAATAAATGAAAACTTACAAGTCTGTAGTTCAGACGGTAGTACGAAGCAAAGTGTTAGAAACTACCAATACTGAGTCAAAAAATATGCAGTCACCAGATGAAGATTTACAGTGTTACAAAATTAGTGGGCAAAGCATTTACTTCACTTCAGCAATTTACAAATTGCTTTAATAAATTAAAACAAGATGCTGAAGAAATGGCAAATACACGGGGAATCGAATGTCATTTTGCAAGAAAATGCACAATTAAAACACAGAAATTTTTTGATGAATTGTGCGAGGATAAAAGGCTGAGTGATCCCGAACAGTATTTCAAATTTAATGTGTTATATGATTATTTGGATAATTACGACTCAGATTTAAAAGCATGATGGACAACACTGAAATGTTCAAGTGTTTTCAGCCTAATATAGTCTTGGATAGTAGTGACAGTGAACTTCCTTCAATCACAGAAAAACTTATAATGTGCCATCCGAAAGATATTTCACCATAATCTCCTCACCAGCTACTCATGGTCCGTAATGTACTTTAGAGTGATATCAAAGGTATTAACAGTGGATCAGTGAAACAGTTAACAGATCCAGCCCTTATATAAAAAAAAATCACATAATTATTTCTAGTGTCCCTGATGTCTCAGTGGTGTTGAAATTATTTTTAACTCTCCCTGTGACATTGGCTTCAGCAGTAAGGACTTTTTCAAAATTAAAATTGATTAATCACCATGTGAGCAGTTCGATGACACAGGAGCATTTGTCTACCTTAGTAAGATAAGCATTGAAGTGGAAAGAGCATGCATATTAAATCTTGATGTGCTAGTGAATGAATTTGCTAGGAAGAATCCTGCAAGAAAACAGCAGTTAATATTCAAGATTAACAGTGAGAAGTGCATGTTTATTATTATTATTTAACATAGAGTTTTAATATTCGGGTCTCTGCTTGATTCTGCAGGGGGGACCCAGAATAGTCTGCTACGCCACTTCAAATTGGCAGACCATTTCACCTTCAGCAGCAGTCTCATTCATCTCGTCTATTCAATTAAGCTCTGTAAGTTAAAATGACAAGTAAATGGACCGGTTTTGTAAATCTGCTTTCTCTGTAATGTGGATAATGGTACACAAAAAGATACATTTAAAAAAAAATCACAAATTACATATTTATATTAATTATATTTATATATATACATTATATTTAATACATATTAAATAACAGCATTTACACAAGAGAGCAGTATAGTTGTTTCATACATATTTGCTAACTCACAAAGACCCGACCCTCCCAAAAGTGGTAAAAGCACAAATCACACACAGCACTGAGTTCACTGAATGTGTCTGTTTACTTTATCAAAACTATTGTAAAAGATTTTCCTCTTAGAAGCACATCAACAGTTTTTATCTTAGGATTACACAGGAATTTTGAATGCATGGCTGACTTAATGGCGATTTGCTTCGCACCAGGAAGACACTATACACCGGCAGAGTTGGATATTCTTAGCCCTTTAAATTTAAGTGCATAGATTTCTCATATAAATTGTAACTACAATAACCATATACATTCTTCACAGAAGACAGAAATAATGTCCTTCTGCCAACATCTCCCACACCTTTAAAGAAAATTTGAATTAGCAGTCATTAATTCTTCTTCTGAAATTGCAGCAATTTCTTTTCTTATATGGTCATTCAGTTCTTCCAACATATGCAGGCTAGTTTGATAAACCTTTTTTTTAAGGTCCCCCATAAACAGAAATCTCATATGGTAAGATGTTAAGACCACAATGAGCATGAATAAACTGATGATTATCTTAAAAAATTTCCTCTACTAATTTTAACAAGAGCTTGGCTGTATGCACTGTAGCGGAACATTGTTGAAAATATGCCTGTGTACATTCAATGTCTCACAACGCTTCTAGAAACAGTGTGATTATGCTATCCCCGTACCGCTGCTCATTCCTATATCTTCAAAAAATATATGCCCCATAATTCTGTAAACATTCACAGCACATCAAACACAAAGTTTTTGGTCACACAGTGACATTTGGTGTACAAGATCGGGTTTTTCTGCACTCCAGTAGCTACTGTTTTGTGTTGCTACGGCCAACTAAATGAAATCATGTTTCATCCATAAAAAAATATGGGTAAGGTGCTTTTAGGTAGTTTCAACAGCGATGGAAGTGATGTCTTATATGTCCTAGAGATGTCACTCTGTCATCCCATCCATGAATATGGTGAACTTTTCCGAAATCAGAAAGGGTATTCTCTATCAACACGCAAGTGATCTGCGGTGCAAAATGAACATTAGAAGTATTGTTTTCAGAATTTTAAGCTGCTCTTCAGTACGTTTCTTGTTGCTAGAATTATTAAACTCGTCAATCACAACATTCCAGCATCTTTATAACACGTTTTGGCTTTTGTGCATTACTTGGGTCCTCATTGAAAACTTTAATAAAAGTAACTTCTCGTGAATCAGGAACCTAAGCTTATACATATATATATATATATATATATATATATATATATATAAAACCCTAACCTAACCTCCCGTATATCAGAAACGTAAAAAACTAATAAACCTAAAATAAAAAGTAATTAAGAAAGCACATTACGAGTGTTGGCGGTACTTTGGTGTTCTGTGGTATCTCACTGGCTTTGAAGACCAACGTAATGCAGGTTATAGCACATTTTGTACACTCATATTGTTTAAATGGATATTCTTTATTTCTACCAACAAACATTTATCTCTTTCGCTGACATTTCTCCCCTTTTCCTATCGCACATAACCTTATTCATGATTGCGTCAAGTAAATCGCGCAAACAAAACAATACCTTCGGGAGTAATTAGCTCTTATACAGAGAGAGAAAGTTCAATGAACATTTCGGTATTAGGAAAGAATTTTATACATGCCTTTTTAACCTGCTCGGAGAACATTTCAACAAAACTCAGACACAAATTCATCTCTATATTCCAAATTGCAATTATTGTTATGCATCCTATGAGCGTTTCGTACCGAAATATTTCAGAAGCTTGAGCCGGCATTACGATGAATAATGTAATGTGACAGTCTTACACTGTATTAAATGGAGATATTTAGAACTGACTTAACGCGATGTAACTTAAAAGTTTGGCAATGTCAAACTGTTTCTTCCCGTCAAGTTTGATTTCACATGGTAATTACAACCTATCGGTACTAGCTCAGCTCGAAGCACACTCGAAGTAATAAAAGAAATATGAATCAAAAGTCATTCCCATTATGTGAAGTGCATGCCAATTATGCCTTTAGTGTACCAGCATTTTCATGTCATGTTAAGTAAAGTTGATCGTAATCCCGGTATTACAGGCGATAATATAAATAAACGTTCACCATGTGTCTGCTGGTGGTGTATTTCATTGCGTAGTTAGAGCGCTTTTGAGGTCAAGAGCGAGGTACCTACACATATAAATATACACGAGTGTTAAGAAAATAAAAGGCAATTCTTCTTCACCTTCACAGATTTCCCACACATTTGTGTGTGGAATTGACTGCACGTATGTTACTATTTTGTACCCATCCATGAATATGGTGAACTTTTCCGAAATCAGAACGGGTATTTCTCTATCAACACGCAGGTGATCTGCGATGAAAAATAAAGATTAGAAACATTGTTTCCTGAATTTTAAGCTGCTCTTCAGTACATTTCCCGTCGCTAGAATTATTAAACTCGTCCATCACGACTTTACAGCATCTTTATAACACACTTTGGCTTTTTTTTGCATTACTTGGGTCTTCATTGAAAACGTTAATAAAAGTAACCTACCGTAATTCAGGAACCTAAGCTTATATTAAAAAAACATAAACCTAACCCTATCCTAACCTCCCATAAATCACAAACGTAAAAAACTAATAAACCTAAAATAAAAAGTAATTAGGAACGCACGTTGCGAGTGTTGGCAGTATCTCACTGGCTTTGAAGATCAATGTAATGCAGGTTATCGCATGTGTTTTACACTCTTGTTTAAATGGATTTTCTTTATTTCTACCAACAAAAATTTATCGCCTTCGCTGACGTTTCTCCCCTTTTCCTATCGCACATAACCTTATTCATGATCACATCAAGTAAATCGCGCAAACAAAACAATACCTTCAAGAGTAATGAGCTCTTACTTCCGTAGTCATAACTAAAAGAGTAAATTGTAATTGAGCTCTCCAACATTACTTTCGGGGTAAAATGCTCCCGTAGTAACCTACTTCTGTAGTGGGGACTTATTTAGTAAACGTTACTTCCGAAGCAATTTACTCCAACATGGTGCACGCCACCCTAAATCTTTTACTGGATACAGGGCTAAAAAAACTTTCTTGGATGTTAAAGATGCACTGCTTATGCAAGGGCTTGTGTATTTGAAATTCCTTGAATGTTACCCCCATTATAAGAAATTTCTAGTTTTATATAACTTTCATGCAGCAACAAATTCACTAACTTTTCTTGTTCACTGAGTACTTATTTTAAATGCATATTTGGAATGCTCAGATTTGTAGTTACTATCAGGACTAAGAGTTTGAGAAACTACATAGGAATCACTTGTCTATAAGCTGTTGGATCAGAAAAAAATTGAGCATGCCCATAATGGGGTATTGGTTGTATATTGCATTACCTTTTGATTAACCAGTCTTTCTTGCTCTTCTAAAAAAAAAAATTAAATCAAGTTTTTACTTGGGGATGCTCATTAACTAATACAGTCATTAGTGTCCCATTCTATATTGGGTGTGAAAGACCGGAAATTCTGCTGAGAGGCTTCTTTATCAGGCTTGAGGTTCTTTTATGTGCTGTAAATCTATGACATATGACCACCTGCTTTACTTCCCTTCTGAAGGAAGCTATGCTAATGATTTTTATGCCTGAAAAAATCCATTGCCCTCTGTCGGGTTTCAACTCACGACCTTAGGCTGCTCTTCTAAGAACTTAGTTTTAGGATATTATGTGGAATCTTCATTTATTTCCTTGCAACATTCTTTTAAACTGTTGACAGCTTGAAATAGTTTATTCTCTGTTTGCTTGCAATTGTGTACTCATTCAGATGACTAAAAGAGCATCAAATTTGGACCATTTATCCAAGATCATCACTTTTCCAAGCACCCATTTGAATTAATGATTTGACATAATCTTACCGTGTAGATCTTAAATAATAAAGTTGCAGTTAATTTACAATTATGCTATAACCTTTGTAATTTCTGAGGTTTCAGTTTTCAGCTAATACACATCATTGTATTTTATGAAGATGGTGAATCCTTTTAATTTCAAACAGTTAACTCTTTGGGAGCTAGTTCTGAAGGCACATAGGGTGGTAAACAAGAATACAGTGAGGGGCAAGTATTTTCAATAACAAGTTTAAGGTTTGCCCTGGGTACTATAAGAACACTTCCACCATTTCGCATGCAGTAAGTTTATTCACTATATGCTGTCCTGAAAAATTAATACATACCACAACAAATGTAGTTCATAATTATTCCTGTGAATAGCACATACCACTGCTGTCCCCTGTGTGGATCCTTTTGGAACAAAAACATTGTTATATATTTTTCAGAACTTGTTAAATAGTTTGATGTACATCCCAACACACAATACTTTTCCTGGCATTTTGAACTGATAACTACACTGTTAGTAAGTATTCTTTCACTCGTTAAATTTGGTTATTAATTATTGGTCCATTTTGAGACAGCAATGAACTAATTACCATTTCAAATACACACTAAGATGGTAAACAAGATTGCAGGTTGTGAACTAGGTCTGAAGATGATGTAATCAACAATCATCGTCTTGAAAGCTTCAAATCTTACAACAGCTATCTTGTTTTGTCTCCTGACCTGTATACATTGAGACAGCCATGATACAGTGATAGTTTTTTCCAAATGCTCAGGTTAAAATTTATGACATTTATCGGTTAATACAAATTTATATGCTGAGAAGGATCTGTGTCTACAGATGTTATTCTGCAAAATTTGAAAGCACTTGCTAACTGTAGGGAAATTTCTTCAGGGAGCACTATATTTTCACCTTGAAGATATTTATGTACAGAACAGAAAACTTTGTCAGGATTTCTCTCTGAAAAACTGCGAAATTTACTGTTTAATTTTCCAGCATGCTTTAAAGGAGCACACTCAAGTTTTCTCTGAACCTCATTGAGAATTGATAAAGATTTTTTCTTCCTTCCTTCTTTCCTTCCAGCTATAACTTTGGAATGTGCTTGATTACAGATAAGTCCCTTTTCAAATTCTTACCATTAAAACATTCTGAGAACATTGGGCTGTATGAATAAAGCAAAGCAAACACTTTTACTTTGAATCAGAATTTATGACTAAAATGTGAGGCAAGAGCTTGTGGTGACGAATTGAAGGAAGAAGTTTTTACTTGCTTTGAAGCTCTGACTTCGACGCTAGATAAATTGTATGAGTAAAGCAAATCTCTGGCTTCATTCTGGAAGCAATTCTAAAATGAGAAGTATGGTCAGTTGTAGACTTACCTTTGCAGACTGCAGATATAGTTCAACTGGCAGCATGTATACACCATGAAAAGTATCACAGACCATGCCAGTGTCCACCTGGAGAGCATTATAGAACACTACATTGTTTCAACAGAGAAAATGTTAAGTGGCCTACGAATCGTTTTCTGCCAGACATAGAGGAAAGAAGAGTTGGAGCACTGTCATTAGAAAAGAGGATAAGATTTTCCTTTGGATGTGACTGATCCAGGATTCCAGTTCAGCATAGGGGAAGAACTGGAGTTCATCAAATTACAGAGAGTAAAACTGTGATTTCTAGGATTTCTAAAATAATAATAATAATAATGTAATAAGCTGACTTGTGGATCAACTTTCATCACATGATGTGAATCTGACAAATAATGAGTAGCTAGAAAAATGTAAATTTCCAAGTGTTATTGGTGTACTTAATTGTAGTTACATGTGAATTCTGAAATCTATGCAGTATGGCGATGGATATAGTAGTGGAAATGGTTACACAAGTTTCAATGTATAAGCTACATGCAGTGCAAAGAACAGTTCACTAATGTTGAGGCCAGCTTGCCCAGGTCAGTGCATGGCAATCGAATATGGAGAAATTCAAATGTTAGGGATGTGCTAAGTGGATTTGAGAACACTATCCTTTTGGTTGATGAAGGTTTAAGGCCTAGAGACCTTGCTGATGACCCCCTATCATAATCCAACAGAGGACAATCGGATTTCATTTAATAACCTTTAAAAAGGGAGAGGTTCATGTAGAGCTTTCTGGTCAGCTAAAGAGAGGGTTTTCTATTTTGCATTATGTCCTGTTTTCCCTTTTAACTTGCTTTCAATATTACTAGCTTTTTAGCAACTATTTTGTATCATTTGGTGGTCCAAATTCAGCCTCAAATATATGTATATCTTTTTGAGTTGTTTCTTCTGTCCTCCATTTTGCTTCTGGAAGTTGGGATTTCCATATTCTGTGAGGATACATTTCTAAAGCCATAGCTAAAAGCACCATTGTATATTCTACACAAACCGAGCTTTCATTCTGAATTGGGTGATGACATTTTTTAATGGACGTGTATTCATTTACAACAAACGAAGCAATAGGAAGTATTAAAACCAACAAAACAGTGAAATCAGATGCCTACACTAACTCGACAGAGGTTGCTTACAATGAAGGTGAAGCAGATCAATAGAAGCTTTTGCTTTTTTCATAGAAGTAAAAGATAGTAGTGAAAGGTAAAGATTATTCATATAATCTGAAGCTTTCACTTTATCCCTTTCCTTGCAAGCAAATGCTCTGACTACCACCTTTATCTTTCAAGCTTGTGCTTCAGTTTTATTCATATGGCCCATTGAATTGACAAAGTGTCACTTGGATTCAGCATACCAATGAATTATTTAACAGCATTGAAATTATATGCATATAAGAGAGTGGCAACCACACTGGAGAGACTGCTTATGAGTGCTTCCATAGGAAGGACTTTATTATTTTTTGACCAATCTGTTTAAATATTCCTTTTAAAATTAAAAGTTTATGTATTATATGCTCGATGCATGGAAAAATAACGAAATATGCAGCAACATCAGAAATGTGCAATTATATGCACTACATATTATATGCTTTACATACAAGCACAGAAGAACATGAAACATATTGCAAAAACTTAATTTCATATCACAAATAAAAACAAACTAAGTGTACATTTGCATACATATCCAATGTCATAATTTTCAGTATACTCTCTGTTAAATTTCTTTTTTATATTTGTGGTAGTTAGGCTGTAAAAAATGTTAAGTTTTAAAACTATATTGGGAGAAAAATGACAAAAATATGATATTTTTTGGGTTCCCCTTTCCCAGAAACTACTTGAAGTACAGAGCTGGGATTTATACTGCACAAAGATATTCTATTTCATGCCACCAAACTAAAGAAATTCGCTCTTAATAATATTTGAGTTTTTGTATACTTTTTCTTTCTAATGATACTGAATTTAGATGTTTGCTTAAAGTTTAAGGCATCAATGTTTTAAAATCTATTATACTCAAAAATATAAGCCAATAAGGGTCAATCAATGTAAATTTATACTCAGAAATGTTGTCATGGATTTATACTGTTGTTAATGTTGGTTCACAATAACTGCGAATGGTAACCAGAACAAGAACAGCAAAGTTAAAATACATGTATTACAATTAACTGGAAGTTTTCCCAGGAATGGGAAAGATGATCTGGTCTGGTTTTAACTTTCTTGTTCTCAGGGATGGCATATTAGATCCATATTGTGTACATTAGACTCTTCACTGTAGAAATTATTCAAGGCGGCTGTAACATGAAGCAGCTGTTAGAATGCTCTTTATTCGCAAGCTGGGAAAATTAAACTGGAAGAAATTCTAACGAATGTGCATCCTGACAGAACATCAGTAGTTTGTTTATCTGCAACTCAAAACTGCCTATTGCTTTAAAAAAAAAAAAAAAAACTGGTAGAAATTAACAACAAACAATTTTAATGTGTTCATATTAATAAAGGAAAAGGAATGAAGCCTGGTACAACTAGAGGAATCACAAATAGTAATGGATCTGCATTTAGAAAATGCTTACTCTTTTGAATTGAGGCAGTTTTCTGTACCAAAACAATGCTATATTAATGAATTATTAATAAAGAGATATATAATATGTATTCATAGTGTTAATTATATTTGTGTGATCGTTATTTTACTATATATGTTAGCGATATTTCTGGTACATGACGCAGGAATATTTCCACTGGACACGATTTTACGAACAAGAACTTGCTTCACACAAAAGTAAGGGAAAACTTCGAGATAGTACAAAGAACTTTTGTTGACAGTATGCGCAAGAAAGGCATAAGTAGTCCCACACCAGGGGAACTCCGAACAGTTACAGGCTAGGTATTCCACCATTGTCTCAAATAATGTGACTGTTGAGAAGCCAATAGGGAGAAACTAAAAGCCCACCAGATTTCTCAAATTTGAGAAATCGCGTGACTAGTCAGCCAAAAAGAAAATTTGAAGTAAAATATAGATTGATGGACTATCATCCTATATAAGTTAAGGTCTGGAAGGTGTTTTATGCTTTCTGTTAAATTCACTTGTGGAATAAATCTTTGACATGGAACATAAAATATTAAGTGTAAAGATGTAATGTAAAGAATATCATATGCGCAACAGTGACTATTTCAAAGTGAAAGTGCCTGTGTCAATTCACCTGACATAAGAATTATAACCATCATAGAAGTTATTCTGTGTTCATAAATACGTGCGATGTAACAAACAAAGGAGTGTCGAGTGCATGAAGTTAAATAGTTTCAAGGAAGTGTTGTGCATAAGTGAAGAATCTCCAGCAAACAAAGTGTGTGCACGAACTAATGATCCCAAGTCCAATAAAGTGGAAATGTGTCAGTTATCGCTATCAGAAGTATTGTAAAGTGCTATTGTCAAAGATTTACATTTTCATGCAAACTTATTTAAAATAAATACCATCAACTTACGTTTAATTAGTGTCTTCAATTTTAGCACATCCTCTTATGAGGCACACCGTTGAGATACCTATATCAAATCTCATGCTCACTAATATTTATCAACAGCCAACAGCAGCTGTGGACAAAGAATTTCAAATGCAGCAGCTAGAATCTGAAGACACGACTTCGTAACGAGCCGACTCTATTAGTAATTACAACAATACCACTTCTATTCAGCCAGAACAATAGCCATACAGTGTTTACTTTGAGTTGGCAAATTTATGTCATTCAGTTACCTTTCACCATTTATGCTGCAAAATTACTGATAATAAATAACAATCAACAAGGAGGATAACCGGGCATAATTAAATGGCGCTCAGAATGTGGTGCTGGATAAGCTCCAATCAAATTGAGAGGCGCGAATGATAAGACCGCAGAGAGTAAAGAATGATGAGAAATGAGAGGTGACGCAGAAGAGGAAATCACCATAAGATACTCTTAGAACATCTACAGGCAACTGGATTGTCAGGAACGAGTGGAACTTAAGGAAAAATTATCACGTGGAGGACCAAATCGATAACTATGTGACACAGACCAACTACTAGAACTTCCAGACGATGGGGCGATATTCACCAGGAGGAAGAAGAAGCTTCAGGAAGAGAGGGGCATGCAGCAACAAGAACTCTTCAGATACAGTGGTGGTACCCAATATGAACACTCATAAAGTCAGATCCAATCTGTAAATTACTTGTCTATATTAAGTATATTTTGTATTTATGAGGTTACAGAGTAGAAAGATAGTATTAAGAAAAATGTCACAGATGCAAGTAAACCTAAATAGTGATAATGAGGGAAATAACAGCTCTGAGACACATTATTCTTTTGGCAAATATGCCCAACCACTTACTCCAAATTTAGCTGAATCAGGTAATCCAGACAATATGTTAAGAGGAAAGGGAACCAACAGGGTTATCTTGTAGTGAAACTCAGGGTCATAAAACCAATAGGACAGACAAGTCAGAGGGAGAACCTTTGTTAGACTCAGGTAGGCCAGTTGCAAACTTTGAAACACTTATGCAAGCCATAACAATACTATCCAAATGATGATAGCACAGTAAAAAACTAGATCAAAAACATGAGAGAGTGCAGCAAAGTAAAAAAACTGGATCATAAACAGGAACAAACTAAGCAAAACATTCAATTTAGGCAGGATTTAATGCAACAAAATGCTATCCTTGCAGTTAAGATTAATGAACAGAGTGAAATATTATCTAATTTCCAGGGTGAATTTGTCACGCTTCAGGACAAATGTTTAACTTAAATATTAAGAAATACTAAGATTAAAGGGGAGATAGATCAAATTAAGATGGAGATTAAGCAAAAAGAGGAAGAGATATTACAACAGTTAGACTTAGCATTAATTAAACAATCTAATAAATTCCAGGAGAATATAGGAAATACTAGAGATGAGGTGCAGCTACGTGATGGCAGTATCCCAGGTGACCTTGCGCTCTTAAGCAAGAAAGTAGATAAAATACACTGTAAACAAAGTAAAGTTTTGAATGAGAATTTAAACTTGGTTTGCTCTGAAATTAAAGAGCAGGTTGAAAAGGTGAACCAAGAAGTAAGTCACAAATTTCATTCAGAAATTAAGGAACAAGTGTCGCAACTAAGAAGGAATTATTAAGTAAAATAGAGAAATTAAACAAAGCCACTCCAACTGTGAATTCTCAATCAAACAACAAGAGTAATGAAGTAAATTGCTAGTAATACTAGGGTAAATACTGATCATGATCACCATGATGTTATTCTACCTGATATCAATGTGATACGAGTATTAAGAGAGGATAGGGAATCTGTTAACCCGATGTCAACTCACACAAGCGAAATCCAAAGTACTTTAAATAATACATTTCCTGGTAGTATACCTATCACTCAAAATGCTTGCAATAACTTTCCAAGTATAATTCTACACTCTTAAATGATTTGGCTCTACCAACTTTGAAAACCAAGACTCTCCGGTTGAATTTATTCAGCAATTGCAAGAGTATTTTTGGCTAAAGAACATTCCTGAATCACTTAAGATGGTCATTACATGTAAATGCCTAGACTATAGAATGCTAGACTGGATCAACATTGCCATGGGTCCAGATGACGGTTTTGAGTTTTTTTCAACACCTTTTCATCAATAAGTATTGGAATGCTGCAACACAGCAGAGGATACATTCTCAGATTTATTATGGTCAATTTGATGCCAGGCGTAATGCTAGCATGACTGACTACCCCTTACACCACTGGAGGCACATTAAACACCTTCGCCCGGCAATCATTGAAAATAATTTCATAACTCAAATTACAAATCATTTCCCCTTAGCATTCAAAATTATCATTTGATTGCTAAGCCGCAAGCTGTTATTGAGTTCATTGACCTCATATCAGCGCTAGAGAATCAAGAGCAAGAATCACAAAGTCCATATAATCTTGGTAATTCACATTATCAACAAGAAAGATCAAGAAATGTGAACAGGCAATTTGACGGATGCAGGCATAACTATGAAACCGAGCGAAGCCACAGTTTATTCGAGGCCTTTATGAGAATGCATTTCCAAATTTTGGGAGAGCCAGAGAGGGCTATTCACATCAAATTTCGAGAAGCAGTAGAAATGAAGAAATTAATGTAATGTGAATTAGACCAAATGGTAATCATGGCTACGTGAACACCATCAACATCAAAACACTGCCAGATACTTGTGCAGATATACACATTATCAACAGGGAAGAAGGTACCAAAGTGACGAGGAAAGGTTGCAACACTCGTGTGGAGATCAAGATAATCCTCCAGAAGACTGGCAAGATCGTGAAAGACATGAGATACGGGTGGAGCTAGTACAAAGTAGGTGTAATCCAGAAGCCAGTATGTTAAACTAGAACGTGATGTCATGAGGCGGGACATTGACATCACAGGTAGAGTTGTTTATGATCCAAACAATGAAATTTCTTCACAATTTATCAGCTTCGGTGAACAAAATGCGAGAGGACAGAAAGGGCTGAAATAAATACACCATATATTTCCATTCAAATCGGTGATAGAAAATTTTATTGTGCCATAGACCATGCCCGTACCCAGAAAAAAATTTCGGGGAGGGTTTTCCACAAGTGGATCTAAACTTAGCAGTACCCCACACAGTTACCATGTACCTACTCTGTAGTATATAGACATTACATGTATAAGAAAATTGCTTGGAGACATATAGACTAGAAAAAGTCACCAGAATGAGGATATTCCACCTTACAGCACAAAACATGGAGATTGCTTCGAAAACCGGAATGTATGGTCACCTTACTTATGTAAGGCGACGATATTCAGTTTCCCTTTTTCTTGTAAATGTGATACTAGCAATAGACTTACTGTTATCTAACGACATTTTCCCATATTGGTTTGCTATGAATTTAAATAAAACTTTCAGAAGTTTCGGGGGGGGGGTTTGAACCCTAGAAACCCCCCCCTCTAAATATGGCCCTGCCATAGACACGAGCACATCATGTAGTGTTTGCTCAACAAATGTATACGGGCAGCTCATCACAAAAAGAGAAAAGATTATGAGCGTACCTACAACAAACCTAATTTGTACAGTAGCGATAGATAAAGCCCCACAGATAATTAAGAAACAGTGCCTTCTGAAATTTAAGATAGGTCCAGAAGTGTTTGAAAATTTAGTAGTTAACAAGCTAAATAATAACTATCTTGGGTTGTGACTTTGATGAATATAAAGTACACATCAATTTCGAGCACAAAATTGTACAACTTCGAAAGGAAGAGAAATTGATAGAGATCATTCCTTTTATAGAAGGAAAGGATGAACAGATTAAATTTACTGTCTAAGAGGAAGAGATTATAAATACTGAATTATTTGTGCAACAAGTAAGAATAAGCGAAAGTGAATGCATAAACAAAGTTGTCCTTGGCTGGACAGGGAGCCAAGACGATATGCAGAAACCTGTTTTACCCTCATATTCCAGCCGACCTCTTGGGACAGCAGATCCTCATATAACTCTCACACAGAAAGAATACGTGAGAAAGTACAGAAACATGCTACCTGGAATCAAAATGTGCCTGCGATTGAAAGTACTTTGAATGAAACAAACTCCATTACTGGATTTAAACCAATTGAACTGGCAAGAGGTAAACCGATGGATACTATCAACATTGAGATACCTAAAGTAATTACCATTTACAACAACAAACATTTAGAAGCTCAACAAATGTTACAGCTGACAAGAGAAAGGATGCAAAAGGCTGCTAAATGATGCAAAGAAAATATGAAAATGATTTTATGAAAATTAAAGGGAAACTATGGAAACTTTCAGGAAGGTAATTTAGTTTTTCTCCATAATAAGACGCTTTCTGGCAGTCAAGAAATAAAATCAACTATTGGTGATATACTTTAGGGAGCCTTATAAAGTTTCAAAAGTACTTTTTACAGATACCTATGAGTTAGTTGAACCTCAAAGTCGTCAAATCATCAGCAAATATCACAAATGAATGTTTAGACCATTTAAAAGAGCCTCCGATAAGCAAACAGCCAAAAACCAAGATGCAATTTTGTCAGATGAAGAAGAAAGACAAATTTAGGTACTGATGCAGCAGAAACAAAGGAGGACATATGCAAGCAAAGTACAGAAGGCAACAAATGAGTAAAAGGAGAATCAGAAAAACTGAAAAGTTATGCGAATAGGCATAACCTTGCACAAAAAGTACTGTTAATCCATAAATACCTAAAATTGTAGATATAAGTATATATATATATGAGGGTGGTCTGAAAAGTTTACGACCTAATAAAGATACAAGACATTTTTTCAGAATTTTTTTTTTATTATTATTTTTCAACATAGTCTCCTTGTAACTCTACACACTTCTCCTAGCGATGCTCCCATCTCTGTAACCCAACCAAATAGTACTCGGCATTTTTCTCTGCAAAATAGTTGCTCACGAGGGTGATTGCCTCTTCATTTGAAGAAAATCTTTGTCTTCGGAGCACAATTTTCAGATGGGGGAACAAAAAGAAGTCGCTTGGGGCTATATCTGATGAGTAAGGCGGATGATCAAGCAGTTCAAACCGTAATTTGTGGATTTTTGCCATTGCAACCGCTGAGGTGTGAGACAGGTCTTGGTGAAACAGGATTTTCTTTTTCTGCAAATGTGGCCATTTTTCTGTAAGAAGTTCTGTCTTCAGCTTGTCAAGTAATGATGTGTATTATGCTCCTGCAATGATTTTTCCTTTTTGAAGATAATCGATTAAAATAACTCCATGACTATCCCAAAAAACAATCGCCATCACTTTCCCAGCCGAAAAAACAGTTTTTGCTTTTTTTGGAGCCAGTTCCCCCTTTGCAGTCCACTGTTTGGACTGTATTTTTGTTTCAGGCATATAATGCTATATCCAAGTTTCATCTACAGTAATTAATAGGCGCCAAAACTTGGATTTATTGCACCTAAACTGCACCTACAGAGCGTTGGAAATGTTCATTCGAACATGTTTTTGGTCAAACGTGAGCAAACGCGGCACCCAACGCGCAGACAGCTTTCTCATGTCTAAATGTTGATTTAATATGTGACAATCACGTTCTTTTGACATGTTCATAGCCTCTGCTATCTCTCTCACTTTAATTCGGCGGTCGTCTAGCACCATTTGGTGAACTTTGGCAATGTTTTTGTTGGTAGTTGCAATTTTTCGATGTCCTGAATGTTCGTCTCCCAAGCTCTTACGGCCACGTTTAAATTCAGCTGCCCAAAATTTCACTGTGGTAAATGATGGTGCAGAGTCCCCATACACAGAATCCAACTCATCTTTGATTTGCGTAGGCGTATTGCCTTTCAAAAACAAATATTTAATGACAGCTCAATACTCGATTTTGTCCATTTTCATAACACTCACATCACCTCACTCAAACGACTGTTACATAACAACTGAGCATCCAAAATGGCTGAAACTTTGGTGAGTAACTGTCAACAGATGAACAACAAAATTCACTAGCATTTATTTATGAGTGCTGCCATCTTCATGTTGAGGTCAGAAACTTTTCAGACCACCTTACCTGCTCTGTTATTGTAGTATAAAAGGGATATACCACACATAACTATATATGTAAGAAAGTATGAATGCAAGATAAGGCCAATCTAAAAAACATGCTCATGAATTGTAGCCTGAATGATGTTCCAGTTTGACTGTTACATATGATCGAGATGTACATAATGTTCTTATTATTGTTAGTTAATCTGATAAAGTAAGACAAACATCTAGGTAAATGTCTGTCAGAAGTATGCCCAAACAATGGTACTATAAAGAAACCTTTTTCAGTTAAAGAGTAGACCTACTAACACACAAAAGCCAGTTTAGGAAGGTATGTTACCCTAGGTCAAGGGTGGCCAAAACAGCCTTCAGCTCCGAGTCATACTGGAAATGCAACCTGCAAAGCAGTCACAACGGCTGCACTGTTTGAGTGTGACACGGACAGGAAGAGGTGTCCTACAAGTTCAGAGTGGACGTATATGACTGTTCGAAATGAATGTACACATTCAAAGAAATGTATTATTTGTAGAGTTATACAGTAGTAGCATTTAATTACAAAGAAACACTTGCAATTAATACATAAAACGTTATGTTTCACAAATGTCATGTATCTGCTAACAGCTAATGTACTGCACTCTACACGTAGAAACATTTATTTAATACAGAAAGGGCTTCTTGATGTAGAATGCAATGCAAGGTACAAAAATTTACTACACCCTTTTCCTTAAGAAAGGCTTTGAGCCTGCCAGCTAACCCTTTCTTATCTCCAATCATCGAGCGAGCTCCATCCATTGCAATTGCCGCTATCTTGGACCACTCTAAATTGTGTTTATTTACACACATACAAAGCATTGAATATGTCTTCTACTTTAGTAGTGTCTTCCAAAGGAAATAATTCTAGCACATACTCTTCGACATTTAATTCTTCATCAACTCTGTTACAAATATTGCCAACTGTGCTGTGTCAATCAAATCTGCGCTTTCATCAAGAGCTAGAGAGAAGTACACAAATTTACGGATTTTCACATTCACTTGTCTACTTGTATCAGTGGACAACAACTCAATTCTTCGGGAGATACTTTGTTGTGAAAGGTGCAAGTTGTTTTTAAAATTAATCAGTTCCTGGGGACACACAACTTTTACCACTTCCATCATACATGGTTTAACAAACTCCCCCATTTAAAAAGATTTAAGGACTTAAACTATGTTCCACGCCACAATGTAACTAGCCAGTAGTGGTTTTTCTGTCATATTTTGTTGTTTAGTAGCAGGAATAGCGTGCTTCTCCTTTAGCTCGGTTAGTTTCTTGGCTCGTTCCAATCCTGAGATAATGAATCAATAAACGTCATACAAATAATCTGCAGTTCTATGGTATTAATAATAATAATATGCCTACCATTGGAATAACATGGCTAATAATAATAATAATAATAATAATAATAATAATAATAATAATAATAATAATAATAATAATAATAATACCTTTCAGTTCTGCATATTCAACATGGCATGTGCAATAGTGCCCCTGTATATTATTTTGTAGTATGCCATGTATAATTCTCGAACATATCAGACACTTAATGTTTTCGTTATATTCAGAACAAAAAAACAGGTATTCCCATTCTTTGATGTTGAAGGAGTTGACAATGCTATTATTTGTAGCACACCCACTGTTCAATCTGTATGTGTAGGTACGAGTATATGCCTCTCTCAAGGCTATCGATAGACTGACCTTGGTAGTGTGTGTTCAAGTAAGCTGCTTGGTCGCGCGCAAGGGAAGGAAAGACACTGGTGATTACCAGCGATTACGGGGATGTAATCGCGACGCACGATGTAACCGCGAGTCCTATTTTGGACGCCTTTGCCCTAGGTCATTACACTTGCCTACTGAATGAACATTTGTATGTCACTTTGTAAACAAGATGAAGGGAAAACACAGTTAAAGGAGATTCAGGAAGTACGAAGGCTTCTAATAGAGTATTTTCCGAAACTTAATTCTTAGCCTTCATAGGGGCATTTTGAGACAGTTAGTTTTCTATACCGAAACAATGCTATATTAATGCATTATTAATAAAGATGTATATAAAGAATAATACATATTCTTGATGTAATCCCCAAGGTCGCGGGTTCAAACCCGGCGGAGGGCGATGGATTTTTTCGGGCGTAAAAATCGTTAGCATGGCTTCCTTCGGAAGGGAAGTAAAGCCGGTGGTCCCGTGTCGTAGATTTACGGCACGTAAAAGAACCTCAAGCCTGATAAAGAGGCCTCTGAGCAAAATTACAGGTGTTTCACGCCCAATATAGAATGGGACGCTAAGAACCATAGTAGTTAAAGAGCGTCCATAAATAAACCTCAAATTTTTTTTTTTTTTTTTTGATGTAATCATAGCGTTAGTTATGTTTGTGTGATTGTTATTTTACTATGTATGTTAGTGATATTTCTGGTATACGTCTCAAGAATATTTCTACTGGACACAATTTTATGAGCAAGAACTTGCTTCACACAAAACTAAGGGAAAACTTTGAGATAGTATAAAGAGCTTTTGCTGACAGTGTGCGCTAGAAAGGCATAAGTTGTCCCATGCCAGGGGAACTCCGAACAGAGTCACAGGCCGGGGATTCCACCGTTGTCTCAAATAATTGACTGTTGAGAAGCCAATAGGGAGAAACTATAAACACCCCAGGTTTATCAAATTTGAGAAATCACGCGACTAGTCAGCCAATAAGAAAATTCAAAGTAAAATACAGAGCAATCGAGTAACATCCTATTTAAGCTAAGGTCCAGGAGACATTTTACGCTTTCTGTTAAATTCACTTGCAGGATAAATCTGCGACACTGATATATACATTCCATGCCAAAACAATAAGTGTAAAAATGTAATTAAAGAATATCATGTATGCGACGGTGACTATTTCAAAGTGAAAGTACTTGTGTTAACTTGCCTGACGTTAGAATTATAACTGTCATAGAAGTGATTACATCATCCCATGTGGTGTAGAGGTTACCATGCAAGACTCTAGTTCCTGAGTTTGCGGGTTCAAACCCGGTGGAGGGCAATGGATTTTTTTGGGCGTAAAAATCCTTAGCATGGCTTCCTACGAAAGGGAAGTAAAGTTGGTGGTACCGTATCATGGATTTACAGTATGTAAAAGAACCTAAAGCCTGATAAAGGCCTCTGAGCAAAATTACTGGTCTTTCACGTCCAATATAGAATGGGACGCTAAGGACCACAGCAGTTAAAGAGAGTCCATAAATAAAACTCAATTTTAATTTATAGAAGTGATTCTGCATTCATAAATATGTGCTATGTAAGAAACAAAGAAGTGTTAAGTGTGTGAAGTCAAATAGTTTCAAGGAAGTGTTGTGCATAAGTGAACGCACTTCAGCAAACAAAGTATGTGCACAAACTAATGATCCCAAGTCCAATAAAATGGTAATGTGTCAGTTATCGCTATCAGAACTATTGTAAAGTGCTATTGTCAAAGATTCACATTTTCATGCAAACTTGTTTAAAATAAATACCATCAACTTAAGTTTAATTAGTGTCTTCAATTTTAGCACGTCGTCTTATGAGGCACACTGTTGAGATACCCATATCAAATCTCATACTCACTAATATTTATCAACAGCCGACAGCAGCAGCAGCAGCTAGAATCTGAATACAGGACCTCGTAACAAGCCGAATGTATTAGTAATTACAATACCACTTCTATTCAGCCAGAACAATAGCCATACAGTGATTACTTTAAGTTATAAATTTATGTCCAGTTATCCTTTGCCATTTATGCTGCAAAGTTACTGATAAGAAATAACAATCGACAAGGAGGATAACGTGGCAGAATTTTGAAATTGGCTAACCTGTATTGTGTTGGCTGAATTGGAAGCAGGTGAAAAAATATAACTCGTCAGTTACAAACATTACATTCCAATGTATAAAATTGACTTTCCACTTTGCTATTGATAAGGTTATCAATATGCATTTTCGTTTTCATTACCAGGGTATTGTGAAGCAAAATGTTGTATGCTGTTTTGCTTCCCATTCTTGGTTTATTGTGAACCAGCCTTCACTCTGCTCCATATACCTTTCACAGGCTACTTTTCTTACCATTTCTGCACCACTTGCTGTCAGGATCCTAAGGTAGTTTTAATCCTATTGTAGGTATGAGAACCTATCGTATATAATGTTTTCAACATAATTTGAATTGCATTTGAATGAGGTTTGAGATACAAAGTGCAAGCTCCTGAAAGAATAACAAAAACAAGGATTGGGCACAGGCTTCTGAACATGTGAAAGGTTTTTCTGTCGCTGGTTATAGTCGAGTCTGATTAAGGGCATTATGGCATAAGTCATAAGTAACATTCATCCAAATCATGCAGACAGTGACTACATGTCAGGTTGCACCTCTAAGGCTACATATGTGTTGTTTAGATGCGAAGAAAATCATGTTTCAGAAACTAATTCTATAGTGAGAGCTAACATAGACCTAATTTGAAATTTATCTTTAAAAGTCAACTTCTGTACTGTGTAAATGTCTTCTTTATGCATACAAATTCCTTTCTCCATAAACTTTGTTGCAGAATTAAAATGTTATTTTATGGTAAATAAAAGTCTTAAATTGTGGTATAAAAGTAAGATTAATTGTGGTGTTAATTCCAAAAAAATGCAAAAATTCAGCATCATTTCACAAAAAATAAATATGCATTATTTTTCTATTTCCAGTCTCCATGAAATAAAGCAGATTTGTGAAAGAAACTGGCAAAGGAAAATGGCAAAACTACTCAGATTAAGATCAAATATAATTTTTCTATCCACTTGCAGGAAATAGCAGCCAAAGTTGTATACAGTCAACCTGAACATGGGGAACTTTTAGCTTTGAATGGAAAATAAAAATAGATACCAATTAACTGGATTGGAAATAATACTGAGATGCAACAGCCATGGTACTGTAAACAAATGCATTTCTGGTCTTTTGCGGCACCAGTGCAGTTCACTTGTCCCTTTTGATGCAGTTCTTGTGGCTCAAGCTAATGGAAACCATTGCCATACTTATGAAAGATTTTAATAAATGGTTAAACTTCAGAACAGAGCTTGCAATTCTAGCTTAGTTTATTGCAGTGCATCACACAAGAACTTGCTAAGCAATGATTCTCCTTTCTACAGATAGTATGAGTGGCAGCCTTGAAGTACTAACTTCAATATGGCTGTTACATGGGGTGACCATGAAGACAACAGTACAACTCACATCCCAAACAAGATAGATTTTTGCAATTGCCACCAACTTTATGACTTCTTGGTTGTGCAGAAATTTGAAACTTCCACAAAAAAAAAGAAGATGTTAATAAACCAGATTTTTGTGTTGTACATACAAATTTTGTACGATTCCATGGGGATACAATGATAAAACTTCCAACCAAGAAGGCTTGAAACAAAAGTTCATTGCCACCTCCATCATAACTACTTACTGCTTTTTTATGATAGGCAGCTACATTTAATCTACTGTTTTGCTACTTTTTTATTTTTCTAAGTTTTTGTACCACTTAATGTGTGTATTTTTTGCAGGTACTACAAGAAATGCAGAACATGGAGCAGCAGTTCTGTTTACGGTGGAATAATCACCAAAAGAACCTAACAGATGTGCTATGTTGTTTGCTGCGCAGAGGAGTTCTGGTTGATGTGACATTGGCCTGTGATGGTGAAACTTTCAAAGCACACCAAACTGTTCTGTCAGCTTGCAGCCCATATTTTGAGACTATTTTTCTTGAAAACTCTCATCCGCATCCTATAATCTTTTTACGTGATGTGAGCTCAGTTGAAATGAGGGCTTTGTTACAATTTATGTATGAGGGAGAAGTAAATGTTAGTGAGAACTTGCTCCCAGTGTTCTTAAAGACAGCAGAATCCCTTCAGATACGTGGCTTGGCTGGGAATACAGTTAGTGATAGTTCTACAGAAGTGCCATTGTTGTCCCCACCATCAGTTCCAGTGAGCACATTTGTGAAACATAATGATGAAAACAGTAGATCTTGTAGTCCTTCAGCAGAAAAAAGGAAAAGAAAAGCATCAGGGGATGTTGCAAGAATAGGGGAGAGCAGAAACAAACTGAATTTGGAGTCCAAGGTATGACATTACACTTGTTTGTGTTATAGCATTACTACCGTATACTGCAAGAGTTTCTGAGTAACTGTCTCTTGGGGTGGATTAATAGTGAAGCTGTAACATTTTCAATGTTGGGTCAAGCAGGCTGCAATGTGTAGAGAGTCATGGAGGGATGATCATTGCCGTCTTCATCCTGAATTGATTACAGTATGTATTAAGTAGCAGCTTTAGAAATTATTTTGAATGGAATGGGTGTATTGGCTTGTCAACCTATAAATCAAAGAAAGGTCTTGAGTACACCAAACAATTATGTGATACCATTTACTCTATCTTTCAGAGATGTTTATAAAAATAACCTTGGAAAACAAGGATGTTTTGCAGCAGCTTGCTTTCTTTGTAGACGGGTGAGAAACTTCGTGCTTCTGGGCTAAGATGATGTGTTGTATGAATTTTGAGAGGCAGCTGCACCTCTATTACTGCATTTTGCAGTTATTTATACTGGAGGGATTTAGTTCCCAAGTTTATTTCATATACTCGCAGCAACATTTGTTTGTTACAATGAAAGCAAAGCTCATATAATTCCCTAGCCATTCAGGAGAAAAGCAAATAAACAAAAATAAAAACAGGAAGCTCATATAATTCCCTAGTCATTCAGTGAAAACAATAAAAACAAATTCTCTACTTTTGTATAACAAATAAATAAAACAAAATCATTTATTTTATTTCAACATTTAATGAAATGTGTTAACTAACCTACCATATTTGCATTTAAAACTTTAATAAAAGAAAATAAAACAATGCAAAGTATTGGTAACACAGTTCATAGTGTGCAATATCATAACTGCCTGGATGAGGTTTGAGGTCAAGCGTTCAGTACGTTTAGGTGCTTAACATCTGCTTTAACAACTCAGGTCTGCAGAGACGGTGAATGGAATGATGAGATGAGCCGGGGGTCCACTGATCTGAAAGTTTACATACATTTGACTAACTCATGGAGAAAAATCCCAGAAAAAGACCTCATTAAGGCAACGGTGCGAACTTGGGCCCTCTATGCTTTAAGGTAGGCATACTGCTCCTACACAACAGATGTGAACTTCAGTCTATTGTTGCAATATCTTCATTCCAGCATAAATTATGATTTATACAAGACAAAAAGTTCTAAATTGTGACCAAAGGAAGTATCGTGAAGTATAATGCGAAGATAAGTGTGCAGAACGTATTGTTTTCTGCTTATATGAGTTAAAACCTAAACTGGTTAGTAATTTTTGATTAGTCTGTGCATAGAATCACGTTCTAAGGTACTGATTTCCCTACTCTTTCCACCTGGTATGCACTTATAAAAGACCAATAAACATTCCAGGAGTGCTAAGCCAGCAATGGAGTGAGGATGCATGTCAGGAGAGCATGAGGCATTTAACTCTCTTAGTGCTGTGAGTAGATCTGGCTGGAGAAAGCCAGAGGCCCGCCATGCCTAGCTGATATGACATGACATGGCATTTTAAGTGAGAAGTAGCCATTATAAAAAAAATTGTATAAAAATAGGTATGTTTAAGTGATGTAATGATGGAAACTTTTCAAGCATGAGAACCAAGTAATATGGTATCCATTTGTAGCAGTAATATGCATATATTAATTTTATACGAGGTGAAATCTGTTCCACTGAAACATGCTTTTGTAGAATAAATACTTTTTTTGGAATATAAATTAAAAAATCCACAGTTAAAAATGCACTCAAAACCATTTTGGCTATATCAAATGAAAGAGTGATGCTTTATCAATAAATAAAAATGCATTAGCATTAAAAAATCATTTGATTGTTTTAAAATTTAGGCCAGAAACAGTGCAGTTGCGAAAAGTAAACTAGTTACATTTGTTTAGGTACTCACCAATAAATCATCTTGGTGACAAATTCAGAAATATGTTGTGTTAAACTGCATACTTGGCATTGTAATTATTCTTTGTTTTTATACTGTCACTTTTTAAGTATTAAAATAACACTAATGGCACTCATGTTAGATAATAATATTAATGAATGAATAACTGCAGGCATATTGAATAGAAACTGAGATTAACTAAACTGATAGCACACAAGTGGCTCAGAAAATTAGTATATAATTATTTACATACACTTATTTTGCACATTTATGAGTAGCCGCACACCTGGTATGCAGTCCTTTATCATACTGCTCAGGATCCCTGCCTTTGTTGCGGGTAATGGAACACAATGCACTGTCTTTACTTTTTTCCAGGTAACTTGACACTACAGACTTGTTTGCTGGCACTATCCTCAGTAATTAGAGCAGTGTATATGTTATTTCTTGTAGACAACCACTCTTTGCTTAGGGAATCTACAGTGGAACATTAAAACTGTAAACGTCTACGTTTTTGACAATAATGTTGGCATCATCTTCAAGCGAGTAGCTGAAATGCCTCCTTTTTCGTGGTGGAGAACCAGGGGGCATGTCTGATAAAATGTCTCACTTATCAGAATCATTATCACTATATGACAGCAACTCATCAGCATTAACCTCGCATTGCTCAAAAAATGCAACAGCTTCTCGTCATCTACACCAGCTGTAAAAAATGATGAGAACCGCTTGCCATTTTACAAACAAAGTGCACAGTGCACAATCATAAACTCAGGGGCACCCACACAGCACTAAGAGGGTTAAGGAAGAAAGGCATAAGTAATGAAAAATGGTTGTCAGTTTAGAGGTGTGTAGAAGAAGAATTGGGCTTTTTAGCAACATAGAAAGCTATCAAATTAACAAGAAGGGAAGCAAAGAAGGGATGGTGAATATCTTTACCCTAATGAGTGTGATTAGCCTGCTTCTAATTATTGGAGAGAAGGAAATCAATCCAGGACCTAAGAGTAAAGAGTAAGCAAGCTTTGGAGGACATTTTAAAATAATGTGCATGGAATGGAAGAAAGACTGGAAAATAAAATGAATAATCTTGTAGGAGAGATAAGGATGGAGTTACAGTAAATGAAGACAGAAGTCTAGTATATCCATAGAAGAATGGAAATTCTGAAGGACAAGCATAGGAGATTCAATCTGGTGATATGAGGCATGCAGGAAAGAAGAGGGGTGTGGCCCATACAGGAGGTGAAAGAGATCTTAGAAGGTAATTTAGAGCTGGGAGTTAAAAGGTTGGGAGAGCACAGAGGCTTTTCAAATCGGCAAGCAAAGAGGAAGAAGGATGATTATTGTAAGTTTTGTATCCACACAATGTTAAATGGAACAGACATTTTCACAAACAGAGATCTATCGATTCCTCAGAGAGCCTTGAAACAAGAATTAGTATTGCTAATGAAGCAAGCCGGGTCAGAAGGAAAGTGGCTTATATTCGTAATTTATGTTTATACATCAATAGTCAGACAGCTGATCAAGAAAACGAACTAAGGAATGTCTGGTGGAGAGAAATGGAAATGACTGGGCAGAGTGAGAAGTCAAGAATGTCTAAGGCCGATGTCGCATGCGAAGGTTCTACATAGAAGATGATTGACAGGTAGACACAGAAATGTGTCACAGCAAATGGTCAAGGTCAAGCGAGGTAAGTAAAATATTTCAGTCGTGGAAGGTTACATGGGATTGGAAACTTGTTAACAAGTGCAGCAGCTGACTTCAAGAAGTGGGTCAGGGTGACAGACAGGAGGGAAGAGATGATGAATAATCTACAGCATCATATCATTTCAATGCTTAGGGGGAGTATTCTTCAGCTATCAGGAATGAACAGCAATAGTGAGATGCAGTGGGAAGAAGAAAGGGAAAACAATGAATCAGGAAGAATGTTAAGGAGTAGGAGTAGATAAACATTTAGATTTCAATTAGGTTCCCAATAGCAAATAAGGGGAGCAGAGAGGGTTATAAAACTAGGATTTTGGAATTGTAAGGGTTTGTTTAAAGCTCTGGGTTGGGCATATTAAGGAAATTTTGCTAAAATTCCAGTTAGTAGTAGTTGAAACATAGATAGTAGATCAGCATCCATAAGTTCAGGGCTTTGAATTTTTAGGAAAAGTGGTGAAAGAAAGAATAAGTAAGGGAGGCCATCTGGAGGCTTAGGTGTGTTTGTGAGTAATGATTTGAAAGGTAAAGTGAAGGAGAAAAAATCAGTTAGGGGCTTAATGCGGGTCTTTATTCAAGATTGGGATTTGTGTCTGGGTATCATTTACAGCCCCGGGAGTTCAGACTTCCATAATCCAGAATTTTTTCAGCATTTAAAAGGGGAGTTAAAGAGGATTATCCTACAAAGTAATATGTGTAGTTGAAGACTTAACTGTTAGGATTGGCAGGGTGTCTACCGATAATGAAAATTAATGAAAGTAACGAATTTACAAGTCGGTAACGAAAGTAACTGAGAAGTAACTAATTTTGCTATGTGAGCTACAGTAGGTAACAAATTTTTCGTTTTGTCAGCTCTGCTTAATATCTTTGATTATCCGTCAATTTGGTTCTAAACTCGACTCAATTTTCCCTTGCCATAACGTGACAGATGGAGAGTAATGTGCAGTGATTAATGAGTTGAGTGGAGGGGATGGGGTAGGTCGTTTGCAAGTCAATAAAATACCCACTAGTAGCCTTGAATGAGTGACATAATGTGTTGCGATACCTCCACCACACTTATTGCTCAACCCTTATGTGCGCAGAATTTCCGTTCAGATATTGCTGTGGAAATGAAAACACTTTGCTGTTTGTTAATTTGCTACTCTGCCATTATGTTTTGAATAGTGCCAATGAAATCACGATTGAAGGAACAAATAACGCAGACTCCACCAATCACAATTTGCTGTTTGTTGGCAGCATTACTGTAGTAATTACATCCAATACAAAGAAAGAAAAAAAGAGAGAAAAGAATCCATTGTTTCTTATTGTATCCTCAACAGGTATAAATTACTCAAAATCCAAGTAGTTGCGGCTTAAACATTGCTAAATTTATTGATTTATATTATGCCATGACGTTTTCTTTACTCCCTATCCTTTACAAAATAAATTGTAAATAGACAAGAACACGTGGTGGAAGTTAAATTGGCCTAGGAGCCTCTATATTTTGCTACTTAGTTGAGCCGTACATATGTATTATTTGTATAACCTAATTTCTCATGCTGCTTCATAACATTACTATGATTTGTTTCACAGGAATGCTAATGCTAACGCTAACAATTTCACAGGAATGCTAATGCTAACGCTAACAATTGCCATTACTGAGCTGCTTTGTAGAGTAACTTAGCTGTGCATTGATGACGAGTGTTATTCCTGTGCAGGCCTCTCTATAATGAAACAAAAATGGCAAGTGTTAATCAGTTCTAAATAAATCTGACCCTAAGCATTGGCTTTAAGTCCTCCATACAGGCCCATGGGGAGGCTAAGAAAGAAGCAAAGCCATAGGCTGTTTCAGCCAACTTTCGTGCACTTCGCTAGCCAATAGCAAATCTGGCGTGGACAGAAACAGCATTGTGGAGTGATATTTAATTTTTTTTTTTGGTGTAAATTAGGGTGAAGTTTTAAGAAATTTTATTGCACTTTTGTGCACATATAGCATTTTGAAATCCTGTAACTACCGATTTCAATTAGAGTAAACTTCTTGGAGAATCACAAATAAATATATATGTTTTTTAATAAACAGTGTCTTTTCGCACTAATTCTTTGCAACATGCTCGTAACTCCTATGTTGAATAGCATCATTTGAATGACGTATATCGTGGCAATTGTACTGTGCTTAGCAATATAGCTGTGTGTTACTAATGAAACGTTGCCTTGTATGTTGGTAAATATTTGATAATATTATCAGTGCTCTGGTGCAGTGCATTATAAACATTTATAATTTTAAGTTTTGTTGTGTGACACTAATTGTTTGGAATTTGTTTGGATTTGCAGTTTTACAGGCGTGTAGGTACAAACATGGCTTGGTTTATAGGATTTTGTATGGAGTAAAGGAATTATTTGGTTTCGGTGCATAATATTTTTTAAATGTGGTTACTTTGGTGCTTTTGATAGGTAGCACAACGATGCCGAGAAAAAACACATTTCAGGCCACGTGGTTAGAAGTGGAGGAATTCAAGTTTTGGCTGATACCAGTGGAAGGAAACAATCATCATGCATATTTTTGTGCAAGAAGGAGTTTGATATTTCAAAATCCGGAATCTACAATGTCCTTCTGCATGCTAAAGGAAAGAAGCACTTGTGCTTAGCCCAGGCCATTATATCAGGTGCACAAACTAAGTTACATTCAGTGTGGTGCCGTGCTCCAAAGAAAGTAAACCTACAAGCTGTAATAATTAATTGTAACATTGATTCATGGATTTATCAAACTCAACATGCAGAAACGTGTGCATCTACCTTTCTGGCAACTTCTTGAGTGAATGTAAAGCAAAATTCACGTACATCTACAGCACTTCAGGTACTAATCTAATAAATTATCTTAACACCAACTCTGTAACGCAGGCATAGATTTTATGGTCATCTCACACTGTAATGTCAAGTATGTTATTGCATGCTGCTGCTACTGCAGTTGATTGTTCTCGATAATGTTCCCAGACAGTAATATTGTGCAAAGAATGAAGCTGCAAAACGACAAAGTAGCATACAGTGTACATAGGTCTAGGGCCACACTTTCAGGAGATGTATAAAGCGGAGTCCTTTCTTTGCCCTCTCAGTTGATGAAAGCTTAAATGATTTGCCACGGAAGCAGCACATGGACATTAATATCAACTGTTGGGATGCTGATGTCCAACTTGTGCAAAAGTATTTGAATTCATTATTTTTACAAACTTCAACAGCCTCAAAATTTTGGAGTAGTTGTTAAAATACCTTTTACTGGAGAGACTCATTAATTTGGCAACAGATGGCCCCAATGGAATTTGATGCTCCTATGGGATCTAAGAAGTCATATGAAAAGCGCTCCTGACTTCAGAGAAGGAAATAGTTGGACACTTGCTCACTCCATATAATTAATAGATCCTTTAAAACCGCATTAAAAATACAATTTGGGAAATTCATGAATTTCTAACCTGTTTGTATAAGCTCTTCAAGAATACTCCAAGTCGACGGACATTATACATTAATTGGACAGGGTCAGATATATTCCCCAGAAAATTCTGTCCTATCAGGTGGACAGAGAATTCTAAGGTTATACAAAGATGCTTGGAGATGTTGCTACACCTCAAGAAATTTATTGAAATATATTCACACTGCTTTACAGTAGTGAAAGATGTGCTAAAAGGTCCCCTTCTTCTGGCCAAACTGCATTTCATTATAATGATTGCCACTGAGTTAGAAGAACTTCTTACAAATTTTCAGGTAAACAGGTCACTTCTCCCATTTTTGTATGATGAAGTATTTTTATTAATGAAAGATCTTGTAGGGTGGATTGTGAAGAGGGGCATTGTTGAAGCAGTGTCATGTGCAAAGGCACCTTGTGAAATAGTTTTTCAGTCTAAGGGCATAAAAAAATTGAGGATATTGATATTAGATTTGGTGAAAGCTCCTGCCAGAAACAGCTTAAAAAATAAGATTTGCTGTGCCTCAAAGAAGCGTTTAAGAATTTTATTGTTAATATGCTGACGAGCCTTCTTCAAAAAGTCCTTTGAAGAAAACATTTGTCTTAGGTGCACCTTGTCTGTCACCTATTGTATTGCTGTCAACTACTAAGGGAAAACACTGTTTTCAGTTGATTGAACACAATCAGATATCCCCTGCCGAAGGTGATATCATGCGTGACTTAAAACCTTCTGCAAGAGTGATATGGAGAAGAATAAAGATGCTCTGCAAAGTTTCAACTGGAAGAAGGAGAGATTGGATGCTCTACTTAATGAACTTATTTTGAAAAATCCAGTGCGCTACAGTAAGCAGTTCCACAACTTCATTAAAATGCTCCTGGTATGTTTCCATGGAAATGCTGCTGTGGAAAGGAGTTTCTCTTATAACAAGAACTTTGTGGTGGAGAATCTACAAGAAAAATCTTTTTGATAGTCCAGAGATCCCTTCATGATGCTGTTGGATCACTTCCAAGTAAGTTTCAGCTGTTCATTTTAAATGAAATAGAAAGTAGCCAGTTCATTTTTATTCACTCTTTCTCAATGCAAAAGCTAACAAAGTAATTCAAGTGAGATCTGAAACTTACTGGATGATGTACATACATCTATTTTAGGCCTCAAGTTAGTCGATAGGACATTGACTTTGTATGGGCATGCAAGGGATGTAGTTTAAGCAAAGCAATTAAATATATATGATTCACTGATTATAGGGAAATGCCTTATAAATACAGCAGCTGAAACTGTGCCTCTTTTAGGTTAGTGTCTCATTTTAGTTGTGCCTCACATTTTCTGCAGTATGTGTGGGCCTAACATTAAACAGTTGCATTGAATGGAGTTTGATAGTTCATTGACAGCTAGATCATTTGGATTCGATTAAACATTTGGAGCAGCTATTGTTTCGCTGTGGGGGAAAAATAAATAAAAAGTTGTAGTCAATCTTTAAAACATGTAGTCTGTAAGTGGGTGGTGCCACTGAACTTTTGCTGCATTTCTCATATTAAATTCTTTTGATTACACCCATACATCTTATTTCAGCTCCTCGTACTCTCCATCAATGGAATTCTTCCAGTTCATTGGTCATTCTTTACACATGCCAAGGGCAAATAAATATACACATGCATGGGATATTTTTCAAGTTTGAACAAACTATGCATCTGTGCAGTAAAATAACACTTACCAGCACATCATGGAAATGCATATTGCACGTTGTAATACATGTGATTTATGGTGTGAGTGAGATATACTGATACATTTTCAGGTTGTGTAAACATTTTCTCTATTGACAGCATGAGGGCATACGCTGCAGTGACTGAAGGTAACTAAAAAGTAATTAATTTTCATTTGTCATATTCAGTAGACACCCTGATTGGGGATTTGTGAATTGGCAAGTTGAACGTTTGGGGGTAGGTAGAGGTAAGAGAAAATGAGGGTGGTCGAGAGACACTAAGGGCAAAGCTGTAAACAATGTTGCCAACTCGGAAACATTTATTCCGTTAAACTGAAGTTTAAAATCCGCTAAATGCCTATTATTAATGTTTGCCCCCTTAAAAGTGAAATTTCAATGTACTGGTAACTTACAAAGAATTTTTTCAACATAGTATATTTATAATTATTATTATTATTATTATTATTATTGTTATTATTATTAAACATTTAGATTCCACTCACGATATTAATGTAGTTCAAGCCACAGCGTTTAATTTTCCTCCTCATCCTGCATTAGAGTGTCTTCTGTGTCCACTGCTGAAGTACTGGGGCCGGCTGGAGAAATGTCTGTGGCATATGCTCTCATGGTGCTGATTTCTCGGAGAACATCCTCTGGTAGCTTGTAATCATGGCAGCACTTGTCCAGACGATTAGGCCAGCTCTTGTTGTAATTATGGCGTTCACCATAACAGTAGTTAGTCTGTTGCGCAATGATGTTTTTATCAAGTTTAACTTGCCAAATGCCCTTTCCACGTCTGCATTAGGCCAGGGTAAAACTAGAAGCATTATAGTCAGATCCAAAAGCTCTTGGCAAGGATTTAAGCCGCTAGCATCCTTATACGAGCTAACTTCATTCCAGAACACTGCAGTATTATGCATTTCTTTCCACTGCACTGTAGTGAGCTTCGACTACTGAAATCAATTTTGGTTACTGTACTGTCGTACAAACCCATTTCCTTGGCCAAGGATACTATCGGTTCTTTTATCACTCGGAGCAATTAAGGACACGTTTTGCAACACCTTCACATTTTGGGGCAATCAGCGTTGCAGCTCAGAAGCAAGGGAAACAAGAAAATGTTCACATCTTTTCCTTATGACATTCTCAACCTTGGATGAAATTTTGTTGGTGTTCATATCTTGCAGCAAGACTTCGACTTCATGACCTAAGTATATTCTTGGCTACTTATGTTTACGAACATCAGCTGATATTAGATCATCTCTGTACCCTGGTACAACAATTCTCCTAACCAGCCCACTCATTTGTAAAACAGCATCATTTAGAAGCCGTGATTGGTCTGCAGAATTCGACTGAAATGCCTTATTTACCAGCTGACATTCTTCCAAATAAGGTTTCAGAAAAGTAAGGTAAATTTTGTTTACGTCATCTCTGTACATATTGTAGAGAAGTTGAGCAGTATAACACTTCCCATCAAGTGCTGCTATTTCAAAGTGCGTTTTTAGTTCAAGCCACTGAGACAGAACGCAAGAGACAGCCTCTAAAATAGACATCCAACATGTGTTGTACTTCTGAACTATTTTAAGTGGATTAGCTCCGTCATTTATTGCATTGTGTAACTTTCTGTAAGCAATTTGATGAGACAGAGACTTGGAAAACCAAGAATACGTTTCCGACAACATGAACTCAAAATTTCGGGGCAGAGATTCAGCTGCCGCAGAGTATACTGCCAGCTGCACGGAATGACAGACACAAGGAATTATGACAAGATGAGGAACTTCTCTTTTCAAATTCTGATACACACCATTATTGATGCCTACCATAACTGCTGAATTGTCAGTGCCCAAACCGTGCATTAAAAGAATGTTCAAACCATACTCATTAAACAAAGATTTCAAACCACTGGTTATTGCCACTGTGTTGCCTTCTTCTAACACTGCCATTCCCAAGAATGTAGAAACAATGTGACTTTGGCCTTCAGAAAAGTATACCACACACGCAGCTAACAATTTGCTGAAATGTCTGTAGATTCGTCTAAAAGTACAATGAAATATCCGTCTCCTGTCTTTTTTCAGACTGACCTTGAAGTGTGGATAAAGAATGTTTTTAATCACACCACTACACTTCTGTGCAAACGCATCTGAGGGAATGGTCAGCACCCTTAAAACACCTTTTTGAGAGACTGCAGAGGTGATCCACAGATCTTATTGCGCAATGGTTAGCCGCAAATAAGCTTAATGCCGCTTCAGCAATAGAAACTTCTTTGGTATGCCTTACTACGTGAGAGTCCAATTTTAACTGTCCCTGTCAAGAAAATGGTGCTTCAGCTTTTACATGCTTTTTGAATGATTCAATAAATCCGACAGATGCGAGTTTAAATTGCACTGACAAAATCAATAACGCACACTAGCAGGTTCGGCGGGAATCTCAACAAGTCAGTCTTTCAATTGTTTGTTGCTAAAGCACTCTTTTCTAAACTTTTGGGTGTATTTTTTGTCCTTTTGTTTAGACATTTTGATGCAACTAATAAAGAAAACCACTGATTACACCACGGCCAACTGCACCATAGAGATAAACAGCTTAACACGAATCACTGTATCGACACGACAGCTAAACTTTGGTCAAAGATAACTTTAAATGTATTACTAAAAGCCAAGAATTAAGAATGATTGTTCTGTTGATGCAGGGGAAACAGTATACCGAAATCTGTTTATTAAACATCACCCATGTGCAATAAACACATAATGATATGGAAGCGGGGAGGATGTTGAGTTGCATTCTCATGAAGCAGGGGAAGATGCTGAATTGCATTCTCATAACTTACTTGTAAGAGGTAATTGGAGAATGAAACCAAAGCAGCACTGATTCATTTATTATATTCTGGCCTTACGGACTAATATAAGTTGTCAGAGGTGTCTCAGTTGGAGAGGATATATGAAACAGTGGTTCAAGCAAAAATGATAAATGTAGTGGAAATATAGGGGGTTGTAGAATTAGGTAATAAAATAGATCATATCTACAGAATGTTCTGCAAAGACTTACTGGGATTAGCTAGGTCAGCACCAAGAAAATTAGCAATGATGGGATCAGGAAGAGTATGGAGGAAAAGCTTTGTCCTTGTTATAGATGCTTACAAATTGAAGATGAGGACTTACTAAAGATAATCAGCAAAGGGCAGCTTCAAATATTAATAGGTATGGATAGTAATAGGAAGAGCTATGGAGGGGATAGGTGATATATGGCAAATGGAGGGAAAAAAATTAAGCAAGAATTTGGAAGGTAGGTAGAAACGAGAGAGAGAGAGAGAGTCCAGAAAGTAAAAAAGTCCTTAAGATTATATACAACAGTAGAGAGAGAATGGGGAGAATAGGTTATTTGGCATTTGTAACAGACAGGAAAGTGAAGGATTAGTATGGATTAGAACAGAGACAAACGGAGACACTATTCCTAAAAGTGAGGTAGAGAACTGTGATTATATGTTATATGTAAAATATAGGAAAGTACAGTACACTGTTTGGCAGAATGTGAAGAGTTTAAAAAAATGGAGACAAGAAATTTGGATCTCAAAATGGGACAAAATGAATTAGCAAAATGTCATAAAAATGTTGACGGTAAAGGGAAAGAAGATATGTAAGGTCATGGGGAAAGTGTCTAAGGATAGTGAAGAAATTGGGGAAAGGAATAAATAAAATAAGTCTGTATATTTTGTCCTGGCTTCTGGTTGCCTAAACCAAGATGTATATTCTAAATGAATTATTTATTAATTAAAGCTTATTACATCGTTTCCATCCATAATTGTACAGCTGTGTTTTTAGCCTAATTAACTAAATTAAAATAATAAAATAAACGTGAGTATATAAATTAAGATAATTCTAATAATGTTTCCCACTACCACTATTGCTACTGGAAGCCAGCAGCTCTTCCAAATGGTTGACATCTGACATCTACTTCACTTTATTTTTAACCTAATTTAAACTTCTCACTACTGGTTACCTGTATCCCTCATAACCTAAGTGTGCATTTTATAAATTTATTTAATTGTTTACTTCACCTTTAGGTAATATGCTCTAAATCTTTTCATTTTAATTGTTGCTATTTAATTATTTATTGGTCCTTATTTAGGCAATTTTTCATTCCTTTTATTTTTACTCTTAAACTTATTTAGCTGAATTCTTCATTTCTATTGTTTCTACTCAGCTGTTTATTTTATTTCAGTTTAAACATCATCAAATTCCCACATTAAAGATTAACCTATCATTATTTTCTTTAAATAAGCTTGTGATTATTTAACCATGTTGTTAACCTTAATGTTCTTTTATAATTAGTATAACTACTTCTCTAATAGATCCATTACTAAATTTCTAACATTCTTTAGTAAATATTCCTCACTTTCACCCTTAAATTCATAAATATTTCTTTGTAACATTATTGATAAATTTTTTTATTTAAATCCTGTATTAAAATTGTATTACTTATTGAGTCTAAAATCCAACCTAATTTTATTGTTTATTACTCTATATTTTTAACCTTTATCTTTAATCACTATGTATTTAAACATACATTAATCACTTATCTCATCTATTTATTTACTTTAACTATTCTACTCACACAATTGGGTACTTTTTCCCATCCTTCCTTACTTCACTTCACTTCACTTCTCTTTCACTCACCTGCTCCTTCCCAGGTCCAGTAATTGGATCCATCCTCTCCCCCCAATTCTGTCTCTCAGCTCCTCCTCCTCTCCTGCTGTTGGAAACTATTCCCTTTACTCCAGCTCTGCTACCCCCTCCTCCTCTACTATCCATCTGGTCCCTCCTCTCCCCGACTCCTGGCATTCTGCTCTGCCCCCCTTAGCTCTGTTACCCCCTCCTCCTCCTCCCAGCTTTCCATATCCTCATCTGGTTTCTTCTCTCTTTTCTTCTTCCCCTCAACTTTATTAGCTTCTTCTTGTTCTGCATTGTTCCTCCATTCTTTTCATATAGTATATATGTTTCATTGTCCCTTGTCACTGGTTTTATCGTCCTCTCCCCCACTCTCTTCCCATAGTCATCTAAAGTTACATATCGTCTTCTCTTGTAATTTGTTTCTTAATTATTATCTAGTTCACTATTAGTATCTTCTCCCTCTTCTTTGGTCTGTGTGTATTATTAACTTGTTCTGCTGTCCCCATCATTGTAACATTTTTTTCTGTTCTTCTAATTTCTGTTTGTGCTGGAGTTATATTTTATATTGGTTCTTCTCTAACCGCTTTTTCTTCCCATGGTAGTCTGCTGATTTTATTTGCTAAGTTATCTGAGTGTTTATATAATATATGGTTTGTGATAATAAATCCAAATTGGTGTCCTTATGGAACTCTTCTTTTTCATCTGCTCGATTGTTGTTTTCTTTTTGGGCATTCAAAAAGCATATGCTCTGGTGTTCTGGGTGCTTGACATGTTGTTTTAAGACTTTTTAATTTTGTCCCAATGTGTTTTATATGGTTCATGCCCATTCAGGCAGTGTATTAAACCTTTTGTAGGTTGTATGTGTTTAAGGCTTAGTATTCCTACAGTATTAAAAAAAATGTCAGATTATTCTCCTTCCAACTTCTATATTGTATTTAGTCTGACAATCGTGCATTAAAGTATTCTTAATATCCCTTAAATTTAAACATCTTCCTATTATTTCTTCCAATTTTTCCTTTTGTAAAGCAATAAGTTACTCCTCTTAATTTAATTTGGTAATCAGTTGGTGGTGTTCCTGGCAAACTAATGCCATACTCAGGATTGTATTAGAGGCACCCATATACCTTAATAATATCTATTTTCCTTTGAGATCTTAAGAGTGTTTTAATTTGTATGTTATCCTTTTAGCCCATACCCTTGCATCACATGATGTAACTGATAAAAATGTACAGTTATGATATATTGTAATTGAATTTAAAGGTATGCTGTATTTGGGTCGTGCTATCCTGGCTAAGGTCACATTATTGTTTCAACTTGGTTCCTAATGCGTGTTTCCTAAAGTTTACTCTAAGATATTTTGTTTCTTATGGCATATTATATTTGCATTTTTGTATCTAATTATAGGATCTCTTATAGCTTTCCTTTTAGGAACATAAAACTGAATTTACTAGGTGCTATTTCCAATTTTGATTGTTTGCACCATACTTCTAGTTTTACACTTTGTTTGAGCATTCTTCAGTTTCTTTCCTACTTTGTCCATTTACCATAGAGCATTCGTTTTGTGGCTTGGTCTGAATTGTGTGTGTGTGCATTCTCTAGCCATTGTCTACTACATTACGGTTTTCCACTCCAAAACTCCTGCGTTAATAGTAACATGCACTATAATGAGCTAACCTTGTTATAAGAAGTGATGAAAGTGTTATCCATCTGTGATCTGGGCTGAGCCATGAAATGAATGCCTGCATAAATAGATCATCAGCAAATGCAATGGTTTTAGTTATGTCTTGTTCATGTTGCAAGTCATCCAATGTTTCCAGAACAAACTCCCAGAAATCGGTCCAAGGACCGAGCCCTGAGGACATTTTTTGCTAATTTTTCAGTAAATTGTATCTTTAATATCTTTCATGTACGCTCTTCTGTCTTTACAATAATCCTTCAAAATTTCATATAAACATCTAGGGTAGTTTTTACTTTGTAGCCTTTAAAAGAATGCACACCACCAGAGGTTATCAAATGCTCCAGAAATATCCACTAGAATGTTGACATATTTTGGGTTTGATTCTTCTATTATAAGTTCGTTGATTGCATCCTCTGTTGATCTACCTTTCTGAAAGCCATATTGTCTATTGTTCATCCCAATCATTACTCTAAATTCCCTTATTCTTTTACAAACTAATGATCCAAGTATTTTCCCATGTTAAGCAAATTGGTGTGTAAGATTTTGGTTACAATTCTTCTTTATCCACGATTTTTCTAAATAATATTACATTGGCTCCTTCCAATAATGGGGAAATCTTCCTTGCCATAAGCAGTCATTAAGTAATTTGTGCTGGTATGGTGTTACTTCTTTTTCTAGGCATATAAGAACTTCATTAGCTATTCCATCTTGTCCAACTGCCTTTTTCTCTTTTAGGTTCTTAATTACCAGTCTTATTTTGGTAATATCCAAACGGCAAATGACCCTTGTGTTATTGTGTTGCTCTCTCATTTTGTTTATTTTGTTAATATGTGCATCCCCATCTTGTTCAGTGTTATCACTAGATAGTAATTTATATAGCAGCAAATTTACAGATTCTTTCTAATTCTTGGTCTATTCTCCATTTGCTTTGTTAAGTGTAAATAATAATTCCAGTTTTTTAATTTTATCCATAATTAATATATATGACATATCCCAAACATTGTTGCTTAGTTTGTCCTCCATAAATTTTCCCCGTGAGTTTCTCCTTGTCTCTTCTAATAATTCCTTATATCTTTGTTTAGCTCCTCTATAGTTTAGTAAATAAATGTCACATTCCTCCACTGCTATTGTTTTTTGATGTCTTCATTTACTAACTTTTCTTCTTGAGTTTTGTAATGTATCTTTCCAAATTTTGTCTTTATAATTACACTGTGTTTTTTACAGTATAGCTTTTGCTCTAACATCTTTCACACTGTTACTAAATTACATATGTCCTTGTCATTGTTGGTGCCTAAATAGTAAACTTTCAGGTTATTAAATTCATTTTATTACAGGTTGCTTGTTTAAAGTGTGTACTTGATTTCCTCTATTTATGTTTGTAGTGTTATCATAGCTTCAGTACCGAAGTATAGGGGTGGCGTGCACCATGTTGGAGTAAATTGCTTCGGAAGTAACGTTTACTAAAGAAGTCCCCACTACGGAAGTAGGTTACTACGGGAGCAATTTACTCCGAAAGTAACGTTGGAGAGCTCAATTACAATTTACTCTTTTAGTTACAGCTACAGAAGTAAGACCTCATTACTCCCGAAGGTATTGTTTTGTTTGCGCGATTTACTTGATGTGATCATGAATAAGGTTATGCGCGATAGGAAAAGGGGAGAAACATCAGCGAAAGAGATAAATGTTTATTGGTAGAAATAAAGAAAATCTGTTTAAACAATATGAGTGTAAAAAAACGTGCGATAACCTGCATTACGTTGTACTTCAAAGCCAGTGAGATTCCGCCAACACTCGCAACGTGCGTTCCTAATTACTTTTTATTTTAGGTTTATTAGTTTTTTACGTTTCTGATTTACGGGAGGTTATGTTAGGGTTAGTTTTTTTATTATTATTATTATAGCTTAGGTTCCTGATTCACAGAGGTAACTTTTATTAACTTTTTCAATGAAGACCCAAGTAATGCAAAAAAAACCCAAAACGTGTTATAAATATGCTGGAAAGTCGTAATGACGAGTTTATTCTAGCGACGGAAACGTACTGAAGAGCAGCTTAGAATTCTAGAAACAATGTTTCTAATATTCATTTTGCATCGCAGATCACTTGTGTGTTGATAGAGAAATACTCTTTCTGATTTCAGAAAAGTTCATCATATTTACGGATGGGTACAAAATAGTAACATGCGTACAGTCAATTCCACACACAATGTGTGGGAAATATGTGAAAGTGAAGAATTGCCTTTTATTTTCTTAACACTCGTGTATATTTATATGTGTAGGTACCTTGCTCTTAACCTCAAAAGCGCTCTAACAACGCAGTGAAATACATGGCCAACAGACGCGTGGTGAACGTTTATTTATAAGATCGCCTGTAATACCGGCATTGCGATGAACTTTACTTAAGGTGACATGAAAATGGTGGTAAACTAAAGGTATAATTGGCATGCACTTAACGTAATAGGAATCACTCTTGATTCATAGGTCTTTTATTACTTCGGGCTAGTACCGATTGGTTCTAAAGGCTGGTTCACAACCACCCGGTAACGGTAACCAGAACGGAAACGAGAATGGGAAGCAAGAAATTTTGATTCACAACAGCCCGGTAACGAGAACGGGAATGCATATCAATCACAAAGTGAAAGTCGATTTTGCGCATTAGGATTTCATTTGTTTTTAACTGACCAATGACATTTTTTCACCTACTTCCAATTTAGCCAAGTCAACATCAAAATTTGATAGAGTAAACATTATCTAAATGCATATTCATTACATTTCCGATCCCTCTACTTATGCCAAACTTTTATTCCTTTATTTAATGGCATACATTAAAATTGTTTATTCTTTTTTCATTTCCACCGGTTTTAGCTGTTCTTTGTAGCTTTTGCCATTGTTTTTTTTAGGTAATAGTCAGTTTTGAGTTGCACATAAACTACAAATGATCCCTTCACCAGAGGAACCAACGTTGATTAGATTTGCGGGTGTTGGGATGAGGTTAGGAAGCACATTTACTACTAATTCCTTCCAGTTTCATGTTTCCAGCTTGAGATTATAGAGAGCACTAGTGGCTGCTTCATGTCACGGCTGCTTAGAATAACCTCTAGAGTGAAGAGTCTAATATGCACAATAGGGATCTAATATGCCGTGCCCAAGAACGAGAAAGTTAAAAGCATAGGGGTGATGGTGGTATTGGCTAAGTGGAAACAGAGGGCACTAACTCCCCACATGAGCACGGTATGTCACTAGTTGTACTTTTGCGGGAAAGGCAAATTTTCTGATTGGCTGTTTCAAGTTTCGAAGTTCGTAACGAACTAAATGGCAGGCACGAAGAAAGGGACCATGTTGGATTTTTAAAGCTGGAAGTTTTCGTCCGAAGTTTTTTCACCAGGAACAAAGCCGAGACGGTAATCATACATTTACGCTATTTCTGATTGAATGTATATTTGTTGTAATATTGGTATTTTCTATTAACTTCAGTGATATTCGTAGAATGAGGTAGAAAACTGATAGGTTATTGTGTGTTGCAACATTTTTATATAACGAATTAGTTTTCAGATACATTCAGCCGTCCAGACAGAGGGGATACGCCTATGATTTACATTCCTTCCAGTGTTGTGGTTCGAGTCTCGAATGGTGACATAGAATCTGAAGGTATGTTATTAAGTTTCCAGCATGAGAGTGCTGGATGAAAGGTTAAGTTTTTAAGAGCTTAGTGTTGCTGAATTTTATATTGTCCTGATTTACGTTTCAGATATTGTGAGTCATCCAGACAGTGGAATATACGATTAATTTTCGTGTTTGCACTTCATAATTGATGGGTGGAGATCACAGCCAAAAGTAGGTAAGGTATAATCAACCTTTAATGCAAATTAATTAGCATGTTACTGTGCTAATATTCAAACACATAGATGCAGATCATGCGAGTGACACTCTTATATAATTAAAAAATGTAGGATTATTGGTGGACTGACACACTAACTGTCAAGGATAGCATGCCAATGATACTATAATTCTTTTAAGACAGTACCCAAATGAAATTTTCTAATACAGAAGGAAGAAAGATATTTGATATCATTCACATATATTTCAGTAATTCACCCTCTTTTGGGCATTTTTATCTAACTGCCACTATGTCCTTTTTTGAACTGGACATGGTGTATGAAAATAGAAATTCTGGTAGCTTTTTTGACAATTAATGTCCTTGTAATCTGTTATTACAGATGCTCAAAAGCATTTGTTTCCAAGAATAACTGAAGTGTTTGTTTTGAGTGAAATTAGCAGCTTCAGTATATGTTCTGAGGCTTTGAAATTCCAAAGTGGTTTCAATCTTTCGTGTCTATTTTCTACCATTTAAACTTTGTAGCAATTTTGATGATTCAAAATCCTTCCCTTAAAGATACATTGTGCAGTAGTAATTAAGTTGCAGGATATTATAAGAAATGTATAGGCATTTAAATGATCGTGTTGTTTTTGTGCAAAAATCAAAGGTTTTGAAGTAATGGGCATTTAATATTTTTTAAATGTATTGAAGCCTTTTAAGTTAACACACATGATAAACATGAAGTTGATCACGATATATGATGAATCATTTGTAGAATACTTATGAAAATAGCTTACTGTGAGTAGAGAAAGTCTTAGATGGCAGAGCAGTGGTATGGCAAGTTAAAGAATCCCAGGCATGGCATTGAATTTTTTGTCTGATTGTATATACTCATCCACAATTGTGTATATGCAAACAACCCATGGCTCTTTTCAGTGAAGGTTCCATGAATCTTTTCAATGAATTGGATCTTCTGAATGATCCTTTGATCTGTTATTTATAGTGAACATTTTAACATACTGAGTATTTTAAACACTTTTCATATACAGCACATTGCATCCGAGGTACTATGGGAGGTTAGGTTTTTTTTTATATAAGCTTAGGTTTCTGAATTTATGGAAGGTTAGCATTAGGTTTGTTTATTTATTTATATTTATATATATATGTATATATATATAAGCTTAGTTTTCTGGATTCACAGAAGGTTAGTAATTTTTTTAATGAAAATTGTTTAAAATTTCACTATAAATAACAGTTCGAAGGATCCTTCAGAAGATCTGATTCATTGAATCTTCAATGAAAAGATCCATGGATCCTTTGCATATACTGAATTTTATTTTGTTCAAGTAACACAAAGTGGTGGTGGTTTTACAATAGAAAGTGTTATTTCCTTCTCATTTAGCACTTTATCAACCAAACTTTTTTGCCACTTTTTAACGGTTTCCCAGTTCTGTGTTAAAACAGCTTATTCGCACTACGCACTTCTTCCTTTGTCATGGCAACTCAAACACTAACTGATAAAATCGAAGATTTGACCTGAGCTGAGCATATGAGTGCTAGTGTATTATGAATGTCTGTTTGCTTATCATATTTCCTGTGTTATGCAAAGAGTTTTATTTGATACTCAGATAGCACCGCTGCGAATTCATTGCTGCATTTCTCATATAGGCAAGAGAATAGCAGTCATCCATACAGTTGGTAATTAACAAAAAGATACTCTTTGATTGTTAATGCAATAGCAGGTAGAATTAAGAAAATCATATTTTGTAATCTCTTAACAGTTACTATATATCCATAACCTTTAACAATGAGTTCTTATGATAATCACAATAAAATGTGTAGTTCTATACCTTTCCTACTCCAATGTTTCATGACACAATACGTTTAAGGAATTATTTACATTGGCATAAGCGTAGTGCTTAGTTTCAAGACAAGAGGAAGCATATGCTTTGTTTACATCAGAGAGAACTCTGGTTTACAGTGGATAGTGTGTAATATAATCACAAGGTGTTTGTAACCGCAAATTTTTCCTTAATGTAAGCAATTTCTCTTTTCAGAAACGTACTTTTAAGGGTAGTTTAAACATGTGTGTTCTATTTAATTCTAGGATATACACAATGGAAAGTTGTTGTGGCTATTTGTGTCCAGTGATGGTGCTTCAAGTCAGAGCATAGAGAGTGACAATGACATTAATAGTGTTAAATGGTGTGGTGAAACTGGCTAATGACATTTATTGCACTTCTAATAGCAATTTAGTGAATGGCAAACAATAGCTACACTATTGCATATAATGTGTGCAGAAGTTTCTTTGTAGGAAATGGATTTAAGTTATGTCAAATTGTATTGTGCTATCTAGAGTAGAATAAAATAACAAGTGTCAAACATGTGTTATTCTTCCAATTTTCCTGTCAAATTCCACATCCTACTGTTGGTTGGAAGTTCAAACAAACCATGGAGGCAGTTTAAGTGCAAAAGATTTTACTATGAAGCATGCAGAAGAAATTATTGCAAGGTGCTGGATCTCATTCACTCTCAAAAATTTAAATGTGACCATTATGTATTATGACATAGAAACATTCAGAAACCACTATTAACCCCAATAATATTATATAAAAAGCAATGTATGTGCCGACTATTGGATAATTTAATAAGTTACACAGGAATAAACAGTTGTGTTTTTCATACTAGCCTAGCTGTGAGGTGTTCAACTGATCATAGTTGTGTTCTAATATTCTATTGCTACAGATGACAGTGACAAGTTATTTTATGTGAGCTTTAATCGACTCCTTTAAAAAGAAATATGAATAACTCAAAGTGCAATCACAATTATTGAAGCTCACGTAATTAACTTTGTACGTCGTCAGTAGCGATACAGTATTGGAACATATGATCAGCTGAGCAGACAGCTAGGCAGGTATGAAAAATACAGCTGTAGTAGCTACGAGTGACGTCATCATCCGAGAGCATGATTTTTCATAGTTTAGTTCCATCCCAGATCACTACTCACGCTGCGATCGCCCTCGTGTTTCCAACGTTTAACATGAGAGTTGCACTTCTAATACTTTGCTGTTCTGTGGTTAAAAGTTGGGTAACTCTTCTTTCCCGTTCCCGGGGCCCGAGAAGCTTCCCGTCGGTTGTGAACATTCCCATTTGAATACATGTATTTCAACTTTCTCGTTCTCGTTCTGGTTACCGTTCTCGTTGGTTGTGAACCAGCCTTAATTACCATGTGAAATCAAACTTGACGTAACGGGAAGGAAAAGTTTGATGCCAAACTTTTAATTTACATCGCGTTAAGTCAATTCTAAATATCTCCATCACAGTGTAAGACTGTCACATTACATTAAATTCATCGTAATGCCGGCTCAAGCTTCCGAAATATTCCGGTATGAAACACTTATAGGACACATAACAATAATTGCAATTTGGATTATAGAGCTGAATTTGTGTCCGAGTTTTGTTGAAATGTTCTCCAAGCAGGTTCAAAAGGCGTGTATAAGATTCTTTCCTAATAGCGAAATGTTCATTGAACTTTCTTTCTCTGTATAAGTATCATATAGTTATCGCATAGCACTATCGCATTTCCATTTTTGTTTTTTTTTTCCCGTCGAGATCATCAATGTAACCAAGTAATCGCTGTTTTCTTCATCGAGATCATCAACGTTATCTAAGTAACCTATGAACGCGTCAAAAATATCTTCCTCCAAATATGATACGGTATTCTAGTTCAATCGACAGGTTAGTTACTCCATCCAGGTCGCAAGAGTAAATTCTAACCTATATTTGTGCTCGATTTAATTCCGTAGTAACATACTACATGATGGTGCTCTCCGACATTTACTTCTACGGTAATTTAATCTGGGAGTATATGAAAGGAGTAAAATTCTTCGGAAGTAGTTTACTCTCGCATGGAAGTCGCCGAGTGTTGACTTGAATAGTAGTTTACTACGAAAGTAGAGTTTACTCCAGGTTGGTGCACGTCACCCTAGGAGTCAGTAATGGTCAGTTACTCTCATATTTTGTCCAATTCTCTAATTCGTAATTTTTCCCACTGCTTTCATGTTACATAATACCAGGTCAGTGCTGCATGTGGCTCCAACCCTCTTCTCAAACATTGGTGGGTAGTTGGGCTCATTGCAAATTATTAAGTTTTTTTTTCTGAAATTATTTCTTCTAATTTTCTCCTCTTTCATCTCTGTTGTTGTTAAACCACCGTTGTGACATAATGTTTGCATCACAGGTGGGCTATAATGTTAATCCTAAATTGTGCAAATCATTTTGCTGCATATGTCGTTCTTACTCTAATTTGTAAACCGGTTTTTATGTCCCTATCACAGGCACCTTAATGTAAGTGGTTCGAATATCATGATTGTTAAGGCAAAATGAAATGGACTGGTCATCCATTCAAAGCTGAACATTATGAGTTCGAATTCCAGTGACTGCACTTTAATGTGCCTGTGGTAAAGGATGGGGAGGGTCCACGTAAAATAACCAGTGTGATGGCATGCATGGGTGATAACTATGCTTGACTGCAGTTGCATGGGTTTTGCTTTTTGTACCAAAAAAAAAACCCTACAATATTATTGATGTTTATAAATATATTTATGGTATAAAATAGCTACAAATACATGCATTTTATTGTTAAAGGCCAGTATAAAATGAAAATAAATATAAAAAAAATTCAAAAATTTAAAAATAAATTTTTAATATGCACTTTGCATGTCTGCAAAGCAGCTCATTTAAGGGTTAAAATATAAGTGACTTATCTGCTGAATGTGTTCTAAATGTGGTTTGATTGGATGACTAAATTGAAAATAACTATTTGCTAATATAAAACTAACTTTTACTGTTGTAATAACTATGCAGTTTAATTAAGTGTTACTTAATTGGTAAATATTAGCTTCTTGGAGGGTTGGATGAACCATTACTGTAACTGCCATGGGATTATCTCCTGTGCATTTTGTTTGTACTTTAAAGGGCATGTATGGTATATTTCTTGAGTGCATAATATGCCCAAATTTAAATATTCTATCATTTTATATAATTCCATTATTACTAATTATTCTGAGCATTAATCTGACTGATTCTACATATTTAAATTCTGTGCAATCATCTGTTATGTCTTCTTAAAAAAAATTGGTCTTGCACAGGCATAAAAACTATGTTTTCTTCCTGTTCAAAATTCTGGTTGTCAGTTCTCTCAATAATTTAACTCTTATTAGTTGTTAATTTTGAAGTAGATTAATTTTGTAATGACGTAATAAATTACGTAAATTACTTTATCTGCCCCGCAATTGGGAGCCAACTTGTAGTAGTTTTTTTCTACTGTTGAAGTTTTACTGTTGTTGTTAGCTACACGCTTGGAAGCCAACTTGAAGATGATTTGCTGCTGTTGCATAATATATATTTACGTAAACTTGAATTGTTTTATGTAATAATAGTTGCTTTATGTAGTTTGTACCACGCTTTGGGTGTCGGTTTGAATTTGATGCTTACGTAATATTACTGTTTGAATTTGCCTCGGCTGCGTCAGTCTTACTTTAGAGTCATGTATCTTGGATAGTGCGCGGTATGACAATTATTGTAGACATCACAGAATTAAACTTTTAAATTAACTTCTTTTATTTAAATTCTTGCACATATTTATAAATCACTACACTTTTTAAAGAACTGTGAGAAACTTTTATACATTCACTTAACGCATATATCTGTTTTTACTATTCACCCGTAGAGAACACATTTTCCCATCTGTACTCTATCAAGTCTCGCCAGCAACTGAGTAACCTCAATGGTCAAAACCTTAAGCTTCAGTATTGCAAGTCTCTGATTGGCTAATTCTAGTCCAATAAAATTTCTGCATTTAACTGAAAACTTTTCTTTGCTGTTGATTGGGTAATTTAAAACTGTTACAGAATGTATGTCATCGTAGCTCTAATCATGACCAGTACATTTCAAACTCTAAACACATTATTGCCACAATTACCTCATTATTACTCATTGTTAGCGACTTAAAACTTATTATTCTCACAGTTCTTGCATTATTAGAGTATGTAATATATTCACATAACATTATTAAAAATATGTTTACATTAAAAATAAGCATATGCACTGACTGTTACATACAATTTAAATAATTGTTACATACATATTGTTTCAAGGCAGGCTGTTATTGAATTTACTTATTATAAAATAGAATTGAAATTATTCAGGTATTAAAATACTGCCTCAAATTGCCCCTTTTTAGAAATATTTAAAATTTATTCTTTTTCGTTTTGTTCTTTTAAATTTTTTAAATATTTTCTAAAAGTCTCCTGAAAGAAAGAAACATAACTTTTATTATTGCACTTCCTATCTTTCACTGTCACTTTTTCTTCTTTTTCTTTAACACTAGTTTTTCACTACACTCGTGTATAGCTGAACACTTCATATACACTTGCTTGACACTTTCCAAGGTCAATGACCTGGTATAAGATTAATGATCTGAGCGAAGTTTGCTCATTCACCATCACTTTCACTATTAAGCAGCTTATATGCTATGCATTTTACATAACATTAGACATATTTACACTTGTTACCCTTTCTTTACAATTTGTTTCCCAAACATTTTTAATGTTTCTTACAATTTCTAACTTAACAATATAAATGTAGTTGCTATTCAGTTTTTCTTACTAACAATGGATTTTTATTACTTCTCTTTCTCTAAACTTTCCTTTGTTATTTACCATTTGCTATATTTAGTAAAAAAAATATTATTTTAAATAGTACTTTACAATTTTAAATTACATTGATTTTCCTTTTATGTTCCAGATACATTATTTTGTTTTTCTCTTGTGCCATACATAACCTGCATACTTTACTTTCCTTTTCTTTTTGTTCCACAGATTGTTTACATTTATTTTCTTTCTTTTTGTTCAACACATAACTTAAATACTTTATTTTCTCTCTCTTTTTGTTTCTCAGACTTTTTACATTTATTTTCTGTTTATTTTTGTGCCACAAATACCCTACATACTTTACTTTCCCTTTCTTTTTGTTTCTCAGACTGTTTACATTTATTTTCCCTTTCTTTTTATTCCTATGCCACAGACTTTTTAGCTTTGCCCTAAGCTTATGTTGCATAGTTGTGTTTACATCTGATTTGGTACATGTATATGTGTGTCATCATTCATGTTGTGTGTTTGAGAGGCTGATGCTATAGAAAAAGCAATTGCATCTCTTGTTTTGTTAGTTAACAAAGGTGATACATTTCTCTCTGTACTTGCATTACTGACATGGATTTGGTTAGCATTTACAGAACTAGTTACACTTGTATTTACCTTTGGTACTGTTACATTTATTTGCATTTGCACTGTTTACATTTGTGCTTTCTACTTCTTCAGTTTCCTGACTAGTTTCTTGTACTTTATTTAACTCTGTTTTCAACTCTGTACTAGCTTCATAGAACTTATTATTAGTTTCCTTTCTCAGCTCTGTACTAGTTTCTGTTACTTTATTACATGTGTCTGTACTAGTTTCAGTTACTTTACTGTTTAACTCTTTACTGGTTTCAGTTACTTTACTATTTAACTCTTTACTGGTTTCAGTTAACTTATTACTTAACTCCCCTTTCATCTCACCTAACAAATTATTAGTTTCAGTTATTTTACCACTTAATTCTGTATAGCTTTTAGTTATATTATTATTCATTTCTCTTATCTCTTTTTTTAGCTCTGCAGTATTTTCATTTATTGCTTTTAGGATGCACATTACATAATAATTTTGTTGTGACAAGTTTTCTTGCTCTTTTTGGCTAGATTCTGAGGGTTTCTTTCTTTTGTTGCTCCCTGCACTAACATTTGTAAAGGTGATTGACCTTGCATACTACTGCTATCTGATTGACCTTGTGTACTACTGCTATCTCTTTCTACGTCTATATCTGAATTTTCAGATAATTGCTCTTCTATATCTAACCTATCTGTTTCCTGTAGCTCTGATTGTAAATCTACATTACAATCTGTAATGGCTGACCTAACCTCAACTACCTCCATACTTGCATTGCTTTCAGTTTCCATCTTACTTTGTATATTTACTTTTGAATTGCTTAATTTTACTTTTCCATTTCTTAATAACATGAATTTTGCTCAAAAATAACAATATATTTTCTAAACTTTACAACTATTATACTGTACAATGGAATTTTCTGACCTTTTGTTCTGGCTGTTATTAAATTTTTATACTCAGTGTTCCTGTGTAGTTTGTTGTTACAATGTTAACCATGTGCCCCTTACTCCTGAAGAATTGTTGCTATCCTTGGATTCCGTTGACAATCTTGAAATTCTGAGATGTAGTCTTGTGGTTTTGTTGATTCTGGTCGTTATTGTTTTTGTCGATCTTTTCTTCTCTGATGTCACAAATTCTTGTCTTTTGAAGCCCCTCAGTTGGTCGCCAATTTGAAGTAGATTAATTTTGTAGTGATGTAATAAATTACGTAAATTACTTTATCTGCCCCGCAATTGGGAGTCAACTTGTAGTAGTTGTATTTTTCTACTGTTGAAGTTTTACTGTTGTTGTTGTTAACTACACGCTTGGAAATCAACTTGAAGATGATTTGCTGCTGCTGTTGCGTAATATATATTTACGTAAACTTGAAGAATTGTTTTATGTAATAATAGTTGCTTTATGTAGTTTGTACCATGCTTTGGGTGTCGGTTTGAATTTGATGCTTACGTAATATTACTGTTTGAATTTGCCTTGGCTGCGTCAGTCTTACTTTAGAGTCCTGTATCTTGGATAGGGTGCGGTATGACAATTATTGTAGACATCACAGAATTAAACTTTTAAATTAACTTCTTTTATTTAAATTCTTGCACATATTTATAAATCACTACACTTTTTAAAGGAATGTGAGAAACTTTTATACATTCACTTAACGGGTATATCTGTTTTTACTATTCACCCGTAGAGAACACATTTTCCCATCTGTACTCTATCAAGTCTCGCCAGCAACTGAGTAACCTCAATGGTCAAAACCTTAAGCTTCAGTATTGCAAGTCTCTGGTTGGCTAATTCTAGTCCAATAAAATTTCTGCATTTAACTTAAAACTTTTCTTTGCTGTTGATTGGGTAATTTAAAACTGTTACAGAATGTATGTCATCGTAGCTCTAATCATGACCAGTACATTTCAAACTCTAAACACATTATTGCCACAATTACCTCATTATTACTCATTGTTAGCGACTTAAAACTTATTATTCTCACAGTTCTTGCATTATTAGAGTATGTAATGTATTCACATAACGTTATTAAAAATATGTTTACAATAAAAATAAGCATTTGCAATAACTGTTACATACAATTTAAATAATTGTTACATACATATTGTTTCAAGGCGGGCTGTTATTAAATTTACTTATAAAATAGAATTGAAATTATTCAGGTATTAAAATACTGCCTCAATTTCTGCTATTTAGGTTACCAGTGGGTGTTTGTTTTATTTTTTTACTACATATTTTTGGTATAAGTTGTTATTTAGTTGTGGTAAAAAGGTTAAGCTTTTGTTTCTACTAAAACTCTCTTCCAATTTAGGTGTTTGTTTCTTTGGTGCTGATTTTTAGTGATTCTTGAATGTTTGAATTTGGTGGCTTATAAATGGAGTATTGTGTTAAAGTTGTGCTTGTAGTTTAGTTTTTGAGTAGAGTATTCTATCATGTCTAATGTGAATGTAACAGGTCAATTCTGCTGTGACATAGTACAAAATGTTTATAAATTTTTTCAAATCAAATTTTGTCTGCTAAATACCATTTCTAAAAATGGGCTTCTGGCAAAGGAAATGTAATTGTTTCACTGTTATGGTGCAACTTCTGCATTGTGTGTCTTAATGCAGCTATTAACATCTGTTTCTCCTCTAATATAAATATATATATTTAATAGTAACATTTTGTTGAATTCATTGTATATTTGTGTCATATTTAATAGAGTGTCTTCTTTTTTTCGTAACTCTTTTCTTCTCCTCTCCTCTTCTTCGCTTATATTCTCTGCTGCATCTTTGTCTTCATTGTTCTTTCTTCCTTATCTTCCTTTCCTTTTTTATTTAAGTTTATTTTTAGCTTGGACATACTCATTTCTTCCCTTAAGTTTATTTTGCTGAGATTTTCCTTCCTTCTCATAAAAAATTTAAAAATCCACTACTCTGTTTCCAATTATTGTTTAATTCTTTGTCATCTTCTTCCTTGGTAAATAAATCATCTGTAATTAGTGCTTGATAGTCTACTTTAACTTTTCTTTTTTGTCCCATTCCTAGTTCAGATTCTATTACGCTCTGTTCCTATTTAATAATATGATACCAAATTAAAGGACTGCAGGATTTGAAGGAGGAAAGAGAGTAACAAAACCAGGAGGAAAGCTAAAGAGAGATTAAGGGCTACTCATGCTAACTGCGTGGGAACCAACCAGAAGGCAGCCCATAAGGGACAACCAGGCTATAAATGTACTTAGGGTAGACAAAATGTGAGAAATTTTATTGTAAATATGTCAAAATATTTGTTTCCTTGTCTATAAGTGCAAGTGAATGCTAGAAAATGTTGTATTGCCTCACTTATTTTAGATAATATTGAAACTGCTACTGGATTTGCAATTGCATTTGAAAGAAGGGTCATAGAATGACAAAGAGGATGGTGTTGTGCCATCTGTAATTTTGGACTATCATACCAGGTAGCTTCAAACAATATCATCTACATGTAAATCATGGATAAATATTTAATGTCTTTGAAAAACTTAACAGCACTTTATTTGTGTCGTCATGTTCAAAATAAGCACTTCTGTTTAGATAGAGCCTCAAAAACTGTTCGTAAAAAGCAAAAGCATTAAGCTAAAATATGAACTACTTTTCAAAACGTTATAAAAAAAATTCAGATGTTATAATTAGAGGTACAATATGCAGAAAAAAATTCTCAAAATATGAAGGACTTTTTCCAAAAATGTTAAATACATATTTTGATGCCAGTGCAGTAAGCATATACATTATAGACTGCATAGTTAGGAAAATGCAGCTTTAGTTTCATATGAGGGCGATGCTGAAACTTTTTAGAATGCCATGTTTATAAAAACAAATGAAATTTCTTTATATTTGACAGCTACATTCTAATGCTTTATGAGTTGATTGCCATGTAATTTGTTTGATTTGTTCTAATAGTTTTTAATTATCATTTAAAGATTTTGTGTTCACCCAAAAATGAATTTGACTGGAGAATATTTCCATGCTTTAATTTTTTACAATTTTAAATCATCATTAATGGCTAAACAATGTGAAGATTGGCTTAGAAATACATTTGACAAAGAAGCCCCATCTAAAGCAACAATTTATGATTGGTACAGCAAATTCAGAAGAGATCAGTTTTTCCTTAGAGATAATTTCTTGAAGGATGCCCAAGAGCTACTGTTACTGATGAAAATATTGCTGTGGTTTGAGCAATGCTTGATGAAGATAGACATCTTATGAATTTATTTGGGCGACATTGGGCATTGGTATGAGTCAAATCCAAACAATTATGCGTGAACAGTTAGACATGAGAAAACATTGTTGTCGATGGATTCCACATAAACTGACTCCCAATCAAAAACAACGCATTGATTGGTGCAGAAAAAAAACTGGAAAAATTCCAAGGCCACACTTCAAATTTGGTTTGCAGTATCGTTACTGGTGCTGAATTTTGGATTTATTGTTATGATCCTGAAAAGAAAAGTCAATCAGCTCAATGGATCTTTCAAACATAACCTAAGCCTACAAAAGTCCAACAAATTTGCAATGCTGGTAAGAAGATGCTTGCTATTTTTTTTCCCCCAAAATGGGCTATATTGCTACTATAGCATTAGAAGATAGACATGCCATTACTGCAGATTGGTACACAAATGTCTGTCTGCCGTAATTTTTTGAAAAAGCTCATGAAAATAATGTTACATCATGACGACGTATTGCATACAGTAAAACTAAAAGAGTATCTGGATGCCCTAAAGGTCAGCACCATGGACCCTCCACACAGCCCTGACCTATCATCTTATGATTTCTTTTTGTTCCAAAAATTAAAGATAAAATGCATGGAATCACTTTTGCATCATTAGATGAAGCAGTGGAACATTATAAAAACGGAGTTTCTGAAGTGCCTGAGGAAGAGTGGCATCATTGTTTTAAGGACTGATTTCATCGAATGCAAAAATGTATTGATGTTAAAGGGGAATATTTTAAAAAACAATAAAATCATTTAAATTTTTTAAAACTAATCCTTGTTTGATTTTTTAAAAAATGTTTGGTGTCGCTCTCTTATTAAAACAAGAAACAGATACAAAACCACAGTTATGTTCTGTACATAAAGATAATGTTTAGAGAAAGCAGAAATACTGGCAATTGTGCAAAAAAAAATTGTTTTCGTTACAGACTTCATCCTTTAAAGCCAACCTCTCTTCTCTTCCTGCTTTGACTGCCTTATCTATGGATACAACACACATTCCATCATCATCACCGCCGCCTATAAAACAGGAAGTGGATTCTAGTGTGGCAGAGTTCAGAAACTCATATCTTAATGTTTCTGATGCAGCTTCCATCTTAGTGGTGAGTGCAAAAAGCATTAATGCATGTTTTACTACTGTAAGACAAACACAATGGATAGAAGAATTGAAATGAACAGAGTAAACTTTTAAATAATTTTGTATCTCAAATTATATGGTAGAATTAAAAAGAAATGGATCTTATACTTCTGAACAGAAGGAACTAATTGGTATGTATACAAAACCATTACAGTTTTTCCAGTCACTTTGAGGTAAAAAATGAAGAAATACAGAAAATATGGCTCTAAAATGCTTGTTGTAAAGTGAAAAAAAAACAAATTTGAAATATTTCATTGGGAGAAATTATTTACTGATAAATAGCACTTCATGTAAATTTATGATCTGTTGGTGAAAGGGGTGAATTAACCTCTCGCCCATTTGTTGCTTAGCAACCCAATAGTTTGGATGTAGTTAAGGTGAGTGAATTAGCTATACTAACATCACTTATGTACACTTGACATGTTTCGGGAAACACTTTGTTCCCAACATCAGAAAGGTCCGAATGGTCCATGTTGTTGGTGTTTCTGTTGTGATTGTCTATCGTCGTGGCATCTTGTGGTGAAATGTACTTCCAGAGGGGACTTGGTGGTGGAAATCAAAATTCATTAATTGTGGGCTGTGTTTCAAAATGAAGATCTTCTCCTATATGTCTAATTCTGTTGCATATTTGGCCAGTTTGATTAGTGTAACGTTTAGTTTGATGTTCTGGTTGGTCGTCCAGAAATGGTGTGAGACTCAGATTTGTCCATTTGTTTGTATATTAAGCATCTCATATACTCCTTTAGCTTAGTTTCCAGATTTCTTTTTGTCTTGCCTATATACAGTACACCCTCACTAATTCGAAATCGGATAAAATGAAAACTCGGTTAACCCATAGTAGCTGCTTGGTCCCTGCCAAATTTCATGGAAAAATCTACCACTTAAACCAAATTTTGGATATTTCATACTATGAACTAAAATTTTATGTCCCTTCATTACATATTCCATACATTATTCTTCATTTAAACCAAATATGTATATTGTGCTGTGCACTATGGTATTTTCTGTTATGCATGTCACATAATTTTTCTCAATACTGTACTGTAATTTCTCAACAATGGCCTGACTGCTTACTTGCTGCTTATGTGTCACCTTCACAGTGTATGATGCAAGGGTGGGGTTGGTCAGCAGACCAGCAACAATCCAGAGAGCTCTTTGTCTCTGCTTGTGAACAATGAGTGTTTGTTTTTTGCTCCATCACTCGCTATGCCGCCGAAACAGAAACGTGCTCATAATGTTCTCACGCTGAAACAAAAACAGAAATTTTACATAAGGTCGACAGTGGAAAGAAGACCAAAACACAGGTTGCAGAACACTTTCAGATTCCAAAGTCTACTCTCTCACCAATTATAAGTTCAAAACAGAAAATAGAGACAAGTGTGGCAGGTTCATTTAGTGGCAAAAGCAAGCGCATGAGGCCAGCGAAACATGAAGAAGTGGAGGATTCACTGTTTGAATGGTTCCAACACATACGTTCACAACAAATCCCATTGTTCGGCCCATGCTTCAAGAAAAGGTTCGAAAAATTGCCCAGAAAAAGGGAATTTCTGGGTTTGTGTTCTGAGGGATGGCTATGGCGTTTTCAGAAGAGACATAAAATCAGTGCTGTCAGTGTCTATGGTGAGGCACATAGAGTAAACGAGAAAGATGCCAATGAGTGGGTGCGGGAGTTTCAATCCAAGGTCTCTCATCATCACCCAAGGAATGTATTTAATATGGATGAAGCAGATGTCTTCTACAACTGAAAAAGCACTACATGTCAAGGGTGAAAAATGCCATGGAGGAAAACGCAGCAAGGAGAGACTGACGGTGGTCTTGTGTTGTAATTCAGATGGTTCTGAGAAGCTCAAACTATTAGTGATTGGAAAATACAAAAATCCACATTGTTTTAAAACTGTCAACCTATTCAATCTGCCATATCACTATGAGAATAACAATAAAGCTTGGATGACCAAATCTCTCTTCCACAGCTGGCTCTTGAAGGTTCAACAACAAATGGCTGCAAGGAATAGAAATATTTTGCTAACTTTGGAGCACTGCTCGGCACATCAGTTTGTCGATCTGGAACTTCCGAACATAGAAGTTGTCTTCTTGCCAGCTAACACCACAAGCCGTCTGCAGCCATTGGATCAAGGAATAATTGCCTCAATGAAGCATAATTACAGACACAGACTGGTTAAGACTGCCATCAGTGTAATAGAACTACAAGAAACAGTTCCACATTGGAATGTATTGCAAACTATCAGCAACATATCTGCTGCTTGGGATGAAGTTACAACAGACACCATAACTAAATGTTTTAAGAAGGCCTGGACAGCAACTGATAATGCCGCTGAAACTGAACAGGAAACCAATGATCCAACATCTAAACTTACTCATAATGTGGATACAACTGTGGATTCTGATACTGCTCTTCCACAGGTTTACACCCGGTTGGTGTCCTCTTGTACCGTCAATATGGAAGAATGGACGCAGGTAGACAACATCTGTGCTGCTGAAGAACCAGTCATCAGTTCTGCTGATGATACAGAAGAGAATGATAATTCTTTACTTTCATCTTCTGAGGAGGAACATGAAGATAGACACCGCCACCCTGTGCTGAAGTTGCAGCTGCAATTTCTGTTCTCAAGAGATTTGCTGCCACTTCTGAGGTCTCCATGGCATTTCAGGTTGCCCTGGATGTGGTATCTTCAGAGAGTGCCATAATATTACAACTAACAGTCTGTCAAACAACAATTAATGATTTTTTCAAATTATAGAACTAAAATGTGTAATGGATAAGAATTGTTGTAAACTACAACATGTGTTCCGACTAAAACTTAGTTTTAAAAGAACAGTACATTAAAGTGTTTCTTAAGATTATTGTTTGTTGTATGACACGACTCACTAATTCAATGAGTACAATATTATTCCGCATTTGTACTGTGTTTAAAAAATTATGACAGGAATGTGACAGTATACTTTCTCAATTAAACAAATGCCAGATATACTGTATGCAGTAGTTATTTTTACTTTTTCTTAGAGGTCATGAACATAGAGCACCCTCATTCGTTGGAACACATAACAAGAGAAAAAGAAATTCAACAGTCATATTTTGCCATTTCAGATAATACGGGACTATTTTTACAAAATCTCGTTAAACCGAATTGGCTATTTTTCGGTCCCTTGAAATTTGGTTAAATGAGGGTCTGCTGTATACTTTATTGCAATCAGAACAGTTGATTTTTGTAGATTCCAGCCGTTTTGTTTTGTGGTATGGGGTTCTTTTAACTTATTGCAAAGTAATTTCTCTATGCTAAATTTGTTCTGTGGGGCTAGGCTGATGAAACGTTTCATGAAAATCTTCTTAAAAATGTGTTATAATTCTTGGATGATATGTGAATTTCTTGAATTTTAACTGTTTTTCTTCTTGGATGAGATTTATGGTGTCCTAGCTGTGTTTCTGTTTGAATTTTGCAATTTTCTTGTTTGTTGAACCCGTTGTTTTTAGCTGTGTTTACTGTGTGTTGATATTCTTGTTTATTCACGGGGGTGTATACCAGTCTGAATGCTAAACTGTTTAGTACTGTATGTTTATGTATTATGGGGTTCAAACTATTGTTCTTTATGTAATTATCTGAATGTGAAGGTTTCCTGTATATGCCAAAGGTTTTATTGAACGGTTTTGCAAGTTGAGTAAACTTATGGAGTCTTGTTTAAAACTGTTAGGGATTATAGCGAAGATGTCGTTGACATATCTGTGCCAAACTTTGAAAATGTATGGGAAGGAAGTTGTTGTATGTGTTTCCAAGTAACTCATAAATAACTCTGCTAAGAATGGTGAAAGTAGGTTACCATGGTTAGACCTGTCGGTTGATGATAGAACTTGTTGAAACTAAACAGTTTTGTGTGATGTATAAATAGGTGAATTGTAGCTGGTCTTCTGTTCCATCTTCAGGAGGTGGTAGTCTGTTGGAGCCATTTCTTTAACTGAAGTAGGAGTTGATCTTTAGGGGTGCTTGGAAATAATGCAGTGACATCAGAAGTAACCAGTCTGTCTTCTGGTTTGAGTTCCAAGAATTCTATCTGTTTTAATTTTTATTAATTCTTCTGAATTTTTTTATGCTTAGGCTGTTCAATCTAGGTAGTGAAGAGAATCTTTGTACTAACCATTTTGGCAGTTTGTAGGCGAGGGATTCAATATTGTTGATTATCAGTCTCATCTTGTTGCTGGGTTTATGTATTTTTGGCAAAGCATACATTCTTGGTAAGCTGAGAAGGTCTGGTTTGAATCTTGCTTTTTCTGTGTCTGTTAAAGTTTTAATTTCTTGGATTGTTTGATTGAAAGCTTTTAAGTATGGTTTTAGCTGGTCTTCTTGAATTTCTATGTACTGTTTTTGTTGTAGCATATTTTCCACTCTGGTAATAACGGGAGAGCCAAGAAACTATGAACCGGCTGTGCGGTGTTTTTCTACTGGGCTTGTGGAAACATGATAACGCACTGCTGCAATAAATAAGGTCACACTGTTGATGTGGTTTTGCTCTGCATTGTGAAGTGCAGAATTGAGTTAATGGTGATGTGATGTAGTTCAAGTTCAGTTATTACGAGTTATTTATTATTTTGTCCTGTACTTAGTCACAAAGTATATTATGGCACAGTATATGTTTTCTACTGCATGAACAGCGTGCATTTATTTATGATTCGTATGTTTTAACTCAGTCAGCTCGCCAAGTGAAAGTGCAATTTGCAGAAAGATTTCCAGGTATAAAAGTTCCAGGCCATACAACAATGCATGAACTTTACAATAAATTTCAGGCCTCAGGAAGTGTTCAGGTTAAGAAATCTAAATGACTGCATGGGGTTCTTATTGAAGAAACATTAGACATCGGTCATCGTTTGGAGAATTCCCCCCAAAAATCACTTAGGCATCTTTCACAACAGGCAGACATTTCTTATGGCTCTGCGCGAAGAGCTACCAAATTGCTGAAGTTAAAACCATATAAAATAACTGTGGCACATGTTCTTCAACCAGGTGATCCTGTAATTAGGCACACATTTTGTGACTGGAGTCTCAAGTGTACAAATGGCAAAATAGACCCATATTTAATATTTTTCACAGACGAGGCTTGGTTCCACCTTCATGGATATGTGTGTACACAAAATAATCGTTATTGGAGCCTTGACAAATCTAATATTGTTCATGAAGTACCCCTTCATGACAAAAAAATTGGTGTATGGTGCGCCATGAATGGAGAAAGAATTATACGGCCAATTTTTTTTGAGTCAACAGTTAACGCCCACACATACATGAATACAATTTTGCCCCCCTGTTTTTAGGGAATTAACAGACAGGGAGCGTGATTTTGCCTTTTTTCAACAAGACTCTGCAATATTATACGGCCAATATTTCGATGAGAACAATTGAAAGTGTGTGTGAGGACAGAATTATTAGTAGAGATTTTTGGCCCCCTCGGTCCCCAGACCTAACCCCCTGCGATTTCTATCTTTGGGTAACTTAAAACATAAAGTGTACAAGACAAACCCACACACTGGAAGAATTAAAACAAAATACTGGCCAGGAAATTCCCAGCATTTCTCAACGTGAACTATGGCGAGTGATGGATAGTTTCCTGAAGAGGTGCCAAAAGAGTATGGACAACAACGGTGGCCAGTTTCAGCATCTCCTATCATAAAGTTGGTAAGTAAAGCCTTTAAAAGTAGTTTTAAAAATGTATGGTTTTATCCGCGCCTTTCTATGATAGCAGCAACAGCAACGAGTGCTGAGGATGCGGACAGGAAAAACACTGCGCAGCCAGTTTGTAGTTTTTTGGCTGTCTCTGTATAATTGTCTTTCTGAAGCATAACTAGTTTGTTTCCTTTGTCAGCTTGTGTGTATGTTACCGATTTTGATTTTAATGATTTAATTATGTGTTTGATGGAAATTGTTGTGGTTGTCTATATCTCTAAGGATCATTTCACATTCACAGTTTGTAAGGAAGATTGTAAAATTTGATAAAAACATCAAATGCCAAACAGCCAAGAAAAAGGTAATAGAAATTGAGAGAAGCAATCATTACTCAAAATTACAAATGTTAGAACTAGAAACATATGCCGTTCACCTCAAATTAATTAACATATTCGGCTATCCGCTCTGCCAAAACATGGAATCAAAATGTTTCATGATTCTTAGTTACAGGATGGGGGGAAAAAAATGCTAGAATTAAAGAAAAAACTAGACATGCTACATCAGAAGCAATACCCAAGCACAGCTAACCTAAAAAATGACAAAATTATACCATACCAAGATGTAATTAGCCTCTCAAAAGCAGAACTATCAGTACTAAATCTTGGCCTCAAAATGCGTGTAGGCTATGCGAAAACAACAGGCGAAATAGTCACAGACATTGAGATTGCTACTTATCTGGATGAAAATAGCAAAACCTCAATAAAGAAAGAATGTGAAATGATCTTCAAAGAGATACAGACTGATAACCACAACAATTTCCAAGCCAAACACACAATTAAATCATTAAAATCAAAACGGTAGTGTACACAGAAGCTGACAAAGGGAACAAACTAGTTTTGCTTCAGAAAGACGATTATATTACCAGAGTGGAAAATATGCTACAACAAGAACAGTACATAGAAATTCAAGAAGAACCACTAAACCCATACTTAAAAAGCTTTCAAACAATCCAAGAAATCAAAACTTTAACACACAGATAAATCAAAATTCAAACCGGACTATGCCACTGTACCAAGAATGTACACTTTACCAAAAATACATAAACCCGGAAACAAGAGGAGAGCAATAGTCAACACTATTGATTCCCCCACCTACAAACTAACAAAATGGTTACTACAAAGATTCTATTCACTGCCAAGATTCAGCAGCCTAAGCATAAAATATTCTTTGGAACACTAACCAGAGGACAGGCTGTTTTCTTTTGATGTCACTGCATTATTTCCAAGCATCCTTACATATCAACTCCTACATCAATTAAAGAAATGGCTGTAATAGACTATCATCCCTGAAGATGAAATAGAAGACCTCCTGCAACTCACCAATTTATGCATCACACAAAGCTGTTTTAGTTTCAACAAGTTCTATCAACAACCGACAGGTCTAACCATGGGTAATCTACTTTCACCATTCTTAGCAGAGTTATCTATGAGTTACTTGGAAACACATATAACAACTTCTTTCCCATGCATTTTCAAAGTTTGGCGCAGATATGTCGATGACATCTACGCTATAGTCCCTAACTGGTTTATACAAGACTCCATAAGTTTACTCAACTTGCAAAACTGATTAATAAAATTCACAATGGAAGTGGAAAAAGAAGGCATGCTACCATTTTTAGACCTAAAAATAATCCGGGAACAAAAAAATATAATCTTTGGCATATACAGGAAACCTTCACATTCAGATAATTACATAAAGAACAATAGTTTCAACCCCATAACACACAAACATACAGTACTAAACAGCTTAACACACAGACTGGTATACACCCCCCGAATAAACAAGAATATCAATTGGAATATCAACACATAGTAAACACAGCTAAAAATGACGGTTTCAACAAACAAGAAAATTGCAAAATCAAACAACAGAAACACATAAGGACACCACAAATCTTATCCAAGAAGAAAAAACAGTTAATGTTCAAGAAATTCACATATCCAAGAACTATTACAAATTTTTAAGATGAAGTTGATGAAACATATCAGTCTAGCCCCACAGAACAAGTTTAGCATAGAGAAATTACTTTGCAATAAGTTAAGACTCCATACCATAAAACAAACAGGCTGGAATCTACAAAATCAACTGTTCTGGTTGCAGTAAGGTATATATATAGGCAAGACAAAAAAATCTGAAAACTAGGCTAAAGGAGTATATGAGATGCTTAAAATACAAACAAATGGACAAATCTGCAGTCTCACACCATTTTTGAACGACCGAGCAGAACACCAAACCGAACATTACACTAATCAAACCTGCCAAATACGCAACAGAATTAAACACATGAGAGAAGATCATTTTGAAACACAGTCCACAACTAATGAATTTTGATTTGCTGCCACCAAGTACCCTCTGGAATACATTTCACCAAAACAAGATACCAGCATGATAGACAATCACCACAATGGAAACACCAACACAGACCTTTCGGACACCTTCTGATGATGGGAACAAGCCATTTTCCAAAGCATATCAATTGAGTAAACATAAGTGATGTTAGTGTAACTAATTCCGACTCACCTTAATTAAATTAAAAAACAAATCACTGTTACTAGCTTCTTTTCATATATTAACAATAATTTGTATCTTAATTTGATGGTTCACTGTCTTGAGTAATTCACAGGTTTGAACTACAGAGTTCTCTTCATAATTAAATTTTGAGTTTCTACAATTCTGCATTTACTAGTGGATGCTCCAATTAATATGCTGCACCAGATACTAGGACTCTTCAAGCTAAAACGGAAAGCTTACTTGTAATGTATTAACACATACAGAATCCTCGTACAGATGTACCTTTTAACAACACAAAACTTTTTAAGGTCAATGATCTGGTGTTCAATGACCTGGATAAAATTTGTTTATTTACCAACACAGCCACTATTAAGTATCTTATTTGCTACACATTTAATACTTAATTAGGCATACTAACACTTATTACCATTTACTTTACAACTTATATTGTAAGTTGTAAAGTAAATGGTAATAAGTGTTAGTATGCCTAATTAAGTATTAAATGTGTAGCAAATAAGATACTTAATAGTGGCTGTGTTGGTAAATAAACAAATTTTATCCAGGTCATTGAACACCAGATCATTGACCTTAAAAAGTGTCAAACATATGGCAGGTCAAGTATAAACTACTCTGCTACACGAGTGTTGTGAAACCCAGTGCGTGTTACATAAATAGTGCCAGTGAGAAATAGCAAGTGCTATAATAAAAAGGTTATGTTTCTTTCTTTCAGGAGACTTTCAGAAAATATTTAAAAATTTAAAGAACAAAAAACAAAAAGAACACAATTTTTAAATATTTCTAAAAGGGGGGCAATTTGAGGCAGTATTTTTTTATCACTTAAATGAAATCAGTCTAATTATATAATATAAAAAAAATAACAGCCTGCCTTAAAGCAATATGCGTATGTTATAATATATAAAGTGTATGTATATTACAGTCATTGTATTATGTTTTTTTTATTATGTATATTTATAAACTGTTATGTGAATGTATTACGTAGTTTAACAATGTAGGAGCTGCGAGAATAGAAGCAAGCTGCCTTTCATAGCAAACAGAATTACAAAGTAGAAGCCGAAGGTTTCTAACAATAAGGTAACCCTGAGACAACAATAAATTAGAAAGTTAAAAAAGGCTACTAATAGTTCTTGGAACAATACTAATGTAATATTTAAAAACAGTTTATAAATGGTCCCGTGGATGTGAAAAGCAGGCCAGAATAAAAATAAAAGTATTCTATTGGAGTAGGCTTAGCCAATCAAAAACTAGAAAAGCTAAAGTAAAATAAAGGTATTCTATTGGAATAGGCTTAGCCAATCAGAAACTAGAAATAGAGAAATGTACAAATTCAAACGGTTGACGCTAGAACATAGCGTACCCAGACAGTTAGGTTCTGTATGGGTTCAGTGACTGTATGTGAGACATGAAAATTAATTGCAGTGAGGATAATATACCAGGTGAATCAGCTGCGCCTATTTATTTTTGAATTTATGCAACGTGCTAAGCAACATATGTGACTTACGCCTTTCTTGAATTCCTTCTAAAGATTGATTTGCATAGCAGTTTATAGAGGAGGGATAGATAACTTGGTTCATAAGTGTTTTACGAGACAGAATGCTATTGTTCATGTATGTCGATGCCAAAAACATCCCACCCTGACACTGGGAGCTTCAGTGGCACTTTAAGCTGATTTTACAAACTTTTAATCTTAGCATACATTGATACACACCTTTGAAAACACCCCTGAAGGAACAACTTATCACATGCATCGGTTGACAAAACTATTTGAAAACAAAATGGAAGATTTAGCAGTGCGACCAATTGGATTTAAACCATCAGCCAACAAAGGTTTGTTGTACAGCCTTGTCAAAAAATGCTACGCATTAGGTAGATAATTTTTCTTCTGTCACAAACTATGGCATATTTCTGTTCATACAGTAATTGAAATGGCTGATGCAGTTTGTTTATTTGAGTTAAAGTTACCAAAATGACCTCCAAACGCTGTATGAAGTTGCAAAAAGCATGTAAATATTTGAGGTGGGGTTGAGTTGTGCTATTATTAATTGATATAGGAACCCCAACTCTCAACGTAGCATTGGCCGAGTGGTATTATCATAGTTGCTTTACCACTGTGCCACTTTAGTGCGGGTTCAAATCTGTCGTGTTAAGTTAAAAAATTTTATTACCTTTTGTTTTATCTCTTTTGGCCTATAATTTGATATGATACAAAGAACATTTTTGATAACATTATACGTGTGTACAAAATAGAATAATCACCATGTTTTTTAATCACCATGTTTTTTCTACCGTAAAGAAGAAGAACTGCAAAGCCCAAATCATTTCCGAGCATTCACACGTGAAGAATGCAGGCAGATTACACCGGGCATGTTACAACATCTTTCCGGCAATGTACATAAATGTTCATTGATGAAGGGGGTCGTCATTTTGAACATTTACTTCGTTGATGAAATCCACGCTCTTTAACAATTTATTATTCTCTTTACCATGAACTTAGCACATTTACAAATCTTTTGTCAGTAGAAGTGGAACATAAGGATTAAACATGAAACAAAAGCTGTTAGATTTAATATCGTCGATATATGCCCAAAAGAATAAAAGCTAACTACGTGACAGGATTTACAACACCAGATAGGTACAGATTTATCGTAAACATGATACACAATTATCTGATTGTAATTCTTGTGTCTTTGTCTCACAGGAGAGCCAATAACAAAAATAAATAGATTAGTATACTAAAATACAGAAAATAAACGCAAGGAGAAAGAAAAAAAAGTAACCAAAACAATTTTATGTTTGTATTAGATTCGAACTTCCGAAGCTAACCATTGCTTTACCACATCCTGGCAGCTAATCCACTCGGCCAGAACACACATGTTGTCTCCTGTTCTTCAGGAAAACATACCTCTATCTCCTTGCAAGCATTATATCCATGAAAAGCCATCTTTTTAAAGCCTTTCACTGCTCCTTGGCTCATTCAGGCCTTTAATCCTTAATGGTGGTTGTGTATAGTATTGAATAGAAGGACAGAGCTACAATAACAGTTTGTTTGATGAAAGGGTCAATGTTTTCACATTAGTCTATAAACTGCGGGTTGTATAGATACAAATACATAGGGGCAGCTGACTCACCTGGTATATATGTTTACCTGTTAAAAGTGTAATTAACAATAATCTCACAGTTCTATAGTAGGATACATCAGTGAAGTGTTATTTAACCATGTGAAGGATTAATAAAAAAAGTAAAATACAATTATAATTTTTGTAAGCTTTATTCTTCAGCCATACCAGCCCTTATTATGAGATACTTGCTCTACAAAATACTACTGACACAGCTGAAGCATAAGTAATAAATAAATAAACATTAAAATAATTATTACACATAAAATTAACACAAGACATCGCCACAAAACTTCATTCCTAAATGTGGGGCAAAGACCACCGGAAAGTTTGTATGATATCTTTTTCTAAAAATTCTTGTTTTGGGTTCAGGGGACCTCAAGACACATATTTCCGGTGAAATACAATACTTCCCCTACTTACTATACATAGTAGAGAAAGTAAAAATGGGATCTATTTTCAATTCTTAAGACTGAGTGTTGTATTCAGGGGCCAAAGAGAGCATTTGCTGGGGCCAGCTTTCACCTTTGTTTACCTCAAGTGTGTTTCTTATTTCAGGACGAGTATAGGGTAAACACTCGAGCTTATGCATATCTCCATTATTTCATAATTTTCAGTCAGTTTATTCATTGTCTGTAACATGGAAATTACAAGCAAGCAATTTATAGAAAGCATAAGAAACTTGAATAGATTGGATAATTTAGTTGCAAGTTGTTGTAAGCATAATTCTAAATTCCTTCATAACATTTTACTCATCCCTTTATTATTTTATAATAAATGGAAATATAGTTGAAAGGAACAGGCTGCACTATTATCTACAATAAAATTTAAGCACGCTCTAAAAAAAAAGAAATGAAAATCAAACACGCAATTTGTGTTACTAAACATGAAGACGTATACCTACTGCCCTGCACCATAAAGACTTAATTCATGCCAGTTGCTTACAAAGGGCACTAAGCCTGCTTCTCTCTGTCTCTCTCAGTTCTGCAGAACTTAGTTGGCAGAAAATAATGCTTCCATTGCTCACTGTATGGTCTTCTATGACTTTGGGGAGAGGGTGGACCTCATCCTAGCAAGTGATGACTGTACCCATTTATAGCTGGAGGTACCCACTAGGCTGTGTCCATTACCTCCGATGGTAAGATGACAATTATAATGGTGGTGATAGAACAAAGGGACCCACATCTTTTAGATTCCGAATTGCATTGGGCCTTGGGAATACTTCTCATTAGCTAGTAAGAGGTGGGGTCCTGGAGAGCGACAACTTAAAATTTCCACCCTAGCTGCGAATTGAACCTTTGACCCTCAGTCTGAGAGTCACGAATGAAACTAAAATAATGCCATAATTGAATCAATACTTTTGTAAAAACAAAAGTATAAAAAAATTTTGTACGCTCATGGGAAAAATATGCTTTTAAGAGAGAGTGCAGGTTAGAGCAGGTAGGATGGTTCAGTTGCTCTCAGAGTATATATTTATCACTTTTTTTAAACATACTGTACAATTTGAGGATGAATGTTTTAGAAAGTATACATCAGATCAGTTTTTCTCATTCTAAAAATTGTCTGCTTACATTTTGGACCATTTTTTAAATCTAGTGAATTATGTATGCAAGTACTATTTGAATTATATATTAAGTGGTGCATGTAAAGCAGTTTGTGTATAATTGTGCATAAAGTTTCATTATGGAGTGACTGTTTTAGAGCCATTTACATACTGCACCCATACTTAAGTACTGCTGCAAAGCACTGTCATTAAATTAATAGTATGCTTATGTTAATATTTTATCAAGAAGACAAGTGGTACTAACGGAGGTCTCTCAGCTCAAACAGGAATTTGTTCATAAAACTGTGTACACAGGCCCAGCTTAAGATTCTAAACAAGCTTGCAACAGCATTTAATTGTGTACTACTTGGTTTGTCTGTAACAGCGATTGCAATCTTGGAGGATGGGGAGTTGAAATGCCAGTCAGTCAGTTAAATCTGCTAGTAATTGACATTATACAGCAAACATGAAGGAAACAATTAATATTTGTAACATTGTAAAAATTGTGACATCCACCTTAAGGTGGCACTATCTAATGGAAGACTGTTTAGGACCAAATGATTACACTTTTGCAATAAGTTTGGTGGATCTGATTATTCAGGAACATGACTATTCATTTGATTGTCCGAATGCAATAAGATTGGATAGGATAGTGGATGAAGAAAATTACTTTGTAGACAATACAGTTACTAGTAGCTTCCAAGAGTGCAGCACTAGTGTCAGTGGTGGAAACGGTAACCCTCATGGTCAAAGAGAAGCTAGCAGTTCTAGTGAATATGAACCATTCCCAGAAAACAATCCAAAACTGTTAACAGTTTAGCTAAATTTTCAGAAGAACAACTTGAATAAATTTATGGTGATTATCATACATCTCCAAGCAAAGTGAGACCTACAGCATCGTGTTGAAGAGACTTCTATCTCTAAAAGTATATAATTGAACATCATAGTAATATTTGATTATGTGGAGCAAAATCAACATAATGAACATCATTTTACAATTAGAAGAAACAAGGCCAAAAACATTCCGTACCAATTTGACATGGCAAGGAATGAGGGAAAATGCGTCCATTACTGCACCTGAAATTTTGGGCAATGCAAAAAGCAAGAGAAATTGGGCACACAAAGATTAAATGAAACTTTATAGCACGTTTCAAGAAAGAATACAGAATGTGCTGCAGACACATCACTACTTTCATGACAACCAGAGATATTAAAAAAACCAAGCTATTTGCATGTCTACTTGCATTTTGTTGAAGAAAACTGGAAAACTGCAAGTTTCCAAATACAGCTACACTGCATTTGGAATTCTGATCAATGTAGCTTTAATTATGAACTAACTTCTGGTTCAACATTATCAAGAAAAGGGAAAAATATCAACAGTTGCCTTGGTTCAGTCTGTATGCAATGCAACTCATAGTTATGGAGGTTTTGAACAAAACTGGCCATTTCCACAAAAATTAAAAATTGAGCTTTTTATGATTTCGGTAGCTTTAGATAGGCAGCAATCAGAATTTGTAACTGGTTTTGTTCAAAAGTGGTCACTTACATGAGAAAAAGTTGCGTAAAAGAAATATTTTCAATCAAAATTGGACAACTCCATAGCACACAAGTGATAATTCTCTATTTATCTGTTTGACAATACCAGCCATTGCACACACATGTTTCCATTCAAAAATACCGTTTTCTTGTGCTTGTAAAATGTTTCTTTTCTTACTGCCATTGTTACTGTGGAGGCACCTAAATGTTTTCTTGTTGGTGAAATCCTATCAGCAGACCTCACTGCTTTTCCGCACGTGACTCCTCAACAATAGACTCAATAATGAAAACAAACACGATGACTCTGTTGTTAATTACATTTTAAATGTAACCCCCATTAGCATCCATCATGCCATCACACCGTTTATTTTACTGGGGTCCTCCTTGTCCTTTATCATGGATTTAGGAATACTAGATATGTTTTACGGGTCTAAGTTGATATTTATTTAAAAAGATAAATAAATAATAGAATGTTGTGCATACATTAACACAATTTCCTATGTATCAGGTTGTGTTTTATTGGCACATTTTTAACATCTACAGTACATTTAATCCCTAATAGCCTGGTGTATCATATTTGATACAAGGGTGTTTTTTTTAAGGTTTTAGATTTTCTAATTTCATATTATACTAACCTTCAACAATATAATACAGATATTTATAGCTGTTTTGTGTGTAAAAATATAAATTTTTTGAAAAATAAGAAGCAAAGTCCATACTACTGCAGTCAAATGTTGGACATTTCCAACTCTGTCAAACAAAACTGAACATTTCCAAAATAGTTTTGCTTGTAAACTGTAAAAAAAAAAAGTATGAAAAATTATTCTTGATGTCATATCAAGGGATTTAGCATGCATTAAGCATAAAAATATGTCACTCGAGTAACGCGAAGCCTCATTTTAGTCTTTTCTACTTCCTGAAAAAACCGCTATTTTGGAAATGACTGGTTTTGTTTGCAACCTCATCAGTTATACAATAGAAAAAGGACTTTCAATGGGTGGACACCTATTGAAAAAACTGTATATTTGTCTTCAGGAAAGAACTTTTGTCCCGAAAATAAAACAGAACATTGAAGACAATTGTCCTTCAAATATATGTCTGGAGGTAGTATAAGAAGGGAAAATATCAGAAGAGCACCTAAAATCTTTCTTGAATGTCCTTTGCAACATGGAAAATAGCTAGAAGTGTGTACTACTATGTGATTCGTGGAGTGTTCACAAGAATACAACATTAATGAATGAATGTGAGTAAAGACATTGAATGCATGATCATTCCACTGAAAACAACCAAATACATACAGCCTTTGAATGTATATTTCTTCCAGCAATACACAATATATGCAAGAAGTATAACAGATTATATAAGGTCCCTTTGCAGTGATTTTGATACTAAACTAGGAAATTGCATTTTATAATGAAAGTGCATTCTGTTGTTCACAACCAGTTATCTGCCCCAGTATTTTGTTCTATGCTTCAGTATTCATGGCAGGCAGTGGGGTATCATACCCCTGCACATATTACTGAATTCAAGAATATTATTGAAGTGGCATTTGGTTTATCAGCTTAAGAATGTGATTCTGAGGATTGTTCAGAGATTGCTTTTGCCCGCTATGCCTATTGTGTTGCTCCATAAATTCTTTTATGCATTTTGTTGAACCTCATGTACATTTTGTATGTCCAATATTCAGCAAACTATGGGTCACACAATGAAATATATTCACTATCCTAATCACAGTACAGTATGTAAAGCTTCTAAAAAAATTGTGAACCAAAAATTCCTGTTTGAGCCGAGAGAGATCCCTCATAATTTCATTTTGGATTGATGATTCTCTTACATAAATCAGTATACTACAAACTTAGGAGCAAGTAGTGAAAGATTGTATTACAAAAATTATGTAAAAAAATCTTGATGGATTTTAGAAATGATTCCTATGGGAATTTTCAGCTAACACAGATGGATATGAGTAGAATGATAAATCATTGCATTAAACTGCATCTTTGAAGGCTTCTGGTAACTTGCCATGACTGGTTTTTATGGGTATAATGATACTGTAATTTAAATCAGTAACATTTTATGGACAGCCACTGTAGGCAATGAGAACAGTAAATGAAATGTTGGTAAAGCAAAATCATTAGTAAACAGCAATGAAGAAACTATGAACTTGAGTTAGATTGCTAAGTTGTGCAAGTTTTGGCTGATACTTATAAGAGAATAGCATCTTAACTATGCTTAGCTTTTGGAGCAGTAAAATGTATATTCTGAAAAGTAAAAATCATTGTGCAATTGCGACTGTAAAATGGTAGTGTGCCTTTAGCTTGTCATACTGTTAATTATGATGAAGGAATTACTTTGAACTGGTTTTGTCACTTATTGCAACCAAGATGATCAGGAATTTTAAAGAAGTCAACTGGATTAGTTCACAAAAGTGTCACTTAAATGCAGGTGGTTACTTGTGTCTCTTTGAAGACCTAGGAATATCACTTACTTTCTATCAGAATGCATAAGCATAACTAAATTCTTCAAGGTTCTTTGATATGTGATTCTTCGATATGGCTTGCAAAAGTATTAATTGCATTGTGGTGGTTTTATTTTCTTATTGTTTAAATAGGTGACATTAAGCGACTTTGAAACCGTGTGTAATTATAATAATTATACATAAAATAGGCATTTACTGAAAAGCAAAGTCTTGAAATTCGACCATTATATAAAGATGCATTTTTCATTTGTTCAAAAAGATACAAAGTCCCAAACTTCCCTCTTTTATTAAGAGTGATGCAGGTTTGCCAGTGCTCAATGAAATACAAACTTCCTTCGATCAGTACGAAGATTAATTCTAAAAAGAAATAAAAAATTAACATGAAGCTGATAGTGTCGTTTCCTTCTTTGTTGACAGACGAATACGGAGTTGGCAAGAGGAAACATTGCTGAAACAAATGAGCAAGCAGCCATGAGGGATTCACTACAGGAAATGGAAAATTCACAATTTGGGGTGAAATTGCATCAGAACTTGGACATGCAACCTCATCTTGAACATAATTTGAATGTCAGACCAAGAGCTTTGGAAGATGCTCTGACTAACGCCCATCATGAAGATAACATTTTGAGGCATTATTTAGCATCACAAAATGTTCAACTACCCAGTTCAATTAAAGGAATTGGCTTCATGCAGGTAAATACATCTGCTGAAGTTTCAAAACTTAGTAGAGGAAGTTGCAGAATTGCAGCAAATGCTAAATCAGGGTTACCGACTTCATTGGCAAACAAAGACAAATTTCAAAGTCATCCTGAAAGTGGCACTGCATTAAGAAAATTTATGAAGGCTTCACATCATGGCAAGATTCCATTGTTAAGGTCTGCAGCATTTAAACCTCAGAACCGCTCAATACCAAGTCCTACAGGACAGAAAAAGTATGGTCGGTTCAGACCTGGTTGGTTGGACACTTACATGTGGTTAGAATATGATGAGAAACTAAATATAATGTTTTGTAAGTACTGTCGTAAATGGAGCAGCTCGGTGCCTGATATTCGTACATCATTTGCTGATGGCAACAGTAACTTTAGGCTTGAGATAGTTAATCACCATGACAAATGCAAAGCACATAAGATATGCATGGATAAAGGTGGAAACTATTACTAAAATGGAATCAGTATCTTAAATTTTAATCCTTGAGCTTACGAGCCTCAGTACATCTCTCAGTACATATAGGCCCTTCGTGAGAATACTGTCTAAATTTTAAAGAAATATTTCTCTACAATTATATATATATATAAGTACTTAAATGCTATATGCATCTAAGGAACTAAAAGGATGGTATGTTAAGTACTGTTTACATTTTAAATGGGATGAAGTGACTTTAAACATCATTAGGAAGAAATCAATTCTGTAACACTACCCTAATTTATTGTTATACTTTAAAATCAAGGGATTAAATCTTAGAACATATGCTCCAGTACACATGTATTTTACAGTATTACATGTATTTTCAAGAGCTGTGTTAGTGACTTGATTTGCGAGCTGAAGCTACTTTAAAGATACTGTAGGCAGATTAGAGAGACATGGATAGAGAACTAAAGACAACTGCACTAAACAAGGAAAAATAAAGGATAAAATTCAGTGATAAGAGTTAATTGTATTGTATTAATTTTAGAAAGGATAAGACCTTTTATAAATATTTACATATTCAGTTTGTTATGCAAAACGTTAACATCCTAGCATTCTTATGATATGCTGTGCAAATCTTAGAGAAAATAATATGTAGAAAAAAATACTAGGAAACATGTTTTGTTGGCATCTGCACAGAACATGTGCAGCAGCGCAAGTAATAAGCAAAGCTGAAAAAGCTGCTAGAACTTAAAATATGACCACTTAGATAACAGAATTTACCATTTTAACTTGCGCATATGTTTTTTGATGTATTAATTATTAGTGACAGGCATTATTACTAAGAATTTAAAACAGAACTATTTCAGCTTTGAGTAACACACTTAACCTGATTTTTGTAGGATATCGAGGTTGTAATGTTAATACTAGTCAGCAAACCTCACTTGCCTATTGCAGTGTTGGAATTGCTGTCAATTTGTTTAGGTGCTAGCAGAGGCTGCCAACATTTCATTATGCAGAGTTGAGGACATTTTGTGGGTCTCTGGCTCTTATTCATAACCTTGTATGTGTGCAGTTTACATTTATGAAGGTCCCATTTCATGTTTTCAATATTGGTCTCCAATGAGCTACCAGGAAGTAATATTATTAATCACATTATTATTGCTTCACCTATAGAGTGTCCGACAAGTCCCACATCACAGGTAATATCATAAAATTGTTTATTTTTTGCTTTTAGGTGAATCATGCTGACACAGGATGAAGGTATTGAGATCATTTTGCTGTGCGGACGTGAGAGTGGGTCTCAGAGAATGGTGGCGGATGAATTTAACAGACGTCATCCGGACAATAACATACCTGTCAACTTTCCAAATGGCCTATCAGTAAAAGCCAGTATGATAAAATATGCGGAAACCCACATGCTCCAAAATGCAGTAAAGCAAGACAAAATGCCTGTATTTTCTTTGCTTCAGCTAACCAGAGTTCTACAGCATTCATAAAAAAATGCTGCTTATAATTGATATCATTCCAATGGTCAAAACATTTTGCGTGAATTAAACTACCACAAATATCTGTAAAATGCATCAATGAAATCCACTTGCAATATAATTCATACATGTACACAATTAAGAAACTTTGCAGTTAAGAGTATGTTGCTGCACTTCAAAGCAAAAAGTTAATTGTATGCACACAAGTTATTTAAATTATTTACACCATCACATGCACATCTTTTAGTCTGATTTAACAGATAAGTCTGTGGCTTGTTTTGCATTCTTCAAAAAGTCACTAGAAAAAGTGTTTTAACATTGTTCAAAATTCCTGGTCCTCAAAATGGAAATGGCCTCCAGAGTTCCATTGGACATTGATGATCCAAACAGGTGTCCTGTTCTTCTTAACCAGGCTAAAAATTGGTTTCTGCATTAATATGTGGTATGGTGAGAACAGATGATATGAATCTGGGGATTCTGGCATATTTGTGATGTCCATCAGCTCGAAAGATATTCAACAGCTGAGCCCACTTAGAATCATTTACAGTTTTTGTAGTTGCAACTGTGAATTAAGTTGTCTACGTCTACGTGAAGAGTCATGGATTGCCTTAGAGTTCATTCACAGCATTATCTCTTGTTTTGTTTCCTTTCTTATACAAAATAACAGAAACTTCTCCGAAAAGAAATTAACAGAAGAGAATTATGCTTCTTCAGTGTTGTCAAGATTAGTACATCATTCTTGAAAGCAAATTTGTTAATCATGTAATTAACAAATGCAGAAGTAGTTTCTGACTTATAAGAAAAAACAGTGATTTGTCTTCATCTTGCAGCCTTGTTAACCAAGTTCAGTTTGAATACCAATAACCAATTCATTATCTTTTTGATTCTCGATTAATTGATACTGCACATCAAGCACCGCAGACGGTTTAACTGACTTGGCTTTACAAACTTAGTGAGCATCTGTTTTAACAGATCTGTCATTAATTCGAACAGTACAAGTGTATTTGGGGAGGGACTGTATCAATCATGTGAAATAATGGGATAGTCACTTGTACAAGAGTACTAAAAGCCTTGTTTAGTTCAGAAGAAAGAAACCTTAACTGCTTTTCTTCATGAGATGGAGTGCACACTACCACTTCATCCTTAAAAATGAAAGAATGGATCCAATCGATCATATAATCTGTTTTAACACCTGACTAGGCATAATCATATTTTGCACCTGTGCTTTAACAATTTCTTCATTTCTTTTCCGTGCATACTTTGACATTTATGGAGACATTCTTTTCATTTTGCACCCTTCTTAGCAGAAATATCCACAAGAATCTCATCGATTTTAAGTGGTAAATTGCTGCAGCTTTTTCAGCAGCTAGTTTATTTAAATGGCAACTGCAACCAATGCCAAAATCATCCTGCATTGAAGTAAGTGCCATTTTAATTCAAATGCACATTGATTTTGTGTGACCATAATCATACTTTTTTGTGATTTCTGATGTAGGAATGTCTTTCTGAACAAAACTACTATTTGATCAGCTGCACTCAATGGTAAGTTGTGTTCCACTAAGAATGATGAAGAAAACACACACTGCTTTGATTACATCATGGTCAGTATCTCCAGCTTTGCAGAAATAACTGTATTTTCAGATTTTCTTCCTTAGACTTCCAGTTACGTAGTAACATAGTAAGGGCACTTTACATGATAGGTCAGCTAGTTTTTGCAGCTATGTTAATAACACAAGTGCACATGATACAAATCATAGTTTATCTGATTTCCTAGATTTCAACATACATGGGAATTTCATAGAATAAGTTTCCCTAAACACCTGATAAAACTGTTTTTTCATGGATTGTCTCATGATTATTGCTACACCGCTTAACTGTTAGACAAAATAAGCCATGGACATAATTCATGTTATTTCACAACTAAAACATAACCTCAGCTTTGCAAACTTGTGGTGAACAGCAAGGAACTATGGTACTGAAAGGCTATAAAACAAATCTTATTTTTTCAACAAAAACATCTCAGTATCAAATGGCTGGAATTCAGGAGCAGTTATCAGGGAACATCATGTTCATGGTCTAAGACTTCGTAGATCTGAAAAATACAAGTTAGAGCAATGTGTCGAAAATTCCCTGGTTGCACCCCATCTATCGATGGCCTGTGGAAGCTCGTCCTAGCACAAATTATAAAAGGATGATGTTGGTATGTAAAATCATAAGATAGTACAGTTCATCCATAAAACGTACTGCAATTCCTTATATTGTGTGGAAAAAACGAAATTTGGCATATACACAATAGGCCTTCTCCTGCATAAACCATTTTGGGGTTTCACTAGCGGATTCAGTCCTGGCATAAGCTCATCTTCTAACATCTGGAGATACATTTCCCCATTCACTTTTCCACAAAAGAATGGTCCAATGAGGAGGCCGTTCCGTAGTCCACACCATACCATGATGCGCTATGCTCCTTATTTCCTTTGTACTAATATAGGTTAGTGGTGGACCAGTACAAGAGATAATGTTTGTTCACCTCTCTATTAACATAAAAGTTTGCCACATCAGAGAAGGACACTTTCATGAGGAACCTCTCATCTCTGAGTATCATTGAAAAACCATTCTCATATTTCCATCCTTAGATAAGGATCATCATCAGATGAGACAAAACTTTAAGCTTGTCTGGATGAAACAACTCGTTTTTATTTGGGGTGTTCAATTCCATACTTGTCCATCATAGAGACTGTTTTGGACTTGTATGGAACTTTGCGAGAACTGCTTCACAAACTTCAGGGAGAGGGGTAGATGGATGTCCCAATCTTCACTTATCCCTTTTCCATCAATTGAGAGACTGCTTTGCATCATGCTTCTGTTCAAATTATGTCTGTTAAATTCATCTGCCATTGTTCTCTGTGACCAATCCTCATCTCCACACAGCAAAATGATCTCAATATGTTTTTCATGCATCAACATGATTCACTAAAAGCAAAAAATAACAAATTTTATGATATTGCATATGATGCAGGACTTATTGGACACTCTGTAGAAAACAAAAGCACAGAATGCAGATATCCTGTGGTAAACATTAAATGCTTTTCCTTCATGTTTATTTTGCTATTTACGGTACTGTAGCTCTCAGAAACTGAGATTATGCAAACCTTTATATAAAATAGTGCAGAATCCCATAGTTCTGTATTCTACTAACTTTTTTTTTGTGATGACAGTTCCAGAAATGCAATACTTACAAGACATCATATGCTGTCTTTCTGATGCTAGTCATTACATATGTAAGCTTTTAAGCTTTGCCAACCAGTACATGTCTCTTTCTGCTTGTTATTTATGACATGTAAACTTATGGTAATTATATAGATGTATAGTTCCTGTGCCAACTACTGATACAGCAGACAAATTTTACATTCTGAAACAGTGGACATCTCCAAAACATTACTTTCCTACCCTTGCTTTTCAGCAGAACTTGTATAGTTATATTGGTAATACCTGGATACAAAAACAATAGCAATTAAGATATTACATTCCAAATATATTTAAATTACTCCTGACTCAATTTTGTTGTTCACTGAGCAGCATGTCTTTCTAGTAAACTAATGAGCTTAAGCTTGAATCTCAGTTGAGATAGTTACCTGGGTAAGGTTTTTCTCTTTTTCTGGAATTTTCCCTTATCATTCAAAGATAAATGTTACGCAACTCTCGGCTCTTTTGAGATAATGATTTATGTTTAAGGGTGTTCAACTACTAGGTCATTAGCACCAGCTCTTTTGAGCTTGGAGCAATCTTTATCATTTTATTCACTATTGCTGTTGACCTGAGATATAATCTGTGTATATGTGTAAAGAGTGTCCCAGAATTCAACCACACAAATTGCAAGGTTTGCAGGAGGGCCTTAGATAAGCATTCTTAGATGGGAAATCTACGCTCCCTTTTGTAAACTTCCAAAGTTATGACACATCACATTTGGGTATCTGAGCTGATGTTAATATAATGTGTGTTTATTAGATTTTCATTCAGAATGCTTAAGTCGTGCCCAAGTAGTTGGAAAAAGGTAGTATCAATGCAGCGTATATGGGAGGATGAAAACCATTCACTTTGCTACATCAGCAAAATTGTTTGTTCTGCAAGGGCATACATGCCACTTATTAACAGTTGATTTGATTTTAGGTCATGTTAAGTGGCTAGAGCATTCTGTTCTAGTTGTACAGTATTTGTGGTTCATTCATTAGCATGCGTATGACTGAGTGCAATGTTACCAGGCTCATACCTCTCTATAATTGTTTTTTTTTGTTTTCACAAACAAGTTGGGAATAGTTTAAACTTTGGAAGCTAGACAATAAATCTTAACAGGAAATATTACTTTTCCAAAGATAGAATGAAAGCTACTAGTTGTTGGTAATGGTAGTAAGTAATTGAAAGGCATGATAGCTGCATAGGATCTTCATGCCACTTATTAACAGTTGATTTGATTTCAGGTCATGTTAAGTGGCTAGAGCATTCTGTTCTAGTTTTACGGTATTTGTGGTTCATTCATTAGCATGCGTGTGACTGAGTGCAATGTTACCAGGCTCATGCCTCTCTATAAGTGTTTTTATGTTTTCACGAACAAGTTGGGAATAGTTTAAACTTTGGAAGCTAGACAATAAATCTTAACAGGAAATATTACTTTTCCAAAGATAGAATGAAAGCTACTAGTTGTTGGTAATGGTAGTAATTAATTGAAAGGCATGATAACTGCATAGGTTCTTCAAATGAAAGAAATATGATTGTCCTGAAAGGTTCATCCGTGCTTTGTAACCTCTTAGAAGCTAAACATAGTGTGTTCATAAAAAAGTGTGTGTGCATAAAGGAAAGAAAAAATTATATTCACATCATGGACACGAACCTATGCCACATTGCATACATATTTAAAGCCAGCACTTTACCAACTGAGCTATAAAGCACACCTGGCTTCAGAATGCATTTAATATGATGTTGCTGAACATTTGTATTGCTACGAACTTAATTACACATGAGCGAAGTACCTAGCATATCGCACCTGAGTGTCTAAAGGCCATTTTCTGCTTTGTTTATCTTATGCAGCAGACTTTTTACAGTTGCTCTGAAACATGCCTAAAGCACTTACATTTGTTGAGCTTCCTGATATGCATTTGATTTATGGTGAAGCAAGAGGACATGCAACTGTAGCGTTCATTTCCTCCATGAAAAATATGTGCATAAAATAGCACAGTTAACATAAATTTATAATGAACATGCTGATGTGCATGAATAAGATAAGCGCATGAGATTCCTGAAGGGCAAGGTTCTCCTACCTTAATGGTAGGATTAACTTTTGGGGACTCGCAAGGTGTAGCCATTTCCTATGAATTTTGTTCTTGGTGTATTCCTAAATGGTTAACGTTATTGTGTCTGCTTAAACACACTTCTAATTTTGTTGTTCTATAGCCTAGTATCGGCCACTTAAGTGCACTTATTTGCAGTTTTGTTGATGACATTTGAACGTGTGTAATTGTTAATAATTAACCTTTATAAAGCGAAATTGATGTTACAGTGTTTATTACTTTAAAAAATTCAAATTGCAGTGTTAACTTTGCGAGCCACCGAAGTTCAGAGTCCCAATTACCCCTGCTTCCTATCCAATTGTTCATACTAGTCCTTTGTTTTACAAAGAGTAGACATTGTGTTGGTGTTCTGGCAATCAAGCTCCAAACAGATATGGCTTTGTGATTTCTAGACAGGTTAAGAGAAACTGGTATGTTAAATGCTAGAATTTGTAAGTGAAGAAGTGCACTTTAATGCAGGAAAAACTGTAGGAAATCCGGGCACTGTAGAGTGCTAAGAAAATCCCTTTGTCTTATCTCAAGAAGTAGGCATTTCAAAAGGATCAGTCAATATGGCAACTAAACTCTTCTGTTGACATATAAGTAAACAATTAGCAACATGTTATACAGTGAATAAATATTCTGTTATACGTAAACATTGAGTATTACATTACCATTTGTTATGTATATCAGAAGTGATATAAACAGTGAAACTTTCATATTAAACAAAGAAATTCTTAATTGGATTGAGTTAATGACACAGCCAGCTAAAAGTAGATGATGAAGACAAAGATCTTTGAAACATGTCTGATGAAAACTAAGTACAGTAGACTTGAGATTATCTGAGCTAATTGGGACTGAGACTACCTCTGATTTGGAAAAGCTAGAATAATATGGAAATAATGTGCTAATAGGCCATAAACGACAAACACTTAAACTTATGTAGTAATCATTTATTACAGTAACTAAGTCCCTTAAAATGCACATTAAATACTTTATACAGTTTAATTAAAAGATAAAAGGATTACAGTATTAAATGAAAAGATTAATTTTTGAAAAAGTCTTTCATAGTTTGAGTTAACCTCTTGCCTCTCTTGGATGCTACAGTGTAACACCAATGCTGTATGGACAGTAGATCAACCAGCGTAAACTATTCTTGGTGTTCAGTGTAGGCTATAGCAGCTTCGATCGCCTTCAGTGCCTCAGAATTTTCAGTGTCATGCTCCTCTTCAGGATTGATGATCATATCAACAATGGCAACATCAGTCAGCTCCATCTGTTGATCTTGGATACACCACTCAATGCTTTCGCTTTCAATTGGCATTTCCATGGTAGCTCATCAGCTTCAGTACCATTCAACTTCGTTGACAAATTCCGCCTAGCACTGTACTAATACAAAAAATGTGTGTGTTTATTTTCCAACAATTCCCTGGATTGATTGGGACTAATGAATAAGCGAAACTTAAATGTCATTAGCTTAACTCAAATATTTCTTGTTTATTGTATTATATACTGATATAGTACTTTAGGAAGCTGTTACGAAACTCTTGCACTGAGATTAAAAATGAAGTGATCTGAAACACAATGTCATTAAGGAATATTAACTGTTAAGAAACTCACATTGAGATTAAAAATGAAGTGATCTGAAAGTGTTAGGAAGTGGCGCAATCATTTAATGATTTTAGCCTAAAACTGTGCAATATAGTTTTGCTGAATTTATTATTTGCAATTATTTTTGCTTTTGCAATCTTGAGAATAAAATATTTTGCTGAAAAATACAGAATGAGCTGCTCAAAATCAGTAGTCTTAGAAGGAACTATTTAACTTTTTGAAATTGTTTCTATATCAGAGTAATCAATTTTGTAATCCCCCTCCCCCCCAAAAAAAAATGTATATGACGATGTCATACTTATTTTGAATGCTGTATTTTACAATTTGGGAATTTTATTCATCTTATTCATCTTTTATTCATGCTTAAAACATTACTTCATTTGATTACATGATGAGGTGTTTTATTATTATTATTATTATTATTATTATTATTATTATTATTATTATTATTATTATTATTATTATTATTATTAATGGCATTGGAAATTATGACAGGAATGTAAGTGGTGCTGTGATGGTTGTATGTAGCAGGATCAGTACTCGTGAAGGAAGTAGAGGGAGAAATAAAGAGGTGCATGGGCAGATTGATGACTGAGGTATCTTGGGTTGTGGTGTTCCAGTGGTAAATGAAGATGCCATTTATAGTTAAACAACTTTATTCAAATGCACATCATCATTCCTTTGCATGTTCCTCTCCCTTAGTGTAATCCAACCACACAAAACATTTATATTTTCATGTTGGCAGTGTAACTCTTTGAGTTTTTCACAGTAAACTTCAGTTATTGCTGGGTACACATTACACACATCACGTGCCTGATACCCCAAACACTGCTGTTTATAGCACTAACTTGCACATCTGCCTTTGTGAACGACTTTGAAGTCATGTGACAAATTCTTTAGTATTATTTGTTGAACATATTTCTCTGCATAAATGTCAGTTTCGCATTGGTCTGGAAATATTGCAGAAACTCTCCACTTAGTTCTGTCCTGTGATTCTGATGCATAAACATTCTCACATGAGCTGATACTATAACAAGTTATGTCACTTTTTTTTGAACCCTTAACTTCCCAAATTAAGATTTGCCTTGTATACACACAAGCATATCCATTTTACTTACAAAAGAACTTCACAAAAGAACTGCGACAACTGGACACTAAACGTAGTTTCAGAGAAAATCTTGCATTGTACTCCAAGAGGGGCTGTTTCCCAATGAACTTGTTTTTCTCTGCAAGCCCTTACTGATTTTAACAATGCATTGGCTTCTTAAAATTATATTGAATCAATACAGAAATAGTTTTATTATTTACTTTAATCATTTGATTGTGAACGTATAGGGCTTCATGTACCTTAGTTTCCTTTGACTTTTGAGTATCCCATAGATTGTTTGTGCATTGTTCACATGTTTTAAGTTGTAATGTATATTTGTGCAGCTTTTATTGTTTGCAGAAACTGACAAAATAATATCAGAAATAGCAATTACATTAAATTGATATGTATATCAAATGTAAATGTATAACACCACATGTATTTTATTGATTATCAGAGGTGTAGCTGGGGTTTTTGGGGGTTGAACCCCCCCCCCCCCCTTTGCTGAAACAATGTAAAAATTAATAGCAAAAGTAGCTCCGCTAAAATAACAGCATCTTTCTAGGTTGGTGGGGACGAGATACTTACTAATCGTACAACTGGTAGCGCTATATTTATGTCGCATATCTTGATACACATTGTTTAAAAAAATGGATCCCTATACATAACTGCCCCCCCCCTAATATTTTTCTGGCTATGCTGCTGCTGATAATTGATGGTTTATTGACAATCAACTTGAGATAGGATACCAGTAAAATGAAGTTAAATTACCAAGTGATGCCTTAAAATTGCTAGGGTGTTTGCATGTCATTGATCATTTCCACTTCATCTGAGAAGTAAGACAAGCAATTAGTGGAGGAAAATTAAGTGTACATATGTAGTACACTGGATAAATTGAAAGGAAGGTGCACTTTAAGCTAAGAATTTTGTGTTCAAGTCCCAAAGGCTGGTTAATTTTTCTTTACTGTATTTTGATTTACAGAATTCTCTTGATTTTCATTAACATCTTATGACCTAAATAGTGCAAAACACACTGAAAACTAAATTTAGTTGTGTTCAATGAACTGGTTTTAAATTTACATAGAAAGTAATTAATGAGAATGCAAGTTCAGTAACTAAAAGATATATTAGTAACAGAACTATTAAAAAGTATATACAGTGAGACCCAATGAACTATGAACTGGTGACGCACGTTGCCATCTGTGGCTATTATAGATGGTGCTGATGCAACCATACAACAATTTCCTTAACTATGCTTAAAAGCTTTACTTGCCAACATTATGAAGGGAGATGCTGAAACTGGCCACCATCATTGTCCATACGTTTTTGGCACTTCTTTAAGTAACTATCCATTACCATAATTCGTGGTGCAAAATGCTGGTAATTTCCTGGGAAATATTTTGTTTTAATTCTTCCAGAGCATGTGGGTTTGTCTTGTATACTTCATGCTTTAATTTACCCTAGAGATAAAAGTCTCAGGGGGTTAGACCGGGGGCCCACAATCTCTACTAATAATTCTGTCCTCAAACACACTTTCAATTGGTCTCATCGAAATATTGGCTGTATGAGCTGTGGCAGAGTATTGTTGAAAAAAGGCAAAGGCACGCTCTCTGTTAATTCCCTAAAAACTGCGGGAAAAGTTGTATTCACATGTGGGGGCATCAGCAGTTGAATCGAAAGAAAATTGGCCATGTAATTAGTTTTCCACTCATTGGCACACCATACACCAATTTTTTTGTCATGGAGGGGTACTCCATGAACAGTATTAGGTTTGTCAGAGCTACAATAACGATATTTTGTGTACACACATATGCATGAAGGAACCAGGCCTCGTCCAAGAAAAATATTAAATATGGGTCTAGTTTGTCATTGTATACACGATTGAGACCACTCACAAAATGTGCGCCTACATACAGGTTCACCTGGTTGAAGAGCATGTGCCACAGTTATTTTACATAGCTTTAACTTCAACTTTAGTAACTCATTGCACAGATCCATATGAAATGTCTGCCTGTTGTGAAAGACACCTAAGCAATTTCTGGGGGAAGTCTCCAAATGATGACTGATGTCGTCTAATGTGTATACATTAGAACCCTACGTTTTCTATTAGGTTTCTTAGACTGAACACTACCTGTGCCCTGAAATTTATTATATAGATTAAAGATTGTTGTATGGCTGGAACCTTTACACCTGGGAATTGTTCTCCAAATTGTATTTGCACTTAATGAGCTGACTACGTTAACACATACAAAACATACGCAAATACTTGCTGCACAGTAGTAAACCTCTACTGAGTCATAATTGTGACTAAATACAGGACACAATAATATAACAATAAATAACTTGTAACAACTGCACTACACCGCATCATGGTCAACACGTACTGCAGAGCAAAGCCAGTGTCAGTAGCATAACCTTGATTGCAGCAGCGGCAGGAAACATGTGTCTACACACCCAGTGGAAAAACACTGCGCAGCAGATTCATAGCTCATCGCATCTCTCGGTATATTAACATTACAATACTATACAGTAAACAAAGGTAAGCAAGCAATAGAAAAAAAAAGTTGCTGGTTTTAAAGGAGTTCTGAAAATGGCAACCTCTAACATCAGTGCACAGACAACATTGACACTAAAGTGATTCCTGAACTTTGTTGAGCATTCCTGGTGCATTACAAACCTCATTGCTGGCTGCAATGATGTGGGTAACCAGCTCCTTTTCAGAATCTACTGGTAATGAATACACCATAGTGTGAAGTTGACACCAGAAAAAGAAATTCATGGAATTGAAGTCCAGAGAACAAGGTGGCCAAGACACTGTAAGGCTGCCTCTTCTGATCTAGCAACTGGAAAGTGCTCAATTTAGGTGCTCCCATACATTTATTTTGCTGGAAATGCAGTTGAGCATGAATATCAAGTGGCACTTCTTCCCAAGAGGGCTGACAATACATACTCCAGAAGTGTTTCACAAATATGGCCACACAGTTGAAGGTATGTCCCAGTGACATCAGAAACAATGTCAGCCCATATTTTCACTATAAACTACTGTTGGATTCTTTTGAAGAGTGATTATTGTATGTCTATGTGGCTATTGTTGTTGTTCAGAATTGTTCCATCCCTGATAATTGGCCTCATCCAGGATCAACACAAAAAAAAAGTCACAGTGGATGTCCTGTTTTTTTGTTTTTTTTGTTTTTTTTGTAGTGTTTGTAGTGTTTGATGTCCATTCTTACTGCATATGGCACCACAGGTGGTCGAAACTGATGATATATGAATTCATGAAATGTGTTATCTCCAGTTATTCTGTTTGCCAGTTATGAGGACAGAAAAACCTGGGAAAAACCTTAGTCAGGGAGGTTGCTCCTGCCTGGAATTGAAACACAGACCTGGTCATGAGCCTGAGTTTGAACGAGCTTGACCACCCATGTTGGATGCATTAATGCACATTCGTAAAACTAAATCTAAATTAAATTTCTCTGGTTTTAAGGGTTACACCCTTTGTGGATGCTGCTCCTCGTGCAAGACTTGAAGTGGTTTGTGTCCATTATAACACAGGTGCTAGTTGATGGCTCCTCTTGCATTGTACATAGGGCATTTTCTTGAAACTCCAGGTGTGATGGGTACTTTTGTTCCATTGTCTGCTTTACTTTGTACCAGTAATCCACATTCTTACAAATATTGATCTACAGACTCTAAAAGGAGCTTGATGCAGTTGCAGTCTATTTGGATAGCTTTCCCTGTAAATCTATACAGCTATTGCAGCATGACCTGCTTCAACATACACAAGCAAGTTCGGAAAAATGACATTTAACTGCTTCAATCTAGTGCTGTTCTGAAGGGAAACAAGAAATGTGCCGTGCATTGATGTCACTGTGTTAGAAAAAAACAGCAGTTATCTACGAGTGAGAAAGAAATGAACTGAAACTACCATTACCATACAACATTGGTAGTGTCTAATAGAGATGCAAAGGTTGCCTGTTGGTGGCAATTTCAAACTTACAGTTATGTGATTGATTTTATGCTTCACTGTAAGAAAGTCCAAGTTGTATTTTCACTAATAAATAAAACGTATTTGGGGGTGTATCAACAGGTTTGTTTAACATTCATAATTTTCTCCTCTTATTTAAAGGTATTCAGATATGAATGCATAAATATGACATAAATAGAACATATTTTAAATTTATCAGTAGTTATGCATTGTTCTTAATGAATGTAAATAAAACTCGATATTCGTTAGTTTAATTTTAAAGAAAATAATATAAAATAGTTTTATCAAACAATATGTTTTTTAGCAAGACAGAACTGAGTCTTGCAATACCTTTCATGGATATATCCTCCAAGATAACCCATTATTCTTCTCCATTGCACTCAGGAATATTGGTGCATATCATATGCATTAAAAGTTGCACAACTGATACCATTACATAGCAGAGCAACAGTACAGATCAATTGTATTGCCATGTCCATTATATAGCAGAGCAACAGTACAGATCAATTGCATTACCATGTTGCTAAGCTTGTGTCTGATGTGAAAGGCACCAAAATACATCACAATCTGTGACAAAAATATTCACAGAATCCAGTATGTGATTAGTTTTTAGCCTCTAAAGCACTGAGAAGGAAGCCTGAAATGTAGTGGATTTTCCCAGACTATATCATAATGTATGAATACTATGCACCCTGATGCTTCTTGTTTTGCTTATTCAAACCTCTTTTTTTCCCCCCCTCTCTCCTGCTTCTGTGGTTTTAAGCTTTGAACTTCTAAACAAAACTATGTATGCATTTAAGATAACATTTCTTTGTCGAAGTATGGTATCAGTGTTTGGTTTTATTAGTAATTCTAAAGTAGACAAAAGTGAATGCTAAAAGAGTTCTCCAGTTTGCTAAGGTGTCAAGACTTAATGAATCACAGTTTGCTTAATTTCTTCATGACAAAAATTGGCATTGTTTAGAGCATGTAAAAATAATTTTCAAAAGTAACAATTTTGAGTTACTATTTTATATTATTTTACCGGCAGTATCTACATATATGCTTCAGTTCCTGAATGAAGGCTGTGGAATGTTGATTTAATCATTATGGGTTAAAGATGGACATAAGGAGTGTTTATTTCTAAAATATATAACAAAGGAATTAGTAAAATAAGATACATTTATTTATTTAATATAGATATATAATTGTGTACATATTAATATTCAGTTGGAAAACCTTACTACACATTAGTCTAATTATTATTAAATAAGGCAACTCTTATTAACTGAATATTTTGTAACCCACACTTGCTGTGCTGACTACTCTATTGGTCCAAGTAAGCTTTAACACTGGTTATCTTGCTATCAGGGTCACTCCATACAACAAATGAAAGTCTATAGTAATGGGAATAATGTGGGAGGAAGGTTTGAATGTATATATTATTTCATATAACCGATGAAAGAAATATTGTGTAACGTTCTCATCAAAAATAATTCAGTTTTTCAATCAGAAGCTTTATAAGGAAAAAAGGAAGACAAAAGTTAACATTTTGTTAAAAGCACGATAATGATTAGTTTCATTGAAGCACAACTACCTCACTACAAAAGCTACCTCAATTGCTTTTATCTTGATTTTATTACACATTGTTCTAGGTGCCAAAATCAGATTTATCTTCATTATAATTTTAGATGAGATGCTATTTGTTACAGTTATTAACTTGCATCATCTTCAGAACACACATAGATTTTGCTCATCTTGCTCATAATCTGGGAAAGGCATGTGGAGGAGTGATGGCCTCAGTGGATTTTTGAGAGTAATTGAAACACAGATACTTCAATTTGTCTAGTAGTGTCAAGGCTTGTGTACCGTCCAAGGTACTCAGTAATATATGTTAGACTATCTGTGGTGTTATGTGAGCTATATTATCTATGTATTCCTCATCTCCTTAATCATGCACACATTTTTCACATTGTTGTCCCTGGATGGATGGATGGAGGGAGGGAGGGAGGGAGGGATTACAATGCCAGAAACTTCAGTATCATAGTGATGAATAATTTAGCATGAGGCATCACCATCACAAACTTTTGAATAAGTCATCTAAATCTATGTGTTCACTTCTTTCCTTTACTTTAGAATATCTGAAGGGCTTTTGAGGACAATTGTACAAAATAGGTTTGTGGGTTTTCTCTACCATGTAAATAGATTTTATTTCAAATAGGTCAGCTATTTCAATTCTGCCTGGTCAAGAACTGGCTATAATTCACTATAAGTCAGCTTTCTAGTTAATGAACCATGTTGCTGTATACTTTAGATTGAGTTTGTTTACTTTTTATATGGAATGCATTACTGTAAATCCTTGTTATTCATAAATACTAGGAGATAGTAGATGGCTGCTATAGATCAGCCAAATCTTTTATTAAGTTTCCCATGTGAACTATAGAAGGAAAAGAGTTCAGAATACCATACATTTCATTTTTAGTGATTTCGGCTATTCTTTAACAAAGTATTCCATGTGTGAAAAGCAAGATATATTACAAGTACCAGGATATGTGTTAAAGCCTAATACACACAATGCTCGCGCATCATTTCTTCTTAGAAGTTATTTCTCTCAACAAATATGAATTATCCTTTGCATAAAACATTTATAGACATAGTATTCATATTTCTTGACTAAAAGTTTCCATATTTCTATGTTCCAATTGTTCAGAAGTCAATGGTCTACAATGGGGCTTGGAAATTAACATTTTGGATATCAGTGCAACTTTGTTCTATGTTAATTTCAGTACAAAATATTAATAAACCAGCACAATATTTCTTTATTTAAACAATTGCAGGCTTTTGTCATTCTTTGACAGCTTCAGTACACTACATTCTTTATATCCTTTTGTATCAAAACTGTATTTTTTATCTTTAGTCACCATTACACCATGATGTATGATTATTAGACAGTTAAAATGTTTTACAATATCTCCATTATATTATTAAAGCTTATATAGAAATTTATTAAAGCAAATGTAACATAAATGGTGCTTTTCAGTATGAATTTTGTTGAATGTTTTGCTCCTTAAATAATATCTTGCATTCGTACTGACAAAATTAAAATTTATGTAAATGAAGAGCAAACATGAAACTGTTAGCAGTTGCTACATAAACTCTGCTTTGAAGGTAATTCAGCTTAGCATTGTAAGTATAATGGCAATTCTTGGTGACCACAACCCCTTAATGGATCATTGTCCAGAGATAGTAGCAGTTTTTTCTCCAATGTTTAATGGAGTGTAAACAAATTTTATTCATCAAGTTTCAGTGTCCTGGAATTAGCAGTCAGGATCAAAGATCTTTAAAAAAAAAAAAAAAAAAAAAAATAAATAAAAAAATTCCTACCCCTTTGTTTTATATATTTGCCAGGATTAAATTTGTGATCACACTGGCTCAAACTGCACATGCATTTCGGATTATATATTGTTTAAATGCTACCAGTGCTGCTGTTGCTGCCCCTAACTACCACCCACTGAGAGACCTTGTATTTAAAAATGTATTCTTACCTCACATTTTCATTGCAAGACTTAATATATTCTCATGATATTCTTAGACATAAGGCATTCACTAGGTATACAGAAGATTGCTAAAAAATTACCCATTTGTGTTGTACAATTTTTTTGAATGCATCACAGAAGTAATTTAAAGTCCTTGCTTACAAATGAAGCTACAATGGTTCATGTTGTATTCCAGTACATATTGTATTTGTGTTGTTATTTCAGTCCATTTTCTTTAATTGTGGTATCTACTTCCTTTTGGTTGTTCAATTAGTGCATGTGTGTAATTTATAGGTAAGAATCCAGTTTAAACCAAATTATGTGTGTGCACATGCTGCTACCCTTGCCTTCTGTTTGGTAGTTATTCATAGTTCTTGGCAGGCATTAAAGATCAGAGTCATCTGAATCAGCACATAAAAATACATTCAAATAGCAAGAAGCACACAAAAGAATGATTTAATTTCTCATTGCTTGGATCTGCAAATTTGTATATGGCTTAATTTTTCAAAACCATGAGAATTAAGTCCAATCTTTTCATGTGACATGCCATTTCATTCAGATACAAGTTGCAACAGGCGTATGATAGGACTAGAATTTATTGCTGATTGTCAAAAAATGCTCCTCAAAGAACATAAGACAGTGATAGTGTTGTAACTCATATCAGTGTGTTGTAACTAACTCCAATCAGAAATGGTGCTTTGGTTTGTGGTCTTGCTCTAACGGTATATATTTGCTCAGTGATTGTCTGTTGTAGCTCCAATCAGAAGTGCTGCCTTGGTCTGTTGTCTTAGGCAAAGGTATATGTTAAACTATCCATTCCACTGGAGGCCATCAATAATAGTTTTCCTTGTGTCTTTTTGCCTCTATGTTTAACCATTCTTTTAATGCAGAGATGACATTAATTTTGTTATATTCTGCAATAGCCCTATAATTGTACTCTTGAGCACATTAGCATTGAGATTTTTTGGCTATGTGTACTTAGATACTTTTATCAGCAATTACAATTTTATTTAAAATGACTTATTTGAAGATTATACAAAACAATATGTTGTTTTTAAAACCTGATGGTTGGTAATCGCATCCCCAGAAAATTTCCTGTATCAGAAGCATTTTTAAAATTCCAGTTTTTTGGCAGCTGAATGTATCGAAGTTTATCTATGGTGAACTTTGGCATTCTTACTCCACTTAACATTATAAAGTGAGAGTCCCTGAATTGCTTAGCATCCTAGAAGTATTTTGGTATAGGATAATAATCAGTTGGAGCAATTTATAGAATATTGCTAGGTTGCTGTAAATATGATATGGCGTTAGATGAACAAATAGATATTGGTTAATACAATTCATGCAGTATTTGTTTAATATTTGTAGAAGCATACTTTGTAACTGTCATCCCAGCAAGATCGACAAGTTTGCTTTAAGTTGAACATTTTTGCACAAACCACCACACAAACCATGCTGGTGGTTTGAAGCCCCCATATGTATGTACACTTATTGAGTTCTTGAGTCTTGATATGGCATAACTTGTATACTTACAACATTACATATTGCACGTTCTAATTTTGTTCTGTCACTTCAATTGTTGCTATTGCTGTGGAAATATTACCGACCACAAAAAGATTTTAAAAAACTAAAATCTGTCAAACTTTCAGTAGTGTAAGCTATTTATATATATATAGTATTTCTTATTTGCATATTAGTTACAAAATTATATTTAATTTGGGTGTTGAGTCAACCACCTATCACACTGCACATTTTTCCATACTTTTTACGCTGTGACATTGAAAGCATTTCAACAGCAGTTAAACATTTTTCTAATGCCTGTTTTATGATGCTTTGTGATTGGGAGATAGATTTTGTATAAACATCTTATTTACTTCTTTTGTTTGTCATGTATGCTACGGTTTTTAGACCTAATAAATTGGTTTCATTTTCACTGAAAATTATTAACAAAAAAAAAAAGAAGGCTGCTTAATCTTAAGACTTTTGAACAGTAAAGGGATATTAAATCATTATTACAGACTGGTTGGCACAGCACCCGGCATTGACATAACTCAGTTTACAGCTGTTTCAACTATGGTGATTGACTCGAGACCAGATGCCGGGTTGAATTGATTGTCAGTTTTTAATTTTTTACGTATTCATTTGCAAGCAATAATTAATTATGGGATATCAAATCAGTATGAAATAAATAACAGAGCTGTGTACTAGTTGCTTACAAGAATTTTTTTTGAGCAAACGAGAAGTAAACATATCGTAAAAGGCAGTCAACTCTAGCCAGGTTGATCGAATGTAATTTCTACATTCACGAGTGTAACTGCATATCCTTATGTATATATTCTCTATCATATGGGTAGATTATATTATTTTTCAATTACTATTGAGTTCTGTAGTTCTTAGATGTTAGTGGTTTATAATGACATTGAATTAATGAGCATTTATGAAGCTATTTTATGGACTTTCAACCTTTGGCATTAATCTCAAAGTTTTGTGATTAGTTTCTTTCATCAGTGTTCAGGTGTGATGGCTTATTTTTAGAATATGATTTTAAGCTTCAGATGCTTATACCAATTTACTTCTCTGTAGTGTAACACATAGGCAGTTGCATACCCAGGTTGCAACATGCATTAACAAACTAGACAGGGTCATTCCATGGTAACTCACATTACACCACATATGTATGCAAAGCCCTCCCCATGCTGGCAGGCTGAGGTTCAGCCCACCCTCATTAGGGTATTACCACAAGATGTAGATTGGATTGGATATTGTATTATGATGGTTTTAGTGTAGGTTGATGTGATGGACAGGTGGTAACATGTTGCTCCTCGATGGCTGTCTGTTAGGGTGGAACAGTTCTCCTGCACCTGTGGTGGATGTTGGTTTTAAATTTAATATAGATGGGGTTAATTTTGATCTTGGTTGGGTTATATGGAGCTCGACCTTCACTGCTAACGAAGGTGCTCCAGTGTTATCTGGTGTAACTCACACTACAAAATTATACTATTATAATTATAATTGACTAGAAAACAAAACAGATCCACAAACATAACTAAACCTTTCTGAGTGTGCCATCTTTGAAGTGCTGCTGCTGCTGCTGCTGCTGCTTACAGTGTGAGGGGACTCAGGTTCAATTCCTGGTCCTGGCGGCATGGGGATCTTTCCCCTGTAGAGAGGCCTGGAATTGGTATGGGATACACTCAGCCTAGAGAGGTCATTGAGAGGCAGTCAAGTGCTACTGGATGGAGAATTAGTGGCTCCAGTCTCGCAAACTGCATCTAAGCTGTCAAAGAGGAGGCAGCATGCTGTTCACATGCCACCCCTTTACTCTGTCCATGTTGTCTTGTGAAGGCAGAGGATTCAGCAGCCATGCAGTAGGCTTTGGTCCAATTGGGGTTTTGCACCATGGAGTAAGTTTATACTTCCTTTATATAATGCATAAACATCAAATGACTTTCAATAACTCCTCATATTAGGCTTTAAGGACAAAACTGTTCAGAGCGGTGGTTGGAGTTCGTAAATTAAGCAGCATCATGAATAGAGCTCGGCATTTGTATATTTTGTTCCATCGTTTAGAATCATAGGCTATGTATACATAAACATGTTTCATGCTTACTGGAGTGAAATATACTCATTTTATAGTGCCTATAATCACCTGTTTTGATAGTGTTTGCCTTTTCATAGCTTATAGGCCTATTATGTCTTTTTTTTCTAATGAGAACTTTTATCATGGTTTTTAGCTATCATAATTTCATTATTGATGGTTACTTATTAATATAATTTATTAATGTGATGTTAATATCAGCATTGCAAGTAATGTTTCATGCTCTGAGCCAATGAGCCCTTGTTGATAACATACCTGAGGAAGTTTGTGATACCAGCATTCCTTTCCTAATGTCAGCAGTTGCATTTTTTCATGTACAATAAAATAGTGGCTACTTAGCACAATAAAGCGTATGAGATAAATGGTGAATTTCAAAAAACTTTTGGTTTACAATTGAGAAATTGATCATTTTGGTATTAAATCATTGCTTTGTTCTTTTAAGATGATGGCTTTATTGTTTTCTACTTCCCACTTGGGCAAAAACACAGTAGTCACCTAAAAAGACTAGACTTGTTTGATTGCAAATGCATAGATAGTGTGTAAAACAGTGATATATAACAGACTCAATAATTACAAACCAGCATGGGATTGTAAAATATGTTCGAGAGAAATTGCTTAAAAATTGATAATAGGGTTTGCCATTAAAGAAAGAAATAGTAACTGAAAAGTGAAAATTTAAAGAAATAATGTTTACTGTGTGCACTCCATTAAGAGAATAGTGGAATTTAGTAAATATAATAATAAATATCCATATCCCTTATAATGGTATATGTAATGTAATATTTATTTAATCATTATTACAATAATACAAATAAAACTTGCATCTAAAACTTAGGTCTAGTGCTCCAGTTTTCTAGCTCTCCCATATTTAGCCCCTAGGCTTAATGGTATATAGATATTTGTTATTTCCAGGGTTAGGATTTTTAGGTGCAAATTTCAGATGAAAAAAGGAAGGGAAAAGGTGCTCAAATAAGGTGAAAAAAGGGACAATAAGGTGCTGGTTTATTTAAGGGGATGCACAACTGAAATTGCTATTTTCTAAACTATCCATTCAATTGGGCTGAAATTTTAACTACATGTCAGTCCTCTTTAGATATAATTGTTTTGGGAATTTCAATCCAAAATCTTAATTAGTTCTCAAGTTATTAATTTTCAAAATATAAAATTATGGGTATATGCAAAATGCAACACATGATGCATTTTTCAAAAAAAACAAAAAAAAACATGTTGCTTCTATGTCAAGGAACTAAAAATCTGTCATATAATTTTTTTTCTACCATTCTTAGTTTAAGACAAAAAAACGTTTTGCAGTTTTGTATTTGCATTTTTTTTTCGCGTTTTTTGTATACATTGTTATCTTCAAAAATTAGTAGCGCTAAAACTATTCATTACAAAGAAAAATTATGACAGTTTTATTTATTTGGGTTTTTGAAATAAGCATAAAAAATGTCAATATGAATGGATGAAAACTACATCGTGTGGAACATTTTGAATACGCATAAATGCTGAAAATAAGAAATGCCTTAAAATGAAGTTTTAAAAATATAAACAGCTAGCAACCAAATGCACAAGGGTATTTAAAAAGTCTCGTAACAATCCTGGAGCATTCGCTAGGTCAAACATAAAAGTGGATTCTAAAACTACAAGCAATGGAGAAATTTTTTGGGAACAAATTTTTTTTTTTTTTTTTTTTTTTTTTTTTTTTTAGAATTTGAGATTTTGGGTTAATTTCAGTTGTGCATTCCCTTAAGTAATTCAACGATTTCTCTTTCCTCTATTCTAATTTATTGAACTACAAACAAGTACATAAAATTATCACTCATCAAAACAAGGAAAAAAAAACATGAAGCTGCTGTACTTCTATACATTAAGCATCTCCACATTTTTAAAAGTAAATCTGTTTCTATTATGGGGATATAATAATGTCTTTGTAGATGCTAAAGCTTCTTTCAACATCCACAGAAACCAGTGAGGCAAACCTTGTATTCACTCGGAATGGCAACTCTACAGATAATGGCAAATTTCTCAATGTCTGGATTCTTCTGAAGACTAGGTTAAGTTTTTCTATGGCAAAGCCATCTAACTGCTCCCTCACGGAAGTAAAAATATCCCATTGTTTTTCCTTTTCCAGACCTTGTTCTTCCAATTGTTCAATAACTGCAGGTAGGTACTTGTAACTATGGACACAATATAATTCTGTCTGCAAATTATGTATTTTCTCTGGTAACAGAAGTTGCTGTGCCTTGGAAATTGCACCTGCATCGGATGGATCCAAAGAAAGCACAAACTCTTTAATTTTGTCAAAATTCTCACACAACATAGCAGCACACTCAATCCAAGATCCCCAGCGAGTAATGACCGCGAAATTTGGAAGGGGCAGGTCAGTGATTTCCCTGTAGTAAACAACATGACTCAGAGCTTTCAGTAGAATCTTCTTCAGGGCAGAGATGAATTGATTTGCGATGTCGTATTTGTTCCTTATGGATTCACAAACCCTGTGAAGGTCTTGAGCCAAGCATGTCACATGCTTCAAGTTAGGAAATAAAGGTTTCAATTGGTTAGCAGCTGAAACCATGTATGGAGCCTGGTCCGTAACCACAAGAAGAAGTTTTTCAAACTCGATACCAGTAGGCCAGAGTTTTTGGCAGCAGTCGATAATGGATTGCATTACTGTACTGGCATTGGCTTTCTGCAGCTCATACATTTTTAACAACATGGGCTTAACTTTCTCCCCTGCTAAGGGAAAAACCAAAACGTTCAAAACATATCGTTCCATTGAGTCTATGGTTTCATCCACAATGATTCCCACATCGCAATCAGACACTTTCTCCTTGATTCTTTCTATGGTTTCTTGGTAAACATGCTCCATGTAGTTTTTTCTTAAAGTACTCTCATCGGGCATTGACATCTTTGCGTATTTTTCAAGAAATCCCTTGAAGGCTGGATGGTTCACCTTATTGAGTGGAATTCCTGCTTGTGTAAGAGCTGCACACAAGTCAATGTTTAATTCCTTCAAATTTTGGCTTTTTGAAGAACTCTGTTGAAACGCATTTCATAATAGAGGTTGCCGTGATTTGTTTGCTTGAAGAGTCTTGTTCATTTGGTGCTTAGAGCTGGAAATAGGTTGTTTCATGTGATCTCACTGGTGTTTTTCATCTAACAAAATTCCTGAATCACAAATAGTACATCACATAACAGTTCCATCAGTGTCTATGAAATCTTGTTTGAATTCCTGAGCCAGAACAATAAATTGAGCACTGGACACCTTTAGCATGGTAAAATCTAGTACTAGTACACTTGTTTGGAGAGCTAACACTAGTTCACTTGCTAACACAATGCGACTGTCACACAACTCACTCTTACGCCCATTCGCTGTCCACATTCTCTTATAACACCGCGACAATTACCAGAATGTTCTCATTCATGCTGGAACTTCAGTCTCAGCGATTTCTAGTAGTTTCGAGCAGAACCCAGTCTTAATAATTCTCGGAACTGCACGGGTGAGGTTACTGCCATCTCTGCGTGCTCAGCCTCGCCTCCACGCAAACAGATGACGTCTCTCACAGTAACAAACTCATATTCACAAACAGCAGGCTACTGTTTCTGGTGGGGTAGAATTACTCATTGTCAATTGCACTATTGCGGGCTACTTTATAGCGGTAAAGCGAGAGAAAGAGGTTTTCATCGAACACACAATTATTTTCCATTGTTGTGGGTGTGCTTTCAATTCCCGCATGGCGTTTACTGAAAGATGTAGGCTTACTATTCGCATATACACAGCAAGCTGAGGAGATGTTAATTGAAAGTTAAAGAATAAATTGGAATGAAACTTAAAAGAAAAAAGGGGGAAAAAGGGGATTATGGGCATGGTTGGGGGAAAATGGGATAAAGGTGCCAAAAAGGGGTAAAGGTCCCAAAAAAGGGGAAAAGGTGCGAGAAAAAATACCTCTTTTTGCAACTAGAAACAAAATTTCACACTGTGATATCTTTCTGCACAGCTTTAACTTAACCTAAGAAAAAAGGTGCGCACCTAAAAATCCTAACCTTGGTTATTTCTATACTGTTCTATGTGTCAAAATGTGTTTTTCAGTGGTAAATGAATATATGGTAGTGCCTACTGCAATGTTTATCATTACTGATAGTGCCTATTTTAAGGTTTTAAGCCTCTATTATGCTGAGCTCTAATCATGAATTTAGTTCATGCATAATTAAATTTCTCCTTTATGTTATAAAACTATTTTGGAAAGTAATGTAACTCGTGTTACAACTTTGGTAATTACAAACTTTATGTGAATTTTCTCTTATTTGAAATTTTGACATATGACGCTACACAATTACTAGTGGCATCAAATGAAAGTGGCTGGGGGCAAAGAAGTAATAGAACTTTGGTATTTGCTCTGCACATTAATTAAATGATAGTTCCCACAAATATGTTACAGTTTTGGACACTGACATTTCTTTTATGTGGAATGACCAAATTGTTTATTGTATGTTATCAGCCTTAACTCAAATCTCTTTGCATGTTATTGTCATCACATATTCATGCAAATTGTTTCATCGAAATGAGTGCAAAGCTTAGAAATAAAACGGTGAATAGTTTTCTGAAGATCAGAGCAAAGTCTTGAAAATCTATGCGGTTACGGAGTAGCACAAAGCCAGCTTAAGGGTACATACTTTAAGATATAATACAAGAAATGCATTTTCTTTCATTTAGCTTCACAAATTTTTATGTTGTGTATATACACAAATGTTTGTCTATGATATAGATTGCACTTATTTTTAAAAGTACGCACAAACATTACTTTTTACCTTGTTCATGTGAGAGATTACAATCTAAACTTAAAATCCACTCCAAACTTTCCCCAAAAGTTTGGAGTTAGATTAGTCTGGTCTGTGTTAAATATGTTAAACATTAAGGCATTAAAAATGTAGCTCAGTAATCAACAAACTAATAAATAATGCTCAGCACTAGATAAAGGTGTTGATAAGGTTAAAATATTACCTTAAAGTAAACTTTAATACTTGTTTTAGTCGGCCAAACTTTGTGATTTAATAGGAAATCACAAATACTTGATTCAGTTTAACACACTTCTCTGCAATGAACCAAAGATACAGGGCAAAATATTTAATGGATAAATGTTTAATAAGGTATAAAAGACATATTAACTGTAGGTGATTATATAAATGGAATATTCATTTTTATATGAGCAAAATAGTGTTGAAATCTAAATTATATAAGCGATTATAAGAAAATGACTGCAATTTATTGACTTGTCTGGTCTGTTAATCTCCTCCTAAGAGCTCTTCTTGAAATTGACATTATAGCTATATACAGCTTATAGGCCTGCTCTGAGCACAGTTTATTATTTACAAATGTTCATGAGTTACCAAGGCAAAATGAAAATCTATACTGCACAAGCACATGAAACTCTTAACTAATACTCAGTTTTTGCAGACTATAAGTTCAAAAGGCTGCTGCAATTTTATAGATTTCAGATAAGCATATTAAAATATATGGCATTAAAAGTATAATTCTGCCTCATTCATAAGCCAGTAATGTGTTAAACTAGCATGAGTATGAATTAAACTTATTCATCATTCTACTTAAAGAATGAAACAAAAAAATAAACCATCCTACAGTAGTACAGCTGTAGGTTGTTGGCCACCTCTCTTTATGATGTTTAAGATTGCCATACACTTAGAGAATTAAAAATGGAAACAATGATGAAGCGCTCTGGGAATGTGCTTTTTAAGAGCAAATAGGATGAGATACAACAGGATGGGGTCCAGTGATGTGTAAATTTATTTGTCTATTAGGGTGACCAACTCTCTTCAGACTGAATTACCAGTAAATGTGTATCAAATAAATTATATTTTTGTATAATGTAAACTATTGTAAAATCATTGTAATTTTGTCAGCATATGGAATATTTATGGATAATATTGGCACAAATTTGATTTGTGCTATTTAATATAAAATTAAAGTAATTTTTATCATTGTTAAATAAATTGTCTTTTTTTTCTATTTGTAAGGTCTTTTAAAGTGTGATGAAAGGAGCTTGTTTATTCAGATTGTTACATATTATGCAAGTGAAGTATAGAGCTGTGATTTAGTATGGCCATTACATAACAATGAGAAACTGTTAAGGTGCATATAATTAGCTCTTGAGGAGGAATTATTACATTATCTATTTTAAATTTACAGTACTTTGCTTAAAAATTACATTAGATGGCTGTGATAACCTGTACTGTTACATTGTTAAAACTGGTGCTAAACTGGAATTTAAATAATTGATTATAATAAGCAGTATTGTGTAACATAAATTAACATACATATTGTGTGCACTACCCAGCCAAGGTTAGTGTTTTCCTGCTGACACCCTTGTTTTCGCTTGCTATTACAGTATGGCAGGCAGGCACTGCCATTGTTCAGGTAGTATATATATATATGGATGTATGTAAGTATGGATATATAACTCAAAATGTTGTTTATTTTTACTTTAATGATAAATGCAAATGACACTATTTTTGTCTCTTTATTTGTTCAATGAGTATTAGTAATATGTCAGTTTTATGCATTATTCAAACATGATTCAGGGAACCAATTAGAGTATCTTCTGCTTTACCCCATGTTTAGGTAAGCAATGCATAAAAGTGTAACATCATCAGAAATGCCCAAGTGTGTTGAAGTTTGCTTGGTATACCTCAATTTTCGAGAGTTGGGATCTGACATAAGCACTGCAGTCGGAAAAACAAGTGAGCGCGGCAGGCCAGATATTATGATAGCACCCGCCATGTTAGCAGCGTTATTGACGCACGTTAATAGGTGGTAATACATTGCTTGTACTCACTCCGCGTTACGCTATTTCATTTATTTATTTGCCGATTAAAGTTGCATGAATTCATGACATTGTCAAGAAAATGCTAAGTACAAAAGAGTTACATAATAAAACTATCCAATCGTACTCTTACAAGCTATTACAAAGAAAATGTATGTACAAAGTTTGTCTTTAAGCTAAAATGTACAGTTCTGTCTAATCTAAAAATTTAATAATGTATACTACAAAGAAACGTAACAATACTAAATGGTTTCAGCTTGAAGTTACTGCGCCCTGGTTTTGTTGTGTGATGCTCATTCATATGTAATGCAGCCTCATGCATCGAGAAAAGGGCTGCTCTCCGTTATTCTGTGTAATGTTTTACAGCCAGTGTATTATAAGGTGGTTATGTTGACGCTAGCTCTTCATTTTCGTAAACAAATGAAGCATAATAGCGGCTTGTAGCAGAAGTGTACACCTAATTGATTTGATTTCTGTATATTTCTCTTATCCACTAACCTTACTGAATTTGTGGTTCAACCAAAAAGCTAAATGTGAAGCGTAAATGCGGTTTCCTATTGTCATTTTTCGTAGCTTAATCTGAACCTTCTCGGCACTTAAATGCGCATGCAAAACAAGCTGAAATACTGGACGGTTTTATAATTTCTCCCCACCTTTATCATTTTAGCTCTGTAGCATCCGTGAACCTATTGCTATTGAATCATTTTTCTGAAATCTGTGATTAAAGCATTATTTGTGGACGCTGTCTCTGTGTAGCTTATTTCATAATTATCACATCCTGATGTATGCATATATTAGGCGAACACGCGTTGCGCATATTGGCAACATCGCGCTGTAGTTCACAGTTTGGTCACTAATCTGTCAGTATACAACTCTCTAAAATAGAGGGTTTATGTCATATTGAAGTCTAGTTTGTTCTGGGGTGAATGACCTGTCTGCGAAATATTGTCCTTAGCTTCGTGGCCATCACCCTCTGTATTTAGAATAGTGTAGTCCTTAGCAGTTCCGCTGTACACAATACAGATAGCCGATGAGAAGCATGCTAGTAAGTGCAATGCATTGCTAAACATTTCCTACTTTGTCTAGTTTCGCGTTAGGTTAGCGCTGTCTGTGTGTAATACTCCCAAAATCATGGTGTTATGTGTATCTGACACCACTCATGAGTAGGGATCCCAGATTCTGAAGAAGGGGGGGGGGAAATCTGGGACACCTGAACGAAATACTGCGGTGGTGGGGGGGGGAGACTAAAATTTACGTAAGTGGAACATTGATATAATATGCTCAAAAACGAAATTATATGAATACACCAAAATATGAAGTTTATTACTTTATTATTTTGACTATGCGGCCATTAGCTTACTAACATTACTTAAAACATTAACTTCACATCTCATTTTTGCTGCTCATTTCATTGCTATCTCCTCCTTTCTATATACCCTCACTGTAAGCCTATACACTGTTTAACCTTCTCCGTCTCACACACACTAACTGTTTAACATACAAAAAGTTTATAAGATTTAGAAAAAAAAAGCATATAAAAGTATTGTAACATTAGATAAGAAATGTTTGTAGATTATTGAATTACTCTCTGTATTACCATGAATACCTGTGATACTATCTGAATTACCTGTTAAAATGACTTAAATACCTGTCAAACTAGCCGAATCATATGATAATTAACTTAAATAGCTCTGGTACAAATCGCTGCTCGAAATTATCTTGAACGCCTGTGATGCTATCGGGATTACCCTATCAACGATACTAGCTGAATTACTAAACTTGTTAAAATGATTCAAATACCTTTGATACTACCTGAATCACCTGAAATTACATTAAATAGCTGTGATACAAATCGCTGATCGAAATTAGCACGAACACCTGTGATACTAGCCTGATTACCCTAAATGCCAAAATACTATTCGAATTACCTGTGAAATCATACGGAACTATGATACACCCAACTCCTGAAATCTGTCTGCCTATGATACTATCTGAATTACCCTAAATACCTACGATATTACCTGAATTACCTGTGAAATCATACGCAACTATGCTACACCGAACTCCTGAAATCTGTCTGCCTATGATACTATCTAAATTACCCTAAATACCTACGATATTACCTGTGAAATCATACGGAACTATGCTACACCCAACTCCTGAAATTTGTCTGCCTATGATATCTGAATTACCCTAATACCTACGTATTCATAGAGTTGAAGTTTTTCGTATTCATAGACGATAAAAAGCCTCGGACCAAGAAAGGCCGTGGATCAGCAAGGAGAAAATGTTACACGACGAAGAAAGGTAGTTCTGCGCATGCGCGACTGCCATAGAGTAGTAAACTAACCGCTGTTATTCCCTAGTTTTTACTTTCTATGGTCGTTTCACAGCTGTTTTTTCATCGGTTCAGTGATCACTCCTCACCCAAAGTAACAAAAATGGAGATAACCTAGAAGTGTGCATTAAAATGGTCGGAGGAGGAAAATGCCTGTTTTCCTTAATACAAAAAAAATGATGGATGTTATTGAAAACCAATCGGTTTCGACAAACGCAAAAACAAAAGGGAGGTATAGAGGGAGATAATACATATATAGGCAGTTTTGTGCATGCTTCTAACCTATTGCAACACCTCCCTTTTTGGAAACGTTCTTATCCACACAGTTTCATGGCATTATTAATTATTTCAATAAGAATTTAACTTGCTGGAATATTAACCTTTAACCTGAAAATTTCATAATCAAATCGTATTTAAATAGGAAGGAACATTTGCTGTTATTAAAATCTCACCCTGTATCTTAACCAAGTAAATACTGTGTGATAGTAATTACACAGAAATAATTACCTGAGGAAATTCTAATACATCATAAACCTTCCGGGACTTGTAATCCTCCTCTCCTCGCCGGGAAAACGTAAGCAAAGCTTGAATTATTTCGAACTTAACATTATTCCGTATCGGGTAGGAGAGATGAAATGTTAAGAAATATATGAAATCAGGGTTTTTTTAATACGTAGGGTTGATTGTGTAGTATCTAGGTTCTCGTTCGAGTTTAGACGCGCAGATCTCTCATCTACGCCCTGTCGTCGCTTCGCAGTTGTAACTGCTACACTCCTCTCCTAAAAAAACATCCCTTGGCTACGCTTTGAGACTGAGGGTCCTCAAATCCCTCGGCTACGCCTTGCGGCTTAGGGCTCTCGATGTTACAATGTTGAAACTCCGATTCCGTAAATTTCTTAACATTTCATACCTCCTACCCGCATACGGAATAATATCCTCTTTTGGCAGTGTCAAACTTTTCGTTCCCGTTACGTGAAGTTTAATGTGGCATGGCAATTAGAACCAATCGCGTGAAGCAGTAGCATGAAGTAATAAAAGAACAATCGGGTAAATTGTCATACTTTTGCCCTCGTTTGTGTCACTTTTGCCCAAATTAGGTCTTACGCTGCTCTAACATAATGCTGCCAACATATGAATAATGCCACCGAAGCCGGTAAGATACTCAGCCTCAAAGCGTAGCCGAGGGATGTTTTTTTAGAAGGAGAGGAGTGCAGCAAGTTGCGAAGCGACGACAGAGCGTAGCCCAGAGATCTGCACGTCTAAAACTCCAATGATTCACGTTCACAAAACAACAGCACATCGCATATTCAGTGCATTTCACTGATTATTTAGGTTGGCAGTACCCACTTTGCATGGAAAAATGGCTACGTTTGTTTTCTTCCTAAGCTATTTGCCTATATAAATAAAACACTTAAAACGGGTGGGTAGGTGAGTACTAGATATTGGAGAGACCACATCATGTTCTAAAATCACTCCTAAGGTAAGTAATTTCATTGCTTTTTCACTTCCTTATTCCTAATTTAGGTGGGCAAAAGAAAGACCTAATGCGGGCAAAAGTGACACAAACGAGGGCAAAAGTATGACAATTTAGCCGAACAATCAATAAAGATTCATTCCCGTTACGTTAAGTGCATCCTAATTGGATATTTACTTTAACAGAGTTTCTTAACTTCGCGTTACATTCCGTCATGTTACGCAAAGTACATAGTAATCCCGGTTTAACGAAGGTAAATCTAGCAATGACATATGAGTCATTAGTTATAATGCGACTTTCTAACTTCAGTAGTGTTTTTCTTGATACCCTTCTCTTGCATAATGTGGAAGTGCTATTAGCATAGTACCAATTGAGATATTCAAGCCTCGGTTATCGTCGTCTGTCATATAGGTTAGGATGAATCCGTTTTATCAGCCTTTTAACCTTTGCTCTACTAAACCTGTATTTGTTTTGAAATTTAGGTCGCCATACTTTGCAATTATGTCTAATTTTAGTAGATAGTTTTACTCCACGTCTCATTTCGCGAATTCTACGCAAGCAGCCACGCCCATTACTCCAAAGTCATCCATTTTGTAAAGATGGTCTGCCTTTAATCTACCCCTCTGAGGTAGACCAAAATTTGGTCCCGAGCAAGGCGTTTGATCCCCGGACCAACGAAAATCCCGGTCTATGAATAAGAAAATCGATGGTCCGCTGTAAATCCGCCGGAAGTAGCAAGTTGGGCCGGACCAAAATTGACTATGAATACCGCCCTACGATACTACCTGAATTACCTGTGAAATCATACGGAACTCCTGGAATCTGTCCTGTGATATTAGCTGAATTAGCTTAAATACCTACGATACTGCCTGAATTACCTGTGTAATCATGCGGAGCTATACACACAACCATGGAATCTACCCTCCTGTAATACTACCTGAATTACCCTAAATACCTACGATACTACCTGAATTACCTGTGAAATCATACGGAACTCCTGGAATCTGTCCTGTGATATTAGCTGAATTAGCTTAAATACCTACGACACTACCTAAATTACCTGTGTAATCATGCGGAGCTATACAAAAAACAACCATGGAATCTACCCTCCTGTAATACTACCTGAATTACCCCAAATACCTACGATACTACCTGAATTACCTGCGAAATCATATACAACTATGTTGCACCCCAACCGTGGGATATGCTCGCCTGCTGAATGCTGGATGTTTGCTATCCTGGAGAAGACTGGACATTTACATGCAGCAACACTAGCCTCCCTAGAAGTATCCTCGTTTTCCCTATACCTCTCATACAAAACCCTGTATTCTACCTTTAAAGTTCTGTCTAGCCTAGCACCTCCCCTCGTATTTCCTACCTCTCACATATAAAAACCTATATTCTACCTTTCAAGCCCTGTCTATCCTAGCACCTACCTCGTATTCCCTAGCTCTCGCGTATAAAGCGTATCCCCCACCCCCTCAGCATTTTTTCTAGCCTGTCATCTCTCCACGTTTTCCCTATATTTTCCATATAAACGCATGCTCTACTCCTCAACCAATGTCTAGCCTATCACTTCTCCTCGTATTCCTTACCTCTCTCATATAAAGCGCATTCCCCTCCTGCCCCTGTCTAGCCGAGCATCTCTCCTTGGTTTCCTATCTAACCCATATAAACACATTCTACCTTTAACACCTGTCTATCATGGCATCATTTCCCTCCTTCACCCATGTTCTACGTAGCCATTCTCCTCGTTTTCCCTATCTCTCCCATATAAACGCATTTTCCTCTTTTAACCGTCTCCTAGCACCGCATCTCTCCCCGTTTTCCCTATCCTTTTCCATATAAACGCAAAAAAGTGGCCTCGCTCTCTCCATCATAAGCTATTAGCCTCATTTTATATGTAACCTTTAATGGTCTTTCTCTAGCAAAACCCGAGGTAAAATAATACCCAAGGTTTAATATACCTCAAAATCAAATCTCTTAACTCATTACGATACATAAATCATACATACCAATCGCCATCCTAACTTCCCATATTCACCTCCGAACCCAGTCCATCTGCCGATTACGCGTGGCCACCATATTGTTCACTAGATAGTGCACAAAAAGAAACCCCTTTCCCATACATGTCGTTGTAGGTACAACGGAATACAGAAACAATCGATAGAAGTTTAAAAGCGTGTCGCTATATGCTGGCCTTGAAGCTCCATACTCCTCCCATGAAATCGCGAGAAACAGCTGAATACACATTTTAAAAGTGACAAAAGTATTGAAAAATTCAAACCAATGATAACTGATATGTTGGAATTGGCCGATGCCATAAAAACAATTATTATTTGAAAAAGAAATACCTTTTGTGCAGTACATTTTTGTCTGTGATGTTTATCCGTTGTACAAAATTCTTTTCGAATGAAGAGAATTTCACAGGCTATTTCCAGAAAATGTAAGGTATAGTTTTATTTATCATTTAGATATCTTAAATGTAGGTATTTTAATAAAAATCGTCAATACCCAGTTTTGAAAAATAAAATATTTCGAAAAAATTTCCATATAAAGGGTAGTTTTGTGTTGGGCGATTTTCTTGAAAATTATCTTATCGCATATTCGGAAGATACTTAAGTACCAAGTTTTCGTTTTTGACACATTACGCACGGAACTTTTTTTTAAATAAATTTTTATTCAGGAGCCTCAAAGCAAGTATTACCAGTGAAATCTCGATATAGCAATTTTGGGTGGAATGCAATACATTCTCTAACCACTAGGCACGTGTTAGGGAAAGTTTAAAAAAAGAGGAAAAGAATGAAGTACAATTTATGAACTGTAAAAGCAAACACCAACACAGCAGATTAGTAATATTTTATCACAGAAGGCAACTGACATGAGAGAGGTAAAATGCAGAAGACAATAAGAATTTAACACAATTAACGGCACTACCCTTAATTCAAATTTAGGATGTATGTTTACATGCAAAATGACATAATTTTAGTGACCAGTGTATTGAGGTTAATCTATCATTCGTTGAAACCTTGAAATGTTATATTACTTTGTGGGTTTTATTAATTTTATTCGTGAAATAGTCCTAGCAAATGCAGCTAGTGATTTTCAAATTCTGTAAATAAATCCTCGAGGATTTATCGATAGTTTGAAAAACACTCGCGGCATTGCATATAGAAATTTTCAGACTGTAAGACTCCACAGTTTGATTTATAGCATCAACTCATCCTTTGTTACATATATTGTGAAGTAAAACTATTTTATTACAGATTATCAGCTTACAGAATGATACTAAGGAGTTCCCGTTTTAATTGTACCAAAGCCACTTTCCACCGCTGACAAAATAAACTAGACAGTTTATCCGGCATAGTTAGTACTGGCAGCTTCAAAATCATAAACATTTCCTTAGGGGACTTCAAATACAAGTATTCACTGTCATCACCGGTTGGAATAAATTAGCAAGTGATAGGCGAATAATATTTTAACCTCATGCGCTGATAATGCCTTACACAAAAATATATGTCACGGAGTATAAGTGTATTATATCGTACACGTGGAAATATGTTCTAAAATAGCAGCTGGATGTCCTTAAAAATCCCACGAGTAATGGCGAAAGGTTAAATGATATCAAGTTTACCTTGAAGTAATAAAAGGGCAGATCCTTTAGGATAAAGCATTTCTTTCGGATAATCGATGGTAATGATTTTAAGCAGCAAAGGGAAGAAAGTAGTTGCATTCCAAATACATTCAATTATGTTTAATAAAACTACTAATGTATGCAGGATAAAAATATGCATTACCGTATGTACAAAGACTGCTTCATAAAACCAGTAATTCTTTCCGAACTTTCTTCTTGCATCGCTGGATAAACATTACATCTGTCGATATTGATTCACTGCTTTGTTTTACAAAACGCAAGTCAACCTAAAAACAAAGTTATGTGTTTTGGATAGTGTCGCAATTCAATACTTCCCGTTAAGATTTGAATACGAATTTGTAATTTTTTATATCTCTAATACTTTGAATCCTTCGTCCGCTGTCACTCTGTTGCTAACGGCTTCTATTCAATACTTATGAAAACTTTCTTTTTGCTGACAACTAAAACACAGACAAATACCAACAGTAAAATAACAGGGGACCTCCGCATTAATTGGGTGTGCAAGCAGTCAACACTTGTTATAATGATGCAATACAGAGGATTGTTCGCAATCTATGGTAACAAATTTAAGGCCCCCTTACCTTAATGAAAAACGCCTCCACCGGCAGTGAGGTTCTATCTGGCAGCCTTTAGCTTGAGCTATCAATCTGCAACACAGGTTCCAATGGAGCAAATTGCTATGAAATACAGGGATCTCCAGTTTATTCCATTCCTCTTGGCAGTTTTCCAGACACCATCCAAAGTTCGCGGCCGTCTGCTTCCAAGGGCTCTTTTCAGTAACCCAAATGCATGAAACCCCATCAGTGATGCATCAGATGACTTAACACGGATGTCGCTGAAAGGTATGGAATGTATTCCGATCTCTCTCTCTCTCTCTCTCTCTCTCTCTCTCTCTCTCTCTATGTTCTCCAAAAAAATTTAGGTTGAAGCAGACGTGTGACTTGATGCCTTATCCTGATGCAACCAGACTTTATTTACATCTGCACCATAGAGAGCGAGTATTTTTGTATGGAAGATTGGTATCAGGACGTTAGTCTGATAATATGCCGAGTGATTTTTCGCATTTTTATGTACACGACGAATGTTTAATTTGCCATTGTAACTGTACCTTGCTATTACCATGGAACCATTGGGGAAATTTTCGTTAGTTTCCTTATACCAAATTTCAAATTGTTTTCTTCCCTTGGTCGGTAATATATAGCCCAGGGTTTGTTGCAGTCACTTAGATAAGCATATGTCTCATCTAAAAGGACAACAAACATCCACTTTTCTCCAGCTAGGTATCATCATACAGCTTTCTGCTGTTGGTGGCACGTTCTGCAATGTGTTTAGGCAACAGCTTATATTCCCGGCTCTTATGGCACTTTTCTAGATTCAAATCCTGGTTGATTATGGTGTTCAGCTAGTAACAGAGATCCCTAATTACAGTGCAGTGGCCCTCTGAGTTGCAGGATTTGGTCCAGAACCATGGGCCTTCACCTTCCAAATTATGTCTGGGGTGCGCCTGGTGGCCGGTCGTGGATTTCCTGTTTCTTGCCCTTTGGAATAAATCCTCATGTGGCCTTACCTTTTTTGTTGAGTGCACATGAGCTCACTTTCTTGTATATGGTAAAACCACGCCTCTTGCACTGCTTAATAATCTTAGAATTCAAGTATTTTGCACCGGAAAGGACAATAATGTACCCTTATCAGAATGGTTCTATTTTTGATGTCATTTGATGCAGCAAGAACAAGAGCACACAACTGAACAAACACGCTGATATATTCATAATGCTGAACTTTCATTGGGTTCCACATGTTTCAGCGCGGAGCTATTGTGCTTGTCTGATACTGTTACCATAGGTCGTGAATAACCCTCCGCATTTCTTGGAAAGTGGGGTAAGGAGTGAGGATGAACTGCATACAATACCAAGTACCTGTATCAAAATTTAAAGTTACAGTAAAAGAACATTGCCATTTTTTTCCCCCAAAAATACACTCTATTTTACATGGGCATATTAGGATTAAGAGTTTACAGATAATTTACAGATTTGTTAGAACAGTAAAAATAGTTCACAAATTATTATAGATATGGCGAATAAAGCTGATGAATAGTTTATAACGTTATAGTATAATAGTTTAAACATTGCCAATTGTCGCAGCAACGTTGCCAGCGCGAATTTGAGTATCTCGTATATTTTTCGTTCATTCTCTCTTTCTTTCTTTTTCCTGCGCCGTTTCGGTTAAGCCGGGTTTCTGTTAAATGCACTTTGGTTAAGCGGTTGTTTACTTTAATTTTTATGGCCATTAGAAAGAACTTAAGCGCAATTTTAAACGTAGGTAATTCCTTAAATATTTACACAGAGTTTTTAAAATAAACCTAATTATCAGAATTGAAGGAGTTGCTGAAAATGTTCGCTTACAAGAAGACATAAGAAACACCAACTTCTTAACAATATGTCATTATTTTATATTATCTAAAATTGTTGAAATGTCAATGAAATGGTTAAAAGTGTATATTCATTTATATGTATCAAGCTATTGTTGAATTTAGTGTTAATTTAATTAAAATGGTATATGCATTTTATTGGGGTTTCTCAAATATCTACATTTAAAAAAAAAGCTACTTTCTGGATGCCTTCGATGAGAATGCGCCTGTTCAGCTTTCACAGATTTGCTGTTAACTTTAACTTTACCGTACAAGAAATGCACACTCTCGCCATACTCTTTCGTTGCTATAAGGCTGTTTCATGTTTTTTAACACCACCTTAAACACCACATACCAGAGGTGAAGTTTATCCCGCTTCAGAAGATGCAATACTTCCCCCAATATACACTCTAGTTCTGAAGTCCTGTTAGCGTTACGTTGTCTGCGCATCAAAGTTGTAGAGAAAGCTGATCCATTGAACGTTGAGAAGGTAGTACAGAGCAATTCCACGCAGCTTAGCCTTGCTGGAGGCAAGTGAGAGGAACTTGAACACTGCAGCGAGTTTTCCAGACCCCGCCTATTGGTTCCCTCTCCAACTGAATCGGTCATTTGGAAAAGCGCACATATCAATAAAATTAAACTTTACGGGAGAGACAAAATTTAATTACTACAAAATAAGCAAAACTTTCAAACGTGAATTTTGGTATTGACAGTAATAAGAAAGGAGCTGTTTGTTCACATAATGATTTTCAGGAAAAAAAAAAACAAAAAAAAAAAAACCTGTTTTTGGACATGGGTCCTTTTCCAAGGGAATACAAGTTTCTTAAAAATAATGCACACTGTTATATCCCTGTCACTTTAATATTTTTTAATTGCATGTTGACCTTATAACTACTGTTTACCATAAATATGTGACGTTTAGAAAGCCAAAAAGTAATTAAATATTTCATACAGTTAACAATTTGTTCTATAAGAATATTAGTAGCATTTTTATTATGTTTTGTATTACAATTACAACAACGCTTATGTTCTCTAATCCTGTTGTAAAATTAATCGATTATATCACTGACACTTAAGTTTAATATTAAATGAAAGTAGAACTTCAAATAGCTTCTATTTAAGTGTATCAGAACGTTTCTTCTGGCTGTGCTTCCATTTCGGGTGTTGGCCAACTGTTCACAATGTCATAGTAGAAACTATATGTTCTTCACGAATGTACTGAGCAGTTTCCTTGTGTCATTAATCTTCTTAGTGTTAACTGGAAGTTTTCATTGTAAGCTTTGAAGTTATTAGAAGTCGGTAAAGCCGGACGAAGTCCAGTAGGTTTGGACAAAGCAAATTTGTCTGACAATTCTTGGAGGTTGGTGTTCCACTTAGAAACTGCTAGAAGACGTTGCAGAATCATATATAAATTCACAACGTTCAGAAATTTAGAAATATATTTTATCTTTCCTAGCTACATTACTTCCAAAAGAAGTAGTTGGTAACACAGATTTGTTATAGTGTGTAGGCCACCATTTTTAAAATCAACAATATCTAAGGTGCTGGCGCGTTTTAAAACAAATGTATTGCAGTTTGAAGCCTGTTCAGTGAAGCTAATATATTGCTCTGCGATATACACTACGTGATCAAAAGTATCCGGACACTGGCTGAAAATGACGTACAAGTTCGTGGCGCCCTCCATCGGTAATGCTGGAAGTCAATATGGTGTTGGCCCACCCTTAGCCTTGATGACAGCGTTCACTCTCGCAGGCATACTTTAAATCAGGTGCTGGAAGGTTTCTTGAGGAATGGCAGCCCATTCTTCACGGAGTGCGGAACTGAGGAGAGGTATCGATGTAGGTCGGTGAGGCCTGTCACGAAGTCGGCGTTCCAAAACATCCCAAAGGTGTTCTATAGGAATTCAAGTCAGGACTCTGTGCAGGCCAGTCCATTACAGGGATGTTATTGTCGTGTAACCGCTCCGCCACAGCCCCTGCCGTATGAACAGGTGCTCGATCGTGTTGAAAGATGCAATCGCCATCCCCGAATTGCTTTTCAACAGTGGGAAGCAAGAGGGTGTTTAGAATATTAATGTAGGTCTGCGCTGTGATCGTGCCACGCAAAACAACAAAGGGTGTAAGCCCCTCCAGGAAAAACACGACCACACCATAACATCACCACCTCCGAATTTCACTGTTGGCACTACACACGCTGGCAGATGACGTTCACCGGGCATTCGCCATACCCACACCCTGCCATCGGATCGCCACATTGTGTACCGTGATTCGTCACTCCACACAACGTTTTGCCACTGTTCAACCGTGTAATGTTGACGCTCCTTACACCAAGCGAGGCGTCGTTTGGTTATTTTCCTGCGTGATGTGTGGCTTATGAGCAGCCGCTCGACCATGGAATCCAAGGTTTCTCACCTCACGCCTAACTGCCATGGTACTTGGAGTGGATCCTGATGCAGTTTGGAATTCGTGTGTGATGGTCTGGATAGATGCCTGCCTATTCTCTTTACGATCCTCTTCAAATGTCGGCGGTCTCTGTCATTCAACAGACGAGGTCGGCCTGTACGCTTTTGTGCTGTACATGTCCCTTCACGTTTCCAATTCACTATCACATCAGAAACAGTGGACCTAGGGATGTTTAGGAGTGTGGAAATCTCGCGTACAGACTTCTGACACAAGTGACACCCAATCACCTGACCACGTTCGAAGACCGTGAGTTCCACGGAGCGTCCCATTCTGCTGTTTCACTATGTCTAATGACTATTGAGGTCGCGGATAATGAGTACCAGGCAGTAGGTGGCAGCACAATGCACCTAAGATGAAAAACGTATGTTTGTGGGGGTGTCCGGATACTTTTGATCACATAGTGTATATTCTATCTCCCTTAGGTAGTTCACGTTTTACAACTGCAAAATTTCTGTCAGTCGTTAAAAGAATGCCCCCTAATGAGGAAGTAATGTCGAATTTGTTCAAACCTCTCACTTGATGCCAAAGCTAATAAAAAAAGTATCATTGTGTGACTTTAATTTTGCCCTGGACATCCGTCCGAGAAAATGTTGAGTATTCTGCTGTGGCAACACGTATAGCATTATCGTTTAGGTGTATGCTGCGCATTTTCTGCTTATATTCCTCACAATAAGCGCATACCTCAATCTGAGGCCTGCCAAATGATAAGTTATAATTTTCCTGAAATCATTTTAAGAAAAATTCACCTTATCCTTCATGTTAGAAACCTACTAACATGCATTTCCCACATCATTTTCACATTCAGATTATCAGGCAGGTACTTTTTAATAATATTGTTGGAATAATGCCTCTCTTTTACATCAAATGAATTTATGGACTCTCTTACACACGAGCAAGTTTCTCCAGTAATTGCATTGTGCCAAGACCCAACAGATGTTCCTTTTTATCTTTTGGAGCCTCATTATCAACAAATAACAAGAATAATCGTCGGATTACCTTAGCACTCACATCATGTAAATTAATGTATGCTTGTTTGCACAGTGATATCCGTTTACTATTAAGACAAATGTGGTATGTGAAACTATGTGCTTTAGGTTTCGAAGCAGCAGCTTCGGAATTATTCTTTTCTCTTGAAATTGCATCAGAGCCAGTAAGACTCAGCAGATGCGTGTCTTGAGCATATTTAGTGTAAAAAACTATTAATGTGGCTTAAAATAGTCTTTTGATCTCCATCTGTTAATGCATTAAAACAGTCTCTGGGACATCTGTAAACAAAACCCAAATATAATGTTATTGCAACGCACAGCAATAATAATAATAATAATAATAATAATAATAATAATAATAATAATAATAATAAAAATAATAATAATAATAATTAAATGCTTTATCTGCAGCTTGGTCCAGTTTACCTGTCGCCAATACATTTGCCAGCATAATTGGTATGAGGTAATCCTTTAAGTGTTGGCAGTTTTTGTTAGTGATGGCTTATAATTCTTCCTGTTAACAACACGTTTCTTTCTTCTCTTGTACTCTGGAGCACTATTAGAATCTCAATTGTCATTAAAATCACGTCTTGAATTTGCCATGTCTTAAACCTAATAATGTAATACAATAATCAACAGGAATGCGGCTGATGTATTGTCTGTTGGCGGGTACAAAATATTGAGACAGAGCCAGCGCTCTGCAGTGATCCGTTGGAAAAGGACATGCTATTGTTATATGTGACCTCGAAAGAAATTAACAAAATTCAGTTTTCAGCACTCGGCAGGTATACAGCTAAGAAGTATCTTTTTCTTGCGGATCAATGCGCCGACATTCTAATTCATCAATTGTAAGAAAAAAACACTTTTGAAAAAAAAAGTGGGGATGTGCCCTTTTCCAACAGTTGCTGTTATAGCTGCGCAAACTTATTCGGACTCTAGAACTGCATTGTGCTGCTAGTAGAATCAGCAAGAAAGATAGGGTTACCCTGGCTGCAAGAATACAAGAAAATGAATGGGTCACCTGTGATAGTGTAGTGGCAACAATTGGTTCACGTATAGATATGGATGGCTTCTTGTGTTCTAGAGCTAAAGCTTACTTGCGCAAAACTAATGAAGTAATGGCACATCAGTACCCTATATAGTTTGTTCTTCTAACAAATTATACTGTTTAACAGAATGATCAATGAGTCCTACATTAATTGATCAAGATTTTGGTTGGTCTCGCAGACCACGATATAAATTACTGAATCATCAGTTGTTGAAAGGAACCAAGTTCTCTTTTCTCCCTTCTCCCAAATTAGCTTTTTCACGGTTTCTGCCCTACGGAGTAAGGCTTAAGTTTAGCATTCAACGGATCATATCTTCTCAATCCTTGAGTTTCACACATGATTACCAATTAGATGATTTCGTATTTAAGAGAATTAGGTCCTGCAGATAGTACGTTTTAATTCACAAGAAATTAAAGTATAAGTTGGCGCTCCTGTTCCAAGTAAATCCTACGTGTATTATTTAACCTTGATGATTAGCACAGTCGATATTGTGTGTGTGTGTGTGTGTGTGTGCGCGCGCGCGCGCGCGCGCATGCGTGTGTTGATCAGTTCTGTAAAGAAGTTAAGTCCAGTCACTTATTTTTACAGTAAAACAATAATTGTGTATTATGCCACCCGCGCTTGACTAAAAGACGTCACCACACTTTATAGAAGAACAGTTCATTGCCATAACTCCATTGCAATTTTCGTAAGATGGGTTCTGTGGTTATCTCAAAGTATCGAAACCTGAACATGAGTCCCTTTTAGCAGTGATTGATTCAGTAAGCATTACCGTAAATTCTAAAAATAACATATAGTAAGAAGTTCAGGGTATAGAGTAGTGCCGTTCATCGAACGAGCTTTGCCCATTAATTTGTACCATTCATTCCTTCGAACGCAAATGAGTTCGGCCTCATTTTGAGTTAATTATCTTAAGTTGTGTTAAATTTTGGCAGTAACATAATTTACTTTAATGACAGTTGTGCAATTTCTTGAGTTAATAATCATTATTTAATTTGTTGTATAATACATATACAATACATAACCTATAATTTTTATATTTCTTTAACTAAATGTTTATGCATAAACTCTTGAGGGTTTTTTTTCCTCACAGAAATTCCGAATAAAATTTTATATAAAATTTGTGTGATATTTCTTTTGGGACATATTTTAATGTGTTTTGCTTAGGGGTAATGACAGAAGAAAACGTGGCATGGAATTCGTATACTAAGATGTAAAAGAGGTTTTGACCGTAACTGTGGGTAGAAAGCGGAGTAATATGGCAAATGCTATTGCCATTCATTCTCCTTAATCCACTGAAGCGATACGCGTGACAACACTATGATGTTAACTCTCAAACGAGCGAATACTTGAACGAGTAAATGCCGTTTTTCCACGAGAGCGCATATGAAACAAGCTTGCTTAAGTACGGTATATTAATTGTTGCTGATTTTCGAACGAGTGTACCATATGAAACGAGCGAGTGAAACGTTTGTCCTTGACAATTCCAGTGTAGAGTTTTAGCGCGCATTGTAAATCGTGTGGTTTGGTGCAGAAGGGCTAGGGAGGCCTGCAGCACTGTAACAAAGTTGCCCTATGCCAGGCCATCCCACCCCTACCTAATGCTAGTCCTTCAGAAAGCCAATTCAGTATTAGCTTTTTCCCGTTTATTTGCCTCGTTTAACATCTAAGGTCATATTGGCGGCTTTGCCTTTGGAACAATTGCTCATTGGCAATGATGTTCACTCGTTTTACTTTGGGTTTTCTATCTAAACATTAATTTCACTCACACATTCACGCTCTCACTCATACTTCCATATTCTAAGGAAGATGGGGAATACTCCTCGCCAAGGACAAATTCCTATCCCCAGCCGGCAATCGAACGCGGGACCTCTGGATTTGGAAGCTATACTCGGCGCCAACCAAGAAGGTGATTGAAAGTTACTAACCACGTGGCGGAAAGCTTTAAATGAATGGGAAGGCATGAATACGTCACAGCGGTCGTCATAGCAACCATTAGAAGGACCAATTAGAACTAAGACGATTCTATAGCAACGATGGACGCAAATGCGTTGTTGCGATATCGTAACACGTGATTGGCATGACGTGCCGGGCGAGCGACCGTTGCAGTAAACATGAACTGAAATCTTATCTTCTGCTGTCGCTGCAGTTATAAACAATTCCTCCTTTTAGCCCCAGCTTGCTTGTGTGTTTGTATCAGTTTAGAGATTGCCTGCGTACTGAAAAGTTCTTTTGCGTCGTCCTATTTGTATGGTATTTGCCTTGTGTTACGTGTATTTGAGTTCGTGTATTTGTGCGTGTGTGTGTTGTGTGAGCATTTATAATTGTGTTTAATGGATATTTAACAATGTACAAAAATAGTGACAAAGATAGCGTAGCCAAACGAAAAACTGGGCGCACTCGGGAACCGAATAAGTCTATCAAGCGAACAGCAGCAACAACAGCAATGCAAGCGATTCGGAAATCAGTGGCATTTTTCCATTAGAATAAGCATCAATATTTCACAGGTATGTTTCTTCTGTTAACGCAGATCTTTACACTGATATATTCTTGCATGATCTATCCTCTGCACGAAGATTCATTATTTTACAATTGTCTTCGTATACGAATATAAATAGTATCCGCTCTACAATGCAGGAGCAACCCAGTCTCCTTCGACACGCTCTCCACGTGGTCACGATGAGCGGCAACGTCGCCTCTCTCGCTCCGCGAAATGTCAATCACCTTCTTGATTGGCGCCAGGTATAGCATGCTAATCACCATACCACAGAGGCAGTCAATATTAGCTCTTAGTGGACGATAACGACGTAAGGGCAGCAATAAAGCTTGCATTTGGGGGGGGGGAGGGTTCAATTTTCTGTCATCTAAAGCAGACATTAAGTTAGTATCTTTTGCAGAATGACAGCTATGATAAACAAGTGGTTCTGGGTTTTTTCCAGGATCAAAGTTACCGTAATTTAATAACATTGCGCAATTCTGAGATTCGTAGCTCGGAAACTATTCAAAGTAAAATTTTCAAATAAAATTCGAAATGAAGGTAACATTGTGTAGTTTGTGGTGTCACTTATTCGATATTTTTAAAAGCTAAATTCAATTAATTTTTGTCATATTTCATATTTGTTCTGAAAACAGCAATTTTAAATGGAATACAAATTGGGCCATATTGTTCAGCGTTTAATTTCAAAGCAATATTAGTGAGCGTTTTTATGGTATCTTCAATGGAAGGCTGTAGAAAAAATAAAAAGTAAATTGAAACAGAGTGAAACCCGCTAGCCGCGCTGCACCATGTCACGCAACGCCCATGAGTCATAACGAACGTCGATCGTCTGCTGTTACATGTTTTGCTGTGAGAGGATGATAAGTGAGACGATAAGAGCGTGAATAAACAAACAACCCTCTTTTGTTCCCCTGACCTAAGCAAGGCATTTTCTTGCCAGGTGTGGTTGTGGTACTTCCATGTGAACTGTATTTTAGTTATAAAGTTATTTTTTGAGTGTATAATAGTTTTTAGTTAATTTCATATGAAAATCTGCTGCATTAATGTAAGGAAAAGCTCCGTTTAATTATAAAATAAGTTGTTAGATTAAGAGTTGAACTGCTATATACAATAAACGACCTCTCTCTCTCCAACAATGCTTTATACAATTCATTACGTACTTCACAGGTTGCGTAAAATGTAAGGAGACAAACGTTATGTAAATCATCGCTGCTTGAATCCTTGGAATTACCCTACCACAAAACAGTAGATTTTAAACCTCTCCAAAAGTTAACGCCTCAAATGGAAAAGTACGATATCCCAGATCGATACAAAATAACTGTAAAAGTTTGTTCTACCTGTAGAATTAAATTAAGGAGAACTGAAAGTGTTAGCACTGCTACATGCTCGACAGAAGACATCTAAGTAAATGTTTAACCTAGTTCTAGCTTTAGTGTTAATGTACCTGCAGAGTGTAACGAAAGTAGTAGTGAGAACAATCCTTCTGATATTTCGACTGAACTGATAAAGGAAAATACAGTCGCAGGATTAAATAAAACTCCTGTGATACTTGGGAGTCACCGATTAAAAAGAAGAAACTTTCACAGAAACAATATGGAAAAGACAAAGCAAGAAAAATAATAGCTTCGTTAAAAGCAGAAGTTTTTCGGCAATCATACACTGAGTCACAAGCACCTGAACCAAAGCTAGAAATTTTAGAAAATTTATATGCAACAGATAGCACGGAAATAACGATATGTAAGAAGACGTAACCAATCAACCTTGAAGCCTGCTGGTGACCTTGAATCGGTGCAACCCTCTTCCGAGGTGGCAGACGGCAGCTGACAGCATGGCGTAAGTGTACAATGTGAGCTTATATATTTATTCTTGCATTTTTTCCCACGTTTCATACAAGGGGTTCCATAAAACTGGAAACTGAAACCAGTGTGTAATAAAAAGAGGTTTAAGCCTATATATTTAATCTTTATGAAAAATGCGTTCATACTTAATACATGAAAAAAAAAGGTTTTAACAAATTGTATAATTATTGTTACGTTATTGGTATATACCACCATCAATAACAGACATTCAGCTTCAAAATTAATCCTAATTCACTGAAATCCGATATAGGTTCTGCAGTTACACGCCACAGAAAATGTCTCTTTCGGAAAATAACGCACTTTTTACCGCATTTTAACTCGAAAACTATAAACATTTAAGATATAATCCTATGAAAATTGTGTTGTTTTACAGTAATTGACACATGAAGAAATTATGAATGATTTTAAAAAATACCAGGTCAATTTTCTCAGTTTTTGTTTTATTTGAAATGGAATAGCCCATAATAGTCTGAGCGTGGTCAGTTGGAGGATAACCTATGCCTCTCTTCCGTTCATCTTTCCAGTTCTGCACCCGCAGGTTATGGAATTATTCGACTTTGAAATAAACAATCCGATGAATCTGAATAGCAGAGAAGATTTTATCACTATTTTTCGCGATGAACCAAGGATGAACTATTGATTCCAGTTTATTTCATTTACAAAAGGCTCTATAGGAGGGAGTTTTAATAAACGTACACTACACTTACTAACTCCCAGTTTAATCTCATTTGATGTCTGTTATACAAGAAAATCAGGGGTTTACGTTCTTAACTATAGCCGAGAATAATGTAACAGCGTCCAGGACTGACATACATTTTACAAACAAAGATGCAGCAGTTAATTCAATATTTAATAAGCACTGATTGAGTTTACTTAGAAATGTATTCAGAATCACACTGTATGTAGGAGATAATGTTCAATGAATTCGTTACCGCACCGGTTTTCGTTCCAGCATTTCCTTGAGATGAGAACTTCATTAACCTGATGGAGGAAACGGGACTGAATCCCCTGACATTTAAATAGATTCTGAGCTGCGGTTAGACACCTGCTCGTTGCTGAACATTCAGAGCGAGTAACTTAACAAATGAGCTGCTACTTGCGATGAATCGGGGAAAACATGTCAGCCGCGATTACTATATCTTGCACTTTATGGACACTTAGGAACTGAAGAGCCGGTTGAGGATTCTAACTTAGGTAATAGCAGGTTTTACTTCGCCGACATGAGAACTAGGCCTGTTATTTCATGTTAAATTACTTATCCGATCTCGTATCCTAGCGATAATAACACACTAATTTTCCCTTGATGCTTTAACCAATCTCTTCCATCACTTCTTATTGTCCTAGGTGGACTAACGTAATCCTTCCCAAGAAGAGGGAATATCTGTCTTAATTGTTCCGTGTAGGAGAACGTAAGGGATGTGACTGGTTCGCATTCTTTCATTCCACAAAGATTTACTGTAAAGTGAACAGTAGAATTATTAAGCAAACTGTGTCATATGATTTTGCATGTATGTTATCCAGTGTATTTACATGACTATTCTTTTTCTTGAGATTATGCAGACTACAATTACAAAGACTATCTTACGTGACATTGCTAATTTTTGAAAGTTAAACGATTGACCTATTTTGTGTGGAAAAAAATTTAAAGGACTAAAGTGTGCCAGATTATTCCGCTACCTCTGCGAAAATGACCTAATTGACGCACAATCCGCTGTGTCATAGTCTAGAAATTATAGGGAATTGAAGCAAATGGTGGTGTGGAAGCTCACAGAAAACCTTAGGAATCTATGTTCAATGATCGTCAGAGCAGTTCCCACTGTTGTCAGTTCCTCTTTCTGTCTAGAAGTTGATCTGTTTACATTATACTCCCGTTAGAACACGTATTAAGTTCCTAGCAAAATAAATGCCGCTATGTCTGCAACGAAATTATTTGATCTGAGCGTTATTGTTTCACTTGGTATATTCTTTAGCGTAGAATAAATATTTTGGAAGAGTTTGGCACATTGTAGGCAATACTGATATAAGCAGATGCATAAAACCATTCCATTTCAGTAGTCTGTTCAGCAAGAGAAAGAACTAAAGTCCACTGCGGAAGTAGACCAAAGAAAACATACGAAGTAAACGGAACGCAAGAAGGGACAGCTGCTGTCAACACGTCATGCCGTAAAATTCATTGATAATCAGAGCGCCATATGATACCGAAAGTAATTGCTCGAAGTGGTAAAATAGCAAGAGAATGGGTTACAGGAATGACTGCTCTTACCGTAGGATACAAAAAAGAAAAAAAAGAGGCACCGGCCACACTCCTTGTGTCCCGCCACGCCGTTTCTCTCCATCTCTACGAGTCTACATATTCTCTATCAAGCTTCCTTGCTCCTAGCTCCTCAAGAGCAAGTAAAGCATCCGAGTTTGCTTGTCCACATTGCAAAAGTGCGTGCGAGCACAAAATTCATAACGACCAAAACCTGAGTTATTTTAAGGCTGCTTAGTTTCGTGGGAACCCGTTTGACTGCCCCACTTAACTGGAGTATACAGAAGTGTGCTATACATGTGATGTGATTGCGCCGCTCTGTATGTAATTGTATTTCGTTCATTGCAGTTAAGACTGTGAGTGGAAGCTTCAGGAGAATTAATAAATCAACCATAAATGAGATCGATGATACATGAAAAAAGTGGGGAATATAAAATTGTAACGAAAAGGGATTCTGGTTTAGCAACGAAAGAAGTACCATAGGTTTATGGGCAACGTATTCCTTAAGCCGGTAGGCATCCCACAATATTTTTTGTTCTTTCCGGGGGGATTCCCAAAATGCCGAATTTATTTTAAAACGTAAATAGTCCACCACTCAACTTAATCCTCGTTTAAATGTTTAAGCTCGTCTCTCTCTCTCTCTCGCACACACATACACACACACACTTATAATCCTCACGAATAATTACGCTGATACATTGCATTTATGATCGTCTTTAGGTGCGTTGGAATTATGTTTAATTAATAGTGAAATATATTCAGAGTGCTAGTATTTTTTCTTATGTAACTATTTTCTATGGATTAAAGTTTTATTTGTGGAGTAGTTGCTTAAAACGTCTATATTATGAAAGATATTTTGTTTCTTATTTATAGACGCTCTTTAACTGTTGTGGTCTTTAGCGTCCCATTCTATATTGGGCGTGAAAGACCGGTAATTTTTCTCACAGACCTCTATCAGACTTGAGGTTCTTTTACGTGCCGTAAATCTACGACACGGAACCACCGGATTTACTTCCCTTCTGAAGGAAGCCATGCTAAGGAATGTGTAATGAATAAGTACACTAAAAATTCGATTCTTAAATCTCATTTGTGTTCAAGTATCCCAAGTTAACTCTTGCCTATATTATCGACACAACTAACAAGCATAAGCTAAGCATAACAATTAACAAGATAACCTAAGCTTCCTTATGTAGCTCAGTAAGAACGTTAATTTAGGAAGGAAACCAAGTTGCCCATAGCTCACCCAAGTGACGCTGTGCCGGACTTGAACGGGAATGTAGCAGCCTGCCTAGTCTGATACACTTCCTGCATTCGCTCCGGACAAGCTGGACAAATTCTCAATCGATATACGTAGTTTACTTTATAAATTCCTGAGACATAAACTCAGGACCTTCAAGTTGAATGCAGGAAGATGCTTTGAGATTCGATCAGGTTTAGGATCGATAACCAATTCCTACCTTCTCAACTACTGAAATGCCTACTCTATCAAAAGAGGCAGCTGATACCTCAAACTTTCGCTCTTTAGGTTCTCCAAATTACCAGCTTACTTTACCTAAAGCTCGGAATCTGTTATTAAACGCGAATGCTTAAGGCTGTCAAACTGTGGTGTAGTGCACATAACTTTTGAGCCGGTAATGGAGTACAGGAGTAGGAGGGAAATGACAGATCCAGCCCGCTTAATATGCAGGAATGTGTGTTCATATGCAAATGAGGCCCTCCACCCCCAACCCCTTCCTCAGCTCCATGGTACTTTCTGTTGCAGCTGAGGGTCATAAATCTTGTTGAGTATAATGGAAGCTTGACAGGTAAGTAATTAAGGCTGTCAATCAATTGTCAAAACGAACAAAGGAATAATAAATTACGTTTCTGTAACAAAGGCGGAGACGTTATTCTACCCACTCCATACCAGGCCATGTACTTTTCTGCACTGCAGCAACTCACCCCCACTCGCATTGTTTAACGACCACGTGCAAAAGGCTATCCATCAACTGTCAAAATGAACAATGGTGTATGCTGGACAAAGGAACAGACGCTGTTGTCCCAGCTCTATTGAATACTGTTAGGAAAGCCACCTGCGAGCTCGCAGTCGCATTGTTTGACGACCACGTGCAAGAAAACAATAGAAAGGCTTGACCCGAGCCAACAAAGGAACAGATTCTATTGTATCCCTTTATTATTGTCCAGAGCAAGGCCTCTTTAGAAAGACCACCCGTGTAGCACCCTGCTTCCACAGCCGTATAACAAAAGAACAAAGCCCTTCACCTGTCAAAATGAACAAAGACCATGATAAATTATGTTTGTAAGAAAAGAGAGCCTGAAGACTGCTAACAAAGGAACAGATTCTATTGTATCCCTTTCCATTGTCCGACCACGTGCATGTTTTAACAAAAAAATACTGGGTGAGGCTTTATACTTGCCCTGTCTTTGTCTGTCCCTGTGAAAGACAGAGAGGTCAGTTTGCTTGCTAGACCGTAAACAATTCCACCAATGCTCTAGTCCGCCATCATGGCGTTGGCTTTGCCCTGAGGCCAGTTCTCTCTGAATGTCTTCACGAAGTCCTACGAATATACCCGAACATAGTTAACAAGCTCTCTATTTATGTAGCTGACTCTTTCAAGCAGAGACTCCGAAAAAGCGCTTAATATATTTCATTACATACATTAAACCTCTGTATATACTTGCATATCCATAGATCGGTGTTCAATTCTTACTGCAATCAAAAAGTTTAATGTTTTAATTGCTAATGAGAAATTGATGCTTGATAATATTATATTATATCATTACCATGATTAATGAAATGGTGTTCAGGGGGTTCTAGTTCGATTCTTACCTTACGAAACTCTAATGCTTAATAAATATTAAATTTTGAGAGTATGTGTGGTCAGATTAAAATGTATTTAACAAATATGATTATATCAAACACGAGTGTATACCAGGGAATATCCCAAATTGATACTTTGTTAGGGTAAAACATTATTATATCATTACTCTGATTAATGAAATACGTTCACGGGTACCCAGAGGTCCTACTTCGAATCTTACCCTGAAACTCTAATGCTTTATAAATACTAAATTATGGAGGCGTGCACGAGAAGATTAAAAATGTATTTAACAAATATAGTTATTTGTTTATTCTGATGCCTAGACACAATTCTTCATTTTCTTTCTTCTCTCTTTTTCTATCTATCTATCTATCTATCTATCTATCTATCTATCTATCTATCTATCTATCTATCTATCTATCTATCTCTTTATTTCACAACTTGCACACATCCAAGGGTTCACATATACACGAGCACACGCACATACATCAACTAACATACACCATGCACGCACGCACAATACATATACCTGTTCACTTACACACAGCCACACCCGCACACATATACATTCATGCACACACTCATGCGCACACATACACAACCACACACACATACACACATGCAATCGCATACACACACGCCCGCACACACACTCACACGCATGTACATACACACTCACGCACACACCCTGAATGAAAAGAGAGAAAACGATGCAATAAAAACTAATTATAACCTTGGGATGCGACGCGCCATTTACGATTGTTCGAAACTGCCCGGGATGCATGGGTTCGAATCATAGGAGTGATTACTAATTCATTTTTTAATAACTCCAAAACTAATTAAGATATAGACGCCAAATAAACATTATTACTTTCACGTCAATAGGTAGTTTCTTGTGAAAGTATATTAGGGTACCAGGCGTGATGGGTTCGATCCTTAATTTTTAAATCTCAAACATCTCGAAAAGGCACAGCGTTAAGGAGGATTCTTCTATGATCTTCCAGTGTTTATAGTGAAAAACGCAGACAAATTTGTATACATGACAATTCAAGATTGGGAGATAATTCGAGAGTGTCTTCCTACATTCAGTGCATTCCTCCAATTGAGAAAGTGTCCGCGAGTGGAATATTGTGAAAATATTGTTTTCTCTTATAATATTGTTGCTTATATGCAAGAGTTCGAAATAAAATTTTTGAATACTAATTTAAATGATTGTGGAATACTTTTAAATAGCGATGAAATTTGCAGGCTAAAAATACTTAATCGTTTATATATTACCATTTAGGTAACCTAGCTCTTGCAAATGTAATGTCATATGCCGGAACGAGGAGTTGGAGAAAGAAAGTGGTGGAAATGCAAGATAAATAACAAAAAAGAATGAAAGTATGCTTTTACATAGTATTTTTATTCATTAAAAATCCTTACATTCCTAATGAAAAAACAAACCCTTACAATGCTTAGGTTAAAATATAAGCTGCATCACATGTGTCAGAGGCTTGTATGTAAATACTTTATCGTGAATTATTAAATAATACAATGTGGTCTGTGCAGGAATATTTGCACTAGCTTGAATTACTATTCTAATGTTAACAGCACCATTTACAACTTCCTCTGGTTGAAGTGAGCAATCTATAACAAATATAGGAGCAAATTTAAGAAAATCTTTTCTCTTCAATAAAAGATAATTCTCTTTTTCATAATAAGAGGTTTGAAACATTGAGTACATGTCATACAATGATGTAAATCTCGAGTTTCCAAAGTCCAAATTCATGTCATGATAGGGATAACATTCACTATTAAGATAAAGTCTCAAATTAGTTATGTTACAATGATCAAAAAGGGAACCGTCTTTAGATGCATTACTCGATCTTAAAGTCTGAGCACCCAAAATGATAAATCTCGGCTTCTCCATTTTTGATGTAGTGGCGACATTCCAGGTGAATGATTTAGTTTGCGGTACAACAGGCTGAGTATGCAGAGCCATGGTCCTAAATGGGAGATACAGTGACTTGTCCGACTTGACAATCTTGAGAATTTCAACCTTTACAGCACCAGAAAGTCGAATCACTGGCATTCTCCACTCGATTCGTGCAAGTATAACGCTTGCATTCTCTTCACCCTCAGGCGCTATAATACAGTTTTTAGAGTCCTTGGATCGAATCAGCACCAGTTCAAAGTTGCTATTGAGTATGAGTTCCTTGTGGTCGTCTGCAAATCCCAGAAGCATCGAAAGCAGTACTATGACGTTGAAGGCTCCATTTGCTGCATTCACAATGTCCATGTCTTATCCAGGATAGCACCATCCAGCATTCAGCAGACGATCAGATTCCATTGGGTTGAGAGCAGCATAGTTGCGTAAAGTTGATGCCTATCCCGGGGCTCCTGGTTCGATCAATAGTTGAACCGTTCATATCCAGTCGAATCTCCTCAAATATGAATGCAATAGCGTTATTGGTAAGCTTTGCAGTAGTAGCTGTTCCATTAGGCTTAGTAATACTCCCCTCGATGTATAGATAACTTCGATTAGGTAAAGTATATAAATCCTCAGCTTGACAAGAGATTCTAATCCCTTTCATTAGCGTCCAGACCTGATGTATTATATGGTAAAAACACATATTCCTCTTCTTTAGTGATCTTGTCGTCGAAACTCGGTGTCACGGTAACATTGAAGATGTCCATGATTATAGGCTTTTGAAGCCCAATACCTGGAGGAACTGCCGATTGCGTGATGTTAACCCGATGGGTGTCCAGGGCAGAGTATGATGTGTGCGTCGAATCACTCCATTATTATATCCTCGACGTCGTTGACTTCTTCTAAAATCTATTGGCATTTCAACGGATGTGAATCCTTATGATTATATCTTCCTTTCTAAAGTCAATGATATTACTGTTTTGGCCCACTACACGAAGACTAATTTGCTCTATAGCATTAATGTTTATGATTGGAAGGTAAATTGGATTTGACTGCTCTTGAGAAATATGATACCCAGGCAAAACAGAAGGAAAAAACTCGTAGATTGAGTGTCCGCTTTTACCGTCGATGAAAGAACCTGTTGCAATACTGCACTCGATTCGTATGATGCTCACCTTAAATATATTCACCAGGAAATCAGATTCAGACAGCAGATTAGCTGGAATAACTTTACCGCTGAAGCCCAATAGCGAGCCTATAGAACGATCATTGGAAAAATCAATAGTGAAAGGACATTTAATTTCAGCCTTCATTGTGTTATTAGGTCTAATAAAGAAGACATTCTCATTCACCCCTAGCTTATCTCTGATGTATTCATTAATATCAGTAATCTCTTAGGTTCCATCAGGTATATCAATGACCTTAATTTCATCATCGTGCATGTAATGAAATTGATTATTACTCTGATCAATATTGGGAATGGAATAGAAGGTTTCAAAATTCAATAGAGCAATCTCATAATGACCCTTTGGATCTAACTGAAAAGGAGGATTCAGATATGTAGTATGAACAGACTCGTTGCCGCTGACAGCAATAGTGTAACTCATTGCGATAGAAATTGCAAGCACAAGTGCCCGCAGATGACTGACCTGAAACTCTGAAACCTCTTAGTGTTATACAGAACCTTAACGCCTCTGAGGTAACTTTCTATCTCTTTTGGAGGCTTCAAGTTTCCAAAGCTATCGAAATAAAATGACACGTTGCCATCCTTTATAGCAACACAATGAGTGCCTTCATTCTCTGAAGTATCGAGATTAACAATAATTCTCTCTCTGTAACGAGGTCTTGAGGGCAGCTGATCGATCATGTATACACCTCTAAAATGAGGAATCATTAAACGCCTGGCATACAAGTTGAGATCTATGTTACTCAATGCTTTTTCCGGGACAAGTATAGCCCTCTGCCGGAGTTATTTGAATTCCCTTTCTTGCTCTGTCTCCTCTTCCTTTCGGTGCTCCTTGCCTTCTTCACTCGTAGGTCTTTCCCTCTTGCTTCAATTTCTTTGTTATGTGTCATCATTTCAGCAAGTTGTTTATCTGCAGCCTTTTTCTTATTTACTGCGGAGGCGATTTGTGCTGCGCCTCCAGCGGCGGCTCCTTGGGCTGCAATAATTGGTATGAGTGGTAGAAATCCTCCTAGTTTCTTCTTCCTGGATCCCGCACCAACAGCTACCTTACCCTTCATAATTGTTGTTGCTAGTCGCGCTGCCAACTTTTCACAGATGATTACATCAGATGATTGCAGTCTTTTCCAAGCCTTTTCAGCCAAGATTTTGTCGGCAATGTTTCTCGAAGCAGAGTCCTTATGCTGAGCGTAGGCAATGTCGTGAAGTTTGCACGCTTCGTCTAACGGGTTGCTGCCCCCTTAGCACTCATGGTATACTAATTAATTTTATTACCGCATAGTTCTTTTATACTCTGCCATTGCTTGCATTCATTAGCATATATACATTAAGGGTGATTTATTTTATTTTAGTTGGTACGATGGAGTTAGTGAAGCAAGATTGCTCGCTGCCTATCCAGGTGCTAGACTTTGAAAGTGACTTTAGACGCAATCGTCACGGGAAGCTGTTTCCAGGCAATGTTAGAGCGCCAATTCTAGGTAGCTCCAGTGCTGGAAAAACAAATGTATTACTCAATATGGTACTTTACGAGAATGGACTACCCTTTGCAAATGTGTACATTTATTCAAAGTCGCTATACCAACCAAAGTATCCATATCTCGTTAAGCTGCTTGAAAACATTGAGGGTATAGGTGTGTATACTCATGAAGACGGTGAAAGCGTCTTGCACCCTTCAGAAATTAAAGAAAATTCAATCTTTATATTTGATGATGTCATCACTGAAAAGCAAGACAAGATTGCCTCCTTTTACAGTATGGGCAGACATCGACTTGTGGATTCTATATATCTAGCACAATCCTATGCCAAACTCCCGAAGCATTTAATTAGAGATAATGCGAACATAATCATGCTCTTCAGACAAGATAATTTAAACTTGAAGAATATATACGAAGATTACGTAAACACAGATATGTCGTATACGGAATTTAAAGATTTGTGCAAAGGTGTTTGGGAGAGTTCTACAGAAGGAAGACCCTTTAAGGTAATAGTTCCCGAATTTCCGATGAATGACGGTCGATATAGGTGCGGATTCGATGTATATATTAAATTTGTTAATAAAGAAATTGCTCATTCATAGTTCATCATGAGTATTGACAGGTTTGGATCACAGAGGACCGCGCCAGTGAAAAGATCGCTACATCAATTCATCATAAACAGAGATGGAAAAGGAAATTACCAATTCAGGAACAAGAGACTGTGCATTGTTCAGGATCCTGAGGAGGACGACGACGCAAGCACTAAACGCTACGTGGATACGCTTACGTTACTGAAAATCGAATGCAGGAGTTCACAGAAAAAACGACATATCAGCGCATGGGCGAACTTCAAACTACGCTTAGGTATTCACATCCAGAAGTCGCTAGACGTGCAACATTATGCTCTAATGGAATATCTGAATAAAAATACCCTTAAACGCGACGATGGAAACAACATTATCCTGGATGCTATAATATTGAAGATAATGCTGCCACCTCAAGAGGACCATGACGTGCCAAATAAGAAACATGTATTAGAATATATAAGTGCAAGAACACCGCCGCTCGATTCACACGGTAACGTTTCATTTCAAAACAGAAGGCTAATAGAAGTAGCAGATACTGTCGATGGCAGTGATGGAGCAACAAAAACGTTTGTTAAAGTTCACGTGGGAAGGAAACAAAATGAAATACGGCAAGATTTAAACAGCAGACTTGGTGTAATAAGTACCGCAGTTACAGAAACAGTGGGAAAACACATGGAAACTATAGTGAACCGTCAGAAATCAATGGATGAGCATCTGACAACTACAATGGATAATATCAATACCCTTAAAACACAAATGAGACTCATAAATTCATTAATATAGCAAATGAGAGGGGAGCATGTAATTGCACTGCAGTTGTTGCCTTTCAGAGGGAAATCACAGAGGTACATGTTAACAAAGGTCTTGAATCAAGCGTAAACGGAGAGATAATTTCTTGCTATATGACGTCACCAACAGCACCTACTGTAAGGCTTGATACATTAATTGAAATAAATAACAAGTCTGTTAGAGCTCTGCCTGCACCAATTGCAAATGGCGATAGACTAAGCTTCACTGCACCGCTGGTATATATTAATGCGAAAGTCTAATTTCAGTGTCATTTCAAGATGGACAGCGAATGCATACGACTTCAAGAATCTGTAGCCATGCACACGAAGGCTATAAGAGAAAAGTTACGTTCTCTTAAAGGTCAGCAGTTTGAAACCCAGAGAGTAATGAGTGAAGCTCTTCAACCATTGACAGATCCGCTTCAAGATATACTTGAAATACAGAAAAAGAACACTACAAGCTAGGAGGAATCACAGAAAGACGTGAAAGATGAGAAACTCTACAACTACCTTAATAAAGTTCGAAAGAAGGACAGAAATGAAATAGATTCGTCATATGGAGTACGGTATGAGGATGACAACTACATGCTAGGGAACAAGATTATTGATTTCATCAATAATAAAGTTCGAATAGGGGATGAAACGTATGAAACCACGCCTGGATTGAAGGAGCTTATCTTCAAGATAATACCTGAAATGTATGTATACACTGAAGATGGCCTTGAAACATACAGTAAAATACTTAAAACAACACATGTTCATCGAAGAAACTTCAGTAAGCATGGCCAGCTGAGATCGGGTAATTCCTACAAGTATAAATGCGTTATACGTCCTCTGGTAACGAAACACAAGGGATTAGGACTACAGTGGAAAGAACATCACCCTAATACGAGGCAAGACTACATCTACTGGACCGACCCTAATGATCTGGTGGATCGCCTTAGACTACTTGTGGCATCCAGAGACGCCGGTAATAACAACCATACCCAAGAAATTGCATAGATTATTGAAGAATTAAAAGCGGCAAAGGTTATAGCATGACATAAGTGAAGCAAATTATAGCAAGCGAGCTCCATGCTCCAGCCCGGAGAAACTTCATGCGTCGAAAGATTATCAGCAAGGGACTCCACATCTTGGTGCAGATCGACTTGGTGGAGATGATACCGCATGCAAAAATCAATAAAAATTTCAAGTACATCATCATTTCAATTAACTTCTACTCTAAAATGGCATATGTGAGACCGCTAATGGACAAGACAGGACTTCAAATTGCAAAGGCTATGGAAGATATACTGCAAGAAATGGTATCCCCGCCCAAGAACATACAGAGTGATAATGGCAAATAATTTTATAATAAACATTTTAAAAATTTAATGACAGAATATAACATCAATCACTACAGTACCTATACACATGTGAAGGCAGCTGCTGTTGAACGGTTAATAAGAACTTTAAAGAATATGATGTATCGCGAATTTTTGGCCAAAGGATCATACAAGTGGCTTGATCTTTTACCTCAGATCATTGCAAGATATAACAACACGTACCACTCCACTATTCGAATGAAGCCTATAGAGGTGAAGAACAATGATCTTCTGACTTTATATAACTACACTCAAGATCGAAGAGAGAAGATAGGGGCAAGAAAGTTTAGTGTTGGTGATTATGTGTGGGTATCCATGGACAAGGGACATTTTGAAAAGGGCTTTGAAGCTAATTGGAGTGTTGAAATATTTCAAGTTGTTTGAATCACACCAATCCCATTACATACATGCTAAAAGGTAATGACGGTGATGAGATAAAGGGGTCCTTTTATGGTCATGAACTGCGATCTACAATCTACCCTAATGCATTTCTGGTAGAGAAAGGCAGGCGTGGAAATAGGATTCTTGTAAAGTGGTATGGATTCCCTAATACACAATGGATTGACAGAAAGGATTTATTGTAGAAAAATAATAATGAAAATAAAGAGGCTTTCATTCCACAATAGTGTGTGTTTTTTATTTCATGATATATGAGTCAAAAATAAATAAATGAAATTCATTATTTAAAACATATTTTTTTACAATATTAATGTTTTTTGTGATCGCAGGGTTTACTTGCATTTTTGCATGATAAAAATCAATAAGTAAAGAGTTCAACTAAACAAATTCATGAAACTAAAAATTACATATATACAGATACATTATTATTTGCATTTTATGATTAAACCCTTCATATATACATACATACATAATACATACATACATACATACATACATGAATAGATAAACACTCAATCACTATGCAGCATTTTACATGCATTTTATATAATTAAAAATCAATAAATTAATAAGCAGAAAAGAGTTAAACAAATCATAAAACTAAAACTTTTACACTTATACATATACATATATTTATATGTACATTCAATGTCTGTCACATATAAACACACACACAGAAAGCTAAATTTTTTAAAAAAATTACACAGCTAAGAATTTACAACACTAAAAATGACAAATACATATATACATCTAAGGGTCAGTCATACGCAGACAATAGTGACCCCAGGCAATTGTCTGGTCTGAGCCTTCAATAAGTTTCCTCTTATCGTCTCTATCACAACGACCTTATTTATTTCTATGGTCGAGACTTTATGTTTGAAGCTTCGAAATGTTGCTTTTGTTAAAATTGTTTTTCTAATGTCGTTTACACAGCCGAAATAGTGCTCAAAATTTATGTTCCGCATGCCGGTCTTGTTGATGCCCTTTGCTTTCATCATTGTTTGGTCCTCGTATCTGTAAGCATATAACTTGGACCTTAACCCAACATATTCTATCTTAGGGATTCCTGCAAGCTCATCCTTGAACAGGCCGAATACTTTCTTGTTTTGCGGTGTAATTCCGTAGCAGTTTTGTGTCTCATAATTTGATGTGTCAAAGTGTTTCTGGTTTTCCCTGATAAATTTATAGATGTCAGTTGAGGTTTCCAGTATAACTGAATCCGGGTCCATGTAATTTAAAATTAAATCGTCTAGGCCTAGCTTCAATATATTATAATAAAAACTATACATTATATGTTTTGATATGTCAAGGATGGCTTGCCCTATGTAGATGGGCTTATTCATGTACACTTCCTCTCTGGCAAGTTTTATCCCTACAAGATTTTCTGCAAATAAAATGTTCCGAACGTAAGTTGGTCGCGCTGTCAATTTCTTGCATTGCTTCCAACTTGTAACGATACGGAAGTCATTGTATTTGCCTACATTCTCAATAAATTTACCACATACAGAGTTGTTCACTTTCTTCCATAAATTCTGACCGAATTTGGAAGTTTCCCTTGCACGTCTGTCTGTATTTATATTAATGTAGGTTTTCTGCCATTCCGACTGGTGATATGCAACTACTCTATGGATCTTCTTTAGCTTCATGCCCAAATCAATGCACTGTTGGAGGTTTCTGTAGTGCAAGGTATACTTCTCTTTGCTCTCGAGCGTTGCCAGCAGTCTCTTGTAGTGGCCTCCAGGTGGTATCTCACTTTTTGGGCAGAGAGGAAGGTTATTGTGCTCATTGTAGATGCTCAGGGTACTCAAGGACGACTTCCAAGACGTATCCAGTTGGGGAATCAGGGGCATCAGCAATGAAGTTTATGGCTAAAATTTCTTCAGGCAAAATTCATCTGAGGTTCTTGTGTGGCATGGGGCTGGCCACGAAGCCCCATATAAATTATTGATGTCGAGATAGGCCAAATATAAGCTTTTTTGTTTTTGATCATGTTCAGGGAGGTATTTGTTTGCTTTGGTATGTCTGTGATACAGTACACATTCCGCCCCTGATTCCTCCCTCAAAGAATTTAATAATTTCCTCGTCATCAATGAGGTCAAGCTTGACCTTGGTCAACTTGAGCATTGCATCAAATGCAAGCCCTGGCAGGGTATTGTACCAGCACGGGTCCAAATTATATACCTCCAGAGAGAGGTCCCTAAACTTCTCGAATGCATCGGCCAACAAAAGTGTATCCGTTTTCAGATACAGGTCACTGTATTCGCCCAGATTACTTATGTTGAAGGTATTCCAGACTTTGACAGCATGATTGTAGTCTTCCTGAGTTATGTCATCAAATTTTTCTATTGAAGGCAGTGCTGTTTCCTGTAGTCTGGAAGGAGATTCGACGTAGCTGTAAGGGAATATTCCCTTAGATCTCACTAACTGCTGATGTTCGGGATCGGGATACTGAGAGTTCGTGATCTTGAACTCATCGCTGCTCAGCATGCAGGCTAAACTAGATAGCTTATCGTCCAAGAACTTAAAGCTATCTAGAAACCTGAAAAAGACAGTCCTGTACTTTTTACTGAATGATATATATCTCTCTGAGGAGTTTGAGATACACGAAATGGGTTGATCATCATATGCCAGGTGTTGCATCAGGAAATGGCTGTCATAATTGCTAAGACAATGAAAAAAGATGGGTATAAAATTAGGTACCCGTCTATTTAAATTGCATGCATTATGAGCAGCCCCCAGGAATACACCGGTGGCATGGCAGTGGTCGCGTACCTTCAAATTGTCTACCTCAAACTCCTTACATATGTGGCAATGACGAGCATTATCGAAATCAGCCACGTCCTGTGCAGTCAAGGTCATTTCTTCATTGCGGCTATAATGCTCAATAACCATGTCGGCTATTAACCTAAGCTCAATAAAGAACTCCTTGATTGCATCAGGATCTCTGAATAGCTTAAATCTCGACAATGAATCGTCATGGCGACATACGAGCTTAACTGATATAGATATAGCCTCATGATGCTGGATAGTCCGAGTCCAGCTCTGATTAGCCGACGGCTCACAGGACTGAACTCTGGCTAACACGCTCGCAATATCGGCATACACAACAAAATTTACAGGAGTACCCTTCGAGTAGGATGAGAACTCAATCACTTCACCCTGCTTAGACATTTTGAGCATCTGGCACTGCATGCACTTCAATTGATGCTTTTTATAAGCACCTTTTAATTGAAGTGCTTCAGGCAGGGCTCGCATACCCAGTGTTTCCTACCATGTTTGCTGAACTGTGACCTTGTCAGCCTTGACATATCCTTAATCAGACAGTAGTGAGATCTTCCATTTTTCTCAATTACTAATAGGTTAACGTTGAAGTCTTTCTTGCTGTTGGTCTGGTGTAGAGGTATAATTGCACGCTGCCTTTCTAATCCAAATACTGAAACTGATATTTCAGGGTTTTGCTGTTCTAAGTCTGGAATCTGGTGTAGGCTTACAGGGAAGTCTATCCCACTAGTTGAATACAGTGAATAACTGTTCTGCAGGGTGTTTGCTTGTTCTTTGACCGTCGCGCTTTGCGGGATATTTTGCAGCGAGCAAACACCATGCAAAACAGTATTCATCGTCGTTTTTTATATTTAATATAGCTGTCTTAGCTTTGATTACACTGGGTAACTATGTATCGCGATGCATTCAAGGGATCATAGAAGCTAGTTCCAATAACAAGAGCCATGGCAGCGAGCAGAGTTTTTGAGCTTGCACCTCCTTCGAAATTCGAGATGTTTTCTAAAATTTCATCGACCATAGAAGTGTATAGGACATCAAGATTACTTGATTGAAGGCCCAGCTTTGTTTTGCTATTGAAAAAGATGGTTTCTGCATGCTCTTTTTCAGGAGGTTGTATGATGTACCTGATTTCAATAGAGGTGTTTGCTTTAAAACCAGAAGAGCTTCTCCCGAGTACAGAAACCATCTCTCCCAATACAAGACGTCTGCATTGCTGCAGAAATTGATTGGGGTCAAGTATCTCTAAAGTGTTTTCTATGCGGCTATTGAAAATGCGTCCCTTGAACGTCGATTCAATAACCTTACACTCTAGCTGGGTATGACTAACCTTTAGTTTTTTTGGCGTTATTGCTGTATTCAAGGTCGTTACTGTATGAGTTGGTGTCATCAGAGGCGGTTGAGGCGTCATAATGGTTGTTGCGACCGATGCCTGATGGTCCTGCAGCTGGTGATGGAGGGGCCATTGAAGATCCTGGATTGGCGAGGGGGTTAATTCCTTGGCCGTGCTCCTCTTCAGCTTCGTGAGGTCTTTTGGTACCCCGGAGCAATGCTAAGTTGTCTGCATAGTCAGGCTCCGGGTTCGTGACCGCTATTGAAGGTTCTATAACAATAACAAAGTGGAATTGATTGGAATGGCAGTTAAAATAGAAATGCGAGAATATATGTTTATTAAATCATTGAAGAAAAAGCTTAGTCATCTGTTAATGTTACGATAATTATTTACGTTAATTGTATATTTTAATCAATGAAATGAGTAAATCAATTTTAAGAAAAGTTATGCGTTAACGTTACGTTAATTATTTATGAAATGATTCTAGATCTAGAATAAATGAAGTTAAAAAACTCACCATTCAATTCACGAAGCATCTGCAGGTACACGGTCCTGTAGGCACAATTCAAGCAAGTACACACCCTCTCACTAGGAATAATCACCCATGTATCTTCTACAGGCATCGGTGCAACATCCTCGAACCCTGGAGGCGGCGGAGTCAGATAGTCTTGCGTGAATATAGGTGAAGGCAAGTTTAATCGACTAACCCTTCTTCAGGAACTCTAATCAACTAACATATTTTTCTGTCGTACTCCTGATATTTACGAATATATGCGTATTTCATTTCTTGCTTTCTTCTTAAGTGACTTCAGCTGGCACACTGTATTTCAAATGTCTAGACTTGAAATTTAAATTGCACATCAGTGACAGTACTTTAATGGTAGCATTAAAGCTATAGAAGTTGAAAATTGCAGTCATGTCTACCTTTAAACTGGTTAGCGCTGTTCATATAAATCGACAGAATTTGAAAGTAAAATAGACTGTAACAGGTGGCTTCTCCCGAGTAAAGCTTGAAGCATCACAAACTTCTAGCGTTCCAATTGTACATATAATCGGTTATTCATACGGAGAACGGAGCCGCTTCTGTGTAAAGTGACTATCTTCATTCACAATGTTTGCTGAAATGCTGTCAAAGTTCAAAGACACAGTCTTGGTAAAAGATAAGAAGGAAACCCCTAGTTTTAATCATCACGAGTTGTGCAAACCCTTCTTGGACTCTTCGCTGTGAAATCTAATGATGAACAGCAAATTTAAAGAAAAGGGATGAAAAGGAATAGCACCTTATGAAAAATAAGTAGTGGTACTGGTGATATTTCTGGAACTCTATAAGGTCAATAATCAATGCTTTGAAGTGTTACTTTGTAACGACATATTAAATTCCGATTTATAGAACATTAAATTTAATTAATTCAAGCTTGTATGAAGAAAGCTTCCTTAACAAGAAAAATTACGAGAAACTCTTAGAGAATGGAAGTTGAAAATGGATTACATAGCCTATATATTACCGCCATAATCGTCGACAAAACAGTAATTAAACCATGTGGTCTGTTGCAGACTCAAATGTTCGTTTGGCTAGTTGTCCTATTAGACTTCTGGCAAGAAGTATGTAGTGCATCGTATGTCTTGGAGTTCTTGTGCGATCCGTTCTATTAATATGGTTTTAAAGTGTTGGCGTGTATTTTATGCCCAGCTTTCAATAAGCTTATAAAGCATAATATGTGAAGGTTAATACGGGGCAAATCAAGTGCCCCAAGGTATGCATTAAAACGTTTGATTTTTGCATTAAAGTATTTCTAGACGTATATGTAAGCCATTTTGGTAATTTTTTTTAATTAGCCATTTCCGAGATATCCGTTATTATTGGTTTGATTTTTCAATGCTTTGCAGATGTTTTTAAAAGTGATATAGCTATCCAATGTTTTTCGCGATGTTATGGAAAGAGCATTTAGCGACTAGCTTTTAAACGTCTATCCGGTTTCCTCTATTCTCGTTCTACTTACAACAAAATGTGTAATAGAACTATTTCTGCAAACGTTTATTCGATTAACAAGAAGTGAATACAAAAATAAGTTTTTTTTAAATATAGTTTGTAGAAGCGATATAAAAACAGACGGTAGTGGTTAGAGAAAGTAATATAGATGTAATATATTAGATTTTTTTGGGGGGGGTATCTTGGTCAAAGTTTCCAGACGGCATATTATTGTCGTTTGAATTTAGCGCTGATTTCCACAGCGCACATGTTCGTTATACCTGATCGTAAAGGGACATGGAATAAAAGCCCAGCAAAAATAGAGTGTACATGGCCCTCAAATATCACGATTGGTTGATATGTGACACTTTCGAGCAATTGACTGCTTTATATCAGATGGCTGACATATGAGTGGAGCAGTCACCAAAAGTTGGCCTCTTTGTCCTATAATATGATTCACATAGCAAAAGTGTTGCAATTATCTGGCTATATCATTTTTCCATAAATTTTACTTCAAACCAGAAGAGGCGACAATTTATGTTGCAATTTGGAAGACAGCGCATCCTTACAACGAGAGAGGATTGACAGGCAGGAGAGATGTGCAAAACCGAAACAAAAGCGGTGTTCTTGTCAGACTAAGAACCGGACACACGCTTTCTGTGCATCGAAACGAAATAAAGTTCCTACGGGTTTTTTTCAGGGGTTTCTCTCAGTTTTTAGCATAAATATCGCCCAGCTTTAACGGCTTAAGTCAGAACTCGTTGATTCCACATCTTTATTCATCGCCCGATACAATCTCTGATTAAAAGACGCTAAAAAGATCCGAGTCACAAGAGGCAAGGCTGTTCCATGCGTCATGTAAGTGTAGAGACAAATAAACAGATTGCTATAACTTTAGAAATTGTTTGAAATTCTCAGCTTGCTTAGAATATAAATGAAATGAAATAAGCTTGTTTTTTTGCGGTATGGGTTCTGATAAGATTGATTTTGTAATCCTCTTTCATTAGAAGTGGTTACAAGCATTTTATTTTAAGGACTTTTTTCTTTTATTCCCTTCATTCTGAAGGCATGTCTTCAATAATGCACCTGCTTACTCAGTTTGCAAATACATTTTTGAAACCATTCTCAAACTAGAAATATTTTAGTACAAACGTTTGTTGATTTCAAGATAATTATTTATTGACATAATTGGGCACTTAGGTACCTTAGTTGTGCATTTGACTCAGTATCGTGGCTAATTTTCACGCAGAGGATACAGGTTCCATCCAAATTGTTTCATTTTCTTTCTCATTTATTTCATATAAAAATTTGGAGGGTAATGCGTGCACAATAATTTGTTGTTTTTCTTCTTGTCAGTATAACAACACACCAAGAACACTGATATGAACACTTAGTGCTGAAAATGGTTGACAGAACATACCTTGCAGGTCCAATCTTTTGGTTACAACCCTATTCAATAGTCTAGACATTGACGAGCTATGTGATCTGATTGTATGCAAATAAAGATTTTCATGCCTGTGGTCATCATTTTGAAGAACTTTGTCTAAATTTCAAGTAAAAGGAAAACGATTTAATTCATTTGCTTGCTCCTGACAAGCATTGAACTTGGTCCTTCAGCTTGGGAAAAAATAGCCCATAAACGAGTGGCGTAGCCATGCAATCTTTATTCATCGTTTCTCTCGACGGTTCTCCTGTGTACGCTTTTAGGCGGCTGACTGACCAGTGATCACCCGCTCGCACTCGATTTAGTGCGTGGCAGCTGCAACAGAGTGGACTCTTGTCTCCGAGAGGCTGTCATTTTAAAACCAGTCCTGGAAAATTGGAATAGTAAACGCTCACCATTAATCGTTTGAGGGAAATTCAAATTTTAATCTGCTCATTTAGGTGTAACTTAGGAGTGAAGAAAACAAAAGGAATAGGTCAATGACATACATTAGCAGCAGCAAAGAATGGACCATCCTTATTTATTACACTGCATTTGCTTCACACTATGGCCACCGCAGGCTGTTCGCACGCCGGCCGCCGCAGCTCGGATTCCCGTCGAAACAGTTAATATATCCCGCAAACGACTCACGTTCTCACATTTACAGTTACAATTGCAATTATAATAAGCAATTATAATACGTTATCATAAAAGATTTTGGGATTGTCCTCTATCCATACATTTCTGGCATCCTCTCAGGAGATTTTCATTCACCATGGAGAGTTTAGTATTTGAAATTGATTTCCTTGTTAAGTTGTTACAGTATATGGGGGTTTGTAACATACACCTCATTTTAATCAGAGACGGGTAGATTTCTGTAATTGGATTTTGCGAAAGAGTAATTGACCCACGTTTAATATTCTTGGTTGCATGGTTCCAGTTATATGTTCATGTTTCGTCGCGAAATAACAGATATTGGAGTTCAGAGAAACCGATTGTACACACACGAAATTGATGTGCAGTAAATGCATACAGATAATATGGCCTATATTCTTTGAACAAGCAATAAATACAGAGAGGTACAGGAATGACTTAGGCAGTCCCACCATTTTTGAACAGCTAACCGACGTTGAACGTGAGCTTGGTTGTTCCAAAAACTTTGCTATCGCGCATACAGCTGATGAGTCATTGGATTTAATTCAGGAAAATTTTGAAGATAGGGTAATTAGTAAAGAATTATGGCACTCCCGGCCCCCTGATTCTACTGTATGCGATTTTGACCTATGGGAGAACTTGAAAAATAAGGTGTGAGCAACGAACATCATGCGTTGGAAGAACTAAAAGAAAACATCTGGAGAGAGATTCTTCAATTTCAGATATTAAACTCTCCAGTATAAATAAACCTTTACTGAGAAAACGCCAGAAATATAAGGGTAGAGGACATTTCCTAACTTTTATGATAAGGTATGCACTTATTATCATTGTAACTGTAAGTATAAATAAGAAAACTTGAGGCGGTTGCGGGGATATTGTAACTGTTTCGGCAAGAGTCCGAGCTGCGGCGGTTGGCGTGCGATTCGTCGTGCGGTGGCTGCAATGTGAAAGAAAAGCACCGTAGTATTAGAGGGCTAAATACGTATTGTATATTTATAACGAATATAAGTAAATTACAGATAAATGCATGTGTTTCAGAACTGAAGTAGAGAAATTGCAGAAAACTACAGTTATATAGCGGAGGTAAACAAAAATACATGACAGCTGTTGACCTTGGTATAGAACGTGACCATAAATAAAACATAGCAATAAGAAAGGATAGAAAACATTGTCAAAACGTTTCTAATACTTCTTCCGCTTTTGTTTTCCTTCATATGCAGAATTCTTTACCCATACACCTAGTATTGTATGATCAATTAGTTTCCTCAGTGAAATTAATTGTATCGGTTAAACGAGGAATGCGTAGAGCGTACGTAGAGGGATTTTTGCTCAGCTAAGAGAAATTGTGTGACTTAAATGTTGTATATCATAGAAATACAAGACAGCGACAACTGCGGTTGTTTGCTGTTATTTTAGGGATTTTCTTTATACTGTACGCTGGATATGGTCACAATCATTCTGTCCGTACCAGAGTAAATGTATATCTCAAGAAGAAACACAGCCTTTACTAATGCTGAAAAGTCAACTATAGCATGCAACTATATGCGATAAGAAATCTGCCCCAGTTTCGCGACCTGTGCCTGCACATTTGTATGAATCAACTTGAGTGGAGATTTATCACCAAGACTCAGATTTTGATGACCTAAAAGTGTTTGAAAAATAACCTGTAAAATGGCTAAAATTTCAAAGAATGACTAATAATGAAAAAAATGATATAAAACTGAGATCTAATTAATGCATTAAAGTTAAGCACAGAAACGTATAAAGGAATTTATAGATGGGAGTAACAGCTATAGAAACAAAGTAGTTATAAGAATGAGATAATTCGGAAATTAATTAAAAGTATATATTTGTTTCATATTCTTGTTTGAGGAATCTGAAAAGAAAATTAAGAAAATTATTTTTGAAGCACGTCTTAAAAAACTGTATGTAGCATTAACTTTTTCGAATTCCGAGAGTATACAAATTTCATTGCGAATGAAAAAGACCTCACCAACCTATGACACGACATAAGGATAAGGGCAATAGCAACCTGACTACGCACTCATTAACGTAAAAAAGGTAAAACTGACCTGCCTCATTCATAGTTTGGGACATGAATTCATAACTGTAATGATACCTGCTACCCGAAAATTGCCACACCGCCACCCACAAGTAACCCTTAACAGACTAACCGTTAAAAAGGAATGTGATTTCCCCCCCCCCTCAAGAATGCGAGTAAAGGTTGTACAAAGGTGCTCTTATTCTCAGTTAGGTTGTGAAATTTTAATGTTTGAAAAGTTATCATTATGTAAAATTTCAGTAGTATAAAATTCTTTATTAACCGAAAGTAAAGGCAAGAAAATTACTAAATAGAGACGCAAAGGATAACAAAATCACAAAATAATGACGTAAAATCGAAAAAAAAATGCCCTAAAATTGGAAGTGGCATAAAATGAACAAACAGTGACCTAATAAATATGGGTTTTCATAATCTGGGACCCATGGTAAAGATTTATGTAAACGTTAGCAATATCTATGAGGTTATGATGCAACAATTAGAAGATGACATGTCATCAGAATCCGAGTCCTGCTCATCACCAAGTGCTCACCACGCGCGTAATTAGGAGCTCACGAGGTTCTGGTAACTTTTGACATGCCGAAATGAAAATCGGTGTACCCTTATTCCTGTACTTCTCAGCTTTCACTCGAGTGAGCATTCGTTTGTGGGCTTTTGCCTGAGACTCCAGTTACCGAGACCAATAGGTCAAATTACTTGGTTCGAGGGTTCAAAGTGCACGCAGATTTCTAGGAATCTTGCATGAATATTGTTTAGCTGTATACTCGGTTAACATTTTTACTCATAACATGAACAAGTTTTAGAATTGGACTTGGATTCAATTTTCATTAGGCTTCAGAATGAGCCATAACTCATAAGGAAAATCAATCTTGTACTGTTAGTATCAATTGTGACTGAAAGTGCTAAACGATTGAATGATTCCTGAATGCATTAATGCAGACCCCTTAAGCTAATACATATATTCCATTGGACCTAGCGCGAAAAGTATTACAGTAGTGGAGGGATTCGGTGACAGGGTCAGATGGAGCGAGAGATTATAATTTAGTCTTTATGAAAAGAAGTAACTAGATAATTACCCTACGATACCTAACATTTTAAGAGATAAGTGCACACGCAAAGTGGTCTTTGTAAACACTATGTGATTAGAATTCAGATATATGAACATACCCATTTAGAATGCAGAAGTAGCTATACTTGGATTAGGCTTTTGTCTTAGTGTGTTTAAATCTTTAGTTTTGCAACTTCAAAATATTTTTTCGAGGTTTTAAAGTATATTTATGTTAATTTATAAATGTATGAACAATTTTCAGAGTGGGTGTGATAGTGTGAATTCCACGGAAGCACCATCTGAGACCATCCAGTTGGATACCAACGACCAAGCTCAAAGCTCAACCTCACAGGATTCATTCGATGGACTGGATGGTAGGAATTTATACTTTCATTCTAGCTTGTTTGGTTATTTTATGTTAAAATTATGATTATCAAATAATGTGTGGTCATAGTTTATGTTGACATTTTACTGATTGCTTTTACTTTGTTATTCTTTACCTTTTATTTATGAAATTAATTCTTTTTTTCGTATTCATCAAAGGAAAGACATCGAAAGAGGCACATTCGATTTTTTCTGTAAAGACTGCTTATATTGCAATTGCTTACATACCGCTATTTTAAGATGCTAAGGAAAGTACAAATTTCTTCTAGTAGCCTTTTTCATTGACAGGAGTTGTCGAAGCTTCAGACCTGGGTGCGCATGTGTTGTTTGTTCATATATTGCCATCAGTTGATTTTTCATTCGTTTACAGCTAAAGCAATATGCATATTGGAATATTCCTTCGTACACATTATAGAAACTGGAATTCTCTTTTAACATCCATCTTTATGCTTCGAATGCAGCATCTCAATCTAAATGAAAACGGCGAACTATGTACTTGAAACTGCGGCTTTAAACAGAGCGGGAAAACCGCCTTGTAATGGCAATCCTTAAGCTTTACGTGAAAATGGAGATTTATTACGTATTAAACTTCGTTTTTAGGTTAATATAAACAAACCTTTAAAATGTCTCCTTTGCTAATTGAGTAATGGAGATCAATTTGCGTGAATATCTTTATCTTCAGCAAGAAGACTATGAAAAATGATTTTACAGTTTAGATTAACTTACGTTAAAGGCTTTCTAAAGATCTACAGCATTATTAAATAAAAAGGTTCTGCAGTTGAAGAATTGGTCAAATTTGAAACGGTTGTCATACAACGGATGACAGTGTTTTGGGATGGCATTATTTCGTTCCATTTTGTTTACTGAATATTAAACTGTTCATTGTAAATAGTAGGAAACTCGGTTCAGGGAGAAGGAACAAATGTACTAAACGCTGTACGACATCAAACAAGATACATGAAAACTCTGTTGATGTGGATCAGTCATGTAGTTATATCCTAATTTCTCGCATATCAATTATCGCTTTTGGATATTAGGCAGAGTGATTTACTTCAGTGCAAATGGTGGTGCAATGCCCCACATTAGGGTTAGAAGTAATCATCGAGTTATTCAAAATATCATAACACAACATCCACTTTTTAAAACTTGGTATTTTTGCTGATTGCCTGAATGTAAATCCAAAACCGAATGGATTATCTTAAGGCCCAGATGTAAAATTGACTCAATCGATTTAGTTAAATAAACGATGTACTGAAAGAAATATGCAACAGGAACCTCTTCTCTTTCTTTGAGGACTAGTTTCACCATAAAAAGCTTAGGATGTATGGGAAATTCATTTTGCATTTGTGCTGTATTACCTTTGTTTACCAAAGCGCACTTAATGCTATGGAGAGTTTAAATTAACTGCAGAGATTTCTCCCCCAAATCTTTCTTGTAAAAAGTAATACTCTTTGCACAATTTGCTATTGAACATTCTACATAATCGTAATGTGTACGGCGTATGCATATGTATCTTGTCTTGCTTGTGTCACACAACTAACCTTAGTCACGCAGGTCGGTCGAAGGTACTTTAGAGTTGCTATGAACAGCTACAATACAAGACGATACCACGTTAACAATTCAACGATGCAATCATTCACAAATCGGAACTAATTGGAAACGATTTTAATTTATTGAAAATTGGATGCAACGCTAGAAATGCATCTAGAAGTTTTTGCAAGCTAAATTTGTCCACCTAAGGCTGACCAAATTGCCGAAACATCATCACTGTTGTTTAACGGAGACGTGAAATGTGTAGTGCTTTACAGGATTACACCAAGAGAGAGAGAGAGAGAGAGAGAGAGAGAGAGAGAGAGAGAGAGAGAGACCGAGACCCGATAAGTCCACCATCGCAGCAGAAGGTTAAGTTTTGTTTCTGTTAAATTCCTGAAGCTATACTCCTATTACTTAGCATAGCGCACCTGCTAACTTAATATCATCCTACAGAGAGTTTTATATCTCTGCTCTGTATAATGCTGTAAAAAACTGTAACTAGTTGTACCTATAATCATGTTCACCATTAAAGCCGTGATAGCATTTGAACAAATGTCCTTCAAATTTGCCAACCAAATTGGCATGTTCTTTAGTTTTGCCTCTCTTTATACAAGGAAACACTATGATGCTGTAAAATACACAATTGTTCGAAGTGGGTTACACTTTTTATAATTCACTTATAAAAACAGTGAGGCTTATGTTGTAGGTTTTGTATCTCTGCTAAGTATAGGTCAGTTGGTATGATCTGTTTAAGCGTAGTTTGTATAACAGCGCCTTATTCGGCAAAGTGGCCATGGTTCCGGTGGCCAATATTTTTACAGCTCTGGTTAAAAAGAAGTAAGAATAGGTTGTGTCAAGATTTTGCGGTGCTCAAGAATCGTCTGCTTGGAACGAAAAATAAAATTTTCTGAGAAAAACGCAGCTGTTATTAGCATCCAAGAAGCTTTCTAAGGGTTCTAAAAACTTAAAAAAGCTCAAGAATTGATAGTCATATTCCTAATTTTTGTATTTTTAAACATACATGACTGTTATCAAAGTATGTTTTAAGATGCATTCACCTGTATCGACCACCAAGTGGCTACTTTATCCTATGTAAAAGGGTAAAGTGCCCACCTAGCAGCATTTTGGAACAAAAGTATGTAAAAAGTTTGGTTTAACACTATGCTAAATAATATTTATTACATGGGCACTATATTAATTAAACTATTCAGTGGCAAATTATACTCTCCTTATTTTGAGTATAAATCAGTGACGGAAAAATATCCTCGTAGAAGCCACTTTTGCTCCACCGTCCCTCACATCAACATTTGCACATTTGGTGCCCTTTCCCCTAAATTGGAGCACAAAGATATCTACAAAGCCAATTCATCCACGAAAGGCTACGTTTAAAGGAAAAAAAGCGGAAGGAAGTAGGGATAGGATGTCCATTGTAGCTGATTCCCTGGGGTGGTTCAGCACTATAATCAAAGATATGTGATCTTCGACTCAGAAACTGGAAGGATTAGGAACTTGGGTCTAATTAAATGAAAGACGGTGCATAGGGCATTGTGTAACAATTTATCGTTACAAGACAACGGAAGAAAGAAGACAAAGGAAAATCCATTGAGAGCAGGACAGCTGGTCGTTACGTTCTGATCCAATAACTGAAAATAATCCCACAAATTCCACTTGGAGCTTCTGTCTGAACTAACAAGGGAAAAGTACACGGGCAGGCAGCACCCGTTTTACCTGGAAGTTGTATTTAAGCTAATTTTAATTTGATGAGAAATATTCGTTATGTCAGTACCTTTGAATGGATTCACTACTTTCATTATATTGGATATTATTATTCTGAAGAGTAGTTCAAAGTAATTAATATTTTTGTTAAGTACATATTTATATGACCTTCATTGGAAAAAATAAAATAAGAGCAAAAATAATTGCAAATTCCAATATTATGGAACAGGTCTCGTACCTTTGAATGGATTCACTGCCTTCATTATATTGGATATTATTATTCTGAAGAGTAGTTCAAACTAAATTGTTAAGTATATATTTATATAGCCGTCTTTGGAAGAAATAAAATAAGAAAAATAATTACAAATGTCAATATTATGGAACCGGTCTCAATTTTTAATTCTCTAGGCTGTAATAATATATCGTTAAAAATAATCAGGAAGAATTGCATAACAAGTTATAAAAATATTAATACATGCGTGGAACTATTAAAAGAACATTAGGTTGTAAAACAAGACAAGATACACAATTAAAGTTCTACAAAACTATGGCAGTTTCCTGTTTAATGTATGAAAGCGAAACGTGGCCCTTGAGAAGAAGTTAAAAATTAAATTGAGTTTTATTTATGGACGCTCTTTAACTGCTGTGGTCCTTAGCGTCCCATTCTATATTGGGCGTCAGAGGCCGGTAATTTTGCTCGGAGGCCTCTTTATCAGGCTCGAGGTTCTTTTACGTGCCATAAATATACGACAAGGGACCACCGGCTTTACCTACCTTCCGAAGGAAGCCATGCTAAGGATTTTTACGCCCGAAAAAAATCCATCGCCCTCCGCCGGGTTTGAACCCGCGACCTCGGGAACTAGAGGCTAGCATGGTAGCCATTACACCACGGAGGACGACTTTGAGAAGAAGTGATGAAAGTCGAATAGGGGTGGCCGAAACGAGATTTTTACGATATGTGGCAGATTATACAAAACTACAAAAAGGAATTACATGCATACGCGAAAAATTGAAGGTGAAGAAGCTCAAAGCAGAAATAAAGCAAAAGAAAATAGGTTGGTATCATCATGTACAGAGAGAATGTTATCGGAAAGGATTTCTTATGAAATGCTGTTATACTAACCACAGGGAAGACGTGATCCTGGAAGATCCAGGACAAAGTGGAGGGATTTTGAGGACGGAACGGGCTAATAAGCTCAATCCTGGCAGTTGTTGATTACTATATATATCAGGTGAGTCAGCTGCGCCTATTTAATTCGAATTTATGCAACGTGCTAAGCGACATATGTGACTTACGCCTTTCTTGAATGCCTTCTAATGGCTGATTTGCATAACACTTTATAGAGGAGGGATACATAACTCAGTGCATAAGTGTTTTATAGGACAGAATGCAATCGTTATGTATATCGATGCAAAAAAACATCCCACCCTGACACTGAGAGCTTCAGTAGCACATTTAGCCAATTTTACAAACTTATTCTTTAGCATACATGCATGCACCCCTTTGAAAACGCCCCTGAAGGAACAACCTATCAGATGCATCGGTTGACAAAACCATTTGAAAACAAAATGGCAGATCTACGCAGTGCGACCAATTGGATTTAAGCCGTTAGCATTTTTTGACAAGGCTGTACAATGACTAAGTATTAGGTAGATAATTTCTTTTATTTCACAAACTATGGCGTATTTCAGATCATACAGTAATTGTAATGACTGATGCAGTTTATTTGTTTAAATTAAAACTACCAAACAGAGCTCAAAACACTGTATGGCGCTGCAAAAAGCGTGTAAAGATTCCAGGTGGGGTGTAGTTCTGCGATTACTAATTCCTATAGGAACCTCTGGTCGCAAGGTAGCATTGGCCGAATGGTATTATCATGGTTGCTTTAATTCGGGTTCAAATCCTTCGGCTTAAGTTCAAACTTTTTATTACCTTTTGTTTTATCTCTTTGGGCATATAATTTGATATTATGATATAAATAACATTTTAATAACATTATAAGTGTGTACAAAACAGAATAATCGTCATGTTTTCCACCGGCAGGTGGATAATTTGTACTTCGTAGTAGGTGTTTTATTGTGGTCAGTATTAGCTTGACCCATTCATCCAAGTTTAAAACACTTCCCACATGCAAAGTGGCTTTACCTATATGCGCCTGCGTCAATGCTTGGCGTCAATAAATAAGTATCTCTCCATTGTCTACTCAGTATCTGAAACCTTTCTACGAGACACGGCTGCTGTCATAATGTATACAAACGACGAGTATGTTGATATGCTGTTAATATATGGAGAAACAAGGTGTAATGCACTGTCAGCAAAGCACCTGTATGAAGAACGATTTCGAGGAAGGAGGGCACCTACTGCAGACACTTTTCGAAAGGTTGAAAGACGCCTTCGTGAAACAGGATCATTTGGAAGAGCACCGCCTGCTCGCGAAGCTCCAATAACCTCTGGAGGCAATGAAGAAGCTGTGCGAAACGCAATAGAAAACAATCCACATACCAGTTCAAGAGCCATAGCAGATGATCTGTACATAAGTCAGTCCTCAGTGATGCGCACATTGCATCGTAATAAATGTCATCCGTACCATCTACAATTACACCAGGCTCTCCACGGACGCGACATTAAGCGCGAGTGATATATGCACAATGGCTACAGCAGCGAGCGCAAATGGATGCAGAGTTTCTAGGAAGTGTTCTCTTCAGTGATGAAGCCACATTCCACAATAACGGAACTGTTAACCGCCATAATGTGCACTACTGGAGTATAGACAATCCCCACTGGATGAGAAAAGTTGCATTCCAGGTACAGTGGACCATCAATGTCTGGTGCGGAATAATAGGAGACGAGCTAATTGGACCGTACTTTCGTGAAGGCAACCTCACAGGACCACGGTACCTTGCATTTCTGCAAGAAGAATTGTCATTGTTCCTAGAAGATGTGCCACTAGTGAAACGGACAGGAATGTGGTTCCAGCAGGATGGAGCTCCACCACACTGTCCCTAATTGTAAGGAATCACTTACATAGAACATATCCGCAAAAATGGATTGGCCGAGGGGGCCCAATCGCATGGCCACCTAGATCACCTGATCTCACCCCACTGGACTTCTTTCTGTGGGGTCATTTAAAGGAACGGGTCTAGGCTCAAGAGCCGCAAAGCCCAAATCATCTACGGGAAGTCATACGTGGAGAATGCAGCCAGATTACACCTTACATGTTACAGTATACAAGAAGGTCTCTCCGGCAACGTACACAAATGTGCATTGATGAAGGTGGTCGTCATTTTGAACATTTACATCCTTGATGAAATCCACGCTCTTTAACAATTTATTATTCTTTTTACCCGTGAGCTAAGCACATTTACAACTCCTTTGTCAATAGAAGAAGTGAAACATACGGTTTAAACATGAAACAAAACTGTTATATTTAATATCGCCGATATGTGCCCAAAAGAATGAAAGCTAACTACGTAACACGGTTTACAACACCAGATACGGTACAGATTATTAGGGTAAACATGATACACAAATATCTGAGTGTAATTCCTATGTCTTTGGCTCATAGGAGAGCCAGTGACAAAAATAATTAAATTAGTACACTAAAATACAGAAAATAAACACAAGGAGCGAAAAAAACCAAAAAAACAAAACAAAACAATTTGATGTTTGTATCAGATTCGAACCTCCGAAGCTAACCTTTGCGTCACCACATTTCGGCAGCTAAACCACTCGGCCACAACCCACTTAGTCTATCCCGCTATTCGGGAAAACATTCCTCTATCTCCTTGCAAGCATTATATCCATGAAACACCTTTTTTAAGGCTTTCGCAGCTCGTTGGCTCTCATTCAGACCTTTAATCATTAATGGTAATTGCGTATAGTACCGAATAGAAGGGCGGAGCTACAATAACAGTTTGTTTGCTAAAAGGGTCAATGTTTTCACATTAGACTATAAACTGCGGGTTGCATAGATACGAATAACTAGGGGCAGCTGACTCACCTGGTGTATATATATACATATACATATATATATATATACACTGTTGTGCAAAACCTAAGGACGAGATGGGTAAAATAACATAACAAATGAACTGCTTGGTGGAAGTAGATGAAGGTGTGGGAGCATGTTGCCAGAGGTCTCTCACATGTACACAGAAATCTGGACGTCACATGGCGTGAGTGTAGCGAGCCTATAGTGCCAATTGGATCTGGTCCCGCAACAAGGGAAGTTGACGAAACAGGACAAGACGGTGTGTGACAATTCGGGAGCTGTTACGGTGCACTGTAGTGGTGTTCTTCATTGCAACATGGCCCGTAGACACCATTTGGATGCCTTCACACGGGGAAGAATCATCGGGAAACGGAAGAAGGGCGAAGTGTGACGAGTGTTGCTCAGGAGTTTGAAATTGCTCACAGCATTGTTTCGCGTGCATGGGGAATCTTCCAAACCACAGGCACTGGTGTCCCAAGGAGAGGTGGTGGTCGACCACGCTCAACTACAGCAGCAGATGACCGCTACATTGTGCAACAGGCAAGAAGGGATCCAAACAGCGGGTACAATTGCAACCACTTTTAACAGGACAGCTAGGCACGCATTCTGTGTGCTATGGCATATCATATGACGTCACTTGTTTAGCCGCCGCTGAGCCTAGAATTCAATCCGGTAGTGCTTCCGCAAAGAAGTATGTCTCCTGTGTCGGAGAAGTTGCCTAGCAAGCACCGCGTTCGTTATCGAAGGTCCGTGAAAGCTATAAGGAGGGTACTTGTTATCATCGCTAACGTAAGGTAAGATGAATTTGTCATCAGAGAGTGCTGCGGCTCCCTTCCGCGAGCGTAAACAAAAAAATTGTGTGCGGAATGAATGGACGTTGGTAACGTAAAACAGAAAAGATTAACCTGTTTGATTGTTTATTTTATTTTACGCTTTTGCATGTGACATTGCGAGGTACATCATTTGGTCTACGTTCTATGATTATCGTTACCGTATTAGTACTCTTCGGGCAGACGCGTGCTTGCTATGCAACTTCTCGGCCACACGTGTGTTACGTTATAGTCAGTGACTCAGGAGATTGACTTTGTCCTTGAACTGCAAGCGTGCAGTGGACTGGGAGCTTCTTGCGTAAGGTGTAGATAGTGCAACACCAACAGTTCAAAAATATTCTCAACAAGTGCAGTCTTACTGCAGGCAGTGTCAGAGGATGCTACAGTGTTAAAACGCGTTGTATCGCGAGTGTCAAATTAATATAATCCATTAGTGAAATGGCTAACTTTCGGAAAAAGGGAAAAACCATTCAGAGCGAGGCTCGCGAAATAATAAACCATGTAAACGGCTGTGTAGGCGTAGCGGACAACAAGCTTGTCCGGTGAAGTGGTCGTGTCTCCAGCAGGTTGCAGAGAAGCGGCGTCGACGCGTCAAATCGTGCTGCTGGCAGACAGACGTCAAGTTAGGTGCCCCACAGTAGTGGCTGAGCGGTACAGCCTACCTCACTGTGCCCGTAAAGGCAGCAGCGTCGGCAGGGCGGCGTCCATGTGGAGCAGCTCGGTTCGATTCTTAGCCTCTTGCCCAAGAACTGCAGGTCGTCGGAGAGGGCAGCGTCGTAGTTGATGACCACAGCTGTTTTACGCAGCTTAGATTGGTCTGCGTCGGTAGATGCTGGTGAACACCCACGACCACAGCGCTGAAGAGGAGATAGCACTGGGCTTGGCCTTCACCAGGCGAAGCGGCGTCAGATACACTGTCGTCCGGGACTTCAGTGTGATGCGGCGTTGGCGGCGAGCTGGTAGAGCCAGCTGCGGCGGCTGTTTCGTCGATCGGCGAGTCGGATTCGTCGGCGGAAGTCTCTGCTGCTACTGCAGCCCTGCGTTGTCTCCTTTCCATCGTGCTAGAAGGTCCTGTCGACTCGAAGGATCCAGGCGAAGTGTCTAATGTTTTTTTTTCGAATGGAGGAAAACTACTTTTGCGTAATAACCTCATGTAGGATGAGAGTGTGGGATCCACCTCAGCTTCGAGCCGAGGTCATACCCACTAAGAAACCTCCACCGTAGAGAAAGGTCATGGTAAGGTGAGGCAGTACCGCTCTTGAACCTGCGGCTTCAAAGGAGAGGAAATGTTGGCCAGCCATAGGCTAAGGCCAAAGGTGTGGAAGGAGGTCGGACGTAACCATGACCGAAGCCCTGGTTGCGCCCTGGCGAAATTTTGGGCGTTCATTTTGGAGCATTCTTGATGGCGCCATAGCGCTGCGTCCTATGATATTAGGGGTGTTGGGCGTCACAAGCAGGCACTTGTGCGCGAGTCGTTGGATCTGAGCCAATGGCTGCGTCCCTTGAACAGATATTTAATACATGCATGTATAAGTACATAATTATACGGATTTTTATTAGTAATTATTCAGTTTAATCTATATTTCTTTGCTTATTATCTTATGTTACTATTCTAAGGTACACACACACATATATATATATATATATATATATATATATTAAGAATGATGTAAATATGTATAGAATTAGTTTGCTCCGCCAGGTGGCGTTGCCTCTTGCTATTAATTTTGGAAGCTTAATTGTATTTGTTTGTAATTTTATTTTTCACTCTATGGCGTCGTCCTCGATGTTGTCCAAATCATTAACCATAACATTTGCTGGGTCATATAGAGTGCACACCGGCGGGCAGTCTGCCTACAGTTGCAGGTGCGAGCCAGTGCCACTCGCAGGGGGGCCCTATCCCTCGGGACCGCCTTGACTCAAGAGAGCAAGGACTTTGAGGCCACCAATTGTCACGTCGTGAAGCTGTAGTCATGGGGTTATGGGTATATTACTAATGTATCAAGGTACGCTTGGATGTCGATTTCGGGCTCCCCTAGGCCTAAGGTTCTGTCAAATAGTGACAGTGGTCTTTTGTGCTGGTTGTGGTTGGTTTCATATAAACCTAATTCTTGTATTAGTCTGTTTGTGTTCTTTTCCTGACTTTTATAGAGGTTGAAGCTTAAGCTCTTTACGTATTCTTCAACTGAGGGTAATTTTAGTTCCTCGTGTAGGAGATATGCCGGCGCTAGCGGCGGTTGTTTAGTGATTATTCGTAATATTCTATTTTGGAGTGTTTGTATTTTATGCATATGTGTTTTGGCCGCGTAGCCCCAAATCGGGGCTGCATACGTCAATATTGGCCTTATTAGCGTTTTATATAGGGTTAGTCCCATGTTTATTTTCAATTGGTTATTTATGTTAAAATTGGGTCTAGTCTGTTTAGTTGACCATTGGCCTTGGCTCTGAGTTTCGCAATTTGCTTATTCCAGGTCAGGCCTTGGTCCATGCTGAGACCTAAGTAGGTCACTTGGTCCTTCCATTCTATTCTTTCGCCTTGATAGTTGAGAGGCTGGAGAGTGTGTTTACCTTTACGGTGAAATATTCTTTTAGTGAATATTATTGCTTGAGGTTTTCTAGGATTTGCTTTGATCCTCCATTTGGTGAACCAAGGTTCTAGTGTATTTAACGCATTTTGCAGTCGCAAATGTATAATTCTCGGTTGTGTTGACTACGTGGTTATCGCGATGTCATCTGCGTAAATGTATTTGTTTGATCTTACCAATACTGGCATATCATTTATGTATAAATTAAACAGCGTCGGTCCCAATAGACTTCCTTGTGGGACTCCCGCCTTGATTGTTTTGGTGCTCGATACCGCTTCCTCTACCGACGTATGAAAGCGCCGGTCGCAGAGGTAGTCCCTAATGAGGGCTATAGCGGAGTCAGGGAAATTATATTGTTTTAGTTTCTTTAGGAGTCCAGCGTGACATACTTTATCGAACGCGCGTTCAATATCTAGGTAAATGGCTCCTGTTGACTTATTCTTATTGTAGCCTTTAGTGATTTCCTCCGTCATCCTGAGGAGTTGTAGCGTGGTTGAGTGTTGGGTTCTGAACCCAAACTGTTCAGGCATAAGTATATTTTGTTGGTGTATATGTTTATTAATTCGCTTTAGTATTACTTTTTCAAGTACTTTACTTAGCGTGTTTAATAGGCTTATTGGCCTGTAATTTATGGGAAGTGTCAAGTTTTTGTTTGCTTTTGGGAATTACAGTATTTTGGCCTCTTTCCATACAGGGGGGAACCGGCCATGTTCTAGTGTGCAGTTAAATATTTTGGCTAGTGCTTTTAAAGCTCTGATTGGTGGTTCTTCAGAACCACATTTGGTATGTTGTCTGGGCCAGTTGCTTTTCTGGTAGGTAGGTGTTTAATAATCCAGCCTATTTCGCCTGGGCTAGTTTTTCGCATTTTATTGTGCGTAAGCTCTTGTCCTATGTTATTGGCTTCGTTTTCTGTTTCTGCGATAAAATTGTCGTGTCCTGCCTTTTGGTTCGGGGAGAACACATTTTCAAGCGTGACCGCAAAGGGTTCTGCCTTGGCCCGGGAGTTTCCGCAATGACGTTATTAATTAAGGGAGGTATATTAGTTCGAATGCGTGTTAGGCATTTTGCTATTCGCCAAACTGTGTTTTGTTGTGAGTTTAGATTTTCTAGTGTGTTATCCCATTCGTTTTGTATGTAAGTTCTTGCTCTTTCGTTTGCTCTATGTATTATGTTTCGCGTTTTTTGCCATTTGCGTCTGGCTCTGTTTTGTGCTTGTTGCAGCATTTTTACGTCATTCGGGAATTTGGTGTTTGTGGAGCGTGGCTGTGTAAGCGGCACGCAAGCCGTGGTGACTAGTTTGATTGCGGTTTCTAATCTATCTATCGCAGTGTCGTGTTCATTTGCGGAGTTAACTTCTAGGTCTGGTAGGTAGTAATCTACCGTGTCTTTAAAGGTTTCCCACTCTACTTCATTGTAGTAATGCCTTAATGGAGCTGGTTTAAATGCGACTGGTGCATTAATTGTCATCAGGACCGGTAAGTGGTCTGATGTAAGCTCCTGCAAGACTTCTATTTCTATATTATAGCGAATGTTATTTAATAGTGCAATGTCCAGAATATCTGGTGTGCAATTTGGTAAATGTGGTATAAAAGTGGGCTCTTCCGGCCCTGTGATTAAATAATTTCGGTCATTGATGTAATTTAATAGCTTAGTGCCTTGGGCATTGGGGTTCCTGAAATTCCAGAGATAATGCTTGCAATTGAGGTCCCCTGCCGCAATAACCCGTGGTCTTAGATTCATTATTTTATCTATGTCATCTGTGTCTATGTTCCCAGGGGGATTATACACTGACGCTATCACAATTTCGGAATTATCTATTTTAAGTTTTATTGTCGTTGTTTCAGCATGAGATAGGGTGGGGGATTGAATTTGATAATGATCGATGCTGGTCTGGATGGCTATCGGGGTCCCCCCTCCTCTTCGGTCACGATCATTTCTGTAAATTTTATAGCCCGGAACAGATAGGCGATGGCTGGCTGGCTCCCTCTTCCTTTTATACCTGAGCCTGAGGAACAAGAGTCTACTGCATATAGTACGGTGACGCCACCTCTGCTTTATTGACTTAACTATTTACATTAGCACCTCTGTGTGGCGATCTTAGCAACTAAATATAATGCGGCCCATTGAGCCTTGTCCAAAATGTTGTATAGCTATTGTGAAGTTTCACAACACCTTTGATAATTTAAATTACTTTTTCTCCTTCAAATCTGATTCTTCTTAATGGAAACCACCGAAAATATGTGTCTGAAGCAGGCAAACAATAGATCCTGACAACTCCTTACAAAATAACACCTGTGAAATTTGCACTTATGTCGTTTATAAGCACAGCTTACGCATATAGAAACGTATGAGCACACGCACATATTGAATGGATCGGAAAGGATAACTACGCTTCTACCACATTTTCAAAAGCATCAGCATTGATTGCACTTCATATAATGTAAGGCGTTTTCTCATTTTAAAACCTATTTTACAATAACAGTCTCAACAGCATCAACTTAACATCGTTATTAGCCGCCCTTACAATTACGGATTGTAACCGCGTGACAAAACCGCAGCGATTAAGTCCGCGGTTGTTTAAACCTGGCGTCGTTACATACACTAGAAGAAGCTCTTAGAGTTTTAGCCTGGAGTCTGAACACAGTTGCATGTGCTTCGACAAACCTGGTGATAATACTGCGGGTTTATCACGATCCGTGATTTTCAATCTGACTGAAAGTTTTTAGTTGGTTTTATGGCGGGCTTAGAGAAGCCACGGGACACTAACAAGATACATGCTCCTCTATGTGTGACAGACAATGCATTGATATTAATTCGGCATATTAAACGTGATAACAGGTTACAGCAAACACGTAAGGCGCTGGTTAGAGGGTAGAGAAACGTTTACATATATAAAATTAAAAGAAACCTAACCTGTTGTATTAAAAAAGTTACCTTGGGATGGATCATTGCATTCATCTGTAAGCTGGGTTCGAATCTCGGTTTTATCAAGCTACATGGCTGAGGTTTTTCCCTCAGTCCTTAGGCTGAGTATAACTCAGAGCTGAATGTTCCAGAGTTCATTGGTGCGTTTAATTCATTCATCCATCCATCCATCCTTCCATCCATCCATCCATCCATCCATCCATCCATCTTCCAATATCGCATCTTCTTTAAACTTGGAAACTAAATGGAAGGGAGGGAGGAAGGAAGCATCTCCTTATGCTATTATCAAGTTCGTTTAAATGAATTCTTTGGATTTGGTTTTACAGAAATGAACCTTGGGTATCTCAAATTGCTTTAGTGATTCATTTCTTGCGAAGCACATACGTATTTAAAACGGATTTGTACGGCATGCTCATACGGCTAAAAGTAAGCACTAAGACTATGGGTAAAGCCGATGCACACTGCACTGCGCGACAATAAGTGCGCCTTCACCATACCCACTAGCGTCCCCGTGTATCAATAATGAAAAATCGGATTTCGTATTTCTTTCGCGTTGAATAAACGGAGTTATGACGGCCGGTTGTATCATATTTTATACATTCTACACTTCATGCTGATATTTTTTTTCTGTCTTTGTCTGCTGAGTATCGATAGTAGAATTGAAGAACACACTAAAATCCTGATTATAGACCCGATGTATCACATATGATACAACCCCCAAAACCCCCTTGAACCTCCCTCAAAATTAAACCCAAATTTGATATCTTGAATATTCGTGTTATTTTTGGTCCTTAACACACACTGATTCACGGAATAAAATTTATAGTTGTTTAAAACTCATTTTCGAGCCCCCGCCCCCAAAAAATTCTCCTTCTAAATTTTCTAAAACCAAACAATTTGGCGTTTTTTTTTTTTTATATTTTGCGCTAGAGAAGCTCATTAGGCACACACATAAATATAACTGTCAGAATTTGACCTCGGCTCTCTAGAGGATACACAACAATTTTTGTCCTGCGTATTTGCTCCACCACGGTATAAAAACGAAAAGAATACCGAAGGTATGTTTTTCCTAACGCTTAAGTTACGGGGCATAAAGTGATAGCAACAATTTGTGTGTCGTTTTAGTCGAATCCTGAAAAATGTAAACGTTGTGTGGGTATAATTATTGGAATAAAATTATATTTGTGGGGGGAAAAAGATAAAAACTGCGTGTTCTCATAGATGATAGAGGCTACAGAAGTTGAAACAGTCTGGTAGCTCTTAATTCTATTGCCAGTCATAATATCATACAATTCTAAAGAATCTTCGCATTAAGAGATTTGCAATGTATTTGGTAAGTTACAAGCACTCAGGAAATTCACTCACAGCTTTACCCAATTGGATTGTGAAGAGGAGGGGATTTGGTACCGAATCCAGGAATGAGGATATTGCACCGACGCCCCACGAGGGGGCACTCCCGTGAGGTGAAAGATACCGGGCGGCCGGAACCAGGATTGATGGAATAGCAATGACAGGGTCTCTACAGTTTCCAGATTGATACGCCCCGGCAGTTGGACAGGCAGGCCGGGGACCCCGCCCCACCCCACACAGGGTCCAACGACCGGCCCCAGAGTGGCGGTCCTTGTACCCAGCAACCAGCTGAGGGACGGAGAAAGTTTACAAAGAGCATCCTTTTCCCCTGCTACGCAGCACCGAAACACCATCGCGACACTTCCAACCCTCAAACCGGGTGAAGGATGAATGAAATGATTAATGGAACGAAATGGAGGGGCAGGAAATTCGGGGATGAACAAACTACTCCAGCATTCGTCTGATGACCCGAGAAAACCCCGGAAAATCCCATGGGTCTGAGTGGGCGGTCGCCGGGAATAAAACCCGGGACCTCCCGAATGTGGGTTACGGACGCTACCGCCTGAGCCATCCCGTTCGGTGCTTCGCCCAAAGGACATTGAATTTTAATTCCTAGACGACATCACACAGCTTTTAAAATAAGGTAAATGATAGACTGAGCTAAAATAATGCATTAGTGTGTTTCCTAACGAACGTATTATGCATGTACTCCAGTGTGGTGTACAGAACCAAGAGACCACTGTATTTGCCAGATATGTGCCAATTAACCACAGACAAGAATTCATACACAAAGGGAAAAGTACATCTGTTGAAACTAGTTTTGTGGAGAGCCAATAATGCATTTGTATAGCCGCTTGTGGTCACAATTACGGCCATTAAATCCACTCATCAAACAACTGAATTCCCTGGATGTGGAGCATCTGCTACCAAAGATACCAAAATCAATATTGTGTTTGCGTCATTGTGTAGTGGGTACAAAGTGCCCTACAAAACAAGCTGATCTGACTGCGAAAACCCAAATATCATGCCTAATAACTAGTGGCAAAATAAGCAAAATATCTGATGTGTTATATTCACATGACTTTCCCTACCCTCTATCGTTTATAAAGGGGAATACAAATTATTCTTTCGAAAGTTTATTTTTGTATATACCTAATTTTCATCGAGATAAACATTTGCAGAAATAGCTACATTACACGCTTCGTTATACATGCAAAAGGAATAGCGATAGTCAAATGTTTAAGAACCGGGCGCTATATGTTGGCCTTAAAATTCCATACTGTTTCCATGCAATCGCGAGAAACAAATGAAAATCGACGAAACATAAAAAGAATGACAAAGTATTGAACAAATCGTAGCATTAATTACATATCTCAGAAATGGCCGATGTCACAAAAAAAGTAATTTGGAATAAATTGTGTGTTTTAAAGAGATCTATATTGTTTGTGTAGTACGTTTTCGTCTCTTGCTTAAACGTATACCAGTTATACAAGATTATACAAAATTGCTTCCGAATGAAGGGGACTTTACAGGCTATTCCCAGAAAATTTAAAATATAAATTGTATTTGTTGTGTAAATATTTTAATATACTATATTTTAATAAAAATCGTTAAAGCCATTTTTAGAGGAAAAAGTTCCAAAATGTTCCATGTAAAGGGTAGTTTGGGTAGGGGATTTTCTTGAAAATCGTCAAGTCGCATCTTTGGAAGGTACTGAACCTACGTACCAAGTTTGGTATTTATCCGAATTTTCGTTTAGTTATGCTGTTCACAGACACACATACACACCACACACTCGGGTATTTTCCTAAAAATGCTTTTGTTTGAATTCAAAGAGTCTCAAAACATGTACTTGCGGTGAAATCTCGGTATCGAATTTTTGGGTGGAATGCAATACCTTCTCTACCTAATGTGTACGTTGTAGAGAAAGTAATAATGCAAGCTTTTTGACATGACTCGAATTTCTTCCATGGTGGGTATGCAATACGTTATGCCGTTAAATAATTATTTGTCGATAAAATCTGTGCTACGAAAAGAAACCTCATTCAAATGAGGTTCCACATACCCCTACAAAAAGCAGGAAATGTAAGTGTTAAACAATTTAATTTGCTCATGGATATTCAGAAACAAGGGGCATGTTTTAACTGCTGCAGCATCAGTTAAAAATAATGGAATAAATTTTCACTTCTGAAGTCAGCAAGTGTTATATAACTTTAATCGTCAAACTCTCTAGTGTAACTAGAATGTAACTAAACTAAAATGTATCACTACCAGTTTTGGGGCGCTGAAGATCTTCGAGAAACTCCCTTTGTAGATAACAGCATAGCTGATGCAGTGAGGAAATAGCTACCTGTGCAAGGAATACTTCACTTGTCTCAGGCTAGTTTGGAGACGTACAAGTTCATGGGGACTATATAAGAAAATGCGTAAAGGAAATATTTTTTATACTGTCGCCAAATTCCAATCAATGTGAACAAATACAGGGTGGCCCACGGGAAATAGTACAACTTCGATTGGTTATAAAGGGGTTTAACGTATATTTACACCAATATATCTTGTAGATAACTGTTCTACAAATACTGCCATTACTGAAAAACAAAACACTGGTTTATACCTTAACACTTAAACACAAGTTTATTTCCGAAAAGGTATATCACACAAATGGCTTCCATCATTGGCGATGCATTGTTGAAGACGCTCGCGGAAGCTCCTCATTATGTTCTCAATCCTTTCTTGAGGAAAATCCTCAATCTCTCTGCGGATTGAGGCTTTCAACTCATCCGTATTGTGGCATCGCCGTGAAAAACATTGTTCTTGAGATGATCCCACAGTAAAAAATCGGGCTGAAAGAATTCTCTGGCGTTCGAACTGTCATTTGAGGTCCCTTATACTTTACATTGATTACAGAACCCGTCTCACGCCATGGTTTTACCTACCTGGTTATTGTCCTGTCTGGAACTCGGAAATGGCAGTCTCTTGCGGTTGGATAGCTGCAACGATCTTCACACGCCAGAACTCCTCTACTGCCTTGTGTTTGTGTGTTAAGAAATAAGCTTGTGTTTGTGTTTTTCAGTAACGGCAATGTTTGTAGAACAGTTATCTGTAAGTTATATTGGTGCAAATATACGTTAAATTTCTTAATAACCAAATGAAAATGTACTATTTCCCGTGGGCTATCCTGTATATTCCGAGGAAAACATATAGGACTGCATTTTATGAATTATAGTATAGATACCTTCCTGAGATGGCGATGTTTATTGTTTCATTGGTATTATATGGAATGTGATTTCTTAATGTCATAACGTTAAAGCCGGTTTTAGAACAGGCATGGCAAAAATCGGCTCTTTGGAAGGCCCTCTCAAAGCAGAAGTAACCTCGCTCCACCGACCGTCCACTCCACCTTGCAGTTCGTAAACACACTTCACTGGTGGAGGCTGTGCTAATTTCAGGACGTGGCTGAAAGGTATTTATGTAATTTGGAACAAAACCTGTTCCTTTATATGCAGCTTTAGAATTACGCATATTAAAGGTCACTTTGGACTACAAGCGCCTTTGGTCTTTGGTTATCTTACAGGCATATATTGATAATTTCAAATGCAAGTTTCTTAACACTGGTGAAATTATAAACACAAAGATATGTTTACGATATTTTAGGGCTTCGGAAATATCTGGAACTGAGCGCGCAATTCATAATGATTAGGGCTCCATTGCCGAAGGAGCAATTCACAAATGTCCACACATTTGTAAAGCACGTTATATCTGTACTAATGTTATAAAGAAAGAAACTTTGTATGCATGTGTATGTATGCAGGGTAATCTCAAAAATCACTCAATCGATTCTGATAATTCTTTTACCACTGAGGAGCCCTATTCTTTCTGACGGATGTATATTATAAAATACCTTCTAATTTCAATTCATAGATAACTAAAATACTAAAAAGGATCTAGAAAGCCTTCGTCGAGAATGCCATTGAGTAGAAAATAGTTGCTGTATTCCGCAGGCAATGCCTGTAGAAACAAGAGCCGGTTAGTTGCAGTACACACCAGAGAATGCGTGGTAAAAACAAAAGCCGGTTACATTTTATTCCAAGCAATATATACATAGATGACCATGATGTAACACTTACGCAAATACAAGACAGAGCTTAAAAAGCGACAGTCAATCCTGTTTATAACGGTACGAATCGTGTGTTATGCTTATTTCTTTAATTACCATTTAACAAATACTGCAGATGTGTTTGCTCAATCAAAGAGTGTCACAAACTCTGAATGACCTTCATTCTAATTCTATAGATGTATGCACTGAAGTTTCTGTATGTCAAAAACTTCCGATAACCCTCATGTAAGAAAGGTTTGCTTTATTTCCTTTGTACAGTCGTGGAAAAAATGATTGAGTGCATTATGAAAGCAGAATATTTCCAAGTTGCGCTTCGTATTGCACCGCGGTTTACACAAGTCGATATTTCCAGCATGCAGCTAGACTTTATTATCAGTCTCTGTGGCATACGTTGTCGTCTGTCGAACACACAAATAGACTGTCTTGAATCACGTCTCGCATTTGTATTTGTCCCTAATAAAGAAAAAGGGGTGGTGCGGCAAACTAGTGATATACTCCCCATTCTTCGCTATCCTATACGTCAACAGAACCAAAAATATTTCCGTCTGATGCTATGCTCATTGGTTTTTATATAAATAGGAGGAGCAACCAAAACCCATTCGACCGAAACAACCAATGACCTGAATCATAAGCCACCAAGTACCCTGAATATGATAAACAGATCATGTTACCATAAAAACCATGGCTGTTGTTATAGCGCATATATGGATGTGGCAACAGACCTTTTGAAGACCAAGTATATACAGGATGAATCACCTAAAACTTACACCGCAAATATTTCGGAAATTAAAAGTGCTATTGATGTGCAGTTTTCACAACATTGATTGGTAGTCAGGGGCTCGTACATTTAGCCTATAAACAGACTTTAATAATACTGAGAAAGTGTATTTTTTGAGCTAACCTACAATTTTTAAATGGAAAAATGCTCTGTATCGCATCCAATAGCACATGTTTTTTTCTGAAGCCCAGTATCGACTGTTGTGAGTATTTACAGGTCCACTTTGATGAAACCAAGATTCATCAGTGAAAAACAAAAGCTGTGGGTCAATGAAACACCCTTTCTACGGATTGGAAAAACCAGTTACAATAGTTCACACGTTAGCGGGAGCGATATCAGAGGTTAATTCTGAAGCCATTTTGCAATCGCTTGACAGAAGAAGAGAAATCGTATGGTTGGTTCCAGCAAGATTCTGCAACAGCACATATGGTTGCCGAATCATTACATGCAATAAGAGAGGTGCTTGATGACAGAATAATTAGTGTTGATTTGTGGCCCCCTCGTTGTCCTGAACTAACGAGTAGTGATTTTTATTTATGGGGTTCTTTAAAAGACAAAGTGTGTCGTTCCAATCCTCGCACACTACAGGAACTTAGAGAAAACATTGTGCAAGAAATCACAAGAATTCCTCCTGCTGAGCTGCGGAGAGTGTTCGAGAATATTTACACGAGATATGCTGCCCGTTTGAGAGCAGAAGGTCAACATTTCCAGCATCTATTATAAGGTAAGTATTTTAGTCCGCCTCTGCCGGCGTAATTTCCCCGGCGACTGCCGGCTGTCTCGCGCAGTAGAGAAAGGCCGCGAATGGGTTCGCATATAATTTAACTACCCTACACATGTATATAACGTGTGTGTGTGCGCGCTATCCTGAAACTTGAATAGTAAAGAGATTTGTTACTTTGTTATTTTCGAAACAAAAGTATTTGTTGATCAGAAACCAATGTAAAAACCTTCTCACATACAAAATGGCAGCGATTATAGGGAAAAAAGAGAGTATATAATTAGCCTAATCAGAGAGATGGTACTAATAATAATTAGTGTACGATAGACATGTTTGATATAAATTCCTCAAATATATGGAAATAAGAAATAACACCATAGGTGTGCAGTTCATATAAATAAATGCCTTAAATATATGAAAATGAATAACACAAAAAGTATGCCAAACCTACCTCTATCTTGACTAGTAGCAAATCATCTAGAATGCTCTCCAGCCGACTAAAGAAGAAAGTGTAGGGAGATAATGGCGGTCTCTTTCCGTTTTGCTAATATTCCCCATGCAACGCTTTTCTTTCAAGAACTTGGAAGCAGTGTTTGTTTGCAATTCCTAATTGTATTCCCTTATGAAGAATGTACCATTGGTGTTTCCTTTTCCTTACAGGAAGCTAATGGCAGTTTTGGAGAAAGAGCCAGATCACACCACTGAGCTTGCTAATAATGCAGGCAGACATGGGGTTATGTTGTTTGTGGCACATTTACCCCCACCCCAAGGCATTACATGTATCTCAAGCTGTACTAACATGCTGTCTCTCACCCCACTTTCTTCCTGTATGTTTCATTCTCTGTTGGCTGCTTTGCTAACACTCAAAAATATTCAGCATATGTAAACAAATTGCAACTAAGGTGCAACTGGTTCTAGGACTAACTGTATTACAATCTTGGAAGCAAATTCGGCCTCATTTTTAGCCATATGCGGTTTTCAAACCCTATTTGGTTAACCGATTTTTATTCAGTTTTACTGTAGCAACCCATTATGATAAGAATCACAAAGCTGCCTTTCATTGGTTTAGAGAAACCATGTCGTGGTGGATCGTTCAAACATGTATAATGTGCGTTGTCGATGACCATGGTACCATCAAGCAAAATGGCTTAAAGCTAATTTAATTAGTTTCTCCGGGAAGCTCATGTATCGAGAATCCCAATTTAGATGTAATTTTTAATAATGTACAGATAAATGCAGACACTAGTTGATATTCAGTGCACCAGATAAAGCTATTAACACAATTTTGAGTAAGAACTGAAATAATGTGAACTACTTTCTGTAGGTTTCACAGCCATGTTGTAGTCAACATTACGGGTGCGGCGATTTCTCCCAGCACATTGCCACGGCGATGCAGGCAGGTTAAACGTACACCAAAGTAACACTGTTAAACTCTTCAAGAAAACAACACAACTAATATAATCAAAAGCTTTAGAAACGTAAAGATTGCAATGTACGCGGTTTATCCCGAAAGTAATGAAGTGCTTTCTGTCTGCTTCTCAGAAGTGTGATGTAGTTGTACGGTCATACCCAATTTATTTGTTTCCGATCTGTCCCAAAATGTGGGATGAGAAACAAATCACAGTTGAGCGACGCGCGCAACAGAGCCTGGAAATAATACAAAGTTACGTCAAATTCGGGAAATCGACATCGAAAAGTTAGAGAAGTGTACACTAAGACTTGTCATCAGCACAAGTCTTCCGATGACGTAAGCCTTCAAGGAAATAAGGGAAGGCGTAAAAATGACAACAATGCAGATAACTGAGATTCATAGCAGAGAAGTTGTGGCCGCTGAAATCTGATGTGCGGCACCGATTCATTTCCCAAAATCTGATGATGAAAACGGTGTGCAAAACCGGCCCCAACAATGTTATTGTGTGAGAACAAGGTTGATCTATTGGAAAAGTGAAGAAAGAACAGTGGTTAGATTGATGGAAAATATCTAAATAATTTAACGAGGTAGTTAATAGGTTGCCAAATCAAGACCATTTCAGCTGTCATGAATAGCGGCAACAATGCTAATATCAGGGCAGTATTATGACAAACAAAAGCATCGAGGCTGGCCTCGTAGCTCAATCGGCATAGCACCTACTTGCTGTGTGAGGGACCCGGGAATTTTTCTCTAGCCAAGATTATTTCTATTCTCCCCAGAATCTGGAAGTATGAATGAGAGTATGAATGTTTTTGTGATCTAATGAATAAAACCCAAAGAAAAAACGTAATATGTTCCAAAGGTAAAAGGCCGCCGATATTACCATTGCAGTTAAAGGCGGGGTATAAATTGAAAAATAAAAAAGAAACAGCGATTAACCACTAAAAAACGTTATTTATTACGCGAAATGCGTTACAAGCCTTGCTTTGCAGCTGACTCACAACTCTCACATCATCTCGTAGCTCATTCACACTTATTTTCTGCCGTATTTTCATACTCCTCTGTTGCTAGGGAGACACATTAATGCAGTGTTTCAGAATTTACCAAAATGCAGGTGGCGAACCTTCTCGAAGAGTAGCCAGTCATAGCCTCTTCCAATGCTTGGCCAACTGTACCATACGGATTTGCTTTCTGGAATTTTCCGCGCTCAAAGCACACACTATTACGCGGATTTGGTCACAATATTGACTCGCAAGGAGCCTAAACCAAAGCTAAATTGCGTGGCGCAGAATCGCAGGGTCCTCTCCCTCCGTTCACGAAGGATAACATGGGCAGCGGACAGTATTGGTAGCGGCATGTCAGCACACTGCGGTTTGCCAGACCGGGACGGATACTTCTCAAACAAACAATTCCTAAACTGGTTTTCAAGACATCGCGACATACACTCGGTAACAGACCTCTCAACATGAGAAGCATCCTATGCCGCTACGTCGGATCGAACCCTGTTCTTGTCTCAGCTGAGGCAGGAAATCCAGCATAGGACTTCATGTACAACGAACATACTTCATGCAATTAATTTCATCTTTCCATTGCCATCATTTTTCGAACGAGTGTGAACGTGTTAACCGGCGTTATAAGATTGCTGTAATTAGTTTTTGAAGTCCTCGGCGGTAGGATGAAACTATTTTACTATTCGTAAAATGTAGATGTTTTGCTGACGTTGTTGTGTAGCAATATTCACTCTTATGATAGTTAAGCAGTCAACAGAGAATGCAAAAGCGCACGACTACCTTGCTGAATATAAAGGGGAATGAGAGAAAGAGAGAGAGAGATCACATTGCCGATAGAACTCCAATTATATAATTTATTATATATATATTATGTCACCTAATACATCACACCACGTGGTAAACCTTTGATGCAATGCTAGCCTTAATGTCCCGCTTAGTTAAATTTGCTGTGTCGGTATTTATAAAATGTTGTTGGAATAACTTGGGAGGAATTCGGATCGTACTTTGAATTTCTTAAAGATTTGAGCTCAGAAACTCAGCTAAGAATTCACATATCAGTAATTGCGACTAAGTCTTTAAATATTGGATTACTCGTTCATTCATTCATAGATGAGTGTTTTACTGCTGCCAATGATCCATTGTCCAGGGCAATGACTGAAATAGCGTTAAGAATATGGCACCCTCCATCATCCTCCAGTCTGTAATGAAATATGTTTACTTCAACGGAACTGGAAATGTTGGCTTAGAGATGTTGGAAAGTCTATCCTAGATGCCTTTTGTAATCATGTGTTTTAAATTCTGGAAGAAAATTCACTAGTGTAGTTAAAACGCAGAGGAATTATTCTCAACATCATCTTGTAACGGAAAAGGTGGACACACACTTGCCAAATAACCATCAACCAGAAATCTTAGTGCAATCAACACTCACATCTGCTCATTTCATCATTAGATAATCATGTACATGGAAATGTCACACCAAGTCTCCGCCAATGTGTAGCTCAAGACCACTGAATTAGGTTTAGTGCTTTTGCTGGGCAGAGGCTGGGCCTATACCGTAATTTGTAAAATTAAGTGAGCGCACAATTCTTTAATCCTGAACCCGCTTTTGTGTTCCATTCCAGGGTTGAAAATTTGCATAATAAACCTTTTTTCTATCGAAGTTACCTTAAGTTTCGTACACGCTTATAGGATACTTTGAGCACCAGTGACAGTTTAAAAGCACGGTAAGCGCCCCATTCCTTCCATTAATTCCACCTTTTTAAGATTTAAAGGGAAATCCTGAAATTACGACACAAATGAACAGGGGGTGCTTGACATGTGAAGTTACCTTATACTCATGTTTTCAGGATGTGGAAAATCAGCATGGAATTACTTTTTTCGGTAAAACTGCGAGCGCTGATAGCTTTTAGGTAATTTAATCGAGATTAACGAATGATAGTTATCATAACTATCTAATGACAATAAACATGAGTTTGAAAGCTCAGCTATATTACTCATAATGTTACCATACATTGCAGTAATCTCCCAATAAATTAGAGCTGGTGTTTGTCTTTTGCTAACTAAAACCGTAATACTGCACGTACCTCACTCCTGGCGGGAACTTCTATTGCTACACGCGTTTTACAAGCCTGCGCCGGTGAAAGGAGCAGTTGAATGCCACCTCACACTGACCTGGAGCGTACTGAACTAAGCTACACCGCGAATCAAGAATGACGCTGCTAGCACCTCTCCAACTCGTGAATGAGGAGACTTTACTTACTTTGACTTACCTTCCGAATTGCCCTCGTAGAATGCCACATCGTTATAGCAATTCTTTTACCATGCATGGTCAATTTCTCTAGTAATCCTTTGTAAGTCAAAGATTTTAATATTTTCTACAACATTTTTGAACTGAGGGTTTCAGTTTACAGGGCTCTTTACGTGCTTTGAGCTTCAAAGAATTTTTGTTTCAGGGGAGGTTTACGTTAGGTCTCTACTCACAGCTAGGATAACACAGAGTTTACAGTTCCGTTTTTATAGTTTACTTATTAAAAATAGCACAAATTGCTTTGATACATATTTCGAGATGTTTCATTTTGTTGTAGACGCTTGGAAAACTATTGAGATGTTTCTTCTGCTTAACACAGTTGAAGTACAGTAGGTTTATTTACTTGTTTATAACATTTTGTGTACAGTTTACAGGTACAACCGGTTGTATATTTGCAACAGAACTGTGCGCGGTATCCTCGAGTTTCTAGAACAGGTGTGCGAAGAAAATCTCTTTTAAGGATGATGGCCTCTCAATAGCACGGCTGTGTGGCTTGATAAAGGTCTATACACTTGGGTGAAAAAAGAGCGGCCCATTTCCCCTAGATCGCAATAGTGCTTTTGCTTCCTTACGGTCTCCACATTTTAACCCACACTAGTTCGCATCGACCCTTCATCGCTATGGCCGACTTGGAAAAAAAAAACACAAACAAACAAACAACCCAAGAGAAATATGAAATGGCGATATTATATTGAATGTGAAACAAGGGGTCAGAAATAGCCTGTCATAACTAATTCTACTCTGATTAGTGCAAACAAGTAGAGATGTGTTAGCCCAGTGGAACGTAATTATTGCTCGGGTTATTTAACCACAGCGCTGGCTTGGTGGGTGCTGTTACCGCGTTTATATGCAAGTAACCTTACTCGCCATACACAACAGGGATATTTGCTACGTTGGCCTCAAGTAAACAGCGCTAGAGATGTGTATGTATCCCGAGAAGTAGAACTCAACCTTGTGGAGGGAGGAGTTGGTGAGTAATTTTCTTTGTGGCGTTGAAATGCACAACAGCTACGGTATTTATGGCAAACATTGCTTCTGAAGGAGACATGGAAAGAAGTCTAACATTATTGCCGTCGTCATATAAGAATGTAACGCTGTAAGTGCTGCTAAATTGTGCGATATACTTTGAGAAACCGGAGCTCGTTGTTGGAAAAATTATTATCAAGGAGGCTATTATTTCGAAGTGTGTATAAACATATTAACTTCTTTGGTAGATAAACATCTATACAGAAGTAGTAATAATAATAATAATAATAATAATTAGTGGACTTCTAACACTAGTCTGCATGATATCGGATGACTGAATACTAATAAGTGATTCTGACTCACTTTTTATGCTGATTTCTGAGCTGCTTTTAGTTTTTTTCTATCACCTACAGTTTTTTCACAATTTCACTTCAAAAAATATAGATTTGAGCCAGTAGATGCTGAGTATTGTTGAACGGAAATTTATCACTTCTTGGAGGGAAATTTCTCAATACAGACTTGTAAGTCTTTAGGTTGTTACACCTGTAGATGCTGGTTGCTATTTGTAATTTAGCCATTGTTGTTAATATCAGAGGCTTGCATTACCAGTGCTATATCGTGATTGAAGTTATAAATACATTATGTCTACACGCAAGTGTGTGAACAATCCAAATGTTTTCTGCTACATTTTTGGAAATTATACAGTGCTTCAGGAGAGAACTGATATAACAGACTTTGGGAAAAAAGTGTACCATGCTCATTTTAAAATGAAACTTGGTGACCAAGACAAGGCCTGGGCTCCAAAGACAGTTTGCCGCTATTGTGTTGAGAGGTTAAGATGTGGATAAAAGGAAAGAAATCATGCATGCCATTTGCAATTCCTATGGTGTGGAGGGAGCCTAAAGACCACCTTAAAGACTGTTATTTCTGTTTAGTTAATGTTCAGGGGTGCAATTCGAAAAATAAGAAACACATTGTGTATCCAAGTAGTCCTTCAGCCATCAAGCCAGTTTCACACGGAGAAGATCTGCCTGCTCCTCTTCCTCTAGCTGTTTTAGAGAACTTGGAAGAAGATGGTGTTGAAAGTGAACCTCATGCAATCACCGAAGACGATTCTGATGATGTGTACCGCCCTGAATACGACGTGACTCCACAACTGTTCTCTCAGAGTAAACTAAATGATCTAGTACGTGATTTGAATTTGTCTAAGGAATCTGTAGAGTTACTAGGCTCCCGTCTTAAAAATAAGAATCTTCTGGAACCAGGAACACATTACTCATGGTACAGACCCAGAGAACAAGAACTAGTTCCTGTATTCTCACAGATCAAGTCCTTGGTTTACTGCAACAACATAAACGAGTTAATGCAATTTTATGGACATTGAACATGATCCTACTTAGTGGAGACTTTTTATAGATTCATCAAAGAGGAGCCTGAAAGGCGTGTTACTGCATAATGGGAATGTGTATGGGTCCATTCCTGTCGCAATTAAGTTCAAATGAAAGAGGCAGTTGAAAACATGAAGATACTTTTAACAAGTATCCAATACAAGGAACACAAATGGCGTATCTGCGGTGATTTCAAAGTTATTGGAATACTATTAGGACAACAAGCTGGGTTCACAAAAATGCCTTGTTTTCTGTGCGAATGGGACAGTCGGGCAAAGAAAAGACATTCGAGTGTGAAAGTATGGCCACAGCGGAGAAACTTGTTGCCTGGAACTAAAAACATCCTGCACGAACCTCTTGTAGAGAGACACAAGATACTGCTTCCGCCACTACACATAAAATTGGGCTTGGTGAAGCAATTTGTAAGGGCTCTACCACAGGATGGACCGTGCTTCAAGTACCTTTCCAAGAAATTTCCCTTCATCACACAAGACAAATTAAAGGCTGGAATTTTTGTTGGTCCTCAAATAAAGAAATTGATGAAGGATGAAGATTTTGAGAAGACAATGAAGGAGAGAGAAATAGAAGCATGGACCGCCTTCCGATCAGTTACTGAAACCTTCTTAGGCAATAACAAAGATCCTAATTACAAGGCCATTGTCGAAACAATGTTGGAAAATTTCAAGAAGATGGGTTGTAACATGAGCGTAAAGATGCATTTTCTGCATTCACATATCGACTACTTTCCAGAAAATCTGGGACATTATAGTGAAGAGCAGGGTGAACGTTTTCACCAAGATATTAAGGAATTGGAGAGGAGGTACCAGGGGAGATGGGATGAAACTATGGTGGCCGACTACTGTTGGATGTTGAGGAGGGACAGTCATCTTCAAGGATCTGCAAGGAAGTCAAAAAAGAGAAAGTTTTAAAAAAATTAATTGAAACACTTTGTCTTCTTGTTTTTGTTAAGATGTAGTCATGAAATTAATTAGGGGAGTTCTTGAGAGTATCCCTAAAATGTTTCTTGAATAAAAACTTACCTTGTGTGAAATGGTATTTGAATACTTTTCTACGCTCATTAGTAAAATTGTCAAAACATTACTTATTTTGTGTAAAAACCTGACGTGATAGAAAAAAACGGAAGTTATTTCTAGAATCAGCATAAAAACTTGATTCAAGGACACCTACTTTTAAGAAAACATCTGACAAAAAGTTTGAAAATGCAGACTAGTGTAATTTATGTTAAAAACATGAATAATAATATTGCATATTGGCACTGCTGTGATCCTAGTAATCAAAAAGCGACCTTAAATAAATGAACTGTTATTTTCGTCTTATTAACACTAGTATTATTAAATTAACGTTATTCAACTACCAAGAACATAAACTACTCATTGGCATGTTACCCTCTGCCCAGCCATGAACAGTTTTGTGTATCAAGTGGCTAGAACTTCACAAGAGTGGAAGCAGAAACGTTACTCTTGGGGAGGGCTGAGCTATAAGTTTAAATACAAATTTAAACTACCCCGCTGTTGTATGGGCTCGTTTTGCCTCCAGATGTACATCTCGCTCGTAAAGTAACGCTCATATCAGCATGTCTGCTCTGGAGTATTCTCAGAAAGTGTAATATTAAATATAGATCCTATAGGAACAAAACACATACACAGTTCTTAGCAAAAGTAATTCTTCATGGCAAAAAGAAATGGAAATGCATTGACAAAGACATTTTTTCTTGTTCTACTTCCAAGTAAGGATAAAACTGGTAAGCGTATCTAAATTTACTTCAGAGCCTGGTTATGTAGGTTTTGCGTGGTCATGAAACTGCGTCAGCATATACGAGGAGTGTTTTTGGCGATGAATATTTGCTGGCGTAACATTTCTCGCATTCAAAAAAATCACCGATGTAACTCCACAGTCGGCGGGTCGTTCGTTGTTCTGAACATTTCGAAGCTCTCTAATAACAGGAAAACACAAAGTGACGATCGCTCACAGCTAGCATCTGACTTCCTAATGAATGGAGGAAGTGGTCGCGCATGCTCAAAATCGCGACTGCAGCGCTACAGTGGCAAAATACTAAAATAGTACTTACCTACTTTAAAAATACGCCTCGTAATAATCTGTGACACGACAACCCTGATGAGCCTGGACCGACGACCATTCAAACGATACAGGCAGACGATGTGATCCGCTTCATGCTTCCCCATGCGGCAGTCACCTCCTCCTGTCCGTTGCTCACGGCTTACCTTGCTGCATCCTCCATGTTGTCTCCAGATGTTCGCAGTGTGCTGGTTCTCTGCATTTTTATCCTCGGCTAGCTGCAGTAATTTTCTTTAAAACTAGGTGGGGGCAAGGACTTATCCTTGGTAAAGGAAGCGTCGATCTCGGGTCGTGGTAAAAAGGAGAAATAGACGTACTCTGGTTACGAAAAGATGACACTGCAATTTCCTTTATTTAACTACTCCACGTAGTACACAACACTGATATTACCGCCGTTAAAATACTGTCCAACGCTGTTAAAACGCGGCGCGGATATGACACGAAGTTTAAATATGCTTATTATCTCTTTACGAGTAGCGGTTCTTAGGTGTGTTTCGAAAACTGTCTTTATTCCCTTTTGGCGCGATATCTCTCACACATCCTGCAACATCTCTCCCTGCCCACAAATGACAAAATGCCAAAATGTAATGCCCCGAATTTGTTCCTAGCAGATCCATTTACAGTCGCAGGCTTCTGGGGCTGCTTCCTTTCCTATTGGTCCATTTTTTAGCGCCACTCGACGCGTCTCACTATTTCGTATAAACTTACAGGGATCTCATTGGTCCAAGTTTAACATAAATCGCGGCTTTTCCTAAATTTACCGTTAAGCTAGCTGTCTCTTCACTTGGTCACGGCGAATTATCGAATAAAAGGACAAAGACTTTACACCCTCGCTGTATGAACAATGGCCCTGCGACCAGAGAGACATCGTAAAACTAGATTTTCTGCCTTCGAAGACACTGTTCCTGTAGCTAAAACATTTCGTCGTGGACAGTATTTTAACATTACGCTTAAATTATTTACATTAAACCATTTATAACTCTTCTAATATTAGTAACCTAGATACATACATAACGTTAAATCACCCTTCTTAAACTATATAAGCAGTATAAGAAAAAGATATGTACATAGTATGATTTAACATCAATAAAAATTAATTAATAAGTTATCTATAATTACAGTTCTCGGGCTCGGCCTAGAGTTGCCGTTTCAAATTGCCCTGTTCTGGAAAAGAATAAATTTTTCAGCACTTGATACAATTTTCTTTTCCAGAATACTTCCTCTGAGCATACATCTATGTTTGTTCGCTTCGTTTATAGAGAACCCTTCGCTATACCTGTTCCTTCACAAGGGTTCTGACAAACCAGCGGTGTTTACACTCGGGTCATTCACGCTTACACTTTGTTGTGGTTGTTCTTTCTCTCGAGAATGAATATCCTTTTAAAACAGGTTTTCCGAGAGGCATTCTGACGCACAATACACTTCATTCACACGAATAACTTGTAGTGCAGACAAATACGCTAATACCCAAATTAAGTTCTAAAAATTAAATCTATTTACATACATACTGGTACATAATAGTTCTTATGTATTTAGTTATTTACTTACATCCTTATTTATCGGGTGTATTACCTTTATTACTTGTTCATAGGGTTGCTACCTCATTTCGAGTAGAACTAACCTGATTATTGTCATTACATTCTTCACCCTTCTCATTCTCTAAACATTTGTACGGTTTGAGCAACTGTTTATGATATCTCCCTACGATCTTTGAATTCTTTATTTCTTGTAACTCAAATGTATCCGAGCCGAAAATGTTAATCACCCGGTATGGACCTTTAAATAAATTTTCCATTCTATAATACCTTTTGTTCAGAATGCTAGACTTTTTCTTGTCCCGTACCAATACTAAGTCTCCCAGTTCGATCAACCAGTGCTTTCGCCTCTTTTGTTTAAACTTTTCTTTCCTTATTTTCGCCTTCTTTGACATTCTTTCAAAAGCTTTCTTAAATATCTCTTCTTCCGTTAGGGTTTTCGGATCTTTAGTTTCTAGTGTCTGTGGTAATTTCCCTTCAAGTGTTTCTATTAACTTCCCCTTCATCAGCTCAACTAATTTCCCCTCTAAATTCTTATTCTGTTCACTCAGTTTTCTTTCTAAGTCCTTATTCTGCTCACTTAAGTTTCTTTCTAAGTCCTTACTTTGCTCACTTAATTTCCCTTCTAAATTCTTATCTTGTTCACTTACGATTCTTTCTAAGTCCTTACTCTGCTTACTTACGATTCTTTCTAAGTCTTTACTCTGCTCATTTAATATGCTTTCTAAGTTCTTACTCTGCTCATCTAATATTCTTTCTAAGTTTTTACTCCGCTCATTTAATTTCGCCTCTAACATCTGACCTCGTTCGTCTATCTTTGTGCTCAAGTGTTGGAGTAATATCATCAGCTGGTTCTGACCTGGGTCAATGACCTGCTCAATCGGTGGTTGCCCTTCCAGCCTAACTTCTATCTCTGCTTCCCCCATATTTTCTCCGTCTGGTGTTATGCTGACAATGGCCTCCCTATTCAGTTCTTCCAAATCATCCCTTGACCTACTCATGGTTCCGTTAGCAAGTTCTACCTCCCTAGTAATGACTTTACCCCCTCTCAATAACATGTGTTCACAAAACTGAGTAACCACTCTGCATGCCTTTTGTTTTTCTATAAATGTTCTAACCTGTACTTTCTGCTATGTTAATTGATGCGTCCCGGGATCGAATCCTGGTGAATTCCTAGAAGCGATGTTCTCAGCTGTTTTGTTGTCCCACGGAGGTGGACTAGAAATTCGCGTTGTAATTTTGTTCTGCTGTGCCCCTTTCCTCTGAAGATTCTTCCTCTATTCGTTGTTTCCTAGTCCTCCGTTTGTGCTGGTCTTCCCTTCGAGCTGGTCGTCCCTTCGAGCTCCACGTTTTGGCGCCATTTTGCGGCAGTCACCTCCTCCTGTCCGTTGCTCACGGCTTACCTTGCTGCATCCTCCATGTTGTCTCCAGATGTTCGCAGTGTGCTGGTTCTCTGCATTTTTATCCTCGGCTAGCTGCAGTAATTTTCTTTAAAACTAGGTGGGAGCAAGGACTTATCCTTGGTAAACGAAGCGTCGATCTCGGTTCGTGGTAAAAAGGAGAAATAGACGTACTCTGGTTACGAAAAGATGACACTGCAATTTCCTTTATTTAACTACTCCACGTAGTACACAACACTGATATTACCGCCGTTAAAATACTGCCCATCGCTGTTAAAACGCGGCGCGGATATGACACGAAGTTTAAATATGCTTATTATCTCTTTACGAGTAGCAGTTCTTAGGTGTGTTTCGAAAACTGTCTTTATTCCCTTTTGGCGCGATATCTCTCACACATCCTGCAGCCTCTCTCCCTGCCCACAAATGCCAAAATGCCAAAATGAAATACCCCGAATTTGTTCCTAGCAGATCCATTTATAGTCGCAGGTTTCTGGGGCTGCTTCCTTTCCTATTGGTCCATTTTTAGCGCCACTCGACGCGTCTCACTATTTCGTATAAACTTACAGGGATCTCATTGGTCCAAGTTTAACATAAATCGCGGCTTTTCCTAAATTTACCGTTAAGCTAGCTGTCTCTCTCACTTGGTCACGGCGAATTATCGAATAAAAGGACAAAGACTTTACACCCTCGCTGTATGAACAAGGGCCCTGCGACCAGAGAGACATCGTAAAACTAGATTTTCTGCCTTCGAAGATACTGTTCCTGTAGCTAAAACATTTCGTCGTGGACATTATTTTAATATTACGCTTAAATTATTTACATTAAACCATTTATAACTCTTCTAATATTAGTAACCTAGATACATACATAACGTTAAATCACCCTTCTTAAACTATACAAGCAGTATAAGAAAAAGATATGTACATAGTATGATTTAACATCAATAAAAATTAATTAATAAATTATCTATAATTACAGTTCTCGGGCTCGGCCTAGAGTTGCCGTTTCACCCACCAGGAATATTGGGTCACTTCACCTACAGGTCGCTACCTATCGCAGTTATTCTAATGCATCACGGTGCTGAATGGGCAGCGGTCCTATACATAGGCTGACATTTTCGCACTCCATAAATGGGCTCGAACCCATGCACATTTGTTTCTGGAAACTACCCTCCAGCCCACTACGCCACGGCATATCTGTATTAGAGATCTGTTGAGAAGGGAAAATTCTTAGGTTCGGCTCGGCACGGACAGTCTGAAACGAGCCCGATCCCGAGAATAATTTATATTATACCACCCGACCCGGGCCCGATTATCTTAATTTTTTTAATAAAAGTGTTTTTAAGTTATGATTTTTATTCCGCGAAGCGCTGCTGCCTGCGCTGAGAAGGGACTCGGATTCGATTTTCGGTACCCGCTTGGGGATTTTTTCCCTGTTGTAAGGCATGAATATGCTCAGACCCTTACAAAGTAATGACGTCAGTGGTCCTGGGATCCTGTAATAAGTGGCACGTTGACGGCATACCGTCTTATTAACCACATGGCCCCTATATCTGCACTCTGCGTAGGATGTCCTGGATGTGGTTGGACGGAGGGAGGCAGAGTTTGCAGCTGCCGTGTTGTAACGTTTTCCGTAATAGGCCGAAGCGGGCATTTATTTATTATTACTACTATTACTACTGGGATGAATGCATGCATACTGCGATAGTTGTACTATTCCGAGTATCTCAACATCCGGACCAAAATATGTTATAATTTTTTCGTTTTTATTTCCCCTTTACGTGGAAAAGTTATCCTTATGTTTTATTTTCTTAAAATGTGCTAATGTTTGTGGATAAAATACCACATGTTTGTGATGTTTACATGACAGTTAAAGTATACATGTTAAATATGACAAATATATTTCTTTCGTCTTTATTTTCAAGCCCGAGCCCAGACAGACATTGAAATTAAGCCCGAACCCACCCCGCGGGCCTGACCGGGCCTAGGTCCCAGGCTTGCCCCGAGCCGGTGCAGACCTCCAATCTGTATACAGTATATGTAATATGATGTTCCTTTGTTCTCATACTAAACAAACAGGACAACGATAGTTAAAACTTAACACTTTATCCTCATTTACATTCTTCTAGCTATAAACTTATAATTTCGTCTCAGGCATTTAGTGAAAACCTAAGAGTGTGCGAATGTGAACGCGCATGTCCATTCTTGTAATAACCAACGACACCTGACTTCCAAAAGTTTCTTTCAGACAATTTTTTATTTAATTGTTTATGTTTATAATTTGACAAATAGCTTTGTGACCCGAATTCTCCCAAATGTTCCTATTGCACATATGGGGTTATAATTTTCATGCAGCCATCTCTGTCTTTGTTCCAGCCTTTCCGGAACATTTGAGAAATCCTCATCAGCAAGATAACGTCGAGTACATTAGGCTGACCAGTAATCCATACCTGCATCGTTGTCAAACCTGTGGGAAAATAGTCAGTAATCGATGGAACCACACTCGCACACACAATCCGCAGAATATCAAGTGCCCTTTATGTCCTCTGATATCTACAAGGAAGGATAACTTAAAGAGTCATTTAAGATTTGTTCATAATGTGGTATACGAAAACTTAAAAGTTTGATATGTAGTGCTAGATTGCAGCATGTAACTATATTCATCGCCGTTGCCGACCCTTCTTATAGGATTTCCCTAATCCACAAGCAAAAATTACAGGTCTCTTTGCAGTTGGTCAACAATTTAGGAGAATTATTGGCATGTTGCGGTTTATCGCGAAGGGTCGGAAATGGCGAGCCCCAATTATATAACACATATATACAGAATATTGCAAAACTATTCCGAAAAACCTAAACGTTGCTGTGTAAACGTAATATTCACATTATGCGAGGCCCAACTGTGTAATTGCGACATGGACTGCCGAGAGAGCTTTTGGAATTCATAAACCTTTGTAGCACACAGAAACTTTATACAGACACCCACTAATACATGATTCTAACTAAGGTATATGTGTGCCTGCATATCAAGCGGGAGCATTCTTTCAACAAGACAGAAATATGCATTCGCTGCGTCATAAACGCACAGAAAATCTTATCTGAAAAATATATATTTATTATCGCCTTCTTGCAGTCTCTGAATGTGAGACTATACATGCAAGTTCCCTATAATCTCGTTTATCATTTACTTTACAATCTACATAAAATATATTTCTTGTATCCATAATTTATAAATTATATACGTGCATGAGCAAGCATAAAGGTGGAAGAGGTATAGATGTCCCCCTAAACCAGAGAGAGAGAGAGAGAGAGAGAGAGAGAGATGAAAAGTTTTATGACGACATATCTTCTATATTTCTTGCAATTATTGAAAATAGCTTCGAAAAAATAGAAACGATGGGCAATAGCGCTAGTTTCCTTGCAGGTATTTGAGAAAATTAAACTTAATGGGCAGATCAGACCGCCCCAAAGTGCAGTGCGCTCTGATGTTTCGAAGCCGGCCGAAGATGTTACTCCAGTGCTATAATGATAATATAATTTGATAATTTCCAATAATATTTCGGGTATTTGCAGCGAGCTGTTTAAAATAAGCATTTAAAATAGAAACACGCTTGTTTAGCATTGAATGAAAGATTGACGAAATATGAATGCTTTCATTTATAGGTTTACATATATGGACTTAAAACCAAATAAGTGCAGTGGTTTATACGAAGGCAATTCTAAAAATAAGCTACGGTCACGTCATTCACAGCAGCGCTATTCTTGATTCGCTGTGTAGCTTGGTTCATTACGCTCCTGACAGTGTCAATGTGAGGTTGCATTCGACTGCTTCTTTCACCAACACTGACTTTTAAAATGTGTGCAGCAATAGAAGCTCCCGCCAGGTGTGTGATGCGTGCAGCGATACGGTTCTATGGGAAATGCACAAACGGCAGCTGCAATTCATCGTGAGATTACTGCAGTGTTCGTTGTTGGAGTTATTAATTCCAAGATGGACACATTAACATCCATGATGAAAAACGACTTGGGCGACCGTCTGATGCGAACGACGTTGATGTGGATGATGTTTCGCCGTTTCACAATTTCAGAACTAAATGTGCATTTTCTGCAGACTATTAGGACTGTTCTGTATGCAGTGGTGACAAAGGTTAGGCTATCGCAAGTTTGTGCTCGGTGGGTACCGAAAATTCTGTCTGAACCCCAAAAAAACCTTGAGGATGGGAACAGCACTGACAGTCCTTCAACGCTACGAGAGTGAAGGTGCAAGATTTATCGACCAGATTGTCACAAGCGGTGACACGTGGGTTCGGTAAGCGAACGTCGAGAGGGAGAGAGAGAACAGTAGCTGGCATAGCATCACGCCAACTCCTACTCCCCCACGAAATCGCAAAAATGCCTCTAAAGATTTTCAACAAAGAAGCTCATAGTAACTGTTTTTGAGACAAAAAGGTGCATTGTTGGTGGAGTCAATGGAGCGAAGCTCAACAACAAACTTTAACGTCTACTGTTAGACTAACCAAACTTAAGAGAGTGACTCAGAGCAAACTACGAGGGTTGAGTTCTGGGGCTGTTTTACTCCGATAATACTCGAACACATACTGCTACACGCACTCAAAATCTCGTGCAACGGTTCAAGGAGTAAGTTTGATCGTCGTCCAGCGTGTAGCCCAGACTTGCGTCCGAGTGACCATCACCTGTTCCCAAACATGAAAAAATGGCTTGGGTCACTTCGGCTTAAAACGGATGAGGAGCTCAAGCAGAGCGCCAGGAGATGGCTACAGTCACAGGCGGAGATTCTACGCAGAGAAGTTTTCAAAGTTTGTGATGCGGTGCGATTAATGCGTGAATTAACGTAAGCTGTTTACATTTTGGTGCAGAAGTTCTCTGAAGAGCCAAAACGTATGGAAGACAAAATCGCGTCGGCCGGTCAACTGAGGTTGCCACAGAGGCAAATTTGAAATTGGTTGACTACTTAGTCCGAGCTGCAGCTAGTTTTCAGGGGCTTGTGAAACGAAAGGATAAACACATCAATGTACAATGTTAAATAAATATTTTTCAAATCATTACTCTTATTTAAGTTCTAAATGAATTTGTAACGCGCCCTCGTATATGAACATTTTTGATGAAATCTCAGCTCCGTGGCTTAGGACAAGGAGAAATGAATCTTGAAAGTGCTCACGCTAGCAGATTTGCTTATTTAAAACAACCATTAACAGCTATCCGTCTTAGTGGTGACTATACAAACGGCGCATACAGCCAGCATCGGCTGACTCAGCTTCTAACACAAGCGCGGAAAATAAATGTCTGCACGGTACAGCATATATATATATATATATATATATATATATATATATATATATATATCATTATGTGAAGCAGATATAATTGGAAAGATTCTTAAAACTTTCATACGAGTACCACAATTTATGCAAGATAGGTCAATCTATGGATCATGATAAACTTAGTGATGACTTTAGCAGTACTTTTAAACCCCATCTTCACTTCCCATTAAGGTCTAATTTGTTTTGAAACATATGCAAAATATAGGCTTGGTGAAATATAGCTTCCTCATACGCTCAGCAAAAAATTACTGCTTAATGCCTTCGCCACCTGCCGAGGTAAACCTGTCACGCGTTTGGGACAAATGGCGTGCATTTTTAGTTATTAGTAAGTAATAAATAATGCACTTTCCAGCATAATATTTCCCTCTATAGCGATTTCCCTCATTCGATTTGAAATACAGGGTGGAGCATTTTCGATTACCTAGTTTTAAAGAAAGATTGAAACACTTGTAATGAAGTATATGTATATTTTGCACTGTCACAACACAATGTACACCTTTGGATTTACATTTTACATGTTATTTGTGGAAAATTAAGTCTTTCAAATGCCTTCCTTCCTTCCTTTGCAACACATTGCGTCAGACGATCTGCAAAGCTTCGCATGATACGTGCAATGAGCTCAGGAGTAATGTGTGCAATTTCGTGTCTGATTTTTGTCCTCATCTCGTCAACACTCCAAACTGGTTGCAAATTCGTTATCTTTTAGGTAGCCTCAAGAAAGTAATCCGGAGCACTCAAGTCTGGAGACCGTGTTGGTCAAGGAATGTCTCCAAAACGGAAAATGATGTGACCGGGAAAGAGCTCCTGCACTCTTCCCATGAATCCAGGATCGGCATTTATCCTGGTTAGTAGTGCGTTACAGACCTGTACTCTTAAGGCTTTGTCTCCTTTCTTCAGGTGCTGAACCATTTGAATCTTGTACAGGTGGAAGAACGCAATATCCTATGCAGGCTTCGTCGTGTTAATTGCAGTGTTTGTGAGTGGGGAGCCTTGCTGAACGTTGAGGACTTGTTTGGGGAGCAGCACTTACCCGCGCAATGTTTTCAGGTGTTCATACCGTTCTTCTCCACGGGTGTTGTCGATTGTGAATACTTCCATTGTTATCACATAGGTCCACATCCATGAATTGTCTTACGTGTAGGAACTGCTCCGCGGTTGTGTTGATCTCCAAACTCCCTCCGGAACACCCGCTGCACTGCTAAAACAGACCTTGTTAATAAGCTCCTCTACGTAGATTATACGCTGATAACGGGCCAGCGCTCAATAGTTTCTGAAATCCAAATGAACACTGTAAACATAGCTAGCTTAATGTGCACCCTACTCCTTCAGCTTTGCAGTGATGACAACCTAAACGTAGGTAATCGAAAATGCTCCACCCTGTATTTTGAGATAATTCGAGGCAGTGCGACTACTATAATATTAGCGGATATTTTATTTCGCCACCATGCAGATCATGCGGATTGTTGGCGTTTAATACCATGTTTCTGGATGGTGGTGGTGATTTGGCTGGGCTTCTTGTCCGTGAAAACTCCAGGGGTACAAATATTGTTTAATTTTACTTTCGAAGGTACTACTCCAGGTTTTAGTACCAGATTTTTCTCCCTCGGCGTATTGTTTTGATTTTTAAATAAATCACAAATATTGTTAATTCTAGCGAATATCTTGCTCAATACACAAATACACAACAGAAAGCTTAACACGCACGCTTTTCATCTATTACGCTGCAAAAACGTCGTTGTTTGATGATCTTGATTACGCAAGTTAAAATAAAGGCAAGTGATTGCTATAGATTTTGTATTAAATGGTGCACTATGTAAAGAGTATCAGTTGCACCAGAAGGCCGAAGAAGGTAGGAGCCAAGTGAAATTCTCAATTTAGACCCTGTTTCAGCTACTGCATTGATTTTAACTCTGTATACATTTGCATAAACGTTCGTATTTCTACTTTTGTTTTGCACCAAATCTGAAACGTATTTTAATTTGGCTTATACTATTTGTGCTTCTTATCGTTATGTACTTATTTCCATGTGCCTTTTGATTCAAGAATTGTAGTGCGTGAATGTTGAACAAACTGTGTGTACATGAATATCACACTGACAAGTGTAGCGCGCATAAGTAACTTTCGGTTTAGTTTTGCAACATTCTCAAGAATCTCTTATCCAATAATTATTAAACTAGAAACAATAAACATGTTTTAAGAAATATTGTATTACTAAAATAGAATGACACTTTCTTAACCCTTTCACTGCTACATCGCACAACCAGCCACCGTCTGATAATAACTTATCGGCCCCGCGGACTTAGTTCCCTCTATGTTGATCCCAGTACTCAGGCGCGCCCATGGTGAGTCATTTATCTGAACATTACTGATTTTAGGGAATGGAGGCCATGTCATCAACAGCGCCCTTGTAGCGTTTACCTTCATTGCCGGGAGATGGGTTATTACCGAGAATTGTCAAATACGTTGACATCATAATGTGTTGAAAAATACTTGGTGTCTTCTGAATGTCGCGATTGGTAGCCCGCCGCTCTCGCGGCACAGCTATACGAATGCGTTCGTGCAGTAGTTGCGGAACGGCACACCGTTTCTCCCCTAGATAATATTAACGCCGTGAAACTACATCAATATAGTTGTGCTTATATTGGGTTATGACCTGTGTTTGAAATGATATATCCCTCTGGCTCTATAGAAGCCTATCACACATTATTGTATACTCGAATTTCTGCAGCCGAAGTATTGGAAAACGCGCGCCGGATACAGTTTTCTAATTCGTCGAGTGTATGGGTATTTGTTGCATAAGCTTTGTCATTAAGCATTCCCCACAATTAATAATCATGTGGATTTAAATCTAGTGAGTGAACACACCAATCAACTATTCTGTCATCAAAGACATTGTAATATTATGAGGCAGCGACTTACTTGGACTTCTTTGCATGTCTAATTTTTCCGTGGTTAGAATTGTTGTCTACGTTTCTTTTTGTCTGATCCAGTCTATTTAAATTTTCCTAACGACCTAAAAAATTTGGATTTGTTAGAAATCCTCTTATAGCCGATATTATGGAGTGAAATATATGTCAATGTAGAACTTTATGCAAATTTTCCCTCGCACTTCTAACCAGGCTGAGTTTGTGTAATACGTCTCTTAATGTAACGGAAAGACACCCGCTTGATAGAATCTGCTGTGCTAATTTGTCTACATTTTTATTTTCACAAGTTGTGCTTAAAATGTTTGATTCGCGTCTTATGAATTGTTCTAGTATCATAAAACTACGTATGGCAATGTGAATTTATATTTGTAAAGAAGGGAAACATTCTACATAATAATTATAGATTGTCTTGTTTGGGCAATCACGAGATCTTCATTCCATGAAAAAAATTTCAAAGCTTCACAAACGATTCGTGAGCTTCTGGGTGGTTTTGAACGAAGCCTGTGCAGTGAGAGGAAGCATGTTACGGGGACCGGTCTTTGAATTTTCTGAAACTCAAAGTATTCTCTTGAACTTTCCGAACTTTTTATCACATCTTATATCAGTATAAAGAAGTGCGGTTGAGAAGTTTGCCACATGCATATTAAGTCATTCCTGCATTTTAAAACAATTTAATTTATTTAATACAACTGCTCCTTACGATACAATTCTCTTAATTTTAAAGAACATTTGACATGTGTCACTTATTGGGCTATAAAACACGTTTGCTAAGAAATGTACTTTTAAATTAATTGCTTTTTAAATAATAATTTTGTTCAATTGTGTGTTTAGGCTTTTAAGAAAAATATATACTGACCAAACTAGGGTGAGCTTGGTGGCCTAATGCATTTATCTGATATTAATAACCACATAGAAAGTTTTAGTTAGCATGCATGTATAGGGAAACTATCTCCGAAGTTTCACTCTTGTAACTTACAACATTACATTTTAAGGAGCCTTTTATATGCTGAAAAAGTCTTAAGATATTATAACGGAGATAAACTCCCTGGAAAACTCGCTCGCATTAACTATTTTTATTTTTCATAAGATGGGGTGCATTTGTACTTAAAATGCATAATTTAGAAACTGATTAGCACTTTTGTACAAAATTATGCAAAAACACTTCCAGAAATGTGTGAAAAAGTGTTCGAAATATCAAAAACGCCTCAAGCGATACCACGCCTTCCGCTCAGAGTTATTTAAATCCTCGCATAAGTTCATTTTCACTCCGATATCAAAAATGTTTAATTTGCACGTAAACGTTCCTAGAGAATCCGTCTTATTTAAAAAGCCTAAATTGTAATTTTTTTTATTTTTTTCCCCAATTTTCATCGATCGGTCCCCTTAAGAAAGTACCACGAAGTACGCTTGAGAGCTACATTAGTGAATGCTGCGACTGGAGACCGCACCCTTATAACACTTATATCGTTTAAATCTGATTATAAAGTCTGCTAGATCTATTGATTATGGACATGACATTGACATTTCTGTGAATGCAGGAGAAACAAAAAGTTCATCACGGAGTGCGATTAGTCTGCCTTATCAGCAAGAGACAAATAATACTTGTTCTCGTACATATAAATTCGGACACTTTTCTGTGTAAGGACCAAAATTATGTATTCGATAAGAAAGGTACCAAAGTCATAAACATAGATCATCCAGAAAACAGATAGTACATCCCAGATCACACAGATGTCATTAGGAAAAGCAAATGGAAACAGAGCGGATGACGAAAGAATAGAGCACCCTGATGGATGTACGTCGTTAGTAGTGAAAGGGTTAAAGAAGCTAACATATGTTATAGTATTTGTTGATAATAGAAAGTGTTTACATTTTTGAGGGTACTTATTTGACAAAGCAGGCCAAGCTCGTCTGCTTTAAAAGAAACAGGAATGTTGGCAGTTGAACAGTACTCACTGTATCTGTATGAATGGTATCAAAGGCTTTATTACATAGCTGTGCTGAAACTGTTGTATTCAAAAGTGAAAAATAAAAGTAATGTTTAACAGTACTATTACAGAAGGCTTTAAACGCCATGGTGCTCTAGGCATGGAATGATTTTATGTTATGTCTGCTCACAATAAAATTTATTTTGGTTGAGATATTTAAAAACGAATCACTTTGAGCAAAGGTAGTTAATTTTCAACACAGAGCTGTTGTTTTCAAGTAATTGCGCTTTGTGATCGATTTAAGTTGTTGCCACACTTTTGTTACTTAAAGCGCCATGTGATTAAACAACGTGCTTGAGGGAGCAGAAACGAAAGCACCAAATTAACTGTGCTTGCCTATATAAAAATTTTGTAGCCTTGTAGCCATTAAATGTTGGACATAAACGAAGTGCCGTTAAGTGTTTCATTAATTTCGGAAGGCATGTCTATTATTATAGTGTTTATGAAGTCCTAAAAGAAACAGAACTTTCAAAGAAAATAAATCCAGCTTTGCCTTTCCACATAACGTAGCCCCTCCCCCGAAAAAAGACTTTCAGAAAGGTTTACTTTTCATTGTTGTGTATCACTTAATTTATTTTGATTTTCACAGTAAGCGAACTAAGTGTTCTGTGCCGTGCTCCGAAAAAAAAAGGACTTCAAATCGAATTTGCAATGCAAGGAGCTTCAAAACTGTCGCAGAAAGCTTGCAGTAAACAATGTGTCAGCTGTATATCACCTATATTAAGAGTGGTAAGAACGGTACCGACAGAGAGAAAATTCTTTCGAAGATCTGAATGGCCGTCAACATCATGTGATACTGTTCCTCAAGCTCTCTAGAGGAAGAAACTCCAGGTTGGATGTCCATGAGGAATTAGAAAAGAAAAAAAGAAAATAATAAATAAATAAACATAAAATTCATTCTCAAACGGGCCCATAGTTTAAATAATGCGGCAGCATACCGAGCGAGATGGCCCCGTGGTAACGTGTGAGACTCGCATTAGGGAGATCCCGGGTTTGGTTTCCGTCAATCGCCTACTCTGACCTTGGGTTTTTCGTAGTTTTCCGTGGTCGGAAGGCGAATGCTTGTGTTCTTTCTCATCTATCACGATTTATTTTCCATAATTTCCCTTTCATTCCGTTTGCTTCTCATCTTTCAGGCGTGCTTCTAGATTTCGTGACGTATGGCGGTGCCGGACAGATGTCGCGGATGCTTGCTCAAAGGAATTAGTACTACCCCTGGGCACTAGAGGGGTGCTTGGTCGACGAGTCGTTCATCGCCCTCTTTATGCAACTCCAGCAGTGGGACGGGTCTTCGAGCCTAGAAATGTTAGGGGCTTACGCACGTCTCTGTGGCCTTTCTGCCTGCGTCCTGTAGCCTGCTATGATTCCTTCACTTCATCCCTTCCTCCTGGGGGTAAGAGTCACAATAAATCTTTGTAGGTCGCAGTGCGCGAGGTGTCGTCCTCCGTGGTGTAGTGGTTACCATGCTAGCCTCTAGTTCCCGAGGTCGCGGGTTCAAATCCGGCGGAGGGTGATGAACTTTTTTCGGACGTAAAAATCTTTAGCATGGCTTCCTTCGGAAAGTAAGTAAAGCCGCTGGTCGCGTGTCGTAGATTTACGGCACGTAAAAGAACCTCGAGCCTGATAAAGAGGTCTGTGAGCAAAATTACTGGTCTTTCACGCCCAATATAGAATGGGACGCTAAGAACCACAGCAGTTAGAGAGTGTCCATATAAAATAGTTAAACAAAAAAGTGCGCGAAGTGTCCCCCTCCGCTGTATAACCTATACCTAATGTGGCAGCATAGTGAAAAAGCAGGGAAGAAGAGGAAGGAGGAAGGAAAACATGGATATGTACCACAGCTTGCTCGCGCTCGATTGAAACGATTACAGGCTGTTGTACTCTAGCTCCCTGCTATTTTGTAATTTGACGCTGGCAAATTTCTTATGATTTTCAAGAATGAAATCTACTCCGAAATTGCAACGCTTTCCAGTCCATATAACGTTAAGGAATATTGGGTTATTCAATCATACCTTTCCAGGGAGCAATGCATTAATAACAATAGAAAACAATTTAAATGTGTTGAACTGATGAATCTAATTAAGATGTATATAAGGTAGCACTAATTCAGGAACAGAGCATTAGGTTTCTTCTTGCCGGGACCTCGTCAGAACTATAACATTCCTTCTCAAAGGCTAATTAATTTTCTATTAAGTTTAATGACATATTTACAATTGTAAACGCAATTCGAAAACTTTGAATTAGAAAGTAAACCTTTCTCAATCGGAAATATCCCAGCAACTTTTAAAAGTTATTTAAAGACTACTAGTAGACAAATTGTAGCAAATCTATTTCACAGTATGTAATAAATAGAGGTTTGGAACAAGTTATATACTTCGTGCCGGAACAGGTGTATTCTGGCTAGCACATAGATGAGAATTTGAAGTTCTTCAGATGGAAAATAATTTACCCATGTTACATTCTGATTACAAATAACTTAGCTTATCACAAATGCATTATTCAGGGTTGTCAAACATGGAAGCAGAAACAATTCTTGAAGCATTAAACTTTTAATGAATTCCAAACAAAATGGTAGAACGAAATACCTTATTTAAAAATAACTTCATTCCAACAACAGTTTCTGATGGTTTGACAATTTGTACTTAAGGAATATGGCCAAAAATGTGTTTCAAATAGCATGGGTAGTTTGGGTACTGTAGTCTCATGCATTCCAACTACTTATTTCCATCAGAAGTTGTCAAAAGCATTTCGCTGTCGACTGCATCAGGTTAGTCGCCAGCGGTAGCCAATTGTTTTCCTACTAACTCATGCAGCTAGTATTATCTATATACGAATTGTGCACGAATCACCAAGAAACTTTGCTTTGGAAAGAACGTGATATTTAAGAGTTTAATCAAAACCTTCCTAAACTACAGGCCTCACGACTACTTTATTTAGGTGATATGACATCTACAGATTTTCTGGTGCTTTTGTACCAAATTTTGAGATGTGATAGATGCCTTCACATGGAATAACGTTTTGCTTATAAACTCGACCAATTGCCTTGGTGCTGAAGACTTTAGTGTGAAAATCACGCTTACTATTGGTGTTATACGGCATAAATTCCACAAACAGTTTCGTGTACATTTTTGGTATTTTTAAAAGTTACATATGAATTCCATCAATCAAAAATAGTTGCTTAAAGTGAAAACAGTTTTACCTGCGCATTTGAATTTAATTTTTTTTTATACATTTTCAGTTATATTATTACGAGTGGAAGTAATTAATTTAGTTGCGTATTTATGTAAAAATTTCTTCTTGCTTTGAAGCAGCAGCAACAGCATTATGTTGTTTTATTGACACGATTATTTTGTATACAGGGCGTCCCACATGCCATTGGCCACTGATTTGCACACACAAATATAAAACTAGTCATAATTTAACAAAGCGTCCTACTGCCATACCTGGATGTATGAGAAGCATGGTGACATGAATGTTGGCTCGACGGTCTTTCTAGATGAAAACGGTGCTTATGTGCAGCTTTCTTCAAGGCTTCAAATTTTCTTTTAAATTATACTTAGTAGTAAAGTAAATAAAGCATAAATTATTCTGCAGCTTAGAAGCTTAAAACATAAATTGAGCCTAATCCTAAAGCGCTACAGTATTTTTAAATTAAATAATTAAAAGCATTAAGAGCTTTATCAGAAAAGAATGTCCAAGGTACAGAGTGTATATACTTAAATTACCTTTATTTATGTATTATTATATAAGTATTACTTTAGCACAATGTTCTTTTCTGTTTTTTTTTAAAACGTGGTAGCCAATGAAGCATTTGTATAACAAAATAAGCTTTTATAAGTTTGAAATAACGTTATATCTTATTCAGTTTGTCGTCACAAACATTAATTCATTTCATTACTGTTTTGGTAACTTTTCTATATAATTGTATACTACGTATACATATTTGCGACGAATCCCCTGTGAACACGAGATTTTCTCATTCAGGAGTGGTGCTAAAAATTAGCCTTATTATTTAGGTTTTATATAGTGTTTCTCTAGCAATAAATAAAAGAAATATCAAGACCAGAAGGTAATGAGAACGCTAGAAGGGCCACATAAATAATGCTATGAATAGATTTCGAAGCTTTTTCCTGCGTACAATATATATATATATATATATATATATATATATATATATGTGTGTGTGTGTGTGTGTGTGTGTGTGTGTGTGTGTGTGTGTGTGACGTTAAATTCCAGCTATGAGGGCACTTGTAACAGTCCGAGTCACTGGACCTAGTCTTGTGACGCACCTGATAGTGGTTCATGACTGAATATCAAAACATTAGAAATTGTACTCATTGGAACAGCACACGTAATGGAAACGAAGTCTATAAACACGAATCTATTGTGTGCATTTTGGGGTTCGGAAACCTCTTGCAAAGTCTTCTGTTTGATACTTGTGAAGACATTCGAAATAACAGCCACATTATTGCCTGCTCATGAAGGGGGATGTCCAAAGTTACCAGAAGTGAAAAACAGTCTGCAGTCGAAGTCAAGGAAGTCATTACGTAGACTATCACAAAAAATGGGGGTTTTCAACTGCACATGCCAACGAATTGTCGAACAAGCAAAACCGTTTCTATGCATAATGGTTTACTGCTGCGCAACAATTGCATCTCCCGACACAGAGAAGATACCAATTACTGCAATGGTTTCAGAGAGGTAACTCACACGGACCGTAATCGAATTTGGAAACCCAGTTGTGCATGCGTACACAGCTTTTGAAAGACTATCGTCACGTCTTATGAGGCTACTGCGTTTTTTATTTATCCAGGTGTGGCCGTAGCAAATATTATTAAATGATTACCATTGATTTGATTTTTATGAGCGAAAATCAGAGTCCAAGAGCTATTGGGACATTCTGTATACAATTTACATTCCTGTTTTAATCAATATCCAATGACTTTTGTTAAAATTATTTACTGCACTACGTACCTTTGGTCCTATAAATACCCAAGTTGTTTGTTCGCCATGCAGACCTGTCTTATCCTTTATTTAGTCAATATACCCTGTTCAGTGATCCAGTGGTGTCCCCCTTCACTGGATAAATCTGTAAAAATGGCCACGGAATGAAGATATGGTTGACATCCTGAGTTTCAGCTATTTCTGTTTCAGCCCCCCCCCCAAATGCACTCTCTGCCTATGCCCTTGATACTGAGAGAACAAAATAAGTCACTGGTTATTTTGACAGGAGGTAAAACTAGCTACAAGTAGCTTTTCAGCATTTTCTAGCAAAAGATTGCAACCTCTCTCAGTATTGTTATATACTAAGGTTTGCCGAACCCGCCCACGAGCTGCGTTTGTTTGGCCCGCCTACAAACTTCAAAAACTATAAATAAAAAGTAATGGTGCCTCTATGTTAGATTAATTCGTTCACAAATTTCGGACTATTATATAAAGTTAAACGCTTAGATTTTTAATTGATACACAGTGTAACGACCTACTGATGGACAAATACAAGGAAGTTGAGTTTGTTGAGTTTTACAATTGTCAACCGAATGACACATTATTTCTTCGTTTGAAAGACTTTGCACGAGGACTAATATCAGTGTTCGTATCAATGTATATCTGTAATGACACTTTCAAAAATGAAATAGGTATGTCAAATCAAAATAAGTATACCTAGGTCTGCTATGAGTGATAAACATTTACAGACCGTTTTGATGATAGGCAGCACAAGATTAGAACCACAAATGTCTGCACTTTAGCACAGGAAAATCGGTTTCATTCTTCTCATTGAATATGAACTGATTTTAGCGTAAAAATATAAGTAATAGGTGTTAAATGTATATTGCATATGAGCTACATTATCATGAGACTATTTATGAAAGCTAAACAGTTGTTAAGTATTTAATTACATCAGTCATTAATATGTAAGTGGTGATTTTAGTTCAGTAAAACACTGTGTGAAAACTAATCTAATATGTATACCTGATACCTGTGAATTTGTGGTTCCTATCATAAACTTATGTGGCTTCGCTCGCAATTCATTCTCTGACGGTTAATGTGCCCCCCAGTATGAAAAGTTTGGCAACCCCTGTTTTATACGATGAAAAAGTCTGCTCCGGATCACATGATATAGCGGCAGTTTATTTGTAACACGCTACATTCCATAGATTTGACATTTGCTGTCACTTCACTGCTCTTAGCTTCAAGCATCTTACTACCCCGGCAGAGAGTGGAATGCGATGAATTCTTTTCTAGGAATGAATCAGGTTTGATAGAAGCTGCTTTTACAGTTTTTGCTGGAACTTCAGCCAATTCTTCCCTCAGACCTTCTACAATGCGGCTTTTCTGGGAACTGCCACCATAAAGTATCTGAAAAGTCGGTTCGTTGCTAACGAGAAACGAAACGATCTTCTAAAATATGGCATTTTCATGAAATATGAAATTTTCAGCAAAATATTATGAAGTATGAAAGCTTTTTAACAGGCAAATGGAATTCTGCATACTCAAAATCTTAAAAACCTTTGTATTCTACACTTAATATGAAATTTTGTTTATCTGTCTTTAATAATGATTAGGTGACTTGCGTGACGTTGCACGATTAGCTGTTTAAACTCCTACGACGAAATATTAATTTAATTTACCTCCCTGCGTTCTTTATGAAATTACTGTATAATAATCTAGAGGATTATTGTGGTTAATCCTCCCCTTTACCTTTTTATTGTTGTAATTTTTTACAGCCCCAGCTTTTCCTAATAACGGATGAAAAATCCCCCGATATTCATTCAAAAGGATGAGAAACATCGGAGATACGCCTGACTTCCTTAACACCCCCCCCCCCGACAGTCTTGCAAGTTCTGGAAATACTACATAGCTTATATGATACGTGTGTGTAAAGTAAGTGCCGATAATTTTTTAAAAAATAACAGAACATTACTTTCCAAATACTTTATTATCATTCATTACTTTACACCTTACACTACTTCACGTACTCATCGCCGTTATTCAGGCACTTGTAACGGGAAACCAGTTCTTATATGCCTTCGTCAAAGAATGATGCCGCCTGCGATGAACGCCAAGTCTGCATTTCTTGTTTCCCATCATCGTCGTTGAAATGTTTTCCTCGAAGGAATTTCTTGAGATGAAGAAACAGATGAAAATAGTTTGGTGCCAAATCCGGACTGTAGGGAGGGTGGTCGAATTGTTCCCAACCAAATGATGTGATCACATCTTGAGTTTAACTGTGTGTGGCCGGGCATTGTCACTTATTATTGTTTCCCTATAAACCTCACATCGTTGGCGATGAATGTTTGCTGGCGTAACTTTTCTCGGATTCAAAAAACGAATGAGTGATCTGACTTCACAGTCGCCGGGTCGTTCCATTGTTTTGAACATTTCGAAATGCTCTAACAACAGTAAAACACAAAGTGACATCGCTCACGCTGCGTCTGGCTTCCTAATGAATGAGGAAGTGATCGCGCATGCTCAGAATCGCGACTGCAGCGGCAAAATATTAAAACCGTACTTTAAAAACACACCTCGTACGTACTCTTTGGTGGTGGAACAATCACCGTTCGGAATGCTCGGGTAATTGTTTAGATAATTACAGTAGTTGAAATTTTATACATTGCATTTTCTCTTTGGTCCCAGAATTATTTAATAACATAAAAGCCGCATGGTTTTCAGAGAATGCAGAAATCCTTAACATTTACAACGAAATAGAGGTGAAGCTAGTGAATATGAAGATTCCGAATTCCCAGGCTACCAAGTTAAAGTCTTTGGAAAATACACGTAGTCTGCGGTCAACGAGACAAATATCTCAGTTGATAATTATAAAATATCGGCTCGCTGATTTCTAATGTTAATAATTTTCCCTCTATACAATTACTAGCTGCCTTACCCAGCATTACATTGGTACATTCTATAAGTAGGGGTTGAAAGTAAGGGTAAGGATGACTTTTGAAAGTCGCAGGTAGTCTGTAATTTGTAGTTGTACCTAAAGTGTAAGCGTCCAAAATGTTATCTAGATTGGTCAGATAGTGACAAATTGTACACTCGCTTCCATTTATGCCGTCAACGCAGCTTTGTGAGGCATTTTGCTGACCTTCACAGGTGGAGTATTTATAGCAAGAAGGAGGTGTGTGTATCTGTTTACCTTTTCGCGGATGCAGTGGCGTCGTGTTTTACGTGCACAATTCTAGGTTATTCACATATGAATATATAAGTTAAAGTAACAGCATTACTCGTAATCGCTTATAATAACTATGCTTATATATATAGGCAACTAAATAAAACCATGTTTTGCAAAATATCTCCACGAAAAAATATTTTAATGGCAACATAATGTAAAACTGAAATACTTTATACTTTTTTCTCTCAAAGAGGACACATTTACGGACACTATTGGAATCATCTGTCCAATCTAAGTATACAACTAAATAAAACATTGTTTTACACAATTTCTCAATGAAAAAAATACTTTTAATAATATAATGTAAGCTGAAGTAAATTATACTTTTTAGTCTCAAAGAGGGCACATTTACTAGACTTACTTTAATAATCTGTCCAGTCTCCATTCTTGTCCAATATCTGATTTAGCCGCCCAGACACTGAATCACTTATGTGCTGGAAGAACTCTGACTCTAAACACTAATGTTCCCAAATTTCATTACAGTGTTCCTAGAGGGCGACGAGTGATTCATTGCTTAGGTGACTAAATCAGATATTGGACAAGATTGGAGATCGGACAGATTATTAAAATAATGTCTAGTAAATCTGTCCTCTTTGAGAGTAAAAGTATCATGTATTTCTGTCTTGCATTATGTTGCAATTAAAAATTTGGTGGCGCTGTTATCGTGTTTACATTCAAGTAGCCTGTACTCGCTATACACAACAGAGATGGTTACTGCGTTTGGCCGCAAGAAAACAACGCTGAGTGGTATACATATATCTATATTGTTTTGGGATGAAATATTGGCGGCATTCTTAACGGAATGCCATAACCTTCTTCGCAAGTATGTTCTTTTATAGCTCCAGTGTGTTCGTATCCCAGTACATAGGCTTTATAATTCATTTTTGGTCTTATTTTATGAACTGAAATTAGGTGTTTTATGACCCATGTCCGTATGAAAGAATAAGATGTTTCAATGGTGAAAGTATTATCAAAACCGGATGAATGGTTTTTGCGATTACCCTACATGCACATACGCATACATACTTCAACTGTGATTTAAAACTATAATAGTTTAATTCTTTAATTCGATTTGGCAATTTATTATAAACTCTATCACTTGTGATAAGATGACTGCATTGTACCTCGCCTAATCTTGTATGGGGCACTTGGAGTCCCCAGTCAACTCCAATTGAGGCGAAACCGGGTTCCTCGCATGGCATGCGTGCAAGCCGGTAACATAGGAGCCCATCCAAACAGCAGCTAATGCTGAGCTCCTCCACAATCCTTCCAAGAGTTGCTTGGACACTAGATTAACAATAGTACCTCAATAAAACAAAATTATGGAAAACACATTACCACTAGCGGTGCATAAGGGCCTTTGCACCCTGACCAGCAACCGTCGAGGAGCAATCTTGCTACCTCCTTTCGCTCCCTCAACCTCACTCTCACTCGTCACCCTACAACCCCCATCGTCTCAGCAAGCAGTTAAACTCATCGTGGGTAGGTACACTTAATAACACTTCATGGGGCTACCCCCAGCCTGCCCACTCAACTCGCACTCGGATTTCCATTCAAAGGAGAGCCAAGATTTTTAAGAAGCCGCCACTGTTCTGTCCTGTTTGTCAAAACGAAAAAAAAAATGTTCTGTACCGCATTCCAACGTCTGATGCGTTGAGAAGGATTCTGGTGTAAAAACGATTGGGATACGACACTCTTCGCATATTCAGAAGCAAATATTGCAAGTGGGAGAGAGAGAGAGAGAGAGAGAGAGAAAGCGCGTGTGTGTGTGTGTGTGTGTGTGTGTGCGCGCGCGCGTGCGTGCGTGCGTGCGTGCGTGTTTTTTTGCCGTTTTCTTAGGTCGTGTTATTGCAGCTACGGAAACAGTCTTGAAAGGAATCCTGTTAACAATTAAAAAAATATTGCATGTTTCTCTATGTGATCATAATTTCTAAATAAAAAAAAAACCGTAGATAATTGATTCATAGCATTGTTTTCCCTCCCAGAATAAATGGACGTAGCACACATGTATGTGGTAAGAAATCGGCTGGTAAGTTTTTTTTACCTCTATAGGTAAGGTTTTGAAAGTAGGTTAATGGTCCTTTGTTTTGAATGTTTCACGTAACATTCTGGTTAGGAATGCTGCGAAACATTTGTGTTCCGGGAGATGAAAGGCGGTTTCTGTGCAGTTACGTACTATTGATCTCGTAACACGGACAACCTGCATTCCATTTGGTGCTAAAATTCGCTGTTTTTATTGTACTGAAAATCTGAGCAACAAACAGTGACCTAGTTCTATTGGAGTGCACACAACTTCGGATCTCACAATGTATAACACATTGAAATGAAGGTGGTACGTTTTAGTCGATGGCAGACCTTATGTTTATAGCCATTTTACCTTAGTATAGACAACAAAACACTTCCAGGTAATACATCTTTTAGTTATTGACTCAGGTTTATCATCAGGATCCGGATTTTGATGACCTAAAATGCTTGAAAAATGACCTATAAAATGACCAATATTTTTAAAATTATATGATAATTACAAAAAGGTGACCTAAACTGAGATTTATTTAACTTATTAAAATTAGTGTACAGAAAGGTATAAACGAATTTATACATGGATATAGCAGCTATGCAAGTAGAAAACATAGGTGTAAAAATGATAGAATAATTTATAATTTAATTCAGTATATATATACTGTTCTCCGTGTTCTCGTTTGAAGAATCTAATAAGAAAATTGCTTTGAAAGCATGTCTTTTAAATCTTTTGAGTTCTCAAAGTATATAAAATTCATTGCGGATGATGAGGACTTCACAGTTTATGACACGACACGAGTATAAGGACAGTAGCAACCGGACTGTACACACTTATTAACGCGAAAAAGGGAAAACTGGCCTGTCTCATCTCTTAGTAAAGTTTGGGACATGAATTCATAACAACAGTTATACCTGTCAATACCGAGCGGGATGGCTCAGGCAATAACACCTGTGGCCCGTATTCGGGAGGTCGTGGGTTCTATTCCCGTGGCCGACCTTCCTGACCCATGGTTTTTTTCGGGGGTCTCCCCGGTTCACCAGGCGAATGCTGGGAAGGATCATTGTGTCCCCTAAATTTCCTGTTCCTCCATTTCATTTCCATTCTCATTTAACTTAAACTTTCATTTGCTTGGTTTCCTTCAATGCTGCAAGTACCGGCGGGAGGTCTCGGCGTGTGCATGGCAGGGGAAAAGGATGCTCTGAGTAAACCTTCGTACGCCGGATTGCGAGTGGTCTCCGGGTCCCGGACCCCAGGGGATGTGTAAGCCCACAGGGGGAAGGGGAACTGGCTGTACCAGCCACCACCCGGGAGTTCAAATCTATAAATCGTAGGTACCCTGCCCTCTGCCTGTCTGTCTCCTGGCCTGGCCGCCCTCTGTCTCCTCTCTCACCTCATCCCTCCCTCCCGGGGACGCCCCATCAGGGGCCCAGGTACAAAAGATCTGCGTAGGTCGAGGTGCTAAGTTCCCCTCCGCTTCTAGTCCTATCCTATACCTATAAGGTCCGGTTTCACAGTATAAGCTTAAACTTCGAATCGGGCTTAACCGAAGGGTTAAGCTACAGCTGAGTTTTACAGTGCGTAGTTCAAGCGCTAAGCCATGATTATACGGGACTCGACTTAAACCGTACTGAACTACGGTTTAAGTTAAGGAGTCGCCATGTTATCTGAGGACGACGATTTTAGTGACGAGGAAATGCAAATTATTTTAAACCATATCCACAACAGAAGACGGCCTAAAGTGTTTAGAATGCGTCCAAATCATTTCCATATATGGAATGACCGAGAATTCTACGAGAGGTTTCGTTTAAGTCAACAGTCTGCGATTATGGTACTAGAGATTATTGATGATGCAATTAAACATAAGCAGACTGGTAAGTAAAAGTTAATATTAAATTTATTCTTACACCTTTATAATATACTTTATCGCTCATAAGGTATTATTACTTTATATTTCAGGTACAAATCCCCCTCGTCAGAAGCGATACTTCTTTTGACGTTGAGGTTATATGCAAGAGGAAGCATGCTAATTGCAGCTGGAGATTTTTCCGGCGTCTCAAAATCTACAGCATGCAGGATGTGAAAGTTGTTTCATATCCATAGATTTGGACACCAATTAATTCCTTTATTTCCTCGTCGATTGGCGTAATTAACGATAGCACAGCCGGATCTCCACCTGTACCCCGAATAGCACATTTCTCGTCGGCGTATTTCTTTTTTGTAACTTTCTTCAAATTGTCATATTTCTTCTTCAACACGGTAGCATCTCTGTGTATTATTCCGCTCTTTGCATTGAATAACTCCGCAATTTTCCCCCACGTTTGGTTTTTCCTGCTCCACAGTACCTTATCAGATTGCTTGCACTCTATTATGTGTTTATACTGCTTTACAATTTCTGACAGAATGCTAACTTCTTGAGAAGTGAAGTTAGCAGTATGTTTTGGCTCTGATTTTTTCGATCGTTTTAATGTGTGTATCTTAATAACCTAACCTTACTTTCAGGAACAGCGCCGACATAAACAAATGATGGGAATTCGCTCGATGCGCATGCGCAATTGTTACCAACTTTAAAGTTCCGAGGAGTTGTTCAGCTCAGTAAAGCCAAACGTGGTTGCCCTACTGTGAAACTCGCTAAGCTTTAACCAAAGCTTAAGTTCTGTTTAAGCTGCGTCCGTAGTTTAGTAAAGGTTCGACTTAAGCCTGAACTGTGAAACCGGCCCTAAATAGCCTCCTTTAAACCACAAGCAACCCTTGCCAGACTAACCATTAAATAGGAACCTGAGAATACAAGAAGGGTAGATATCAAGGGCGTGGTCCGTTTTATCCGGACCACTCGACTTGATTAACGCCCAGGATAAGAGGCACAAAGGGCTCTAAGAGCCTACGTGCAGGCCTCTAAAAACAGAGGTCCCTGAAGGTTCATCATCATCATCATCAACCATTAAATAGGAATGATTTTTTCCCAAGAATGTGAGTAAAGGAGATACAAAGTTACTCCTATTTCTCAGTTGAATATTGCAATTTCTTATGTTTGAAATGTTACCCTTGTGTGAAATGTCAGTAATATATGCCCTTTATATGCTCAATGTAATTGTAAGCAAATGACTAAATAAAGACACAATGGGCAAGAAAATGACAAAATATTGGCGTAAAATCGAAAAAATGCCTTAACACAGAAAAGTCATAAAATGATCAAAACTAGCCTAATAAATATGCATTTTCATACCCCATGATAAGATACGTTAGCAAAGCCTATGATGCAACAATTAAAAGTTGGCATATCATAGGAATCCGGTCCCTGCTTATAACTAGGGAATGGAATTTAAGTCGCTAAAAAGCAATTTAGGATTTTATAGTCTTCGTTTTAGGACTTTTAGGCATTTATAAGAAAATTGGTAATTTATTACAAATGTTAATAAAGCTAATAAAAGTAATACAAACGCAATTTGTGCAGTATTAATATTTATCGTTTACATCAACGCACCTCCATACGTTTCTCTATGGTACCGATTTTTTTCCGGTTGTTTTTAAGCACTACTTTCCACGCCACAGGACGTAATTGGTGTAAACTTCTTGCTTGCAACTGCTTCTGGTTCCCAGGGCAGGTCCTTAGTGGTCTTCTCTCCTCACTGAACAGGTACTAATGACTGAATAGTTTCGAAACCAGGATTTTGTCCCAATAGCCTGAATCTTTGCTTTGTATGTTGCACATAGTCCCTTCGATCGCCTTGGAACTCAGATTTAACAACAGAGAATGCCTAAATGAGTGACACTTCAAAATTTTCCAATTCTGTGAAGGAGGCCGGAAGATAGCAGAAATTTGCGCAGATGAAAGCCAAAGACGTTGATGCACCTACATGTTGAATTGCTTCTGTTGACGCTGTAATTCACTGCAACTTGGATTCATTCAGTTTCTCAAATATCTGTAAGTAAAATTAAAAAAAATATTAAAAATCGAAGAAAATGTATGTAGTGCAAAGTATCAAATAAAGCAGTAATGGATACATACATTTTTCACATCGTTGAAGTGTTCAGCATATCACTGCTTCGACCCAGGTGCCTCACGCATAAATGGGTTCTCATCTCATTTGTAATTCTTGAAAGTCTTGTTGCTGAATAAATGCTATTTTTAAATCAACACAGAAATTAAAAAAGGACGCTTTTCGCACAAACATGGTTTTAGGCATTTATAGGAGTTTATGGCTCATTTAGGTGTGTTAGGTCCAATAGGATTTGGCTTGTGGGGATCCTGTACACATGGCAAACAAACATCTTTGAATATTATTCGTCTAGGTTAGGCAGTCCCAACTCAATGCACCGTGGCGTCACACCTTTTAGCCCCGATACCCATGCGTCTGAAGCGAGCATAAAGGAAGGACAAAACAGGTGGAAAGAAGGCAATAGTGGCACAATTGTACGATTTGCAGCATCAGAAGGTTTGAACTTTTGTTTACTGTATTGACTGTGTATACAAAGAGAAATAGAAATAATATTTCGATTACATGCAACTGGGTACTTAATAGAGCAAGTTAACATTCCATTTCTTACCTCCTCTGCCACTTATATACCGGTACTACATTTAAATTTACAATGTTATTAATTCCTGATTCAGACGTCGAGCTTTTTGTGCTCTTTTCCCCTAATTATCTTTGCAATAATTGGAGGAATTATTTAAAAATGTCAGATAATTGGCTTCTGTGACCAGGTTTGCAGTTTCATTTATGAAAAAGACTGCTCGCACAGGTAAATAGATCCAAACATGCTTAATATGTGAGCAGTATGTCTGTGTAGTCGTGGAAATTTGGACTGAGGAAATTTTAAGTAAAAATCAGTCAGGCTTGTTTTGTGAATAAAGGACTCCTTTATTTTCCGATTATCATCCTATTGAACTGGTTTTATGATCCTGATCATTTTCAGCAGTCATGATGTCTTTGAGCTCCTCTATAATCGTATAACATTCCACTCCTTTATAACCATCGTATTCACCGCCATGAGTTGCGTAGCGTCCTTGCAAGAGTATGCTTTTTAATTGTTTGAACAAATTTACCGCACACTAAATGTTTCGCTGCACCACCTATGTCTATAAAAAGATACCGTTCTTCCAAAATAGAAAGAAAAGTACAGTGTGATTCTCTCGCTAGAGGCCCCAAACATTTGTCTATGTGTTGGCCATTTATGCGAGTTTTGTGATTAAAATTTGTGTACACATACCTTGAACTATGCACTGTCACATCCGATGCTGAAAATGGTCCCCTCCCATATCCAAACACGTTTGTACACGTCGCTCCAAATTCTGGTATACTTTTATTAAAGTCTCCTCGGTAATAGCTTCAATTTCTTGACGTATAGCATCTTTCAACTCTGCAATTCTACGTGGTCTATTTCTGTATACCTTTCCCTTCAGGCATCCCCACAGGAAGAAGTAGGGTGGTGTTAGGTCAGCAGATCTTGGTGGCCAAAGACTTTTTGAGATGATTCGATCTTCAAAAAAGCTTTAAATTTCCCTCATGCTTGCACGTGACGTGTGACTTGTTGCACCATCTTGTTGGAAATATCCGTGAATTCATTCATCTGTTAACTGATTGACAAATTCCGTGAATATTCTAATGTATTCTTTAGTGTTTACCGTATTCTCATGAAAAATAGGGTCTATAATACGCCTACGTGACACTGCGCTCCACACTCCAATTTTCGGTGCATGTAGAGGTTCTGCATGTAGGGCATGCGGATTTGTTTGTGCACATATACGCATGTTCTGAGAGTTTATGTAGCCACTCAGATGAAACCACGCTTTATCCGTGAAGCAAGTAAAGTCCAAAATCCCAGGATTCTGATTAATAAAGGTTTGAAACCATACACAGAACTGCACACGTTTTTCATGGTCTGTCGGTTGCAATTCTTGAACACATGTCACAGGTAAGCGTGTAGGTTTGCTTTCTTAGCAGCTGTTTGGCACGCAGAATATGGAACGTTCATTTCCTGGGAAAGTCGTCGCAAGGATTTTGATGGTGACGCCAGTAATCGCTCCTTTACTTCTTCCATTACACCCACATTCATTTTCCGGCCGCCTGCATGCTGTGTGATCAAGGTTCCAGTGGTCTCTAACTTTGTTACCAATTTCTGAATACAACATTTTGAGGGCACACGTCGCGTACCAAATTCGGCCCGAAATGCCCTTTGACATGATTTAAATGAACCCGTTTGCCAGTAATTACGAACGAGAAACACGTGTTCTGCAATTGTGTACGAGATTGTCGATGCTGTTTCCAAGCCAACACTGGAGCATAGCGCCTGGAGACGTCCGTGTGACTAAGCAGATGCAAGGTCAGTGGAACAGTCCAAGTCTATTGGAAGGGGCGTGGCATGACATTAAATTGTTCAAGGTATGTGTACACAAAGTTTCATCGCAAAACTCACATAAATGGCCAACATATAAGCAACAGTTTGGGGCCTCTAGCGAGAGAATCACACTGTATATCGGGATGATAGGTGAGGATTAGATGTGGTAGTCATACTTTGAAAAGTTGCCATTCCTTTAATCCCATAACCGACACTGCACACTAGGCTGCAACAACTGTGACACGATGCCTGCTTGCTAGCACAGAATATGCTGACCTTGCCCGTTGCCCGTTTTTCCACGAGTTGAAGTAGTATTATTAATGTTATTTATTTAACATTATTGTAGCTCCACGTTGTGGTAGCCAATTTGACGTGGAATTATTAATGTTTTTTTTTATTTGTTTATTGAGCCCCAGGTTTGGGCGCCAATTTGAAGTAACATTATTTGTATATGTTTGTATTTGTGTTTACTTCCCGTGGTGAAGCCATCTTGTGACGTGATTCATTTGTTAGGTTTGTTAGCTCCATCTGGTGTTAGCAATTTGCGGCAGTATTAGTTTTTGTTTAAAAAAATGCTACTGTTATTTTATTTAATTTTGGTTCTCTGTCCTCCGGCTAGCTATTATCCTTTTGGTCAAGCACTTCTCTTTATACAGGTTGTGTAAACGGAAAGGAATCTTTTATCCAAAGATAACACTGATGAAGAAATTTGTTTTACACTTTTATTGTCGAACACGTTAACTATCACATTTACACATTGATCTTGACACTCGCCAAACTGAAACTGTTATAATAACTTCATTACTGATAATTCTTAATTCGCGTACTTCAACTTTTTGTATAATTAACTTTATAACACTTGAGATTTTTCATAATTCTGTTACGCGTAACCTGCAAATTGATATCCGACGTGTGCCGTAAAAATACTTTCGACGAACTGACGGACCGAAGACGACGTGTAGTGTACAAAGATTTTTGATGAACTGACGGGCTCTACCTCTAACCTACTCTTTTTATACTCATACACCCCGACATGCCTAAAGATTATAACTGAGCTGCTATTGGCTAATAAAACGCGCCAACATTAGCGTCTATTTTTATATCCAATGAAAACTATAAATACATATGCTCTAGGGAAATGTTCCAGAAAATTCTAAAAGAAAAACGCGCCAATATTACGTAACTTCCTCGTTTCCAATAATGATAAACAGCTCACCCCCTCGCTGCATTATTGCACGCTATTATTGTCAGTTTCAGTAAGGCAGTATAAACTTACTTCCCAACAATAATTACAATCAATATACATCTCAAATCAATGTCACATAATAATGCATATTCATATTACAATCATTATTTACATTTAAATAATTTATGATACAAATTACTGCATCAGAGTTGAGGCTGCCTGGTTTAGCTTGTAGCAAACAAAAAGTTGCGTAAACTAGTAATCCGTTCCATATTTATAACACATGATATATACCTAGGCGGATGAGAAATTACGGCAGCTATGATGCTTAGTGAATCCTAGTCCATGGAAATTGTATTTCATAAAATTAAAGATAGAAACCAACCTGGCTCACACCGGTTTAAACTCTTACAGCAGGGATTTTAGGTTGTGCTGACCGCGAGAATAGCTGTTCGCTTTTGGAGAATCTAATGTAGAAAATGTATAAAAGTGTACAAACAACTTGCCCAGCCTGCCTGGAGCGCAGATGGCAAAATCATTCCCATATTAACTCAGCCTGGGCAGGCTGCTATGCCCCCATCCGTCACGCACAACCCGACTTGGGCAAGATGGGGAATCTTGGCTCGCTTGCTTAATGTTCTTCTTACTATTCTAAACAGATAAGGTTGTATTACATTTGTATCTATGGAATGACTTACGGAAGGTAATGTTGGATGCATTAAAACAGCAAAGAATATGCACAACTATATGATTGAGTAGAAGAAACAGTAATACTAGAAAGTGACGAAAATGCTACTCTACTAAATTATATTTTTTCCTATATATACATAAAACAGTGTAGCAGTCCGATTGTACTTATTTCGTTTTTATGTTTATAGGGGACTAGCAGTAATGCACATATATGCAGAAAACGCTATATTATTTGTCTAATTTTGGGGATTCAATAGATACATATAATTTACGAGAATATTTAGTAGTATTCTTAATCATTACATGTTTCATTTCTTTCGTAATACCGAGGCTTTATATAGTTATATCGCCAGTAAAGTTTGACTCCATTAAAAGATGTTTATGAAAAGAGGTCATATATGCATAAATAATTTTAATACGTGCAACGATCTAAAGGTAATGACAATGAAATATTTGAGAGGATTAGAGACAGGGATATAAATACGTTACAAGTCATGCTTAGTTTAAACGAAGATAAAATTGAGTAGCAAATGCTTATAAAAGATTCAGCTGTTCAGGATTCGCAACTTCCCCCAAAAAGTAACAAACATTTTGTGTGAAAGCTTTTTTGACACCACCTCATAAAATCTCTGGAAATATCTTTCCAACTGAACTTAGGTCCTTTTTTCGTTTCACGTTTATGTTGGCCACTTCTTAATATTTCCTGAAGCTTCCTTGGGGTTCGTTTATTAATTATCCTGTGTGCATCATTCGCAACCTAAGCAGTACTGAGCGAAAATAAAAAACCAGCGGAGTAACATTAAGAAATCGGTGAAAATAGTGCAAAAATGATAAAAAGTTACAATTTAAGCTTTTTAACTTATTATTAAGTGCAATTCTGTAGGAACGGTTTCCTATAAATAGTTTTGTTATCGGAGTGAAAATGAGGGAGTTGCGTGACGATTTAAATAACCCTGAGCAGAGGGTGTGATAGTGCATTTAAGGCTTTTTCTTACATTTCTAACGTTTTATTCCAAACTTTCTAGAGTTTTTCTACATAATTCGCTGCCCATATGTTATTCTGTTTCTAAATTATACATTTTAAGTAAAACCGTCCACCATTTTATGAAGAATACATAAGCAGAATTTCAGACCAGTTAATTTGAGTTAATACTCCGGTACATTTTGCTCGGTTGTAATACGTTTTTCAGCATTTAAAGTGCTTCTCGCGAGGCAATTTTTAAGTTATCAGAGTGAAACATGGGAAATAGTCTTCCCAATATATGCAAACTAACACTTGCTATATAGGGATTAATGTAGGGCAGATGTGTTACGCCACCAAGCTCCCTCAATTTTGATAAGCATTAATGTTTGGAAAAGTGAAACTCACAATTAAACAAAAATTATTTTTAAATAGTAATTAATTTGAAAGTATATTTTTAAGCAAACTTATTTTCTAGCTCAATACGGAACATAAACATGAAATAGTGTTTAAAAATAACAAAAACTGCAGCGTTAGGAGCATTTTTTATAAAGCAGCTTGAATTTGTGTGTTAAAATGCATAATCCAGGAATGACTTACGAGACACACACACACCATACTTAGCAACGACATTTCTTTCGTACAGACCTGAGGTGTGTTAAACAATTCCAAAAGCTCAGTAGAATACAAAGTTTCGGAAAATTCACAGTTCGGTTCCCTTAAGCGCAATAAACAAGCAAAGAGAGGCGCCATCACACCGCGTGATTAGCACATTTCAACACACTCCACTCAAGTGCAACGATGAGAATAGTAGGTTCAAGTGAACCCAGGTTTGACCCATGGGCTTTTTCGGGGTTTTCCCGGGCCGTCAGGCGAATGCTGGAGTGGTTTCTTTCAGCCCCCGAATTTGCTGTCCCTCCATTTCGTTCCATTCATCATATCATTCATCCTTCATCACGTTGGTCTCTTTCAAGGTCGGAAGTGTCGGCGACGGTGTTTCGTTGCAGCATGGCAGGGGAAAAGGGTGCTATTGGTAACTCTACGTCCCTTTGCTTTCGGCTGGTTGGCGGGTTATTCTACCCCCCTTGAGGTGCATTGGACCCCCTCTGTGGGGGGTGGGGTGCCCGGTTTGCTTGTCCGTCTGCCTGGATGTCTATATCTGGAAACTTAGGGACCTGTCATTGCTGTGCCGTCGCTCCTGGATCCGGCCGCCCGGTGTCTCCTCTCACCTCCCTCTTCCTCCCGGGTACGTCCCCTCGTGGGGCTTGGGTACAATATCCACTCTGGATCGGTGCCGAGTCCCCTCCGTAATAGAAGAGAAAAAAAGAACCCAGGTTTGATCTCCATATAATTTGACCTCAGTACGAGCGCACTCCTGCCTTGAAGACAAGTAAGTTGGTTTGCTTTTTGCGGAGTAGCTAGGGGCAAACACGCTTTAAGTGGAATCTGTTCGCCCCTAGAAGTATTATGTGGGCGCTTAGTCGGCAGTTGGCTGATTGCTCAAATTAGATTTGCCGGTACCGCTTCAGAATTGGAACTGCCACCGCCATTATAAATATTTTAAACAAACTACAAGGAAGTTCATATAATCAAACAAATTCTATCTTTGAAAATCAAAATCTTAGTTAACGGAATTTTAGGCGAGCATTTCTAGCCTTAAAATAAGAATAAACAAATATATGGAGTAAGATGTGAAGCACAATAACTACACGAAGGAAAAATTGTGCGACTTCAATTGGCTAATGAAGTAACCACGTTCTTGTTTTTTATTCCCTTTGCCTTCGTAAATGAAAATCACATCCAGAAAATAGATATCTTGCATGCTCCGTTCGATTTTTCTACATATTTTCAGCACACTCTTTACTTTCTTTACCGAGTGAGATAGCTCCACGGTAGCGTGCGAGGCTCGCATTCGGGAGGTCCTGGGTTCGATTCCTGGGGCTGACCATATGTTTTTCGTAATTTTCCCTGATAGGCAAGGCGAATGGTGGTAGTTTCTCTTCTACACGAATTTCCTTTCCATCATTTCGCTTCCCCTTTCATGTTTCAGATGAGCTTAGGGGCTGTGCAGTGTCGGTTGGTGTCGGATAGATGGTGCAGATGCTTACTCGTTGGAGAGTTTTTCTCGGCCCTACCAGATGGCAGCCTTCTCTGACAGCCCGCTGGGTCATCAAGTTTGGAATCGTTAGGTACCTCTGAGCGTCTCTGTCGGCCGACCTGCCTGTGGTTCCTTCACCTCATCCGTTCTTCCTGTGGGGGTAAGCCCAAAAGATCCGTTTTGGATCGTGGTGAGGTGTCCACTCCGTTCCCTGGTCATTATCATAGTCAATTACTTTCTTTACTCATTACATGTAGTAAGGAAGTACTGCATTTCACCCAAAAATTCGATTCCCTGTTTTCACCGGAAATACACGTTTTGAGGTCCCCGGGTAAAAATTATGATCTGTCTTTGTGCGTGTGTGTGAACAGCATAACTCAAAGTACAAACTTAGTACTTAAGTTCAGCGTCTTTCAAGGATACGATACGAAGATTTTCAAGAAAATCTCCGCATAAACCACCCCTTACATGGAAAATGGTTTATGTTTTATTTTTTCAAAAATGACTCTAATAAGTTTGATCACAGATTTTGAATACAATACCAAAGTTTAATACATTTTTGCATGATAAATAAAGTGTCTATCTTAATTTTTCTGCGAATAGCCTGTGAAGTCCACTTCATTCTGAATGAATTTCGTGTTACTTGTAAACCGTAAGAGATAGACATAAAACTTACTTCGCAAAACACGTAGGTCCTTCTCTGTGGTGTGGCTGTAACGTATCTGCCTCACAATTAGGAGGTCCCAAGTTCGAATCTCGGTTATGTTGAGTTACCCAGATAAGGTCTTTTTGGGGGGGGGATGTTCAAACTCGTCAGAGGGTGATGGATTTTTTCGGACATAAAAATCCTTAGCATGGCTTCCTTCGGAAGGGAAGCAAAGCCGTGGTCCCGTGTCGTAGATTTACGGCACGTAAAAGAACCTCAAGTCTGATAAAGAGGCCTCTAATCAAAATGTCCGATCTTTCACGCCTAATGTGGAATGGGACGCTAAAAACCAAAGAGCGACCATAAATAAAACTCAATTTAGTTTTTCTTTTTTTGCGGGGCTTTCCCTGATCCTGTGAAGACGAATGTCGGGTAACTTTAAGCTCTATGGACCCAGGGCTCATTTGAGCATCTTTTCACCCACTCCGATATGGCCTAGCTGGTTAAAGGATGTTAAAATTCAAGCAGAAAACAAACAAACGTATAGCTCGTTAAAACACACAATTGTTATCACATTTTGCTGTGGGGTTAATCATTCTCTAGAAATTGTTTAGTTTTGGTTTGAATTGTCAAATAGTTTATCAATTTTTTCAACTGCTAAGTCGCTATTCGTGTTTGTTTTCTTTCCTTTTTTCTCGTGGTCATGCAAAGAGAACGAAACTACAAAGCCTTCACATAGCGACCCGTTTTTAAAAGATTTGACTATTCATAAGGCTTTTGTATTCCCCTGGTACCTAAACCGAAATGTGTAGTAAAACCATTTTTGCAAATCTCTATCTGGATTAACATGATAGAAAAATATGTTTTTGCGAGAATAGTTTTTTTAGAAGATTGGCTGAGAAGGTATGTAAATGTAACATCAGATCTGTTATATATCATACCTGTAAATAAATAGTCTAAGAGGCATAAGACAGATGCAGAATATATCAATAACTAGCCACTTTGTGATTTAGCCATTACTTTATTTTAATAGCAGCATCGAATTACAAACCACACTTACGTGTTGTACTGGGACCATGTAACTGGATGAAAATTGCTCAGAAGCTTTCCCTCATACCGACAAATGAATTCCCGATAATTTTAAGTGGCCATCCGCTCCAGTTTTAATTTATCGGTTTTTCCCATGCAATTCCCAAACACCGCTAAAGTGTTGGGAGGAAATGTATGTTACGAAGTATCGAAGTTGTAAACAGACCTGTTTCACATTTTCAGCGTTTCCTTCGGCTTGGGAAGACACATTTTGCCCTTTTTAAGCTCCATCGCCATTCTTTAACAAAAACTGCAGTAAAGTGGTTAAGTTCAGGAATGCTATACGCTAAGCGGTTCCTTTTGCAACGGCTGAAAGTACTTATGGAGTGCGATTGTGGAGGCAAGGAAATTATGTACCCGCATTGTCGCTTACCACCACATACCATGTGAAACTATTTCGAAAATTCTTAAATGAGCAGGAAGAGCACTAGAAAGTAACAGTCTGCATTGAGTGTGTTAAGACCAAACGAGGCTGCTTAGCCGAAATGCTGCAAGGCAGCCTTTTAATCACTGCAAACAGCTTATTAAGCACATGCAGACAATTACTACATAGATACAGTATAACTGTTATGGACGATGATCAAATACCAGTGAAATGTTACCATCTCACTGACGAAATATCTCTTATGTTGACAACTATATCAGGATTTTCAAACGTCCTTTTGTGGATCTCCTGAACTGTAAAAGTTTGCGCTCGCATCCCCTCTCAGCAGTGCCGTTAATATACCATAAAATACAAGTGCAACGATACTTTCATGTGTTTATTTACTGCTGATAAAGATAGGAGTGGTGAATAAGCTACTGCACGTTCACTCAGCATTAGCATATAAGAAGTGGAGATATTTATTTGCCTTAGGAAGAGCTGGATGATGATAATCATGGATATAATGTTCAGCTACGTCAGCGGAATGCATGGACTTGCTTGGCATCAAATATTTATGGAATTGGGTTTATATTTGGAAACGTTAAGGAGCATCTCATTTTGGGGATTTAGTCTATCTGCACTTGGAGTTGATTAGCTTAATGATAGAAAACCCAGTGTCTCATTGATAATACGTAGACAGCACAATGCGCAAGGTTTTCTTACGTAACTCCTGTTAATTATTCTTTACGTAGAGTAAAATTCAAGCACCATTGAAGAAAGAAGCGCAATCTGTACAGTGATCTGTCCCAGGAAAGATCATTAAGCTACTTCTCTTCTGCTGTGGTGAACATAAGTGTTCTGAAGAGAGCGAGCTGAACGGAACCCAGATCAAGTTGTGCTTGAAAACAGTATGTGGAGTATCTTTTCCAAAGTGGATATGAAATTTTGGCAAGTGATCCAACAAATACAAATTTGTCTTACAAATTTAACTTTAACATGCTAATTTGTAAAAAAAACTTTAACATGCTAATTTGTAAAAAAGCGTTCAGCACACTTTTGAATCCCCAGCTTTCTCCTCCAAAGCAATAATTTTCTTTTGTATAGTCGCAACTTGTCTGCTAGCTGCAGAATTTATAATATATACTTCTTTATAGGACGCATTCAGGACATTTAGTTTCAGGAAAAAATTAAAACGTTATTCAACTTCTGGACGAAGGTTAATTGATTTTTCGGCATAGGCACGAGTAGTTCCTGTCTTATTTCAGAATAACAGAAAGATTGCATTACCGGGGACTGTCAACTAAGTTGCGATGATACAGCTCCTAGATAAACGCAGATAAACTTTTTGAAGACTTCTTTTTTTATTACAAAGGCAGTGATGTGTGTGTGCCCCCGCGCGCGCGCGTGCGTGTGTGTATGTTTTAACACACTTTAAAGCCGAAAAAGGAGGTGGAATTGTCGTGCCTCTCCAGGGAGGTACATCGCTAACTTTAAATAACACCGAGTCATACAAGCTCCCTGAAACAAGACAATTCAATATTCCGTTGCAAAACAGATGCACAATTATATTGCAGTCATTTACTTACGGGAACCAGGACCTAAGTATTTCCCTATCTTGATAATGTAAACTTAGGCCCACTTTTTTCATAAATCAGAAATGCTACATGCTTCAAACTTTACATAGATCTTTGTGTATGTATTTTGAATAAAGTGTACTAGAATATCTGGGATTTGGCTCCAAATAATTTGGTTTTAAGGCTGTTAAGGTTTGAAAGGAGTCCTTTTTTTCTGAAGCGAATTCATTCTTTTAATACTTTTCCAAAAATTACTTCTTAAACTTCCTCATTCTAGTACAATTTATAGCACCAATACTAATAAGTATATGGGTCAAATTTGGTTGCATTGGGATGAATGGTTTCTGAGAAAAGTATACCTATATTAACATTACCAGATAGGGAAAAAGTTCACGTCCTGGTTTCCTTAAAGGTATAGTGTTAGGACCAGTAATTGTCTTTGCTAGCAATGGGCAGTTGATGAATCGGTGGAGTACCGACAAAAAGCAAAACAGAATTCCATCTGAAACAGTTTCGGGAGAGTTGCAATTCATTATAGGATTAGCAAACACGAAATGGTAAGAAAGTATTTTGGTGGTGGATGGAACGGATAAAATTCCGTCGTTGACGAGGACTGAGTCCGTGCCTGAGGTTATCGGTATTTCATAGTTCCAGGAAATACCTTACCTTAGCGATGGTATAGATAAAAGTCAAAAGACAGGCATCTTTCACCACAGTTGGAACCCCAGGGAGATGAACTAGCGTTCTCATTTTACATTAATACTACCCTATGTAACATATTTATGGCAGGATCTAAGTTAAAGGTGTTTATAGAGGGACACCTCAGACAAAGGGAAGCTTTTATATATTTATTTTCTTATAAATTCTCCCTTTTAGTTCTTCATGAGCATAGATATGCGGGTTAAATCTTTTCATTCTGCTATGCGAGGGCCACTCTAAATGTTTTGAGAATGAATACGATAACATTTTTAAAATTTCGATCTGATCATAGCAGCTTTTCAAAGTATTCTCCATTGCATTCTATGCAGTGTCCCATCCTTTCAAACCACTTTTAAAATGCATTCTATGCAGGTCTTATCTTTTCAAATCACTTTTAAAATGCCTAACGCCATTCTTCTTTGGAGAGAGTGCAGATACATTCTTCGTAAGTAGCCACTGCAGCTTCAGGTGCATCAAATCGTTGACCTCGAATATTTTCTTTGATTTTGAGGAAAAGAAAAAAGGCGCATGGGGCCAATTCTAGGCTGTAGGGAGGATGCGACAAATATTTGACTCCTGCAAAAATTGAGTTGTTTCTAGTGCAGTTTGGGCAGAGGCGTTGTCGTGGTGAAATAAAATTCCACGCAGACCAGTCTTAGAACGCTTTGCTCTCAGTTCGTGTGAAAGATGTGAGGCACTTCATGTGCTTTCAGTTCTTGTGGAAGACATTTTGTGGTGTACCATCTGGCAGTGACAGTCTTTTGTCCCTCAAGTGGAATTGTCAGCATGTGGCCATTGGCTGAGAGCAAACATCATTTTTTGCCGACACTTCTTGCTCGCCTAAGTTTTGTTGGGTATCCTCTCCTGGGAAGATGCAGATCGATGACTGTCGCTTAGTTTCTGGATTATACTGGTATATCCAGCTTTCTTCACGTATTATGTTATATATGTTTTTGGATCTTCCCCCGACAAATTTTTCTATCATTTCCTGCCAACATTGCACACGTGACTGTTTCTGCTCATTTGTGAGGTGATGGGGCATCCAACGACTGCAGAGCTTCCTGATGTGAAGTTTTTCTTTAAGGGTGGTAGTAGTATGTATTTGTATGTTCTACGATCAATTGTAAAACAGACATGTCTGTTCTGCGGTAAACTTTTGATCGCAGAACATACAATGTATCTAAACGCATGGGTGGGAAAGAAATGGAAAATGACCGTAGAACATACAATGTATCTAAACGCATGGGTGTGAAAGAGATGGAAAATGATCGTAGAACATACAATGTATCTAAACAAAGAGATGGTTGTATGGTGTGTAAGAGTAGTGGAAAGGACGATGAGTAGGGATGATGTATAACATGGTAGGGGGATGTGGGTCTCTTGTGTATTGGGGGTAACTGTGTACGAGCATCATTGTGATAAAGCCGATAAGGGCGATAACGAGTATCGAACTCTGACTAACATCATCATCATTCCGGGTATGTGTGATATTCGCAGTAAAAGAGCCCCTTAGTAGGGCTTCGAACCCCGAAGTGATATGAGCGATATTCGCAGTAACGAACCCCCTGGTAACGAACCTAGGAGTGATATGTGCGTTATTGGCAGTAACGAACCCCCTGGTATCGAACCTAAGAGTGATATGTGCGTTATTCACAGTAACAAACCCCCTGGTATCGAACCTAGGAGTGATATGTGCGTTATTCGCAGTAACGAGCCGCCTGGTATCGAACCTAGGAGTGATATGTGCGTTATTCGCAGTAACGAACCCTGGTATCGAACCTAGGTGTGATATGTGCGTTATTCGCAATAACGAACTCCTTGGTATAAAGCATATGAGTAACGAACCCTGGTATCGACCTAGGATGAGCGATATTCGCCTTGGTGTAAAGCATATGAGTAACGAACCCTTGTATCAAATCCAGAAGTGATATGTGCGATATTCGCAGTAACGAACCCCTTAGCATCGAACCCCAGGAGTAATATGAATGATATTCCAGTAAAGAAAAACCTCAACGCTTGTATGAATGATTCCAAACGTAAATGTAAGCATTCAACACAGCATGAAACAACAGCTGAGGTGGCTACATATCACTCGAACCGAGGACTGTAAATCATGCAAGTCTGACTAAGGATGTGTATGCAATAGCGATTAGCGCTCTATTCATGGAAAAACCCGTTTACAGTTAAGAACCCAAGGATCACATTCGTCTAGCTGAGTATAAACGATCCCATATGAAGCAATGACATGCTTGTACCATCACGTCGCTGCAAGCACAACACATCAACGCATAGTCAGGGGAGGGGAGGTAGAGTATATTAGCTGTGAGGGATCGCCACACGCTTACGCACATTCTCGAGACGAGTAGCAAGATGGAGAGCGACAACGCAACATGGGACACACAGACCTTCGAGGAGATGCGTCAGCACCGTCTCGAGAAACATATCGAGAAGTGTGATGGTGTGACACATCGCGTCATATGTACCGAACCATCGAAGCATCGGGAGATGATGAGCTTCTTCAGCTGCTTCGAGCATTGCAACGTGAAACGTGAGGCTGAGTCAACACCCGAAGGCTCGGACATCCCACCACCCATCTGGGAAGACGAGACAGAAGGGTAAGTACAGTAACCACTGAATAAGGTAATAAAGTGGTATGGAAATGAACGTCAATCTAATAATGAACGTATGCGTGTGTTACAGTGCGGACAAAGAGAAAAAGGAGGCGGTAACAAAGAAGAAGAGAACCAGACACAGGAGGAACAATAAGAACGATGAGCAGCTTGTCGTCATCTTCCTCGATTCCCTACTACCACCACAAGCTCCAGCAGCATCAGCAATAACCAATGACTGAACTATGCATATTCGATAGAGATATCTCCATAACCCCCCATATACGTGTGAACATATATCTGCATCACCAAACACTTGTTTTATGCATTACAACTGACAATGGGAAATATGTGTATATAACGCTAAAGGACTGGAAAATAATAAGGTTAAACTTACCAGTGATTGTAAAATATCTCAAAGAGGGGGTGTACCCACCATCAGTGGAATATTGCGAAAACATAATATATGCTTACAATGTACTAATACATATGACTGATAGGGAATATATAAGAATAGAAAATAATTGTTTAAATGAAAAGGTAATAGAACTGGATTGGGATGCAATACGTGAACTTGAAAGATACTCATCACACATTGAAAAGTATCTTCAACAACTCCAAGATGTTCACACGTCACCAAATTCCTATTGTATATCAAGTAGAAGGATAAGGGAGAGGGTAGTGCAGATGTATGGGGAAAAATGCAATAAAAACATTGTATAAAGTATGAAAAAATCTTTTTATTTATTCATATTATAGCCTGTACAACATGAGATAAGGGTTTGTAGGTGAATAGTTTATCATGGATAATCAAACAAAACATTGATGTTTGACGTGGTATATTCTTCGAGGTTTGTACATCCAGACGTATGTTGACAGCACCGTTCACAACCTCTTCAGGCTGATGGGAGCATTCGATGATGAACAGCGGTGCTGAGGTAAGTAAATCATCCCTCTTCAATAGCGGGTAATTATCCTTTCCATAATATGCACTTTGGAATCTAGAGTACAGTTCATACAGAAAGGCAATCTTCGAATTGTCAAAATCTAAATTCATGTCATGGTAGGGATAGCATTCACTGTTGATGTATAGCTTCATATTACTAAAGTTACAGTGATCGTAAAGCGAGCAATCAGAATCTGAATTATTCAGGCGGCTGGTTTGCATTCCAGCGATGACAAAACGTGGCTTCTCAAGCTTCGAGGTAGTGGAAACATTCCAAGTGAAGGCTTTAGTCTGTGGTACTGCAGGCTACACATGTAGCTCCCACGTTCTAAACGCAACGTGCAGTGCTGGATCGGACTTGACCAATTTAAACTTCTCAGCTCTCACCATCGGAAAGGCGAAGTACTGGCATCCTCCATTCGAGTCTCGTCAGCTGCACGACAGCCTCTCATCGCCAACGATGCAATTGTTTGAATTCTTAGCTCTAATGAGAATTAATTCATACCTGCTATTAAATACAATCTCGTTATGTGCGTCGGCAAAACCGAGAAGCATGGATAGAGGAACTACAGCATTGAAACTTCCGTTGGTAGCGTTCACAATCTTCACCTTTTCTCCCGCGTACACCCAGCCAGCGTTCTGTAGACGAAAGGATTCCATAGCATTGAGACATGCATAGTTATGTAGCGTGGATGAAATACCAGGAAGTCTTGTTCTATCTATGGTACCGTTCATATCCAGGCGAATCTCATCAAAGAGAAAGGCTATAGCATTGTTGACAAGTTTTGCGGATGTCGGTTCCCCTGTAGATTTAGTGATAGTACCTTCAATATACAGATAACTCTTGCTAGGTAATGTGTACAGATCCTCAGCCTGACACGGAATTCGAATTTCATCATTCTCACCCAGTGCCGACGCATTGTAGGGTAGAAATATATGTTCCTCCTCCTTGGTAATCTTATCATCGAAGGATGGAACTCCGGTCACATCTAATATATCAATCATCTCACCTTGTAACCCAGGCTCTCGAGGAACTTTCGATTAGATGATGTTAACAGCTTGGATGTAGAATATCGAGTATGCTTTAGTTTAGACAAGAAGGGCTTAATATACTGACGATGACGTTTAAACTCTAAACCCATTTCTTCGGATGTGTAGTCTCACGGTTATGACTTCGTGTCTGAAATCTATAGGAGTGCCGTTCTGGTCTACTGCTCGAATGGTGATCTGATCAATGAGATTCGTATCGATGAGTGGTAAATATATAGGGTTGGATGGTTCCTGTGAGATGTGAAATCCAGGAGGGACCGATGGAAAAAACTCATAGATAGAATGTCCACTCATACCATCGATAAATGATCCCGTTGCAATGCTACACTCGATGCGTATGATGTTCACTTTGAATATGTTGACTAAAGCGTCAGATGCGGTCATCACACGTGCCTCCACCAGACCAGTATTCGTAAAGCCCAGGAGCGAACCGATAGAGTGGTCTTAGAAAAATCAATCATGAATGGACATCGTATCTCGGCCTTCATGATATTATTATTAGCACGTATAACGAAAGCATCACCCACGCCGAGCATCTTCTAGATGAGAGCGTCGAGATCGTCGATCTCATATTTACCAGGAGGGAGTTCCAGTACGTGAGATTCGCCATCTCGAATATAATGAAAGAGAGTATTGCTTGCGTCGACGTTCGGTATGGAGTAGAATGTTTCGAAATTCAGAAGGACAATCTCGTAGAGTCCCTTGGAATCCAGGTAGATGGGTGGATCTATATATGTGGAAATGACGGGATCAGTTCCACTTACAGTAATCGTTTAACTCATAGCGATAGGAACTGAAGACACAAGTGTCCGCAAATGACTGAATCGAAATCTTGATATCTACGTCTGTTATACAGTAGTTTGATTCCTTTCAGATAGGATGCAAGCTCCCTTGGAGGTTTCAGATTACCGAAACTATCGAAATACAATGCTATATTCCCATCCTTACGTATAGCAACCCAATGAGTGCCTGGGTTACTTGAAATATCCATGTTAACTATGATGCGCTCCTTGTACCTCGGTTTTGTCCGTAGTGAGTCCAGCATATACACACCTCGAAAATGTGGAATGCGTAGACGTTTGACATACTTCACTAGCTGCGTATTGCTCAACGCTTTCTCCGTGATATGTACAAGCCTCGACATTTTTTTTTGCCTACGAAGACCTTTTCCCATGGCCAAGGACTCCATGTGCTGATTATGACGTTTTAACTCATCCAACTGCCGATCGGTGGCACGCTTCTTATTCACTGCGGTAGCGATGCCAGCTGCACTGCCTGCAAGGCTTCCAGCAGCGCCCAAGGCCGCTATGAGCGGTATGAGCGGCAGGAAACCACCAGTCTTCTTCTTCTGAAGCCCAGTGCCTACAGCAACCTTACTCTTCATCAGTGACGTAACTAGACGTGCAGTCAGTCTCTCTCCAAACGTTGTGTCTGCCGACTTAACCCTATTCCAAGCCTTCTCTGCAAGGATGCGATCAGCGATATGTCTCGAAGCGGTATCTGGATGCTCAGAGTATGCAATATCGTGCTCCCTACACGCCTCATCAATCTTATTTACACCCGATCACCTCTCGCCAGATGCTTCCTGAGCTTCGTACCGGGTCCACAAAAATGATATCCTGGAAGATGGGCTTCGAAAGGCAGTGCACTAATGAGGGAATTAAGAATTCCCGATCCACGCTTCCTCACACTCCTAGCTCTCATGATAGAATGGCAAATAAATGGTGTATAGTGTGGTTATATTGTCTTAGTTACGAGATGGAAGTTGTAAAGCAAGCGTATTCCCTGCCCATACAGCTGTTAGACTTCGAAAGCGATGTGCAAAGAGGAAGACATGGTGCACTCTTTCCAAACAATGTTCGTACCCTCATACTAGGTAGTTCGAATGCCGGCAAGACCAACGAGCTACTCAATCTACTTATACACGAGAACGGTCTCAGATTTGAGAATTTATACATATATTCAAAATCAATACATCAACCGAAATATCAGTACCTACTCAACGTGGTAAGAAACATGCCCGACATTGAAGTTTACACCTACACCGATGGTGAAAAGCTCTTGAATACGTCGGATGCTAAAGAAAACTCAATCTTCATCTTCGATGACGTCATCAGCGAGAAGCAAGGAAAAATTGCCTCGTACTACAGCATGGGTAAACATCGCAACGTCGATGCTCTCTACCTAGCTCAATCATATGCTAAAGTTCCTAAACATTTAATTAGAGATAATGCAAATATGATTATTCTCTTTAGACAAGACAACCGTAACCTAAAACACATATACGATGATTATGTCAATACTGATATCAGTTTTGTAGAATTGAGAGTTTTGTGTAAGAATGTATGGGAGAGTAATGAGAAAGAGAATGTGAGACCGTTCATGGTGATAGTTCCCGAATTTCCGCTAAACGACGGGCGCTACAGACGCGGCTTCGATACCTTTATAAAGATCTGTAAATAACCATCTCCATTCACAACAGTCATGAGTATTGATAGTTTCGGTGCTCAAAGAAAGGCATACGTCAAATCGCTGATCACCCGATACATCGTCGACAGAGATGCAGAGGGCAACTACCTTTTCACCGGTCGACGGTTACGTCAGGTGCAGCTGCCTAGGGAAATTAGTGATGCGGCTACTAAAGGGTATGTGGATACGCATACGTCTAATATGGAAGACAGAATGAGACATGGAATGCAGAAACAAGAGAGCACACTCAGAGCGTACGTACACACGTCGCTCGACTACATGAGGACGTACGTCGGGGAACACCTGCTGAAACGTGACGCCGAAAACATCCTACTCGATAAGACGAGACTCAAGGTAACTCTTCCTCCAGAGCACGATTACGATGTACCCAATAGGAGATACGTAACAAATTACGTAAAGGCACGCGTTCTACCCATCACCTCAGACGGTAGCTTAAATTTCCTCAAGAGAAGAATAATAGATCTAGCAGACCCTGTCAACGATATCGATGGGGTAAATAAGAGATATCTGCTAAGGGAGATAAATGAATTACAACAAAGTATAAATAGCGATATGGTTACGACTACCATAAACATCGAAAGGTAGTTAACGGTAAGCTAGAATCCGTCGAGAGTGCGCTCACTCATAACATGGAAATACATGTTGAAAATATGAAGCAGCAAATAGAAACTGTAAACAAGACGCTTCAGACACTCGAAAGGAATACCCTGAACACGCCAGATATTAAAAAAAATGTAAACATGAAACTACAACATAGTGTAAACCAAGTATCTACACGCTCAGTGATGAAATTTCAAAACTCGAGACACTGTTCAGTAATAAACTACAGACAAATGTAAACATCCTTATGAATAATCTATGCGACACAACTGCAAATACCAAGACTCGAATGAGTGAACTTACATCTCAGGTTAGATCTATAGATGAGCTCACCGCATAGGTGGTCGATAGTAACAAGTCACGAGTGAATGATCTTGCAAAACAAATGAGATCGACCGACGAGCTCTTAGCTAAGGCTATGGATACATTGCAAACACGTGTGGTTGGCATGTCGGGTAATCTCATCATATATCTTCGCTACCTACCGCTGCGGAGAGCCAACACGTATGTGCTATCATCTGGATTCTCACTTTGTACATTTCCGATCAAGGGTGAACTTACAGCGTGCTGGATCACATCGCAGGATCCTTTAGGCTGACCGAGAAGTAGTATAATTGCTCAAGAGAGAAACGATACAATAGTTGCGATAAATGATAATGTTATCACCAAATATATCACATCCTTTAACATAGGTGATAAAACAACATTCACACCGCCTCCTCATTGTGCGATTGACGGTCATACGCTACACATCGAAATGCTCGTATCATAAAATGAATGTACGCTAATAATGATCTATCATTGACAACATGGATACCGATGCTATAGCTCTGAAACAATCCATTGTGAAGCATACGAATACCATTAGGGAAAAGTTGCGTTCCCTTAGAGGTCTACGGTTCGAGACGCAGCGTACAATGACTGAGGTGCTGAAGCCTGTAACTACACCACTGAATGTCATACTGGAGAATACTAAGAAGAAGGTGGAGGTGGAGAGTAGGCAGGATAATGAACTAGAGCGTCAACTAAAAGCAATGCAACGTTTAGGTAAAACAATTTGGATACCACATGGAATTCGATACGTGGATGGTAATTATTGTTTGGGAAATAAAATAATTGCCATAGACGAGGATGATCACATTCGAGTGGGAAGCGAACGCTACAAGACTACCACCGGCCTGCTAGAACTCATCTTCAAGAGGAAATCTCTCGTCTATACCGATGAGGATCTAGATGTATACGTTGAAATCTTAAATCAAACGCTAGTGTACAGAAGTGGACACACCATCACCGGACGGATAAAATCGAACACTGGATATAAGTATACACACATCATTCACAAACTCGTGACTGACAAGTTGACCGGTTCGGGATTCGAGTGGAAAGAGCTGCAGAATAATCACACCGATTACATATTCTGGTTCGATGTGAATGTACTAGTGGATCGTCTCGAATTACTCATTGCGTCGCAGGTAGCTGGAAATAGAGGTCACACCTCCGAGATTGCCGAGATTGTTGAGGAATTGGAGAGAGCTAAAATTATAGCATGATCAGACGTGCAATTGCAAAGGAATTACATGCGCCAGCCAGACGGTATTTTGAACGTAGAAGGATAATTACAAAAGGTCTTCATGATCTACTACAGTTCGATCTAATGGTAATGATTCCATATGCACGCGTAAATAAGAACCATAAATACATATTGATTGCAATAGACTTTTATACGAAAAAGGCATATGGCAGAGCATTGAAGAATAAGAGGGGTGAGGATGTGACAAAGCAATGGAATCCAGTCTGAAGGTAATGAAGAGTCCGCCCAAACATATCCATTCAGATAATGGAAGAGTTCTATAATAACTCATTCAAGCAGTCAATGGCAAAATATAAGATTAATCATTACAGTACGTTCAGTAGCATAAAGGCTGGTGCTGTTGAACGACTTATAGGCACTCTAAAAAGTCTTCTCTACAGATAATTTCTAGTTCAAGGTTCGTATAAATGGTTGGAGCTCCTGCCTAAAATACTTACTCAGTATAATAATACTTACCATTCAACGATTCGCATGAAGCCAAACGATGTCACGAGCAATGATTTGCTGCTAACGGTATACAGTCAGCAGCAGCACCGGCAGCAACCTCACCGATTCAAGATTGGTGATTATGTACGCATCTGCAGACATAAGGTACATTTTGAAAAGGGCTACTTCCCCAATTGGAGTGTCGAAATATTTCAGATCTATTAAATTAGGAATTCTCAACCTCCAGTCTACCTTTTGAAGGAGTCGGAAGGAGAGGTGATAAAAGGCGAATTTTATAGACAGGAGCTTCAAAGGACACGGTATCATGACATCTTCCTGATTGAAAAGGTATTGAAAAAGGTATAGGTTTCTTGCCAAGTGGTGGGGATTTCCAAACCCCGAATGGATTAAACGTGAGGATGTACTATGAGCATTCACATTATATGAAATAAATGTTTTTTTCATAACTCATCTTGTTCTTATTTTTCCTTATCCCACACAATTAAATGTGAGTGATAGGATGGAAGGGAATACTGAAATAAGTAACACATTTTATTTGTATCAGTTATATATTTCACAAGCCTAGATGCTGGTATCCCAGAAACAAACATGTATTATGCAGAATTACTTTTTTTAAAATCATAAACAAACATGTAGGTAGAAGCTCAATAGTTTTTTTTTTAAAAAAAAGCAGACCGTCCGTCACACCTAGAGCTCAAAATGAAATGCCAAGAAGCCACATAACACTGAACTACTTGTGCGTTTTGAAATCTCCACACGAACACGTGCATACTTCCCCTATACAGAACTACTTTTTAATGCTTGCAAACACGTGTGTATGAGTATACATTTACCCCAATACATTCAATACCTTCGTTATTTCACATAACGTTTATACAGAATTACTTTTTAATGCTTATAAACATGGGTGTATGGACATACATTTACTCTAATACATTCATTAATCTTTTAATTGGACATACCCCCATTATCTTCACATGCAGTTAATGCTTCACCCTGATAGCCCCATGCTGTCATATGACTACCACCATTAAGGATTATACGCTTGTCATCGAATGCGTCCAGCGTGCGTTTGTTTGATTCGATGGTATACACATCGTGTTCGAAACTTCTAAAACCCAACTGAATCGAATAATATGTTTTGGACTTATCGTTTAAGCATGTTTTATAATCCTCAAATTTAATTGTCCGCATTGCCTGTTTGGTAATACCCTTAGCCTTTTTGGTTCCCACCTTCATATTTAAATGCATACAGTTTAGAGCGTAAACCTACATATTGTGACATTACCTTACCCGATAGCTCATCCTTGAATGTTCCAATAACTTTATGATTAACCCTTGGTATACCGTAAACATTGTTTTCCAGATAATTGGAGGTATCGATATAATTGAGATTCTCTTTCACAAATTCATATATATCAGTGCGGGTTTGAAAAAGAAAAGCATCTGTATCTGTATACAGTAATTTAAGATCCTTTAGATTCGGCTTCATTACGTTATAGTAAAATGTATACATAAACAATTTTGACTTCTCTAATATTGCCTGTCCGATGTATATCGGTTTGGTCATTTTAATCTCCTCGCGTGCCATCTCGATACCGACCAGACTCTCCGAGAACCGTATGTAGCGAACAAAGTTTGGACGAGATATCAATTTACGTGTCTGTTTTCACGACGTGACAAGTCGAAAGTCATTGTAATTTGTTACATTCTCAATCGCTTTACCATATATCGCATTATTTAACGGTTTATAAAGGTTCTGTCCGAATTTAGAGGTCACTCGTGCGCGTAGCTCGGAATTCATCATTATGTATTTTTAAGCCATTCTGATTGCTCATACGCAATCACTCTATGTACATACTCTAATTTCATACCCAATTGAAGACATTGCTGCAGATTTCGATAATGAATCACATATTTATCTTTGTTCGTTAGTGTAGCTAGTAATTTTTTATATTTCCCGTTTGGCGGTATTTCCGAACGTTCACACAGTGGCAGATCGTTGTGAAAATCGTGGATTTCCGAAGGATATTGAATGTCTACTTCTAGCATATATACAATCGTTGAATTTTCGGGCACACTTGCAAAGTGAATGTTTTCAATTTCATTTCTGGTTAACCATCTGAGCTCTCCATATGGAAGGGTCCCCATCATAGCCTGGCCATATAAATTCGTACAGTCGTAGTAGCCTAAATATTTCATTTGCTGTGAGCTATCATAGTCCGAAGCGTATTTATTATTTGCTTTTGCATATTTATCAGAGACGGTACATATCCCACCACGTATTCCATCTTCAATCATGCAATGCAACTCTTTATCTGTAATTAGGGAAAGCGTTACATTGGTTATCTTGAGCATTGCATCGAATGCAAGTCCTGGGAGTGTAAAGTAATGAGCACAGTCCAACTGATAAACATTTAAAATTATGTCACGAAGCTTTTCGAAAATGTCGGCTAACAAACATGTATCGGTTTTCAGGTATAAATCGCTATACTGTCCTAGTGTTTCTATATTAAATGTTTGCCAAACCGTAAGGGCATGTTCGTATTGCTCTGCTGTTATATCATCAAACATTGTAATATCGGGCAACTCTGTCTCATTCAATTAAGATAAACAATCAATATAACTATATGGGAATACACTTTTCTTTCTAACGAGATTCTGTTGTGTCACAGTCTTAAATTCACTTTTTATAAATTTGAAATAGTCCATACATAACATATCAGCAAGGTTTGATAATTTATCATTCATGAATCGATAGGTATCTAGAAATCTTAGGTAAATTGTTTTATACTTTTTACTGAATGAAAGGTACTATTTTTAGAGCTTTGTGCTATGCAACTGATAGGTTGAATGTAATAGTTGAGATGTTTCACTATAAAGTGAGCGTCATATGAACGTTAGACAATGAAAGAATATGGGTATAAAATTTGGCGCTTTTCTATTTAAATTACAAGAGCTGTGGCTAGCACCTTTATACTTTCCATTCCAATGTTCGTGATCGCGCACCTTATCGTTAGCTTGCATCTCGCGATTACATATGTGACAAACCGTTGCATTCCTAAAATTCAACTCATCTTAAGGTGTCATTGTTAATTTAACATTTTTTTCATATAATGCTATAGTTTCATCCGCTATACTTTTTACTTCATTGAGAAAGTCTGTGATTGCATTGGGTCCGCGAAAGAGTTTAAATCTTGAAAGAGAGGGAAACGGTCTACATACCATCTGTAGAGCGACTGACATAACCTCATGCTTCTGTTTGGGACGCGACCAGCTATGGTCATTATCAGGTTGACATGTCTGGACTCGAACCAGTACACTTTCCATGTCTGCATAAATGACCACTGGTACGTCGAATGCTTTGTTGTGTGCTTTAAAAATAATTTATCATTCACTCCAACCTCAGGTCCAGTTGGGCATCAACGTTTGGGCTGATGTACTCTGAGACCGCCTAGCAGGATCATTTTTAGATGGTCCTTTCGAAGGAGATCGCCACTTCTTCGTTCTACAACAGAAACTGCCTATTCTGCTGATAAAAGTGCCGTTGCAGACATAAATAACGATGTGGTAAAAGCATGATGAGGTACCACCTCATTGACCCGCTGCGTAACGCATCTTCTTAGTGCCACCTAAGCAGAAGGGTGGATCAGATCTTATGGATCGGTAGGCTAGCCTACACCCTCACTCGAGTTAACCTTATTTTTGTATGCGGTTACCTTGAAGATATCATAACTCGTTAGCATATCAGAAAGCATATCGCGTTAGCTTGCCTCAACTTCATACAAACATTTTGCAACGGGTTAGGCTGGGAATAATAGGCTCAGGGATTACATCCACCGGCAGGGTCGTCAGTTCGAACACCTATATCAACCATATTGAGGAAACATTTTAATTTAAGAAAGTTTTATATGTGTGATAGTCTATGACGCCATAGTCCTTGTAGTTATGTCATTTGGTGGAATCAGAGAGATTTGCAATGATCAACATACACTATGTGATAAAAAGTATCCGGATACCCCACAAACATAAGTTTTTCATCTTAGGTGCATTGTGCTGCCACCTGTTGCCTGGTACTCACCCGAGACCTCCGTAGTCATTAGACATCGTGAAACAGCAGAATGGGACGCTCCGTGGAACTCACGAACTTCGAACGTGGTCAGGTGATTGGGTGTCACTTGTGTCAGAAGTCTGTACGCGAGATTTCCACACTCCTAAACATCCCTAGGTCCACTGGTCCAAAATAAGATCGGAACTCGGGCCACTCAGAGTTAGCAGGTATAAACGCCAAACCAACACCACACTTGTGAGTAATAAAACTGTTGCCTAAGAAATACATCAATGTTTAGAAAAGCACATTTTGGGGGTGCATGCAGGCACAAGGTTAATTGAAAAAATAGTCCCAATGTAAAGCTTTACATTCAAGCTTTATTTCGAAATCATTTTGATGTCTGATAATTGTTCCTTCACTCTAGCTATGTGTACATAAAGTTTGGAAGATTGAATCCGACCTGACCAGTTTGGGACTAGAACCGAAGATCCGTGGTTTGAGTCTCCACCGTGGCCTTATGATATTTTCAAATCAGATTGAACTTTTCAAAACAAATTTTCGCTTTATGTTTGAGAATAATAAAGAAAGAATATCTTTTGGTTACTCAAGAAAGTCTATCCGCCAGATGCCATTAGTGACTACTATTGTTTATGTTTCCATATTTAATATCCAGTATGCTTTGCGTCACTGTTTCGATGCATTTCCAGACTGTCACCAAACATGTTATATTCTTGGCAATGTTTTTTCCACTTAAAAAAACATGCATGAAAACAACATAGGAAAATCGTGGGTGCTTACCAGGAGATGAATATGCCTCTGTTGATTATCAAGAAAAGCCGTAGGCACGCAGAGGATCTGGAATGTAATGATGATGAAAATATTATTTAAAACAATAAATAATCTATATATGTCGTAGGCCTTTTGAAGAAACCCGTCATTTCGCGAAGATCCTAGGCAGATAATGGAAAGCCTGCGTATGCTGAAAGCATGCGGAAGTACATGTTCTGCCGCGGTTCTTAATGACATTATGAAGCTTGTTGGGGAACTAACTTAACCTAACCTTACCCTTCGCAATTTGCCGGCTTAAAGGCCCCATCGAATGGTGTATAGAATAAAGTTACACTATACGCTGGCTTTTCATGATCTGCCTAGAATTTTCGTGAAATGTCTATTTCAGTAAAGCCTACGACATACAAATTGCGAGCGCTGTAATCATTTAAGTATTTTCGTTTCTAAATTTCTTTTCTGTTATCCCTCCTTTGCTCCTTCAAAATGTGAGCAGCCAAGAGGTCGTAGGTGTATTTGTTTGCGCAGGGGGCATAATTACCATGGTTCCAACTCCACGGGTACATTCGTAAAATTTTTTCTGTTTATTTCTCCCATTCTTTATCTTCCTCTCTCCTTCTCTTCTTGTTCCTCTTTCTCCCCTTAAAACCAGAGTACGCCATTAGCATAATGGGTGCATCGATAATTAGGTGAAACAAAGACACATCACTTTTATAAGTGTATGTAAGGATAACTATGTGGTTCGATACTAAACACTTAACTTGTTCTCGCAAACACCGGATTAGAATGACGTGGATTTTCAACGTAACCATTTCACATCAAAGTTGGCCTCAATGCTATTGCTACAAATCGGATGCGATACATTCACATGAGTTTCTCTACCCGCTATCGTTTATTAGTGGGTATAGAAACTATTCTTACTAAAGCTTATTTATCTATCTACTACATTTTAATCCAAATAAACCTTTCCACAAACAGCTGCATTACACATTATAAATACTAAGGGCATAGCAATAGTCAAATATTTAAGAACATGACGCTATACGCCTTAAAATTGCTTACTGTTTCCATGACATCACGAAAAACAACTGAATATTGACAGGACTTCAAGAGAATGATCAAGTAATGAACAATTCGAATCATTACTAACGAATATCTCAGAAATAGCTTATGCCACAAAAAAGCTTATTTGAAATAAATTTTGTGTTTTAAAGAGATCTACATTTTTTGTGTAGTAAGTCTTCTTCTATCGCTTAACGTTTATCAGTATACAAGGTTATACAAAATTCCTTCCGAATGAAGAGGACTTCACAGGCTATTCCCAGAAAATTCAAGATATACATTTTATTTGTAATGTAAATATGTTTAATATGTGCCATTTTAATCAAGATCGTTAGAGCCATTGTTTTAGAAGATAAAAAATGTCGAAAAATGTTCAATGTAAAGAGTAGTTGGGGGATTTTCTTGAAAATCTTTTTGTCGCATCTTTGGAAGGTACTGCACCTAAATGCAAAGTTTGGTGTTTATTCGACTTTTCGTTTTTTAGCTGTGCTGTTCACTGACACACACACACACACACCCGGACCTTTTTCTAAAAATGCCTTTTTGGATTAGGGGGCCTCAAACCATGTATTTCCTGCGAAACCTCGGTATCGAATTTTGGGGAAGTATCTACTATGTAAGTGGTAGTGAAAATAAAAATTAAACAAAAAGCCTAGTTCACCATATAGAATAGAAAAAAAGTAATACAATAAATAAGTCTAAGAAGTGATATTTTTTGTGAGTACGCGTTTTTTGAATTATCGCTGTAAAATTAAGCATAGTTAAGTCGGTGGTCCCGTGTCGTGGATTTATGGCACGTGAAAGAACCTAAAGCCTTACAAAGAGGCCTCTGAGCAAAATTTCCGATCCTTCACGCCCAATGTAAAATGGGACGCTACGAATCATAGCAGTTAAAGAGCGTCCATAAATAAAACTCGATTTCATTTTCCCGAGCAAAATTCGGGTAAAAAGCTTAAGGATTTTTTTTACTCCAAATATAGTGCTTTTCAAGTATTTGGAGTTTTCTTGTAATTTTGACACGCTGACTAATTTTGTAGATCTGGTATAAACAACAGAACAGTAGTGTTCGTATTATTGTCACCGCGGAAACGTTTAAGACAGTGGTACGTAGGCAACTATTTGCCGCATACAGTAGGTACGTGTCAGGGCAACGTCAGTTTCTAACTTTATTACTGCATTATGCCAAGGAAATTATTAGTGTTTCTGCGAGTTTCTTTCGTCTTCTTCTTCTTCTGTAAGGGCATGTGCATTTTAATCAGTCTAGAATATATTAATTATGGTTACAAGCAAGTAGCATATCTCGATTAATAATACTCATTCTGAATCTGAACCATCTTCATTGTTGTTTACTGAAACCATGGTTTTACACTTTCCATACATTGTCTTGTGTAATTGGATCATAGTGTCATACTATAATTTTTCATCCGAAAAAAACCATACACTTTGTAATACCTACTTTATTCTCCCAAGAGGGTTTCAAGGTATTATGTTTGTTTGACAATCGTCTACCACGATTTTTGCTCATTTGATTTAGATGTGTGTTCGTATGGTTTATATTGTGGGATAACTGCTGAATTATCACTGGGTCCAAACCTCCTGGCGTTTGAGGCGTGTCCACTACTAATACGGTACTAGTAGCGAATAGCAACGGTCCACGTTGCCTCATACGACAGTACAGCTTGCCACTTGTAAAACTCGAAAAGCAATATCATGTGCGCATGCTTATTTCATATTATAGAAAAGCACCAATTAGCTAGAATAAAAAGTGACGTTATTCTGATTAAGTGCAAAAACATAATTATATTTTGACACTCAGTGGTTCGAATTTTGTCATTAATTTATAGTCCTCTTTTGTGATTTTTAATGAATAGTTTTATTTACAGTTATGCTTATAATAGTAATAATTACTTTACTGGCATAAATGAAGTTACTTATTTTTAATGTTGTAAATTGACCTTTATGCTTTCACAATTTGATAAACTAAAATGTATGTAATTGTTACAAAGTAACGCCTGCTCCGAGACATGTTGTAAATTCCTAAAAGAAGTACATATTCAAAACTCCCAGTTCAAAAAGCATTCCCTCACATGAAGGTTATGCATTGTTTGAAGCAATCCTTTAACAGGTGAAAGAGGATATACAGGGCGTTTGGTAGATAAGGTCCGTGACCGTAACTTCCTCCAGGTTGAAGCAATTACATAAGGTTTGACGGAGAATAACAAAAACCGAAATTAATAATGAAGGGTTGTAGGCATCTCAGTTGTAAGTTAGAACTTCGGTGTAATTCTGGGTTCAGCTCTTCCAGCGCTAGGCTCTGCTCTAGCGTTTATAAAGTTGCGATGGCATTTACCACAAACCTGGAACATTCTACCTGAGGCCGTACTTTGCCAGCCCTAACAAATTCTTTATAATGTATAGATTATAAGGATCATATACTCATGCCATGGATTATTGTTATAGGAACAGAAATATTGTTATTTTTAATGATAAATATCGCCAATGTTAAAATGTTCCTTGTTTTCCAAGTTGTAGTGTCTTAAAAGTGTGAACTGTGCGTTTTCGATGCAGCCAGCTCGCATGTCTATTGTATTTAAACCTAGGGGAAAAGTCTTTTGTGCTATTGTTATGATTAGAGAAGGTATAGTAGGCGGCGATGGAGGAGAAATTTCGAGAAAAACAGGGAAAATGCCGAATTGCGTCATGTATATAGTCACATGTTTGGGCCCTTAAACCAATCAAAAGGGCATAAAATGATGTCTTTGGAGACAGATGCTACCAACGGCGCGAAATAGTAACCAATGGGAAAATAGTTTAAGTTTGTTCCAAGCGTGGGGAGCTTAATATAAATACTGCCAGAATTATTCATCAACACGGCAGTCTCGTCATGTGAACTACGTAGAATTCACGTCCGTCAGCGAGAAGAATTCGCGGGCATTGATTCCGTGGACTTAGTAAGCACCGATGTTGTTATTCCGGCTAAATTGAAGATACTTCCGCGAAGGTGTTGAGATAGATCAGATGTTGTATGTTATTAAGTGAAGCTTGATTAAATTAGGCAATTGCGCGTGCGTCAATGAAGTGGTAGTAGCGCGAGACACAATGCATAAATTACTACGCCAGGAATATTATAATAGCGGCATTTAACAATAACATTGGCATTTTATATTCAGATAATGTAAAGCAGTGATATATCGTACGAAAATTGAATGGGTGTCAATTACATTGACTTACAAAATTTATGCGTGTTCGTATTCTAAACTTATTCAATGATCCAGCTATATTGTCCACGATCCTAGCTCTCCGCTACCGCTAGCATAGATCCTTGTATCTACGCTGAGAAAGAACCTAGCCCAGGCAAATCACGAAGCCAAAAATAATTCGACAGAGATTAGCAGGTGAAGCAGAAGCCGCGTCGCATCGGAGGAACTTCGAGGCAGACGGGCATCGAACCGGAGGCACTGGCGAGCTGAGCCAGCGCATCCAGACGACCCGGTTTCCTCCAGAGGCAAACAACAGGATATTACCGCCTCATACCGAAGCAAAGTAAAATTTGGCATCGATGCGTTTGCATCGAATTGGTTCTCGCGACTCGTCAGGAGGTTTGGGCCACTTTAAAAGTTATAGTTCTCACATGGTGGTAAAGAAAGCACATGATTCGATCGCATGTTGTCGCATTCATTCACTACTGGTTCTACCTGGCTCATGTTATGTTGCCCGGACACTGCCCCGTCCTTTCCACTCCAGTCAGTTCCGCGGTTATTGGACCATGGATAGTGTTAAATTATTTTAGTAGTAAATGTATAAAGAAGCTCAATGAAATACACATTTTAAGTTAATAATTATATTGTAAAAACAATGAAATATATGTACCATCCATTGCATTTAGCTTAATAAAATGTATTTATTAAGTGAATGAAGGAATTTTAACTATAATTAAGAATGTCGCTAATAAGTTATAAATTATTCCCTTTTTAACTTTTTATATATATATGCTCCCAGATGATTGACAAAAATCAACAGTAAACAGTAGTATAAATGGCTGTATTTGTTGAAGTGGCTATTATTGTGAATTTGGAATATTGCATCAAATATGTTGTGTTTTCTTCAACACTGCAGGACAGAGGTATAAGTGGTATATTGCCTACCATTTGTTGGAATTTTCAGAGCAATTCTCGCAGATCCACCGGTTCACAGCAATTACAGAATTGCAGACGTATAAATGCCGAGGAACACTGAAGACTTTTACGGCTCATTTTTAAAGAGTTAACGTTCTTAATGCGTTGTCACAACTTCTCTACTTTCTGTTGTACATGGTAGCATTTAAGATGAGACTCGGGAGCACGCTAAGGTAATCTGACACTTTTGCGTAACTTTTGATGGATTTAGCAGCATTTGGACTGAGATGGTCTGCCTCAAAATCAAACAGAGGTGTTTTAGTAAGTAAACCATCAAGTTAGGAACGCACCGATGGTTGGTGGCGAGAGTAGGTGGAAGCGATTGCAACCTTGCAGTGTTCTCTGTAAACAAAATATGAACAGTTGATGCACCCTGCTACGAAAGCAGGTTGACCAGGATTTCGCGGTATCGGAAGAAGACAATGTAGATAGCTAGCTATTGGTAGTGTGCAATAAAGTTATTTCATTATTTAAGTTGTTAATGTAGAGAAAGCTGAGTAACATTAGCTATCGTGTTACATCGTGAGTTGTGCAATGCACAGTAATGCGTTTTCAATATACATTGACCATAAATCGCATGTGATTATCACGTGGACAGTTATATTTTGAGAAACTACGTTCCATGTCTCCCGACGTAGTAGGAGCAAATAAAAAGCGAAATATCAGACTTGCTTGAGATTCCTGCCTAGTAACGCGTCCCTCGTTTTACACATTTCTGCGTGCCCTCTAGAATGCTTTTAAGTTTCTTTGTCACCCTTTCTTTAAAGATCCAGCTTTATACCTTATTCGGTGTTCCTGAAACCTGTTCTGTTGTCTCAAGAGCTTCTGGTATTTTTAGTGTCTATGCCTACAAATGCGATACATATGTTATCGTAGTTGCAGTATTACTGAAATGATTCTGCATATATGAAAAATATTAAAACAAAGGTGGTAAAATTATTTCCTTCACTGAAGTATAGCAACATATTTCTCTCGTCAAAGACATTAATTTTATTAACAACTTTGTCATAATATTGAGCATACCGCTAGTAGCGATATCCCCCACCTAGTTACAATTGGTTGTGGATCCAAGGGAATTCCAGGTTTCGTCCCGTTAAATATTTTGATTCTTTAGGGTACCTTGCGAAATATCTTTTTCGCGTTAGCTATAAAAGTATCAACATCTGAAAAAACAGGTTCTAATTTCTTCGACAACTCGGTAACGGCCATGTGCTAGACATGTTTAATTTATTCATGCGGCAAAAATTTTTGCATGATATTTTAAGCGCCCTTTGAGCTCTATTGGCATACGTTACATCTGAGAGTTTCGCCATTTGTGCTGAAGGTTACCCGGCCAAATACCGCCACAAACAATGCTAATTGTGATGATGATTTTGGTATACGATGCTTCTTTACTTTATGCATGTTGCTAAAGTTCTCCACTGGTTTGTATGCAGCGAATAAATGGAAAGTGGCAACGAAACGGGTGTTGTAAAGGGAAGGGGAAGAGCGTGTCCGTCACAGTACCTGACATCACCTGTACTTCGTGCGGTAACACAATTGCTGTTTACTTACTAAAATCCCTCTGCCTGCTCATAACCTTTGGCGGTGTTTATATTACAAGCTGGGATAGATTTACATAAGCTAAGATGGTCTGACTCCGCTTTTTGGCATTTGGTTATATTTTGGAGCACGACACTGTATACTATATTTGCAATAATCATTCTAGAATGCAGTGACCTTTTAACCTGCGATAGGGCTGAAATATGTTGTAACTGTTTCTCCATGTTTGAGGATGTATTGTAGGATTTAGCTCTGGAATATGGACTTCCACGAAATAATAATAATAATAATAATAATAATAATAATAATAACAGAAATTTATGGTAACATTAAGGAACATTTCAACTCATTCTGGGGAAATATTTGTGTTGGAGTTACATAAATATAACAGATGGGAGGGGTATATTTTGTCATTCTTTTAAACCAGAGAGAGGAGTGCAATGCTGAATTCACTGAAAAATGTACTTTGTGAAGATTGAAGCTGGAGCGGTAAGGTGGCGGCCGCCCCATCGTATAATGCGCATCCAGTTTCGGAAGGCGACCAGTATTACTTTCCAGTATAATGGAAATAATATTACATTTTTCTATATGCATTTGATTACAATGTTAGTTCAACTCAATTTATTTTTTTGTGTATTTGAAGAGACATTTTTAGTGTGTAATGAAAACAAATTAATTCAAAACATTTGTTTTTAACTCCGAATGAAGGAAATAATGAAAGTAAACATATATCTAAACATTTACTATATGAACTGAAAGGAAAAATGCAAAAGTGCACGTTAGCTTTAATTTCCATACACAAAAATGAAGAGGTCACCTGTTAACGGAGCATTAAATGAAAACGAAGGCAGAATATGTATTATGGTTAACACTTTAGAGAAGTAATTGTAATTTTCATTCCTGTTTACATACCAATCACCCGTACGAGAATCACATCTTCTACATCTTCCATCTGGTATATTTCAGATTGCTTCCTGGATTGCATCGAAGGGCAGTAAATTATTTATTATTTTAAAATACCCCTCAAATACTGTTCATACTTAACAATAGTGTAAGCCACCCTACATTTGTGTACAAAATGTGCCATCCGGTATTCAAAGAACTTTGTATTGATGCACGCAATAATCCTAGGGATGTAAAAAGAAGTACCGAAACGTGAAAATATCAAGATAGGTAATTAAAAATAGAAGAAACTTTTGAAGGTAGTTCCTTATTTGTATTTTTACTTCTTGGTTTGCTTTTCAAATACGAAGAGAATCAACGCAGGTGTCACATGTATTATAAGTAGACATAAAGTGACTCAGTGGTAATATTATGAGCCCTTCAAGAAATACGTTAAATATGTGAAAGAAATAACGAAAGTTATCTCTTTCTTCACCAGCCTTTATACCCTTAAAGGAAATAAATCCTGTAACAGTGGTTTCAATAGCATTAACGTGTTCTGCACTTGTGAAGATTTACATTTATGATATAATGACTTATTTTATATTCATTAAATATTGGAACTGACTAACACAACTATTTATTATTGATGTAATAAATATGTTTGTAAAATAAAGTGAATTGTGTAGAACATCTAATGTATGCCTTAAGTATTCTTAGCTTTTGCTCAGTATTCTCCATTATACTCCCTTACAATTTTTCTTAAAGCCTCCTTTTTCTTTGGATCGAAACGGCAGGTTTTTCCTAATTTTCAAACTCCTAACCTATTTATTCGGAAAACCTATGTTTCTTACTGCAAGCTGTCCAAAATAAGTATAGGATATAATGGGAAGGCAATATCTGACTGAAATTTATTCAGTAGTTTAAATTAGTTATACGTTTTTGAGGAGTTAGTAAACATTTGAATGTGTTCAACAATTTATAGCAAATCAAAATGTTTGTTAGCTGATACAAACGATTCGTGGCCTATTATTCCCACCAATCTAGTCTCCTGCTCTCAATTCTATACATTTCATATTTCCAAACAACGGAACGTAGCATGTTCTACACAGTGAACCTGTTTTTCTATGTTCTTTCTGGAACAGTTTTCCCGGAGCAAAGTTCGTTAATACGGATTCGTTATCACCTTATCCTTTTTTAATTTAACCTAAAGCGGTGTACAGTTTAGGGTGGTGCTTTTCCACAAGCGTTTTAAATCTGTTTTGCCAGATATCGTGATATTTTTCGTTATATGGGCATTTTGCAGCGTGGCCTCGTATTCTTCCATAATGGGACAGGATAACGTGGCGAAACAGTTCGTCTGGGACCTCTTGCTATTATACAGTTTATATATGTACGATCAAAGTAATCGTAAATTCAAACTATTATTATGCATCTTGGAGATCTTCGTAATGAATCTTAAGGTACACAGACTGTATAAACCAAAAACACATCATCCCATGGACGTAGAAGAAAAGACCTGTGAGCCGTTTATAATTGCTTTCTCAGAGTTTGACATTGTATTTGTGAGCGTTGACGATATTCTGTAACGAAGCGCACTTCTCTAAAGGATGTTGAGTACAGAATTTCCACTTTCGAAGACACTGAACAAATAGTGGCGCTTACCTATGTGTCATTGTCTCTGTGTCATCCAGGCCTTCTTATAATCCCAACAGTAAATCTGCGAAAATAGATTTGGGCAGACTTAGATGTCCTATCGAGGAACTTAACGGCAATGCGCTTGAGAACCTCGAGATTTCCATTAGTATAAACATAATCACACTATTCTTGACATCAGCTTCTTCGTGAGTGTCAAACAAAAGAAGCAGGTCACCCTGAGCGTCCGTTGACCCTCAAGTCTTCCTGTAAGTCTGTTCAAGATGTGGTGTTCTAACACTTCTAAGAGATATTTTAGTATTTAAGCACCCGAGAGCAAACATTACCTGGCTTACTTATAAGTATGTGTGACGGTAGCGATTCTGGGCGATTTTCTGCTGCTTGTTTCAGCTTACTCTTCACATTTTTTGCCTCCGCATCTTCATGTTAATATATATTTATATAAAATGCGTATGTGGAGGCTCGAGAACACCTTGTATTACTGTGATTACACCTCTTTTAGATATGGTTATTGGGCTCTGCATTCCTTTTCCTTCACCTTCCAGCATTTTCAGTATATTGTTTCTTATACGATCACCTTTTATAATACACCAAACCACTAAGGAGTAATCTGTTCCTCCTCTGAAGTAATTATCTGCGCTGTTCCTTCAATTCCTATTCTTTGCATTGATACTAGCCTAGAATTTAAATTCTAGTATTTTAGTAGCTTTCAGGAAAATAACTGTATAATGTATTTTTGTACTTTTACTTTATATTCGTTTTAGAAAGCCACTCGCTTTTAGAGGTAATTTTATTATTTGTACGTTTAGTCATAATGTTGGGAATGTAAAGAAAGAAAAACAAAACCGCTTGAAATTATGTTACCACGTATAGCAGGATTAAATAACTTTAGGATATGAAGTGGGTTCGTTTAGCTACCTGCTTGCTTCTGTTTCACAATACAGCAGTTCACACATCCAATATAAAACTAATAATAACATACAGCTCATTCTCAGCAAGAAATGTTGCACTCCCACAATCATCATCGAAAAGGAGCTGAAGGGGAAAAGGATTTTAGCCAAAATTATTTTAGGAAACATTACAAGAAAAGTGAGTATTAAAAATCACGATTTAGAAAATATGATCGGGGACGTTCCATTATAAATCATAGCACGAAGCAAGACACTATTCTCTACAGATTACATGGACGAGAGCCACACCATTTAGTAAACAGTATAGTTATCCCTATACAGATTGGCTCTTGGAGTTTTCCAATGGTAAAGCAAATGGCTTACCCTGTTATACTGTCTTCCATTCTCCTCCCATCCTTCAACTATTGGTGCACCGCGTAGTTCATGATACAGCAGCACATTTAATATCCTAAGAAAATTGAGCCGTCATGCAAGAAAGGAACACTCGCACATGAAATGTTTAAGCATTTTAAGCACCTAACTCCATATAAACCGAGCGAGATGACTCCGCGGTAACGTGTGAAGCTCGCATTCGAGAGGTCCCGAGTTCGATTCTCGTCTACTGTCCACTCTGACGTTGGGTTTTTTTTATGACTTTCCCTAGTCGCTAGGCGAATGCTGAGATGGTTTCTCATCTACTAGGATTTCCTTTCCCTCATTTCCCTCTTATTCCGTTTCCTTCTAATTATTCAGGCGTGCTTCTAGATTTCGTGGCATAGGGTGGTGCCGGGCAGATTGCCATGACGCTTGCTACAAGAAAAGAGTATTTCCCACACTAGGGGACTGCTTAGTTGAACGGATCGTTCATCTCCCTCTGGGCAGTTTCAGCAGTGGGACAGATCTTCGAGGTAGGAACTGTTAGGTACTTCCGTGCGTCTCTGTGACTTATCTGCCTGCGGCCTGTAGCCTCCTGAGGTTCCTTCACATTATCCCTTCGTCGTGTGGGGTGATAGCCGATGCAAATCTCACGTAGATCGCAGTGCACGAGGTGTTCCCCTCCATTGTGCCTCAACTCCATATAAATTAATTATTGCTGCCATCAATCATCATCTAAGTGTTACATGCCGAACCTCCTCCAATTGTCATTACTCGCTCCGCTACAGTGGCGGCCGAAGAACGAGCGAGGTGCCAGCAATACCTACTGGGAATAGGATCCAATTACTTTTAGAATCGTCCGCTTCGTAGTGTCACCGTAATGTAAGCTCTAATTTCCCGAATACCTGTTTTTGTTCACTTGCTCATGTTACTTTAATGAAGGTTTGCCGATACTGCAAGGGTCGAATGTTTAAATCCTGTTGATTTACCGCAACTCTGTGCTTTGTGAATCTCTGCAGGTAACATTGGAAATTACACTTCTCCTTGATTAATGAGGGAGCAGTGTACTTGTCAGAATATTAATATACGATGGCCTACAAAATTTTGAAATGCCAAATATTGATGAAGCCTTCATTGTATTACACCATTTCTTTTTATACCAAAGCAATTAACAATTCGACTTTCACATGCTGCCACAAGCAAGTGTTACTAATCGGTACGGCTGTGTGCTATTCTCCTAACCTTCAACACCCACACAAATGCAGAGCTGAAAGCTCTGAATTCTTCTGCCCATGTCTTATATATACCACTTGCTGCTGCACGAATGCATGAAATCGCAATGTTACTTTGCAGCGTCCCAGAAGCCGCATGCTTCATGAAGTTTCATGCATGTTGTTGCACTGACTTCGGGAAATATTGTTATAATCTGAATGTTTATGACGTTTATGAAACAACACAGTATCTGTTTTAAAATATACATTTCTGTATTGTTTTATTTAAATAGTGTCATGCCATGAGGCCACTATCCTTGCAGCGGGCCTTGCTGCTACCACAATGTGCAACAACTAACAGTATACTCCTAAATTTGGTAGAATCTGTACTAGAAATTTAAACAGATCTACTTGCGTGCAAGCTCCTCCCCATTTAAAGCGCAGCGGGCTTAATCCGATAAGTTATCTTACCTTGCGGCATTTCCATTAGGCCAATACCTTGTACTGTAAAAAGGCCCCCTTCCGCATACACGAGTGGAATTGCATATGTGTGTCAGTTATGCAAGTCTTGCCATAAAGCAGGCTACCGATAACCTCGATAAGGATGCCATAGTTTGGCTCTATAAATTCCAACCCTCTAAGCTGCTACTGGAGAACATTAGGACTAGTGGCGGCTCCTGATTTGCAAGTTTGGGAGGGCGACAGGTGAAGTTTTCATATTAAGCACGCTTTACACGGCAGATATTCTAAGGTTTACCGGAAAACATACGTAAACTAGACCAATCATATAAACCAAAATATTCTGTATATATTTTTCGGCACACACAAAATCATATGCATTAGTGCAATTCAAAAATAAAACGTGAAATAAAACGCATCTATCAAAGCGAGCGTAAAATAAACTATGTTAATAATTATCTTATTATTCCTTCCAATAGCAGGAAACCTTTTGCCGTTTATATTGTACGGTGCACCCGTGCGTTAGAGAATATCAGTTAAAATTTCAGTGGGGAAGCAGGTTTTTATAACAAATGGATATTCTGTGCTTTGTTTTCACAAAACAAATGATTTATAAATCTTAATCACACATGCTTGTGCATCGATAAACCTGTGTTTCCTGAACATATTTCTTCCAAGGTTTAGTTCCTGTCTTCTACAATAGTATTTATCCAGACGTCAGAGTCAGAACATAATTTCTTAAGCGGAAACGCGTAGAGTTTACTTTTGCTCGTTTTACAACCTTATCTTGTGTTTAAACGTGTATATGATGATACCAAGCAATCAACAACATGTTTTGGAAAAATTTCAAGATTAGAAAATGAACTGTAGGGAATTATTATGTATCTGCATGCCTCTCAAAAGATAAAATAATACTTGACTATAACAAAACTAACCTAATAAATATTGTTGTAGATGAAGTCCATTATCCTCTCGTTTAGTTCAGCAAAATGGTTGAAATCACGGCCTTTTCAATATAACGTATGGCCAAAGCATTAGTAAACGTTTTTATCCTCTTGAGAATTGGAAAACATCTTTCACTCTCTGATGTGGTTATAGGAATCGCGCAAAGGATGCGTTGCTATTTACTGTTCATTGCGATTCCTTAACTAATTAATTAACTTTAAATGCACATTTAACAAATTTTTAAGTCTCCACCAAGAGTATACCACTTGCACTGAATTTAGTGGTTAAGTTGGGTACTTTACACAACACAAGCTTCCGATCCCTATACGCAATTAACAACTACGTGTGTGAATCACATCACTGTGTGTGAACGCATGCACTGTGGTTATGTTGACTCGTAAACAAAAGTGACAAACGTAGATTGTGGTACAAGAGGGGTTATATATGTTCTACTCTGAATCGTTTTAACTCTAGAACGAGTCAGGAGTCGGTCGAATATAAAACATCACTTGCGCATGATTTCCTGTATAGGTAAGCTGAATTTCATCACGTTCGCGCAGGTATCTACTCTAGAACTACTTTAGACATAGTCTTATTAAGGTGTGTAGAACTTGTTAATTTGATCGATCTTTATAAACAAGCAAGATGCGAATTGAAATCATACTGCATGACCCACCTTTCACGGTAGCAATCGGGAAAGGGATGAATAATGTAATCTGGATTCTAGAATAAGACACAATTACGTTACAGTTCACCTTTGTTCTACTTATGCTTATTTCGCATTAAGTCTTAGTCTAGTCTCTATTCAAGTCACTCTATATGTGCGTTCATGCTCAGTGTCTGATATTTAATGGATTTCCATTGCTGTGTTACTCGCGCCTTCGTTTATACCCCCGTTACACGCAGGCGGATCTAGAGTCATTCTGTTTTATAATAGTTTCATGAACAGTTACATATTATTATTGTTATTAGGAAGTAAAATATAACTGAATAGGAATAATATAAACAAAGCACCGTAGGCACAAAGAAACTCAACTTAAGAATCATTGAGTTAAAAGAAATATATTTACAGCAATAGTTGACTGTTTAGCACATTAATTTAAAACGTAACTGTACAAGAAATAGTAAAAGAACCGCGAAATGAATTTATTATACATTATTCTTACATTTTCATATTAAAATAAACAAGAAACATGTTTCTAAACACTGAACGCATTTTTTTAACGTTGGAATTAATATTACATTGTAGTTTTTCTCATATTTACTCATTTCATATTAACACTTATTAGGCAATTGTTCATTTCAAAATACTGTTTGCTTATTATCTCACCGTGTCTCATTCACTCCGGTAGTCATTTACACTACACTCGCCGCACAAATAAACTGCAATATTTTCGAGGCATATGAATTTACTATAAAATTTTCAACTAAACCTTGTTGGTCTGTTTTCCTTCTTATCGCAGAAGTTGCATCTTCCTCGACTAGTTTCTTGTAGAGATCTAGAAATAATTTCAGCATTTTGATAGCAAAATTTCTCAAAGAAGGATCGTATTGCATATGGAAAACGCTCTAACAACAGGAAAGCACAAAGTAACGACCGCTCACAACTGTGTCTGGCTTCCTAATGAATGGAGGAAGTGATGGTGTATGCTCAAAAATAATCTTGCAACGAAAGTATTTTCAAATAGCCGTTTCTGGGATTGGTTGATTTTTAATTACTCTTGTGAATTATATATCCATTGATTCCACCTATGTTCAAAAGAGAGGAAAAGATTACAGATGGTCATTTTCTGGTAACTCTTGCGACATTGTAGGTGTCTACATTTCAACTCCTCAACTTTATCTGGACCACATTTGGTCTCATTGTAAAAGGTATTCTGCCTTAGATTTCTCCGAATATCTGCCATACCATCATCGTTGTACAATGTGGACGGTGCTACAGCAACCTTGTCCTTCTTAGGCTTACAAGAGACAAATGTCGTGTTCTTCCTTAATGCAAAGCTGCTGGATTCCAGCCGTCCTCATTTTACTATTATAATGAAAGAAGGAATTTCACGTTCATTTTTTCGAATTGTTCCAACCATTGTCAATTTTTCATTTTCCAACAGAGCGATCGGAAGTGGAACTGAGATGAACATGTCGCCAATTGTCACATGTTTATTACATTCCCGCCACCAACTGTCACATATACGCATCTGAAAGTGTAAAAATCTGAATACCAGATTTTTGTCAGTTTTGATGGGATGTATCGTATAAACCCACATTTGCCATAGAATGCATTCAGCATTTCAACAGTTGTGACGCGCTCTGATAATGTGTAATGTTTCTCGCAGTTCCCATTGTACTGAACGATTAGGAATCGCATAGCAGCTAATTTGTCTATTTCTTTCCGTTGAGGTCTGTCTCACGAGCGAGGTGGCACCGCAGTAACGTGTGCGACTCGTATTCGGGAGGTCCCGGGCTCAAACCCCAGTGGCCAACCAACCTGACCGAAGTCTTCGAAAGTGATCACAATTTAGAAACTGAGCAGTTGGAAAATGAAGATGTCCAATTTATCTATATCATCTTCATTTTCCAACTGATTACTGGTAAAGCAGATATGTAGTAGAATTATCGATCTCTTAATTCAAAACAGGAGAATAAGAAGAGGTCAACGTACTATTGTCAAACATTTAGTTGGAGTCAAAGGAGATACAAAGGTACAATCTTCGTTAGCAAGCTCTTCCTCCAACCATTTAAATAGCTTGCCATCATTCACCATTATTCTGAAAGTAATAAAGTAATATAACAATAAGTTTTGCCAGCAAAAGGTATTATAATTCTGATGCAATTAGGAAATACATTATGTGCGTTTTAAAAATAAAAGGACCAAGAAAAATGTCTTATTGCCTATAAATTATAAATACTGACAACTCCAGTGAATCGGAAGAGTAAACGCACCTGGACTGTTACTCCGCTCCTCACCAAAATGCTACGAGGAGTGTTTTTAAATTAAGTACGGTTTTAATATTTTGCCGCTGTAGCGCTACAGTCGCGATTTTGAGCATGCACCATCACTTCCTCCATTCATTAGGAAGCCAGACGCAGTTGTGAGCGATCGTTACTTTGTGCTTTCCTTATGTCTGGCCACACACGGCCAAACAAGCTTAAGATCTCATTGCATCATTTGGTTGGGAACAATTCAAACACCCTCCCTACAGTCCGGATTTGGCATTAAGCGATTTTCATGTTTCATCTCAAGAAATTCCTTGGTGGAAAACATTTCAACAACAATGATGTTGTGAAACAAGTGCAGACTTGGTTTTCATCACAGGCGGCATCATTCTTTGACGAAGGCATACAAAAACTGGCTTTCAGTTACGACAAGCGCCTGAACAACGGCCGTGATATGTGGAGAAGTAGTGTAATATGTAAGGTATGAATGATAATAAAAAAGCCTTTGGAAAATAATGCGCTATTTTTAAACAAATTATCGGTACTTACTTTAAAAGCACACCTCGTACTTCAAGCAGTAATTGACTGACTACCAGTTTTACCAGTGATACATTAATGAATGAGGAGCAAGGTCAGATAAGCGCTAGCGAAGGGTTAGACAAGAAATGTCTCGTACCGCATAAAATGGTATCGGATTCTCCAAGCATTAAGAGATTTTGCACTCTGAGGATCAGGACTGTGCTCCGAAGTTTCCCAACTTCCCCTTCTATTCTTATACCGCATTTCCTTCTTTGTATTTGAATATATGCATTTATTGGCATTGCCTTTGTACACAGAATTGAATATCGGGAAACAAGCAGACGTATTTTGTTCTTTAGCGATGACTTTGACAGATTTTAATGAAAAAAACCCAGTAAATTTCACTTCACATTCGTAACACTCAGTTGAAAGGATAAAACAGACAAAGTTTAATGTGAGTCCAGCTTTCTTTTCGGTGCCAGGCTGGTATAGATGAACCATTAATTTTCTACTAATTATAAGTCTAGTATGTCAGTGGGATTTTGTCGCTTGTTACGGGAATCCTCCCTTTCTGACATTACACCACTCTTGCCACTGAAGTGGTAAAAATCCAAATATAGAAGAAGAAAGTTATTTTTTAGACAGTCGAGGTAAAGGAAGCGTTTTTAAACGGTAGATGACATTAATTAAAAGGAGATGCCACTGAATGGTATTATAATACTTCAGGGTTACCAACTTTGATTTTCTGGCAGATGTAAAGATTATTATCCAAGGGGCTTGTATTGTCGATGTAGTAGCGGATAATTTGAATGCAGTAGGTAATTACGTAATCTGTAGAACCAGCCGAAATTTTACAAGCAGCAAAGAGGATAACATTAGAATTGCTGCCAAAAATGTCAAAGAAACAGTACGAAATAGCATATAGCAGGTTTCTTCAGTGGTGCATGGTAAGAAACGCACAAAATACGTAATTATAGTGAAAATGTGCTGCTAGCATATTTTGAAGATGAAGCCAAAACGTGGATATCTTCAATACTGTGGGCAATGTACTCTAATCAAACTGTGCCTCAATGTCAAGGACAACAAATACGTTAGTAAATACTACAAACTAATAGAATTCTTAAAAGCATGTGTGAAGGTTAGAAGCCGAATTATTCTCATAGCCTTCGTTTTGTCTAATGATTTTTTATAGTGATGGGACGATACCACTATTTCTCGGTACCGATACTATTTTTGAGCACCTATACTCGAAACACAAACTCACTTTATAAAAACTGTGAAGGCGATAGTTTGTTCACTGAATTATGTTTTTATTTATAGTTTTCTGTGTACAAACGCATGTAACCAATTTTGTATTGCGTGCTAATTTCGAAATCGTTCCTGTTTGGCAATCTCCAATTGGCAGCAACTTTTTATTTTCATAATGCCACAGGTTATATATCACCTATTGTTAGTTAAGGTCAATAATAATAATAATAATAATAATAATAATAATAATAATAATAATAATAGTGTATTGGCTTCCCTTTTTATGCAACTATATTTTGTGCTGAAGGCTTTCTTTCAAAGGATTTCCTATCCATAGAAAAACAAATACTAGCAATTCTTCTTTATTCTGCAATCTTAAAAATATCAACTAATATATATTTTACATGAAGCTCAGACAACTAAAAATAATGTGCGTGTTACACCATTTTGCCGCTATTTGCAACTGCCACATAACATGTATTTTTTCATCCGGTAATAAGTAATTAGCATATAACACTCGGAAACATAGTAAGTTTGTGGATTAAGCCTCTCTACTATCCACCCTCATACATTAGCATATGCATGTTTAATACAAAGGCATATTAGATACAATTAAAATTTTGAAGAAAAACATCCAAAAAGTATTATATGAAATGCAGCGATATAAAGGAATCAAACATTTTGTTTAAGAACCACGAGCATACTTGAAAGAACAAATATTTCCATGCTCTATATTGTCTCAAGTCTTAAGTTCTGTTTTGTTCCTGCTGAATTCACGGATGTTTATCACCGGAGCAGGTAAATGTAATGGCTGAGAGTGACTCGCCAAGCCATGCTATTGCAGAAACGTGATTTAATGCATCAGCAAATTCAGCTTCATTCACAACTCAGTTAACGCTGCATGTTACACGAGTACTTCTACTCTTTCCCCCATTGTTTTGCATGTTTTCATTTAGACACAAGAGTCCATGGAATGTTCCATTCATTCACCCACAGGAAACGCAGTCAAGGTCTATCAAGAAATATAAGTCCAGCAACTCATCTGTGGCACGTGCGAGGCAATAACGTGAAGCGTCGACTCATTTCTTCCTTATCTAGCATAAAGTTAAACGCAACAACTTTCAATAATGCAAAAACCTAAAAATTTAAAAGTATCGAAGGCTTATATCAAAGTATTAGACATATTTCGATACCACCGAGCATCGAGAGTATCGAGGTATCGATGTTTACGAGGTCCCGCCCCTCCTTTTTGTAACTCATGTTTTCAGTACTGATGCTAATAAGAAACAAGTGGCCATCACAACCGCGCTGAACGTCACAGATACGAAATAGGTAAAAACAGTGTAATTCATAATCTATAACCTGTCTATAAATATTCACGACTATCTAAAAAAATAGTGTATGACAGGCATGTTCAAAGCAATTTTATTCTACTCGCAGGATTGCTAAACTCGCTACGCTCGTTTCGCAATCATTCCTACTCGCAGAATAACATCTCGCTTTCAACTTTTGTATCATAAATATTTCTTCATTCATTAGTAAAACGAAATGTATCACTTTCGTAACAATGAAATAATTGCTACTTCCTATCTTACATCACAAAAGTACACTAGTAGGAAGCTGAAGTGGATTTTCGGATTAATTATACTATTATCAGGTTTATTTTATGACTCTGAGTCATTTCTAGGGAGAATATAAAGGGTTGTGTTTTGTTTCTCTGACTGTGTCTAACTCCTTGACATGGAACATAGAACTGAAAATGTATCTTTAAGATTTTTTACTTTTTGAGTGATTATTTACAGCAGTGTTTTGTCATTTTAACTATACTATAGTTTAATTAATTTTTACTTTCTCTACCACGTACATAGCAGTTAGCAAAGTATTGCATTCCACCCAAAAATTCGATACCGAGATTTCATCGGAAATATATGTTTTGAGGCTCATTGAATCCAAAAAAGGGGTATTTTTAGAAAACGGTCCGTGTCTATGTCTGTGAACAGCATAAATCAAAAGCGAAAATTCGGATAAGTACCAAACTTGATATTTAAGTTCAGCATTTTCCTATGGTGTGGCACGAATATTTTCAAGAAAATCCTTCTACCCCAACTACCTTTTACATGGAATATTTTTCGAGAATTTGATTTTCTAAAAAATGGCTCTAACGATTTTGATTTACATGACAAATAAAATCCATATCTTGTATTTTCTGGGAATACCCTGTGAAGACCTCTTCATTAGGAAGGAATTTTGTAGAATCATGTATATCTGGTAAAGGTTAATCGATTGACTAAAACGTACTACACAGAAAGCGTAGATATCTTTAAAGCGCCCAATTTATTTCAAATACCTTTTTTGTAGCATAAGCGATTTCCAAAATACTCGTTATTAGTGGTTCGACGTGTTCAATACTTTTTGTCATTCTTTGTAAGTCCCATCGATTTTCACTTATTTCTCGCGATTCCATGGAAACAGTATGGAATTTTAAGGCCAACATATAACATCCAGTTCTTAAACATTTGACTATACTGTTCTCTTTGTATACCTAACAAAATGTGTAATGTAGCTATGTGCAAAGGTTTATTTGTATTAAACTGTAGTAGATAGAAAAATATGCTGTAGTAAGAATAGTTTGTATACCCACTAATAAACGATAGGGGGCAAAGAAAGTCATGTGAACGTATCACATCAGATTTTTCAACTATGTGTTTACCTAGACTTCTATTATGTAGCGTCAGTCTGTGTCACGTTTTGTCTCTCTTTTAGTTTAATTAAAATCCGAAATTTACAGCCAATATAAACGTGTTTGTACCTTAATTTTATATTTTGGAGGATGATCTGCAATTAGCTGTCACGAATCCACAGTTATTTGAAGCATATACTTCAAAGATTGTTAAAGTTATGTTTCTGTCTTCGTTAAAAGAAAACTTAGAGATATAAAACTCTTCTTGGCAGGCAAATGTCCAGGAAGGGAGTTTAAGGGATTATGAATAATTTTAACAGGCAGTGAAGTAGTTTCTATAATTAAAGAAAACTTAGTTTCAGAGTAATGTGATCGGTTACAAAAGGAGGTATTTAAAAAGCATATGTTATTACTTCAAATTAACTACAACAGAAGACATACATGCTCCGTCCATCTCAAGGATAATATAACCACAAAGCTCTTTAAGAAATAGCATTACACATGCCTGGAAAAGGAGACGCTACAAACACTGATTAATAACCGTGTGAAATCTGTCCATTGATTAACGAAGATCCATGCCATTCTGGCTGTAGCAAAACTATGTGTACATACATTGAATGGAATGTTAAAAGAAAGACAGCAACATTTCTTGCCTTACACCTCCTTAATCATGAGAAAAAATATACCAATCACCAAATAAATTATTAACGTTGATAGGAACAATTGCAATCATAAGGTTAATCCCCGTTTGTGTATATACTTGAATGCCTTGTAGTAGTATAAGATGATTTGATACGATTTCCGATAATGCTGAAAGTCATGATAGATAAACTAATGAGAGAACTCGTTAAATAGAACCGATAGTACTTCACAGCATTTGGTCCGTCTTCAAGGGTTTATATAAAAATAAATAACTTGAAATTCTGCAATTCATGACGTTGCACCGCTGAAAATACGTGCTGAACGCGCGATATAGCCCTTACGTATGTCAACTGGTGAATGCAAAACATGTGTGCGGTAATGCAGGACATTTCCAGTTCTTATATTTGTGACTCTTTGCTGCGAAAGTACGAAAGAGAACATTTTGGCAAATCCTTCTTGGAAGTTGCGGCAGTCACCTCCTTGCCTGTGTTGTGGTTGTTTGTTAATGCCCGTTGCTCGCGGCTTACCTTGCTGCATCCTCCACGTTGGTTCGAGATGTTCGTAGTATGCTGGTTCTCTGCATTTTTTTTATCCTCGGCTAGCTGCAGTAATTTCTAAACTATGTGGGAACATGGACTTATCCTTGGTAAAGGAAGCGTAGATCTCGGGTGGTGGTAAAAGGAGAAATAGACGTGCTTTGGTTACGAAAAGACGACACTGCAGTTTCTTTTATTTAGCTACTCGTAGTACACAACACTGATATTGCCGCCGTTAAAACACTGTCCGCCGCTGTTGAAACACGGCGCGGATATGACGCGAAGTTTACATATGCTTATTATATCTCTTTACGCGTAGCGATTCTTATGTGTGTTTCGAAAACTGTCTTCATTCACTTTTGGCGCGATATCTCTCAAACATCCTGCAGCATCTCTCCCTGCCTGTAGTTTAGCAAAATGTTCCTCGACCAAATGACAAATGACCAAATGCCCCAAAATGCCCCGATTTGTTCCTAACAGATCCATTTATAGCCGCAGGCTTCTGGGGCTGCTTCCTTTCCTATTGGTCCATTTTTAGCGCCACTCGACGCGTCTCACTATTTCATATAAACTTACAGGGATCTCATTGGTCCAAATTTAACATAAATCGCGGCTTTTCCTTAAATTCACCGTTAAGCTTGTTGTCTCTCTCACTTGGTCACGGCGAATTATCGTATAAAGGAACAAAAACTCTACACCCTCGCTGTATGAACAATGCCCCTGCGACCAGAGAGACATCGTAAAACCAGACTTTCTGCCTTCGAAGACACTATTCCTGTAGCTACGACATTTCGTCGTGGACAGTATTTTAACATAGTGCTTAAATTATTTACATTAAACAATTTATAACTCCTCTAATATTAGTAACCTAAATACAGACATATCGTTAAATCACCCTTCTTAAACTATACAAGCAGTAAAAGAAAAATATATATACATAGCATGATTTAACATCAATGAAAATTAATTAATGAAATTATCTATAATTACATTTCTCGGGCTCGGCCTAGGGTTGCCGTTTCAAATTGCCCTGTTCTGAAAAAGAATAAATTTTTCAGCACTTGATACAATTTTTTTCAGAATACTTCCTCTGAGTATACATTTTTTTATTTTGTTTATAGAGAACCCTTCGCTATACCTGTTCCTTCACAATGGTTCTGACAAACCAGCGGTGTTTACACTTGGGTCATTCCCTCTTATGCTTTGTTGTGGGGGTTGTTCTTTCTCTCGAGAGTGAAAATCCTTTTAGAACAGGTTTTTCCGAGAGGCATTCTGTCGCACAATACACTTTCACTCACACGAATAACTTGTAGTGCAGACAAATACGCTAATACCCAAATTAAGTTCTAACAATTAAATCTATTTACATACATACTGGTAAATAATAATTATTATGTATTTAGTTATTTACTTATTTCCTTATTTATCGGGTGTATTACCTTTACTACTTGTTCCTAAGGTTGCTACCTCAGTTCTAGTAGAACTAACCTGATTATTGTCATTACATTCTTCACACTTCTCATTCTCTAAACATCTGTACGGTTTGAGCAACTGTTTATGATATATCCCTACGATCTTTGAATTCTTTATTTCTTGTAACTCAAATGTATCCAAGCCAAAAATGTTAATCACCCGGTATGGACCTTTAAATAAATTTTCCATTCTATGATACCTTTTGTTCAGAATGCTAGACTTGTTCTTGTCCCGTACCAATACTAAGTCTCCCAGTTCGATCAACCAGTGCTTTTGCTTCTTTTGTTTAAATTTTTCCTTCCTTTTCTGCGCCTTCTTCGACATTCTTTCAAAAGATTTCTTAAACATCTCTTCTTACGTTAGTGTTTTCGGATCTTTAGTTTCTAGTGTCTGTGGTAATTCCGCTTCACGTGTTTCCATTAACTTCCCCTTCATCAGCTCAACTAATTTCCCCTCTAAATTCTTATTTTGCTCACTTAAGTTTCTTTCTAAGTCCTTGTTCTGCTTATCTAATTTCCCCTCTAAATTCTTATTTTGTTCGCTTATTTTTTCTAAGATTTTACTCTGCTCACTTAAGTTTCTTTTTAAGTCCTTACTCTGCCCATCTAATTTCTCCTCCATATTCTTATTTTGTTCATTTAATTTCCCTTCTAACCTCTGGCTTTGTTCGTCTATCTTCGTGCTCAAATGTTGAAGGAATATCATCAGCTGGTTCTGACCTGGGTCAATGGCCTGCTCAATTGGTGATTGCCCTTCCAGCCTAACTTCTACCTCTGCTTCCCCCATATTTCCTCCATCTGGTGCCATACTGACAATGGCCTCCCTATTCAGTTCTTTCAAATCTTCCCTTGACCTCCTCATGGTTCCGTTAGCAAGTTCTACCTCCCTAGTAATGACTTTACCCCCTCTCAATAACATGTGTTTACAAATAATGAGTAACTACTCTGCATGCCTTTTTGTTTGTTTTTGTATAAATGTTCTAACCTGTACTTTCTCCTATGTTAATTGATGCGTCCCGGGTTCGAATCCTGGTGAATGTTCTCAGCTGTTTTGTTATCCCACGTAAGTAGACTAGAAGTTCGCGTTGTAATTTTGTTCTGCTGTGCCCCTTTCCTCTGAAGATTCTTCCTCTATGCGTGGTTTCCTCCCTTCGAGCTGGTCTTCCCTTCGTGTTGGTCTTCCCTTCGAGCCCCACAGTTTTGGCGCCAGTTTGCGGCAGTCACCTCCTTGCCTGTGTTGTGGTTGTTTGTTAATGCCCGTTGCTCGCGGCTTATCTTGCTGCATCCTCCACGTTGTGGGAACATGGACTTATCCTTGGTAAAGGAAGCGTAGATCTCGGGTGGTGGTAAAAGGAGAAATAGACGTGCTTTGGTTACGAAAAGACGACACTGCAGTTTCTTTTATTTAGCTACTCGTAGTACACAACACTGATATTGCCGCCGTTAAAACACTGTCCACCGCTGTTGAAACACGGCGCGGATATGACGCGAAGTTTACATATGCTTATTATATCTCTTTACGCGTAGCGATTCTTATGTGTGTTTCGAAAACTGTCTTCCTTTACTTTTGGCGCGATATCTCTCAAACATCCTGCAGCATCTCTCCCTGCCTGTAGTTTAGCAAAATGTTCCTCGACCAAATGACAAATGACCAAATGCCCCAAATGCCCCGAATTGTTCCTAACAGATCCATTTATAGTCGCAGGCTTCTGGGGCTGCTTCCTTTCCTATTGGTCCATTTTTAGCGCCACTCGACGCGTCTCACTATTTCATATAAACTTACAGGGATCTCATTGGTCCAAATTTAACATAAATCGCGGCTTTTCCTAAATTCACCGTTAAGCTTGTTGTCTCTCTCACTTGGTCACGGCGAATTATCGTATAAAGGAACAAAAACTCTACACCCTCGCTGTATGAACAATGCCCCTGCGACCAGAGAGACATCGTAAAACCAGACTTTCTGCCTTCGAAGACACTATTCCTGTAGCTAAGACATTTCGTCGTGTACAGTATTTTAACATAGCGCTTAAATTATTTACATTAAACAATTTATAACTCCTCTAATATTAGTAACCTAAATACAGACATATCGTTAAATCACCCTTCTTAAACTATACAAGCAGTAAAAGAAAAATATATATACATAGCATGATTTAACATCAATGAAAATTAATTAATGAAATTATCTATAATCACATTTCTCGGGCTCGGCCTAGAGTTGCCGTTTCAAAGTGCACTTGCCTTTCAAAATTCGCACTCTTCGTGTCACAAATGTTTATTGTGAAAAGTGGAAAATAAAATATTTTGTAAATCATGCGAACAAACTTATACTTTGTCAATATTACTAAAACATCTCATTGAAAAACTGCAAATATTTTACCTGCTATTTTCATTACTTATTTCCAGATCATATTCCATCGGTTACAAAATCCATTCTCGTGCTTCGAGGGCATTTGGAGGACTTGGCGATCCTCTTTTCGAAATGCATTAATTACGTTACTTTGAACAATGGCAATCCAATCATCTGGGAAGCTATTCCCTAACCTTATATCCTAGTTTTCAATAAATTAAAATCGTTATGTTGTCTCGATTTGTGAACAAGTTCCATGATACGTCCGTTTACTGGGTGTTTCATCATCACCTCGTTACAGCACATTGCGAGTGCTTTTATCAACTACTCTGACCCACCTTCACCGTACTGAATGACAAAGGTTAATACCGTTCCGTAGTATACGGGTGGGGGCTGTCAATCTGTGACGCTCACAGATGATGTACACCACGAACACAAAAATTATAGTTGTACGGAAACTTCTATTGCACATGGAGCCAAACGCATTGATTTTACAGCAAAATTACACAATAAAAATATGTTCAGTTTCTTTTGAATTAGTTTTAGCCTGAAGCTTGCTTTAATTTTGAAATACATCACAGAATAATGTGACGAAATTCCAATGCAAACTAACCTTTATCGCGAATTAGGAAATTGTTGCCTAGAGAAGACTAAAATAGTACTACGGCGTTTCTTTTAGCCTAGTATGTAGAATCACCCCTCATGCTCTGAACATCAGTACCCTTAGCATCCGTATTTTAATAAGACTGGATGGCTGAATATGACCTCAGTATAAACAGAAGCTTTCGGTGGATTACTCTGGGCATTTATAGTGAAGGTTATTTCAGCATTCTTCTTCTTCTACTTCACGGTTTTAGGCCGTTTACCCTGTTCCGGCTCCAAAATCTTGTTGTGTCCATCTCTTTTTGGTCGTCCTGGGTTTCTGTATCCTTGGGGTCTGTAGTTATATGTTGCTCGGGGTATCCTATTTAATGACATTCTTTCTAAATGTTGTTTCCAGTTAGTTCTATATTAGTTATTTCAACACATTAATACACTAAAATTGTTTTAGTTAATTTGCTGAAACTTCAGTCTCAGTTTATTGCATGTGCGAACGAAGCTTGGACAGGGGTTTAAAATGGTGCGTAAAGTAATAATTTATACAGCAGATGTTGTTGCACTAAATATGCAGTATGACGACTGTGAATAGACTAACTCAATGTCCATCTACGCCGGCAAAAAATAATGATCATGAAACGTGGGAGATATTCGTATTTACACTTCATGTTCACCTTAATAGATACTAGAATATGTTTTGGTGTGCACGATTTTAATTTATTAATGTTGAAAACTGTAATTTTTTATCAAAGCTTACTTTCCTTTAAAAATGTAACATTTCCGGCTATATTTTCTGTTCCAAACACTTAATATCGGCTTTGCTTTTAAGCTTATTAGTAAAACTATATTGACAGATCCAGCTTCATTTGCATATTAAAGGAGCTGCCGAATTATTTCAATTGGGCGATTAACTTATTGCATGTGTATTGACATGTGTTTCGACACCTCGGTCCCTTTGAGGGGATTGCGGCCAAAAGAGCCGGCGTCTCTAAGTGCTTGTCGCCTGTCAAACTTAATTGACAAAGGTTGACAGGTATTGTATGATATGTTAATCAGATGATGATCGTACATGTGTATAATTATGTCCCCTCGTTGGCTTCAATGGACTTAAATCGCTAACAAAGGCTATATCGCCCTATAGCGGCTTGGATTCCAGGTATCACGTGTCCTAAATGGCTGGTCGCGTATCATTGATAGGTTAATATTATTATTGCGTATCAATGACTTCAAAGGCTGAAACTTGCCGCTAAAGTCTAAGAGGGCTGGGATTTCCGGTAGCAATGTCCTAAATCGATGGTCGCGTGTCATTGATTAATATAACTAAGTGTATATTAATTGACTTGCGCACCTGGTTGTTACCGTATATGTGTGTTAGCATGTGTATAATTATCACACCTCATTGGTCTTAAAGGGTTGAAGCCGCCTGCAAGGAAGTGGGTACCCCCGTTATGTGTATTTAATTGATTAATATAATTAAGTGTATATTAATTGACTCGCGATCTTCTATTGAGATTGTGTTAGATATATTCGGGAGCTGGCTGCAGTCTGTCGGTAATGATAAAACGTATTAGAACCTCTCCGACAACCATCTGATTCGTGCGTAGAAGTCTTTTATAATTATCTCGAATGAGACGTAATTAATTTATATGACCATCCATTGATTAACATAACTGAATGATTATTAATTAAATTCAAAGGGAAAATATACCGTTGCCGCGTCTCGTTGATAACCACAGATAACATTTCGATCTGATTCGCGTGTAGAAGTGTCTTATAATTATCCCGAATGATTGCCATTACAATTTAAAAAATACATGAATAATTTTAGGCTTTGAACATTTCCTAGCTCTATAGTATAAAAATGGAAACAGAAAATCATGTGAATGTAACACATGAGGATTTTTTTTTCATATAACCGCTCGTCTAATTCTGTTTTGCAGAATTTCTGTTTTGAAATTTTCTGGGTTATAAAAACATTAGAACATATCTTAGATTAATTAAAAATGCATGACTTAAAATAGAATTAGCATAAATGATTACTTCAAAATGCGTAAGATGCTAACGCATTTAAAGTTGGTATTTTGGTTAGCATGAAGACATTCCACCTCCGTGATCGAGGTTCTACTCTCGTCTGAAGGCTGTATGGCTTCGCAAGCCTCTGGCGTAGCTATTGCAACCTACCCCCTACCACCAGAGGGAATGACAAGTCCGCTCTCGCATAGAGCAGGGACGATGGTTCTGTGCCGGTGAAGCCCGGATGCGCACTGGTTATCTGGACAGTCAGCAAGCCCCAATTCTCGGGCATGCGCAGTGAGTGTAATCGGTTCAGCCTAGCGGCAGCAGTAGTCCGAGTAACATCTTTCGTGCCAGCCGTCTGTTTATGACTTTATGCTATGTACCTTGAACTTTATTTTCATAAATTAGTAACTATATGTATCTGTAGGAGCGTCATTTCAGTTTCTGCATGGGGGGGGCAAGATTCCTTGAGCAGTTTCCCGAATTTTCATGTGGATTTTAACGATATATTTGAACTAAAAGAAAATAATCTTTTATTTCTTAAATGTGAAATATTTGTATTAAAAGTACAGATATCGTAATTTTTCTTTTGGTCGAGCAATAATGCAACCTAATTCTTTCTTGTAACTTAGGGGGAGGGGGCAATTTTACCCCTGCCCCCTAAATGACGCCCCTATGTTTCTGTAATCAAACTTCGATTGCATAATTGTGTATTTTGGTTTGTTTATTGGAGGTTCTTGCCTTCTACGAATTTTTATGTAAAACTAAAGCAAGTTAATAGTCTACAAAACGATGGAAAATTAAATTGAATTTCATTTTTGGACGCTCTTTAGCTACTGTGGTCCTTAGCGTCCCATTCTATATTGATCGTGAAAGATCGGAAATTTTGCTCTGAGGTCTTTTATTAGGCGTGAGGTTTTTTTAAGTGCCATAAATCTGCGACACGGGACCACCGGCTTTACTTCCCTTCCAAAGGAAGCCATGCTAAGGATTTTTACGCCCGAAAAAAATGCATCACCCTCCGCCAGGTTTGAACCCGCGACCTCGGGAACTAGAGGCTAGCATGGTAGCAACTCACCACAAAGGACGGAAAAAAGATGGGGGAAAATCAAAAAAACGGCTAATGGAAAAACCAATTCCTAACTTGCCTCCCAGATCTGTTTTGGTGATTGACAGTGCACCGTACCATAGTGTGCAGTTGGAAAAGGCCCCAACCTCTCATACCAAAATAAGATGCAGGACTTGCCTCATTGCATGAAAAGATACTAAGTTTGGACCTTTACAACCTAACTAAGGGTCAAAGCCTGTTCCGAAAATTTACGTTGATAGTTTGTAGGCTATGCACACAACGTTCTCCGATTACCGCCCTATTCATCGGGTCTTGATCGAGTAGAACTCATCTGGGCTGATATAAAGCAATGGGTAGCTTGCTAGAACACCCTTTTAAATTAGATGTTATTTATTAAGCTTAGCGTTTGACGACATTGGCGTGGAAAAGTGGGAAAAGGCCTGTCAACACGTCATTATGTAGGAAGACAAATATATTGAAGAAGAACAACAACGCCTGTTTGAAAATGCCATAGAAGGTTTTGTAATCCAAGTTAGGGAATATAGTGACAGCAAAGGAGAAGACTGAAGACAATGAAAGGGAAATATCTGAAGAAGATGAAAGGGAAAGGCTTGTAGAAGAAAACGACGGTGGTGATATTTCTGGTGTAGAGCGTTTATCACACTAATAAAGCCCCACGCTAGTTTAAGATAATGCATTTGCGTGACAAGGTTTGTATATAATGAGTAAATATAAAATAATGATAGAGCAATCTGAACACAGTGACAATAAACCAGTCATGCAGTGGTGTGGTGTTGTGTGTTTATGGCGTATCAGCGAAGTCCCACGTCTTCCAGCAGACAGAAAGCTGCCTGCAGGAGAGTAACTGTCGTTAGGTATAGACTCTCTTCAATGCGCTAGAAACGTAGGTCACCGGCACAGAACTATTGTCCGTACTGTACGTGGTGAGTCCGTTAACTCCGTTTTCTCCTATCCTCTTTCTTTCACGTAACTATGTGCAGGTCCCTGCTTGGCCGGTCCCCGTATGAGGAAAACAAAGCTGGAAGCCTCTCGGGATATGCTTTTAACATTTTCACCATAAAACCAAATACATGTTCTTCGACTTTCCAAAAACTAAAAATGTTCTCTCTCTCCCTCCATTTCACTCCATTGTGTCTTAAAATCCCACGCGTATGCGACTTTAAAAATAATAAAGCATTTTTGTACTTGACTGAATAATTCTCTGACAAGCTAATTCACTGAAAATCATGTTTACAGTCTACACCACATGAAATGTTCTGAGAAATAATGCCAGCGTATATCTTTTGAAAAAACGTGTTTATAACTGCTGGGACATTCGCTCGTGCCATTTCCGAGGAAATATATACTTAACAATAAACCGTGTATTTTACGCTTTAATGAATACTAGTTAAAATATGTTTACAACTGATGGAATTTTCCCTCAGAGTATTTCCGAGAAAATATATACTGAACAATAGACCAGCCTCCAGACAAAGACAAGATTAGCACTTGTTCATCCTTCTGTGGGCACAATATACAATCATACACAAGGTTTGTTTACAACTGCTGGAACATTCTCCTGTAGCATTTCCGAGAAAATATATGGTTAACAATAAACAGCCCTTGAGAAGCGATATTTCATATATTGAAAAACCGTGTATTTTACGCTTTAATGAATATGAGTTGAAAATATGTTTACAACTGATGGAATTTTCCCTCGCAGTATTCTCAGAAAAATATAAACTAAACAATAGACCAGCCTCGAGACAAGGACAAAATAAGCATTCCCTCGAAAATGCATGACAAGATTTTATTTCTAAGGATTGTTTATTCTAACATTTTTAAAATACACGACAACCTTTAAAGTATTTTTTACAACAAATGGGAAGCCCATGTCATTTCACGCGTGACTTGACTAAAAAGACGTTTAAAAGGAGATGTTTGTTTTTTCTAGAACAATCTAGTTCAAACGTGTATATATAATTTTAGACACTACTCGGTTCCGAAATTCTTTGAAAATATTGTCGACAACAAACCAGCCATCTCGAGTAGGACATAACGGGTTTCTTGTTCTTTTAATCTATTATTTTTACAAGAAATGCAAAGCCCATGTCATTTCACGCATGACTTGGTTGAAGATCATTTAAAATGGGATGTTTGTTTTTCTAGAATTATCGAGTTCAAACCTCTATATGCATGGTTGGCAGGCTCATTTTTCAGAATCCCAGAGGTTATCCCCTATAAATATTTATAAGCCAACGAGAAAGCAACATTTTATTGTCCAATCTTCATAAATCAGTAAAAACAGACTATCCAATCATGGCGAGCCATTTCCATATCAATACGGATGCGCGGGTTTTAATCCGGATTCTAACCATTCAGGCATAGGATTTTTATACACACAGGACGATATAAAGATGTTGTATTATTCAGAAACTTCACTGTCTCTCACAAGAAACCGACTTGAGTGTTTGGAATTATTGTGCTCTGTGACTACATTGTTCTCCTTCGGTGTAAGCCAATACTTCATTTCAACGAAAATGTCTGGTGAGTTTTAAAGATATCAGCTTCTATTTTAAAATATATTTCGTATTGCATGCATTGGAATGTTTAATAAATATTTCAAAATATACAAGCTTTTCGCTAGTATTAGCTCATCTTAATGTGTAAATTATGCGTATTTAATATTTGTATTCTCCACATTAGAATTTCTAATTGAATAACTATAAGATAACTGAAATGCTTTTATATACTACACGTTTCACATTTAAACAAAATATTTGCTTTAAGTAACATGTTTTCATATGCAAGAATTATGCGTTGGATTATGTCCATTAACAGCCTGCGTGCGAAAAAATATGTATTTTCTTTAAGACACAACTGTGGCATCTTAAATGGATATACACATATCAACGTTTAATAATATACACAGCACGTTTATTATTCTTTACTTTCTTTATTAGTTTATATTCGAATGGCAATTACTTCAAGTTAAATGATCGATCATAACAGGACCATCTTATGAATATGCTGTTATTTCTATACGAATGGAAGAAAATATATGTATCATAACATAAAAGTTCTTTAATAAGCGCATTCTCATCTTTAAATAAGAAAGTGTCGATTATGATATACATTGCTTTAAGCTATTCCCCTAATAAGGTGAAAATTATATATAATTAAGAATCTTATGCTCTAAAAATATTTGCTTTGAATAACCTGCTTTTTATTCAATACTTTAATATGCACAGATTGTTTCTTATTTGTTTGCTGTTCTATACTTGATTTATACTCCAATGACAATCATTTCAAGTTAAATGATCGATCATAGCACTGGCTATATCACCCGTGAATATGCTATTGTTTCTATAGGAATGCAAGAAAATATGTTTAATTATCAGAACGTAAAAATTCTTTAATAAGCCCATTCTCATCTTTAAGTAAGAAACTGTCAATTTTGATATACATTGCTTTAAGCTATTCCCCTAATAACGCGAAAACTATATATAATTAATAATTTCATTCTCTAAAAATATTTGCTTTCAATAACCTGCTTTTATTCAATATTTAATAATATACACATCTGTTTCTTATCTGTTTGCTGTTCTATATTTAGTTTATACTCGAATGACAATATTTCAACCTAAATGTTCGATCATAATAGTCACCATCTCATGGGTATGTTTATTGTGTCTATACGAATACAAGAAAACATATTTATCACCAGAATCTAAAAATTATTTAATAAGCGCATACTCGTCTTTAAACAGAGAAGCATGGCTTGTAATATACTACTTCAATTCTTCCTATAATAAAACAAATGAACTTCTTTTTTAAAAAAATTATCTATCCCTAATATAAACTAAATTTAATACACAAACTCTTAGTTGTTTCAGAATTCTGGTCCGGATTCCGCTTATATATAATTATCTGAAAACCACTTACAAACAAGAGGCTACATTTCTTGCAACGTTTAGAGCATTGCAGCAAGATCCGGGTGTGCCAATAAACCAACTTTATAGGAATATTCCGGGACCTTTCCAGACGCTAACGGATATTTGGACCCCTACCATGGCTGAAGCACTCCGATCCTCGACTATTTTTAGAGGCACGGGTTTGAATGGTAAGAAATCTTCATACCTTATTTGCAGGGTATTCCATTATAAAATAATTTGATATTATTATTTTTAAAACTATTATTATTCCAGCCATATCGCTTGCTGGTGAGGCGCCAGGCCTTCACGGGTCTAGCGATGCATGTGCAGCCTCCTACATTCTTCCCTCAGCCAGGGTGAATGCAGCAGTCTCACAGGAGAATGGTGTGAATATGTATACATTATTGCAGTGTATTTTATTATACAAAAATTAACATATTTTTATTATTTCAGGAGGAGCTTCATCGGCTGCATGCCGTCCTACGATGCTCCATTTCGGCGGCGGTCTGAGGTCGGAGCCTCACAGCATGTTGGGTGCAGCATCAGCCTCATCCCCCTCCAGTAGCACTCCGCTGAGCCCGGAACCCGGTAGCATGGTCGCTACAGCATTAGCATCCGCCTTCAGCAGCACCCCGTTAACATCCAGTGGGATAACGGATCAGCTGAAGCGGAAAGCAACCCAACAACGAACCTCTCATCATTAAAAAGTCTAAGGTTAGTGCTAATGATTGTCAGGATCTGGAATGTCAGGTTATTGAATCTGCATTCAAGGGATGTGTTGTTAATAGGATTGACAATACGTTAGAAGTACTTGACCCTAGGGTAGTTTTGAATGTGTGTAAGGGTGCTGTAGTTAAAAAGAGATGAAAGAGATCTTAAACAAAAGAAGGTCTGAATTAAAGTGAACTTCGCTCTGGAGCTTTCATATTTAATCCACAAACCTGAGGAGGAGGAGAAGAGCATTTCATCATTCTTTAATTCCAAGACTTGCCTGATCCTTGCATCAAGCGATCTTGATCAGATCTTCTCTTCAATAGCCGGGGACATTTCGGAAAACATTTCTAAATTCGAGGTGAGAGCTCCATCAAAATCCGTGTTTACCATATATGCTCTGGTGGTTAGCTCTTCATTTTATGACCCTCTAAATGCAGCATCATATATAGAATTGTCAAAGAAAACCAGGAACAAAAATGCGTGATCAATGCAAAGAATTATGACGAATACTGCTTCGCATGGTGTATGCTAGCGACTAAATATCCGGGGCGGCTAAATTATGAGGACATTGAATTCCCGGTGCCTCTGCATCAAATTGAATATTTTGAAAAACAGGACAATGGAGTATCATTTTTCGTGTTTGGTATAGAGGAAACTGAAAACATTATCCCTCTATACCAAACAGCGGGGAAAAAAGAGCAGCATATCAATCTCTTATATATTGAAGAAAATGAGAAGGCACACTGCTTTCTCATTAGAAACTTATCGAGATTGATAAGGGCACAAGTCACTAAACATCATGGTAGAATGTGGGCATGCGAGGCATGCATGAAGAGGCGCAACTACCAGAAAGGTCTTAAAACTGACAAGTTGTGGTGTGTTAAATGCCGATTGCTTAAGATGCCGCAACAGGATGAGAGCATTGAATTTAAATCATTTACCAAAAGTGTTCCTGTTGTTTTGTTGTTCACGCAGACATTGAATCTGTTCTGGCAAAGTTTCACTCTTGCGAGCCCTTTAGCATTTCGAGTTGGACCCGAACTATTTAAGAGCATGAGGCAATATCGACAGCTTTAAAGGTAGCGTGTAGACATGACGAGTCATTATCAAAATTCTTCCTCTTCAGAGTTCCTAATGCCATCGATGACTTCTTCAGGCAATTAAAATCGATTGCTGATGAAGTTATCGATGTGTATTCGAATCCAAAACCGATGGAACTGACTCTGAAGAGCAACGGAATTTCGACAATGCCTCGCAGTGTCACATATGCCTTAAGGGTTTTGCTATGAATGATAACCGAGTGAGAGACCATTATCACGTCACCGGTAAATATTTGGATGCTGTTCATAATAGGTGTTGTTTGAATAGAAAGGTTCCTGCCTTCATACTTCTCTTTTTCCATTGCCTATCAAATTATGACAGCCACTTTCTGAAAGGACAACTGGCGTATGATAAGCCCATTTCATGCATAACACAAACAGTTAAAAGGCATTTGGCTTTCACCAAAAGGTATAGGAGCATTCAGTTCAGGTTTCTGGATAGCTTTAGTTTCTTGGATGATAAGCTATCCAACCTAGCTAACATGCTCGAGGAGGATGGTTTTAAAAGCACACAAGCCGAATATCTTGTTGTAGAGCATTTTAAGCTGACAACGAGCAAGGGTTGATTATGATTATGTTACATCCTTAGAAAGGTTGAGTGAAACACAGCTACGACCAAGGGAAGCTTTCTACAGCACACTACAACGACAACCCATAAGCTAAGAGGTGTACAGGCATGCTGAAATGGTCTGGGATACCTTCAGTATCCAGAATCTCGGCGAATACAGAGACTTATATCTGCAGACTAATGTACCGCTCTTGTCAGACATTTTCGGAACTTTCGAAATCTTTTACTGGAAATTTGTAACCTGGACTCAGCGTAGTTTTATACATTGCCAGGACTTGCTTTCGACGCCATGTTGAAATCAACAAAAGGCAAGACACTGTTTAATACATGCCAAGAGCATGCAGGAATTCGTTAAGTCTGGAATTAGAGGTGGGTTGTGCACTGTGGTGAAGGGCTACTCTAAGGCCAACCACAGGTACATGCCAAACTTTGATCAGCATGCACCTCTCAAGTTCCTATCGTATTTGGACATTAACAATTGATATGGCCAGTAAATGGCATCAGTAATGCATTATGGAAACCTTCAATGACTCACCGAGCAAGAAATTAAGGAAATTGATTTCATGAAAGTTCCTGAAGATTATATACTGGAAGTGGATATTGAATATCCTCCCCAAATCCATGACGCTCATAAGGAGCTTTCTTTCTGCCCTTAAAGTGCGATACCACCAAACGGCCGATAAAAGAAACTGCTAGCAACATTAGAAAACAAGAGCAAAAATGTCTTGCACTACAGAGTCATGCAGCAGTGTATACAGCAGGGCCTAACTGTGAGACATACTCACAGGGTTGTGTCGTAGGACCAGTCCAACTGGCTAAAGACCTACGCCGACCTGTATACGCAGAAGAGAGCACAAGAAGAGTCAAAATTCGGCCAATACTTGTGGGAAAAATGAATAATGCAGTGTATGGAAAATTCATAGAGAATGCTCACAAGTATACAGACTTCAAAATCATATCTAAATGGGAGCAAGCCAGGAAACTAACAGCCCGCAGCACGTATCTTAGATCGATAAACTTCGAAGAGAACCTTGTAGGTGTTGCGCTGGCTAGAGAGAAAGTATACAGGAACAAGCGAATCTATATTGGCCATGCAGTTTTGGACATTCCCAAGTTTATAATGTATGATATTTTTTGTAATGTCATGAAGGCCTTGGTTTTGAATTATATGGATACAGACTCGATCATCTTTGAAACGAGTTCTGATATCTATAAATTCATCAAAGATAACCGACACTATTTTGATGCGTCAAATTACTCGAAACATAATGCATATGACATTCAGCAAGCCAATAATAGATTGACTTGTTGAAGGACGAATTGGGTGGTATGGTTATGGAGGAATATGTCGGGCTGAAGTCAAAATTATACGCATATAACTATTCTGGACAGACAGTGGAAAAGACAAAGGCCATCACCAGAGCAGGTATGGAGACATTAGATTTTGAGCAGTATTTCGAGTGCTTGAAAGATCCCAGCATGAGATATACAAAAAACGTTTCGGAGTACAAAACAAAATTGTAACCATTGAGACCAATAAATTGGCATTGCAGGAGGTGATAAGAGGAGGATGATGGAAGGGTCATATAAAACTCCAGCTTAGGGCCATTACTCCCTTAGACCTGACGGTTGTTAGTACCTAACCTGTGGACGTGTAAATATTGTGTATTATAAGAGTTTAAAATTGTTGTACCATATTTATTTGATTCATCTAATTCTATATACAGACACAAACGTCATTAATGAGGGTGTTTGAAAATTATTGTATTATTTTCCCTCCAAGAATGTAGTAGCTTAGTATATATGTTTTCATTACTGACGGCTTTTAAATTATTGTATTATTGGAAATAGCTTGCCATGACGATCACATATAAATTCGCTTTCAAAGTCTAATACCTGGATAGGTAGAAAGCACTGTTGCTTAACAAGCTCCATGTGAACAACTAACTTATAAAGTGTATACGCGCTGTTTATATTGAAAAGAATAACCCAGCTAAACGACTGGATTAATTGGTCATGTGTAGTTAAGTTTGGGTAAGTTTTGTGGTCACGTTTTGGTTAGGTTAGACGTCAAGGAAATATATAGAAGGGTGCAATGCAGGCATGTGATCGATTAGTATATCATGAGAGCTAAGAGAGGAGATCATTGCAGTATAAGCGCGGCTCTGGAATTATTAATTCAATAACTAATTCACTTCCCTTTGAAGCTCAGTTGCCGGGGTATAGAAATTGTGGTCCCGACACGAAACTGGAAAAGCGTCTGCAAAGAGGAGACCCGGGAATTAACCAATTAGACGAAGCTTGCAAACAGCACGATATTGCATACGCTGAGCATAAGGATAGCGCTTCAAGATACTTGGTAGATAAGATTCTTATGGAGAAGAGCTGGAAGCGTGTCCAGTCATCAGACTCAACTTTGGATGAAAGGATAGCGGCGAGGATAGTAACTGCTATGATGAAGGCTAAGGTTGCTGTGGGAGCCGGAAAGAAGATGAGAGGTAGGTTTTTACCATTGATTCCCATCATTGACGCTTTAGGTGCCGCAGGTGTAGAGGCTGCTCAGATAGCCTCTGCAGTCAATAATAAAAGTCTGCTAATAGACACTCAGCAGAAATTTCGAGGCATAACAAGGCGATGGATGCTAGAGGCAAGGGACTCCGAAAGAGGACTAAGAAGAGGAATAAAGGAGGTATCTTACCAATGATACCGCTTATGTCGTCTTTAGCCGGTGCATCTAAAATCGTCAGGAGCTTAAATACTACAGGATCTAAAGGCAAGGGTTTACGGAAGAAGTCAAAAAAACTCTGGAAGAGGATTGTACATATATCGGAGGAAGCCCTAAGCAACATAGATATCTAAGTGTATGTTAGACGTTTAAACATTCCTTATTTTAGAGAGGTATATATGATTGACATACACCTTTTAAAGCCTTATTTCAAAGAGAGGCTTATTATTAATCCCGACACCTCTGATAAAGGAACACACTGGGTTGCTGTAAGAAAAGAAGGTGATGTGGCATACTACTTTGATAGTTTCGCTAATTTGAAATCGCCTCCTGAGATTGAGAAATATTTACAATATGTTAAAATCTATATAATAAAATCAGAAATTTTGATTCAGTTATCTCTGGACACTTGTGCTTGCAATTTCTATTATTCTAAGAGATGCAACATTATTCAGATGAGTTATACATCACAGTGAGCGAATCAGACGCTGTTATTTCAACGTATCTAAACCCTTCTCTACAACTAGATCCTTCAGGCCGTTATGAGGTTGTTCTCTTGAATTTTGAAACATTCTACTCAATACCAAACATCGATGAAAGTAATAACCGATTTCATTCGTTCATAATGGTAAGCCCAAAACCATTGTCATACATCGTGGAACCTACGAGATTGCCGATATCAATGTATTTCTAAAGGATAAACTAGGATTCAATGATGACGTCTTCTTCATACGGCCTAATAATGGTACAATGAAGGCTGGAATTAAATGTACTTATACATGGATTTTTCTAAGGATAGATCTCTTGGCTCGCTTCTAGGATTCAGCGACACTAAAATAATTCCTGCTGGAGTAGCAGCTGAATGTGATGAGCTTGTGAATATATTTAAACTGAGTATCATACGAGTGAAGTGCAATATTCCAACAGGTTCTTTCCTTGGCGCTAAAAGTGGAAATTCGCTCTACGAGTTTTTCCCTGCTGTTCTACCAGGCTATCACATCTCTCAAGAACCCTCGAAGCCGATATATCTACCAGTCATAGATATAAACTATATAGACCATATCACTATTCGAGTGTTAGATCAACACGGGAAGGTAATAAACTTCAGGAACGAGGTTATAACTACAAGACTCCACATAAGACGCAATGCCAATAAATTTTAAAAGACATCGTAAATACTATAGTAGACGACGTATAGCACGTTTGAGTCATCCTCCGTGGTGTAGTGGTCACAATGCTAGCCTCTAGTTCCTGAGGTCGCGGATTCAAACCCGGCGGAGGGCGATAGATGTTTTCGGGCGTTAAAATCCTTAGCATGGCTTCCTTCGGAAGGAAAGTAAAGCCGGTGGTCCCATGTCCTAGTTTTACGCCGCGTTAAAGAACCTCAAGCCTGATAAATATGCCCCTGAGCAAAATTACCGGTCTTTCATGCTCAATGTAGAATGGGACGCTAAGAACCACCAGAACCAGTTAAAGAGTGCCCATAAATAAAACTCAATTTAATTGTCAATTTAATAGCACGTTTGAGGCGTACTGCCTCCCCGACTTCCGAGGAGTTAACACGTGCTAACCGCGCGTTCCTCCAGAGAATAGACTACAAAGCACTATAATGGACATCTTAAACGTAACTGAGATTCCAGCGTTTGATGACAAGATCACCAAGGAGAAGGTGATCTGCCGGAGATGTAAATGATGAAATTAGAATACCTTGCCAAGCTGAAGATTTGTATACGCTGCTTAACAAGAGTTATCTTTACATCGAGGGCTCTCTCACCAAGGTTGATGGATCTCCTACTACAGCGAAGATCACCAATAATGGCATAGCCTTCATGTTTGATGAAATTCGACTAGATATGAATGCTACAACTATAGACAGAACAAGGAATCCTGGAATTACTACAACTATACGAAATTATGCAGCTCTCAACCCTATGGAGCCGAATCGTCTGCTGAATGCTGAATGGACTTATCGTGGTGAAGAAGTTGATATACGAGTAATACATGCTGCGAATGGGTTTTTCAATGCTATAGCCCCTGTGTCGATGCTCCTATGGTTTGTTGATGATCATAAGCTCATACTCAACAGAAAATTTGAATTGGTTCTCATAAGATCCACAGATTCTAAAACTTCTGTCGACTTCAAATGGAGAGGAAGCTAATGTAAGTTAAGTGCAATCGAATGGAGGATGCCTGTAATTCGCCTTTCTGATGCTGAAAGGGCTCGCATTCTAAAAATCTAAAGGCCTGATAGACCTCTACACATTGCCTTTCGGTCCATTGATCTTCACACCCAGCCCGCTGTGTCCCAGACAAGATCCTTCACATGGAATGTATCAACAACATCTAAGCTTAAAAAACCCCGCTTCGTCATAGTGGGAGCACAAACTTCAAGATTGGGTGTTTATAGCAAGAACAGTTCCAAGTTGGACACTGCAACATTACTAATTTGAGATTGTTCCTCGACAACGAATGCTGCTCCACTATGATTTGAACTTCCAAGTTTGCTTCACTATATAAAATGTACTGTAAAGTTCAAAATTCCTATTATGATAGAGATAATTACCCTCTCTTTAAGAGAAAAGATTTTGTTCATCGTGCACCATTATTCGTGTTAGACTGCACTCATCATCCCGATGATACTATAAATGGAGCTGTGAACATCAGAATCGAGATTCAAGCATCTGCAAATATCCCAGCCCAGACGTCACTGTATTGCCTGATTCTACATGACAAAGTATTTACCTACAAACCTCTTTCCCATGTGATGCAAACAATTATATGTGTTTGGAAATGGATGTATGGTTTTTGTGAAGGATTGTAATAGGATAATTTTTTAAGTAATAAATTGAGTTTATATACTATAATACTCTTTTATTGTGTTTATTATACATTTCAAGCATTTTGCTTCGCACCCTCCTACTCCCTGAAAAACTAGATGCTCCTAACGTGCATAAATGTAAATTATTCAAGTGTCTTTCAACATAGGTCAAAAGCCGCTTTAGATTCCCTATACCATCAATGTTCAAGTATTTACGAAATGAATTAGATTGTCAAGAAATACAATACTATTGTGTGCATAAATTACATTATCACAATATTCTACACACGCCCACTTTTTTTCTTGCAGGTAATCTTCAATCATTGGAATTTTTTTTGGATATTATGACGCAGTCTGATTTTGTAATATAATTAAATGAATTATCACCTTCGCAATTTATGTAGAGGGAGAGGGTATCATAGTATAGTCCAATGTTCACAGTATGGGAGGGGGATACGCTGAGGTCATCAAGCATGAGTAATCGATACTCCATTCTCCGCTGGCGAATGTTGGACATCTTCAATGAACAAGAATACCATGGGTCCTTCGTTGAGGATCCTCCACTTACACCGACGTTTCTGCTTTTTCTGCCCGGTCCCTTTCTTCTTCCTCCTCCCTTCCCTCCTCTAGGCCTGTAACACATATTCAAAATAATCTTAGAATTAGACTAAAATTATTTCATGCACATGAAAGAGAAATAAATGCAATACAAAAATCCCCTTCACATTTTACACAAAAAGTACAATCAAACAATGTCATACTCACTTCAAGGGTTTTCGAATTTCTGGTTGTATCTGCGGCGAGCAATCTGGAGTCGTCTGATTTATCCACCCCTCAACCCTCATAGCTCTATCATCGGGAGCATTAACACCGGGCAATGAAGCGATATCTTCATCCATAGGCTGGGTATGCAGCTCTGTGATTGAATATTCTACTATATCGACATCGCGTCTCTCAGGATCCACTCTATTGGCGCGGCTACCTTAGGCACGGTAATTCGCAATCTGAAATAAATTATTTTTAGGTTAGACACAGTAGAATAACAGAAACAATAAATGAATATGTAATTATCTTTAGTATTTCTACTAAAGTTTTCTCTATCTGCCTTGGTAGACTTCACAATTGTCGTTACATTGGAAGAAAGATCACATGCGCTAATGCTGTGCGGGATTAGTACAAAGTACTGAATGCATGTATCCATTGCATGATTCTGTATCACATTCAAACAAGTGCTTTGATACAAAGACGTCAATTCGTCGATATCACTAAGATGCTCGTCTTCCATATGATTTCCTTTGAAAGAATAAGCGGGTTTCAAATTAGATTTCATTTTAACATGCAAGCAATATTTTACTGCATTATATAAAAATATTACTTACACGCTCCTTTTTCGATAAACCGCACCGTTCTCTGTGCACACATCCAATGTAGACATCGGATCATTATACGACGGTTGAACACACAATATTGTATGCATTAAGCCATTGCAGGTTTCGGTATGAAAGTATAATAATTATGATAATCCTCGCCACACTCGCTCCAGTATTTATGTAAATTTGATGCATGAGTAACGTTATCACTAGCCATTTCGAATATCACTGAATGAAGTCACCTCAAACAACTAATACCCGCGGGAAGGGAGATTGCTACTTTTATACATGTCCATCTGTTCACGTCCATAAGCATGTTAATGATGTTACGCAGCGGCTGTGGACAGGGTGGAATGCAGGTTGAGACTTGTTATTGACATCGTTGCCAGATAGAAGCGGGTGGCGGTTTTCGATTACAAGGGGATGGGTTGCTGGACAGGTTCTAAGACGTTTTATCTTTGGCGACAAGACTGCAGCCAGCTATCGATTATAACATGCCATATTCTCTATAGAAGGTCGTGAGTCAATTAATATACACTTAATTATATTAATCAAATACATGCGACGGAGTACCCTTCCTTGCACGCGCCTTCAACCGGTTGCGCAAGTCAATTAATATACACTTAATTATATTAATCAACCAATGCCATGCGACCATCGATTTAGGACCTTCGTACTGAAATCCAAGCCCTCTAAGACTTTAGCGGCAGGCTTCAACCTTTGAAGTCATCGATACGCAATAATTATATTAGCCTATCAATGACACGTGACCAGCCATTTAGGACACGTGATACCTGGAATTCAAGCCGCTATAGGGCGATATAGCCTTTGTTAACGGTTTAGGCCCTTTGAAGTCAATGAGGCGAGATAATTATTACACATGTACGACCATTATCTGATTAACAGGTCATACAACACCTTGCACGCGGCTTTAACCCTTTAAGAACGACGAGGTGTGAGAATTATACACATGCTAACACACATATACGGTAACAACCGGTTGCGCAAGTCAGTATTTAATATACGCTTAATTATATTAACCAACCATAGCCACGTGACCATCGATTTGGTCATTGCTACCGGAAATCCAAGGCCTCTAAGACTTTAGCGGCAGGCTTCAACCTTTGAAGTCATTGATACGCAATAATTATATTAACCTATCAATGGCGCGCGACCAGCCATTTAGGATACGTGATACCGGGAATTCACGCTGCTATAGGGCGATATAGTTGTTAGGAATTTAAGCCCTTTGACGTCAATGAGGTGCGAAACGTGTCATACAACGCCTGTCAACTCTTGTCAATCAAGTTTGGCAGGTGCCAAGCACTTAAGAGACGCCGGATCTTTGGCGGCATGTCCTCTCGAAGGTGGGACGAGGTGTCAAAACACTATTAACCAATGAGTGGCACACTACCAGCCATTTAGGATATGTGATACCGGAAATCTAAGCTCTAAAGGCGGCATGGGCCCTTGTAAGCGGCTTAAGTCCTTTGAAGTCGATGATGCGAAATAATTATACACATGGAAGATCATTATCTGATTGATTGACATATAGTACATCACCTGTCAACCCTTATCAAATACTTATTAACCCTTGTCAAACAAATTTGACAAGTGACAGGCATTCAGAGACGCCGTCCCCTCAAAGGCACCGAGGTGTCAAAACAGATGTCATTACACATGTAATCAATTAATCGCTGAATTAAACTAATTAGGTGATTCCTTTAATATGCAAATGAAACTGGATCTGTCAATATATGTCTACTCTTATTAAAGAAGCAATGCTTTGAACCAGGAAATGTAAAATTTAGATGCTTTGCATGAAGCCTGCGAAAGTTTAAATCAGAAGTTTATTGATAAAATAATTATTCTGATAATAAAGATGTACAGTATTTTAAAAGTCAATTATTAAAGATACCTAAGATTTGCCTCGTTGCCCAAGAATTGAACAAATTAATGCAAAAAATATTCCAGATTGCATTAATATTGTAAGTCCTGGGGTGTTTAATAATGTTTAGCTTTTCAAAATAACTTATGCCTCCTAAAATTATGTTCAATTTTTACTAATGCAAACTTGTTTATCAAAGCTGCTTCAGATAAAAAATGTAATTTTTTACTCAGTCTGCGTGCATAACCTAAGGAGCAGCAAGCAATTCGTGTTTTCCTTTCCGACAGGGTAGTTTTTGGAAGTAGGAGCTTCATTTTGCTGCTGCCTCGCTAGATAATACAACATTTTGTTTTAAGAAAAAGCTGATGCCATTAATAGCTATAGGCATTAGTCGAAATTATTTAAGAGTTCTGTATTTTAGAGAAGGCAATTAATCAATTAATTAACCCCAGTAAATCTATATAGAAAATTCTACTTTTTAAAACACATAGGCTAACAATACGTAGTTCATATTTTCAAACGTGAAGTAGGAATGTAAAGCCAGATAAACTAATGTATATGTTTCCGAAGTTGGAAATATGATGCAAAATGTAAGTACTTACCAAAATATAAATATTATCACAGTTAAATGCAATGTATAGCTTATTGACCTGCAGTGATGGACGTCGGCAGTGAGCGATTGTGTTTTTGTTGCTCTGCTTATACCCGAAAACAATTAACCCAGTGGTGGGAAGTGGCAATACGGCTCATGTGATGTGTAAGAGATGTAAACAACGAGTCGTAAATGGAGCAAGCTGTGTTTCGTGTTCTAGCTATTTGTGTTTGAGCTGTGCCAAGCTGATACAAAATATTCAATTCTTGAATGACTCCACAATGAAATACTGTGAAAATGACGAAGTCAATAATATTCATGATTGCTAAGTGAATGAAGACGAGTTGGCGTTTTTATGCCCTAAATGAAATAAACAGTTGTAAGAAAATTGATATAAAAATTGTTAAGTTTTTTCTTAAGGGAAAACTACCATGCTAGCCTCCAGTTCCCGAGGTCGCGGGTTCAGACCCGGTGGAGGGGTTTCGGGCGTAAAAATCCTTATTATGGCTTCCTTCGGAAGTGAAGTAAAGCCGGTGGTCCCGTGTCGTAGATTTACGGCACGTAAAAGAACCTCAAGCCTGATAAAGAGGCCTCTGAACAAAATTACCGGTCTTTCACGCCCAATATAGAATGAGACGCTAAGAACCAAAGCAGCTAAAGAGCGTCCATAAATGAAACTCAAGTTAATTTAATTTTAAGGCAAAAGGATGAAATAATAAAGGGGTGAAGAGGAAAAGTTGCACTGCTAACTACTCATATTGACTTATTAACAAAACCGTTGATTCTCGTAATCATACCGAAGTGAAACCAAATATGCGAGGACATAATCTTCGGAGCTTATCCACCGAACAAATGACGACAAAAGAACAAGTAAGGATTCTAAATGTAAGCTAGAAAATTCAAATACCGTATCGCGTGATCAAGACAGTATTGTTGGCATTAATTCAATGCTCCCAGAACAAATTGATAATGCAATTCAGTCAACCGACTATGTCTAGGCAAGATTCAGAATTAAGTATGGTCATTAAGACTGAGTTGTGGTCTGAAGTGGTGAAACGAAACAGGAAAGCTCTACCAAAAATGTTTGCCTGCTGGCTCCAGCTACAGAGTTAGAGCAAGTAGTGAACTACTTAAAACCGAGCATCTCAATCTTAAAATGTGAGAAGTTGAATTTAAGAAATCCTGAAACCTGTTCCTCGTTTAAAATTCACGTATACGAAGACCATGAGTGTTTAATTTAAAATCCTGATATTTGGCTTATAAATGTTTGCATAAGGTGTTTGTTTTTTCCACCCATGACCGAAACTAAATACTGTTTGACAAATACAAATGGCAGTGCAAACGAAAAAATCACATCATATTAGTGATAATATCTTGAAAATTTTACATTGATACAACGATAACGAAATAAGTTGAGTGGCCTTAATGTTATTAGATTACTATAATATCAATGTGCTATATGTATGTGAACATTGATTAAATGATCTTGAATATAATTTGTACTCCATTCCTAAGCACACCTTAACCCCTACATATTGTCGAAAGGTTTATAAATATGGGGATTCATGTGTATTCATTAACGACATTTTGGAGTTTAAACTTAACGATTTAAAAGAATATTTTATAGACAAGCATTTTAAGCCATCTTGTTTGATTTTGACTGATTATAAAATATTGAATTTATCCTTATATCGATCACCCTCGGATGATGTAAATATTTTCTCTCTTAGATAGAGAAGTTGTTACTTTATCTGAAGAGTCTTAACATTAAGATTTTGATTTGCGGTGATTTAAAAATTAATATTTTAACTGAGGATACAATATTTAAGGAATTTATAAATGTATTGAAGTCATTTAATATATACTGTACAAATTTTCAATAAACAAGGGATGAATCATGCTTTGGTAATATTTTAGCCAATGTAAATAATAATTTTTATAATGTGGAGGTGACGCAGCCTAGTATTTCTGATCATGCATTTTTGCTCATGTTTGTTAATATAACTGAACAAAGAAATATGCTAGAAAATAATCCTCATATTTACACATGCCTTGGCTATGATTATTTAAAGATGTTAAATATCTGCTCATGAATGACTGGAACACCCTTTGGATGATGCAGATCCCAATGTTGCTTTCGAATATTCTTTAAATATTTTTATCTATTATTTTAATTTTTCTTATCCAGTTTTGACATTCTGGAAAAAATCAAGGTCTTCTCTTCGATGGTATACTGCACATATTAAGGAATTGCATAGCAAGGTTATAGCTGCTTATACTCTGTAGAGACATTCACAAAAAATGTGGAGGCTAAAATATGTTATAAACAAATGCTGAAAAGTGTAAGAATGACATACTTAAATCCAAGAGAAAACTAAATGATGATTGTATCACTAATTCATATAAGTGCAAAGCGTCCTGGGATGTTGTTCAAAAGCGAAACTAATAATAATGTTACATGTTTCTATCTATTATTTTAATTTTTCTTATCCAGTTTTGACATTTCGGGAAAGATCAAGTTCCTCTCTTCAATGATAGGTATACTGCTCACATTAAGGAATTGCATAGTAAGGTTATAGCTGCTTACACTCTGTGTAGACATACACAAAATAATGGAAGCTAAAATATGTTAAAAACAATTGCCGAAAAGTATAAGAATCACATACTTAAATCCAAGAGAACACTAAATTATGATTATATCATTAATTCATATAATAAGTACAAAGCGTCCTGGATGCTGTTCAAAGGTAAAACTAATAGTAATAAAAAATTAACGAAGGATGTAAGTTTTTCTCCAAATGTCTTCAGTAATTACTGAACTGAGTCAGTGCATACTTTGAAACAAAACATATATCATTATCCCAGTGATAACTATTTAAAAGACCTTTTCTAAATTGGAGCTAATTTTGAATGGCCTTATATTTACCTTTTGAGTGTAATCAAGGTAATAAATATCTTCAAAGCTTCTAAATATACCGTTATTTATGATATTTCAAATGTTGTTGTTAAACAGATAGCTAATGAAATAGCCCTTGCTGTTGCTAATTGGTTAATATGTCTTGAACATTGTGTCTTTCCCAACATTCTGAAAATAAGTAAAGTTACAGCTGATACAAGAATAAAACAAACGTAAAGTCGAAAATTATAGACCGAAATGCTTAGCTTCAGTGTTTTCGAAAATAATTGAAGCTATAATGAAAGAAGAGCTGATTGCCTTCTTTGAGAAGAATAACATTTTCTCCAATGATCAATTTGGTTTTCGAAGAGGGAAATCAACTCTTACTACTATAGTATCTGTAATTAGTGAAATAATGCAGTCTTTTGAAAACAATTATTTGCTTCACTTTTGTCTTTGGACTTAAGTAAGGCATTTGACGGTGCACCACATGAATTATTAATTGAAACAACATTATGGTATACGCGGCTTACCCCTCAATTTGGTGTATTCATTAATGAATTGTAGAAAACAGTGTGTTTCTATTAATAATACTATATCTGGTGTTATTGCTGCAACTATTGGAGTACCTCAGGGCTCTGTCCTGGAACCCTTTCTTTTTATAGTAATGATAAATCATCTAGTTGTAAACGTTCCAGCATTTCTTGTTATGTATGCTGGTGGTATGTATTTTTAACGTCTCACCCTGATCTTGTGGCGCTTGAAAAATGCATGTGAAATATGGAGTCTGCTGAAAATTCTTTATTTAGAATGAATTTAAGCTGGATAATAACAAAACTCAAACATTAGCTTTTAGTTGACAAAATATTAATACCAATTCTGCCATAAGATTACTTGGATATAGGTTAGATTCTACACAAACTTTCTTGGGATAATCATATAAAATATTTGTAATAAATTCTCAGCGGTTCTGTACATTCTTCGTATACTGGTAAATATCGCAAATATAAATGCTCTAAAAACTGTATATCAGGCACTATTTCGCTGTCACGTATTGTATGGAGTACATCTATGGTGGCATTCCCCAATTACAATAAAAATATTTAGGCTCCAGAAGGCAGCTGCCCGTATAATAAGTAAAAAGCCAAGTTATGATCACTATAAATTTGTTTCTATTTCAAATAATATTTTTAATTTTTCAGGTATTTATGTTTAAATGTTAAAAGAAATATACATAAATGGTTAATTCTCAAGGCTTTTTATACTATTGAGGAAATATTTGAAAATGGTTTTACCGATATACGTTTTGGATAAATTTATGTGTAATATTTGCATGATACAATTTATGTGTATTATGACTTAGCCTACTTCTCGAAGTTGTGTTTAATACATTATTATTATTATTATTATCATCATCATCAGTTTTGCGTAGTTTAACTTTAATAAAACTTTATCCTTAACATTTTCTTCTATCATTCCTCGTTTCATTATCACACAGCGGCATGACGGTCATGATCACTGTTTCCTTTAATTCAAATACACAAGAACAACATAATGTGTTAATAATGTACAAAAGGACACCCATGCGTTGATTACAAAAGTCTTATAAAAACTCATAGTTTCAAAAGTTAAATTAAATTGAGTTTTATTTATGGACGCTCTTTAACTGTTGTGGTCCATAGTGTCCCATTCTATATCGGGCGTGAAAGACCGGAAATTTGGCTCAGAGGCCTCTCTATCTGGCTTGAGGTTCTTTTACGTGCCGTAAATGTACGACACGGGACCACCGGCTTTACTTCCCTTCCGAAGGAAGCCATGCTAAGGATTTTTACGCTCGAAAAAATCCATCGCCCTCTGCCGGGTTTGAACCCGCGACCTCGGAATCTAGAGGCTAGCATGGTAGCCACTACACCACGGAGGACGACTGGATAGTTTCAAACGCTTGTATTCCAAGAAAATGAATATCATTTTGTAGATCGATAATATCAGAATTTTATGAAACAAAAATCTTTTAACATTATTCCAATTTGTAGTTGTGACATCACAAAGTTTAAATCATTCTGAAATTTTGAACTTATGAAGTTGAAAACACCGAAACTCTTACTCAATCACCTCTGATACATGTTTTCAGGTAAAACTCCCAGGCAATCTCAATTACTCCGAAGTATCATATCTTAAAGCCGACTTCCAACATTGATTATTACCTGAGCAATTCTTAGCATTTCGCGGATGAACGTATAAGCAAAATTAATTAATGTATATTTCTAATGTACAATGGTAGAATATCTCTATGAAAGTTATCATTATTCCTTTATTTAACAGACTTTTTTCCTTCTGTGTCCGGCTGCATACCTCCGGTTGAAACCACTGATATAGACAACCTTTGTGAATTTCTGTTGCAGGATCAAAAGCATGGCACATGAGACTGACATTCGAGAAGCTACAGGGTTCCTCAAACTTACATCGATGCAAGCTCTGTGGAAAAGTTGTTACTCACATAAGGAATCATTATCACGTTCACTTCCCAGGAAGATTTGAGTGCCCTCTTTGTCAATCTACTTACACACGGAGTGACAATCTGCGCACTCACTGCAGATTCAAACATCCTTCCTATAAACCTGTCATTGGAAAATTTGATCTACCGTCTGAAAGTGTTGAGCTCACAACTTCTATGAACACTGAAGACACGTCTACATAATTGTAAACCTGTTTGTTTTAACTGCTGGGATGTGTATTAATTTGGGCTAAGCCTTACTAATCGTGTCAGCACAACCCAAGCCACCAAATCACCGTTGAGTACTGTTGGGAACTGAAAAGGTGGTTATTGGGGCACGAGGAGAGATATGGGGAAATAGTATGTATGAGGGACAGTTGACGTGAGTAGAACGCTCATGTTCTGTATTGTGAGAGGTGCTAAGCAGTCTTCCCTCAGCACACTCCCAACTTTTGCCATTCCTTCAGCTCACAACAGTACTTGGGAGTAATGTGTGGGGTAGATTCTCTAATTACTGGTGCATTATCTGACAGCAGAGGTTTTCACCTTTCTACATTCAAAAACCGGAAGCTAGTCTTGTAAACTAAAGTTAGCAGACGTCCCTGATTCCTGGGTACAGTCTCCATATGTGTGGCCATCTGTGTTCCCAAAATATCCTTGATTTTAATGAACTTCGCTTTTTTCCGTCTTTTAGTGCTTATGTCTGTAGTTCTTCATGCTAGTACAACTGAGCATGGATATTCATCCTGTAAAGTCTAATGTCGCGAATTCGCATCACACCAGTTTAACTTTTAAACTTTGAATAGTATAAGGTCTCTAAGAAAAGGCTAGAAGAAGGAAAATCGGGGGGGGGGGGGCAGGGCTCTAGAACCACGACAAAAAAAAAAGATAGGGCGAGAAATGAAAGCCTAGCATAGGGTTCTAACAAAATCAATAGTATGTAGTCTACACAGACAGTTGTGTGTCGTTTACATTTTATAAACGAAATAAGAGAAAGTTTAGGAAACCAAATAATTAAGAAATAAAGCGTATGTCATAAATAGTATGACCAATCTCACCAGTCAGCAATGAGATTTCTTACTTCGGATGTTATGTATGGCCAAACTTGCCAATTATAAGCTCATAATCTAAGATTTTACCCTGTTCCTTAAAGCGGTATTTAATTCAGGCAAAGGGTAAAACTCGCCAATTCTCGAATTTCACAAGTTAATATGTGAACAGTCACTGCTAAATTTCGCATATAGAGCTCATAGTTGATCTATGCTGCAGCACAGTGGTGGTGAAAGGGTGACTCTTTAGGGATTTGGACTCGCAGGCAACGCTCTCTCTATAACTGGCTGCCCATTAGTTTTTGCTGACTCGCGAAAGAAGGGCATTTTCGCCACCCCTGCTTGGCATCTACAAGACTACTAGTCTCATTACAGTGGCTTTTCTGTGCACCTGTCGAGGTGTTGCTTTGAAAATAACTACTTTACTTAAAACGGAGAACAAAAATACCAAGTAATAAGAAAAATAAACAAATATATTTTAAATGTCTCATTATTAAAAGAGGCGTTTTTATGCGGTTAACATTACGTTCACTACTTTCGGTGTACTGGTCCAAACTTCACTCACCAATGGTGAGCGGAAATAGAGTTATTAATCAGCACTTGCCAGTAGAAATGGTTTCTCTAAACCATACTCTTTCAAAACATCGGAATAACATGCTACTTACATAGGAAATCGAAATAAAATAATTTTGCTTTTTATGATATTTGGTATTTTGAGTTTGAATCAACAGACTGTATTTCAAGATTAGTGAAGAAGTTGTTCATTGACAGTTTATGTGATACGGAAATAAATCGAAAGCAATTGTTGAACATCTTATACCTCTGTGGGTGATTGATCTCGTAAGTAATGAACTAAACAAATTGATTTGCAATTGTATTAAATCATTGCGTCCAATCATGGGCAAATAAAATTACAACCTGTTATGATTAGATCACAATAAGGATTAGGCAAGTCACTATTCTGAAATTCAACTTATGTTTTCTTGGGTCTACCGATATTTGTTATTCCCTTTGGATTGTATAATATTATCTGTTTCAACTATCGAGTTATACTCATCCTCTCCGATGTTTATTCCACTTCTTGCGATACATGTATATCTCGTCTTCTGTTTAAAATGTCAATTTTGTGCCCAATAATTCCATTTACGAGACTCTTGTAATATACACCCTTTTACTGATTGTATGAATCTCATTTCAGCTGATCTGATAATGGTTTCAGATTTTGTTTCTGTAACATTCATGCTGCTGATTCATGTGGTCAAAAACTATAAAACTAATTATCTTGCTGGACTTTTCTCTTTAGGGTTGTTTTATTGTTCTGCAAATACATTGGAATGTAGTCACTTTGATATGCATATTATCATATGAGATATCACAACTCAGGTATTAAAATTATTCAGCTGTTCTATGGTACTATGATTAGATGTGCTTACAAATTTTTATCTCTACATAAAACCAATATAGCAATTGTGCTAAAATAAAATCATATTGATTAAGCTGGAGTAAAACAGGTGATATCATTTCACAAATGCTACAAGTGGTCAAGAAAATACGATTATACAAATTAAGATGATTACCATGTCAAGATATACACTAACGATCATTTTTGTGGTCAGAAATGAAGAGGAACAAGCATTTGTTCACCAAATCAAAAGCAGGCTCAGGCACAGGCATGATCGGTCTTTGTTGTGTAGTGTATGTTGTATTCTCCGGCGATATGTCTGTGTGGATGGGTTATTCTGCCAAGATGTAGTCTCCGTTGCCCTCGGCTATATGCTCTTATCTCAGGTATGGTCGTGCAGGTGAATAAATGGACACTGATTATCGACACTTGGCTTTATTAAATGAATCTTGACTTTAATAGCTGTTTGAACTTGGCTTCATACACTGCTTTACTAACTGTTTACACTTTACTTATTACAAACGCGACGTCGTTGCCACTCATCAACCCCTTAACACGCCTCATTCTTTTCTAAACAAATTTTGTTATAAGCGGATGAGTTACACGAAGCAAGGAGATTGTTAATCTAAAGAATACTTTACTTTTCGCCTTCACTGTTCTGCGCGTTTTCTTATTCTGTCTAAAGCTAATTTGCATTTTTCGAAGTCACTTAATTCTTCCTCCGGCGAAATTATTTTTGGCATATTCCTAAACAATGGCTGAGCTGGTTTACCGGTCATCAAAGTCACAGGTGCAAATTTTGTCGTAGCGTTTATTGAATGATTGATGACGTGTTCAATTACATGACAATAATTTGTCCACGTAGTGTGCCGCTGGTGACAAAATTCTGAAATACAAGCCAATTTCTTTAATAGCTCTCTCACAAGGATTTCCTTGTGGATAATATTTTGAACTTTGACACAGTTTTATGTCGAGATTTTGTAGCGTTGTCTTGAATATGTTGCTTGTATGTACAGTGGCATTATCAGACAAAATGGCTTCCATCTTCCCATATTTTGGGATGTAGTCTTGTATTATTTTTCGTAAACAGGTACGGCTGGTTACATTTTTCACAGGGTATATTTTGACAAATTTTGAAAAGACGTCAAATAATATGAAAATGTATTTATTTCCGAACTGTCCCGGAGGTAGTTCACCATGTGTGTCAATTGTGATTAAGGCATTAGGCCGTTCCCTTATTATTGTTCCTGGTTCTACGCCATATTTTACATTTAAAGCCTTGGCTCTTTGGCATAGGCCACAGCATGAAATGATTTGTCTGGCTTTTTGTGATAAATGTTTGACATAAAAATGCTCTGATACATTTAGTATGACTTTTTCGCTACCTGAATGTAGTAGACTTTCGTGAAATGCCTTAATTAACTTTTTCTCCATTACTCTTGGAATGTATACTTTCCACTTCTTTACGCCTTCACCGTGTAGCTTATATACAATGTCATCTTTCATTCCTATGCTACCTGCCGTGTTACTGTCAATTATCGGCGCTGTGTCCACTAATCTGCCTATTTCTTGATCTTACCTTTGCAATTGAGCAATGATGTTAAAATCTCTCGCCAAATCATATCTTTTATTGACCTGCATCTTTAACAAAACTATTTCCTGCCTAGGGTGGTCTAAAGTTTCAGGAATTTTCTGTTCTGAATAAAGCCTAGAGAGAAGATCACTAAATATATTCTCTCTTCCTGCGATGTGTTTTATTGTAATATCATGAGACATAATCTCATGTATGTATCTGGAGATTTTTGAGCTGATTAATTTGCATGAATTAATAAATGACAGGCTCACATGATCGGTGTATACAATTATTTTCCTGTTGAAAATGTATAAGCGAAATTTTTGCAATGCGAAGTATATTGCGGCAACTTCAAGCTCCGTCACGCATGCTTTAGCTTCTACGTTACTTGTCCCTCTGGATGCTGTGGCTATTACATGATATCCACCCTGTTCATCTTCTTGAATCAATAAACTGCCATACGCTTTTACAGAGGCATCGGCAAAGATTAAAAATGGTAAATCTTCCCTCGGTCGTTCTAGCAGAATCGATCTTGAGAACAATTCTCGAATGCTTGTTGTTTTTCCTGATCCCATTTCCATCTTACATTTTTCGTAATAATTCACGCAGAGGTGCTACGTGTTTTGCGTACTGCAGAACAAATTTGGTTTGGAACTGTACTGTGCCTAGAAATTTCCTCAGTTGTTTTATGTTCTTTGTTGGCGGTATCATTTGGATACTTTTTATACGTTCTGGGTTTGCCCTTATACCTTCCTGGTTTATAATATATCCTAAAAATTCCGTTTCTTTTTTGAATAATGCTGATTTATCAGGGCTGATAATAAATCCATTTTCTGCCAATTTTGCTAGTACATAATCTATATGAGTCAAATGTTCCTCAATAGTGTTATCAAAAATAAAAAAAATCATCTATATATTGAGCGATGTAATTATCAGTGCTATCTTGGAACACTTGGTATAGTGCTCTAAATAATCCAATAGAACTACTACTATAACTCCAAAAGGACATCTGCAAAATTCAAAAATTTTCCCATTGTGAATAAAGCCCGTGAACTTTCTCATATTTTCATCTAATGGAATTTGCCAAAAAGATAATGTCAAATCTATACTTGAAAAATATTTGCAAGTCTTTATTTTTGCCAAAATAGTTTCCATTCCTTCAGGTCGAAATTGGTCTGGGACCGAGTAAGAATTTAATCTTCTCGCGTGTATCGTCATTCTTAATTCTCCATTTTGTTTTAAAAACCCAACAGAGCGGATTAATATATGCCGACGTACTTTGCCTAATTAGTCCATCCTGTAGCATTTCTGATATGACTTTATCCGCCTTATTCCTAAAAGAAATCGGAGTAGGTCTACATTTATATTGAAAGGGTTTTATTCCGTTGACAGTGAAGCTATGAGCGTAGGACGTACAGTAGCCTGGTTTTCTAGAAAAAAAACTCTTTTGTTTTTTAACAAGATCTCCCCTAAGCGCACCCTGTCACTGTTACTAATTCCTTGGGCACTCGCGGCAATGCGAGAAACATCTGTTGCTTTTTCAGGGTCAACTACCTGGCTCGACGTTTCCAACTGGCCATTCATAACATCGCAAAATTCGGTAGGAACATTATATATCGTAATTACTTCATTCACATTTTCTTCAGCAAAATATTCAAGTTTTCTCCGGTTACGTATGTTTTGTTCTTCACGTCCCATTACCGTTAACACATTGTTTATACTTATATTTACATGTTCACCAAAAAATATTTCATCTTCCTGAAGTACTCCATCATTACTCGTTTGAGTAGTTTCAGCTTGTTTTTCGTTCTCGAAAGGAACTATTAAAAGTTGCCGTCTCTAAAGTAATAATTAATCTTTTCTCTCGGAAATCCATAATAGCTTCCCACATTGATAGCATATCCGAACCAATTATGATATCGCATACTAACTTCGGAACAACAAGCAGTATTATTTCAAATACCATGCCACCTATATATACCTCTAGCATTATCTGATACTTCACGCATTGTCTCATCTTACCCACAGCTACGGTACAAAAAATTCCACTTGTCGGTAAAGACATTATTTTGTTTCCTTCTTGAAGTAATATATTATAAAACTGCTCGCTTATTACTGAATTTGATGCTCCCGAATCCAGCATTGCTGTGTAATCTTTTCTCATCAATGTAACTTTTATAGTGGGAGGGTCCGACATCAAACTCTTGCTATCTGCTTTAATTCTAGTGCCAATATTTACTTCGTTAGCAATTCCATTTGATCCCTGATAATTTGTTTCTATGCCTGTGTAATCATAATTACGAGCAACTTCCGGGATCGTGCAGTGCTCGCTTATTAGTTTCCCTGTCTTTGAACTTCTAATCCACTAACTGCACCTGTAGTATTATTTCCGACAAACGTACTTGCTTGAGGGTTTAGTTGTGTTTGCATTCCCGCATTTTGATTTGACTCCGCGTGTGGAAATCGATTATTTCTTGCATTACCCTGCCCTCGGGTTTGTTGGTTGAAATTGCTCGCATGCAAATTGTCACGCCTCACATTATGCCTATTTTGGTGTCCTCGATTATGACCATTAAACCTGACTGTATTAATTTCTCCATTTCTTCCCCGCTGGTATTGATAATTTTGACCTTGATTTCGAGTTCCCTGGGGTTATTGTCTGCCCATAGGAAAGTTATTGTCCCTTCTGCTTGAGCTTCTATACTCAAAATGTGGTACCGTGTTCTGGTATCTCTGCCTTGTATCCTGAGCGGGTCCCCTGTTTATATTTCTGTGATATTCTGCCCCTGCTGTAACAAAACCTGAATTGTATCTGTTTGCACTTCTTACATTTATGCCATGCAAATTTTCGACCTGATTTTGGGTCTGTTGTACCTGACTGTAGTCGAATGCAGTAAGTAGATCTATGATTTCTGAGAAACTTCGTGGTTTTGCCACTATTAGGTTGTTTCTAATAAGTTCCGGATAATGGCCTGTCACTATTGCAATTAATTCTCTTTCATTGAGCGGTGGATCTAGCAACTTGCTTCTCTGAGCGACCCTCATAAAATAATCAATCATGCCTATCCCCGAATTTGGATCATACTTCCCATTTGTTATTTCCATTCTGATTGCATTTTGCTGGTTTGCTCCCCAATATCTAGCCAAAAATATTTTCTAAATGACTCATAATTTGCAACCTCTCCCAGTGTTAGGCGCAACCAATTTCTAGCTCTTCCCTCTAAGCCTTTGCCTATAACTAACAGTTTTAATCCCTCAGGAATTTGCTTAACCTTAAAGTAGTTCTCTATTTCTTTAATAAAGAATTTCGGGTTATCGCCATTTTCCTCCTGAAAAGTTGGTACTGAAATTTCACTTAACAAATAATGTGGCCACGATTGGTAACTCATGGGATTCATAACATGCACACTTTGTTCACTAGATGCAGAAATTTGTTCTAGACACTTCACCTGGATCAGTTGAGGCTTGAATTGGACTTTGCACTCTGTCATTTCTAGCGTCAGCTGAGCCAGTAGGCACATTTAAATCAGAGACAGTACACGAGTTAGTCACACCTAATTCTAATCTGGAAAATGTCCCTCATATTTCCTGAATTTCTTTGTTTAAGTTGTGCTGAGTTGCATTTAAGTTCACCACGAGGCATCTGACGGATTCAATTTCGTTAGTTTGTTTCAAAAGATCTGCATTTCTGCTTGTTACTGAGCTGTCTACTAAGTTTTTTATCAGCTGTACTTCATTTTCAACTTTGTTTTCCAAGTCAGTTTGTTTGTCAAATATCTCTTGCTGAAGACTGTGCAGTTTTGTTTCTACTCCTTGCTGCATATTACCCAACTCTCCCCTAACGGCTGAAATATCTGCTCTCCTATTAACCTCCACAATAAACCCACAGAATCTCTATCTATTATTTCCTGGCTGTGTGGTTCTACACCTTGCCTCAGCACACGTTCCCCATAATCACTGCCTACTTCTAACATTTGCCTATCCTCCTCTTCTGCTTCACAATTAGATACACTAGCTTGCTTGTTACTTTGCATTTTATACACAATTTTCCTACTTCTTAATAGCATGCGAAGTGGTTTACAAAATAATTATTTTGGTTGTTTACAACTTACATTTAGTAGTCAGCTATACTTAATCCTGGTGCATGTAGTCCATTTTTCTCGTTCTGATCATACAGATGGACGGTGATCCTTGCGTCGATGCTGCAAAGTCGTATTCCCGGCGTCAATATTGAAATATAATATACCTGGCATCGATGCTAAGAGATGGTATTACTGGAGTCGATATTCAAAACCTGTTCCCGTGGCGTCGATGATGGCGTCCGTGGTTTTCACCTGCTGTTTCGACAATACACATTGGGTGCCATCTATGTAGCGGATGTATGTTGTATTCTCCGGCGATATGTCTGTGTGGATGGGTTATTCTGCCAAGTTGTAGTCTCCGTTGCCCTCGGCTATATGCTCTTATCTCAGGTGTGGTCGTGCAGGTGAATAAATGGACACTGATTATCGACACTTGGCTTTATTAAATGAATCTTGACTTTAATAGCTGTTTGAACTTGGCTTCATACACTGCTTTACTAACTGTTTACACTTTACTTATTACAAACGCGACGTCGTTGCCACTCATCATCCCCTTAACACGCCTCATTCGTTTCTAAACACATTTTGTTATAAGCGGATGAGTTACACGAAGCAAGGAGATTGTTAATCTTGAGAATGCGCGCAGTTTCATCCTCGCACTCCCTTTTATACAAAAAACTAGCCATAACGCTTACAGACGCTATGTTTCCCGGGTGTTTAGATACATTGAATCTCATTCGCTCATTTGTATATTTCAAATCTGTTTCGTCTATGCTTATTGGCTCAGTCATTACACATCTTTGGAAACCTCTGGAATCTCGCACCCACAAGTCAACGAATTTTCGAGCAATCTGGAGAGTGTCATGTCTCTCACCCCATTTGTTTCGTCCACCCTTGTGTCCTTTTGAAGGAGGCGTGTCCAGGAAGTCAGACTGGTGGCACCACTAGGTTCCAGCTTTAGACTTACATTCAGTTTCTTATAACTAAAATATCTAAACCATTTTATAGCTAACACATTTACACATGTAAATCACTATGTCTACAGTATGCATATAATATGTATACAATATGTACATATATTCCGTCACGGTAGCTAACATGTTTTATAATTGACGTCGGATTTGTATGCACAAAGAATATCTAGTATGATGTCAAAATCTTTAACATATGCTCTATAATTTTGAAAATATCCATTAAAGCATGCGCAAATATTACTTGTTAACTTCAAATGTATACTCTTTGGTACTTGCAGTATACCTACATTCTTTCTTAGACATCATTCCGGTCATTGTAATTTGTTTAGCATATACAGTAATAATTTTCTCCAAACTCTTAGCCGTAAGTTTATAATCTCTTTCGGTTATTACGAGTTTGTATGCTGAGAAAGATCTTTCCATGTCTACAGATGTTATTGGGAAACATTTGAAATGACTTACTAACTCTGGAGAAATTTCTGCAGGAGGCACTACATTTTTACCTTGAAGCTATTATTCCACAGAACTTTGTCATGATTTCACTCTATAATAGTACATAATTTACCACCTAATTTTCCTGCATACTTTAAAGGAACACTCAAGTTTACTCTAAATCTCCATAAGGGTGTCTCTATAGTAAGGATTTGTTTGCCCTTTTGTCATTAATGTGTTTAAATAATAATTTTAATACAAAACATTAAAAATAAGTATTATATGCTCGATGCATGAACTAATGATGAAATGTGCAGCAACACCAGAAATATGCAGCTATATGCACTATAAAACTATGCCATCAAGCACAGAAGTACATGAAACCCATTGCAACACTTAATTCCATATGGCAAGTAAAAATAAACTAAATATGTATCTGCATACAAAACCGATGTCTATTTATAATTATACAACACTTTAATTATCTCCATTCAACTGGACTCTACGTTGAATGACTGAAAGGGTTTTGCAGATTTGTTGCACAGAGGTATCTTAGTTTCCAAGGCTCTCAGCAACCCGTGAGCTATGTCTAGCAATGAAGTAATTCTATTTTCCAGAAGAAAAGTGCTCAGTGATGTTCAAATGTTGGTTTTCAGATCCAAGCTCTCAACTTTGGTTGAATTTTCCAGCCCAAAATTACAGCTGTTTCCTGACCTTCATTAAGAAGTAACTACTATTACGTGTTGTATGGTTCTTACTGATTTGCAAGATAAACTGAGAGCAAGCCAGGAGGAAAACTTATTCAATTGTCTGTCAGAAAAAGAAAAGTATCTTCATCAATTTCTGTCATTTAAATTAATCACTATGTGGCAAATTATATTTTACAAGGTTATGCTGACACAATTAGTTGTTTACACTGTCATTTATGATCCTTTATCTTTCACAAATAAGATATTATCGAGGCATTGTGCCTTTATAGAGAGCTAATTATTTTGCTATGAAGGCTGTAATAATAGTGTATTTGCTGTTATTAGAAAAACTAGCAAGTTGTATTATATTAAGTTCTATTGTTAAGAAATTTATGTTAATTTATATATGCTTTTCTCATACATTAAAAGTTATTTAAAATTATCTCTATAATGGTCCAATCAATGAGGACCCTAAAAGTTTTTCATAAAGAAAGCAAAACTATTTTAATAAAAATTTGTAATTTTAATAAAATTGTCTTCGATATTCTATGCTGGTTGTGAGCTTCAGATGTTATGTATGCAGTGGAGCCTCAGAATCTCAAATTATTTAGTGAAAAACAAAAGTAATGTTTTTACATCCGTTTCCTTAAAAAAAATTAACAATGAATATATTTGATCAGGAAGTTTGTTTTCCCAAGACAGGATTGTTAATGGCATGCAACATGCTAAACTATACCGAGGAGCAAGTAAGAAAATAATTAAACTCAGGTTGTGAGCCGAGGCACAATGGAATCTCAAATACTTTTTTGCCACCCCTGATATATTCTTAATAGTGAGCAAATGTGCCTGTAGTCTCGTGCCCTAGGGTTTATACATCCTGCAAATTAATCACCATAGCTTCATTGTTATTGTAGTTTAAGATGGAAAAGGAGATTTATATAGCTGATGATTTATATTTAGAGCATAGAGCAGATTCTGAATGATTGGAAGATGACAAAGAATAGGTAATATATGTAAATTAAAAGGTAAACTATCTTAATTATATACATACTAAATGCTGCCTTCCATAATTAAGGCAAAATCGGGGCCGTTACCATAGGCATTTTGCAAGAAATAATGAGACTTTCTGAAAGGCAGTTGTGTGCAGATGCAATTTTTGTGTTTAAACAGTTGATAAAAATGAGAAGGGAATTCAATTGCACATGGTTATAGATTTTTTTAGTTAATATAAGACCTATGAGAGGTTGGAAAGGAAAAAAAAGTTTCCAAGTTTCTACATTTCATAGCATTCAATGACTTGTTGAAGAATTTTGCAAACTCAAAATACGATAATACTCTAATTATGTTATGCAAATATAAACTTATAGTGAAACAAGGACTTAGATGTGGTTTGTCATCAGCAAAGTAATTGAACGGAAACTATTTCATCCCTGCCTTACTGTAGATGACCAGTTGCTACCAGCAGAAGCAGAATACACTCCACAGGGGAACTGTTACAAGAAGTATAATATTATCCAAATGTATGTTAAAGCAGAATTGCTAATAATTAAACTAATTGCTTGTGAGAATGTATAATACAAGAGGGAAAACGATAATGTAAAGCAGGGTTAATTACACCTAGGGAGGATATTTCTGTACAGAGCGAAAATCTGGATATGAAATACAAACTATAACAGAACTTAACCTGCACAAATGAGGTATATATGAACACTCATGGTGCTTAGTTTAACGGACAAAATAACCCCAAACATAAGATAACTAAAGATTAAAATGTATAATTGAAGACTTATCGGAAAACGGCACAGCCATGCAAGAAGGTGCTACTTGATTAGCACCATGGCTAGAGTTGGGTGCACACACGAAGGCGGGTCGGGGAAGCCACAGCAAAGAGAAAGAGAGAGACAGAGATAGTACACTGTCTCTTTCTTTCATTCTCGCTCTCTGCCCTGGAAGGTCACATGGCTCAGAGGAATGCTGCTGTCCAACCCGCCTTCGTCTGCGCTGGTGACTCTTGGCATGTAATTAAAAACTGAAAGAACTGGATAATGACTTTACTAATTTTGACAATACCAAGTACTTCTCCTTCAGCCGAAAGATCATTTTTGTCTCTTAAACGAATTAAATCCTTTCAAAGATCAACTCAAGGACAAGAAAGACTGAGCAGTGTGGCTTTGATGATCATTGAAAAATCTAAATTACAAGAATTAAGAACTTGTTCAACATTTCGTGGTGATGTTACTGAGGAGTTCTGCAACAAGAAGCGAAAAATGGAGTTTACTTTCAATTCAAGTAAATTGTATATGAATTATTTGCTAGTATATTTTTTATATATAAAGAAATGTGCATGAAATATTGCAATATCCATGGTCATTTAAATATAGTTAACGTAAATTTATAAAACTGTTGAGCCTACCTCAACTCAGAAGGTACCACACGCAACTGCTATTTAGGTATATACACAGGGCTTATTAGGTAATGTTTCTCCCTCTTGCGGGGACCGGAGTAGCAACACTTGTGTTCCTCTTTGGTCCACCTTCCATATCCCAATTCAAGTTTTTTTCAGAATTTCAAATTTTTTAAGTATATATTATGTCGAGAAATTCACGCCTATTTATTCCGTAGAAGCAAATGAGCTTTTCCAATACCACAACTCTTGAGGTACAGAGGTTCTGCTGCAGTTATTAAGGTATGTGGGTTTAGTAAGCTAAGAGCATTGTTTCATTTGATGTTGCAGTAACATTGTGCAAATAATTGAAACTTAATAAGCATATAAATGTTCATGCTATGTATACATATATATATATTTTGAATTCACTTAAAGTTTTAAGATGACTATGAGGTTAAATCCATTAAAAGTTTTAAGATTACTATGAGGTTGTTGAAAATTACAGTTTACACTATTTTAATGTTTTCTATGTTTAAATTTCTCTGTGATTTTTGTAAGTGCAAATAAGAAACAACCATTATATTAAAATGATGAAACATTTTGTACGGCTCTTTGTTGGCAATAAAATTGCAGGAAAACTTAATAAAGTGGAACAATCATTAATAAAATTCTGCGATTTTCTCTTCTGAAATGGTGTAAATGTGAAATTACCACCACACATTATGACTAAACATTCCACAAACCTTTATAGCCACAAAGAAATTGTATTCTCAATATATAACATGTTCTCCTACTTCTGTCATAGAATTATTTGTAAATGAATATGTGCCTTCTCATTCATCATCCCTTCTGTGTTACTAAGGAATACACTAGCAGTAGAGAATGGGTATTTTATAAAATATTACAGAAACGAAAAAATAGTATTAATTGTGAATTTCAAAATTAAGTCAGTATATAAAAATAAACAAAATGTTTGTATAATTTGAATGAAGACTAGTGTCAAATTTTTTGGGAGTGTCTCACATTTTGAGTTATCTAAAAATTTTCCATTTTGATATGCCTATTGTCCTGATTTCGATGGAACTGATAATCAAATTTTGTATATTGCTACCTAATAAATGAGTATGTGGGGTAGGGGGTTAATATCCTAAACCACTCAGCCAATTTTGATTATTCTTTTAACATTGAAAAGCATTGTTCTTCCGGATGTACTTATATAAAATATTTTCAACACATTTAAAACTGTGGGTTTATGGTGGTTTTCATATTCAGGTCAGAGTTCAGCCATCTTTCATTAGATATGAATGAATATCAGAGGATACTTCTTGTGAACATAGCAGATTTTTAATGACTTGAAGACCAGAGAGATAAATGGGAAGGCTTAAAATCTTTTAAATTTGAGTCATTGAAGGGATGATGTGCATATTGTGCTATCAACAAATTTCCCTCTGATATAGCTGAACTTAGGAGTGTTTTAGTATGATTTTGATAATACTTAGTACTTTTGAACTTTAAAATCTTTCAAAAATGATAAGCTACCCCACAAATTTCATTAGCTTCTACACTTATTTACATATCCTATTTTTACCCCCTAACATACCAATAAACACTCCTTAGCCTATATAGACAAAACTTTGTTCTGTAGGACCTAAGTAACTCTATAAATTTATAAATCAGAATAGGAATTTTTAAGTTGCACAGACTTTCCATGCATAGATTATTTTTTATTAGTACGGTATTACTATGAACCTATTACCACAATTACACCTATATTTTGTAATTTAAAATTCTCTAACTTATGGAGTTGTTTTACTTCCATTCCCCCATTGTATATGTATAACACCAGGCTATCTACAGAATGGGATTATATATTATATCAACCATCCAAAAAGTTAAGAATTTTCTTGTATACCTCAATCAAGTCAACAAAAATTATCTCCATTATCCTTTCTCTTAATGTTAGTTGCTATCGGGTACGTTGCACAATTTCACTCATATAATTAGAAGAATTTGCAAATAAGTTATATTTTACTAATAGAAACACAATTTCTATGGCATAAAGCATATTATCACCTTAGTGAAACAACTCAATTCAGTTCTATAAGAAATTTTCCAAAGTTTACTGGCGTGATCAACCATCAACAAAGCGACATTGAGGCTAAATTGTTTCACTCTTAAGTTCAAAGTAGAAGTAAACAAACCTTAGTGTATCGCTCCGCCGAGCACATAGCAGCACCACGTGGAGGGATGACGGGAAATAAGTACCCGCGATGCGAAATTGCTCCAGACAACATGCGAATACAGCACATTTCGCAGCTTGGGGATCACATTAACTCAACATTATGTATGTCATTCCTATATTTTGCCTTACATTATAAACTTATAGCACATAATATTGAAAGTAGACAAATGAAAGTGGTACCCATCTACCATTCCACCTGTGATTGACAATACTGAATTAATCGTTCATTTAATGGCTAATATCAATATACCCATTTCGAAAGGTAGAATCAGACGACTGAAAAATTCAATGACATCGCCGGGATTTAAGTTTTCAGTCGTCTGATTCTACGTTTCCAAGAAAATGATGAGCACCGTAGGTTAGAAAATACAGTAGAAAACAAACAGGGCTCAAACAATCCCAGCAACAAATTTGCATCGCTAAAATTAAGTCCAATGATTGTTAACAACAGCCAACCGCATTCATTGTCGTTTAAAGGTGTGTACTTTTCACTTTGAATGAAAACATTTAATGCAATTGTCTTCTCTCCACTTTCCACGTTTATGTTTCTCCACAATGGCGGAGAATTCTCAGCCATGACACTCTAGAAAGTAATATGTTTTCAACACATGCACCACGTGGCGAGGAATGCCCTGGTGGCCTTTATCGGAAACTGAAAACCAACCACAGTGCCAGCGCATAGCCTCACAACCCCCCTGCTATAAGGCTTCAGTTAGTTATACACTATGTGATCAAAAGTATCCGGACACCCCACAAATATACGTTTTTCATCTTAGGTGCATTGTGCTGCCACCTACTGCCTGCTACTCATCCGCGACCTCAGTAGTCATTAGACATCGTGAAACAGCAGAATGATACGCACTGTGGAACTCACGGACTTCGAACGTGGTCAGATGATTGGGTGTCACTTGTGTCAGAAGTGTGTACGCGAGATTTCCATACTCCTAAACATCCCTAGGTCCACTGTTTCTGATGTGTAGTGAAGTGGAAACGCGAAGGGATATGTACAGCACAAAAGCGTACAGGCCGACCTCGTCTGTTGACTGACAGAGACCGCCAACATTTGAAGAGGGCCGTAAAGAGTAGTAGGCAGACATCTATCCAGACTATTGCACACGAATTCCAAACTGCATCAGGATCCACTCCAAGTACTATGACAGTTAGGCGTGAGGTAAGAAACCTTGGATTCCATGGTCGAGCGGCTGCTCATAAGCCACACATCACACAGGAAAATGCCAAACGCCGCCTCGCTTGGTGTAAGGAGCTCAACATTACACGACTGAACAGTGGCAAAACGTTGTGTGGAGTGACTAATCACGGTACACAATGTGGCGATCCGATGGCAGGGTGTGGGTATGACGAATGCCCGGTGAACGTCATCTGCTAGCGTGTGTAGTGCCAACAGTGAAATTCGGAGGTGGTGGTGTTATGGTGTGGTCGTGTTTTTCCTGAAGGAGGTTGCACCCCTTGTTTTTTTGCGTGGCACGATCACAGCGGAGACCTACATTGATATTTTAAGCACCTTCTTGCTTCCCACTGTTGAAGAGAATTCGGGAATGGCGATTGCATCTTTTAACACGATCGAGCACCTGTTCATACTGCACGGGCTGTGGCGGAGTGGTTACACGACAATAACATCCCTGTAATGGACTGGCCTGCACTGAGTCCTGACTTGAATCCTATAGAACACCTTTGGGATGTTTTGGAACGCCGACTTCGTGCCAGGCCTCACCGACCTACATCGTCGATACCTCTCCTCAGTTCCGCACTCCGTGAAGAATAGGATGCCATTACCCAAGAAACCTTCCAGCACCTGATTGAAAGTATGCCTGCGAGAGTGAACGCTGTCATCAAGGTTAAGGGTGGTCCAATACCATATTGACTTCCAGCATTACCGATGGAGGGCGCCACAAACTTGTACGTCATTTTCAGCCAGGTGTCCGGATACTTTTGATCACGTAGTGTAAGTGAATCTGAACGAACACATTTTGTTTCAAAATTGAACTGTTAAAATAATTGTTTTTTTAAGTTCCTCTGCACAAAAATAACTACAAAATGTTAACAATCTGAACTGTTTCATGTAGAGGAAGAGACGGCATGCTGAGCGGGAAAAGTTGTTTCACCCACCGGCCACCTTTATCACGTGGTCTTGTTTACAACTCCTTTGAACTTTAAGTGAAACCACTTTAAGTTTATGTGACAACGTTAAACCTTTAAACTCTAACGCAGCACTGGCGATGCCATTTATAGCGCCGTTCACAGTTAATTTCCAAATTACATTTGAATTAATATTTTAAGATTTTATTATTAATTTGAATAAAGGTTTAAGTTTAGAGGTAGAAGTTAAATGTTTTCGCAATCTTTCCGTGAAGCATATCTTTGTCTATTCCTTTATTTGTAAGATCCGATATTTTACTTTTCGTCTTAAAAGCACTATCCTCACTATTAGAAAATTTGTTATAGCGTTATTTTTAGTCGCAAAACAGGACAGCTTCCTTATGATTCACTTTAAAATCTACCATATGGTTTCACTAACGCCACAATGGGACCCCCGATTTGCTCCCAAAGTATCTTTAATCCCAACAAAGCTGCGCTGCAAAAATGAGCAAACGATTTATAACAGTCTTACAATAGAAATGGAAAACAGTTTTGATTTCCAAATTCATTGCTTACTGGCGAACAGTCAGTATTGCTTGTAAGCTTGTGAAATACGTTTTGAGTGTCTTCTCTTGAATAAATTTATACATTCAACATGTTTTAACTGTTTTCTATTAGTCAGTTATTAATTAGTTAAAAGTTTTCTTAATATGGCTGAAACGCAGTGACATTATAGCTTTAATGATGAATGGGAAGACCAGTATTGCTTTATTGAAAACAAAAGAAACCCTGAGTGTTTTTGTGTAATGCTAGCGTGTCTATTCTTATAACTATGGCCCAGATTTTAATGACAAGTCATATTTTTCCCCAAATTTTAGGATGAATTTTACTACAATTTATGCACTAATCCAGGTATTGTAGTGAGACAAATTATTTTTATTGTGTATATAAGGTAATACATACTTTTTTAGTAATAGGTCATATTGCAGCCAACTTTTGCCAAAAAATGCCTATATTTGTTGTATCCTTAACACAAAAATAAAAACATGAAAATGTTGCTCACATGACAACGTTTCAGGTGGTATTGTCACAAATAAGCACAGCAATTACTACAAAGCTTTACTAATAAATAAAGCTTTGTAGTAAACAAGCATCCTAACACACTAACCGGTTCGCTGACTAAAACATTGTTGCGCGGGGTCGACAAAACGCTCTCGAAGACAACAAAGGCGGCTTCCGACGTAATAAACATCGCACACGTGGTTACACTACTCAGTTTGAATACTGAGTCTGGTTCAACATGCCGAACAGCATGAAGTTGCGAGGTTTTGTTCGTGATTTTGGAGAGTAGTTCTACAGCACTGACGGAGAAATATTATTTTGTAAACTATGTGAAGTCAAAGTTAGTGCAGAAAAACGCTTTCACGTGCAACAACACTGTAATACCGATAAACACAGCAGCTGTGCGCAGAGAAGTGCTGAAAATGACAGCAGACAAACGCTGTTATTTGAGCAGATAAGTTGATCTTCAACCGTACAATCATTCATCAAGGACTTGTGTGAAATGATGGTGTCTTGCAACATCCCATTGGAGAAGCTGAAGAATACACGCTTCAGGCAGTTCTTGGAGAAGTACAAAACACATCCAGTTCCAGATGAATCTATACTGAGATTCACTACTATTTACCCCTGTGCTACGAGGAGATGCTCAAAAAACACGAGTTAGTGTTGCTGACCAAAAGGTCTGAGTGTCCATAGATGAAACTACCGATGTGGATGGACGTTATGTTGTAAATTTTGTTGGCGTTCTTAAAGTTGACGGGCCTGGAGAAATGTTCCTCCTAACGTGTGCAACTCTCGAGAGAGTAAACAACTCCACAATTGCCACTTTGTTTGACAACTCTACGAGAAGCTGTGGCCGGATGGTGTGAACGAAGACGTTTTACTGCTAGTAACAGATGGTGCTTCATGGATGATAAAGCAGCCAAGGGGCTTCAGATTGTGCACCCCAGTATAATGTAGGTCAATTGCCTTGCACAGCGTTACACAGAGCTACAGAAGAGATGCGATCAAATTACCCTGATGTGGACAGATTAATGTCCTGTGGCAAGAAAATCTATGTGAAAGCTTTGCTACGGGTGCAGAAATTAAGGAACAACCGCCTCCACTGCTCCTCCCTCCTCAGCCTGTTCTTACATGCTGGGGTTCTTGGCTTAATACTGATGAGTATTACTGCACCAACTATACCAAAATAAAGACAATATTTTGTGAGCTTGAGAGCGGTGAATCAAGTGCTATCAAAACTGTGAAAGAGGTCTTTACAGATACCTTGTCTGGAATCTTGGCATACATCAACACCAACTTTTCAGTGGTATCAAAAACCATCACGCTACTGGTACTCATCTGTGTGACGCCCTGGATATTATGCAACATGTGCAGAGCGAGTTGGGTCTAGCTGGTGGTCATGTGGCTGGCAATGTGAACAACAAATTGCAAAGTGTTCTCCGGCGGAATCCTGGATATTCTACAATGTGCAAAATTAGTGACAGTCTTTCTGGGAATGCCACAATATTTGAAGACAATGAACAAAAGCTGACCTGCAGTGACCTCGCCGCCTTCAAATACGTTCCTGTGATGTGGAGAGGAGCTTTTCCAGGTACAAAACTATCCACAGCGACAACCGTAGATCTTTGAAAGTGGAAAACCTGAAAATGCGCCTTGTAATCCAGTGCAACTCTGCAAAAATTGAAGATTGACAGGACGTGTTAGCTAATTTGGAATACTTTAAACAACTGGTGTACATTAGTAAAAACATGCTTTTATTGTTTGTATAGGTGCTATTGTTTGCACTGTGTCTCGTGTTTCTTTTTTCAGATATATTCAGGCATTTCAAAAACAAGCGCTAGTTAGTTTCAAACACTAGAAAAAGTAAATAATACTCGTATACTCACAATTTGTTCTAAGTGAATTTTGTATTACATGGTATATAAAAAATCAACATGAATATTTTAAGTAAACTTATATTAAGTCATATTTTATTCTAAGGTCATATTTATGTAAATTTTAGGTCATAAATGGTTGCATATTTCGCTGTTTTTAGGCCATTAAAATCTGGGCCCTACTTATAACAGTGAATTTCTTGTGAATTGTGAACTAAAAACAAAGTGAAAGACCTAAAATCTAAATTAACATTGCAACAATATGTGCATGCAAGACCAGTTCGGCAAACGCGTTAAGTGACAATAGCTTCTTACAAAGTTTGTTACGTCCTTCCTAGCTAAAAGTAAAACAAGTTTCAGTGATGGTGGGATAATAAGAGAAGCAATGTTAAATGCGCTGAGTCTCTGTTCGATTCCCATAAAGATAATCTAAAATTGTATCTTCCATCAAAGGACTCCAGTTGTCGCACAAAACTGTTTCTGGGCGAGTTGAACACGTTTATAATACTATGGAATCTGAGTTACATCAGGATTTGCAAATGCGTGAATATTTTTCACTCGAAATTGATGAAAGTGTTGATATGTTTGACATTGCTGAGTTGTGTATTTGTTAGAATTTTTAATGCTCTTACAGTTTAGGTAGAGGTCAAGCTTTTACCACTTCATGAACGTGCTAGGGCAGAAAACATATTTAGTGTATTTCCTAAATTTGCGAAAAATTGTAACTTATCATTTTCAAAGCTTGTTGCTATTACAACAGATGGGTCACCGTCTATGACTGGTGAAACTATTGGATATCTTTCTCTGTGTGCTAAGGATGAATCATTTCCAAAGTCATCCACCAGGAAGCTTTATGCGCAAAGGTTTTAAAGTCCAGTTGTGTTCTTATAACTTATGGTGAATTATATAAGATCGTCTTCTCGTCATCGTTTGTTCAGAAATATTCTAAGTATATAAAACTCTCCATATGATGACGCAATTCTTAATGCAGACGTAAGGTGCCTTAGTGGGAGGAAAGCACTCGAACGGTTCTGCTGTCGTATGGATGACACAAGAGCTCAATCAGAGTACAATCGCACTGATTGAACAGAGAACAAAGCTACACGCTCAAAGAAACATCCTAGAGAAAGACAAAAATATAACAAATTAAACTGAGTTCTATTTATGGACGCTCTTTAACTGCTGTGGTCCTTAGCGTCTCATTCTATACTGGGCATGAAAGACTGGAAATTTTTCCCAGAGGCCCTATCAGACTTGAAGTTCCTTTACGTGCCGTATAATTTACGACCTGAGACCACCGGTTTTACTTCCCTTCTGAAGGAAGCCATGCTAAGGATTTTTACGTCCGAAAAAAATCTATCGCCCTCCGCCGGGTTTGAGCCCTGGCCTTAGGAACTAGAGGCTAACATGGTAACCACTACACCACAGAGAACGACACAAAAATATAACGAGGCAGGCAGAAGCACAAAGAGAGAAATCCGTAAAGATCTCAGAGAATATAGGACAAACACCACGCGAAATATAATTGAGAATTTTATATTCGCAAAAAAGGCAAAGAAACAATTCTACCAGGAGAAGCAATGAAAAGCGTCCGAAACAATGCAGGCGAACACATAACATCGAGAGAAGGCATCGCAGAGACAGCCACGGTCTTTTACAAGGCCCTGTATTTCAGCATATACCCACAATCATCCAGCAATCAAAGAACACAGGCGTACACAGCCAAATATACTATTCCTCCAATCCTAATAAGTGAAGTATGCAGTGTCATAAAGGGGCTGAAAAATGACATATCTCGAAGCAAATACGGAATAAACAACGAAGACGTGAAATGGGATCGGACGGAGTAACCGCACCGGTCGTAACCATATTCAACAAAATCTTAGAAACAGAAGAAATCCCAGAACAATGGAAGACGAGCATAATTATCCTACTTCACAAGTAGGGTAACAGGGACGACTTAAACAACTACCAACCCATCAGTTTACTGCCAAACCTATACAAAACGTTTTAGGAGATACTGACCAGAAGAATAACATAATCACTAGACAGAATCAACCCCACGAAGAAGCTGGTGGATCCCGTTACAGTACAGTAGATCATCTCCAAATACTAAACCAAATACGGTGAAAATCAACGGAGTTCAACCTAACGCTGTATGTTGCATTTTTCGACTACAACAAACTATTCGACTTGGTAGAACGCAGCAAAGTACTACAGGCACTGAACAAACAAGGGGTCAACAGTAAATATATCAGAATCCTGTCCCAGATCTACAACTAAAGCCGCACAAAAATAAAAACCGAGAAGGTTAACTGTAGCATTCCTTCTAGAAAGAGGAGCTAAACAGGGAGATCCCATCTCACCCGAAGTGTTTACATCAGTACTAGAGGAGGTTTTCCGCAACTTAAAATGGAACAAAAAAATTGTATACAAACATCAATGGCAAAAGTCTAAGAAATATTTGCTTCGCGAAGACGAAGAATTATTCTTCACATCAGGGCAAACCCTCAAAGAAATGGTAAACGGTCTTCATGCCCAGAACAAAGCCATAGGCCTGACGATGAACAAGACAAAAAAGGCTAATGGGCAGGAAACCCCAACACAACTGAACGGCAAGAACTGCAATAGGTCTCAGAATACAGATACTTGGCACAGCATGTACCTTTCAAGCAGAACACCAACTTCGAGTTAAAACAGAGGACACCATCGGCTTGGAAGGTATTCTGAAACCTGAAGTTCATATTGTTAGACAAATTAATCAAACGCAAGCTAAGGTTTCAGACCTTAGAATCCTGCATCTTCCCAGGAATCCTCTATGGATGTCAAACATGGACTCTGTCAAGTGGCTCGCAACAATTCAAACATGCCAGAGAAAGATACTGAGGAAAATACTAAGAGTCACACTGAAAGACAAAATTTCCAACACCAACCTGAAAAGAATGACCGACACATCTGGCGCAGCAGAACGAACAATGACAATGAAGTGGAAGTGGGAGGCCACGTTATAAGAATGGGCCAATCAAGATGGAACGTATGCGACCACTATGTGGGATCCACACATCGTAAGAAGAAACCAGGGAGGACCGCGGCTTCAATGGACAGACGTGTTCGTGTGAACGGCAGACAACCAGCGGTCAAGAAAGGCAAAACACAGAACTCAGTGGAAAGAACTAGGATGTAGTCTATCACAATCTCAAATTAATTAAAATGTTATGTTAATAAGACATAAGTTCTAGAGATAAGCAAACCGATAGAATTTTATCTCGGTTGGAATGGCTCACCAAGCGAGAAATAACGAGCCACCCCTTCTAAAAGGCGGCCTTGCTCTTTAAGGGACAGTGTGGCTGAATTCATTCGACTTCATATAATCATCTCCCGGGCAATATTATCAAGAACTTGATGATATATCATAGCTAATAGACTTAGCTCTCTTGGCAGATATCACCTGAAAATTAAATGAGTTAAATCTTTATTTGCAAGGAAAATATAATATTTCAGGTTGGTAAGTGTTTTAGTGCATTTTAAAGGAAACTATGGATTGTCTATTTAAGTGGACCAGTCTGTGAATTTTCCAAAACCCAAAGTATTCTACCGAGTGTTTTGAATTTTTTACATCTCTTACGTCTGAATAAAGAATCGAAGTTGCAAAATTAGGTGTATATATGTCAAGTTGTTTCTGGATTATGAGTTTTAAAACACAAATTTAAGCTATTTTACAAAAAATTCTCTTTACAATGCAATTTTCACAATTTTTAAACAACACTTCAAAGTTATGTTTTCGTTACTGAGCCAGAAGGCAAGTTTGCTGAGTAATATACTTTTAAATTAATCGTTTTAAAAATAATTTTGTACAATTATGAGTTTCGGGTTTTGTAAACAATATATACTTATCAAACTTGGATGAGATTGATGGCGTAACACAGTTACGTTATATTAATAACTGAATAGCAAGTTTTAGTTAGCATATTGTCACGTGCTAAGTTGTGACACTGGGTGGAATAGCTAAATGAAGGATTGTACAGGTAGAGGCAACTAAAACGCTTCGCTGGAGCAACCTCGCTATATTCTAAAGAATTACATTTCTACCCTGCAATAGAGTTGGGTTTGCAAGATCAGGGATGATGGTACTAGTTAACATAATTATTAACAATTTGTTTTATAGTGCTTACCTGAGAAACGTCTCGTCGTGGGTGAGGAGAGCCAATACTTAACACGACTTTGTAAAGCCGCTAGTGGTACAAAGTGAAACCATCCGGTGAGCAGCCGTCCACCGGCGCGCCGACGTGTACCATAGCGGTCCCGGCCAAGTTACAACACAAAGTCTCCGCGAGCGGAGCTTGTGTGCTTGCTTATATAGGGTCGAATACCCTAGAGGGATTCATTCTAATATCGTGGCAGCTATTACCAAATATGGTCTGCCAACGCCCTGGAAAATGCGTATGCTTAGGACTTTCCAAGGATCATGTGATCCACAGGGTGCAGCTAAGAGCCGTGCAGAAAGACACGTACTTCTAAGGAAATAATGGCATAGTGAAATCTCTTTGAAATGTCAAGGGAAGTGGCCAACCACTGTTTCCTGTCATATAAACAACTTACTAAGACTTGAGCAAAATTAAGAAATATAAAATATGATTCTATATAACTTCAGAAGCTTATGCCAGACTAATAAAATAATGCTAATTAATATAAAATAATAAACATAATACAGATCTCCTCAGTCACGTTCGTGACATTTCCCAACGCTAAAAACGGCGAAGCCTGGTGCCGACTAAAACAAAGAAAGAGAGCAAAGTGGGAACCGATGTGCTTGTGTGTAAAATAAAAATAGCGGGGGAGCCAACATCGCAATATACAATCATACCTAAAGAAAATACAATAACAGAGTTAGAAATACAAAGTTATAAACAGTACACAGAGGCAACCAAGCTTACTAGCGAGGTTCAAAACCTCAAAAACAATTACAATAGTGAAGTACGCCCTGATTATTAATAAAGAATCATAAGTAAAAATGTAGCACCTGAAAAAGAAACAAGGAAATGGAACCTAACAGGACTAGAAAGGGAAAATCTACAAAGGAAAGAGGAAAGAAAAGTTCCGTCGTAGCTCACAGGAGGTAATATGTTCATTTCCATCACAGACTCCAAGAGACATCACGGAAATTTTTCTTCCTTCGGGATACACATAAAACACATCTTAAAGATCAAAGTAAATACACAAGTGTATACTTTCCGAACACAACCCAGAAGGAATCTTTTGTACCCAGCCAGCTCTCCAGGCGAGATGAGCGCACCTATGACATGTTTCATCTCGCTATCTCCAGTACGTAGGCCCTGCAATTAACTTTTCCAGAGTCTTCTCGTTTGTCAACAACCGTATATCCACACGATTACGCAGGTTCTCATAGTTTTTCCGAACATAGCATTGTTGAACAGTTTGTAGAGATCCTTCTCAAAATCATTTGCAGCCTGTTGTCGTAGTCTGTTGTTAAATTCCACATAGGTTTTAACCACTGTGACTGTCGGAATTGTAGCACACGATGGAATTTTGTTAGCCGTAGTCCACGATTAAGAGCCTGCTTCAAAGTTATGTAATGTGCTACATACTTCTTTCGAGGTCCAAGATGGAGTATCAGTTTCTTTGTAGTCGAGTCCTTAGGCTTCATACACTCGGGCAGGAAATTTAGATCGTTATGTAGATCGTGAAGTCCCGCAGCATACTCGATGTATTTTCTAATATGTATCCATGAGGATCATCTTCTTGCAGTCTAAGTCGATATTTTCTGGTAACATCCACTCACATCCACCATAAGGGAGGGCGTGACACTTTACCCAACCATATTGGTTATTGGCGTCCTCATATGTAATAAATTGGGTTGGTCTTGACGGATCATACTTATCCATGTAGGCGTTGTTTGCTTCGGCATACTGGTGGGAAACTTGACATAAAGCTCCTCTTTCGGCATACTAGTGGGAAACTTGACATAAAGCTCCTCTTATGCCGGATTCCACCATGAATAATTGCTTATAATCCTGTAACTATTCCAGCTGAATTCCTGTATACAGCAACATGGCATCCCATGTAAGTCCTAGAGAGGTAAAATAATGAGCAGGATCGACTTTGTGTGTTTTAAGGGTTTGATCTCTAAATGTCTCAAAGACATCAGCTAGAAGAAGTACATCAGAGGTTACGTAGAGGCCGCTGTACTCATCCAGGTTTCTTACATTCAACAGCTTCCATAGATTTCTGGCATGATTGTAGTCGGCATCACTAATTTTTTCTTCATTTAATCTATTGTAGAAGGAGTCCTTAGGAGGCAAGCAGGTTTCGTTCAAAAGATTCCATGGAGTGACTTAATCATAGGGAAATACACCCTTACGAGTCATCAACTTTAACTTGTCTTCTACGAAGTGTTTCAGGGTACGATGTTAGATTTTTCACCAGCTTATCCAAGCTTGTACTGAGAAACCGAAAGCTATCCACAAACCGAAGCATTATATCTCCTGCATACTTGGAGAATGATATATAGCTTTCTTCAGAGCCAGAAATTACTTCCACCCGCTCACGTGTGCATCCCAGCTCCTTAACAATGAAGTGTGAGTCATACCCCGCTGAGTTTGTGCATGAAGACTGGAATATATTTGGGTGTTTTGCAGGCTAAATTACATTCATTATGTAGACTTCCACGATATTCACCCCTGATGTGATCATGGTCACATACTTTGTAGTTCTCTTCAGTAAAGGTTTTTCCACACAAGCAGCACACTGTAGAGGAGAGTTGAAGTCCATCTGCTGTTGATCTGTAAGTTTCAGAGGTATGGTAGGTTTGTATATATTATTAATTTCCTTTGCAAGGAACGACAGGTATTCCATAAACTTCTGAGCAGCATCAACACCACGAAATACATAGGGGTGCTTAGGAAGACCAGTTTCGAGATGTTCAACGTCGGATGACGCCTTAACGTAAACGCAGAAACTCATAGGTACATGCTGCTGATAAGGGGTTGTATATGAAGTTTCAGGATTGGGTGTACATGTATGACATGATGCGAGAATGCTTTCAAAGTCTGCGTAGATGACGTAAGGTAGTTTCAACATCCTTAAAAAATTTTAAATTGAACAATTGATTTCTCCTTTGTAGGCATAACTACCCATGCAACACCATGTTGATTATATGGACACATGTTCTTGTAGTTTTTTCAGTCCACTTCGTTCATATCGACCATCAAAATGTGTAAAACAACGCTTACAGATATAAACATGTTCTTTAATTTAGTTTTCTGACATCGAATAAGTTTTTCAAAATTCTTTATATAGACGTAGTGATGTTTCCCACTACTACCACTCAATAGTAGGAGGTCACGGTGTTCAGGTATTTCTGTCTCAGCGACCTTTATTGGATACAATTCATGCTTCTCATCCAGGCCGAAAACGTTGATAGACTTCCTGTCAAGCTTTTCAAATTTAGATATTTGAGAAAGTGGATTTGGATAAGTAACACAGCTGAAGCCATAATTATTTTGAAGTTGCTCGTATTTGCTCACCCGTAGCTCATTCTTCTCAACGAATTTGGCTAATACAGAGTACATAAAGCATAGCTCATCAGTATAATTCTGGATGTTAATGTAGGCTTGTCTTGATTCAACAGATGGAGGCAGGGGTATGTAACTACTTCCTCGTAACGGATTGTACTTGTTAATACGAAGACAAACCCCTTCCACAGCAGGCAGAGCCCAGTTGCTGCCCTTAAGTTGTGATTCCTCCATTTCAGTAACCAACTTCATTTTCGTTTCCAACATAGAGTCCAGATCCATTTCTAGGAAAACAGCTTGATTCTGGGTTTTAAATGTTTTTTCGCAGGTTTCTCCGATACTGTTAGCAAATCTACACTCAGCCAGCAGGTTAATTTTCACACTCTTGTGAATACCAAGTTCTTTATGTACAGCCTGGATTATTCGCTGTTTTGCCTCGTGCAGGTACGTATTCAGCTCTTTAGTTGATTCACAGCGTATAAAATATGATTTCAAGCGTCCATCGAATGAAGTTTCATATTCTTTCATGTCACAGTCCTCCATTGTAGATAATAACCCTTGGTTTGTAGGTTCTAATCTACGTTTCTTCTCAGGCCTGTTTATTTCACACGCATCTTCGTGTCGCCGGCGCTTATAACTGTCTTTGATGGTTAATTACAATATTTACATTTGAAGAGCTTCTTACAATGTAGCTCATGCCTCCTTTTGTCATACCCACGTAGAAATGCCTTTCCACATTTACCACAAGAATATCCTGATGCACTAGGAATGATATCCTTATATGAGGGCTTATTCATCTTTACTTTGATGTAATAACGTATTAACCCTTCTTCGAGGAAATATATGCCTCTTCACCTTGATAACACTTTAACAAGCCGATTATTTTCTGAGAGAACAACGATGTTGACACCTCGGAGAGAATTAGCAGAATTAAGTCCAATGCCCGTTATCGCCCTATTTATAGAGAAGGCACGAACCTTTTTTAGAACAATGATATAACGTATTAATGCTTCTTCAAGGAAATATACAGCTCTTAACCTTGATAACACTTTAGAAAGCCGATTATTTTCTGAGAGAACAACGATGTTGACCTCTCGAAGATTATTAGCAGAATGAAGTCCAATGCCCGAGATCGCCCTATTTATAGATGAGGCACGGACCTTTTTAGATCAATTATATACTGAAATTTAATACTAAAATGGTGACTAAGAGTCTAAGCTCATATTTCAATACGTCTTACACATATGTTCGGACGTCTCTGCAAGTCTTCGCGCATGTTCATGTATTTAGAGAGGCGCGCTGAGTTGTTCAGGCATGATCGTAGGTCTTCGCGCAGATTCGGGTGTTTGGCTCGTGAGGGTGATGAACGATCCGTCAACCGAGAAAGGGACAAGTATTCTTGAGAAGCATTCACCATACGCCGCGAAACCTAGAAGCACAAAGATGCGAATTAAATAGAATGGCAGGGAAAGAAATCGTGATAGCAACACCACTCCGACATTCGCCTGCAGACAGCGAAAACCACGAAAAATCCGAGGCCAGAGTGAGCGACCGACGGGAATCGAACCAGGGGTCCTAGAAGCACACGTGAAAGATGAAAATGAAATAGAATGAAAGGAAATCGTGGTATCATACACCACTCAGGCATTCGCCTGCAGACCAGGGAAAACCACGAAAAATTCCAAGGTCAGAGTGAGTGACCGACGGGAATCGAACCAATGGCCCTAGAAGCACACCTGAAAGATGCGAATGAAATAGAATTAAACGGAAAGGAATTCGTGGTAGCATACACCACTCAGGTATTCGCCTGTAGATCAGGGAAAACCACGACGAATCACAGGTGAGTGACCGACTGATGGAAATCGAACGATACGCGACAGCAGTTAAACAGGTAATTGCCAAAGGAAATCGGAATCGATGAGAAACTTCTAGCATTCGGCTGTCGACCACCAAAAAACGCGAGAAACCTAAGGTCAGAGTGACCGTCCCTACGGGAATCGAACCCGGGACCTCCGAATGCAAACCACAGACGTTATCGCCTGATCCAAGCCGTAAAACAGGTTTAGCCCTTACCACTCATGACAATAATCTACCTCCGCCATATGACGTCACACCTGGAGACAGGCTGTCTGGAAACAGTCCGAAATGTTTAAACGCGTTTCATTTCTGTCATGCCAAAAGAGAAGTATTCTCGCACGATCATTCAGACAGATGTTTCCATTCAATGCCCACCACACCCACCACCGCAGCCCATTACACCAAAGTTAACATAATTTGTATTATACTACTTTAGAAATAGTGTAGAAGTTTTTCTCCCCTTATTTAATTAAATTCATGTATATACCCTATTATTTCATGTTTCCGTTCATTTATCAATACTTTCTTTCCATCTTCCCCTCATTCCCCAAAGAATCAGTATACAATATGACATTTTTATACGCTTAATGTCTATTTGTTAGAGAAAACCGCGCTCAATACCCATTTATCACAGAAAACCGCGCTTAATACGCAATTATCTCAGAGAACTGCTACATTTGACCGCAATCACGAGCAAAGTAATTTTTTCCAGAGTTACTCCGATATTAAGCTTGTAGAATCGTATTAGGAAATGCTTTAATAAATTTATTGTATTTTTAGCTCAAAGTGTCTACATACTTTAAAGTCACTGATCCCTGCTATTTGCATATGCTCTAAAGATTGTCATATTTCATTTTTAAGGTCGCCTTTGTTAAAGATAATGTCTTGCAATCCATTTTTAAATTTCTTTTAAAATCAAGTCAAGCGGGCGTTTAACGCCTATAATGGCCGGCTTCATGTGCTAAAAACCCAAGATGGCGACTTCCGCCTTTTACATTAGCAAGTCGGAAGCGACAAGGTAGGTGTCCACTAGAGAGTGGAAAAGAGGTGGGGGAAAACTGTCTGACATCTGGTGGGGAGGATGGCTACCGTTACGACCTGGATAGAGACCCGAGAGTACTTCATTACGCGGTAGACCGCTACGTAGGGCGGAGCTATAGGTCACGCATGCGCTATAAGACACGTCAGCGTCTTGCGTGTTTTTTTGAGATAGTTATTTCCGCTAACTCCACCTTTTAGTCCTGCATTCTTAATTAATCTAAGAGATGTAATATTCGTCAGGCCGACAGGTAGTCAAATATGCATTACAAAGACTCTAGCTTATGATATATATGTAATGACGTATCGATACCAGTACGAAAGGCGCCCAAATATACATTAACAGAAACTAGTTAATGATGTAAATGTAATAACGTTTATTCGACGTCTTTATCTTAATTACGTTTGATGTTATTCGAAGATGAATTTGTATTCATGTCCCTGGGTTCAACCGAAGACCTCCAAATCAACTTGGAACAAAACAGCAATGACGCGCCACATTCCAAGGCTATAATCACCCTTTAACGCATAGTGCTATCTCTTTTCATTCAGGAGATATAAGCATTTAGCGGTAGTAATAATAAGTTTTTTGTGACTCTTCTGTGAGGTAATTAATTCGATTACAGACCATTTCAATTGGATACATATTGGAAGTTGACATCGATTATCCTGCGGAACTTCACGATCTACATAACGATCTAAATTTCCTGCCCGAGTGTATGAAGCCTAAGGACTCGTCTACAAAGAAACTGATACCCCATCTTGGACCTCGAAAGAAGTATGTAGCACATTACATAACTTTGAAGCTGGCTCTTAATCATGGACTACGGCTAACAAAATTCCATCGTCTGCTACAATTCCGACAGTCACAGTGGTTAAAACCGTATGTGGAATTTAACAACAGACTACGACAACAGGCTGCAAATGATTTTGAGAAGGATCTCTACAAACTGTTCAACCATGCTATGTTCGGAAAAACTATGGAGAACCTGCGTAATCGTGTGGATATACGGTTGGTGACAAACGAGAAGACTCTGGAAAAGTTAATTGCCAAGTCTACGTTAATAGATTGAACAATATATGCTATCAACCTAGCTGCTGTGCATATGGCATCCCGTCAGATTGTGTTCAACAAGCCTATATGCATTGGAATGAGTGTGTTGGACATCTCCAAGACATTAATGCACCACTATCACTATGATGTGTTGCTATCGTATTATGGAGCAGAAAACCTGAAGGTTATGTATACGAACACTGATTCATTCATTCATCGAGTGAGAACTGAATATGTGTACCAGGACAAGCTACGTTTTCTTGAGCACCTAGATACAGCTGATTATCCTACAAGCCATATATGCTATTCAGCTCTAAACAAGAAGTTGCTTGGGAAATTTAAAGATGAGGCTAATGGTAAATTCATCCAGCGCTTTGTCGGAATACGACCTAAGATGTATGCACTAAATATCCACAGCTCAATGATAAAAAAGATTAAAGGCATAAAACGTAGTGATATTAAGCAGTACGTCACATTCGAGAGTTATACTGTCTTAAAACCAGAGAAATAATAAGAACGCCCATGAATCTAATCCTGTCACGACAGCATGCTCTTGCCATCGTGCAAGTGAATAAAATTACATTGACTCCATACGACGATAAAAGAGTTAATGCCGAGGATGACATAACGACATATGCATATGGGCATTACAGCATTACAAATAGTGCTTAAGAGAATGTAAGCCGCAGATGAAGATTCTCTCCGTGAGTCTACAATTTAAAAAACATGGAAGTTTACCCATGTGATGTGTATACACCTAGCAGACACCTGATGAATAAAGAAGAATAAGAAGATGGAAGGGAAGGCGTTAACCCTGCCATTAGCAGCAATCCTAGTGCTAGCCTTAAGCCTAGATAAAGGGGAGAGGCGCCTACAACGAACTAAAATAAAGGTATAAAGGTTTTCAATTAAGACTCTCAAATAATAAAACCTGAATAAAACGCCGCAATTTCACTAAAAGAAACTCGAGGTTATCTCTGGTTAGGGAGATTAGGCGGTGTTACGTATTGTTACGTTTCCGGTTACGTCATGTTACGTGGTTATGATACGTGTTTACATGGTTGCTACGTGTTGTTACGTCTTGTTACATGGTTACATGTGACGTCTTGTTGCGTGGTTATGCTACGTGGTGTTATGTCTTGTCACGTGATTACGTGCTTATGTTACGTGGATGTTACGTCTTGTTACGTGGTTACGTTTGTTGGTTACGTTACGTCTTGTTACCTCGTTATGTTACGCAGTGTTACATCTTGTCACGTGGTTACGTGCTTAGGTTACGTTGTGTTACGTGACTATGTTACGTGGTGTTACGTCTTGTTACGTGGTTATGTTACGCAGTGTTATGTCTTGTTGCGTGGTTACGTTTGCTGGTTACGTTACGTCTTGTTACGTGGTTATGTTACGTGTCGTTACGTCTTGTTACGTTGGTTAGTTTAGACGATGATAGGATTGAATAGACAATGAGAAGTCAAGGTAGGGATAGGTTAGGGCGTTCGGTGTGGGTTTAGTTTAGAATACTTCTCTATACCTTCACTGTAAACTATACGCAATCTATCCCTCTCCGTCTCGCACACTAACTGTTTAACATATAAGAAGTTTGTAAGATTTAGAAAAAAAAGTGTATAAAAGTGTTGTAACGTTGGATAAGAAATGTTTATAATCTAATTACTCTCTATATCACCGTGAAGACCTCTGACGCTACCTGAATTATCTATTAAAATGACTTAAATACCCTACATTCTACCCCAATCATATGAATATTACCTTAAATAGCTCTGGTACTAATCGTTCTGAATTACCATGAACCTTGTGATACTAACCGGTTTACCCTACATATATACGATACTATTCGAATTACTCTTTATACTGTAATATAAAGAAATGCTTAATTGGAATAATTGTATTCATATATCGACGAGCAGCGTTTAATTACATTAATCAATCAAAATACATGCGACGAGGTACTTCGATCAAGGGTCTGCGTCCAGCCCTTTAGAGGCGCGATACCGGGACGTTAGAACGTAATATAGCCTTAGAGTTTAAATTTTGAAGTCAATGAGTCTAAGTGATGTTATGCATGGACGAACATTACACATACATCAACACTAACCTCCCTAGCCTCTCTTCTCGTTTTCCTATATTTTCCCATATAAACGCACACTCTACTCCTCAACCCCTGTCTAGATTAGCATCTCTCCTCGTATTCCCTACCTCTCTCATATAAAGCGCATTGATCCCCTTCATCTCTCTCCTGGCATAGGATCTCTCTCCGTTTTCCATAACTTCCACCCATAAACGAATACCGTACTCCTCGACATGTGTCTAACCTACTACCTCTCCTCGTATTCCTTACCTCTATCATATAAAGGTCGTTGCCCCTTCCTTCAGCACCTGCTCTATCTCGGATCTCACCTCGTTTTCCCTATCTCCCCCATGTAAACGCATTTTCCTCTTTGAAGGCTCTCTCAACCTAGCATCTACCCTCGTTTTCCTCGTCTCTTCATATAAACACACACTCTACTATTCATACCCTCCTAGCCTAATACCGCTCCCCTGTTTGCTAGCTCTCCCATATAAAACCTATATTCTACCCTTCAAGCCCTGTCTAGTCTAGCACCTCTCCTCGTATACCCTATCTCTCCCGTATATGCCTATATTACCCTCCTTCAGCATGTCTAGCATACCATCTGTACACGGTTTCCCTATCTTTCCCATTAAAACGCATACTCCACGCCTCAAACTCTGTGTAGCTTAGCACTTTTCCTCGTATTCCCTACCTCTCTCATATAAGGCGCATTCCCCTACTTCAGCCTCTGTCTAGTCTAGCATCGATCCTCGTATTCCCTATCTCTCCCATATAAACGCATACTCTACCATTCAAACCCTCCTAGCCTAACACCTCCCCTCGTTTGCTAGCTCTCCCATATAAAAGGCATATTCTACGCTTCAAGCCCTGTCTTGTCTGGTACCTCTCCTCGTATTCCCTATCTCTCCTCTATATGTCCATATTCCCCCTCCTACAGAATCTGTCTAGTCTATCATCTGTCCACGTTTTCCCTGTCTTCTCCATATAAACGCATTTTCCTCCTTGAACCGTCGCATCTACCCTCGTTTTCCCTATCTTTTCCCATATAAACGCAAAAGTGAGCCTGAATACCTCTATATATGCTACTGACAAATTTGTAGTTCCTTAATATAGAAGCAACATAAGATTTGTTTTTAAATGCATCATGTGTTGTATTTTGCATATACACTAATTTTATACTTTGAAAATTAATAACTTGAAAACTAATTAAGATTTTGGATTGAAATTCACAAAACAATTATATCTAAAGAAGACTGAAGAGTGGTTAAAGTTTCAGGCCAATTGATTGGATAGTTCAGAAATAGCAATTTCAGTTGTGCATCCCCTTAAATAAACCAGCACCTTATTGTCCCTTTTTTCACCTTATTTGAGCACCCTTTCCCTTCCTTTTTCATCTGAAATTTGCACCTAAAAATCCTAACGCTGGTAATAACTCTGCATAGGCCCGCAAGCGGCCCCATATCTCGGGATCGCAGCCACGGTCCCTGATTTACAGGAATAGTTGCTCGATGGCGGTGCTATAAAAACGGAGCTCTCGATACATGGGATCCATTGTCGATCTTCTGAACATTTGCAAACCCTTTCTTGCACTTTTGTATTTATATGCATACTGCATAGGATATCCGACTAAGATGGCGTTTATCCAACCACAATGCATCTTCTAAAGGGTATAGCGTCTGTACCTTGAGTGTCTTCGCCAGCGGTAACCGCGCCCGCGCGCCCGCGCGCGCGCACACACACACGCACACACACACACACACACACACACGCACGCACGCAAGCACACACGCCGTTTTTCCCCCTTTTCTTTTGCGCTCTTTTTCCTCTTTAGGTTTTGTGGTCTTTTTATGTTTCCAACAGTTTACATTACCTTCGTCTTGTTTTTTGGGCATCCTTTTTTATATACTTCTAATGATTGGTTAATACATTTGTTTGCACACGGGTATAGGGAGATTTATATGCTTTTCTGTTGTCGCTTATATAATTTGCTTTTATATAAAATTAAACGCACCTTTACGGTTTTGACTTTACTATCCAACATTTTTTTTAATGATTGTGTAAGGTCACAAGTGAGTAACGATCACATAATAGAATTACCTTAAAATACAGTCATAGTCTTGCGATTGTATAATATTTTTAAACTTCTACCATACTCTTTGTAAAAATCTTAAAACTATAACCTGTCATATCATATAAGCCTTTGTGATCAGAGGAACGCTGGTGACACGTACTAGATGTCATTATAGTTTACAAAACAAACACAAGAAAAATTATTTATGTCCGCTACGTATTTATGAAATTATGAAATGCTTAAATTTCCTATTCTTATCTGGTTTTTATGTCGATATATCATCCCAATGATTGTCCATCGATAGGAATACTTAATTTCAATTGAGTAGTGAAGATTTTGCGATATATTGCAATACCTATCTATATGGCATTTATGCAATTCTTTTTAATTCCCGTAGTTATACTGTATTCCCATACATTTGATATAAATCGATATATGAAGACTTTGATATGATTACGTTTAACTTTAACTTCATATTTATTTATTTTTTTCCTGCTCTAAAATGAACCAGGGTTCTATTTAGCCTTCATCTTTGGAATTTTCCCAGCTGTGGTTTCTAAGCGCATGCTGTGTTTTCTTCCTTGATGCGTACTTGTTTCCACTCTTTGTGCATTTTATTACCTCGCTTATTAACATACTTTTCCTTATGACTACATTAATTATTTCCAATGTAATTAAATTGATTTAATTGCTTTTGATTTATTTTTATAATTGATTTTAACATAAGTGAATGTCTGACGCACGTACGTTATTGCATTGTCTTACAATAACTGTGTACCTTTTAGATTGTGTCAGCCTTTTACAAGTGGTGAATTTATTTTCATTTGGGACTTTCATGTGTTGTATCATTTGCAAATTATTTAGTGATTCTATATAATTAGGAATACGATTCCTTCATATAACTGTAATCATTGCAGCATAATTACAATGATTCCTTTTTCTGTTTTTCCGTATAGATAGTTATATCCAGGAGCGATCTTGACCTTTAAGATTTTAATGTGCATTTTAATGTGACTTACGGTGGCCTAATTTTTCTTACATTTTTGTATTGACCTTTTGAATTTAACTTAGATTTATATAGCTACATGTTTTATTTGAGGTGTGTAGTCTTCTTTATTGCCTGATACTCTGTATGCTAACAGAAGGTATGATTAACTATTTTCTATGAACAGCTCTCCTTGTGTGTGTGTGGTTTTTTGTTTGTACTGTTGCAGAAGACTTACTGCTTTCTTTTGAGTTATGATTTCATATATATACTTTTTTTGATATGCTGCAACCAGCTATTGCGATTGATTGATCAGATAAAGGTACCAGATAATGTTTTTATTTGCTTCGCCTTGAGGAACCATCTATTGGACCTAGTTTCCCTCTCATATTCAACACTGATTGAAACCAACATCTGCTTTTTACAGGTAATGTCATTCTTTCTGTTTATGCATATGTGAAATTTCAATGATTATGCAGTGCCTTGTCCAAACCTATTATGTTTATTATAGTACCATTTTATGTTTACACTCTTTCGATAAGAGTGTCTGCTACATTATATGGGTCTATGGTATTAGTGTGAAACGAAATTCATATTTTCCTTTGCCACGGATTTAATTTGGCAATTAAATAATAATTTATTTGGGTTTTTGAAATAAGCATAAAAATGTCAATATGAATGGATTAAAAATACAACCTGTGGAACATTTTGAATACGCAGAAATGCTGAAAATAAGAAACGCCTTAAAATGAAGTTTTAAAAATATAAACAGCTAGCAACCAAATGCGCAAGGGTATTTAAAAAGCCTCGTAACGATCTTGAAGCGTTCGCTCTTTGAAGAATAAAAATTGGATTCTAAAACTACAAGCAATGGAGAATTTTTTGGGAACATAAATTTTTTTCTTAGTATTTTTGAGATTTTGGGTTAATTTCAGTTGTGCATTCCCTTAACTAATTCAACGATTTCTCTTTCCTCTATTATAATTTATTGAACTGCAAACAAGTACATCAAATTATCACTCATCAAAAGAAGAAAAAACATGAAGCTGTTGTACTTCAAGACATTAAGCATCTCCATATTTTTAAAAGTAAGTCTGTTTCTATTAGGAGATAGAATGTCTTTGTAGATGCTAAAGCTTCTTTGAACTTCCTAGTTGAATCTTGAACCAGGCGGAGCTCAGAAGATTCAACTGGGAAGTTTTCTCGCATCCTCCATATTTACCGGAGCTTGCCCCAAGTGATTTTCACATGTTCCTCCAACTCAAAAGTAAGCACTTTTAAGACCGATGCTGAAGTCAAATCAGCGAACAGCTGGTTGCGAGAACAGGACCCGACATGGTACAACACTGGCTTGGAAAAGCTTGTGTCACGTCCCTAAATATGCTTGGAAAAACATGTTGACTATGTAGAAAAGTAACAGAAGGACTGTACAATATAAATAAAATTAATTGAGCATGATCAATTGTGTGTAATTTTTTTATAAAATAGGGAAACTTACTTATTGGACGCCCCTCGTACAATGAGAATACAATTTACACAAGAGAGGACGGAACTTAGTACTGAGATACCTGCCCATATGATCAGTTTCTACAAAATGCTTTAGTTTATATTAGTAAAATAAAATCAGTATCCTTACCGGGAAAAGGTACCAAGAAAGGTAATAGAAAAATTGTGTCATATAGCGCAGTATTTGTTGCAAAAATATATTCATTCATTCATTCATTATCTGTTTACCCTCCTCTTAAGTAGGACTTACACCCTCCAGGACTTACAGGCGGGTGCCTGGAGTCAGAGGCCCGTCGAGGAGCAGACACTCATGGATCAGACAGAACATCCAGGATGGGTGATCAGCCCGATGCCTGGTATGGGATGAAGGAAGTAGATGAAGCGAAATGTTGGTGAAATGGATGAAAGGAAAGGTGATGATGGAGCAGTTGGTGGAATGAATGGCGGGGGAAACCGGAGAACCCGGAGAAAACCCGCCCAGACGCCGCTTTGTCCACCACAAATCCCACATGTAGGTCCCTGGGATTGAACCCGGTCCGCCTCGGCCACGGCGCCGCCCTGCAAAAATATATAACATTTATTACTCAGATTATAAGCATCGACATCAAAACATAAATAAGTCACAAAATAATAACTATGTAACAGGTGAATGTTGCGGGAAGAGGAGAAAAAAAAGTGCTGTAAGCCCGCTTACAATTTAATAATATGATACAAGAACTGTAAAATAGAATTGTATTATAAACAAAATGTACATAGTACACAAGGTGTAAGACTTACACAAAAATTTAGAACTTATGGCTGTGTATGTCAAACAGCGTAGCGCAACGTTTTCCTCCAGAAATTCGCAAATTCAAAATAATATGACACAATTCAGCGTGTTCTACAATCTGGCGTATGAAATTAAGTAAACAAAACTGCTCAAACAAAAAGTTTCTAAAGGTATACAACTCAATGAAAGAACAAAGAACAACCTGCTGAAAAATATTATTATTATGTGATTGGCATGTAAATGTACGTAATACTATATAAGTGTATGATTTCAATGCACAAGGTGAAATCATGAAAACATTTTAAAAAGCCAAAAGATACTATTAAAGGTTTAATCGTATTAATGTCAGGGGATTGTAACGAATCTTTTGTGGCAAGTAATCTAATTAGATAAGATGTGTGCGAATAAAGTATCGTTACAAGAAGAGAACCTTACTGTTTACAAAAATTCAGGCGACCGAGAGGTTGCGTTCAATACATAACCCCTTGTAGTTTTGAAAAGGTAATAAAAATTACTAAGTTATATTTTGATATCATGAACCATAAATGAACAAGTTATTCCTATTTGCACGAGTATACGAACTATAATGGATTATAATAATGAACAAAGAATTCAAATGTAAAGTAGATGGTGTACGAACATTCTCATTAATATTGTAATCAAGAACAACAAAATCATGTTAATAATTGTCAGTGTAATTCCGCATACAAGTAATATTGATAGTTTATAAATTACTAGTATAAGTACAATTATAATAATATCCCGCCATTTAAGTATAATTAAAGATCAAAATCCTGCAGTGTATATATATATACTACGTGATCGAAAGTATCCGGACACCTGGCTGAAAATGACGTACAAGTTTGTGGCGCCCTCCATCGGTAATGCTGGAAGTCAATATGGTATTGGACCACCCTTAACCTTGCTGACAGCGTTCACTCTCGCAGGCATACTTTCAATCAGGTGCTGGAAGGTTTCTTGGGTAATGGCATCCCATTCTTCACGGAGTGCGGAACTGAGGAGAGGTATCGACGATGTAGGTCGGTGAGGTCTGGCACGAAGTCGGCGTTCCAAAACATCCCAAAGGTGTTCTATAGGATTCAAGTCAGGATTCAGTGCACGCCAGTCCATTACAGGGATGTTATTGTCGTGTAACCACTCCGCCACAGCCCGTGCAGTATGAACAGGTGCTCGATCGTGTTGAAAGATGCAATCGCCATTCCCGAATTCTCTTCAACAGTGGGAAGCAAGGTGCTTAAAATATCGCCACATTGTGTACCGTGATTAGTCACTCCAACGTTTTGCCATTGTTCAGTCGTGTAATGTTGGGTTCCTTACACCAAGCGAGGCGGCGTTTGACATTTTCCTGCGAGATGTGTGGCTTATGAGCAGCCGCTCGACCATGGAATCCAAGGTTTCGTACCTCACGCCTAACTGTCATAGTACTTGGAGTGGATCCTGATGCAGTTTGGAATTCGTGTGTGATGGTCTGGATAGATGTCTGCCTATTACTCTTTACAACCCTCTTCAAATGTCGGCGGTCTCTGTCAGTCAACAGACGAGGTCGGTCTGTACGCTTTTGTGCTGTACATGCCCCTTCACGTTTCCACTTCACTATCACATCAGAAACAGTGGACCTAGGGATGTTTAGGAGTGTGGAAATCTCGTCCACAGACTTCTGACGCAAGTGACACCCAATCACCTGACCACGTTTGAAGTCCGTGAGTTCCACGGAGCGTTCCATTCGGCTGTTTCACGATGTCTAATGACTACTGAGGTCGCAGATAATGAGTACCAGGCAGTAGGTGGCAGCACAAAGCACCTAAGATGAGAAACGTATGTTTGTGGGGGTGTCCGGATACTTTTGATCACATAGTGTATATATATATATATGTGTGTGTATATGTATATGTATATATACAAGTATTATTGTACAACAAACAGTTAATACAATTTGTATCTCATTGGTCCATTCTCTATTATAGTATGTGATTCAAATGGAACTGTGGATCTGGAAAGTAGACTTTTATATCAAGTGATGACTTACGTGTCTACTTAGTATTGATATGGAGAGTTAAAAGAAAATAGGTACCAACCATAGGAACGCACTAGGGGTTTCATAAATATGTCATACAATCTGGTTTCAGCGAAACTAAGATTATATAGTCATAATTTCAAGTTACTACTACCTATCGCCTTTTGACCTTTACTTGTTCCTAAATTAGTATTATCGATATAAATGCAATAAGATATATCTATAGACTCAGGACTCTATGCTGTATTATTTGACATAATAAGGCTACAACTAACACCATCAGATTGAGATAGAAACTAAAAAGTAGTATAACAATATAAGAGGTAGCATTTTCCTAAAAACTATGAAGTAAAACTAAATACCCAGAAAATGTATACAAAAGAAAAGCGTGCAGCTGTTAATTCATAACACAAAATGCATGCATTACATGATAGCTAAGAAAACAGTTAATTGAGGATTGATTTTTCCTATTGATCATTATTGGTACTGATTTTGCTGCACTTAGCTATACTACAATTAAAGGAGAAGGGACAAAGCTACGAAAGAAAAGGGTAGGGAAATTGTACACTTATTCGAATCTTTCTGGAATTATAAATAACATTATGGAAATGTGTTACGAAATGATATGGGAGCAAATATAAAATGGGACGTCATTGTGGTGCTACTTCCTGAAAAGATACTCTCAACAAGAACTGAGGGAACATTAATAGATCCGCAGGTATTATCTCACCACTAAATGTGAATATACTAGAATATACGTAACATATAGTGGAAATAATGATTTTCAAAGGCTCAATATTAAACGCACAGGGGAAACTATTCATAATACAATAACCAAATAAGTCAGGGAAAATTCACATTGGCGTGTTTGCTTCCCATCTACTTTGTAAAAACATTTAAATTAAAGAACTAAGAAGATGTCGTTCTGCAGTACTATTTAATGCGTGCCTTGGTTTAAGACATCTCTTATAATTTCTTTTAAGTGCTCAATTTTACGCGTTAAATCGCTAACCGTCATACGCAGTTCGGCATTTCAAATTTCTGAGCTTTCTTGTTCCAAAAGAAGATGCTCCAATTCTTTCTTCTTTTTCTGCCGATGATGAGAAACAGCAATTTTGTTTAGCTTTTTTCTGCATATCCGTTTCTCTTCGACTGTAAGTCGTGCGTATGGTTTCCTCTAAAATATGTTAACAAATGGTGTAGCTAAAGGCGATGTAACGTTTGACTCGGTGACAATTGCTCCGTTATGGGGGGGGGGAGGGTCGGCGGCTGTGGACGCCGTAGCCTTTTTTTTTTTCGAGTGAGGAGAAAATGATTTAATCACTGACCCCAGCCCCGATGGGAGTCGGGACTGAGAGTGTGGGACTCACCAATGGTCGGCATACCCACTAAAAACTCCTCCACCGGTGGAAAAAGGAAGAAGGTAAATGTGGAATGGCGTGGCTTTGTGCGGTCCCGCATAGCACCCGCGTTAGTATGTGATAGATGTATGTCTCCGCCCTATGGGCTGGAGCGGGATAGGTGGTTACTAGGTTGCAGCCATGAAACCTGACTGCAACACTAGTGAAAAATGGCGTGGGTTTAGGTAAGAGTTAGAAAGGTGATAGTATGGAAGGTGTAGGTTGGCGTAGAACTTACTTCTTGTGAAGCTGCATCCTGCTCATGAATTCTGCTGAGTACTTTGCGCTGGGCGAAGGCCTTCGGCGGTTGCTTTGGGCCTCCGGTTTGGCTGGCTGCTGGAAGTGGGCACGGAGCTCGTGTTGCTGCGCTTCCAGAGATCGGATGGTCATGTCGATGGAGTCTAAGTGTTGAGCAATGGTGTCCGATGCTGTAGATGAAGTCTGGATGGAGTTGTCGATGGACTTGACTCTGGTAGTGATGATCTCCAACTGCCCAGTTAGGAAAACCTGCTGAGCAGCTGAGGTGTCTTGAAGGTCCCTGATGAGTTCCTCCATGGCTGTCAGCTTCGTCGTCATGTTCAGGAACTCCGCGTGGAGATCCTGAACGGCGTCGCGTAGACCCTGGACTTCCTCGATGATCGGTGATGTTGGTGTCGTCGCTGGTAATGGTGCTGGTGTCGGTGTCTGTGTTGATGACTGCGCTGTTGGTGGTGATGGCTTCAGCGGTGCCTTCCTGCGGGGATGCAGGGGGCAGAGCGCCTGGCCGGTGAAGTGAGATGACTCACCACAGGTCGCACAGTAGCGGCGTCGGCGGCGCAGGTCGTGCTGGGTGCACGATGAGGTGGTGCAGGCTGCTCCACGGTAGTGGCACCTGGGTGGAGCTGCGCAGGACGTCTCATTGTGCCCGTAGGCACAGCAGCGTCTGCAGGGAGCCTGGCGTTCCACTCGGCTGGCCTCGATGCGTAAGCACCGCCCTAACAAGGGCAGGCCCGCCCTCAAGGCAGCTTCGTAGTCACCAGGATCTGCGAACTCCATCCTGACGAGCGATGTGGGTCCCTGTGCTCCGTGGATCCTGGTGGCTTTCAGGGCTGAAGGCCACTGCTGGTGGGCTGCGGTGACGAGGAACCTGGCTGGCAGGTCCCTCGGGACCCCACGGACGACGGCACTGTACCTCCCTTGAGGCACAGGCTGGCTCTGCGGTGGCTGGGAAGTGCCCAGAATCGGCAGCGTGGATGCCGGTGAGTGACGTGGTGACTGCCGAGGCAGTCGCGGTGAAGCTGCGCAGGCACGAGGCGAAGCGGCGGTCGATGCGTAGGTTGCCCTACTCTGCGGCGGCTGCGGCGAAATCTCCTCGGCGGATGCCAGAGGAGATGAAGAGGTTCCTGCCTTAGCAGGAGCGGCGACAGAGCGACCCTTCTTCCTCGCCATCTCGGAGCTGTGCCGTAGCCAAAGAGGTAAGACTTTTGGGGGAGCCAGAACCTAAAGGCGAGGTTGGTGGTGGGGTCTATTGCCCATCTTAACAGAATTATCACCCGAATAATATGAAACCATACTTCATAAAAAAAATTCACAGGCTGGCGCTCCACCATATCAATGGATACAGGACTATTATAACGACTTTGATAAAGAGGTACGGATTCGAACCATACTTCTCGGTTAACTAAATTTTGAAGAGCTGACGCCTCTACCATAAGGAATCAAAATAGAGGTACGGGATCGAACCATACTTCTCAAAAATAATTTAGAGAAGCCGGCGTCTCTACCGTAAATTTCACATTAGAAGAAGAAGAGAAAAGAAAAAAGAAATTGAGAGTACTGGGATCGAAACCATGTCCCTAGCCTGAAGATGATGCAGGGACTGGCGCCTTCAAGATAACTCTTTCGTGAGCGATTGAAATTTAGAGGTACAAGATCGAAACCTTGTCTCTGGCATTAAAAACATGCAGAGATCGGCGCGTCCACCATAAATGCCACGTGCTAAGTTATGATTATGACACTGGGGAATAGCTAAATGAAGAATTGTACAGGTAGAGGCAACTAAAACGCTTGGTTGAAACAACCTCACTATATTCTAAAGAGTTATATTTATACCGTGCGAGAGTTGGATTTACAAGATCAGGGATGATGGTACTAGTTAACATTATTATTAACAATTTATTTTATTGTGCTTAGCTTGAGAAACGTCTCGTCGTGGGTGAGGAGAGCCAATACTCAACACGACTTTGTCAAGCCGCTAGTGGTACCAAAAGAAACCATCCGGTTTGCGGCCGTCCACCGGCGCGCCGACGTGTACCATAGCGGTCCCGGCCAAGTTACAACACAAATTCCCCGCGAGCAGAGATTGAGTGGTTGCTTACATAGGGTTGGATACCCTAGAGGGGTTCATTCTAATATCGTGGCAGCTATTGCCAAATATGGTCTGCCAACGCCATGAAAAATGCGTAGGCTTAGGACTTTCCAAGGATCATGCGATCCACAGGGTGCACCTAAGAGCCGTGCAGAAAGACACATACTCCTAAGGAAATAATTGTAGAGTGAAATCCCTTTGCGGTGTCAAGTGAAGTGTCTAACCACTGTTTCCTGTCATATAAACAACTTACCAAGACTTGAGCAAAATTAAGAAATATAAAATATGATTCTATATGACTTCAGAAGCTTATGATAGACTAATAAAATAATGTTAATTAATATAAAATAATAAACATAATACGGATCTCCTCAGTCACGTTCGTGACAATATTTTCTATTTCCGAGATTTGACTCTGATAACTTAAAATATTGCATGGTAAGCAGCATTTTGTGCCGAAAATTGTTTAAGATATTACAACCGAGAAAAACGCGCAGAAAATTTACGAATAAAACTACCCCGAAATTCTACTTATTTGTTTTTGTCAAATAGTATGCATTTTTACTTAAAATAGCTAATTTAGAAACTGATTAATATAATGCGCAGCAAATTCTACAAAACACTTCAAACGTTCTGGAAAAAATGTGAGAAATATAGGAAAAATCCTCAAATGCTCAGCCATGCCCTCTACTCAGGTTATTTAAGTCATCACTAATCTCTCTCATTTTCACACGATAATAAAAATATTTACACGAAAACCTTCCGAGAGAATCGGATGTAACGATGAATTAAAAAACCTAAATTGTAATGATTGATCATTTTTGCTTAATTTACACCGTTCGGTCCCCTTAAATAGAAATTCCCTTTCACAGCTTTCAAATTTGAAATGACAGAAACAGTAAATTGGCGGCAAGCGTGATTTTTCATCTTTTGCCAAACATCTTGAAACTCTTGGGCCTGAATTTGGCAATAGATTTAGCCACTTTCCAATATATGAACCGGTGATAATATTTATAAATCGGTTCGCTTCTGTTGACGTTAGCGAGCTTGCAGGTAGTGTGTGTGAGATCTTGAAGAATTAGAAATTGAAATTTTATGTCTTTAGTCAGATCATTATTTGAAATCCTCCTACGCAATATTTGGCAATTTCTGGACTCTGGTGGATAGTAAAATATATCTCGTTTTCCGCACTGCTGCTCTGAAAATGTACGTCTGTTTTGATTCAACAAATTTTTATGAAGTTGCATTTTCGTCTATGAACAAAATGGAAAACAAATTCCCATACTGCCTGACAGACTCAATCTGGATGATGTGTTAAGAGCAGCCTGGTTCAGTTACTCATCAGATTTTCCTCAACTTGCAGCGAAAATGCAGTGCCAAATTTCACACTATTGCTTGAATAATTATAATTACATATATTTAATAATTTAAGATACATTAGTAGTAGTAGTAGTAGTAGTGGTGGTAGTAGTAGTAGTAGTAGTAGTAGTAGTAGTAGTAGTAGTAGTAGTAGTAGTAGTAGTAGTAGTAGTAGTAGTAGAAGTGGTAGTAGTAACAGCAATCGTCGTCGTCGTCGTAGTGTTCTTCTCAGTCCTTATACGTGGCAAATACCGGAAGGTACCCGACAACTAGGCCTGGGACGTTTCCATCCCAAAATTCCTTTCGCAAATATCATTACATTGCATGTATCATCAGTAAGGCTCGGAAGTTGGGGCCTCGTGTGCCTAAGTGACCAGCATTTAAAATGTCAGCAAACACCTTGAAGCAACATACAGTACTATACACGGACAAATTAATACAATAACTCATTAATGCAATAAGACGTCTAATTCACGGCTTCTCAGCATCAACAACACATTAATAATTTCTTTCTTTGATATTTTATTCTAAGTTTTGCGTGTCATGTATTTTCTTTGATAATATTGTACGTATAATAATTAAGAGGATGTTAAAAACACATATATTCATAATGTACACATGGCAGAGAACAAGTATATAACGTTATAAGGTATAAAATATAATATAAGAAGGAAATGCCATTCTTAGCTATATAACCAGTAATATAAAACTACGAGAAATGCGGTAGTATCTATGTAAGCATGTAACGAACTTTGGATTCATAATTAAGACGATGGAAGTCTGAAAAAATATATTTAACATAAACTGTTATTGGATAGTAGCACCAATCAGGTACATTGATACATACCTATAATTCAAATACGTACGTTAAGAAGAACGGTTGGAAGGAACGCTAAAAGAAGTTTGTCAGCGTTCAAGCAGGAAGGTCGTGTATAAACTCGTCTCTAAATAGACGCTAAAACTACGTATTAAAGTCTACCAGTTATACATATTTTAACATAACAAAGGTGATAATGAATTGTGAATATCATATTATGTGGTTTATCTAAAATACTAGTGAAATAATTAACAGAATACGTGTGTGCAAATATAAAATAATAATTACAACATACTAACACACACGCAAGAATACAGATATATGATCATCAGTTTCCGGTCTACGGGAACCTCAAGATATGTCACGAGAGTACGGGCATCAAGACGACCTACAGGTACGTAACACAGCATCCATCATCATCAACGTAGTGGGGTCCTACCGGAGGAACCGCTACAACCTCCTACCACCACAGAGATACTATCACTGAGTACATGTTGTGCTAGCTTTTTTTTGCGTTATACCTGTAGCCCCAGTTGACCGCAGGACTACAGGTATATTGCCCACCGTCCGTGGTTTCGTATGCAGTAAGAAGGGAGTTAAACACTACTAAAAAGGTGGTGGTAGTAGTAGTAGTAGTAGTAGTAGTAGTAAGTAGTAGTAGTAGTAGTAGTAGTAGTAGTAGTAGTAGTAGTAGTAGTAGTAATCGACGTAGTTGAAGTGTCGTCGTCGTCTCGTAACCTGGCGCTCGCGTACTCCAAGTTATGCAATTAATGTATCCAAGTATAATCGATCTTTGGACGGCCGTGCTCTAAAGGTATATTTCTTCATAAAAAATCACACATTCCAACATGCACACACTAACATAAGTAATTGTGGGTTAGCGCAAACTTCTCATTTGCGGTTGTACAAATAAAAGAAGTGACGAGAAAAGAAAATTACGCCTTTAACAAAATATTTAGTAATAAATCCATGATTTTATGAAAAGTCAAGTATTTTATGCAAAGTGAACGGTAATGAAGAACTGGCAGTCGTTAATATTTAAATATTTTTTGTAATTTTGCAAAACAAGCTTATAGTATTCTCTTGTGGAATTTTTCAATCATTGATTTCTCCATGGAGTAATATATTGAAAGGGATTCCCCCACGGCTTCTGTGCAAAGCAATATGCAACGAAAACCTTACAAAATTCAGATTACAAGCAATATAACTAATAATAATAGCTTGTAATTCATTATGCAGTTAGCCGCTGTATTTTTATGTCCAAAAATTAGTATTTACAGCGTTAGTTGGCTGTAAGTATCGCTTCCAGATTTCTTCTACCTTCTTTTGTTATTAAAAAGGGCTCTTTAAATTTTGCCTAAATAGTTGTGAAAAGTATATTTTCTATAGGAAATAATATCTCGGTTTTTAAACCAAGAGAGAAATCTCTCAAGAAACTTTGCATTACCATCATACTGGAACTAAGGTGTTCTTGTTTGAATCTGTGTGTTACTGGCATGTTCCATTTACTCTTCATGTAGATATACGCATGTTGGCAGAATTGTACCTAGAGCTCGCAGCTGCTGCATATTACATACAATACAGAGGAATCAGGCGACTTGGACAAAATACCACCACACATCCTTTTACTTTAACAAAGGGTGTTTATTAACAAGTCCAGATGCCTGTTACATCCAAACGTTATATGATTACGTTCTTGTTCCCCGGGAGGAAGACTGTTCATCTATTTCTGCTTTTTTCCCCACTTATATTAGCCCTCCTTTCCCCATTTGGGTGTGCTGGACATTTATTTTCATTTTTACTTTAATAGTTTGGTTACATGAAAGACATGTCATACAACAACAAATAAACAAAACATCTGAAGATGGTGACTCTCTATTTTAAGCATCAAGAACATGCAAACAATCTCCAAAGGTCCGTCGAAAATTGCCCTCAACTTTAATCTTTCACCTCGCTCTTCGCATAGATTCCAAATTGTTTTATTTATAAGATATAAAATGATATATGCATTGTAAAGAAACGTCTATGTTTACATGAGAGGAAATACAGCAGAAGTACGTCTCAGTTTTGCGCTCTCATATCTCTCGGAATTCAGAAATGCGTCTTTTTGGGTGGTGTAGCGGGGTTTTAAAAAAAAAGGTGTTATGGGTCAGTTCTTGGTGTTGGGTTGGTAATTCGTGAGGATGGATGTTGCTGCCGGCTACTCAGGTAGAGGAAGATGGGTTCTGAAACTCTTACCTCAGGGAGTGTGGATGGGAGATGAAATGAAGCTCACTGTTCTCCTCTCAGATGGTCCTTTTATTGAAGATCCACACTTATGTCCTCGTCCGACTATCCTTTCACACAAGACGCGATTACTCCTGCCATCCCCTGCTATTGTTAACGTGTTTTACCCTTTCTTAAGTACTTTTCGAAGTTTAAGAAATATTACAATGTTACTTCAATGACTTAACCTTTAGTAATGTTCTAGCTACCCTTTTACTCACGTTTACTTTAAACTAATTTTCCAATACGTAAATAATTACTCGTAGACATCTGCACTGTTTCCCTCTCGGATGTAAAATACTTTGAATTTCTACATCTATCTTGTTCTCCCTCACTGCACAACACGGAGTGACCTTCTCTACCCTACGGTTCGACACAGTCATATTCGCTCCCCTACGTTTCGACACAAAGTGAAGCATCTTACACACGTCTGAAAGTTGCTCTCTGTCATAGATAATTTTCTATTTCACGCCTCTTTTCTAGTTTCGATCTATCTTTTTGCTATGCACGTGACTTTTATTAATTCTTATTGGTTATCTCTCTAAATTTTTATTCGTCTTCCATTGGCTCTTAATTTCGTCGTCCGAGCATCGTCCGCGTCTACCATTAACAACTTATGTTCGCTTAGACTAAATTTTCTGTGCGCTTGGCTGAATTCGGTTTCCGGCACGTTGTCTCCGCATCCTGTGAGCTCTACTCGGTTTCTATTGTGACTTAAGCGATTCCTAATGTCTTTCTTCCTGTACGTTCCTAAGTCTTCAACCTTTTTACGTTTCTCGCCAAGTCTCTTCGTTCTCAAATACACGTTTTCTACATTTTATTTCACGTTCTGATTATTAATTAATATCTACTCTTTACTGTATTTCTCTCGTTATGTTTTATTCCCGGCGGCGCCGTGGCCGAGTGGTTAGACCGCTCGCCTCCCACCGAGGCGGACCGGGTTCAATCCCAGGGACCTGCATGTGGGATTTGTGGTGGACGAAGCGGCGTCTGGGCGGGTTTTCTCCGGGTTCTCCGGTTTCCCCCGCCATTCATTCCACCAATTGCTCCATCATCACCTTTCCTTTCATCCATTTCACCAACATTTCGCTTCATCCACTTCCTTCATCCCATACCAGGCATCGGGCTGATCACCCATCCTGGATGTTCTGTCTGATCCATGAGTGTCTGCTCCTCGACGGGCCTCTGACCCCAGGCACCCGCCTGTAAGTCCTGGGGGTGTAAGTCCTACATAAGAGGAGAGTAAACAGATAATGAATGAATGAATGTTTTATTCCCCCCTTTTCTAATTCTTAATGTTCTCTTTTATTCTTCCCTCATATTGGTATTCTCCTCCTTATTATTTCGATTATATGCTTATTAATATTCTTATTATGGTTATTATTTATTATTCATGTTATTCGTGTGGATCTTATCACTTCAGTGGGGTGCGATAAACTAGAGGATCCTACGAAAAGCCTGATGTCCATGGCTCGAAACACGGTAGTAACAAGAGATGTTCAAATCTTAAACCTTAGTGTACGAATGACCAGTGTGAAAACAAGTATCGATGTATTATATGCTGATTTTCAATAAATGATAGGTAAATACAATGCTTTGTATTTGTATCAATTTACACCTATTGGGTTATAATTTAGAAGCATAAAAGTACATGTTTTAGCTTAAAAATATGTACTTTCTTTATTTTCTTTCTTTCCCAACTTAAACTAGTGTGTTCGGTTTGAGTTTCTTCTATTTAACATACACATTTCGCTGAAAATTCTCGAAAAGTCTGCCTTCATAATAAAATAATAATAATAATAATAATAATAATAATAATAATAATAATAATAATAATCCCTTTGGGCTACAGGCCATTTGGGACCTGGATCTACAACCTGACTGCCGGGTTCCTACCTACTTACCACGGCAGATGTGGACGATCATCCAAACGATACGGAGAGCTGATGTCGCTGATTATTCATCCCCCAGCAGGCATGTTGGCTTTCTTGGACGGGGTAGCTGCCTATTGCACTCAACTTCCTGACACCGGTCTTGCAGCGGGAATGAAAATCCACACCCTATGGGTGGAACCGAACCCAGGCGCATTGCATGGCCGAGAACCAGAGCTTCACGCTCTATACTTCTGCACCACGGCGCAGAGCTATCTCACAATTAAATATCAGTAGCAAAACGTAATACTATTCCTTTAATGCAGTAATTGGTAAAACACAATCATGGCCGCCTGCGGAAATAATATAGATTCTACCGTGGGGCAGACATCCCCTTGCTTACCCAGCTGGAGGCAAAGGTCACGGTTGCGAGACGCCTCTTTTTTTATAAAGCATTTTCCAACAAGTTCATGGGGAGAGAGAGAGGGGAAAAATAAAAATACAGTATATTGCGATACAAGTGCAGTCAATGCATCTTTGTAGAACGAGGAAGGAGTTCCGAGTTTCTGAAAGGGTTTAAGGAGTGTGCATGGCATACTATTTTTTCGGCGATAGTGTATATTAGAAATATTTACGCGAAAATAAAGCTGATTGCCAGCTGTTCAAACGCGGTATCAAGGTCGATCGCGCTAGCCTCTACACACTGGTGATTTATTAGTCGTGCCTGGTAATTTCAGCATGGCAGTCAACTGAAGGTGAGAACAGCCTTACACTCCCTCAGGCAGAGGCTCTTGCTGATGTCAGTGGCACCAGAGATCTAGCGTGTAATGAGAGTGTATGGTTTTTATCGAAAAGTGTTTTAGCGTGTTGTAAGGTCAGGATGAAGATGTTATGCCGTCTTTAAAGATGTGGTACCCTTGTTTGTTGTGTTCTTGACGTGCGTGAGTGCGCGCGCCGCACTTTCGTGGTATCAGTTGGTTATGAAGTAAAAGGTGTAAGAAGAGGTGTAGAAAGAAGTTCAGTTGACGAAACTGAATGACGTCATACGTAAGGGGTGTTGCGATTGGTGAAGAAAGTGAAACGAGAGTATATAAGAGGAAGGTGTAAGGAAACTAGAGCAGGGTTAGATTTTGAAGGTGGATACAAGGTGTGGAGTAGAACTAGGTGCAGACAGAAAAAGACAGAAAGGTGGAATCGATATTGGGATAGTTATTGGTCTGTATGGGTGTATTGGGAGTTGAAGAGAATTGCGTAACTATTGGTCATTGGTTTTTGGGTGGCGACTTGACAGGTCATCTTAGAAATCTTGGATAATAGTCAAGTGAGGGGTAGTGTGAGGGGTGGCGCGCGTTGGTCGGCAGAAGGAGATTTGAGAATAAATACGGGATGTAGTGGAGGGGGAATAAGTCCGGAAGGGGGTAGGGTGTCGGCAAGTAGCGTGAGCGTGTGGCTATGGAGAGGTGTAAGAATGCGGTAGGACGGTGAAGAGGAAGTTGAAGGGAATTCAAGGAGAAGATGGGGGAAAATAGAGAGTTAGAGATGGCGGCGAACATAGGGAGAATTTGGAGGAGGTGAAAAGGTTGAATGATGATTTGGAGGTGATGGATAAACGATAAAAGAGGAGGAGAAAAATCTGACTATACAGGGGCATAAGGTGCAGAGAGTGAGGACTATAGTAGATAAGATGTACGAGGAATAGCATGGACTAAAGCAATTGGTAGGAGTTTTGGGTAAAGCGTGCGGAGGGAGCGATGTTGGCGGAGACGTGGACGACCAAGAATTATACGTGCCGACATGAGGAAAATGAGTTATTGGAAATGGAGGAGAATTGGAAGGAGACGACAAGAGAGTCAAGAGAGAGGCGAAGGTGTCGCCTTTGACATTTAGACGTACGACGGAGGTGGCGAGTACCAACGGGAAGTTTTTCGCGACTCAAACCACCAATCGTTACGGATTGAGGCCGAAATTCGGAAAGTGCAGAGGAATCACCCTCGACGACAAAGAAAAGCTTCAGTAGGAAACGCTCTGTAGTGGGATGCCGACAAAGAAGAAAATGGCTTTGACGGCCAAGGAGAGATCCAGTTTGCGACGAACTATAAACCCCTGGATTCACTTCGGAGGGTTAGGCAACGTCGACAAGAGCCACCGAGCTACCGACATATCCCAAGCGGAGACAGAAGCCCCTTGCCGAGAACAAGAGTGTTACATACTGTAGTAGGTGACCACAAAGCTTTTCCCCAGAAAACCCTGTCACGTAAGCAGTATCAACAACCACTGAGCGGCGGATCTTGTGCTGAGAAGGCTGAAGGCACACAATGCTCCCTTTGTCTATCTCCTCACCGCGATCGACGTGATTTCCAAGTACGCCTGGGTTTGCCCCTGAGGATGAAATTGGGTGACGAGGTTACCCAAACCTTCGCAGAATTCTGCAGACCAACAAGGTCACCGAACTCGTCAAAATCGGGTTCCAAGCCTTTCTGAGAAAGCAAGCCATTCAACATTACACCACTAGAGACCACTGAAGGCTAGCGTCGTGGAGAGGTTCAACAGTACCTCGAAGACCATATGCTGCAATACTTCCTACACAAAACGCTCACAGATATCTGGACGCACTGCCAGCGCTGCCCAAGAATTTCAATGCTACGTAGATTGATCCATCAATATGGCTCCGAGGGTGTCAACGAATCTAACATGTCCCAGGTGTACCTCAAGCAGAACGGCGACGCATTCACGACAATGGGTTTCCGAATGCAAAAATTCGAGTCGAAGATCACGTGAGGATGTCGAAAGAAAAGATGAAATTCGACAAGGGGTGCAAGCAGAACTGGGATGAGGATATTTTTGCCGTCGACAAGGTTCTAACCAAGAGGAATCTCGCGACTTATGTCATGGAGGATTGATCGGATACGTCCTGGAATGCATCTTCTACAAACAGGAGCTTCAGAAGTTTGGAACATTTTAGAGCCTACAAGGTAGATACAATGCTGTCGTTCAGGATGCGCGGCAATAGCAAGAAGTTGGTCAGTTGAACAGTAAATACGGGACCGGCTCCGCCAACGCAGGACCACACCCTCGCAACCCAGGAGAAACTCGTGGGCCTTTCCATTAGGAACGGTGCCTATTTTATATACCGCCCCCCTGCCTGGTCGAAATCGGGCAAGGACACCTCCCGCACCGACCCTTCCAAGCAGGGATGGAAGTGGATACGCCACTTACGCGCGTCAGGCCAGCAGGGCGAACGCTACTGGGGGAGACTACCGAACAACCTCGGTGGGGCCGACAGTTTCTAGCTACCGTCTATCAGCTATCCCTCATGGCTGGTGCCGGAGAGTCTCGAGGCGTCTCACAACCCCGCCTGGGCGGAATTAACCTAGCCAGGCGTACCCAATCCTCCATGGGTATCGGGAACCACTGCCCCGCCGAGTCCAACCCAATCCGAACAACTCCCTTTCGGGATGGGCTCAGATGTTCGGCCCGGCGTACTTCTGGTAACGTCAGAAGTACCACAAGTGCTAAGGGTCCGCAGCGCCCGCACCACGGCAACTGAAGGGGCCGGAACCCCCCCTTACGGGGGGTCAGGTTTTCCCGCCAGGTTCAATTCGTTGATCAAGGTTTTGGAATTACGTTGTCATGATCAGTAAGAAATCCCTTTCGATCACCCTCGCCAACAAAGCCTCGTGTTCCATTTTTGACAATACCACCTCCCGTTTCTCCAATGTCCTACTGGGAAAGGTGGTGCTGCAAGGGGAGTGGGGAAATGACTCTCATAAAAGTAAGTTACCCCGTGAGATTTTGCTACTTCCCGAATCCCTACTGATTTCGAGGCGATCTCTACGCGCTCGATGCCGACGACCAGACTTTTCCACCCAAGGGAGTTTCTTTTCGCTCAGCTTTAAGACATGCCGACGGATGCGTCGATTCTGGTAGGGAGGATCAACGAATTCCCCGCCGACGTTCCCGACTTTTCCATCTACGACGCGGAGGAGTGAATGGTTGTCATCCACAACGCCGTCGACAGTAGGACGTATAGCCCGCGAGTCGATGACGTTGCATCAGATCCAGACGTCGCTCCGCCACGCCGAGGCAGAAGAGTTCGTGATGGATATCATTTTGCACTTTGGCGTTCAAGAACCTCCGTCCGAAGCAGGAGAGAACGCGACGTCCAGAAGGAAGAGGAAACCGTAGACTTTGCGGCCGCCGCCAGGGTGCAGAAACTGCCTCCAAAGATACCAACAAAGCCACCTCGACGAAACGTCAGAACGAAACATTTTCATCGACGATGGCTCCTACGAAACCTAAGCCGCCACCACCATCGGCCCCACTGCCACCGAAACCGACGTACCCCGCTTTCCGACCGCCTCTACCCCTGCGTTGACACCTCAACGTACCAAGTTTCTGATACACCAACTCTTTCCATCTCCCGTCCTGGCCAAGGTGCTGCTATTCAAACCCGTCACCGACGTGATGATCATGCAAGGACATTACGTCATGAATCGGCAAAGGAATTTCTTCACGATATGTTCGCCTACAGCAATCTAGTGGCACTGCAGATGATAGGTGATACCTTCGCTTAGATCGTGAACACCACCACCCATAGAAGTTGTGAGCCGCAATGACCGTTTCCGAGATAAAATTCCATATTTCCTCACAAATTGGTCTTCCTCTTGCAACAGGATTTCTGGGTCGTCAAGGTGGATTTAAGGGACGGCCAGGGCGAAGTCCTGTCATTTGCATACGGATTTTCTTCCAACTTGGTCCTATCCTTCATCATCATGATCTTCGATTGTGTTGCTCAGTTCATCTATCGATATAACCTGAATCTGCGCGGCGGCGGAACAAACAATCGAAATTTCAATCTTTATAGGACAGTCACCTTTAGAGCGGTAGCGTATTTTCAAGCGCACTCGGTTGCCTCTTCAGGACGTTGTTTCCTGTTCTAAAGGTGACCGGGAAGGCCGTCGGAATGGAGTCCGACCGAATGTGGCCTAACGTTCTCACCCACGTCGCTAACGGTGTCAGATCTACAGAGGTCTTCAAGATTCGATTCACTTAGACCGGACTCAATCTCAGCAGCAAGGCCGAGAGCAGCACAGACCGCATGATGGGACCAGGAATTAAACAGCCGCGCCACACATCTAAACATCATAGGGCAAGACCAAGACAAAAAAGAGGAAAAGGAAGGGGACCAAGAATCGTCGACGTCTCGCCGCTCTCTCGGAGGCATAAAAGGCAAGATGACGAGAAGGGGGCATCACTTCGGAACGAAACGCACTAAAGGCGGGAGCCAATGTAGCACGTGTGCATCCGACATCTTTGGGTAATGAATCTGCTAGCTAGATTTTTCAAGAAACGTCTAGACGTCTTCAAAAAACTTCCCGTCTAGGGGAAGATCAAGGAATATAAGTACGTGTCTCTCAATCCACGATCTTGGACTCTTCCAATTATCTTCCACAACGTGACTAACATCGAGGGTTACCTGGACGTCTCTTACGTACTTCTGGATGTGAGCGTTAGGATACTCAAACAGTACAGAAGCTAGCTTGGAGAAGACGACAAAGCTACCTTCTACGGTCGCGGAACTTATCTCAAGGATAAGGGCTACACCATCTACAGGCCAGATTAGCCCCAAGGATGCATCATCCTCTCTTTGACTTTACTCCGGACCTTTTCCGAAACAGCAACAACATCTCGGACTCCCATCACGGCACCTCTATATAAACATTGGATCTGAGGCGAGGCTCGCAAAATTCGTCAACTTGCTCGTCCTATTGGAGATGCATCGCACCGTAAAAGTCGACGAAAATAGATGCGTGCTCGCGTCATGTACTCGTATCAGTTTCATCGCATCCTATCCAAGAGGCCGCATTTCGCCGGAGTCTTTCTCTCGGACATATTACCGACAAAGTCGCCCACCTGCCTTCTCGCGACATTGGTTGTGAACTCCGATCCCAGCACTCATCACTAGGACTGCATGTACATCTCCCAAGATAGACCGGAAGCTAACTCGACAGCTATGGCTTCCCCGTTCTCTTACCCTCCATTTTCTCTTTTCTGCATCGATATTGCGTGACTAACTGACGCCGCTAAACGCGCGATTGTAAGGCAATCGATCTGCCACCTGCGGTCACTCCGTGGTCCCTTGACTACAGCATAGCTGTCTCTCTGTAAAGTTCAAAATATCTAAGTACGACTACAAAGATCGCCTCATCCCGGACGCTTTCCAGTAATGCGCCTCGCAAAATGCACGGCCACAGACTCTTCCTGCAGATATCAGCGCTGCGAACCGCTGCAAATATATGTTTGGTTGTTTTGCCGCCCCCACCTCTCTAACCATCTATCTCGATCTCTTTTTTGTCTCTCATCCTTGATTTTTGTTTTCTTTTGAATTTTTGAGAGGAAACTTCACATGGTGACGACAAGAGTCTATAAATACGGCGAATGCGCCTAACGGAATCATCAATCGGCGTGCGGACTTTTCGCTTCTCGGTCGAAACATGTAAGTCCTTTTATTTTCTTTTTCAAACGTTGTATCTACTTTCACTTTCTACAATATCGCACACATCGCTTTTTTCTCTCTATTCATGTCGGTGGCGAAAAAAGGTCTCGCAAGGCCATGGAGGAGGAGAACGGTGGTATATCCAGCCCGTCTCGACCGATGCCAGCCTACGAGGACGACGCTAGAGACGTTTCAAGGACCAGCACAACCGCCATCGCAACTTACCTGCCACCCGCCGTAATGAGCCCCTTCTCCAACATCCTGTTTATCAACAGACCGCAGAACGAATTCGTATGCGTCGGCTACAACGCTTACCCGGCGCACAAGGCCATCATCGCCTTGTTGAGATGCGGAGATTTCGGCATCATCGAGCTCCATTCCGCCAAGGAATGCACGCATCTCATGGGCAGGCTCCCAACATCGCCTCCTATTTTCAGAGGCTCACCGAGAAAGGTAGGTGCTTGCGATCCCTCCAGAGAATTACTTCCTCCTCAAGCTGATATTCGGTGTGCCGACGGCGTCATCGAGACCACAGATGGCGCCAACATATCTCTCATAGAATGGGAATGGAACAATCTTGACCACCTGGCGAGACTCTTTTGAGAGCTGTTCTGTCATCTGTAGACCAACATGAACAAGATGTGGTAGCGAATTTCCAAATTACGCCTTGGTCATGGCCCTCACCGAAAAGTATTTATTTGGCGACATTAACTATTCGCACTTCACCAGGCTTTCCTTCGCACCACTCCCAGATTCTTGTACGAAATCTCGTATTACCTGGGAACCAGACTCATAGAGGAGGCTACCGACCTAGCGAGGCTAGAACATCAGAGCGGCTCTACAAACTTTGCACGCGCCTCTTGCCGCACAAGGACCCACGCTCCTGCTCCATCATCGGTCTCATTACCTTTCACGATGCATTCGAAAATGCGTAGGTGAACGGCACTTCCATGACAATAGATTAGGTGCGCAGACTCACCTCTCCTCCCCCTCTCAACGCTCGATCTTAAAGCAGGATGCGAGACCGTGATAAGGTGCGCCTGACAGGATACGGGCAGTGGTACATGACGCCAGAGAGGATGGAGGTATCATTTCCGTTACATATGCATAAATAAAGTTATCTTACAGAGGGAGCGGAACCCACAGGATTAGGCGGTATAAAACACCGGAGTACCGGTCACGCGCACCGGCATTCCCTATCTCTCTACGACGGCCTCCTTGCTAACTGTATACAGCTCTGCACGGTCTTCCTTACAGTCGGTGGGGAACGGGACATGCTACTCTGTCCCATCTATCACTGCTCGCACTGCTTTCACAGCGTGTACTTCTGCAACATTCGGCACCGGTGAACCTTCTACTGCGCTCGCTGCCAGGTCGGAGTCTACAGAGACCTGAGGGAGCTCAACGTCCAGGTCGATAATTTCTTGAGATACTACGCAAGGGCGCCGCCGCAGCAACGATAGAAGAAAAAGAGTAAAGAAGAGCAGTGTATCAGCAATGTCTCGTGGCGGCCACGTTGGCGCAACTCGCAATAGAGGGCAATCACACCAGCAGAAATGCCCGCCGCATTCACCTCCAGGGCTTCACTACGCGGAAACGTTTTCGAACCCACGGTGGCGGACGCCAGATATACGCTGCGCCAGGTCATAAATATCGATTCCTTTGGAACCCAACCTCATGGGTGACGGCTCCAGTGCCATTTACGCCGCAGACTCTCTGCGAGATTGAATTAGATACGATTAAATGTTTGGCTGAGAGATGAACAGAAAAGACATACACGTACCTGCCTGTACTGAAACCTTAAGTTTATTGTACGGGTTTCTCCCTGTTTTTCCAATCACCACCTCCCTAAACTCTAATAAGTCTCGGGAGTCCATTAATTATATTTTGATTAGATACTATCTCATTTGGTTCAAGAGTTCCAAATTGATTGAAACTATTCACTTCCAGTGCTTCACACTGGAATATTAAGTACGATGCCGTTTTCTCCTCTACATCACACATCCTGTATCTTGGGTCTTCTGAAACCCCCATTACCTGCAGGTGCTTTTTAAAATTCTCATGACCCATCATCAAAATCACCCTGAGCCTCACTTGCTTCCTACTTAATTTAAGGACTGCAGTACTGCTTCTAAGACATGGTTGTTGCATCATTCACTTTCCATGTCTTCTCTGCTAGAACTCCGAGAGAACGAGACGTACCCCGTTGAAGTCATCCGAACCGTTCGCACCAAATTTGGACGAAGACTCATGTTTAGTATTGATGGACAGGACTACTTCTTGCCCACGAGATACAACGATTACTCACTGTATCACGTCAACAAACTATCAACAGCAATTTTATCTTGGGTTCCAGGGAGAGCTGGGTCTGTCACCTTCGATTCTTGGGATACAAAATCAAACTAGCCATATCCGCACGGACCTTTACGACGTCGGTAATAATATATCCATGAGGCTGGTCTTCGACGTCGCCTTTCTCGAGGTCAGAGACGGAACCTTCGTCGATGAGTCAAAATTCGAAATTATATCCACCCACATCATTTCTCACCATTTTGAAAGTTTCAAGAGGGTCACTCTCAATGCATGCGTTTGCAACGCCGACGTTGTCAACATCAACTTTCAACTCTGCGAAACATAGTTCAATAGACTCGACGCCAGGTGCATCAAATTAGTCGGATCGCCCAACGTGCCCATCTTGAACTGCAGGGTCGACAGCGCAGGATATTCGCCATCCTCTCTCTTATGAGTGTGTGTGAAAAATATCACAACACAGCTAGCTTCACTTTGTGCCTTTTGTATGAGCATGATAGGATTTTTGGAACAGCACTTTCTCTCTTGTGCGCAGCATTTTTGTATATAAATGTATTTTTTATCATTATCATTATTGTTATTATTATTATCATCGTGTAGGGTGGTCAAACTATACAGCCATATAGTCTACAGTATATGTAGAATCAAATGATCCATGTCAGTTTGTATTCCTATAGCATTAGGATTATTCGTGTGCATTTTTATTGTAACTTTTGAAATATGACGTCCGTAAAAAAAAAAGGAAGAGCCATTCCCTCTCTTGTGTGTACCATTTTTATATGAGTTTATTTTTGTCTAAAATCATTATTATGTGTAGAGGTAATAAAACTATGTAGCCTTATAAGATTATATATATATATATATATATATATATACACGTGTATGCTTATAAAATGTGTATAATCGAATAATACATGACAATTTGTATACCTAAAACATTATTCGTGTGCATGTTGTATGTTTTTCCCTTTCCTTTTTCCTTTTCTGCAACATGTATCCCATTCTAGCAATTAAAATATTATATAGGTATATTACACCACAGGCGGCATAGGCCAAAAAAAACTCAAATAAAGATAATCTCGTAACGCTAAACCTTTCTTTCAAACTCCACATCCGACCACCACCAATGCGCGCGCAGGTATCCAACCCAACAAACAACGGTCCCACCTCCTTAAAGACGGCATAACATCTTCGTTCAAAATTTACACCACATTAGAAGGCTTTTTAAACACATCGCATTAACCCTGTACACTTCCTCCGACAGATAAAACCATACACTGTCATAAAACTTTAAACCTCTGACGCCAATGACGTCAGCAAAAGCGTCTGCCCGAGGAAGTGTAAAGCTACTGGTGAGACGGCTGCTTGCACCGAAGGAGTTATATTTAACTGCTGCCTGAATTAAATCGTAATAAAATGTTAACAAGTAAAGGGCAGTAGATATGGTGAGATTTAAATGGTAAAATTGAACTATTAAATAGAATCATATTACATGTATGCAACAATAAATACACATATCAATAGTTTTTGGAGAATTTAATGCATTTTATTAAACTCTGCGGTAAAAATGCAAATCGCACGGAGTGCGTAAGTGTGTAAAAAAGCACTATCCTCGAAAAACCGTTTAGCATCCTCCTCCAGTTCTCTCCATAGTGTACATCCGGCGAGATTTATACCCGTTTCATCTGGCATAAATAAATGTATGATTGACTGTTTAAATGCATCGAGAGCATTAATTGAAAACAAGACCTATTCTATTCAGACTAGTAAAAGGGAGCTTCCAATTAAACACGCTTAAATAATTTTTGTTTCCTAGCCGAGTTCACACATACGAAGCGATGCATCCAAAACGTTTTACTCTCACCAAATTTCTGTGTCTGAGTGCAGAAATTGTTATGTGTGTTAACGTTTAGAATGGGATATGTGATGCACATCAACCGAATTGTTTAATGTTGTGTATTATTTTAACGTCATTTAACATTATCGGTGATGTTCCCAATTTGGCGCATTGATTCTTCAGAACGGGGTTCTAAAGAATAATCTAGGATTTAAAAGTGTAAAATTTATTATCCTTTCTTTCACGTTACAAGCTTAGAATGTTAACTAATATGAAGATGAAAATCCGATTGCGCTCTACTAACGGCTTAGCTTTACATAACTCTGATGATATACGAGTATTATGCATTTTGTTGTGATTTTTTTAACATATTTTAGTAAACTACGCGGAAGAATCTTTTTATTGTTGATGGTCAGAATTTTAAGACGACTAAGACCTATGTCAACATGATTGTAGTTAACGATATATGAAAACTGTTTTGGCTATTTGGAAAAAAATGAGTACGTGCATCCTGCTGTTCCACAACAGCAGCAGAAGCATATTGAAGCTGCAATTAATAACAGATTTTGTTTGAATGAAATAGTTTACAAGTAAATAAATGTTATCACAGCCTACACGTTGGACCCTTGTAACAGATTTATATCATGATAGAATCTATATCACGTGCAAGACTTTGTCATTCGCTGTGTTCTGTCAATCGATGTCACATGAAATAGATGTCAGTCAATATGTTACTGTCTCTCATTACTTTAGATTTTGGAAGGTGTTTTCGTTTAGCGAATGGAAAACACTTGCGTGAGTTCTTCAGAATGTACCGACGAAACTGTGACCATAGTTTAGAAGGAACTGCGACCTTCTTTCATCTACATATCTATACGGCATAATTCGGTCCTAATTTTAAAGCAATCTTAAAAGTTAATCCGATATCCAATGTTTTGCTCCTTTGAATAGCTGCAAGGTGCTTCTCTGATAAACACCAGAATTTATTGTTTTCTTTAGTGCAGATTAACCATTGTTTTCAGCCGTGGTTTGTTTAGCATTGTGGAGTAGATGTTTTTCGATTTCTTTTGAGAATATGAGTTGGGGCGGCAGATAGTGTTTTTTAACTTGTCTTACTACACTTTTGTGTATCATTCGGCAGCTTAACCTTGGTTTCCCTGAATGTACTAGCTGATAAGTTTGTAGTACGGAAGGTATTGGTTATCTAGAAGTGTCAGCTATTTCCTTCATTTGATCTTTGACCGGAGTTTCATCAGTTGCGCGCACGGAAAACGTTTACCCGAGTTTTGTATAAGTTGCGCGCGGGGATTACTAGTGAGTACTCATCGTTGAGCTCGGTCATTATATTTTCGCAGAATTTTCCCTTCTCTTTTTATAGAGACTAAGGACGCTCTACAGAACAGTTCTTTGTCGGTATCTGGCACTTAGTGTTGTTGCTAAGTACCACCCGTAAAACCGAGAGGAATGGCTCAGGCGGTTACGTCGTGGCCCGCATTCGGGAGATCCCGGGATGGATCCACGGCGATCACCCACTCTGGCCCATGGGTTTTTCGTGGTTTCCCCGGGTCGCCAGGCGAATGCTGGGGTGGTTCATATTCTACCATGACTCCTTCCTCTCATTTCGTATACCCATCATCTTCCTTGTCATCTGTTTCAGGGTTGTAGGACCAAGTGACAGTGTTCGGCGGGTTGCGGCAGGGCGGTGGCTTGCGCTCTGTAAAGGTTTCTTCCCTGGCGTCGCTGCGGTACCGCTCAGTTAGTCTCTCCTCAGCGTGGGGCTCTGTTCCGGGTGACCCTGGAGGTTGGTGGCTTGTGGGCAGGGACCGTGCGGCATCACATGCGTTCTTTCTGGAAACGTTAGGGACCGCATCCATGCTTACGCCCGTCGGCATCCGGATCTGGTCGCCCTTCAGGTCTCTTCTCTCATCCCTCCCTCCCAGGGGTCACGTTGGAAGCCCAATGTGCCTACTGGCCTGCATGCGGTGCCCCCTCTGTGATATGTACCTTTACCTTTACTTTACTCACCCGTAAAACAATTCCTTTGTTTTATTTCCTAGGACAAATTACTAATTTCGAGCGTTTAAAGTGCTTATACAATTTCATGTCGAACCTCCAATCCCAACATATTTAAAATAAAGTCGCAAAATAGTCGATTTTACAGCTCCAGTGTCCATATGGCTACTGTATCCAACATATGTTCGAGAAAACCTTCACACCATTCAATGTTACAGCCAACTGTAACTGATTCAACTTTTCAAATAAGTGAATATTACAGCTCCACTATCGATATAGTTAGTGTAGCCAACATAACCAATGAAAACTTTTAAATTGTTCAATGTTATCACACAACTGTAACTGATCCATTAATACCTTAGCGCGCAACTGATGTGCTTACATAGAGAATATCTGTGCGCAACTGATATTTTGTTTACGTCGAAACAGTTCACGCGCAACGGATTACTTTTTTAGCCTTTTGCGCGCAACTGATATACATCCTTTTGACATAAACGTTTATGGAAAAGCCCAGATCAGGCGTGTGGCAGTGTTCAATATCTGATATCACTTATTCCATTATTACACTACGTGTAGTGGTCATCGCTGAACATCAGTCACCGTCAATTAATCTCTCATCTAATGTTTGTTCCAGGACATATGCTTTAGATACATATACCTTTTGTACCATGCAGCACCTTATAATTTCATTTTATGCAACCCGCATTTTAATTTAAGATATTAACATCGCTCAAGGTTCCCATCATAGTGATGGAAACTAAAGCACCCTTAAAACTGCCACAAACATAAATTATTGTATTAATACAGAAACGATATTAGCGGGTGCTCTACAAACTGCAAGCTGTCCTATTACTTTGAAGCTACATGACAAACCGCGTATATTGTTTGTTCATAGGCCAAGGCCTGTCATTCCGCCTCGAATCCTTGGCAAGTTTGTTTGTCTTTGGTTTTAAACAAATCTTCCTTAGAAGCAAGGAGACATAAAACGCCTTGGGATATCTTGGTACTTTGCTCATTGATGTCTTTTTCCATTCTTTTTCTTTCTTCCTCTTATTTATATGTTGCTTAGAGACTGGCGCAGCTCTTCCTAGGTTGACAGCTTATTGACGATTTAATGACAGTAAAATTGTATCTGTTACATAGAACGGGGTATTGGTTTGGATGGGACTAATCATGCAATAATTATAATTATGAAGGTTTGTGCTTTGTCGTTGCTCATACTAGGGAAGGTTGTGAAGTATAAATGCTTGATGTGACCTAATTTAGGTCAGCTCTATATGAATGTGATGAATCTATGAATAAATAAACCCTTATGTGCATATTAAGACTAGAACCACTCGCTGCCATTTTCTGTAAACGCGGAATCCATTCAATTAGAGAGAGAGAGAGAGAGAGAGAGAGAGAGCATTTAGTCCGCGGTTAGAAATGTCGATTATCCGTGTAATTAATATCCGTTTAATCCCGTTGGTTTCCCACGGTTTTAAATACTAGTTTGACCATTCAATGTAGATTATGCTGCAAAAATGTTATATTCATCATATTTTATGCATGTGTATTAAAAAAGCAGGCAATGCTCCCATGATTTTACAATGGTCTAAACTACTGTTAACAACGCCTTTTGTTTAAACAGGGTTTGATTTTATCTAATTACCATATAGTGAAATGAACGCCATTATATCGACCTAATCGATTTAAGGATATTCCAGAGTTGCATAGCTCAAGAATCATAAGATATGGTAGACTGCATCATATATTCGTTTCCCGCCTTCTTGCATTAAGAATGAATTGGTACTACCGATTTAAATTTTAGTTTTGTTTTAGCCAAAATTACCTGACCATCTGCTGTTGCCTGGAAAGTGAGAAAAATGGCGTGAGGAACCTATCCATGACCATTTTTATATAAAATTTGTATAAAATTGTGACGTAGGATCTAATGCTATATTTCAGAGACAAAAACGGGGACACGGTGACCGAATACATCCTGTATGGCAATATAATGACTAGAAAATAAACCTTCGCTAAATGAGAATTTCTAACACTGCGTTTGTTGCACCCGCAAATTAACAAAAAATAATGTGCAATTTGAATAACTTTGATGGTGTTCAGCGGAGTAATAGGGCGCGTTTTGTTTGTTTCGCGAACTTTCAATTATATCAATTATCCGAATACGATGGGAGTATGTTTATACATCTAAATGATAATCAATGAGCTATTTACAAACAAATATTTATTGGTTTTGGCTTGTCATTAACGGCAGTGACATTAAAAATTAATATTTGTTTATCGCGTCTGGTTAATTAATTAGCGAGGCATATTTCAAATCCGTAAATGTACTTTATCCAGCAACGGCACGAGAATCCAGCAAAGGATTTTTTCCGACGCATGCGATTTTTGTGCCTTGAAATGTTAACATTTGCTCTGAACTGGTGATGAACATTTGGAGTAACTTTAATTTAAATGCATGGAACAGGCCAGCCTTTGCATTGTATAGGTACTCCGTAAAGTAATGAATTGTTCATTTGTTTTTGCTAGTTTAACGTGTAATTAACTACTAAGATCCTTCTAGAGAACGAACAAACGCTAAAGCTTGAACTATCAGGCGTAAGGCTACTCAAGCTGTTAGGAAACCAGACCTTTTAACTGAACCCAGCACAAGGAAGCACAGTGCGCCACTTTCTTATATTCTGAAAACAAACGGTATCCCTTGATGTGAATATATATATTCCTTAAAGGTTGAAGCAGAAATCCACATTTCCATGCTAACCTCCAAATCCAGAGGTCCGGTTTCGATTCCGGCTAGAGGGTAGGAATGTTTATATAACCAGGTTTATTCGCTATCCTCCCTGGAGTCTGAATGTATGAATGAGATTGTGAATGTGTGTGTGTGTGTGTGTGAATTTCATATAATAACCAAAAATAATAGCAGCCAAAAGATTTACACCAATATAAAGCAAATTAACATCACTGCTAATGAGCAATTGCTGCTAAGGTGAAAAGCTGCCGATATGGCCCGGAATGTTAAAGGTGACATATAAATGGAGCCAGAGCTAGAGTAAGCATCCGGTTTTCAGTTTGGCACATAGCTTTTTAGATGATTTCTCTACGATTTTCTCTAAAATTAACTCTTCTAAATTTGTGTTTTTGCGTGATCACATTACATAACATGCAAGGTAGCAGTTATACCACAAAAAAAGTCAAAGTATAGTTGTAATTGCTAAAAGCTTCCACGTGAAATTCGTTTTAACAATCAACATTTATACTGAATCAGAGGAGAAAAAACAGTTTTTACTTGCCATCTCCATATAATAAATGCGAAAGAGTAATTGAGTGAAAATATTCAGAAGCAAATAAGAATTTTTGTATGCGGCTTAACATGAGGTGACTTTGGCCCAAGTTTCTATTTGTATAGATAACACAAAGTTATTGTTAGACCGTGAACTTTTAGGTCGTAAAAAGTGCATTTTAGGTGCCTGAAGTAGGCTCTTTGAGTACCTCATTCAAGTTCTATGAAACTTAAAATAATATATGGGATGAGCATACTTCTGTCATTAAAAACAAAGAAAATGACAATATGTTCATTTGCACAACATAACAACCTTTAGACTACTTTAATGTCGAAACTGTTCCTGAAAACATTCTACTCTTTCCAAATTAAAAATGCAATACAGAACACGTGTAGGCCTATTCTGAAATACATATTAAATTTACAAACGTCGGAATAACCAGTGATTTAAAACATTCCGTCCATAAATGGTTTTACAATAAATCACAAAATCTTTTGTAAGTTTTCCAGGTTAAAGTTATGGTGTTTCTCAGTGAATATAGATTATACAGGGAGAATCACGTAAAACTTGCACCGCAAATATTTCGGAAATCGAAAGTGCTATTGATGTGCAGTTTTCACAACATTAATAGATAGTCAGGGGCTCGTACATTTAGCCTATAAACGGATTTTAATAATACTGAGAAAGTGTATTTTTTGAGCAAACATACAATTTTTTTAAATGGAACAATGCCTAGTTACAGAATAAAGGTAGGGTAAATTAGAATGTCAGTGGCGTTTGTTCCAAGATTCTAGTATAAGTGGTTTACGAGAAATCTTATTTTGAAACTTTTACGCACCGACACTTGTACAGACGGCTCCAAATGTTTTCCGTTGCACCGGGAGCGGGGCAAGCGGGGTGCGTATCGAGAAGTTATTGCAGGCATCTTAGCTCATACCCGCTCTACAAGGAAGATTAAGAAATGTAACAGGCTAAACAAAATACCATTCCAACACATTTCCCTTAGTCTTGGTTGTATGAATGTAATAACTGTGAAAAGAAAACAGCAATAACATTACAACACAGCGACATAAGCAGTATACAAATAATTTTTAGGAATTAGAGGCATCATATTATTGTATAACAAGCAAGTGTTAAAACAAAATGGTTTGTTTTTTTATATATTTACTGCTTTCTATACCCATTATTAACTAACATATATTCTTTATTTTCATAATGTCCTTATGAAGTATGATTTTTCCGTGCATCGTGACAACAATTTAGGCCAGAAATTATTTAAAGTTACAATCTAAGTTATACTTTTCCCTATTTGGTTGCATGCAAGATGCCATAATGACAACCAGCCGCTTATCTATTCCACAACTCATATTTTTACTGTCTCTACTGTTTACCTGTATAAGTAACGAAAGTGTTGTATTCCACCCAAAAATTAAAAAACGAGACTCACCGGAAATACACTTTTTGACACCCACTGAATCCAAAGAAAGCATTTTTACTTTTCCTACTACGCACTCACAGTAAGCAGGGGAAGTATTGTATTCCACCCCAAAATTCAATAACAATATTCACCGGAAACACACATTGAGCCCCATTGAATTTACTTTCCCTACTACGCACTTACAGTAAGTAGAGGAATTATTGTATTCCACACAAAAATTTAATAACGGGATTAATACTCGGAACGGAAATACTCGTTTTCAGACTCCCTGAAACCAAACAAAGCGTTTTTACTTTCTCTCCTACGTAGTTACAGTAAGTAGAGCAAGTATTGTGTTCCACCCAAAAATTGAATGAGATTCGCCTGATATGAAGTTTTGAAACCCCCTGAATCCAAACAAAGCATTTTTACTTTCTCTACTACGCAGTTACAGTAAGTAGAGAAAGTATTGCATTCCACCCAAAAATTGAATAACGAGATTCAACGGAATTCACGTTTTGAAACCCCTGAATCCAAAGTAAGCATTTTTACTTTCTCTACTACGTAGCTACAGTAAGTAGAGAAAGTATTGTGTTCCATCTGAAAATTCAATGTTGTAATTTCAGCAGAAATCACGTTTGTAACCCCTGAATCCAATGAATTTATTTTTAGACAATGGTCCAAGTGTGTGTATATGTGTGTGTGTGTGTGTGTGTGTGTGTGTATCCACGAATAGCATAACTCAAAAGCAAAAGGTTGGTTAAAACCCGAACTTGGTGTTTAAGTTCAACTTCTTCCAAGAATGTGACACTGAGATTTTAAAGAAAATCCTCCACTCCAAACTACCCTTTCATTGGACATTTTTCGAAATTTTTTATTCTTTCAAAAATGACTTTAAGAATTTTGATTAAAATTTTCATAATAAATAGAATGTATAGCTTTTATTTTCTAGGAGTAGTCTGTAAATTAGTCTTTATTGTTAATGACTTTTGATAATTAGTAAATCGTAAGAGAGAGAGACAAAATTTTACCGCACAACTGTAGATCTTGTTAAAGCACCAAATTTATATTCAAATAACATTTTCATTTTATGTCAAATAACTTATATTTTACCTATTCTGAAAGTTTCTTTGTCATTAGTTTAAATTTTCAAATACTTTATACTTCCCTCAACTGCAAATGGCTATTGTTTTTCTTTCTTTCTTTCTTTCTTTCTTTCTTTCTTTCTTTCTTTCTTTCTTTCTTTCTTTCTTTCTTTCTCGTGTTCCTACAAAGAGAACAGAATTTCAAAGCTATCACGTCTATGGCTCACGTTCGGGAGGTCGTGGGTTGGATTCCTCTGGCCGACCTTCCTGACCCATAGTTTTTTTCGGGGGTTTTCCCGGGTCGCCAGGCGAGTACTGGGAGGGATTCTCACATCCCCGAATTTCCGGACCTCCATTTCATCTCCATTCTAATTTCCCTTCATCTTTCATCCGTTGGTCTGTTTCAGGGTTGCAAGTGTCGGCGATGGTGTTTCGGTGCAGTGTGGCAGGGGAAAAGAATGTTTTTTGTGCCTTTCTCCACCCCTTAGCTTTCGGCTGCCTGTCGGGAGTATCCTAACTTCCTTGAGGAGCGTTGGGCACCCTCTGTGCTGGGCGGAGTCCCCGGTCTGCCTGTCCGTCTAACGGGGAGTCTCTATCTGAAAACTTAGGGACCCTGCCATTCCTGTGCCATTTTTCCTGGTTCCGGACGTCCGGTGTCTTGTCTCGCTTCATCCTGCCTCCCGGAGACGCCCCCTTGTGGGGCGTAGGCACAATATCCACTATGTGGATCAGTGCCGAGTCCCCTCCGTAGCCAACCAATCCAAAGCTATCACGTAGCGATCAGCTTTGAGGGATTTGGCTATCGCTTTTGCTTAATATGCTCTGGTTATACCTACAACGAATTGTGAAAATAAGTGATGAAGGCTTATGGGTATTAACATGACATAGGTGCAAAATAAGCTTTGTAAGAAGAGTGAGTAGAGAAAATCATGCGAATGCAGCACATCATATTTTAGGGCAAAACCTCCATATGCCTGCGTCTTTGTGAACAACATAAATCCAAAGCGAAAAGTCGATTAACTACCAAACTTGATATTTAAGTTCAGCATCTTTCAAAGTTGTGACAAGGATTTTCAAGAAAATTTCCCCATCCTGAACAACCCTTTACATGGAAAAATTTTCGAAATTTATTTTCTTAAAAATGGCTCTAATGATTTTGATTAAAATACTCACTGTTTAAAATATTTTCAGGACAAACGAAATATATATTTTGAACTGACTGAGAAGAGCCTCTAAAGCCTTCTTCATTCTGAATTACAAGAAATGCAGACCCCGTTAAACACGCAGTTTGTTATAGATATTATGAGATTAACTAATTCCCAGATATTTTTTGTTATTGGTTTGAATATTTTTTGTAACTGAGAAGTCGCTATTCGTTTTGTTTTTGTCGCGGTCATATAAACAACATGGAATTTCAAAGCATCACGAAGTGACATGCTTTTTGAAAATGTGTCTAATGCTTTATCTACATATACTACAACGAAACGTGTAAATGTGAACTTTTTCTTTTGGTATTTAACCGGGTAGGCCATTACGGATGGTGAATGAACGAAATGGTTAAAATGATGCTCAAATGGGCCCGAGGTCACTAGAAATTAGAATCAAACATTCATCTTCTCAGGATAAGCGGAAACCCTGGAAAAAACTTTACCCAGGTATTTCACTTTAACCGAGATTCTAACTCGGGACCTCTTGAATGTGAGGCAGATCCCCACACCACACAGATGAGCTAAATGGGATTTGCAAGTTTATCTGGATTATTCGTATAATAAGTAGACAGAAAAATGAGATTTAAAAAAAAGAATTTGTAGAATGGTGAGAAGAGAAAGTTATGTGAATGCAACACGCTAGTTTGTTCAATTTAAAATAATAATTTAATCTATATTTAAATATAATTTTTCCTAATCATAATTCTCGTGGTAATGCAAAGAGCGTGGAGTTTCAAAGACACCATATAAAAATCTGACTATCGTTTGAGCTACTGCATTCTTCTTATACTTACAACGAATTTGTAATTGAGTTTCATCTCAATTAACAAGAAGACACTTTCACTCAAGCCGTGTGTAGGACAAGGTTGGAAAGATAGAATCAGATTGAAAAATTCAATGTCATAGCCGAGATTTGAACTACGGATCTTCCAGTTTACGTCCAGGTGGCGCCGCGGTAACGCATGCGACTCGCATTCGAGAGATCCCTAGTTCGCTTCCCGGCTACCGTCCAATCTGACCCACGGTTTTTTTTCCGAGAGTTTTCCCGGGTCGTCAGGCGTATGCTGATATGATTTCTCTCAGCCCCCGAATATCGTTCCATTCCTCATTCCTCATTTCATTCATCCTTAACCCCGTTAGGTCTTTTCAGGATTGGAAGTGTCGGCGATGGTATTCCGGTGCTGGTTCTCGGTCTTCGGCTGGTTGCCAGGGTATAGTGACCGCTTCTTGGGGGCTTTGGACCCTCTGTTTGGGGTGGGTTCCCCGGTTTGACTGCCCAACTGTCAGAGCGTCTCAATCTGGAAATTTTAGGAACTTTGTCATTGCTTTGCCGTCAACCCTGGTTCCGGTCGCTCGGTGTCTATCATCTCGTCCGTCCCTCCCGGGAGCGGACCCTCGAGGGTCACAAGCACAATATCCTCATTCACTGCAGCGGGGTCGAGTCCCCTCCGTTACACGTTCCATTCCATTCTAGACCAGAGAAGAGAAGCATTTTAAGAATTCAGAACGTGAATCGCAATACAAAGCCTTTTTTTGGGGGGGGGGCATCTTCAGATTTGTAACTTGAAAGCAATTTAGTTTTCAGAATAGAGTGCTTTCAAATGAACCAATTGCAACAAAAGCACCTCAACCTATCTGCATTAACACTTCGGGTCACTATTTTGAAAATTTAGCTTATATGTTATCCTAAACGAATAAAACACTATATAGAAACTGCATATTTTGCGCTAAAGGTTGTTTACTCGTAACTATTAACATTTTGCATACAATACCTAAATAGGTGTTTTTACTCTACGTCCACTATACGACTGGCACGGTTTTGCTTCTTTTTACTTGTGAGTGTGCATATAAGGGAATTATGTTTCAAATAAAACAATCTTTATTCGTTTTTCAGTAACAAACGCAGAATATATCTCAGTTTGAAGAAAATTTAATGTTATACTTAATTGTTTCCAAACTACTTCAACAGTTTGGCATTAATATTACTTTTGCTGCCATATTTTTAAAACATTACTTGAATATTATCAGAACTGAATGTGCCAACTGTATGGAACTACACACTTAGCGCTAAACGTTGTGATCGATATCTATGACACTTAAAAAGCAAACCGAACTTATATTCAAGGTAATAAATACCCTCTGAGCACGCGTAGAACGTTCTATTGGTGATAATTATGAAACTATTATTATTAATATTATTTTTATTACTAGCAACAAACGCTAAAAACAAGATATACATTATGCGAACCTTGTTTCTCAAGAAAATTACTGAATCTTAAACTTGTGTAGCACCCACATAAAGAGTGCAATATTTGATTTTTAAACAACATATTATGCAAAGAATATGTTAATTTATTTCGCTTGAATAGTTCTAGTAAAGAGAAAAGTATTTGGTTTCGTCTTCTTTCTTCTCAGAGTCAGGTCGCTGAATGCATACACAGAAGTAAATGTGACCTTTGAGACGATACCGGCATGCTGGCTATAGCCAGGCATGACTAGTCAAAAAGAAATTTCTTCCCCCTCTTCCTCTACACCCCTTGGCCAATCGAAAACATTTGAAGCCCACTGTACAACCTGTGGTAGCACAAACTAAAGAAAAACAAAAGGGAATTACAATACTTCTGTGGATTCTTACAAGTAAAGATAACATAGCCCATGGAAGATTGTGTTCAAAATAACCACCGGCAGCTTCAATACACGCTTCCGGTCTGCTATGGAAAGACTGCTGCACACGTTCTAGCATTTCAGCGGAACTTTCAGAGCAGGCAGCAGTAATACTCGTTTCATATCGTCTGGTGTATTTGGTAAAACCTTGTAGACAGTGTCTTTCAGCCTTTCCCACAGAAAAAGTCTAAAGGGGTCAGATCCGGTGAACGGGCCGGCCAAGGTACAGGTCCTCTTCGTCCGATCCAACGATTTGGAAACAATCCATTAAGACAAGCGGTTTTAAACTCCATGGACGCTGACGTTCCACCTGACGAAGCCAACGGGGATTGTCAACAGACCAATAGTGCATGTTTCTGCGTTTTACCTGGCCATGATTAGTAAATGTTGCCTCATCACTAAACAAGATACATGATGAATCTGGAGTATCATGTCTTAATGCCCATATACAAAAATTAACACGATTCTCAAAATCGTTTCCATGCAGCTCTTGATGGAGAGAGATGTGATAGGGATGGAACCTAGTCGATGGAGAATGCGCAGTACACTTGCCTGGCTTATGCCACTTCCACATGCGATTTTGCGGGAACTAATTTGCGGATCTACTGCAACGGCAGCCAAAACATTAATTTCTGCCTCTTCTCCAGTGACTTGTTGTTTCTGTTACGTTTTCTGGGTGTTACAGTACCACTTTCACGTAATTGGTTGGAGAGGTTGATAAATAATTGCCAAGATGGTTGACGTCTATTGGGATACGTTTCCGCATACACCGTACAGGAACGAACTGCATTCTTCCTACACTCTCCATACACCATGAGCATGTCGGCTTTTTCTGCATTAGTAAACCCCATCTTCCACTCACGACTTACTGCTTGAACTGTCACAAACTAAGTGACAAGAGTCGCAATACAATCAATGAACAGAAAACACAATGCAAACAAACATAACAACATCGTACCTAGCAACTAAGCAGGTTGAATGGTACAAATAATTGTCGGGGTGGAAACTTTTCAAAATACGATTTCTCGTAAACCACTTGCACTAGTATCCTGCAACAAAGACCATTGACATTCTAATTTACCCTACCCTTATTCTGTAGATGTAACTAAGCATTGTTTCATTTAAAAATTGTATGTTTGCTAAAAAATTACACTTTCTGAGTATTATAAAAATCTGTCTATAGGCCAAATGTACGAGCCCCTGACTACCAATCAATGCTGTGAAAACTGCACATCAATAGCACTTTCCATTACCGAAATATTTGCGGTGCAAATTTTAGGTGTTTAATCCTGTATACTGAAAAAGAATGTTCTACAAGAACGGATATGACAGGGGCATACTTCATTTTCGGCACATATTGGACGGGAATGCTGCAACCAGGTGAGCTGAATTTTCCCATAAGCATGTTTGCTGCTGCTCACAAGTTCTTCAAGCCGTTGTTCTTCTGTAAAACCTTTTGCTTGTTTGTGCGCACTTTTTCCCCTGCTTCACCCGATGCACCCATTAAGTTTCGTTTTTACTTCCTTCAGCAAATAAATTTTCTTCGAAGCAATCCTAATATTTATATTTTTTAAGATAAAACTGTGAATTTTATGTTATATTAAACGAAATGGGCGCTTCTTAGAGTTTTAAAGAAAAAAAATACAAAAATAGGCGCTAACGCCGAAATAGGCTGTTTTAATTGATGTAAAATTAAGAGCTATAGTTTAATTAGTCATCAAACGACAATAGAATTTTAACTGCAGCTGGGAACTCAGGAAATAAATAACTTTTACCCTAAACATCCGCTGTCTAGTGACTATGTCAACTCAGAAAGCTTCCTTCCAGTCTTCATAATATAAGGAATGTCTAGTCCTCAACTTTGTAACAATAAGTAGTGTAATCTGAAGCTGAAACTTATCACCAGCATTGTTGATATCTTAAACATTGCTCGATCTAAGCTGTTAGTGAACTTTGAAATATATCACAAATGAGGCTATATATAGCTTTATTTGTTGATGTTGAATCCTCTTCAGTTTTTAGCAAAAGTAGGTAACGCAATAATTCATAAGCAGCAGACTATAAGACGAAGATTCTTTGTGACCATCTTTTCTTGCAATAAAGCTGCTCTCTCCACAACAAAAGTTAAAGCTGTCTAAAGCTCTCTGAAGTCTCGGGTATTAGGCGTAATACTCGACGGGAAAGGAAAGAGATTTTAATAACTAGCAAGAAACTAACCAATACCAAAGTTTCTTTCTTATAAGATGCCAAGGAGATAAAGACACTAGTGGAATTAGGTTAATTTAGAATACAACAGATGTTAATAACAGAATGCACAGTGCTGTCAGTAAAGGTTATCTGTTTTTGTTCTTCTGTGAAGTTAAAAAAAATAATAAAAAGAACATGTACTATAGCTTCAGGTACAAGTTTCCAATAGAGATTTACTAGAGGTCTTATACTTGCGTATTCCTTATAAATCTTTCACATGAATGTAAAATAGACATCGTATACTTCTTGTAAAATTTAGAAAAGTTGTAAACGATACACCGCTTGAAATAAATGAATAAGGCACGTACTTTTTTTCTAATGACCTGAGATCCTGAGGAGGGTTGCAGTTGGATGCTGCCAATAGACCTTGTAGGTTGGGGGGAAAATTTGAGTTTTTATTTATGGACGCTCGTTAACTGCTATGGTTCTTAGCGTCCCATTCTATGTTAGGCCTGTAAGACCAGAAATTTTGCTGAAGTCTCTTTATCAGACTTGAGGTTCTTTTACGTGTTGTAAATCTCGACACGGGACCACCCGCTATACTTCCCTTCCGAAAGAAGCCATACTAAGGATTTTACGCCCAAAACATCCATGGCCCTCCGCCGGGTTTGAAACCGCGACCTCGGCAACTAGAGGCTAGCATGGTACCCCTAGACCACGGAGGACGACGGGAGCTTGTGTTAGTCACTGATCACGTACCTGGTTTGCCGATTTTTTTTGTTCAACTCAGCCGTGCGGTTTCTCAACGTGTAGACTAACGTGTCATACTGGTCTTCTGGAAACTGCATAAACTGACAACACAGCAATGTTTATTAGAAAAAAACAAGGAAGGTAGAGGAAGAGACAGAGAAAGATTTTGCGGAAACTTGTGGCCACAACACCCTCAGGTTGTTTACACTGCAGGACCCGGTCGGTGGTTCCGTGTCGCAGATTTACTGCACATAAAACAACCTCAGGCCGAATAAAGAGACCTCTGAACAAAAGCCCAGTATAGAATGGGACGCTAAGAACCATAGTAGTCAAAGAGCGTCCATAAATTAAAACAAAACTGCAGGACCCACACCGTACAAGAAAGACACGTGGCTTGTTGAAAGTTTGCGTTTACAGCCTCTTGCAAAGGAGCGCATATCGTTTGTAGTTTTTCTAAATTTTGCGAGAAGTGTGCTAGCTGTGTTATCCGGCATTGCACAGTACATTCAGTAAGTTAGCGGGTAAAAATAGGGATAGGAGTGATTTTTGACAGTCGTGAGTAGCCTACAATTTTCCTTCGTACCCAAAGTACAAATGCCCAAAGCTTTGTCTAGATTGGAAAAAGGGTGCAAATTTGGAAAATATGAGTGGAGGTAATTTTTGAAGCTTTAACGATTTCTATACTTTCCGCTAAGTATCCCATAGCCTAAATACACAAATGTGCGCTCTAATCGGCCAAGCAGTATAGCTTTGTGTATAAGTGGGTGAGATTAGGTTTTAAAAATTTTCAGGAAAAATGTGATTGAATATGAGGGTTGGGTAATTTCTGCAAGTTAAAACGTAAACTATGGTTTTTGTCGGGCCCTACAGTATAATTGCAAAATATGTTGACGAAATGGGTTAAGGGGAAATTGAAACCCTATCGCACCAACGTTAATTTTGCCAACCTCATGACCCATTATTTCTGAAGCCATTTAAGATATCACATTGAAATGTTAACAGAATGTAGATGTATGACTTCTAAATTCACTGTTCTACCATTATACAATAATGTAATTTATTAAGGAAGTCAGGATTTTTTAGTTACACATTTTTAAATACAAACTTAACAGCAATTAATTTTTAAATATAACTAGCTAGCGTATTAACACCAAAATATATCAGTATTACCATTGAAGTATTTTTTTGTTATATAAAAATTACATTTAGCTATCCTATTTAGTTCCTGAGAAAACCTGTCATTTATACCGGAAAATGTCACTCAGGGAAAAAAACTATAGTAGCGTGTATGTGTGTGTATTGTCGCGTCACATTATTGCTTTGTAGCAATGACATTGTTGGGTATAATTATTTCGATTGGGGTTTGAACTTCGTCAGATGCGACATATCTCTCCCCACCTTCCGGTCAAGGGTGGAGAGAGGAAAGGGGGTGAGGGCAAGTAGCGTCACTAGTTTCTTTGTTCTGGTAGCGTCAGTCAGTGGTGTAATTCTCTTCAGGACGAGTGGTTGTGTAAGTAGCGTGTGTTTCGTGTGAGTGTGGAACGTCTCCCTCCAATGCCTGTTCTGTACCTTTTGTGAATGATGTAGATGCACAATGTCAAATATATCATATGCCACAGGTAATGTGAAATTATGTGTATTTTGTTAAGAATATCCCACGTCTGCTTTCAAATGTTCAGTTAAGGTTCCTGGTCCTCTCGTTGCCGCTGAAGCTACGTCCCCCGATGTTTATGCCGGGGTAACTAAATGTAATAACTAGCTGCAAAACCTATTGTCCTCACCTCGGTATATAACATTTATGGTAGTTTGTCGCCGGGTATGAAATAATATTTGTGTTGTAAACGTTATCACACCGCTGTGAAGAACGTTTCGTGTGTTTGTAGCGTGAGTGTTAAATTCTTTTTGTGCATGTGGTGGTTACATCTATAATTTGAGGTAAGTTTTGTATATGTGAGTGTGTGAAGGGTTTCTTCTTCTATCTGAATTTGTGTTGTGAGTTTTCTTTTCATGTAGGTTTGCAACGATGTAATACGATTTTTTTAAGGGAGGCGTTCCACGTGTAGGCAGCACATTTCGGCTCAGTAACGTGACCGTTACAACGAAAATTCTAAATTATTCCAGGGTTTGGCGTGGCGGTTCTTTCTTTGGCGTAGCAACATTTTTTTTCCTCCATTTCGACTCTGAAAATGTTTTCACATTTACTGGATTTCATATTTTTTTTTATGTAATGGCTATGTAATTTTTTGGTGTCTGTGCATTGCCACTTCCTCCTCTCCACTGTCTCCCCTTCTTTTTATTCCATTCCCTGTTCCCACGTTGTTTGCTGTGTGTGTATGTGTATTTCAACTGTTCGTCACATATGTGATCTCACTGAATTTTGTTTTTTTACGAAGCCTCCACTGCTTAATTTTTCTTTAGGTTTGAGGACCATATTCGTAGTGGGTACGAGCTTTCTGTGTACGGTACTGTGTGTCTTAATCACCATAGTCACCTTTTCAGTCTATTTTGTTTTTATTATTTTAATTAACTTCCAATTATAGCTCTGTTTCAAGCGCCTACGACAGTGAGTTAGCGACCTATAATTTGATGACTATATTCTGTATGTGAGTGGTGTCTCAAGTAGTTCTGTGAATTTTTTTAATTTTGTATGCCTGATATAACTATATTAATCTTTCAAATTTGACTATTGCCTCATGATATTGACTTCCTTATGTGTGTTATACCACCTTGCTACTATATCTTATGCCTCTGCTAATAACTTGTACTAGTGAAATTATTGAGGGTTATAAATCCTGCTTTCTTATGACAAATTTGTCACTGCAGTGCATTTCGGATGTGTTATATAACCTAACATTTCTGACCAGTGCTCTGATTGAATTTGCTTTTCTTTACAGTCAGTGTGCTTACTGTTTTACATTTCAGATACTGTCAGCATCATTTTTGTATGATTTTAGCACAGGCATGAATAGTTTAGGCTAAATACTAGGAAAATTTCTTTGTTATTTACCTTGCTACCCTGATTTAGTTCATTACAGTGCATTTGACTTTTTTGTACTAATTTTCAGCATCACAGTACTAATTTTAGTATACACTGTTACTTTGTGTACAATTGTACTGCTGAAATGGTGTTCATTTTGGCCATATTTGGCCTCATTAAGCTTATTCTCTTTTAGCTTCGCAATATAACTATTTGGCTTTCATTACACTGTGATATGATACTATAAGTCTTTGTCACTATCATATCTGTTTTTGTGAATATTACTGGACTATACTGCTTCATACTGAGTGATTAGTTCTTACCTGTGTGTACCATTGACTAACATATTTGATTTCTTGCTAATTTTTGGCATTGTCTATGGAAATTTACTTTTTTTTAACTGTTTTGTTTTATAAATGCAAACTCTGCCTCTCTTACAGCGTTGATATTTATGCATTTTGCTCATACCTATTTTTGTCTCTGATACAATAATATTTTTACATGGTGTATGTCCACTCATCTTTCTTACTGCAATTGTTTAATTGCATGCCTGTGTCTAATTAATGTTTTTGCCTACATTTCGGTGTTAATACTGTGCTATATAGCTTCACTACGCCAAAGAGAAATAATAGACAACCCTCAGATATGCCTGTGGAAGACTACCCTCCTACGCCTTCTACTAGTCCTGGGTCATCGACCTTGTGGTCACCAATAATGATTTAATTACACTTGTACAAGCAGTTGTAGCTGTCAGTCTCGAAAGACGCCAAAGAATCAACGACCAGCTGGTCTTCTGCAACCTATTCCTGTGTCCGCCATAGGTGAACAGTGGGGAATTAATCTCTTAGGCCCCTTACCACAGCCAAACTCTGGTAATCGCCATGTAATTATCTGTACAGAATATGCTTCTCGCTGGGTGGAAGCCGGCGCTTTACATGCTATTACAATTCCCCATGTGGCCAAATTCATCCTACATCGCATTATTTGTCGCCATGGTGCTCCGAAAATGCTGCTATCTGACCGTGGACTGTTTTCGTAAGTGGGGTGAAGCAGGAACGCAGATCTTTATCAGTTTCGCCACACTTCACCAGCTCATACCATCCAGCTACTAACGGCCTCACCGAGCGTTTTAATCAGACACTGGTTAACATGCTAAGCCATTTTGTCGACTCGAACCAAAGAAACTCGGACACAATTTTGCTGTATATTATCTTCTCATACAACTTTTCTGTTCGGGAAACTACTAAATTCTCTCCGTTTTCCCTAATCTATGGCCGAGAACCTACTTTACCTCACCAGGTACAGCTCCAGTCATCCTCAAATAACCTGTTTGTCCGTAATACCCTTCAGGATATACAAAAGGGAGGGAAGCCGCCATTGCTAATATCAACCAATCTCAAATAAAACAAAAGCAGCGATATGACATGAAACATCGCGATGTGAAACTTCAAGTGGATCAAATTGTTGAAATTTTCACTCCCATTAGGAAAAAAAGGAAAATGTACCAAAGTTCTCCACCGATACCTTGGTCCCTTCGAAATTGTCAAACAAATCACACCTGTTACCTACGCACTCCGTCGCCCTAACGCTCTCAGGACCAAAACACAGCCAGTACATGTTTCTCGCATCTTCCCTTATTATGATCCTGTAGGACCATACAGGTTGTAAAATGTTGATTAATCTCTCTCTCTCTCTCTCACACAGATAAAATTTTTTGCTCATTTTTCTATTTACTTTGTTGTAATACTACATTTTCTTTTGGGTAATAATTAGCATGTACTTACCAACATTCTTCAATATGATTCTTTCCAGCTTTGTGACGGTATTTTAAATGTTGTGTGATCTAAAGGGTAATGATTTTTCGTTTTGTTTGTTATGTTCTTGCTGAGGTGCCGTTGAGTACTTAGCAAGGTGAGATCGTTACTGCGTCTGCTGCATGTCCACAGTAATGTCGGTTTGCTGCATAGCAACCCCTCTGTTTTTTGTGAGGGAAAGAGGGAAATGGTCATAGAGTCATCCTTCTGTCCTGCAGCAACGTTATGCTTCTTCACTATAAGTTTATATGGGTGAGTACGTGTTTCGAAAATTTGCAGGTCGTGTAATCCGTAATAATTCACAATATTTACCTACAATGATTTCTTTCTTTTTGTCAGTTCTAACTATTTTAATTTTATTTTTGGGGGTCTGTTTTATGAATGTGTTATTCAGAATCTACTGACTGGGGCTTGATCCACACTCCAACCATGACAGAATATCGGGCTATATATATATATATGTGTGTGTATGTATGTATCCGTGAAAGAAGGAAAGAAAGAGTTCGAACCAGCCGCTTGCGAACTGCGCATGGAGCGTTGCTTGGGGAGTAAATTCTTAGCATAGTTGGTGATGATTCCACCACCTATATTTGATGCTGTAGTTAGTATGTCTGTAGCTATATTGTAGTTTGCTAGTAGATTGATCTAACCATTTTTTCTCTGAGGATGATATTTTTAAATTCATAGTACCAATATCTCAATGTATTTTGGTTCTTACTTGTATTAATCTCACAGTAGTAACATTTCTATGTTCAGTTTTCATTGTACAGCATCAAGAGCTATAAATTTCATTGTCGTGAAAATTTTTGTCATTAAATTTTGACTTGGTGTCCTTACTATAAATATATTCATTAATAGTTGTTAGTCATGTCCAATAATTGAGCGCTCAATCAATGTATCTTTTTTGCAAGGCCTTGCTCTAGGTTTAAGTTTTATTAGCTTTGTGTGTCCCCTGCCTTTTGTTTTTGTAATATTTATTTTGTGTATTTTTCTTGATATTGAGACCACGATGCTTTCCCCAAATCTTGTATCAGTCTGCCGGTAGCCCCAGGAAACACCCCCTCCACAGAAGAGGACAATCTCAGATGGTCAGGAGAATTGTAGCACTTCCCCCAGCCGGACCCGCACAGGTTTCCAGCTGCACTTCGCCATCTACGACCCTCTCTCCATGGCAGGCCACGAGGGTGTTCACCCTCTTGGTTTGTCTGTGCCGGCAAGGCCCGTCGGTCACAGACCTATTCTACAGAGTTCCAGCTATTTCACTGTGCCACCGTGGTGATCGAGTGGTACAGTTATCTGTGTGATAAGTTTCTTCCATCTTTTCTTCGGCGGGTGCGGTTAAGTGGACGGAAAAGTTACCGGACAAAGCAGCTTTTTTGCTCCATTCTCAATCAGCATGTCGTAATACACTGTATTCGTGCAGAAGAGGAATTAAGAGCTGGCGGGCGGTTCCTGTAGGACTACTTCATTGTTAAGAGAGAAACAATATCCCTGTGGGGATTCATTAGATCTTTCTTTTTGTAATCTTTGTATAGTCAATTTTGTATGCTAATATTTTCTTTATGGTTTTACTTTTTTCTTCTCTTTTCGCCGGGGTCGCCTCATTATTGTGAGTGGGGGAGATGTAGCGTGTATGTGTGTGCATTGTCGCGTCGGACACATTATTGTTTTGTAGCAATGACATTGTTGGGTATAATTATTTCGATTGGGGTTTGAATTTCGTCCGACGCGGCATCTCTCCCCCACCTCCCGGCCAGGGGTGGAGTGAGGAAAAGGGGTGAGGGCAAGTAGCATGAATAGCTTCTTTGTTCTGGTAGCGTCAGTCAGTCGTGTGAGTCTCTTCAGAGCGAGTGGTTGTGTATGTAGCGTGTGTGTTTCGTGTGATTGTGGAACATCTCCCTCCAATGCCCGTTCTGTAATATTTTGTGAATGATGTAGAGGCACCATGTCAAATATATAATAAACCACAGGTAATGTGAAATTATGTGTATTTTGTTATGAATATCCCACGCCTACTTTCAAATGTTCAGTTAAGGTTCCTGGTCTTCTCGTTGCCGCTGAAGCTACGTCCCCCAATGTTTATGCCGAGGTAACTAAATTTCATACCTAGTTGCTAAACCTTTTGTCCTCACCTCGCTATATAACACTATTCAAAGTAAAAATGGAGAAACAAACTCGTATACCTATAAAGAAAACAGTTACACTGCTTGGACTTATCGAAACTGCCATATTTAAGGGGTTGTGTTAATTTTGGAGGGCAAACCTTCCCCTAAAAGGCGAGTTAAACTTTGTAGCTATATTTCTGCCTGATTACACCTACACAAAAGTGAATTCTTAAATAATTATAGTTTGTGAATTATTAATGATTAATTAACACGCAATTTGATAATTTTCTACAATTTTAAAGTAAGTGGATTAAAAGCTACATCAATCAAGAGCCCCTCAGAAGGTGTGTATATGTTTAAGTTTCATTAATATTGTCCAATAAATAAAGGCGTAATTGCGTAGGAAAATCTGCAAGATTTAGGAGAAACAGAACAGCTTCGCTTTTAAACGTTCATTGTATTTTTCCGAGCGTAGGCCCATAAAAATCCAACGTTTCGTTGTACTTCGAGGGGAATTACCTACTTTTAAGAGAAAATAGACGCTGTAGACAACGGAATTTTCTTACCGTTTAAGCTTCGAATGTTCAACCGTTGAGCCAATAAAGATACAGAGTAATTGTTACAACCAATAAGAAGAGAGGAAGACGTGGTTGCGCGTACAAAAATCCGGAGGCTTATAGCAAGTTGATATCTGTAAACGTAAGCGTGAATTTCATACAGTTTGTATGATTCTTCGTTAAGTGAACACGTAGTACTCCGAGTTAGAAAAGGACGCTAAGTTCCGAAATTTTCTAAGTGCAGCGCAATTATGTCATCATAAAGTGATATATGTGGAATATTTGTCAATGTGTTAATAGTATTTGTTGAGATAATTTTATACAAGCTTATAAGCGAGTTAATATTTGTCAAGTGACTACAGTTCACGCGAATCTAAAGAACGGTGATAGAGCACCGAGATATTAAATAACTAGCCGCAACATACTTTAGTGGACGAAGAGACAATAGTGTGAAGACAGTGTTAAAAGAATCACACGTGTTAGGGAATACCAGAGAATCTTAGACCATTTCTAGCATAAAGAGAAAAGTGAGAAAAGTGAAAACAGTGTTTCTTTCAAGACAATATCCTGGTGTCACCACTCCCGTATCCTACTCTTACATAATCACAGTAGGGAATTTCAGATCGATTCGCCGACAGATGACCCAGAGATACGACGACGATGACGACGTACTTCCTATTGACACCGGTGAAATCGATTCCTGAAAACGACCGTCTACGAAGTAGTAACAAGGACGACGACAACACGAGGTACGAACTACCTACCTGCGACGGGGAACCGTTACATCTGTGCCTTTCTACTCCAAAGAACGTAGGCATTTTTTCTGTGAAATCGTGCAGAATTCAGAATATAAAATCACAAATGCAGTACCATTAAAAATTATAAGTATTGTGCCTACAGTGAATTGAAATTGAGTTTTATTTATGGACGCTCTTTAAGTGCTGTGCTACTTAGCGTCCCATTTTATATTGGGCATGAAAGACTGGTAATTTTGCTCAGAGGCCTTCTTATCAGGCTTGAGGTTCTCTTACGTGCCGTAAATTTACGACATGGGACAACCGGCTTTACTTCCCTTCCGAAGGAAGCCATGCTAAGGATTTTTACGCCCGAAAAATCCTTCGCCCTCCGCCGGGTTTGAATCCGCGACCTCGGGAACTAGAGGCTGGCATGGTAACCACTACAGCACGAAGGACGACATGCCTACAATGAAATTACATACATAAAAGTAATGAGGAAATTCCAGTTTATAAGATAAGAATAAAACTAAAAATATAATGTTTAACAATTTTCGTAATTTAGTCTGCCATTAGGATAGGATAGGACTAGGTACGAAGGGGGCTTACCACCTCGACCTACGCTGATTTTTTGTGCCTATGCCCCTGACGGAGCGTCCCCTGGAGGTAGGGGTTGAGGTGAGAGGAGACACAGGAGGCAGGACAGGCAGAGGTCAGGGTCCCTACTATTTACAGATTTGAATTTCCCGGGTGCTGGCTAGTGCAGCCGGTCCCTTCCGCCCTTAAGCTTACACATCCCCTGGGGGGACCCGGAGACCTCTCGCAGTCCGGAGAACAAATGCTTAGAGCATCCCTTTCCCTTGCCATGCACACGCCGATACTTGCAAGCTTGAAAGAGACCAAGAAGATGAAAGGTGAAATGAAATGAGAATGGAGCGGAAATGCAGGGACAGGAAATTCGGGGGATGTAATGATCCTTCCCAGCATTCGTCTGGAAACCCGGGGAAACCCCCGAAGAAACCCATGGGTCAGGAAGGTCGGCCGCGGGAAGCGAACCCACGACCTTCCGAATGCGGGCCAGAGCCCTCCCGCTCGGTTAGTCTATCGTTAAACAGCGCAGATTTCTATTTAATGGGTTGAAAACATGATAGGGGCAGTTTGTCAGAGTTTTAAGCTGTGCTATGATTTCTTTAAGCCCTGCACATAGTTTTGTCTAGATGGTCAAAGCGTGTTGTACTATACGTTATGCAACGCCTCTTCCGCTCCAGTAATTCAATTTAACATATTTTAGCCATCCGTTTTACTCCTTTGGATTGGAAGTCGTTGAAAATCTGCCATGTTTTCAATAAAATGGGAATTAAATCTCCTCTGATTTATTGAAGGAAAAGGGACTGAAAGTGGTTGACGTGAATATGAAACCCCGTTTCAAAACTTTTGGGAGTATAGTCTGTGTCCGCCCGGAAGAACAGTACCTTTAATGGTGAAAAAAGTATAATCGGTAGAATGGTTTCTAAGATTCACACGCACACAATCTCTCTCTCACTCGTGATAATATTGGTATAGAGAAGTGGTATTACGGCATGCACGAGGCTTTTAATATCAAAGGAATCCCTGGATTCCTATGCCCTTATCTTCCAATTCGTCCTAAAAATGAACCGGATTCCAAGCGTTAATTATATTTTGCATGAGTAAGCAGAAGGCCACCCCTAGATAGTTTAAATTGATGCAACCTATTAAGCAAATGCGGTTAAGGAAACCCAAGAAGAATTGCCAAAGTTTAGATCCAGGATTCCAGTCTGTTTGAAGATTTTATCATAGGTTTGTAAAGAAGGACGAAGAGTCATTCACGGCAGGGATGGAAAAGCTAACCACTGTCTTTATGACACTGTTTCTGTAGGTTCTGCGTTCCAGGTAAAGTAGGAAGTTCTAGAAATACCTTGGAGATTCACAAATTTTATGGGTGGTAGCAAAAACGGACTAACCACCATTTTTATCAGAACAGAGAATGTCAACCATTGCAAATGGCAATGAAACAAATCGTCTATAGATTCTAGCATACATAAAAAATAAAATAGTCATACAGTTAACTTTCAAAGTTACACCATCTGCGTGGTCTCCTGTCTTGAGTGCCAAGCGAGCCAAGTTTTACTATAAAAACAAAATGAAATGTCTTTAGTAAACTGTCATCAAACTAAAAGCTTTGTATTTCATCACACAGATTACAATAATATAGAGACGATGTACTGCACTTTGTGAAGTAGATCGAAGAATGTAAGTAGGAAGGGTATGAAACTTCTACATTAATTCAAGGTCACTGGGGGTGTGAAAGGTAGCTAGTACTTGTGATGAATTAGTGGAATGGGTGTTTAATTGTGTTAAGTGTATATTTAATTGGCAAGTATATTTAATTGTTCAAGTTTAGAGCAAGACCCGACCTAAATGACATGGGTTTTCCTTATATTCAAGGTCACTGGTTGAGTGTGCAGTGTTAGTGTCCCTAATGATTTAGCTTAATAGACCCGGATGTGATGAATTTTGCGCTAATAATGCCTCGTTACTTTTTAAGCTATGAAACATGTATTTCTGTAGGAAAGTTCTGATTCCGTGTTCACCGTGTTCCAACTACGTATTTGTAAGGGCGATTCATTTCAATCCTATTTCATATTTCATTGTAGATACGTACAATTGGAAGTAGACCTAAGAGGGATGCGCTCTCGATTCTCAGACAATTTATTTGCTTTATTCAGTGAAGCTTTAATGACCTGTATGCGGGTGTGCGTATACATGCATTATGTGCGAGAGAGAGGGAGTGGGAGAGATAGAGAGAGAGGGGAGGTTGTGGCATATGTTCAATAACGATTTGGATATGCTTTCATTGTTTTTTATTACCTCTCCACAATTGAGATTGAATCTATTATATATAGATGTCATTCAGATATTTGATGCAACAAAAGCAAGCACGTGTCCGAAAATGGCACTTAAACTTACCCTCCCCAAAAAGATTTGTTGTTACAGAATATTACATGTGACCCCTGCCGGAAGTCATGAATGTCTTGTTGTATCCTTTAAGTACTTGGGCAGCTCTGTGGGAAAGTTAAGATTCAGTCTTCGTAATGTTCCAGCTAAGTATTTGTAAGGATGGTTTATTTTATTTCAAATTTCATTGTAGATACAATTGGACAGCGAAGCTGTTATGATCTGCGGGTATGCGCGCGTATGTATATATGCATTATGTGTGTGCTTGCGAGAGAGAGAGAGGGAGAGGGAGAGCGGACTAATTTGTTGCCTCTATGAAGATACATTTTTTCAATGGAAAGGAATAGGTATCTGATTGCATGCGCCAACTCAGATTGGCAGTGTGTATTAAACGAAGGAGTAGCGGTATTCTTCCTGCCCAGCTCAGCGAGGGTTTGGGTTTTATAACTGTACGAGGGAGCGAGTTGTCTACACAGAGATGCGGGCTACAACCTGTCCCAAATATCGGTATCCAGAAATTGATCGTTATATTTGGAGAGTTTTAAGGTTGCTTATTTTTGTGTGCCTGTGTGTGTACATGTGTGTATGTGTGTGGGTATTGAGAGAGAGCGAGCTATGTATTTCTCCAATAGGTATTAATATACCCCGTTTGGATATTTTGGATGTGGTTGTTCTCTTCGCTCTATGCTTAGAAGAGTGAATATTATTTCGAAATACATTATACACCACTTGAGAAAGACGTTTAAATTCTCTCCCGCGCCTAACTCCTTATAACATGTTAAAGAAAGGTTAGTTTCATCTCTTGCTTGCAGGTATTTCACAAGTTTGGATCAGTAAACGTTTACTCTCGCTTTTTTTTAACACTTAGTGCTTTTCATTCGAGAATGATTTCACAATAAAATGCGGATGCTCTGCGGCTTCAGAGGGTGCATCAGCATTAATGTTTCGTGATTTGTCATGAGTAAGTTTTTTATCCCCTTGTCATTAAATATGGAATGTCGCCGGCATAAGGTGAGAGAATTATCCATTGCGTTTGGGAAGAGGGCTTTAACTACAGGCAGAAATGGCTAGTTAACACGTATTGTTGTCGCTATGCATATGTATGAGAAGGGTGAAGTGAAGCCTTTTAATTTTTAAAAGAGTATTTGCCTTCGTTAGGCGTGTTCGCATAATAATGTCGATATATATTCGTGTATTTTACAGTGTGCATACGCCTGTATGTGTAGTGTGTGTGTGTACGCGTGTATGTCATTAGTGTTATCCTTTCAGTTACATATTTTCTTCAGCATACGTTTCGAATGAGCAAGTTTGCGTGGGAATCATTGTTTCTCCCGGGTGGTGACTCGTGCTTCATCCTTAAAAATAATTACCACCCCCTACCGGAACCCAATACTTGTGTTAGAAGGTACGTGAAGTTTGGGTGTGTCTTTCACTAAAAGCAATCACGTGAAATGAAAGTGACGCTGGGAATTCTACCCGCTCCACGAATGACCTTGAATCTCATATTTAGAGGTTTCTTCCAGAAAAAGGCAACACGTTACCAAGAAAGGGACCCTAAGGCTCCACACTCAACCAGTGACCTTGAATCTGATACTGAAACCCTGTGTCACTTAGATCGGGGCTTGCTCTAAACATGAACACGCGTCCGGAGATGCCAATTAAATATACATTAAACCAAATTAAATACCCATTAAACCCAATTAAACACCCATTCCACTAATTGATCACAGGTACTAGCTACCTTCCACACTCCTGGTGACCTTGAATTTGATATAGAAACTCCATATCTTCCTTACTCGTGTAACATTTTTTTTCTTCAAAATTGGTGGTTAGCCCATTTTTGCGACCACCATTGAATTCGATGGCATCAGATGATTGGTTTATTACTCTCTGTGTAACCTGTAGGCTACTGCCGGCATATTTACCAAGTATGGTTCACCTTTATATGTCTTATTTCGTCAGCAAAAGTTGAATGAAGATTTAGTTACTGTATAATTAACCTTGTACTACCGTCTGGTTTTCTCTCATAACCGTATGCCGGGTTCCCTTAGCTTCGGCTAGGTTTTAATTCAGTAACAAGGCTGGCATACCTCTATGCATGATAATATCAAGTCCATATATGATATATATTGCCCCTTTTCGACGTTGCACAAGTTTCTTATATTATTTTTTTAACTTCTACTACACATCATGTGTATACTTTCTCAACCTATCAGTAGGATCCAAGTTCAAAATTAGCCAGAAAATAATGAGCTATTCAATTAGGTAAAGAATATACCACAATAAAATATCAGGGACACGTGTATAAGCAGTACATGTCTTTCGCTGTCACATTACGTAGATTTTAAAATTAGTTTTTAAGAACAAATTACGGCGCGCACAAGTTCATACAGCATATACAGTGCTTTTGCTTCACTCTGTGGCCACCACAATTGATTTGCAGTAAATGAACACAGAATAATAGGATGTACATATATTTATTTAAAATAAAGGATTAAATGCAGAGAGGTACAGCAATATTCTACGGCATTTTTCAATAGCTGACTGAAGTTGGGTGTTAGTTTTGATTTTTCTAAGACTTCGCTATCGCGCATACAACTGATATGTCATTGGATTTAAATCAGAAAATTTTGAAAATGGGTAATTAGTAAAGAACTATGGCCCTGAGGATACCCTTATGTAACTTTATGTGATGTTTATCTATGGGTAACTAGAAACATGCATTTAGACAACTAACAGAAAACAGGCTAAACATTCGCTCCATTTCGGACATTGAAGTAACTGTAAATATGAGAACGTGAGGTGGTTGCTCGGATAAAGTAACTCTTTCGGCATGAGTCCGAGCTATAGCGGCCGGGGCACGAGCCGGCGCGCGGTGGCCACACTGTGAAGAAAAAGCGCTGTAGACGTTCTCTTTACTTCTATATACACTGCCGTTTGTGAAAATTGCAACACCAAGAGAGAAGCGCATGGATTCAATGCATTTAATACCACAGGTTAGGTACATGACAAGTAACAAATGATAAACATTTCAAATCTATACATGGCCTTTGAGCCCTAATATTCAGTATTTGGTGTGGCCTCCATGCGCTGCAATTAGAGCTGCTATACGCCGAGGCATGGATCAAAAAGGTTCTGAATAAGTTCCTGAGGGATTTCCCTCCACGCAGTTTGTATTCGAGCCCACAAATCCGTGACACTAGTTACTGGAGGACCGTGACGCACCAGGAGCCGACCAACCATATCCCAGACATGTTCGAAGGGCGACATGTCAGGTAAACGTGCAGGCCAGGTTAGCAATGGTACACGCTGCTATTCGAAGAAGGCTTTAACATTCCTCGCAATATGTGGCCGGGCATTTTCCTATTGAAATGTGGCCGTGTAGATGCCTGAAGCAGGGAGAGTACCTCAGGCTCTACAACCCCGTTAGGTACCTGTTGCTGTTCAAAGTGTCCTCAATTCGTAGGAGGCGAGATCGGTTGTTGTAACCAATGGCGCCCCAAACCATCGCAACTGGTGTTTGTCCGCTATGCCGCTCAAAAATGGAGTCCTCCAGGTTGCGCTCACCACGGTACCGCCGTACACGAATGCGGCCATCACTGTAGGACATGTTGAAGTGGGACTCCTCCGAAAAGACTACATTTTGCCACTCAGCACCCCAGTGACGGTGTTCACGTGCCCATTGCAGTCGGAGGAGCTTGTGGTTTCTGGACAATGGAAGCCGACCTAATGGCATGCATGTAACCAGTCCAACCAGACGGCGACGATCAGTTGATGAAGTTCACACCTGTTGCAGTGCTCCAGCGTCGAGCCAACACTGGATGAAGCTGTACGGCCCGTTATGGCCATGCGGACAAGATAACGATCATCCCTTGCTGTGGTCATGTTCCGTGGTCCAGTACCCGAAATTCGCTGCGTACGACCTTCATATATCCACTGCTTCCACACACGCATCACTGTCGCAGCAGCATGCCTCGTACGAGACGAAATATCACGGTATGACAAACCCTTTCCCGGAAACCGATCATTCTGCCCCATTTGAACTCACTCACATGCCGGTATGGCTCCCTTTGACGTCGACGAGGCATACTGGCACACACTTTATTGTTTCCACCTTGTTTGACAACTCTGCACTGTCTACACTGGGCGCAACACTGACCTTGTCGGACCGACACGAGAGGGCTCTGCTCGGCCTACGTGTACCCCATCTCTCTGCAAGCCTAATCACTTATTGCTTGTACACTCTTCTACACTTCTACCAAGTTTGGAGTTATTCGGGAAATTCTTTCTTGGTGTTGCAATTTCCACAAACGGCAGTGTATATTGCTCCACTTTATGGAACTTTTCATAATTTAAATATAACATTTGACGTTTTCTGTCACTGCAGATCACCTTGAACCGATTACCTTCCACTGTATACTATTAGTTGTGGATTAATTCACTGTGGATGCTGTAATAAACAACGGATTTACGGCTAATTGTAAACATATAAGTTGCATGCACGTCCTTGGCGAACAAGCTCCAATATTAATTCCCATAATTACAGTGGAACATGGAGTGAGAGTGGTCCTTCAAGGTTGTTTAGTTAGAAAGGTGAAACGGGATATGCCTACCGCCTCGTGTTTCGTATCACTTGATAGCCCCTGTTATTCAATTCGACGTGTATGTTTACGTAAATTTATTAATAATTTATGTGTAAATATTAATTTTTGTAATCTGTATATTTTTTCCGTATGGAAACATGTTTCTGGCAAGGCGAGTGTGACTGGCTAGAAATTGTACATACTGGGGAAAAGCAGAACACTTTCTTGCTTTGTTTGGTTGCAGTCCATTGTTACATAGCAGGAGGTTACGATTTTCTTGTCTTTTTTTTAGCAAGAACTGATGCTTCCAAGGTCATAGGCAAAGAATAAAATACGTGCGTAACTCAGCAACATCCCGCGTGAAGCTTGTACCATGTGATATATAAATTCAGCCTATCCTGTACGGAGTTTAAAGACCACGGTTTGAGGCCCGCGAAGAGATAACCAATAAGAAGTGTTTAGCATGGTGGCCATAGAGTAGGGTGTGTAGAGTATATAAGACCACCAAAATTTGGCTAAGGCACGCTGTCTTTGTAATGTGTACAACGCAAAATCCGCGCCTGTCCCCTGGAGGATTTCCCACCAAATGTATATTAGAGTAATAAAGACAATTCCGCAGATACGAATGTCAATTTAAACAGTGAAAGTGAATGAGGCAGTCCACCCACTAATTTGGAACAAATGTAAGTAGCCGCCAACGTTTCATTCCGGCGAGAACAAGAATTCACCCGCGTCTCGGTGAGATAAAACTTTGTTGCCGTGATAAGAATCGCACTAGTATAGCAGCCGCATTCGATACCGGAAGTGATTGGGGTGCTGATACGCATGACATTATATTGGTACATTGAATACGTTGTGAGTAGCCAAGCTAACATCCGCGCCAAACTACTGCATATACCTCCATGATGGGTATATATACGCGTGCATTAAGCATTAAAGGAGTTGGGTGTTAGACATTCTCGTGCCAGGAATATAAATTAGGCAAAGTAAAGTGGTATTTTGTTCTTCTGGTAAATAAACCCAGCATCATTGAGTACCGCGAATTTGATTTCTTACCTGCCCCCACCCAGAATCCGTACGCCTGAGGTCTTCGACCCGTTGGTGTTAAAAACGCCAACCAGATTCCCATCCTCAACCCTGAGCAAAACCAAAAGAGCCCGGCAAAGCAACACCTAAATGGCGCAACAACTACGACGGGGCGTTGGTCATCATTGGCGCATCGGAAACCCACGCAGAAGCAGAAGTAGCCCGAGGGGACCTCACAACGGACGCAAAGGACAGCGCCCGGAAGCCGCCTGCCATCCCCCTGATGAGCGAGAGACGGTGGGTTGGCTCATCTGTAAACGCAGCCGTACAAGGACTGCCTCAGAATTTTGGCGCCCAGGTCGTGGGGTTGAAAACTACGGGAAAGCCGCGGAAGCACCGGAACAACGCAGAAACTCTCAGAGGAAAGGGGCACGCCGCTGGACCTACGCAACGTGGGATTATCGCTACCAAAGTATGGAGAAAAGCTCCATTTTACATTCTCCAATGCAGAAAATGATAGGACTGTGAAGGGCATAGTTAATTGGAGGCCACAATTTTAGTTCATGTTTCTGCAAAGTGGCAAACAAGTTAAAAATTCTAGTAGGTCTAAAATGGAAGGAGAAACGGAAATTCAGAGTGACATAATGTAGGAGAGAATACTGTGTACAATACCCCACAAGGTGTTTGTCAAAGTTTTGTAGTAGTTGCATGTGAAGCAGATATAGGTCAGGTAGAAACCGGAAGTACAGCTAGGCTTGGCCAATAACCACCTACCTTCCAGAGGTCGTCTACCTTGCTAACCAGCCCGGCTGCAGGAAACGAACAGTTAGTGTCATTGTTAATGCAGTTGTCAAAAAACTTAAAAGAACAAATTAATAACGTAAATTCCAATGTACAGGAGCAGATAAGTAGAGTAGATGCGAATGTACAGGAGCAAATCAATAAAGAAAATGCCATCATGCAAGAGCAAATTAAAGAACAGGTCAGTAGGATAAACGAAAATGTGAAACAGCAAATTAGCCAAATAGAAAAGAGATTACAGATTAACTTTGTGAAACATACTCAGATAATAGATTCTACTCAGGCAAGTCAGGCAATCTTGCAGGCTAGGATCGTAAAGAAGTAGGAACAGAGTTGTTTGTCATTCACAATGAACGGATTAATAGTAGGGATAAATGTGGACAGGCCAGTTTCAGGGTAGAAAGTAAACTAAGTGGTGAACTTAAGGAAAGAAGTGACGCTGTAGTTAGGAAGCAGTAAGAATTAGAGATCAAGGTGCAAAGGGAATTAAAATGTGTACGTGACGCCGTTGACGGCGCAAATAACGCAAAGGATTGGTTAACATGAAATTAAACAATGACCTTTCCTCACTTCACCACGAAGTTGAAAGCCAGATTAATGAGATAAAGGGCTCCCTTAAGCGGCTAGAACTTAACCAGAGTACACTTCAGCGTGCCGAGGGCGACACCAATGCACCTAGCCATAGCTATACTGTATCTAATCCTAGTCATATAAACCATTGTTATGAAAGAGGAAGCGAAGCGACTGGGCAATTACCATCCCTCATTGACGCTCACTCGAATCAAACTAACAGCAACCGTCACCCTTATGCTAATGTGTTGCCTATGTTCGGGGGATTAGCTATCTGTTGAACTAGATAGACATACCAAAATTTCAGGAAAATGGCGGGGACCACCCAAAACAATATATCGCCGATCTGGAGCAGTATTTCTGTCTAAAACAAGTGCCATAGAAATTCAAAATGCTGATAGTAAGGCGTGGATTATCAAATAAATTACAGAAATGGGTGTAACTCTTGGCGAAAACCAAAACTTTTAACTCTTTAAAACAGATGTTCTTGAACAAGCTTTGGAGTGTCAACACGCAAAATTATGTTCGATCTTCCCTTAGTAACGGCCGATATAATTAACATTCGTCGCAAAACATGTTGCACTGTTTGCTGGAGCAGGCGCAGAAGAGACGTTTATTGCAGCCTCTCGTGAGGGAAAGGGATTTAATCATTTAGCACTTTCCGGTACAAAGCACGCATTACTTGTACAGCGTACCATCCCGGAACCTATTGAGCTGATATCCGCTCGACCTCAAAACTATCATAGAGGAGCCCAATATGTACGCAGGGCCGAGAGGACAATATAGGGACAGATATGAACCGGAGTTACCTAGGTTCGATGGGGAGAATAAACAGTTCATCCGAAAGGGTAGGCAGCCGACTTCCCAGCGACAACGAACAAGCCAACCAGGAGAACTAATGCAGAGTCGAAGCGTAGGTTCGAGTTCGGCTCTAGCTGGCATGATTCATTATGGAGACACCAGGACAAATGAACCTGAATTAGAAATATTGGACACGGGGATACGTTGGTGACGTTTCGACATAGCTCGGAACATGAAATTACCGAGTCACATAAAATTAGGATAGAACTCGCCTCATAAGTATTATGAGGCGTATGTCGACTCCAGCACAAGCATTAGCGTATGCAGTGATAACACGTATAACCATCTTGTGAATCGAAAGCTTAAACATATGACATTGCCAAATAAGAATATTTTCTGTCGGATTTCAGTCAACAACGCCGTCCAGAGAATAAAACTACAAGCTCTAATTACATTCAAAATTGCACGGGCCGAATTAGAGTGCATTTTCTTAATACTACAAAACCTCATTTGTGACTTTCGGATAGGTTGTAACATTCTTTACGTGTTAAAGGCGAACATCAATTTCGCAAATCGGAGTATGACGCATTGCAAAGACGACACGGAGCGCAGTATTACCTTTGTGTTGGAGCCAGATAAAAATGAGATTGTCAGAATGGTGGAAAAATTGCTTTGGCAGATGAGGAATTTTTCGTGCAATTAATGGAAACAGAGCATGGCGCATTGATATATATGTGTGTGTGTGTGTGTGTGTTGAAGGGCGTAATGACGGGAAGTAACGTTGTGTGTATGTCCTCCACCGAAGAAAGTGTTAATAGCCACTCTGATTATATCGCCAAGACAGTGGATACCGGATATGCGCAAAACCAGTTTACCGTCACGATGAAACGTGGTCCCGGCGACTTGGAAGACAAACTCGCTAATGTTCACCATTTGTCGGAATCACAAAATAAAGCAATACTTACTGTTTTAAAGAGCAACCAGAACTTTTTTTTGGAAAATCCCGGAAAATGCAACGCCTGTAAACATAGCTTTGAAGTGAAAGATATGAAACTATACACTTAAGTATAGGGAATTACCTATCACGGCCAGGGCAAAGACAAATGAAATTATCAACAAGATGTATAAGGATGCAATTATAAGACCTTCTCGGCCAGCCTTCATGAACCCGGTGTGTTGGAGTTTAAAAAAATGAACTTCGCATGACCATAGACGCCCGGACTATGAATCGACACACTACGCTGGACCGTTTTCGGAACTAGGGAATAGAGGTTCTTATTTCTAACATCAAAAGAGGAAAACTCATGACTACCCTTGACCATGCTTCCTCATATTGACAGATTGATTTGGAAGAGAAGGTCAAGTTGCCCTTTGTGGTGTAGTGGTTACCATGCTAGTCTCTGGTTCCCGAGGTCGCGAGTTCAAACCCGGCGGAGAGCGATGGATTTTTGCGGGCGTAAAAATCCTTAGCATGGCTTTCTTCGGAATGGAAGTAAAGCTGGTGGTTCCGTGTCGTAGGTTTACGGGAGGTAAAAGAACCTCAAACCTGATAAAGTGGCCTCTGAGCAAAACTACCTATTTTTCACGCTGATGGAATGGGACGCTAAATTCCACAGCAGTTAAAGAGCATCCATAAGTAAAACACAATTTAATCCTGATCTTAGAGAATGTCAAACAGTATACTTCATTTTTATACCAGGGGAAACAATGGGAAATTCTCAGAATGCCGTTTGGACTTATGAAGTCAGGCCATGGATTGTTACGCGTCATAGACGCGATTTTCGGTGACACCACGGAGGAATTCCCCATTCAGTATGTGAACGACCTTTTGATAATCGACAATGATTTCGAGGAACACCTGCGTCACATACACTACATTTTGTCTAAATTACGCGAGAGCAACATGACTGTGAATCTGCAAAAATCACAATTCGCTACTTGGCACCCTAAATTTTCAGAGCAAGTTTATTTCAAGGATGACATAGAGATAGCTCCCATAAGGGATCTCTTGAAAAAACGGACTAAATGGCGCTGGGAAGCCAAAAACCAGGAAGCTTTTTAAAAAGTTAAAGAGTTGTTCGTCAAGTCGATACTATTGGAAATGCTCAAGGATGGGTTACCTTACGAAATTTACGTTGAGGCCTTATGGCAGGGATATGGTTTCATGCTAGATCAAAGAGATGAGAGCGGAGAATTTCATGTAATTAGCACAGCCTCACGCGGGTTAGGTCCTATAGGAAGAAACGTATGCGTGACGGAGCTGGAGGTGGTGGCCGTGTATTACGCGCTCAAAAATTCAAACAATACATCACTGATCCTTTTAGCTTATCCTTTATGCAGAAGCGCAAGCTGTCAAGCACGAAAATCTCTCGCTACATTCATGAGATTCTTTCCACCGACGTGGAAACTAAGTATATCCCAGCAAGAATAACGTTTTTGGTGACCTGCTCTCGAGGTTAAGTCACGACCCTATAATTCCAGATTGCAGTGAGCGGCCAAAGAGGGAGATTGCCCTAATTCAAATAAACATAAGTTTGGACAAACAGCTTGCTGGAGATTTGAAGAACATCAGGGAAAGGCAGAGGCAAGGTACAAAATTCATGGGTCTCATAAACAAATCGCCCGAGATCGAAGGAACCATAGGTCTGAAGAACGGGATACTATACAAATTATCCAGCAGAGAAGTACAAAACTGGAAAAACTTCGTGCCACAAAGCCACGAAAGAAAACAAATCGAAGCTTAACACCTCTCATTGGTACATTCAGGTACCGATAGAACCTCTCTCATGGTTGCAGAAAACCTATACATTCCGCATATGAGACACAAGGTGAGAAGAATAATCACCGCGTGCGACTCTGTCAAAAAGCGAAGCCTCAAACGTTACGAGACTCACGCTATTTTGAGGAATAAACCCAGGACACTCGTACAAATCGCCTGTCACAGAGAGATGCCCGTGGGAAGATTCGGCTTCAGGTACGTCGTGGTGATGCTGAACGTATTTTGGAAATTCGTCAACATTTACCCGGTACGTAAGATATCTAGCGCTTCGTGTCTAAACAAAATTTTAAACCACTACGCACCAGAGCAAGGGAAAATGGAGTCCGTCCTGACAGACATCGCAGCGATTTTTACGAGCAGGAAATTTCTGAAGATTTTGGAGGAAATGAAATAAAACTACAGTGGCGTAGCGTAAGGGTAGACTGAGACTGACTCTACCTAAATAAATTTCTAAGCAACTAAGTAAATTTTAAACACAAATAAAGACAGCCTCAAACAAGTGATGAAAAACTAATTCATACAGTCACCTTCACCGTTGCGTACCCCAACGCCCCAACCCCTATTGCTAAGTGCCAGATTGTAGTGCTGCGTGCTTGGCACCTTCGAAATCTCATGAAGCGGCAGCAAAGTGGAGTAGAGACTGGGATGGCTGAGCGAGTGTAAGTCTCATCAAGAGTGGACTTATATAGCTTTTCCCACTAAATGTCCACCCCTCATTGTAGGAAGACATGCCTATTATTTTGTTGTGCATTAAGGGCACAAAGGCAGCAGCAGAGACTTAACACGTTTAATGAGGTGTTTATTCTCTGTGTACCTGCTCTCCAAGGTCCGGAATCAGGACAATAGGGGTTGGAGACAAGGGTAGGGTTGGCAGTGCAACATAAACATCTCATTCCACAGTTATTCGTGAACCAGCATTATGTGCGTGCAGCAGTCAGTGGATAAAGTGTTAATTTTACATAAACCTGTATATTGTTTTCATTGTGCGCGTTTTATTTATGATTTTAGAAATATAGTCAATTTCATCGACTTAATGGATTACTTTTTAAAAACTCAGTTTTCGACTCTGTCTTATGAGAAAAAGTGTAAACTTAAAGGTAGAAGACCAATATCTAAACTTGGCATTGTCTTCCAGGAAAAGAAAAAACCCGGATATTTCAAACATACTGGTACAGTAAATTTAATTAGTTAATTGGCAGTTACATTCATAACAAAGTGAATTGCTTTGTAAATTTGCTTTTTGGCGGGGAAAAGAAATGGAGTGTTGAAGGAACATATAATATTAAAAACATTAAAAGAAAAGCTTGCAATAAAAATCGCCGACTGGAGCCTACATACAAGAAAATCCAAGTGAGTACCTACATTGTTTCCATGATTACAATCATACAATTGTTTGTCAGCATTTTGTAAAGTTACACCTAACGCTATATTTTTATAATCTAGTTTAGCTTAAAATGCATGTTTAGTCATTTTCGGCAATTATTAGTGATACTAACGACTACTAAAATGACTAATGATAATAATAATAATCGAATCGCAATAGAGATTTCACACTATTTTATGAAACAGTAATGCATGGCAGTAGCTTATATAGAGGGATTTTGGCGCAGTTTTTTGCGTTTATATGTGAAAGGATAGGGAAAACGGGAAGAGATGCGGGGGTTCATGGAGGAAAATGCGTTTATATGGGAGAGATAGGGAATACGAGGGCTGATGCTAGGCTAGACAGGGGTTGAAGTGGGGAAATGCGTTTATATGGGAGGGGAGAGTAAAACAGAGAGAGATGCTATGTAAGAAGTTAGTTGAAGGAGGGGGAAATGCATTTAAGTGGGAGAGGTAGGGAAAACAATAATAGGTGTTAGGAATTGTAGTTAAAACTGTAATACAAAGAAACGCATTATGCAGGAACTTTAACATCAAAAAGACCCCAGTATAGATCATTTGTACGGTATTCTAAGAGGGGTCTTTAGTGGAAAAAAACCCAAGTCTCAGTAGTATAGATTTAGTGGAACCAGCACACTTAATATGCAGGAATGTACAACTATGCTAATTAGGCCTACCCCCTCCACCTGCCAAGCCCTCTGGTACGTTTTTGTGGCAGCTGAGGACATAAAGGTTGTGATCTATAATCGAAAGTTTGACAGGTATGCTATTAAGATCTTCCATCCCCGGTCAAAATGAACAATGGATGTAATAAATTAAGCTGTGTAACAAAAGAACAGCTGCTGTTGCCTTCATACAGTTGCATTCTACCGCACACGTGTTCGTTAGGAAGGCCATACATGTAGCAATCCTCTCCCCACTGCATTCCATTCTCTCCAAACACGCGCACCTGCAATATAACGAAAGACCAGACTGGTGCCACGGTAACAAAAGAACAGGTGCTATTGTCTCTATTCCCTTGAATTCCTGCACACGTGTTCGTTAGGAAGGCCACACATGTAGCAATCCCCTCCCCCAGTGCATTCCATTCTCTCCAAACATGTGTACCTGCGATATATAACAAAAGACCAGACTGGTGCCATAGCACCCCCTACCCACCGGGACAACCTACATTAACGGTGAATACCTGGGCGCAATAAATTTTCCTACTCGACAGAGAGGACAATGAGTAATAAATCACGCTTTGTTATAGCCACGACATCTTGGCGCCTGTGCTATTATACCAGACCTGTCTTTTGTTTGACGGCAAAAAAACAGAGAGACCCGATCCCACGAGGCAAGCTTCATTTAACTGTTAGCAATAAATTTTCCTGCTCGACAGAGAGGGTAACCGTACAGCAGCCCTGAACAATGAGTAATAAATTAGGCTTTGTATAGTCTATGACATCGTGGCGCCTTCCCCGTTCCCACGGAGCAAGCTCCATTGCCTGTTAAGCGATAAATTTCCCGCTCGACAAGGGAGCATACCCATTAATTACAGACAACGCCATCATGGCACCGACTCTGCCTGCCGGGCAATCTTTATTACAAGGCCGGCAATTCTCTCTGGGCACGTGCAGAATGAGATAATGCCATTGGATGCAATAATCACGTGACGTGTAAACACCCCCATCATGATGATATGCTGGCATCGCCTGCTGGGCTTTAGGTCTCTATATAAACAACTAAAGGTACTTGTTACAATCATTGCGAGCTTATTAACTTAAGAGTTTTTATAATATTCGTGTGTTACAGTTTAATTCAAGTCAGTGCTATTGTCTTCTACACAACATCCATCATCATTAATAATACAATGTAAGGTGAGTGAGTTTTTACATAACTATAAAAATCTGAGGTCTCTTTTTTACGATGCATTTAATTTTGTTTAAACAATACAGTGAGAGAAAGACGAATCGTTGCAAGAGTATCGTATTTTTTATCTGAACTTCATTTGTTTTTAATAATTAGCATCCAATTTTTTTTAAAAAGTGTAGAGCTTTCATCAATGTTACAAATACTTCTTTAGATCCTAAAGCATAAACATTCATACGATTTTCGCTACACATTCTTCTATTAACACTCATACGATTTTCTCTACACATTCTTCTTCAATTAACATTCATATGAGTTTCTCTAAAATTATTATTCCATTAACATTCATATGATTTTATCTACACATTCTTCATCGATTAACATTCATACGATTTTCTCTACGCATTCTTCTTCCATAAACATTCATGCAATTTTATGAACACATTCTTCTTCCATTAACATTCATACGATTTTTTCTATATATTCTTCTTCCATTAATATTCATGCGATTTTCTCTACACATTCTCCTTCCATAAACATTCATAGGATTTTCTCTACACGAGCTTTTTCCATTAACATTCATGCGATTTTCTCCGCTCATTCTTTGTTTTCTCTACACATTCTTATTGCATGAACAGCCATACAACTTTCTCTACTCATTGTTTTTCATATCACAATGGTTTCTCTACTCATTCGTCTTTTCATTAGTTATAAAAAAACAATCGAGTTTACATACTTGAAAATTTTTCCAGGTAATACTGCAAACACCGAGGGAGTCGCCAGAGTCACATTCACCAGAGGTGGGGGCTCTCGGCTTAGCCTTGCAAGTATGAGGCATAGAGAGGCAATATTGGATTCCTTCTGTTCCTCATTTATGTGATTAGCACACTGCGCTGAAATGGGGTATTTCAGTATATCTTCTGATTGTTTATCACCCGAATCTATCTCGTTTTTAAATGCAGATGTCGTCATTTTTATTCTGTAAAGACATAATAATTTCTAACGTTGGTTACATCTAGATACCCCTGCACTATAGTACTATGTATCGAAATAGCAATGCATGTTAGTATCGCCTACGAAATTAATTTTTACATTAATGATCTCTGAGGTTACTTATATAACGATACCAATGTACAATCGTGTTGCATATTTTAAAAGTGCTACTTACTTTAAATTTCTCTGCCTGAACAGGAATATGCAATGGCATCATGCGCTCTATAGTGTGTAACATGCCTTCCTATCATGACCGGATGTCTTCTCGAGGTATATGCACAGACAACTGCCCAGTCTACAAAAACGCATAATGTAATGCAGCTCTCATTGCATGAAAAGTATGACGTTATCTCTTCGTGTACCTCAGGCTTTGCACACAGTACAGAGTGAGTATACCCATTGCAGTACTCTGAATGCCACAGAGAACTGTGACTTGTAATGACGCTGTCCATCTCACCGTAACTTTCGGAATCAGTTTCCCTGGAAATGAAGAAATACAAAACAATGAGTCATTTTATTTTCACTCTTCTTTAGAGAAAAATTGCACGCTTATTTAGAAATTGCAATCAAGAATAAAAATCTGTACTTACATTATGCGTTTTTGTAGACTGGGCAGTTGTCTGTGCATATACCTCGAGAAGCCATCCGGTCATGATAGGAAGGCATGTTACACACTATAGAGTGCATGATGCCATTACACGACTCTTTATGATAATATGTATAATGGTATGACTCTTCTCCACATTCGCTCGAAACATCGTCCATGGTATTATCGTCTCCATTACACCTCGAATAATATTCAGAGCAGTGCGAGAAGGGGCTCCTTATATAGACACGGGATAGAAAACCGGTACTTGCGTCACATTTAATGACATGCAGAGAGGATCGGTGGGGGGAAACGCTCTGTAGAGCGGGGAGGAATGTGTCTTTTTTCTATGCATGAGAATCGAGAAGAGCATGGAGGCGAGGGATGCAGCGAGAGCAGCGAAATGATAGCTTCTATTATAGAGAGGAATACACATAAATGTTTTTTGATATCTCTGTTTGAAAGAGACAATTGGTGAAAAACAGTTAGAATGTGCTGAAAATGTATAACTATGTTCGGTGATTCTCGTAGGTCTTCGTGTAGGTTCGTGTGTTTGGAGAAAGTGCAGGCATGTTACGTGTGTGCGTGCGTGCACTGGTGTATCAGTGTACGTGTAATGGCTCTGTGTATGTGCACGTGTATATATGAATGCTCGGATGTATGCGGGTCAAAAAGAAAGAAAGAGACGATTAGAAAGAAAAAGGGAAAAGAAAGAAAAAGAGAGAAGAAAGGAAATAAAGAATCGAATCTAGGCATCGGGATACCTATGTATACACCAGGCTTTAATATAAGTAATTATATTTGTTAAATACATTTTAATCTGACCGTCCATACTCCCTTAGTTTAATATTTATTAAGCATTGGAATTTCACAGGGGTAAGATTCGAACTAGGACCTCAGGGTACCTACGAATATTCTACATTAGGCGTCGTAATGATACATAAAAACTAACATGATATACCCATACTCGTCTATGTTACTTAATTTATTAGTTATTACACATTAATGTTTCACTACACTAAGACTGGAACTCGGACCTCTGGATACCCGAAAATACCTTCCATTAATCAGGGTAATGCTATAATAATGTTTTACACTATCCAAGTATCAATTTTTCGTTAGCAATCAAACATTAAACTTTTGCTTGCAGTAAGATTCGAACAAAGACCTAAGGATGCCCAGTATACTCAAGGGGTTTAATATAGGTAACGATATATGTTAAACACATATTTGATATCACTGTTTGAAAGAGACAATAGGTGCAAAAACAGAGAGTTAGAACATGTATAACTATGTTCGGTGATGTCCGTAGGTCTTCGTGAAGGTTCGTGTGATCTCGGAGAGAACTACATGATATGTAATGAAGATTGCCCGCGGGCAGCGTCGGTGGCAGTATGTCGCCAGCTATAATAAATAGAAGCTAGCCTCGTGGGAACGGATCTCTCTCTTTTTTGCCGTCAAACAAAAGACAGGTCTGGTATAATAGCTCAGGCGCCAAGATGTCGTGGCTATAACAAAGCGTGATTTATTGCCCATTGTCCAGCGCAGCTGTATGGTGACCCTCTCTGTCGAGTAGGAAAATTTATTGCGCCCAGGTATTCACGGTTACTGTAGGTTGTCCCGATGGGCAGGGGAAGCTATGGCACCAGTCTGGTCTTTTGTTATATATCGCAGGTGCACTTGTTTGGAGAGAATGGAATGCAGTGGGGGAGGGGATTGCTACATGTGTGGCCTTCCTAACGAACACGTGTGCAGGAATTAAAGGGAATGGAGACAATAGCACCTGTTCTTTGTTACCGTGGCACCAGTCTGGTCTTTTGTTATATTACAAGTGCGCGTGTTTGGAGAGAATGGAATGCAGTGGGGAGGGGATTGCTACATGTATGGCCTTCCTAATGAACACGTGTGCGGTAGAATGCTACGGCATGAAGACAACAGCACCTGTTCTTTTGTTACAAAGCATAATGTATTACATCCATTGTTCATTTTGACAGGGGATGGAAGACCTTAATAGCACACCTGTCAACATTTCCATTATAGATCACAAACTTTATGACCTCAGCCGCCACAAAAACGTACCAGGTGGCGTGGCAGGTGGAGGCGGAGACTTAATTAGCATATTAATTGCAAATTCCTGCATATTAAGTGCGCGTGAACTATCATTTCTCTACTAGTTATGGGAATTTGTGCATCATTTAAAAAAATCTAAACTAAATTTTTAAAATATAGTATACACAGAACACTGTATGATTGTTCACGTTCCGCCCCCAGACCAACTCCTTCGAAAGGACCCTGTAGTGGTTACCATGCTAGCCTGTAGTTCTCGAGGTCGCGGGTTCAACCCGGCGGAGGGCGATGACTTCCTTCCGAAAGGAAGTAATGCCGGTGATCCCGTGTCATAGATTTTCGGCACTTAAAAGAACCTCAAGCCTGATAAAGAGGCCTCTGAGCAAAATTACCGGTCTTTCACGCCTAATATAGAATGGGATGCTAAGGACCACAGCAGTTAAAGAGCGTCCATAAATTAACCTCAATTTTTTGGAACCTACGTGACGTCACAGTCTTTCTCAGGGTGCTATGTAATCGCCGTCGTGCTGGGTCGAATCTATAGGGACCATAGAGAAAATCATCAATTATTCCGTAAAAACTACGACGGTATTCAAGCCCATAGAGCTAATGGAATGGAGATTAATGAAGAATTAGGACTAAAACATCCCCGAGGTCATCCAAAATCAGAATCAAAAGGATCCATGGGAAGCGGGAATTTTAGCTAAGGCCAGGAAAAGGAAAAAAGATCACCGAAACCGAAAGAGGAGGAAATGGAGCAGAAGCATCGGCGACTTGGTCCAAGTAATGGGTAAACAGAAGACCAGCGCCTTGAAGAAGCAATATTTTCGGATTACAACCTGTACAGAGGGCCCTTCGCAATCTCAAAAAAAATCAGTATAGACACTTATGAATTGGTGGATCGAGAAAGTAATAAGATTATTGGAAGTTATAATAAGAAGCTACTGCGTGCATATAAACAGTTGACAGAAGAAGACGAGATAAAAGGATGAGGATAAAAAGTTGTTTCGAAAAGACCGTTTACTGGGGCATAAAGCTTAGTTAAACATTTTTGTGTAGTTTTCACATCTAATCATGAATTTTCATGGTGAAGGTTACTGGTATTCTTTTTAAATTTATTGTCGTGTTCATCTTGTATTTGCGTGCATAAGAGCATTTCTTTATTTCTATATTGTGTGAGCCACGACGAGAGTGGATTTTCGTGTGTCACTTAGCTATAATGAGGGAGGGAGAGAGGGAGAGAGTAATATGTGGTAGATAGTGTGCTAGTTTGCTGTCGACCCTACCGAATTTATTCAGTAGTCTTCCCTTCGGGGTTGACGCGCGTAAGTAATGTCGCTTTCACCTTGGCTAGATCTGATTTTACAAAATACAATCTTTGGATCTTGTAATAAATACAGTCTTTAGGGTTCCTTTTCTCCCATTCGATGAGGTAGGTGATTATTTTGTAAATAAAATAATGGCAATTTAGCCAGAAGACGAGGCTGCACGCCAGTTTTCAGATTATGTGTTACAACACTATATCCAGCCTAATTGTAAATTTCCACTGTCACTATGGGCAGCATTGTCCTCTGACAGGAAGGACAAATCTTTGTGAAAGTTTTCATTCGGAACTGAAGAATATGTTTTTATCATGCACACTCTAACATACTTCAGTCATTAGAAGTCATCAGTGAGGTACAAACGATGTCTTAGGAAAAAATGAATAGTGTGAATGTTTTAAACACCAAACGAAGCTAGAAAACACTCTACAAGGAGGAATTTTCCAACACTTAATGACCGAACATAATTATACAAAGCGTAATAAGCAGGACATACTGCATCAAAACCATTCAGAAACATTCCTGCCGTAAACATTAAGATATTTTGTCACACATTTTTAACCACAGCTAATCGTACTGCACTTGGTGGTAAGTCTTCAGTCTGTTTAAGTGGGAAGAAAAGTATGCGAAATGAAACAGGGATCCCTCAATATTTAAGGGGGTAGGCAACTTGGGTGCTCGATAAATACTGTAGATAAGCAACTAGGATATGTCTTCGTGTTTGCTCCACAACAAATTCGTATATACACGGTTAACTTCATTATACTACAACCGAGTTTAGCGGCTTCGTGGTAATGTGTGAGACACATATTTGGGAGGTCCCGGTTTCGATTCCCGTCGAACCGACCACTCTGAGCTTCGGTATTTTCGTGGTTTTCTCAGGTTTAATGCTGGGGTGGTTCCTCTTCTACCACGAATTTCCTGTCCAGCACTTCCTGTTCGCATCGTTTCCTTTCATTTGTTTCAGCTTCATATGCTTCAGGGTTGTAGGACTAAGTGATGGCGATTTGTTTTGTTGCGGTGGGACTGTGAAGTTTGCGCTGTCTAAAGATCTCTCCCTGGCGCTTGGCTGTGCCGGTGGGCTGTGGCTCCTTCCTGGCAAGGGCTCGTTTCATTCTGGGTCCCACAGGTTGAAAATGGCACAGGGAGGTGCTTGTCGGTTTGAGGACTGGTGTTATTCTGGAATCCTCAGGCACTCCATCCTTGTTGACGCGCATTGTTGTCCGGATCGTGTAGCCCTTCGGATCTCCCTTGCTGTGCTGAGCTGCAGTGGCTGGGGGCCCCCTCCGTCCGACTAATCGTTATCCTAATCATCATACTACAACTTTAAGTGTTATAGCAAGAAACAATAATGTCATTTTTAGAATGAGCATATAGCCATTGTTGCTAGTTTCTGTTCTCATGTAAACCAAAACCGGATTTACGTAGCTAGATTATAGTGAACACGCAGAATAATACATACTTTGATACAAATCTAAACAATTACGAGGAACTGTTGGACCACGTCATACAAACAGACGTTAATGATGCACGTAATGAACTTGATAAAACTAATCTCCATTACAAATGAAACAAGCCAGCTGATTAATGCGTATTCGTCTTTTACAAATTACACATAACCCTCTCGAAAACACCAGAGCGAGTCTGAAGACGGATTAAAAGATTAGGTGACAAATGTGCCACACTTGCCCGGAGTTATTCATGCCCAGTATTGAGTTATTTTGTGGCAGTTGCTCCGGTTTGCTAAAATTAAAATGAAAGAAGGATTCAGCCGAACTGCCACAAATGTGAATTTCGAGATTCAAATAGAATTCCGGAAATGTAAAGAGACAGATATCATATGGATTTTCAATAGAATCTCCAATGCTGTTAGCCATTACGCACGTCAGATTTAACGTAGTTTGCATACATTTTCCGTTCATTATCGTATGGAATGAGATGAAATGCTATTTAGTATCGTATATTAGATTTTAGTTGTAAAATTGAAACTGCGAGAGATACTGGCATGAAATTGTCTGCGTTGTTTATGAATGCGTCTGATAAATCGAGCTCTCACTGCAAATATTTGCCGCTGTTGCTTTAAGCTACCTAAAGCCTAACTAAAATAGGAAAGAACTGCAAATCGCAGCAATAATAATCAGAATAATCATTACAATAATAATGATGACTTCATATTCAGCATAATGATAATTATGATAATAGCAATAAAATAATAACAATATGTTTATTATGATAAATTCTGTTTTCGCAGAGTGGCTTGAGGTGACCCTACAATGCACTCTTAACACAATATAGGTTAACTGTGATTTTAAATAGTCTGTAGCTTATTACTAGAGCCCGAGTATTTATGCATTCATAACAATCAAAACAGGCAGGGGGAAAAGGCACTAAAACGTAAGAAAGGTACGGTAAGCTTAAAAAAGGCATCATTAACTTTAAAAAGTGATAATCATAACACATTTAATAATCAATATTTCGTTTAATATCATACGAATTATACATCTTTGTTACTGCATATAACCACAAGGTATTGTTATAAACGTTCTTGTTTTAGAATCTTCCCGCATCAACTAACGATTTACGCAAATCTAGTGAAAACTGTGACAGTCTGCTAGATGTGGTAACGGCTATTGGAAGTAGCCTTATTTTCTTATCACCACTCTCTGAAGCGTGAAGCGAAAGCGGATATGTACTTTTTGTTAACTTAAAGTGTACTGATTGATAAAATACATTATTTCATGATTAACTGTCTTTTCACAAACCTTATACAATGAAACAGTCCCATCATTTGAAAACATATGAGTAACAACTTCATCAACCTAACTGTTAAGTTTCTTTTTCATGGATGGCTGAATTTGTCATCATAAGTAAATGATCTTGTGTCTGGTTTCACGCGTCAATAACTAATCGTCACAATTTGCCAAAATGTTTCCCCTACAGTATTTACTGGTAGTGAGGAACCCACCTTCAAAGAGAAATGTGAATCCTTAGGAGATATCAAACACTAGAACACAAAAATGGCTATATTATACTGTAACCGAGCAGGATGGCTCAGGCTGTAACGTCTATGGCCCGCATTCGAAAGGTCGTGGGTTCGATTCCCGCGGCCGAACTTTCTTACCCATGGATGTTTTCAAGGGTTTCCCCGGGTCCCTAAGCGAATGTTGCGAAGGTTCATTACAGCCACCAAATTCCCTGTCGCTCTATTCAACCTATATTCTCATTTTAATTCACCTTTCATCTGCTTGGTCTATTTCAGGGTTGACAGTGTCAGCGGGAGTGTCGGAGTTGCACGCAGGGATTCTCTCTGTAACCCTTCGTCCCCGGAATGGGGGCCAGCCAGGGGATGTGTAAGCCCGCAGGGGAGGAATGGAACCGTTGCACCGGCTGCTATCCGGGGAGTTTCAATCTGTAAAAGGTAGGAACCCTGCTCTCTGCCCTATCGTGCCTCCTGGTCCGACCTCTGTCTCGTCTCACCTCACCCCTCCCTCCCTGGAGCACCCCGTCAGGGGTTTCAGGCACGAAAAATACTGTAGGTCGAGTAGCTAAGTTCCCCTCTGCAATTAGTCCTAGTCTTAGTCCTAGTCCGTATTCTAATGTAAAGGAATTCCGCAGCGGGAGCCTCTGGAGTGGCATATCAGCCCGTAAGCCTCTAAAGCTGGACCTTATGAGGGCATCGGACGCGTCGGCGGGGATTGCCGGAATTGGTCCGGCGTAGTCGATTGATTACTGACACGCTGTGCAAGTTTGTTTCTGAATACCGCGAATCAACTCCCCAATCCAAGGGTGTAAGCGACCTGTGCCGAAGGGTTGCATGACATATGGGAGATTTATCGTTAACAGAGCCACTAGGATACCTGACGACCTCTCAGAGTAGATCTAGGTACTGCGGGGCGCTGCCTGGGAGGACCAAAGTAATATCTAGCTATTCGTGGGAATAATATTGAAGGTTCTAGACGCGCAAATCCGGAGTGTTCCTTTGGGAATGCCGAGCATAAACGTAAAAGGGGGTAGTAGGGGCTTAGAAAGGGGAACCTGCTGCCCAGAGTAATCCAGATGAGCGGACAGTATCTCAAGGAGATGGGGAAAAGCAGACTCCGCCTCCAAATGCTGACGATAAGGTGGACAGTTTGGGGATGCCAACAAGGCAAAGAGGCCGATTCGGGCCGAGAAAAAAGGAGGACTAGGTTATTGCTCTAGATTGGGTGGTAAGAGTTTGGCTCCTGTAAGGGGGACCCTCCAGAAACCACACCGGAGACTAAACCAGGCCCTTCTGGATCCAAAATCAGAATCAGGTCGGAGGAAACTTCACCGATGGTTGAATAGTGTAGTAAGATAAAGTCGTAATTATTTCTTTCATTGAGGTCAACTTACAACATAGTATTACAACCTCTAGAGAACTATATAGTAGTAAAACGAGGCAGTATTGGGAAGTCATCATAGTCCAGGAACTTTGGCTTAGGGAAGACCAGATTTTGGGACTATAAATAAGTCATCATTCTAGTTTCAGCGCTTCCGCTTATGATAAACCCAAAGCTTGTGTCTTGGTAAGACACAACAGCACTTGGGCTCTGACAGATTCTCTTATGAAGGATCCGGTGGCGGTCCTGGTGAGGTATGAGGGAAGTAAACTGCTACGACAGGTTGTTATACTGCAAGAACAGAAACCTCAACTTACTGATTGCCTGTGACTCCGACGTCCACCATAGCGTTTGGAGAAGCTCACATATCAATGTAAGAAGTATTGCTCAATTTTTTTGCCACAATGGATCTACAGGTGTTGAATCAAGGGTACGTTCAGACCTTTGTGAATTATCAGAGGGAGGAAATCCTAGATTTGAGACTGGTTTTCTTCGGTATCCTAGAGAAAGTTAGTATATTAGGGTTTCTTCGGGACCTTCGTTATCCGACCCTAGACATGCCCGTTTTGATCTTCAGGGAAATGGAGGGTACCGCCTGCACAGGAACCTCAGGAAAGCTAATTGGGTCTCGTTAGAGGGTTCTGAAATGTGGGCTCAAGAACGGGCCTCAGATCAGGATAAGGAACACGGAGATTCTGGAGCTGTTCGTGGAGTTTTTCACGAATACCTCGGCCTCTGCTATAGAAGGAACCGTTTTTTTTCATTTAAGAGGGACGAGTTGGAGTTAAACTTAGATGGAACTCGTTTTTAAGATCCAACAAAATAAAGACATGTAGGCTATACAATGCGTATATGGCTACTAAGTATTAGACAACTTGGAATTTTTATAAAGACATTTTGCAAAGAACTTTTATAAAGACTAAGAAAGTAGATAAAAAAGAGATCAGAAGTGTCTCCGAAGAACCTTGGAGGCTCTTCTGTAGTAGCATTCAGAAGCAGTCGAGTACTGCTCGATTACAGAAATTACTGGCAAGTTGGCCGCTTTAGTGGCATCGTCTGGAACAAAGATGGATTATGAGGAGGAGACCTTGACGCTGTTATTTGAAACTCATTTCCAGGGACCCGTATTATGGATCAACGTTAACCTCGAGTAGGGCACGCAGGCATTTGTGGGAAGGATGGCAAGTGGTTTCCAAGATTGTGAGTTTAAAAAAGTTAAATGGACAATATTTTTTTTGAGCCCTTTAACACTAGAATGCCCATGGAGGCATTTTGACTCCTTTGCGAATATGTTTTAAATCACTACCTGTGTCTTCGATATTCCTCGGCAAAATCCTTGCATAACTTTTAATTATTGTTAGTTTGGAGTAAGCTGAAGAGAAATTTATCACATATAAGTAATTTTTTACCAGAAATTTTATGATTTACCTAAAATGCTCAATGGAGTCAACTTGACTCCCATGTATTTCTTTCTGTGAACTAAGGTTAGTATGCGAAATTTATACTTTTTGGTGTTTGCTAAGACTTCAATGAACACTTACTTCTGCTGGGTTGTCAACAATATGAACGCGTGGTTTCTTCCACATTGTCGCGCTTAATTCTGTTTATTAGCAAAGCAGCATTATCGCATACTGAGTATGTTACGGAAAAAACATACACTGTTTAGTGCTAATTTAGTGTCACGTTTGGATTTTGTTATTGCTACTAAAATTTCGCTCGGGAAGAAACTTAGTAATAAAGAAATGCTAAAGAAATGATGTGTCAGAAATTGATATGGGGGAAGAGTTTGAACCAGATGAGGATTTTATTATAGACGAACATATTATATCTTCAGAAAAGTCAAGTAATGGTGAGGAAGCATTTCAAAGCGAAGAGGAGTTTTCATATGTCCATTGTGCCAAGAAGTCAAAGCTAGAAATTCATTCTAGAAAATGTCACTGTTCGCAATGGCTATGTCTATGATGATGATGATGATGATGATGACCATCATGCAGTTGATGCTTTGCACAATAATCGTCGACAGTGCCCTAAACGTGGAAGAAATGGTCATCAATCAGCATTGAAAAGGTGGAATCAGCAAAAGCCCATCTGCAGAAGAGGGACCTACAACAGGGGATGCTCCAGATAGCTCAGCGGACTCTCACTATGGTGATGAATTGCCTGACTGGGTTACTCCAGATGGAACAGCATGGGAACCACTTAGTATTGAACTTGATACTCCAGGTAGAACATCATATCAAAATATTTTGAAGGAAGCTCCAGGGCCCGCAGAATATGCAAAGAGAAATGTTTTAAAAGGTAGCCCTGGTAGTGCTTGGCGTTTGTTCATTGACAAATTTATAATTGACCATATTCAAAGGTGTACAACTATTGAGGCTCAGCGGTAAATGCAGAATAATATATTTACCTTGTCCTCGGATGAGCTAGAAGCTTTCATCGCAATAATATACGCCCAAGGTACAAGTGGTAAAAACGATGCTTCTATGCACTCCTTGTGGATAGATCTTTGGGATGTACCACTATGTAAAACAGGAATGTAAAGAAACAAATTTTGCAAAATTTCCAAATACTTACGTTTTGACGAGAATCTATTCGATCTGTAAGATTGAAAATCGACAAGCTTGGACTGTTCTCAATTGTTTGGAATAGGTTCATTGAGAGCTGAATCTCCTGCTTCAGACCCGGTCCTTTTATAACAGTTGATGAACAACTTTTCCGAGCAAGGCACGATGCCCATTTTCTCAGTATATGATGCCAAAGCCCGATAAATATGGGAAAAAATACTGGCTTATTGTAGATACGGATAGCAAATTATGTTGAAAACTGGTTCCCTTATGTTAGTAAGAATGAATTACGGCATAATGAAAGAATGTCAGATCATATGGTGATGCGTCTGATAGACCCATTACTTGGAAAGAGAAGAAATGTTACAACACACAAATTCTTTACCTTATTCCTCCTCCCCAAGAAACTCAGGGATACATCTACAGCCTTATAGGGACAGTCAATAAACGCAGAAGAGAGGTTCCCAATGATCTAAAACGGATAAAGGCATCATTATATTCCACCATAGCCTATAAACAAGAAGGGATTATACTGACTGCTTACTAAGGTAAACCGAAAAATAATGTATTAGTTTTGAGCAGCATGCATACAGGTGTCGACATTTTGGATAAGAAAAAGAAAACTCCTGACATAGTGAAAAATTGCAATGAAAGAAGCTTGACGTAGATAGATATTCTTGACCAGATGGCACGGAAATACTCAGTGCGCACAGGGAGATGGCCTGTTCATTCCCTTCAGAATACCTTGGATCTAGCCGCTCTGAATGCTTGGGTCCTTTACAAGAAAATAACCAAAGAAAAGATCAGTCGGCTGGAATTTCTCAAGGCTCTCACGTCCCAATATGGAACAGCGAAATCCAGAACAAAACATTGAAGAATGAAAAGAGCAGATAATCACAGACTCTACTGCTAAATACTGTCAAGTGAAATGTAAGTGTAAAAAAACAATCGCAAGGTAGGGATTTGAAAATCTTGAAAGAAATCAGTGTGTGGAACATGCACTGCCAAAATTGAGTAGTAATGTACAAGTTATGAACCAAAATACTCATATCTGGTTGTTCATATTTGTACACATTAATTTTTCTAAAACAATGTTACTTCTATTTGTTTACATATCTCAGTGTGCTAGAGGACATTTTGAAGTAATGTGCTTATTTGATTTTATGTTATTTTTAACATGTTCATTTCCTTTCATGTAATTTGTAAGAGGCGCAGCTTTGAGTAAAAGCACTACATGTAACAATGCTGCAACAATGCGTTTTTATTTCTAACACCGTTCTGACAACAGATTACAGTCCTAGTGTCATAGTAGCTATGTTACTTTCATATTTTTGTTTAGATTATTATGGGAAAATGTAGCTTTTAAACAGATTGACAGCTGTAGTAGGATAGTTAATCAGCATGTAGTATTTTAAATTGAACAAACTTGCACATAGCAAGTTTTATTTTAGTATATTTCATTAGGAGTCAAAATGACTCCAGTGAGCATTCCTGGGTGCTTGGCATAACCGGGTATTCTAGTGTTAATAGCGCGGGTGAGGATGGAGACTCCCCGGTTCCTTATTAGGAGTACTGGGAGAGTGTATCTCCCCACCTGGTGAGGGTTTTCAGGGCCTGCCTAGCCATGACGCATGCTTTTCGTTTCTGGCGGCAGGCCAAAGTGTTATTCATAGCTAGACTGGCGGACAACCCTACTGCAGGCCTAAGGATTTTCGTCCAATCAGTCTAACACCCTTAATGTTGAAGACTCTGAAAGGGTTGGTAGATAGACATTTGAGGATCGGGTGTTGGTATATCGACCCATACATCCATATCAGTATGCCTATTGACCACGTGCAAAATATTACTAGAAAGGCGGAGATCAATTTTTCAATGATCAGACCTATATATGGCAATACACGGGGCGTGAGACCTTTAACTATATTTCAAAACATCGAATAAAACATACTTTATCATGTTTTTTAAATCATTTGATATCGGTACGAAATCAGGCTAAAATGTTTTCTTAATGCATGTTTTAAGGTAATTATGTTACGGAAAATAGGCGAGGTAAGTTAAATATGCACAATTGCTTTAGCAATTATTTACGAAATTGTTGGCTGGCATTACCTCAAATACAATTGGAATCCAATACTTAAAAAGAAATTCTCCTCCCTAGTAGGTGAACTTCATTTATTACTTGTAATACAGATTGTTAATAGTGGCCAAAGTGGTGGTTTCGGAATGAATACTCCAGTGAATATTTTATTTCTTCCCTTACTCTACCATAGTTGTGTACACAACGTTCACAAAACAACGAAAACAAATCAAACGCTACATTCTCGGAGCTTTAACTGGTGTGTTAATTTACCTATGATGAAAGTCGTAATCTTCAATTATGCTTTACTTCTGTTTGCTTGTCGTCCTCCGTGGACTTGTGGTACCGTGTTAGTCTCTGGTTTCAAACCCGGCGGAGGGCGATGGGTTTTTTTCGGGCGTAAAAAATCCTTAGCATGGCTTCCTTCGGAAGGGAAGTAAAGCCGGTGGTCCCGTGTCGTAGATTTACGGCACGTAAAAGAACCTCAAGTCTGATAAAGAGGCCTCTGAGCAAAATTACCGGTCTTTCACACCCAATAGAGAATGGGACGGTAAGCACCATAGTAGTTAAAGAGCGTCCATAAATAAAACTCAATTTAATTTAATTTCTGTTTGCTTATTGGCATACTATACATCAAAAGCTGAAAAAGAAAGGGGAAGAAAAAGCAATCCAAACATGGTAGTTACAGCTTAGACCTTTTTCACTGATGCAATAGTCCAGACTCTTTGTTAAGGCAATGTCGTAAATTTCTCTCACGACAGAATGAAAACCTCATTGCATTTCTGAGTGTAGGGACTCAACGCTTTCTTCAGATCAAATTTTAGAATTGTAAGCGGGACACAGATACATATTTCTGTGAATTTTCGTTGTACGCCACGTAAATTTTACTTTCGCTACCACGTACATAGTAGGTAGAGAAGGTATTGTACTCCACCCAAAACTTCGATACTGAGATTTCACCGCAAATACATGTTTTGAGGCCCATTAAATCCAAAAAAGCATTTTTAGAAAAAAGGTCCACGTGTGTGTGTGTGTCTGTGTCTGTTGGTCTGTGGTGTGTGTGATTGTGAAGAGCATAACTCAAAAAGGAAAAGTCGTATAAATACCAAACTTGGTATTTAGGTTCAATACCTTCCAAAGATGCGACACGAAATGTTTCAAAAAAATCCCTTACTGCAAACTATCCCTTCATGGAACACTTTTTGAAAATTTTTATTTTCTAAAAAATGCTAACGATTTTGATTAAAATATCACGTTTACATGGCAAATAAACCATATATCTGGAATTTTCTGGGAATAGCCTATGAAGTTCCTCTTCATTCGGAAGGAATTTTCTATAATCTTGTTTAACTGGTAAACGTTAAATGATAGACGAAAACGTACTACAAAAAAGATGTAGGTCTCTTTAAAACACACAATTTTTTCAGCCTTTTTGTGGCATCAGCCATTTCCGAGATATCCGTTATTAATTTTTTAAATTGTTCAACAGTTAGGCATTCTTTTGAAGTCCTGCAAATTTTCAGTTGTTTCTCGTGATGTTATGGAAAGTGTATGGAATTTTAAGGCCAGCATATAGCGTCCAGTTCTAAAAAATTTCACTATCACCATTCTCTTTGTATGTATAACGAAATATGTAATGCAGGCATTTCCGGAAAGTTTTATCTCGATTAAAATGAAGTAAATAGAAAATAAATTTTCGTAAGAATAATTATGCATACCGACACTCACTAATAAGCGCTAGAGGTTAGAGAAGGTTATGTGAATGTAACACATGAGATTTCTTCTTTATTACTATTTCTGAAACGATAGGTCGACCCAACACATTTATTATAGTTACTTCGCTCACTCTCACTCTTCATTGAAAGTTATTCAAATGAAGTAGTTCGTTCAGTGAAGTATTGATCATTCAAATGATGTAATGAGGCCCAACAAAGCTGATGAAATTCTCGTTCACGAGCGACTTCCTTCACTGTGTTCTCATCCCATTATACTTCATAACACTCAAGGACATTCACCAACAAGTTGCAGAGCTATGTACAGTATGTTTCAATATTCATTACACCACCTAAGTGGGTGTTTGTGACGCTCAAGATCACAGGAGAAGATAAAGTCCTCTTCTGTAACATAAACATATTGATGTGTTAAAATTCTGGTTCTATAGATCTGGTTGTGTTATATGATAAACTACAAACTAACAATTTAAATTCAGGCTGTACAATACCTCCAAAACTAAGCGTTGTAGAAAGAAATGCTTTGAATAAAAGTTGCTCGACATTGTGGGGGAAAGTAAACGTCATTAGTCGTGTTTTGTTTGCAGGACGTTATGATGGTCATTTTAGGGTCAATTTAATTTTTTTAAATGGGAACCTACATTTTGTATTTTGTTTTCTCATTAGAAAATGGTTTATAAAACGCTGTTTATTTTGTGATGAGGAATAAGGAAACAAAATAAAGAATGTTGGTTTCCCAATTATGAAACGTAACTTGATCCTCAAATGGCCATCTATGCATGGTCCAACCATTCATTGAGCTCTTCGTAAACAGCCATTCAGAATTTTCGTTGTTATTTGCATTGGTGTAAGAACAATTGCATAGTGCTTTATACAAATGTTGTTTAGTTTTTTATGAGGAGTAGGAAAACAACATGAATAGGTAGGTTCCCCTTAGAAAAACCTAAATTGTCCCTAAAATGACCATCACAACGTCCTCCAAATAAAACAGGACTCCAGGCATTTACTTTACCCCATAATATCAAGCAGCTTTTTTTCAAGACAGTTCTTTCTACAACGCGTAGTTTTGGAGGTATTGCATGTCTCAACTTAAAGGTCCAGTCTGTATATTAATAATATTAGGAAATGGTATCACTTTTTCTATTAGATTTCTCAATAGAATCAATTAAAAGGAGATTTCGTGTTGGATGCATTCGCTTAGGCAAAAACTTCTGAAAAATAAAGCATAGGAGAAGTTATTGCCATAAGAAAAATCTTATGTTTTACATTCGCATGATTTTCTCTACCCATTACCGTTTATATTTATGTAGCTCCTACAAACTGTTGTTGCGTAAGCTTATTTTTATGTCTCCTTCATTTTGATCAGGATAAATATTTGCAAATATAGTTTCATTACACATTTCGTTGTTTGTGGATACAAGGGGGATAGAGGAAACCGAATCCATAGGTGTTTAAAACCGCTTCACTATGACTTTAAATTTCATACTCTTTCCACGACATCGCGAGAAATAAGTTAATGCAACTGGACTTTAAAATATTACAAAGTAATGAACAACTGAAACCAATATTAATGGATATCTCGGAAATGGCTAATGCCACAAAAATGTTGTTTCAAATGAAGTGTTTTTTTAAAGAGATTTACATTATTTGTGTAGCACGTTTCTGTTTCTCTCTTCAAGTTTACCAGTTATACAAAATTATACAAAACTTCTTTCGAATGAAATGACTTCACAACTATTCCCAGAAAATTCAAGATGTACATTTTATTTGCCATGTAAATATTTTAAATGAATGGTATTTTAATCAAAATTGTTAGAGCCATTTTTGAGAAAATCAAAAGCTGCAGAAAATGTTCCATGTAAGGGGTAGTCTGAGGTGGGAGGATTTTCTTGAAAACCTTCGTTTCGCATCTTTGGAACATTCATTCATTCATTATCTGTTTACCCTCCTCTTATGTAGGACTTACACCCCCCAGGACTTACAAGCGGGTGCCTGGGGTCAGAGGCCCGTCGAGGAGCAGACACTCATGGATCAGACAGAGCATCCAGGATGGGTGATCAGCCCGATGCCTGGTATGGGATGAAGGAAGTAGATGAAACGAAATGTTGGTGAAATGGATTAAAGGAAAGTTGATGATGGAGCAGTTGGTGGAATGAATGGCGGGGGAAACCGGAGGGCCCGGAGAAAACCCGCCCAGACGCCGCTTCGCATCTGTGGAACATGCTGAATTTAAATACCAAGTTTGGTGTTTCTCCCACTTTTCGTTTTTGGGTTATGCTGTTCACACACACACACACACACACACACACACACACACATATGCGGATCTTTTTCTAAAAATGCTTTTTCGACTCAGAGGGCTTCAGAGCGTGTATTTCTGTTAAAATCTTGTTATCGAATTTTTGGGTGCACTGCAATATCTTCTCTACCTACTAGATACATGATAGAGCAAGGAAAAATGTAATGGTAGAAATGCTTCACCTATTTTCTTTGTCGGGCAAACTTCTCCATCACTGTTTTTAACGGTTTGAATAACAATGAATAAAAGGTTTAGAAACAGCGATGTTATATTTTTGTCATTTTGTTTGTAATTAATGGTTTCAATTACATAAGAGCAAAGGAAAATATCGGAATTAAATTACACTGGCAAGCTAACAGAGCTTTTCGATTGTCTTTGTGATACACACACAAAAGAAGAAAGCAAGATGGCATAGTCTAGGTGACTTCGCTTTTTAAGCTTCATAGTTTGAAAAGGTCTGAACATTTTCAGCTAAATCCTGCTTCCATGTCTTTTTTATTTATTAGTAGCTGGGCATGCTGTGAATACTTTACTTCCAGACTCATAATTAAGACTCGAAACTTGGAATCCGGTGTGCCCTGCGGTCAACTGAGGCTACAGATGTAACGTAAACAAGTTAACACAACGTGTACTCAGTGGCAGTACCTCTTTGTTGGAATGAGATTTTTGTTGACATTGAATACCGATCGCTTAGGCATACGAGGTCCCAACTTCCGAGTCTCACTCATAATATGAACATTTTATTTTTAGCCTTGTAAGGGAGGAAGTTAACCTGATGAATGACAAAAACACAAATGTGACGATGGCGGAAAGGGAAATAGAACGAAACAGCAAGTACAAAAGCAGTTTATGTAATGAGGTTGAAGGGTTTCCTGTGATTTATTGCTGCTGAGAACTTCTCGAGTATTATTTAGCGAACTGCAAATAAGTAGTGAAAAGAAATGTCATGAAATGAAAATTTGGAATTGCTAGTTCATTAAAAATGGGTGGTTACTTCTTATCTCATATGAATGATTTGTTCATTTTGAAATAAGCTCACTCGCCACTCACTAGCGCTAATTTGGTGAGGGTGCTACAGAATGAAATTGTCCACAAAGTAAGTTGAAGATTTAGCACTTTCATGAATGAAACTGCATATGGCAGCATATATGCTGTTTAGCAGTTTTCCTTTAATCAGGCAATTGTAATTAAGTGGGTCAAGTGAATGTAGGGTCAACTAGGACAGAAAATTTATTGTATTTCTGTGTTCAAATGAAAAAAAATGAATACGAGTTTTTATATATATAAATAAGATAAAATTAAATTAACTCGTAAATTTAATTTTCAGTCCCAAAATCCAAGTCTTAGCTGCACCAAGATGCGACTGAATTAGCTGAAACCATGGATGGACTTTCTTTCGTTACTTCTCAAATGCTTGAATGAACACACCTAAATTTGGGGTTTTTCGAAGTGTTGAATATTGATACCTAAGATGAAATAAAACCGACATGTAAATTAGTTGGAAAGAGGGAGCGTCATATATAATTGGAGTCTAGTAACTCTCGTTAGCACCAGTGAAATATGAGGTCGTTTAAAAGTTGACAATCTCTTATTTCGTAGTTCATTACTCAGAACTGTTCCCCAAGTGTCTTCATTTTCTTCTCTGCAGTATCGAATGGTATAATCAACTATATGGAAAGATGCACTTTAACCTTCAAATATTAGCTTGCGTATATATACTTCGGCACGCTAAACTCCCAACTTTGGTTCTAACACCCTTTGCGGACTGCCGTTTCCATTCCCATAATCGCAGTTAAAAACAATAAGCTTGAGTTCAGTCCTGAGTTATGGAACATCAAATCGAATTCCGCCGCACGTTAGCTATAGTTAGATCATGGGTTCATATTCAATTTGGGTTAGACTAACACTTTTGTAAGCATTGTTTTAGTTCCAAATCCACATGACCTCGTCGAATACCCCAAGCTTCTAAATTTGCTGTTTCGTCTTCACAAACACCTCGGACAGAGTTTCCTAGTGCTAAAGGTTCAACGCCGAGCAAGGGATGATCGCGTAGAATATCTCGAAAACGATGCCTTCTTGACATTCAAAGTAGACACTACATTTTTACATTACTTCGCAATTCGAATCACGTACACATTGTGACATCAGTCTGCCAATGCACAGTGAACTTACAGGACAATACCTGAAGACAACCTAGCTATGGCTTACAATACCGCTAAATACTGCGAAATGCATTTACTGTTGCGAGAACAAGAGGGATGGCTCAGGCGGTAACGTCTGTGACCCGCATTCGGAAGGACATGGGTTCAATTCCCGCGGCCGAACTTCCTGACCTATAGGTTTTTTCGGAGGTTTCCTGGGTCGCTGGGCGAATGCTGGGAAGGTTCATTATATCCATCGAATTTCCTGTCCCTCCATTTCATCTCCATTCTCATTTCACTTCACCTTTCATCTGCTTGGTGTGTTTCAGTTTTGAAAGTGTCGGCGGAGGTATCGGCGTTGCATGGTAGGGGAAAAGGCTCTATGTAACCCTTCGTGCCCTGGATGGAGGCGGTCTCCGAGTCCCGGGCACCCCTCTCCAGTGGCATGTGCAAGTCTGCAGGGGGGAGGATCCAGTTGACCAAGCTGCCATCCGTGGAGTTTCAATCTGTAAAAGGTAGGGACCCTGCTCTCTGTCCTGTCGTGCCTCTTGGTCCGCCGTCCACTGTCTCCTCTCACCTCACCCCTCCTCCTGGAGGCACCCCATCAGGGGCATATGTATAAAATATCTTGTAGGTCCAGGTGCTAAGTCCCCCTCCACACCTAAACCTAATCCTACTGTTGCGAGAGAACAGAGGTCATCATGCTATTTTTGCCGCGAGTTTTTACTGTGAACGATGTTTACAGGTCTCCAGCCTCATCCACATTCTTTACAATGACTAGATTGGTGGATGCGAGAAACGTTTGTACGGGAACTGCGACCTTTAATCAGCCGATTACATACGCCACGCATCACATCATTGGTGTTTTCTTGATATTCAACTCCAATTACCAAGCGCTGTGGATAAAAGTAGCTATTATCCCATTTGAATTCTCGGTGTAATTGAATCGTTCATTTTAGAAACCCGGTAACCATCATTTTGCGTTAAAGAAATAAAATGATTGGGTTGACTGATGCTGATTTAAATAAGACTATCTTATTGAAAATTTTTCAAGCAATATCCTCATTCGTTTCAAAGATAACATTTGTCTTTGTCTTTTCAAAGGTAGAAAATTGTCATAACACCATGACAATTCTTACTTTATCAGATTTTATAGTAAGTTACCGAGAGTGCTGGGTTTTGCAAAATTGAAAGGACAAATTGTATACTGTAGCAATTCCGACAGTATCCTTACCATCTCGAGACGGAAAGCAGCCATAGCTTCAACATTCCTGAACAGAACTCCACATAAGAACGGGAAAGAATTTCCCTGACAAGTCAAACCATGGACTGCTTGAAAATGACCTGATTGACGTGGAGGTGGCATACGTTCTGATTAATATGAATGACCATAAATGGGGTTCAAAATTGATCACACCCACAAAGAAGCAAGTTTTTGGTATTTCAGTAAGACTTATTTTATTTGGAGAAATAGAGCTGTATCGATCATTACGTGGTTGTTGTGCTCTAAGTTCACCCTCGCTGCTCATTTTTGTGTATTACTACCTGAGCGTAAAATATGATCTTACTTGCATTCCTTTTTTATTGTTAATCTTCCCCAGGGGAAGCTATATTTTAGTCATAGCTAGCAGACCTTCTAGAGGCACCCTACATTGTTCAGGGCTTTCTATACTTTTCCGAGGCATACACAGGTGTAAGGGACATAACAAAAGTGGGCTTAACGGTATAACATGAATTGATTAGCTTAGCATGGCTTCCTTAGGAAGGGAAGTAAAGCCGGTGGTCCCGTGTCGTGGATTTACGGCACGTAAAAGAACCTCAAGCCTGATAAAGAGGCCTCTGAGCAAACTTACCGGTCTTTCACGCCCAATATAGAATGGGACGCTATGGGCCATAATAGTTAAAGAGCGTCCATAAATAAAACTCAATTTAATTTTGAATTGATTAGGAGTAAAATAAAATAAATAAATTTGCAATATAGCGTCCTAGCATCTGGTTTCCTAAGACAGGACGTATTTTCCTAACTTTGTATTTAGTATCCTTCTGGTTACATACTTAATTTCATTATAATAGTTCAGATAATTAACCAAATCTAAATAATGATTGCATTTAGTACTAATTCCAAAAATGAGAATAATCAAATAAAATATGTAGGAAATGAAATAAAAAATAACATAAATGTGAACTAATATCCCCTATCTACTGCTGCTACTACTGGAACCCAGTAGCTAACTTAAGTGTTTACCAGTTTACTTTTCTCTCTATTAATCTATTTATTATCTTATCTTCCTTAACGGAGGGGACTCGGCACCGATCCAGAGGGAATATTGTACCTACGCGACATGACGGGGCGTCCCAAGGAGGAAGGATGAGGCGAAAGGAGACATCGGTGACCGGATCCAGGAGCGGCGGTACAGCAATGATAAGGTCTCTAAGTTTCCAGAAGTAGACACCCCCAATCTAATTATTACTCTTAAACTAACCACTGGTATTCAGGGGTATGGATGCTGATATCCAGCACTCTTAACCTAATCCTAACTGTGCTTTAGTTTCAAAAGCTAACGTTTAGCTTTTACTTTCCATTAACATCTGATAGTAACCTGTATTTCCACTCCCTTATTTCTGTTACTATTTAAGCTGTTTTAGACAACTATTTACTAATTTATGCATTTCTAAAATTAATAGCTCTGTGTTATTATAGTTTACTATTGATTCCACCTCTATACCTTCACTAATTAGTTATCAGTATTTGAGTCTTATTAGTTATCACTTTTAACTACTATTAAGTCACTTGTGTTAATTTCAATACTTACTACATTGTATTCACTTTATGCAGGAGCTTAAATATAATTCAATTAATTCCTTTGTTAACACTTCACTAATTTATCCACACTATTTTGTTTTCACTTTCAATCCTGTGTTTAAATAAGTTTGATAAGGAGTGCAAATAGGTACCAAATACTCGTTCTTTGGCCTCAAAAGAAAACGTAATACATATTAAATGTTTAAATTTAGACTGCCAGTTGCGACGGTAAAATTGCTGTTGTACCATTTCTCGTTATATCACTTTACAGGTCAAACATTGCAGACCGTAGAATAGAGAAATTCTTAAATCAGGTTTAAAATGAAGCACTACCAATCACAAAACACGTTGGTATATTTATATTTTATAGCACGGGATGGACATCAAACTAATTACCTTGCCCATTTCAGTTTGCTCGCTACATAACCAGGGTAATCGTTTTATAACAGGGCTTCATTAACCCTTTATAGCCTGTTGTAACAAATTGTTACAAAGCTTTTTTTTAGGTTTTAGTCTTTTAATGGGATTTGTTTTTTAAATTTCATATTATACTGAACTTCAGCAATAACATTAAGCTATTTATAGCTTTTTATATTGTAAAAACATTAATTTTTTCAATAAAACTACTTTTTTAATACAAAGAAGCAAAATCCATTCAACTTCAGTCAAATGTAACCCAAGCGTGCCATCACACCGGTTATTTTATTTGGGCCCTCCACGTCCTTTACCACAGGCACATTTGACTGCAGTCGCTGGGACTCAAAAATCGTGTCGTTTGACTTTGAATGGATGCCCAGTCCATTTCGTATCGCTCTTTCACTTCGGTTGGGTGCCGGTGAAAGGGATATAAAAGTCGTTTTAGGAATTAGAAGAAGAGCGGCATATGTAGCAAAATAATTCCGGCAATAAAGGGTTAATCGAAATTAATCCATAAAATTATGTTTTAAGAACGAATAGCTGCAAGGCAAGCAAGAACATGATATTTAAAGTAGTTGTGAACTGAGTTTACATTAAAGCAGATGACAACTAACGTATGCCCTATTTTTAGTGAATATCGTTATTATAGAAGTAATTTGCCAGGAAAATGCAAATATTCTGTACTATGAATAACTATTTATAATTTTAGACATTTAAGTATTCGCAGTTAAGTGACTATAAGATTGGGAATTATGTATTTCTGTAAGATGGATAATAAATCCTTGTTAAATTAATTTACATAATTACAAGTTCTGAGCAGGAGCACAGGTTTCATTGACCAGCATCAGTTGAACTGCGCCATACTTATAAACCATCGCAATTAATGCTACCTTTATGTATGTATATTTAATTTACTTTGCAAACTAATAACCAATCTCATACATAGAATCCAAAATACAATTACTTTTACGCCCAGAAATGCTACGATCTCAGAACAATTTTTCATTTCAGGCAACATCTGTTCTCTTAGAAAGAGGCATCATTCACTACAAATACAATAAGTTTTAAATAGAGACTTCTCTACGTCGAAAATCTACCATATAGCATGCTTTCTCACCGCGCTAACGGGTGTCAACCGCCTATGCCCGTGAGATCAACAGCAGGATGTTGCTTCTGTGTCTGGCCCGGTGTGCTTTTCGCAAAATTTAGAAAAGGTAGAAACGATATCCCGCTTCTTTGTAAGAGGCTATAAACGCAAACATTGAACAAGCCACGTGTCATGCTGCTTCTTTGCTAAGAGGTTATAACTGCGTGTGTTTGTTTGTTACACGGGGGATAGGATCTGCAGTTAAAAAAAACTCATAAATCTGTATGGTCTGTAAACGATGGCATTGTTTATCGCTTCTTTTAAACACATGTCGTTTGAATATTTTCTAAATTTTGCAGCAACTATAAATAAAGATTGCGCTGCTCTATACCCATCTTTAGAACAATAATATTCCACAAAGATTCCCTCCTGTGTGTTAAATTTCTGGCAGACGGGTTATGTTTATTTGGGAGTTAATTTAAACCTGGGTCTTCTTAAGGCTAGTGTCCATTTGAGTGAGTGGGAGAAACTATCGAGATGGGTCATGTCGTTAGTGGACACTAGAGTTGTTAATCGCACGAGTTTTGGTCATTAATTTGTGCCATCCATACCTTCGAACACAAATGGGCTCGTACCTACGGATGAGTTGGATATACTGGAGTTCGAGCGGTGTCCTGCTCTCAGTTCATCCATTTAATATACCAAACTAGTTGATGTATCATTTCCTTTCCGAACGCCCAAAGTGACCGGGCGAAAGGGGAAAGCACAGTCTGTTTTCTACACTGGGGTTTTTGCCGCAGCATAATTTGTGCGATACTGCGGTATGGAGTCGAGTGATACAAGTGAAATTTTTTTCTTAAAACAAAAACCATATCAGTTACAGCATAAAAGCGGAAGAAACTGTGTATGCAATCGCTTTGGGGATTATTCTCAAGGAAACTACCTAATAATAATAATAATAATAATAATAATAATAATAATAATAATAATTGTTGTTGTTGAGATGTTATTAGATGTACTTTAGCAAAACTCTCTCTGGTTTTAGTTTTAAACTGTACGCAGCGGCTATGCCCAAAGGTTATCAGGAGTTCGGCGTTGGACGGTCGGAGTAAACAAGATAACGGCCGCTTGCCAGCTTAAACACCGGGCGTGCTACTGGGAGATATGCAGAACTTTCTCCTGGAAGCTTCATCTCTTCCCACATTCTCCAGAAAGTGTGTCGAAATAGTTCTAGAATGTTCGAGAACCTTCTCTGGAAGATTCCACTGCCCATATATGCGAGGACTCTCGCGGGCCGTCAGACAGTCGCGAGTTGAGTGCGACAGAGTGAGACAATGCGAGGTGAGTGCGTGTCGAGTACGAGTCGAGGTGAATCGACTGTGAGTTGAGGGAGCGAGCGAGCGAGTTGACGGGTGAGTTTCTCGTGTGACATAAAGAACGATTCTCCGAGCAAGTTGGTCGCTGCTTCTGTGACGTGCAGCGAGTGCTACCGCGAAGCAGCGGTTGTGGAGACCTTGTGTTCGACTCCCGAGTGATGTAAACCGTCCGGCGTGAAGAGGTTGCGTCACGAAGTAAGTGAAGTGACGGAGAATTGAACTAGGTCACCTTAGTGAAGTGACATTAGTGAAGTGAACTGCCAGTGAAGGTGAGCTACATAAAAACGAAACAGTGACATTGAAAAACAAAACATTGACAATGAGAGCTGAGTAAAAAGTGACAGTTGAAAAATGGAAGAAATCATACTGGTGTCAGGATTGGAATTGAAGATTAAAAAGCCAAGATGGAGGAAATGTTTAAAACATTATTGGCCAAAATAGAGGAGGAGACAAAATTCAAATCCGGGATGGATAAGATAGGAACTGAAGATGGTAAAATCTGGAATGGTGTGGATAGGAAGGGAAGTGAGGAGTGTTAAGGAAGAAATGAAGTCTAAAATGGAGAAATTGAAATCCGATCTCATTGGCGACATCGACACTGTAAAATATGAGATAAAGGCATCGGTGAAACCCTTAAAGACGACAATGTAAAGGAAATAAAAGACACTAAATCTGACATGGAAGATGACATTAATGCGATAGAGGAGCGTCTAGATCAGCAGGGAAAATGGCTAGACGGGCAGACGAAAGAAAACAAGAGGATGATAGAGGCCGTAATGGACGAACGTCTGATCCAGCAGATGGCGGAGATTACTGCAGCCCTACGGCCAGTCACGGTGCAAACTGCAGTTGGTTGGAATGCGGAGACCTTGAGGAGGGAGCAGCTGGAGGATCGAGACCTGGATACAGAATCTGGCGTACGACCTACGTGGCGGACGTCGCCCCAAGGGACCCGATCTATAAGAACTATTGGGCCCAGTGGGACTCCCTGGTGGTCAGGAACGGTGTATTGAAGAGAGTGTGGGATTCGTAGACGGAAAGACTAAGGTAGAACAGTTGGTACTCCCGAGGAGTAAGGTAAAAGAAGTCCTCGAGTAGACCCATGCCGGTACTACCGAAGGGCACCTGGATGTATATAAGAGCTTGGAGATGCTCCGTCGCCGACTTTGTTGGTTGTATCTTTGTAGCGACGTGGAGATGTGGTGCCAACAATGCGACATCTGCGCGGAAAGTCGTGGGCCCCAGACTCGAAGTCGGGGCCGAATGCAACGATACAACGTCGGAGCGCGATTCAAAAGAACTTCAATCGACGTGGCAGGACCTTTTCCAAGGACAGGCTCAGGAAATCGCAATATGTTGTTGGCTATGGTATATTTCACCAATTGGCCGAAGGTTTACGCGACTCCTAATCAAGAGGCTTCGCCCTCAGTGCCTAATGCACTAGTGGACTACTTTTGTTCTTGACAGCTCTAGTGGACACAGCATTGAGAGAACTGTCTGATAGGTACTTTCGGTATCCGCGGAGAATTTGGTGCTCTCTGCTCGACATGGGCGAGCTTTGTCTCTGATAGCAACTAGCTCACTTCCAGCGTTACTGGAATAACTTGAGAGTATGCGACGAGTTATTTTGCGATTCATTTTATAGTGTGGAATGCAAATAGTGAACAAATGAAGATACAAAGCTTAAAGACTTCACACAAAAAGAGTATGTTTTTGTGGTAAACAAAGAATGAAAATTTCAGAAACAAGGGTTAACAGGCTATCTGCCAAATTAATGCGCGAGTGAGTTTCAGAGAGATTGCCAGATTATTACAAAACTAAACTTATACCTGTACATAGCATTCGTTTTCTTCTAAAAATTGTAACCTCTTAGTTTCCACAAGGGAGAGAAATACCCTGTGAATGATTTAGGGGAAAATATGAGTTGAACAACAGCAGCTATTGTAGTGATATAACAAGGAAAATTCACATATAATAAATATAACCTAGCTTGTTTTTTCATCTGGTCAAATTATTACTTAATCTAGACTTAACCTGCAGGGTAAGAGCTTTATCAATTATTAAATTAATTTAGAGCACTTTATTCATGCGGTAGATATTTCTGTCTGTATTGCGATGCATGGTATTTTATAAAAGCATAATGAAATTTCAAGAACTTTCTAAGTTATATATTTAGAAGTTTGGTTTACTAGAAGCCAAAAAGTGTAATGTCATCATCACTTGGTCCTTTATAGGAACTGCGGCTCCCATTTTGCTATTTTTATAGTAATTTTGAGCCTAATAATGTTTATTAAGCACCAAAATTTCTCAGCTGATATTCTTAAACTAATCTTTATAGCTTAGTATATTCAATTTGCAGTTCATTAACAACCAAAGAACATGTTTACATGCCAATTCTACGTTCTACCCGTTCTTAACTCAGCATTTCCTCTTTTTTTTGACTCCGTTTTTGTCTTAAACATGGAAAACGCTAGAATTATGCGTACATTCTGCTCGTCCATTTTTTCACAAAACGTTTATGCCGTACATTTATATGGCACCTTAGCGGACACAGTTCTGAGATTAACTATCGCGAGTCTAATATCGAGAATCCTCTCTAGTAAACAATACTTTCAAGCAGTGGCGTCTCGTAATTTGCAAGTTTGGGAGGGTGGCAGGTGATGTTTTCATATTAAGCACCTTTACACGACAAGTTTCATTCTAAAATTTACCAAAAAATACATGTAATCAAAACAACTATATAAACCAAAATATGCTGCACATGTTTTCTCGTTTGTTCTGTTTACTGCATTTATTTTTCAGCACGTACCAAACCCTGTACATTAATGCAAGTACAGAAATAAAACGTGGAATATAACGCATCCATCAAAGCGAGCGAAAATTAAATTATATTAACAATTATATATTATTCCCTTCAATAGCAGGAAGCCCTTTGTCATTTATATTAAATGGTGCACTCGTGCGTTAATGAACATCGGTTAAAATTTCAGTATAGAACACACGATTTTATAACAAACAGCTATTCTGTGCCTTGTTTTCATAAAATAAGTGATTTACAAATATTAATCAACGTGCTTGCATATCGATAAGTCTGTGTTTCCTGAACATATTTCTTCTAAGTTCCTACCTTCCATAATAATATTTATTCAGACGTCAGAGTAAGAACATGAATTCTTAGGTGGGAACGCGTAAAGTTTATTTTTCTCGTTGCCCAACCTTATCTTGTGTCTAAACGTGTATGTGGTGCAAGCGATCAACAACACGTATTGAAAAATGTTCAAGAGTATAAAATGAACATTTATTATGCATCTACTTGCCTTCAAATAAAATAAAATAAACCTTGACTATAACTAAACTAGCCTGATTAATACTCTTGTAGTCCATCCTGCTCTGCTTTTGTTCAGCAAAATGGTTGAAGTCAGGGCCTTCTCAACATAACATGTGGCTAAGGCAGTAAGTCTGTCTTTTTGCTAGTTACACTGTTCATTACGATGTTTTAACTAATTAACTTAACTTCACTTGTACTGAATTAACTGGTTAAGCCAGGTATTTTACACAACACATGCTTCCTAACCCTGTAGCAACTAACCAGTAGGTGTGTGAATCATAGTACTGCGTGTTGGCACGTGCACTGTGACTATGTGACGCGTAAACAAATGCCACCAACATAGATAACTTATTTTAATTAGATTTTAAATCACGCCAAATAACGAAATTAAATTTTAGACAGGATTGAGTATATTCTTATTTTCACATGGTGGCGGCAATGAAATTGAATGACTCCACACGGAAAAGATCGCGTGGAGAAAGTACCAATAGCGAAGCGTCTCGGACTCCGCCAAGCTGTTATTACCTCTCTGCACCCTTCGCCCTCATTCGGAGCATTCCCCTCCTCACGTCTAACCTCTAGTAGTATCTAAAAACGCAAGATTTCCCGGACGGACTAGGTGTATCCGAAATACACTCCGTAATGAAAACATTCGTGCTACTCACTGTATAAGTATTGCAAAAACATTTCAAACTAAGCAAAATGTATAAACTAAATTGGGGAGTGCATAAATTAATACAGCAATTATATCTGGTGTTATCCTTCCTTTCCTGTTTTTATTTTTATTTACAGGGCGTTTGTTTATAGGGAGGGCGCCGCTCTAGAGTCCTCCATCACCAGCCGCCACTTCTCTCAAGTGGACAAACGTTTTGCGAGAACTATCGCGAGTCACTTTCACCCTCTACTCTCAAATGAACATGTAACTTTACATGTAATGGTTGCAGTTGGACATGGACGAGAGCAAAGTTTGATTTTCCTACTCCTAAGCCGCTTAAATGTGCTGTGTAGTATTCCAGATGCTAAGGCTTGTGTCCTTTATGAGTGATTGACCTTTTCTCTCGCATCGTCTCTTTTTTAACTGCTTTTTTACTTTATTAACTGCTTAAGTATCTAATACTGAGGAAGTACCTACTCCATTCGACACAAGAATGGGTTTTTAGTTAACTCTATTCAGATAAGGAGTGGTAAGAATGCAAAAATAATTGAACTTGCCACTAAGCATAAATTGTAGGTATAAAGAGGAAACCAAATGCATAACAAATGTCTAAGTAATGGTGGATGGAAGAATAATAAGAAAAACGTGAGCAATTATTCCATGTAAAAATTATGTAATAATAAATTGTACGGAATAAGGAAAACTGGTAACAAGGAGAATTAGGTCGGAAGTTCATTAAGCAATCCTAGCAAACGCATCACCGGCATGTCGACTAATGTTTAAGTTTAGAATAATTGGTGAAAAGACACATAGCAATCACTTTTACTGACGTCTAAATCCCACTGTATACGTCTGCTTGAGCTGAGACGCTCCATGTATGACTTTTTTAGTTAACCTTAGTATCACAGTTTTCCCAAGTTTTCCTACGTTTTTGTTGTTCTGGTGTTTGCAGTATTCCCTTCCCTTTGCAACAAGTCTATACTTCTGCATCATCTGCGAAAAATGGTTAAAATTTAAATTTGACTCTCTCAATTACTTAAGAATGAATTTTTCAAGAAGGAAAACATGTTTTTAATAAATCTGCCTTGAATAGGCGGTGAAAGCTAGATGTTTTCTATAGGGCTATTTACAAAAGGCTGGTGAACAAAAACTGAAGGTTCCCCTCACCCATTACTCCTTCGAACAAGAAAAGATAAGGAAACCTTGTAAGGTGTTCAGTCTAGCACAAGGTCATCAGTGGGGAAGAAAAATAGAAAGTATGTGTGGTAAACTCCTGAGATAAAAATGTGAGAAGATGAGCAGCTGGGGCTCTAGATTATTACAAAGATTCTCGTCGATGGTGTTAATCTTGAAGTGAAATAAAGTTCTAGTTACTGTAATGAGTGATATTCTGGTATCATTACTTCCCTTGGGCATCCATTTGGCTGCCTGAAATAAATCAAGAAATCCATACTAATAAAGCAAACGATTTACCACGTAGAATTAAGTGCACGGAAACGTGCAGATGCCTCTGGTTTCCTACAGTGTTTTACTTTATTTAATGTTACAGAAACTACTTATCCTATGTGTTCCAAACCAGCTCTGGATGAGCCAATCTACTCTTAGTTTGAATTCAAGTCCAACACACACGCACATGAACAAAGGTCGAGGCTAGGTGAGCGGCGAAAGGGGACGAGTACGGAAACATTTCACCTGAATGGCTGAAAGGCAAGCTTCGCAACAACGGTTCACACCAGCCCCTGGATGAGTCCGTCTCGTATTGGTTCGCTGCCAAATGTCTGTCACTCAAACATTAACCTATGAACCCGGGTCAGCTTAGACTCAGGAGCTAATGAAAAGGGTGGAGTAAGACAAACATTAACTGGAGCACTAGAACCAGATAAGGGGTGGGGCTGGGCGTGGCAGAGGCGGATTTATATTTCCTTACCAACAAGCCACTACGCATTATATCGGCACTATTCCATGCACTCGACTGTACATTAATAGCAGATATGGGGCAACTGCAAGTCATCACTGCAAAATATCACCCTGTAGACCTTCTTTATAGCCAGTTCACGTCCACTGGCGACTCTTGAACGAAAGGAAACCGCTTCCATGTTTCCTAATTCTCCAATCACAACACGCTCTATTACGATATGGTTCAAATTCTTGTTATTCTTTGAGTAAATATAATGAAGTCCCTCATACAACTGCTGTACAAAGAGGCCACTTTACAACACATAACGGTGACAAAATCCGGAATGTAATGAAGAGGCAGAAGTTGAGTATTTTACTTACCATGACGTCCGGGATTGCATCAGAGTGATGCGCGGTTCTATAACAAAGCTTTCGACCCTCTCAATCTGAAGTCTTCTTCAGGGCAATGAGTACCTCCGGAAACGAAAAAATTATCAATGATCCATGTGAGAATTCACATAAAACATGTGGCAGAGAGCTGATAGACTCAGAAGTTCCTGTAAAGATAGCGTATGAAATGACTCCGATTAAATCAACATGATGTACTAGGAAAATGGTAAGAGATACCCAAAACTATCTAAAAGCTTATAAAAGACTCAAAACGCACTCAGTTGACTTTTAGTGAACAACTGTGAACATCTTATGTATACAAATGAGAGGGAAGGCAATAAAATGATTATCTGAACCAAAACCACAAGGCTGGCCTTATCTAACAGAAAATAAATAAAATTACTACCAACATAGTGTAACGTATTTATAAAATTAACTGTTACCCAACGTTGCACGCTTAGCTTTCTAAACTCAAATGGCGACTTTATGGAATTATTGCACAATGATCTAGAGGATTTTTATGGTGAATCCTACCGTTTACTCCTTAGAAATGTAATTTCGTTCAGCCCCGGCAGTAACGGATGAAGAGTCCTCTGATATTCACGCGAAAGGATGTGAAACTTTTTCAGAAGATCTAGCATCCTTAACCTCTCCCCCAGCAGTCTTCTAAGTTAAGAATCCTTTGTCGGTGAAAGAATTTTCGGTCAGAATGGTCGAGTGATTTTATAAATAATTATTAGGTGAAGCTTTTAACCTTCGTACCACCTGTTTGGTCCCGTAGCTATTTAATAACATAATATCTATATAGTTTTCACATAATTCAGCAACATTTAACATATGCAACGAAATAGAGGTGAAGATGGTGCCTCTTTCGATTGTCTGCTACAATCGAGAAAAATAATCTTCTCAGTTGCTATTAATATAAAACATCGGTTCACTGACCTCTAGTGCCAGCAATTTTCTCTGTTTATACAATTAGTATGCCCTGCTAACGAACTTTGTTACAACATAAGTATAAAGGAAATAAAGCAACACTTTATTACACGAGGGTTATTAGGTTTTGGCATCCAAAAACTTCAGTGTCTCTATCCATAGAGTTAGAATAAAGTTTATTCAGAGGTTTTGACATTGTTTCATTGCACATTATCTGCAGGATTTGACAAATGATAATTTAAGAAATAAATATAACATACTATTCGTACCGTTATAAACATGATGGATTATCGCTTTTTTAAGCTCTGTCTTCTATTTGCTTAAGTATTTCACAATGGTCATCTATGCGTATTGATTGACATTTAATGTAACCGGCTTTTGTTTTTATTACACGCATTCTTTGCGGAGTACAGCAACTAACAAACTTTTGTTTCCACACGCAATCTCTGTAGAGTACAGCACCTATTTTCTACTTCATGGCATTCTCAATGAAGGCTTTGTAAATCCTTTTTAGTCCTTTAACAATTTATGAATTGAAATTGGGCGTTTTATACGCCATGTCCGTCATAAAGAATAGAGTTTTTCAATGGTGAAAGAATTATCAAAGCGGTTGAGTGGTGTTTCAGGTTACCATACATGCACATACACACACAAATACAAGCACACACATTAATACAAAGTTTCTCAGTACCTAATGTAAAGATGGCAACTTAAGAGCACAAAGGGATGCCAACAAGTGATAAGATGTAATGTGATATCCTTTGTTCTGTGCCGCCGACTCCCGCCCCCTCCTTTGTGCGCTAACCCGAGAAGCCGCTGACCACGCCCCTCCTTTGTGCGCTACTAGCATGCCGCACGGTAGACTATTAGAACAAAGGGCTATTGTTCTTTTGTGGCCTTACCCTGAGAAGCCGCTGACCACGCCCCCTCTTTGTGCGCTACTAGCATGCCGCGCGGTAGAGGTTCAGAACAACTGGCTATTGTCCTTTTGTGGCCTGGGTATAGGAGAACAATGGGCTATTGTACTCGTCGCTAATAGAGGTGGGTCTTTGTGCGCTACTGATACCGACAGCCGGGGATTGTCGAACAATGGGTTATTGTTTTCGGCGCGTGCCGCCGCCTCTGCAAATCGATGTAGGTGATAATTGTGTCAATCAATCAGGTAATGTTCGTTCATGCATAACATTGTCTAACATTTTTGAAAAAAGAATCAAGGGTTTATATGGCTAACGTCCCGGCATCGGGCCTCTAAAGGGATGGATGAAACCGAAGTATTCGCACGCATGTATCTTTTGAGGGATTTTTTTTCTTTTGGGTTTATAAGAATATTACATCACTTAGATGAAACCATGACTGAAAGGACAGAGTTGTCGTAACGAGACGTTAACGAGTGGTTCTTTCGCTGAAAACCCGAGCGCGGTCCATCTCGTGTACGGTGATCCGCTCGACTAAGGCCTCTCGGATGTGCCGGCAGGGACTACCTCGTATCCCTTCCCTCTCCGCACCACTCACGGCCTGCCGCGTGCGCTCTCTATCTGACAGCGGCGAAGGCTCGCTCTTCCGCCCAGCGAGGAAGGAGCCGGAAGTAGTCATTTTAAGAGTTTAAGAAGCGGATGGCGGCCATGTTTCCTCCCTGGAAATAACTAGCATAAATCATTAATTGAAATGGACGATAAGGAACTCCGCACTTCAAGATATTTTTTCTAGGGTTTGTTTACACGTAGGGTTGGCTCTGAAAAATAAATATATAAATACGGGTTAACATTATATTTGAATAATGCACACGTTATAAATATATACATAATCAACTAAATAAATAATGAAATATGGAGAGTATCCTAAACAAAAGACCTCCCTTATTACTCTTTTAATTAGCGCTAGTTAAAGAAGGCTCATAAATAAAGCTCAATACAAATATATCAAGACAGTCGAGGTAAAATACAGGGCAGGGATTTAAAAACAGACGTTGTGGGTTAAAGCACTCCACCCACAGCGCAATCACGTAAATAAATAATGAACTATATAAATAATGAAATATGGAGAGTACCCTAAACAAAACTCCTCCCTTGTTACGTAAATGGCTAACACGAGACGTTAACGAGTGATTCTTTCGCTGAAAACCCGAGCGCGCGCGGTGCACCTCCTGTAGGCGCAGACGTGATATGATGAACTCTGGGATCTACAGGCACGGACTATCTCGTATCCCCTCCCTTCCCTCTCCACGCCCGTCACTGCCTTCCGCGCACGCGCTCTATCTGACAGCAGCGAAGGCTCACTCTTCCGCTCAGCGAGGAAGGACACAGAACTTCGCCATCTAGGTTTTTAACAGGCGGATGGCGGCCATTTTGTCTCCCTGGAAATAACTAGCAAAACTCATTTGAAATGGACGATAAGGAACTTCGGTCTTCAAGATATTGTTTCTAAGGTTTGTTTACACGTAGGGTTGGCTCTGAAAAAATAAATAAATACGGTTAACATTATATTTAAATAATGCACACGTTATAAATAAATAATGAACTGAATAAATAATGAAATATGGAGAGTACCCTAAGCAAAACACCTCCCTTGTTACTCTCTTAATTGACGCTAGTTAAAGAACGATCATAAATGAAACTCAGTACAAATATATCAAAACAGCCAAGATGAAATACAGGCAGGGACTTTAAAACAGCCGTTGTCGATAAAGCACTCCATCCACCGCGCAATCACGTAAATAGATAAATAATGAACTAAATAAATAATGAATAATGGAGAGTACCCTAAACAAAACACCTCCCTTGTTGCTCCTTTTAATTAACGCTAGTTAAAGAACGCTCATAAATAAAACTCCATCCAAATATATAGAGAAAGTCGAGGAAAAATACAGGGCAGGGACTTTAAAACAGACGTCGATAAAGCACTTCACGCGCATATGGATGGACTTTAAAACCGGCATTGTCGATAAAGCACTCCATCCACAGCGCAATCACGCGCATAGGCATGGACTTTAAAGCAGACATTGCCGGTAAAAAAACGGAAGCACTTTCTTTCTACATTACGCCAACGATTTATATAGCGGTTTACACACCCTTGAAGAGGGTAAACCATGACGCTGCCTGAGGTTTCTCCTGTACTTAGAGTCTTAGTGGATGGGATTCTTGAGGAGAGATAGGATCTAAAGCGAGTGTTTCAAATTTAACACTTGAGTGGGTTTTTAATGAATTTTTCCTAAGACTCGGGGAACTACATCGAGAGAAACAACGATAATTTCTTGTTCATTACTAACGCTAAAATTATATTATCATCAAGAAACCTTATTTGTTTAATCTATTTAAACAGACTGGTGTTTCATCAGCCATGTCTAAAAATTAATTGATCCAGCATCATTCCAATGTAATAAATATCGACTTCTCTGAGAGATAGCGTGTCCATTTACATTCGAGAGGTCACAGGTTCGAATCTGGTTAGGTGATTTACCATGCAAGGACAAGCCCTCCCATTAACGATCTTTATATGCGTGGGTGTAATATAGTTTACCTCAGGGTATGGTGTACTTAAACATTCGTTACTTGCGCAATTATTATGATTATTATTCCCGCAACAAAAATGAAAAGACGAATGTAACAGACCCTTGACTGTTTAGATATGCAGCGTCTAAAGCGGTATTGAATACCAGAGGGAAATCGAACTCTGAACTCAAACTAAAAAATACAGGGGCTTTCAAAACATGCATTCCTCTCTTAGTAAATATATACCATAGGACGAGAACGTTTTAAACAGCCCTCCATTCGAAAGATATTTTGCTCACTCCAGCAGAGAGATGGAACCATTACGAAGACTTCAAATATAAATTTGATATTTGTTTATAATCTTCTAAAGACCCAACGCCAGTGGTCTTCGAGAAATTCGACATTGAGTTATTCAGTTGTACACCCCTTGTAAAGATATGCTGTACATCCCTGAAGATATTAAACCGTACCTCGGGAAATTCCCGGCAACTGGATGACATACCGTCCTAACAGCGTAACATCACGTTACAACGCCACGTAACCAGAATACGGAGACTGCGAGTAGAGGAAAAGGATGCTCTCTGGAAACATTCGTGCAAAAGGATGCTCTATGGAAAAATAACGTAATCAGAAAATGTAAGAAGCTAATCAGAAAATGTAACAGCCTAATCAGGAAGTATAACAACCCAATCAGAAAATGTAGCAATGCAATTTGAAAATGTAACAGTGTAATCAGAAAATGTAACAACCTAATCAGAAAATGTAACAATGTAATCTGAAAATGTAACAACATAATCAGAAAATGTAACAGCCTAATTGGAAAATATAACAACGTATTCAGAAAATGTATCAACCTAATCAGAAAGTGTAACAACCTAATCAGAAAATGTAACAGACTAATCAGAAAATGTAACAACGTAATCAGAAAATGTAACAACATTCAGAAGACCACAGATCATCGACATACAGGTGACAAGAGACGCGCGACTAGCTGGAACGATTCCGGAGCTGGAAATGTTAGGGACACCCAGCGCAATGCAGGCTGTACAGATCTAAACCAACCGTCAAACTTTACTTCAGAAGGTAACAGATCGTTGACATGAAGATGGTAGAGACGCGGCATGAGCTGGAATGGTCCGGGAGCAGGAAACGTTAGGACACCCAGCGCAATGCAGGCTGCACGGTTCTATACCAATCAACCAAACTTTAATTCAGAAGGTAACAGTTCGTCTACATGAAGATGGTAGAGACACGCGACGAGCTGGAACGGTCCGAGAGCTGGAAATGTTAGGGACATCGAGCGCAATGCAAACTGTACAGATCTAAACCGACCACCAAACTTTCATTCAGAAGGCAACAGATTGTCGACATGAAGATGGTAGAGACGCGCGACGAGCTGGAACGGTCCGAGAGCTGGAAATGTTAGGGGTATCCAGCACAATGCAAACTGTACAGATCCAAACCGACCACCAAACGTTCATTCAGAAGGCAACAGAATGTCGACATGAAGATGGTAGAGACGCGCGACGAGCTGTGGTCCTCCGTGGTGTAGTGCTTACCATGCAGACTAGTTCCCGAGATCGCGGGTTTAAACCTGGCAGACGGCGATCGATTTTTTTCGGGCGTAAAATTCTTTAGCATGGCTTCCTTCGGAAGGGAAGTAAAGCAGGTGGTCCCGTGTCGTAGATTTACGGCACGTAAAAGAACCTCAAACCTGATAAAGAGGCCTCTGAACAAAATTATGGGTATTTCACGTCCAGTATAGAATGGGACGCTAAGGACCATAGCAGTTAAAGAGCGTCCATAAATGAATCTCATTTTTTTTCGCGGGACCACCGGCTTTACTTCCTTTCCGAAGGAAGTCATGCTAAGAATTTTTCCCACACAAGCCGTCTTAAGTAGAAATTAGTTTATACCGGATAACGAGGATGACAAAAGGTTTACCTAACCAGAGCTGCAAATGGGACTCCATACCGACAGAGAGGAGACTGCTAAACGAAAGACCAATTTCTGAAAACGAACACTTTGACTACTATTACTGGTACCAGAGCTCATTCGGTAGAGAAACTGCCTGCTATATGAGATGTTCCGGGCTCGATTCCGGGCTCCAGAAAGTTGTCTAAACAAAAACGTTTCAGGGTTTGCCCAGAATCTGGTGTTTGAATGTGAGAGTACCTATGCGTGTGTGTGTGGGGGTGTGTTATCGTTATTTAATAACCATTCCGCCCATTAACAAGAATTTAGGATTGTCGCTTGACGCAAACTTGAGCACACGTGTTAAATCATTTAGTTCCATGATAGTTAATCTACAATCAGTACAACTAAATGGCACCAATTGGTGCCGCAAAGTTAATAAGATTAAGCAAAATTCTGTTTTTATTATGTTAATGTACCTTAAAGGTGCATTAGAATTAAATTATTTTCTATTATAGCATTAGTGCCCGCCTTGGTGTACGAATTGAATGTAAGGGCCGCTCAGGCCCACGTTCTACCTGGAATGATCTATCATTTCTTAATATCATCTCTGTTCGCCAAAACAGTAAGAACGATACGCAGGAGACAGATGCCGCGTCTGTAAATGTTCAGAACCAGCCTGTGAGCCTCTGCTGCATTTTGGTGCGTCTCCGTACACATCGTAACCATATCTGTGTTCTCATTATTGATGAACATTACCTTTTTGTCTGAAAGACCTGGCTCCAACTGCAAGCAGACGGCCACGCGACGCTTATCGGTAAGAAACTACCACATATACACTGCAGACATCAGCACTACCTTAATGACGAACGCTTCGTACCTGCAATGTCCCTTTGAACATCGGTGGTGCGGCAACTTCTTTTGCACCTATGTATGTGGGAAACATAAAACTGCAAAGGACGGCTTGTTTGGGTCACCTGATATGTGTGTGTGCATGCATTGTTTTCAAGTAATGTATATAATCAAATTCTGACATGAGGTGAGCTGCCGGACCTGACAAAAGCAGGTTGGACTATCATGGCAATGGTCCCAAAATCGGTTCCCGTAAGCAAATATGATTTTTTTCTTCTATCTTGTCCGGATACAACTATGGATCTCTGTATTTCTGAGTCTATGCGCTACCTCTGAGTTACAATGTTTTTCATTTAATGGGCGCTCTTTAACTGCTGTGGTCCTTATCGTCCCATTCTATATTGGGTGTGAAAGACCGTTAATTTTGCTCAGAGGCCTCTTTAGCAGGCTTGAGATTCTTTTACGTGCCGTAAATCTACGACACGAGACCATCGGCGTTACTTCCCATGCTAAGGATTTGTACGCCCGAAAAAATCCACCGCCCTCCTCCGGGTTTGAACCCGCGACCTCGGGAACTAGAGGCTAGCATGGTAACCACTACACCACAAAGGGCTACTCTGAGTTACCATGGTGGGATGTCCGAACATATTAAGCTTTATTTATTGATATTTTATTCCAGTAAACCTTAGGGCAATACATTCCGAAATATCGTACCTTATAGACGCCCTCCCGTATTGAAGCACGTTTTCAATTTCGAGGCCTTAGGTATGGTTAACTACTGGCTGTGTGTAGACTAGGTTTGGATAATTAAATAAGACATGAAGATATCAATTCTACGAGATTAATCAGTAAGTAAATGTTTGAATTATTATTAAAGCATATTCGCCCATATAGAGTTTAGATACTGATGTGAGTATAGTATTTATACACATATTTTAGCCTTTATTTCTTTTCTGTTCACCCACATGCCGTTACTTTCTTTACATTTATTTTTTATGCCAACTTTCAACATAAAAATGACTTGTGGCCTTCATTGTTATTGTATTTATTAAAATTATTTTGTTATACTGAGTGTTCATTTCAAAGTGTGTCATGACGCCAGTGTTTTGACTCAACTTTTGTAGCGAGTGTCAGCTCTAAGAAGGACGCAATGTAGTACACGTGTGGCGGAAAAGCCGCCTCGTAACCACCGCTTTCAATCTGAAGAGCACAAATACAGTAGCGATATTAATTGTAAAATGTAGACCAAATAACTTGCATCGCAATGTCACACGAAACAGCGTAAAATAAAATGATCCTTCTTGCATAACCCTAGCAACGTCCATTCATTCCCCACAGATAATGTTTCTGTTTACAATCGCAGAAGGGAGCCGCAACACTCTCTTTTAAGCAACTCATGTTTCCTTGCGCTAGCGATAACCGAGCGAGGTGGCGCCGCGGTAACGGGCGTGACTCGCATTCGGGAGGTCCAGAGTTCGATTCCGGCGCTCACCCACTCTGACCCATGGGTTTGTCGTAGTTTCCTCGAGTCGGCAGGCGAATGGTGGAGTGGTTCACCTTCTAGCACGACTATCCTGTCCCTTATTTCCTGTACCCATCATCTTCATTGTCACCTGATTCAAGTTGTAGGAGTAGGCGACGGTGCTCGGCTGGTTGCGGCTGGGCGGTAGCGGTGCGCTCTGCAGAGATTACTTTTCTGGCGTCGTTGTGAGACTGCTCAGTTAGGACTCACCTCCAAATGGGCGCCCCTCCGGGAGGACCACCGGAAGTTCAGGTGGCATGTGGGTGGACCCGGTCGGAGTAGGATGCGTTAGGGAAACGTTAGGGACCCCGTTCATCCTTTCACCCTTCGTCATCCTTCAGGTCTCTTCTCTCAAACCTCCCTTCCAGAAGTCACGGTAGAAGCAAAAGGGTCGTTGTGGCCTATTTGCGGCGCTCTGCCCTCTGTTCGTCCGTACCTTTATCTTTTTACACTAGCGATGATAACAAGTACACCGCTTACGTTTTCACACTCCTTCGATATCGAACGCCGTGGTTGTTAAGCAACTTCTCCGACACACGAATCATACGCCTCTGCGGAAATACTAGGTGGATGGAATTCTAGGCTCAGCGGTTAGACAAGTGACGTCGTACAGCATGTCGTACCCCACTTTGAAATGAACACCCCGTAGAGAAAGCAGAAAGATAATTGTTTACCTTACTCTTTTTATATTTACTACCGTGATATGTGCATATTGTGCAACCAAGTTCATGCAATTGCAAGCTGCCTCATTCGGTTTTCACTTGCCTTCTTTTACCCCTATTTTGAGAGAAATGCACAATACCTATAGGCTAAGTTTCTGATATTCTTTTCCCAATCCCATAAGCACTGCTAAATTAATTTTAGGGATATTCATATGAAATTCGCAACTTAAAAGTAACGCAAAGGTAGGATAACGCCATCGTCGCCACCGCAGCAACTTTATATTTATTTTGGTCATTACACATAGTTAGAACTGTTAACATTATTAAGAATGAGCATTTTATTATGATTTTGCCGACTTTACAGCAGCACTACAAAAGCCCCATCTATAAAAGCGTACACAGAACGTTTAATGCACCTTTCAGCTTAGTGGTTGGGTAACGAAAACATGCTATTGAAAAACTGGGATGATCATACAATGAGGAGTTGTAATGTGCCTTTTAAATTCCAAATCTTAAAAGGATTACGTTATAACCTACATTTTATTGTGGTTCATGATATTACGGAACTCATAGAGAAAGTGAAAGAGAGAGTGGGAGGGAGGGAGATGGAGGCAGGGAGAGAACTCCACAAAAACGTCTGTATCTTGAAAGTTAGGTTTTCGTTGAAATGTTGAATACGAATCGGGCAGATTGCAGCATATCCGTCTTACATATATGGCACAGAAATTAAAGTAGGAGAATCGACTAATTGGGAGTGGAATTAACCAACAGTTTTTGGATTCTTTTTGTTCTTATTCCTTAATATGTATTAGCTTTTTGGAACTGCTCCAAGGCTAATCAAATTGCTCTCTCCACCTCATACGGGGTCGAAGGAGAATCGACTATTTCATTGGGAGTGGGAGAGAATTAACTAACAATTTTCAGATTCTTAAAAATATAATCCTTTTGCCATGCTAATATCTCAAACAGTTTGCACTAATATCTTTGAGCCAGCTTTTAGAAAGTAAAAGCCAATTAACTTTCCCAGAAGTGTGTCTGAGTTGCGGGAATTCCATGTGTCATTTTACTTGAAATCCTATATAGATGCTGGCCTTAAATCCGAAGTTTCGTAGTTTCTTGGATTTGGTTTCTCAAGTTTTGGCACTCATAGAAAGACATAGAAGCGCGCCTCCCTCTCCCTCCCTCCTCCCTCTTTGTATCTGTGTGCACGTGTGCGCGCACGTTTTTCCATTTTTGGGGCAATCTAAACGTTTTGCAACGGTATCCCGATATCGAATTTTTGATTCTACATCAACTTCCTCTACCTCAGATATGCGGTACAAAATTCCAAAGAAGAACCCATTTCATTGGGAAAGAAAAGGCATTCTACGATATTTACGAACATAAAATTTAAGCTATGCACTTAATTATACGGCTGTTACAAGCATCCGATAATTTAATCAGTGTTTAGAGCCATCTTTATGAAGATACAACAGGTAAAAGTGTTATATAAAGTGTTTCTTGCTTGAGGGAATTACTGAAATCCCTCCCTTCTAATCCTTTAAGAATGCCGGGCTTCTGTAGGAAGTTTTATGTTTATAAAGTATTTTCTTATTTGGATTATAATTTTTGCAGAAAGAGAAAGAGAGAAAGAAAGAGGTGTGTACCTGGATTCAACGGTAATTTACCGACACGGTTGGCCGAGGTTAAGATATGGACTCATGAACGGAAGGTTTGCGGTTCAAATCCCGCCAGGACCGTCCTCCCTGACTGATATTTTTTTCCAGGTATTTCTCAGTGCTCATAACTGGCAAATGACGGGGAGGTACCTTAAACGTAGGCCTGGAACGTTTTCTTCCCAAATTTCATTGCGCGTATCATCAATGTCTACCGCCTGTGGTGCCCTATGTAGTAAGAACGGCATTAAACCTCGCTAAAAACCATCTGGAATTTCTACGTTTAAATGTAGATGTGGAATTTTTTCTCAGAATGCTATTATTCCTGCACCAGTTGCGTTAGAGAAAATAAACTAGGAATCGAAAGATTTAATGGCGGTAACAAGGACTTTACCGGCTATTTAAAGAAAATTTATTATTTAATTTTATTTACCACGGAAGTATCTAGAACATACGATATTTTAATCAACTGCATTAGAACCAGTTTTGAGAAATTCAAAAGTGAAGACGTTAAGTCAGCGATAATTGTTTCCATTCCATCTTTCCTTTGGGAAGAAATAGACAAGACACCCGTCGTCTCATTATGAATTTACGGTCTTCATATTAAGCCATAAGCCATTTGAGTTTTGCACTTTTAATGTGGTTAACATTACCTCGAGGTGTCAAATTGCAGCTCGCAGGGAATTACTGGAGTTTTTTCGTTCTGTTGAAATATGTCAGATGCCCAAAAAGGGTGTTCGTAAATTCCGTCCAAAATGATTGCATATGGCAATTTCTATATGCAAATTGCGCCGAGGTCTTATATTGGCTTTATCTAACACAAGGGACGTTAGAGAGTCTTTCGCTATAGTCTTAGTCGAAAACTCATATATCCATCATTTTTGCACCATTTGTTAGAAGATACGGACTAAGGCGGACGCAACCACGGAACACATTACAAATATTTGTTCTTTTCCTCTCATTTCGTTAAAATATGTTATGCCTCACATGGAAGTATGTTTGTTTTGTGAATTTATACGGCAGTTAATAACGTAAATAAGATAAAAATATCAAGCATAATACAGGTTGGGACTAAATTCAGCATTCAAACAGGGATGATAAAAGAGATCAAAACACACACTTTTACTGCTATGACAATCTGTCTGAAGCTAAATGAATGACAAACCGGCAAACAATGGCTACGGTTGCAAATTTACTTATGACGTTCATGCCTTAAGCTCATCAATATTTATTTTAATCAGTACACACCAAATGACATCAGAGTGCAATGATTGTGTTGTGAGAACGCGCAGCACTTAATTTATTTTTCAACGAAAGCTGGTCGCTCGGTTGTTTGCAGCCCCCGACACACTTTAGCTATGCCTGGAAATCTTTGAATGTGTACGACGCCGTTGCACAGTTTGTATTGAAACAGGGCTTGCACCTTTGAACAGTGTTTGTAAAAGATTACAAATTGGAAAGGTTTTGAGGCAAAGGTATTGTAAGCTACAACTGTAGTTTTTATTATTTACAGTGTTTGTTTCGAATCCAAAGTCATTTAACAAAAAACGATTACTTTAGTCTCCTCTATAATCACTAGAAGATTGATAATTGAACTTAGCTATGCCGGTATGAGAGAGGGAGAGAGAAGAGAAAGCGAAGGGCCAAGAACTACTCAACAACGCTGGGCAATGCAGAACTGGCACTACCACAGAAAGTGCTAAAAGTTGTAACTCGCAAATTGTATAGCTTTATGGGATAATTTTCTGTTTGTCATTTATTTTCTGACGCAAAAATTGTGAAGATTTATAACTGCTGTGAAACCGAAAACAAATTTAATTAAACAAGGTTTAATTAAGGTCTGGCTATCTTAAGCCTTCATGCAGAGGGAAATAATTTATAATTTTTGATTGATTTTGGCGGAATTTATGTAAACTTTAGTGGAGAGGAAGGGTCCATTCCTCTAGATCGCAATAGTGTTTTACTGTTTTGTTTTTTTCACTCTGTGTAGTTTCCATATTTATATAACACTAGTTTCCACCTCGCCGTTATCAAGTCCTTCTATGAGTGGAATGAAACAAATCCCACGAAACAAACATGAGCCAATGAGCAATGTTATACACGTAATAACCTCTCTTAGTGAATTCTATTCTGATTTTGTGTAAGCAACTAAACGAATAGGCCAGTATAACATTACAAACGACTTGACACTATAGAGGGAATGGTGGGTGAGAAATGAATTGCCTGTAAAGTTGAAATGCTTGACAGCCACACCATATTAAACGCTTCTTCTGAACTAGCCATGGAAATGACGTTTAAACGAAGTTAGGGATGGGGTTAGTTTGTTACCCGCGACGTCCTCACCCATAATTCGGTAACATTTCAACTTTATTTCCTTTCGTCCTGGCTTTAATGCTAGATATTCGTATACCTCATTATTATTATTATTATTATTATTATTATTATTATTATTATTATTATTATTATTATTATTATTATTATTATTATTAAACACGGATTAGGCGTCAGTCTGTCCCGTAAAGATGATCCTGCCATAAAGGGTCGTCCCCTTTCACGATCCTCTTGGGTGGTAGGAAAATAAAACTTCTGGTGACCTAAAATACTCGTATATTATTATTATTATTATTATTATTATTATTATTATTATTATTATTATTGTTCATGTTGTTGTTGTACTAATGTGGAGCCTCAAAGCGTCCTTAAATAGTTGGAGAATTATGGTCAGCCTTATTAATATTGAACATTATTAACCTAACAGAATTCAAATAGAAAATTAGGGATGTTTTAACACGGCAAATGCCATTTACTGAGATATGGAAATTAAAATTAAATTCAGTTTTATATATGGACGCTCTTTAACTGCCGTGGTCCTTAGCGTCCCATTCTATATTGGGCGTGAAAGACCGGACATTTGGCTCAAAGGCCTCTTTATCGGCTTGATGTTCTTTATATGCCATAAATCTACGATACGGGACCACCGGCTTTATTTCCTTTCCGAAGGAAGCCATGCTAAGGACTTTTACGCCCGAAAACCTCGGGAAATAGAGGCTAGCATGGTAACCACTACACCACGGAGGACGACTACTGAGATATGGCAGATGATAAACAATATAAGGGGTAATTGTCAGGGACGTAGCGAAATTTCTCCCAGGAGATTGGCAGTGCACTTTGAGGCAGTACTCGGGGTGAGGGATGGTGAGGGAATTAGGATGGTGACAGAAGTACAAGTTTTAGGGGACCTGGATATCCCAATGCAGGACGAGATCTCAGTAAGAGAGATAATGTGGGGGCTGAAGAGTCTAAAAGGAGCCAAAGCTCCAGGGTTGGTTGGGTTATACCAGAAGTTTTTAAAGTCGCAGCTAATGTAAACGAGTTTGGTATAGGTATACTCCAGGCATGTAATACTTTGTTCCTCAAAGGGAATTACCCTACCTGTTGGGCCAAGGTCATTATTCATCCCATTTATAAATGGAAGGGAGATATTGGAAATCAGGACCATTATAGGGTCATTCTATTGCAAATTATGGAGAAAATATATTGCAGAATATTATACAACAAATAAAGTGCTGGTTATTTATGACTATTATTCCTTATAATCAAAGATATATCATTTAACACTGTTAACTGTGAAGCACAGTTGGTGCCATTTGTGTTGATTGTAAATTATTCATTCATTCATTGTCTGTTTACCCTCCTCTTATGTAGGACTTATACCCCCCAGGGCTTACAAGCGGGTGCCTGGGGTCAGAGGCCCGCCGAGGAGCAGACACTCATGGATCAGACATAACAACCAGGATGGGGGAGATTGTAAATTAGCTGTCGATAACTTATATGCCTTGGTGCGTGTGTCATCTTCCTTCTCAGAGGCAATACTAAATTCCTGTAAAATGGTTGAATTGGTTATTAAATATTCGATGAACACACACAATCACCAGACCATGGGTATACCGCAATACGTTCTCTGATAGGTCGTATACGAAGAGCTTTCTGATCCCAGCCAGGAATTGAACCTGGCACCACTCGCACAGCAGGTAGCTTCTAGCGACTGAGTTACGGGGTCACTCATAGTAATTAAGTGTTTGTTTTCAAGCTCTGGTCTTATTTTAGTAAGGTCTCCTCTCCGTCGGTATGGAGTCCCCTTTACAGTTCTGCTTAGGCAAGTCTTTCGGCATCTGTGTTGTCCGGGATAAACTAATGTCAACGAAGAAAGGCTTGCGTGGTCTACCTGGTGTATATTATTTGGAACTGATGTCAGCAATATTTGTCTTATTTTACATGCACTTTCTGTGGAGTAACAACAGCTGTTTTCTATTCCACGGCAATCTCAACGGAAAGTCAAAACCTTCTTCGCAAATAGGTATGTTCTTATATAACTCTAATGTGTTTGTATTCTAGTACATATGCCTTGTAAATACTTTTTGGCCTTTTAGTAATTTATGAATTGAAATTAGGTGTCTTGTGTTCGATAACTGTCAGTATAATGGTAAGTATGTACATGAACACAACAGAGCTGGTATCATAAATAATTCAATGAGGAGGTGGGGAAAAATCCAGTTGTACTAGTTGAATCACTCGATTCTCATTAATCATCAGTAATTTAATGGCCCACTTACTATGCACTTCGCGTGGTAATCCTCCCCCCAAAAATTACATGTTGCTTATGCTTTTACAGAGAATATGGTATAGCGATCAACAGCTAAACACTACGTTGCACTGTACAGTGCATGTTTTGTGGTAACAGTGACCCAGTTTCTCAGCTACATACAACATACACCATGCTCGAATAGACGAGCATTCGAATTTGTCAATTAAAGAAATGCCTGGAGGAACTGGAGCATTCTGATTTAGTTCTTTACAAACCAGATTCAGCATTTGATATTCTTCCAGAGAGGAAATAATTTAATACTACCTTGGTCAAATTTACTTCTAGAATAGTTGCGTTTAAATATACATTAATTTTATCTTTTAGAATGGAAGGTGACTCTTCTAGACACATAAGTTGCTGTGACGTAGTGGCAACATTGGAAATAACGAGCGCTTTTGTTGAGAATATAAGCGCGACTATAAATTAATGAATTAAGAATTACGATAATATTGAAACAAGGTTGTCAGCAAAGTTATGCTTAAAAACGCCGTTATATAATTTTTGCACAAAATAAAAAAAAAAGTGATGTGTTTCCTTTTTAATTTCGTGCTTCAGTATAACCCTCCATTTGAGGAAGTTATGGGAGTAGTAGGCATATGACCATTCCAGATCACTTAATATGCAGGAATGTGCAATTAATATGCTAATTAGGTCTCCCCCTCCACCTGGCACGCCCCCGGATCCTTTTCGTAGTAGCGAAGGTCATAAATTTTGTGGAGTATGATGGAAAGGTTGACAGGTATGCAATTAAGGTTGTCCATCACCTGTCAAAATGAACAATGGTGTAATAAATTATGCTTTGTAACAAAGGAGCAGATGCTATTCTCGCCATTCCATTTCCGCACACGTGCACTTTAGGAAGGTTACACCTGTAGTAACCCCCTCCCGCCAGCTGAATTCTCCCTCCAAACACGCGCATCTGGGCACTATAGCAAAAACCGTAGCTTTTTCCTGTCAAAACGAACAATGGTGTAATAAATTATGCTTTGTGACAAAGGAACAAGCGCTATTGCCTCCATCCCATTGTCCCGCACAAGTGTTCGTTAGGAAGGCCACACATGTAGCAACCCCCTCACTCCACAGTATTCTATTCTGGCCAAACACGCGCACCTGTACAATATATAACAAAATACCAGACTGGCGCCCTTGTCGCCATTAATTACAGACCTAGCCGTCATAGAACCGACTCTGCCCGAGGGCAGTTCTCTCTGAGAGCAGCCGACCCTTCACGAAGATCTACGGACATTTCCGAACATAGATATACACGATCGTAACAACTCTAACTTCTACCAAGTACACGATGCTGCACGACAACCTACGAGAATCGCCGAACATAGTTATACATGCTCTAACCCTCTGTTTTTTGCATCTATGGGCTCTTTCAAACAGCGATATCAAAATTGTGTTTAACATACACCATTACCTATATTAAAACCCTGTGTATACTTAGATATACTTATGTGGTTATTTGAATCATACTGCAGGCAAAAGCTTAATGTTTTAATTGCTAATGAAAATGTTGATACTTTGATAGGGTAAAACATTATTATGCCATTATCCTGATTAATGAAAGGCGTTCCCAGGTATCCAGACGTACGAGTTCGAGTCTTAGTGTAGTGAAACATTAATGCTTAATAACTATTAAAATTTAGGAACATAGACGAATAGGGTAAATCGTGTTAATTTTTTATATATCATTACGATGTTTAATGCAGGATATTCTTAGGTACACAGAAGTGCTAGTTCCAGTCTTACCCTGCGAAAATCTAATGTTTAATAAATATTAAACTATGGGAGTATGCGCGGTCAGATTAAAATGTATCTAACAAATATAATTATTTATATTAAAGCCTAATGTATGTTTAGGTATCCCGATGCCTAGATTCGATTCTTTATTTCCTTTCTTCTTCTCCCTTTTTTCTTTGTATCCATCTCTTTCTTTCTTCTTGACTTGCATACAGCCGAGCATTCATATATACACATGCATATACACAGAGTCATTACACATACATACACACATGCATACGTATACATAGACCAGTACAATTACACACGCACACACACATGTACACATACGTATACATACACCAGTACACTTACACACACACGTACACATACATACGTATACATACACCAGTGCACCTACACACACATACGCCCACAAACATACACACGTACGCCAGTGCACACACACAGACACACACGCTAGCATTGGAAATTATTGTCTTTACAGAATTCAAAAATCTTTGTTTCATTTTCCCTGTAACTTAGCAAAATGTAATTCTTTTCAGGCTACCACATTCACATGACTCTCATCCCCGCACATTTTTATAGCTTGTGTAAAGGCACTATGCAGGTACTCTCTGAGAGAGAGGGGGAAATTGAATCAAGTAGGGATAGAAATGCTGAGATCCTCTGCGCGTGTACAACAGGTGATAATTCCATTGTGTGCAATAATCACGTGACGTGTAAGCACCCCTGCCATGACGATGTGCTGTCATAAACAGGGGGGTTTAGATCTCTATATAAACAGCTAACGACGCTTGTTAGAACCATTGCGAGCTTATTAACTCGACATTTAAATTTTAAAGAACTTCAAAAACAGCAACGCGAGGTGTTTTTTTAATTTAAGAAGAGGTATGAGACATCGATTTCTACACACACACACACACACACACACACACACACACACACACACAGCATTCATCAACACGAATACAATGCAAGGTGAGTGAGTTTTTACATAACTAAGTGAAAAACGAATCGGGGCGAGAGTATCATATTTTTATCTGAACTTTACACTCACATGGATTTCTCGGCGCACCCTTCCATTCATAGTATTTTCTCTAGTTATTCTTTGTTTATCTACACATTCATTCTCCATTAACATTCATACGATTTTCACTAGTCATATATTTCTCGACACCATCATCTTCCATGAAAATTCATATGATTTTCTCTACTCATTCTTTCTTTCTCTACACAGTCTTTTTCCATGCACATTCACACGATTTTCTCTACCCACTCATTGTTTCACCATCAAGGATATCTACACCCGCTCTTCTGACAATCACAGTCACACGATTATCTCTCTAGCCCCTCATTTCTTACCATCACATGGATTTCTACACCCATTCTTCTTCCATTTACATTCACGCGATTCTCCCTACCCACTCTTTGTTTCTCCATCACAGGAATTTCTACACTCTTATATCAATCACAATCGCAGATTTCACTACCTACATGATTGTCACAAACTACCACTTCTACCAAGTGCCCGAACCTCCACGAAGACCTAGGGATATCCCCGAACACAAATATGCTCAAACATACTTAAAAAAACTGTAGTCATGTAGCATAACACATACTTTAGTTCTAATATAAAGAAATGCATAACTTGTCCTTCCATCTGAATAATACATTGAAAAACTAATTCATGATCACTGTCTGTTACAAACTGTTTAGCAGATAGACTTAACAAGATGGCTGAAGAGCGCAGTTACCTACCGACTCGGCGAGTTCATGATCTCGAAATAGGCCTTAAATATGAGATAAGGCCTTAAAGAGAGCTCAAACAAGATACGGTATCAGGATCGTATCTTCGCTGGAGGATTGCCAAGTGTTCTTGCCTAAACTTAAGTATTTAATGTTTTCCTGTTTTACTATGAAAAAATTCATAAATAATATAGCTGCTTCATTGATATTGCATATAAAGATACAAAAGATGCATGGTATACAATTTATAAAAAAATCATGAAATCACAATGTCACGTGTTTTGAATTCAATTATAACGCCTGATATACTAACGTTTAAACAAATCTTTTGTGTTTCACTTTCCATGTAGCCTAACAAAAAATGTAATTCTTTTCAGTTTACCTTCAGTTCCAAAAGCATGCTTTCTAAGACTTTCATTGTGTAATATTTCAGACGGATAAAGGGGAAGAAGAAGAAGAACCGATTTGCAGCTCAGGAAAGGATCCTGACGCTCTTGGAGGATAGAATAACAGTCCTCACTACATCACCGATACATGCAATAAGCGTGCGCAGAGACGTCTACATTTCGAGAAGCTTCAATGTTAAGAAATGATGCTTATATAACATTCCAGGGCATACGGTGAAAAACACGGATAATTTTGTATACAATCCAAGGCATAGCTGAGAGTTAGCTTGAGCGAGTCTCCTTATATTCGGTGAAAATAAGGATTGGAAGTAGTAATTTAAATGATTGTGAAAATATATTTTAGAGGTTGATGAGACTTTTAATTTAAAAAGACTTGAATCTTGTGTGTATTAACAGTATCAAGACTATTTGCTGCGGTGGAAAAATGATGAAAATATAGAGACTTTCATTTAAACAATAATGAACATTTGCATAAACTAACCTTTGCAAGTGCAATGCCATATGCAGGAACGAGTAGTTGGTGTAGGAAGGTACTAGAATTGTACGATAAAAATAGTAATAACTAAGAATGAAGGTATGCTTTTACATTATGTTTTATTCATTAAAATATGCTTACGGTACTAATAAAAAAGAAATTCTTACATCACAATGATTAGTTTAAACTATAAGCTGCATCACGTAGTCAAAGGCTTGTATGTGAATACTTTATCATGAATTATTAAACAATACAATGAGATCTGTGCAGGGATATTTGCACTAGCTTGAATTTCCACTCTGGGGTTGACAGCTCCATTTAGAAATTCCTCTGATTTATGCGAGCAATTTATAACAAATATAGGGGTATATTAAAAAATATTTTCTCTTCAATAAGGTGTATTTCTCTTTTTCGTAATAAGAGCTTGAGTACATATCATATAATGATGTAAATTTCGAGTGTCCAAAGTCCAAGCTCAAATCGTGATAGAGATAACATTCACCATTAAGATATGTAGTCTCAAATTAGTTAGTTACAATGGTCAAAAAGGGCACTGTCGTTGGATGCATTACTCGATCTTAAAGTCTGAGCACCCAAAATGACAAATCTCGTCTTCTCCGTTTTTTATGTGGCGGCGACATTCCAGGTGAATGCTTGCGGTACAGCAGGCTGAGTATACAGATCCGTGGTCCTAAATGTGTGACACAGAGTCTTTTCTGGCTTGGCAGTCTTGAAGATTTCAAGCATTTCTGGATTTCTCCACTTGATTCGGAGAAGTTTAACAGCAGCGTTCTCTTCACCCTGAGGCAGTATAATACAGTTGTTAGAGTTTATATCCAGTCGAATCTTCTCAAACATGAATGCAATAGCGTTATTGGTAAGCTTTGCAGTAATAGCTGCTCCATTAGGTTTAGTAATACTTCCATTGATTTATAGGTGACTTTTATTAGGTAATGTATATAAATCCTCAGCTTGACAATGGATTCTAATCTCGTCATTAGAGTCCAGAGCTGATGTATTATACAGTAAAAACACATGTTCCTCATCTTTAGTGATCTCGTCGTCGAATCTCGGCGTCCAGGTAACACAGGTGATATCCATGATTATAGGATTCTAAATCCAAATACCTGGAGGAACTTTTTATTAAATGGCGTTAAAACACTTTTTGTCAGTGGCGGAGCATGGATTAGGTGTCGAATCAACCCGTTATTATATCCTCGAAGCCTCTGATTTCTTCTTCTAAAATCTATGGGCATTATGGTTATATCCTTGTTTCTAAAGTAATGATATTACTGTTATGTTCTCGTAGACGAAGGCTTCTCTATGAAGCGAGGGTTTATGTCCAACAGGTAAATTGGATTTGATAGTTCTCGTGAAATATGATATCCAACCGCAACAGATGCGAAAACCCATAGCTTGAGTGTCCTCTTTTACCGACGATGAAAGAGTCTGATGCAATACTGCGCTCGATTCGTATGATGGTCGACTTAAATATATTCACCAGGAAATCGGATTCAGCCAGCTGATTAGCTGGAATAACTTTATTGGCACGGACATTGCACATGTAGCAAATGGAGCCTTCAATACTATAGTACCGCTTTAGATGCTTCTGAAATTTTTCTGGCGTTCACAAGGAGCTCATACCCAATAGAAAGTTTGAGTTTGTGGTGATTCGTTACTAGGACTCTAAAAACTGTATTATAGTGCCTCAGGGTGAAGAGAACGCTGGTGTTAAATTTCTCCGAATCAAGTGGAGAATACCTGTGATTCGACTTTCTGATGCTGAAATGCTTGAAATCCTCAAGACTGCCAAGCCGGATAAGATTCTTTTTCACACATTTAGGACCATGGATCTGTGTACTCAGCCTGCTGTACCGCAAGCATTCACCCGGAATGTCTCCGCCACATCAAAAATGGAGAAGCCGAGATTTGTCATTTTGGGTGCTCAGACTTTAAGATCGAGTAATGCATCTAAAGACGGTTCCCTTTTTGACCATTGCAACTAACTAATTTGAGACTACATATCTTAATGGTGAATGTTATCTCTATCACGATTTGAGCTTGGACTTTGGACACTCGAGATTTGCATCATTATATGATATGTACTCAAGCTCTTATTACGAAAAAGAGAATTACCGTTTATTGAAGAGAAAAGATTTTCTTAAATATGCTCCTTTATTTGTTATAAATTGCTCGCATCAAACAGAGCAATTTGTAAATGGAGCTGTCAACCCCAGAGTAGAAATTCAATCTAGTGCAAATATCCCTGCACAGACCTCATTGTATTGTTTAATAATTCATGGTAAAGTGTTCACAAACAAGCCTCTGACTCGTGTGATGCAGCTTATATTTTAAACTAATCATTGTAATGTAAGGAATTCTTTTCATTAGTAACGTAAGCATATTTTAATGAATAAAACATAATGTAAAAGGATACCTTCATTCTTATTTATTATTATTTTTATCGTACAATTCTAGTACCTTCCTACACCAACTCCTCGTTCCTGCATATGGCATTGCACTTGCAGTGGTTAGTTTATGCAAATGTTCATTATTGTTTAAATGAAAGTCTCTATATTTTCATCATTTTTTCCACCGCAGCAAATAGTCTTGATACTGTTAATACATACAAGATTCAAGTCTTTTTAAATTAAACGTCTCATCAACCTCTAAAAGATATTTTCACAAATATTTAAATTATTGCTCCCAATCCTTATTTTCACCGAATATAGGGAGACTCGCTCAAGCTAACTCTCAGCTATGCCTTGGATTGTATACAAAATTATCCGTGTTTTTCACCGTATGCCCTGGAATGTTATACAAGAATCATATCTTAACATTGAAGCTTCTCGAAATGTAGACGTCTCTGCGCACGCTTATTGCATGTATCGGTGATGTAGTGAGGACTGTTATTCTAACTTCCAAGAGCGTCAGGATCCTTTCCTGAGCTGCAAATCGGTACTTCTTCTTCCCCTTTATCCGTCTGAAACATTACATAATGAAAGTCTTGGAAAACATGCTTTTGGAAGTGAAGGTAAACTGAAAAGAATTACATTTTTTGTTAGGCTACATGGAAAGTGAAATACAAAAGATTTGTATAAATGTTAGTATATCAGGCGTTATAATTGAATTCAAAACACGTGACATTGTGATTTCATGATTTTTTATACATTCTATAGCATGTATCTTTTGTATCTTTATATGCAATATCAATGAAGCAGCTATATTACTTATGAATTTTTTCATAGTAAAATAAGAAAACATTGAATACTTAAGTTTGACATTTCTACTTACCTTCGCTGCGGGTAAAGACAATTTACATGTCTTAAATTTCCCCATCTCTACCATGCCCTAATATATCAAATATAATTTTCCAGGCATTTGTGTAAGCTCTTCGTCGGTTAACAAACTATAGCGTTCAGGCAAGAACATTTAGCAATCCTCCAGCGAAGATACGATCCTGATACCGTATTTTGTTTGAACTCTCTTTAAAGTCTTTATGTTACATATAAGACCTATTTCGAGATCATGAACTCACCGAGTCGCATGTAGGTCTTCGTGGAGGTTCGGGTGCTTGGTAGAAGTGGTAGTTTGTGACAATCATGTAGGTGGTGAAATATGCGTGATGGTGAATGGAATAAGAGTGTGTAGAAATTCCTGTGATGGTGAAACAAGGAGTGGGTAGAGAGAATCGCGTGAATGTGAATGGAAGAAGAATTGTTGTAGAGATCCATGTGATGTGGTGTGGGATTATAACAGGTTAAGTGATAGGTTCGTTGTGGGTGCGGGGGTGGGTGTTGTGTTCGTAGTTTCTGAGCCCCTCATGAGTTCGTTCCCCTTTCAGTGGTAATGTGCTATTAGACCAGGGAAGGATTCCTACCTCAGGTATATAAGTAAAGAAGACACAGGTATCCAGTAGACGACCTTCGGTTGCTGGTCACTTTATTCTCGCTAAATAAACGCACTTCATCTGTCCCGCACACAAGACATAAGCCGATTGCTATAGTTGTGTTGATTCGTTAAGTCGCTGTCACCTAATCTACGTCCGGATGATGGATTGTCGTTTCTTGCTATAAAACGCTAACTTTTCTGATTATCACTTACTCTCTTACATGACGCTATACTTGAACTTTGTTAATGTAGACTGAGTTCTTTAACCGACCTCTGAGTCGAGAAATGCAACACTTAGCGTTTTAACATGATGCTGGTCGGTACGAGAGACCAACGGAGAGTGATTTTCGTCTTCGCGGCTCCTACCTCGTTCTGTCCAGGATCGATTACTGGTCACTTTACCACGTGACTTATCATGTTGGTTATTTGCTGCTTTCTTTACTACGCTTAATTTCTTTTGGCGGTTCTCCTACCAAGAATTGCTATTTTCGGTCTGGAGTATTTTTATGACGTGTCGCTCATTTCTAGCGGTGGTTTTCTGCTTCAGTGAATTTGGAGACCGATTAAGCACGTCTGTGGCGATCGGTCGCGTTGGAATGTTCTGTCTTTGTTCATAAAAGTCACATGTTCGGCAGAATTCTTAAGAGACAGAAGACCTTTCCTGTGTGTCCCGCTATAGCCTCAAGCACATTTAACAGCTATGTTCCGGTCTACCCTTCTGCAAACTTTAGCTCGTTTGAAATTTCGTTCCTTATGCTACTAATATTATTAATTTTATGTGTATTTATTCTATTTATTTTATTTATTATCCCTGTATATATAATTGTCTGTGCGTGTTTCTGCTTCAGATGGTAAAACAATGCGGGCGATAGAGAAAATCTTGTGAATGTGATTTGAAGAAGAGCGGGTGTAGAAATCCTGTGATGATGAAACAATGAGTGGATAGAGAAAATCGTATGAATGTTAATGGAGCATGAATGTGTAGAGAAACAAAGAAGGAGTAGAGAAAATCATGTGAATGTTCATGGAAGAAGACGGTGTAGAGAAACAAAGAATGAGTAGAGAAAATCGTATGAATGTTCATGGAAAATGAATGTGTAGAGAAAAAAAGAATGAGTAGTGAAAATCGTATGAATGTTAATGGAGAATGAATGTGTAGAGAAACAAAGAATGAGTAGAGAAAATCCTGTTAATGGAAGAGTACGCCGAGAAATCCATGTGAGTGTAAAGTTCAGATAAAAATATGATACTCTCGTCCCAATTCGTCTTTCACGTAGTTATGTAAAAACTCACTCACCTTGCATTGTATTCGTGTTGATGAATGCTGTGTGTGTAGAAATCGATGACTCACACCTCTTTATAAATAAAAAAACACCTCGCGTTGCATTTTTTGAAGTTCTTTAAAATTTAAATGTAGATCTAATAAGCTCGCAATGGTTCTAGCAAGGTTCGTTAGCTGTTTATATATAGATCTAAATCCCTCTGGCTATGTCAGCGCATCGGCATTGCAGGGGTGTTTCCACGTCCGTGATTATTGCACATAATGGAATTATCACCTGTTGTACATGCGCAGAGGCTCTCAGCATTTCTATCCGTACTTGATTCAATTTCCCCCTCTCTCTCAGACAGTACTTCCATAATGCCTTTACACAAACTATAAAAATGTGCGGGGATGAAAGTCATGTGAATGTGGTAGTCTGAAAAGAATTACATTTTGCTAGGTTACAGGGAAAATGAAACAAAGAATTTTGTATTCTGTAAAGACAATAATTTCCAATGCTATCGTGTGTGTCTGTGTGTGTGCACTGGTGTATGTGTGTATGTTTGTTGGCGTATGTGCGTGTGTAAGTGTACCGTTGTATGTATACGTATGTATGTGTACGTGTGCGTGTGTGTGTAAGCGTACTGGTGTATGTATACGTATGTGTACGTGTGTGTGCGTGTGTAATTACACTGGTGTATGTATAAGTTTGCATGTGTATGTGTGTATATGTATGTGTAATGGCTCTGTGTATGTGCATGTGTAGATATAAATGCTCGGCTGTATGCAAGTCAAGAAGAAAGAAAGAGATGGATAGAAAGAAAAAAGAGAGAAGAAGAAAGGAAATAAAGAATCGAATCTAGGCATCGGGATACCTAAGTATACACCAGGCTTTAATATAAATAATTATATTTCTTAAATACATTTTAATCTGATCGCGCATAATTCCATAGTTTAATATTTATCAAGCATTAGAGTTTCGCAGGGTAAGATTGGAACTAGGACTTCTGGGTACCTAAGAATGCCCTGCATTACACATCGTAATTATATATAAAAATTAACACTATTTACCCTATTCCTCTATATTCCTAAATTTTAATAGTTATTAAGCATTAATGTTTCACTACACTAATACTCGAACTCGGACCTCTGGATACCCGAGAACGCCTTTATTTAATCAGCGTAATGTCATAATGATGTTTTGCCCTACTAAAGTATCGATTTTTCATTAGCAATTAAAACATTAAGCTTTTGTTTGCAGTATGATTCGAACACACACCTAAGGTTATCTAAGTATACACATGGGTTTAATATAGGTAATGATATATGTTAAACACATTTTTGATATCGCTGTTTGAAAGAGTCAATAGATGCAAAAACAGAGAGTTAGAGCATGTATAACTATGCTCGTCGATTCTCGTAGGTCGTCGTGCGGGTTCGTGTGCTTGGTAGAAGTATTAGAGTTGTTACAATCGTGTATATCTATGTTCGGAAATGTCCGTAAGTGTTCGTAAAGCCTCGGCTACTCTCAGAGGGAACTGCCCTCGGGCAGAGTCGGTTCCATGACGGCTAGGTCTGTAATTAATGGCGACATGGGCGCTAGTCTGGTCTTTTGTTATGTATTGTACAGGTGCGCGTGTTTGGAGAGAATAGAATGCTGTTGGGTGAGGGGGTTGCTACATGTGTGGCCTTCCTAACGAACACTTGTGCGGGACAATGGGATGGAGACAATATCGCTTATTCCTTTGTCACAAAGCATAATTTATTACACCATGTTCATTTTGACAGGAAAAAGGTACGGTATCTTTGCTATATTGCCCAGGTGCGCGTGTTTGGAAAGAGGATGCAGCTGGCGGGAGGGGGTTACTACAGGTGTGGCCTTCTTAAAGTGCACGTGGGCGAATGGAATGGGGAGAGTAGCATCTGCTCCTTTGTTACAAAGCATAATTTATTACACTATTGTTCATTTTGACAGGTGATGGACGACCTTAATTGCATGCCTGTCAGCCTTTCCATTATACTCCACAAAATATATGACCTCAGCTGCTACGAAAAGGGACCAGAAGCGTGCCAGGTGGAGGGGGAGAACTAACTAGCATATTAATTGCACATTCCTGCATATGAAGTGATTTGGAATGCCCATATCCCTACTACTTATGGGATATAGTCTGTTCTCTAATTATGATCTATGTTATGTTACATACCAAGTTTAATTCTAAAAGGTTCAGGCGTTCTCGAGTGAAAAGGTAAATCTTAAAAGTGTGCGTTTTGTATTTCGGTAATCATTACATGCATTAATATTGGTTAAGCGTTTTATTTTATGTACGAGTGCCCTTTGACAAATTTGCGGATGTAATCAATTGAAACTGAAATTGAACTAGTTTTTGTATAAGGCAGTAGATGTTGTTTTCTGCTATCTACTTCCCAGCATTTATTTGCCTCAACATTAACTGGAAAATAAATAAGAAAGAACTTCACGCTAGCAGGAGTTAGGAATAGTCAGATGGAGGGGCCTCTGAGAGCTGGAGCACAGCACCGCACGTAGTCCATGGTGGACTCTTCGTGTTTCCAACATGACCCCTGGGAGGAAGGGATGAAGGGAGGAAAGACGATATGCGCTAGTAAGGACGGGGTCCGTAATGATTTCAACATGACACTAATCCGTGAGTGGGGATGAAGGCCAGCCTTGGCCGATACTCAAAACCCCGGCTGAATTCTGAGTTGTTTATTCATAGATCAAAATAATACCCTCACATTGTGTCAGCGAACATTCATGTTGTACAGTAGTACCATTAACAAATTCCTTACATTTTCATTTATGGCCTATTCCACTCATCCGTCCCCACAAAATTCAGAAGAGAAAATATTTTCTCCTCAGTTGCATTATGTGCAGCCATTGCAAAGTAATACTGTACCAGTTAGTAGTTCAATACAATCAACACTTGTGCTCGTACACTAATCGTTTCACTACTGAAGTTATGCAGTGCATCTCACAGTAAATTCTTAAAGCACTAATTTCATCAAGGAGTGCAAGTCATCAATAACAATATTATCAGCTCTTAAAAGAAAAGCACACTTATTTGCACTGCTTGATACCGTGGCTCCAATTCCAGGATCACTGTACTGTATCATCCGCTTGATAACAGAATCATAACATGCAGTGTAGATGTCATTTTTAAAAACATTAACTACCACCCCCAGTCTCTAGATCTTACTGGTTCTAGCACTCCACGTAATATTTGTCTTACTTCCCGCTTTTCCTTTGCTCCTGAGGTTGAAACCGACCTTTATTCATAAGTTAATGTTTGAGTGCCAGACATTTGTCATTAAACCAATACGAGCCGGACTCATCCAGGGGCTGGTGTGGAACGTTGTTGTGAAGTATATCGTCTAGCCACGCAGATGAAATGTTTTCTTACTTGCCCGTTTTGTCGCTCACCTAAGCTGACCTTTGTTCATATGCTAAGCTAATGTGTGTATGTGTATCGCACTTGAATCCAAACCAATAAGAGTTTGGTTCATCCAGGGCTGGTGTGGAACACAGATAATAAGAGTTTCTACGAACATCAAATAAAGAAAAACCCCAGAAACATCGGCACGTTTCCATGCACTCCACTGTACAAACCATAAATGAATTTCTGTTAAAGGGTTTTCTAGAAAATAACCTAAGAGTTACAGGAGTTATATATATATATATATATATTCAAACATTAAACCGCTATAAATATTATAATATTTGAGATAGGAAAAAAGTCAGTGTTGGGCAAACAATGGGATATGGTTTTCATTTGTTTCTTTTTGCATTTTACAGTTCATATCATTTTGTTGATTTGAACATTAGTGATGTTACCTATTGCTACAGGAATTTGTAAGTTTCAAACCATGGCTCTATCAATAAATGTTAGAATACAGCTGATTCAATGCTATTATGAAAGCAATACTTACTTAAGGTATGAGAAAATTTAGAACTCTTAACAATCTAAGAGCAGGCGAGTGTTCTATTCGTAATTGGGAATTTAATCAGGAAGTTAGAAAAAGCTGGTTCTCTTGCTGATAAGAAGAAATCTGGATGATGTCACTGCTGTTGAGATGCTCCATGCAAATAATGAAATAAGTAGGAATAATTATTATGGAATTAATAGTGTTGCTCAGGTGTCCATGAGTAATAGCTCAGTTTGGAATATTCTAAGAAAACACCTTTGTCTGTATCCATATAAACTAAAAGCAACCTTTGCACTCAAAGAAAGTGACAAGCGGGAAAGATATGACTTTGCTTTCTTTGTACTAGCAGAGATTGAAATCAATAATGATTGGTTGGACAACGTTTTCTGGACAGACGAAGCACATTTTTCTCTTAATGGTGGAGATAACACGTGTAATTGCAGACTTTGGTCAGAAAACGTCCCTCAGACGTTAATTCAACAAGGTCTTCATGGTTTAAAAGTTACTGTATGGATTGACTTCACTTCATAATTAATCATTGGTCCATATTTCTTCGAAGAAAACAATAATGGAATAATACAGACTGTTATAGTAAACAGGGAGCGCTACTACAGCATGTTACAGAACCTCGTCATCCCTAGACTCAGGAATCACGATATGGGAAACATAATCTTCATGGAAGATGGCGCTCCACCTCACATCTACACCCCTGCAAAACAATTAATTACGCAGATGTTTGGCGATCGTGTCATCAGGAGGCACTTCCCAACATGTGAATCCGCGATCTCCAGATCTCAATCCGGCCGACTTTTGGTTGTGGGGTTACCTTAAAGAACGAGTTTTCCTCCAAGAATCCACTGCAACTGAAAGATGCTATCTCGCAAGAAATTGCCAATATTCGAAGACATTATCTGCAAAATGCTGTGCATGGTGTCGCAGACAAAACGCTATACGCTGAACAAGAGAACAGCGGACATCTTCCCAATGTTTTGTAAATTCCATTGTTTGCCCAACACTATGATGTTTTTGTTTTTTCCCATCTCAAGTATTATAATATTTATAGCGGTTTAATGTATGAACTGACTTTTTAAAGTATACGCAATATACTCTTAATTGTAGGCGCAAGTGACAACCGTATAATTTTAGTGTGCGGCAGGACTGCCTGGATTCTGTTCCTACAAACCTGCAGAATTCATTAATTTTTGCAGTCTCGCAGTGTACCTGAAGAATGTGAAAACACCTCATGAAAGAGGGCTTCCACGTGCAACTTTAAGTGTCACAGGCAGGCTTACATCATTATATAGAATATGGCTAGAACACCCACTTTCTAAAGCATGATCCAATTGATTATACAATTTGCTGTACACATTATATGAACCAGGCTACTGAGACCAAAAACATTTACATAAGTGTTGTCTATGCCAAAAGCAACTATCTTTCTTGAGAGACTAGTTGTTAAGCATTTTCAAAATATACTTTGCAACAACACCAGATGTTTCATTTGACAGACTTTGTAAATAAATTAGTTTATTGTGCATATAGCTTCAGAATAGAGAAAAGAGTTGGATGACCAAGGGGAAAAGTTTTACATTCTCAGTATTGTTGGAATCGGTACTAACACCAATGAAATGGACGCATTTTAAAATTGCTTTTAGTTAATTTATACACTCGGGTGCAATCCCATTGGTCACTTTTGGCTCACATTTTACCCTTCCGTATGAGAAATATGCTGTTAATGTTTTGAATTTTCCTAATAAATTTATCAGAACAGTCCTTCAGTTAAAAAAACTATGGTGATTCTTCATACTATGAAATGAATATGCAGATTCTGCTGCTCAGTTTTTAGATCACTTTCACCAGGATTGGAAAAGAAAACTAGTAACATTTGTTAGCATTACGAGCAACATTTTTGTGTTTGTTTCAATACGATTTAATATGTCAGAACTCCTTCCATGAGAGCTCGCAAAATAGCAACTGGAATAAAAAGTAAATTTGTAATTCCAGTTTTAATTCAAGGCCATTCTACTTATTTATTTAATATGTGGTATTATATTAAAATATTCTTTCGCTGCTTAATGGATTGCATGCTTCTTTCACATACAACAAGGCAGCATCGAACAGTATGGAAAATGTCCATCGAAGCGGAGAAACATCTTTAAGCACCTAAAAACTGCAATATACCACTGGTTTACGTAAATAACTATATTTATATATTAAGATATAATGTATAATCTAATAAACCTGTACTATTACCCCGGAGCACAAATTGAAATTCCGCTTTGTATGAGAGTTTAAACTCACACATAAAGTTGTATTTTGGCATTTTTACAACAGTATAACTTGCCGTATTTCTTCTAACACACAAGGAGAATGTGACACGACTTGATACAAATAAAAACCGTAGTCAACCAACGACCATTGAATTTGCAACGATTACCAGCAGTATTGTGAACTGCAAACTGAGTTCAGCAAAGACCCACTACAGGACAAAAATACTCACCTTTACAAAACCTCCGCTAGGTATGCAAGAATATAGCTAGAAGACGGTAGTTGTATATACAAATTTATCGTAGACGACAAAAGGAGTTGGTTTAGCAAAAGTGGCAAATACTGGGGATAGTGAAAGGGTCCCTAAAATATATTATAAGGCAACATTTATAAGACAGAAAGAACAAAGTTAATATCTTGGCCTTGCAAATAAAATACGATTTCTTTTCATTATTATCTACCCCATCTAAATGACTGTGTATATAATTCTGTATTCGGTGTTCATGCAGAAGCATGTATAATACTTTAAAGAAAAGGAGGTTCTTCAGCACATATTTTATAGTTAATAATAAGATGTTTATCTTTCCTTATCCAAAATCTTAAATACATGCAAAACCCTCATTAAACTGGCCAAGACGCTAGAGGCGCTATCGCCAATATTTTCGAGCTTAACCGATGTTTGATAGTATTTGCACTTACTGAATGATCACTAAGGCTCGGAACTTGAGATCCGGTGTGCCCTGTGATCAAGGGCTTAAGGTATAACGTAAACAAAACTAATACAACGGTAATAGTCGGCCATGATGTGAGCGCGTTCGGTAGGAAGAGGAACTAAACAGTTACGGAACAAGTGGGCGGAGCATCGGAAGGACAGTCAGATAAACAAAACATCCGCAGTTCCGAGTTGCATTTACTATGGAGGCTGAGGCCTGAAAACGTAGTGCTGTTTTCTTTGTGCAACTGTGCATTCCTTTATCGCTTTGCTCGCTCATCTCTGCTTCCTAGCCTTGATGACGTTAGGCGTTGTCAATAAAAACAGTGGCGCCCTCCTCCAAACTCACTCATACTGTGGCCGACAAGTACTTCTGAGTTGGTGTATGTTGACTTTGAATACCGACACAAGGTCCCAACCGGATAATGTTCTGATATGAAAGGTCACTCCGTTCCTTTATGGTACCAGTTAGGTTGCCTGTTTGGAGGATCAAACAGTGATTCTAAAATGCGCACACAATAAACAACCAAATTAAAGCAAGATTGCTCATACCTTCCTAAAAGGATAATATAGCAGCAGTAATAACTACTTCGAGAAGAATTAACAATAAAATATGATTATTCTCGTACGGTGGTTCCCAAACAAGGGGCATAGACCATTTAGAAGAAAAACGCAATATGGCTATTGTGTCAAAGTTTAACACACGTTTTCTAACAAGTAATTTACTGTAAGTTACGTAGAAGTGTACACGAACTCTAATAACATACAAATTTATTCATGCAATACACAGAATTCTGCTACATAACCATATAATTCTTTTAATTTTCTAAGAGGCTATTCCCAGAAAATTCAAGATATAAAGTTTATTTGTCATGCAAATCCCTTAAACATGTGATATTTTAATGAAAATCGTTAGAGCCATTTTTAAGAAAATACCAAAAAAGAACCGATAGTTTCTCCATGAAAAGGGCAGTTTAGGGTGGGTGGATTTTGTTTAAGGTCTTCGTGTCCTATCCGTGGAAGACATTGAGCTTAAATACCAAGTTTGGTATCGGACGGAATATTCGTTTACGAGTTATATTGAACAGATACACAGAAACACACACAACTTTTTCTAAAAATGCAATTTCTTTTTTGGATTCAGGAAGTCCCAAAACGTGTATTGTGAAATCTCGGTATCGAATTTTTGGGTGGAATGCAATATTTCCTCTGCTATAGGTAAGCAATGGAAAAATTAAAATTATTAGGCAAATTAATACGAATTAAAATAATTTAATCACGTTTTTAATTTATTTGTTATAAATATATATGTCATAATTTAGATTAATTACTACACACAGGTTACTAGTACTATATTTATTTGTGAGCAATTGCTCCTGACATTTACACTTATTCATTGTTCATTTGGATTTATTTTCCACCTTGTACAAGAGCTGTGTTAATTCTATACAGTCTTTGCTAAGCGTTTCTTTTATTGCATTTGCGCTGTCCATTATAAGCCATGTATTTCTAATGCATGTATTCCTTCACTCCTTGATGATATCAGGCTTTAATTTTCCGTGAGCTGGGTCTTCTCTTTCTCCATACGTGAACATTAAACTTGCGTAAAAGTGTGTTTGCTTTTTAACCCCCATATCCCTGTGCTCATCCAGGCTAACCCTTTCTTTTCATCTTAGTTCATTTTATTAATGTATTTTTCCTGATTCCTATCTGTTTTACATATTTATATGGCATATTAATGCTCTCTTATCTTCTATTCATTTAAATAAATTTCGTGCTTCAACATTCCAATCTTTTTCTCGCTTGTTCCAGAAATCTTCACATTATTTCCCATCATTATCCACATATCTCCCAGCCCATTTACCTTCTAAATTGCTCTGCTGTGAATGTACCCACCCACTCTTAGTTGGCGTATTTCCTTGTATTTCAAACATTCTTTTAAAACATTGTCTTCATTTAATGCCAGTATCCTATAGAAAAATGTTAAGGCTACGAGTATTTCCACTTTTACAATTTCCTTTGATGTTAGTGTCCATCCGACAAGTCCCCAAATCTCAACTCTGTACAACATTCTGGTTTCAAACAGCATAATATTTTACTTTCTTCAGATATTTAACCTACATTTCTGGTGACTTACATAAACATTCTGTGATTTCTGGCATAGGTCCTTCTATCTTTCCCAAAGCCAATGTTTGCTTCTCCCATTTTCCATCTCTGTAAATTTTGATTCAAAAGTACACACTGTATCCTCCAGCTCTATTTTCCTTTCTTGACTTTGATCATTTTTCGTGTTTCCTTAATTCACCGCCATTCCTGAAATCCAGGATTTGCACTTTCCCTATAGTTTTACTTTAATTTCTCTTGAGGGAAACACATGATTTGAAGCAGCAGCTTGATATTCACAGTTACATATGGTAATTTTACTTTCTCTACTACTTACCTATAGTAAGTAGGGGAAGTATTGTAATCCATCCAAAATTTTGATATCAAGATTTCACAGGAAATACACGTTTTGAGTCTTCCTGAATGCAAAAAAGCATTTTTAGAAAAAGCTCCGTGTGTCTGTGAACAGCATAACTCAAAAGCGAAAGGCCGATTAAATACCAAACTTAGTATTAAAGTGCAATGTTCTCCAAAGAAAGCGACACAAACTTTTTCAACAGAATCCCTCACCCTAAACTACGCTTTACATAGAAAAATTATTGTTGATTATGATTTTGCCAAAAATGGCTCTAACGACTTTAATTAGAATATCATGTTTAATATATTTCCATCTCAAATAAAATGCATAGCTTGAATTTTCTGGGAATAGCCTATGAAGTCCTCTTCTTTCTAAATGGCTTCTGTATAAATGTAAATTGTAAGAGATAAACAAAGTCATACTGCACAAAACATGTAGATCTTGTTAAAGGTCACAATTTATATGAAATGAAAATTTCTGTGGCGTTAACCACAGGGGATATTCTTTGTTATTGGTCTTTGAATTTTAAAATAATTTATGCTTTTTTCAAGTAAAAATCGCAATTCTTTTTTTTATCGTGGTTATGCGAAGAGAACGAATTTCAAAGCCATCAGATAGCGACCCACCTTTATAAGATTTGACTATTGCTTTACTGTATTCTGCTTATACCTGCAACGAAGGGTATAAAATGAAATTAGATTTAACAATAACTACATAGAAGAATAAGTGTTTGTATCAATACATTGTAGAATACTGAGTAGAGAAAGTCATGTGACTGCAACACAATTTATTTTATTTGTTTAGGTGACACATATTGCCATTTGGTGAAATTGTTTAATGTACTACCCTGAATACTGAAGCCCTCTTATTTATTCTACATAAATCCCAAATATAAGGTTTCAAAATATTTGTAATAACCGCAGGGGTCATTGGAATTTTAGACATCGTAAAGAGAGGCGGAAGATGAGACAGTATGGGAACCACTGCCCTACTAGAACAACAGGAAGAGATTTCAGGATTCCATTATACTCTCTCTGTAATTTGCTCAGCAAGTGTTATAGTTCGAAATTAAAAACCACAAAGCAGCTTAGGGAGATATTAAGGGATAAGTGACACTTTTAAGCCCTGGACTATTATACTTTATGCTTATTAGCAGGATAATCCTTCTAAATGAAGGTAAACGGTAGATGCGCGGGAACAAAAGACTGTCTTCTCGTGGAAGCTAATAATGGCATAGCCACGCTTCTCTATATCCACTCAAGACAGTCTCCAACTTCACCCGTGCCTAAGAAATAATTAATGCTTTTAGAGCACATTAAGTTGAGAAGATACTAGCGAGCAAAAATCAATCCTTTCATGCATCATCATGCTTTTGCTGGGTGAAAAGGCTCACGAATTTCTGGTTTTTACTTTTTGCATAAGAACCCATTAAAGATGCTGCATTTAAGCCTAAGTACTGGGATATATTTCACCTTTTCTGTTAAAAGCTTTCTGTTGTCGTGAATAACGATGTTGAAAGCACGAGGACAGAGTGATTGAGAATTAATTTTCTCTGCTATGTTCGCCTTGACGAGAATCATTACAAACAAACACTAATGGCTCTGCAGGGAGAAAGTATGTAGATAAAGTGGAAATTGTTCATACAAGAACAAGTTATTCAAAATACACTATTTAAAAAGCACTTTCAAATTCTATGTCTTGAAAACCATATATGTGCACGAGGAAAAAAACTTTTGAAATAAAACTTAGTTCGTTGAGGGGAAAATAAGAGCCTTAATTATTTTTAATTTAGCGGAGCTTACAATTCTTCCCAAGATCAACCTGCTTTTTTTTTCAAATGAGAAACCAGATCTTTTTCATCAGATTCTTATTATTCTCACAGAAATCAACAATCTTATTTTAAAAATGTTATAATAAAAGTATTATGTTTATAAAATATTTAACAAATTAAAAACCTTAGTATAGTTTTAATACTTTGAAAGATTCCAGCTTTAAATGCAACTTGCTTCATGCTATTGTCAAATATTTGTGTTAATCTTTAGGCAAGAAATTGTCTTTGTTTTATCTATCTGAAAGGCTACCTTCAGAAGTCAGTACTTAAGAAATAATTTTACAATCAGATCTATTGAACTCGGAAAACTGTTTTTGCCATGGTTTAGAATTTGCAAGAAAGAAGTTAGTTATTTTCACTTTGAGTATGCAAATCAAAATGCGAGGCAGAGCTGCTCCATTCAACGAAGAGCTCTTAGTAGAAATTGTCATACTCCTGTACGTGTCTTAGCGCATAAATTTTGAAAATGTCGAACACTATATATTCGCTATGTTTCCAGTCTTAGACGTTTAGGCATTAATCTAAAAAGTTCACTTCATCAAGCATCTGGTCATCAGTAATTTCAATGCCCGAAACGAATCTTAGGTACAATCATTAATGCTTTACTATATTTGAAGACCTACAACACAGCCTTTTGTCAAACATTGTGAATTTTCAGGAGAGCAACCTCATAGCCCATGTGTAATATGAAATGTGAATTAAAACAGTGTAGATTGTTTCTTGAGGATATAATAATCCTATATTTAGCGAACATATTAAGCTTTTATGTGTTACAGATTGGTATAAAAATTGTTTAATGTGGTGGTGTGTGACATGGACAATTTTTAACTAAAATACTACAAATGAATATTTTTGTATTTTTAACGCAATAGAAAATATTGTATTAAAAATTAGTGAATTAACATGGAAACAACACACATGACAATTATTCATCTCCACTGCTGTTATCTGCTCCATCTGTCTGCAATATGACTTGTATTGTAAGTTCTCCTCGTGAATCAGTTTGGAGATTTTCAAAGAACTGGCAGCTATCTGGAGAAAGTAGCCTGCGCAGTGTTTTAGGCCCTTCAGTTTTTAGTGTCTGGTCTTCAAAGTTGCATTATAAATAGAGAAAACGATAGTTCGAGGTATTGGCACTCTATTACGGATATTCATTGATCTCCACGGCCCTGAATAAATGTCCCTTACTCCTTACATGTGGACTGTCTCGGTCAATCCTAAACATCTCAATTCCTTTAGCTTGAGGTGACATCTGGAAGATTGAGCAAAATAGGGTTCTGTAGTACCTTGATGTTGAAAAAATATGATGTATGGGTCCTCTTCACTCAAAAGGCGTTGGGTGAATTCTGCGGCTAGCTACAAAATGATCCCACTCATCTGGAGCTTACACAGAGACAGATCATTTTTTCTTTGCAAAAAAGAAAAAGTCTTGATTAGTTACTAAAAATTAGTGGCCTCTTTTGTGGAACTAGTGGCTCACCCGTTTGAACATTTGAAATGAGTGTACTATTATGTACAGAAGGTACACCATACAGAAAACGTTATACTGTTCTGGACAGCCGTTTATTTTAATAAATTCAGTTTTAGAACATTTCTTCTTTTTAGGCGATCAAACAATGAGCACATGACTTCGTTTTGTTCCTTCTTTCCGACTCCTTCATGATAAGTAAATATTGTAGCTTTGTCATTTGATAAATCGTAGTTACCCATGATGTACAAGAAACTACAATGGAGTGCTTAATGGTGTTGATCGTTGCAGTGTTAGCCTTCTAGATTTATTTAAATACAATGCTGTTAGCGTATAACACATAAATTGCCTAATTAATTCTGTGCTGAAAATATTTATCACAATAACAAGCCATGTCAGCTGACAAAGATGATTTTTGGAAATCCTAATGACAAAGGTTATTTTTGTAAAACTGGTTGATCTTCTAATGGCTGTTGCTTCTGACATGGGCTTTTTTGGAGTTTGAAAACATTTCAAACTATAGCAAAAATGCGCCTTCAGATGACGGTATTCTCAACTCATTTTTGTTAAAAATTGACAACGGCTGTTTTTTTAATATCTTTAGTTTATAATAATTTAAAATGTTCCAGAGAAAGATTATTTGACATTATTGACAGAATCAGTATCTGATGAAAAAATACCTTGGGTTCCTGTTAGAAGCGAAAACAAATTTATATGAACTTGATAACCCCTACTAAATAAAAAATAAGTGACGCTATTGCTTTCCCACTTGAAACAAAGTAGCTTTTTTCGATACTTTTTCTCAAACACGCGATATTTTAAGGTAACCAGCTAGAAAACTAAGAAAAAATAACGTAACACGCATTGTGTGTGTGTAATACTGCGAAATACTATTCCGTACATGAAAAGCTTCATTTAAAATCAACAAAATATGTACACCTAAAATGCCCTTCGGTCTATTTTACAACACTTCATTTGTAAATTATTTCTTAATTAAATATTTTCACTATCTTCTTTCGAAATTGGCCTCGTAGACTTAAAGATTAATTCCACTAGGACCCGAAAGAGACATAGTGACATTAGCGGGGACTTTTGGATGTGTGTCATTTTGATCGACAAATTCAACAGGTATAATGGGGCTTTTGAAAGATTTTTTAGTAAACTAGAAGCCCTGTATCCAAGGAAAATAAATAAAGGGACCATTTAGTGCACTTCCAAAGGAATGCATCTAAAGTGGCTTTTAGCTTATTTCAACAATTTATCCGATAGGTAGTTTTTCGTTTACAGAATATTCTTGTAATTCCTTTGTAATATTCCATGCGGACAAACGCGGGTACCCAAAATAAAACCTTAAAGGTAAAAGTAGGGCGTAGAAGAAATATTTTTGGTACCTTACTAGGGTGGCCCATTTGTCTCCCCTTTATACGACATGAAAACCAATGTTTTATAAAGAAAAAGCACAAGTATTAAGGAGATAGCTTAAATGATTATTTTAGACATGCACCTAAAACAAAACCTTAAAACAAAAATACAAATGTGAGCCATTTGACGACGAGCATAGAAACCGAAGCCAGTATTGAGATATTCGTCATTAATTAAGACATCTTTGTCAGTAGGTTGTAAACTTTCCTCGATTGGCCCCTAAGGAACATTTTAAATCCAAATACCGGCAAAGGTGGCCTAGTTTGTTAAGGCATGGACTCGTGAACGGGAAATCCGTGGTTAAAATCCCGCCAGGTTGGTCCTCTCTGACTGAGGTGTTTTTCGGGCTTTTCTCGGTGCTCTAACTGGTAAATGCCGGGGAGGTACCCAAAACTTAGGCCTAGAACGCATACTTTCCAAATGTCCTTTCCCAATTATCATTTAATTTCATGTATTATCAGGGTCTTGCGCCTGTGGTGCCGTGTGTAGTAATAATGGGCGTTTACATTATGTAAATGGTTCATAATTTTGTTGGATGTATTCTCTGAAAGGATTTGAAGCAATAGCTCATCACATTTTTATCCCATTTAACAGGGTGTCTACATGTGTTTGAAAACCAGGTTGATACTCCCCAATCTCCCCTAATCTACCTCAATGAAATCATCGACCATTTTCATTAGTGATACCTCCCGGTTTATTGATGTTTATCAATAAAACCATCTATGCATTTTCATGTGCACTATCGTAACGGGTGAAATTTTTGAGCACGTTTGATGATTATAGATAGTTGTATTTTGCAACTCAGTCAGCACAAAATAATATTCGGCGAATTTTATCTGAGGATTGTTTGTCTGAAACAAACTGGATTAAATTCAGTCTGTGAAAAACTCAAGAATATTATGTTTTAAAAGTGCAAGCTAGAGTGAAAATCAGAATGAATATTTCTGGATATTTGCTTTTTCCATCTGAAATTAGCAAGAGACCGAAGACAAAATAAATATCGCAAATCAAGATAAGTGTATGTTGTGCATATTATTTATAGTGAAATACTCCGCTTTACTTTTACCTGAAAGGTCGTCATTTGATCCTTCTCTCATACCTTTTATGATTCTATTTGGATCTTGAGAGTTAGGAGCAAGACTTAGGAGTAGTCAGACGGAGGGGCCTCCAATAAATGGAGAATAGCACTGCTAGTAGGCCGTAGTGGAACCTTTGTGTTTCCAATGTGACCCTTGGGAGGAAAGTATGAAGGAGAGACCCGAAGGGCGATCAGATCCGGACGACGATATGCGCTAGCAAGGACGGGGTCCGTAACGATTTTAATATCACACTCATTCAACACCGGCTAGCCCTGCCTTAGCTACCCGCAACCTACGGGTCCCGGGAATAGACGACACACTCCCAGGAAGGAAGGGGGCCTCAGCAGTCCCGCCAAGATTCACAGAGATATATTTCCATAGCGTAAATTCTGCCATTCTGCGGCAACACACCAACCGCCGTCGCCTGGCCCTAAAACCCTGGATAAGAATAGGTGAACGTATTAAATTAAATGATGGGGACAGGAAATTTGTGGTACAAGGGAACCACTCCAGCATTCGGCGACCGACCCGCTGAAACTCGAAGAAACTCGTGGTCAGAGTAGCCGGCCCGAAGGGAATCTAATACGGACCTTCCAAATGCGAGCCTCATACGTTACTGCGGAGCCACCTCGCTCGGTTTGGATCTTGAGAACATACATACTTCTGGACGACCCTTCTTGCTTCTGTTTTCGAAGTTCGTTTTTGCCTTTCTTTTGCGATACACTCCCCAGATATCTTTACTTTCTCTCAGAGATGTCCGAGAAAGTTGTTTCTTCCTCAGTACTATGACACCTTAAAGCTCTAGGCTATGCCGCCCACTAGGTCGTCTATGTGTTAGCATCAACCATGGGCACAATGCATGGCGTATTACCATATTATCCCACGTGTTAAAGTAGTATGTAGACTACGGCGAAGTGGCGCATAGGCATGGGATCATGTATTGGTATATAGGAGGGTAGGAAACAAGGCTTTACAACCGGAATGTACCGGCAGTGCTTAAATTACACGCTGGTCTTCCTGTCCTTTCGCTGCCTCTAATGACGTAGTCTATCACTCCTATCACTCGTATATTTTGAAGCTCGGCGCACAAATATTATAGTGGGAGAGAATACGAGCTTCAAAGGGTGGTTGGCTAATTTTAAGGTTAACCCTCTTTGCCATGACAACAGACACCAAGCTCTTGTGTCAAGCGAGCTGTCAGTTTGTCGGAGGTAACTTAATTCCACTAAAATGCTGGCTAATAATTCTCTGTCCATTCGATAATTCAATTAGCAGCATATCTGTCTAGTACTCTGGAGCGCCCGAATTACAATCTCTGCTAGAATGAATTTTCTGGTTAAGATACTTCCGGATTTTCCCTGAAAACACAAACATCACGTAACTCTCAGCTCATTGAATTTTGTGCTTGTTAGAGTAGTCATTGAATGTAATTGCTTCATTTCCCCTCCCTGTAGCCCTCAGATATTACTAACTTATCAGTCACGAAGTAATAGTAGCCTTCTAGCCAAAGGCGTGTCCTTACCTTCTAAGTAAAAAATTCGGTATGGAGATTTCACTTGAAATGAACGTTTAGAGGTCCCCTGAATAAAAAAATTCAACATTTTTTTAGAAAAATGTCCGCGTGTGTCTGTGTATAGCACAACCCAAAAAGAAAACTCGGATAAACACCAAACTTGATATTTAAGTTCACCATCTTCCAAAGATACGACACGAAGATTTTCAAGAAAATCCCCAGCCCTAAATTATCGTTTATATGAGAAATTTTTCGGATGTTTTTATTTTCTCAAAATAGGCTCTGGTGGTTTTGATTAAAACACAATATGTTTAAGATATTTACATGCCAAATAAAATGTACATCTTGAATTTTCTGGAAAATAAGCTATGAAGTTATCTTCATTCTGAAGGAATTTTGTATAACCGATAAACGTTAAGAGAATAGACAAAAATGTACTTTTAAAAATGTGTATGTGTTTAAAAGACGCTATTCCAAATAATTTTTATAGAATCAGCCATTTCTCGGATATCCTTCATTACTGATTTAAATTTTTCAATACTTTGTCATATTTTAAAGTGATTTCGCTATTGAGTTGTTTCTCGCGATGTCATGGAAAGAATATGGAATTTCAAGGACAAAAGTGACTCACTTTTAAACATATGACTATTGCTTCGGTTTCCTCTATCTCCCTTGTACCTACAACGAAATGCGTAATGAAACTCTTTATTAAAAGCTTTATCTCGTTTAATATGAAGTAAATAGAAAAATAAGTTTTCATAAGAATAGATTGTAGAAGCTATATACAAATGCACGATTGGATGTAGAAAGTCATGTGAATGTAACAGATAAGATTTTTCTTTCAAATGCCAAATAAATGGTAGGTAGCCCCGTTGTGTTTTCTCCACTGAGTATAATCCCAGGTAGTGTATTCCAGTTTGGCCTGGCTTTGACGAAGGTGTAGGTTAGAAAAGCAGGGTGGTCAAACCCCGTCCGGAAATATTTGCATTTTATTCTCTCTCCTACTCTCACCCCTTATGCATATTATTATTATTATTATTATTATTATTATTATTATTATTTCTTTTCTATTTTTATGCATTTAATTACTTAGTTTAGGTAAACCTATGCAATAATGAATGTTAAAGTTGTTTTGAAAGAATTTAATACATGTAAACATTTGCAATACTCGTCCTGCTTTAAGGAACCAGATACCAGGACAACGCATTTCAGATTTTATTTTATTTTATGGTTTTTATCACTCCTGATTTGTTCTTGAAAAAATGTTATAACGTATATAAAATGTGTAAAACATTTCAAGCAATTTATGTGATGGATTATTGGATATTATAGTGATGCCAATAGTGAAGAATTAGAGGCTCACCTGGAAAATGTTGCACATTTGGTTTTGTCAATAAAACAGAATTACACCGGCAGCCTGCGACAGAAAGATTTGAAGGTTTCAGTAGACCTCTACCATGAAAGTAACTATGAATCGCCAAGTGTATGGAATAACTATAATAATAATAATAATAATAATAATAATAATAATAACAAAATTATTTTGTAAAAGCAAAGCGAAGTAAAGATAATTTAGGAAGCTATACTCAAAGTTAAGTACCTTAGGATTTTAAATAACTGAATTTATGTTCTGATTATTCTGGAAACACTGAGAACATTTTTGTTTTCTTCTTCAAAATACATTTAAGGGAGTAGAGCAAATTGCATTCCCCTTACACGGTGATAATACTTTTAGAACTTTACCAACAATTCTGCTTCTTATGCAGTGCATACGTACTTAAATCCACATAAAGCTTGAACTTTTACTCAACTTTGAGTGCTTGTTGCTGGATGCTGAACGACCACTTGAAAATATGAAACGCTGGCCGCTTTACAGACGCAAATAAACAATCGAGAGACGTTTGAGAAGTAATGCTTTTGAAAAAGCATATTCAAATGCAGCGATTAGTAACTTGATATATGAGTAACCTTTAAATGATTTTAAACAGAAATAAAGATACTCCGAACTCCCCCAACTCCTAGAACGATTATCATCAAAGTAGTTTAAGTTAGAATAAAGGTGTAGATTTATAGACTAGACAGGTTCATATAACTAGTATGTTAGTGATATACCAATTGTATTCGTAAGTGCCTGTGCCGTGACGACTGCAAATGTAAATTATACGATGGCTGCCTTTATTTTCCCCTTATATTACCCAAGAATAAAATCTTTTCTCTTCTCTTACTGCCATTCCTTAGCACATATTACCAAAACTAAAATCATTTCCCATCCAAAAGACTTAATCTTAATTGACCTTTTTCTAGTGGTAAATGTGGCCATGAGTATTAGGAGATCACCGACGCTGGTTTTCCTTTTTAATATTTTACTACCTTATGATTTGGCACTAATAATTTGAGGTCAGTTAAGATGTTAAAATGACACATTTTCTGAAATATTCTTTCCTAAGATCTGCCTAAATATTTTATGCGTCTTATATCGCCAAAACAGTATATTTTAGTACTGAAAGGTTTATTTTGCTCTATACGAAACTAATTAAGTGACAGTTGTGGGAGTTACCTTGGGTTTATGGTTTCTACGTGATGATGTCACCTTCACGTTGAGGATTGACGCCTCCGTTGTCTCTGTTGTTATGCGTTGATCTGGGTAAGGATATCTGTGTAGATGGTGAGGGTATGTCTGTTTGTGTGTGATTAATAGTCAGAATTATTATAATTGTGTTTATGTTGCCTCGGCTGAAAATACTGTCGGTAACATTTTGCTCTAGTCAGGGTGCGGTATGAAGCTACAGTTTGTGAAATATAAGTAAAAATCACACACGTAGAGTTGAATTTACAATGTATTGGTATTTGTAGGATACAATATTCAGTGTTAACTGTACAACTTTAGCGGTGTTGCACTAACGCAATATTAAAATGTGAAGCTCGAGTATATTTAAGCATATCTTGCGGGATAGTTAACTAGTTTCGCGAATCAATTTACAAGAATTACGCAATTGATTGATAAATATACCAGGATGTAGCTATTATATTAACTATTCAGAAGTAAGTAGAAATATAACTGAACGTTACATTATAGCGCAAGTATAATGAGTAGTTCTCGGAGATAACTAGCGTGTACTTCTGTACTTCTGCTACATTGTAAACCTGATACTGATTCGTAGATGTAAATGCTTTCTTAGCTTTACTGAATGCTATATACTAGCATTTCATTGGGTCACTCTGTTACGTGTCATCTCTCTTAGCCTATCCTAATGTTACATTCGAAGTTGGTTCAAAAGATTACGGCTGGCTTTGTAAACCGACATGGAACTTTCTGGAATATCGGTATTGTTACATGTAGCTGTTTGACCTTCAGCTAAGAGACTGCAGCTTTCCATTCAGTTGCGGCTTCTGAAGCGCTTTAGCAGAAATATGCTGAAAATTTCTTAACGCTAACTTAAAATTACATATTAGTAATACTATTACAATGCAAATACATTTAGAATATTAAAATTATATTAATAATTATGTTGACATACAGGTATATCCTTATTATGCAATAAAACATGAATGGATTAGTTAATAACATGCTATTTAATTATGATTTGATTAGTAGTAATAGGGGGGCTGTGATACTATTTTGCAGTTTAATAATCTTGTTATCAATCTTTTTTTTCAGTTCTTACACATACACTTAGTCTCTCTTTTGCTTTTTCTTCGTCTATAGCTCATTTAACTTAATATTGTGTATTATCCAGTGTCTTCTTTCATCCCAAACCATTTTCCGAATAACCAACGTATCGCTTAGCGGGATTTTACTTTATTCTATGCCCCAGCCAAATTGTTTTTCTCTTCCTGAATAGTTTCAGCATGATTCCTCCTTCGCCCACTCTTTCTGAAATAGCTCTAGCTTTTATTGTACTTTCCATTTCGTACGCGCCCTTTCACTCTATTTCCCATTTCAAATGCTTCTAATAGTTTCCCCCGTTTCATCGCAATATCAAAGATTCTGCACAAAAATACAGCTTTTCATACTAAGCACATCACTGAACTTTTCTTTGATACTTTCTTCATTGCCCCAAAGAAAACTAAATTGTTTTTTTATTAAAACCTTCCTTTTCGTGCAATATTCTCCCTTTGACTTCTTGACAAAAACTAACGCTTCTACTTATACACCGCAGGCAAATGAAACTATCCAATTGCTTCATAGCTCATCTTGAGTTCAGAATTATTTTTCTCTATTTTTCTTTGGATAATGATATGCTGACATTTTGCTTTACTGATTTACATCATAACACTCGTAACTGGGCATTTGAAAATCCTAATGAATTACGACAGGATAACCATCAACAGAGGTTCTCTCTCAACGTTTGCGGTGGAATCATTCATGATCACCTTATTGGTCCCTACTTCTTCCCTCGCGTCTGAATGGACAAACCTACACTACGTGATAAAAAAGTATCCGGACACCTGGCTGAAAATGACGTACAAGTTCGTGGCGCCCTCCATCGGTAATGCTGGAAGTCAATATGGTGTTGGCCCACCCTTACCCTTGATGATAGCGTTCACTCTCGCAGGCATACTTTCAATCAGGTGCTGGAAGTTTTCTTGGGGAATGGCAGCCCATTCTTCATGGAGTGCGGAACTGAGGAGAGGTATCGATGTAGGTCGGTGAGGCCTGGCACAAAGTCGGCGTTCCAAAACATCCCAAAGGTGTTCTATAGGATTCAAGCCAGGACTCTGTGCAGGCCAGTGCATTACAGGGATGTTAGTGTCGTGTAACCACTCCGCTACAGCCTGTGCAATATGAACAGGTGCTCGATCGTGTTGAAAGATGCAATCGCCATCCCCGAATTGCTCTTCAACAGTGGGAAGCAAGAAGGTGCTTAAAATATCAATGTAGGTCTGCGTTGTGATCGTGCCACGCAAAACAACAAGGAGTGCAAGCCCCCTCCAGAAAAAACACGACCACACCATAAGAACACCACCACCTCCGAATTTCACTGTTGGCACTACACACGCTAGCAGATGACGTTCGCCGGGCATTCGCCATACCCACACCCTGCCATCGGACCGCCACATTGTGTACCATGATTCGTCACTCCACACAACGTTTTGCCACTGTTCAGTCGTGTAATGTTGACGCTCCTTACACCAAGCGAGGCGTCGTTTGGAATTTTCCTGCGTGATGAGTGGCTTATGAGCAGCCGCTCGACCTTGGAATCCAAAGTTTCTCACCTCATGCCTAACTGTCGTAGTACTTGGAGTGGATCCTGATGCAGTTTGGAATTCGTGTGTGATGGTCTGGATAGATGTCTGCCTATTACTCTTTACGACCCTCTTCAAATGTCGGCAGTCTGACGAGGTCGGCCTGTACGCTTTTGTGCTGTACATGTCCCTTCACGTTTCCACTTCACTATCACATCAGAAACAGTGGACCTAGGGATGTTTAGGAGTGTGGAAATCTCGCGTACAGACTTCTGACACAAGTGACACCCAATCACCTGACCACGTTTGAAGTCCGTGAGTTCCACGGAGCGTCCCATTCTGCTGTTTCACGATGTCTAATGACTACTGCGGTCGCGGATAATGAGTACCAGGCAGTAGGTGGCAGCACAATGCACCTAAGATGAAAAACGTATGTTTGTGGGGGTGTCCGGATACTTTTGATCACATAGTGTATCTCCAGTTTCTCAGAGATGAGATGCATCACTTAACTGATAATGTGCCTCTGGACTTCATCCAACGAATGTGGTTGTTACACGATGGTGCTCCAGCTCATTTCAGTATGATAGTTCGTAAGTTTTTGAATGATCGATTTCCGCAAAGATGGATTGGTCGAGGAGGACCCATTGCATGGCCTGCTCGATCGCCTGTTTTGAATGCAATGGATTTCTTCGCCTGGGGACATTTGAAGTGCATGGTTTACGCGACTCCTGTACCTGATGTTGGCATTTTGAGAGGACGTATACAAACTGGATTTGACCAAATACGAAACACACTAGGAATTTTCAACAGAGTACGCCAGAGCATGGAACACATGCGTACTGCATGCATCGAAGCAAGAGGAAGCCACTTCGAGTAATTTTTGTAAGTTTCGGTTTTGTGTGTAACTCTGAAATAAATGATTTCCAGACCCATGTTCATATGAACTTTTTTTACTGTTTTGATGTCAGGAACACGTCCCGCAAATATATGACACCAATAAAGAGACATCCTGTGTAGTTGCCTGGTATAATTATTCAGCTGGATCATCTCCAAGTCATCTTCTTCAAAGCAAAAGAAATCGTAAATCCATTCGTGTAGTTCATACGGCGAAGGCTTCGGGACAGCGCGCTCCACAAAGGTGACTACTAAAGTATTCTTTCTTTCTAAAATCATGTTTTAAGAACAAAACCTCGACCCTAATTTCAGAAATTTCGAACTTTAGAAAGTAAACATAAACAAAGTTTGTGCAAAACCTGCCTCTCCACTCGCCCAAGCGAGACTGGCTCAATCGTGATTTGTGCCAGTGGGCACTCTCGCTTTTCATGTCATGTTATGCTGACCTCCTTAGAATCCTGTAGTGTCAGCACTATTATATCATTACCCAGGTCTATAACCGCCTTGTATTTCTGCAATAAGTCCATGCCTAACAGCAAACTGTGTAGAGAATGTTTCACTACCAAGAGCTGTTCTTTAAATTCTATTACACCCATCCAAAAATGAGCGCCAGTTTGATACTGCGTTGAAAGTAAATTGTTATTCGCTGTTCTCAGAATTAAACTTGGGGTGCTGCTTGCTTCTTTATCCCTACCAAGCTGTCATTAATAATGCTCACTGAGCTTCCTGTGTCTATAAGAATATCGATTGTTGTTCCTCCATTCACTATTCCCTTTGTTTGCACTGTGTTTGATAGCTTCTGATATATTAGCTACTTATGGCTCCTACGGGGGTGGTTGTTTGAAGGCTGGGGTGAAAATTTACATTTCTTCTGCGTGTCTGACGTTTAGCGATGACGCGGCCTACTCGCCTACAGTAGGCACAAAATAGGTCTCGCGGAGACTGTTCTATGACTGAACATGTTTATATTAAAGTTAGGCGGGTGTCCGTAATTCCTAACAGGTTGACGTTGTACGTTGGGCCTGGGCGATGGGGGACGGGGTTTCGTTTTGAGACTCTGCCCCTGTTTCGCTAATTCGTCCATTATTTTGGCTATGTCTGATACATGCTTGTGGAGGATATCTTCCTGCATGCTAGGGGTGACCTGTGCATTGATCAGATCCACCCTCTTCCCTGCCAGGTAGAAAGCCGATTCTATCCTGCGGACGAATTGAATCGGTGCGTCCACTGATTGAGGATTATAGGGCAGTAATTGCTCCAGTAGCGACGGTTTGAGGCCCCTTACAATGTGTTTGACCCATTCCTTCTCCGACATTCCGGGGTTGACCAGGTCACACAGAGCTATTACGTCATAAGCATATTGCTCTGTTGGTTCACTGAGATCCTCCACCCTCGCTCTCTCTCTCTCTCTCTCTCTCTTTCTCTCTTAATTTAGGCTCCATTATTTCTTCTTCCGCCGCATGGAGGAAAGCTTTTAACAAACCCTGCTTTAAAGTTTTCCAAGAGACGTTTGCGTTTCTATGCGCGAATGTTTTGTACCGATTTAGTGCAGTATTGCTGAGGTAGCAGGGCAAGCATTGAGTTTTGTGTTGTTCGGCGCAATTATTAGCACATGTTATCATCTCAAACGTGTGTAAATAATCTCTCAACTTTCTCCTGGATTCCCTGCAAAAATCCCTGGGTCTAATACTGGCGACTAATCTGCATGTGCTGAGATACAGCTGCTGCAACCGTGCCTTTTACCACAGATGAGTCCATTTTACTATTAATAGTGATTATGTGATTGTCCCCTTTGCTCATTGTTGTTTGTGTACCTAACTTGATTGTGCTCGGACTTGAGGTAGCCACCGGAACGTAGCCTATTTGATTTGCAGGTTCTACGTGTGCCGCGATTTCGTTTGAAATTCCTCTTAAGTCTGTAATAAGAAACTCCCGAAACTTAAGCTTTTTGCCCTCTGTAGCTGCCAATTCCGCGCATAAGCTTTTGATTTCTTGTGAAAAAGGGCTAGCGGAGTCTGTAAGAGCTAGAGCAGATTCTGCCATGCACAATAACTTATGACTACTTACTATATCAACATGGTATACTGAACCAGAAAAGGAAAGCTTACTTTCTAAGGCAGGCGGCTAATAAAATACAGGTCACGATGCAAGGGATGGAAAGGTGGATTCTACGTAATAAAGGTTCTTTGGTGTTAGTGTGTGTGCTAAATAGTGTCAAGTGATTAGCTGAGAGAGGAGAAAGAAAAACCACTTCAATGCACTCACCAAGGGGGGGGCTAACCCTAGGGGTTGCTTACACTAGGGGAGGAATAAGCTCAGACGGGGGAGAGCGGAACGGGGTTGGTAGGGCGTAGGCGGGTGCGCTTACAGGAAGAGGCATTGAATAAACGGCCCGGGGGTTGTATACGAACTAGAAGCTGTACTGATACCTAAAGTACATGGTTACCACGGACAGATAGACTGGTGCATAGGAGGATGGCCCGTGTGATCAGAACTTATCGGTAGTGCATCTTACCTGGGGTAGCTGTAGTCTTGAAGTGTTCACAATTGAAATGTTACGTTAATTACGGTGGGGGTGTGAAGCACCCCATGCGTCTCGGAGCTTCGTCGTCGAGTTTGGCCACTAGACGAGAGTGCAAGTCAAAGGCGCCGCGCGATCTGAATCCACGGCTCTTAGATATTATATTGACTGCTTGCTGCGCGGTCTGCCGTTCTACTCGTACATCGTCCTGTCACAGGGTTTCAATATTTTCTCGAGTGTTGGTAATACTAACGTAATATCTCGATACTTCGAACCTCACTACAATATTTATTAGAATTAAATTGTAAATAGGTAAAACCATACGCCTCTACATAAATTATTTGGAGAATATGCACGCAAAAGTACTCAGGTCACTGCTTCAGCTATTTCCGTGGTATCGCTCTCATATCAAGTTAGAAAATCTTCGGTTACTGAACTGAATATCGTAACCAGATACTGTTGACAAACTCTCTGTAGGAATAAAGTAACATTAATCAACGCTTGGTATCATACTTCCTGAGAAGAGATTAATTCATCCTATAACACAAACTGCTAAGAAGACGGTTTAAAAGAGAATTTAGTTTCAACAGAAGAAATATCTTTAGCCAGTGTGTTGAGGCATTACCTCAAACGCAGAATTGGCATTGCAGAGAGGATTGCGTGATTCGGCACTGAAGAAAGTTAGCAAGTTTCCCAAAACTACATATGCGCGAAAAACAATCTGTTTGAAAAGAAAGCATCGATAAAGAAACAGTCATGCCAAGGATACACTAAGCTGCTGGTTCTCTCTTTCATTTACACGCACGTACAGAAACAGATTTAGATAGCTTGTTGGTGAAATGAAATAATTAGTTTCTAAGTAAGAAAATGTATTAAATATTTGATCCGATTACTGAATGGGAAAGAAGAGTCAAGCACAGAAGCATTAGCAACACAAGATAACTAGAAGATTTTAATGTAATCTCCAGTCAAGGAAATAACATATGGTACAGAGAAGAATGAGTGAAGATTATTAAATTGCAGAGAAATAATCCAGCAGAAAAGCAATCGAATTAATAAAAAGGCAATGAAAGCATAAAAATGCCCTTAAAAACAAGGAAGTCTAATGAAGCTATCACCAGCGCGCTAGCCCCTCCCTCGCTCTAACGTTACCTGACCTATCACAGCTCGAACAAGGCGTTAAAAATCACTCTAGCCAGAACCCCTTTCAGTTTCGAGAACCACATCAGCTGCCAGCTACGCATACATCCCCAATGAAATCGCTGTTTTAAACGAGTCAGGTGTTCCTTGCAATTGCTACATTAAAAATTACAATAAATGTGGTAAATATAGTTGATTAGAGTTCATTGTGTTTAAAGAAGGGTAGTGCAGGTTTACAAAGGGAAAAATATTCCTGGTACATTGTTTGCAATTCAATAAATAAAATGAAATTCAATGAAGTTTTATAAATCAACTCATATATATATATATATATATAGGCTGAACCATTTAAGTTGAGACTGTACAATATCTCCAAAACTACGCGTTGTAGAAAGAAATGTGTTTAAAGGATTGTCTGATATTATGGGAGAAAGTAAATGCCATTAGTCGTTTTTTTTTTTTTTTTTTTTTTGAGGACGTTATGATGTCATTTTAGGTATGAATCTCGAGGATAGATAATTTTGTTTAACTAAATAACAGGATTGGAAATAGAAAACTATATTTATAACACTCAGATTCTTTAAATAATGTTAGATGGAGTTAGAAAGAGCAAGCATGCAAAAAATATAATTCTTTGCTTCCTCTAGTATACAGCAATGACTCACAGGCTCATTTTCTTCTCTCCTTCTCACTTTCTCAACTAAAAATGGTGTATGCAGTGAAATATTCATGTGGAATTTTGGGCGAAATACAATACCTCCTCTGCCTACAATAAGTACGCGGTAAAGAAGGTAATGAATAGGCTTGTAAACTTGGGGAACTGAAACAAAACTTTGGCTGATTTGTATACGCTATATAGTTACGCAACCTGCTTACTGATCTTATGAAGACTTGCTCCATCAAAGAGGCAGGTAACGTCAAAATACCGCATTCCACTCTATCGATTCATAAGATTACAAGGTTATATAGAACAAACTATTACGTCGAGGTTGGCATATATAGAATTGATTTCTGAAGATAAAACAACAATTTCAAATTTTTGCAAATATTTTCTTAGGTGAAAGTTTTAATCTGTCATTTATCCAATGTCGGACTTGCATATGAGCTTTTTTGGGTGCAACATAAAACATAAACGAAATGGGGCCTTGTACTATCGATGTCTCCTTCGATACTCCCGATACTTGGTGGTATCGAAGTATGTCCAGTAGTCTGAAAGAAATATTCTATACTTTTACGATAATTTTAAACCTTTTAATTTTGGCATTTCTTTTCCAGGCAATCGTCTTGCGTTAGACAGGAACGAAAGCAGTAGATCACGGATGAGGCTTCACATTATTGCCTAGCATGTGTCACCTAAGTACCTCTGGATTCCTTATTGTAAATGATGCAAATGATTCATTGCTCCATCGGTTCACATGTAAATGTAAATTTGCAAAACAATGTGGTAGGGGGAAAGGTATTCAAACCTGCAGCGTTAACTGACAAGGGAAGTATCAATCCCTTCATGCCGAAACCTGCATAGAAAGTCTTGTGAGATAAGTCATCTGGGATAAGATCATAAGAAAACATTAGGTGTCAGTTTCAACTGCAAGATCTAGACACTGAAGCCAGGATCCTGCAACGGTAGCACAATGTGCTACGCAGATGAACATCCCTGGTTAAATTGTAAAGTAGTTACCTTGTCTCATGAACCATTCCTCTCTTTCGCTTACCACGGCCGTCCATTAGTCACTTAATGCAAGAGTTGTTTCCCTAAATAGCTGACTTGTTACTGTATTTCTAAGCCTTACAATAAAAGCTAGCAGCTACAATTTTGCGTGGAGCCGTTTTATAACAAATCACTTGTCACCAAAATTTCAAGGCAGATTTTGACATGGAGGATCGATAGTTCCGTTTTGAATTTTGAATGAAACCAGTTTACATGACGCACCAAACTGTAATACTTCTGCAATCGCCTGACTTGTATGTGGCTCGATCTCGGCCATTACACTTACTTACTTACTTACTTCCTTCAGTGATCAAGTTCGATGACTATAGCAGAAATAAATGAGGACTTCAGATGCCAGATAATTGAACGTTTGGAAATACTTGGTTTACTTTCAGTATTTTAATTTGTGGCTGTGCAGTCATCACACTTAGGCCACACACTCTACACCAGCACAGCCTACACTATGTATCGGCTAATTTCGTTAACCATTTTATTTGATTCAATGTTGTAGATTATGTACAATAATGATAATAGATAAAACACAAGCTAAATATTGTACTACTTTAAAAGCATGCAACTAATATCAACAGAGCGGGATGTAAAATATGCAGAAAAACATGTTTACACAGTGATAAGTCGCTACATAAAAGTTAAAGAAGCATATCATATCTGTGCACCAAGTGAAGTTTACAAGAACCTTCAGTGAAAACGCAATGTATAAGCTTTTCTCGGCTGTCAGAAGCTGATGCCGCGACATCTGAAAATGAGCATTGTGATAAGACTATATACAATCCTGCAGCTTCAACGTCAGATACATCAGGTAAAAATATAGAAAGGCAATTACATTCAGCTCAGAAGATAATTACACAAGAAGGTAAAGAAACCACCACCACCACCACTACCCCCACAACCCCCACTACCATTAACACCTTTCATAAGGAATATACATTTAACCTTTATTGACATGGAAAAAAATGTTGCCAACTGCAGAATGCAAAGCCAACAGTGGCAGGGAGCATATAATACAAAATGGGTTATAAATGATTTTGGACAGTCGTTTCGTAATGACTTTCAATTAACATTTTAGTATCGAAAAATGACTTTCACATCCATAAATTACGATTATTTATTTCTTTTAAATATTCACAATAGAATTATTTAAATTGGAAGTAACAACATTTGCTGCTGTTGCATTTTCTGTGTCTGGATTCATTTCCGAATCACTAATTTTCATAATTTTAGTTATTACCTTAGTTTTAATAGTTGTATATTAAAAATTAGGTGATAAACAAAACTCCACTTGTACAACTACCTAACAACAGCGATACAATCACCGCTGGCTACTACATATTGAAAGGTCCTGATATCTTTACGTTTACGTACAGATATAATAGTCTCTCGTTTTAACACCATAAGTTCGCGGAATTAAGATAAAGTAGGAGGGAGCGAATCAATAAATTTATTCGATTTAAATTATAAACACAGTAGGGATTTTCTAGTGCTGTCTAAAAACTCCTGTGTATATCTAACACGTGCAAAACTAATGTTTTAAGTACTCGGCTACTATACACTGAAAGCTACAGATAATTCGATAATAACTCAATGAGCAATCTATTGCTTTAGGTTTTTTCTTTCTTTCTTTTTTTTTAGTATCAGAATGGAGAAGCAGTGGTTACGTCCCATCTCTAAGTAATGAAGTTCTGTGCTGCTTTATACATTTCGAATTTAGTTAATTTCCGAGCCATGGATACTGGAATTATCAGCGGAATATGGAGGAGTTGTGATTAAAAATATATTCGATAAATTTGCACGAACCTCGCATTTAAATCCTTCTCAGCGTCATATTACCTCGTGGAGTAGGAAACTAATAAGGTATTAGCTCTTATCTTCGAGACGCCTACAATTTTTAGCCCATATTATAGGAGATTATATCCCACTTTCATCTCCCCCAACAGCACAAGATTATATGTCTTCGCTTTCGCATGAGATTTTTATTATACTGCGAGCTTATTACATTTTGTGTCGAGTTCACGCTACAGGCTTTATTAGTCTCACAGTCTACCTAGGTACCTTAGTGACGTAACCTGTAAGGGCCTTTAATCTCCTTCTTTGTCAGAAAGTTCATTTCGCATCGAAATAAGCCTATGGCTTTGGATGAGAGTGCTCGTGTTCTTTCCCGGAAAACTTGTCTGATACGCCACAATATAAAATATGTAACGGGTACATAAGGTTGTAATTTATAAACATCTCAGTATTTTACTGTAGCTAGAATTATACAGTAGATGAATGTACCAAACTTTTCGAATTTAGTCCTCTTAGATAGGAGGAGCTTTTCTCTTAAGCTCATTGATTGAGGTGGCATGGATTTAAAGGAGAATTGAATGTGGACGTTGCGGCAGATGCTCAGATATTAAATGAAACAAGTAACAAGGGCAGACTACTTGCAGTCAATATTGGAAACACGTTAGTGGCACTTACAGTCTGTCGATATTTGGAGAGCTGATATTAGTTTTCTCAATAACCTCATATATATCCCGGTCCCCTGGAAGGGGAAGATTGCATTTCCCTAGCATCGTATGGTATTGACTTGGTGCCTGACTTCCTTCCGTCCAATTAAAGTTAGACATTTACATGGTTAACTTGCTTTCAATCACTTGGAGCAGCATTATGTCACGAGTAAGCTGCGAACAAAGTGCCTAGCCTAACTACTCAGGGACGGATATCTCTCTTGGTAATATATCTCGTGGGTACGGACTCTCACTTTCTTCTGTGGCGGCCATAAAACAACTATCTCGTGAGTACAGTCGAGTGCATGGAATCGTGCCGATATAATGCTCAGTGGTTTATGCTGGTATGGAGCTACTAAACCGTCTCTGCCACGCCTTGCCCCCACCCCTTACGTGATTCTAGCACGTCACTTAATATTTGACCTACTCCCCCCTCTTCCTTCGCTCCTGAGTTCATAGGTTAATGTTTGAGCGCCAGACTTTTTACATCAAACCACTACGAGACGGACTCATCCAGGGACTGGCGTGAAGCATCGTTTCAAAATATGCTTTCCAACCCCTCAGCAGAAATGTTTTCGTACTCCTTCCCTTTGGCCGCTCACCTAGGCCTGACCTTTGTTCATAGCGTAATGCATGCGTCTCGAGCTTGAATTTAAACCAATACGGGATTGACCCACCCAGGGTTGGTGTGGAATAAAGATGATATTGAATTTCTGCTAACATTAAACAAAGTAAAACACTATAGGAAACCAAATCCATCGGCACGTTTCCGCTCACTCGACTGTACACGAAAACCGGTTATGTCGGATACGGATAAGCAGCCGCCATTAAGTATGCAGTGTATAGGGGCGTTTCTCTGTAATGCTTTGAATAAACCGTTAGTTAAAACAGCAGCAATGGACTAATAGTACAGCATCTCGCTATTAAATTGGAAAAGCATAAACAAATTAGCGATGTTAAAGAGACAATACATATAAAAGTAAAATTCACATACATAACTGGGATTCGTACTACACTTAAGCATTTATGGGGCTATAAAGAGAGGCTAGTTTCGGCCCCAGACGTGAACGTTTGCATTTATTTATCTACATGCTTGTTCCTATAGAACTAGAATTACTATTTTAATTTGCTCTGTTATATTTAAGGTTACTGCAATTTGAAATCTGCACAGATTTTGTTTAACAAATAATTAAAATAATCATACAGATGTTATATTCTCTAAGCATTTAGGAAAATTTATATTTGAATGTTTGAACATCTCATTTATGTTGGCTGATGGAAAGCAACAATAACATATAGGCAACAATAACCTTAAGTAACAATCATTATGTTTACAACAATTTTGTTTGTTATTTAATAATGAAGTTTATGACAGAGAAATATATACAAGGAGCAGTGTTGCCCAATGAAGGGCATTTCCAGGTTTGAATGAAGTGACAACGTTGCACCTCAGTTATCTCCCTAGGTCTACACTTCTTTTCGTAGATAGTCACTTTCTTCAGGCTACTATCTTTTCCAACTTTGGATACACACTAAAGTGATTGATCTGCTTACGTATGTTAAAATTTTTGTTCGCCAAATCCGTAGCCGATTGCCCTGTTCCCTTCAAATTTCTAATGTATGTGAAAGGATTTTACTTCGCTCTCTTTGGACATGCATTGATTTCCATAATGTGCTTCCTCGTAACAGTTTTGATTCTGTTTTATACATTTTATCATTTTAAGGCTCTAGCGAGTTGTTTCAAACGTTGTTGCATCATTGCAACGTTAACACAACACTTTGGCTGTGGTTTATATTTTAACGAAGTATTTGACAAAGTCTCGCAAGATGATCTCTGTAATATCGTCCAAACTGATCTAGTATCTTTTGCTAATGGTTAGATAGTATGTTTCTCATCCAAGAGTCTCCCTTCATACTTCTCAAATTGCAAGGATGTTTTCATAAGCTTTAAACTATGTTTAAAAAGTGACGTATCATCCTTAACACTGCACTGTCATTTTCTCTGGGTGGCGAGTACTTCACCAATCAGACTTCATAATATGTTCGGCTATGACATCACTTATATCCGTGTCGTCCTCCGTGGTGTAGTGGTTACCATGCTAGCCTCTAGTTCCCGAGGTCGTGGGTTCAAACCTTCAAACCGTAAAAATCCGTAGCATGGCTTCCCTTGGAAGGGAAGTGAAGCCGGTGGTCGCGTGTCTAGATTTACGTCACGTAAAAGAACCCCAAGCCTGATAAAGAGACCTCTGAACAAAATCACCGGTCTTTACCCAATATAGAATGGGACGCTAGTAGAAATAAAATGCCGATTCTGAAACACAGAGAGATGCCGACATCTGATAAAGGTTCTTTGTTCTATGCCGCTAGCCCCGCCCCCTCCCTTTGTGTGCTACTATTTGCCGCCCGGTCGCGTGCCGCTAGCTCCGCCCCTTCCCTTTGTGTGCTTACCTAATGCCGACAGGGTCTGTGCCGGCAGTTCCTCCCCCCTCCCCCCCTGTGGTCACGTGGCGGTGTTCCCGCCCCCCTCCCTCCCCCTCCCTCCCGCCATACGTGTGTCCTCCCTCCCCTTTGTGTTCTGGTTGGTTCCCTGTGGATAGGTGGGGGAGTGTGTATTGATCCTATACGTCGGTCGCGTACCTTCCCTAGGCCTAAATCCCTGCCGTGTGATTGGCTTGGGGTAGGGGATGTGCCGCTCGGGGTGAGGGGTTATATGTGGGGGGTTCTCGGTGCGTGACGTTGGCTTGGAAATCCATCCTGGCGGTGTGGGAATGCGATTCTCGATGCCTGCCGCACATCGGCAAATCGTTTGAGTACATAATTGTGTCAATCAATTAGGTAATGTGTGTTATTGAAAAAAGAATGCCCATCATATTACTACTAATGCAATTAAACGCGGTTCTTCGAGCAATTAAGTATTTTTGATTGAATTCGCGCGCACCTGGTCCTAAACCCCCCTTATATTACTACTATTGCAATGAAACGCGGCTAGTCGGTTGATGAATACATTTAAGTATTTTTTGAATGATTAATGTAATTGACTCGCGCGCAACTGTTCGTTATCGTATATGTGTGGTAGCATGTGTATAATTATTACGAGTAATAACATTTATTTAATTCTACTTTTGAGGGAAAATATATTTTGGATTTATAAGAATATTACAACACATAGATGAAAGGACAGACTTGACGTAACACTCGTTATCGCGTGACAATTGCGGTGGAACACCGACCGCAACCTTCCACTGCGAGACGTTTCGCCGGAATGGCTGGCTCCGATACTTCCACGGGCAAGTCAACTAGCGCATCCCCTCCACTTGCGTTTCAGTTCGCCAGCTACACTAGCGCACTAAGTGGTAATATGAGTGAAACTCCAGCGAGTGTTTGCTCACAGCGCCCCTGGCGGTCATATCCGAAAGTTGTGAATTCACCATATTTAAACTCATTATGGGTGCAAGACGGCCATCTTAACTCTATATAATTCTGCGAAATATGATTCCGGAAAAAAAATAAAGGGGAATTAACATGCAAGGGGCGTTCATGTCGGCTCCGGAGGAATTGATTATGAAATAAATAAAAAATAAATAAGACTCTCGCTGATCGATGAAAAAATGAATAATTAATGTAATTGACTCGCGCGCCTAGAGATATCTCACCCAATTATTCATCTACCATGAATATCTCACTTCTAATGAAACGGCGCAGTCTATCGATTAAAAACAATTAAGTTTTTTTTGATTGATTAATGTAATTGACTCGCGCGCAATTGTTCGTTATCGTATATGCGAGAATATTACGCGTATATAACTATTACGGCTAATAACGTGTGTTTAATTCTTCTTTTGAATTGCGGGTTTATAAAAAATATTACATTGCTTAGATGAATTAAAAAGCAACTTAAAGCGAAATTGCAAATAGCTTGTATGAGACGTTAACACGAGAACCCTTTACGAAAAAACAAGGCGCAATGTGACAGCAATGCCCCGTCCATCATGAGAGGCGGTTAAACCAGGACGCGTGGGTTTTCCCCACTACCTGCTCTTAATGGCTAGGGGTATCCAGCACATAGGAGTACGCTTCAACTGACGTTAAAAATAAAAGCCCTCTATGTCTCTTCTCACACGAGAGAAGTAATAATTACAATTCAAAACAGGCGTACCTGTAAGTAACACGCACGAAGACTTCAAATATAACTTTTATATTCGTTTTAAATGTTCTTTCTAAAGACGTAGCGAACTTTGAGAAATTCAACGAATTATTCACTGGCGTACACTGCTTGAAAGAAATATGGTGTACACCTCTGAAGAACGCGTGTGTAGACACATTAGCAGGCGAGAGTCCCTCCCGCATCATTAATTTTTCTTCAGACGATGTTAAAACCAAGCTCTTAGTGAACAATGACACTCGTTTCCAGTTGATTAAACAGGCTAAGTGCTCTGAAAAACAAATGTCTTCAGAAGAAAGTTCTGTATAGATGCATTAGTGAACAGTTCATTAAGCAGGCTAAGTGCTCTGAAAAACCACAGACCCTCGGGGTAAATAACAATTACCGGCACAAAAGATTTTCTTAAGAGCTTCCTCTGTCCAGAAATTCCTGCATAGACAGGGGAAAACCAATCTAGACATGTTTTAAGCTTACCACAAAAAATGTTTTCCGATAATTAATATAATTCTACATGAAGAATATTAATGATTTAAGTTTTCAATTAAACGTATACTGTATAGATTCTGTACTTAAACATTCGATTGTATCTTTGTCATTATTTAAATACTCGCGTACAAGAAATGCAAACATGATATCAAAAATTAAACTGATTTTTTTTCGGGATGTTAAACAAAGAAATATGATATGGCGAGAGTAATATGAAGAATAAAAAGTATTCAGAATGATAGATATTACATACGTTATTAAAATAAATAAGACTCTCGCTGATCGATGAAAACAATTAAATATTTTTTTATTAATTAATTGTATATGAATTGACTCGCGCATTTGCTTGCTGTCGTATGTGTATGATTATTACGACTAATAGCATTTGTTTAATTCTAAATAATGAAATATGGAGCCTTGCCTAAACAATCCTCGTTACTCTTAATTTATTCCATTTTAAAAAGATTGGGCTTAGTAAACATAGGACGAGTACGATTTTAAATACCCCGTCCATTCGAGAGATATTTTTTCGAATATTCCAGCATGTTAATATAAACTTAATACACACACACAAATTCATTTCAAGTAATCTAACGATATTGAATAAAATATTAAATGTTTAAGATATTGTAATGAGAAATGAATTGTATATCTCGAATTTTCTGGGCCGCAGGCTGCAGGATCGCTCATCAAATACCGTAATGATTCAGACACCCGAACACCCGAATGGTAAGCATTCTTCAGAGTTTTTAAATAAGTAATGTAACAATTCATATTAACTTCTTGTTCATATTCTTTATTATTATTTGTATTATTATTTCCAGGAAGTGGACTTTATTTTGGTATCGACCCTCCATCGAGCGCTGCACAGGCAACGCCAGGCTTCCAAACCTTTCCTGGTACCAAATCATCATGGAGGCGGCTCTGCCATCCGTACATGCAGCAACACTCGTAAGGTGAGAATTTACAGACGGTTGTTTGAGGATTTGTAACTAAAAAATTACATGATAGTAGACATACAATGTCGATTCTGGCACACAAAGGCATGCCTCCGACAGCATAGAGTTCTGGATTGTATAAGGAGAAAAGGATATATTTAAGGGGAGTTTCTCACCCATATGCAGTCACATAACTCTTTCGGTCTCCCAGAATGCTATGTATTTTTCACGATGGTGTTTAAAACATGTATTTTTTTTTCACGTATAGAGTGTAGATTCTTTAGAACTCTGTACTTAAACATACTATACTATTATTATTTATTTATTTTTTCCAGGAAATGGACTTTATTTCGGAGGCGGTATCGGTCAACATGCGACCGCTGCACCGGTAGCATCAGGCTTCGCGAGCGTTGTACCAGCAGGCTTCGCGACCGCTGCACCGCCACCTCCAGGCTTCCAGACCTTCCTGGCACCAAATAAGCAGGGTGGGGGCCCTGCCCCATACATGCAGCAAGCACCGAACGGTAAGAATTTTTTCAATATTTTATGAAGTTCTTTTTACACATTCTATATTATTATTAATATTGTTATTATTTTCAGGAAGTGGACTTTATTTCGGAGGCGGGTTTTTTCTGGGAATGTCTCCAAAGTATTCTTCATTCTGAACGACTTTTGCAAAACTGATAAACCATAAGAGATAGACAGAATTTTACTACACAAAAAATGGAGATCGCGTTAAAATACATAATTTATAACATATACATTCTTGTTGTTGAGTAAATCGTTTTTCGAGATATTGCTTGTTATTCCATTAAAATTTTCCAATACTTATACTTTTTCTCAAATTCATTATTCTTGTTTTATGTCCTCGATATGCAAAGAGAATGGAATGCACCACATAGCAACCAGCGTTAAAATATTTGACTATCGCTTAAAACCTATCATATTCACATTGTATCGTCATGAAAATTACCAATAACATTGACATCTCGATATCTCGATTAACATGAAGCATATAGGGAATAAGTGCTTGTAAAAATAGTTTGTACAAGAGTAGAGAAAGCCATGTGAGTGTATCACATCAGATTTTTTGATATTGGTTTAAATTTTCAAATACTTTTAACTTTTCTCAAGCGGTAACTCGCTATTCGTTTTTCCCGTGGTAATGCATAGAGAATAGAATTATAAAGCCATCACATAGCATCAGACGTTCTTTAAACATCTGTAACGTGTCTATTCACAATCGAAAGGTTGCTGGTTCGAGGAAAATTATATCTACAGAAACAATACATTATTTTCGCTCTGTGATTAATTTGGTAATGTAACAATAATTAACAATGAATTTTTAGCGGTGAATGTAAAAAATAAAATATATTTTTTATTTCCTAGCGTATTCACAATCGAAAGGTTGCTGGTTCGAGGAAAATTATATCTACAGAAACAATACATTATTTTCGCTCTGTGATTAATTTGGTAATGTAACAATAATTAACAATGAATTTTTAGCGGTAAATGTAAAAAATAAAATATATTTTTTATTTCCTAGCGTCATACGCAGAAGCATTCCCCTTAAGGAACGCTGGCGTGAGCGATGGTTTCCCCCATAACGGGTTTAGACTTGCTTACGAAATGTCCCTGTGCGAGGCTAGCATTTCCCTCTCCTTCTCGAATTTTTGGAGTAGCCAATCAAAATTGCTGTATTATATAACGTCACACCTCTCACCCCTTCAGATTTTATCAGGCGAAGCGATATAAAAGCAGTAGCTTCCCCAGCGATTTCACTGTATTGTGACAACACAGCAAGCTAAGATCTCCGCAAACTTTTCTCATTCAAAGTGAAATTTCAACGAACATCATGTCTGGTAAGTTGTAACAAAACACTTCATTTACTTTAAAAGTTAAATTATTACTCTGTACATTTTAACTTATATTCGCGTTCTTGTTTTTAATGCAAGGCATTTATATGCGAATAGCTGACCATTCTAAAAGTTAATAGCTAGACAAGTGAATTTTCTGAAATGTGAACAGTTTAGTTAAGTATTCATTTTAGGCAAGCTTATTCTACATTTAATAGCTAACTGCGCGAATTCTCAAAATGGGAACAATTTAGTTAAGTATTCACCTTGTTGAGTAATTATTATTCCAGATATTTAAATACAGGATTTCACAGAGTGAATTATATTCCTTTTTGGAGAAAATACAACTATTTGAATACCTTATTAACGTTTTTGCTTTAGAATATTACAAAAAGTCTGTTGCGCGAATCATTCGCTCTAACAAAGTAAATATCTACATTATATTAAAACATTTAAATTGAAAAATACAGTACTTAATGAACTTCATTAGTGAATCAGAACCTCAATTATATTTACACATATTATCATTTTCAGAAAAAAGTTAATAAGTTTGTAACTTTCAAATAAATGAAATTTTTGTTATGCAACACATTCTCTAATAAAGAATATGTTTTTTTCTCTTCCTAATGCAGAAAGTTTGACATCTCAACTTAACACATTGGCTGAGGGTAGCATTTACCCAGCCGTTCAAAGACTACAAGATCTTCAGCCAGAGGAGCCTTATAATATAAAATCCTTAAGAAAAATTGATACTCGATACGGCGCTAGAGTCGTTGCACTTTTAGAGAATAAGCAAGTGTTTCTCCCGACAAGATATTCAGCCCTAACAAGCCAACAGTTGGAGGAAATGCCTGGGAAGTTTCAAATGGTATATCATGGAGTAGTACCAGCCGGCAAGTTTAAGACATGTAAATTGTCTTTTCTTCCTATTAAGGTTTGTAGAAATAATTCAGCTATCCTTTCAAAGCTTCATTTAGAGTTACATTCGTTGAGTTTATAAATTCGCACTTCAGTAGGATAACATTTGTCTAAAGTATACATCAATATGTAAAAAAATAACGTCCAGGATGTAGTCTGAGCGAGGATCTGCAGAAAGAAGTTTAATAGTCTATTCACTGATTCTTTACCTCAAAGCAGATACCTACAGTAAGTTTCAAATAATTTCCAGCACGATAGCAGTTGTCAAAAGCAGGCATCACTGTATTAAAAAATATGTGTAAATAATGTCTAGATTGTACTCTGTGTGATTTCGTGCAGAAAGAACTTTAATACCCCTTGCAGTGATTCTCCACATCGAAGTATATACCTACAAGAAGTTGCAAATAATGTGAATGTGTGTTACAGGAATGCCCAGCTGAATGTAAATGAAGAGGAAGAACGAGATAGCTTAAAACATCATAAACAGAAATGTGATAGGAACATTCTCAACACCTCCCAGTAACCTCAATCAATGAAGAATTGCACCAGTGCGGAACATACATGGAAAAAACATCCGCGTGTGTAGAATATAACAATAATATATATATAATTATGTACTCATTATTACTGCTATACCAGCCTATACCATTGATTTCATAAATAATTTCATAATTGTTTAAGGAGAATGCCTATCTTAAAAACATTGATGCTACATGAACTATTACTGAAAGAGACTTGAATAAATGGGAATCTAGAAGCCAGAACCATCTTAATATTGGGCTGTATGATATGAGGTGTATAAAAAGATTAATAAAAAAATGAGGTCTATGTAATATAAACAACATTTATTTTTTATAAACATTTTCCTATTACATTCCTATACAAAAAAACATACATATTTCCTAAAGACAAAGGTGATAGTCTAGACCTTCTAAAACACTCAGTTATATACATCACACAGAAAGAGACCTGCATTATCCATAAAAAACTAAACATCTCAAGAATGTCTGGATGATGTATTTTATAAGTACAAGGTTTTGATATTTCAAAGTTCCTGTTAACCATGACTGTAATTGATTAACACAATTTCTCGATCCTGTCATGCTATAACTTTAGAAGCTTTCAGCTTACTTATAATCTCCTCAATCTCTTGTGTGTGACTATTATTACCAGCATTCCTCGATGCAATTAGTAACCTCAATATATTTACTAGTCTATTTGGATTTTCAAGCGTAGATATCACTGAATCATCATCATATGAAGATTTCATATTCTCGCGACTCCCGCTGTATCCAGATTTTTCACCATCAGTAGTCTCCAGTGAAGGACAGAGGCTTGATCCGGTATAACATCCCCCTCTATACATCTTCGGATCTTCGAGTGAAGGAGAGAGAGTCGATCCAGTATAACATGTTGCTCTATGAAGCTTAAATCTTGACAAAGAACGATTCTTAAAAATCCGCTCGCATATACAGCATCTAATGACGTGTTTTCCTCCATGTGTAATGTATGAAAAATTGAGTTTCTCATCCGCTAGTTGCACAGATTTTCTCCGGCAGGAGCTCATGCTAAAACTAAAAGAAATTAAATGAATACGGGAATGCTAACGCTCGAAGGAATTAAAAGCGAATGAATGAATTCATAACACGCAGCTATGTATATATTCAGTGTGAGGACGCCGGAGGGAATCGCAATCTTCGCATAGCAGCGGGAAAGGATGCTCTCTGGAAACATTTGTGGAGAAGGAGGCTCTCAACAGAACATGGCGAATGCGAGCATGGAAAAAGGATGCTCTCTGGGAACATTCGTGGAAAAAGGATGCTCTCAACAGAACATAACGAGTGCGAGCATGGAAAAAGGATGCTCTCTGGAAACGTTTGTTACATAGCGTGATTCCATTGTTACATAGCGTGATTCCTTTGTTACATAGAGTGATTCCTCTGTTACATAGAGCGATTCCTTTGTTACATGGCGCGATTCCTTTGTTACATGGCGCGATTCCTTTGTTACATAGCGCGATTCCTTTGTTACATAGCGTGATTCCTTTGTTACATACCGTGATTCCTTTGTTACATGGCGCGATTCCTTTGTTACATGGCGTGATTCCTTTGTTACATGGCGCGATTCCTTTGTTACATGGCGCGATTCCTTTGTTACATACCGTGATGCCTTTGTTACATGGCGCGATTCCTTTGTTACATGGCGCGATTCCTTTGTTACATGGCGCGATTCCTTTGTTACATGGCGCGAGTCCTTTGTTACATGGCGTGAGTCCTTTGTTACATAGCGCGATTCCTTTGTTACATGGCGCGATTCCTTTGTTACATACCGCGATTCCTTTGTTACATGGCGCGATTCCTTTGTTACATGGCGCGATTCCTTTGTTACATACCGCGATTCCTTTGTTACATGGCGTGAGTCCTTTGTTACATGGCGCGATTCCTTTGTTACATGGCGTGAGTCCTTTGTTACATGGCGCGATTCCTTTGTTACATGGCGCGATTCCTTTGTTACATGGCGCGATTCCTTTGTTACATACCGCGAATCCTTTGTTACATGGCGCAATTCCTTTGTTACATAGCGCGATTCCTTTGTTACATGGCGCGATTCCTTTGTTACATGGCGCGATTCCTTTGTTACATGGCGCGATTCCTTTGTTACATACCGCGATTCCTTTGTTACATACCGCGATTCCTTTGTTACATGGCGAGATTCCTTTGTTACATAGCGCGATTCCTTTGTTACATAGCGTGATTCCTTTGTTACATGGCGCGATTCCTTTGTTACATACCGCGATTCCTTTGTTACATGGCGTGAGTCCTTTGTTACATGGCGCGATTCCTTTGTTACATGGCGTGAGTCCTTTGTTACATGGCGCGATTCCTTTGTTACATGGCGCGATTCCTTTGTTACATACCGCGATTCCTTTGTTACATGGCGCAATTCCTTTGTTACATAGCGCGATTCCTTTGTTACATGGCGCGATTCCTTTGTTACATGGCGCGATTCCTTTGTTACATGGCGCGATTCCTTTGTTACATACCGCGATTCCTTTGTTACATACCGCGATTCCTTTGTTACATGGCGCGATTCCTTTGTTACATAGCGCGATTCCTTTGTTACATAGCGTGATTGCTTTGTTACATACCGTGATTCCTTTGTTACATGGCGCGATTCCTTTGTTACATGGCGCGATTCCTTTGTTACATACCGCGATTCCTTTGTTACATGGCGCGATTCCTTTGTTACATGGCGTGAGTCCTTTGTTACATAGCGCGATTCCTTTGTTACATAGCGCGATTCCTTTGTTACATGGCGCGATTCCTTTGTTACATGGCGCGATTCCTTTGTTACATGGCGCGATTCCTTTGTTACATACCGCGATTCCTTTGTTACATGGCGCAATTCCTTTGTTACATAGCGCGATTCCTTTGTTACATGGCGCGATTCCCTTGTTACATGGCGCGATTCCTTTGTTACATGGCGCGATTCCTTTGTTACATGGCGCGAGTCCTTTGTTACATAGCGCGATTCCTTTGTTACATAGCGCGATTCCTTTGTTACATGGCGCGATTCCTTTGTTACATAGCGCGATTCCTTTGTTACATTGCGCGATTCCTTTGTTACATGGCGCGATTCCTTTGTTACATGGCGCGATTCCTATGTTACATGGCGCGATTCCTTTGTTACATGGCGCGATTCCTTTGTTACATACCGTGATTCCTTTGTTACATGGCGTGATTCCTTTGTTACATGGCGCGATTCCTTTGTTACATGGCGTGAGTCCTTTGTTACATAGCGCGATTCCTTTGTTACATACCGCGATTCCTTTGTTACATGGCGCGATTCCTTTGTTACATGGCGTGAGTCCTTTGTTACATAGCGCGATTCCTTTGTTACATAGCGCGATTCCTTTGTTACATGGCGCGATTCCTTTGTTACATGGCGCGATTCCTTTGTTACATACCGCGATTCCTTTGTTACATGGCGCGATTCCTTTGTTACATGGCGCGATTCCTTTGTTACATGGCGTGATTCCTTTGTTACATGGCGCGATTCCTTTGTTACATGGCGTGAGTCCTTTGTTACATAGCGCGATTCCTTTGTTACATACCGCGATTCCTTTGTTACATGGCGCGATTCCTTTGTTACATGGCGTGAGTCCTTTGTTACATAGCGCGATTCCTTTGTTACATAGCGCGATTCCTGTGTTACATGCTGCGATTCCTTTGTTACATGGCGCGATTCCTTTGTTACATGGCGCGATTCCTTTGTTACATACCGGGATTCCTTTGTTACATGGCGCGATTCCTTTGTTACATGGCGCGATTCCTTTGTTACATGGCGCGATTCCTTTGTTACATACCGCGATTCCTTTGTTACATGGCGCAATTCCTTTGTTACATAGCGCGATTCCTTTGTTACATGGCGCGATTCCTTTGTTACATGGCGCGATTCCTTTGTTACATGGCGCGATTCCTTTGTTACATGGCGCGAGTCCTTTGTTACATGGCGCGAGTCCTTTGTTACATAGCGCGATTCCTTTGTTACATAGCGCGATTCCTTTGTTACATGGCGCGATTCCTTTGTTACATAGCGCGATTCCTTTGTTACATGGCGCGATTCCTTTGTTACATGGCGCGATTCCTTTGTTACATACCGCGATTCCTTTGTTACATGGCGCGATTCCTTTGTTACATGGCGCGATTCCTTTGTTACATGGCGCGATTCCTTTGTTACATGGCGCGAGTCCTTTGTTACATAGCGCGATTCCTTTGTTACATACCGCGATTCCTTTGTTACATGGCGCGATTCCTTTGTTACATGGCGCGAGTCCTTTGTTACATAGCGCGATTCCTTTGTTACATAGCGCGATTCCTTTGTTACATGGCGCGATTCCTTTGTTACATGGCGCGATTCCTTTGTTACATACCGTGATTCCTTTGTTACATGGCGCGATTCCTTTGTTACATGGCGCGATTCCTTTGTTACATGGCACGATTCCTTTGTTACATGGCGCGAGTCCTTTGTTACATGGCGTGAGTCCTTTGTTACATAGCGCGATTCCTTTGTTACATAGCGCGATTACTTTGTTACATGGCGCGATTCCTTTGTTACATAGCGCGATTCCTTTGTTACATAGCGCGATTCCTTTGTTACATAGCGTGATTCCATTGTTACATAGCGTGATTCCTTTGTTACATAGAGTGATTCCTTTGTTACATAGCGCGATTCCTTTGTTACATGGCGCGATTCCTTTGTTACATGGCGCGATTCCTTTGTTACATAGCGCGATTCCTTTGTTACATAGCGTGATTCCTTTGTTACATACCGTGATTCCTTTGTTACATGGCGCGATTCCTTTGTTACATGGCGTGATTCCTTTGTTACATGGCGCGATTCCTTTGTTACATGGCGCGATTCCTTTGTTACATACCGTGATTCCTTTGTTACATGGCGCGATTCCTTTGTTACATGGCGCGATTCCTTTGTTACATGGCGCGATTCCTATGTTACATGGCGCGAGTCCTTTGTTACATGGCGTGAGTCCTTTGTTACATAGCGCGATTCCTTTGTTACATAGCGCGATTCCTTTGTTACATAGCGCGATTCCTTTGTTATATGGCGCGATTCCTTTGTTACATAGCGCGATTCCTTTGTTACATGGCGTGATTCCTTTGTTACATAGCGCGATTCCTTTGTTACATAGCGCGATTCCTTTGTTACATAACGTGATTCCTTTGTTACATAGCGTGATTCCTTTGTTACATAACGTGATTCCTTTGTTACATAGCGTGATTCCATTGTTACGCAGCCTTTTCCACAAACGTTTCCAGAGAGCATCCTTTTTCCATGCTCGCACTCGTTATGTTCTGTTGAGAGCATCCTTTTTCCACGAATGTTCCCAGAGAGCATCCTTTTTCCATGCTCGCATTCGCCATGTTCTGTTGAGAGCCTCCTTCTCCACAAATGTTTCCAGAGAGCATCCTTTCCCGCTGCTATGCGAAGATTGCGATTCCCTCCGGCGTCCTCACACTGAATATATACATAGCTGCGTGTTATGAATTCATTCATTCGCTTTTAATTCCTTCGAGCGTTAGCATTCCCGTATTCATTTAATTTCTTTTAGTTTTAGCATGAGCTCCTGCCGGAGAAAATCTGTGCAACTAGCGGATGAGAAACTCAATTTTTCATACATTACACATGGAGGAAAACACGTCATTAGATGCTGTATATGCGAGCGGATTTTTAAGAATCGTTCTTTGTCAAGATTTAAGCTTCATAGAGCAACATGTTATACTGGATCGACTCTCTCTCCTACACTCGAAGATCCGAAGATGTATAGAGGGGGATGTTATACCGGATCAAGCCTCTGACCTTCACTGGAGACTACTGATGGTGAAAAATCTGGATACAGCGGGAGTCGCGAGAATATGAAATCTTCATATGATGATGATTCAGTGATATCTACGCTTGAAAATCCAAATAGACTAGTAAATATATTGAGGTTACTAATTGCATCGAGGAATGCTGGTAATAATAGTCACACACAAGAGATTGAGGAGATTATAAGTAAGCTGAAAGCTTCTAAAGTTATAGCATGACAGGATCGAGAAATTGTGTTAATCAATTACAGTCATGGTTAACAGGAACTTTGAAATATCAAAACCTTGTACTTATAAAATACATCATCCAGACATTCTTGAGATGTTTAGTTTTTTATGGATAATGCAGGTCTCTTTCTGTGTGATGTATATAACTGAGTGTTTTAGAAGGTCTAGACTATCACCTTTGTCTTTAGGAAATATGTATGTTTTTTGTATAGGAATGTAATAGGAAAATGTTTATAAAAAATAAATGTTGTTTATATTACATAGACCTCATTTTTTTATTAATCTTTTTATACACCTCATATCATACAGCCCAATATTAAGATGGTTCTGGCTTCTAGATTCCCATTTATTCAAGTCTCTTTCAGTAATAGTTCATGTAGCATCAATGTTTTTAAGATAGGCATTCTCCTTAAACAATTATGAAATTATTTATGAAATCAATGGTATAGCCTGGTATAGCAGTAATAATGAGTACATAATTATATATATATTATTGTTATATTCTACACACGCGGATGTTTTTTCCATGTATGTTCCGCACTGGTGCAATTCTTCATTGATTGAGGTTACTGGGAGGTGTTGAGAATGTTCCTATCACATTTCTGTTTATGATGTTTTAAGCTATCTCGTTCTTCCTCTTCATTTACATTCAGCTGGGCATTCCTGTAACACACATTCACATTATTTGCAACTTCTTGTAGGTATATACTTCGATGTGGAGAATCACTGCAAGGGGTATTAAAGTTCTTTCTGCACGAAATCACACAGAGTACAATCTAGACATTATTTACACATATTTTTTTAATACAGTGATGCCTGCTTTTGACAACTGCTATCGTGCTGGAAATTATTTGAAACTTACTGTAGGTATCTGCTTTGAGGTAAAGAATCAGTGAATAGACTATTAAACTTCTTTCTGCAGATCCTCGCTCAGACTACATCCTGGACGTTATTTTTTTTACATATTGATGTATACTTTAGACAAATGTTATCCTACTGAAGTGCGAATTTATAAACTCAACGAATGTAACTCTAAATGAAGCTTTGAAAGGATAGCTGAATTATTTCTACAAACCTTAATAGGAAGAAAAGACAATTTACATGTCTTAAACTTGCCGGCTGGTACTACTCCATGATATACCATTTGAAACTTCCCAGGCATTTCCTCCAACTGTTGGCTTGTTAGGGCTGAATATCTTGTCGGGAGAAACACTTGCTTATTCTCTAAAAGTGCAACGACTCTAGCACCGTATCGAGTATCAATTTTTCTTAAGGATTTTATATTATAAGGCTCCTCTGGCTGAAGATCTTGTAGTCTTTGAACGGCTGGGTAAATGCTACCCTCAGCCAATGTGTTAAGTTGAGATGTCAAACTTTCTGCATTAGGAAGAGAAAAAAACATATTCTTTATTAGAGAATGTGTTGCATAACAAAAATTTCATTTATTTGAAAGTTACAAACTTATTAACTTTTTTCTGAAAATGATAATATGTGTAAATATAATTGAGGTTCTGATTCACTAATGAAGTTCATTAAGTACTGTATTTTTCAATTTAAATGTTTTAATATAATGTAGATATTTACTTTGTTAGAGCGAATGATTCGCGCAACAGACTTTTTGTAATATTCTAAAGCAAAAACGTTAATAAGGTATTCAAATAATTGTATTTTCTCCAAAAAGGAATATAATTCACTCTGTGAAATCCTGTATTTAAATATCTGGAATAATAATTACTCAACAAGGTGAATACTTAACTAAATTGTTCCCATTTTGAGAATTCGCGCAGTTAGCTATTAAATGTAGAATAAGCTTGCCTAAAATGAATACTTAACTAAACTGTTCACATTTCAGAAAATTCACTTGTCTAGCTATTAACTTTTAGAATGGTCAGCTATTCGCATATAAATGCCTTGCATTAAAAACAAGAACGCGAATATAAGTTAAAATGTACAGAGTAATAATTTAACTTTTAAAGTAAATGAAGTGTTTTGTTACAACTTACCAGACATGATGTTCGTTGAAATTTCACTTTGAATGAGAAAAGTTTGCGGAGATCTTAGCTTGCTGTGTTGTCACAATACAGTGAAATCGCTGGGGAAGCTACTGCTTTTATATCGCTTCGCCTGATAAAATCTGAAGGGGTGAGAGGTGTGACGTTATATAATACAGCAATTTTGATTGGCTACTCCAAAAATTCGAGAAGGAGAGGGAAATGCTAGCCTCGCACAGGGACATTTCGTAAGCAAGTCTAAACCCGTTATGGGGGAAACCATCGCTCACGCCAGCGTTCCTTAAGGGGAATGCTTCTGCGTATGACGCTAGGAAATAAAAAATATATTTTATTTTTTACATTTACCGCTAAAAATTCATTGTTAATTATTGTTACATTACCAAATTAATCACAGAGCGAAAATAATGTATTGTTTCTGTAGATATAATTTTCCTCGAACCAGCAACCTTTCGATTGTGAATACGCTAGGAAATAAAAAATATATTTTATTTTTTACATTCACCGCTAAAAATTCATTGTTAATTATTGTTACATTACCAAATTAATCACAGAGCGAAAATAATGTATTGTTTCTGTAGATATAATTTTCCTCGAACCAGCAACCTTTCGATTGTGAATAGACACGTTACAGATGTTTAAAGAACGTCTGATGCTATGTGATGGCTTTATAATTCTATTCTCTATGCATTACCACGGGAAAAACGAATAGCGAGTTACCGCTTGAGAAAAGTTAAAAGTATTTGAAAATTTAAACCAATATCAAAAAATCTGATGTGATACACTCACATGGCTTTCTCTACTCTTGTACAAACTATTTTTACAAGCACTTATTCCCTATATGCTTCATGTTAATCGAGATATCGAGATGTCAATGTTATTGGTAATTTTCATGACGATACAATGTGAATATGATAGGTTTTAAGCGATAGTCAAATATTTTAACGCTGGTTGCTATGTGGTGCATTCCATTCTCTTTGCATATCGAGGACATAAAACAAGAATAATGAATTTGAGAAAAAGTATAAGTATTGGAAAATTTTAATGGAATAACAAGCAATATCTCGAAAAACGATTTACTCAACAACAAGAATGTATATGTTATAAATTATGTATTTTAACGCGATCTCCATTTTTTGTGTAGTAAAATTCTGTCTATCTCTTATGGTTTATCAGTTTTGCAAAAGTCGTTCAGAATGAAGAATACTTTGGAGACATTCCCAGAAAAAACCCGCCTCCGAAATAAAGTCCACTTCCTGAAAATAATAACAATATTAATAATAATATAGAATGTGTAAAAAGAACTTCATAAAATATTGAAAAAATTCTTACCGTTCGGTGCTTGCTGCATGTATGGGGCAGGGCCCCCACCCTGCTTATTTGGTGCCAGGAAGGTCTGGAAGCCTGGAGGTGGCGGTGCAGCGGTCGCGAAGCCTGCTGGTACAACGCTCGCGAAGCCTGATGCTACCGGTGCAGCGGTCGCATGTTGACCGATACCGCCTCCGAAATAAAGTCCATTTCCTGGAAAAAATAAATAAATAATAATAGTATAGTATGTTTAAGTACAGAGTTCTAAAGAATCTACACTCTATACGTGAAAAAAAATACATGTTTTAAACACCATCGTGAAAAATACATAGCATTCTGGGAGACCGAAAGAGTTATGTGACTGCATATGGGTGAGAAACTCCCCTTAAATATATCCTTTTCTCCTTATACAATCCAGAACTCTATGCTGTCGGAGGCATGCCTTTGTGTGCCAGAATCGACATTGTATGTCTACTATCATGTAATTTTTTAGTTACAAATCCTCAAACAACCGTCTGTAAATTCTCACCTTACGAGTGTTGCTGCATGTACGGATGGCAGAGCCGCCTCCATGATGATTTGGTACCAGGAAAGGTTTGGAAGCCTGGCGTTGCCTGTGCAGCGCTCGATGGAGGGTCGATACCAAAATAAAGTCCGCTTCCTGGAAATAATAATACAAATAATAATAAAGAATATGAACAAGAAGTTAATATGAATTGTTACATTACTTATTTAAAAACTCTGAAGAATGCTTACCATTCGGGTGTTCGGGTGTCTGAATCATTACGGTATTTGATGAGCGATCCTGCAGCCTGCGGCCCAGAAAATTCGAGATATACAATTCATTTCTCATTACAATATCTTAAACATTTAATATTTTATTCAATATCGTTAGATTACTTGAAATGAATTTGTGTGTGTGTGTATTAAGTTTATATTAACATGCTGGAATATTCGAAAAAATATCTCTCGAATGGACGGGGTATTTAAAATCGTACTCGTCCTATGTTTACTAAGCCCAATCTTTTTAAAATGGAATAAATTAAGAGTAACGAGGATTGTTTAGGCAAGGCTCCATATTTCATTATTTAGAATTAAACAAATGCTATTAGTCGTAATAATCATACACATACGACAGCAAGCAAATGCGCGAGTCAATTCATATACAATTAATTAATAAAAAAATATTTAATTGTTTTCATCGATCAGCGAGAGTCTTATTTATTTTAATAACGTATGTAATATCTATCATTCTGAATACTTTTTATTCTTCATATTACTCTCGCCATATCATATTTCTTTGTTTAACATCCCGAAAAAAAATCAGTTTAATTTTTGATATCATGTTTGCATTTCTTGTACGCGAGTATTTAAATAATGATAAAGATACAATCGAATGTTTAAGTACAGAATCTATACAGTATACGTTTAATTGAAAACTTAAATCATTAATATTCTTCATGTAGAATTATATTAATTATCGGAAAACATTTTTTGTGGTAAGCTTAAAACATGTCTAGATTGGTTTTCCCCTGTCTATGCAGGAATTTCTGGACAGAGGAAGCTCTTAAGAAAATCTTTTGTGCCGGTAATTGTTATTTACCCCGAGGGTCTGTGGTTTTTCAGAGCACTTAGCCTGCTTAATGAACTGGAAACGCCCGTCATTGTTCACTAATGCATCTATACAGAACTTTCTTCTGAAGACATTTGTTTTTCAGAGCACTTAGCCTGTTTAATCAACTGGAAACGAGTGTCATTGTTCACTAAGAGCTTGGTTTTAACATCGTCTGAAGAAAAATTAATGATGCGGGAGGGACTCTCGCCTGCTAATGTGTCTACACACGCGTTCTTCAGGGGTGTACACCATATTTCTTTCAAGCAGTGTACGCCAGTGAATAATTCGTTGAATTTCTCAAAGTTCGCTACGTCTTTAGAAAGAACATTTAAAACGAATATAAAAGTTATATTTGAAGTCTTCGTGCGTGTTACTTACAGGTACGCCTGTTTTGAATTGTAATTATTACTTCTCTCGTGTGAGAAGAGACATAGAGGGCTTTTATTTTTAACGTCAGTTGAAGCGTACTCCTATGTGCTGGATACCCCTAGCCATTAAGAGCAGGTAGTGGGGAAAACCCACGCGTCCTGGTTTAACCGCCTCTCATGATGGACGGGGCATTGCTGTCACATTGCGCCTTGTTTTTTCGTAAAGGGTTCTCGTGTTAACGTCTCATACAAGCTATTTGCAATTTCGCTTTAAGTTGCTTTTTAATTCATCTAAGCAATGTAATATTTTTTATAAACCCGCAATTCAAAAGAAGAATTAAACACACGTTATTAGCCGTAATAGTTATATACGCGTAATATTCTCGCATATACGATAACGAACAATTGCGCGCGAGTCAATTACATTAATCAATCAAAAAAAACTTAATTGTTTTTAATCGATAGACTGCGCCGTTTCATTAGAAGTGAGATATTCATGGTAGATGAATAATTGGGTGAGATATCTCTAGGCGCGCGAGTCAATTACATTAATTATTCATTGTTTTCATCGATCAGCGAGAGTCTTATTTATTTTTTATTTATTTCATAATCAATTCCTCCGGAGCCGACATGAACGCCCCTTGCATGTTAATTCCCCTTTATTTTTTTTCCGGAATCATATTTCGCAGAATTATATAGAGTTAAGATGGCCGTCTTGCACCCATAATGAGTTTAAATATGGTGAATTCACAACTTTCGGATATGACCGCCAGGGGCGCTGTGAGCAAACACTCGCTGGAGTTTCACTCATATTACCACTTGGTGCGCTAGTGTAGCTGGCGAACTGAAACGCAAGTGGAGGGGATGCGCTAGTTGACTTGCCCGTGGAAGTATCGGAGCCAGTCATTCCGGCGAAACGTCTCGCAGTGGAAGGTTGCGGTCGGTGTTCCACCGCAATTATCACGCGATAACGAGTGTTACGTCAAGTCTGTCCTTTCATCTATGTGTTGTAATATTCTTATAAATCCAAAATATATTTTCCCTCAAAAGTAGAATTAAATAAATGTTATTACTCGTAATAATTATACACATGCTACCACACATATACGATAACGAACAGTTGCGCGCGAGTCAATTACATTAATCATTCAAAAAATACTTAAATGTATTCATCAACCGACTAGCCGCGTTTCATTGCAATAGTAGTAATATAAGGGGGGTTTAGGACCAGGTGCGCGCGAATTCAATCAAAAATACTTAATTGCTCGAAGAACCGCGTTTAATTGCATTAGTAGTAATATGATGGGCATTCTTTTTTCAATAACACACATTACCTAATTGATTGACACAATTATGTACTCAAACGATTTGCCGATGTGCGGCAGGCATCGAGAATCGCATTCCCACACCGCCAGGATGGATTTCCAAGCCAACGTCACGCACCGAGAACCCCCCACATATAACCCCTCACCCCGAGCGGCACATCCCCTACCCCAAGCCAATCACACGGCAGGGATTTAGGCCTAGGGAAGGTACGCGACCGACGTATAGGATCAATACACACTCCCCCACCTATCCACAGGGAACCAACCAGAACACAAAGGGGAGGGAGGACACACGTATGGCGGGAGGGAGGGGGAGGGAGGGGGGCGGGAACACCGCCACGTGACCACAGGGGGGGAGGGGGGAGGAACTGCCGGCACAGACCCTGTCGGCATTAGGTAAGCACACAAAGGGAAGGGGGCGGAGCTAGCGGCACGCGACCGGGCGGCAAATAGTAGCACACAAAGGGAGGGGGCGGGGCTAGCGGCATAGAACAAAGAACCTTTATCAGATGTCGGCATCTCTCTGTGTTTCAGAATCGGCATTTTATTCCTACTGACGCTAAGGACCACAGCAGTTAAAAAGCGTCCATAAATAAAACTCAATTTAATTAACTTATATCCGTGTGGTCAAACATGCCTAGACTGCATTTAGACAAACTCACATTCACACACCATATTGAATCTGTCGTCGCAAAAGCCTATGCAAAGTTTCTCCGAATGTACCCCATATCTTGTAGTTCGGAACTTACCCTCCTCTAGAGAAGGAACTATTTCGCGCGCTCATCCGCTCAGCTGCCGTATGCATGTGATACCCGGTGATTCGCTATGAAATCGCACATTTTAGACGGCATAAGAGTGCAAAATAGAGTGGCAGGAATGCCTGGCAATGTTCCTCGTGACCATAGCAGAGCTTCAAGAATATCTGGAGCAGGACACCTTCCATCATGGTATTATTCGCGTGTTATTCTTCTAGGGATGATATATTCCCAACCATTCCAATCTGCTGCTCAATATTTTTGGTAAGTACAGCGTTCGCGTATCTCGCAAGTTTACCGAGAGCCATACTATGAAATAACCACCAAATCCCATCCACATTTATGATATATTCATCATGTTAGACCTTATTTTGTAATATTGGAGGTTTGACCTCTTCCAGATGGAGTATAGCCTAGTCAAATCTAACACCAAATTGGTTTTGGTAATTGGAATACAAATTGTATGAACTCGCGTTATACGTCAAGTACAGTCCTTGGTATTGTATGTAACGCATTAACATAACCAGTAAAGGTAAGGTAACCTCTGCTATACTATTTCTTAATAATGACTGCCAACATAGTTTTAAAGTACGAGAGAGAAAAGAAAGGGGTGTTTTTGCAAATGCGTTCTGTTAACTATCAAAAGCCTTTTCTTTGCGTTTCAAAGAGTCACATTAATAAATATTGTGTTCACAATAACTCAATGTTTAAAATATATTTTAAAATAAAGTTTCGATTTTCTGAAAATACATTCTATTAAAACTACCGAATTTTGTTGCTGAAGAGAGTGAAGTCTGACGGTGATTAGCAAAGTTTGTAGTAGTTCTTCCGAACCTAAGAAATTTTGCAAGGAAATTTTGAATGCTGATATGGAAATCGATACGTTGGGCACAGGAAGAGTAAAATTGGGTACTTTAGCCCAACTCAACAATATAAAACACGATCCACTAAACCAATAATTCCTACAGGGAGTGTAGATATATGAATTACGTAAAGAATAAAGCTTTCAATTTTTTGTTGCTTTCATGGTTTTGCCGGTTATTAATAATTTCTACAACAAGTTGCAAATCGCGTGTTATAAAGTTCTGTATATGCGATATGCAGCACATCTAGATGCAGTAAGGACGCGATTTCACCTCGTCACACGTACATGCTGCTAATACTTCCCTATACAGCATTCGGAAATTATTCCCCTTTTTAATATTAATTTCTCGGGAAAAAACAACACCAGTAAAATTTGTATTAGATGTAATTTTCTACTGCCATATTGGTCTAATAGAACTGTAGACAATGCCTGTTTTACACGTTTTCAATATCAACAAGTATATGACTATTTGCATTTTATTATTATAATTACGTTTTTACAGCATAACAATATTAAAGCTTCTTGTTCATTTAATCGTAAAAAATAATCCCTTGAAAGCAACTTACTCTAATCGCTTCCACTCTGTATACAGAAATAGGAAAATACAGAAATTGAAAAAAAAATAGCCTTTTAGATGTGTTACCATACTTCGTCTCTGTTCCTAGTTCTTTTTCTTTTCTTTCTGTCTGAAAGACGGTTTTAGAACACAATGGTGATTTGTATGCATTTACTACTATGCTTCTACTTTGAAGAACAAATTACTATTATGGCAGATAATTCGCTGTTGCTCGGGTAATGTTACAAGCTAAACATTTTTAATAATGATATATTTTACAATTTACATACATCCGCAATTGATATTAGCACTTAGAAGGGTAAACGTCCTCGTTTTACTATTTTAAGTTTTCGTATCTTTTGTTATGTACATTGTTTAATATAACCATATATTTCTCAAAATGAACCAAACTGACTCCCCCGCAATGCCATACAGCCCTTTCATAGTATTAAAGCGTACTGTTTTTAAATCACCCATTAAGCTTTGAAGTGGAAGAAACTCAAATAGTAACACAGTCAAATTTGACCCCGAGGGAATTCAAACACTAATCAAGTAAAACAAATGCTAGTAAAACTCGTTAGATTTTGTTTCTGTTTTGAATTACTTGTTTGGTAAGGCCTGAATATTACCTTTAATTGTAGAAGGTAGTAATTGAATGACTTGAATAGACGCCCAGTTAAAAATACAGTAGCCAATGCCACAAGTTGCATGAATACAGTGAGAGCATTAAAATATTTTCGTATCACTAAGATATTAATGAAATAGGACAGGAATCAACAACTGGCCCGTTGTTTAGTATTGAGCACGGTATTTCCTATTGTACAGCGATGGCGAGCAGGAAGGCGGGTAGCGTTCCGTCAGTGGCTAGTTGGCAAATATGGCGAATGAGGGTAAGTCTAAGATGGCTATGAGAATATGTCCGCACGACTTTAAACATTAAATACATCTTTATAGTAACTTCGTGCGCGGAAGCTTTTGTTATAATACGAGTAAACAAATACATTAAACTATTAATTTGTTACTGAAGGAAAACTCGTGAACAATTCATGGATTATCATGGTTTTGCAATATGCGTATTTTCTGTATTTTAATTACAAATGTTTATCCGCAGTTTTTTAAGGTAGGAATAATTATCTATTTATGTACAAACAATAAAAGACTTAGAGAAAGTAGATGTGGAATTCTTATTTGGTTGAATATTAGGTGTAAGACTATGAATAGTTTTGGATTTTTATTACAAATACCTTATATAAGGATGTGAGCCATAAACCTTTTCTGCTCCATTGTTTGATGGTGATGGAGAAAATATTTTCATGTTCACAACTACTTAGCAAATATGGTTATTTCCTTCGAATAGTTTAATAATAATGAAAGCGCAAGCTACGATTATTGAAGTTCTTTGACAAAATGAAAAACAATGTCTTGCACTCTTTCCTTTGAAGTACAAGCTATCTTGTATGGTTTACCACACAGATTAACTTCGACGTCCAGCAGAATGTTACTGTTGCTCCGTCCTTCCGCCCTTTCCATCTGTTCATGAGCTGTTTCACAGAGAGGTCTGAGCCAGCGAGCACCCTAGATGTACACCGCAGAGCTCCTGAGCAGGAGGCCTATAGCAACAGGAAAGCACGAGTATCATATACCCCTGCCGCTGTATTTTTGCACTTGACAGTTCGTTTGGCTTCGCGTAAGGTTGGCTACATTGTGGTTGCGACTTTGCCAGAGTGGCTAGTAAACAACAACACCTGATTGTTCTCCTTTCTATCGTGTCTAAGCCGCATACAAAAAGTATACGTAAGTAGCGAACGTCAATGAATAATAACTATTTCGTATTATTATTGTTAAATGAAAATAACTCTGCATAAACATTGCAGCGTATGTAGAATAAATTACGCACTTTTGACAATATAGAAACAAAATAATACAAACTTCCTGCTGCAATGAGGAGAAATAAAACAAATTATAAGCATGCCATAACAAAGCTATTTTCACTCACCCATTTAAAACTGCAATGGCCCAATTCCATCCAAATCCCCGTTGTTGTTGTTGTTGTTGTTGTCGTCGTCATCATCATCTTCACCAAGGCATATCGTTAATGGTTCACAGTCACTAATAATTCCGTCTATTTCTTGTGCTTTTCGTATTAGCTTATTCACATTATCTACTTTCTTCTTCTACGAAGCCGCGTCCACCGTAGCCTTGTGACTAACAGTTCTCGTTGAAGCCGAAATTATAAAGTCAATAATTATCTAAATAATCTGGGAAGGATAGCGAAATAAAATAAATAATAAAATATTTAAAATCAGTACATGTATTAAAAGGAGAAGCATTGGGAAAATTGTTGACTGTTAAAGCCACAGAAAGACAAGACAGGCACAGTTTACTAATTAGGGACCAGCCCCAGGTAAAAAGGGTAAATACCATTGAAGCAAGTTTCTCTTGGAATTAATGGGTGCAATTGCATTGGCCGGGATGTGAAGGTCATTAGAGGCTTCATGACGCTAAGTTTGAGGAGAATTTTGAGGGGAGAGAGGGGAAGTTAGGAGTTTTTCCTCTTTGTAGCGCGGTGGTGAAATTTATTCTGTCCTGAGCGATTGGTGAGAGCGGGACGACATTCTCGTCGAGTTGTGAACATTGGCGGCGAACATGCAAGAGGGTAGAACGCTCAGCTGTAGTTAATAATCTTCGGTCTTGGTAAAGACACAGTAGCATCGTATGCATTTAAAAGTGATCGGCAAACCTTAAGTTTTATTTTAAATGGTGAAAATAAAAGTGTTCCAAGAAAGCGTTCGTGTTTCTCTGTACACATCCACGCATACCCGTTGATTAAGATCTCATGTTCGAGCAGCCGTGGCAAAGTATAAAAAAAAACAACTAGGAGGAGAAAAGCAGCAACCGTGAGGCAAAGGTATTGCTTCAGTGGTTGGAAGACGTAGCGTGGCTGCGTCATCGTGCTTAGTCCAAGAGCTGCTGCAGTTCGTTGTACGGCTTTATCAGCAGGAATAGAGGGATTGCCATGAAGCTTGACGTACTCCTTTTCCTGTTCAAAGAATTCCCGGGTTCTCCTCAATAGTTCCAATGCCTGACTATTAAGTGGCACACCTCGGCGCAAAGGATGTTCACTTCGTGAATCATCACTCGCGATCGGCGTCGTTTTTCAGACATTGTCGCACTTAAGTTCTGTTTAAATAAATAATACGAATGAAATATATATAAAATGGATAAATATAAATAAATATATATGTATAAACGAACAATAACAAAATTATCAAACAATAACCACAAATATAAATAACAATGAGCAATATGTAGCTTGCAAAGAACAACTCGACGCTCGTGCTAGAGATTCACAAACTGAAGCACGTGGTTGGGAATAGTTACATCCGGCAACAGAGCCGATTCTAGTTCTGGTTCCGCTTTGTCATCGACCATCCGGAATGCTGCCTTGTGCTTGGCTTAGGAAGTCAAACGGTTGAACTTTTCACCTGTTATTTTGCGAGTGTACCAACTTAAACGCTAGCTGTCAAGTGCAACGTTACAGTGGCGGGGGTATAGTTACCGATGTAACTATGGTCTTCTCTGTTCCTTAAAGATATTGCTTGTATACCCTGTAGATTGTAGATTTTTTACTGATCGGCGTTGATCATTTTTAACTTAATGGGATGCACAGAGATAAATATAAGGATGTAAATTTAGATGTGTGTGAACCGAGCGAGGTGGCGCCGTGGTAACGTGTGCGACTCGCATTCGGGAAGTCCCGAAGTCGATCCCCGGCCGCCGCCTACTCTGACCCTAGTTTTTTCTTGGTTTCTCTAGGTCGGCAGGCGAATGCTCGGGTGATTCATCTTCTACCACGATCTCCTGCCCCTCATTTCCTGTACCCATCATCTGCCTTGTCATCTGCTTCAGGGTTGTAGGACCAGGCGACGATGTTCGGCAAGTTGTGGCTGGGAGGTGGCTTGCGCACTAGAAGTTTCTTCCTTGGCGTCTTTGCGGGACATCTCAGTTAGGTCTCGCCTCCGAGTGGGCCCCATTCTGGGGGACCGCTGGGGTACGATGACTTTTGGGTGGGTCCGGGGGGCGTAGAATGCGTTCGATCTGGAAACGTTAGGGACCTCGTCCATACTTGCGACCTCGGCATCCGGACCTGGTCGGCCTTCGGGTCCCTCCCCCTCATCCCTCCCTCGCAGGGGTCACGGTAGGAGCAAAAAGGGCCGCTGTGATCTACTTGCCGCACTCTGCCCCGGTTGTTGGGGCCCCTCCGTTCGTCCGTACCTTTTACCTGTGTATAAAGCGATAGATGGTATTTATGTTTGGCACAAAAGTGCGACTGAAAGCGCAATATCACAATTAGCTTTCAATAAACAGTGTTTTCTTTCCTGTATGATCAGAATGGGGTACTGAATTTGTCTTGTCATTATTCCATACCTATAAAGAAATTTAAACATGAATAGTTTTGTATTTTAATCTGTTAATATCCTCTTTGACTGCATAAATGTTTGTGAAGATCGTTTTATTTTTGGTCAGAAATGTTTGGCTCCTCTCAATAATTATAATTTTGCTGGTGGAGTTAAATTGAAGTTACTTTCCTCCACCGTATGCTTGTGACGCTCATTGAGAAGACAAGCATGCAGAAATTGCTAGGGGTACTATGCTAGCCTCTAGTCCCCGAGGTCGCAGGTTCATACGCGGCAGAGAGCGATGAATTTTTTCGGCCGTAAAAATCCTTAGCATGGCTTCCTTCGGAAGGGAAGTAAACTTGGTGGTCCCGTCTCGTAGATTTACAGCACGTAAAAAAACCTCAAGCCTTATAAAGAGGCCTCTGAACAAAATTTCCTGTCTTTCACGCCCAATATAGAATGGGGCACTAAGAACCATAGTAGTTAAGGAGCGCCCATAAATTAAAAACTCAACAAGAATTTTTTTAAGTTCCCTTGTTTTACCCAGTTTATGATACTGCGTTTTACTGTTTTTCGTTACCGCTTGTTACCGCAACACACATACACACACAAACACCCATGCCCATGGCGGGACTCGAAGCCGCGACCCTCAGCTTGGCGGAGCGCCGGAGCTATACACTCCAGCGACCACGGCTACGAGGGCCGGTAAAGAAATTGCTGGCATACGAATGAATCTGACATAGAACTAAGTAAAAAATAGGGATCGTCATACTTAAAGAGTTCACATATGCTTATACATTCCACACCCAGCAGTTATTCCGGATAAACTGTAGAGAAACAAGAGGGTTTCTGAGAGCGTTCTGCGATAGAGCTTGTAACGGGAAGCTGCGTTACCTGAATAAACATTTTCACATTGCAGACTTTACTTTCAAGCAATTACTGTCGTGTACTACATGATCCAAGAAATACTTACACCAGTTTACATACCCGAACAATGAATGCTGATTGCTCCATGAATTAATGCTCCCAGTAGCGCATTGACATGTGCCTTTTTACTTCAATTAGGCTCCGCCTCCCGGTTTAGAACATTCCCTTTCAATACTGACACCATTGCCTACTCGAAATGACCAGTTAATTCTCAAAAATACTAATCTATCTGCTTCTACAAAATCCTTACCCTGGAATTCGCTCATAGCTGAACCTGGCCTGAGCCACTGGTTATTTCTCGTCCACCAAAATGTTAACCCTTCCCTCTTTACCAGTTTCAATTCTTACACAACATGTTACGTGGAGTTTTAAATAAGAAATAGTATACAAATTGCTGCAATAATATCAGGTATTATTATTAACAATAAATATCCTCTTTCTTGTTATTACCATTAGTATTTTTGGTTATTTCTTATGAATCGTTTCCTTACATATTTACCTTTATTTATTATTGAATATTAATTACTAGCGGAGTCTACCTTTACTATCTCAAGCTTTATACAACACATCATATACCTGAAATATAGTTTGTTTTGGCTAAAGAAAGTTACAAAGTATAGTGTACCATAATGGACGTGGGAAGGAGACTAATTTCGCAACTTTCCAAAGCTTTAATTTACTGTTTTGTTCAATATAGATTGGTGTTAAGTGTTTATGCGCGGTCATTTTAATTTAACCCTTTTTCATTTCCTTCCTTTCTTGCCTTTCTTGTAGGACTTTTAACGGACCATGGGACCATACAGACAATAAACGAAAGTATGAAGTGAATGAGCTAATGACCTCTGATAGCTAAAATACTAAAGCCATCTTACATTCGCTCTAAGTAACGAATAAATAAAAAAACAACTTAACTCGGACCTAGGCAGCTTGATCCAACGAGGTAACGAAACTTAGCCAGCAGTATGAGCTATAGGTATAGGTTATGTAACAGAGGGGAACACCTCGCCCACTGCGACCTAGCTACAATCCCGCAGGAGGAAGGGATGAACTGAAGGAACCACACGAGACTACATGCCGCAGGCAGAGGAGCCACAGAGACGCGCGGAAGTCCCTAACAGTTCCAGGCTCGAAGACCCCTCCCACTGCTGGAGTTGCCTAGAGAGGACGATGAACCACCCGTCGAACAAGCAACCCTCTAGTGTCCACGGGAGTGCTCTTTCCTTGGAGCAGGCAGCGCGCCATCCGCCCGGCAGCGCCATACCCACGAAACCTAGAAGCAAACCTGAAAGATGAGAAGGAAACGCAATGAAAGCGAAATTGTGGAAAGGAAATCGAGGTAGATAAGAAACCACTCCAGCATTCGCCTACCGACCAGGGGAAACCACGAAAACACTAAGCTCAGAGTGGGCGGTGGACGGGAATGGAACCCGGGATCTCCCGAATACGAGCCTCACACGTTACCGCGGAGCCATCTCGCTCGGTAACATGCGATAAAACAAACCTGTGCCTTTTAGACGCTGGAACTATATTGTTTCTAAAATATTATTCTTATAATTCCTCGCTACGTAACATTCTTCGCTGAATCTGATGACAATGATAAGTGAAGAATTTAGACATTTTGATTTCGTAACTTGTGATTCTCCTTTGGGGGAAGTACTTAAGATGAAATAATCCTCTCGTTCGAAGCTGGGATTTCATTCGAGTGGGAAGATTAGCTGGCCTAGGATATATGCTGCCTAGAAAGAGATGTTTTGAGCAAAATAATATTTCATGCTAGTTTCGAGCGCTGATTTTTTGAGTGATCCGCCTTGTGCTCGACCCGCGGAACTATTCCCCAAGTTGTTTGCTCTCTGATGTGTTCAACTTCTCCTATTATCACGTTCCTTCCACGCACAGGAAACAAAGCCTGCCGCTCAAAACTTCAACGGTCGAAATATCAATCCTTAAATATAACTTTGAGCCAAAATCGTTTCATTTTCTGGAATCTCAGCAAGCTACCCGTGAAACGTGGACAAACTTCCGGTTTCGAATGAGTGGAGTGTTCCTTGTAAGAAAATCTCACCGAGTGGAATGGCTGAGGCGGTAGCGTCCGAGACTCGTATTTGGGAAATCCCGTGTTCGAATTCCGTTGTAACGGCCAGTATGACGATTTTATTTCGTGGTTTTCTTACTTCGATAGGCGAATGCTTGGGAGTATTACATACTACCACGATTTTTCCTGTTTCTCATTTCCTCTCATTCGATTTTTCTCTTTATCTTTTAGGTTTGCAGGACCAGGCGGTGGACAGTGGTGCGCGCCGTATGCGGTGGGTGTGCTTTGAGGAAAGAATTGTTTAACCCCTGGCAAGTAATCATTTGCCCGACCCTGTCGGTGCAGGGTAGCCATCAACGGGGTGGCCAGGGATGTTCAATCTGGAAATGTCAGTGGCCCCGCTGCGCTTGTCGACATAAGCTCTAGCCACCCTTCGTACTCTCTCACTTCATCCCTTCTTCCCGAGGTTTAGTAAGTACATAATACCTAATGTCTCCCGCAGTGCTGAAGTCATCCTAATCTTATCTTTATTCTTAAGCAGGAATTTCTGACGTTCTACAGGGTCACTGCGCCCTGCATTTTGGGAACCATTGCTGTAAAGGAACTCTTACTAGAATTTCAAGTGGAACCTCGGCCATTGCCGTTTAATTATAAAGAACAGAGATTCAGGCGCCTAAATGGAAATGAAAGATCAATTCTAGACACTCAGTCTACACTTCCGGATATATATATATATATATATATATATATATATCCATATCCAGAGACAAGCAGCAGTTAGAATATAGTAGCTATCAGGATCACATCCATTTGGATCAAACACTTTGGGGGGAAAAAACTGCATGGCCCTACACAAAAAGGGACCAGAATATGATCGGAGGTGCTCAAAACAGGCATTGATAGAGACTTAGGAAACATTACGTCTTTTTCCAAGACAAGTAAAGAAGTTAACCCCTTCTACGTTGCTACTACGTTTACCTCTCGAGTGTCAAACATATGCTTTCCTAGCAGCAACCATCATTCTTTTCTGTCTGCCCAATTGATCGCATTCGTATATTGATTAACAGAAGTGCTAATTCAGGATGCCATTATCCTCTCCTCACTCCTTTTCCCTATAAATTCCACAAAGCACGATGTACCACTAGGCTGACATTCTTGCTCTCAATTTTAATTGCGTTTGAGGGATTTAGCATAGCTGAGGCAAGAGTTGTGTCGACGATAGCCACAGTAATGCAATCAGGAACAAGTCTGTGTTAAGATACAGAAGAGTAGCATTGCTGGTGGTTTTATAATTACAATGCAATAATGCCGCATTGATTTTCCCATGTTCAGTACTACTGAATGAAACAATAAAAATCTAATTCAGTTACATTGCTGTTTACCGAGCATATTCCTGGAATGCTTCTGTTCATTTGTTTGGTAAGAACGGTGGTGGGATCATCGATATTCATTTTGTGGTTGAAAGCATTTCATAGTTAGCACGCCAATTGGAAGTCAGTTTTTCAGTTTATGAAATATGTTGTTGGAACTGTAAACATCAGTTTTTCAAGTTCTGTTGTCAAACGTATTGCCCAAACGGAAAGTAGTTTTATTATTTACATATAGTTTCCATTAAGCGGGGGAGGGTGACCGGTATGGGGTTAAAATTTGAAATTCGAGATGATGTTACTGTATCACATTAAACTCCTTTCTGCCTAATTCCCAAGTTTTAGGTGTATACATATTATAGGAAAGTGGTCCAAAGTTCATTAAATTGCTAGGCCTGCGTGTAGTCTTTACGCATTCCCTCCCCACCACATTTTGTAATTATTGCTCCATTTATTCAAAATATTTGTTTCTCTGTGGACAACGGCTGAATTATTGTATTCCGTAAGGTAACACGGGCATTTTAATCCACTAGCTTATTTGCCGCTGTTTATCGTTCGATGGTCTAGAGAATGGGCACACTCACTCGCTTCTTTCAACTTATATTATTTGCTGGAAGTAATTTAAGATAGCACTTTCAGTTTTTTTAGAGATTGTACTCAAAACCCTTTTTGTATCTTGGAAGAAGAATTACATAAAACATTTTTATATTAGCAAATTTTAAATGAACTAACTGACTAAAAGTATGGTTTGTTGTACCTTATATTTAAAATAACTATAATTTCAAGAAATACTGCTCTAGAATAATAATTCTGTTTCCCAAACTTCAGTAAAAGCTATATTAATGCTGTGATTTGCGTTTATACCCCCAATAGTATCATAAGTATATACATGTATGTATATATATATATATATATATATATATATATATATATATATATATATATATATGTGTGTGTGTGTGAGTGTATGTGTGTGAACAATTTCCATAGGATATCTCTAATAATACCACCATAAAATTAGTTAATTTCATTTCATGCAAAATCGCTTTTATCCGCCCTTAAGGTGTTCTATCCATTTTTCGCCCTGAACCTGCTTGGCCGCACAAGCGCTCTCCCTCCATTTTCTTATTAGCAAATATGTTCCTTTCGTCCCATCTATATTTTAACCATTGTTTCAGTTCTGGGTGTTAACATCTAAGAGCTTATTCTGTAGTATTGGTGCAAGCTGCTAAAATGGGAAATAAATAAAATGTAGGGTATGTGAACCAAGGGGCAAGGTGAATTTACTTCGAAGGGTTAGCGGAAGTGCTCTTCTCTTTCCTTCACACTTCTTATATACGATTTTTAAGAGCAGCTCCTATGTCACACTATTGATTTGCCTAATTTACAACCTGTAGTTTATATTCATTTTACTTCTTAACAAGAATAATTGTCATATATTACGTTTAAGGGCCGTAGTGGTCCATAGCCGAGTCTCAGGAAAGGCAGTCTGCGTAACAGTACGTCGTCCTCCGTGGCGTAGTGGTTACTATGCTAGCCTCTAGTTCCCGAGGTCGCGGGTTCAAACCCGGTGGAGGGCGATGGATTTTTTCGGCCGTAAAACCGAACTATTATGGCATCCATAACACATCAGCGACTCATTATCTTACTCGGCGGCGCTCGCAGCCCATACCTTTTAACCCCTTCAAAGCAGCAGTCAACTGGGATCCATTCCCCAGATAAACAATGAACTATATGTATTTAAAATAAAATAAATTCCGTTCATTGTCATTTTAATATTCCACCAAATTGAGCTTATTTTCTTTGCTTTAATACGTGTAGTTTTCGCGTTACCTGCAAAAATCAATAAATACGGAGTGGATTCAACAGTGCTGACATCTGTTGCATTACTAGCAAATACGCTCAAGGTCTTGCAAACCGATCAGCATTAAATTACGCACAGTTAACAAAGTTAGGTCCTTTTATAAAAACTCAAAGCTTTGAAATTATACTGCGGTCTACCTAAACAGTTATATGGAACTTGACTACAGTGGTAATTACCACGCTCGTGACTTCATCGCTACGATTATAGTCTTGTTACACAATACACAGTTAAGTGAACGCGTACCCAGCCGTATTAATCCTGGCGATCATCTCAGTTTATTGTGAGGAATTGCTTCTGCTGTTCAAGTATTTATATTAGTGTAAACTACCATTCTCGCGGCGCCATGGGCGAGTGGTTAAACCGCTCGCCTCTCACCAAGGAGGCCCGGCTTTGATCCTAGGGACCCGCAAGTGGGATTTGTAGTAGACAAAGGGAACATCTCGCCGGTTTTTTTTTCGGGATCTCCGGTTTCCCCCGTCATTCATTCCACCAAATGCTCCATCATCACCTTTCCTTTCATTTATTTCACTATTATTTCATATCGTCTAAGTAGAATATATAAGAGAACTCGAGCGTAAAAAAAGGGCATACATGGGAGAAGATAGGGAAAGCGCGGAAGATGCTAGGTTAGGCGGAGGTTGAAGGGGGAAATGCGTTTACATGGGAGAGACAGGGAAATTGAGTACATTTATATGGAAGAGGTAGGGAATTCGAGGGGAGATGTCAGGCTAGACAGAGGTTGAAAGGTAGAATATGTGATTTATAGGGGAGAGGTAGGGAAAACGAGAAGAGATGTTAGGCTAGGCAGGGGTAGGGGACTATAGAAGGGATTTATATGCCTAGGATCGGGAATACGAGGGGAGATACCAGTCTATACAGAGGTTGAAGGCTAGAATATGCGTTTATATGGGAGAGACAGGAAAACGAAGAGAGAAGCTAGGATAGATGGCGGTTGAAGGACCGAATATGCCTTTTATATGGGAGAGATTGGGGATATGAGGAGAGATCCTAAACTGGAAAGAGGTTGAGGGGTAGAGTATGCATTTATATGGGAGAGATAGGGAAAACAAGGAGAGATGCTAGGCTAGACAGAGTTGAAGGGTAGAATATGTGTTTTATATGGGAGAGATAGCGAAAACGAGGAAATATGCTAGGCTAGGCAGGGGTAAGGGACTAGAAAAGGCGTTTATATAACTAATATAGGGAATACGAGGAGAGATACTAGCCTATACAGAGGTCGAGGGTGGAATATGCGTTTATATGGTAAGAGATAGAAAAAAACGAAGAGAGATGCTAGGCTAGCCGGGGGTTGATGTGTAGAATATGCGTTTATATGGACGAGATAGGGAATACGAGGAGAGATACTAGGGAGGGTAAAGGTTGAGGGTATTTAGGGATGTTTTTGTAGGAGGGAGGAGCAGTTTAGAAGGTATTTTGAGCATTTTCAAGGCATTTTAATGATATTTTGCCACTAGAGCAGCCATTGTAATGCATTTTAGAGCATTTTCGAAGGTATTTTAGGCTATGGCATCAGTTATATCCACAGGCTTTTAGAATATATTTGAACACGAACAGGAAAATTTCAGGTGTTTCAAATGTATTTTAGCCATCAATGCAGGTATTATCATGGTATTGGTACAGGTGTTTAGAGTGTTATGACGGACTTTATAAACAGGAGGAGGTATTTTAATGGATTTTGTGGTATTATCTCATGTTTTATAGAGATTTTCTCTCGTATTATAAAGAGGTTGTGATGTTCTATAACCATTTCTATCGTTTTTACAGAAGAGATCGACTTCGTATCAATAAGTACCACCTGTTACGAGTATGTATCTATAAACCACTACCCCCTCTGTCGGAGCTAAAGAAGCTTGTATAAACATCAAGAACTTCAGCGACGAGAATGCGTAATATATTCTGTATTAGCCAGCCTCTAGTTCAGAGGTCGCGGTTCAATCCCGGCGGAGGGCGATAGATTTTTTGGGGCGTAAAAGTCCTTGGCATGGCTTCCTTAGGAAGGGAAGTAAAGCCGGTGGCCCGTGTCATACATTTACGGCACGTAATACAACCTAAAGCCTGATAAAGAGGCTTCTGATCAAAATTACCGGTCTTTCCTGTCCAGTACAGAATGGGACACTAAGGACTACAGCAGTTAAAGAGCGTCCATAAATAAAACTCAATTTAATTTTAAATTCTTTGAAAAGGATGCACAACGCGTTACAAAGTACAAGCAACTTCAAGATAAGTACGACTTTAGCTGTGTTTCATACCCCACTCCACTTGCTAAAATACCTAAATTTGAGAGCTTAACAGTATCTCGTTCAACGTTTTCGGGCTGCGTGAGAAGCAAGAAGTGCATCCGATAAAGTTTGCTGATACTGAACTGGATTAACAACGAAATTTGTTACTCTTGAGTGACAGCTGTGGAAAGCATCACTATACATATATCAAGAATTTTGAGAAGCTCGTTCGACGTCAGAAAACTAAACATAATGCAGTTATATATACCTGCAAGCGTCGCTCTATAATTTTGCAATCAGTATGGAGGAAGTGGACTGGAAACACTACAATAAAATACAGCCATCTGTAGCCATCATGATATTGCAAAGGTAGTTATTCCTATCAAGGAGAAATCAAACCTAAAATTTAAAAACCTTGAAAGGATGCTGAAACTGCCTTATGTCATCTATGCGGAGCTTGATAGCATTCTCACTCCATGTCATACGTGCATCCATAATCCTGGAACTTCTTATACAACCCCTTATCAAGAGCACACACCAATGAGCTTCTGTGTTTACGTCAAGCCGTCATCCAGCGTCGTGGAACACTTCGAAACTGGTATCCTACGCAACCCTGTGTATATCATGGTTATGATCTTGCTCAGAAGTTTATAGAATATCTGTCATCTCTTGCAAAGAAGATTGACAATGTATATAAATCTGCTAAGCCTCTGAAGTTCACGGATCATCAACAGACTGATTTTGAGTTTTCTACAGTATGCTACGTATGTGGTAAAACCTTTACAGAAGAGAACTACAAAGTCCGCGACCACGATCACATCAGCGGTAAATACCGAGGAAGTCTTCATAATGAATGCAATTCGGCCTGCAAAACGCCTAAAAATATTCCTGTCTTAATGCATAACGTTAGCGGATACGGCTCTTATTTCATTGTTAAGGAGCTGGGGTGTACAAGTGAACGTGTGGAGGTAATTCATAACTCTGAAGAAAGCTATATATCATTCTCCATGTATGTCGGAAGTATAAAGCTCCAGTTTGTGGATAGCTTTCGGCTCCTGGGTAGAAGCTTGGATAAGCTGGTAAAAATCTAACGTCATATCCTGAAAAACTGAAGTACTTCAGAGAAGAAAAGTTGAAGTTGGTGATTCGTAAAGGATTCCCTATGATTACGTCACTTAATAGGATGTGTTGAACGAAACCTGCCGACCTCGTAAGGACTCCTTTTACAACAAAGTGAACGAAGCAGAAATTAGTGATGCTCACTCAATCATGCCCAAAATGTATGTAGACTTTTTAATGTGAGAAACCGGTGTGAATACAGCGACCTCTACCTAACCTCAGATGTTCTTCTAGCTGATGTCTTTGATGCATTCAGGAGCTAGACCCTGAAAGCATATAAAGTTGATACTGCGGATTATTTCATCTCTCCAGGACTTAAGCGTGATGCCATGTTTCTGTACACTGGGATTCAGCTTCAACTGTTTCTGGATTATGATCAACTACTCATGGTGGAATCCGGCATAAGAGGAGATTTAAGTCAAGCTTTCTATCGGCATGCAGAGGCTAATAATGCCTACATGGAAAAGTTTGATCCGTCGAGACCAGCTCAATTTATCTGCTATGCGGACGCCAATAAGCAATATGTTTGAGCAATGTGCCACGCTCTTCCTTATGGTGGATTTGAGTGGGTTTCTTCTGAAGATATCGACTTAGAAAGACTACAAGTAGATGCTCCTTGTGGATATATTCTAGAAGTTAATATCGAATATCCTGCAGAGTTCCATGATCTACACAGAGATCTACCTTTCCTGCCTGAGTGTACGAAGACCAGGGGTCGTCTACAAAAAGACTAATACCCCATCTTGGATCCCGAAAGAAGTATGCAGTACATTACATGACTTTGAAGATAGCTCTTAGTCATGGGCTACACCTAACAAGAATCCATCTTGTGCTGCAATTCCGACAGTCTCAGTGGTTAAAACGTTATGTGGAATTTACAAACAGGTTACGACAGCAGGCTGCAAATGATTCGGAGAAGGATATCTACAAGTTGTTCAACAATGCTATGTTTGGAAAAACTATTGAGAACCTGCGTAATCGTATGGGTATACGCCTGGTTACGAGCGAGAAGACTCTTGAAAGGTTGATTTCTTAACCCACGTTTATCGATAGAACAATATATGCTATCCGCCTAGCTGCTGTGAATATGGCCTCCCGACAGATTATGTTCAACAAGCTTATATACATTGGAATGGGTGTGTTGGACATCTCCAAGACATTAATGTGTCACCATCATTATGATGTGTTGTTACCGTATTATGGAGCTGAAAACCTGAATATTATGTATATGGAAACTGATACATTCATTCGTTAAGAGAAAACTAAAGATGTGTACCAGGACAAGCTACGTTTTCCTGAGCACCTAGATACAGATGATTATCCTACAAACCATATATGTTATTCAGCTCAAAACAAGAAGATACTGGGAAAATTTAAGGATGAGGCTAATGGTAAACTCATCTAGCACTTCGTCGAACTACGATCTAAGATTATGCACTTGAAATCCGTGGCTCAATGACAAAACGATTAAAGCTATAAAACATAGTGCCATTAAACATTTCATTACAGTCGCCTACTACGCAGCCTAGATTAAAACCAAAGCAGATAAGAACGCCTATAAATCTGATTCTGTCACGAGAGCATACTGTCACCTCATTGCAATTGAATAAAATCACGTTGACTCCATACGACGATAAACGAGTCATTGCAGAGGATAAAATAGCTACACATGCATATGGACATCACAGTATTACAAAGAGTGGTTAGGAGAATGTAACCTTGATCTCAGGATGATGATTACCTCGTGAGTCTACAATTTTAAGGAACTGGAAGTTTGCTGAAGTTCTGTGCATGCACCTAGCAGACATCTGACGAAGAAAGAAGAATAAAAAGATGAAGGTGGAGGCGTTAACTCTGCCGTTAGGAATAAATCTTAACTTTGGCCTCAAGCCCAGAAAAGAGGAGAGGCGCCTACCCTTACAATCCTTATCTAGTAAGGCATCGAACGATGGTAAAGTCAAAACGCTTAGTCAAAAAACATAACCACGAAAAAACAGGAAAAGCTGAATAAAAGTAATATCACTAAAGGAGCTTAAGGCTGTAAAACGATAGAAATGCGGATAGAACATCACAAGTTCTGTACAATACAAGAGAAAATCTCTATAAAACATTAGATAATACCACAAAAACCTGTGCTGATACCATTAAAATACCTGCTGCTGTGTATAAAACCTGGCATAATACTCTAAAAACCTATGCCAATACCATGAAAATACCTACACTGATAGGTAAAACACCTTTGAAACATCTCAAATTCTGCTGTTCGTGCTCAAATATGTTCCTAAAAGCCTGTGGATATAACTGATGTCATAGCCTAAAATATCTGCGAAAATGTTCTAAAAATGCATTACAGTTTCTGCTCCAGTTGTGTAAAATACCATTAAAATACATAGAAAGTACTCAAAATACCTTCTAAACTGCTCCTCCCTCCTACAAAATCATCCCTAAATACCTTCAACCTCTGCCCTCCCTAGCATCTCTTTTCGTATTCCCTATCCCGTCCATATAAACGCATATTCTACACATCAACCCCCTTTAACTCTGTCTAGCCTAGCATCTATCCTGGTTTTCCCTATCTCTCCCATATTAACGCATAGTCTACCCCGCAACCTGGTTCTAGTTTAGGATTTTGAAAGGGGATATTCCATACATATATAAGAATTGTACATAGTAATAATATAATTCACCAAGAAACATGTTAAAATATTCAACAACCAAGAATTGTACAAAGCAGATTGTAAGAAACGGGCGAGCTAGCAAATTCCAGGTAAAAGATAATTCTAAGTAGAGCCCACCTTTCACCAAGCTAATGAACAGGGAGCCGGTAGCGGTAGGGAAAAATAGAAAGAGACAGATAGAGAAACGTAAGAGACGGAGAGATTGAACCCGCTTCCCAGCGCGTCATGGTGACGCGTAAGCGCAAGACTTTCGAGTAGAATATTCTCGTACATGTTAAGGTGACGCGGTCTGAGGACCAATTAGAAACGTCATTACATTTTGATGCGCAGAGGTAAGCGTCACTAGGCGCAGGTATAAAATAGGCGAACAAAGCCCCAGATTTTCACTCTCTCTTCTAGAATTTCGTCGACACAAAGTGCTACGCTCTTGACGACAAATGCACGTGTGTGCATATGGGTGGGAACACGTGTGCAGTTAGGCTCCTGGTTTATTAAAATGGTGGGAATTAGTATAATGGGAAAAGCTGGCCGCCCATAAATATTTAAATTGAATATAAACCACATTTATTAAGGGAAATGCAGTATATATTTTAAATTGCTCGCCCAGGATAAACCTAAGAACCAAGAATTAGTTATATAGGGAAAGTTTAGGAATGGAAAACACAGTAGCCGACGAGCATCCATAGCCGGGGACAGGAACACTGCAACAGATAGCAGCAACCAGAGGAGCGTCGCTTTCCAGATGCTACTGACCAACGATTTTCCGCTACAAATGTCGCCCAACAGCCGTTTCCCGCTACAATTTCTCCTCATATTCCCTTTCTCATCCATATAAAAGGCATATTCTGCCATTCAACCGCCATCTAGCGTAGCATCTCTCTTCGTTTTCCTATCTCTCCCAATATAAATGCATATTCTAGCCTTCAACTTCTGTATAGCCTGGCATCTCTCCTCGTATTCCCTAACTTTTCCATATAAATACCTTTTCTAGTCCCTACCCCTGCATAGCCTAGCATTTCCCCTCGTTTTCCCTACCTCTCCCATATAAAACACATATTCTATCCTTCAACCTCTGTCTAGCCTGGCATTTCTCCTCGTATTCCCTATGTTCCCCGTGTAAATGTATATTCTACCTTTAAACCTCTGTCTAGTCTAGCTCTAGCCTCGATTTACCTATCTGTCCCATATAAAGGTATTTCCCTCCTTAAACTTCTGTCTAGTCTAGCATCTCCCTCGTTTTCCCTATCTTTTCCCATGTATGCGCAGCTTTCTGCACTCGAATTCTCTTATATGTCCTACTCATCTACTTCTTCGCTCTCATACCAGGTATGGGGTTGATCACCCATCCTAGATGTTCTATGTGATCCAAAGTTTCTGCTCCTCGACAGGCTTCTAATCCCAGGCATCCTCTTGTAAGTCTTGGGGGGTAAGTCCTATATACGTGGAGGGTAAACAGAAAAAGAAGAAATAAACTTCCGTTTTGAAACACAGTTGTAGTTAAGTTTGTGGTTTAATAGTTGTATAGAAATAACTGCAAAAAATTTCTCAGCCGAAGTCTATCATATTAAAGCTTAAAAATTGCGGATTGTTGTGCAGTGTTAATCCGAATAGACGTATGTATATATGTGCAGTAGAACTCCACTTAACCGAACTAAAGGGGATAGAGCTATATTGGATAATGCATTTTTCCCAATAATCGATCGTAACAGTTTTAAACAGCGAAATGAGGAAAATAATTGTGTTCCAGATGCATTTAGTAATCTTAATAATCAACTTATACTTTACACAGCATTAATATATGCATTCCAGTATTTATACAAGGACTGTTTCATAAATTATGAACCTTGTTCTTTGAACGCTTGCGAGCAACTATATCACGCCACCGTTTGATAAGCATTATATCTGGGGATGTTGATTAACTGCTTTTTTTTACGAAACGCAAGGCGACCTAAAAACAAAGAGTTTTGTGTTATTCTTAGTGCCCTAATTCAGTATTACTTGTCAAGATTTAAATACGAATTTGTAGTCTTTCTTACCTCTAATGCTTTGAATCCCTCGTCCATTGTCTCTCTGTCACCAACGATTTTAAGTTTCTGTTCAATTTTATTTGAACACGCTTTCTTTTCGCTGACTTCTTAAATGCAAATGCACCACATTGATCAACACTAACAGCAAAATAGCACTGGGCCTCCGCGTGCAAGCAGTTGTTATAACGATAGAATATTTCTTAGAATGTGGGATAGTGGGTGAGAACTAAGTACATAAAATACAACTACCTATATTGGAATTCAGGGTCGGCCAAAAGAACAACGCCAATTGCCGCAGCGACATTACCAGCGCGAATTTGGGCACTCGTATTTTTTCGTTCAATTTTTCCTTTCTTACTTTACTTCTTTCTTCCTTCTTTTTGCCGCCTCCGCCGTTTCGGTTAAGCCGGAATGTCCCATTACATTGTGCTAAGGGTAGTTCAAAAGTTCAAAATAAATCTTTAATGTTTTTTCATGTTTTAATAGTGAATGAAACACTGAATGATGCATATTTCCATTCTGACTGTGACCATATGAGAATTTATGTGCATCCTAAACAACGAATATCGGTGAATCTGTAAGATTCAGTTTTCGAAGCAATGTCCTCTAGTTTCACTAAAATAAATATTATTCCGAAGTATGTTTTCAAGTCCCTTGGTACCCAAGGTCGCGTGTTCAAACCTGGCGGAGGGCGATGGATTTTTCGTGTAAAAATCCTCAGCATGGCTTCCTTCGGAAGGAAAGTTAAGCCGATGTCTAGTGTCGTAGATTTACGGCACGTAAAACTTCCTCAAGCCTGATAAAGAGGCCTCTGAGCAAAATTTCCGGTCTATCACGCCCAATATAGAATGACACGCTGAGAACCATATTAGTTAAAGAGCGTCTATAAATAAAACTCAATTTTAAGTCCCTTGGTATGTGTTCTTAACGTAAGGGTTTAAATTACTTTATTACCTAATTTTAATGCGTTTTCTACTGACCTAAACTGCACGACAGCGATCCTTAAATGTTTTGAATCTAGTTGTTTTATTAGCAGCTTAGGTTAATTGTAATACAGTAAATCACTGTTAGGTGAGACAATCCTTTGAATGTTGCATTCTAAAAGGGTACATAATTTTAAATTCTTGTAGAGCTGTCTTTAAACGGTTGAAAAACGTTTATTCACGTACCTAATTTTGAATATATGCAATTCATATTCGTTACTGAATTATTTACCCGTTTAGGAGTTCCTAAATTCAAGCTGATAGTAACTAATTCATTCGAATTCAGTGTTTTCAGAACGAAATATGTATTTATTTTGAAATCTGCCACAAACGCACCGGTATATAAACTAGACACAGCAAATTCTGTTACATTTATGTGAATATTATGTTATCCACCATTAATCTCTAAATATAGCCATCTCATACCGCTTCCCATTAAGCCAGAGCATTATGGTAAAGTGAAAATGCATTATAGATATTCCCACAATTATTCTACAAAAAGCTATGTGAGTTAAATACGCTTGTGTAGAACGCCTGAAGGGTGGGAACACGGAAAGTTGGAAGGTATTTTATCATCATGTTTATAATAATAATAATAATAATAATAATAATAATAATAATAATAATAATAATAATAATAATACTAATAATAATAATAATACTGTCCGCTTTCAAATTGACCCTATCTACAACTCTCACGGGGCCAAAATCTTTCACCACCTCTGCTGGAACTATCGTATACGCCAAAATATTAGCTGTAACGATTCTCGGGATGAGGTATCTTATTAAATTATGTGCCATTCAATCAGCATATCAAACTAAATTGAAGCAGTAACTGGGAACGCTTGGGTATGATTGATCTCTTCAGTTTCAGATACAGTGTGTATCCGAAGCTTAACGTTGGAAAAAAGTAGTATTAAATGTGTTTTCAGCTGTATCTTATTATAAATGCGTTTTTGTTGGCGATATTCAGCTGAATCCCACGGCTTCTGACAATTTTGGAAGGCTTTCGGAATGTCACACATTTGGTGAAGTTAATGACATGCATAATTAGTGTGCTGCGTTGAAAGATGAACTAATGCACCAGTATTACATGATATCAGGGGCGGCTATCCGGATGAAGTAGGTGAAGGGGCACTTTATCAAATACCTGCTCCACAAAAATATTTAACACAGTTGCAATTAAATGAAAGCAATTTAGATGTCTTTCTCATTATTTTCGTTGCAACAAAAACATTATTAGTCCATTGTGATTTCACTTCTATCACTCCCAGAACTGAACTAAGCTAAGCTCGTCTGTTGCGCTCGACCTTTATAAGGTTCATAGTACCGGGAAGCTTCAAGAAGCTTGTTAGGGCGCAGATATTATTTCTCTCTGGAACCTTCACTACTTCTGTGAGCGACCTCTGAGGGAGACATGGATCCAAAGCCGTCTGTAATCCACCGATGCAGCCTCAAAGGAATTAATTAACTGACGCCGCTTCACAAATTATGTATCCTTAGTCGTTACCGCAACCAGCTGTGATATTGCATTTCAGTGGGAGTGTTTTTTCTCGCAGGCGTTTCGTCTCCAACATAGGAGAGAAGTAAAGGCCAGTGCAAGGCTTTGCTTATAGGCCGAAAGGTACACATTTAAGAGGCTTAGTCAGCTGGGTTGCCATGGCAACCACGATACCACGGGCTGACTGGTATACGATCTATACACTCAGTGCAGTTTTGATTGCTGTAGACAGAAGGAAGTACTTCGGTAGATGTCTGTTGTCGTCGTCGTGGTGGTAGTAGTAATGGGGCTTTAGGGCACAACTCCTGAGGTCATTAGGCCCTGACAACATCATAAGAGGTATTAGTACTGTAGTCTGAAATATATAGAAATAACACAAAACTCGGATTAAAACTTGTTAAGAGAGCCAAAACTAATAATATAACTTAAGAAACGGTTTATACAGGGTGAAGCACCTAAAACTTGCACCGCAAATATTTCGGAAATGGAAAGTGCTATTGATTTGCAGTTTTCACAGCATTGATTGGTGGTCAGGAGCTCGTACATTTAGCCTATACACAGATTTTAATAATACTGAAAAAGTGTATTTTTTGAGCAAACATACTGGTTTTTTTAAATGGAACAATGCCTAGTTACATCAACAGAATAAAGGTAGGGTAATTTAGAATGTCAGTGGCGTTTGTTGTAAGATTCTAGTGCAAGTGGTTTACGAGAAATCTTATTTTGAAACTTTTACGCACCGACACTTGTACAACCTGTGGTAGCACAAACTAAAGAAAAACAAAAGGGAATTACAATACTTCTGTGGGTTCTTACAAGTAAAGAGAACATAGCCCTTCAAAGGTTGTGTTTAAAATGACCACCGGCAGCTTCAATACACGCTTCCAGTCTGCTATGGAAAGACTGCTGCACACGTTCTAGTATTTCAGCGGAAATTTCAGAGCAGGCAGCAGTAAAACGTCGTTTCATATCGTCTGGTGTAGATGGTACATCCTTGTAGAAATGTCTTTCAGCCTTCCCCACAGAAAAAGTCTAAAGGGGTCAGATCCGGTGAACGGGCCGGCCAAGGTACAGGCCCTCTTCGTCCAATCCAACGATTTGGAAACAATCCGTTAAGACAAGCTGTAGTACTTGGTGCACTATGGACTGGACAGCCATCATGTTGGTACCACAGGTTCCTCCTAGTCTGCAAAGGAACGTTTTCTAGAACCCGTGGCAGATGGTCTGTCAGGAGGCCGCGATACTTGTGCGAGTTCATTGTTCCTTCTATGAACAAAGGGCCTACGAGCTGATGGTTCACTATCCCACACCACACGTTTAAACTCCATGGACGCTGACGTTTCACCTGAGGAAGCCAACGGGGATTGTCAACAGACCAATAGTGCATGTTTCTGCGGTTTATCTGGCCATGATTAGTAAAAGTTGCCTCATCACTAAACAAGATACATGATGAATCTGGAGTATCATGTCTTAATGCCCATGTACAAAAGTTAACACGATTCTCAAAATCGTTTCCATGCAGCTCTTGATGGAGAGAGATGTGATAGGGATGGAACCTATGTCATTGGAGAATGCGCAGTACACTTGCCTGGCTTATGCCACTTCCACGTGCGAATGTGCGGGAACTAATTTGCAGATCTACTGCAGCGGCAGGCAAAACATTAATTTCTGCCCTCTTCTCCAGTGACTTGTCTTTTTCTGTTACGTTTTATAGGTGTTACAGTACCACTTTCACGTAATTGGTTGGAGAGGTTGATAAATAATTGCCGAGATGGTTGGCGTCTATTGGGATACGTTTCCGCATACACCGTACAGAAACGAACAGCATTCTTCCTACACTCTCCATACACCATGAGCATGTCGGCTTTTTCTGCATTAGTAAACCCCATCTTCCACTCACAACTTACTGCTTGAATTGTCACAAACTGACCAAAAAGTCGCAATGCAATCAATGAACAGAGTACACAATGCAATCAAACATAACAACATCGTACCTAGCAACTAAGCAGGTTGAATGGGACAAACAATTGTCGGGGTGGAAACTTTTCAAAATACGATTTCTCGTAAACCACCTGCACTAGAATCCTGCAACAAAGACCATTAACATTCTAATTTACCCTACCTTTATTCTGTTGATGTAACTAGTCATTGTTCCATTTAAAAATTTATGTTTGCTCAAAAAATACACTTTCCCATTATTATAAGTTAAATGTACGAGCCCCTGATTACCAATCAATGGTGTGAAAACTGCACATCAATAGCACTTTCCATTTCCGAAATATTTGCGGTGCAAGTTTTAGCTGATTCACCCTGTATGTGCCCGAGTGTAATTTTCAGCTCGATATGAATCCTGTAAGTCATATTGTGTGCGTTTTGTTAGAAACGCCCTTTTCTCTAGTAACGGTGTTGACAAGATAGTGCGTTAGCTTGTGGACGTACTGGAGAGATCAGCAGATATAGGTAGTGCATACAAATGGAAATAAATTAGCAATTGACACTATTAGTGGTAAAATCAAAACTGCAAGTAGTGAAACCCAATTATAACGTTCCTTATCAGCATTTTAAATTGACATTCACTTATTTGATTTACTGAAGTGACCAATGGTTCGGCTGAAGGAAATAAATTATGTATTCGACCGAAAATGTTAATAAGGAACGTTGTACCAGCTACGATGTTAATTTCATACGATCTCTTTAGTCTTCTTACTGTCTCCACCACTTATAGTTGGCAGTGGAAGTATTATAATTCACATAAATATTCGATATCGAAATTTCATCAGAAATACGCCACACGACGAACTACATTAAAAATAACATATTTTAGGAAAACGTATCCTCACGCATGTGTTTTTATGGCGTAACAAAAAAACTTACAAATACCAAACTTAGTGTTTTAAATTTAAAGTCTTTCAATGATCAAGGCGAATATTTTCACATTTTACCACCATAAACAACCCTGCTTATTGAAAATATTTCATTGCTTTCTGTTTTCTCAAAAATGGGTTTCAACGATGTTTGTTAAAATGTCATATTTCAGATGCTAATATGGCAATACGTATATCTCGAATTTTTAGAGAATAGCCTGTGAAGCCCTGTTCATTCTTATTCGGTTTACTTAAATTTGAAGCATTAGCCATCTACAATGTACTTCCCATTAATTGTTTAAACTTTGCAACATTGTAAAATGCACTTTTGAAATGTTATTACCTCTGCTTTGTTTCCCATCAGCCCTTGTAAAGAGCATGCAGTATCGAGGTTGTCATATTCGACTTATGTTATAAAATAATACTGCCTGCCCAGTCATCTCTTTGTTCCTGTATACCTAAAGTAACACAATGAAACAACTTCTGGCGAACATTTTTCATTATTAAGAGGAAATACATATAGTAAAAATAAACTTTTATAAGAATAATTTACAGAAGAGCTAGGAATTGGTAACTTTTTAAATCCTACAGATTTCAATAAAAGCTATTAATTCTTTTAGAACAGTGGTAGCAGCACTGGTTTTTTCGGAAAAATTTCATAAGCTTCTAATATTAAATATTTCCTAAACTATGCCTAATCTAAATAAAAACATCAACAGTCCTATAGACACATTAGGAAAACCACATGAAGCATTGTTTTATTCATATTTCTGAGTTTCTTTTGAAAATTTAAAGAATTTTGGATAAAAGTTACATCCTATTGAACATTTTGAGGACAACAAAACTAAAAATTAAAACGAAAGAAACATGCGTTTGAAAGAGACACATAGACCTATCCTGTTTTAACGGATATTTAGAAAGTTACGTGATGGGATTTAAGAACCCCTCACAGAAGAAAGGAAAACAGATTATTAAAGCAGATAACTCATATACACCATTTGCGTAACTTATCACTGTAACATCCCCCTCTCAAGCTAGCCGAACTAGCGTGAAGACTTGCTTGTTCGCTAGCTCTCGTGTGAACTGCTGAGAGCAAACGAACAAGCTAGCCATTTGTGCGCTGTTTGATATACTTCCCGCAAAATTTAGAAAAGGTGTAAACGATATGCCGCTTAAAAGGGGTGAACAAATTAATGAGGCCCCTATTCTTCTGTAATGACCTAACAGCTTGAGGTGGGTTTCAGTTGGATGGCACCAAAGACCTTGTAGCTTGTGTAGAATCACTGGCCGCATACCTACGATTCCGAAACTTTTTGTTCAACTCAGACGTACATTTTATGTTGTATTTACTGTGGTTTCTTAACGTTTAGACGCAGATGGCACGCTAGTCTACTAGAAGCTGGATAAATTGACTACGCAGCAATGTTTATTAGAAAAAGGAAGTTAGGGTAGGAAAAAGAAAAATAAATGTTTCGCGTAAGCATGTGACCACAATATGCTCAGTTCAGTTTTACTGTAGGATCCACTCCGTACAACAAAGACATGACTTGTTGAAAGTTTGCGTTTATAGCCTCTTACAGGAAGCGGAATATGTTTGTATCTTTTCTGAGTCTTCCACGAAGTATACACAAGCTTCGTCGAGCAACATTCTAAAGCTCAGATCTAGTCTTTGTCCTAAATAATAAAAGGCATCTGTTCTGTTTCTCTTTGCATTGTGTTCCAAGCTTTAACAAGATTCACGGGCAGATACCAGTGTCAGTGTTTGTATCAGGTATTACATGCCATGCATATTGGCATTCACATTTACTGCCGTTTGTTGCTGACGATCAATACAGTGTGATGAAATTCCAGAATAGCTCGCCTTTCTTGTGTGCTCTGAGGAGCTAAAGCATGGATCAGAGATAAGCTTGTGCTTCTCCATATGTAAGCGATACCATGACGAAGAAAATGTAACCAAAATTTACCCTGAACCAGAAGAGAGGATTGCTTTACAAATAGCGTGGTTCTATACTCTTTACGTAATAGATACAATTATAATAAGGGAAAAAGGATACAAGAAAATCTAAAATAAATTCTTAATCAGCGAGAGGATTCAAGACAGTGGAACTTATTCCTCGTATTTGCGAGGACATCAGCAGTGAGGGAATTAAATCAGCATTGATAACCAATATCTGAAATGTAGGTATTCGGCAAGAAGTAATATGCACAGGATGTTCGATTCAAGCCGTTTTTATATAAGCAGCATGGGTAGCGGCCCAGTAATACAGGAGGCAGGATTGGGAAAATGTCCAATAACATTGTCCATGTAGATTACATATATTAACCTTCTTCTGAACAGTGTATGTGAAACCTAAATTCGAGTTCTTATCGTAGTTATTTCGTTTTGGTTTTCTAACGCTTAATTTAGTCTATTTTCGATGGAAATAAAGCGAGAAATCAGTGTTACTTAGAGATCTGATATATATATATATATATACATATATATAATAACTCCAGTAACTAAACCAATTTACTGGTGTAGTTTCATTCGGAACTTAGGCAAAATGTAGTATTTATAAAGAGCTGATAGCATAATGTTCGACACAAAAGCTGTTTATTTGACATCTGAATTACACCTTCTAATGGCGTTGTCATGCTATATCATGGAGTTGGCACTAGATTATACCACAAGAGGTACAATAACAGCGCTATAGGATGTGTCTAAGGTCGCTGCCATTCCAAATGACATCCTTCAGCCGCAGACACAGGTGGAGACGTGCACCCATGTCGATAAGAACACTGCGCACCTGAGCTCGTATCCTACGTCACAATTCCAGTCGGGCTTGTGGCCTCATCTTGAACATCTTACTCTTTATATAGCTCCATAGAAAGGGCCTCCCTGGGTAGGTGCGAAACATTCTACTACACTCTACTACTGGTGTTAAGTTCCTCAGAAGGAAGCATCGAAATCTCTTGCCGGATAGGCAATGCTTCCAGCGATCTTGAACTCTACTTTGTCTCAACCTGCAAGGAATTTCATTGGCTCAGTGAATATTATGCCTTGACTGTTCGGTAGAAGAAGACACTCTCGTCGTAACATAAGACACGGCCAATTATGTCGGGATCCTAACCTGAAACTCCCAGTATGTGGTAGCGACATTTGCTTTTATCCTCACAAAGGACCTACATGAGTTACCACACATTCTGTGTGGTAAATCCTATTCCTCATGATTCAGCCACGATCTTCTTGATACCCAAAAGTAATACTCAATTGAGGACCTCCTCGAAAGCTTAGAAAAACGTTTTCGTAAATGTTAATCAGTGCTACGGCCCATATTCATAGTCCTGTACCAGGTTAACCATTTTTGTATTTTTTCAGGGTAGTCTCGTAAGGAAGAGATATTATCCGGAAATTTTCATTCCTTAGTCTTCTTAAGTCACGCCTCAGTGTTTGCAATAAATACTGAAACAGTTCTTCCTGTGCTACCGTCTATGTTATAACGTTTGCCATCTGGGTATTTGTGTTGAAATTCTTGAGGCGATCATTCGGTTTTGTCATTTCTTTCGCTTCTGCTTTTCTTTGATGGTGCAAGTTTTTGCTCTTGTGAGTTGCAATTTTGTTAACATGGACGCAGAAAGTGATGATGTGTCAAGTCACAGTTCCAAAGAATATCATGCTAAAAACAGGATGAAAACAAAACCCGGTATAAGAAATTTCCGAATATACAGAAAGCAACAAGAGTTTTACATTAGACACTGAGGTTGAAATATTCATCCGGTGAAATAATAATTAAATAGTAAGGCAATAACGAAAATATTATAAAGGCTAAAGAAAATAACGTGCGAAAGAAATAAAGCTAAATAACAGAAAGGTAATAAAAGGGGAATATATATATATATATATATATAAAGATAAGAGAAGTGCAATAAAAAGGGAATTATATATAAATTAAATAGAATAAATATTAAAATATAGAAGCAACGTGTATTTCAGGGAAAAGTGAAAGGTGCTAAAATGAAGCAACTTGCTGCTGGTGAACGTAGACGATCAGTGAAAGAGTCATTACAACTAGTTGAAGACAAAAACTTGTGTATGTGGAAGGGTAATCCAGCTAAGTAAGGTGAACAATATCGGGAAGAAAGAGAAATGTAAAACTCAGTCAAGCGCACAGAAAAGCTAATCAGGCGTAAATAAAGCGACAATGGAAAACGCTAGAGAGACGTACTTTCTAAATAATATTAACCAATAAGCACGTTGTAAAATTTATTGAAGAAGTCAACGACAGGATCCAAAATACATGTGACTAGAGTAAGATAATTACGAAAATAGAAAATGGGCGTAAACTAGAAGTTTGTCTAGGCGGGAAGTCCAGTTTCAGACGTGCGTCCTGGTCATGTCAGGTGACAGTGCCGCGTCAAAAGTGTCGGCGTTGTGACTTACAAAGAATATGTAACTATCGAATATTATTACTGGCTGAATTTAAATATATGAGAATACTGTTAGCAAATGGGAATACGGAGTGAGTTTAATTTGATCGTGGGGTCGCGTAAGTCTTGTGTTACGGTAACCAGGAAAGGGTAACTTTTTATATATCGTGTGGAACTTCGCGTAAAGGGGTCAGTGAAGGAGAAATGGTCTCATTATCATTTATCTTCTGTCCACACTTCCCTGAGAGGGGAATCTCATTTCTTGTAAATCACCCATCCGTGACAAAGCTGGCCGAGAATAATCACCTTTCCTGATCATTTTTTCTCACATAAACAACAACCAAAACTCCCACATCAACATAAATAAAATAAGGTGCTTCTATTAATGAACTAATAGGTCCATGGAAGAAACAATTTTTGCTGGTGCAACTTGTGATTGAGAAAAAAATATTTGTTTTAGAAACGTGTTACTAGACCTGCAATTATAATACTAATGCTTGTTTCTTGTGGGGCTATGCTAATATAACATACTAACATGTTTTAATGACAAAAACGTGAAACTGACTATACAATAAGCCTTACAACAGGTTCACCTTGGTTTGTGTCCCCCAAAATCCAGAAATGTTCCTCTTTACTGGCACACTTTACTTTAGGATGTGGTCACCCTAATTGTAAAGCATATCTCTCTGCTTCCGCATAAGCTGTGGCAATTCTCAGTAAATATTTGTTCGCTATTTAAATGTGTTATTTACTGAACACCCCTGACAAATTAAGTTATGTCTGACCAATTTATGGATAAATAAATTTAAATAAACGTTTAAAGATGCAGGGATACGACTACAACTAAATATTCACTAAACGGATACTCTAAATAAGAATATTTTTCATAACTTTCCTTCTTAGGGTGTTTATTGAAATTGGTGGGCATTTTGCAATGAAACATACATTTGCTCAACCATATGCCTGAATACGCCGTTTTAAAATATTATCGCAAAAACTGATATACTTACTCGCAGGTAAATTTTTCTGCAAAAATTTTCCTTCAAAGTGCTCCACTTTTTCACAGTGAACTGGAAACGATAAAATCGCGTGGATTAATTTTATTATAATTGTGTTTTAAACAACATCTGTATTATTTTGTGTGTCGAGGGAAATGTTTGCATCACTTTTCATACAACCCCAATTTATTAAATTAACCCCCCACATACATATATTAATTCTCTAGGATTAATGTATATATATATTCATTCATTCAAGCGTCGAGGAGCAGACACTCATGGATCAGACAGAGCATTCAGGATGGGTGATCAGCCCGATGCCTGGTATGGGATGAAGGAAGTAGATGAAACGAGATGTTGGTGAAATGGATGAAAGGCAAGGTGATGATGGAGCAGTTGGTGGAATGAATGGCGGGGAAAACCGGAGAACCCGGAGAAAACCCGCCCAGACGCCGCACCACAAATCCCACATGCAGGTCCCTGGGATGGAATCCGGGCCGCCTCGGTGGGAGGCGAGCGGTCTAACCACTCGGCCACGGCGCCGCCTATTAATGTATATATATAATATTAATCCTAGAGAAAGGGCTACATTCTTTTTTAAAGTTCTTATTAAATTGTTCATGCGCAGAAATGTTTAAGACTGTACCTTATAACAGTTAATGAGGTAAGTAAATCTGAAGATGAAAAAGCTGATTTTGCGGGAGAATGGAAAAACCAAATGTATGCTGTATTCACTCAGTCTGAAAGCTCCCAGAAGCACATTCATTCGAGGCGTTCAAGTTTTCATAAGTATGTAATTGTTTTAGGAGCAGATGCAGAATGATCTGGAGTATCCATACTAGCATAAAAGCTCAAATAGTATATGATTGTTTACATTCCAGTATCCTTCACCTGAGGGAATGGTTCACGTATTAATTGCAGAGGATGACGGATACGGCAATCGTACTGCGGCTAACAGCCATGCGCATTTATTTATATTTAAATTTATTTTGAGCTACATACTGTACTGCACTGCACACCTACATAGCGAATCATGCACTTTGGACGAAGTGCCCGCCCTAAGACGTGCAGAACGGCCATAATTTAAGATTGTGCGAGATTTGCGAAGCGTGACATTTGTGGGACGTTGTAAATTTCTGATGCTTGCGGAAGAAAACAGGCTGACAGGTAGAGTTATCTATCTGTGGAATGATCCTATAACACTTGTGGAGAAATTTTCCAAAATGAGACTTACCAGCTTCCTACCTTCCTACCTAGTACCTACTGGGGTTAAAGAGGCGAGCGTGTGAGAGGGAACAAGAAGAAACTGTCTACACATGAAGTGGAATAGATTGGTTTTTCATTTGGTTTTCTAGCTATTCCAAATTGTCCAAAACTGAAGCAGAATGAACTGGACAGGCCATTTGCGGCAATTTCAAGATATTCTTCATAAAAATCGTCAGAACCCTTGAGAAAAAAACAGAAAGTGATAATACAAAATCGTTCACAACAGACAATTATTTCGATCTCCTTTTAGTTACCTACTGAAAGATATATTAAAGTATATTCAATATGTTTTATGATGGCTATTGATAAGGTTCACTTTTGTGAAATAAGGATCTAAATATGTGTTACTAGATTAAGAAAGCAGAAAAAATGTTGGTGTTAACATTTATTAAACAATCATATTTTCAGGTTAGGCGTGTAGCCTAAAATAATAAAAACAGTAAATAATTGGTGTTAGCCATAATGATTCGCAAAGAAAACCTAAAGAAGTCTATTTTAGGATATATAAAACCTAAAACGAAGGCTAAAAGAACCTAACAATCCGAGCCCTACTTATAAATTATCAAATCGTCGCTGTCTGCCATGCAGTTATTGCAACCCAGCTAAGGCTTCTACGTATGTTGCCAAGACAAGCCGGCGATTGAGCAATCGGGACTGGTAGCACCACTTTTGATTAACTCTTCAGGAAAAGCAAAGGAAATTTTCTTTTGCTGGCTTTTATCAACTATTTTGTTTAACAAGATTTGTGATTTCTTCTGACACTCCAACGGTGAAAAACACCTCACTCACTTATTGGTGCTTAATAAAATAATCCTGTGAGCGTATTAAACCAATTCACCTAACATTAAGGATTATTGTAACTAGTTTCCCAAAGGAAACATATTTTTAGAGAACAAATGAAAATTGAATATTCAGCCCAAGAAAATATAGTATTTCAAATTAGGCAGTCCAGCTTGTTTCAGACTATGCATTCTAACGGCTATGAAGAATGTCCTTAACGCTTTCTGTGCTGAGTTGTAGTAGAGATTTTCGGGAAAGTTCTCTTAGCGTATTTCTTCGAGGATTCTATCTCTCAGCTTCGTTCGACGCGTAAAACACTTTTGGTAAATAAACTGTTGTTGTTCGAACATGAAACACATTAACTTTATCCATCATACAAACACAGTACCATATATAAGGAAATCACAAGGCAGTAAATGAATAAATAAATAGTATCATGCAGCAATGAAGTACTGTAAACATAATATTTCTGTTTTTAAGGTCAATTCCAATAGTGTTCGAAAAGCCTCTTAGAGTTCTGGGACCCGGACAAATATTCATTAAGGGATTGGCTCATATTATACTGATGACTCCTGCAATCAACATTCCGATATGAAAGTAGCATCCTAACAGGTAGGCACGATATTGTAATTAAAAGCTACATGTCCATGTTTAACATTTTCATTCATCAGATTCTCCTTTGATTCCGAAAATTCGGGACTGGATTTTATTCCACTGTATGCACTCAAAACCAGATTCGAAGCGCATACTTATAGGAGAGGTCAAGTAGGAGGTGGATTTTCTATTCTTTGTGTTCCAGACACGCTCGTTAAACAAGCTTGTGCCTGTTTGTATTAAATTGAAACTAATATTAACGTAAGCAATAAAAGCGGCTATTTGCCTGACTTAATTGAGGATTCTTCGATACAAATAATCTGTCTTGAATACATTTTGTTTCTTTCGAAATACGGATGTTTTGAATGTTCACAAAAACGTTTAAACTACTATATAAGCCCTATGAAAAGACTTTCACTGTTTAAATAAAACTCCAATAGATGTGAAGATTATCGTAAAAGTAATATGGTACATAATCATTCGAGAGGATTGAAGCAAAGAGGCACATATGTTTCAAATTATGTGCTTTTAACACTTTGAGTCCCAGGCGTTTTTTGTTTTTGTTTGTTTTTCAATGAAGAGCTTAGAAACGCAAGGTTTTTTCAAGGATATTTCAAAAATAAGAAAACATTCTTAGCTTCAGTATTAATACTTTATTGAAAATCTATAAAATTTATCAAAATGTGATATTAAAAATATCTGCGTAAAACATATAACATCATATTTACACGGTTACCCCACCAACGTCTGCAAAATGTTGTAAAGCAGGTTGATTACTCACATATCCTTTTTCTCAGTACACCTTCTTTTTGTTAGAGGTCTAGGATATACTGCTGCAGAGGTCAAAACAGTTGAATGGGTTCAGCACTTCGGAAATCCAATCTCCCCGAATATCACAATAAAAGTATAGTTGCCCAAAATTTAGAAAAGTTTCATACTATATGCTGCTTGAAAGAAGCTTTAAAAGTTGACATTGTTTTCTGACCATACAGATTTATGAGTGTTATTTTGGCTGCAGGTACCATCCCATGCGACAAAGACACGTCCGCACTTAGTCTCTTAACAAAGAAGCAGCTTGACACGTGACTTATTGAAAGTTTGCGTTTAACGCATCTTACAAAGAAGAAACATGTCGTTTGTACCTTTTCTGAATGTTGCACGAAGTATATGGTGTGTAGTCCATTGATTTATATTTTGATAGCTGCTCAAAAACGCATGAAAATATTTTCCAAGCTAGGCTTGATTCCTGAGTCGTTAAAAATATTTATCTCCCAATTCCTATTTTCTTCGGCATCTCTTTTAGATTTGGTTTGTTATTTTCAGGCGTAGAGCGATATAATTTCGCCGCCCAACACACTTGGATAGACTTCATTCAGGCGCAGTTTCCGCAAAGTTCGGCAAGTAGATCTGGTCGCCATTAATTATTGTGTGCTGAGTACGCGTGTACTCCAAAGTTCAGCTGTTTTGCTTATTGCGGAGTAGATAAAGGCAAGCACGCAAGAATGGAGTGATAGCTGTATAATTATACTTCGCCATACACTGCACTATTATGGAGGATGAATGCCAATGCAGAAAAATATTATGATTTTAGTACATTACCACATTTAAATATCCATGACAAGTGAGAAACAAAAATAGAACATAGATTCTGAAAGGGTGGGACTAATACAGCCTACGAGCATATCCCATCCATCATAAAAAGCGGTGGGTCAAAATGGACCAATGTTGATACTTATAGTAAAATGAATATTTCAACCTTTTTACGTCATGTGCATTTGAGAAAAACAAACGCATTGCGGTGCAGAAAAATGACGAAGGCAGTTCTTCACTCCGTGAGGTATAAACATTAGCACAACAGATACATTTCCTCGTCGGTGGTGCGATATAAACTAGATAGTGAGAAACAAAACGGAAACGGGAAAAAGCATAAAAAAAGGCTACAAAAAGAAGTTTGAGAAAGAAGAGTGAAACATATGGCGTCCAGCGGAAAGGAAATAAATAGAATGGACCTGTCACTTTAGGAAATGAAAAACTCGACAATGAGAAATGGAAGGTGTACGAGGCAACAGTTAAAGGGAGGATAGGTTAGAAAGAAAAATCATTATAGCTGCGAATGCATACTACGTGATAAGAATACTGCAACAATGAGCACTAATTTACACACTTCAAACCATTTTGAATAATGCCTCAGCTTTAAACAACATACGAATACATTTCAAAAGGTTTTTAGAATTATTTTAGATTACATTGAAAAGTATGTGTTATATAGTTCTGCATTAAATATTTTGCATTTATATCGTTTGATGTTGGTAAAATATTTTCAAAATTTCTCTTTATCTAGTTCAAAATAATTAAATATTAAACAAACTAAATTCTACACCATATGCAGTAAATTACAAAATTTATGTATATTGTTTGATTGCCGAATATACAAAATGTGAAATCTTCAATGGACTCGTAGAATTCGAAATTTTCAACCTTCCATGGCAACTCCATGATTGATGCTCAGTGAGGTTCTTTCGCGTGATGTATGAATCCCGACCTACCTTTAAGGCAATCTTGGTTATTCTAAGATGGAGTAGATTAAAGGCGGCTTCTGATAAAAGTGTGTTTAACTAGAATCCCAGAAATAAAAAATAACGGGTGCCAGGGAACTCTCTCCACCACTGTCGATTCCATGGCTGCTTCTAACACTATTGTTTCAGTTGGCAGCAGCAGCAGCAGGTAGACAGAGGTCATTGACACTTTCTTCAATGGGTAAGGGTAAGTGTGCGGGGGTTGTCTTGGGGTAGACGTGTATATTGCAGTGTGCGTGCGTTTAGAGCAAATATTAGAACAGTGCAACAGTATACCAGTGATAATGTTTGGTATTGAAGAGAGAGCTTTTTGGTGGAACACGTTTTTTGCGAAGGCGATCCTTTTATGGAAAATGTAACACTAAAACTTCAGGTGCGTTTTCCTAATTCAAAGTATCCAAAGTGGGATACTGTTCGAGATTTGATAAATAAATTTCGTGTGACCGGCTCAGTTCACAATGTACCGATAACAGGCAGGACTACCTTTTAACAGACGAAAAACTTAATCAAATATCGACTTAATGCTTCGTAGTCCAACAAAATCAACACGCAAATTAGCTCAAGCAACTGGAATCTCTAAGTAGACAGCACATAAAGCTGTAAGAGACGAACTTCAGTTTTTCCCTTATAAAGTTACCATGGTTCATGAATTAAAACAAACTGATCACGAAAAGAGGCTGCTATATTGTGAATAGTTCCATAGATTCATAAATCGACATGGACCTAAAGTTTTAAACAAAACTTTTTTACAGATGAAGATGGTTTTACTTATCCGGCTATATAAATTCCCAAAAATCACGAATTTGCTTTTCAGACAATCCCAATGCAATGAGCCCAACACCATTGCATTCACAGAAAATTGGCGCATGGGTTGCCATATCACGAGAAGAATAATATGACCAATCTTCTTTGACAGCTCATTTTATTCTGATGTCTACTGATCTGAGATAATTTACAACTTTATTGATCAGTTGAATGAAGAAGAAATTGAACGCTCCTTCTTTCAACAGGACAATGCGTTTGTACTAAAGATCTCTAGCCACCATGGTCTCCTGATTTGACTCCACCAGATTATTTCCTTTGTGGTGCGGCAAAATCTGAGGTGCACAAAAATAATCCCAAAACGATCAATGAACTTAAAGTGAATATCATTGATTATGTGCAGTCAATTACGCAAGAAGCTTTAGTGAAAGTCTTCGAAAATATGTGTAAACGAGTTGAAGTCTGCCTCCAAATACAAGAACAACACTTCCAGCATCTGTTATAATTGACTGTGGTGAGTACAAAGTTTACGGTTTGCTTTGATACAAGCGGCAGACCGTGTTGCCAACATAACTGCTGTTGCTAACACCCTCACCAGCATGTAGCCGCTGCGGAGATTATTCCCTGGCGCACTGTACCTGGAGGATTGTTAAGTCTCCATTAACAGTACAACTCAGAGAAAACCAGATCGCCTTGAAAGTACATGGGTTAGATGAAAAATATTAAACATGCGCTGAGTGGTAGAACGTGGGGACGAAATGCTGAAGATCTGTGTCTCAGGTCCTTAACAAGGAATGGGTTTTACAAACGTGACTCAACTTTCCAACCTTAGCATTCACATGACCAGTGGAAGAACAATTTCTGGGAAAAAATTAACCCGAATCATATGATTGAGAGGAAACTCAGAAAGTAAATATAGCAGTTGTAGCACTGAAATTCGCCTTTAAGGTACGACATCTTAGAGTAACTGAGATCTCCTTAGAGGTTAATTAGGGTGTGCTGGGAGATTTGGTTAGATACTGAGCAGTAGATTGTGTGGCCTACTTTTTATGGGCTTTTATGGCCTTGGGAGTGGGAATTAGTGCACAGGTGCAACACGTAGCTTTCTGGCGGATGCATGCTCAAGCTAGGAAACTACGTGACTCGCGCTCCATTGATGTGATTAGTTGTTTACTCCTGTAATCTTGGAGAGGCCACAATACGGAAGCAATGAATTAGTTAATACGTTGCTAATATTTGGAGAGTGTCAACGTATGACAGACAGATTTACGGCGCGTAAAAGAACCTCAAGCTTGATAAAGAGACCTCTGAGAAAAACTTCTATCTCACGCCCAATATAGAATGGGAGGCTAAGGATCATAGTAGTTAAAGAGCTTCCATAAATAAAACTAAATTTTGTGCAGTGGCAGACAGTGCACGAACACTTAATAGCCAAAGCTTTCCAGATAGTTAAAACCTAACTCATAGTCTTTTCCATCAATTGCAACTACGACAATGGAATCATGGTCGGTAGCATGCGTACGACAGAAAGACCCTGTGGTTGTAAATACCGTAGAACAAGTCGGTCAGGAAATAGGACCTCCTCTTCCTGTCCACTTTTCTGAGAACGTTAGATTAAAATGGACACGTTCACCATGTTCGAAGTGAGGAATGCCGCATCATTTTGGAGCCACCTGTGTTGACGGACAAGTAGGACATGCTCTAAAAGCTCACGGAGTATGCTTTTCAGAAACACAGCATACACCGGACCAATTAACGGGTTGGAAGAAGATGTAATATAATCATTAACTATGTCTAGCCGTACGTTCACTGTAAATCTGTGTTGATCTCTCACAAGCGTAGCATAGGGATTCTCATCGGACCATACATGATTATTCCGCTATTTAGTACTCCATCCCTTGTGAAACAGCACTCATCCGTGAATAGCACATTCCGGGAAGTGAGGTTCAACCAGATTGTGTCGCAATAACCACTGGTTGAATAAGATGCGCGGTTCGAAGTCCATAGGGCGCAAAGCATGAACTTTCTGTGGATGGTACGAGCGCCGCAGCTGTTCCTGTAGTATCCGCCAAACAGAACATGGAACCACGACACTCATTTCATATGGGAGTGCTCGAATACTAGGTTCCTTAGTCACGCGAATCAACACGGATTCCTCCATGTCGGATGCTCGTACTGTTCGTTGCAGTGTCAATTGTGCTGTTTCCCACAATCATGGAACAGTCTTGGAAACATGGTGTAAGCTGGATGTTTCCCTCGTGGATACTTAGTCCAACACAATCGATCTGCTTCCCGACCGTTGCCATTTGCTTGTCCGTAAACAAAAGCCGTATCTACCAGTACACATCACGCCACCTTTTGAATCGGTGGATTTAAATTTCACAACCTCTCTGACGTATGTACGCCTAGAACTTACAAAGTACAAACAACAGTTTTGTGTATTAACTCACAACGGAGACATTTCCGGACCGGGGTTCCTTATCCCAAATGAATTCATTTACCATTCTGCAACATCCCTAAAAGTTTGAAATGTGGCCACAGAAACATGCTATATAATGTTACCATATAGAGTAGCTCGGTCGTGTAACTGTTAGTATTCAAGCGTTCACATAGTAGCATACGATTCGTTTATCCATCGTGAGGCAAAATTTGAATTTACATTACTAGGCCTTAATAGATTGCATGTGTTTGCATGCATCTGCAACTTGGTTGAAGAACATTACTACACCTTGTATTTGGTACTTATTGCCAAGATAAATTCAAACAGTTTGGAAACATCTTGTGTCCATGAGTATGGGCATGCCGGAGGTGCCAGACGTCCTTTGGGAATATGTCCGAAAATTAAGATATTTCAACAGTTGCAATTAAAAGTAAAGAAAATACTGGAGAAACTTGGACTGGACTAGTAATAGATCCAGATTATAATTTCAGTTGGTTCAAGCATTTTGCTCTGGAATTTCCTTCAGTCTTTAGGACGATTGTCACATAACATTTGCGCATTAGCTCCCTCGGCTCATTCTGCGTTCATTTCATTGCATCATTCATCATCTGATGTGGCCATTTCAGGTCTAAAAATTAACTCAAAAATAAATACAATACATAAAAGCTTAGCAGCACGATTTTTAACATCTAATAAATTGAATTTAGACAGTAGTAACTGAGTGAATGATATTTAACTTTTTTCTCATGTGTTTATGAAGGCTGTGCAACTTAATATTAATTTGAATTTGTCTTCAAGTTTTACAAGTGGTGGCGAAAATGGAACTCGCGAGGCAATGTGACTCGCAGGCGCCACTCCTTTTCTAGCTGTCTGTTCATTTGTTTTCCATATGCTGCTGAGTGGTGTAGTGCGTGTTGCATATTTGATGACTCGAGGAAGAAAGGCATTTTCGCCACCCTTGCTCTAAAGGATCAAACATATTGCAGCTATCAACGTTTTATTATGATTTGTTTTATACTTAACATCATTACTGTCATCCAGGCGAGATCAGCATTTAAACACTAAAGATATATGGTTTCTTTACACATTTTTCAAATTCTGAGATTTATTAGCAAGGGGTCCGTTAGTAATTATTGAAAATCTCGATTAATGGACACCCCAATTCTAACCCCTGCCTTCATATAATAATAAATTAATAATTAATACCTGCATATTAATAATTTAAAATAGAAAGAATTCTCGAACTATAAATGCATACGTGTCTAATTGATTTCATTGGCCGTGAGTGAGTTTAAGAATGATGGGATAACGCATGCCAGTGAATTGATCCTGGAAGTTACAGAAAACTACGAGGAGGAGCATCATTAATGGTAGAGATGCCATCAATCGTTACGTAAAAGCAAAAAATTCTTGGACACATACACAGAAAAACCTTTATGCTACTAAAGTCAAATCAAATTAAATCTGAAATACGTCGTTCTGGTATCTGGTTCCCTAAACCAGGATGTTTATTGCAAATTTTAATATTATTCAGCTCTTTCAAAACATTTTTTTACATTCATGGTTGTACAGATTTACCTTATAACTAAGCAACTAAAATATATAGATAGAAAATAAAGTAATAATAAAAATTAATTTAAAAAGTAATAAAAATTGACAGTAAATTAAAATTACTGCCCATTCTAAATCATTAGCTAGCTACTTGCTGAGAACCAGGGAGCATATAACTGGTATTCAGCTACTGCAATATTAACCCAAAGTTTTAAAAAAACTAATTCACTAGTCACTGATTTCCAGCGCTAGTTGCTTTATGCTACTATCGGAAAAAGAAAAAAAATGGTTTAATGTTTGTGAATAAAGTTTAATTATGACCATGTGATCAACAGACAATGAATAAGAATACCGCTGTTGAGACTCTAGTTAGATGGCATTTCTCCTCCGCGTTTGTATTTTAAAACTGGAGCAGCTTGAAACAAATAAAAGGGAGGAAATAGTGCAAATGGAAATTTATGAATGGAAGGGTGGGACGAGGCGCAAACTTTTAGCTGTAATGGAAAAGCTTAATGCTAAGGACTGAGAAATACTAAACCCTCTGAATAGAAACTCAGAGACTTTGCAAAGAAAGGAATTCATAAGAGAAACGATGAAAGGAAAATTAAGGGACTAATCCTGACGATATACTATACGGAGAAATAGAAACGTCTAAAGTTAGTCGATTTTTAAATGTATAGACAAAGTACAAAAACAATAACATAAAAATTAAAGTAAAACAATCAGAGTTGAGAAATTTGCTATTTTCCAGTATGAGTTCCGACAGTTTCAGTTACAGAAGACTGGGTTCTAAATGACCGTTTTAAAATAAGTTAAATTCGCCCATGAACATTTACGCCTGATCATAAACCGCAAGCTACCCTTGATCCACTGTTATGTTACTCCTCTGACTTGGGTTCTTTCGCATCAAGTCGTAATTCTTCGTTCCGATACCAAAAGACGATGGTCCCCTCCCTTCTCACCCTTTCACCCCGCACGCGCTAATTCGTAATATATTGTTAACAATTCGCCATTAAGGAAGCCCTTCTATATATAATTCATCCACTAAAAACCACTACACCATCTTCATCGATTCATTATGTGCACTAATTGCCACCCAAAACTCTGAACCAAACCAAGTACTGATTCATGAAATCCGATCGCCAAGTTACAATATGAATCAGACGGATATGAAGGTACCCTTTGTATGGACTATCTCTTACATTGGCATAAAAGGTAACGAAACAGCAGATGAAGCTGCAAAAAAGAAAAAAAGGCAACTAAACATTCCGTCAGTGATTCAACGATTGCCTCTCCACACCAAGACGCGAGACAGTATTTACACTTCTCCTAGGATTTAATTATGTTTATTGTGTAATTTATGTCATTATTTTATTATATAGCAGGGTTCATTCACATATGCAATGCAAGGAAATATTTCTGTATCTATATTTTATGTTAAGTAACTTTAGACTTCCGCACTAGCAGAAGTGTAACAAGCATTGGAAAGAAAAGAAAGTAAAGGTTATCGCGCTGTGTGTTTGATGTTGGTAGAAGTCTTTGTTAGTACTGATGCTGGGAAAAGTCCGAAATAGTTCACAAACGCGGGATTTTTCACTGTATTCTAGTATGTGATCCCGAGTTGGCCAGTCAGGTTAACAGAAATTTGTTAGTGTTTAAACGTTAGTGAATTCGCGCCAGCTCGAGGACCAATAGAATTAGTCTGTAAGCTTCACATTCGCGCCTCTCAGAACTGTGTATATACGATTTGCTTGTGGAAAATTCACGCAGTTTTTGGACTTCAAAAGCAGGAGGAATCTGAAGAATGTAACACAGTTTTTTTTTTTGACATAGCCGCACGGGTAATATGTGCTAAAAGTGACAAGAAATTCGCGGAGAGAGTAAACATGCAGACGTCTTTATATATGTTGTTAGACAAGTGATTAAGTAATGTTCTGGTGGAAGTCAAAGTGTAGCCATGTACTTTGTTTAACTCACAACATGAAAGGTTTATTGTTGGTTTCCTGTTACAACTCAGAGCAATAAAAAAGATGTGTTGAATTTCATATGCGGTGTGGTCTATAGTTATTGTTAGGCAGTTGAGCCTTTACGTATCATGCCCTGGAGATCAACGAAAACTTGCTTCTACGACAAAATAAATACAACAGGTACTCGAACCAAGGCAACACGATCTTCTGTGAGTAGCCGAGGTGATGAGCAACAAGTCATCAGGAGGTGGCCGACGGACTGCATTCTCCAGGTAAAGATAAACAAAGGTAAAGAGCGACGCAGACGTCATCAGTTTCATTAAACACATGCACATGCAAAAACAGAAATTGAAATGTTCATCAATCAACGCAAACTTCATGAAGCTCGCTCATGCTGCACAAAACCTTTTCTGCATTCCCGAACTCTCAAAAGAAGAGATGAAGTTATCACCCGGCTTAGAATTGGGCACTCCAAACTAACGCACAGCTATCTTCTCACTAAGAACCAACCTCCAAACTGTTCCAGCTGCAATATTCCTCTAACCATTCAGCACATCCTTATAGACTGTCCACAGTAGTGTATTGTAGACAACAAGCCGGCATTTCCAACCTTCCCATTGCAGTTAACAGACCCAATGAGTTCAAGAAGACGCTACAGCTTCTAATGGATACAAAACTCTTTGATTTACTGTAAATGTTTACGTATAATTCAATGTTTGTGAAAATGTAAGCTAATGTTCATAATGTATTTTATGATAACAGGTCGTAAATAGACCATGTAGTAAAATCGATCTAAAATAAACCTTTAATAAAAAAAAATGCATCTATACGTGCACTTAAGTACTGCTAACTTAACTCACGTTAAAGGAATTTATCGATGATAGTCATCATCACCATCATGCATGCATCAGTTTCCATTATGCTAATGATTATATGTTCCAAAACAGCATCTTGGGTAGTCGTCTTTCACAACTGAATTGCAAGAACATAGCGTAAGTAAATCTGCGTGGCTGGCATATTTCTATTGGGGGTTTACCCGTTGTTGGAATCTCAAAGTGGGTCGGTTAAAACTCTCACATCATATAGGATACTTACTTGAAACTGTTGCATTGTAACCAATATACTCTTTACGATCAAAGTGTGACTTTTGGAACTGGTTATTCTCATACTCAAGCAATCTGGTTAGTGAAAACTTGGAGGATTAGTTTGTAACTGTATAATTGGACTATGACCGTTTTTCTTACCTCTAAAAATAGCAGAACATGGGATACTGCAGGCACAATAAACGTTTTATCCTAGAGTATGCAGGCACCAACGATTGTAGCCGCGAAAGTGGCTGGAATGTATGAAATCACAGCATGTGATATAAGAAAATGTTTTACGTATTAGGAGTTGTATGCCAAATTTTACTCATTGAAAAGACAAAGTATTAAGATTAGCTAAATCGGTCTACACATAGGAAAGCAAACAAATCTTTTCTGCTAATTTGTTGTATAAATAAGCCAAATTAACATGAAGACAATGGTCGCACTTTTACACTTTTATGTTACCTTTAGAGACAGGGATAATCTGAAAAAAGTTAAATAATTTTAATGGCAAAATTTCTTCGCAGTTACAATATTCTGCAATTATTTTTGCAGTATTTTCTGGCAAAGGTTTGTATCCCTGCGTATCTAGTATTGTTTTTTACGAAAAACAGATTGCTTCACACCACATGACGTAATGTAAGCATATTTGTATCGTAGTTTAATATTTTCTGAAATTCCACCGTTCTTGGATTCAAGCCCCTTAATAACTCGATAGAGAGAGTGCAGTAGGATAAATTCTTGCCTAGAAGTGAATTATATTTGGTACAACAGCTACAAATACTACTGGAAATTCAGCAATTCTTACTTCAGCTCTTGTACAAAACGGTGTGTTGTATGCAGTGACACCTTCATTGTTTTTCTCTTCTCCAACACAGTAAACCAGATGTGGCGAAAATGCTTTCCTTACCCCAGTTGGAGTAATAGGCTACCTGTGTGACGCTACGAGAAAAAGGCAAAATATAAAATTTGACATTCTTCCTAACTCTTGACTATTAGAACTATACGAACCAGAGTTTTTAACGATTTTCGGTATGTGGAATTCAGTTAACCTGCTAAACATTTTGTGTTTCATAATATTTTGGTGAAAGCTTCATACAGTACGTTTTCGGTCATCCGACCTTCCGTTTAATCCGACCTGTTCGGCAAAAAAGGCGCAAAACTCATACGTTGTTGAGCGTATACGCGAGTAAGCGGCATTCGTGCTTCTGGGATTACACAAACGATTGTAATCTGCCGCCCACCGGTCATTATTAGACGCAACCGTCCACCAATCGATTGTTACACAAATGAAAAACCGTAAGATTACTCGGGGTACAGTTCGTTACATATGTTTACTTGTGGTCTACAGTGTCATAACGTTTTTAATTATGTATGTACATATCCTGTACTGTGGACGTTGTGATGGCTTCAAGGAGAAAAAAGTGTGTGTTTTAGTGGAAGAAAAACTTTGGATCCTTCACTGATGGATTCAGACTTGATGGTCATAATGCATGTACAGCGGTATTCCCTGATTTCACCATACAATATAGTCTTCCTAACTATCTCTCTGTCTATTCTTGTGAATTGCTGGCAATTCAACTTTCATTGGAATATATACTTAAAAAGTATAACCTACGTAAATACATAATATTTTCCTACTCTTTGAGTGCTTTAACAGCCCTTCAACAAACCTCAATACCTCAAAATATTGTTAAAGAACTTCAGAAGCTGTACAATCAAATACTAATCTCTGGTAAATCAGTATCATTCGCCAGTCCATCTCACGTCGGAATTCTGGGAAATGAATCAGCTGATCAGGCAGCCAAAGAAGCCACCAAACATCTCCCTCAGGACACCAAGATTCCACATATGGACTTCATCAACTTCATAAAAAAGACTTTCATTAATCAATAGAGACAAATATGGAAAGCCACATCTATAAGCAGATTACACGATGTCTACATTTCCGAGTCCAAACTTCAACACTATTATTTCCATCGCAAAGACCAAGTTGTATTTACTCGATTACGTATTGAACATACTTCTATAACTCACAAACATTTCCTCAGCTGTGACCCTCCTTCTATGTGCGACCTCTGCCGATCCAACCTCACAGTTCATTTCATTACAGCCTGCAGTTGTTATGTACAACACAGAGAAAGATGTGACATCCCCAACAACCTACCAGACGCCCTAAATTGAGCACAACAAAGAACTTTAAACTTTATGAAAACCACAAAATTGTATAATAGCGTATAGCACACTTATCTAGAGAATTTAATGTTTTCTGTACTATTACTGTTTTAAAATATTGTATTTTTCCTTGTAATCATGTTCTGTATTCTAAAGTACTCGCGATATGACTTTATAGTTGAAGCGACAGTAAAGAATCTAAAAGCTTTGAAAGATTGGACAAAGGCGAAACGTTATTAAAAGTGGCACAGGATTACAACGTAGGAAAAATGACCGTAAGAGACTGGAACATGAACCGATAGGAGGTAGAACAGTATTATTCCGAGGGAGTGACAGCTCACATATATAATTTTTTAAATAATAAATATATTTTGTCAGTTTTAAATGTATTATTTATTAACTTCCGCGTCATTCGACCTTCCCGATCACCGACCTAGCCACGATCCATTTACATCGGATAATCTGAATTGTACTTTTATGAAATATTCAGATGTTCAAATCCTGTAAGATTTGCTTTCTCTATTAAAATAGGCTTCATTTTCGTGTGTTGCGCTATTTTCCTCTAAGTTAATATCTTCAAAGGACATTCCAGATATCGTACCGAAAATGCAGCACTCTAGTATGCAGATGGTCTGAGGAGGACGGCTGAAGTTCCAGGAACGTTTGAAAATCATTTTATACCAAATTGCATTTACTACTAGGAAACAATCTATCCTACTCTAGTCTCTATCATGTTAGTAGGCTGAGTAGTAAAATATCAGTAAGTCTTAAACAATCAAGTGTAGCACATTGTATGATGTGAAGTGATCTTTCTCAACATGTAAACCAATATTGACAGACGATACCACTTTTTGCCGGAAAATGTGTAAAGTTGATTGTGACGTATTGTAACTATAGCTTGTCTCAACCTTAAGAGACAACATGGAGCTAAATGGGATATCTCTGTCTCTCACACATATATGTTGCCATTATTAGCTTCGTCAGTAGTTATAAAATGATAGTTCTGACGCACTTAATATGCAGGAATTGCAATTAATATGCTAATTAGGTCAACCCCACCCCTGCCACGCCCCCTGGTACATTCTGTTTGCAGCTGGGAGCATATATTTTATTGAGTATAATGGAAAGCTTGACAGGCAAGCAATTAAGGTTGTCATCACCTGTCAAAATGAGCAATAATATAATAAATTATGCTTTTGTAAGAAAGGAGCAGATGTTATTGCCCCCATTCCATTTCCGCACACGTGCACTTTTAGGAAGGCCGCTTTAACTACCTCCAACCCCAGCCGCATTGTTTGACGAACACGTGCAATATAACAATAGAGCAGGCTTCTGTTGTGCTAACAAAAGAGGGAATAACAAAGGAGCAGATGCTATTGTCTCCCTTCCATTGTCCGCACAAGTGTTCGTTAGGAAGGCCACCCATGTAGCAACCCAACCTCCGCTGCATTCCATTCCCTCCAAACACGTGCAGTATAACAAAGACCGTACCGTTTTCCTGTCAAAATGCACAACGGTGTAATAAATTATGTCTGTAACAAAAGAGCAGACTGGGGCCATGCTAACAAAAGAATCTAACAAAACAAGAGACGCTATTGTCCCCACTCTATTGCATTCCTGTACACCTGCATGTTAGGAAGACCACACCTGTAGCAACACCCGCCCCCCCAGCCGCATTGTTTGACGGTGGAAAAGAGTGAGAGACCAGTTCCCACGGGGACAAGCATCATTTACCTGCTAGACCATAAATTTCACCCCGCTCGACCCCGCCATTATGGCACCGGTTTTACCCTCGGGCATCATTCATTATATCGACAGTAGTTCTCTCTGCGCATGTGCAACCGAGACTTCTAGAAGACCTACGGACATCCCCGTCTGTTTCCCATCTGCTGCGGTTGGATATCATATTTCACGAGAACTATCAAATCCAATTTACCTGTCGTACATAAACACCCACTTCATAGAGCAATTCAGCCTTTGTATAGGAGACCATAGCAGTAATATTATTGACTTTAGAAATAAGGATATAAACATAATGCCCATAGATTTTAGAAGAAGAAATCAGAGGCTTCGAGGATATAATAACGGCTTAATTCGGCGCCCACTCCATGCTCTGCCATTGACAGCCAGTGTGTTAACGTCATTTAATCGAAAGTTCCTCCAGGCATTGGGCTTTAGAATCCTATAATCATGAATTATACCAATGTTAGCGGGACGCCGAGATTCGACGACGAGATCACTAAAGAAGAGGAACATGTGATTTTTACCGTATAATACATCAGCTCTGGACTCTAATGCCAAGATTAGAATCCCTTGTCAAGCTGAGCGTTTATATAGATTACCTAATCAAAGTTATCTATACATCAATGGAAGTGTTACTAAACCTAATGGAGCAGCTACTACTGCAAAGCTTACCAATAACGCTATTGCATTCATGTTTGAGGAGATTCGACTGGATATTAACGGGTCAACTATTGATCGAACCGAAAACCCCTGGATCGTATCAACTTTACGCAACTATACTGTTCTCAACCCAATGGAATCTGATTGTCCGCCGAATGCTGGATGGTGCTATCCTGGAGAAGACACTGACATTGTACATGTAGCAAAAGCAGCCTTCAATGCTATAGTAGCGCTTTCGATGCTTCTGGGATTTTGCTGGCGAACACAAGGAGCTCATACACAATAGGCAGTCGGTGTTGGTACTGATTCGATCCAAGGACTCTAAAAACTGTATTATAGTGCCTCAGGGTGAAGAGAATGCTGCTGTTAAACTTGTACTAATCGAGTGTAGAATGTCTGTGATTCGACTTTCTGATGCTGAAATGTTTGAAATCCTCAAGACTGCCTAGCTGGATAAGGCTCTGTTTCACCCATTTAGAACCATGGATCTGCATACTTAACTTGCTATGCCGCAAGAATTTACCTGAAATGCCGCCACCACATCAAAAATGGAGAAGTCGAGATTTGTCATTTTGGGTACTCTGACTTTAAGATCGAGTAATGCAACTAAAGATTGTTCCCTTTTTCATCATTTTAACTAGCTAATTTGAGACTTATCTTAATAGTGAATATTATCCCTATCAATAGGAGCTTTGACTTTGGAAACTCCAGATTTGCATCATTGTATGATATGCACTCAAGCTCTTATTATGAAAAAGAGAATTATCTTTTATTGAAGAGAAAATATTTTCTTAAATTTGCTCCTATATTTGTTACGGATTACTCTCATCAACCAGAAGAAGTTGTAAATGGGGTGTCAGCATCAGAATAGAAATTCAAGCTAGTGCAAATATCCCTGCACAGACCTCTTTGTATTGTTTAATAATTCATGATAAAATATTTACATACAAGCCTCTGACTCTTGTAATGCAGCTTATATTTTAAACGAATCATTGTAATGTGAGGATTTCTTTTTGCATTAGGAATGCAAGGATTTTTTAAGGAATAAAGCATGATGTAAAAGCATACCTTCATTCTTTTTTATTATTTTTATCGTACAGTTCAAGTACTCTCTTACTCCAACTCCTCGTTCCTGCATATGACGTTTCACTTGTAACGTTTAAGTTATGCAAATTTCTTTATTATTTATATGAAAGTTTCTTTATTTTCATCATTTTTATTCACACAACAAATATCCTTGATACTGTTAATGTATACAGGATTCAAGTCCATTTAGGTTTCAAATTTCATCGATATTTAAAATTATATCACAATCATTTAAATTAGTGTTCAAAAATCTTATTTTATCCTCTTCCAAGCACCTCTAGACTCATTAGCGCAATAAAGCTAGTGACTGAAGGTATCCTAAATACAGAGGTGACACCGGCCTTTTTAGAACAACCGTATACTGAATTTTTAATAACAAAACTATGATTAATGGCGATATATTGAAATATGTGTTTAAAGAGCCTTTCGGGTATGTTCACACGTTTTCGCGAACGTTCGGGTGTTCAGAGCAAGTTTTAGAATGTGTTGAGTATTTATATCAATGTTCGGGCGTGACCGTAGCTCTTTGTGTCGGTTCATGTGCTTGGAGGAGGTATTAGAATATGTTGTGCGTGTGTAGCTACTTGTTGTTCCATGGTGTTCGTTTATGTAATTTTGTGTGCGTGTATGTGCGCGTGCACCGCTGTATGCGTGTACGTTTGTATGTGTATGTGTGCCAGAGCTCTGGTGTATGCGTATATGCTTGTAGGCGCACGTGTGTGCGTGGATATGTGAGCGTGCAGTGGTGTATGCATGTAAGTTTGTAGGCGTATGTGCATGTGTGCACACGTATCAGCTGGGTGTAGGAGTGAGAGCGCTTGTTTATGCGCGTATGTGTCTGTTTCTGTACGAGGGTGTGTAGCTAACTGTTCCTCTGTGTTCGTGTATGTAAACGTATTGTGTGTGTGTCTGTGTCTGTTTATGCATGCGTGTGAAGGATGCCTATGCTTTTATTACTTTCCTGTTCGACGTAGACACCTATATTTTATGTATTTAAGAGGTTTTAAAAAGATAATTTATATATTAAACATCATCTATTCCCTATTCTCTATATGTTTTCTTGTTTTTATATACTTTAAAACCAATCGTGAGACGACCTAAGCAATTAAATACTGATTAAGCGGTTAAACTCCGATATTTCACTCATATCAATGTCTTTTAATGATATAACATGAACGTTGATCAAGCATTTAATTCATCTCTAAACCATAGCGTGAACACTGGCTTGTTGTATACCGCTCATTTTATAGCTCTGCGCGTATTAACCTCAGTCATATAACCTCACACCCAGAGACATGATATCTGACTATCAAACACGTTTAAACTCCTGCCATAGCTACCTGTATATGATGTCACAACAACAAGAAAAGTGTTCTCACACTCTCATTCCGTCAGATGTTGCCATTCAAAGCCTAGCACAACCACCATCACCACCACAACTCATTGCACCAAAGTTAACTCCAACTCTATTACCACAATATTTTTGAATTATACGCTTAAAAGGTTGCGTAGAAGATTTTCTCCCTTGTTTAGTTAAATGCATGTATATACTGCATTATTTCACTTTTTCATCCACATTTCAATTCTTCCTTTCCAACTACCCTTTATTCTCCAAAGAATCAGTATACAATATGACTTCCCTGTACTCTTAGTACTCAGTTATCGCAGAAAACCATTACATTTCACTAAAAGCACAAGCAAAGTAATTGTTCCAGAGTTACACAGATTTTAAGCTTCTAGAATCGAACCTGGTAATGCTATTAATAAATGTATTTTTAGTAATTTAGCTCTCCTGCATCATCATACACCATATAATCTTTACTCAAAGCTGGTATGATTCATAGGCTTGAAGATATATCAAATCACCCCTTCGGGATTCGATCTGAGTACTTTAAAGTAATTTTTGTCATGATAACAATATTTCAGGACCAGGTACTCTGTTACTTTTAATTTGACGTGTCTATTTAAATTATGTCATAAGCTATTAAATTTGTATGTAAATTTAATTTAATCAGTATTCGAACCCTGAACACCAGGATCAAAATTATTTATACTATTAGTTTGGCATGTTAAAAAAGAGCTATATACAGTTATGACATCGACCTAAGTGATATATCCTAGAGTATAGAGGAAAATTAAGGAAGTCATTGAAAGATCGGGATTTGAACTACGGACTACTATATGCAGTATTAATTGTCCATCATAGGATCTATCAATCATGCTTTGGTCCATACCTCTATCTGTGTTAGTTTCTGAGATAATGGAGATTTTAAAATTAAGGATCGAACCTATGACGCCTGGTACCGTAATATACATTCACAAGAAACTACCTAACGACATAAACGTAATAAAGTTTATTTGACGTCTTTATCTTAATTATTTCCGGAGTTATTGGAAGATGAATTTGTAATCACTCCTAGGGTTCGAACCCGGTCAACTTGGAACAATGCAACAATGATACGTCGCACCCAAGATTATAATTAGTGTTTATTGCATCGTTTTACCTTTTTCATTCAGGAGATATTAGCGATTAAACAGTAACGATACACCAGGGTTTAATATAAATAATTATTTTTGTTAAATACATGTTTTGATATCAATGTTTGAAAGAGACAATTGGTGCAAAAACAGAGAGTTAGAATAGTTTGTACATGTAAGTCCATGCTGGGTGATTCTCGTAGGTCTTCGTTCAGATTCGTGTGTTTGGAGGAAATGTAAGTATGTTATCTATGTGTGTATGCGTGTATGTGTGCGTGCACTGGTGTATGTGTGTATGTTTGTAGACGTATGTGTGTAAATATTTGTAGACGTATGTAAGCGTGTGTGCATACGTGTGTGTGTGCGTGTGTATGTGTGTGTAAGTGCACTGGTATATGTATGTGTAAGGGATATGTGTATGAGTGTATATGTATGTGTAATGACTCTGTGCATGTGCTCGTGTATATATGAATGTTTGGATGTATGCAAGTCAAGAAGAAAGAAAGAGATAGGTAGATAGAAAGGAAGAAAGAAAGAAAAAGAGAGAAGAAAGAAAAAATAAAGAATCGTGTCTAAGCATCGGGATACCTAAGTATACACCTGGGTTTAATATAAAAAATTATATTTGTTAAATACATTTTTAATCAGGCCGCTCATACCCCCATAGTTTAATATTTATTAAGCATTAGAGCTTCGCAGGATAAGATTCGAACTAGGACCTCTGGGTATCTAAGAATACCCTGCATTAAACATCGTAATGATATATAAAAATTAACATGATTTACCCTGCTCGTCTATGTTCCTAAATTTTAATAATTATTAAGCATTAATGTTCCACTGCGCTAAGACTCGAACTCGGGCCTCTGAATACCCGAGGACGCCTTTCATTAATCAGGGTAATGCTATAATAATATTTTACCCAATCAAAGTATCAATTTTTCATTATCAATTAAAACAATAAAATTTTGCCTTCAGTAAGATTCGAAAACATACCTAAGGATATCTAAGTATACACAGGGGTTTAATATAGGCAATGATATATGTTAAACACATTTTTGATAATCGCTGTTTGAAAGAGACAATTGAAGCAAAAACATGGAGTTAGAACATTATAACTATGCTCGGTGATTCTCGTAGGTTTTCGTGCATATTCGTGTGCTTGGTGGAAGTGTTAGAGTTGTCACGATCGTGCATATCTATGTTCGGGGATGTCCGTAGGTCTTAAAGAAATCTCGGTTGCACATGCGCAGAGAGAACTACTGTCGATATAATGAATGATGCCCGAGGGTAAAACCGGTGCCATGATGGCGGGGTCGAGCGGGGTGGAATTTATGGTCTAGCAGGTAAATGATGCTTGTCCCCGTGGGAACTGGTCTCTCACTCTTTTCCACCGTCAAACAATGAGGCTGGGGGGGCAGGTGTTGCTACAGGTGTGGTCTTCCTAACATGCAGGTGTACAGGAATTCAATAGAGTGGGGACAATAGCGTCTCTTGTTTTGTTAGATTCTTTTGTTAGCATGGCCCCAGTCTGCTCTTTTGTTACAGACATAATTTATTACACCGTTGTTCATTTTGACAGGAAAACGGTACGGTCTTTGTTATACTGCACGTGTTTGGACGGAATGTAATGCAGCGGAGGTTGGGTTGCTACATGGGTGGCCTTCCTAACGAACACTTGTGCGGGACAATGGAAGGGAGACAATAGCTCCTTTGTTATTCCCTCTGTTGTTGGCACAACACTAGCCTGCTCTATTGTTATATTGCACGTGTTCGTCAAACAATGCGACTGGGGTGGGGGTTGCTAAAGCGGCCTTCCTAAAATTGCACGTGTGCGGAAATGGAATGGGGACAATAACAGCTGCTCCTTTGTTACAAAAGCATAATTTATTATTCTAGTGTTCATTTTGACAGGTTTTGGACAACCTTAATTGCTTGCCTGTCAAGCTTTCCATTATACTCAACAAAATGTATGACCCAAGCTGCAAACAGAATGTACCAGGGGGCGTGACAGGGGGTGGGGGAGACCTAATCAGCATATTAATTGCACATTCCTGCATATTAAGTGCGGCAGAACTATAATTTTATACCTACTTTCGTCCTTTTCTGCTCCCGCGCTGTCTCCAGGTTGCTAATATAATAATATGCTGTAGAAGTAGGTGTAGGACTAGGCGAGGAGGCTTAGCAACTCGACCTACACGAGCTTTAGTGCCCATGCCCTTGACGTGGACCCCCCGAGAGGTAGGTGTGAGGTGAGAGGAGACAGAGGGCGGCCGGACAGGAGACACGACAGGGCAGAGGAAGGGTCCCTACCTTTTACTGATTGAAACTCCCCGAATGGCCGCTGGAGCAACCGGCTCCCTTCCCCTTGCAGGTTTGCACAGCTCACTGGGGGCCCTGGACTCGGAGGCTGCCCCCATTCCGGGGACGAAGGGTAACATAGAGCATCCTTTTCCCGTACCATGCAACTCCGATACACACGCCGACGCTTTCAACCCTGAAACAGACCAAGCAGATGCAAGGTGAAGTGAAATGGGAACGGAGTTGAAATGGTGGGACAGGAATTTTGGGGATGTAATGAACCTTCCCAGCATTCGCCTTGCGGCCCGAGAAAACCCCTTAAAAAGTCATGGTTCAGGAAGCTCGGCAACGGGAATCGAACCTACGATCTCCCGAATGCCGGCCACATACGTTACCGCCTGAGCTAACCCGCTGCGTAACATGCTGTAAATATTCATTTGTTATAAATTTCAGCTTGGAACACATTATACTATGCAAAATGTTTTTCTCTATCACATTATATCTTTTTAATACCCTTTATAGATTTTCTAAAGTAAACGATGTTTTCTGCAAAAGACTTATACTTGCTGTTTCTATGCTTATCACGCAGTAACTAATAAACTAAGGGGTAGAATGCAAGAATGTTTTTTGCTTATCTAGAGTAAACTAGTGTGCTATTACCTGTCCAAGTTGAATTCTTTACCTCTAATAAGATGAGCATTATAATTTTTTAAGTTAAATATTTTCGTTAATTTCTATAGCTATGCAGTGGAAAAGTCAGCCAGCTAGAAACATTTTTTTTATTCTGTTTACAACGGGAACCAAGCAAGAGAAAATGTTGATTAGAGTTGGAGACAGTTTTTAAAAGAAGCCGGATTGCTGTAACTTCTTGCATTCATCGTGTATGATAAACAAAAGTCATCCATCCATTCATCTAACAGCTAGGCGCGACGTAGAAGTCAGCAAAGTTTGACATCGGTTGTAAGGAAGTGGGTACGTATATAGTGTGAAGTGTTGCGTATAATAGGTTATTTATTTAACATTTTACACAAATGTTTATGCTAATGGAGGGAGAAGCTTGGAAGAGACGAAATGTTGGTAAACTAAGAAGAGCAATAATGAATGTGTCAGATTCCAAGTAAAACAAGTGTTAGTAAGGTAGTAAAAGAAACAGCTAAGGCTACCTGAGTATTTAGAAACAGTAGTGTACAGGATAAAAAGGGAACGAATGAAAGGACCTCTAAGGACCCATAAAATAATGCAAAAAAAAACGATGGGGAAAACAAAAGCACGCTAGGTTAACGCAGTATAATGGAATAGCGCAAAGCGGAGTGTGGCGCATCAATCATTTTTTGCTGTTTGAAGACATTCCACCCACGTTGAATGTAATTTTTCAAGGGTAAACTGTGATGATACCCTATCAAATTATAGTTTTATTATTTTGTATCTCCATATTTCTTTGATAATATATATTTTATGCCTGTAAAATCGTATTTCAAAGTACTAAAAATACAAAATGGAGTCATAAAGTGCAGGTGAAAATTAAATGTCTTACAATTGCCTTAAATCGCAGTGCAGATATCTCACTATTTGGTGATGTATCATTCACAAGATGACATTAAATTGGTAGATTGATCGCAGTTGGACGCCAAATTTGCGAGAGTACGTATAGTACAGGTGGCAATAGTGCGCCCCATTTAATCTGTACTGTCTTTTAAGGTGAGAATCGATATAACTTTAATTCCACTCAAAGTAACCAGAGATTTATTTCCTATCAGTGTTAAGGTATTAGCAATCTGTAGGACTAAAAAATTATTATGATTGATTGTGCTTCATTGGCATTGCTTCATCAAACAAGGGCAGGATTTAGTTTTAAAGGACATATATTTTTCCAATTAACTATATAAACTTGCACTAAAGTATTTATAACTAAAGATGTTTCGCCATTAAAATATTAATTTCATATTTTGGAAAATTTTTCTTGATGCTTTGTCTGTTCTGGATCTATCTAGCAGCACATACAATACAAAGGAAATCGAGGGCCTGCTGTTCTGTAGCGAGGCGTCGGATGAGTCCAAATGTCATCGCTAATCATATTTTCAACCCCTCCATGAAGCAAGCATTCTAAACAATGTGTTTTTATGAAATGGTAGATCCCTCTCCTTAGATAACCACCAAAGTGAATGCTCTCAAAGCGTAAATTTGTCTTAGTTTCGCTGGGTTCCACTGTCGATTCATGCTGGCATCTCTGCATGTGATCTTTTAGCTGCATTCTGATATCCGTCATACTGTGTTCCTATATTAAAATGTGCTGGTATCTGAGATGATATATAGCAGTAAGGACTGCTAAGGTTGAAAACCCCTAACCCATTAACGTTGTTTTCTTTACTTTTTAATCCACATAAATGCAATGTTTTTTTACACAATAATAATTGAGCTTCCAAATGCAAAGGCTTGTTTGATCGTAAGGAATTTATACTCAGTCATAAAAACTGTATCAGTCTTCGTTTTAAAAACAAGTATGAAATCAATAGATATTCCTAAATGAAAAATTAAATAAAAATCATAAATTAACCTGTCAGATATGTAAATGAAGATGATTGATTTATGTTTTCGTATTTAGGCATGAATGCTTTATTAATCCAATAAAGCATTCATGCCTAAATGGATAAAATATATAGTATTGCCGTGTATTGAACAATAGCCGTCTTAAATTCATTCTAAAAGTTTAGAGGTCGAAAATAAGGATGGTACGGTTTTTAAAAGCCATGAGAAGCCCACAATTTTCACTCGTACATAACGCGTAAATGTACAAAGTTTGTCCAGATGAGTTAAATTGCGAAAATTTGTTCATAGGGGTGAAAATATGAGTCGTTGTAGTTCGTTTTTTGAATTCTAAAGTGCCATGTAGTTTTCACATAGTCCTATAGGTATGTAGGTCAAGAGCATAAATTTCAGCCCTGATTGGTCGAACAGTATAGTTTTGTCTATAAGGGGCTGAAAATAAAGGTAAGGGTAGTTTTTAAAATTCTAGGTACTACATGATTGAAAATAAGAGTTGAATAACTTATGAAAACCATTATGTTAACCTATGATTCTTGCCAGGTCGTATAGTATAATTCTACAATATTTTGACCTGATGCAGATTTCTACATAAGAGGTTGAAAATATAGCAGTTTTTGAGAGTTGTAGGATATATTATAAACGTTCGTTGTTGTTATAGAAGAAGCATACAAAGTTTTGTATAGATAGGCCAAAGAGTGTTGAGTTGTATGTTTAAAGGTTGTCAATAACGATTAAAAATAAGGGCAGCGGAAGTTTATGAAAGTTATAAGGTGACATGATTTTTGCTACATTATAAATCCCAAATGTACCAACTTTTGTCAAAATAATTTAAAAAATACTTCTTGGTAATAAAATTCAGCGAGATCAGGGTCATTAAGAACATCAACACGATATAAAAACCCCTTCAGCAACTCATTTTTAAAGATTTAAGCCTCCCCATTTACCCTTTTGGGCTAAAGTAATTTAAAATCTTTGAGGTTTGCAAAAAAATCCAAAAACATCCTCTGATATGCATATTCAGCTAAACGGGATTGAAACTGGGCGACATGAAAATCCTCTCTAAGCCCGCAAATATTTTACATTTTTTGAAGGTGTGTTATAGCCTATGCCATCCAGAAGAACAGTGATTTTCAATGGTGAGGAATTGATTAAAGTATGTTGAGTGCTTTCCCAGGGGGGGCCCACACGCGCCCGCATTTTCTCTGTTTATAAAATTAGTATACATCAATTTTACTTGAAAAGAATTGAAGTGTTATAGAATTCTAACCTAGAAACCACCAGATACATACGTGCGTTCGACTGCTCAGCCTTCAGAGACCACCCTCACAGAGTTCTGAATTTTCCTCTTTATTGAATATCTTTAAAGATGAAGGTAGCTTGGCATTAATGGTGTATTGGGAGCACAGCGTTAGCGCATGCTTCCGATATTTTCCGAACTGAACTCGTACAGGGCCATCAAAAGAGAATATACATACTTTAACGAACATTTCTGTGTGTTAGTACTGAGCAATTACAAATCACGGGTTTAATACAAGCTTCCTGCACCTGTTCAGTTTCTCTCTGTCTCAAAATGGTTGCCGTTAGCGGCCAGACACATATCTATCGCAATGGCGAATAGCTGTTTGAGCGTTTGCCAATGTGTCCGCAGAGATATCGGCACATGTCGCTGTAATTTCTTGTCGAAGAGCCTCCAGTTTAGGTGGATTTATACAATACACGGCAATTTTCAAAATATTCCAAAGGCGAAAGTTCAGGGGTGTTAAACCCAAATACACTTCTTCATCCTATCCAGTGTCCCTGGAGATTCTTGTCTAGGAAAACCCGCACGCTCGGTGGTAGTCTTATTGGTAGAATAGTTCACTGTTTCCATAAAGTGCACGTATAGCTGGAAAATTGGTACGCTTCACATTTCGGGTATCTGGCGCCAGTAACTGTACCTTCAAAGAAGAAGGGTCTTATCAAACCCCCAGATGACAGTCCACACCAAACATTCACCCGGTGGATTACTGTCTTGTAGGCATGAACGTGTGATTTTCTGGTGTCAGTAAACACAATTATGACGACTCACCGTTCCGTTGAGTATGGATAAGACCACATAATCTTCGTCACAAGCTCTGCATCCTCTATTATTGTATGCTAAAACCATTCACAAAATTCTACGGTTGATCAAGATCATCCTCATCTAATGCATGCAATATTGTTGATACGCACACTTTTCACTTGACGGCTTTCAGAATGCGTCGTACACTCGCACTACTAACCCCTGTCTCATGAGCACATTGGTAGCAGGCTTCTGAGACGACATTACAAAGTTTTCTAATACAAGCAGGATACCAGAAGAAGCAGGACCTGTAGCTCTACGAGGTCTTCCGGATTTTTCCTTGTGTAAATTCCAAATGGTACCATGCGTCTCAAACTTATCACTAAGACGTGTAATTTTCAAGCGTGTTGGAGGTTGTGTTGCAAACTCACGCTTCCATGCACGTTGAACTTCATGGAGACATTTTCAAGTTTAAACCACCACTTTAAAATGAGTTTCCATTCCTCAAACAAGTGTGCCCTTACAATTTGATACACTATCATACGTCACATGTTAGTCATGCAAAGCATACATGTGCCAACATCTTCTGATAAAAGACCATACTAGATATTCACAGATAATTCAATGTAATTCTAAAAACAATACGCAGATACCATCTTTCAAAGTGTGCATACATTTTTTGACGGATTACATATATAGCACAGCATTGAAAGTAATTTGAATGCTGGTGTGTTAAAACGTATTCAGGCCATTATTATAGAGGGTGGTGTAGATAAAAGTTGCCCGTCTCCCGTTTGAATGTAAATGCGATATTTTCGTTGTGTATTAATACAAATTTCTGTTAAAATTGGTCGTTAAATTTGAAAAGAGCTACAGTACAACAATGGGCAGTATGAGTAATCGATAGTTGGCATTCTTACTGTCAGCATTTTAGTTTATTTCATCAGTTCATACAGACGCTGCTGTTCTCATTCTGGAAAATAATTTTCCTGAAACAAGAAAGTATTCAAATTGTGGAAGCATATGTGAAAACGAATTCGATTAACGAACGAGTACATGATGTCCTCTCTGCGGAACGAACTGTTAACAAAAATTTGTGGCCACCACGTTCCCGGATCTAACAACGTATCATTTTTTTCCTATGGGATATTTGAAGAACAAGGTCTATGAAACAAATCCACACAAAATACAGGAACTGAAAGACAACTTCAGCCGTGAAGTTGCCGCAATCGATATCGGAACTTTACGCCGAATGTAATCTGAATATGTTTAGACGTGCACAGCTGTGTATTGATGCTGCAGGGGACCACTTTCAACATCTCCAACAAGCGGTGAATCCATTACAGCAATTCGTTTGTCTGTATTTACTCTACACTTACACTGGCCACTTTTATCTGCGCCAACTATGCCAACTATCGATTATTCATATTGTATAAAACTGCCCATTGTTGTACTGTAGCTCGATTCGATTTTAAGGAACAATTCTAACAGAAATGTATATTAATACACAACGGAATGTATTTGCATTAAAACGGGAGACGAGTCATTTTTTCTGCGCCACACTTTATTACCTACCTACTTATATTTTGTTGCAATAAGTGCACATAACGATATTTCCATTCATTTTATAACCATCCAACTCGGTAACCCAGTTACAAACATAACTTTTTAGATACGTGTCTTCAGTTCCAGAGTGAACAAAAGAAAAGCGGTAGATCACCACGAATCACGAAGCGACAAGAGAATATCACGTCCCAATCTGAGCACTTATCCAGTGCTGTGTGCCTCTGCTAGTTGTAGCAGACGTGCTTCCTGAAAAAGAACTGCCTCCATACAATATCGGGAAAGCCCTGTTCATTGATAATGGAGTTATTAATGGAGGAAATAAAATTCGTGCAAATAAAAAACGTTTTTATGAAGCAAAATTAAAGTTTTCGTGAAAATGTAACATAATATCACGAATTATAATACTATTTAACTGCCGAATTGAATTCTAGACCCTGAAAACCATAAAAATTCATCTTCCCCCAGAGCTAACAGCTTTGGTTACCATTAAAAAGTTCGCTTATTTTCGTTATCTTATAACTCCAAAACGACAGAACCAATTTCTATGAAGGTTGCTACATAATACCTCTTGGATTCCTTCTACAGAATATGGTATACACGGAGTCTTAATTTTCCTAATGGAGTTTATAATAGGCACCAATTCAAAGAACGGAAAATAAATACTTATCAATCTTTGTGAAAAATGCCAAGAACAAATTTTTATACGTATTAGTTTTTCAACAGCTGGCTGGCGTTGCGTAGGCCAAACTGTTATAAAATAACACGCCTTTTCATTGGTTAACTTGTTAAGTTTTACATTTAATAAATACATTCCATTAAATTTTTTGTCTCCACTCTGTTCACAGAATTTGTGCTCCAATTTGTGGACAACCTGTATACAATATGTTGTTTACAAAGATACGCTCTTTAAAAACAGACATAAAAAGTTCGATTTTCACCATTCCCACGACCCAGTCCCCGTAACCATACACAAGTACATTAATATTGTTAATATCAACAGCAATTGTAAACAGGTTTCATATGTTTCAGCTTTTAATATTTATCAAGATTTACTTTCGTGTTGCACAAGCCATAGTGCATTGTCTCTCAGCGCTTTTTCCACCACATTCCTCAAACACGATAATTGTTATAATGCATAGAAGCTACCGTAAATCGTGTCAACACTTCGAGCTCTTGACACGCAAACTGCATAAACAGATTTATGGAGTTTTACATTTTGAATAATTTTACTATTTATAATTCAGCGACGGCCGAGTGGTTAGACCACTCGCCTCCCACCAAGGCGGCCCGAGTTCGATCTCAGGGATCCACATGTGGGATTTGTGGTGGACGAAGCAGCGTCTGGGCGGATTTTCTCCGGGTTCTCCGATTTCCTCCGTCGTTCATTCCACCAATTGCTTCATCATCGCCTTTCTTTCATCCATTTCACCTTCGTTTCATAGCATCTTCCCTCACTCTCTACGGTGCTCTACAGGCCTCTGGCCCTAGGTACGGTTGTAAGTCCTAGGGGATGTAAGCCCTACATATGAGGAGGTTAAGCCGACTAAGTAAGTGAGCGAGCGAGTGAGTGAATGAGTGTGTGAGTGAGTGAGTGAGTGAGTGAGTGAGTGAGTGAGTGAGTGAGTGAGTGAGTGAGTAAGTAGGTAAGTATGTATGTAAGTAAGTATAATTTAGCTTAATAGATTTACAGGATAAGTGTACATACCATTCAAAGCGCAGGAGACATTAAAAAGGGCCAGCAAGTATACCAAAGCGAGTTTATTTTTGTTCGTCCATATGGACAGAGAAGTAAGGTAGTTGTTATAACAGGGTTGGATTTTAGGACTGCGAAACTTTACCATTTTACGAATGAACAAGATACGGAACTTATTAAAAGCAACTAGAACAGTACAGTTCGGCGAACACGATTAATGTGGTATAAGAATATCAGCGGGTTATAAACTTATAAGCTGCAAACATGGATTAAAAAATACTACTTCCTATTTGTAGACTGGAAGCCTTATATGCTTTGTGAGTTATGAAGGATAATCTGTAACGTGCGCGTTTTGCAGTGGCATTGGTCTTTCACGTAATGAATGTCTCCGATTGAGAATAACAACATAGACAATGCTAATCAAAGAGTAGTCTACATGCTCTCAACTGGTACAGGGCAATTTTTCCATTCGAAGAGAGCCAAAGACTGTAGAAGGAGATCGTGTTATTTACCCGTTTGAATTCCGCTTCCATTTTCGCGCTCTCAGAACCGTAAGTATGTGGTAACATAAGATCGTTCATATAACGCCTAGTCCGCTGAATGCAATTGTCCGGAAACAAAAATACAAGTGTTTTCAAAAAAAATGCACTGAAGGTTTTGCGAACAGGCAAACAAATGCACTGCATGTCTGTGAACAATTTGTGGAACCTCCCTACATTTTCGCGAATGTTGAAAGTGTATCCCACTCACAAACATGTATTTGTGTGAAATAGCTGTGGTCATTAGTGCTGCTGACATATTTCTCGATTAAGAAAACGACAAGCAAAAGATGTTGGTGGATGCTAAACTTCTCCAGCAGAATATACTGAAAATATGTTAAAGGGGTTGAAATTAAATGATGGTGCTGTGTTTAAAAATATGGTAATTGTGAGACCAAGACATTTCAAATACTGATTCAAATCACAGCTCTCAAATCTGCACTGTTCTTGCCGATGAGCGAAGTATCAATCATACATTGTTGAAAAAATAAATACAAAGACTACTTCATTGCTGTCATCAACATACATTTTATCAAACGATCTACTCCCTCTAGCCTTGGGGTAAAAACAACAGCTTAACATTGCGGCAGTCACCTCCTCCTGTCCGTTACTCACGTCTTACCTTGCTGCATCCTCCATGTTGGCTCCAGATGTTCGCAGTGTGCTGGTTCTCTGCAACTTTGTCCTCGGCTAGCTGCAGTAATTTTCTTTAAAACTAGGTGGGAGCATGGACTTATCCTTGGTAAAGGAAGCGTAGACCTCGGGTCGTGGTAAAAAGGAGAAATAGACGTGCTTTGGTTACGAAAAGATGACACTGCAATTTCCTTTATTTAACTACTCCACGTAGTACACAACACTGATATTGCCGCCGTTAAAATACTGTCCATCGCTGTTAAAACACGGCGCGAATATGACGCGAACTTTAAATATGCTTATTATCTCTTTACGAGTAGCGGTTCTTAGGTGTGTTTCGAAAACTGTCTTTATTCCCTTTTGGCGCGATATCTCTCACACATCCTGCAGCATCTCTCCCTGCCCACAAATGACAAAATGCCAAAATGAAATGCCCCGAATTTGTTCCTAGCAGATCCATTTATAGTCGCAGGCTTCTGGGGCTGCTTCCTTTCCTATTGTTTCATTTTTTAGCGCCACTCGGCGCGTCTCACTATTTCGTATAAACTTACAGGGATCTCATTGGTCCAAGTTTAACATAAATCGCGGCTTTTCCTAAATTTACCGTTAAGCTAGCTGTCTCTCTCACTTGGTCACGGCGAATTATCGAATAATAGGACAAAGACTTTACACCCTCGCTGTATGAACAATGGCCCTGCGACCAGAGAGACATCGTAAAACTAGATTTTCTGCCTTCGAAGACACTGCTCCTGTAGCTAAAACATTTCGTCGTGGACGGTATTTTAACATTACGCTTAAATTATTTACATTAAACCATTTATAACTCTTCTAATATTAGTAACCTAGATACATACATAACGTTAAATCACCCTTCTTAAACTATACAAGCAGTATAAGAAAAAGATATGTACATAGTATGATTTAACATCAATAAAAATTAATTAATAAATTATCTATAATTACAGTTCTCGGGCTCGGCCTAGAGTTGCCGTTTCAACATGTTCCAGACCATTGTGCTTTCGATTCCATTGATTTTCTTTCTCCTACTCTTATAATCTCCATTTGCACGTCCCACAAGCACAGTAGAATGTATATCCTCGTTTAGTGACAATGTTGTTTTCAGAGTCCTCATTTTCCAAAACATCCAAATGTTTCCTGATCATCTGCACACAACTGAAATGAAATGCAGTACTGTTGGCGCCGTATGTATCTGCCCGCAAACACGTCCAGACCTGTGGATTTGTGACTCCTATTATCCTATTACAATATATATATATAAACGAATGTTTCCAAACAGATTTAAATAGGTTTTAAACAGTTTGTATAACATTTAACAACACAGAGTCCCAAGATGCAAAAGAAGAAAATGTTCTCTCGGCCAAATCATCTGCTCCTAATTGTGATGCAATGAGTACGGCTAATCTTTAAGTAGGACTAAACTAAAACTTCGCACGTCTATTTTATTTATTATTCTACAAGGTCTTGGGTTGTGCATAATAATGGTGAAAACCGGAACAATGTACGTCTTGCCGTTCAGGATCTGCAGGATATTTTCACACCGGCAGCGCACTGTGGTGATGTCATTCTTGAAGCAGGTATCTCCTGCCGGAGCAGCTTATTAGTCTTAGCTTTAAGCTTCAACAGGAATGTGTAGCCACTGTAGTGCCTTGAATATCCATGCTTTAAAAATTACACTTCTATGAATTCGTCTTATTATTTACATATTTTATTATTCCTTTTTTTTCACCGTTTCTCACAAAGATAATCCCAACCGACGGAGTTGCCGACCTTCCATTTCCTGCTTACTAGGTTTAATTTTCTGGAGTGAACCAATATTACAAGGTATTTCACTACGGTCACTAACTCCTGGTACAACATAGTATTGAGACTTGTTGTTCATTTACTTCACTCACTATTTGTGTTATAAGGTTTTGTCTCCACTCGTAAGCTTTTTCTCATACTTCTCTTATACACCCATTCTCCAGCCGATATAGAATGCTCCACAGAATTGCCCGCTACTTTTTTCTTTTGATGAAAATTATGATCTATAGCAGCTATCATTGATCTGACATATATGCCTAGAAATGAAAAACGTATTCGTTTTGGAATATACTTCAAACGCTCACTGTGATAGGATTCAAGGCTTTCTGTATGATGAAAGTGATTAATACGCGTAATGTCACTTACATAAAAGGTCATGCAGTCTTTCTGATATACACTAGTCATTGTATTCCGTGGAATTCTTACATAGCCAGTATGTGTTTTTAAATTTTTCTTCACTAAACACATTATGAGCACATGAATGAAATTTCTCAAATCCTACCCAATTATGGACATTAGTAATGTGCTTTAGAATTGCAGTGAACTTTTCCTTTAGGCGCACACTGTCACTTTCGCAAGTAGCAAATGCCTACCACAGATGATTACAAATAGAATGCTTCCATTCATGAAGGACCGCTGATATTGGAATCTTATTAAACATTTTCATAAGGGGTTTAGCAAGATGCCATACATCATCATGGTGTATATTCAGAAATTTATTTTTAATCAATACTCTAATACCCGTGAGTCGGTTACTCGGGAACAATTTTATGGGCAGGCTTTCATTCATAGTAGTCAGCAGATTTTTGCAAGCAGCTTTCTCAATATCATAACTTACAGTTCCTCGCTGTACAATTATTGAGTTAATATTTTATTTGTTGCCAAATTCATTATACAATATGTCACATATTTAATAGAATATCCTGGGGAGTCGTACTGTCCATCTCCTACATAAACATAAATTTGAATCATTCATGACAATTGCAAAATTACTTTCTTTTGCTTTTAACCAGCCTTCGTTGTCAGAAGGGAAAAAACATTTTTAACAAGTCTTTAAAAATATGATTAAAATAATTTTATTGATTTTGAGAATGCCAAGAAACAGTTAAATGTTATTTCGCAAAGATGCCTGAAGCTATGCACACATGACTTTTCAGACTGCCGCTTTCGTCTTCTCCAGAGCACCACTCAAAAATGTGCCCATTCACATAATGAGTTATAATTCGCATTAATGCCCCTCGTGTGTTAGATTTTCTTTCAGTGACAGGCCCAAAACATGTGTGACATACTGAATAGCCCAAGGAAAGTACTTAAGCATACAAACACAACAGAATATTTTCTCGACATACCTACATCTTCTTCTCCGTCTTCACTGGATTCCCTCAAATATTCATTCAAATATTCAATATTCATCATTTACAGCTGAAGATTCGTCTTCCTCATCAGTTAAACTTTCGTTTAAATTAGCGCCGTTTACAGCAATAAAAACTTCAGTTCTCAACTTGCACTATATTGCAAGTACCAATGTTTAATTCCACGCGTAAGGACTCAGAAACTAGTGTAGCTTCACTTTATTGCTGAGAACTGCTTACTGAATTTTCGACTAGCTGTAGCACTTGCTTTCTTTAAAGAAAACTTGAGTTTTTTGGGAGGTTTTTCTTCTAGTCTTCCTAAAAATTTTGAAGATACCACATTATCTTTCAGTCTAGGGCGTTTGAATTTCTGGTTCTTCATTATTCTTATTTTTATAACATCCGACTCATTAAAATCTCTTTCTTTGAAATGAATTCCGCATACTCTAGCAATTTTGGTTGACACAAAGCTTTTACGTTTCGTAGTATCAACCCATTTGTTGTATACAATGTGTCGATTCTTATCCCTATCAGGGAATGAGTAATAACCCACATTTCGATTTAAGCTGGAATTATTTGCACAAGCATAAGCACTGCACGCAGGCATTCTTGACTTTACACCTCACAGAACACTAGGCAAGGAAAACATTCCTACAATCACAAAATAACAACAGGAATTAAATACAACGCAAAGCTAATTAATGTCAGTGACAATGAGTAGTGTGGCGCGATTCTAGCCTTATTACATCACCGCGAGGTGAGCATTCAACATAAAAGCGCTTCCAGAATGAAAACAAGAGGTCGTAAAAGGACGGGATTTCCAACAATGTGCTCAGAATTGTTTGTATTTTGTAGTTAGAAATCTCCAAAGTTTGGTTCAGTTCTCCTTTAAGTCTTCAAGCTCCTTCCTTCTAATGGAGGAAGAACATGCTGTGATAAACAATGTTAGAGATATCTCATTGGTTGAGTATCTAGTAAGGAGGAAAAATACACTCAAGGTGTGAAACTTCCCTCCTTTATATACCCCCTTACTAATCTAATCCTTCCGTCATTCCTAAGCCAGAAGATGTGGCTATTTGATATCTAACTTTCCGTAATAAATATCATCGTTTAGCTACGGTATCAATAAAACATTGTGTTTTCAACTAGTATATTCTCAGTAACATCGTTACTATTTTATCTTACTGCTATACACATCTCATTTTCATCTTCCGTAGCATGAATAAATAACGAATGTTTACTTACTGCATCAATAAGGCAAGGAAATTAGTGAACGCCTGTATTCTCAATATTAATTCACTGCTTAAGGTATATCATTTTATATCAGTGCCGAGGTCCTTCCCTCTCTCTCTGTAGTGTAACTAAATATCACTCGCCTGTGAAGCGTGGGGCTAGCGCATCTGTCTTCAGGCCGAGCTCGAAATTCGGTTCGGGCAAGTTTCATGGATAGGTTTTATCCTGAGGTATCCTTTTGTCTTCATAAGATAAATGCCGGTTAATTCTCAGCTCAGTAAACCTCGGGCTCATTTGAGCAAAATGAACCGACTTCATTCATCATTTCTGCAGACCTGAGTTGTTAAAAGGGTACCTAATTACTCCCTCCCCCTCAAGAAAAATTTCTATACTGACCTACTGTAACAATAAAAAGTGGATTTTTTTGAACTGCTATATTCTGTAGTAATTTTTTCGCGGTGCCATAGTTTGATTCACTCCCAACGTCTGTAGTTAGAAGATTATCGATTTACCTACTGCAGCAATAAAACACGAAGTTTATGTGCTATATTGTCAATACTGTTTTGCTATTTAACTGTACTTAATATACCTATATGCCATGCCTTATGCTGATAATTCAATGTACTGTTTTTCTAATATATCGTGCACTTCCTAGTTTGCAGCATTACTGTTAATCAGAAACAACGTTCTACTCAGGTATTCTTCTCTTCTTGTCTGATCACAACTTCCCGAATATACTTTCTCACGTTCCCATTTTCGATGATCTTGTTTGCAAATCTTCTCAAAGAACCAAAAAGTCCATATTAACTGTAAATATACCACGTGAATCATCCTCTCCGAATTCTTTTATTTTAATTTATGTAATCTGTTAAGTGGCAGATGGTTCATCTTCCTTACTGGCTCTACATCTCATTGACGTGTTTAAATAGACAATGGCTCCTTACTCAGTTAAAAATTTGTTTTAGGGAATCAAGCTACTTTGGGATGAGGCCCAGCCAGCTTAGAAACGTACTGGTTTTTACAAGAGAGAAACCAGTTTTCAAGCTGATTTTATAAATATTTACTACACACTATTCTTTGCTACCCATGTACGAAAGCACCTATCTCAAGCGTCTGCAGTCAAAATTAACCAGAAACAAAATGGCGAATCCGAACAACTACAGAAACGATTGGTCACAGTCAATTAAGAGAAATATCTGTACGAAAATTGGGTGGTATATACTCACGTGTTACAGAAAATATTAAATTCATACGTTAGTTCTGTAGTGAACCGTGCCTCGCACATTTGATGTGTCATATATAATAGATTGTGCTATTTTATTAATAAACTTAAAACTTCTAATGCAGTCTTAAAGTTGTGCTAAAAAGCTGGAACTTGCGAGCAAAGCTTCGAAGTGGTAATAAGAGTTCGCCTAGCATAAAGTTGAATTAAAACATAGGCGTTGCGGGCCAGGGTACGAAATAGCTGAGTACTATCATTATTATTCTTTTGTCATTGCGAAATGGCAGCACGGGTTTGAAGTTTACATAATTTCTATTCCTTATTTTCTCTGCGTTATTTATTTATTTGGACATGGACATTTTGAATTTCAGCATAAAATATATATGAAAGTTAGAACTAATTTATACCGGTCTAGATTTTTAACATAGGTCGGAAAAATTATGCTAAATACTATTTGTAGTGCTCCCGTAGGTGCATTTGAGAAATAATCAACATTAAATAAATAAATAAATTATCCTAAGGTAGCTAATGTAGTACATTACATAAATAATATTGTAATTGGTGTTTCGGTTAAACTCCTCGTCTTAGGTTATGAAGCACAAGACTGAATAAATAAAGTGTTTAATTGCAATGAAGTTATCACTAGGAGTCTTAGAGTCCATCACACGAGTTGCAGAGCCCTGTTCTATTGGACTGTTCTACAATAAGACATTTCTGTATTATACTACTTTCAAATCAATATCGATCTATTGCCTTTTAAATTTCCCGCAAGGTTTTGCGTTAGTGTAATAATTAATAAACAATGCTGGTTAGGTACAGGAACAAATAAACTTATTACAAGAATCGTAGCTGTAGAACAATCCCCATCCATTGTTGTGGTAAAAGGGCCGCTGTTTATACTTAAGACTGTAATCTATGGGTTGTTTGGTTCAGAAGCCTAGGAGCGGCTAGTTCATATGATGTACTATGTATGATATTTAAAACTCTGTAGAAGAAATTCCTTTAAAGGTAATATTGAAAGTACACTGCATAAGATTATGTGAAATGTTTGAAATCGTTATGTGTGTGACTTAAAATGTCTTCCCTTCCGTGATAACTGTATTATAAAATTAAAACAAAAACTAACACAATATTGCGATGCAAGTGGGGTAAGTGCATCTTAGCAGAACGAAGAACAAGTTTGAAAATACGAGACGATGTTAAGTATTTCATTTTCGAGTTTCTGAAGAGCACTTTACGCATGTGTATTGCACACTATCTTTTCCACGACAGTGTATAATGGAAATGCTTACGAAAATAAAATTAATCACTGTAATATTTTCAAAAGCAGTATCAAGGTCGACCGCGCTAGTCTCTACTAACTGGTGAGCAATTAGTCACTACTGGTAGTGTTGACCAAGCAGTCAACATCTGAACCTGAGATGGCCGCTTGCGCCGAAAGAGTTATATTTAATTGCTGAATGAATTAAATCGTAAGTAAACGTTAATAAATGACGTGGAGTAAAAGCGTTAAGATTTAAACGGTAACATTTAACCATCCAAGTCTGCAACAGTAAATACACATATCAATATTTAGAGAATTAAATGCGGTTTAATAATATCCGCGGTAAAAATTTAAAACGCATGGAGTGTAGGAATTTCCACTTCTCATGCATGATATTGTGAGTGGGAAGTGGATAAAAAACACTATCGTTGAAACAATAGTTTATTGAATAATAAAATAATGAGATAATCCTTATTCGGTTTATTTACTTTTATTATTGTCTGCTTTCCGTATTCATATACCACATATGCATGGTACATCGCATTTCAGTCTTTACTAAACCAGTGCTCACATAAATGGTATTCTCAGAAGAAAAAAAACAGGAAATATGCACGAGTAATTTGCAGTACCACTGTCACCTAATCGCAAAGCGAGGAACGATATGACGTCAATAAATGCACTGAGCTTTTAATACCTTTACTTCATTGTGAGCTATATACGATATATAAACTGCTTTCGATCTGCATTTCGTTGTGATTTCCTACTATTGATCTGCAACAAAAATTTCTAAATAAGAACCTTGTGCAATTGCAGTAGTTTCGTCAAGTTTTAAAATCGCGCACTATAATTATAGTAATTAACATTTAGGTATTATTTGGATTGTATTGAATGAATGATAGCTCCTGTCTTTTAATAATATTATTTAAGATTGTATAATAGAAGCGTTGCAATAATAAAGAGTACAAGTTTTACGTTATCTCGATCTTCCATGCACCACTTTAACTGGTCACTCCATGACAGCGCTGTTTTACTGCTGTGGGGTTGGCTGTATTTACAGCCCGAGTGCTCTTAAAACTGTTGCATTTAACAACGAAGGTAAGTAATGTGGTTTGCAACAGTAGCACACCTGCTGCCATCCGTGTTTGCAGGAAGAACGAATATAGTGCTAAATATTAGGATACAGAATAAGGTAGTTACCACTGTAACTGATCCATTCTGCGAGAATGCTGAGTGTGTTCGTCCAAAGTCGCCAGCGCTTTATCATTAAGTGATTCCCGAATGTAGTATATGCGAAAACTGTTTCCCTAACGGTTTCACTTCCGAAATAAAATGCGAAAGTTCCAAATGGCTTCATTTACGGATGCTATAGTATACTACAGAATAGTGCTTAACGACCGCTCTTACTACATACGGCACCACAGGCGGTGACGCCGGAGATGCAATTTGCATTGGGGAGGGAATAGGTCACGATTGCCTCACAACATATCGCGGTGAGATTCCGAGAACGGCTGTGTATACATTACAGGAACGATACTGTGTTATTGTATTTAGTTTTCTCAAGGCAACGCTTCGTTTGCACTGAATTAATGAAAGGATCTAAAGCAGAAACACGTTTGAACGAGAGAAAATAAATGCTTTAACTTACAAAGCAACTTACATACTCTTAAAGTAGAAACGAAACATATACGAGGTTTTATCTATCAGATACAAAAGAAAAACAAAGAGTTCACACGTTTACTTAAGTGTTCAACAAGACAAATAAAAGTCAAATGGTTGTTTTAATTTCACAACTTATAGGGCTCAATAAATCTAAATTACTTAACTTAATCATTTATTAGAAGAGCTAAATATTTTATTTTTTGAACCTACAGTAAAAGAAATGCGATATATTAGTCACGTCTTCCGCAGAGAGTGGTATCAAGTGTCTTCATCGAGTATGGATAGTTCATGGCAGCACATGAGTTCAGCGCGTGTTTACACACCTATTAACTCCCGCGAAAATTACGTTTTATAAAAAAACAATCTTGGTAAATGTTGGCGAAACTTTCTGCTGAAATAATGGATAAAGACTAAAATGGCATTATAAACTTTCATTTATCTCTGCACGTAAAATCAACTCCTAAGAGAATGATATCTGTACTCCTTCCTCCCGGTAGAAATGTATTTGCAGAAATATATTTTTGCTTTAAACTGTTTGGTGGAGATTTAAAATTTTTGAGGAGACACAAGTCTTTGTAGATTAGGTTTTGTCTATATTTGGTAGTACGTACGGTACCAAATGAAATTAATTAGGCAAAATTATTCTATAGTCTTTTACTATCACGAAATCTTTATCGTGAGAAAACAAAACAGACCTCTGTTTGTTTTGCTTCAACTTAGCATTATTTACAATACGTTATAAGCAGCTTTTCAATATTTTCGGCACAATGTTGGATCTTCTGTCGGATAACGTGTACAACGAAAAGCTTCGCTGAATATCACGTGATGCAATGGGAGCATGTCTGTATTATACCAATTAAGTAGCTTAATATATACTGGCACTTCACTGCTAACTTGACAGAGATTAAATTACAAGTTCTTTTCTAGGAATAAATTAGATTTGGTGTAAATGGCTTTTCAAAATCTTGCTGGAATTTCAGTTAATTCTTCGCTCACATCTTCTACATACAAAAGGGCTGAGGTCACTTTTACAGGAAAATTGTCTTAACACAACTATCTGGAAAGATTAGTTCATTGCTAATGGAGGTATTAATGAAAGGAGAATAGTATATGAAAAATGGAATCAATGGAAGTTCCATTAAAAATGTATGTTTACCCTATAAAAATGACAGTTTCAGTAAACCTACTTCAGAGTTCATCGTTAGTCTATGTTTTCTGAATCATGAATCACACAGACTTCCAAGAGTAAATATTTCTCAATACCATTGGATTAAATACTTCAACCTGTAGCCACAACACTGCCTATTTTTGCTGATTAGTACTTTTCCTGTTTATAACTCGATGAACTGAGCCATTATTGATAATTCCAATTAAAAATTATTGTGTTCTGTAGTGGTTTTAATTATTTTATTATCGAATATCAATGCTGTTCTGGAGTCTTGAAAGCAAGTTCATGTATGCAGGCACATTTAAAGAGGGAAGAAATGGACGAATCTTAGCAGATTGTAGCAGATGTTCCCTTCACTTTGCTTTCCAGTGAACAGCTGAAAAGCTACCCCTTCCACACACTTCTTCAATCGCTCCAGAATTTCATTGGACGTAGAATCCCCACCACCTAAATCAGCAGAAGACCCTTTAGCTATGCTCGTTTACGAGATATTCGGGGATATTCTGTAACATCTTGTTAAGAAAGCGACTACAGTCATTTGTTAAGCTTAAGGAACCAATCTTAACAAAAATGGCGCTATTTGGCATTCTGTAACTTCTTTGCTATCGCGATATTTGTTTTCTTGCGGTTTGTTGGCTCACTGGAGTGACTAATCGAAAATTTGTGCGCTCTGCGACAGCATTTTATTTTCACACTGCCGCTAGCACCGTAATACCGACTACCGAATGCTTTTGTTAGTTTTCCTTGCCAAGTTGGAACAAAGCGTGCTATGAAAACGTCATATAAGTACATAAAATAATGTAGATTTTTAGAATTCGCGCCTATTTCTTAGAATAGTTAGAATAGCTTGGTTTACATTTTCTTGTGACCTCAAATAATTAGATTTGTTATGGGGAAAATTCGCCAAGGTGTTGAACAGCTGTGGCAGTGGGCCTGTAACATGAGTTTAATTTTAGGTTAGAAATGACAGACAAAAGAATTAGTAACGTAGTTTCACATTGCTTTGATGTAATTTTCACTAATTCATGTCAATCCACAAGCATTGCTTAATTTTCTTTATGGTTTTTCGGTTTTTAATTATACTTTTTAAAGATACCAGTGGTCATGCAGATTTTTCTGATATTTTAATGTATAGCACCAAGCATAAGTAGGTACTTATTCTTTTATTAATGATTTGGCAATGTTCAGCATTAGTGCAGTCCTGTGGACATGTTCTTGTATCTTAATCTTTAATGAATATCCATATTATTTTAGGTATTTGTTAAGCGGAAGGTCGTAGTGAAAAGAAAGGTTAATTTCATTAGTTGTGTTATCTGGGGGAGTGTTATAGCTACAAGTATTTTATTTCGGATTATTTTCCGTACGCAAATTTACTACGTATAAATTATCTTTTATAACCCAACTGACTGTTATGTTCTTCTTCTTCCAGCACCATCAACACATATTCAATTTTTATTGTTACGAGAAACTGGTAGCTTTCTGCTAGCCAATTCTTTTAGCAGGTTGGAAATTATCTTAAAACATTTCTGGGAACGTATCGCTGTATTATCCTACAGCTTTCAAAAATGTTTAGTTCCTAACCTTAACCTAAAAATGAGGCAAATGATTTCATGAACCACGCAAATAAACACAAGATTTATCACTTTTTGAACCAATAATTTTTCAATCAATAACTGTTAGTTTTTATAACGATACGAGTTTACACAACAGTTATTTTCCTATTAACATTCGTCACTTATCTTCCTATTAAAATTCGTCTCCTAAAAGTTATGTTGGGAGCATCATTTACCAATGCTATCACGCCGAGCATTGCTTACTCAAGCGCAATCCGTAACATTTATATTTTACGCTAAAACGAATAAATAAACCTTTGATAATTAATCCAAAAATTATAAATCTTAATCATAATGGTAATGCAAAGGATACTCTTACAGCAGCATTAAAATGACGTCTGTGGGAATCTGTTGTGTAACAGACGCGTTAATATGAGGGTCTCGGTGTTTGTTGCGTTTAACAACCAATATTCATTCTTAACAAAATTTTGTTTTGTTACGAAGTTACAGAATGGCGATCAATTGCTTAGCAGCCTTAACAAAACGTTACACAATAGCCCTAGTTATCTATGATTGTTTTGAATTACCATGTACTTTAAGCAATGTTCACTTTAAAGGTTATGTTCTCCATTTTGTTTCATATTAACCTACACAAACAGAAAGAAATTTCAATTTGCTATATAGCGACAAGCTTTTCAAAGCACCCGATCTGTGAATTTTTTTCTTCTGAAAATCAGTATTCAAGTCAATACTTGAATTGTGTACCACATCTTAAGTTGATATAGGGATGTGTTTTTGGTTTTGTTTGTTTGTTTTTAAATTTTGATCTCTTGAAATACGAGTAATAAAAGGCTAAATGCTGTTGGCCATTCCTTACACTCTCCACAGTTCCAGGCATGTAACTAACAATGGCAAAGAATATGCTTAAATTATAATAAACCGGTAGGATAGGCTAGATCTAGGAGTGGAGGGGGCTTAGCACCTCGACCTACGCAGATCTTTTGTATCTAGGTCCCTAACGGGGCGCCTCGGGGAGGGAGGGTTGAGGTGAGAGGGGTCAGAGGGCGGGATCTCTACCGTTTGCAGATTTCAATTCCCCGGTAGCAGCAGCTGCCCTCACCCCTGTGGGCTTACACATAACCTGGGGGGGCCGTGACTCGGAGAACACACCCATTCCGGGGACGAAGGTTTACTCAGAGCATCCTTTTCCCCTGTCATGCACACGCCGAGACCTCCCGCCGACACTTGCAAGCCTGAAAGAGACCAAGCAGCTGGAAGGTGAAGTTAAATGACAATGGAGGTAAAATGGAGGTACAGGAAATTCGAGGGATGTAATGATCCTTCCCAGCATTCGCCTAGTGATCTGGGGAAACCCCCAAAAAACCCATGGATCAGGAAGGTCGGCCGCAGGAATCGAACCCATGACCTTCCGAATGCAGGCCACAGACGTTACCGCCTGAGCCATCCCGCTGGGTTAATAATCCGATAAAGCCCGATCGTACTCATTTAGACTTGTATTGTCTGATATCCACCATTTAAATTCTTGTTTAAAAACATATTTGTGCGTGTGCAGAGTAATGCCCACTGTCATGCACGTGACATGACTGGCAAAAACTTTTTAAACATGGTCTTGTGAGATCGTATAACCATACTCCTAGGACTTGGCCATACCACTCATTACCAGATTTCTGTTATTACTGTTTGTTGACCACATATTTTTAAAATTTTTAAACGCAATTCTTGCGTACATTCAGAATTGGAGCCAGGGAACAAACAGTGGATCAAGCAGTGCGCTCTGCTAACCTCTATTATGCCATTATTTTGGAACTGGAAGTGAAAGTGTTTTATCCTGATTATTTAAAAGAAAATAAGTGACACGCCAAACAGAAGAGATTTCTGCTGCTGCCTCAAGATAGTCTTTTTCATTCACATTGTATTCTATATAATTGTAAAATCATAAGATATAGACCAAACTTACCGGGGAAAATTTAGTTAGTGCTAAAACTTAATGGATATCACATGTTTGTGGCATTCCCGATTTTAAATTTGAAAGATTTTAAGCAAATTATGTTTATTTATTCCTTGTCATGAGCTCAAGCATAGAATTGTCATGGTCGACTGCTTTGCATTAAACTTCTGTCTCTTCTATATTTATACTGGGGCAGCGTGATCCAATTGAACCGATTTCTGTGAGCATTTATAATTATTTCTAGAATATATATTGTAAACAAAGTGTGTGAATATTTTAAGAAAAGTTTTAAAATGCAACAATAACGAATAGCGAGAGTCATATAAGTGTCACAGTTTAGAATAGCATATTTCCCTTCAGGGAGCTTCGCATATCATGTTGAGTACAATTTCTGGCCAAGAGCACATATTTCAGATACCAGACTATTAGTCATTATTTCCCGTTACCACTTTTCTTTTTCCTCTCCTCAGTTTACCTTAATATTGTCTACCAACTGGTACCTGTTAGTATGCGAATAGTTTTTCCATTCAATATTCCTTTCTGTACATACATTTTCTTCCAATCCATGATCCCTTCATTTTCTTTTCCTTTTTCTCTGATTGACCATTCGTCCGCTCTTTTTAAATTCCCCGTTCCTAACATTACATTTCAAACGCTTTCGCCTGTTTTTCTGAATTTGTCACAACTCCAAGATTCCGCATATCACACATTACCACAGTTAACACCATACACTTCACCAATCTCTTCTTTAATTTGTGTGGTTAATTGAGGCTTCAAACTATCGTTGAGTATACTAAGATTTGAAAGTTGAATCAGAACGAAAAAATATTGTGTCTTTACCAAGATTTCAAAACTCTAAAATGCCAAGGATGTATTATAGAATTAGTGTTATCTTTTATTATTATTATTATTATTATTATTATTATTATTATTATTATTTATGGAGGCTCTTTAACTACTATGGTACTTGGCGTCCCATTCTATACGGGGCGTGAAAGATTGGAAATAAAATTAGTGTGATCATTGTCACCATGCGCTTATAAACCATTTTCATCTGATGGCACGTATCCCGGAGAACCTTCAGGTGGTTTTATTTGCTCTGAAGCACAGCAGCTTAAAAGTAACTGTGCGTCACCATTCATAATAGTCTATTTGCACTAAACAAAGCAGATCGTGAATGTATCTGTGAACAACGATTGGAAGTTGAAACATCTGCACAGATTACATATAGTATTATTTAATTGTCCATAATAAACGATTTCCTTATAACCTAGTTCTCATGTGGTTCAAATGATACTCCTTATAATATTGTTAGGATATATAATTAAATAAATATGTATTTTAACACGGGATTTATGGATTTTATAGATATTATACATTTCCATGATATAGTTCTCCCTTTCCCGCTTGATAAATTATATGAAGATATTCATGCATGAACTTCTTGCAATTTAAATAAATATCTTTCAATATATGGTGTGAATCCTCTGTCTTCTTATTCATTCACTGTTCAGATACGTAACCACACTTAAATATGTATTCACAAAGAGAGCTTAATTAGACCTAAAACTACACTGGTGTGCAAAACCTAACGACGAAAGTAATCTTTGCATGCTGTGACACTGCCAAGTAACATAGTTTGATGAAACTTTAATCATACATAGAAAGAACTGCTACGGTATGCTACAGAAAGCAACTAAACAAAATATGCAATGAGACGAATAGAAATGCCACTTTTATTCATAGACCATAAGCTACACTAAAGTAATACTACATATGATAGATCTCTAGATTTACAGAAACAGATACATGGTGCTTAAAAGGGTGTATGATCACCACGGACAGCAATGCATGCTCTGCATCGTGCTCCCATGGTGGCCACAAGGTTGGTAAGCAGTTCTTGTGGTAGGGCGTTCCATTCCTCCACCAGCGCTGTTGACAATTGTTGGATGGTCGTTGGTGCATATGGATGTGCTGCAATACGTCTCCCCAAAGCATTCCACACGTTTTCGATGGGATTTAAATCGGGGGAACGGGCAGGCCAGTCCATTCGCCGAATATCCTCTTGTTCCAAGATATCCTCCACCTGCGCTGATCGATGCGGTCGCGCATTGTCATTCATAAAAAATTAAGTCAGGGCCGACTGCACCCGTGAAAAGGCGCACATAGGGTAGGAGTACAGTATCACAATAACGTTGACCAGTGAGCGTACCGTGTTCAAAGATTTGGAGATCGGTGCGCCCATGCAACGTTATGCCTCCCCAAACCATAACACCCGGACCACTAAAACGATCATGTTCAAGGATGTTCCTGGGTTCATTACGTGTTCTCACCTCTCGCCAGATGAGGGTACGTCAAGAATCACTACTTATACTGAATCTGCTCTCATCCTCGAAGAGCACTCCACCCTATTCCTCGTTGGTCCAATTTTGATACTCTTGGGACCATCGCAAACGGTGCCGCCGATGTGCGGATGTCAATGGAACACAACGTAATGACCGTCGGGCAAAGAGACTACCTCTGTGTAGTCAGCGTGCCAATGTATATCTTGAGATTGCGTGCATCGCTGTCCTGTTAAATGTGGTTGCAATTGCAGCCACTGTTTGGCGTGAATCCCTTCTTGCCTGTTGCACAATGTAGTTGAGCGTGGTCGACCAACACCTCTCCTTGGGACAGCAGTGCCTGTGGTTTGGAAGGTTCCCCATGCACGTGAAACAATGCTGTGAGAATTCCAAACTCCTGAGCAACACTCGTCACACTTCGCCCATCTTCCAGTTTCCCGATGATTCTTCACCGTGGGAGGTCATCCAAATGGTGTCTACAGACCACATTGCATTGAAGAACACCACTACAGTGCACCGTAACAGCTCGCTAATTGCCACACACCGTCTTGTCCTGTTTCGTCAACTGCCCCGTGTTGCGGGAGCAGATCCATTTGGCACTATAGGCTCGCTACACTCACGCCATGTGACGTCCCGCTTTCTGTGTACGTGTGGGAGACCTCTGGCAACATGCTCCCGCACCTTCATCTACTTCCACCAAGTAGTTCATTTGTTATGTTACTTTATCCATCTCGTCCTTAGGTTTTGAACACCAGTGTATATTATATACATGGGTTATGTGATCACTATAATCAATAGAGAGATGTTTTATCAACAATTAGTGTTAATTATCATAGATATGTTTCAAGAAATTAGTATCAAGTATCATAGATATGTTTTGAACTATTATTTGTGAATCCAATTTTATTATTGTACAAATGATTAATTGATTGTTCGTATGTAAATGCAGGGGATTAATGGAGACATTCTCGAGCATAAACAATCCATTTTGAAGCATTTTTCTGCAGGAGTTGTTGTAGTGAACCATAGATGCCTAATAGTACATTAGTATCGAATATGCCATTATTATTATTATTATTATTATTATTATTATTATTAGGCTGCTTCCCCTGTTCATTTTTCACTCTTCTAGAAGGGAGATAAACGGATTCCTAAGATCTAAGTTTAAATCGAGAAAAAGTTAACGTTTTGAGTAAGAAAACATGCTCACTTCTCCTTAACGTCCTCCACAGCAGTTCTTCCACACTTATCTACACGACTGGAGTTTTGAAAAATAGTATTTTAATAGTCATGATCCTAATGAAGTTAATATAATATTTAGAGCAAGAGGAATGCATACTGCTATTTTGCACCTTCATCTTCTGTAGGAACATTCCTGAGGATGCATCTAAATCAATGCATATAGTTCATCTACAATCTCTGTAGTTCTGATAATGCACAATCACAATCTAGTTATCGTTATACAGGGTGGACCATTTAAGTTGCGACTGCACAGTATTTCCAAAACTAAGCGTTGCAGAAACAAATGTCTTTAAAAAGTTGCTTGATATTATGGGGAAAAGTAAATGCACTAGTCGTGTTTTGTTGTTGTTGTATCAAGTAACTTTTGTTCAAGAAATTTCTTTCTACAACGCTTACTTTTGGAGATATTCTACAGTCTCAAATTAAATGGTTCATCCTGAGGATGGCATGTTCCGAGACAATGAGGATTCACTTCCTCATATTCCGTATTTTCGTCCTAGGTTGCATTGTCGTCAGCCACTGACATTGAAATGATGTTCATCATGATATCTATAAACATTTTGATGAGATATTTCTCATGCTGATTGCTTATATAACGTATGTCACCCCTAGTTACAACTTTGAATGACTGACGTCAAATATCACCTCCCTCACACAACATTAAGAAGTTCAAACTTCCTTGTGACATCTAGCAAAACAGATAAACAGGCAATTGGATTGTAAAAGCCGTTAAAATTTGCTCTGGTGGTTTCCAAATAACAGAGGCTAGCTTTCTAATTATTTAGTGTTTAGCTGAACATTTTATTTTTCCTCACTTCACCACTTTCCTGTTTTGCACATAACTGAACTGTTAAGAAGGAGGATCGAGCTGGTACGCAGACTTAGAGGGTGAATTATTGTAATTAAATCTAGTTCTCCAATGCATTTCTAATTGTTTTGAACAATCCGAATTTATATACCTTAATTTTCATTCCATTCATCATTCTGAAAAACAACATTCCCTTGCAACACTTACCCCTATAGGAAATAAACGAAACTTTTCTGCAGGTAACTATGTACCCTCACTCTAAACATGTATATTAGATTTAATTATATAAGGAATATGTCATTCACTCAAATCCATGGTAGAGTATCTGCATGACCTGAGAACGAAACTGCACACATGTTGAACCCGCTGCATGTTTAGTTGACAGGCTGTCCCCGATGAGTTCTTGGTATTTACATCACACCTTTGTCTTCTACACTCATAGGATGATAATTTTCATTTTACTGTCCTTGGACTTTCATTATTATATGCTAAATCGTCGGGTTATTTCATATACGCGTATAATATACTACATGAATGTTGCTGTATGTAAGTAATAACTTGTGTTTTATTTTATAAAACTTTAAGGGTTTGTACACCTTCAGTTTATAATTCCTAGCTGCTCACTATTTTCATTAAGTAAAGACCAAACTCGCGTGCTCTTATATATATATATATAGTCATATATTTTAGACTATAGACTATTCGCTTACTCTCAAAACTCTAGCTTAATTTCATGCCATATGATCACTTTATATTTAATATTCTATTACGCAAATTTAATATGCACATTTAATTACAAACTCCCCTATCTGGTCGAACCGAAAACCCCATAGCATTCACAGACCTTACAACGATAACAAAGTCATTAATTTGACAAACAAATACGGAAATGCTCTTAATGGACGTCAGAACCACATTGAATGTTTCTCACTTAAATACGTAGCATATACCATTGATTCATTTCTCTTTTTTAAAGGATGTGAAACATAACCTTTTACTTCGTGGTTCCAGCGCACGCATATACCTCCTCTATATTAATTTCCGTCACAGAAATGAAAATATAGCACAAAGGCACACGACTAAAAAAGATGCTACTTAGCACCCCGTTCGAAAATTGAAAATAAATTCTATATAATCGTTTCAGATAGAATTTTATGGGCCGTATCTACTAAATATAGCGTCGGTTACTATAATGTTTCCTACGATCCTCCATTTACACATAACAGGAATATAATGTGGATGCATCCCACTTGCGCTTGCCGCTTAATTAAGTTTCGTGATTAAAGTGGAAGTCCCTCACGAGTAAGTGAAGTAATTATCCCTGTTTATGACTCCGGAAATTGTGTTCACATAAAATAATGGCACGATAATGTACAGTAGACCGGGGCTGCAAGTGTGGACAGATAACTCGGTGTTGCTTCACCATTTATGAGCAACAGCTGTGCGTATGCTGTGTTTATTATACTGGGTTTCAGGAGCTAGTCTCTCACCAACGTTTCTTGGAACCTTTAAAACACGCTTGTGAAATTCTGTTTCATTTCTTGGGAAAGACTTATCTTCGATAAGTTTACTCCATTCTCCTCGTGGTTATGCATCGTATTCGCCAACGTGGGTCAATTTTTGTCGTTTCTATTGGTTTGTACATATTGCATAAAACTATTATCTAGAATAAGGCTCAAAACTGTATTCACATCTGGGTTTACGAGACGGGTAGCCGAGATCGTTAAGGAACGAACTAGTGAACGAGAGGTCTGCTGTTCAATTCCCGATAGGACCGTCTTCCCTAACTGAGTTTCTTTCCAGGTTTTCCTCAGTCCTCATAACTGGCAAAGGTTGGGAAGGTGCCCTAAACTTAGGCCTGGAACGCTACCTTCAATAGCTATCATTTCATGTATTATCATCAGTTTATACCTGTCATACTCTGTGGTGTGGTGGTTACCATGCTAGCTTCTAGTTCCGGAGGTCGCGGGTTCAAACCCGGCGGAGGGCGATGGATTTTTTTCGGGCGTGAAAATCCTTAGTATGGCTTCCTTTGGAAGGGAAGTAACGCCGGTGGTTCCGTGTCGTAGATTTACGGCACGTAAAAGAATCTCAAGCCTGATAAAGAAGCCTCTGAGCAAAATTACCGGTCTTTCAATATAGAATGGGACGCTAAGGACCACGGCAGTTAAAGAGCGTCCATAAATACAAAAAAAATCAGTTTACACCGTCTGTGGTACCGTGTGCAGTAGAAAAGGCATTAAACACTACTAAAAGAAAACAGAACTAAAAGCGAATAGATAACAGCTGAGTAGCGCCAAGTCATAGGAATTCTATAGCATAAGATAATATCTGAATATGCTAATGATGCTAGGAGTGTAATCACCTAGAGTTTTTATATCAGATATGTTCATCCAAACAAAAACATTTCAATGGACAAAAGTTATAAACACCTTTACACCTAACTTGTTTTATGACCATTATTTCCTATATACCATAAGAACATTGAGTGAGCTTTGTCATGTGCATTGAGACCCTGGTGTATCAGGCTTCTGCAAACTGCTCAGTTTAAGCTGCGGATACAAATAGAATTTTATAGTGAAATAGCAAAACCGGCATCACTGCTCGTGCTATTGAGTTAAATATAGATAGTCGCTCTCCCTCTCTCTCTCTCTCTCTCTCTCTCTCTCTCTCTCTTCGCCGTCTTTCTTCTACTCCCTCAAGCCTCCTCCACCGCATTATCTTCATCATTCCTGTGTGCAATACGCATGCTATATGTTTATCTGAAAACTGGCAATGATACCGAAATTTTCTCTGGTGTTAAATATTAAGCGTACCTACTATTGATTTTTTCATTAAATTGTGAACAAAAATCACTTTCTTTTTACATGTTTCATAAAAGCATAAAACATTTCACAATCATAATTTAATTGCAATTTTTCCTTTTATGCAATTTAAATGTTCAAACATGATGCTTAAATGGCTCTGCGTAGGTGTATACAAATAGCGTGTTAAATTTTAAAATGCTTTGTCCTGATATTACCTTATATTTTTAGCATTTAATATACACCTTATAACGCAATTTCTGTTATGCTTCTCTTTGATTTTCTGTATACCTTTTTTAAAGGCGATTTAGGAAGCTTTTTCTTGATATCCAAAATAAGCAGGGTATTTAGAGGGCTTCTGAACCAGAAAAATGGGCAAGATGGCCGCCAAGCATAATCCGTGGATCTGCGTGCTGAGATGGATGGGAGGATGATCTGAGATGTGTGATGGATTATTGATCTTGTAAGAGTAATGAATATGTCTAGGCGGGGCAATTATGCATGAATGATCTATAAGGTACAATAAGATGGCTGCTATGTATAATGTATGGATAAGACAGATGAAGTGGGTGGCAGGAGAGGGATGGGAGGGTGATCTGTGATGGATGATGGGCGATCGATGATGCAAGAGACTTGGTACGGGTAGGATGAAGAGCGATCCATGATTGTATAATGCGAAGGAGAGCTGAGAGACGGTAGGAGAGCGGTGTAATTTATAGAGAGACAGGTAAACGTAGATGTGAGTATAGATGATGATATGTCTAGGTATACATGTTGTGAGTTTAGATAATTATATGTCTAGATATACATGTTATGCCAACCAGAAATATTAGAAGGTATAGTCGGCCATTAACATCACAGCAAGGGTTGTAGCCTTGTTTTACCGAGATGTAGCTGGTACTATACTGTTCTCTAGAAGGAGGGCTCCAACATTCGACCGGTCAAAGCTATACATGCTATACCTCTATTAAATTAACTAAAATTCTATTTGTAAATTCTCATTATCGGCGTAACAACTGGGTTTGTAAGTTCGACTGACCAGTATGGTCACACACACACACACTTTGTAAAGAGCACAGCCCATTATAGTTAAGAGGAGTATAAGACTGTATTATAGTGTTTATTATCTGAACACCTCACCTTTTTTGGTGTCTCTCCTCATTTATCTCGGCTTGAGACTTGCGTTAGAAGCTATACCTAACGGCGAAGTTATCCCCTTTCTACCTCCATTTCTTCTTTATTAAGAGTATTGTATGAGAGATATTTAAATGAAATCCAATTTTGCATACTTAAGCTTACTGACTAAACCAATATCTGCACGTCTATATCTCATTCTGTTATGTAGAGTTTGCGATGCTGTAATGACCATAAGGATGTTGGATATTCCATCATCAACGATTACTCTCTTATCATCATAAGACATTAAAGTAATTTTGCTAGCTTCAACAGTCGAAAAAATATCCTGGTGAGACTGAATAAAATTCATTGGAGTTATTATCTCATGACTCTTGGGAAAATTCACATAGCTATCGAAAATGATGTAGCGGTTAATAGCACTTCGTTTAATACCCGTAAGCCTTTTTATTACGCTTCCATCAATATGGGTGCATACATCTTTGTTCTGAGACCTACAAGGCGTTGGATGATTTTACCATTCGCTTCATCTTTAAATTTTCTCAACACTTTTTTAATTTGTGCGGAATAGGAAATATAATTTGTAAGATAATCAGAAGTATCTAGATACTCTATAAATTGAGTTTATCTTGGTATATATCTCTTGGAGTCACTGTATGGGGAATGGGTCCGTATCCGCATACATGAGCTTGAGTTTATCTACACCTAGTACGTTATCAGTACATCGTAATGGTATCTGTACGCGAGGGTTTTGGAAATGTCTGACACACTCATATATAGATTTATTGAAGACAACTTTACGTGAATCCATATGAGCACCAGCTACTAGGCTAGGTCCGTATATGGTTCTATCGATAAATGTTGCTTTTGCTATAAGCTTTTCTAACATCTTGCTGTCTGTTACAAGACGTGTGTCTATACGATTCCGTATATTTTCCATGGTTTTCCCAAGCATTACATTATTAAATAACTTATATAAATCCTTCTCATATCATTTTTGCATGTTTTTGGAGATTGTTATTAAACGCCACAGGTTTCAACCAGCTGACTGACGAAATCGTAGTGCTCAATGACTTTTTAAATGCAGTCCATGACTAACAGCTTGTTTCAGCGTTATATAATGAACAACATACTTCTTCCGAGCTCAAGATGAGGAATTAACTTCTTTGAAGTTAGGTTCCCTTAGGTTTTATGCACTCTGGTAGGAAAGGTAAATTATTGTGTAAATCATGTAGCTCTGTAGAATATTCGACGTTGACTTCTAAGATATATCCGCGATGATAATCTTTTAGCGATTCTAAGGATACCCTCAGGAGAAAACCGCTCAAATTCTCCATAAGGAAGGGCATGGATCATCGCCCAGCTAAATTGGTTATTCGTTTACTCATATGTATTAAACTGAGAGGTTTCAGTGGGTCAAACTGTTCCATGTAAATGTTGTTTGATTCGGTGTAACAATGGGAAACTTAGCATAAACCTCCCCTTATGCCAGATTCCGCCATGGGAATCTTATCGTAGTCCAGAAGTAATTGGAGTAAGATTCCCGTGTACAGTAGCGTGGAGAGTAAGTTTTGGAGAGCTGAAATAATATGCCGGATTGCCTTTACGTGTTTTCAGAATTTGGTCTCTGAATGTCTCAAAGACATCAGCTAGGGGAAGAACATCTGAGGTTATGTAGAGATCGCTGTTTTCACCTAAGTGTCTCATATTAAACAGTTTCCATACATTTTTAGCATGCTCGGAGTCATCATCACTAATTTCTTCCTCATGCAATTTATTTTAGAATACTTCCCTCGAAGTCAGGCGTGTATCGTTCAGGACATCCCACGATGTAACACAGTCGTCGAGAAGTGCTCCCTTAGAAGTCATCAAGATCAACTTGTCTTCTCCGAAACACTTGCACGTCTCAGGATATGCTGTTAGGTGTCTTACTAGCTTATCCAGGCTTGTACTCAGGAAAACGATATCCATCCACAACACCTGAGTTTAATATCTCCAACATGCTTCGTGAATGAGATACAGCTTTATTCAGAGTTCAGAATTACCTCCAATCTTTCACTTGATGAGCCTAGTTCGTTAACGATGAAATGCAGACCATATCACCTCAGGTTATGCATGAAGACAGGTATATATTTAGGCTTTCTGCAAGCTAAGTTGCACTTATTATGCAGACTTCCTCGGTATTCGCCGCTAATATGATCGTGGTTGCGTACTTTCCAATTATCTTGTGTAAATTCCTTAGCACACAAGTAGCACTCTGTAGAATACTCGAAGTACTTTTGTTGTTCGTATGTAAGTTTCAGAGTCTTAACAGATTTATGTATACTGGAATTTAGGTATTCCATGAACTTCTCAGCTCTATCATAATTGTGATATACATAAGGCTGAGTAGAGAGACCAGTTTCCTGACGTTCAACAGTTTGCGAAGCTTTCACATAAACAAAAAATCTCATTGGAGAATGCTTCTGATAAGGAGCTGTGTAGGAAGTTTCAGGATTAACAGAACATGTATGGTGTGGTGTGAGAATGCTCTCAAAATCTGTATAGATGACGTAAGGTAGCTTCAAAATCCTCTCCATATTCTTGAATCGGACGATGGAGTTCTCCTTTGTAGACATAACACTCCTAGCAATAGCATGTTGACTGTAGATACTAGCATGTTCCTCCAGGGTTTTTAGACCGTTTCATCCATATCGATCATAAAAATGCGTGAAGCACCATTTGCATAACTACACTCGTCCCTTATACTTTGTTTTCTGACGACAAATAAGCTAGCAACAGATCACGAAGTTGGGGAGCTCATGTTCAACAACTTTTATAGTATTATAATTTAAACTTGAATCGTTATATGTTAATTCCCATCACATAGGCGCTAGATGTTAACTAAGAAGCGCTTTCGGGAGCTATGTTTCTCCCATCTTCAGCTAGGTCCGACTAAACGGCTCTTCCTCTCCCCTAACCCCAAGAAATATTTCATTAGACGCTTCTTCTGCTCTCTGTCGTGAAAAATTGGAAACTGGTAGTGTCGTTGCCATCTGTAGTGAAGGTTGGGAACTCATCTCTCTTCTTTCCTTTGTCTTGTAGTCTGATTGGTCTGCATTCTGTTGTGAAGAATTGGAAACTCTTGATATTGAATTTGTTGCCATCTGTGGTGAAGGTTGGGAACTTCTATTTTCTCTCTTGTAGCCTGATTGGATAAACTGCATTAAATGGTCTGTAGGCGGAGTTTCAAAATTCAAAGCATTCTTAATGTTGAGGTGAATGAAAATCTTTTCCCAAATTTCCAAGTGTGAAGGGATCTGTATGGATTTTAGTAGTTTTATCTCTTGTCCTATTTCATGGTTACTATTCCAAAAATGGTTGGCCACTGCTGATTTATCTATTTGCTTCAATTTCATATTTCTTTGATGTTCACTTAGTCTTATTTTTAAATTCCTTTTAGTCCTCCCTATATATGAGCCTTGGCAGTCATTACATGAAATCTGGTAAATTCCTGACTTTTTAAGTTATCAGTTGTATTAGTCAAAGGTGTATTCAGCATATTTCTTAAACTGTGGGTATTCTGAGGTGCCAGTTGGATCTGATATTTTCTAAATAATTTTTCAAAATTTTTTAAAGTCACTGGGTGGTATGTGAACGTCTTATACATCAAATCCTTTTTATTTGGATTTTGTAGGGTAGTGATACTATGTAAAGTATGTTATCTTTTTATATCTAGTAATTAAATTATTAATAAGTTGAGGTTTAAAACCATTTTCAATGGCTAAATTCTTTATATAGTTTAATTCAGTGACATAATCTTCTTTTTCCAACGTTATTCTAATCAATCTATGAATCAAACTTCTGAAAACAGCATGTTGGTGTGATATAGGATGAAGAAACCTCAATTTATTAATAACTTAATTACTAGATATAAAAAGAAACATAATTTACATGGTATCAGTACCCTACAAAATCCAAATAAAAAGGATTTGATATATAAAAGGTTCACATACCACCCAGTGACGTTTAAAATTTTTGAAAAATTATTTAGAAAACATCAGATCCAACTGGCACCTCAGAATACCTACAGTTTAAGAAATATGCTGAATAAACCTTTGACTAATACAACTGATAACTTAAAAAATCAGGAATTTACCAGATTTCATGTCATGACTGCCAAGGCTCATATATAGGGAGGACTAAAAGGAATTTAAAAATAAGACTAAGTGAACATCAAAGAAATATAAAATTGAAGCGAATAGATAAATCAGCAGTTGCCAACCATTCTTGGAATAGTAACCATGAAATAGGACATGAGATAAAACTACTAAAATCCATATAGATCCCTTCACACTTGGAAATTTGGGAAAAGATTTTCATTCATCTCAACATTAAGAATACTTTGAACTTTGAAACTCCGCCTACAGACCATTTAATGCAGTTTATCCAATCAGGCTACAAGAGAGAAAATAGAAGTTCCCAACCTTCACCACAGATGGCAACAAATTCAATATCAAGAGTTTCCAATTCTTCACAACAGAATGCAGACCAATCAGACCACAAGACAAAGGAAAGAAGAGAGATGAGTTCCCAACCTTCACCACAGATGGCAACAAATTCAATACCAAGAGTTTCCAATTCTTCACAACAGAATGCAGACCAATCAGACTACAAGACAAAGGAAAGAAGAGAGATGAGTTCCCAACCTTCACTACAGATGGCAACGGCACTACCAGTTTCCAATTTTTCACGACAGAGAGCAGAAGAAGCGTCTAATGAAATATTTCTTGTGGTTAGGGGAGAGGAACAGCCGTTTAGTCGGACTTAGCTGAAGATGGGAGAAACATAGCTCCCGAAAGCGCTCCTTAGTTAACATCTAGCGCCTATGTGATGGGAATTAACATATAATGACTCAAGTTTAAATTATCATATGATAACATCACAATAAGAAGTACTTCTGTTTCATTATAACTTTTATAGTAAACACTGACAGACGCACTATTGGGTTTCTTAAATCTAGGAATTTGAGTTAATGTCGTAGGAAACGAGACGCATGTGAAATCACACCTTTCTTCAAGATCCTTGTGTTTTCTAACACGTTGAGGCTCGTTATTGACGAATTTGGCGAGAACAGAATACATTAAGCATTTCTCATCTTTTAAATTTTTAAAGTTTATACAAGCTTTCTTCGCTTCAACAGATGGAGGCAGAGGAATGTAGCTCCTTTCTCGAAGAGAGTTGTAATTATTAATATGGAGCCGAACTCCCTCCATGGCGAGCAAAGCCCATTTGTTACCCATAAGCTGCAATTCTTCGATTTTAATGGAGAGTTTGTTGAATTTTACATCTAACACAGCGTCTAGATCTGCTTCTAAAACACTGATGGATTGCGTGCTTTAAATGTTTTGTCACAGGTTTGTCAGTAGCGTTCACAAATTGGCATTCAACCAGTATATTAATCTTTAAACTCTTGTGAATGCACAGCTCTCTCTCTGAACGGCATGAATTATCCGCTGCTTTGCTTCCTGAAGGTAAACATTTATTTCTTTGGATGAATCACAGCGAAAGAAATAGGACTTTAATCGTCCTTCAAATGCTGTTTCATACTCAGTCATGTCGCACCCCGGAGAAATTTTTGCCTAAAGTTGATGTCTGGTAGGCTCTTTCTTGATGCCGATACCCCTTATAGCCCTCATTGAAGAATGTACCGCAATGTTTACATTTGACGACACGTTCACATGCCATTACATTTCGCCTCTTATGATACTCCCTTAGGAAACTCTTTCCACACTTACAAACCTGTAGATAGTGGATTCTTGAGAACGATTTTCGTATTCCTGAAAATACGATATTTTCAACTACGAATGCATTTTTCAGTTTATATAATGCATTATGCGGAATACCTATATTATTTGTAACTTGATATACGTAAGACAAATAGTATCAAAATTGTGTTTATTAATAATAGACATTATTCTGTATTGAATTTATATAGGAAATTATTTGTTAAAGTTATTAGAACTATTAGCAACGTTGAAGTATAACCCTCGAATACGTTTGATTAACACTTTTTTACGTTGAAAAAAAACAGCGAGCTTGGCCGCTTTCCAATGAGCAAGATGGTCACCATGCATAATCTGTGGATGTGAGAGATGAGATAGACGGCTGGGGAGGGGTGGGAGGATGATATGAGACGACTATCGGACGATTGATACTGTTTATGTTTGATTTTGTAAGAGGCTTCATACGAGAATGATGATGCATAATTCATGATGGAATAATCTAATGAGGTAGAGCTAAGAGACGGGAGGAGATAGGTATAATTTATACCTCTGAGTTTAGATGGTTATATGTCTAGGTATACAGACAGGAATGCTAGAAGATATACTCGGCCATTAACATCACAGTAAGGGTTGTAGCTTGTCTTACCGAGATGTAGCTAGTATTATGCTACCCTCTAGAGGGAGGGCTCCAACATTCGATCAGTCAAAGCTATACATGATATACCTCCATTAAATTAACTAAAACGCTATTCGTAAACTAATGTTACTTTATTGAACCTTTATAGCAAATTATTGTTTGCCTGTGGAGACCAATCGGATGTCATCTCCGTCCTGCAACGTCTCGTTTGAAGCAACGGAATGCCAGACAAGATGCTGTCCAAGTGGACCGTTGTGCTGAGACCACTGCGTCTGGTTCTCCTGCAGAATGGTTGACCACTAGAACAGCGGTCTCTCTAGCTCTGCTGAGTCATTCTCTGCACAGACTCTTCACCAGCTGGTTATGACGAAATGCCGGAATTAAAGTATGTAGAGTTATATATCTACAAGGCGATCGCGGAGCGGAAATGTGTCACACGGGACGCCTAGCGATAGCGGTATTAAAATTGAATACTATGAGTTGCCAAGTTGGTTGGACGGAGGACCAAACGATAAATTGCAGAATATTCGACAGGGTGCAGCGGTAGATTGCGGTTACCCCAAATAGCCTACTGAAAGTTATGCGATTGCAACTTAGAACGTGGTGGTGAGAGATTGGCGAAGGCAGTGCTAATGACACCCGGATGCTAGCTTACACACTTAGACATTGTGGATGCGATAACACAAGAATAGGAACCCGTACGCGATGAGGTTACATATGGGTACGAGGTTTTGTGACAGAGAGAGACAATACGTTATACAATACAAATGTAATATATATATATATATATATATATGCATGGTGTAGAAGAATAAGTGAAACACCAACTTAATAAAAAGAGATAGAAGTGGTGAAAGAGTGGTCTACTTGGCAAAATCATAGTGGTGTAGGTTAAGCATATAGGGTAAAGTAACATAATGGAAGAAATGCCTAGTACCAACCATCAGGAGACGCGAGATGATCATCAAGACACGCTAAGTACAGAACCTAGCTTTGTCATTACAGACCGCCGACAGAGAAATCTTACAAAGCTTTTACTAGGGTTTTTCTGAAATATATAACAGTTACACCAATACCTGAAGATGCAAACCCTCAGACGCATTTTGGGCTTCCCTCCTAAACTATCATCGTCTCTACAAGCGGGAGGTGATAAAAGTTTTATATCACCTTCAGGCTCGATATCATCAGCTATTCGTCTGAGCATTGGAGTATGCAACCCGCGGAGACATTTGGCGGCCGTCTAGAAATAGTTCGCTTCTTCACCCATAGAGGCCGGACTGGTAGCTCGCCAGAGGAAGCTGGAGGCGAGGACGTGGAGTCACGTGGTACATTCCGCAGGTGGGAGGCCGGGCAGCTTTGGACATGAAGCAGAGGAATTATTTGATGGTTAATTATCGCCGGAGAAAGCAGCGTAGCTCGGTGGTCTTGGGAATTTCGGCCTAGTACAAAATTCTATTTATACATTTTGTGAGTGACATTCGAAATTTAAGAGATCAAGTCGTGTGGCGTGCTTTTATAATGGGGGCGGTATAGAGTGAGTTAGTAATACTGGAATTTTTTAATCCTAATAGACGAAAACAATTGTATTTGTGCAAGAAGGACAAACGAGAACAGACTTTATTCAATTTACTGCTTGTTAACTTCTTCGTGAAACTTAATGAATATTTCAGAATATATATTATATATCGGGTGAGTCTTCTCAGCCTGCGGATTGAGAAGTTATACAGTCCCGACGTTGTACAGGCGAGGCCGTAAACACTGTCCCCTGCATCGCGTCGTATCAATTTCGGCCGAAATGACTGCTTTGCACCACTATCCTACAATGATTTGCAGTCGTAGCGCAACAGTGTGCACGTTAGCCTTTAGTGGTGAAGGTCTTAGGTTCAAAAACTGCCATTTGAAGGTACTTTTTATGTTTAGTAAATTGAAAGAGGACTGATAGTTTGGCATGGAAGTGTCGTTTCATTTAATTATTTTGATTATGTGAAGTTAATTAAAACACAAGCTGTTACTTGTTAGAATATGGAAATCCACTTTCTAGTGCATCCGGAAAGAAATCATGATTTGCTAGAACGTTCTCAAAACATGCACAGAAATAAACAAGAAACTAATTTATTTGCAGGCGTGATTTGAACTACCTACTTTCACTATGGCTTTCCAGCATGTTAAACATTGCGCTACTAAAGCAAGTTAACACCGTGCACCACCATACCCCTAATCAGCGGGCTGGTGAATGCGGTGTCAGCGCTTGCATTTCGCATCGTCTGTAAATGAAGGGTTGCCTAGTTACCAATCCGCAGGGTGAAAAGACTCATGTGGTATATTTATGAATGTGTGTGTTTAATAATTGTTCAGCTGCAAAAAAATTTAGAATTTTATTTCTATGTAAATGCTGAACCTTTCTTTCCTTGAATATACGCCCGCTAGTACGATGATACTTCGCTGCTAAAGTCTGTGTTTGTAAGTAAATGTTATAAAGGTCCCAGCACGCAAATTCCACCTTGAAAGATACGTGCATTTTAGCGTTTAGCAAACGATCAAAGCATTACATTCAGTGCAAACGGCAGCATGCCAGTGCACCTCAACATAGGCCGCACAATGCCTTTACGCTTTTCTAGCACGAGTACTCATAAATTCGATCAGGTGATTACAAATGTTTCTTCGAAGCATAGAAAACATTATGCAAAGCAACAGACAGTTCATAATTCATAATGGGTATGGACAAAGAATGTTTCAAACAGATGATATAAACCATGCGATGTTTGCTGTAGAAACAGAAGTATAACATAAACTAAGAATGGCGATGCTATGTGCATGCTTAGAGTCTTAGCCGTGGAGGAAAGCTAAGGTGGACAAAATATATTAAGTATAGCGCAATCATCAAACAGAAGTATTTGCAAAAATAGAGTGTATTTTCACTTTACAGAGATGTAGGAGGTAGCATAAAACATGTGAAAAGATACGACGGAGGGATACAGGTTTACAGAATTACTGTTTTGGCGATCATACCGGAAAGAAGATTTTGTATAAGTCAACCAACAATAGTGAAAAGCACATAGGTCTTATACTCCATGATGAGCAGTACAATGCCATAGTGAATCTAAACATGGCGTTTTAGAGGCGTTTGAATACCATTTTCACGGCTTTGGAATATTTCGCTTTTGATACTATTTAGAAGTATTATGATGCAATAGGTTGGTTTATTAATTTCATTCGTTTTGACAGACGTTGATGAAAATAATTATTTCTGGCTTCTTAAAGACTTTGAATACCATTTTCACAGCTTTCGAATATTTATGTTCTTTGATGCTATTTCAGAGTATTATGAAGTAATACGGGGATTGATTGCGGTATAAATAAAAACGTTTGTAAATGATAGGAATGTTATTCACAAAACAAGCACGACGTGCTTGACATTTCAAACATGTTGGTGTATACACATTCAGTTTTTATGATACCACGCAGTGAGCACTTTATAATATCTTAAAATAGACTTTAATACTCTCTCATCATACCCTTTTGCAAGGCATGAAGTACAGTTTTCGGAGTTTCTTTTTTCTCACAACAGCACAGTTTATATAGTGTAAATAGAGCTAGCACAAGAAATGTCGCACTATAATCTAGTATGCACATGGGCACACGGAAAAGGAATATTGCATAAACAGCACATGCGGCAAGCTTGGCAAAACAAACACAGCGCTTGATACACCGTTTTGGGAAGACCTAGAATGTGGAGAAAATTTGAATCTGCACCAGCGTGAATAAAGTAATTTAGTTACAAAAGGCAGGCGGATAACAATTCACTCTCAGGCCTCTATATTATCTCTAAGGGCGCGAAATTTACAGCAAGACATTACAATATTTGTGAAACTTGTCTAATAATACACAACAGGTACGCGCATAAGGCAATGTGTTAAAAAATACCTCACAGAAAAATTATGGTAAACTACAAAACGAATTTATTTTCTTGAACACTTGCACTTGTAATGTTTCAGATGACTGCAGGGGTTTGGAACCTCGTTAAGTAGCAAACGCGAGGAGCATGACAATAGAGCCACTTTGGATATAACTCTATTATGCGGTCCAAATCTCTTGATGTTTGAGGCGTGTCTACCAATACACCACTAGCGAATAGCAGCAGTGCAGCGTAAAACTCTAATTGCAATATCATGTGCGCGCATGCGGATTTCGTATTTCAGAAAAACAACAAGTAGCTAGGATAAAAGCGACGTTTCGCTGAACAAGTACGAAAAAGAATCATAATTTTGCACCCAATGGTACGCCATTGATTTACAGTTACGGAAACTTTTAATTATAGTTATGCTTGTAATGGTAATAAACCCATTTCTGTCCTAGCTATTTTATATTGTTATGTCATAGACACAATTATCACTTATTAATGTGCAATTCTCCATGTCTAAATAAATTTAGAAATAGTTATCCCACGAGGTTTCCTAATACAGCTACAAACTCGTCATGAAAATACTTTCAAAGCACTCTAACGCAGCTCTACAAAACCGTATATGAAGTTGTATTTTAATAAACGTCATGTATGGTTTTGCTTCACAGAATAATACCATTGGAAAACAAATGTGCATAATGCCGAATCCTAAAACCAAGCACGTACCCGTTACATGAGAAGAGTATGTTATGGGTTTTACAACATTCAACGCCAGAAGTGTATAATTGGGGTTTTGGCACAAGAACCGACACAAGGGACAATTTGTAAAATAGGGTTTAGTGGAAAAGCGACCCAAATAACATGAGTCTTCTGGCACAGGTCACGTGATCTTTGGTATTGGAAGGGGCTTTAATTGGTTTAATTGGTTTTAATTAGGTTTAATTAGTCTTTCGAGCAAAGGGGACCTAAAGTACATGAGTCTTCTGGCACAAGAACGACACAAGGGACAATTTCCCTTCCACGTGGCGGCTTTTAGAGGAAGACCCGACCTAAACGACACGTATGTTCACCATCAAATCAAGGATACTGGTGGAATTGGTAATTGTGAGGGTCGTTTACATGGCCACGTGGTGGCTTTTAGTGGAAGAAACACTTAAAAGTCGCGTCCCTCCTCAAGCAAGTACTGGCTTTGGGCGGGGAGGTAATCAAAATAATGTCTGCATTTCCAGTCAGCTATGAGACATGGTTCAGCCACTATAAAGTACACAGCGTTAATTCTAATCACGCAACTCATATACAGCACATAAAAATACAAGCTTCAATTTCTGTCGCGAACACGCCTAACGAAGGAAAATGTTTTAAAAATCAAAAGGTTTCATTTTCACAATGCAAGAGTTTCCTACTGGCAATTGTTGCTTTGTACGGCACGAATAACATGCTAGAGTATACGGTGTTCGGTAACTAAAGCATGCTGCTTTATTACGGCGAGAAATCACAAGCAATGAAAAAATATTGGAATATTTAGGATTAACAAGCGTTTCTCAATACTTAAAACCGTGCGTGTATACGAGCGAGGTCTCCCTTCATGTGTAAAGCTTAAAACACGGTCGCGTCTGCTCTTCTGTACAGGACAAACCACAAAGGAATAATGATCGCGCCCCTATGTCTGGGAGTTTCAGTCATGGAGGTATAATGTATTCCGAAAGAACGTTCACCCTACTATGGATAAAGAGTACACGGCTATCAAAAATATGAATGTATTAAATAACTGTTAACGAAATATATCGCCTCTCGCTCTAATGCACACACATACATACATATACACACATGCCCACTCATAATCAGTCTTAAAACGCTACAAGGAAACTGACAGTATATGTATAGCAATTTTTTGGACAGACAGTCACCCTATAATAGAGGGTGTCTCCCCTCGCATGTAAGGGCGGCCGGGAGACGGCAGCTATTGTCTAGAGTCGTCCCCTACTAGAAGTTCACATTCTCCACGGCAGATGCCAGAAGGCTACAGAGCTAACACTTGTAATTCATATCTGGCACTATAGATACCGACAGTATCCAGTCCGCTATTGATTTTCATTAAAAATTGCATGAGAGTCAAACACATTAAATTATAATGAAAAAAATGCTTCTTTATAGAGATAGCTAATTACACTGTTACAAGGCGTATATACAATGAAATAAAAACGAATCACATTTAAAAAATTCTCATATGTTACACTCACATGGCTTTCTCTACTCTTGTACAAACTTTTTTTTACAAACGCTTATTCTCCTTTGCTTCTTGCAGGTGCAAGAGGAATATGGTAGGCTTTAAGCATTGGTCAAATCTTTTAAGAGCTGGTTGCTATGTGACGCATTCCATTCTCTTTGCATGTCTAGGACATAAAAAATGAATAACGAATTCGAGAAAAATATAATTATTGGAAAATTTAAGGGAATAACAGGCAATATCTCGAAAATAAAACAGGGGCCTCAAACATAAATATCCGGTGAAATCTTGTTATCGAATTTTTGGGTGGAATACAATACTTCCCCTACTTACTCTACATAGTAGAGAAATTTAAAATACTTAGTTATAACAGCGGGAAAGATGACTTGTATCTTTTTCCCACGAGGTGTATGATTCATGCAAGGTAATTGAACACTGCCTTTATTATTTCATTAACAGTACACCAAAAGGCAGCTGCAACCATCAATAAGTTCCCTCCCTTAAGTTACTTAAATTCATGAAGATTTACAATTTCCTGTCTAAGGGCAATTTATCTTAACATTTCTCACACAGATGTATGATTCATACAATGAAGAGTAATTGAACACTTCCTTTATTATTTCATTAACAGTACACCAAAAGGCAGCTGCACTCATCAATAAGTTCCCATCCTTAAGTTGTTTAAGTTCATGAAGATTTACAATTTCCTGTCTAGGGGCAATTTATCTTAACATTTCTCACACAGATGTATGATTCATACAATAAAGAGTAATTGAACACTTCCTTTATTATTTCATTAACAGTACACCAAAAGGCAGCTCCAACCATCAATAGGCTCCCTCCCTTAAATTGCTTAAATTCAAGAAGATTTACAATTTCCTGTCTAAGGGCAATTTATCTTAACATTTCTCACACAGATGTATAATTCATACAATAAAGAGTAATTGAACACTTCCTTTATTATTTCATTAACAGTACACCAAAAGGCAGCTGCAACCATCAATAGGTTCCCTCCCTTAAATTACTTAAATTCAAGAAGATTTACAATTTCCTGTCTAAGGGCAATTTATCTTAACATTTCTCACACAGATGTATGATTCGTACAATAAAGAGTAATTGAACACTTCCTTTATCATTTCATTAACAGTACACGAGAATATATTGCTTAAGACACGGTGTCAAATATATATATATATATATATATATATATATATATATATATATATATATATATAACTTCACCAGATGTGATTAAAGATCCTGGGAAAAGAAACGTGAATCATTAGACAATGATAGGTATAACCAGCTAATATTGTTTAACCAATCAAAACACTGGATTACGGAGTGGATTCTTCTGCGCATTCTTTCTGGGAGAGGGAGAATGAACTTCAAAGTCTATATAAGAAGAAAGCAAGGGAGCTAAAGTTCATTTTTAAAGGTATAACTTCAGTGTTAGTGATAGCGTGTGTTAGTGCAAAGTTCTTCAACTACCTAATTCATCTTAGAATTCAATTCGTAAGGTAAGTGCATATAATATATTTCATGCAGGAAATTCGTGTGATTTATTCTTAAAAAGTCGAGTGAAGATAGTGAAAGTCAAAATCGCATTAAAAAAACGTGTGATCACCTAGGTTCGTAAAGTTTGTCTTGCAATAATGTAGCAGGGTCAGTGTCTAGATGTATTATTTAAACTTATGTAACACTAACCAAGGTCTAAAAATCACATAAAAACTTTAAACACAGAAAATAAAAAATACTGTAACAAAAATAAACGAGCTTAAGCAAGCTAAAACATAATACATTCTATCTGAACAAGCTCTTACGTAAATATTCAGTTTTCAGAACGCTAAAGTACGATTAAAAAGGAATATATACGTTAAAATCAAGTTCCATTTCCACGCAAATTAAAAAAATACAGGATACGAAAATCAGAAGAAAATACAAAAGTAGGGTGAAAATGAGCCTACAAGCACAACTAGTAGTAGTTATTTGGGGCCTTGAGTTACTTTCCAATGCAACTTATTTTAACTCCAGCAACCTTAAGGCAGGTCTTCTTTTAGCTAATTTTATAATTATTAAAACAATTAATGTTTGAAAATACTTCATTAACATACTAATTAACAAAAATTAACTTAACTCTGAATTTTTCGTTGAAACTCTATAATCTGCTATAAAATAGCCTGCATAATATATAAAAACTACTCTTACGACATACAAAATGCTTAACATACTTAAAGCTTAACCTCTAATGTCAAAAACTGAAAAAAGTTGAAAAGCGGTAATATGCTAGAAAATGAAGTATAGAATATAGGGAAATTATCCTTTTCTTCATTCATCAAGTTTACATGCCTAAAATTATTATTTTCCATTAAAGATGCCTATGAAGTCGAACACAAGCAAATTGCGTCTGGCAGGACGTGTCCGCCGCTCACCTGTCCCGGCACAGGACGCTCCTTGGCCCAGCACTCTACCGTCACCACCACCACTATCACCATTGCTAGACGACGGGGCAGCTGCGTGGCTTGATGAAGATAATGCGTGGGACTTAATCATCCCACCTCCGACAGGTTTCGGAGATGTTATTGAGCATTCAAGCTGCGCCCAAAATAACGACAGGGAGGATATACCAATGGAGGGAGTTTGTACCTGCACTAACTGCGGGTACAAGACCGCGCTCATCGAGTTGCTTCAGTCATGCCAAGGTAATTCTTTCACTTCTTTTAACATTAATATTCATGCAATTTATCCCCAAGTCTTCTCCTACACCATTGCCTGCTTAATTGTCACAGATGCTAACAATGTGATGGTTCTATTGTTGCAGATCTTGAACCTCTACACCCTGAGCCAGAGCCTCAGGCAAATGGGGCTTTGACTAAAGGTGCCAAGAGACCTCGTGAAGCGGAAGAGGAGCGTGATGCTGAAGAAGGAAAGTGCAGCAGCCAACCCTCACGCGAAGTGAACCAGCAGGAGTACGCAGCAATTGAAAACGGAGCCGTAGCAACATCTTCCAGACCAGTCCAGACAACTGATCATCCTCACCATCACCGGCAAAAAGGGTATGTCGAAATGATTACGATGACCTAGACTGTAGGGTAATGAAGTCTGCATTCAAATGTCGTATTTTCAATAGTAAAATTGAAAATACGGCTGGGATAATTGACCCCAGCGAGTTACTCGAGGCATGCAGGGGTCTCGTTATTAAGGAAATCGAATCCACTCTAAAGAAGAGTATATCTGGGATAAAGATGAGTTGTTCATTGAACGTCTCATACTTAATCCAGACACCAGATCATGAAAAAGTGGAATCGATATTTCTCAATTCCAAGACAACGGAGATCCAGCAATCATCTAACCTCGATGTCATCATTCATGCAATGAAACACGAAATTTTAGAAAATCTAGCCTGTTTTGAAGGCCAATCTAGTTCAAAGACACTGTTCGCAATCCACTAGCTGATAAATAGCGCAGCAAACTATAATCCCCTTCGTGCTTCATGATACATAGACTTGCCAGCATGCACCAAGCGAAAGAAGGCAGTCGTTAATATTCAGAATGCCGATCATTTCTGTTTCGCTTGGTGCATGCTAGCTTCCAGATACCCTGCACAACATAATAGCCAACGGCCATCATCATATCCTAGAGAACTGCTTCTTAAGGAATTCAATTATGACGGAAATACTTTCCCGTTTTCCCTCGATCAGATTGAACGCTTTGAGAAGCAGAATCCAGATGTATCTATAGCTGTATTTGCCCTGAATGCCAACAATTCAGTGGAGTCTATTCATAAACCATCTGAGAGGAAGGCTAGACAAGTGAACCTCTTAATGGTTGAAGAGGGTGACAAGTCTAACTACTGCCTCATCACCAACTTATCGAGGCTTATTAGAAGTCCGGTAACTAAGCATAAAGCAAAAGTGTGGCTATGCGAGGCATGCATTACAAGGTGTCCTAATGAGGATGCCTTGAGAGTGCATAAACTGAAATGCAATAAATGTCAGATCCTCAAAATGCCAAAGCAGGATGAGGTTCTGGAATTTAATGCATATTCAAAGTCTGCCCTTGTACCTTTTGTGATTTATGCAGATATAGAATCTGTTTTGAGGAAGGTCCACTCATGTGAACCCTCTGACGCAAAGAGTTGGACCCGAGCCATACAGGAACACGAAGCGATATCGATAGCGTTGAAGGCTAGAACTAGATAGCTAGAAGGAAGAACGAACTTAGAAAGATTGCTGATGAAGTCATTCAGATATATGGGCGAATACACCACATGCATTTGTCGCCTCAGGATGTCCTGGATTTCGACAATGCCGATCACTGTCACATATGCAGGAGAGATTTTGCTATAGATGACGTTAGGGTGAGGGACCATTGTCATATCACTGGAGCATATCTTGCAGCGGCTCATAATGCTTGCAATTTGAATAGAAAATTGCCGAATTTTATTCCAATTTTCTTTCATTGTTTAAGCAATTATGATAGTCACTTCTTGATCAGACACATAGCATATGACAATGCTCCTATTTCATGTATAGCACAATCATCTGAACGTTATCTGGCATTTACTAAAAGGTACAAGGGCATTAATTTCAGGTTCCTTGACAGCTATAAGTTTCTTGATGACAATTTATCTAGCTTGGCAGACATGCTGAGCGCTGATAACTTCAAGGTCACTAATGCCGAGTATTCTGATCCAAAACATCTGGAACTAATGAAGTGCAAGGGCATATTCCCCTATACATACCTGGATACCATCGAGAAGATCCAGGAAGAGGAGCTCCCGCCGATAGAGCTTTTCGACGGTGTCACAGAGGAGGAATATGCTCATGCACTTAAGGTATGGAGCACATTCAACATAGAGAATCTCGGGGAATATAGTGACCTTTACCTAAAGACCGATACTCTGCTTTCAGCAGATGTATTTGAGAAGTTTAGAGACTTGTCGCTGGGGATGTATAACCTGGGCCCTGCATGGTACTATACTCTGCCATCACTAGCCTTCGGCGCCATGCTTAAGACGACGAAAGCAAGGCTCCAGCTAATAAGCGATCCCAGCATGATAGAATTTTTCGAGGAAGGTATTCGCGGCGGGCTTTGCACGGTATCAAAGCGGTACTCCAAAGCCAACCACGAATACCTTGCAGACTACAAATCTGATGAACCTCGAAACTTTTTATCGTACTGGGACATCAACAACCTGTACGGCAAGAGCATGGCGTCCCCAATGCCGTACGGGAACCTCAGATGGCTTGATAGGGATGGAATAGACACCATCGACTTCGCTGCTATCCCTGAGGACTCCAAGACAGGATATGTCCTAGAGGTGGATTTGGAATATCCTGACCATCTCCATGATGCACACAATGATCTACTTATGTGTCCCCGGAGCGAGATACCACCCGGCAGCCAATACAAGAAACTGATTGCAAGTCTTGAGAACAAAAGCAAATATGTCTTGCATTATAAAATCTTGCAACAGTACCTAGATCTGGGGCTGTTATTGAGACATATTCATCGTGTGGTATCGTATGACCAAGCTGAATGACTTAAGGTCTATATTGACCTTAACGCCGAGAAGCGAGCCAGGGAAACTTCCAAGTTTGGTCAAAACCTCTGGAAGAAAATGAACAACGCTGTGTATGGTAAGTTCATTGAAAATATTCGCAAGTATAGAGATTTTCGTATTGTGCCTACCTGGGAGCAAGCACGGAAATTGACGGCTCGTCCAGCATATGTATGCAGCCACATTTTTGATGAAAACTTAGTCGGCATAGAGTTGGTTCGAGAGGAGATCCTCATGAACAAACCAATCTATATTGGCCTTGCAATTCTTGATCTATCAAAATTTATTATGTATGATTTTTTTATAAAGTAATGAAACCCCAGATGAATGACCTGGTCCTGAATTATATGGACACAGATTCATTCATTTTCGAAACCTCTTCAGACATTTACAAATTCATGAAAACCAATCCCCAGCATTTTGACAAATTATAACCAAAGTAATGTATATGGCATAAAGCAGGCCAACAAGAGAGTGATTGGATTGTTTAAAGATGAGTTGGGTGGCATGGTGATGACTGAGTACTTTGGACTTAGGGCAAAACTCTACAGCTATAAATATAACAACAGCACCATCATGAAAGCGAAGGGGATTATCAAAGTTGGAATGCGAGCAATCACCCTTGAGAAATATTTCGAGTGTCTAAAAGATTTAAATAAAAAATTTTTGGCTAAACAAATTTGCTTCAGAAGTTTAAAACATAAAGTCTCGACTGTGGAAATTAAAAAAATTGCATTGCATGGAGGAGACACGAAGCGCAAGATGATTGATGGCTCTCATGCAACTCTCGCGTGGGGCCATTATTCACTTAGGGCCTCGTAATCCATTCCGACTTCCCTGGATGTCTCATCCCCATCTCATGTATTATATTGTATATAGATTATTTATTGTCTAATTTATTAATTGTATATACTGTATTTAATTATTTTCTCCTATTTTATATAATAAAAAGTTAATAGGACATTGTTCAGCTCAATGTATCAAGGGGTAAATCAAATTACTATAAATAAACCACGAGGTACTGCATTTAAGACTCTTTATTTCAGTATTAGCTATAATAAATCCTTTCCATCAATCCATTGGCTATTAGGAAATCCATACCATTTCACTAGAATCCTTTCTGCTTGCCTACGCAAAACCTTCTCCACTAAATAAGTGTTAGGGAATAGTGTAGAATGCAGTTCATGCCCATAAAATGCTCCTTTTATCTGCTCTCCATCCTTATCCTTTATAATGTAGGTGGTAGGATTGGTTCGTTTCACATGAGCCACTTGGAAAGTTTCAACACTCCAGTTGGGTTCAAAACCCTTTTTGAAATGTCCTTTATTCTTAGATATCCTCACATAATCGCCGACACTAAACCTCCTTGCACTCCTCTTCTCTCTTTTGGGATGGTTATACTTGTAAACAGTCAGAAGAAGGGCATTGTTCCTCGCGTCACTGGGTTTCATTTTGATGGTTGAGTGGTAAGTGTCATTGTACTCTGCAACGATTCTAGGTAGAAGATCTAGTCACTTGTATGATCCTTGAGCTAGAAACTCTCGATACATCATATTCTTTAAAGTTCTGATTGAACGCTCAACAGCTGCCGCCTTCACATTAGTATAGGTACTGTAGTGATTGACATTATACTTTGCCATTAGATTTTAAAGTGCTTGTTATAAAATTCTTTTCCGTTATCACTCTGTATATTCTTGGGTGGCGTTTCCATGTCCTTTAGTATATCTTCCATGACCTTTGCAACCTGTAGTCCTGACTTGTCCTTTAATGGCCTTGCATAGGCCATTTTAGAGTAGAAGTTGACTGCAATCCGGATATATTTGAAATCCTTGTTGAGATTTGCCTGGGGGTTCATCTCAACCAAGTCGATTTGCATCAGATCATGCAGACCTTTGCTAACGATCTTTCGACGCAAGAAGCTTCTTCGGGCGGGAGCATGGAGCTCTCTTGCTATATCTTGCTTCACCGTCATGCTATAATCCTAGCCGATTTCAGTTCTTGAATAATTTCTTTAATTTCTTGTGTGTGATTATTATTTCCGGCTTCTCTGGATGCAATGAGAAGCCTCAGGCGATTCACCAGGTCGTTAGGGTCGTTCCAATAGATGTAGTCTTGCCTCGTATCAGGGCGATGCTTCTTCCACTGCAAAACTAAACCCTTGTGTTTCGTCACCAAAGGCCGTATAATGCTTTTATACTTGTAAGAATTGCCTGATCTCAGTTTCCCGAGTCTGCTGTAGTTTGTACGATGAACCTGGCTTGCTTTCAATATTCTGCTATATGTATCCACATCCCCTTCTGTATATACATGCATTTCAGGTATCCTCTTGAAGATGAGTTCACTCAATCCAGGTGTCACCTCGTACGTTTCATCACCTACTCGTACTTTATTGTTGAGGAAGTCAATGATCTTGTTCCCCAGCATATAGCTTCCATCTTCGTATCTCACAGCGTAGGCATTGTCTATTTCATTCCTATCATTCCTTCGAACTTTCTGCAGGAAGCTTAAGATATTCTCATCTTTCTCCTCTTTAAGTGGATCACTCTTTTTCTGACTTTCCTCTTTACTTGAAGTATCACTATTGTTTCTCTGAATTTGCAGTATATCATGTAAGGGTTCTGCTACTGGCTGAAGAGCTTCACTCATTACTCTCTGGGTCTCAAACTTTTGTCCTTTTAGTGCACGTAGCTTTTCCCTTATAGCCCTTGTATGCCTGGCTACAGATTCTTTAAGTCTTATGCTCTCGCTGTCCATCTTGAAATGATCTTGAATTTTGTTATTCGTCTCAATATATAGCTGTTCTATTCTGTTGGCCTCAGTTTATATGCTATATTCAAATCGATATTTAGAACATGGCCATCTTTTGCTCGATTGGCCGGAGCAGTAAAGCTGAGTGTATCTCCATTTGCAATAGGAGCAGGGAAGGTTCTGACTATGTTATTGTTTATAGCAAATAATGTATCTGCTCTTACAAAAGGAGGTGTTGACGATGTCATATAGCATGCAATGACCTCTCCGTTTACAGGTGCTCTGTAGTATTCGAGACCCGATATTAATGTGTATCTTAGTGAATTCCCTCTGAAAGGCTTCGTCTGCAGTGTAATAACGTGTTGGCATTTCATTTGATCTAATATCGCATTTATAACGTTCACTTGTGATTTAAGAATATTCACATTATTCATAGCTATTGTCAACTGCTTATCCATGGAACTCTATCGTCTCGCCATAGTTTCCATATGTTTCACTACTGTTTCGGTGATATTTCTAATAGAGGCTAGTCTCCTGTTTAGAGCTTGCTGTGCTTCATTGTGCTTTATTACCAATAATGTGTTTAACAAACTTTTTACTAGCTGCATCACTGTCATCGATGGGATCTGCTATCTCTCTTATTCTTCTTTTTTGAAAGGAAGCGTTCCCATCTGAATCGATCGCTCGTGTTCTTGCATTAACATAGTCCGATACATATTTCCTATTCGGTACATCGTAGTCCTCCTGAGGTGATAATATTATCTTCATTCTTATTGTATCTAGAATAATGTTGTTTCCAGCGTCTCGTTTAAGTGCATGTTTGTCCAGGTATTTCATTAGAGACTCATATTGTCCATCTAGCGATTTCTGGATGTGATTCCTTATCATAGTTTCAAGTTCACCCATACGCTGATATGCCACTTTTTCGGTGAATTCCTGCATTCGATTTTCGGTAGAAGTCGTAAGCGTGTCAACATAACGTTTAGTGCTTGCGTCATTGTCTTCCTCGGGATCATGATCAATGCATAGTCTTTTGTTTTTAAATTGATAGTTTCCTTTTCCATCTCGGTTTATGATGAATTGATGAAGTGCTCTTTTAACTGGAGCAGTCCTCTGTGAACCGAACCTGTCAATACTCATTTCGATCTATGAATGATCCTTTTCTTTCTTTTCTACTTTAATGTATACATCGAAGCCGTTCCTATATCGACCCTCATTCATAGGGAATTCAGGAACTATCACTACAAAGGGTCTTCCTTCCGAGACACTTTCCCAAACACCCTTGCACAGGTCTTTAAATTCAGTATATGACAAGTCAGTGTTTACATAGTCCTCATATATATGTTTCAAGTTTAAATTATCCTGCTTGAAGAGAATAACCATATTCGTGTTATCTGTTATTAGATGTTTAGGCACTTTAGCATACGACTCTGCTAAATATATAGAGTCCACATTACGGTGTCTGCCCATGCAGTAAAAAGAGGCGATCTTCCCCTGCTTTTCAGTGATTACGTCATCAAATATAAATATGGAGTTTTCTTTAACTTCAGAGGGATGTAATGCCCATTCTCCATCTTCATAAGTGCTCACTTCTATCCCTTCAATGTTTTCAAGCAGCTTAACGAGATATTGATACTTTGGCTGGTAAAGGGACTTTGAATAAATGTACAAGTTTTCAAAACGTAAGCCATTCACATGAAGCAGCATATTGAGTAATACATTAGTTTTTCCGGCGCTTGAGCTGCCTAGAATAAGAGCTCTGACATTAGAGGGAAATAACTTTCCGTGTCGATTGCATCTAAAATCACTTTCAAAGTCTAGCACCTGAATGGGCAGGGAGCAATCTTGCTTCACGAGCTCCATCTTAATAACTAAATATAAAAAGCATGCTTAATGTATATATATATATACATTTATATATCAGGTGCGCATGGATTTCAATTTGTAGCTTGAGAGCATAAAAGTCCAATACTAATTTAAAGTCAACTAGTCTATCATGGGAGCTAGGAGGATCAATATCTCAAGAGGCTGTGGGTTAATTAACTCTCTCATTAATTGGCTGCCCTTTGAAGCACATTTACCGGGCTACAGATATTGCGGTCCGGGTACGAAGTTGGAAAAACGCCTTCAGAGAGGAGACCCCGGAATTAACCCATTAGACGAAGCCTGTAAGCAGCACGACATCGTCTACGCTGAGAACAGGGACTCTGCTACGAGAAATATAGCCCATAAGATGTTAGCCGAGAAGGCGTGGAAAAGAGTACAGGCATCGGACGCTACTTTAGGAGAAAAGTTGGCCGCCAGGCTAGTTACAGCAATTATGAAGGGCAAGGTGGCTGTAGGTGCTGGCTCCAGGAAGAAAAAGCATGGAGGATTTCTGCCTCTCATTCCTATTATTGCAGCCCTAGGTGCTGCAGCTGGAGGCGCAGCTCAAATCGCCACAGCAGTGAATAAGAAAAAGGCTGCAGATAAACAGCTTGCAGAAATGGCAAGACAAAACAGAGAGATAGAGGCAAAAGGAAAAGGTCTTCAAGTGAAGAAGAATAAGACGAGAAATGTCAAAAAGAAGAGACGCAACAGCAAGAATGGAAATTCAAAAAACTCTGGAAGAGGACTGTACTTGTCCCGGAAAAAGCCTAGAGTAACATTGATCTCGACATGTATGCTAGACGTTTAAAGATTCCGCATTTTAGAGGTGTATATATGATTGATGAGCTGCCTAGAAAGCCTCATCACCATGAGAGGATTATCGTCAATCTCGATTCTTCAGAGAATGAAGGTACCCATTGGGTTGCTGTAAGGAAGGAGGGTAACATTGCATTTTATTTCGATAGCTTTGGGAACCTAAAGCCTCCTAAAGAAATAGAAAGGTATCTCAGAGGTGTTAGGTTAATGTATAATACCGAGAGGATTCAGAGTTTTAGCTCAGTCATCTGTGGACACTTGTGCTTACAATTTCTATCACAATGAGTTACACTATTGCTGTTGGCGGTAGTGAATCTGTTCTGACAACGCTCCTGAATCCTCCTCTGAGGATCGATCCTAAAGGATATTATGAGATCGCTCTTTTGAATTTTGAAACCTGCTATTCTATTCCCAATGTGGATCATAGCAATAATCAGTTTCATTACATTTACAATGACAATCTTAAAGTCATTGATATACCTCATGGAACTTATGAGATTACTGATATTAATGCATACATCAAAGATAAGCTTCAATTGGATGAGGATGTCTTCTTTATTCGACCTAATAATAATACAATGAAGGCTGAAATTAAATGTCCTTTTCCTATGGATTTTTCAAGGGAATGCTCTATTGGAACCCTTTTAGGCTTCAGTGAAAGCAAAGTCATTCCTGCTAATCAAGTGACTGAATCTGATTTCCTAGTAAACATATTTAAGGTGAGCATAATACGAATCGAGTGCAGTATTGCAACAGGCTCTTTCATCGACGGTAAAAGCGGACACTCGATCTATGAGTTTTTCCCTTCTGTTCCGCCAGGATATCACATTTCGCAAGAGCCTTCAAATCCCATTTACCTGCCTTACGTAGACACTAACTTTATCGACCAAATCACTCTTCGAGTAGTCGACCAGAACAGTCATCCCATCAACTTTAGAAACGAGGATATAAGCATAAGACTTCACATACGTCGTAATGGGAATAGATTTTAGCAGAAGAAGACAACTACAAGGATATAATAAGCCTGCGCATCGTCGTATACATCATACTCTACCTGCGACACTCAGTGTGTTAACATCGAGCAATAGGCGGTTCCTTGAAGCATTGGGCTTCAGAATTCTGTAATGGACATCTTCAATGTGACGGAAACACCTACATTCGAGGACAAGATTGCTAAAGAAGAGGAGCATGTGTTTTTACCGTACAATACATCGGCTCTGGACGCGAATGATGAGATTAGAATCCCTCGTCAAGCTGAAGATTTATATACTCTACCTAACCGGAGTTATCTGTACATTGAGGGATCTGTTACTAAACCTAATGGAACAACTACTACAGCAAGGCTCACCAATAATGCTATTGCATTTATGTTTGACGAGATTCGATTGGACATGAATGGATCGACTATAGACAGAAACAGAAATCCAGGGATTCATCAACTATGCGCAACTATGCTGCACTCAACCCTATGGAATCCAACCATTTACTCAATGCTGGATGGTGCTACCCTGGAGAAGCTGTGGATATTGTGCATCCTGCAAGTGGAGCATTCAACGCTATAGTACCGCTGTCAATGATTCTAGGATTTCCAGATGATCACAAGGACCTCATACTCAACAGCAAGTTTGAGCTGGTCCTCATTCGATCCAAGGACTCTAAAAACTGTATTCTGGCACCCGAAGGAGAAGAAAATGCTATTGTTAAACTTACACGTATCGAGTGGCGGATGCCTATAATACGCCTTTCTGATGGTGTAAAGGTGAAGTTCCTTAAGACTGTCAAGTCAGACGGGCCATTACATATAGCCTTTCGAAGTATGGATCTGCATACTCAGCCTGCGGTACCTCAAACTAGATCATTTACATGGAACGTTGCAACAACATCGAGACCCGAGAAACCAAGATTTGTTATTGTGGGAGCGCACACTTGGAGAGTAAATAATGCAACTAAAGACTGTTCCGAGTTTGATCATTGCAACATAACCAATTTGAGACTGTACCTCAATAGTGAATGTTATCCCTACCATGATATGAACTTGGACTTTGGAAACTCTAGATTTGCCTCGTTATATGAAATGTATTCAAAGTTCCAAAGCTCCTATTATTCGAGAGAGAATTACCCCTTATTGAGGAGAAAAGATTTCCTTAAACATGCACCGATATTTGTCATTGACTGCTCACATCAGCCTGAGGAGGTTGTAAATGGAGCTGTCAATATTAGACTGGAAAATCAAACTAGTGCAAATATTCATGTACAGACATCTTTGTATTGCTTGATAATTCATGACAAAGTATTTACATACAAGCCCGTGTCTCATGTGATGCAGTCTTTAATTTAAATGTAGTTATTTTATGCTTGATATAAGGAAGTGTAAGGGGGTTTTTCGTGAATAAAAACAAGTTATAAAAGAGATATTTACTTCTTTATTTTCTTTATATACATTTCCAGCGCCTTCTGCCTCCAGCTCCTTGTCCCTACATAAGTGTCTTCATTTACAATACACAGGTTCTGCAGATGTCTATCTATATAGGATTCGAGTCTTTTTATTAGTGATAGTACATCATAATTCAACTGAATTTCACCGTAATTTAAAGAAGTATTAAAAAGTGTAATTTTCCAATTTCCATAAACACCGTGATATTATAGGAGAATACAACACGTTCACTGTACTCTCTGTTCGGACACTTCTTCACTTTCAGATATGTTTCGAATTCTGCGAGACTTTTTTGAATTATCTGCCAGTCATATTTTGTCATATACACGAAATTATTATTGTCTGTTTCTTTTATGAGGAGCACTGGGATTTCATAATACAATCCTATATTGACACTACTGCTTCTTGAGGTGTAGTCGCCGTGGAGCGCGAGTGCAGGTGCGTGCATCTCTCTTCGGGGTGTTAGCGCAGGTAATTCGCTCTTCCAATAGCGCCAACCTCCTATGGAGATCTTCAAATGTTTTATTGTTCTTCCTCCTGGTGGGCTTCTTAGTAGCGGACCTGGAACATTACATATTGCATACATTAGAAAAATAATTTTTTTAAATAGATTCGCAGGTCTCCTGAAAGGAATTGCACATGTTATACACCATGAATGGGAGCGATGTAGTTTATTTAAAGCATGAGTGTTCTTTCATAGATTTGAAATTAATACTCACTGTATTGCCTTGTGTAATTCTGCTCGTTTCCTGGTTGAATGTTCAGGAGTCACCTGGAGTAGATCGCCATCTACTTGCAAATTGATTGGCCTCTCTTGGTCATCCAAAGTCATCAAAAGCTGCGGTACATTCGGGAAATCTACTTCATCTATGTCCTCTGTAGGAATAGGCGTTGCCTGACGATTTCTGGAACAATTTTAATTATTTTTTTAAACATTAGATATTCTACAACCCCGTGCAGGGTAAGAGCATCTAGATATTTTCAATGCCACTTACCTTAGGTTTCTCCGCCTGAGTAAGAATACAGCGCAGTTTTCATCACACAGGAAGTACGACTTCATTTGATCGTGCACCTCTGGCTTCTCGCATAGGGTTGCATGCGTATCACCATTACAAAATTCAGAATGGTATTGGACCGCATGGGTGGTTACAAGGACATCGACATCATTCGCGCCTCTGTGTTGATCCTCATCTGCATCCCCTCCTCTGGAAGAACGAACATATTTCAAATTCGTTATTTTCTTTAAAGATTAGATGTAGCATAGTATTTCCTAGAAAGGAATAAAAAATGGTCTACTTACAGGTACCTTCTTCTGTAGACTGGGCAGTTCTCTGTGCATATTTCTCTTGAAGACATCTGGTCATGATATGATGGCATGTTACAGACAATTGAATGTATGAACCCATTGCACTCCTCCTTGTGGTAGTAGGTGTAGTGGTACGCTTCCTCTCCACACTCACTTCAAAAATCTTCCATTCCTGCCATACTAATAACGTGCAGATTGAGAAACTCTTTCTACAAACACCTTCAAATAATACTTTCAGTGTGCTAGGCCTGGGACCTTATATAGCAGTGGTATAATGGTGGGGATAATTCCAGAAGGGTAGGGCGGCGCATGCGCATTCATAGGGTTTGAGGGCGGAGCTTGAAGCGAAGAACAGCCGTCTATTGGCTTTCACGGATGTGGTCCATTAATTTTTAAGTTTGCAACTGTACCGGATTTGAAAGATTTATTAGTCAACATGGGAAAGCGTTGTAGCACTGGTTCTCACGCCCGGTGAATCATGTTTCATCCTTAAAGTAGTTACCTCCCCCACCCAAAGCCAGTACTTGCTTGAGGAGGGACGCGACTTTTAAGTGTTTCTTCCACTAAAAGCCACCACGTGGCCATGTAAACGACCCTCACAATTACCAATTCCACCAGTATCCTTGATTTGATGGTGAACATACGTGTCGTTTAGGTCGGGTCTTCCTCTAAAAGCTGCCACGTGGAAGGGAAATTGTCCCTTGTGTCGATTCTTGTGCCAGAAGACTCATGTACTTTAGGTCCCCTTTGCTCGAAAGACCAATTTAACCCAATTAAAACCAATTAAACCAATTAAAGCCCCTTCCAATACCAAAGATCACGTGACCTGTGCCAGAAGACTCATGTTATTTGGGTCGCTTTTCCACTAAACCCTGTTTTACAAATTGTCCCTTGTGTCGGTTCTTGTGCCAAAACCCCAATTATACACTACTAACGCCTCGTTACTTGGAATGCACAACAACAAACAAAAAAGCCATATATAGAATAAGTCAACTGAGAACTTTAAGCAAAGAATCACCAACTGTCATCACATTCTCAAGGAAGCATAAACAATGGAATTCAGTGCACCATTGACGCGATAGCTCAAGGTTAAAGCATTGTTAAAACATTGAAAAAGTTGTGAATTCAACTGCGGTGTAACTACTCAGTTCTTACAGTGTCCTAGCTTTTATAAAGTTAACTCTTTCGTTAAAATGTTGCTTAGTAAGCCCAGTAGCACCAGTGGATATAGCATTAAGGTTAGAGATTTTGTCTTCAGTGTGTATAATTTATTTAAAAAGCATACCAACGAAAAAACCGCAAAAATGCTAACTTCACGAAATGTCAGGAAGTATTGCTAAGGCATGCTCATTAAGTACACCAACTGTTTCACGTGTGTGTAGCGAAGCGAAAAAGGATATGCGTTAGCTGTGCCACTTGAATAACAAAGTAAACATATAAAGGTATGGTTCTTATTCCTCTATTTGTGTATTACATTTCCATTACTGTGTCTATTTTTGTTTTCTCATAGTTTTTAAGTGAACATTGCGATGGCATTTATAACAAACGCGTAACGTTCTGACAAAGCGACGTGAAGTTTGGCAACCGCGCGGTCACTCCTTATTGCTTGTCATGAAACGTCAAGAGATTTGGACCACACAGTAGGGTAATGTGAAACACACTTATATAATATTCAATCCGTGGTGTAGAGGTTAGCATGCTAGCCTCTAGTTCCCGAGGTCTGTGTTCAAGCCCGGCAGAAGGCGATGGATTTCTCGGGCATAAAAATGCTTAGCATGGCTTCCTTCGGAAGGGAAGTAGAGCCGGTAGTCCCGTGTAGTAGATTTGTGGCACGTAAAAGAACCTCAAGCCTGATAAAGAGGCTTCTGAGCAAAATTACCAGTCTTTCACGTCCATTATAGAATGGGACGCTAAGGGCCACGGTAGTTAAAGAGCGCCCTTAAAATAAAACTCAATTCAATTCAAACTCAAGTCGATGAGCGTGATTGAGCAAAGAATTATGTACGAAAAAGAAACTTGGTGGGTGAAGCTGTTTAAAAAATGTATCTTGCCATTCATGAATTTATCTTATAAACAATTAAAATACTGTGCAAGAAATTAAAGTAAAGAATAACGACCAAGAGTGTATCTTGATGGTCTTCAATGCATCTTAAAACGAAGTACGGCAACATGCTTTATATCGTAGCTAAAGTGTGTTTTATGTATGTTATAAAGGATGAACTCTATGTGATATGTTTTTACAGGAAACTGTGAATGGACTGTATTCGATCCTTTGGTGGGACAATATCGGGAAGCCTCCGACAACCATTGCCGTATGTAAAGCAAAAGCAGTCGGTGAGGTAAACTATAAGACGATGACGCGCTCCGAATATCTTCAGAAGCAGAAGCCTATAGCGTTGTGCGATAGGTAAGTCGAATACAGGTTTACTACAGATGATGTCAGGCACTTTGACACCATGCTAAAAGGCTACGCAGTGACGGAGTTTGCAATTCATGTCGGGTAGCATGTGCTGTACACGTCAGAAAATAATGCCCCTCCGTAGCACGAAACATCCTTTATATAGTAAACAGGTTTCTCTGCGACGTACGGCAACACTCTTTATAACGCAGTTAAAATGCATTTTATGTGAGTTACAAAAGATAGACTTTATGTGGTGTGTTTTACAGGAAAGCCCATATGCGAATCTATGGGATGTTTTCCCTGTTTATGAAGAGCGACAATGGCGTAGGGTTCGAAACCCAGCATGTTTGCTTGAGATGGGGATAGGAGCAATTTGCGAATGAGATGCATTCGATCTTAGGTGGGACCATATCGGGAAGCCAGGGGCGAGCTCCCTTAGACGCCGCCGCCTGGTAGCTAGCGAGCTGACTTGGCGGGCGGCCGGTACGAGAGTTTGTCCAGGCTTCCCAATATCGTCCTATCTAAGGATCGAATGCATCTCATTCACAGTTTCCCATCAAAGCATATCACATAAAGTCCATCCCTTATAACTTACATAAAACACACTTTAACTACGATATAAAGGATGTCGATATACTTCGTTGTAAGATGCATTAATGACAGTCAAGATACATTTTTCATCATTATTCTTTACTTCAATTTCTTGCACAGCGTTTTGACTGTTTATAAGATAAACTCATGAGTAGCAAGATACATTTTATAAAAAGCTCCATCCACCGTGTTTCTTCGTACATAATTCTTTGCTCAGTGGCGCTCATTAACTTGAATGTTATATAAGTGTGCTTCACATTACCTTAGAGTTACATCCGAAGCGCCTTTATTGCCATGCGCTTCGTGTTTGCTACTTAACGGGGTTCCAAACCCATACATATCATCTGAAGCATTACAAGTGTAGCTGTTCCATAAAATAAACTCTTTTTGTAGTTTTCCTTAATTTTTTCACAAGGTATATTTTTATCTATTGTCTTATGCGCATGCCTGTTGTGTATTGTTAGACAAGTTTCACAAATATCAAACTTCAAAAATATTATGTCTTGCTGTAAATTTCGCTCCCTTTGCAATAAATAATATGAAAGCCTCAGTCAATTGTTATCCGCCTGCCTTTTGTAACTAACGATGAAGCATTAAACTACTTTTTCATGGCTGGTGTAGATTCAGATTTTCTCCACATTCTAGGTCTTCACAACACGGTGTACCAAGCACTGTGTTTGTTTTGCCAAGCTTGCCGCATGTGCTGCTTATACAATATTCCTCTTCCGTATGCTCATTTGCATAAATTTGTTTGCAAGTGCAAATCTAACATAGTGCGACATCTCTTGTGCCAACTCTATTTATAATATATAAAATATGCTGTTATGAGAAAAAAATCTCTGGATTCTGTACTTCATCCCTTGTAGAAATGTATGATGAGAGAGTATTAAAATCTATTTTAAAATATTATAAAGTGTTCACTGTGTGGTATGATAAAGCTGAATGTGTACACACAAACATGTTTGGAGCGTTGAGAACGCCATACTTGTTTTGTTAATAGCATTCTTATCATATACAAACATTTTTATTTTTGCAATAATCAATCCCCCATATTACATCATAATACTCCTAAATAGCACCAAAACAAAATATTCCATAGTCGATAAAATGGTATTCAAAGCCTCTAAAAAGTCAGAAGTAATGATTTTCATCAACATCGTTCAAAACGAATGAAATTAATAAAACCGATTAATTACTCCACAATACACCTAAATAGCATAAAAAAGCGAAGCATTCGAAGGTCCTGAAAATAATATTCAAACGCCTCTATGAAGCAAGAAACGACGATTTTCATCTACATCGTTCTAAAATGAATAAAATTAATAAACCAACGTATTACATCATAATTTAACCCAGTCTCATCAGCATATTGTTTCGACTGTTCAACTAACAAGTTACTTTAAGGTCGTACGACGATAAGAGAGTAATCGCGGAGTATCCACGCATCCTTATGGTCATTACAGCATCGCGAACCCTACATAACAGAATGTGATACAGACTTTGAGATATTGTTTTTCTCAGTAAGCTTATGTATGGGCAATTGGATTTCACCTAATTATCTCTCACACAAGACTGTGAATAAAGAAAAAATGGAAGTAGAAAGGTGATAATTCTGCCGTTAGGAATAGCTTCTAATGCTGGTCTCAAGCTCAGATAAAAGAGGAAGGCACCTAAAAGGTGGAGTGTTCAGACAGTATGTACTATAATATTATGTCTTATACTCCTTTAAACTTAACTATAATGAGCGGTGCTCTTTACAAAGAGAGAGAGAGTGAGCTCCTAAGACATACTGGTTAGTCGAGCTTGCAAACCTAATTAGTATGCCGTTGATAAGAGTTTACGAATAGCATTTTAATTAATTTAATTGAGGTATATCATGTATAGCTTTGACCAGTCGAATGTTGGAGATCTCCCTCTAGAGAGCAGTATAGTACCAGCTACATCTCGGTAAGACAAGCCTACAACACTTGATGTGATGTTAATGGCCAACTATACCTTCTAACGTTCCTGGTTGGCATGCCATGTATACCTAGACATATAATTATCTAAACTCACATCTCATACGTTTACTTGCTTCTATATAAATTATACCGCTCTCCTACCGTCTCTCGCTCTCCTGCAGATTATACTATCATGGTACGCTCCTCATCCTCCCCGTATTATGTCTCTTACATCATCAATCGTCCATCACCCATGTGAGATCATCCTACCACCCCTCTTCAGCCGCCCACTTCATCTGTCGCATGCATAGATAACGCATAGCAGCCATCTTATTATACCTTATAGTTCACCCATCATCGTCCCGCCTAAATTTATTCATTATGCATACATCATCAATCATCCACTCCCCCATCTCAGATCATCCTCCCATCCCTCTCCAGCCATTCATCTGAGCTCTCGGATCCACGGATTACGCTTGGCGGCCATATTGTGCATTTTTGTGATCCAGAAGCCCTCTAACTATCTTACTAACATAGGTTTAGATTCAGGGTTATAACAAGTTAAATCATGATTGATTATTAGCATTTTAAAAGCATTATATATATATTCTTTCCTCCAGGAAAGGGTTGAATGTTACAGAAAATATATTTTATTAAGGAAGTGAAAATTCGAAGAAGAATATATAGAATTTAGGCTTTTAAACTTTCATCACGCTAGCTATTTTACGTGAGACTCGATTTTCATTTTCTGCACTTTATGTTCTTGGAAAGTTGGATATAGGTATATAGGACTACGAAAATGGATTTTTTATTATAATTATGCTGCAAAACCTGTGTTAAACTTTTCGAGTAAATTGGTGGAAATTTGTAGAAATGAGCAATTTCAGTGTTAAACGCTTATGAAAAACAAGTGACAGGTTCAACAGCGCAGAAACTTGTGCCCGTTCCTTATTCTTACAATATGATGCGAACTGTATTGTTTCTCGTAGTAACGATTAGTGTAAAGATATCTTGGCCTAGGATTAGTATTATCGGACGGGGACACGCCTAGCACCTCGATCCGCAAGGGATCTTTTGTGTGTATACACCCCCGGGAGGAACGGATGGGATGAAGGAACCGCAGGAGACGTATGGGCCGCAGACCGGCCGCTGCAGGCGACGGTGGCGCGCAGAGATCTCTATAGCTACAGGCTTGATCACCCGGCGGAAGTGCGACCGGAACATGGCTCACAGGCTCCTCTCCAGCGGAGACCGGGGAAAGATCGACTCAGCAGTGGAGGCTTGAGCGGTTGCCATCTGTTGGGGCCGAGGAGTTCCAAAGCGCAAGCCCCTGAGCCATCTACCCGCCACCGACAGACACACAGCCCGGAGTCAACCTGTAACGAGAAAGAGGAAGATGAAATGAGAGAAAATGAGGGAGAAAGGGGATCCTTGGTAGACAACACCACCCCAGCTTTCGCCTAGCCGACCAGGGAAAGCCACGGAAAAATTCATGGTCAGGGTGGACGGTCACCAGGAGTCGAACCCGGGTCTCCCAAATGCGAGTCGCACACGTAACCGCGGCGCCACCTCGCTCGGTAACTTGGTCTAACACCTTAAATACTCAATCTTATCAATTTTTTGTACATAACAAAACTTGTCAAAAACATATGCTTATATCACAGGTGGTCCAACCGCGCCGTATTTAACGTGTGCAGATAGCCCTTTGTGCGTTAAAAGAGCTGCAGAACTCAACTGGACAATTCCAAGTAAACACAGGTCAGTGGGGAACTGCGCATTAGCCACTATTGCTATTACTGTTACTGCTACTATTCCTACTACTACTACTACTACTACTACTACTACTACTACTACTACTACTACTACTACTACTACTACTACTACTACTACTACTACTAGTACTACTACTACTACTACTACTACTACTACTACTACTACTACTAGTACTACTACTACTACTACTACTATTACTACTACTACTACTACTACTCTTACGTCGTAGATTTATGGCACGTAAAAGAACCTCAAGCCTGATAAAGAGACCTCTGAGCAAAATTTTCAGTCTTCCACGCCCAATTTTGAATGGGACGCTAACGACCACAGCAGTAAAGAGCCTCCATAAATAAAACTTAATTTAATTTTTCCTACTCCGCTACTACTACTACTACTACTACTGCTACTACTACTCCCCTTACTCCTCTACTACTACTACAACTACTACTACTACTACTACTACTACTACTACTACTACTCCCCTTACTCCTCTACTACTACTACTACTCCTCTTCCACTTCTATTACTACTACTACTACTACTACTACTACTACTACTACTCCCCTTACTCTTCTACTACTACTACTACTACTACTACTACTGCTAACCAGCGGTTCTCAGAAACGTACATATGGATACACGGAGACGTTTATCAATCAACAGGGGCAAAATTTTGAACACCTATTCAATGAGCGAAATCAACTTAACAGTACCGTTAGATGATGATAATAGTAACAATAAAATTTATAATAGGAAGCGAATGGTAGCGAAACACTGTGTGCTCTCACCTTTGTTGCTTACAGTCTGTAATGTTGGACAAGAACAGCGTAAACATAATTTAAAGTAGCTATGGACGGATGGGTCAAATAAATACATTTTAATTATTTGCCAGACTAAAAAGTGAGTTTATTCCCTGAAACTAAAGCCTGTGTAACTGAAGTGAAAAATATTCTAAGACCTTTATGGTCTATTTTTGTCTATCGTCACCGATTGTACACACTATTGCAAGCTTGAGAAGTGCCTCCCAATAGCGCGATCCGGTCATCCGATAAGCAAGAGGAGTAGAATGAATTTCGCCTGGCCCCACAGCTCAGTCGGTAGAGCACCTCTCTGCTGTCCGAGGTGTCCCGGGTTCCATTCTAGGCTTGGTGGTAAGCATTTTTCTTTAGTTAAGATTATTCTCTATTCTCCCCAGAGCTTCTAAATATGAACGAGAGTGTGAATCTATGAAACCCAAAGACAAGTGAATACGAGTCAACACCAGTGACTATAGGCAATAATATGTTCAAAAGGCCGCCAATAAGACCTTTGTAGTTAAAGACGGGGTATAGTTCGCCAGTTCCCCACTGAACTGTGTTTATTTGGAATTACCCCGTTGAGTTCTGCGACTCTTTTAACGCACGAAGGGATATCTACACACTTGAAATACTGCGCGTTTGGGTCACTTGGTATTTTTAAAAAAATCGGAATAGCGGTCATGATATTTCAACTTTTTAATTGGTGTCTCCTTAGAACTTCCTTTGGGCCAAGTAAATTAGCATCGATTTTTCCAAGTAAGACCCAAGTTATGTTACTCTATATACCAAGGTTCATAACAATCGGGTTGGCCATTCTTGCGTGAAAACATACATACATACATACATACATACATACATACATACATACATACATACATACATACATACATACATACATACATACATACATACATACATACATACACGCACACACACATACACACATACATACATACAGACACACACACATACACACATACATACATACATAGATACATACATACATACATACATACATACATACACACATACATACATAGATACATACATACATACATACACGCACACACACATACACATACATACATACATACATACATACATACAAACATACATACACACTTTTTAGAAATGTGAATTTTGGCTTCACTTTACGCGTTAATATGAATTATTCCTTCAAATTAAACAAATAGAAAATTTCTGCTATAGTATTGTTATATGCATAAAACGTGCTGAAGTTTTATAAAAGCAATAAGTATGTAACATATAAAATGGGTATAGAAAAACTGTTGGAACAGACCGATTTTGCGGTTCAAAAGACTTATACTGTTTAGAGATTTCAATGGGTTTCTAGACAGATAACTTGTTGTTTCTCTAAAACAAAAAGTATCCTACAGAGATAGCTTCTGCATTAAAATCAGTGAAAAGTAAATAATATAGGTTTAAAGTAGAGATGTCGATTCGCGCTGAAAAATTTACATAAAGAGGTGATAGCGCCTCTGGATTTTGGGATTTTCCTGTTGCTGGATAAAACTAGTCAACAAAATGTCGGCATACCAAAGCTTCGATTCATTACCTTGCAATTATTACATTAAGTATGTATTTTGGTTAACTGCCATTTTCTGTGTATAATAAATTTTGACCACTAGTGTTAAGGTAATTATGCTTAAAACAATAAATGTTCACACTTTTGAATAAAAGTAAAAGACTTTATTCTTTGTGTGCAACAGTTACTTTGTTTATTCTGCTGCAGCAACTGTCGTCATATGATTAGAAATTAAACTCCATTAACTTGAAATTATCACAAAATGACTTCTGGGTTCTTTAGCTGTGTAACTCTATGCAAAGCACCTTCTTTTATCTTCAAGAATAACCGAGAAGCTTAAACAGAGCGTATACTGGCAGTTTCATACACATTATTCGTAAGCAGCTTATGTAATTTACTGTAGAAGTCAAATGAACAACTGGGTAAAATGTGGAATGAGGTGATATGAAGGAGCAGGGAGCTTATTAGAACTTGAGTAGTTATACCTCTCGAACCTTGGCAGAATAGTTGCGGCGAGCTGCTTGTACTAATTAATTAAACAGCTGCTGTTCATTACTAGCACTACCGTACCTTTCAAAATGTGCCTGGAAGTTTGTAAGTCTCTTGGATACATCATTTCATACCGTGGCAAGCCATTATATTTTATCCCTTTTAATAGGTGCTTCACTTCAACGCCGAATCTCTCACTCCTAGTAACAGACCTTCAGTATTTCCGAGCCAGTTAACTTAACGGAAAGACACTGCATTGGCAACTTTGTTTTCTTTGCATTATTTCCCTCATAAGGCGGGTTTCCACTGTCTCAACAATCAACAAGGCATTTTGATTCAATACCTTGAGCTGAACATATCGGCATGTTGATTCAACATGTCTTGGCTAAACAAAACTGTTTTCCCCTGGCAGTAAAAAATTCAGTTTTATTTATGGACGTTCTTTGACTGCTGTGGCCCTTAGCGTTCCATTCTATATTGGGCATGAAAGACCGATAATTTTACTCAGAGGTCTCTTTATCAAGCTTGAGGTTCTTTTACGTCCCGTAAATCTACGACACGGGACCACCGGCTTTACTTCTCTTCCGAAGGAAGCCATGCTAAGGATTTTTACGCCCGAAAAAATCCATCGCCCTCCGCCGGGTTTGAACCCGCGACCTCGGGAACTAGAAGCTAGTACTGTAACCACTACACCACGGAGGACGGGAAAGCATTATGAGTGCGACATGTATTCGGCTTACTTCGGCCAGATATGATATAGAAACCTGGCCCATGCACATTATTCATTGCTTACTAGCGAGAAAAATGGAGCGGACGAAAGAAAAGACAACACCTTAATTAATGAGATTCATGCAAGACCCGTCATCGCGGATATATCCCTAAAAGACTATGAAATTAAAATCAAGAAAAGGGAGTGTTTATGTGAGCTTGCCCGTATTTTTGATGACATAGAAAAAGAAAGAGAATAAGTCTAAACTAAGTTCAGCTGATATGACTGCTCTAAAATTCGTTTCCTATTTTGCAAGTACTGGTGAAATTATAGTCAGCCACAAATTGAAATCTTCATTTTACATTCTTAGGAAATTGCTGAAGCCGAATCAACCCTGAATTTTCAGTTCAGACAGATATTATTTACACTGTATCTATTGCTAAGAAAAGGGCGCACCTATAACTGTCTTCTTTTATTCTTGCGCCTCTTTCACCAAGCACACATTGTGACTACAAAGGATAAATTTTCATAATCAGAATCCACGTGATTGTTGATATTAATAAACGCAACGTATTTACACTTTGCCTAACTTGTTAACGCAGTGAAGACGGAATCTTGCTGGGAATTCCAACTACACGTCTGACTCAACATGTTTTGCATTAAGTGCTCTTAAGGTTGTTTGGTTTTAGCGTTAAGTGTTGTATGTTGATTGCTGAGGCAGTGGAGACCCGCCTTTAGATGAACAAAAACTTTCTTTTTTCAGATTTAGTTAACTGCAGAATCAAGCAGAACAAGTTATATGTCTCTTCAAAAATGTCTTTTTCTACGGCTTCAACTATTTTCTCAGTAGGAAGGTTTCGATGAGACTCGTCAGCATAGTGAATATTAAAGTCTTGCTTTAAGCAATTGATCTTGCTATTTGCGGGTAGCATTCCTGTAAACTTGCAACTGCATGGCATGGGAAGTCATTAGCTTACTCTTCAAATTTTGAAGAAGCAGCAAGGCCGAGAAATTGAAGCTTGTTGTAGTCCTGAAGTCTCAGTTGCATTTCCATCAAAGCTGTATCCAATATTTCGTAATAAAGGATAAGATGGTCACGGAAAACTTCCTCTTCTGTTGTTGCACATCCTCGATGCAAATTTACATTAGTGGTACTTTTGCTTTTTTCAAATGAAGCTTTAAAATACTGTTCGTGCTTCTTATTGCTAGTAGATCACAAGTGAGTTGTATCTTCGCAGTGCAGTAAACTATGTTCAAGGATTTCTTCTGAAGACGTCAAATATAGTAGAATATCGGTAAGACGAAAAATATCATTGAATGCAACTGCTAACAATATAGATTCAAAACTGTTCATTTCATTTACAAAACCAATACACGAGTCGTCATTGTTCACGATCATCTCAAAAACCTCTTTAAGCTTTTTCCAATCGTCAATTATAACCTTAAAAATTAAGAATTAGACACCCAATGCGTATCAGGAACAGCCGGTATTCGCCTAGCCCCAAAAAGGTCAATTGCATTTGTCCGTTTTGCTGAATGGTGAAGGAAAGAAGTAGTGTCACCAAGATTCGCGAAAAATGTTCTACATTTGGAGATCCTGTTTTAGCGTTGCTGTAAAACCAAATTAAGGCAATGGGCCATACAATGCACAAAAACTAGCTGAGGAGTGTTTTCTTTAATTCTTTTGGAAGTTCATTAAATGTCCGAACATAACACTTGCTCCATCATAGCACTGAAGCACGAATTTGTTTTTGTAAGACAAATTAATCAGAATACTGTCTAATGAATCAAACAAGCTGGCCGCAGTTTTATCAGCACGCAAGTCATAAAATCCTATGAATCGTTCAACCACTTTTCCTTCGAAACTGACAAGCCCCACAATAAGTGAACACTGTGATATTTTAATATATCTGCCGTGTCATCAACTTCAATAAAGAAGTTCATCTCGCTTTTAATGTTGTACACTAAGTATTTCGACATGCGCCTATGAGATTATTTTGAATAGTTTTAGAACTACCATTCAGTTTATTCGTAATTAGTTCATAATGACGCCGATTTTCTGCTGTAGTTTCTGGGATTTATTAATTTTGGAAAGTAGCTCCTTATAATCTCCAAGATTTGTGGAAGAAACTCTTCCATCGTGTCCTCAAAATGCGAGTTCCTGCTTACTCAAAAACAGCACAGCTTTTACGATCAGCATTAAATCTAGCAATGCACAATCTCACGTTTTCTTTCAGAGCATCAGCAATACTGTTTCTGTTTCTTTCAAAAGCCCTTAACTGCAGTTTGCATTTTAAGTGTTCACCTGAATCCTTGTTTGTGCACTGAACATGTTACATTTTGAAAATCCCCAAACTGCTGTCTATTCTAGGCGTATTCGTGTTAGGTAGCAAGCAAGGCCAGCAAAATAATCTTTGAAATGCACGCTGCTGCATAACCAGTGAACTCAGAAAACCAAGAACTTTTAAAACTTAGTTTATAACTCTTGTTTATTGTTTTAAAACTTTTTGAAACGCAGAAGTCAGGTAGGATATTAGGCTGCCCACAATTGAAAACATCTCTTTCTGGTGGAAAATGTTCCTTACACAGGTTATAAATTAACAATTTCAGATATAAGAAATGTGACATTGTCTCATTATACTTTAATGACACTGCTGATGATATTTTTAAACGTTTTTGTTATTGCAGTAATAGCTTGCAGCTTTTTAAGCAAAATCATATGATCTGCGAAATAATATCTAGAAATTTTTATTTTTCCTCGTGAATTCTACAATTTTATTAAAGAAAGTTCAATATAGTTTTTCAAGAACTTAAAGATAAGGTATACAAACAATTTCCGAGTCTATAAACCTAAATGAAATCTTTCTGTTGTTTTTTCCATTTTGGATGAATAATTGTTACTGAAATGTATAGTCTAAACCAAGCTTTCTATTTTGAAAAGTGTGTGTGTGTGTGTGTGCGCGCGCGCGCGTGTGTGTATGTGCTTGTGTGCGCGCGTGCGCCATCTGTTCGTCTAAGAGTGACCAAACTGACTATTATAAAACTTTATATAAAACATAATTCAGGTCCCACTTAGAAAATAGGTTATATGGATCTTAACTACTTTCATGAAAAAGTGAGCGGATCTAATGGGGAGCAGAATAAAAAGAATACCTTATGAATGTTTTGAAAAAAAGTTACATTACAGAAGTTTATAAGAATAATTTTTATAAGTTCTATTGCTTACAAAATTTCAATAGGATGACCATTTAAGAAGTTGTATCAAATTAAACGTGTTACCACAAGAGACAATATTTGGATTTAGATTAGAAACGGAGGAGGATTTCAGCACTGCGGCCAAAGCTAAGCCTATTTCGCCTATAATTCCGGAAGGAAGAGATAAGGCGAGAACGTACAAAGAGCGGCCATACTGATGACGGCAGCGCAGCGCGGTCCTTAACGTTTCCAGATTGAGAATCCCCGGCCACTCTTAGATGCTTTCCAACCTCACGAATAGCTTCGGGAAGAGGATTCCATTCCAGGGAAGAAACAGTTTTTTCCTCAAAGCATATCCACCGCATACGCCGTACACCACCATCTAACTCGCCTAATCCTGTAACCCTGCAAAATGGAAGGAAATGAAATGAGAGGAAATGTGGGACAGAAAAATTCGTGATAGTATATAATACACACAAGAATTCGTCTACCGAACTGGGAGAACCACAAAGAAAACTAAAGGCAATGCTGGCTGGTCTAAGGGGAATCGAACCCAAACTTTCGGAATGTGAGCTGCGGACGCTACCGCTTGAGCCATCCCGCTCAGTACGAGAAACAGTATAGCTCTGATCGCATTCCAAGCACAAAAATACAATGTTAAATAAATTTATATTTTAATTTTTATTAAAACTCCATAAAAGAATAGTTTTATTACCAGTTTTCAAATCATCACGTGGCATGTGAATTGCACAGAAAACGAGAAAATGAAGATAATGTAGTGGAGCGTGGAGATACAGAAGAGAAAGACAAAATTTCATAAGGGGGAGATAGATACATCCTCGTTAAAGCAATAACGCCACGTGTTGTGCTACTGTACAATACTTTTCAAGTAATTCTGTTTTATAGAAGCGTGCCTATAAAGTGTAAGATGAGGAGACATCACCAATGTGGCTCAGAACGCACATAAAAACCGCCATCAGACTTTACCCTATATTCCAATTTTGGTGCCGCGGGGTAATACCGACCTCTCTTCAGAGAAGCCCGTAACACTTAAGTTTAAAGAGTCATTTAGCTCTCTGGTTTTTTCAGCGGTTGGCAAGTATTGTTGGCCGCTGGGTTTCATTACTTTGCATTTTTTTTTAGTTTTGAATGGCACTTACTCTCGTACATATCGATTTAAGTAAGCTCAGATAGTTGCTCTATTATTAGCTTTAACTTTCAACAAGCATTGTCGACTACTGTGCATCGACTTACAGTGTTCTGTTTTCAAATCCAACTGATCCGGATCGGATTCCGTGGTAGGTTCCAGCTGCCTGATTCAGCTTTTCCTGCCCTTTCCTCTTACCCTGCCGAGACAATCCATTTCAATTCGTCTCCTGGCAACCACGAGCTATCTAGGACAATGAAATGTGATGGAGAAAATTAATTATTTTCTGCCCATCGTACGCTCTCTGGCTTACCTTAAAATTTGGTTTCGCACTGCGATACTTAGCTATTCAGCGTGCCTTTGCAGGGCATTCAAACTCGGTCTTGTGATTGGGATTGTTGTCATTACAGCTGCAATAATAAACAAGAGTAAAAATAGAAGCGGGCAACGTCACGGACTTGTTCCTAAAAATCACACGGAAAACCTTCACGTTCTCAAGGCTATAGTGAGGGCATGCGTCATGGATGTTTTCTGTTCCGGAGAATCCGAACTTTGATTTAATTGTGGATATAAACACAGAAACCAAAAAAAATGGCAATTCATCATTGTTGTTTGTTAATGACATGAAATTTGTATTTAGCACGGCAAATCAAATTATAATTGTTATGCGTCCAAACAGTGAGTCTCGTATTCCCAATAACTAGATTCTGAATTCTGATACATGTCATATTTTAATTGTTACATTATGGGTATTACTAACGTGTACATAAATCCTTATCATGTGTCTCAGGTTATCAAAATGCATATTTATTATGTCATTTTGGTAATTTTCTATGTTTAGAGCATTTTGTTTGATTTTATATCATTACTTTGTCATTTTCTTAACTTTGGCGTCTTTAATTAGTCATTTACATTGGACATATAAGGAATTTTATATCATTCACATTTTATATAAAGATAACTTTTCAAACATCAGAAATTTCACTACTCAACTGAGAAATAAGAGTAACTTTGTATGCGCTTTACTCGCATTCTTTGAAAAAGAAAAAGAAAAAACAAAGAAAACGCTCCTATTTAATGGAAGGGGTTGCTTATGGGTGAAGGGGTGGCTATTGTTAGGGGAGCAGTTATCGTTACAGCTATGAATTCATGTCCCAAGTAGGAATGAAACAGGCCAGTTTTCCCTTTTTCGCGTTAATAAGTGGTGCAGCCAGGTTTCTCTTGCCCTTATGTTGTGCCATAGGCCGTGAGGTCGTCTTCATCCGCAATGAATTTTGCATAATCTGGTAACTCAAAAGAGTTAATGCTACAGTTTTGTGAGTCCTGCTTCAAAAACGATTTTCTTAATTTTGTTTTAGATTATTCATACAAGAATATGGAACAAATATATTTTGAATTAATTTTCTAAATTATTTCATCACTTTTCTTTTGTCTATGTATTTTTTCTACTTGTATAGTAGTTATATCCATGTATAAATTAATTTATAATTTTTTGTACACTAATTTTAATAAATTATACAAATCTCAGTTTTAGGGAAAGTTTTGCAATTATTGTGTCTTTTTTTTAAAAAAATAATAGAGTAATTGTATAGCAATATTTCAAGAATTTTTAGAGCATCAAAATCTGGGCCCTGCTAATAATAGATGGTTTAGGCAGATCTAACGTAATACACGGAGGTAAAGTTTGCCATGGGAGCGTGTGGGTAAAACATCCGACTTTATTGGGTGCTAAACGTTTGGCGTGGTTGACAAAAGTGTGTAGACAAACTATATTGTAGGGATGTTTACGTAAAACGAAGTTTCATTGATCTTGAAGCAAATGTTCTTGTGAAATGAACTTGTGTGTTATGGTCTCTTAAAGAACTGGCTTTTATTAACATTTGTAGAAGCTTTGAGATTAATAAAAAGAAGTCGTGTATTTTATCTTATTTTTTATTTTATGAAGTTTGTGGACCACATCTCTAACCAAGAAAACATTTCACACTGCAATCACAAATAATAATAGACTGCTTCTGCGTTCGAGAGATCAGCGCTCTGGCTTCTGAACCCAGTGGTCCCGGATTCGATTCCAGGCTGGGGGATGGAGTCTTCTTTAACCAGAATCATTCCCTATCCCTCACAGAGTCTGGTAGTTAGCATGTGGCAGTGAATGTGCGTGTGTTTGAAGATAAAAATGATTAAAACTTAACGTTAATAACGTATAGCCAACGAGTTGTTTTACAAGTCAAAGTCTCCGATAATACCATAGAAGTTAAAGGGGGCTATACAAATGGCACAATAAAAAATCTAATGTGTTACATTCACATGACTTTCTCTACACTCTATCGCTTATTAGTGGATTTAAAAGTTATTCTTACGAAAGTTTATTTTCCTATCTATTTACTTTTAATCCAGATAAACATTTCCGGAAATAGCTGCATTACACATTTCGTTATATGGATACAAAGGGAATAGTGATAGTCAAATGTTAAAGAACTGGACGCTATACACTGCCCTTAAAATGCCATACTCTTTCCATGACATCGCGAGAAACAATTGAAATTCGACAGGACTTTAAAAAACATAGTTAAGTGTTGAACAATGAGGCAGTATTTTAATACCTGAATAATTTCAGTTGTATTATATAATAAATAAATTCAATAACAGCCCACATTGAAACAATATGTATGTAATAATTATTTAAATTGTATGTAACAGTCATTTCAAATGTTTATTTTTATTGTAAACATGTTTTATTAATGTTATGTGAATACATTACATACCTTAATAATGCAAGAGCTGTGAGAATAATAAGTTTTGAGTTGCTAACAATGAGGTAATCATGAGGTAACTTGTAGCAATAATGAGTTTAAGAGTTTGAAAAGTTACCAGTCATGATTATATCAAAGATAACGTAAATTCCGTAACAGTTTAAAATTAGCCAATCAATAGCAAGGAAAAAGTTTAAGTAAAATGCAGATATTCTATTGGACTAGAATTAGCCAATCACAGACTTGAAATACCGAAGCTTACGAGTTTTAACCGTTGAAAGTTGCTCAGTTGCTGGCAAGCCTCGGTAGTGAACAGATGTAAGATGTGTTCCCTACGTGTGAATCGTAAAATTTGTATACGCGCTAAGTGAAAGTATTGAAGATTCTCACAGTTCTTAAAAAGTGTAGTGCTTTATAAAAATGTGCAAGAATTAATAAAAGAAGTGAATTTAAAAAGCTTAAATTCTATGATGCCTACAATCATTGTCATACCGCGCCCTGCCTAAGACAAATGACTCTACAAACATTACTGACGCAGCCGAGGCAAATTCAAACTGCGGCGATCACCTCCTCATCCGTTGCTGTAGCTTACCTTGATGCTTCTCCCGTGGCTTCCAGAAGTTCTCAGCGTGTTGGTTCTTCAATTTATCCTCGGCTAGCTGCAGTAATTTTCCTTAAATTATATGGGAGCATGGACTTATCCTCGGTAAAGGAAAACGTAGATCTCGGGTGGTGATATAGGAAGACATAGACTTGCTTTGTTTATGAAAAGATGACACTGCCGTTTCTTTTTATTTAATTAACACTCGTAGTATACAAAACTGGTATTGCCGCTGTAAAATACTGTCCACCGCTGTTAAACTATGGCGTGGATATGGCACGAAATATAACTATTCTTATTGTCGCTTTCAGAGTAGCGGATCTTAGGTGTGTTGCTAAAACTATTTTGATTCCCTGTTTTGGCGCGATATCTCACACATCCTGCAGCATCTCTCCCTGACCACACATTACGAAAACTCTCGAATAAATTGCAATACTAAGCTGACATTACAAAGCTGACTTGATTCCCTTCTTGGCGCGATATCTCACGCATCCTGCAGCATCTCTCCCTGACCACACATTACCAAAACTGTCCCGAAATTTCCCCAAACAGATCCATTTATAGTCTCAGGCTCCTGAGGCTGCTTCCTTTGCTATTGGTACATTTTTAGCGCGACTCGACGCGTCTAACTATTTCGAATAAACTTCCAGGGATTTCATTGGTCCAATTTTAATATATATCGCGGCTTTTCCTACATTTACCGTTAAGGTTGTCTGTCTCACTCACTTGGTCACGGCGAATTATCAAATAATGGGACAAAGGCTCTACACCCTCGCTGTAGGAATAATAGCACGGCGACCGGAGAGAGGTAATAAAACTAGGTTTTCTGCCTTCGAAAGCACTATTCCTGTAGCTAAAACATTCCACCGTGGACAGTATTTTAACATAGCGCTTAAATTATTCACATTAAACCATTTATAACTCTACTAATATTAATAACCTAGATAGATACATAACGTTAAATCACCCTTCTTAAAATATACAAGCAGTATGAGAAAAAGATATTTACATAATACGATTTAACATCACTAAAAGTTAATTAATAAGTTATCTAGAATTACTGTTCTCGGGCCCGGCCTAGAGTTGCCGTTTCAAATTGCCCTGTTCTGGAAAAGAATAAATTTTTCAGCACTTGATACAATTTTCTTTTCCAGAATAATTCCTCTGATTATGGCCTTTGTAGGTTTGTTTTGTTGGCAGAGACCCTTCGCTATACCTGTTTCTTCACAAGGGTTCTGCCACACCAGTGGTGTTTATATTTGGGTCATTCACTCCACATTTGTTATGGTTGATCCCCTCTCACCATTTAAAAACAGGTTTCCGAGAGACATTCTTACACAATACATTTCGCGCACACGAATAACTTGTGGTGGAGAGAAATACGCTAATACCTAAATCAAGTTCTAAAATTAAATCTATTTACATACATATTGATACATAATTATTATGCATTTATTTATTTCTTTACCTCCTTATTTATCGGGTGTATTACCTTTACTATTTGTTCATAGGGTTGCTACCTCATTTCGAGTAAACTAACCTGACTATTTTCATTACATTCTTCACCCTTCTCATTCTCTAAACATTTGTACGGTTTGAGCAACTGTTTATGGTATCTCCCTACGATCTTGGAATTCTTTATTTCTTGTAACTCAAATGTAAATCACCCTGTATGGACCTTTAAATAAATTTTCCATTCTATGATACCTTTTTTTTTATAATTAATAAAACTAATTTATATGTTTAAAGAAAACTGTCAGCATATTGCTAGCATACCAACCAATTAATAATTTACAAATATTGCTCAATATCAAAAAAAAATATAATAAATATTCTGACAATAAAAGCTGTTTCAACCTTAAGACAAACTTATTCAAGCAGAAAGAAACTGAAACATATTAATGGCAAAGGTGTTTCTTGTTCTTCTTCACTATCACTAATGAGCATTTAATACTCAAGTCTCTTTAGTAATGCAAAAAAAAAATGTTCTGCACAACTGCTTACGATAATTCATTAATTCACATGTGAAAGCTCTCCTTTCCAGGCACTGTAGAGTCAGGATCAATGATATTATGTCTTTCTTTTCTTTTTATTTTTTTTTTTTTAATTTGAATGCTGGATTTTTTTTTTATACCCATACTAATTCTCCAAGTTCGATCAACCCTTTCTTTCGCTTCCTTGTTTTAAATTCCTGCTTTCTTTTCTGCGCCCTTTTTAACATTCTTTCAAAAGCTTTCTTTAACGTCTCTTCTCCCGTTAGTGTTTTCGGCTCTTTAGTTTCTAGTATCTGTAGTAATTTCCCTTCAAGTGTTTCTATTAGCTTCCCCTTCATCAGCTCAACTAATTTCCCCTCTACATTCTTATCTTGTTCACTTAAGTTTCTTTCTAAGTCCTTATTCTGCTTACTTAATTTCCCTTCGAAATCCTTTTTCTGTTCACTCAATTTTCTTTCTAAGTCCTTACTCTGCTCATTTACGATTCTTTCTAAGTCCTTACTCTGCTCGTTTGATTTCCCTTCTACATTCTTATCTTGTTCCCTTACGATTCTTTCTAAGTCCATATTATGCTCATTTGATTTCCCTTCTACATTCTTATCTTGTTCACTTACGATTCTTTCTAAGTCTTTACTCTGCCCTTCTACATTCTTATCTTGTTCACTTACGATTCTTTCTAAGTCTTTACTCTGCTCATTTGCGATTCTTTCTAAGTCCTTATTATGCTCATTTGATTTCCCTTCTAGATTCTTATCTGGTTCACTTACGATTCTTTCTAAGTCATTACTCTGCTTACTTACGACTCTTTCTAAGTCCTTATTATGCTCATTTGATTCACCTTCTACATTCTTATCTTGTCCACTTACGATTCTTTCTAAGCCCTTACTCTGCTTACTTACGATTCTTTCTACGTCCTTATTATGCCCATTTGATTCCCCTTCTAAATTCTTATCTAGTTGACTTCCGATTCTTTCTACGTTCTTACTATATTCACTTAAGATCTTACCCCGTTCATCTATTATGCTTTCTAACTTTTTACTATGTTCATTGAAGATCTTACCCCGTTCATCTATTATTGCGCTCAACTGTTGAAGCAATATTAGCAGCTGGTTTTGACCTGCGTCAATGACCTGCTTATTCGGTGATTGCCTTTCTAGCCTAACTTCTACTTCTGCTGCGCCCATATTTTCTCCATCTGTTGTTATGCTGACAATAGCCTCCCCATTCAATTCTTTCAAATCTTCCCTTGACCTACTCATGGTTCCGTTAGCAAGTTCTACCTCCCTAGTAATGACTTTACCCCCTCTCAATAACATGTGTTCACAAAACTGAGTCACTACTCTGCATGCCTTTTTGTTTGTTTTTGAATAAAAGTTCTAACCTGTATTTTTTTTCAATGTTAACTGATGCGTTCCGGGTTCGAATCCTGGTGAAGTTCTAGAAGCGATGCTCTCAGCTGTTTTGTTGTCCCACGTAGGTAGACTAGAAGTTCGCGTTGTAATTTTGTTCTGCTGTGCCCCTTTCCTCTGAAGATTCTTCGTCTATTCGTTGTTTTCTAGTCCTCCGTTTATGTTGGTCTTCCCTTCGAGCTGGTCTTCCCTTCGAGCTGGTCCTCCCTTCGAGCTCCACGTTATGGCGCCAGTTTGCGGCGATCACCTCCTCATCCGTTGCTGTAGCTTACCTTGATGCTTCTCCCGTGGCTTCCAGAAGTTCTCAGCGTGTTGGTTCTTCAATTTATCCTCGGCTAGCTGCAGTAATTTTCCTTAAATTATATGGGAGCATGGACTTATCCTCGGTAAAGGAAAACGTAGATCTCGGGTGGTGATATAGGAAGACATAGACTTGCTTTGTTTATGAAAAGATGACACTGCCGTTTCTTTTTATTTAATTAACACTCGTAGTATACAAAACTGGTATTGCCGCTGTAAAATACTGTCCACCGCTGTTAAACTATGGCGTGGATATGGCACGAAATATAACTATTCTTATTGTCGCTTTCAGAGTAGCGGATCTTAGGTGTGTTGCTAAAACTATTTTGATTCCCTGTTTTGGCGCGATATCTCACACATCCTGCAGCATCTCTCCCTGACCACACATTACGAAAACTCTCGAATAAATTGCAATACTAAGCTGACATTACAAAGCTGACTTGATTCCCTTCTTGGCGCGATATCTCACGCATCCTGCAGCATCTCTCCCTGACCACACATTACCAAAACTGTCCCGAAATTTCCCCAAACAGATCCATTTATAGTCTCAGGCTCCTGAGGCTGCTTCCTTTGCTATTGGTACATTTTTAGCGCGACTCGACGCGTCTAACTATTTCGAATAAACTTCCAGGGATTTCATTGGTCCAATTTTAATATATATCGCGGCTTTTCCTACATTTACCGTTAAGGTTGTCTGTCTCACTCACTTGGTCACGGCGAATTATCAAATAATGGGACAAAGGCTCTACACCCTCGCTGTAGGAATAATAGCACGGCGACCGGAGAGAGGTAATAAAACTAGGTTTTCTGCCTTCGAAAGCACTATTCCTGTAGCTAAAACATTCCACCGTGGACAGTATTTTAACATAGCGCTTAAATTATTCACATTAAACCATTTATAACTCTACTAATATTAATAACCTAGATAGATACATAACGTTAAATCACCCTTCTTAAAATATACAAGCAGTATGAGAAAAAGATATTTACATAATACGATTTAACATCACTAAAAGTTAATTAATAAGTTATCTAGAATTACTGTTCTCGGGCCCGGCCTAGAGTTGCCGTTTCAAAACATAAATAATATATAGAAGCAGTGTTAATAACAAAGTTAAATATTATAGTGTACAACTTGGAGTGTAGCAACAAAATTACATCTTAAATTCAGCTTCTCGTACGTAGCAGCATATTGCATAATAACAGTAACTATTACGTAATCAACAAAATTCAAACCGACGCCCAAAGCGTGTTCCAGGAACTCCTTAAATGCAACTAAATAAATATTACGTAAGCATACATCTTCTTCAAATGAAATAAAATTACGTAATAACAAACATACCTTTTCAAGTTTTTTTTAAAAGTTTTTAACGGATATCTCGGAAATGGCTGATGCCACAAAAAAGTTATTTAAAATGAATTGTGTGCTTTAAACAGATGTAAAATGTTTGTGTAGTACGTTTTCGTCTATGGCTTAAGGCTTACCAGTTGTACAACATTATACAAAATTCCTTTCGAATGAAAAAGACTTCATCGGCTACTCCCTGAAAACTCAAGATACACATTTTATTTGTCATGTAAATATCTTTAATATATAGTATTTTAATCAAAATCTTTAGAGCTAGTTTTTATAAAATCAAAATTCTCGAAAAATGTTTCATGTAAAGGGTAGTTGGGGTGGGGGAATTTTCTTGAAAATCTTCGTGTCGCATTTTTGGAAGACACTAAATTTAAATACCAAGTTACGTATCTATCCGACTTTTCGTTTTTGAGTTATGCTGTTCACACACACGGACGTTTTTCTGAGAATCCTGTTTTTGGATTCAGGGTGCCTCAAAACATCTATTTCTGGTGAACTCTCGGTATCGAATTTTTGGGTGGAATGCAATACGTTCTCTAACTACTAGGCACGTGGTAGAGAAAGTAAAAAATATAATTAAACCTATACAGTGTATATACATACCAATTCCAATTACGTTCTGCCATTTCACAATGTTGAGTCGAGTAAAGTCAACATAGAAACTGTGATTTGTTTCACTCACATGACTTTCTCTACCCATCACAAATTAACATATATCCGCCTATATACGGGGTATAACAGTATTCATATAAATGTGGTTCTTCTATCCGCGTCATTTTGATAAGTGGATTTCTTGTCCAGAAATGTTTAAAATTAAACAGTAACACCATTAAAATGTTTAGTCGTTCCACTAACAACCTCTTGCTACGGAAAGGCGAAAAGTAGAATCGCAAATTGTTAAATATGTACACCAGATGATGCACTTGGAAAAGTGTAAACATGTAAAGTTCATAGAGAAAAAGATTAACGCAAAGTTTGCATTTTAATGAGCTCTAATATTTTTCTACAATAAAATTTAGTCTATCTCTTATGGTTAATCAGTATGAAGTGGATTCCAACAAGCTATTTGCAGAAAATTCAGTACATTTAATTTGTCATATAATAACTTAAATATTTTATAATCAAAATTGTTAAGCTATTTTTGAAAAAATTGAAAATAATTAGAAATTTTTCCCACGTAAAGGGTAGTTTAAGAGAAGAGAATTTTCTTGAAAATTTTCGTCGTGTATACTTAAACAGTGTAAAACTCAAGTATTATTTATCAGACTTTTCGTTTTAGACTTATGCTCCCTCCCTCGTGTGCGCTTGCGTTCGCACCTCTCTCTCTCTCTCTCTCTCTCTCTCTCTCTCTCCTTCACACACTTTTTTGTATAAATGCTATTTTTGTGGACCCCAAAAGTGTATTTTACGGTGAAATTCGTTACCGAATGTTTGGATGGAAAACAATACTTCCTCAGAAAGTAAAAATATTATGTGCAGCAATCACATGACTTTCCCTACCAGTTATGAAGTTACTTTTTAGCTATTCTACAGCTTATGTGTACAAGATTCTGTTTTGATATATACGTACTTCTTCGTATTCATGAAGAATCCCGTAAAAGCTAATGCTATTAAAAGGTTATTTGACTCGAACTGTAACTGTTTTAACGAGTTTTACAGTTTTTTTCCGTTATCAACCTTTGTCTATCCTTTATGGTTTCCCGATTGTACAGAATTTAGTGAGAATGAAAGAGTGTTCACATGCTGCTCACAGAAAGTTCAAAATATAAATTATATTTGCCATGTCAATATGTCACATTATAATCTCAATAGTTTTAAGAAAATAGAAAATGACCAATATTTTTCTATTTCAAGTGTTGTTGCGGTCGGGAAAGTTTATAAAAGTCTTTGATTTGCATCCTTGAAGATCTGGACTTAGGAAGTACAGGTCGATTTTTACGTCGTGACAAGGCAGAAACACAGAGGAGAAGGTAGTCTAGGGTGGGGGAGAACGGCTGGCAGTATTCCCCTTGCGTGGAATAAACACTCACTCGGAACGTCTGGTGAGTCAGCTTATCTCACGGTGTGTATGAGCCTGCTGCTCTGCTACAACTGAACCAACACCCCTCCCAGAAGGTAAATGGACTTGTCTAACTACTGCGCATACAGATAAGCCTGTTACGACGAAAAAATCGTACTGTAGGAAGCTACGTATCCATGCAACTCTCTGTTTTTGAGTTATGTTGTTCATAGGAGCGCGCACACCATTTCTAAAACATGTTTGTGTTCTTGGGATCTCAAAACGTGCAAACCACATGAGGAGCTATGTAGGATAGCTGACTAAGTGTTTTGATGTTCTCTAGTCCCTGAAACAAAAATCCTGGAACCTGAAATATGAATTCGTTATCTGTCTTTAAAATTTATCACGTGATGTTTATTTTGCAAAAACTGTAACTGTTGTCTTTGCAGTAACCTTAATGATCGAAGCTTAAATGTAGAAATGCACTGAATAAACATCAATTTTCATAATTCTTCCCCTTTCAGTCTAGGCAATGTACGTGTTTAAAGTAGTTTTTCCAGGGTACGGATGCATTTCTTAGAATGTGTGTCTACAGTGTAGGAACAGAGAAAAGGGGAAGGGGAGAGAGATATTTATTCATATATTGAACGTGCTCGTAGTGTCACTGTCTATAGCGTAAAGTTTAGGTTTGAGTTTCATTCCCACATAAAAAAGAACCACACGGCGACAGAGTTGTGTACGAAACGTCTTCACATCTATCTCCCTCTGACAATGTAGCTACCATCAGATAAAAACAACCAAGGCGGCATCGTTCGCGCGTGGCTTCCTTAGCAGCAGCAAGCCGCTGTGTTGCCAAGTTATAGCTTTAAATACAATGCTTTTTCCAGAAAACGACGTATGATAGAATACACATATATGAAACATTTTAAGTTTATCGTCAAGGTGGACTCGTAGTTAGATTTCGATGCAATAGTTACCTTCCAGCCTGTATACATTAAGTACAAACATAGGAATTTGGCTAACATGTAGTATAAAAGTCTTCGTGGTTTAGCTCAAACATAGCTAATCTATGCATCTAATATGCACTCACTACATGCAGTGGGACCTTTACAACACAAGTAAAGTACACAATGACGTAAGGATATTTGAATCACTGACTGCACTTTCAGTTATTTGCTTAAATATATGTGAGCTTTAAGATCCACAGAAAGTCCGAATATAACATGTGATGTTTGCTCATGTTTTAGCTTGAACGTCTTAGGACATAATTCTCTACACCCAAAATAGTTGTTAATATAAAAAGGTCATTGTTTAGGCAGAAAAGCGCCAGTGGGGCGAAACTCTGCATACGTAGGCTCACCAGAACAACATTGTGCATAATTTCAGGTAAATCTATGAGTGTACATAGTTTGTATTATGACTATACATGTAGGTACGTATATCTATAATCATATTATAAAGTGAGAAAATGCGTATGCATGTGTGTGGTGTGTACAGATTAAGCTCGAATACTCAATATATTTTGATAATACTTTCACCACTGTAAGGCACTGCTATTCCTATAATAGGATGTAAGTTATTAGACATAGGATATAAAATATTGCAAAGATTTTAAAATTTATGGGGAGGTGTGCGGTTTTCGTTTTTTATATTCGTGCTATCCAAATTTAATTCTGTCCATGAATATAAACATAGGTGCTTAATTGCGAATCTGGCGGAGTTTTAATGACTTCGAGCTCAAAAGGATTAGAGGGGAGGCTTAAAGGCTTTAAAATTGGTTTACTGGAGGTAAGGTCTATCGCTTAACACAGTTTGCTTTGATTTTGTTGGACATTCCTATCAGAGAGTAGTTTTGGGTTCATGTTCACAAAACTTTGAAAAATTGCGCTTTAGATTAAAGAAAAAAAAATATAAATTCAAAAGGTTTTACTACTCAACCCCTTATATACAAGTCAATACTATTTGTCCTATCTACACAAACTTTGTATACTGACAATACGGTCCTACGAAAACTTTAGTCCATCGTACAACTCAAAAGTTACCCCTACAACATTTTCAACCTGTTGTGTAACATTCTGCACCGTTGAAACTATCTGCACTAAATACTGCACAGTTATACTATAGGACGTGGAAAACACGGCTTACCTTACTATTTCCGAACACTTGCCCAGACATTATTTTCATCACTATAGAAAAAATCTGTGTTATATTCACACTAGTTTCTCTACCGTTATCGATTATTAGTGGGTGCACAAATTATTCTTACGAAAGTTTCTTTCTATCCACTTCGTTTTAATCAGATAAACCTTTCCTGAAATAGCTGCATTGCACATTTCGTTATAGATATAAAGCGAATAACGATTGTAAAAGTTTTAGAATTGGACTCTGTACACTGGCCTTTAAATTGAATGCTCTTTGCGTGCACTGCCCCCCAAATAAATAAACAAACAAAAAAACAGCTGAACATCGAAAGGCTTGAAAAGAATGACAAAAATATTGAACAATTCGAACCATTAATAACTGATATCTGAAATATCTGATGCCACAAAAAAGTTATTTGCAATAAATTGTGTGCTTTAAAGAGATCTACATTTTTGTGTAGTACGTTTTCGTCAATCGCTTAACTTTTACCAGTTATACAAGATTATAGAAAATTCCTTCCGAATGAAGTGGACTTCACAGGCTATTCGCAGAAAATGTAAGATATACATTTTGTTTGTAATGTAAATATCTTTAATGTATGGTATTTTAATCAAAATCGATAGACCCACTTTTCGAAAAATGTTCCATATAAAGGGAGTTTGCGGTGGGGGAATTTTCTTTAAAATCTTCGTGTCGCATCTTTGGACGATATTGAAGCTAAATACCAAGTGTGGCATTCATCCGATTTTTAGTTTTTGAGTTATGCTGTTCACAGATACACACAGAGACACACAAACGGACCTTATCCTAAAAACGCTTTTTTGTTACTATGGGGGCCTCAGAACATGTATTTCTGGTGAAATCTCGGTATCGGGTTTTTGAGTGGAATGTAATGCCTTCTCTACCTACTAGTATGGACGTGATAGAGAAAACAATAAACTTTCACCTTTGGTAAACACTGGACACCGTTTCGCATCTTCATCGATTGCTGGTTCACTGAGGTCTTAGATTCATTTTAGCTCGGTTACGTTGTGATTAGGGGATAGTAATGGGATACTGTGTTATCATTGTGGTATCAAATAATCGTGGATTTTGAAGTTGAGATAACTGTTCAATATGGAATCGAGAAAGAATTTTGTGTGCTTATAAATTTCGAATTGTTTGAGGGTGCTTATTTTCTAGCTTTTTCAGCACGAGTTTGTTTTAGAGCTGCGCTCTGGAAGTATATGCTCTGTGAAGTGAGATTTTTTTTTTTTTTTTTTGCTCAATTGATGGATGGCTTTCAAAAGTTCATTGTATCCGATGTTGAACGATCTTCCTGTTTGGCTTCAATCCAGAAAAATTATTGGCTACATCAGAACTTTCAAAAATGACATCTATTCATACATTCAACGCCCTTACGTTGGAACTTTGTGCCTACACAAAACAGGAGCAACACATTTCATTAGCAACTTAAAACCCCTCATTCTTATATTAGTAACCTTTTATACTCTCAAGTTTCTTGATTAAGCTGACCTTTAGGCTAGTATATGCTAGAGACAGGCAAAATATGAAGGAAAATTGGCCAAAATAGAATTTTTTTCAAAAATGAAACTATAAGGAATAATGCAAAATTATTATGAAGTATATACTTTATAATTTTTATCTTATACTTTAAGTATTTGTAGTAGATTCACTTCATTAGTTTAAAAAATGGCTTTGTAGATTTGTTCGATACTTATTAATAACATATCAAATGGAATACAACAAACTGCGTGAAGTTTATATATTTTAATCACTGTGAAACTTTAAAACAATGTTAAACTTTGAAAAAAAGTAAAGGACGTTACTGATTGGTTAGTTCTTGCTTCATACTAATTACAATTAACCACTAAAAGCAGCGATTACCGAAAATAAAAGCTCTTCAAGAGTAGAGATCACATAGAGGAAATTTTACATTTTCTCAAATGTACCTGACTTGTTCGAAAGCGATATTTCTGCCTGATTACACCTGCACAAAAAGGAATCCTTGAATGGTTATAGTTTATGAATTGCTAATGATTAATTAAGAAAGACGCAATTTGATAATTTTCTACAACTTTAAAGTGGATTAAAGACTACATCAACCAAGAGCCCTTCAAAAAGTGTAAATATGCTTTAAGTTTCATTAATATTGTCCAATAAATAAAGACGTAATTGTGTAGGAAAATCTGCAAGATTTAGGGGAAATAGAGTAGCCTCTCTTCAAAATGTTGTATTTTTCCGTGCGTGGGGCCATAAAAATCCAACGTTTCTTTGTACTTCGAGGGGAAGAACCTAGTTTTAAGAGAAAGTAGACGCTGTAAGCAACCGTATTTTCTTGCCTTTTATGCTTCGAATTTTCAACCGGAGAGCCAATAAAAATACAGAATAATTGTTAGAACCAAGGAGAAGATAGGAAGACGTGGTTGCATGCACAGAAAACCGGAGGCTAGTAGTAAGTTGATGTATGTAAACGTAAGCGTGGATTTCACACAGTTTGTCATGATTCTTCGTTAAGGTAACACGTAGCACTATGGGTCAGAAAAGGACGCTAAGTTCCGAAATTAGCTAAGTGCCGCGCAATTATGGAATTAAAAAGTGATATATGTGCAATATTCATATAATGTGTTAACAGTATTCGTCGATATAATTATGTTCGCGTTTATAAACTATTTAATACTTGTCAAGTGACTACTTCAAGTTTGTGCGAATCTAAAGTACGGTGATAGAGCACCGAGATAATGAATAGCCGGAACAAGCGTCAGTGAGCCAAGAAATAACAGTGGGAAGACAGTGTTAAAGAATCACACGTGTTAGGGAAAACCAAGAATGTTGCAGGATTTCTAGCAAAAAGACACGCCGGAGTGAGAAAAGTGAAAACAGTGTTTCTTTCAAGGCAATATCCTGGTGTTGCCACTCCCGTGTGCTACCCTGACATAATCAGAGTAGGGAATTTCAGATCGATTCGCCGAGAGATGACCCTGAGATACGACGACGTACTTCCTGCTGATATCGGTGACATCGATTCCTGAAGACGACGTCCTACGACGTGGCGGAGAACGACGACGACGCAAGGTAAGACGACGACGACGACGACGGGAACGTACAGCTATAAGAGTGACTTGGGTTTTCTAAGCGTATTTCACAGAAAACTGGCCGAATAGAATATCTGAAAAACCTAGTTCATTCCTAACAAAAATTACTTTAAAAGCGAAAAGTCGTAAACTTTACAAATTATTATGAAATATGAAAATTTTTGTCACGTCCATTGAATTCTACACACTACAAAACGTAACAATACTTGTTTCCATAATGATAGCGAGCATGATTTAGAATATGAAATGTCATATTTTGCCTGTGTGTACTAGAGTACAACCGCTGGAAGCGGTGTCAAGTGACGGTGTAGTTTCTACATTCTTCGTCCTACTACAGTTTGGTCGACTAGTAACTGCACGAACGACCATTGATTGTAACGACTTCCGCCAACTAAGGTGCTAGAGGAATATCTGTGGAACATGACGCTACTTGCTGAATATAAATGTTGCCACTTGGTATTGATTTTCATTCAGGGGGGTAGTTTACTCCTTTACAGTTGCTTTCAATCTTCAGGGGAGAAGATTTACGCGGAAACGGCTTTTAACATTACTAAGGAAAATATTTTATTTGGTATTGAGTGAATAACGTCCTAAAAATAAATGCAGCTCAAAGGAGCTCTGTTGTAAGAGATATCTTTTAGTGAGTACATGTAGATAGTTAATCCCCCTTTGCTACGCCCCATCCTTACGCTCCTTTAAGCTGATTTTATTTTAGTGGCGCTCGGCATCGGCAGACACGCTGGGAATAATACCCTTTCTGCTAGGAAAACGCGAACTTAGCTCTTTGAGGCTGTCCATCAGCGAAAGTTTTTAATACCATGAAGTACGTTAGTGCTTACACACCAATCTTTAGCAGCCCTAGCTAATGAAAACTGTATTCAATACTGCTGCTTGAAACACTATAATGTTCATTGTTTTGGAGAGAAATATAAAGCAGTGTGATAAAATATTATAAAAAGTATGCTTAACCAACAGGAAACAACAAAGCGTAGAAAAAAGAAAAGAGATTTACTACACAAGACTCAAGACAGGAATTCAGCTGTATCACCCAAACTGCCATTGTTATGCGCCCTACTAGTGTTTGAACCGTAACCTTTCAGATAGTTGCAGGCGATCTTAAGAACGTTCACCGTGCGTTTGCTGGTCGTACCTTTCATCCCGTTGCTACACCGCTTTTGAGGTTAAGAGCACATAAGTATTTCGATTCGAGTACATAAATATTTACGATAATGATTATGATTCAGAAAATAAAAGGCAATTCACTTTCGCAAGTTTTCTACACATTGTGGGTGCAAATGACTGTACGCATGCTCCTATTTTGTGCCCATCCGGTGAAAATGGTGAAATTTTCCGAAATCGGAAAGGGCATTTCTCCATCAACACGCAAATGATCTGTGATGCAAATATGAAGATTTGTCTTCAAAGCATTCCAAGCTGCTCTTTAATACGTTTCCTGCTGCTCGAAGCATTAAACTCATCCGATCTCGATTTTCTAGACATTTCTCTTCCAGCATCTTTACATCGTGTTTTTTTGCACTATGTATTGTTAAATCGATTTTGATTATTTCTACAATAAACATTGACGTCTTTCGCTGAGATGTTTTCCCCTTATCCTATCGGACATTACCTTACCCATTATCGCTTCAAGTAAATCGCGCAAACAAAACGATACTCCAAGAGTAATGAACTCTTACTCCTGTGGTAGTAACTAAAAGAGTAAATTCTAGTTGAGCTCTCCAACGTTACTTCCGGACTAAATTACTCCCGTAGTAACCTACTTCCTTAGTGTGGACTTCTTTAATAAACGCTACTTCCAAAGTAATTTACTCCAACATGGTGAACTAAGGTTCTAATTGGTAATCGGTCCCCTTAAATCATATAAAAGTTAAGGCGAAGGCACTACTTAGTGAAAATCACACTAGGATAAACTCTGGAAGCATACATAAGGAAGTTTAAAATAAACTAATTGTTTAAGTAACATTGTTTCATTTATGCAACTATAAACAGCAGAGCCCTGATAATTCCAGGTAATTGGGTTGGTGCTACCTCGAATTAGAAAAACTCTTATTTCACGGAAATAACAAATCAAAGGGTGATGTGTGAATAAATGTTTAATAAGTAAACAAGTTTAAACAATACAGTAATACATATCTGCTTTAGATAGTTTAAAGGGAACACGAATTTAAATTTTTAAGAAATTGTCCAGAATCTTTTGCTTTAAAATAGAGCCTCATTTTCAAGAAGGATGTCGCGCCTTGTTTTCAGAAGCACAGTGTCACGGCCAATGAAGTGACACTGGCGATTCGACGATATTTCTCCTCGAAATGTAATGTTCGCGACGAGGCGAAACAATTTAGAATTAGCGCGCGACTCTCGAGCGAAAGCGCACACATTATAGTTGTATTTTTGTGCGCGCTTTAACTAGTTCATACGACTCGGATTGCAGTTACACTATATGAGATACTTTTAACATTTCTTACGAAAAAGAATTAATTTCCCTGGAGGCTGATGCCATCGTAACAAGAACACATACACCGATTCTATGTGTGTCGCTCTATGTCGCACGGTAGAAAATAAACCAATGCAAGTTTTGTCGCATTCGTGTTAAATTCTTATTGGTCAATCGTCTTGAATCGCGTCGCCAGTGTGGCTCCAACGTGAATTCAATACGCGTCGACGTACTTGGTGCGCTCTGTAACGTATAGTTGCGCTTAGTGCTGCCAGGCCCGCGCTGTATGGCTCTATCAGAGGCATGTACAGCCCAGTGCACGGAAACGTGCCGATGTTTTTTGGTTTTCCTGTGGTGTGTTTCTTTATTTATAGATAATATGGGCAGAAGCTCCTTATCATCTGTGTTCCACGCCTGCCCTGGTCTTATTGGTTTGAATTCAAATCCGAGACACATGTAAGTAGGGTATATAGGACAGACCTGGCGCAGTTTTTTGCGTTTATATGGGGAAAGATAGGGAAAACGAGGGTAGATGCGTCAGTTCAAGGAGGAAAATGCGTTTATATGGGGAAGATAGGGACTACGAGGATCGATGCTAGGCCAAGTCATGGGTTGAAGGACTGGGGATGTGTTTTATATGAGAGATACGGGGAATACGAGGAGAAGTGTTGGACTAGATAGGGGTTGAGATATGGAATATGCATTTATATGGGAAAGATAAGGAAAACGTGAACAGAGGCTAGGCTAGACAGATGCTGAAGCAGGGGGAATATGAACATATTTACAGGAGAGATAGGGGATACGTGGAGAGGTACTAGACTATTCAGGGTTTGAAGGGTAGAGTATGGCTTTTTATATGGAGAGACGAGGAAAACGAGGGTATATGCTAGGTTGAGAGAACCTTCAAGGAGGAAAAAATGCGTTTATATGGGAGAGATAGGGAAAACGAGGAGAGTTCTGAGGTAGAGCAGGGACTGAAGGAGGGAGAGATATGCTTTATACGACAGAGATAGGGCATGCGAGGGGAGGTGCTAGTCTAGATATGGTTTGAGGAGCAGAGTATACGTTTATATGGGAGAAATATGGAAAACGGTAGAGATACAAGGATAAGCAGGGGTTGAAGGAGGAGGAATGTAGGTTTATACGGTAATATAGGAGTAATTCGATTATAAAACTTTTATCATCCAACGTTACAACACTTTTATATACTTTTTCTAAACCTTACAAACTTTTTATATGTTAAACATTAGCGCGCGAGGCGGCGAGGGACAAACTGTATATCGGTTTACAGTGAAGTATACGTCCTAACCTATGCCCACCTTGTATGTTCTGCATCTTCTCATTGTCTATTCATTCCTAACAGACGTAACCAACAAACGTAACCACGTAACAAGACGTAACATAACGGTACGACAAGACGTCATACTAAGCAACATAAGCACGTAACCACGCAACATCACGTGACATCTCGTAACCAGAAACGTTACACGACGTAACAACACGTAGCAACTATGTAACCAAGTAACAAAACGTAAGAACAACACGTAACCAATCCATTGCTAAGGCGATCTAAACTAATTCATCCTTCATAACTTAGACAATAAGTACGAGAACCTAGCCTAGATTAACCCGGCCAATCCTAAACGTTCCTCTCATCATCCTTTCTAGTCAGGCATCGACTAACCTAATCTGGCTAACCAAAGATAACCTCAACTTTCTTTTAGTGAAATTGCAATGTTTTATTCAGGTTTTATTATTCGAGAGTTTTAATTGAAAAGTTTACGCCAACATACCTTTATTTTAGTTCCTTGTAGATGTCTCTCCCCTTTTATCTAGGCTTGAGACTAGCACTAGGATTACTCCTAATGGCAGGGTTACCACCTTCCCTTCCATCTTCTTCTTTCTTCATCAGGCGTCAGCTATCTGCATATACAGCACACAGATAACCTTCTTTTTTAAGATTGTAGACTCACGAGAAACTCTTTATCTTTAACTTACATTCTTTTAAGCACTGTTTGTAATGGTGTAATGTCCATATGCATATGTCGTTATCCCATCCTCAGCAATAATTCTTTTATCATCAAACGGAGTCAATGCAATTTTATTCACTTGCACTGTAGCAAGAGCATGCTTTCGTGATAGGATCAGATTCATAGGTGTTCTGATGATTTCACAGGTTTTAAGACAGTCTGTATAGCTGTCAAACGAAATATGGTGCTTAATAGCGCTACGTTTTATACCTTTAATCTTTTTTATCATTGACCCTTGAATATCTAAGGCATACATCTTAGGACGTAGTCCAACAAAGCGTAGGATGATTTTGCTATTAGCCTCATCTTTAAATTTTCCCAATACCTTCTTGTTCTGAGTAGAGTAACATATATGGTTGACAGGGTAATCAGCTGTATCGAGATGCTCAAGAAAACGTAACTTGTCCTGGTACACATCTTCAGTTGTTACACGATGAATGAACGAATCAGTGTCCATATACATAAGCTTCAGGTTTTCAGCTCCATAATAAGGTAACAAAACGTCGTAATGATAGTTATACATTAATGTCTTGGAGATGTCCAACACACTCATACCAATGTATATAGGCTTGTTGAATACAATCTGTCGGGAGGCCATATGTACTGCAGCTAGATTATCAGCATATATCGTCCTGTCGATAAACGTAGGCTTGGCGATCAGCTTCTCTAGAGTTTTTTCATTGGTCACCAGTCGTATATCCATACGATTACGCAGGTTCTCCATAGTTTTTCCGAACATAGCATTGTTGAACAATTTGTAGAGATCCTTCTCAAAATCATTTCCAGCTTGTTGTCGTAGTCTGTTGTTAAATTCCACATACGGTTTTAACCATCGAGACTGTTGGAATTGTAGCACACGATGGATTTTTGTTAACCGTAGCCCATGACTAAGAGCTTGCTTCAAAGCCTTGTAATGCACTACATACTTCTTTCGAGGTCCTAGATGAGGTATCAGTTTCTTTGTAGATGCTTCCAATGGTTTCATACACTCTGGCAGGAAAGGTAGATCGTTGTGTAGATCGTGAAGTTCTGCAGGATACTCGATGTCGACTTCTAATATGTAGCCGTAAGGATCATCTTCTTGTAGTCTTTCTAAGTCAATTTTTTCAGGCGATACCCACTCAAATCCACCATAAGGGAGAGCGTGACACATTGCCCACCCATATTGGTTATTAGCGTCGTCATATGTAATAAATTGGGTTGGTCTCGACGGATCAAACTTCTCCATATATGTGTTATTAGCCTCTGCATACCGATGGGAAACTTGACATAAACCTCCTCTTATACCAGATTCCACCATGAGTAATTGATCATAATCCTGTAACAGTTCCAGCTTAATTCCAGTGTACAGTAACATAGCGTCCCATGTAAGACCTGGAGAGGTAAAATAATGTGCAGGATCAACTTTGTGTGTTTTGAGGGTTTGCTCTCTGAACGTCTCAAAGACATCAGCTAGGAGAAGTACATCCGAAGTTAAGTAGAGATCGCTGTACTCTCCCAGGTTTCTCACATTAAACAGCTCCCATACATTTTTAGCATGATCGTAGTCAGCATCACTAATTTCTTCTTCATTTAATCTATTGTAGAAGGAGTCCTTAGGAGGTAAGCAGGTTTCGTTCAGGGCATCCCATGATGTAACAAAATCATATGGAAATACACCCTTACGGGTCATCAACTTCAATTTGTCTTCTCCAAAGTACTTTAGCGTTTCAGGATACGAGGTTAGATTTTTCACCAACTTATCCAAGCTTGTACTGAGGAATCGGAAGCTATCCACAAATCGAAGCTTTATATCTCCTACATACTTGGTGAATGAGATATAGCTTTCTTCGGAGTTAGGAATTACCTCCACACGTTCACTTGTGCAACCCAGCTCCTTAACAATGAAATGAGAGTCATATCCGCTAAGGTTATGCATGAAGACTGGTACATATTTAGGTGTTTTACAGGCTAAATTACATTCATTATGAAGACTTCCACGATATTCACCGCTGATGTGATCATGGTCGCGTACTTTATAGTTCTCTTCTGTAAAGGGTTTTCCACACAAGTAGCATGCTGAAGAAGACTCAAAATCCAACTGCTCTTGATCCGTAAGTTTCAGAGGCTTAGCAGATTTGTATATGTCCTCAATCATTTTTGCAAGAGATGTCAGGTACAGCATAAACTTCTGAACAGCATCAGCACCACGATACACATAGGGTTGCTTAGGAAGACCAGTTTCGAGATGTTCAACACCAGATGTAGGCTTCACGTAAACACAGAAGCTCATTGGTGTGTGCTCTTGATAAGGGATTGTATAGGAAGTTTCAGGATTGGGTATACACGTATGGCATGGAGTGAGAATACTCTCAAAATCAGCATAGATGACATAAGGTACTTTCAGCATCCTCTCAACATTTTTAAACTGTACAATTGCTTTCTCCTTTGTAGGCATAACTACCCTTGCAACACCATGCTGATTACAGATGGTTGCATGTTCTTGTAGTTTTTCCAGTCCACTTCGTCCATATCGATTATCAAAATGTGTAAAGCAACGCTTGCAGGTATATATCACTCCATCATGCCTAGTTTTCTGGCGTCGAACGAGCTTCTCAAAATTCTTTATATACACGTAGTGATGTTTTCCACTACTGTCATTCAATAGTAGCAGGTCGCGATGTTCAGGTAGTTCAATATCAACAACCTTTATCGGGTACACTTCATGCTTCTCATCCAACCCGAAAACGTTAATAGATATCTTGTTAAGCTTCTCAAATTTAGGTATTTGAGAAAGTGGAGTAGGGTAAGAAACACAGCTGAAGTCGTACTTATCTTGAAGATGCTTGTATTTGCTCACACGTTGCGCATCCTTCTCAACGAATTTGGCCAATACAGAATACATGTAGCATTTCTCATCACTAAAGTTCTGAATGTTTATACACGCTTTCCTTGCTTCAACAGATGACGGTAGTGGTATGTAGCTACTTCCTCGCAACGGGTTGCACTTGTTGATACGAAGTCGAACTCCTTCCACAGTAAGCAAGGCCCAGCTGCTACCCTTAAGCTGAGACTCCTCCATTTCAGCCACCAATTTCTTGAATTTCACTTCCAGCATAGAGTCCAGATCTGTTTCTAGGAAAACAGCTTGATTTCTGGTTTTAAATGTTTTGTCACAGGTTTCACCAATACTGTTAACAAATCGACACTCAGCCAGCAGATTAATTTTAACACTCTTATGAACGCTAAGCTCTTTATGCACAGCCTGGATTATACGTTGTTTTGCCTCTTGCAGATACATATTTAGGTCCTTAGTCGATTCGCATCGTATAAAATACGATTTCAATCGTCCTTCGAATGAAGTTTCATATTCTTTTATATCACAGTCCTCCATTGTTGACAGCAACTGATGTTTAGTTGGCTCTAATCTTCTTTTCTTCTGAGGGCTGCTTATTTCACATATATCTTCGTGTCGCTGTCCCTTATAACAATCTTTGAAGGTTACATTACAATGTTTACATTTGAAGAGCTTCTTGCAGCTCATCTCGTGTCTTCTCTTGTCATAACCTCGGAGGAACTTCTGTTCCATCAAATAAAAGACCATCAAATAAAAAGGCCTTTAAACGTATGTATTTCCCCTCACTTCCCCTCTTCCCCCCACCCTACAGTAGAATAAGAATGCCGATTCTGAAACAAAGGATTTGCCGCCATCTGATAAGGTTTTTTGTTCTATGTCGCTAGCCCCGCCCCCTCCCTTTGTGTGCTACTATTTGCCGCCCGGTCGCGTGCCGCTAGCTCCGCCCCCTTCCCTTTGAGGTCTCACATGCCGCCCTGACGGCACGTGCCACTAGCCCCGCCCCCTCCCCCCATGTGGTCTGGTCACGTGCCGTCAATCTGCCCCTCCCCCACCCTTTCCCTTGTGACCTCACCCTTAAAAGCTACTGGACACCTGATCCCCCTACCCCATCCTTTCTAATCCTATCCCGTACACTGGGCACGCCCTCTCTTTGGGCTCTACTCCCACACTGGCCTCGGTATTGGAGTAGAGCAGAGAGGAGGGGGTATCATGCTCCAGTAGCTTTTAAGGGTGAAACCACAAAGGTTAAGTGTTTTCACGTGTGCTATTCTTTCACCGCAAATCAGAGATACAGGACAATGCATTATTGTTCTCATCGTAAATGGCGGTGTCGGAATAGCAAAAAGCGGGGGTGGGGGTCGGCGGCATAGAAGAAAGGAACTTATCAGTGGTTGCATCGGCTTTGAAGCTGCGTATCGGCATTCTTATTCTACTGGGGGGGGAAGAGGGGAAGTGAGGGGAAATACATAGTTTAAAGGCCTTTTTATTTGATGGTCTTTATCAAAATATTTGTATTATTACCGATTATATCCTTGGATTGTAGCTCGTTATTGATTGTTGTTCCAAGTCCTGCTGGAGGACTAGGATTGAATCCCGTGACATGAATACAAATTCATCCTCGAATAAAATAAAAAAAGTAATTAAAATAAAATGGTGAACGTACGATATTACATTTATATCAGTAACTAATTTCTTTGTTGTGAATATTTGGACATCTGACATCCTGACGAATATTATATCTCTTAGATGAATGTATATTTAAATGGTATAGTGAGCGTAAAAACTAAATTACGTAAGACGCTGGCGCGAGCTGCGTTGGTATGCATGCTACTACGTATAGGTCTGAACCTTACGGCGCGCTAGGCCGTACTGGAGGCTTGGCTAGCTCTCAACGTCTTATGAAGCCGTCCTTTCATCCTACCTTACTCCCTCCAGCTGCCATCCCTCCGCCGCCTTTCGCAACCCTTCTCCTCCCCGCCAGCCGCTCGCTCCAGGCTGATGCCGACATGAAAGTTACGCTTCTAAACGATGACTGCCGCCATGTTAGGTTCCCGACACGTGAAGGCAGCCATATTGGGTATATGAAGACATCCATTATATGCATTAAACGCATTTATGATTTGATTTTAAAAATGGATTGCGATACATTATATTTAAGAAGAGGGATTTAAAAATGATATATGAATATCTTTACGCTGAATACAAATAACGGGTATGCTAACTTTAAAAATGAAGATGCTTTAACCTAAAAAATACAATACATTTATTAAAACATTTTCTAATTCGATTCTACAAGCTACACATCTGAGTAAATCTGAAAAAAATTATTGTTCGTAATTAGAGGCAAATGCAGCGGTTTTAAAAATAAACGAACATTAAAACGTATAAAAATGCGTATTGTACGCTGATTTTTTGACGAATGATGTACATGATTATTGAAAAAATTGCTAAATAATAGAGTATATACATGAATTTTAATTAAATAAGGGTGGAAAAACTTCTACAATTTTTGATATCATGTTTGCATTTCTAGTACGCGAGTATTTAAATAATGACAAAGATACAATCGAATGTTTAAGTACAGAATCTATACAGTATACGTTTAATTCAAAACTTAATCATTAATATTCTTCATGTAGAATTATATTAATTATCGGGAAAAACATTTTTGTGGAAAGCTTAAAACATAGCTATCCCATTTTAAAGCATAATAGCCTCCCTAATGTATAAATGGCCAAGATGCCATGCGGGCGACAGCCTGTCGACAGAGGTATTTCCAAGACACCCTCAGCCAGGTAAACATTCTTCAAAGGGTATACAAACTATTTTAGCAAGGGTGTACAACTGAATAATTCCTCGAATTTTCTCGAAGATTTCCTGTGAATGAAAAAAAAAGCTTTTTTAAACAAATATGACTCGATCTCTCTCTCTCTCCCTCTCTCTCTCTCTCTCTGCTGGAATAATCAAAAAATATCTCTCGAATGGAGAGTTGTTTAAAAAACGATTTCAACCTATGTTTACTAAGAGAATAAGCCAATCTTTTTGTAAAATAATACTTGGCGATAATTGTAATAGTCACGAATGCTTACTGAGACAATCTATACACCACGCGTGAAAAATACATGTTTTAAACAGAGTCCATTCCTATAATCTATATGGGCAGTGTTTTCCTGCAAGAACGCCCCTAAATACCAAGTAAAAAACGTTCTCGTCCTATGTTTACTAAGAGAATAAGACAACCTTTTTTAAAATAATACTTGGAAATAATTGTAATAGTCACGAATGCTTACTGATACAATCTATACACCCCGCGTGAAAATACATGTTTTAAACAGAATCCATTCCTATAATCTATATGGGCGGGGTTTTCATGCAAGAACGCTATGCATTTAATTATAATTTCAGCGTAAAAAGAAAATATCGCTTCCCTCCGTTTAATTTTTTTTCCCTGGTGCTAGAGTCATATTCGATATTTTATTGAAGGAAATAAGAGATATGAAACTTTTTGGAATAATCTTCATGTAGAATTTAAATTACTTATTGTAGGAAAAAATGTTTTAGCAGGCTTGTAATTGTCTGGTTTAGGAATTTCCTGTGTTTGCTCAGGTGACTTGCGTAGAGCAATTAGGAAGCCTTTCAAACCGTCCCTTATCGGTATGACAGACGTCAATTGTATACTTAAAGGTTACTTCCCCAGCGGACGGGGTTTTTTCGTCAAGGGTGTACAAAATTTCCTCTACATCTGGGTTTCGTTTTTCAGTTGTCGTGAATTTCTAGGGTTCAGGGGTTAGATTTCAATCAATTGTTTACTCTGACCTTACGTTTCTCATGATTTTCGCCGGTCTGCTACCTAATGCTGTAGCGGCATTTGCTATCATGATTCCATTTCAATTGCATCTTTTTTGTCTCTAGAGACCTTTTGCTTCATTTCCTGTTGGTCGCACACTCTATCAGCCACTCGCTCGGCCCTTTGATTTTTTCATAGTTTCCCCTGGTCTGCAGGCGAATGCTGGAGTGGTTTCTCATCTAACACGATTTTCTTTCATTCTATATAATCTGTACCTTTCACGTTTGCTTTTAGAGTCCCTGGTTCGACTTCCGTTGGACGCTCACTCTGACATATTTTTTCATGGTTTCCCCTGGCTTGCAGGCGAATGTCTGAGTGGGTTCTCATCTATCACGATTTTATTGCATTTTTATTTGATTTACATCTTAACCTATATGTTTCTAAGGTCTTTTGTTTGATTTCCCTGTTGGTCGATCACTCTGACATCATATTTTTTAGGTTTTCCCTGGTCTGCAGGCGAATGCTGGAGTGGTTTCTCATCGTCAGCGATTTCCTTGCATTCTATATAATCTGTACCTTTCACGTTTGCTTTTAGAGTCCCTGGTTCGACTTCCGTTGGACGCTCACTCTGACATATTTTTTCATGGTTTCCCCTGGCCTGCAGGCGAATGCTGGAGTGGTTTATCATCTAGCACGATTTTATTGCATTTTTATTTGATTTACATCTTAATCTATATGTTTCTAAGGTCTTTTGTTTGATTTCCCTGTTGGTCGATCACTCTGACATCATATTTTTTCATGGTTTACCATGGTCTGCAGGCGAATGTCTGGGTGGTTTCTCATCTACACGATTTTCTTTCTTTTGCATCTAGGTTTCGTTGCGCGAAGGGACTGCTTGCCTCCTGCTCGGTTGACGGATCGTTCATCACCTTCACCAGTCAAGCTCTCCGAATCTGTACGATTATAGCCGAACAATACATAACATCTTCACAATACTTTACACTTTCTCTCTAAACATACGAAGCTATACGGAGACGCTCGAACATCAGTGTAACACGAATTGAAATATATAAGAGCTTACACGCTTCATCACCGTTTTTAGTATTAATAATCAGGATATAATTGATTAAAAAAGGTTCGTGCTTTCTCTATAAATAGGGCGAACTTGAGTATTGAAATTCATTCTGTTGATCATCTCTGAGGTGTTAACATCGTGTTCTCTCCAAGAATAATCAGCTTTCTAAAGTGGTATCAAGGCGTACATTTCATTGATCAGTGATTAATACGTTATTACATCAAGAATAAAGATGAATAACTCAGCGTATAAGGATATTATTCCAAGCGCTACTGGATATGCATGCGGAAAATGTGGGAAGAAGTTCCTCCGAGGTTATGACAAGAGAAGACACGAGATGAGCTGCAAGAAGCTCTTCAAATGTAAACATTGTAATGTAACCTTCAAAGATTGTTATAAGGGACAGCGACACGAAGATATATGTGAAATAAGCAGCCCTCAGAAGAAAAGAAGATTAGAGCCAACTAAACATCAGTTGCTGTCAACAATGGAGGACTGTGATATGAAAGAATATGAAACTTCATTCGAAGGACGATTGAAATCGTATTTTATACGATGCGAATCGACTAAGGACCTAAATATGTATCTGCAAGAGGCAAAACAACGTATAATCCAGGCTGTGCATAAAGAGCTTAGCGTTCATAAGAGTGTTAAAATTAATCTGCTGGCTGAGTGTCGATTTGTTAACAGTATTGGTGAAACCTGTGACAAAACATTTAAAACCAGAAATCAAGCTGTTTTCCTAGAAACAGATCTGGACTCTATGCTGGAAGTGAAATTCAAGAAATTGGTGGCTGAAATGGAGGAGTCTCAGCTTAAGGGTAGCAGCTGTGCCTTGCTTACTGTGGAAGGAGTTCGACTTCGTATCAACAAGTGCAACCCGTTGCGAGGAAGTAGCTACATACCACTACCGTCATCTGTTGAAGCAAGGAAAGCGTGTATAAACATTCAGAACTTTAGTGATGAGAAATGCTACATGTATTCTGTATTGGCCAAATTCGTTGAGAAGGATGCGCAACGTGTGAGCAAATACAAGCATCTTCAAGATAAGTACGACTTCAGCTGTGTTTCTTACCCTACTCCACTTTCTCAAATACCTAAATTTGAGAAGCTTAACAAGATATCTATTAACGTTTTCGGGTTGGATGAGAAGCATGAAGTGTACCCGATAAAGGTTGTTGATATTGAACTACCTGAACATCGCGACCTGCTACTATTGAATGACAGTAGTGGAAAACATCACTACGTGTATATAAAGAATTTTGAGAAGCTCGTTCGACGCCAGAAAACTAGGCATGATGGAGTGATATATACCTGCAAGCGTTGCTTTACACATTTTGATAATCGATATGGACGAAGTGGACTGGAAAAACTACAAGAACATGCAACCATCTGTAATCAGCATGGTGTTGCAAGGGTAGTTATGCCTACAAAGGAGAAAGCAATTGTACAGTTTAAAAATGTTGAGAGGATGCTGAAAGTACCTTATGTCATCTATGCTGATTTTGAGAGTATTCTCACTCCATGCCATACGTGTATACCCAATCCTGAAACTTCCTATACAATCCCTTATCAAGAGCACACACCAATGAGCTTCTGTGTTTACGTGAAGCCTACATCTGGTGTTGAACATCTCGAAACTGGTCTTCCTAAGCAACCCTATGTGTATCGTGGTGCTGATGCTGTTCAGAAGTTTATGCTGTACCTGACATCTCTTGCAAAAATGATTGAGGACATATACAAATCTGCTAAGCCTCTGAAACTTACGGATCAAGAGCAGTTGGATTTTGAGTCTTCTTCAGCATGCTACTTGTGTGGAAAACCCTTTACAGAAGAGAACTATAAAGTACGCGACCATGATCACATCAGCGGTGAATATCGTGGAAGTCTTCATAATGAATGTAATTTAGCCTGTAAAACACCTAAATATGTACCAGTCTTCATGCATAACCTTAGCGGATATGACTCTCATTTCATTGTTAAGGAGCTGGGTTGCACAAGTGAACGTGTGGAGGTAATTCCTAACTCCGAAGAAAGCTATATCTCATTCACCAAGTATGTAGGAGATATAAAGCTTCGATTTGTGGATAGCTTCCGATTCCTCAGTACAAGCTTGGATAAGTTGGTGAAAAATCTAACCTCGTATCCTGAAACGCTAAAGTACTTTGGAGAAGACAAATTGAAGTTGATGACCCGTAAGGGTGTATTTCCATATGATTTTGTTACATCATGGGATGCCCTGAACGAAACCTGCTTACCTCCTAAGGACTCCTTCTACAATAGATTAAATGAAGAAGAAATTAGTGATGCTGACTACGATCATGCTAAAAATGTATGGGAGCTGTTTAATGTGAGAAACCTGGGAGAGTACAGCGATCTCTACTTAACTTCGGATGTACTTCTCCTAGCTGATGTCTTTGAGACGTTCAGAGAGCAAACCCTCAAAACACACAAAGTTGATCCTGCACATTATTTTACCTCTCCAGGTCTTACATGGGACGCTATGTTACTGTACACTGGAATTAAGCTGGAACTGTTACAGGATTATGATCAATTACTCATGGTGGAATCTGGTATAAGAGGAGGTTTATGTCAAGTTTCCCATCGGTATGCAGAGGCTAATAACACATATATGGAGCAGTTTGATCCGTCGAGACCAACCCAATTTATTACATATGACGACGCTAATAACCAATATGGGTGGGCAATGTGTCACGCTCTCCCTTATGGTGGATTTGAGTGGGTATCGCCTGAAAAAATTGACTTAGAAAGACTACAAGAAGATGATCCTTACGGCTACATATTAGAAGTCGACATCGAGTATCCTGCAGAACTTCACGATCTACACAACGATCTACCTTTCCTGCCAGAGTGTATGAAACCATTGGAAGCATCTACAAAGAAACTGATACCTCATCTAGGACCTCGAAAGAAGTATGTAGTGCATTACAAGGCTTTGAAGCAAGCTCTTAGTCATGGGCTACGGTTAACAAAAATCCATCGTGTGCTACAATTCCAACAGTCTCGATGGTTAAAACCGTATGTGGAATTTAACAACAGACTACGACAACAAGCTGGAAATGATTTTGAGAAGGATCTCTACAAATTGTTCAACAATGCTATGTTCGGAAAAACTATGGAGAACCTGCGTAATCGTATGGATATACGACTGGTGACCAATGAAAAAACTCTAGAGAAGCTGATCGCCAAGCCTACGTTTATCGACAGGACGATATATGCTGATAATCTAGCTGCAGTACATATGGCCTCCCGACAGATTGTATTCAACAAGCCTATATACATTGGTATGAGTGTGTTGGACATCTCCAAGACATTAATGTATAACTATCATTACGACGTTTTGTTACCTTATTATGGAGCTGAAAACCTGAAGCTTATGTATATGGACACTGATTCGTTCATTCATCGTGTAACAACTGAAGATGTGTACCAGGACAAGTTACGTTTTCTTGAGCATCTCGATACAGCTGATTACCCTGTCAACCATATATGTTACTCTACTCAGAACAAGAAGGTATTGGGAAAATTTAAAGATGAGGCTAATAGCAAAATCATCCTACGCTTTGTTGGACTACGTCCTAAGATGTATGCCTTAGATATTCAAGGGTCAATGATAAAAAAGATTAAAGGTATAAAACGTAGCGCTATTAAGCACCATATTTCGTTTGACAGCTATACAGACTGTCTTAAAACCTGTGAAATCATCAGAACACCTATGAATCTGATCCTATCACGAAAGCATGCTCTTGCTACAGTGCAAGTGAATAAAATTGCATTGACTCCGTTTGATGATAAAAGAATTATTGCTGAGGATGGGATAACGACATATGCATATGGACATTACACCATTACAAACAGTGCTTAAAAGAATGTAAGTTAAAGATAAAGAGTTTCTCGTGAGTCTACAATCTTAAAAAAGAAGGTTATCTGTGTGCTGTATATGCAGATAGCTGACGCCTGATGAAGAAAGAAGAAGATGGAAGGGAAGGTGGTAACCCTGCCATTAGGAGTAATCCTAGTGCTAGTCTCAAGCCTAGATAAAAGGGGAGAGACATCTACAAGGAACTAAAATAAAGGTATGTTGGCGTAAACTTTTCAATTAAAACTCTCGAATAATAAAACCTGAATAAAACATTGCAATTTCACTAAAAGAAAGTTGAGGTTATCTTTGGTTAGCCAGATTAGGTTAGTCGATGCCTGACTAGAAAGGATGAGAGGAACGTTTAGGATTGGCCGGGTTAATCTAGGCTAGGTTCTCGTACTTATTGTCTAAGTTATGAAGGATGAATTAGTTTAGATCGCCTTAGCAATGGATTGGTTACGTGTTGTTCTTACGTTTTGTTACTTGGTTACATAGTTGCTACGTGTTGTTACGTCGTGTAACGTTTCTGGTTACGAGATGTCACGTGATGTTGCGTGGTTACGTGCTTATGTTGCTTAGTATGACGTCTTGTCGTACCGTTATGTTACGTCTTGTTACGTGGTTACGTTTGTTGGTTACGTCTGTTAGGAATGAATAGACAATGAGAAGATGCAGAACATACAAGGTGGGCATAGGTTAGGACGTATACTTCACTGTAAACCGATATACAGTTTGTCCCTCGCCGCCTCGCGCGCTAATGTTTAACATATAAAAAGTTTGTAAGGTTTAGAAAAAGTATATAAAAGTGTTGTAACGTTGGATGATAAAAGTTTTATAATCGAATTACTCCTATATTACCGTATAAACCTACATTCCTCCTCCTTCAACCCCTGCTTATCCTTGTATCTCTACCGTTTTCCATATTTCTCCCATATAAACGTATACTCTGCTCCTCAAACCATATCTAGACTAGCACCTCCCCTCGCATGCCCTATCTCTGTCGTATAAAGCATATCTCTCCCTCCTTCAGTCCCTGCTCTACCTCAGAACTCTCCTCGTTTTCCCTATCTCTCCCATATAAACGCATTTTTTCCTCCTTGAAGGTTCTCTCAACCTAGCATATACCCTCGTTTTCCTCGTCTCTCCATATAAAAAGCCATACTCTACCCTTCAAACCCTGAATAGTCTAGTACCTCTCCACGTATCCCCTATCTCTCCTGTAAATATGTTCATATTCCCCCTGCTTCAGCATCTGTCTAGCCTAGCCTCTGTTCACGTTTTCCTTATCTTTCCCATATAAATGCATATTCCATATCTCAACCCCTATCTAGTCCAACACTTCTCCTCGTATTCCCCGTATCTCTCATATAAAACACATCCCCAGTCCTTCAACCCATGACTTGGCCTAGCATCGATCCTCGTAGTCCCTATCTTCCCCATATAAACGCATTTTCCTCCTTGAACTGACGCATCTACCCTCGTTTTCCCTATCTTTCCCCATATAAACGCAAAAAACTGCGCCAGGTCTGTCCTATATACCCTACTCATGTATTAGCCTATGAACAACGGTCAGGGCTAGGTGAGCAAAAAGGGAGGAGTATGGAAACATTTCATCCGAGTAGCTGGAAGGTATTCTTCGCATCAACTGTCTTCACCAGCCCCCGTATGAGTCCGTCTCGTATTGGTTTGATGCCAAATGTCCGGCACTCAAACATTAACCTATCAACACAGACCGTTTTCAGGCTCAGAAATGAAGGAAAAGGGCGGAGTAAGACAAATATTTAGTGAAGTGCTAGAATCAGGTAAGGGGTATGGACCGGGCATGGCAGAGGCGGTTTAGTATTTCCATACCAGCATAAACCATTGCGCATTATATCGGCACGATTCGATGCACTGGATTCCGTAAATTGGCTCCAGAAAGTGCTATTCACCACTTTATAACGGCGTAGCAGGCAAATGAGGGGAGAAAATCGTCAGTTTTAATATGCGGAAAGTACTAACGATATCACAGTTTGTGTGAGTTGAAGTTTTCCAGATTTTTCATTTTATTAGTTTTATAATTTTTGGAAAATTGCACCAATCTTCCATCATGTGTGGTATTTACAAAATTATTTTATATGCGGGTGGTAGAGCAGGGTTTTATATAATACCTCACAATGTGATGACTTACTGACGGAGAAATAAGATTGTAAATGGATAATCTCAGGTTTAACGAGGAAGCTTAGTAGAAACATTGATATTTCCCGATTTTGATATATTTTTTTCTGTATTACACCAAAACCCATTTTCACCGACACGGATAGCTGAGGTCCTTAAGGCATGGACTCGTGAACGTAAGATCTGCGTTCAAATCCTGCCAAGACTTCCCTAACTGAAGTTTTTCCAGGTTTTGCTCGGCCTTTATAGCTGGCAAATGCCAGGACGGTATCCTAAACTTTGGCCTGGAGCTACTCCTTCACAAATTTCCCTTCCCAATTATATCATTTCATGTATCATCAGTGTCCACCACCTGTGGTGTCGTATGCAGTAAGAACGGATTTTAAACACTACTAAAATACAGATTTTCACCGTAATTTCAGCTATTATACCAGAGTATTTGCTCCACTAAATGCGTGTAAAATGCATATAAACAACACAAGAAAAAGTTTAAAAATCAGTGGCATTTTTAAAATACAGTTCGGATCGAATTACAAGCAGAAGGAAGAGGTTCAAGTTTGCGTACTGTTAAATTATTACTGATACTTTAAGGTTTATTAACAAAGAACAAAATAGTATATTATGCAACAAGACTATAATGGTAGTATCAAGACGCTAGCTCGTTTCATAATTTTCATATTAGCGTCTTACATTCGACTGTTTTTGGTCTATCACACTATAATTTCAAAACTTTGAGTATTTACAAAAAGATCTCACCAGATTGTGTGTAATTAAACGCTGATCGGATGGCAGCACTGATGACACCTTGAGGGTGTTTGCGAGTAGTGCAACAGATGCCAGTACTGTTGAGTCCACGCCGTATTTATTTAATTTTTTGCAGGTAAAGTGAAAGTAGTTCATATTGAAGCAAAGGAAATGAACTCATATTATTAGAATATAAAAAGTATAATGAACAGAATTTATTTTATTTTAAATACACATATTTCATTGTTTATCTGGGGAATGGATCTCATTTGACTGCTGCTTTGAAGGCGTTAAAAGGTATGGGCGACAGGGGAGTTGCGCGCGCCGCCGAGTAAGGTCATAATGAGTCGCTGAAGTATTATGGATGTTATAACAGTTCGGTTACGTCACATGTAATCAACGTATTATAGTGTGATCGACTAAAAAGTAGTTTTATTAGCAGCTTTCAATACATCACATGACATGTGATACACAGGATGGAGAGAGATGAGCGAGGACTATGGAAGGAGAGAGTGAGAAAGAGAGGGAAGGAGAAAGACTGAGATGGAGGGAGAGAAAGTGAAAGATTGAGATAGAGAAAAATCCGGCATTCGGCGCTTTAATACGAGCAGAGCTCCGGGTTCTGCTAGTCAGTGTATAATCAGATAGTGTGTTCCTTTCTAATGAGTTAATACGTCCAACCTTATCTCCTGAAAGTATTTAGTATACTTTAGTTGACAATGAAGGTGTCACAGGTTGGACCTAGGAACGCAGCCTGCTTTAAAATTTTACACGTTTTAGTTCTGTGAAGGCCGTAGCGGCACTTATTGGCGGCATGCTTAGGTAAACCTAACTGTTGCTCTTGTTTTGCAAGCTCTGCATTCTAGGTACGAGTTTTCTAGGGCAGAGACTTAGGTAAGACAAAGCTGTCTTCCTCATTCTTCCTTGAAAATCGCATATTCGATAGCAGCAGATTACTGGCTAATTTGTATCTGAGGTCAACCTTTACCCTATTGCTAGGATCTTGTTTAAGATAGGCTTTCAGTTCTCGATCTCGGGTTGTTATGCTTGGGAGGGCTATGTCGTTTGTTGACGCTGCTGCTCCAGATGTGACGTCACGCAGCTCATGATTCACATTTTTATGTGTTTATAATTGCCTTCCCAAATGATAAATAAAGGTAGTTTATTTTTATAAAACTTTGCTGTGTCATCCGAGTATCACCCCTAAGGCACGTATACGGCGTAACAACCCTGCTTTGAGGCTGGATAGACAGTTTTCAAGGAACGTCTAAATGAAAATCCAAAAATTCAGTTTTCTTCTGATTGCCTTGTTCATTCTTAATGGAGCAGCAATTTTGGAGTTGGGAAGAGTAGGTAGCAAGGGCATGATAGTAGAAAGGATACTTAAATATTGGCATAGATTGAAATCATTGGACGAGCATAATATCTTGAAGCAATGTTTAATAATACAAGAAAAATCCAATGATGGGATGAATTGGGCCCAAGGAATAAGGAGAATTTTGCAGGAAATAGGAATGGGTAACTTATGGGAGGAGAGAGAGGGGTTAGTTAAAGGTTTCTGGAAAGAATTGAGGAACAGAGTAGAAGATATAGAAAAACAAGAATTATTTCAAAGTCTGGAAGGAAAGAAAAGTTTGGAACTATATAGACAATTAAAGGTGGACTGGGGAAGGGAGAAGTATGTGGATGTAGGTAATAGGTTAGTGAGAGAAGGGTGGGCCTGGTCTAAATTAAGTGCACATAAGCTAAGGGGAGATAGGAAGGGAGCGAATTTTGATAGATGTCCTTTTTGTGGAGAGGGAGATAATGATTTGCATTATATAATTCAATGTGAAGAAACTAAGTTGTGGAGAGATCAGTTTTTACCTAAAGAATGGGAGAATGTTAACAAATGAGTATTAAAAGTTAGGATAATGAAAATACAAAAGGAGAGGGGTATAAAAAGAATAGGAGAATATATGGGGAGAGTAAGAGAAAAATGGTTTAGAAAAATAAAGCAATATGAACATGTTATGAATCACCATGCATAAATAACCACGGCGTTAAAATGCATGATGGACCAAAGAAAGAAAACATAGCAACTCAAAGTAATGTATTAAAAATTGTAAGCATTTTGTATAGCATTGTGGAAATAATTATACATATACTCAGAACATCAAACATACAGTACATATAGCATGTTAATTCACTTTGCCACAGCGTTGTTAAGATATTACTTATTCTTTTTTGCTCATAATTAACTCTTTTTGATGTGGTAATATGAAATGCTGCTTGGACTCCACGGTTTCTCGTATCGCTTAGATAAAAACTTGAAGAAATTTTGATGTAGATATTTCCTAATTTTAATTAGTTTAAGAGAAAAAAAATGATACATGTTATTGAATTTTTAAACTTCTCCATTGTAAGTTATGAAAAATATTTAATTTCAACTGAACTATTTAATATTGTTTAACTAGTGCACAACAACTATTTTTAAATCGTAATTGTTGAAGCTCTTCTGAAAATTTCAAGCTAGTACGTTATCAACTGGCGGCACCGTGGCCGTGTGTTTAGGCCGCTCGCCTCCCCCAAGGCGATCTCAGGGACCCGCATGTGGAATTTGTGGCGGACAAAATGGCGTCTGGGTGGGTTTTCTCCGGGTTCTCCAATTTCCCCCGTCATTTATCCTTCCACTGGTACTCCATCTTCACCTTTCCTGTCATTCATCTCTCGCATCTCATCTATTATCTCCTTCGCTCTCGTCCCGGGCGTCGGGTTGATCCCCACCCTGCTTGTCCCTCTCTGATCCATAGACCCTCAGCTCCCCGACAGGCATCTGACCACAGGCATTGGCTTGAAAGTTCTGGCTGGTGTAAGTCCTATTAAGGGGAGGGTAATCAGAGATTGCTTTTGCTTTACGTTATAACGATTACGTTGTAATTCTCAAAGGAGGATTTTGAGTAGTGAAAAATGCTGAAAAGAAGGAATTGAGAAAAATGGAGTTAGATTTCAACGTGGTGCTTTACTTAAATGGTACAGGACTAGCCATTTGTAGTTTTGAAATTGTTGATATTAAAAACAAAAGCAATTGCGTAGCATGAAAATAAAAAATTATAAGTATAATAAAAATGCAGAAAACAGAAAATCAAATATGTTCATCCTTTTTTGCCAAATTTCACAGACACATTGGAATAAGGGAGAATGTTACGGAAAATGTAGGCTTCTCTGAAAAATCCTTAAACTACAGTTTTTAAGATACAGATCTGAAATGTTGCATGTAGATAAATAAAGAGCTGTGTATTAATGGAAAAATACACTGAAAGAACCAGGGTTAGGAATTTTGCCAAAAATATTATACTCTTTCAATATTTATGCTCTTTGATATAAAAAGCCATAACTGAAATTAAATTATGCAATCTATTTGAAAACTTTAGTCTGTGATCCTATGTGTGTTATAAGATCACTGAACTACAGTCATTTATGTATGTTTAAAACTTTTTCACTCATAAAATTTTGATTTTAGCATAAACAAAGTTGAGTGGTTTTCTTAACATACAACTCTATAAATCAGAATTTAATTAAGGAAATGCTACTGTTCTAGTTCCAAATATACAGCAATATATTCTGAACAGCTTATTAAAATTACATAACTTTAACAGTTATAGTTTTTGAGAAAATGCTTCTAATAATCCATAAAATATAAGCTGGAGAAAATGCATTTTAAATATTTAATTCAAATAATTCAACATGTAATAGGCTAACCTGAATTTTAATGACCACTATACTGATATTATTGATATTCTCCAGATATGCTCCTCATATCCTCCAGCTTTCTTCTCTCCCCCTCTCCCTTTTTCTCTCTGGCTTGCATTTGGAGACCGGACAGTGCTCTGTTAGCTTTGTTGATCTTTGATTATCAGGTTCAGTCATGTTTTTATTTTGCTCTAACGGTTTTATTTTATGAAATAAATTGCAGACTTGCTCCCTTTGTTGTATTTTTGTTCTGTATCACAATTATTACATTAATAGATTAGAAGCTGATTTTTTGCTGCCAAAACGTTTAATTTCATCATTGTATGCTAATAATATAAGTCTCTTTACTTTATAATAAGTATCAACAATTTTATTTTATTATAATTGCTATTGGCAACTTTCACGGACTGATTTTGCTCCGGCTGCGCGATTCAGGTCATTTGGTAGGAGTAGCATATTATAGGGGAAGCTGGGGCACATTTTGTGTTTATATGGGAAAGGATAGGGGAAACGAGGGTAGATGCTAGGTTTAGAGGCCCTTCAAGGAGGAAAACTGCGTTTATATGGGGAAGATAAGGACTACGCGGATCGATGCTAGGATAGATAGAGGTTGAAGGAGTGAGGATGCGCTTTATATAAGAGAGGCGGGGGAATACGAGGAGAAGTTCTAGACTATACAGAGTTTGAGATGTGGAATATGCGTTTATATGGGAAAGATAGGGAAAACGTGAACAGATGCTAGGATAGACAGATGCTGAAGCAGGGGGAATATGGACATATATACAGGAGAGATAGGGAATACGAGGAGAGGTACTAGACTATTCAGGGCTTGAAGGGTAGAATATGGCTTTTTATATGGGAGAGCTAGCAAACCGATGAGAGGAATTAGGCTAGGAGGGTTTGAATAGTAGAGTATGCGTTTATATGAAGAGACGAGGAAAACGAGGGTATATGCTAGGTTGAGAGAACCTTCAAGGAGGAAAAATGCGTTTACATGGAGAAGATAGGGAAAACGAGGAGAGTTCCGAGGTAGAGCAGGGACTGAAGGAGGGAGGGATATGCTTTATACGACAGAGATAGGGCATACGAGGAGAGGTGCTAGCGTAGACAGAGGATAAGGAGTAGGGTATACGTTTATATGAGGAATATATGGAAAACGGGGACAGATGGTATGATAGACAGAAGCTGGGACAATTTTGCGTTTATATGGGAAAGGATATGGGAAACGAGGGTAGATCGACGGTTCAAGGAGGAAAATGCGTTTATATGGGAGAGATAGGGAATACCAGGGCTGATGCTAGGCTAGTCAGATGCGGAAGGAGGGAGGGATACGCTTTACACGAGAGAGATAGGTAACACAAGGAAAGATGCTATACTAAACAGGGCTTGAAGGGTAGAATATGGCGTTTTATATGGGCGAGATAGCAAACCGAGGAGAGGTATTAGGCTAGGAGGTTTGATTGATAGAGTAGGCGTTTATATGCGAGAGATAGGGAATACGAGGGTCGATGCTAGGCTAGACAGGGCTAAAGTAGGGGAATGCGCCTTATATGAGAGAGGTAGGGGAATATGAGGAGAAGTGCTGGGTTAGACGGTGTTTGAGGTGTGGAGTATGACTTTTATGGGAAAGATAGGGAAAACGTGAACAGATAATAGGCTAGACAGATGCTGAAGGAGGGGAATATAGGCTTATAGGGTAGAGATAGAGAATACGAGGAGAGGTGCTGGACTAGACAGATGCTGAAGGAGGAGGGAATACGCTTTATACGGAAGAGATAAGGAATACGAGTAGAGGTACTAGACCACACAAACCGAAGGTTTATATCTCCTACATACTTGGAGAATGATATATAGCTTTCTTCAGAACTAGGAATTACTTCTACACGCTCACTTGTACATCCTAGCTCCTTAACAATGAAGTGTGAGTCACACCCACTGAGGTTGTGCATGAAGACTGGAATATATTTAGGTGTTTTACAGGCTAAATTACATTCATTATGTAGACTTCCCCGATATTCACCACTGATGTGATCATGGTCGCATACTTTATAGTTCTCTTCAGTAAAGGTTTTTCCACACAAGTAGCATACTGTAGAGGCGTTGAAATCCATCTGCTGTTGATATGTTAGTTTCAGAGTTATGGCAGATTTGTATATATTATTAATTTCCTTTGTAAGGAACGACAGGTATTCCATAAACTTCTGAGCAACATCAACTCCATGATATATATATAGGAATGCTTAGGAAGACCAGTTTCCAGATGTTCAACGTCGGATGATGGTTTAACGTAAACGCAGAAACTCATGGGAACATGCTGCTGATAAGGGGATGTATATGAAGTTTCAGGATTGGGTATGCATGCATGACATGGGGCTAGAATGCTTTCAAAGTCTGCGTAGATGACGTAAGGTAGTTTCAACATTCTTTCAAAATTTTTAAACTGTAAAATTGATTTCTCCTTTGTAGGCATAACTACCCTTGTAACACCATGCTGATTACGAATGGAGGCATGTTCCTGTAGTCTTTCCAGTCCACTTCGACCGCACCTATCATCAAAATGTGTAAAACAAGCTTACAGGTATAAACACGTTATTTGTGCATAGTTTTCTGACGTCGAATAAGTTTTTCAAATTCTTTATATAAACGTAGTGGTATCTCCCACTACTGTCACTCAATAGTAGGAGGTCACGGTGTTCAGGTATTTCAGTTTCAGCAACCTTTATCGGACACACTTCATGCTTCTCATCCAGGCCGAAGACGTTGATAGACATCCTGTTAAGCTTCTCAAATTTAGGTATATGAGAAATTGGCTTAGGGTAGGAAACACAGATGAAGTCGTATTTATTTTGAAGTTGCTTGTATTTGATCACCCGTTGAGGCTTGACGCTGACAAATTTGGCTAGTACAGAATACATAAGGCATAGCTCATCAGTTAAACTCTGGATGTTAATGCAGGCTTTTCTTGCTTCAACAGATGGCGGTAGGGGTATGTAGCAAGTTCCTCGTAACGGATTGTACTTGTTAATACGAAGGCAAATTCCTTCTACAGCAAGCAGAGCCCAGTTGCTGCCCTTAAGTTGTGATTCTTCCATTTCAGTAACCAACTTCTTGATTTTCGTTTCCAGCATAGAGTCCAGGTCCGTTTCTGAGAAAACAGCTTGATTCCGTGTTTTAAATGTCTTGTCGCAGGTTTCTCCGACACTTAAGAAATCTACACTCAGCTAACAGATTAATTTTCACACTTTTGTGAATACCAAGCTCTTTATGTACAGCCTGGATTATCCACTGTTTCGCCTCATGCAGGAACATATTCAGGTCCTTAGTTGATTCACACCGTATAAAATATGATTTCAAGCGTCCATTGAATGAAGTTTCATATTCTATCATGTCACAGTCATCCATTGTAGAAAAAACTCATGCTTAATAGGTTCTAATCTACGTTTCTTCTCAGGTCTGTTTATTTCACACGCAACTTCGTGTCGATGACCCTTATAACTGTCTTTGAAACCTACATTACAATATTTACACTTGAAGAGCTTTTTACAACATAGCTCATCTCGTCTTTTATCATATCCACGGAGGAACTTCTTACAGCATTTACCACAAGAATATCCTGAGGCACTAGGAATGATATCCTTATATGAGAACTTATTCATTTTTCTGCTTGATATAATAACGTATTAACCTTTCTTCAAGGAAATGTACGCCTCTTTACCTTAATAACACTTTAGAAGGTCGATTATTTTCTGGGAGAACAATGATGTTGTCACCTCGTAGATGATTAACGAAATGAAGTCCAATGCTCGAGTTCGCTCTATTTATAGCGGAAGCACGAACCTTTTTGGATCAATTATATAACGTATTAACCCTTCTTCGAGGAAATGTTCACTTTTTCACCTTGATAACACTTTAGAAAGCCGATTATTCTCTGAGAGTACAACGATGTTGACGCCTCAGAGTTATTTAGCAGAATGAAGTCCAATGCTCGAGATCACCTCATTTATAGAGAAGGCACGAACCTTTTTAGATCAATTATATACTGAATTTTAATACTAAAAACGGTGATGATGTGTGTAAGCTCTTATATTTCAATTCGTGTTGCACCGATGTTCGGGCGTCTCCGTACAGGTTCGAGTGCTTAGAGAAAGTGTAAAGTATTGTGAAGATGTATGTATTGTTCGGGTATAATCGTACAGATTCGGGTGCTGAGGTTGGTGAACGATCCGTCGACCGAGCAAGAGACAAGCATTCCTCCCTGCGCAACGAAACCTAGAAGCAAAAACGATGTGAATGAAAGTAAATCTTGGTAGCATACACCACTCCAGCATTCGCGTGCAGACCAGGGAAAACCATCAAAAATCCGTGACCAGAGAGAGCGACCAACGGGAATCGAACCAAGGAGACCTTCAGATTGTAGACGTTAAAGATGTAAATTATATAGAATGGAAGGAAGTCTTGATAGATGGGAAATAATCCAGACATTCACCTGCAGACCAGGGAAAATCATGAAAAATATGTCAGAGTGAACAACCAACGGGCATCGAACTCCTGAACCGTAAAAGCACACTAAAAGATGCAAATTATATAGAATAAAAGGAAATCGGAATCGATGAGAAACCACTCAGGCATTCGCCTACAGACCAGCGGAAACCACGAAAAATCTCAGGTCTGAGCGAGTGGTCGACGGTAATCTAACCAGGGAAACCTTCAGATTGTACACGTGAAGGATATAAATCACATAAAATGAAAGAACATCGTGATAGATGGGAAACCACTCAAGCATTCGCCTGCAGACCAGGGAAACCATGAAAAATCCCAGGATAGAGTGAGCGACCGACGGGGAAATCAAACAGAGGACCCTAGAAGCACACGTGAAAGATGTAAATCAAATAAAATGAAAGAAAATCGTGATAGATGAGACACCACCCAGACGTTCGCCTACAGACCAGGGAAAATCACGAAAAATATGATGTCAGAGTGAACAACCAACAAGAATCGAACCAGCGAGACCTTCAGATTGTACAGTGAAAGATGTAAGTTATATAGAATGAAAGGAAATCGCGATAGATGAGAAACCAGCCAGGCATTCGCCTGCAGACCAGGGAAACCCGCGAAATATCTGAGGTCAGAATGAACAGCCGATGGTAATCGAACCAGGGAGACCATCGGATTGTACACGTGAAAGATGTAAATGAAACGGAAAGTAAATCGTGATAGATGAGAAACCGCCCAGGCATTTGCATGCAGACCAGGGAAAACTGCGAGAAACCTAAGGTCAGAGTGACCGTCCCTACGAGAATCGAACCAGGAACCCCAGAATGCAAACCACAGACGTCATCGTCTGAACCAGACCGTAAAACAGGTTTATACCATACAACTCGTAACAGTTGGATGCCATGCCAGATGAGGTCATTCCTGTAGACAGACTGTCTGGGATCAGCCCGACATGCTGAAACTCGTAGAGAACGCCCGCGATCATTCAGACAGATGTTTCCATTCAATGCCTACCATACCCACCACCGAAACCCATTACACACCAAAGTTAACGTAATTTTTATTATAATATTTTAGAAATAACCTAGATGTTTTTCTCTCCTTATTTAATTAAATTCATGTATATACCCTATTATTTTGTGTTTTCAATTCCTTTTCAGTACTTTCTTTACAACTTTCCCTCATTCACTCCAAAGAATCAATAAACAATATGACATTTTTATACGCTTAATGTCCATTTATCATAGAAAGCCACGCTTAAAATACTTTCTTTACATCTCACCCTCATTCACTCTAAGGAATCAGTACACAATATGGCATTTTTATACGCTTAATCCCCATTTATCACAGAAAACCACGCTTAATACACAGTTATCACTGAAAACCGCTACATTTGACTGTAATCACGAGCAAAGTAAGTTTTTCCAGAGTTACTCCGATTTTAAGCTTGAAGAATCGTGTTAGAAAATTTATCATGTTTTTTCAGTTCAAAGCGTGTAAACATTTTTAAAGTCATCGCTTCCGCTATTTACATTTGGCGTAAACATTATCATATTTCATTTTTAAAGCCGTCTTGTTAAATATAATGTCTCGCAATCCATTTTTATAATCAAATCAAGCGTGCGTTTAATGCATATAATGGATGTCTTCATATACCCAATACGGCTGCCATGCGCGTTATACCCTTCAATACGGCTGCTTCCTCACAGCTACTCATGGTGATTGGGAGAGCGTCCTTTCGACTCTCACGGCTAGAGTGCGCGCGCTGTAGGTTTCGAGCTGCAGCGTGAGGGTAGGGAGGGGAGGCTGCCGGTCCTATCAAGAGTGGGGCGGAAATAACCACGTCTTAACTACGGAAGGGCACTTCAGTGTACCCGAGGGGCTCGTCCAGGGAGTAAGTATAGTTCTTGCATTCACTTTAAGACGCGCCAACGTATCGCGTGTTCGTTACGTTATTTTTATCTTTTTTAGTCAAGCATTCATCCAAGATATGCAATATTCGTCAGGACGACAGTAGTCAAATATACATTACAAAGAAACTAGTTTATGGTATAAACGTTTATTCGACGTCTTTATCTTAATTACTATTTTATGTTATTCGAAGATGAATTTATATTCATGTCACGGGATTCAGCCCAAGACCACCAGGTCAACTTGGAACAGCAGACAACGACGCGTCACATTCCAAGAATATAAACATCGTTTACCTTATATCGCTATCTCTTTCCATTTAGGAGATATAAGCATTTAACGGTAATAATAGATATTTTTGTGACAGGCCGTCAATTAAAATAGCCAGCATTATGTCAGGCCACAAAGCGCGGGTGTGCTCACCCCCCCTGCAGAGAGGCCTGACAGTAGAGCTCAAAGTGAGGGTGTGCCCAATGTACGGGGTAGGATCACAAAGGAGAGCGGAGGGGTGTGGTCAGCTGTGCAAGGGGTGAGGCCACAAAGGAGGGGTCGTGTTCGGCGGCTTTAAGGGAGAGGCCACAGAGGAAGGGGGAGGAGTTGGCGACATTTAAGGGTCAGGCCACAAAGCAAGGGGGCGGAGTTGGCGGCTTTGAATTGTCAGGCCACAAAGCAAGGGGGCGTAGTCGGCGGTATTCCTTTGAGGAACCCTATCGGCATTCTTTTACTACTGTGAGGTAATTAATTCGATTACAAGCTACAGGTATGACGTCATCTGGCATGGCATCCTATTGTTATAAAGTTGTATGGTATAAACCTGTTTTACGGTCTGGTTCAGACGATGACGTCTTTGGTTTGCATTTGGGGGTCCCTGGTTCGATTTTCGTGGGGACGGTCACTCTGACCTTAGATTTTTCGCAGTTTTCCCTGGTTTGCATGCGAATGCCTGGGCGGTTTCTCATCTATCACGATTTACTTTCCGTTTCATTTACATCTATCGCGTGTACAATCCAATGCTCTCCCTGGTTCGATTACCATCGGCTGTTCACTCTGACCTCAGATTTTTCGCGGGTTTCCCTGGTCTGCAGGCGAATGCCTGGCTGGTTTCTCATCTATCGCGATTTCCTTTCATTCTATATAATTTACATCTTTCACTGTATAATCTGAAGGTCTCCATGGTTCGATTCCCGTTGGTTGTTCACTCTGACATCATATTTTTCGTGATTTTCCCTGGTCTGTAGGCGAACGTCTGGGTGGTTTCTCATCTATCACGATTTTCTTTCATTTTATATGATTTACATCTTTCACGTGTGCTTCTAGGGTTCTCTGTTTGATTTCTTCGTCGGTCGCTCACTCTATCCTGGGAATTTGCATGGTTTTTCCTGGTCTGCAGGCGAATGCCTCAGTGGTTTCCCATCTATCACGATTTTCTTTCATTTTATGTGATTTATATCTTTCACGTGTACAATTTGAAGGTTTCCCTGATTCGATTACCGTCGACAACTCGCTCAGACCTGAGATTTTTCGTGGTTTTCCTTGGTCTGTAGGCGAATGCCTGAGTGGATTCTCATCGATTCCGATTTCCTTTCATTTTATATAATTTGAATCTTTTACGTGTGCTTTTAGGGTTCAGGGGTTCAATTCTCGTTGGTTGTTCACTCTGACATATTTTTCATGATTTTCCCTGGTCTGCGGGTGAATGTCTGGATGGTTTCCTATCTATCACGATTTCCTTTCATTCTATATCATTCGCATGTTTTACGTGTGCTTTTAGGGTTCAGGAGTTCGATACCCATTGGTTGCTCACTCTGACATCATGTTTTTATGATTTTCCTTGGTCTGCAGGCGAATGCCTGGGTGGTTTCTCGTCGATTGCGTTTTCCTTTCCCTTTAAATCTTTTTCATTTATATCTTTCACTTGTGCTTCTAGAGTCCCTGGTTCGAGTCCCGTTTGATGCTCACTCTAGCTTGGGATTTTTCATGGTTTTCCTTGGTCTGCAGGCGAATGCCTGAGAGGTGTATGCTATCACGATTTCCTTCCATTATATATAATTTACATCTTTAACGTCTACAATCTGAAGGTCTCCCTGGTTCGATTCCCGTTGGTCGCTCGCTCTGGTCACGGATTTTTTATGGTTTTCCCTGGTCTGCACGCGAATGCTGGAGTGGTGTATGCTACCAAGATTTACTTTCATTCACATCGTTTTTGCTTCTAGGTTTCGTTGCGCAGGGGGGAATGCTTGTCTCTTGCTCGGTAGACGGATCGTTCATCAACCTCAGCACCCGAATCTGTACGATTATACCCGAACAATACATACATCTTCACAATACTTTACACTTTCTCTAAGCACTCGAACCTGTACGGAGACGCCCGAACATCGGTGCAACACGAATTGAAATATAAGAGCTTACACACATCATCACCGTTTTTAGTATTAAAATTCAGTATATAATTGATCTAAAAAGGTTCGTGCCTTCTCTATAAATAAGGTGATCTCGAGCATTGGACTTCATTCTGCTAAATAACTCTGAGGTGTCAACATCGTTGTACTCTCAGAGAATAATCGGCTTTCTAAAGTGTTATCAAGGTGAAAAGGTGAACATTTCCTGGAAGAAGGGTTAATACGTTATATAATTGATCCAAAAAGGTTCGTGCTTCCGCTATAAATAGAGCGAACTCAAGCATTGGACTTCATTTCGTTAATCATCTACGAGGTGACAACATCGTTGTTCTCCCAGAAAATAATCGACCTTCTAAAGTGTTATTAAGGTAAAGAGGCGTACATTTCCTTGAAGAGAGGTTAATACGTTATTATATCAAGAAGAAAAATGAATAAGTTCTCATATAAGGGTATCATTCCTAGTCCCTCAGGATATTCTTGTGGTAAATGCTGTAAGAAGTTCCTCCGTGGATATGATAAAAGACGACATGAGCTACGTTGTAAAAAGCTCCGCAAGTGTAAATATTGTAATGTAGGCTTCAAAGACAGTTATAAGGGTCGTCGACACGACGATGCGTGTGAAATAAACAGACCTGAGAAGAAACGTAGATTAGAACCTATTAAGCATAAGTTTTTCCTGCAATGGATGACTGTGACGTGATAGAATATGAAACTTCATTCAATGGACGCTTGAAATCATATTTTATACGGTGTGAATCAACTAAGGACCTGAATGTGTTCCTGCATGAGGCGAAACAGTGGATAATCCAGGCTGTACATAAAGAGCTTGGTATTCACAAAAGTGTGAAAATTAAACTGTTAGCTGAGTGTAGATTTGTTAACAGTGTCGGAGAAACCTGCGACAAAACATTTAAAACACGGAATCAAGCTGTTTTCCCAGAAACGGACCTGGACGTTATGCTGGAGACGGGGTTGCTGAGACTGAACAAGCTGAACACCGGACCTCCTACTATTGAGTGACAGTAGTGGGAGACATCACTGCGTTTATATAAAGAATTTTGAAAAACTTATTCGGCGTCAGAAAACTATGCACAAAGAACGTGTTTATACCTGTAAGCGTTGTTTTACACATTTTAATGATCACTGCGGTCGAAGTGGACTGGAAAAACTACAAGAACATGCCTCCATTTGTAATCAGCATGGTGTTGCAAGGTTAGTTATGCCTACAAAGGAGAAATCAATGGTACAGTTTAAAATTTTTGAAAGAATGTTGAAACTACCTTACGTCTTCTACGCAGACTTTGAAAGCATTCTAGTCCCATGTCATACATGCATACCCAATCCTGATACTTCATATACATCCCCTTATCAGCAGCATGTTCCCATGAATTTCTGCGTTTACGTTAAACCATCATCCGACGTTGAACATCTGGAAACTGGTCTTCCTAAGCATCCCTATATATATATATATATATATATATATATATATATATATATATATATATATATATATCATGGAGTTGATGTTGCTCAGAAGTTTATGGAATACCTGTCGTTCCTTGCAAAGGAAATTAATAATATATACAAATCTGCCATACCTCTGAAACTAACATATCAACAGCAGATGGATTTCAACGCCTCTACAGTATGCTACTTGTGTGGAAAAACCTTTACTGAAGAGAACTATAAAGTATGCGACCATGATCACATCAGTGGTGAATATCGGGGAAGTCTACATAATAAATGTAATTTAGCCTGTAAAACACCTAAATATATTCCAGTCTTCATGCACAACCTCAGTGGGTATGACTCACACTTCATTGTTAAGGAGCTGGGATGTACAAGTGAGCATGTAGAAGTAATTGCTAGCTCTGAAGAAAGCTATATAACATTCTCCAAGTATGTAGGAGATATAAAGCTTCGGTTTGTATATAGTTTTCGGTTTCTCAGTACAAGCTTGGATAAGCTGGTGAAGAATCTAATATCGTACCCTGAAACACTGAAACACTTCGGAGAAGACAAGATGGAGTTGATGACACGTATGGGTGTATTTCCCTATGATTACGTCACTTCATGGGATGTCTTGAACGTAACCTGGCTGCCTCCTAAGAACTACTTCTACAATAAATTGAATGAAGAAGAAATTAGTGATGTTGACTACGTTCACGCTATAAATGTATGGGATCTGTGTAATGCAAGAAACCTGGGTGAATACAGCGACCTCTGCTTAATCTCTGATGTACTTCTTCTAGCTGATGTGTTTGAGACATTTAGAGTTCAAACCCTCGAAACACATAAAGTCGACCCTGCTCATTATTTTACCTCTCCAGGACTTACATGGCACGCCATATTGCTGTATACAGGAATTCAGCTGGAATTGTTACAGGATTATGACCAATTACTCATGGTGGAATCCGGCATAAGAGGAGGTTTATGTCAAGTCTCCCACCGTTATGCCGAAGCAAACAACGCCTAGATGTAAAATCATGATCCGTCGAGACCAACCCAATTCATTAAATATGAGGGCGCTAATAACCAATATGGTTGGGCCATGTGTCACGCCCTCCCTTATGGTGGATTTGAGTGGATATCTCCTGAAAAAATCGACTTAGAAAGACTAAAAGAAGATGATCCTCATGAATATATATTAGAAGTCGATATCGAGTATCCTGCAGAACTTCACGATCTGAGTATATGAAGCCTAAGGACTCGTGTACAAAGAATCTGATACCTCATCTGGAACCTCGAAAGAAGTATGTAGTACATTACATGGCTTTGAAGCAAGCACTTAATCATGGACTACGCTTAACAAAAATGCATCGTGTGTTGCAATTCCACCAGTCACAGTGGTTAAAACCGTATGTGGAGTTTAACAACAGACTACGACAACAAGCTGCAAATGATTTTGAGAAGGGCCTCTACAAACTGTTTAACAACGCTATGTTTGGAAAAACAATGGAAAACCTTCGTAACCGTATGGATATACGACTGGTGACAAATGAGATGACTCTAGAAAAGCTGATCGCCAAGCCTACGTTTATCGATCGAACAATATATGCTGCTAATCTAGCTGCTGTACATATAGCCTCTCGTCAGATCGTATTCAACAAGCCTATATACATTGATATAAGTGTGTTGGACATCTCCAAGACATTAATGTACCACTATCATTATGATGTGTTCCTGCCATATTATGGATCTGAAAACCTGAAGCTCATGTATATGGATACTGATTCGTTCATTCATCGTGTGATAACTGAAGATGTGTACCAGGACAAGCTACGTTATCTCGAACACCTAGATACAGCTGATTACCCTGTCAACCATATATGCTATTCAGCTCTAAACAAGAAGGTGTTGGGAAAATTTAAAGATGAGGCTAATGGTAAAATCATCCAGCGCTTTGTCTGACCTAAGATGTATGCACTAGATATCCATGGCTCAATGAGAAAAAAGATTAAATGCATAAAACCTAGTGCTATTAATCAGTACATTACATTTGAGAGTTATACTGACTGTCTTAAAACCGGAGAAATCATCAGAACGCCCATGAATCTGATCCTGTCCCGGGAGCATGCTCTTGCCACAGTGCAAGTGAATAAAATCACATTGACTCTGTTTGATGATAAAAGAGTTATTGCTGAGGATGGAATAACGACATATGGGTATGGATATTACAGCATTACAACCAGCGTTTTAAAGAATGTAAGTCGAAGATGAAGATTTTCTCGTGAGTCTACAATCTTAAAAAATGAAGGTTATCCGTATGCTGTGTATGCAACTAGCTGACGCCTGATGAAGAAAGAAGAAGATGGAAGGGAAGGTGGTAACCCTGCCATTAGGAGCAATCCTAGTGCCAGTCTCAAGCCTAGATAAAAAGGGGAGAGAACCTACAACGCACTAAAATAAAGGTATGTTGACGTAAACTTTTCAATTGAAACTCTCGAATAATAAAACCTGAATAAAACTTGCAATTTCACTAAAAGAATGTCGAGGTTATCTCTGGTTAGCCAGATTAGGTTAGACGATGACTGAGTAGAATAGATGATGAGAGGAACGTTTGGGATTGGTCAGGTTAATCTTGGCTAGGCCCTCGTACTTATTGTCTAAGTTATGAAGGATGGATTAGTTTAGATTACCTTAGCAATGGGCTGGTTACGTGTTGTTCTCACGTTGTGTTACATGGTTGCTACGTGTTGTTACGTCGTGTGACGTTTCTGGTTGCGACATGTCACGTGATGTTACGTGGATACGTGCTTATGTTACTTAGTGTGACGTCTTGTTACGTGGTGTTACGTCTTGACACGTGGTTAGTGCTTATGTTACGTAATGTAACGTCTTGTCATGCTGTTATGTTACATTGTGTTACGTCTTGACACGTGGTTACGTGCTTATGTTACGTAATGTAACGTCTTGTCATGCTGTTATGTTACATTGTGTTATGTCTTATTACGTGGCTATGTTAGATGATGATAGGAATGAATAGACAATGAGAAGATCTAGAGCATACAAGGTGGGAATAGGTTAGGACGTATACTTCACTGTAAACCGATATACAGTTTGTCCCTCTCCGTCTCGCACACTACTGTTTAACATATAAAAAGTTTGTAAGGTTTAGAAAAAAAGTATATAAAATTATTGTAACGTTGGATGAGAAATGTTTTATAATCTAATTACCCTCTATATTACCGTATAAACCTACATTCCTCCACCTCCTTCAACCTCTGTCTATCCTTGTATCTCTCCCGTTTTCCATATTTCTCCCATATAAACGCATACTCTACTCCTCAAACCCTGTCTAGAATAGCACCTCTCCTCGTATTCCCTACCGCTCTCATATAAATGCATTTTCCTCCTTGAAGACTCTCTCAACCTAGCACCTACCTTCGTTTTCCTCGTCTCTCCATATAAACGCATACTCTGTCATTCAAACCTTCCTGTCTAATACTTCTCCCCGGTTTGCTAGCTCTCCCATATAAAACGCCATATTCTACCCTTCAAATCCTGTATGGTCTAGCACCTCTCCTCGCATTCCCTTTCTCTTCCGCATAAAGCGTATCCCCTCCTCCTTCAGCATCTGTCTAGCCTATTATCTCTTCACGTTTTCCCTATCTTTCCCAAAAAAGTCATACTCCACACCTCAAACACCGTCTAGCCCAGCACTTCTCCTCATATTCCCCTACCTCTTTCATATAAGGCGCATTCCCCTACTTCAGCCCTGTCTAGCCTAGCATCGACCCTCGTATTCCCTATCTCTCCTATATAAACGCCTACTCTATCATTCAAACCTTCTAGCCTAATACCTCTCCTCGGTTTGCTATCTCGCCCTTATAAAACGCCATATTCTACCCTTCAAGTCCTGCTTAGTATAGCATCTTTCCTTGTATTCCCTATCTCTCTCATGTAAAGCGTATACCTCCCTCCTTCAGCATCTGACTAGCCTAGCATCAGCCCTGGTATTCCCTATCTCTCCCATATAAACGCATTTTCCTCCTTGAACCGTCGATCTACCCTCATTTCCCCTATCCTTTCCCATATAAACGCAAAATTGGCCCAGCTTCTGTCTATCATACCATCTGTTCCCGTTTTCCATATATTCCTCATATAAACGTATACCCTACTCCTTATCCTCTGTCTACACTAGCACCTCTCCTCGTATGCCCTATCTCTGTCGTATAAAGCATATCCCTCCCTCCTTCAGTCCCTGCTCTACCTCGGAACTCTCCTCGTTTTCCCTATCTTCTCCATATAAACGCATTTTACCTCCTTGAAGGTTCTCTCAACCTAGCATATACCCTCGTTTTGCTCGTTTCTTCATATAAACGCATACTCTACTATTCAAACCCTCCTAACCTAATTCCTCTCCTCGGTTTGCTAAATCTCCCATATAAAAAGCCATATTCTACCCTTCAAGCCCTGAATAGTCTAGTACCTCTCCTCGTATTCCCTATCTCTCCTGTATATATGTCCATATTCCCCCTGCTTGAGCATCTGTCTATCCTAGCATCTGTTCACGTTTTCCCTATCTTTCCCATATAAACGCAAATATTCCACATCTCAAACTCTGTATAGTCTAGAACTTCTCGTATTCCCCCGCCTCTCTTATATAAAGCGCATCCTCACTCCTTCAACCTCTATCTATTCTAGCATCGATCCTCGTAGTCCCTATCTTCCCCATATAAACGCATTTTTCCTCCTTGAAGGGCCTCTAAACCTGGCATCTACCCTCGTTTTCCCTATCCTTTCCCATATAAACGCAAAAACGTGGCCCAGCTTCCTCTATAATATGCTACTGGTAGGACTCGAACTGCTCTCTGCCGTTAAGATAGCCTTTATTTCACGACCCAAAATATGCTATTGGGGGAGTGTGCAGTGTCCAGTTATAAGAAACTTGCTCGACCCGATGACCGGGCGTATAGAATGTTGAAAAAGGGAAGACTATTCATTTCTGTCTCTACTTGTTTAAAACTCATTTAGGTTAGATTTTCATCATAAGTGAAAACCCCAAGTGCAACAAACCATCCCAAAGAGATTCCAGCTCGTACCTGCTGGATTACAGGCCGGACACAATCCCTCTACAACACTGTGATGGACACACTGGTTGTTATTCGTTACCAAGCGTGTAACGTTTGAAACGACGCATACAGTACAAAGAGCCACATTTTTCTGCCTATATGCATGATTTCCGCAGCAATTACTTTGAGTTTATTTATTTTTCAAGCGTTCACATTCCATGCACACTCCCCGCTCACTGGGACAGAAAATACAACGAATTGATGGTGGTACAAATTACTCCAAACCCAGTGCGAATAAAATCACCTTCTGTTTAGCTTTTCAACAGATGGATAAACGGAGATAACTTCCAGGTAGAACTTGCTTCATTTGAATGCCGGCCTATCAGTTTTAATGGACATAAGATAAATTAAATGAGGGATTAAACTTGTGTGTGCGTTTTATTATGATATATTTGAATGCCTGTTTGACACCAATTTAATGTACCTACACAATGGCGTCAAATTTAAGTTATTTTCTGTTAAGGAATTAAGACGAGTCAGCAGTGTATAGGGTACACCATGGCGAGATACCCGTAAGCATATTTAAACTTCTCTTGTATCTCGGTGAACCTTCAAGGACATTTCAATTTTCAGATATTCCAGATATTACTCGTATACGTCAAGGGTGACTTCACTGTGTGAAAGATATCATCAGACGCATTAACCCCAGCAGAGATTAACAAAAGTCTTGCATTGTGGCACAACGGGCTAGAGCATGGAGCTCTGGTACCCAGCCACGGAATGCGACCGGATTCGAACCCACAGTTTTAAGTCCACCATATAGGTTGGATGATCGCCGTAAGTGGGCGTGAGGCCGATTGTTGCGTTGGTCGGCTCAGGCTCCATTCGGGCTGTAGCACCACGGGATTATTATTATTATTATTATTATTATTATTATTATTATTATTATTATTATTATTATTATTATTGATTAAGCACAGTACTGCATCGTGGCACAGTGGGCTAAAGCTGGAGCTCTGATTACCAGTCGCGGAATGCTACCGGGTTCGAGCCCTCCCCTTAGGGATGCGTGAGGTTGAAAATCGGGTTGGTCGGCTCAGGCAACATTCGGGCTATAATACAATATTATTATTATTATTATTATTATTATTATTATTATTATTATTAGATTAACTACAGTATTGCGCCGTGGCACAGTGGGCTAAAGCTGGAGCTCTGATTGCCAATCGTGGAATCCTAGCGGGTTCGAACCCCCATAGGGATGCGGATTTTATGTCCCCCGTATCGGTTGGATGATCCCCATAACTAAGCGTGAGACCGATAGTCGAGTTGGTCGACGCAAGCTTCATTCTGGCCGTGACGCCACGGGATTGTTATTATTATTATTATTATTATTATTATTATTATTATTATTGGTTAACTATAGTCTTGCGCCGTGGTACAGTGGGCTAGAGTGTGGAGCTCTGGTTACCAGTCGCGGAATACTATCCAAATCGAACCCACGCAAAGGGGTGTGGGTTTTAAGTCCCCCGTATCGGTTGCATGATTGCCGTAAGTGGACGTGAGGCCAGTAGTAGGGGTGGTCGGTCTAGTCTGCATTCGGGCTGTAGCGCCACGGGATTATATTATTATTATTATTATTATTATTATTATTATTATTATTATTATTATTATTATTAGACTATAAAATCCTAGAAATTAAAATTGCACTTAACATTAAGTCACTTTTGGGGTATAATATTTCGAGTATTTGAGATAGCTTAGAAGGTTTACGGGGTACTTGAATCAGATCGTGGCCTTCGGTATATGATGGCCTGATTCAGCGATCAGGTACACTCCTATGATATCACACTAGTAGTGCATCATTCTATTCCTACCGGCTGCAAATCAGTTGAGTTACGACACTAGATTACGCATTAGGAATGTTCTCTCATCGTGAAATGTAAATTGTGCCTTCAGTGGTTAATTATATGCTGCAAGTTTTATCACGAATTCTGCTTTATACAGTGCATAGTGTAGTATTGGTGTTTTATTTCATGATTAAACACTTATCACTGATAAATTTTTACCAAGATATGGTTTTTATAGAGAAAATTTATAGGCTATCAACGTTCAAACTGTGTTTACTAATGCTAAGAAATAATCATTGCTGCTGTTGAACCCTTAGAATTCGGTATTATTGGTATTTCTCCCCTCTCTTCTTTTAGATGCCACGTGTGTGTTATGTACCCGGTTACGTATCAAACTACAGATCAGAAAGAAGCTCACACGACTACTTTCATGTTCCCAAAAGACGAGAAAATGTTGTGCCCAGTAGAATTGCAGTGTTTCTCGTGGCTTTGTAAATGGGAAAATCACTTCATTACCCTGACCATCAACTCAAAGTTGTAATTTTGGCCACCTGACATCAGAAACTCTGACTGCTCTGAAATACACCATTAAAACTAATTGTTGTTTGTGAGTACATATTTTCCCAAGTAAATTCGAAATATGTCGTATTAAGAAAATTGCAAACTGACAATTTGGAAAGTAGATTTTGTCAGTACCGGCAAATGAGTGAGGGGTGGGATTTCATATCTCTCTGAAACAGATCCTAGAATCAGAAAATAAATTAAAACCATTAATCGTAATAAAACTACATTCCTCAATCAGTGATGACTATTCTATAAAACATTTTCTATCATCTTGCAGCGAAAGTACTGCAAAGGACAGAATAAAGACAATGTAGGTGAGTTGTACGAGAGTATGAAAGATTCAGTAGACTAGATGAAACTAAAAATAAAGAGCCAGATTTATATTTCGGAATATATAGTATATAAAGTTGCATCGTAGCCTGATTGGACGAGGTTCGTGTCTTCGTTCTCGTTCGCGGTTCTCTGGAGTGATGGAAGATATTGTTCTCTGCTCGAGGATTTCATTATTATTATTATTATTATTATTATTATTATTATTATTATTATTATTATTATTATTATTATTATTATTACCACGGCTGCTGTCGGTATCTTAGATTGATGAGCAGCAGCGGGTATGGAGATTTCAAGGTGTGGAACTTAAGAAAGAATAATTAACTGAAGAGACGAAGTTAAGTTTAGTAATTATTTAATTGCTTTTTGCAAATACGAAAGAACAAAGCATTAATTAACATTATCGAGAAGATAGTTTTACTCGAAGTATTTCAACTGCTTAGAGAAAGTGAATTATTCCACGTGAATAACTATTAATCACGATTTCGTTACTGAAGTTACATTATATTCACTGAGTTAAACGCGGATATCACTTCACTCGCGCACTTTATAAAGATATTGTTTTATTCACATGATAGTTTAGGCGCGGTATTATTTCACATACTGTCGCAGGTTCATTAAGCAACGGTATGTACCGAATGACTGGTTGAGACTGACGAACAACTGTTTATATAGGCCACGCCTTTGGCACTCAGAAAATTACCCTGAATTTTCTGATTGGTTGCTGGGAACCGCGATCTAATTCAAGTAGATTTGGAGGTCCTTTTAGCTCCCCTGATTCGTTCTTGGCAACCGACGTGGTGTAACAAAATGAAAAGTTCCTCTGTTACTGCCTTAGCTTTGGGATTCCTAGGGCTTAGGTAGTTTAAATCTTTCTTCCTCCGAACTAAATAAAGAATCATTGTCTGCACAAGGGAGGTTGCTGCAACTTTGTATTTGCTTTGTGAGTTCTCAACGAAAATTTTACGAAGCAGTGAAATATTCTTGCGTCTTGCTACATGAGTAAAATAGATAATATAAAAAGATTTAAGAATACACATATACATTATTTGCCTACAGTACCTGATTAAAATATTGTAATAAACATTTAATGACATTGATAAAGAAAATTATCCATTTGATAATAACATTAATAATTTAGTAATGACATCTTTATGAGTTGAGAAATTCTGTCTCAAAGTGAACGAAATAGTGTCTTGCAAGTCTTTGCGTTGAGTTTCTTATCGTGTGACAAGAGCAAGCAAACAAATATAGAACATGAGACAAGCTTCAAAAGCTTCTCTCTATTTGACAGAGGAGGGTTGAAATGGCCAAAAGATTTTCAGTCGAAGTCTTTGTGTTGGTGCATAAAGTATTCGAGACATGAATTAATGAGGAATTTCAAAGATAATTTTTTGAAATGTAACAAACAAACACTTTAGTAAAGTATTTATGATTAATGAAAATTGAGGAAGTTCCGAGTTTAGCTCATTGCCTCTGTGACTGCAGCGTGTCACGAATTAAATTAGTAGAAACATCGGTTTCTGCAGTTACAAACGTATTGCTAAACAATTACTGAAAATTTAGGAACGATTTCCTTGCTTATAAAAAAGGTCAAAAGAGAAAATTGAAGACGCTACAAAAAACGAGTGCCCATACAGGAGAGTGGATAACATTTTCTTTCAAAACTTGGTTTCGTAAAGTTACAGTCCTTCTCTAAAACCTCCAATAAAGACAACTTCCGAAACAAAGATACATAATTTTTCGTGCAAGTAAATACAATAATTGCCAGTCATTTCTTGTTCAACTTATTGTTTTCAAATTCGGTAACTAACTACATTCATTCCACAGCACATGTCTGACATTATGCACACTATAGTGATGTCAATTCCAGTTAAACAATCAATTAGTTGTGTATTTTTGTTATCGTGTAAACACCGAGGCCTTTAATTATATTTAAATGCATAAAATACATCCAAATATTGCAATAACGCATGCTTCTTTCCGCTGCCGTGGCACTGCTTGTGTGACGTCACAGTCTTGAGTAAAGCACTGTATCATACGAGCAGACCAATCCGCCATTGTGAATCCCAAGCTCTATGATTCTTACTGGACAGAAGATCTCTCGTGCGGAATATTCTTTTTTAACACCTTAATTTATGCAATGGTTGGTTGTGCGGCTCCAAATTGTACAAATAACTGAAGGCATGGGTTATATAAGTTCTATCGTTTTCCTACTGCTAACGAAAGAAGAAAGAAATGGCTTGTAAATTCCAGGCGCAAGCATTGGACACGCACAACAAATTAGGGCGTGAGATCGAAACTCAACAATGCTCCAATTTTTTGTCACTACTAATATGAAGTCGCCTAGTATTTACTTTATAAACTACCGTTAAACTTTTATAGGCCTTATTATTAATGCATTAAAAATTATTTAAACAAATATTTTCACAGGTGCATTTCGAAGAAAACCAATTTGAACAAAACCGTGCTGATGGGGAAAGGAAACTCAAGCCTAATGCCATACCAGCAATTTTGAATGTGTGTAATCCACCACCTAGAATTGCAGTCCAGAGAGAAAGCATTTACAAAAGAGATGTAAGTAGGCCTATAGATAGGAGTCTTTATTATATTTTAAAGAATTTGTTTAAAGTAATGAATGTAAATATCACAGGAATTTCTTCCTGGTTTACTCATTTAAAGTAATTTCTGATATTGTTATTTCATTAATTTTCTAAAATAGGAGGCTACTCCTAAATAGTCCGTAAAATGAAATGTATATGAAAGAATCTAACCATAAGCAGTCATATTAAATTCTGAGCTATGTAATCGTAAATTCATTACAAATTTACAGTTAGAATCATTAATAAGCTTCATCCATAGACTAAGATAAATCAGCTTTTGAAAGAGGATCAAATTAATTAAAATCCAATTACAACATTATTTTTATCATCGCTTTGAGATAGGATTATCCATTTAAACATCGCTTACTTGTAAAAATCTTAATACTATCATAAATAACTTTTGCATTATAGTTGGCTTTACCAAGATAAAAGCTATTACATACGCAAATCAGTATTTATGTAAAAATTGGATTGAATTAAAGATACAACATATGGTACATTCTGCACATTAAAATATTAAAGCATAAAATTCGCATAGTAATATCATATATAAGTTAACCATATTTAGACAATAAAGTGAGAATATTATGAAATGACACTAAATGATATTTTATCTCCTAGGTGCAAAATACTTGCATTGAAACCCACTTGACAATCACTTCTGAAGAGATAGTATCTGTGGGAGTTACAAGGCAGGAGAAAGCTCCAGAGGTTATGATCCAAGAACTGCAAAACAGAGTTGCATTTTTGGAAAATAAGAATAAGGGACTGGAAGAGCAAATAGCAAAAACAAATGAGGCATTAAGTAATTTCCTAACTTCTGAACAAATTAGTAGGCTAGGGCATAGCACAACCCAATGTTGGTCAGAAGTTGGGATCATAAAAGGTCTGAGGTTAAGATTTGTTTTGGGCAAGGAAGGTTTTCTTCGGAAATCTGGTTACCCTGCACCTTCTTATAGTACCCTGAATAATCATATCAGAGGTTTCAAATTAGAATTTTTCCTTTGTTGAAAACAAAAGTAGATGTTATGTCAGATTTTGAAAGGGACTGTGTTCTCATGATTGATGAGATGGAAATATCTGGGAGTATTGAATATGATAATCCTGATAAAACATTTATTATTGGTGCAGTTACTTGGGGAACCGTTTCTCTAACAGGTAATCATCTCACAGTGGTTATTCTTAGAGGTGTGACTACAAAGTGGAAGCAAATAGTGGCAGCTCATATTACCGGACCCAGCACAGCAGGAAATGGAACCAAAACTTTAGTTGTTAAGCTTATTAATATGGCAACAGATATAGGGTTGCATGTATGTGCTGTTGTCTCAGACATGGGAGGTATGAAAAAAAGACTGTGGTGTGTATTAGGAATTTCTGTCACATGCTCAGAAAGAAAAGTAACTTTTCAACGAAACAACATGGACATATGTGTTTTAGCTGATGTTTCTCACTTGGTAAAAAACTGGCAGTCAGCCATGCAGAATTCTGACATTGTTATTCCATAGAATATTGCATATAAGGAAGGGTTATCTTCCACTATAGTTTCTTCCAAATATATTTCAAAACTCTGGGATCTAGAGTTATTTAAGGAAAATGGACTACGGTCTCTCCATCGTCTCTCAAAAGCCTCTATAAATCCATCTCATTATCAAAATATGAATGTTGGCCTTGCTTTGAGATATTTGTCTTTAAAAACTGCCAGTGCCTTAGAAGCAGCTGTAAGTTTAAATCTTTTGTCTCCAGCAGCACTTACCACAGCATGGTTCATTAGATTTTTGAATGAATGGTTTTCTTTGCTAATGTCTAGAACCATCATGAAATCAATTTCAAAGAAAAACTTTAAAAGGAAGGTACAGTTTCTTGAAGGGTTTGTAGATATTACCAAGAAACTCAGATAGGATCTGGTGCCTGGAAACCATTAAATACAGGCTCAATTATGAGCACATTATCTTTCATACAGTTGGCAAAACTGCTATTCAGTAAGAATTACAGATATATAATGGGAAGCAGATTCACTCAAGATGCTTTGGAGAATATTTTTGCTCAGTACGAAAGAGAGCAGGATCAAATCCTTCAGCTGTAGCAGCAAAAAGAGCACTGAAACTAATTTCAATTTCACAATTTATGACCCCTTGTGAAAAAACAAATTACTGCTCTGATAGTGACAAGGTACTATTACATTTCTCTGATATGCAAAAAATCAAAGATAGGGCAGTAGCTTGTACAGACCTGCCAAAAACGAGTTACACACAGACCACAGAGGAACTAAATGTTCTTGACCATAATAACAGTCTCTATATAGCTGGTGCCGCTGTGAATGCAGTGTTAAAAAAAAGGGTGTGTAACATATGTACTGCTTTTTTGAAAAGTAATGGAGAAGGTATTCCAAAGGAATATCTGAAACTTCTGAATTCTGAGATTTTGGAGGTTTAAAGTGCATTTCTAAGGCTGCATAAAATATTGTAACAACTACAGAGCAGCTCATTCAGAAACTTAAGGAGGAGTTACTGTCATCAGCAATGAGTATGCAAAGTATAATCAATGATGTTTGTAGCTTGCATAGAGAAGTGCCATCTTGCTGTGATGTGCTCGAGAAGTTGCTCACACATTATACCAAAGTGCGTGGTTTAGGACTGTGCAATTTTTTGGAAACAAAAAGAAAATTGCCATCAATATATGGCAACAGAACACAGAAGAAGAAACAAAGAAAAACTTAGTATTTTGTTATATGCAATTTTGATTATATAGCAATATCGTATGAAGCATTTAAAAGTTCTTGCTTTTCAAAAAATTTAAAATTAGATTTTGTCAAGAACTTGATGTTCATTTGCTTCATATGTACATACCATGTTCATTAGTGATAGATCATTATTGCAAAAATGGTGTTTAAATTTTATGTACTTGGATTTTTAATTTAATTTCAGGTTTTAGATGTTTCATTAACATCAATATAAGGCAAAATCTGTTGCACTATTACTTATATTTAGATTAAAAAGTATTTGCTTTAAGTATTAATTTACACATTTAAATGTGCTTGTTTATGTTAAACGTTCCTTGTACTTTACGGTATATATCATAATTATTGCTGTAAGCATGTGCGCCATTGCTACTATCTGCTGGCAAGTATAGCTTATAAGGTACAAAAAGTATTGACAGAAGGTAAAACATACCCCCTTTTGCCATATAACTACTGCATTGGTATTCCAAATATTGATTTCATTCCATTATTTAATATTTTTTCTTTACATTTAATGCTAAACATAAATAAAGGTATGTCAAAAGAATAATTAATTAGAGGGTTCATAGTTAAAGCGGACAGAGTGCATAAAACCTGTTTTGCAGATGTATGTGTGAGCTTAGGGCTGCTGTAGTTTAGAAGTAAATACTTAAGGTAGGATACTGTTCACTCTTAATATTATTGCAACTTATTGTTTAAGCATTACAGATTTGTTTTTCCCATGTATGCACATCAATAGCTTAAGATTATGGAATTGGTGTGTTATAATTCTGAATCCTCCAAATATAATTAAAGAATAAACAAAGCTTAAAAGTGATTATGTGTATATTTGCAAACAAATGCTGTTCCTAGTTCATTAATTGATCCATATTTAATTCATAGAAATGTATTTTTCTTATAAGTCAAATGTCTTAAAATATATACCTACAACAAACCTATACTTAATGTTGTATACATGTCTGTGTGTATCAGAAGCATTTAATTTATTTTGGTTTTTTACATAATGTCTAGTTTGCGCGTGGTTAGGCAAATCTTGGGATGATCTTTAACATGTGGTAAGTCAAAACAGCGGGGGTTACATCAATACAATTTTCTATTAAGAAGATTTAAAAATTATTCTTCTCTGGATGCTTTATTAAACTCTTATATAGATATTTTCCACAATGTGTGCATTATTTTATTATGAGGAGTCGGTCCCAGAAGCTCTTCATACTGCAGAGATACCTATAGTTTTATTAAAGAATTATGATTCACATCAATATTGTGAGCCAATTTTTTACAAATGTTGCTATTCATGCACCTATCTTTGTGTTAGCATCTATATCCTTCATGTTATTATTTTCTGTACCACGTATAGTAGATAAATAAGGGAAGTGTTGTATTCCACCCAAAAATCTGATGTCGAGATTTCACTGGACATGCTTTTTAGGAAAAGGTCCCGCGCGCGTGTATGTGTGTCTGTAAACAGCATTACTCAAAAACTAAAAGTCCATAAATACCAAATTTGATATTTAGGTTCAGCACCTTCCAAAGATGCGGCATGAAGATTTTTAAGAAAAAGCCCTCCCAAAACATTCCTTCACGTGGAACATTTTTCAAAATTTTTTATTTTTTAAAAATGGCTGTAACGATTTTAATTAAAATGCCATATTTTAATGACAAATAAAATCTATATCTTGAATTTTTTTGGGAATAGCCTGTGAAGTACTCTTCATTACGAAGGAATTTCGTATAATCTTCTGTAACTGGTAAATGTTAAGTGATAGACGAAAATGCACTACACAAAGGTACACATCTCTTTAAAACACACAATTTATTACAAATAACCTTTTGTGGCATCAGCTATTCCGAGTTATTCGTCATTAATGGTTCTAATTGTTCAATACTTAGCCATTCTTTTAAGTCCTGTCCATTTTCAGTTGTTTTTAGCGATGTCATGGAAAGAATGTGGAAGTTTAAGGCCAGTGTATAGCGTCCAGTTCTCAAACGTTTGACTATTGCTATTCCCTTTGTATCTTTAACGAAATGTATGATGTAGCTATTTCAGGATAGGTTTACCTTAATTAAAATGAAGTAGATAGGAAAATAAGCTTCGGAAAAATAATTTGTATACCCACTAATAAGTGATAGAAAAAGTCATGTGAATGTAACATATCAGATTTTGTTTTACAGATACACACCCTTATTAAACTAGAAACTGCAATAAACTTGCTGTTCCAAAATTTGGATCACAAAGAAATATGGATAGCCATGTATATGTGATAATTAAGTTTTATAATAAATTATATGATAATACAAGGAGGTTAAATATTAACAGTGCTTTCAAGAATAAATTGAAAATTTGGTTGTTAGGAATCCTTATTTGATACAAAAATACTTAGATAACGATTTGATGTAGTTTATGTTTTATTTAGCTGACTAAGCGTAATGCAGCACATGCAAAAGTATTATTAAATTATTATTATTATTATTATTATTATTATTATTATTATTAAAATAATCAGCAATTAAAGACGTTTAAGAATCCGAAGCTATTTCCTTTTTGCATTTATTGTAACCCTAAGAAATTGACGTGGGCATCAATTAATGTCAGATTAACACAGCTGTTACTCCTAGTCTATGATAGATAGATCTGGACATTCAGTGTAAGAAATGCGTAAATTTTAACTAGCTTTCAGAATCTGTAATCGGATTTGAAATATTTCCTGTAGTTTTCGACTTACGTCAAATTAATCAAAACAAGGACATTAGGTGCGCATCGGCACCATGGTTGCAGTGTTATCTTTTTGACTTTACAGTTTCTGTTTTGTACAACGTTAGAAAACGTAATTCTTATAATTCTTTTTATATTAAAGATACTTTGTATAAGTGAAATGAAAACTGTATGTCTCGCTACCTTAAACGTGCATACACACATCTTTTCCTGGCCGAGAATTTCTCCTATTTAAACTGGCGCCTTGACTATGGGAATCAAAATGGCGGTCTGGTCTGCTTGTATCATACAGCGCTCTAGTCTAGAGTCCTGAGGAGCGGGCCATTATGCAGCAGAGGCCACGATCAGATGCGCGTATAGGTTTTTTGCTGTGTAGCTCAAGCGGTGAGGGCACCCGCACGGAGAGCTGAAGATGCGTGCTTCGAGTACAAGAAGTGGCATTTCAGTTTTCAAGCTCGATTTAACTTTTCATCTTAGTGCTACACGCGGCTTGTGCGAAAGAACAATACCAAAGTACGATATGTGTACCACATACTACTTTCAAATACACAGTTTGATATTACTCGTATATAACTAAGGAGATTAAATTGTGGTAAATTAACATTTTTAATTTACATTGCTGTTATCATTATACCATAAGAACTATATTTTCCTCCGACTAGCCTGCTTTGCTGTTTTTCGCGCTGGATTCCTCATCCGAAACATTAAAAACAAAAATAATAGCTCTAGTCACAGTTTTACTAAAAAATCTGATGTGTTACACTCATATGACTTTCTCTACTCTTGTACAAACTATTTTTACAAACGCTCATTCTCCATCGACTTCAGTTAATTGAGATATCGAGAATGTTAATCTTATTGTCAACTTTCTTGTAGGTGCAAGGGGAATATGGTAGGCTTTAAGCGATAGTCAAATCTTTTAAGAGCTGGTTGCTATGCTCTTTGCATGACGAGGACATAAATAAACAAATAACGAATTCCCATTTGAGAAAAAGTATAAGTATTGGAAAATTCAAGCAAATAATAAGGAATATCTCGGAAATGGTTCACTCCACAAAACAAATGTATATGACATAAGCTGTGTGTTTTAACGAGATATACATTTTATATGTAGAAAAACTTTGTCTATCTCTTACGTTTACCCGTTATGCAAAAGCCATTCAGAATGAAGAGGACTTTTGGGGACATTCCCAGAAAATTCAAGATATACATTTTATTTGTCTTAAAAATATCTTAAATATATATATATATATTAATTAAAATCGTTATAGCCATTTATGAGAAAATAAAAAATTTCGAAAAATGTTGCATGTAAAGGGTAGCCTGGGTTGGGGAATGTCCTTGAAAATCTTAGTGTCGCATCTTTGAAAGATACTGGACCTAAATACCAAGTTTGGTATTTATCCGACTTTTCGTTTTTGAGTTATGCTGTTGACAGACACACGCCGGACCTTTTTCTAAAAAGGTTTTTTTTTAATTCAGGGGGCCTCAAAACATGTATTTCCGGTGAAATCTCGGTATCGAACTTTGGGTGGAATGTAATACTTCCCCTACTTACTATACGTAGTAGAGAAAGTAAAAACCGAAAACGAATATCTAACGTTAAATGGCAATAAATACTTAAGACATATGGAGGAACAAATCTCCCTTTTTTGCCCCCTCTGCGCACTCAGTCTTCCGAGTCTAACGAGCTTTTATTACCAAACTTGCTGTGCAGGAGTCCCGCTCTCTTTGATTTCCTGCCCTATACTTTGATCAGAAGTGTTGCTTCCGAATAACACAGTAAAGGTTTGCAATTTTTAGAGAGAGAGAGAGAGAGAGGGAGAGAGAGAGGGAGAGAGAGAGAATTGAGATTGCTGTTATAAACACAAAATCTTATATATTGCTGTATTATTAATAGTATTTATTAGATTAAAGTAAATAATACAAACAAATGAAAACTATCACCAACTGGAGTATAAAGGGACTTTGAGCGTGGCTTTCAGTAATCCAACTACATTTTAATACTGCCTGCTATTTGCCACTAAGTCCTGCGCCGTGGCATAGTGAATTGGAGCGTGATGGCCCGGTTGACAAACATGGAATGCACGCAGTTTCAAACCCATGCATGGGAGCGCGGATTTTTCGTTCCGTGTAAAAAGCCGGTGCCTACTCAGTATAGTGATGCATTTGAGGAGCTGCGATAGCTAGCGGTCTGTAGGTCATGAAAACCAATTTTCCGTCTGAGAGAAGCAAAGTATGACCAGATCTCACTGCATTAGCTGAATGGTCGTCCACCACTGCCATGTCCATGGGAGGTGAGGAGAAGCCGGGTTGTTAGGCATAGGTCAAAAAGGGCTGTCGTGTCACAGATTATCGTTCATCATCATACTTATTATCATCATCTACAACTAAATCGTGCAATGATAAGTAATAGTTCAACCTCGCAGGTTGGTGCTATGGAGAAGCAACACCTTTTTGGATGTGAAAATGCCTTTTGCTTCCTTTTAGAAAGAAGTCATCCTAAGGATTTTTACACATTTTGCCAGGTTTGAACCCGCGACCCGGGAACTAGGGGCTAGAATAGTAATCACTGCATCACGGAGGATGACTTACGAGAGTAATTTATGCAACAAGTCGATAATCTTGATGATAATGGCACGAATGAATGTTTGGTGTATTCATTGTCGTTGATGCAACAATTTTCACGAGTGTTATATTCAGATGATCCAAGAGTTGGATACAGCATTTGTGCAATCTTAGAATTATTAATTATTGGAAATAAATAATGAAATAATTCAGCATACATATATGACCTAAGTGAGAGCGTCTATGCATTTCATTTGTTATTACTTCGTGTGTTGAAGCGATAAACAAGACAGCCACTTGCGCATTCCCTTCCTGGGAGCGAAATGGTGAGGTGTTATGGACTGTGATGTAGCCTGTTATCAGCACAGCATGGTAAGCAATTATAGATTCAGGTCTTAATTATTCTATATTTCATAGTGTACATAGGTTTTTGTATCTTTGTTGCTCAGAGTAAAGAATATCATCAAATGGTTTCATCTTCTCTCTATAAGCCAAGGAAACTTGGAATAGCAGCATTACGTCAATACTATAGGAAGTACGTCATTGCTATTATGGCACACGTGCCATAATGAACCTATTATGCGCGATACTGAATACAGTTAACAACCTGTTTATAATGGTAAGGTTGAATAAACAGTTTATGACAAAAGCGTGTAAACACTAGACCGACAAAGGACTAATGCTTTTGATTAGCGTTCATCCCAACAATATAGAAAAAAGAAAGAAATGCAAAACAACTAATATCTTTGCTTGACAAACCGGGATTCGCAATTGGCCGCAGGATATACTGTATGACAGGCCCGGACGCTATAGTCCGCCATCGAGTAGACTAAGGAATCTTAATTGGTCTTCAAGAGCTTTGCCATATAAATGACAACTGTATTTTCCATTTATTATCCGAGACACCGTGCGGTATATATGCGTTCGATATTTGTAATACAACTCAGCAATTTACAGTTATTTCGCGTGAGGCAATTTTACGACCGAAAGTGTGTTAGGGGTCATTTGCCTTCCCTATCCTTGAAACCATCTGTTTCAGCATTATATTGATAGTTTACTGGACTGTGTCCAAGTATCTCTTCAATAAAAAGCACAAACTTTCCCTGTTATTTGTAACCGCTTAGGTATATACATTATATGCGCTTGTCTGTCTTTAAGAGCGGCTACTTATAATAAACTTAAATGTTCTAAAGGAATCCTTCTGATATCTTGAATTTGCTAATGAGATTTCTTTTAATGGCACCCGATCTTGAATTTTCCAAAACCCAAAATATTCTATTGAGTGTTTTGAATTCTTTACCACATCTTATGTCTGTATAAAGAAGTGTGGTTGCAAATTTTGGTGCATGTATGTTAAGACGTTGCTAGATTATCCGTATTAAAACACACATTTAAGCTATGTTACAAGAAAGTCCTCCTTACCATTCACTTTTCATAATTTTTAAGCATCATTTCTGATTTATGCTCCTTACTGAGCTAGAAAATAAGTATGCTAAGAATTAGACTTTTAAATTAATTTATTTAAAATTAGGGATGGGGCCTCGATACCGATGATGGCTTGATTCTCGGTGGTATCGAAGTATGTCTAATACTTTAAGGTAAACCTTCGATACTTGTTCGATATCTCTAAAATTTTAAGTTTACGTTATGAAAGTTGTGCTAGGTAAGGAATGAAATGAGTCGATACTTCACGTTATTGCCTCGCACGTGTCCCCACAGTGTTGTTGATAGACCTTGACTGCGTTTCCTGTAGATGAATGAAAGCAACACTCCATAGAATCTTGTGTCCAAATAAAAACATGCAAAACAAAGGGGGGAGGAGCAAAGGTACTCATGTAACATGTAGCGTTAACTGAGCTGCGAATGAAGCTGACTAAGCTGAGCACTAAATCACGTTTCTGCAATAGCCTGGCTTGGTGACGCACTCTCTGCCATTACATTTACCTACTCCAATGACCAAAGTCTGTGAATGCAGCAGAAACAAATCAGAACTTAAGACGTGAGATATACAGCGCACGGAAATATTTGTTCTCTCAAGAATGCTCGTGTTCTTAAACAAAAATCTTTGTTTCTTTTATATCTCTGCATTTCATATAATTCCATGAGTTTTTCTTCAAAATTTTAATTTGTCTAATATGACTTTGTATTAAACATGTATATGCTAAATATGAGGGTGGATAATAGAGAGGCTTAACCCACAAACTTACCATGTTTCCGAATGTTATATGGCTAATTTCTTATTACCGGATGAACAAATACATATGTTATGTGATAGTTGTGAATAGTGGTAGAATGTAACACACATATTATTTTTAGTTGTTTGAGTTTCATGTAAAATATGTATTAGTTTATATTTTAAAGAATAAAGAAGGCTTGCTAATATTTGTTTTTCCATGGATAGAATATCCTTTAAAAGAAAGTTTTCAGCACAAAATATAACTACATAAGAAGAGAAGCATAAACATTATTATTATTATTGTTATTGTTATTGTTAGACTTGACTAACAACAGGGGAATATAACCTGTGGCATTATCAAGATAAAAATTGTTGCCAATTGGAGAATGTCAAACAGGGACAATTTCAGAATAAGCATACAATACGAAATTGGTTACATATGTTTATACACAGAAAACTTCTAATAAGAACATCATTCAGTGAACAAGCTATCGCCTTTATAGTTTTTTATAGAGTGAGTATCGAGTATCGATAAGCAGTGGTATCGTCTCATTACTATTTCATTTTTTCTCAATTTTGAGTTTCGGCTTTTGCAAAAAATATATACTTATCAAACATGGATAAACTTGGTGGCGTCACACCTTTATCTTATATTAATAACTGCATAGGAAAGTTTTAGTTGGCATATATTGGGAAAACTAATTCAGAAGTTTCACTCTGATAAATTAAAAATTACATCGTAAGAAGAATTTTAAATGAGGAAAAATGTCCAACAAATTACAACCGAGAAAAACGCATCGGAAAATTTCCTCATAAAACCTGCCCTGATATTCTACATATTTTTTTATCAAATGCTGTATACTTTATTTAAAATGCATAATTTAGAAACTAATTAGCATATGTGTAGCTAAAGTAGCAAAGTGACTTCTGGAAATTTTGGGGAAAATGTGAGAAATATCAGAAAAAAGCATCAAATGTGCAACCACGCCCTCAACTCAAGATTATTTAAATCGTCACGCAACTCTCTTATTTTCACTCCAATAACTAATATGTTTACGGAAAAGGTTCCTAGGAAATCGAACGCAATAATAAGCTTATAATTTGTTTATCAGTTACCATCGATCGGTTCCCTTGAACACCTTGCTTTATCACTGGCTTATTAAAATACTTTGCGGAATCAGCACATAAATTATATTCAGATTACGAAACTAAATTAGCATTGCTCATTACTGAGATGAATAATTTAATTTTGTAGGGGTACTTCTGAAAGTTTGTGAGGTAGGAAAATGCTGTTCATTTGTCTTTCCTGTTAATAAAACTATTCCCTATGTTAATGATTTGTTCTCGGGAAATCAGCCAGGTCAGTGTTGGGCTACTTTCCCGGGAACAAATCATTAATAACCATCGCCGGGAAAGCTTCAAGTCTCTATAACCCTATGTTATTCGACGCAGACGTAAATCACTCACCAAAGAGACATAACAAAATTGATGTTCGAGATATTTCGAGTAAAATTACATCGAAAGTAAGAAAGCGGTTTCGAAATTTTTTCTCTAGTTTCTGGCGTTGAAGAATGACTGCAGTGTGCTCACTCTTCGCATCAGTACTGCTGCTAATGTACAGTTTCTCGCAAATCTTCTGTGCGATATACAGAAGTGTGTTTTTTTCTTTCTTCATAGTTAAGCTGGCATTATGCTTTCGCAATGCGAAGCCACGAAGAACATCCAAACGCTGCTACCATGTGAGGTCATTTCCTCCTCCACCAAATGACAGTAAGGTGTGAATAACTACTAGCATGACACATTAAGGAGGGGGATATAAAATAGTAAAAATAACGAAAACTGGAATTTTGGTCTTTTCATCCCCGAAAAAGTGGTTTAATAGATGTATATTAACTGTTTAAAAACAGAAAGCTGTCACTCGGTGGACATTTATTATTACATACACAATATTAGTGTGACAGTAAAATTAATTTTTAGGGGGTTCCGAAAAGGAACCCTTTTATTAATTCAGCATTAAGTGTATTCTAACTGCAACAATATTGGGTATCATTGCATGGCATTTACAGGACATATTTATCGTGTACTAATGAAATGATCTAACCAGAAATTTTCCATTCTATTACATCGAAAGCCTAGTGCCGATGATAGAGCTTTATTTTTCACGAGAATCTTCTCGTCTATCCGAGGAAACCATTTTCTTCTATGACGCTTCGCGCGTTTGCCTCTTGTTTCGGCATTTGCTCTCAGCCGTTCAAAATCTGGGTTTAACATCAATTCATTCTGCTCATTATTAAGTCCATGATTACCATCCACCTTGCTTTCTACTATACGAAGCACAGTAAACCTGTTACCCTCATTTACCTTCTAAGGGTTTCTATTTAAATGTACTAAAGTGTTTGATTGTGGTCCCAACGTCAAACAGTAGTATTTAATTGTTTTACGGTTATCCTCCTCGTAGAAGGCACCAGGTCATGACCTAATCGTGCAAACACTGCTTAAATCATTTCCTAAGTATTTTTAACGGCTATATAATGCAATTTTATGACTAACGTATTTTCCAAAGAGTTGAAAGCATGACATTATTGCAATGATTCCAAAGTCTGAAAAACAAAGGAATGATCCCAGAAACTAGCGTCCAATTAGTCTTCTTCCTATATTCCCCAAGATAGATGAAAGTCTGCTGCATTCAAGACTTCTGAATTTACTTGGCTCCATTATAAGTTTGGGTTTAAACCTTCACGCTTATGCCCGCAATAGCTGCATCCAGCAGTGAATACCATTCTGGACACGTTCGAAAGTAAAGAGACTTATCTAACTGTCTTCTTGGATACAGAAAAAGCTTTCGGCAAAGTTTGGTTTTATTTAAAATAAAACCACCGGTCTCTGACACATTTTTCAGAATAATCCAATCATATATCTCAAATAGATCATATACAGTGAAACACATGAATGCAACGTCTCAAGCTAGAAGCTTAAAATCAGATATTCCATAAGGAAGTGGATTTTGATCGTTTCTCCACCTAATTTTTGTCTCATATTTTCCTAAGATGAATGCAAAGTTTGCAGATTATGTTGCGGTCCTTTGTAGAGATACTTATTTGAAACCAGCAACAAAAATGGATTAGTTTCCAATCGCGGTGGATGAATGGTGCAACAACTGGAAAATAAAAATGAATCCAAAAAATCATACGCTGTAGATTTCACCTACAAAAAGAACATCCAGTATCAATCCGTCACTCTGCAGGGTGAGGAAATCTTACATGTTGAATCAATGAGAACCTAGGATTACATTTGGATGCCAAACTAAACTAGAGAGAGCACATAAACAATTTAATTCGAAGACTCCGTAACAAACTGAATAAAGTAAAGCACCTCATCAAAGGTTCTTCTCCTTTGCACTTCACCTAAAAAGTATAATAAAAGTGTCTTTGATTAGACCTATATGGATGTATGGTTGAGCAATTTGGAGATCTGCATCTAACTCTCAAATAAAAAGAATTCAAACTATACAGAATCGGGCACTTGGACTTACGTGGTGCGTCTGCAACGATAACTGCGCAGAGATCCAAACGCACCCCCTGTGAATCAACATTACACTCCTGTTATAAACTTCTAACATTCATTGGATATCATCCAAATAATCTGGTCAACAGTATTCTACACCACCTTGGCATCTAAGAAGACTAAAAGAAAGAGACATACCGACCTCGTTGACATGTAAATGACAATCCTGTTTTCCCTATACACTTGGGGACAGTCATAGGGCTACTACCTCAAAACATGTGTAATCACAAAACTGTATTTATGACGATCACAATAATTGTAGTGCACATTACTGTATAGTAAACTACAAAAATAAATAAAACGGTACCTAGGAGACTCTCAGAATACGGTTTTAGGAAAACCACTGTTGCAGCAACTCACGAAGGGTGCGGGTGTCTGTTATCCGAATACGGTGGTAGTAATGTGCGTAACCGAATAGTTTTGTTATATTTCTTCGGGTGGTAACAAAGCGTATCAAAATAAAGAACCATGTAACTATTTATTCAGTCATCCATACATTTACTCCAATGTTATATTAAAATTAACTCCATAGAAACAAAGTACGAAAGTATCGTCATTCAAGTAGTATAACAATTTCCTGCCCCATGATTTCCTGTGACGGGGAGCTTCAGAATCTCTACAAACAATTAAAAGATCGACGACTAGCCAGGTTAAACAACGTTTTAGGTTTGAAGCCCCTAATTAGGTCAACTATAGAATAATCAACGTCAGACGGCACTGGTATTGCTTCAAAGCCATTGAAAGGAGCATAAAAATCCTATTAAGCTTTGGTCCATGTCCAAGCATTTTGCAAACAATGAATGATTTGTAATGGAATATTTGGCAACATGGCACCATTGAAGCATGTGCCGCACTGCCTGCCGTGACAGCTCAGCTTCGTGTTAATGAAGCTCTCGCTCGGAGGGAGTAACCTGAATGGTATGAATTATTTATATTGTAAACGTATCTACATTTATGTTTAATCAGGAATACAGGATAGTTCTACCCAAATTTAAGATGTGAAGCCAAATCACTATTTGCTTAGATATTAACAAGCTTTCTACGCGAGAAAACGAAATAAAACATTGACATTCCCTGTTGGTAAATCATTCTGAAATAGCACTTGCCTTTAGGCGCCTATACTCATCCGTGCCCATAGAAGTGTTGTGAAAATTGAAAACGTCATATTTCGCACATCACGCTTCATCTGTCACTAGTATATTCGAAATGAATTCTCAGTCCTTGTGTAGTTCTCATTAACAAATCCTATCCTCATTAGAATTCATATCATTGGGGCACGACACACGTTCCTAATGGAGTGTGCTTGTTTCCATCACATTTATATGTTCAGTAATACTCAGCGAGGAAATATATAAGCTACTAGCTGGCTTACCAGACGTTGCAAAATTAGTTTTTTAAACTTGAAAGATCAATTAATCAATTTCATTTACTTCCCCTGTTCTTTACAAAACTATTGTACAATGACTAGAGGATTTCTATGATAAATTGTCCTCTCTACCCCGATAATTATACATCCCCGGCTAATAACGAATGAAAATCCCCTGATATTCACACAAAAGAAGGTGAAATATATGCGGAACGTCTGATTCCTTAAGCTCACCTTGACAGTTTTCCAAGTTTTGGAAATTTTGCATAGCCTATACGTAACCTATGACGGTGGAAGAATAATTGGTCGAAATGATCAAGTAATCTTTTAGATAGTTATAGTTAAAGTACGTAAAATTTTAAAACGTTGTGCATTTTTTCTTGGTTGCATAGATATTTAATAACTTAAAAGCTACATGGTTTTCACATAATACAGCTACCCTTTGCGGCGATCACCTCCTCATCCGTTGCTGTAGCTTACCTTGATGCTTCTCCCGTTGCTTCCAGAAGTTCTCAGCGTGTTGGTTCTTCAATTTATCCTCGGCTAGCTGCAGTAATTTTCCTTAAATTATATGGGAGCATGGACTTATCCTCGGTAAAGGAAAACGTAGATCTCGGGTGGTGATATAGGAAGACATAGACTTGTTTTGTTTATGAAAAGATGACACTGCCGTTTCTTTTTATTTAATTAACACTCGTAGTATACAAAACTGGTATTGCCGCTGTAAAATACTGTCCACCGCTGTTAAACTATGGCGTGGATATGGCACGAAATATAACTATTCTTATTGTCGCTTTCAGAGTAGCGGATCTTAGGTGTGTTGCTAAAACTATTTTTGATTCCCTGTTTTGGCGCGATATCTCACACATCCTGCAGCATCTCTCCCTGACCACACATTACGAAAACTCTCGAATAAAATGCAATACTAAGCTGACATGACAAATTTGACTTGATTCCCTTTTTGGCGCGATATCTCACACATCCTGCAGCATCTCTCCCTGACCACACATGACATAAACTGTCCCGAATTTTCCCCAAACAGATCCATTTATAGTCTCAGGCTCCTGAGGCTGCTTCCTTTCCTATTGGTACATTTTTAGCGCGACTCGACGCGTCTAACTATTTCGAATAAACTTTCAGGGATCTCAATGGTCCAATTTTAATATAAATCGCGGCTTTTCCTACATGTACCGTTAGATTGTCCTTCTCACTCACTTGGTCACGGCGAATTATCAAATAATGGGACAAAGGCTCTACACCCTCGCTGTAGGAATAATAGCACTGCGACCGAAGAGAGGTAATAAAACTAGGTTTTCTGCCTTCGAAAGCACTATTCCTGTAGCTAAAACATTCCACCGTGGACAGTATTTTAACATAGCGCTTAAATTATTTACATTAAACCATTTATAACTCTACTAATATTAGTAACCTAGATAGATACATAATGTTAAATCACCCTTCTTAAAATATACAAGCAGTATTGAGAAAAAGATATTTACATAGTACGATTTAATATCAATAAAAGTTAATTAATCAATTATCTATAATTATGGTTCTCGGGCTCGGCCTAAAGTTGCCGTTTCACCTTACATATACAATGAAATAGAGATGAAGCTGGCGAATCTGAAGATTCCGTGTTCCCAGGTCGACAAGTTAACCTCTTTTGCAAAGACACACGGGCTACGACCATCCAGTGAAATGAATTTCTCAGTTGTTCATATAAAATACAGGTTCATTGTTTTCTATGTTAGCAATTTTCTCTCTTTATGAAATTATTTAGCATGTCCTGGTAACGAGCTTGATTCCAACATAAGTACAAAGGAAATAAAGCAAATTTTTCTTACGTGAGAGTTATTAGAACATTTTTGCATCCGGAAACTTCAGTGCATACATCTATAGAATTAGAATAAAAATTGTTCAGAGATTTTGACACTGTTTCATTATGCACATGTGCAGTACTTGATAAATTGCTATTAAAGAAGTAAATGTGACAAATTAATACCATTGAAAACAGCATCGATTGTCACTTTTTAACGCCTGTCTTCTGTTTGCTTAAGTGTTACACCATGCCATCTATGTACATTGCTTGGAATAAAATGTAACCGGCTTTTGTTTCTGTATACGCATTCTCTGCGGAGTCAGCAACTAACCGAATTTTGCTTCTGCATGCATTCTCTGTGGAGAACAGAAATATTTGCTACCTCATGGCATTCTCAATAAGGCTTTCTAAATTCTTTTTGGTCTTGTAGTAATCTATGAATTGAAATTAGGTGTTTATAGCCCATATACATCTGAAGGAATAGGGCTATTCAATGGTGAAAGAATTACCAGAATCGGTTGAATGTTTTTGAGATTACGACACACATACACACACGCACAAATGTTCTCCATTTATAATATTAGTATAGATTATTCGTTTCCAGATTTTACTCTCTCAGCAGCATAATATATATTTTGCATCAAGAATGTCTGAGTGGTGTTTACGGTTCTATTTTCTGACCACGAAGAGACCACTTGTGTAATCTTCCGCTAGAAGATTTCAATTGACAATGTGTCACAATTCTGTAAGATAATTTCTAAGTATTACTAATATACTAAATGTTACCCCGAACTCTGACCTAGTTTCATCTCAAAGTGCAACTGTTGTTAACTACTGGAACCTCAAACTCAAGCAATACGATACAGGTCAGGGTTGAATCACTATAGCTTCCTTCGACGTTATCACGTATTACACAGCGACAATTAAGAATCTTTTCTTTTCTTACAATCAATTGGTCAGCACAGCTAGGTGCTATACAAATTGCAGATATACTAAGAAATAAAATAAAATATTACTGTAAAGAAAACAAATTAAAGGAGATGCTCATATGTGTGTTCCCAAATCGAACACAAGTCAGTCAATAAGAAACGAAAGTAAGGAAACAAGTTTCACACTATGTGTCCTTAAGGTAAGATAACATCCTGCGTCAAGCGCGGCTTCAGTCGAGGCTGAGCACCTGCGGCGTCCCAGCTTAAGATGTGCATTAAGATTCTGAGGAGGCGTCGAAGTGGAATTATGTGAAGCCTGTTAGTTCCATACAAAGTGTAGAGGAAAACTCCATTTAACCTCTTGGGAGTTTCATGGACTTAAGTGCAGTTTTATATTAAAATGCATCACATATTAATGTCATGGTAAATGTTTCCTACAAACCAATTTTTATGGCGAAACTAAAGTGCAAAGGAAAGAAGGCTTACTATATTTATTCAGTGTAGCATGTAGAATAATCTATTAGGCTACGGATGTGTCTACCCCTTAAACCCTATATACGCAAAATTAACTGTAAATCTGGTGCAATATTTGGCTTATCGTATATCCTTCGAGGAAAACATAGTCTATCTTCACTTGCATTATTATTTTTAGCAGGAGCCGATGGTTTAAATAACAGTCAGCTGTGTAGATACTGCTTATCGAACTTTAGGAACTGTATGCTTGGCTTTGTATTCTACAAGAGGTAGTGCTTGTAGCAAACGAGGACCAAAGAAAGCTATCTCTGTTTCTTTATGTAGGGAAGCGCATGGCTACAAAGAGATGATCATAGGAGAGAGGAAACCGATGATATAGAGATGACGTAGAATGCTTGTATTGTGTAGAATCGTTTCAATGGCCTAGCCGTGAACAATGGACTCACTTTACAAAATGCCTCAAGGGAGCACACTCTCAATGTACAGACAATTAAACTTGCGAATTCCTGAGAAAGAGAGACAGAGAGTTAGTGCTGCAGTGTTTCAGTTGCCCGAGAGTTTTACCTTACATATTTCCGCATATGGAAGGTGCATTGTGTCGCGTTCAATAACATTTTATGCTGTGTCCGAGGTTCCTTAAATTTAAGCCACCATTTGCTTAAACAGGCAAGGTGCAGCCGATGCACTGTTCGTGTGTCCCATGTGAAATAAACTGTAAGCCAGGGGTATAGTAAAGCTTAACTCAGGCATAATCCCTGCCGGTGTTCAGTTCTGAGCTCGACATTCACAGGCGTGTACCGGTTTTACAAGTACGCAGGGACATCTCCCTTACTGCTGTGCACAATGGGGTGAGTTGCCTAACATGGTGAATGAAGGTATATTTGTATGCATAAATGTGGCCCGTTCCTCTAGATCGCAATTGTCCTTTTTCTCTCCTTCGTTTCCTTACTTATCTGAACACCTGACTCCACCTTGCACTTTCACGTCTATGATCGGCTTAAAACAAATTTCAAGAAACAAATAGGATGTAATGATAAATCTATATTAGGTGTGAAATAAGAGGGGCCAGAAAATAGCCCTTCTTAGTGAACTCTACTCTGTTTGTGCAAATGGACTAGCCCAATGTACTGTGATAAGCCACTTGACCCTGTAGAGGGAGAGGTGTGTGATAAATAAGTTAGTTGTAGCGTTAAAATGCACAACTGCCACAATATTTATGGCAAACATTCCTTCTTAATGGACACTGGGACCGAATTTTCTAACTTTTTCAATTTCAAAGCCACTTAATTTAAAACTGGCACACATATGAGTAAATAAAGCAATGACAATGTGCAAAAGCTCAAAGCTCAAGGTCAGTTTCAAATATAATAGGGAATGGTTAATTAGACACCGGATAATTCGAAGTTTTGGGTAATTCGAATAAAGTTACATTTCCCTTGAAATTCCTGTTTAAAATAACATTAAAAATCACGTTTAATTCGATGTTTTGGAGCCAAGATTTGGATAATTCGTCTAATTTAATTTATTCTTAATGAAAAACTTATTCTGAATTCTAGAAAATTCGAAATGTGGTTCATGTACGTCTCAGTTATTGAGTTCTGTTAAGAACTCCAAGAATTCATTTTCGATTTTCCGCATTTCTAGTTGCTTATTGTTAAGAAATTCTACCACTAGGCGACCGCATTGTGAAGCGACCGCATTGTCCAGCGCTTTGTGTTTTCAGTCAACAACTTCAGCCGGTACATAACCGTAGGCTGTTTAGTGGCTCCTTTCGCAATGCCGAAACGCAGAGTGTACAGCAATTTAACATTGACAAAAAAGTTGAAGTGCTTAGTGAGGTAGAAAAGAGAATAAAGAAGAAGAGCGCTATTACCAGGGAATATGGAATATTGCCCAACACTTTATCTAGCTACATAAATAATAAAGAAAAACTAAGGGAGAGTGGAACCTACAAAGTGGTGGAAGTAGGAAATGCGTCCGAGAGGGTGAATGTCTCGAACTGATGCCTACATATTTCATGGATAAAATATGGAAAATAACAGGGTCAGTTGCACTGCATGTTATTTATTTCCATGAAATAAATTTATTTCAAGCTGTACTTTCTATGATAAAGACTATATTTTATTAATTCGAAGTTTGAATAATTCGAATTTTTTAAAATTCCCCTTTGAGTTAGAATTAGAAAGAGTCCACTGTATAATACAATTAAATATTTTTAATTAGCGAAAAAATGCAAATTTTCTGAAACTGGCATACGCATTCAAATTTGTTAGAGAAATGTAAGGTTTGAAGCTGATATTATAGTTGTAGAGAAATACATTTTTCTTTTTTTCAAGTTGTTGGTGTGAAAATGTTCCTTGTTTTTTAGTATAAATTTTGTGAGCCAATGAATATAACAATCATAAAATGCATGCTTGAATCTTTAGTTAGCACATTTTAGATTACGTATGCAAATTTGCATACAAATCAGAGCAAAACTGAAATGTAAGAAATACATTTCAGACGCAAAATGTAAAACTAAGAGAAAATAAAACCATACAGAAAGGGTCCAGTGGGATTTAAAGGTAGGGCACAGGTGATTTAAACATGTCACCGCACTTTTGAAACTGGTGAATCGTGAAAAATGCTTGGTCAAAATGATTCACATGTGTCTATAGAATATTTATATGATATGATTAAGAAATCTAATATTTCGTAATTTTCACCAAAAAACTCAGTCCAAGTGTCCCATAAGTAGACAAAGAAACGAAACCTAAAATTGTTGCCGCCGTGGAATGAAGATGTAACAATGTAAGCTCTGCTGAACTGTGTGACATATCTCGCAGAACCACTTCGGTGCCAACATGTCCAAAATGAGGTTATTATTTCGATATTTTGTCAGTTCCAATAACTATTGTGGTTCACAAGGATTTAGATACAAAAACAATAGCATACAATTATAGTTTATAAGTATTATAAATTTAGGTATAACATACTAAGTTATTATGATTCATATCATGGGGCGCAGTGGTTTAGTTTCCGGCTCTCGTAGTGAGGGTCCAGGGTTCGATTCCTGGCTCTGAGGTGGTGATTTTAAGTCGGCCCTATCCACGCCTTCAGCTCCGACTTGCCCATGTGAAGTCATAATCACGACACACATCACTATGGGAGTAAGAAAGGCGTCATTAAATAAATTGACTATTGTCGTCATCGTAATGGATATGATGGTATGTGGTCTTGTTCGATACAGATTTCCGTCATTGCTCCGGACGCACTTCAGCCTTGAGTTTATTGACCTACCTGTATTGTTTTAAAGCCAGTTCATTATGCCTGCATCCTTTACTAAGGAATACGTTCTCATAACAGATATAGTTTCAAATTCTTCTGGTTCTAAAAACACTTTTCCAAAAACAATATATCTCCTGAGAGCCAAGGGCTCACGGCAGCATATAATGTGCTGGGATGTTTCAATTTGTTTCTTGCGCAATCTACAATCTAAGTTGCCCTGAAACACTCCCATCTTTTAAGATGCTTTTTCACAAGAGCATGTCCTGTGAGAAATGCCATAGTAGTTCTCAGCTGAAGTGTGTTACATTTAAATAAGCTTTCAGCTCTCTTCTTACATGGTTTTATAATAAACAGTTTACCAAGTATGTTTTCTGGAGTTTTAAACCAGGTTTTATGATGTTCTACTTTGGATCAGTTCTTAATAGCCTCTCTTACTAAACATCGAGTTGTTCCTAGAGCCGGCTCTGGCCCAATAAATTGTGAAACTGCTCCTTGTCTTGCAAGTTCATCAGCTTTTCATTTCCCTCTACGCCACTATGACCTGGCACCCAGATCAGTTCAACTTCATCCTGTTCTGCCAAGCTTGTGAGCAATTTTGACAGCTGACTTTACCTTATGATTACTTAGAGCCTTAGGTGCAGCCTGGCTATTCAAGAAGATAAGTATCTGTTCACCAGTGTAAACTGTCCTTATGTTTCCATGTATGCATTGAATAATAGCATAAATTTCTGTTTCAAAAACAGTAACCCAAGTGGAAAAAACCAATTTCACCATGGTCTTATACCATATACTCCGGTTCCTGTTCCTGAGCCATCCTTTGAGTCGTCTGTAAACCACATCAAAGTTTTCTCAGGAGTTTCCAGAGTTTTTTTCATCCAACGTTCACGATCAAGTTCTTTACAAAGTGTTTAATTGGAATTATATAGTCCGATGGCATTTCTAAAGATGCATCTTCTATGCATTTCCTAATTCTTAGCAAACCTGAGTATTTCAGGAAGTCTCAGTTGCTTAGCGCGTTGCAGTCTATACAGTGCCATTCTTGCTTACTTTATTACAGCTAAATCCAATGGAACCAGGTTCAAAAGAGTTTCCGTTGTTGCGGTAGGATTTGTTTTCATGACTCCTGTATCAGCCATACATGCTGTTATTTGAACTTTATTTAGTTGAGTTTTAGAGTCTGTTTGAAGGATCTTAGACCACCAAATCAGTGCTCCATAGGGTATCGATGGTATGATTATCCTTTTGTGAGGTATATCCAATGGATCACAGCAGGTCTTGGACCCCATCTTTTACCATGCGTGCGTCTAGCTACTTCAAAGGTTGTTTTCTCACGTTTTATTATTTTGCTGAAATGCTGATTCCAGTCCATCTTGGAATTAAAAGTGATTCCCAAGTATTTGTCTTCCTCAGACATTTTAAGTTCTTTACCTTGAAGATATAGAGGTCCTAATCCCTTTATGTCTCTTCTTCTGATAAATGGTATTATGGCCGTTTTATAAGGTCTAATAATTAAGCCTTCATTCACAGCCCATTTTGTTGCAGTATTTAGGGCCGACCTCATGAGTTCTCTGTCTATTCCTGGGTATTTACCTCGAACTATGATGACAACATCAGCATTTACCGCGATATCAAAGCCTAGGTTACTTGCTTGAACAAGTAGCCCATCAACAACCAGGTTCCATAGTAAAAGTAATAACACTCCAACTTGTGGACAACCACTTGTGGAGTTTGCAGCTAGGCTACTATCCACGAGACTTGTATGAACTATTCTACCTCTCAGCATGGATTGAATCCACCGACAATAGATTTCATCAATTCCATGTTTCCTTGTAGTAGTAGTAGTAGTTATTGCATTAAAGAAGATGTTATCAAAGGCACCCTCAGTATCATTGAAGGCACCAAATGTCACCTCCTTTACCTGAATTGTCTTTTCTAGTTTTTAGGTCACCTGAAAAAGGGCAGTTTCAGTTGATTTGCCTGTGCAATAGGCATGATGATTCCGGTTAGAGGATATACCTCCAAAGCACCTCCACTTACATGCTCATCTATTAATTTCTCAAGAGTTTTGAGAATTATTGGCATTAAACTGATGGGTTTTAGGGACTTAGCTAGGCTCAAGGGTTTCCCTGGCTTTGTATAGGTACCACTCTAAGATGCTCCAGTTCATTGGTATGTATCATAAGGCCAAACTTGGTCTTAGGATTTGTATGAAAATTTTTGATAAGGCATCGCTGAAGCATAATGGGCATTTATTCCATTGCTTCTTGGAGATTTATAGGGTTGAAATGAGAACACTGCTCGTTTTAAATTTTCATATTTGATGATTTCCTTGACGATTTCCCAGTCTGTCCTGGAGGTTCTCTTCCCAGAGTGCGTCAGTCCCAGACTGCTCCATTCTCCCTCAGGTTCATCAAGTATAATCGATCCAGAGAAGTGAACTCGAAGGAGTTCTTCCATTGCCTCCTTCTCTGTTTTAGTATATTCTCCATTTTCCAACTATTGCAGATTGCTAATACAGCTTAGTGAACCTTTCTAAGGCCTTTGAAATATATCACATCCTGGGGCCGTTTGTATCTCCTCACAGTGCTTCCTCCAGAAGTCCTTCATAGCTTTCCTCAAGGCTTCGTTGTATTCTGTCAGTGATATGCTATAGGCAGTCCATTATTTGGTTCGTTTCGCAAAGTTAAACAATTGCGATTTTTTTCCTGTTACTTGCAAAGTCTTGATTTCACCAGGGATCATTCCTGTTAGCTTGCCTTGTTTTCAAAGCGCAGTTATCATTAAATGCTGAGGTTATTGCATCATGCAAATGCTGTGCAGCAATTTCTAAATCTTTACAATCATGAATCATATCGTCCATCTTGCTCAGATTACTGACTAGATCTTTCCTGTAGGAATCCCAGTCATTCCTTTCTGAATAAATTATGATTTGTTCAGAAATACATCTTACTTCAAATTGGATGTATCTGTGGTCTGAACAACTTTAACCCTCAGACATATGCCAATTTTTCATAAAGTTTTCCACATTATTGGTTGCTAAGGTTATGTCAATAGCTTCCTGCCTTCCTGTAGTAACAAGAGTAGGTCTGTTACCCTCATTCAGTATCTCAATATTACTCTGTTTAATAAAATTATAAAGAAACTCGCATCTTTCATTTGTATCTGTACTCTCCCGCTTAATGTGATGGGAGTTACCGTTCACCGCCAGTTTCGAATTGCAGTCCCTCAAAGCAACAGGTGCTACCAGCTGTTCTAATTCCCTCGTAGGAGGTAAAAGGACATCATCATATGGGAAGGTAGACCCACCCGAGTATAAACTCCCTGGGCCCTCCTACCCTCATTGATTTTAGTCTGACTTCCAGGGATAGAGATTCATTAACGGCAGCATATTTAAGTAATTTTTAATTAAGATGCAGGTTCTTGAAGTCTTGTTGGTTCTATTATAAATTAATCTCCCGTCAGCCTCCTTAAGACCTTTAATTTCGCCTTGGTAACACCAGAGATCCTGGATGAGTACGGCATCACAAGTCTTTATCGTCACACAGAGGGCAACAGATGCCGATCTACTGTGTTGAAGATTTACCTGCAGTATCTTCATCACCCCTTTGAGTTTCTGAGGGTCTCTTGGCATGCAGTCTCATCTTTGCAATGCCTGCAGCCAGATCCTCTACTGATAGTTCAGAGATGTTTTGTGTTGTTAAGTCTTCTTCTAGAGATCCTGAAAAGTTTCAGGGTTTTGTTTTACCGTGTCCAATTAAATCCCACGAGTATAGAGGCAACTCGATCGCGGCAGAGATCCCTATAGCGGGGCAAGGCTGAATACTCTGGGAGGTCGCCTGGTATGCCAGAGGCTCCGTTAGTGACATATCTCCCATATGCCATGCACCGCTTTGGCAACGAAACTTATTACATCTTGGGGTTGGGAAGTTGTTTCGCGGCCTCCTATTGTTTATTCGTAGTCAGACCTGTCCAGCGTGTCGGTAATCAGGCGTCAACGCCGGTCAGGTCTCGGCTATCCACCACCTGCCGACGCGTCCGGTACCCGCTCAAGGTTCAGTTTTAAGGGCTTAGGGGCCGTTAGGCCACTCCAGAGATCCCCCACTACGGATATGTTATGTGGCACTGAACTATCAAGAAAAAGGAACAACTCGTTGACAGTAATATATTCCGCCCATCTTTTGGAATGACGTAAGCAATAGAATGATTCTTATCATATAAATACAAAATTAATTTTCACAAAACTTCGTATTGGCACTCCCTGAATATGTTCCATTATACTTAAAAGCAACCCTAATCAACTTTGAACATGATTAACAAACATTAACACGTACAACAAGCCACTGAAAGTTTTTTCAGTTACGATGTAATGAAATCAAGGCATTATAATTCTAACATAGTTGCTTATGTTAGAATAAGCTTTAAATATGTTTCATCCCTTTAAAACTTTTAACACGCCATTTAAATTAATATGTGCCTATTTTAGACATTTAAATATAAGCTGCATCACAATGAAACACAAAATTAAACACACCTTTCAGGGATTTTATACATATTGTGAAAGAAAATATGACATACATACACTACTTTCTATTATGATGAAACGTATAAGTATCACTGAACACAAATAGAATAAATTCAAACACATCGGGTATAAAATGGAATGATGACATAAAATAACTGTGATAATTTTTCCATAAAGTCTACACTACTTTAGTCAGTGCTTCTTTTTTACAGCTGGAAATTTTCTTGCTATAGTTTTTCCCCACTTGTAATATAAGTTGTTTTAGCTGGTTTTTTTTGTGAACACCTTATTGTATTTGGTCATCAACTTTAAGCACACCTATATCGAATTGTGCACAACCTTTAAATTTTTCACAATCTTATAATTATTATTACTTTCCCAGAGTAAAGGATCTAATATGAGAAATTCTATAGGGATTTGAAATGTATTTAAGAAATTGAGTGATTATGTACTATTAACGTTTGAAATATGTTTATATCCAAAGCTGGGGATATCTATTGGCAGAAATGTGATTTTGTTTTAAATACTCATCCTAAATAGGATTCTTCTCTCGTTTGAGAGCGTCAATCATGTTTTTCTTTTGTTAAAATGCTGCATTCTCTGGTGTTGGTATCAGTGATGAGAAGAATTTAAGGTCGATTCATTTGAAATGCTAACAGAGTAACCAGGGATTAAGGTATTAAGGTATAAAATGTAGACCAAATTTCAGGCATATTTTTTATTTTTATGTTTGGGAAAAATAACACTTTGTGATTAAACTCCGTAGTACCATATTAATAAATTGTAGATATAAACGTTTAATTATCCTACTAGTTTAGGAAAAAGTAAATGTTAAATAGGAGACTTCAGATTTTCTTAAAAATTTATACAAAATGAATAACATTGTTCAATATAGTCACAACTAAACAAGTTAATAAAAACCCATTTCATCATATTTTTATTGTGTTATTAATTTGGAGGTATCAACATTTCATTGATTTATACCGGAAAATAAATCGTCTGGAACAATTTAAAAATGAGAGCGTGCCGACAAATGAAAACCAGAGAAAACAGGGTTTAAGAATTATAAGGCTAAAGGTACGGTAGGTATCACGGAGGGGCCCCCGGAACCGGGGCAGAGGACCGCACGCAGGCCAGTCGGCCTCTTGTGCTTCCAACGTGAACCCTGGGAGGGAGGGACGAGGAGAGAAATCCGAAGGGCGACCAGATCCGGATGCCGCAAGCATGGATGGGGTCCCTAACGTTTCCAGATAGAACGCATCCGACGCCGCACGGTCCCTACCCACAAGCCAACAACCTGCAGGGAGCGGAGCCCCACGCTGAGGAGAGACCTAATTAAGCGGTACCGCAGCAACGTCAGGGGAGAAACCTTTACAGAGCGCAAGCCACAGCCCAGCCGCAACCCGCCGAACACCGTCGCTTGGTCCTACAACCCTGAAACAGATGACAAGGAAGATGATGGGTACAGGAAATGAGAGCAAGGAGAGTCGTAGTAGAAGATGAACCACCCCAGCATTCGCCTGGCGACCCGGGGAAACTATGAAAAACCCATGGGCCAGAGTGAGCGGTCGCAGGAGATCGATCCCGGGACCTCCCGAATGCGGGCCACAGACGTAACCGCCTGAGCCATCCCGCTCGGTATTATAAGATTAAGATAACACTGTTTCTGACTTTATGCTGTTTAAAAAACATTTAATGCATATACAGGTCCTCCATTTCCTCCGCAACTAATTTGATATTTGAAGGTTCCTGAGGCCTTTCTTGAATGCTTTGTTCACTTATCGTTTTTGCTACAATTTTATAGGAATCTAGGCTTACAGGGATACATTTAAATGGTTTTATTACAAGCTTATAAAGATTGCACAGCTATAAAAGCTACATAGAGCTAAAGTAGATGGTTTGTGGTGTTAAATAACACTAAAATCCATATTTTGAAACGTGGTAATATCTTGCATTTTTTCACAGATGGGTGCCCTCAATACTATATGAGATATCATAATTTGCATCTGTTCATAGGATGCCAGAGTCTGTAGAAGTCAAAAGTCTAGGGATGGAGCTTCTGCTATGTGAGAACAAAATCAGGACTTAACATACACTAGTATAACAAACACATACAATGCACGTATGCCTGACTCTTCTTCCTCACTCATTACAAAGTTACTGCGGAGTAAAAGCAATTTTAAGTCGTATATTGCTTTTGACATCCACCTAGCGTGATACATTGCTCCTGGGGCTTTAAATGCAATCCCACGGGATGGAGCACTGCCTAGAAATATAATAGAAGTTCTAAGAATGCTCTGTTAACTTCTCTTGTTCCTTCATTATGTAGAAACTCCATGGCAAATGAAAGCATGTCTCTTACTGAATTTTGTAATGTTCGTTTATTTGTGGGTCTTCAACTCCAGAGTTGAATTCCTGACTATTGAGCGAAATCCATTCTTTAAAATTCTTAGAAACAGGGACGTTGAAAGCAGAAGAAACACGCATTTTCACTTCAAACACACTTCGGTATTCTGGGTGTTCAAAGTGTGTCATGATGCCATTTTTGAGTCAATTTTTTTAAGTGAGTGTCACCTCTAAAGGAAAGGACGCAACGCCTGACGGAGAAGTTGCCTACAAGCACGGCGTTCAATACGGTAACGACATTAATCATATTTTTTCACCTTGTTTACCCAGTTTATAAGTACTGTGTTTTACGTTTTACTTTACCGCAATTACACGTACAACACACACACACACACACACACACACGATCACCCATGCCAATGGCAGGACTCGAACCCGCGACGCTCAGCTTGCCGGAGCGCTGAAGCTATACGCTCCAGCGACCACGGCTACGAGGGCCGGCCAATCATAAAACGTAGACCAAATAACGTGCCTCGAATTTCACACGCAAAAGCGTAAAATAAAATAAAATAAAAAAATAAAATATGTTAATCTTTTTTGCATAACCCATCCAAAGTTCATTCATTCTTCACACTTAATTTTTTTGTTTACATTCGCGGAAGGGAGCCGCAACACTAGCTGTTGACAAATTCATGTTGCCTTACACTAGCGATGATAACAAGTAACCGCTTACAGCTTTTATGGACCTTCAATATCGAACTCCGTCTCCATAGACAACTTCTGCGACACACGAGTCATACGCCTCTGCGGAAGCACTAGGCGGATTGAATTCTAGGCTCTGCGACTAGACAAATGACATACAGCATGCCACTCTACACGTTGAAATGGACACCCAGTATATGACGTCTGTAGAGAAAATACAATAGCTCTCTCGCAAATCTTTGCTCTTAACGTGCATGCTCCATTTCGACGACCTGTGTTTGAAGATGATGTGTCACAACATACAGCCAGCACTTTGCCTTTAAGGCCCTAATTCTTCCAGTAGCTTCACATTCTGCTCTTTCCAGTCCACCCTTTAGTTGTATTAATAGGGAAGAAAATCTACGTGCTCTCCATATAGATATATATATTTTATATTAGTTATTGCTATTGGTATATTTTATTTGAAAATATTCAATCAAAATTAACAAAACTGTAAAGCGTATAACAAATATCTGTTATTCTAATGAAAAATTGAATATTTAATGCAGACCTAATAAATACCTGGCTTTTCAACAAATTTGCTAGTTATTTCGCTTCGCTGTGATTTTTACTGGGAAAGTAACCTAAGCTATTTATCGGTGATCGGTTGCAAATATTTGAGAGCAGTCTCCGGAGGACAACATTAAACCCCTGCATAAACGTTCGCTTGCAACGCTTCCAGGCTATTTATAACTCCCAAAATATTTAAATTTCCGCACCAAATCTTCAAGCTCACATCTTTGTCAGAAATTTTATTTTCTTTGGCATTGCACAACAATTTTAGCAAATAACAGTTAAAACGTATTAAAATTTTAATGATTTCATATAACTCCATAAAGCAGTCCTCCTCGAAGTCGGAAGTTTGATCGTTTAACACAAGGGTGGCGAAAACGACTTCCTTCCGTGAGTCACCAAACATGCAACACGCACTGCAACACTCTGCAGCATGTGAAAATCAAACGGACGGTTGCAGAGAGGGAACGTGCGCCTGCGAGTCAAAATGACTCGCGAGTCACGTTTTCGCCAGCTCTGGTTTAACAAATGACTGCTGTGCGATCAGTTGCCTTCTTTATCACACGTTTCCTGCTCGGTTGAAATTGTAATGAAAATAAAACCGTGGAGACAATACTAGCTCCAAGTATGATCTGCATGGTCTTATCTGACATGTCTGTTTCCGAAAGAAGTAATCGCTCATGAATGTTGTGTTTATCAACACCAACCTGTTAAGGATTTATTACTGAACAGGAAATACTCATTGTTTTAGAGGTTTATTTCTTCATAACCTTTTACTATTAATATTGCTGTATCATTCCCTTGGGTTAGTAAAACAAGAATATCAACTAGAAAATTATGTTATAAATGTTTCATTTACTTCGTGGTAGAATGAGCTAACAGAACTCAGATTCATTTCTGTGGCCAGAAACTAGACAGGCTGGAAAGGCTTACTGCGAGCTACTTCGAGGGAAATTTCTTCATTCTAAAGTGAACAAAATAGCGTAATGTTGTATGGTCCTAAATTTACATTTAATCAAATATATCTGCTTATATTGAAAAAAGCGTAATATTTAGCCGACGATTGCAGCTCTATCTACTAATACAGGGAACATGTAACAAGTCCCATTAACTTATTCTCCTATTTCTTTGTTTCTGCAGAAATAAATGTAAAAGCAGTGGTGTTATTTCGTCACACTGCATGAGAATGCTCTTGATAACATTGTGCAGCCTGTGACGGAGTGCATTTTAGTCTTCGGAGTGTGTAGGTATGCTCCAGGTCGCGGGTCGGTGCCAATCTTAAACTCCAGTTCGTAAACAGAAACAAGCAACCTCGTTAGTCGCGAGTATTTTATTTAGGCGTGACTTCTCTTTTTGGGAAATGTCATTGTACTGCCAATGAGTCTATCCAGAAATATGGCATCAGTCACAGAAAAGAACCCAAATCCCGTATCATTAATAATGGAGTTCAGTGGACAGCCGAAACGGATAACTAAATGCCCATACAAGTCAAGACCATTACTTCCTCTGAGAGTTTGTGAAGAAGGGCAGATTTTGTAGAATGTGTATATTTACATCCGAGTGCATGGAATCGTGCAATATAATGCGCAATGGTTTATGTTGTTAAGAAAATATTAAGCCGCATCTGCCATGCCCACCTCCACCCTTACCTAGTTCTAGCACTCTACTTAATGTTTGTCTTACTCCCCCTTTTCCTTCGCTGCTGGGCCTGAAACCGACTTGTGTTCACAGGTTAAAGTTTGAGTGCCAGACTTTTGATAACAAACCGATATGAGACGGACTCATCCAGGGAATGGTATGGACCATCACCTCATTTACTTAGGTGAAGTTTTTCTGTACTCCTCCCCTTTCGCCCCTCACCTGGGTCTGACCTTTGTTCATAGACTAATGTATGTGTGTCGCACTTGAATTCAAACCAATAAGAGATTGGCTCACCCTGGGCTGGTGGAGAACACGAAAGATGAGATTCTGACAGCATTAAATAAAGAAAAATACTGCTACAGGAAAGCAAAAGCATCGAGACGTTTCCATACACTCGACTGTACCTCCAAGCGTTATTGCAGCTACAGATTCAGCAGAGTTGGAGGAAAAGAAACTAACATGCATAAAATTCAGTTTAGGACACTGACAATGAAAAATGTGCTTGTAAACATTTCAAGAAATTTTTTGTCGTTTATAAATTCTTTGAACTAACACAGCGATTGTTTATATTGTTTTTATATTATTTTTTAAACATCTTATGTGTAATTTTAGTTACTTAGCAACATTAAATATATTTCGTGCATTGCAAATAGTAAACTCCTTTTCCTTCTGTTCTTTCGAAATAACGCTTAATGGCTATGATAGGTGTACATTAAATTCTCTCTTCTGTGGGTAGTAAGAGTAAATTTTAAGTTCAAATACGCTCATCATTTGAAGCCACGGATTTACAGCTAGATCAACTAATGTCAAGCAGGTTCTGGGTGATAGATTCAACGTGGCAGCAATGCGTTAACGACGCATTAACACCACAGTTTTGATACAGCGGTTTAGCCAAGGAAATATCTGCAAACTTCTCACCTTGCAATATAAGACAAAGTGTTTATCTTATGAATATATGATTTGCTTAAGGTGCTAGTATACATTACGCTGATATTTTAAAAGCATTTTATCAAACATATTTAGCTTTTAGGGAATATTTGACTTAGAAAATGCAGGAGATTCCAAAGTTTGCAAAGTATGTAGCGTTAGCGGTTAATTATTAATTCTTAAATCATTTTTACATGAGTGGATGAATTTAGCTCTACCTACCATATAAATCCTCATAAAGTGACCGCTTTCCCTTCTTGGGATCCCATTTGATGTGCCTACGACTATAGTAAAATATTTATGCGAACCTATTAAAAGAAATGTGAGATAGGAACAAACCTAGTAATTAACAATATATTTTACATGCAAAAAGCTAATTGAAATTTTGCAAATCTTGAAACGTAAGAAACTGTAAAATATTACTCTCATTATTTCAGTATTTTCAGCTTTCAGTTAAAAGGATCATACAACTATCATGAAAGCTAACCAAGTTATTAATTTTTATTAAAGTAAAATGCAGAAAAAATCAAGACATGAGGTAAAAACTTTAGTATTCAGCAATCGAATTTAAAAGCAGTGCAGGCGGACATTTAAAGGGAACGCAAATATACAAATTATGCTTTTTAGAGTTAGTATAATATAAAGTTTCTAATAACAAATATATTTTCCCTAGTTCATCATGTAAAGATACACCAGTATCATAAAACATACACATGTGGACCTATCGACTTTATTTGCAGTAATTCAACTAAGCAAAATGTAAGCGAGTAAAGCAATTTTATGTAGAAATGTTAAGAGCTGCAACAGCTTATCAATTGGATGTTCACGCGTTCTGTGTTACCAAGCATTTCCTTTACTACCCATCTACCTGGAGGTGAAGCCGATAGGTTGTTCAGCTGCTGCGATCAGCCATACATTTTAATTATCCGCGTGCTGCGCAACGTTGAGCAACTTATATAATTAATAACCACGCGTATATAAATAACAGAATCAAACTAATAATATACCTGATTCCCGTGGGCACGTATTCCAACTTCTTCATCCGGTATAGGATATTAATCTAAATTATTGCATGTCGCTACTTTGGTTGAATAAACACAAAAAATAACATTTACTGTATACCTTATCACACGAGTAGATAATTGCGAAACATACATCAAGTGCACTTGGGAGCAGTAAAAGTGGCCCATATAGGAACGAGTGGATTTAAGCGTGTAGCTCCGTGTTCTCCAAGCGTTACCTTTCTACCCCTCTTTTGCATAATCCCAGGCAGTTGATCGGCAAGTTATTTATGTCTCCCAAAAGACAAGTGAAGCGCAACACTGCCAATGAGCTGTCTAGGTTCTTGCTAGTTTATTACCGTTAAGTTAATAATCATGATCATATTAATAAGGCTGACGATAATATTCCACTTATTTAACGACGATATCGGATATCAGGGCCACATCAGTATCATTATTATAAACGAGAAAAAATAAGCATTACACAGATTACCAATACGTTTCATTTTCCTAGCAGCCCCAAGGGTAGAATTACAGAGGAAGACCATTATCTAGATAGCAGAACATTTTAACACCTTGAAGTCGAAACAGGTCAGACATCCTTTTTATTAACCATTATTATTAATTATTACTATTATTGTTATTGTTCATAAGCGCTTTTGGACCAACTATCCACTCAAACTGATAAATACAACGAAATAATATCTTGGCCATAATTATTCGAGATGGCAAACATTTTAGATAGCACGTCCATGTCTAGTTCAGAAGGAACGTTTGTCACAAACATGTGCATTTCAGCGCTGCAGGCGACTCATTTCTCACTCGGCCCTCCCTGTGCAACGTTGAGTCGCTAATAGTATTATTTTAGGTTAGCCATGTCTATTTGTTTATGTGAATCAGAACTGAGTTCAGTAGAGAGGTTATTTCTAACCACTGCTTCTTTCACACCGAGTATAACATCGCTCATTGGTTCATGTTTATTCTTGGATTTGTGTCAAGCCAGTCATAGAGAGCCGTGATAAGGGCTGGGTGGAAACTAGCTTTAGTTAAATGTGACAACTTTGCGGGAGAAAAAAACATTACTGGGATCTAGAGAAATGGGCCATTTTTACTGCTCCCAAGTATGCATATAAGCTCTCCCCATCCTATGGTTTCTAGCTTCTTATTTCTTTTAGGGTATGTTCCGCGTTTCCCAACTTTGAATGCACTGTGGGGAACGGCAGTTCTGCGGGAGCAAGTTCGCATTGTGTGACGGCAATTCCTTGCTAACGCACTGAGAACAAAGTCTGATAGTATCTCTTTGTTAGTTTCAAGCTGCCCTAGACAGAAAAGCGAACTCATACATGCGTAAAGATAGATACAGTAATTCGCTCTTCGTTGAGATGCGATCGCATCTAAATTGGCTTCAGCTATACATTGCTAACCATCATAATGTAAGATAATAAGTGGGGATGAAACCCGATATTGGAAGGGGTTGTAAATCCAATGCCCACACAGTGTTATTAAGGGTGGGGATCTAGGATGTAGTGCGCAGAGTCGGAGACGGTCAGTCGGTCGGGTCGTGGATGTTCATATAGCCCTGAGCGCACCAAAATCGCGTTAGAACGCGTGAAGCAGCCATGTCGCCGTCACCATCTCAACTTCTTCTTGCTATAGCCGTCTTCGTCTTCATTGTGTCGTTCCACAAGGTTAGTGATCCTCCCATGTTTTATTCTAAATCTTGAAATACTAAAACATATTCTTAAAGTCCTGTATTTTTAGGAAATACTTAATATCCCTAAAATTTCTATAGAGAGGAACATGTTTCTAAGAAAGAGAAATTAAAACACGTGTATGTACACATTTATAACTGTAACTGTAGGCTATGTTTAATGCTTGAAAGCGGTTAAGCTAAAAAAAAAAAGAAAGAAAGAAAAGAAAAGAAAATCTAAAAAAGATAAACAAGAGATACGCCATTTGTCATAATATGTAGTTTTTCTCTGAAAAGAACATCACTGGACACTGTAAAAGTTTCAGTATCAACACACGAAAGGAAAAAAAAAATAATACTGCGTTAAAATTGTATTTACCTTTGTGTAACGATCCAACTAAATTTAGTTTTATCCATAGCTTTTATTGACACCAACAGTAATATAACCATGGTGTAATTTCTTTGTTGACTGCCAATATCTTAAACCTTAAGCATATTACATATTTCACTCACGTAATAGCATGGTCCTAGGTTCTAATAGAAATTTTGAATACTGTATGCTTATACCTCATGTAGGAGCTAAAAACTGTATTCATTGGTATTATCTTCTTTTTCGAATATAATTTTATATATTTATTGTGAAAATTATGCTCTAATACTTTTAGTAATAACATTTTTCGACAGCGCAACAACTTAAGTGGCACTTCACCGACCATTCATTCTGATGGGAAAGCATCTGCTTAGTAGAAATTTACTTCTTAAATTCTTCCCTCATTATAACATTTATTTCAGTATTTACTGCTTTATTTATAAAATTAGCTCCAAAAACGAGCAGATCCCTGCAGGTTTAGCTGAAATACTGATTAGTTTGTTAAGTTCATACCATGCACTTCGTTTGTTCAACTGTATTTCCTAACATGTGCTTACAATTTTAGTATGTTGCGTGTCTACTCATAATAGAACATTTGGTAATAGAATTGATAAGAACTGTTGGTGCAATCATACGTTGTGATTACTTACTGTTCACGCTGATCTGTTGAGAGGCCGTCAGAGTGTGTATGGAATTCTGAAATTTTAACTAGCAGTACTGTTTTTCTGTACAATTGCTTCAAAATATCATTCTACATTGTAGCTATCATAAACTTAATTTTCCTGGTCAGTTGACAGGATCAGCCTTTTTATAAAAGCAACATAACTAAATTTTCAAGATATTGAAATATGATCCTTTAAGTAAGTTTAGTATTTCAATTACTGCTATAAGTTGTTCAGAATTAGGGATACTTTCATGTTTCTAAACAAATTTGTAAGGAAACTTTAAGTCTACAGCCAAAGTCTGAAGATTTGGAATAAACTGAGAAAAAACGCCTAAGATTATAAATTAGTAAAGTTGAAGATGTTTCAGTATCTTTTATATAAATGTACAATATTAGGAAACAGATACAAAGGAAATCGTTAAACAATTATTTTCTGCATATACATGCAGACTCACTCGTTGTTGTATCATTTAGCAATTTTCATTTTACACACGAAGAAACATATCAAAAAACTGAGGAAATACGGGGTACTGCCGGGTTCCACGCTAGGTCTGTAAGAGAATCTCCAAAGAAAGCTTCTAGTTCGCGTGTATGAAATAAGTATCAATTTAAATTTAAAACGAAGTCATCTCGTCGCATATCTTTGAAGTAAACTCACTTTATGATTCTGCAGAGAGTTCAACTCTGGCTTTTAGCAAATTGTGAAAGGGAATTAACTTAAACCTGCAGTATTTGAGACATTTTACGAACAGCTAAAATGGTTAATTGCTTTTAACGCGTAACCATAAGACTTGCAGCTCCCCGCTTTTTTATTTCCTAGGTACAAGACATTTTATGTACACATAACTTACAGCCATTTTTATCGTGTTTAACGCCCGTTCTTACTACATCCGGCACCACAGGCGGTGGACACTGATGATACTGAAATGGAATGTTAATTGGGAAATTAAATTTGGGAAGGAAACGTTCCAGCCTAAGTTTAGGGTACCTCCCCGGCATTTGTCAGTTATGAAGACAGGAAAACCTGGAAAAAATATCAGCTAGGATGGACGGTCATGGCGGGATTTGAAACACGGATCCTGCTTTCACGAGTCCATATCATAACGACCTCGGAAAACAGCGTTGGTACTTAAAGCCATATCTATACATTGTATTTTTAAGAAAATAAATAAAATATTTATAATGCATCCATGGGCTTCCTGAGACTGCAGGGAGGGACAAAAGCCAAAATGTGGCCATGAAGAGATTTATATGGAACGCGTGGCTGTATAATCTAATTAAACATAATAATCAAGAATATTTTTACTGAAATCGCTGCACACCTAAAACTACCTTTGCCACTACTATGATATAGCTTTCTTTAGCATACAAGGATATAAGCAAAAGAAGCACACAGTTTGGCTTATACAATACGTGTTCGGAAGTTAATGACTTGACATAATATGCAAGCCAAGCGTTACAATACTACGGTCGGCGCTCTTAGCGTTTCCTTACTAGACGTTGCAACAGCAATAGTTGATCAAATACAATATAAATTTAAATCAAAATAATTTTTTTGCCAGTCTCTATTCAAATGCAAGTTTAACGAATTAAAATATATCGTTTGCAGGATGTTTAGCTCAAGCCTTTCATAAACTGTTTTAAGCAGCACGCACAACACAATTGGAAATGACCGCACATTATTTTCGCCTTTCAATTGCTTTAACTGGGAAGAAACTTACATCGTTTAAGACGAGGTTTCTGCCAAATTGTGCCTAAAATTTTAAATTAATAATTTTTTTAGGTTTGTTAATTTTTATCCCCTGGTTTTATATGCTATACTAATTAATTTTACTACCTCTAAGTTTAAATTCCTGTCAGGTTTCAATTATCAAGACTAATAATTATTTAAACACATGTATAACTTTGAACTTAATTTTCTATCATTTAACGGTATTCACAGCTTTAGTATATAACTTGCTCTGGCGCGATGATATTTCGAATCGCAAAATTTTGAAATTTTACCAGAGCCAATTGAAGTGTATTTAAACAAGTTTTGTAACATTGACTGTAAACCTATAGCTTTTATTCAATTTCTTTAAAATGTGTTGCAACAAAGCAGTTATAATATAGCATGTATAGGGAAACAAAACAGTTTCTCACAAATTTTGCGACTTAGATAATAAGGCCTATAGCAGTTTGTACAACAAGCTATTTTGAGCTGCATATTAACGTTTCAGGAAATTATGTTTAACAGGGGGAGCATTTATAGTAGTAGAAAATCAAATATAAAAAGTTTTAAAAAAGATTTTCTTTCCAAATGGTTTCCTTTAGTTTTTGAAATGTTATGAGTGTAGTAGTATATTTACATACATTTTTACAATATTTCAGAGAAATATCTCTAAAATTGACGAAGTTGGGATATTCGTAAATGTTTTCCCATAAATAACTAATGCAGACAATGAAAGATAATGCATAGTCATATTCGTGAAAACTGATTTAACAGATATATCATACTGCTTAAACCAGTACTGATTTCTAGCACGGAGATCTATCAAAGTAGTCCATAAATAAATACAAAATTGTGGACTTCCACGGCCGTTGTCCATAATAACTTGACTGCCTTCCGGTGCAGGTCGCGTCACGTTTGATAAAACTACCGACGTTTCGTCCTTCATGTTGAGGGCTTCTTCTGGACACTGCATGGATGGCGAAACGTCGGTACTTTTATCAAACGTGACGCGGCCTCTACCGAAAGACAATCAAGTTAAAGTAGTCCATGTCTATAGTTCATCACCGGAGTGAAGGGTCCTAATATGATTTTCAAGTGTCTGAGTGGGTTATTGCTCATGTAAACTGTGCTTCAGATGCATACAGCGCAATATGCTGTATTGCCTAAAGTAATAGGCGCTTTTGAGAATCAGATTTACTGTCTAAACCCTTGATTAATCCGGCAACTTCTGTCAAACTGTATAGCAGTGCGGCATCATCCCGCAGTACAGGTAAAGTATAAAAGTTAACGATACATCAGCGGTTCTTATTTTCTAAAGCACCTTTTACTTCAGGCAACACAAATTCAAATGTATGCATTTGAAGTACACTACTCGTTCTTAGTTTTCGGGTTCCATATTATTTTAGAATATTAGTAAGATAATACATTCTACTTTGAAACGGAAATAAGTAATCGAAGAGACGCCATGTACCAGAATGTTCCGGCAGTAGGTATAATAGATGGAATCCTTATCCTTCATCGTTCGAATCTCTGAATATGAAAAACAGATTCTTTGTAAAACACTACATAAAGATAAACCAGATAAGAAGAATCCCTGGAAACCCGAAAAAATGAGTAACATAAGTGATAGACTGCACATGTATGACATAAAATGTTCCAACCTACAATACGTAAGCTTAACCCTTTATTTCAGGCTTTTATGTAAATAACATTTTCAGGCATTAATGATCCGTTTTTTCAGAAACTATGGAAGATAGACAAATTAAATTTTAGAACTACACAAACAGTCTCTAAGTGCTGCTGTGGATCTATTTTGGTATTAATAATATGTTGGTTTTTTAAAAAATAATTGCTGATAAATTTAAGTCAAAGGATGGTGTAATTAAGAAAATTATCCCATGTTACTTAATAAACAAACTTATTGGTCAAAAGTAGATCAGTGAACTTAGAAAACATTCTTCTACATCCTGTAAAACTTTCAGCGTGATATCTTAAATAATTTGAAATAACGGGTCATGAATTTAGCAGCTTTAAGATTGGGGGGGATAGAGATTTTAACCTTCCCTTAAGTAACCTTTTTAAACTCTGTGTCTAAGTAGCCTTCTTTATTAAGCAATAACCTAGGAATGTCTACAATAAGAACAAAATTCTTATCTTCTTTGTTTGGGCAAAGTTAAAAAATACAATTTTCGCGGACCACTGTGAAACGCTGTAAATACATTTTCTGTGTTAAAATATTAGTAAACGTTTGATTTTAGTGCCATTAGGCAGTTAACGAGAACGTATAACAAAAAGTGTGATGTCAATAAAGCAACTTGGTACGTATAGACTAAATGATTTTCGGGTATCGCTTAAGCTATAAAATAGCGCGGCAAGGCTAAGTTATTTTCAAACGACTCATACCTAATTAAAGATGAAATAAACTACGCTATGTACACGGAAGTGTATTTCCGAGTACGGTAGCATCTTATCTTAAAGACTTGATATTGGCTTTCGTCGGAGTTATCTTGAACATAAGTTAGAACAAGTTCGTGGGTGACTTACCGTATAGCGTCCTTAACACCCAGATCTTACCTTCCATGACAGATTGCGTCTGCACAACTACGTCCTTGAAGGTTGCACCCTCTGATTGAGTGCTAAAGGAATATAAGCTCACACATAATTCATATACATAAAACATAATGAGAATAAGAACGCAAATCCTTCGCGTTTCGCTTCTTCTTTAATGCCTAATTATTGACAGACCTCATAGTTAAACTTCTGAATTCCATAATATTTAAACTATTAAACTTTTCGCGGGAAATAAAACGCCTAAAACACCGAATATGATGTAATAGCAACTGGCAGAAAAACCGAACAATCCTACCATTCTCTTTAAGTAATATTTTACGGTTACATTCTAGATTGTTATTTTCTGAAATAATTGCTTTCTTTCAAGCAATTGCTGAAGCAACCTATGTCAGGATTTTAAAATTATTTTGTCTGCACTAATTTAACTAGTATTTGAAGCTGATAACGTTTAAGGCGTACCCAGACAGCCCTACCATACCCTTGTTTAAATACATGCTTCGAATGTTCTCAGATATGATTGTGATGATAGTTTTCAAAATATCTGATGTGTTACATTCACATGACTTTCTCTACCCACTATCATTTATTTTTACATAACTTCTACTAACTATTCTTACGAAAGCTTATTTTCATATCTACTTTATGTTAATCGAGATAAACCTTTTCAGCAATAGTTTCATTGCACATTTCGTTGCAGATGTAAGGGGCATCTAGAGGAAATGAATAGTGACAGTGAATAGTGACAGATTTAAAAGATAATGGGTAAATAGTCTTTCCATTACATCGCGAGAAACAACTGAATAGCGAGCACTTTAAAAAACTACAAAGTATTGAACAAATTAAACAAATAATAGCGGATATCTCGGAAATAGCTGATGCTACCAGAAGTTATTTTAAATAAACTGTGTTTTAAAGAGATCTAAATTTTTTGTGCAGCACTTTTTTATCTACCTCTTATGCTTTACCAGTTATATGAAATTATACAAAATTCCCTCAGAATGAAAAGAACTTGGCAGGATATTCCCAAAAAATTCAAGATATGCATTTTGTCACGTAACTGTCTTAAAGTATGGTATTTTAATCAAAATTGTTAGAGGCATATTTAAAAATATAAAAAATATCCAAAACTGTTTCATATAAAGCGTAGTTTGCCGTGGGGAATATTTTTAAAATCTTCCTGTCGCAACTTTGGAAGATGCTGAGCTCAAATACCAAGTTTGATATTTATTCGGCATTTAGTTTTTGAGTTATGATGTTCACAGCACTCCCACAGAGCTTTTTCTAAAATTAATTTCGTTTTGATTCAGAGGGCCTCATGTGCTTTAAGAAATATCGGTATCGAATTTTTGGGTGGGGTGCACTACCTACTAGATATGCGATAGAGAAGGTGAAAATGTGTTGTCTAATGAAAGAATTTGATTATTTTAACACCTGGAATTTTTATAGGTGCTCGATACCAAATTTTAGACTACACTTTGAAAAGAATGTCTTTTTATTTAAATCTTCATGCGAAAACTTCAAACAACGTAGAATCAGTTTTGCCTTTCTGGCCGTTTAAATACCCAAATGTGAAGTTTAAATAGATGAACATGGGTGTGCGCAAGTAGCATGTGACATTTTATAACTTAATTTTCTCGTAACTTTATTTTACTACGTTTTTGCCAAATTAAAATGCTTCCCATCATGTAATTTTTGTTCAGTTTCTATCACATTTACAGTATACGTTCTTTGACGGTTGATGGGATCTAGAGAGATTTTTCTTGATATCAAGTATACATTAAATATAGGATTTCATTAATAATAGCTAAATGCATGACTGAGTTTTAGGACAATTAAAAGTGTAACATACTTTATTATTTATTTCCAGAAACAGTTTTAATGTTACAGAAAACTTAATCTTTAACAGAAAGGTCTATATTCGGGGAACAATGTGCAAACTTTAAAACCAAATTTCCATTGCGTGAAGCATTTCACACGAGACTAGATATTCATGCATTGAAAATTATTTTCTTGGAAGTTAGGTACATAGGACAATAAAAATTAATGCTATGCTCTAATGGTGTTGAATCTGCGGTAACAATATGTACTAAATGACATGAAATTTATAGAAATTAGAAATTTCAGTACTGCATAACCTAAATCAAACCTTGTGTTACGTTCACGTGACTTTCTCTACCCATTATTGTTTATTTTTAGATCCTTTATAAACTATTCTTGCAAAAGATTATTCTCCTGTCTACTTCAAGTTAATTGAGATAAACGTTTGCGCAAACGGTTTTGTTACAAGTTTCTTTATAAGTACAAAGGCGATAGCGATAGTCAAATGTTTTAAAACGGGTCGCTATATATTGGCCTTGAAATTGCATGCTCTTTCCTAGAAACAACCGAAAGCTAGCAGTGCTTAAAAAATGAAATGACAAAAAATTTACAAATTCAAACCAATAACAACGGATATCTCGGAAATGCTGATGTCATAAAAAGGGATGTTTGAAATAAATTGTGTGCTTTAAAAACATCTACAATTTCTGTATTGTAAATTCTTGTCTATCTTATTGTTTACCAGTTATACAGTGTTATACAGAATTTCTTCCAATTGATGCGGACTTCATTGGCTATTCCCAGAAAATTAAATATATGCATTTTATTTGTCATGTATATACCTTAAATATATGGTATTTTAATCAAAATCATTAGAGGCATTTAGGAGGAAAAAAATTCGTAAAACTTTCCATCTAAAGGGTGTGGAATGTTCTCTAAAATCTTCGTGTGCATTTTTGGAAGATACTGAAGGAGTCATAAAACAAGCATTTCCGGTGAAATCTCTATATCAAAATTTTGGGTAGTATGCAGTACTTCCTCTACCTACTAGGTACGTGGCAGAAAAAGTAAAAATATTTAATTACATAATTAAAGTGTATCTTTAAAATGGAAAGTTTTACTTTTTTAATACTGCTATAAATTCAGAAAGTAAAACCAGTCCCATATTAAAATGCGCAATAAATGTATTCTGAACGAATGATTCAATTGAGAAATAAGAAACTCAGAAAAAACTTTGTAGAAAAAAAATATCTGATACATCCACATGACTTTCTCTACCCTCTATCATTTATTTGTGCATATACAAACTATTCTTACTAAAGCTTATTTTTATGTCTACTACATTTTAATCCAAATAAATCTTTGTAAAAGTAGCTGTATTACACATTTTGTTATAGGTATAAAGGGAATAGCGATAGTCAAATGTTTAAGAACTGGACGCTGTGTGCCGGTTTTAAATTTCAAACTGTTTCCATGCAATCACGAGAAACAACTGAATGTTGACAGGACTTCAAGAAAATGACCAAGTATTGAAGAATTCGAACCATTATTAACGAATATCTCAGAAATGGCGTATGCTACCAAAAACGTCTTTGAAATAAATTGTGTGTTTTAAAGGGCTCTACATTTTTTGTGTAGTACGTTATTGTCTGTCATTTAACGTTTACCAGTTTTACAGACTTATAGAAAACCCCTCCCGAATGAAGAAGACTTCACAGGCTGTTCGCAGAAAATTCAAGATATACTTTTTATTTTTCATGTAAATGTCTTTAATTTATGATACTTTAATTAAAAAATAAAAAATGGAAAAATGTTCCATATAAAGGATAATTTGGAGTGGAGCAATTTTCTTGAAAATCTTTATGTCGCAACTTTTAAAGGTACTGAGCCTAAATACCAATTTTGGCATTTTTCCGACTTTTCGTTATTGAGTTAGACTATTCACAAGACACAGATACACAGGCGCACACACACATACACACGGACCTTTTCTTTAAAATGTTTTTCTGGACTCAGTCGCATCAAAATTTGTATCTCCAGTAAAATCTCGATATCGAATTTTTGGGTGGAATGCAATGCCTTCTCTACCTACTAGATATCGTCCACCGTGGTCTAGCGGTACCATGCTAGCCTCTAGTTCCCGAGGTCGCGGGTTCAAACCTGGTGGAGGGCGATGGATTTTTTCGGGCATGGCTTCCTTAGGAAGGGAAGTAAAGCCGGTGGTCCCGAGTCGTAGATTTGCGGCACGTAAAAGAACCTCAAGCCTGATAAAGAGGCCTCTGAGCAAAATTTCCTGTTTTTCACGCCCAATATAGAATGGGACGCTAAAGAACATAGCAGTTAAAGATCGTCCATAAATAAAACTCAATTTAATTTAATTTTACCTATTAGGTACCTGGTAGAGAAGATAAAAATGGAACTTACGAGAGCCATCAGTGTATTCTAGTACCATAAGATGGATCGTCAGATTTTCCTCATCTTTGTCTTACAATTACAGTAATATATGTATTATATACTATGAGAAATGGAAAAAATTGTCTAATATTAACTTAAAAAGCAAAAAGTCGATGATTTGTATCTATCCGGAGCTACTCAACTTAGAAGTAATTTTTGGAGGAACATTATTGACCAGTAGAGCAATAGGTATATGGAGCAATGAGGATACGGTTTTAGTAACTTACTTTATATTTTTACAAGTTTTGAAATGTGTATAATATTTTGAGATTCTGATTATAGCTGGTTTAAACATTTTAGAACATCTTTGAAAGCGGTTTAAGATATTATTTACAACTCCAGTCAGTTTAACTGTGTTAAGTTTAGTTTTAAATGCTTCCGTCGCCCAAACTTTGCACATCTCCATCCTCTTCACCTTTCGTTTAATTTTCTCATTCGCTTCAGATTTGCATTTACTAGGAAGAATTCTGTGACCATTAAATCACATTCATGAATCTTTCTGTGAATACTAGGATAAATAAAAAAACTTAACGTTGTGTGAACATGGTTTTGACACCAGCATTGGAATATACACATTATTACGATTTTTACGGTTTTCACACTTTAATAGCAGTGTTCGAGCGGATATGAAGGTATCAGATACTCCGCCTTATTTTAAATACAACAAATACCGCGTCTTTCACTTAACCTCAATACGCCAAACCATCGCAGGAATGGAACTTATCAAAATATTGGAAAAATTAAAGCTTTGATTACATACTCTACGTGCAGCTCATACATTTAAGTTTTATATTAAGCACATCCCAAAGGTTGTATCTTCATACATATAAACGTATGAAATTGGAATAAAATGTTTATATAAATTTTGGAATTAAACTTTTTTACAACAGTTTCATTTATTGAAAATGCTTCGATATTTTCCAGAGTTCAAAACATTATATGGCAGTTTCATACTCCGTAATTGGATTAATGTCCTTGGTATATATAAGCAAGATATTATTTGCGTTGTGAAATGGGACAATAAAACTTACTTTTGAAGTGCCAATATTCAATTATAGTTATTCGCAAGAATAGTTAATTAGCAGTGAACCCAGCCTCCTTAATTCTTCTCTATTTTCTGCTTTCTTTCCGCTCTGCACGCGTATCATTCATCGCAATTTTCTATCATCTACTATTTTATTCTGCGCGAAATTTTTCATTTTTATTCCTAAAATGCAAATATTATGGGTTTCTTCCCATGCAACATCCTATATAAATGCTTCTCTACTTCCTAATCAGTTTCAATACTCTTCTTTCATCGCTTACGTTTTCCTTCAAAACCTCATTACTACTCGTAACTTCTCACGCTTCATTCTTCTGCATAATTATAACTGAAAAATTTCCGAACATTTACTTTCCACACCGTCACACTGTTGAAATATTCTAACTATACAGCGCCACGCTCTACAGAAAACACTTCATTAATCTCTTCCTTGATTATTTTCCTCAAAAAATACCTATATATGAAAATCTCCCTTCGCCATTGTGCTCATTTTTGTGTTTAGATTTTTTGAAACAATACATGCCACTACTTGTAGTACTTTACATGCATCTGAGGATATTCGATTGTTCCAGTATCACACCTTGAACTTCAAGTGCATACTTTATGCTTGTCTAATTATTTTAAAACCAATGAAAGCATGTGGGCGAAATTTAACAGCATAAGTTGAACGCACCGTTCACGTTCTGTGCATCCATTAAGCAGTCAGCCGTTTAATGACAAGTTAATGCATTTTGGCTCATCTAGGAAATCGTGTCACAGCTACCGCGGTGTTACGGCGGGTTCTCGTATCTCGCGCTGTTCGATTCCCGTTTGGATCAAGTTACAGAAGCGATTCGTAATAAAAGAGCCGGGTGCAAAAATTAGCTGTTACTTTTAACTACAAGCTTCGGAAATGGAATGTCAAATCACAAATTTAAATTCCTGCAAGCAATGCTTTTGCTAATAGATTCAGCTGGAATACCTGCTTTATGGTGGCGTTGGGAGTGTGTCCTGTGAAAGTCCTCTTATAGTTTCGCTGCTCTTCAAGCAGAGATGTTAATCTGTATCATAGTCTGCGTCACGGGATACTGGCTTTAGTTTTGATACTTTACAGTTTAAATTGGTAAATATTTATTTTAATTTGGGAGAATAAGTCTTCTTATCCCAAATGGCTTGTTTTATAAGGATGTCAAAGACGTTTTCCATAAATGGTTTCATACTTCACTTATGCAGTTTCTATTCAAATATTTTCCTCAGTAATTCAACGATTAGATTCCTGAGGTCATTTGCGTATTTATTCCACACTTTTATTCGTCATGCTATATTACTGTACTACTGCAAAAGGTTTAAGTCACAAAAAAGTCAATATATACTGTGCAAATTTACATGTTTAATTATTTAGCAAATAATTTCAGTTTTTTTGCAGATACCTTAGAGCTTAATGCAAATCTGCAGGGAAAACTTAGGAATAAAATTAACTAAATTTTATAAGCAGTCACGGCCGCTCTGTCTGTTAAAAATATTGCTTCCACGTACTTTGAATTGATAATTTTATGCCCAATTTAGAAACTAAGCTATTGAAACCTAATACTAATATTGTTGCATCGCAAATCATTTCCTTAACCGAATGGCGGTTTTGATATTCAGCAAGGCTGCTTAACACAACTGGCGTTCTAGGAGCTCAAGATGCAAGAACGCTACATTTATAACATTACGGTAGCCATAACTGATTTTTCTAGATGAATCAAATACATAAACATGTCATTAAGGCAATGTATCTATTAAAATCCATACATTCAGCACATAAAACATATAGTGCACACAACATTTTAACGAGCTATATTAAACCGTTGTTAAGGTATTTATTTTTTATTCATAATTCATCTTCTTGATGTAGTAATATTAAATACTCCTTGGACCCTACGGTTTGTCATATCGCTCCAAAATCTTTAATTTGGCTTAGTATGCAAACATAAAGAAATGTTTCTGCAGGCATTTCTTAACTTTAATTATTCTAAGAGAAAAAGGATTATTTTGTGTACCTGTTGTTGAATTTTTCAACTTTTTCATTCTGAATAATGGCAAATAATTAATTTCAGATAAACTAATTAATATTTTGAAGTGCACAACAATTTTTAAATCCGTAATTTCTAAGCTATCCTGCAAATTTAAGCCTAGTAATTATAAATTGTGTACCAAGGAGCATTTTAAATAATGAAAAATGCTGAAAATATAAATTGAGAACAATGGATTTTAATAGCACAGGGGCATTTAAAATAGCCATTATGGTTTTAAACTACATATTTATATTAAAAACAAATTATATAGCAAAAAAGTACAATTCATAAGTATAATAAAAGTACAAAGGCAAAAGATCTAACATTTTCAAATTTTTTTACCAAATTTCACAGATACATTGCCTAAAATATTTCAGGCCCTCATAGTTTCACAAATCGTTAATGGTGAGGTTTGTAGCGACAAGAAAACGTCTATCTATTCTATTGTGACAAGGTAAGATAAGTCCTATACAAATCCAGTTTTCTATCATTATGTTAAACAAACATATTGAAAAGAAATCACATAAAGGATGCGGAAACTTCCGGACTTTAGTTGCACTTCACAAGAATAATCGAAAAGTCAAGGGGCAAAGCAAACATTTACTTTTAACTCTTTGCTGATTTCAAGCCAGCTCTAGTTGTTTTAATTCCCAAGACGTTTCCAGGAAAATTTAAATCCTTATTCAATAAATGATATACATCAGAACTCAAATTTCTGCGAATCTTCCAATTGAAAGAAAATCTGTCATTTATTTCTTAATGGAGCTGAAAGTATAATAGAAAATTGTGTAATATACTGGAACCTTTTTGCTTATCGACAATATGTAATTAATCATTATACAGAATAAACGTAATCGCTTTAGTGTTTGAAAATATGTCATCATTTGGAACATTATTTCATTGTAGTTTTCCAAAGTGCAGCATTTATTCCAACGTTTGAAACTGAGTAATGAAACTTTCATATCTTTACGAAAACACTATGTTAAAGAAATTTTGTATGGAAATGTTTTAGACTGAACCAAAAAATACTATCACTTATTGGCGTACGATATGCCAAGTTAGAGGCACTGATTGATGACAGTGAATTTACTTAAGTTTTGAAAATCACTGAACAAGAATGACCATATATTGCGTTTAAGATACTTCCTTCCTCTGCGATACTTAAAATGGAAACACACCTTTAATTTTCTTTAAATCTATTGATTTTAATCTTCAGAGTTTCTCCTCTCGTTTCAATCAGCTTCAAATGCGAGTCACATTGGCTAGGTATACAAACCGGCTGGCGGAACTTATTAATTGCCTTATCCCAAAATGCTAATAATACGCATTAAACTCAGGGAGAGTGGACTTTAAGTTTCTTGTTATTACTGCTTCAAATTTCAGTAAAGATTTGAAAAGCATTTATGGTCTATCACTGACCTACCATAACCGCATTACGCCGAATTTAAATGTAGATGCAACTATTAAAACATTCCCTACATTTAGAAAATGATGTCATACATAATCTAAAATAATTAAAACAACGCAGTATTTAAGCGCACACTGAGGAGAAAATCATAAACCTGATTTACATTCCTATTATTTTTTTTTGAACCATGCGTTCTTTATGCGTGTATCTCTAAATATCTTCATATATTCTCTCCCTTTGGTATGGATGTCAGAGCACCTGACATCCACAGTGTGCCAAAGGACTCGGATTCGGTTCCTGGCCGTGGTGTCCGATTCTTCAGTGGTGGAAAACCTCCGCCGTGGTTTCAGTACTAGATGTTTATGGTGTACTTCATTCCTATACTGTGGAAGACAATGGTAAATGTCCGTAATATCACCTGTGCAGTAAGCCCTTGGGCGAGTCTACGGTACTTTGGTTAGGGCACTACCAAAGGGAGATTTGGTCTGATTTCGGACGGAACACCCAGCATCATCAACAAATAATTATTTTTAAACATCTTATATTTTTGTATAACCATTGAATTGGTTATAAAGCATGATCATTCCATAATTTTCTATGAATGTAAACTTCTAATCACTCAATGGTGTAGGTATATGTAGTTTAAGTTTTTTCATACATAAACTTTACTGTGTTTATTTAACTAAAAGTTTTTGCATGAGCTTTTAGTTCATACATAAACTTATGCAATGCATATTTTATTAATATCTTAATATTTAAATTCAAAGTTATCATTACACAATTTTTAGGAATATTAATCTTTTGCATTTTATCACTTTTCAAAATACCACTTAAGCTTAGGTTAAAAGGATAGACATACATGCTTTGATACGTGTATCTCTGAAAACATCGAGCGTATAGGTGAAATAGGTTCGGAAACGTATACCGAAAGCTTCATTTTGCGAGCTTTGAGACAAATACAAAAGAAATCTTAAGAGGGCTTCTTATTCACTTACCAACATGTATTCTAGAATCTTCCAACTTCGCATTCATTTGCTTATTTTATTTCTTTGTTTATTCACAGCTCTGCTTGTCAAACACAAAAAGTGCATCACTAGTAGAGAGATAAAGAAATAAAGAGAAAACATCTCAAAGGGAATATGTTGTGGCGGAATGGACATTCATGGTGTTCCCATATTTAAGTAATCATTTAAATACTCTATTAGAGTTGAAGATATAAAGTAAGCATGTATTTGTTGGTGCTTGAATACTTTTCTTTAACTGCAAATTATATTTATTTATTTTATGTTTTTATTAGTTTATTTATATTCATCTCAACATCTCATTTATTTCAACTTAAGTTAACAACGCTTGTGTCAAAGAACCATATATCCATTTTAGGATACCCCTGTATTAAAATTCGGGTTCGGCTTTCGACTACCACAAACGTTTACTCAGTTTCTTATTCTTTAACCCAGCGATGTTGGAATTTCTCACAATTTTCATCAGCTGTAGAACTCTGCGATCAGATTCAGATATAAAAAACCTGCAGAGAGGAAGCTTCTTAGGCATGTTTATCAATATAACTATCTGAGCAGACGATGTAGGGAAACGTAAAGCATTTCTAAAGGCTAAAGAAAAATTATAATCGAGAGAGAAACCAAGGTTGACGCTGGCCCCGTAGCTCAGTCGGTAGAGCACCTGCCTGTTGTGCTAGGGGCCCCGCGTTCGATTCCCGGCTGAAGCGTAGTAATTTTTGCCGGCCCTCGTAGCCGTGGTTGCTGGAGTGTGTAGCTTCGGCGCTCCGCCAAACTGAGGGCCGCGGGTTCGAGTCCCGCCATGGCATGAATGTTTGTGTGTAATTGTGGTAATAAGCGGTAATGCAAAACAGTAAAAACACAGTAATGCTAAACTGGGTAACCAAGGGAACTTAAAAAAAAATTATTTCCCTTAAGCTTGGAAACCGTAATCGATAAAAGTGAACTATTTGCCGAGCAAAACGGTCACATCAATATGATGATATTGCAACCCATTAGACACGTCCTTTCCTATCAGTTTAAGTTTCAGTTCACTGAACTGCATGTTGTCAGTCCAGCAGAAACGGCGTGATTCGTTTAAGGATAGCTTTATGTTCCCTGAAACCAAAGAGCTTCCGTGTGTCTTAAACAAGGATTTTTATACAGTAGAACTCGTTTATTCGAAGTTTAGTAAACCGAAACCCACATTAATTGACACGCTTCTTTCTGTGGCATACTTTTTCCTTTAACGTCTTTCCTTGTTTTCGTCTTATTTTACACAATACTAGGCAGAATTTAAGACATTTCTGATTCTGTCACTAATCCGTTCTTCCTCTTCGATGTAAATCTATGCTAATTGGCAAACCGTACTAATGACCAAAAGGCAACCCTTCTGCGGCCTGGCCTTGGGGTTGCCCTTCTAGACGCGTTGCAAGGTTTTGAAAGCGCACAAATGAGACATCCGTCCACAAATGATGTGATAGTCTATCCTACTCGGTCTTTGCTTGCAGCTTTATCGCGTCTTTATAATAAAGTTTACTGTAACCAAAAAATAAATACAATTATTATAAATACAGTAAATGCCGTTTGGTTTGTGAAGTGATATTAATGTATTTTGAGGATAAACTTCGCGAAACTGCTCTACTTCGATCAGCAATCAAAAGCACGGTCCTACGACATACCAAATGATACATGCATGTCTACATAATGAACGGCATCATAAAATGATACTTTTTCTAATGTACATAAAACAAAAACTTCTGAAGGCATGGGACACTTTCCTCTTAAAATGCTTAAAACCGCCCTAATTAAAGGAAAATAATTCAAAATACACATGGTCTAGTCAAAATAGGTAAGGCAATCTGTTTACTGTGAGCCCAGAGAGGTGAATTCTAGTTCATCTGAAATTTTTTTAGATAAATTAACATTAAATGAAGGTTCAAGTAGAAGCGTATTCGAAAACGTTCACAAAACAATGTAAGCGGGAATAATATGTATATGATAAAAATATATGTTAAAAACTACAAGGAAAACAATAAAAAAAGAAGTCTGCTGGTTTTAATAGTCAGTTCGTTTTACCTTGACAAAAAATTAACGCTAATAAAATTGTTTAATTAAGTTTATTTAAATTTACTAAACGAGCCTTTACAAACGTTAACTGCACTTGCTCCTATGCACTTAAATAATAATAAGCAGTCCCAAGCCTCTGCAACTGGGAAGAAAATCCATGTACCCTTAGCACATATACGAAGTGGGAGTAAAGCGCGCTTCATCAGTTAACATGGCTGGCTTTCGAATGCTACTTAAAAGATTCGATGTGTTACATCTACTGCCTATCGCTTATTAGTGGGTATACAAATAATTCTCACGAAGGTTTATTTTTCTGTCTACTTCATTTTAATCGAGATAAATTTTTCCGGAAATAGTTACGTTACACATTTCATTATAGATATAAAGGGAATAGCGATAGTCAAATGTTTTAGAACTGGATACTATATGTTGGGTTTAAAATTCCGTAGTTTTTCCATGACATCGCGAAAAACAACTGAAAGTCGACAGGACTTTAAAAGAATGATTTAAGTACTGAACAATTCGAACCATTAATAACGGATATCTCGGAAATGGCTCATGCCACAAATAAAGTTACTTGAAATAAATTGTGCATTTCAAATCTACGTTTTTTGTATAATACGTTTTCGTCTATCGCTTAACGTTTACCACTTATACAACACCATGCAAAATTCATTCCGAATGAAGGCTTCACAGGCAATTTCCAGAAAATTCAAGATATAGATTTTATTTTTCATGCTAATATCTTTAACATACGGCATTTTAATCAAAATCGTCACAGCCATTTTTTAGGAAATCAAATTTTTTGAAAAAAATATTCCATGTAAAGTGTAGTTTGGGGTAGCGGATGTTCTTAAAAATCTTTATGTCACATCTTTGGAAGGCTTGAATATTAAGTATGGTATTTATCTGACTTTTCATTTTTAAATAATATTGTGCACAGACACACACACACACACACACACACACACACACATAAGCGCGCGCGCGGACCTTTTTGTAAAAATGCTTCTTTTTATTCAAGGGGCCTCAGAACATGCATTTCCGGTGAAATATCATATCAAATATTTGGGTGAAATGCAATACCTTCTTTACCTACTATGCACTGGTAGAGAAAGTAAAAAGAGGAAAGAAAGAAAGAAAGAAAGAAAGAAAGAAAGAAAGAAAGAAAGAAAGAGGAAAGAATTCGAATGTAATACGCCTCACGACTTTCTCTGTACATAATATAGATATATGCATATTGTAGCATTCATATAACGGTATTTCTTCTATCCACCTTACATTTCTAACGATATATTCTTGCCTAGGAGTGGTTTCAGAGTAAGCAAAGTCCGTAAGTTACACGCAACATTAGAAAATAGTATTTAAATTTTAGTCGTGGTAATAGCTCCGGCGTTGGAAAGAAAAACGAAGAATCGCAAACTTACAAGCATGCCCGTGAGATGACGCAAGTTTACTAGGGAAGTTTAGAAAACGTCAAAGACCAAGGTAAAGGTGGGCACAGATTGTGTGTTTTAATGAACTCGATATTTTTCCAGTAGCCAGTTATGCCTATCCCTTATGATTTGCTAGTCATACAAAATTACATAAAATTCAATCAGAACGAAGAGGCTTGTTGGTACTATTCAAAAAAATTCAAGATTAACATGTACTTTGTCAGATAAATATTTCAAATACGCTTAAATAAAGTCGTTAGAGGCATGTTTTATAAAATGAAAATAGCGAAAATTAGTCCTTGTAAAGGGTGATTTGGAGTGGAGAATTTTCACGAAAATCTTCGCCTGGTATGCTTTAATAGTCGGACTGAATTGTAAAATTTAGTGTTTATCAGACCTTTCGTTGTTGAGCTATACTCTTTTCTCTCTCTCTTGCTGTCACACACACATATACCTGTTTTATCAAAAATGCTTTTTTGGGGGCTCAATGGCCCGCAAAACCCGCATTTCTGGTGAAATCTCAGTAATGAGCTTTTGGGTGAAATACAATATCTACTTCTTCTACTACCTGTTATGGATCTGGTGAATATTTATCCTCAATTTGAAACATTATTCCAATATTCAAATCTTAGCTACCACCTGTATTACAACTGAGCAGAATGGCGCGCAGAGACAATATTTAAAGCGTTGCTTGGGATATAGCGGCAAGTAAACCGCGAAATCAACATTCTAAGAAAAGTAACATTATTTTAAGTAGAACTATTTCAGAAGAGTGCTAAAACAAAATAATACTTCCTTAACTTGGATTTCTAAGATTTAAGGTTTGACCGAAAATGTGCTTATACAAAATGACCTCTGTCCACATAATTTCGGAAAAGTGGTATATTGTATTTATATCATACATATACAAAGTAAGTAATTATGATTCTTTACCTGTTTATATCTCTTGTTGAACCATTTGAAGAGAAAGCACTAAACATTTAAAAGACTGGGAAATAGTTAAATACATTAACTTCTAAAATGAGCACGTTGCAGTGCTTTCAGGCACACTGTTTAGTTAATAATGTGAAATAATCTACAACCTTCACTCCAGAGATAGAAAATTATGAATAAGAATTAACTTTCAACACCAACAGTTCTAAAGCATTTAGTATCCTTATGCCCTAGTACTTTCATCATAATTTTGTTAACATTTGAAGTGAAGGCACTATCCAAATACTCTTCTTTAAGGTAAAAGGTAAAAGGTTTGTGAAATTTCTAAAAAAAAAAAATGCGAAAATGTTAGATTTTTTTTAAAATTTTTATTATACTTTCAACTTATACTCTACAAAATTGGCTCTTTAATATCAGCAATTTTAAAGTCACAGATGACTATTTAATCGGTCCTTCATCACTTAGGTAGCCACCGCATTGAACTTTAAACTCTATTTTTCTCAATTCCTTTTTTTTCAGCATTTTTCACAATTCAAAATGCCCCTTAGACGACAGTTTCTAACTTATTAGCTTGAAATTTTCAGGAGTGCTTTCAGGAATTATGAATTTAAAAATTGTGTATGCTAGTTAAAACTATTACATAATTCAATTGAAATTATTTTACATAACTCACATTGAAAAAGTTAAATTAATCAACAACATGTATATAACATTTTTTATCTTGAAATGATTAAAATCAAAAAATACCTGCACAAAAGTTTCTTTAAGTTTGTATACTAAACTCAAACTAAAGATCTGGACGCGATACAATAAACCGTAAGGCCAAGGAGCATTTCATGTTACCATTTCAAAAAGTGATTAATTATGAATAAAGAGTGAATATCTTAACAGCGGTTTGACATAGCTCGTTAAAATGTGTTCAGTATACGTTTTATGCTCTGAGTATATGGTAAAAAGTCAAAGCAATCAGATGAAAACTAGATTTTTTAATTTCTACAGATACATTCATTGCCTTTAGTCCGAAACCTTTTTGAACTATTATGCTTTATGTTATGTTCGCAATGGATATCCAAGCCCTGAATTCAAATAGGCGGAAATATCTGCTACCCCTGGCTTCAGACGCTATCTGCGAGCATGTGCTACTAAATCTACGTACTAAGTGACCAGATAGAAGTGGAAAATGGCGTCTTAGTGGCAGCTTCAGACGTTATTTACTGAACAAGATAACACAGGCGGAAATAAACATTATTTCCTTCAGTGCAGTGCGAGTTTGGGTACCATGTGGAGGTTAATCGACTCTGCCTTTCAAACTACTTTTAACTCCAAGCTTCGTTGCACTGGCGATATAATGTTTGAGAGCTTTAAGGGCACGAATGCGACGTTCTGAAACTCGCTGACGAAGATGGATGTTATGTATGAGAGCGGAGGTGGAATGTTGTAACAAATAACAGCGTTTTGGCACCAGTGTTACACCACAATACCCATGAAATTAGCAGCACGTGACAGAAGGATTCCCAAGGAGAAAATGTACCATGAAGTTATTTTGTGATCATCATTCAGATATTTTGGGAAATGGATGCAGATTAAAATAGCCGTATCCATTTCGGTAAACGTTTTAGTTTATTCATAGATAGTATATATTAGGAACTAATAGTAAATTCTATTTTGGCATCTTATGCTTAAATAGTTTGTGAATTTTTGCTTATATACCTAAGGCTTTCATGGACATAAAGCATGTAAATACCAGTCCAAAACAGAGTTCCTCATAGTTTTGTCATATGGTGTGATTTTCTTTCTTTCTTTCTTTCTTTCTTTCTTTCTTTTCTTCTTTCTGTCTGTCTGCCTTACTTTCTTTCTCTTTCCTTTTGTTTGGTTAGTTTTTTTTATGTAGAATTGATTAAAACTGTGTATGAAAGAACTATTTATGATAATACATAGAAACATTAACTTCTCGTATTTACATTCATGGCATTACTTCACTTTCGGTCATTCTTGATATTCTACAGATTTGCATTTCTTTTTTTATGTTTTAAACACCCTTTTTAATAACTCATGTTTGCATAAACAGTACATAAAATAGTTTGGAACTATGCTCAAATGGGCCGGAGTTCACTGAAGAAAATTACCGAAATTTGTCTTCAGAAAACACCGGAAAAGGTTCTGTCTAGGCGACTTACCCCAAACGAGATTCAAACCCGAACCCTCCGGGATAGAAATTCTCGGTGTTCGATTTGAAGATATTAATGTAGCGGACTTTCAGAACATATCTTTACCACACACTGGGAGCGTTGCATCTAGGCCAAGATTGGTTCACTGTTGCCAAGCCCATTCAGCGGATTTATGGCACCAATCTCCAAATCATGATGTTATTTTAGCTAAGATTATGCTACTGCTGCATTGTACCCGATGTTTACAACTTTAGAAACACATGGAATTTTTAACATGTGTATATGTGGGGACTGTTCCTTTATTCTAAGTATTTATTCAAAATAATTATTTTACACGAAATTAAATTACATCGAGTTTTAATTAACCGAAACTGTTTATGATACAGGATTAAACATTTATAAGATGGTTATTTGTATAGTTTTGAGCGTGTATCCAAATTTAAGAAATTTATTACCATTTTAGAGATAGACATTTCAGTCATCCCTTGTCTTAAACGTACTTCAGTGTTCGCTTTTCTCTTATAATATAGACAGCACATCGATAGGTATCCTGGAATTGTTACTGTTACTGTTATGCGCAGTAGAACACCGATTTACCGATTTTCCGAAACAATTTGGAACAGGGAATGTTCGGATAACTGATTTTTCGGATAATTGATCATTTACGAAAACAAATTGTACCAGGTGCAATATGAAACAAAGAAACGCTGATATTAAACACAAAATTGTGTGTACACATATATCACACGCCTTACAAATAACTCAGAGAACTGACTAACCTAGTTTAACAATTTCAAAATGGTCATTAAAATAGGCCTACAGTTTAGGATAAGAATTCCAATTTTCCCTTTATTTATTTTTTCTTTTAAGCTGAGAATTTTTTTGCCCATAAATTTCGCAAACGTTTAAAAAAAAGCAATTGGACATCATCACATTCCTCTTGCTGTCCTAACCACTTCACAGCCGTCTCAAGACAGTGAAAAGCTTCCTCACTGGATGGTCCTTTTTCAGCACGGTCGTCGTCGCAAGGGTCGTCGATGTCACTGACAATGATGTCTCCGTCCGTTGACACCTCAGAGTCAGTCTTGAACATTTTCCTGGTCGCATTCTTCAATCTTGAAGATTCTTTAATCAGCCCAGCCGGTTCTGATATAAATTGGCTGTTTGAATTCGCCGACTAGATCGCTCTCGGCTACCTGATGTTCTGGTTGGTCGGTATCGCATAGTCGATGCTCTACTGTATTGTGTTCCTATACTGCGGACAAAAACAATACGGTAGAGACTTATCCCTTTAGACGAGTAAATATTCCAACGAGCTGCAACTATGAAATATTGTATACGAAAGAAAAGGCAGGGTCAGTACTCCTTTTTCCTTTTTCTTTTCTTTAGAGAGAGAGAGAGAGGGAGAGAGAGAGAGTTTGTCATTTGCAGGTAAAGATAGTAAGCAATCAGCTTCGGTCAACTCAATTATTGGTGGTAACATGGATTTATTTATTTTTCTTTTTTTTTTTGTAGTGGCAATCGAAAACCCTAAACAGGTGAGTTTTAAGTCCACCGAAAAACTTCAGGGGGTGATTCCTGACTGGATATAGAACACAAAAGTTCATATCGCCTTGTGTCCGGAAATGCATAGTTTCCACGATAAATGGCACTGGCGACATAACACTCTCATAACTGACAGTGTGCGTTTTATGTGTTGCAGATAGTATAATTTAAGCAACGTAAGAGCACAATGGCCCGGTATTCATTCCAGCAACAAGCCAAGATGGTGTTCGTGTATGGCCAAGCAGGTGGAAACGGTCGAGAGGCAGCACGGATATACTGAGCTACGTATCCTGACAGACAGCACCATCCACATCACACAACTTTTGGAGCCATTTTTCGGCGTTTGTATGAGCATGGGCCCTTTGAGACAGATGAACGTTCAGGCGGCCGCGGACTGTGCGTACACCGGATATGGAGGAACATGTTCTCCATGATATTGAGAACAATCCTGGTAGAAGCTCAAGACAATTGGCCCGCCAACATTGTGTAAGCCAAAGGACGGTTATCTGCATCCTACATGACAACCGCTATTATCCTCAACGTGTACAGGGACTATCACTGGCGGATTTTCCTCCACGGGAAAGATTCTGTCGCTGGTTTGTGCAACAGACCATCACCTGGATTTCTGTTCTCAGTCCTTTTCACCAATGAAAGTAGAGATGGCATCATTAATCTGCATAATCGTCATCTGTGGGCTACGGAAAATCCTCACGGAATGGTTGAAGCGTCTCATCAGCAGCAGTTCAGCATCAATGTTTGGGCATAGATTGTTGGTGACCGCCTACTTGGACCAGCTCTTCTTCCACTACGCCTGAACGGAGAAACGTATCTGGACTTCCTACAAAACACTCTGCCTTCATTGCTGGAGAATGTGTCATTAGCAATACGACAGGCAATGTGGCTGCAACACGCCCGCGCTAACGTGTGCGATTAGCATTTTGGAGGTCCCGGGTTCGATCCCCGGCGACCGCCCACTCTGATCCATGGGTTCTTCATGGTTTCTCCGGGATCGGCAGGCGAATTCTGAGGTGGTTTCTTCTCTACCACGATTTCCTTTCCATCATTTCACTTTCATTCCTTGTCCTCATTTTTCGGGTGTTTTCTCCAGGTTTCGTGGCGTATGGCGGTGCCACACAGGTCGCATGGATGCATGCTCAATGGAAAGAGTACTCCCCGTGGACACTAGAGGGCTGCTTGATTGGTGGGTCGTTCATCGCCCTCTCTCGGCAGCTCCAGCAGTGGGGCGGAACTGCGAGCTTGGAAATGTTAGGGACTTCCGCGCATCTCTGTGGCCTACCCGTGACTAATAGCTACCACGAAGATCAAAGCTTTCGGGAAAGTCGAGAGCGTTTATTGTATTAGTATCCTACTCAGATACATTAATTCGGTTACAGCTCAGCTATCTATAACACTTACACCCACACCGTTTATTAGAGAAAATGTAAAGCTAGGAATCAGTTTCCGCATCTTTAATATACAGCCTTGAAGTTCCAGGAAGCGAAATGATGTGGTTACGGTTATTACTATAATAGAGGTTATTGTAGGCTGCATGACCAGCTCAAGTATATTCATTCTGTCACTGAGCTGCAGTTACACTGTCGTTGGTTTAACACGTTTACAAGCCTTGTAACAACCTCTACTCAGATTGTAGTTAGTTGCAACACGGGAGTTGTAAACTTTAAGGACGAAATCTGGAGTATGTCGCGATAGAATTCCATTAGTATTTTGTTCACTTAGATACAAAATGTTGTTTATTCTGGTTTAAGGATATCTAAATTTCAAAATTTCAGTTCGATTCATTTAAAATTGCAAAACACTAATCAGGTTTTAATGTAGATTATGTACAGTAGAGCTCATGGAATCGTGACGATATAATGCACAGTGGTTTATGTTGGTAAGAAAATACTAAACCGCCCTTGCTACGTCTACCCTCCAGCATTTAACTGGTCTAGCTCTCCAATTAACGTTTGTCTTACTCCACCGTTTTCCTTCGCTCCTGAGCCTAAATTTAAATTGAGTTTTATTTATGGACGCTCTTTAACTACTATCGTCCTTACGTTCCATTCTATATTGGGCGTGAAAGACAGGAAGCTTTGCAGGCTTGAGGTTCTTTTACGTGCCGTAAATCTACGACACGGATCACCGGCTTTACTTCCCTTCTGAAGGAAGCCATGCTCAGGATTTTTACGCCCGAAAAAAATCCATCGCCCTCCGCCGGGTTTGAACTCGCGACCTCGGGAACTAAAGGCTAGCATGGTAACCACTACACCACGGAGGACGACTCTCCGGAGCCTGAAATCGATTTGTGTTCATAGGTTAATGTTTGAATGCCAGACATTTCACATCACAAGAATACGAGGTGGACTTGTCTAGGGGCTGGTGTGGACCGCTATTGGGAAGCTTGCCTTCCAGCTAAGGTGAAGTGTTTCCGAAAACTTACCCTTTCGCCGCTCACCTAGGCCTGACCTTTGTTCATAGTCTAATGCGTGTGTATCGGATTTGAATTCAAACCAGTGAGATATTGGCTTACCTAGGGCTGATGTAGAACACAGATGAGGAGTTTCTGTCAACATTAAATAATAACTATAGGAAATCAAAAGTATCGGCCCGTTTCGGTGCACCCGACTGTACACCAAATTTCATTAGTTCTCGACATATTGTTTTTATAATTATTTTCTGTACTCTTTGGAAGAGTTGCTCCACATGTTGCAATTATTTTTTGAAAATAATTTATAGCTAAACTCCTTAATAGCATATTAATAAAATAAAGATATGAATTTTTATTATCCTACTAATTTGGGAGAAAATAACTGTTAAATATGAGACTTACATTTTTTTGCTAAAACATTTAGACAACATTAGTATTATTGTTTAATAACATCGTACTAAGCATGCTAACAAAAGTTCATCTCATTATTTTTATCCTCTTATTTATTAGGAGGTACACAACATTTTATTCATTTATACCGAAAAGTACATTGTGTGGAACAATTTGAAAATGAGAATGTGCCGACAAATGAAAGTCCTAGAAAAGAGAGCTTAATAATTATAACGCTAAAGCAACAATGTTTCTGACTTAATGCCGTTACAGGCATATACAGGCCCTTCTTTGTCTTTTTTCTGCTTCTCTGCAGCTAATATAGTATTTGAAGATTCCTGAGGCCTCTCTTGAATGGTTTGTTTTGTTAAAGCATCTTACAGACAACTTGTGGAGAATTCTTAACCTACCAAAGTAGCTCAAGTCCAGCGCTAACCGGTTGAATCAGCTGGAATCATATGTGACTAGAAGCAGCACCGATTGATAAATGTTGGACTCAAATCGGCAAATATGATAACGTGGGCTCTAGAAACATGCTGGAGAGGGGAAGTGTGGGAATGTTGGTGTATGAAAAGGCAGTAAATTTTGCAATCATATGTCAATCAAGCACAGCAAAGCGATTTTCGTTGTATGTAATGTATCGAAAATAAATTATTAGAGTTAGGAGTTATATATTCTTATCATAAAGAGCTAAGTTTAATGGCATTTGTTTATAGAAAAATAAATATTTTGCGTAGAAGGTTTACAAGAGGAGGAGTCCCGTCCAGCCTATTCCTAGCAAATGTATGATAGATTTTAATTCTGTTTTGTTGGTATTTAAATAATTTCTTAACAAATTTATGTTTTACAAACACAAAAATGTCTACTTATATTAACCTAATTACCATTCACTTCTTATCACGTATGTTCTCACGTGTTGGTATAAACGAATTATATAATTTTTTATTCATTTGATTATCATATACATATTATATTCAGTATGCATTAAGTATGCAAGGTCTAGGTTTAAATAACGCAAAGCATATAAATTACATTAGAGTGTTCATTGAGCAATACAAGAATGTATACAGCAGCTTAAATGGGATGGATTAGATTTCCTGTCCCTATATTTATAAACAATTTCTTCCCTGCCGAAACACGCAACCTGTAAGTCATAAGAGGTAACTGTTGATGTTCAAATATTTCAGCGGATAGTTGATTTGGCTGGAATGTAAACTGCTTACTCCCTCATTCTGTAACTATCTCAAGCTTACGATAAAAATGGTGTCCAGTGCAGCAGATTAACGATCAGGGCATTTGCTAAGACTTCAAAGTTCACCACAGACTCCCCTTGTTCACCATTTTTTGCTTGGTTTCTGTTCTAATTCATGGACAGACAATACTAGACACCCACAACTGAAATACACTGTACTGGCGTATTGACCGGATAGCTAGGCCACTGACTTCTCACTAAGCGAATTCGGGTTCGATCCCAGTGATTTAATTCAAATTTATTGCAGATTGTAACGTCTTGGACATCCTTCCTCCGGATATTTCCGTTTTCCTGACATTCACTCCTGCGCTTTATTCTATATTTTCATCCTCATCCCCATTAATTCACTACATTCACGTTAGTGTGTAATCAACTATAAGTGATGCTTTTTATGATCCTTAATGCTGCACTAAAAATGACGTATGAGAAAATTAGTTTACAATGGAAGTCACTGTCACCATCGTTACTAGAATTATAGTTATTTTGACTGCTGATTATAGCTCATCTGCCTTTTACGGCGATATAGTATATCTTCTGTTTTATATACTCATATTTATAATATTAAATGATAAACAAGTCGAGGCGCAATATTTAACATATTTTCAATGCTTTCGAATTAAATTTACTGGTGAATTTACTAAATATATCAACCAAATAAGTTGAACAAAATAAATCAAATTTAACTTTTGAAGCAAATGGCATACATTTGCAGTATGTTACAAGATTTTTATATGCCACCTTTAGTAGCGCAGAATCCCAATGTGGTTAATTTCAAACCTAGAGGCGTATTTCCAACAGTAACCAAGGAAAATGGAGTGCTTTCTTTATCTAGTGACAAATAACTCATTATGCCCTGATCGTACTGCTCAATTAGCGAAGTTTAACACATGCCTTTCTTTACTTATGGTCAACCGATGAAAAAAAATTGGTGAAGTGCCGCTTGCAAGGCCCAGGGCATTAAAATTTGGCCAATGTCAATATTAGTAGGAAGTAATGCTGGAATTATTTTAGAGGGCCCACATTATTCCTACAGCTGCTTTGCTGGCAGGTACTTAAAACTTTAACGTAAGTTTCATCAGTAACATCGTAGATCAATAAATCCTTATGCAATGTGGTTCTTCCAAAAGATTACTGGGAGCAGAATGTGCAATAGACTATCAACACTAAGGGCTGTAATTGTGTGAATAAACTTAAGGATGAAACGTTTCAATAGCCTGAAAATAATTCGACAAAATTATTAAAAGTCCATGTTTTAACCATATTCAATGTTGTTTCTGTGTAGTAAATTTAAAATAACTAATATCTTATCTGCGCTACCAAAGGGCGGTGCAGAATCTTTTTATAGCGTGCTGTTTTCCACACTTTCAAAGAGAAGCGCAATTCAACTTGATAGTAATACTTGTTAACTAAACTGCACAAGCCCAATAGAAAGTCTATTAAAATATTTTAAATCTTAATTCGTTGTGAGTCGTAAATGAGAGCAAAGAAATACTTTAAAGAAACTATATAAGATGTCTCACGAAATATCAAGACATTACTTCATGAGCTCTTAATAGTTATAATATCATAAAAATATTAATAAAATAATATATTAAGGACTAGTATAGCCTTGCTATATGAAGTATGTTCAAAACCGAAATAAAACAGTAATTAATCCACTGCAATTCATAAGTTAATGTAACATACTACCTGCATTCGTGGCTTCCTCAGTTGTAGGGTTGTTTAACTTGGTTCTGTATGACGCATATCAAATAATTATAAAAAGTTACTTAAAAGCCGTACGTTTTCAAAAATGTCCCTTACATTTATTTTCGTGTTTATAAAACAGGAGCTAACCAATATTTCATATGACACTAATAGCAATGAATTCGTAGGCTTCAAAGCATAACTGCAACATTCACTTTTCGAATCACTTCTTTCACATTCGATATCGAATCACTTCTTTAAATGGAAGGGCAATATACATTTCAGGTTAGCAAGTATTTCTTTTTCACTCCAGAACAAAAGTAGAGTAACAAGTGCTGTCAAATGCTGTGCGGACAGGTTATGTCTGAGCCGGTAGAGCGCTGGACTAAAGTCCTATTGTTACCATCACGCGGTTAGTTTCAAAAGAGTAGACATGACTGTGAGTGTCATTATTTCTCTGTAATGTCCGTTCTACTGAGTGTAATTTCAGTGCACACTTTATGCGAAATATTATTCCATTGAAATTGAAATATCAACTATATTGTAATTGAACCTCCAGCAAGATTGTCTAAATAAAAAAAAACTTATTTAATCTTATGCCTTTGAAATTATTCAACGAATTACCTCGGACTTCTTATGACCAGTATAATTGTCTTTGAGCTATCCTAAAGTGATGGATGACAATTTATTTTATAAAGTGGATGACTTCTTAAAGCAAGCAGAAACCCTACACTTTTAAAATTATAATTAATTGTAGTGTTGAAGTTCTAAACATAGATATAGTTAGGCTAATTGTTCTTAGATTTAAAGAAAATGATTAGCTAAACGATAGAATTGGTAATCGGAAAAGAATGGTTTTAGCGAAAGAAAAATTTAATGCACTGGAGCAGCTGTAAAATGCTTTCCAAGAAATTGTCACCTGAAGAAACAGGTGTCGCAAAAGATCAAGACGTGATAAATAAACTGTAGAGGTTTAAAAACAGTTTTTTTGCACTGAAGTAAACACGAACGGGACGTTACGAGGAAGCTTTCGGGAGCCAGACGCAAATCAAGTTGCATACCGTTCCCGTGCCCTCCAGGCTGAAATATAACCTGATCACACTGCATTATCTCGTAAATGAAATGACAACTGTTTCAACAGAAAATAGCAAAGTACAAATTAAATCAACTAGGTATGTAATAACTTGAGTTTTACTGTAATAATTGCTGTAATGGAGTATATTCAGTTTGGGACATTTTCTAACTCTAAGAAAGGATACGTATCCCTGGTGTACTGCATATTTCTTTTTTAGTAATTCAAAATTTTCTATGTTAACGCATGAAGTATGAGATATTTACCGGAGGGGACACCTCGCCACTGCGGCAATTAGATGTATGGTGGCTCCACCCCCAGGAGGCAGGAATGAAATGAAGGAGCCGCAGGAGGTCGCAGGTCCGCAGGCAGACAGGATTAGAGAGACGCACGGAAGTCCCTATCATTTCCAGTACGAAACACCCGCACTCAGCCAGTAGACGCAGAGTCCCGCGAGAGGGCGACGAAGCGGCCCTTGCAGACAGGCCAAGTTGGCGGGGAGAAATCTTTCCAAAGTGTAAGCGACCATGCCATCTATCACCGGATATACTACGGAACCCGGAGACACTGCTTGAAAAATGTACCGGAGAAAGATGAAATGGCAGGAAATGAGAAATCGTGGTAGAATACACCACCCCAGCATTCGCCTAGGCGACCAGAGGAAAACCACGAAAAAAACTCATGATTAAGTGGGCGGCCACCGGGAATCGTACAACGGGGCCACAGACGTTGCCACCTGAGCCATCCCGCTCGGTAACGTTAACGCATACTTTTTACCTACAAAATTGTAACTTATGTAACGCGTTTTTAATCACATCTACAGGTGGGGTAAGAAGGCGGTCTTCCCAAGTGTGGTCAGGCTTAAAATAGTTTTTTAATTGTAAAATCAACAATAAAATCACAATATTGGAAACTCCTCAGAACTGCGACACTGACTCCAGGGTTGTAGTGACATCTGAAGACTTTTTAGATGAAATGCCTAAAACGGCGAATATTTAGTGTTAAATATATTATTTAAATTTGACGAAACTATAGTACTATCATTTTTGCCATTAATTTCTGTTATCAATTTGCAATATCAGGCCGGACGAAAACAACCAATTTACGTGTTTCTCAAGTTTTCTTACAATGGGGTAGGCGGTTCTTAGTTATGACGCTACTCAAATACTAAACATATAAAATGCATGCAAATATAAATAGTCGTTTATTTTTTGCCTGTCCTTTAATACAACAGTAAGGCTAAGCTTTTAAAGTCTTTCATTTCTCATAGTAGAATAAAGAGGTATTGAAATGAGGGGAAAACTTCTCTCTATGTCCTTATTGCACTTAAAAGGCAGACAGGAATTCCAAGAGAGGAATTAGGGTAAAAAGGAAAAAAGGGAAGAACGGAAGAAAGATCGCAGACTCAAACAAAACTGAATGCTTTCCCAGCACAAAGCGGATCAGCAAAAGCCGAAATCGATTTGTTTGGGACATTCCTTTCTTCAGGCTTGGTAGACAAGTCTCTGTGAAATATGAGCATGTGCTGCTTTGTAAATAGGTTGATAATGCGACTTTTAGAGTGTTTGCAATTCTGTAGCTATTGCTGGTTTCAATGCCAGTATTAAAGCTTATGCTTTATTGGAAACTTCATTCCTACGATTTCAACAATAAACAATTGCGGGAAGTTGGTCTTAAAACCACCTTAGTTTTACTGAATTATGATGTGTGACTGTTGCATTCAGAGAATGCATTCTTCTAATATTCGACGGAAAAATAATAATAAGCGAACACAATACCTTTAAGTATCCCAAGGCATACAATTGCAATTTATTCCCAAAACCAACCGGGTATTAGTTCCAGATCTAATAACGTGATCATATTATTGATTTATTGCTCTATTATTTTCAAACAGGGTTTCTCTGTAATTTTTCCGTGCTATACACTTCACACAACCAACTATCGCAAGGCGAGAACTTGTTTGCACATGTTCAATGTTTCCACGTGTTTGTTTACTGTCCGCTTTATATCTACAATAAGTCAGCTTGCTAAGTTGGAGGTATTGTGTGGTGCTCTACACCTTTTCCCGTCCTGCATTCTCAAAAGGACAATAGGATATATTACAACATTCAGCAGAGCTAGCTAACCTATCGGTAAAATTAAGCGACAGAAGCAATACTTGCATAAAGCGCTTATAAGCAGGGGCACATTATTACGTAAATAACGAAATGAAAAAGCGCATCCGTATCCAAAATAAAACACAGAGGGGCCAAAATCATAAACACAGATCATTCAGGTATTACAAATATCACGAGCTAAGAAATCAAACCAAATTCTAGACGATGATCATGTTATCAGTGAAACGTTTTGGATTTAGGTGTTTACTATAGTGATAAATATATGAAATTGTATGGTTACAAAGATGCTATAAAATAACGGTCTTTCCCAATAGAAAAACGGTGCTTAATAGAATAAGACAGGATAAAGTGGCCATCTTAAGAATGTTTTATATTTTTCACTAGTCTATATCCTACATAAAGAACTTATAATTTTCCAATGAATAAGATAACTTCTAAATCTATCCGATAAAACAGCATTTTAGTGGAATCTTATATAAGCATTTTACATTATTTCTAAAATGTTATAACGAGGATGCTTTACCCTACCACAAATACATAAGTGTTCGATTTATGCAAATATATTTTAAAAAATTTCTTACTCCACATGACGATATATGTTTAAAATCACCGAAAATTAGATAGTAACCCAACATGTTCTAAATTATTAAGCACGGTGTTGGTGAAAAATGTCTAAAACATTCACTTCAAATTTTCTTCATAAAGTTCATCATAATTTTAGTTCTCCACATATACTGTATGAATCCAGAGGTAACATTTAATAACAGTGCAATTAATGCCACACTACAGCATTCCAAGTGAATATGACAAGTTCTGTAGTTTGCAGACGGGAAGTCATGAGTCCATGTCCTGATAGCAACATGGTATGCGAGAGCATCTAAATGGTTTTCCCGAATCCGTCATGGCGAACATCAGTTTGGAATCCAAAATCTTCTACTTTTCCTATTGTATTATCCTTTTTATAGCATACGAGTCTCCATGGGCATCTGGTGAAAAATTATTGCAATCCGCGTACGAATGCCTGTGGCAGTTATGAAGATCTTCGCCGACTTGACCTCTCCTGCGACCCTACTGGCCCCTTGTCGGGGGACTCATGTGCAGTCCCCTAGTTTGGGTTTGCAGGGGATGATTGGGAAGATCCTGGAGTATTACATCGGATCTTTCTCATACATCGTGACAAATCACATCTGGTTGTAAAGCTCCCTTGCGGCTCCTATCATTCATAATTCCCTTCCAGAATTTGACTAGCTATAAAATGCCTATAGCAAAGGCGGAGAAATTCTCCTCCGTGTAATCCCCTCAATACTGCAGAATTCTACCCAGAAATAAAAGCCAATGGCTACTTTGTTCGCAATGGCCACTTTGCCCCGTCTGCCCCTATTTATTAACTGTTTTCTAGTTTGGTTTCTACTTGAAAATGTGTAAATCATGTGTGGGCTGCATGATATTTTTTGTAAATATGCCTGAAGATACGGACACATTCTGTTGCTTTTTGTGTACCTTAACACAGAAAATAAATCAATGTCAGAAATATGAAACCTCAGGTTGCAGCAGTTATCCAGATTTTTTTATTGTGGATTTACATCTCAACAATTTTTTTCAGGATGGGGAATGTTATATTACATCGAGGATTAATTATCCTTTAATTAAAATACTACACATGATGTTTCGCTACACTTGACACGCTTAAAATAATTGAATTCGGACCCACTTGAACTTAAGCCAGTCTTATCTTTCAACAGATAAAGTATTCAGAGATGAGGGTAAAATTAGCTGGGGTATTACGTGACAAGTACTTGAAAGAGACTGATTAAATCCCTTCGAAAAGCACCGCTAAAAGCCGGGGGAAATGAAAAGAAGTAAAGCGTTCGGGATCTGTTAATTCCTAAGTGCACATTAAACATTTATTTCCTCGTCATTAGTTACATGATTTCACGTAATTGCTTTTTCATTCGAGTGTAATTGGCCATCGTTTACATTTTCCCCTTATTATTGCTATTTTATACGTAACGGTGCTTGTACTGAGCTGCATGTGACCGAGTGAAGTTGGAGAATAAACGTCTCATCAGCCCAGAAATTGAATTTTTAATTGTCAATTCCCTTACCTGATAACGAGTGGGGAGAGCTTAGGAACAGCAGCCAGAAAAAGTTTACAGATCGGCATGAAGCGTAATTTCTAATCGGATAGTTTGCCTTAAATTGAAATAACGTCTGCCGTTAGCAGCGCTGCTGGACACCGCAGCCCACCGTGACCTTTACATGTTACAGCTCTCTCCTTTCACTGGCAACTGGAATGCTGAGTTTCCGATCAGAAATCGTATAGTATATAGTTAGGGACACGGTATACGGACCTCGTTCCTCCCTGTTCATTTTGGCCCGAAAGCAATGTTGAATGCTACGTTTTGCTACGCTGACGTGTCTTGCGCAAATTACTGGTGAGATATAGGTAACAAGAAAAGAAAGAAAGTTGGCAAAAATCAAAGAAGACGAAATACTGTACTACAGAATGTAAAACATATATATCACAAGGCTCGATGGTAGATAGATATGTATCAGTTATCATATTATGTTTATAAATCCATGTCTACAAACTCTTTGTTTACGCTCTAGAGCCTCCGAAATGGGAAGGAGAAAGATTGTAGGTAAACAAACCACAGATTTCGCGACAGGCAATAGACGGCGTATTCATTAGTTAAGAGTTATTTACCAAGTGATCTATAACAGTCCTGCAGCGTACCTACCACCAACGGTAGTGTTTACGGTGTTATTCTGTTTAATAGTTTCATACTTTACAATGTTCACTTGCGTGGCTATCGTCAAGTGGGAATGAAAAATGGCGGCTTTGTACACAAATGCAGAGTACACCAAAATGCCTCTCGAGGAATGCAAGAGAGGCTTGCCAGCTTATCAACAAAGCCACTCCAACAGGCTTCACCCAGCCCACGTCATGTTTCCAAGATTAAGTTAAACAGGCGCTTACGTTTTAACAATCACCCCTGTGGACGTTCGCGGACACAGACACCAGAGTTTGAACTGTTTCTAAGAGTTCGATTTTACAAATCCAGGCGATATACAAAATGTATTTAAGTTGGCGGCAGCCAATTTGAACACCAATAGTTCAATAATTGACTAAAATGCCATCTGTTTACGTACAGTATTTAAATTTCCCTTTTTTATTTTATTTTAGCTCTTTCCCATCTTTGACGATTCGTATTGCCTACGTGGTTCTCCAGATTTCATAGACCCTAGCAGGAAAAGGCATTTTTAGATATGGGTAAATTAACGAAATATGATCACATGGTACGCATCTACCTACCACCAAGATTTGTAACATGTCTTTATTTACACCCACTATATGACAGCCATCAATTTTCAACTATGCTACCTGTGTCGCTTCAAGTTTGTCGCTACCTGATCCGCCGAAATATTCATGGCAGTGGCTAGCAAGTAGCAGGGAAGAGGTGCTATAAAATAAGACCATTATACTTACCTATACTTCAACTGTAACCTACCTTATCTTATAACATATGCTTGAAATGTCAACTATCTGCTCACAGACACGCTTTTTTATTTCCTATCTTTGTCTTAAAGTCTAAAATCACGCCAAAGAGCCGTTTTGCTCCTCAAAGTGCATATAAAAGACACTTACTAGCAGTGGGATGATTATATTCTTTAATGCACCTTCTACAGCTTCTCCTTCTACGTCTATATCAAACAACTGCGTCCTTAGTAAAATTATGAGGTAATAAAATTCATCAAATTATTTGCATAAAAATATGAAAACATGGCTACTCACAAGATCATCAACGCATCTCACCTGAGAGAGATTTCTACAATACCAGGTACTCAGCACTATAGAAATTAACAAGCGGCGGCAACCAGCGGCTCTTTGTCGTCCTCCGTGGTCTAGGGGTACCACGCTAGCCTCTAATTCACGAGGTCGCAGGTTCAAACCCGGCGGAGGGCGATAAAATCCTTAGCATGGCCTCCTTTGGAAGGAAGTAAAGCCGGTGGTCCCGTGTCATAGATTTATGGCACTAAAAGAACCTCAAGCCTGATAAAGAAGCCTCTGAGCAAAACGTCCGGTCTTTCACGCCCAATATAGAATGGTACGCATAAGAACCATAGCAGTTAAAGAGCGTCCATAAATAAAGCTCAATTTCATTTAATTTAACCAACGGCTCTCCTAGCGGAAGTGGAAACTTTCCAGTGCCGTCGTGCTCTTAGCGGGGGATTCCGTACATGATACTATTCTCTATATTTGCTTCCAAAGACACTCACCATACATGGAAAAATAAACGCTACCTTATTAAATGAAGCTGGAGTTTTGCATGAATTAAGAATATCACTCGCAATGCTTCACCTAGAATTTTAGCAAAATGAGAAACCAATGCGTTTGCCCGCCCTTAGTTTTAACTATTTAATCATGAAACACCATCTAGTTATTCATTTAAATAACGCATTACAAGACCAATACCCAACACAGTTATTTTGAATTCAACAAATCATGTGAAGAATGAAACCACCAAAATCCTTTAGTGTCCAAGTTTATAACAGAGAAATTCAACAAAACACATAATCGTAATCTTTAAACAAGTCTATACCTAGAATTCTCTCAGTTTTTCCTACAAATTCTATGAAAGGTAGCTTATTTTGGATGTAAAACCCGCGATAATAGTCATTTGATTAGCTCTTTTATATTTTATGAGATACTGAAAGGATCCCCTTTCATACTCGGAGACATTAAGGCGCTATTCCTACCTTATGTTTATCTTTCATGAAGACTGGAAAACCACGCAAGCTTTTCCATATATTTTAGAGGCAGTATCATAGTATGAAAAACATATATTATGGTTTTTCGGCGGCATACACATTTATGATGCGCCAAAGGGATTCCATTCGTCCAAATGAATGCAACTGTCCATGATAGACGAAGTTGCTTCTATACTTGATTTTATAAACGCATTATCAGAGATAAGACACTGACGGTTTTACTTTAAACAAACATCACAGTGGTTATGCTTTCTTAAAAAAACATATAGTACAATACGATCTATGAGCATTGGATTAACAGTCTTGAAATTATTACCTTATAAGCTAATACAGTATAGAAATACAAAAATAAATTATCTGGATACATTGCAGTGTCCGTTTTCCCACTCGCCTGGGACAAATTTACTTTCAGAGTAGGGCACCATTGTTTTAATCACATCACCGCTGAAGTAAATGAGATTCAAGAAGTGAATTAGTTCTTAGTTTTATACATAGTGAATAATTAAGGCACTGCAGCTGCTTCACTCTTTTTAACACTTTCAACGCTCCTTGCATTACCATACTTGTTTTAGGTTTCTACCTCTTGGGACGTATCTCCTCTTACTTTCTTCACTTTATTCTATTCCCTACCCATTTAATTCTTAACGAACTCTGGCCTGTTAGGATGTCGAACATTTCTATTTCTAGCCTGTGAAGTGAATGCATAAAGTGAACTTATCTGTTCAAACTAACATTGTCAAAGATGTATAAGTTGAAATGTTTGAATCTTGTTTGGGAATTTTTGTTCTACTATATAATCCGGACTGGGATTCTGAGCAATCCCCTACGCCACGCCACGCCACCCCACCCCAACCCTAGAAATCCCGCCTCTGTGCAAGCACCGCTGTATGAGAGGCTGCTTGTTTTTTCTGGTCAAAACCCGATATTATAAATACTGCTGTGGGACACATAACACTTGTTTCCACCTGCACTGGTGCTCGGTATATAATGACAGCAGGTATCTGGACTAAAGCTGATACGATGATACAGCTGTAGAGGAAGTAACAGTGGTGTTTCCTAGACTGGCGTTGCCTAGACACAAGAGGTCTGGATTAATCCTGATTTGGTGACAGGGTTGTACGCCACATAGCACAGTGGTGATACTGTTCCTACCTGAAATCGGTAAATAACGATAGCTGGCCTCTGGACGACCAAAACCGGAGTAGAGATACAGGTGTAGTACACGTTATTCTTTGTACCTGGACTGGTGTTCGATATATTGTGATGCAGGTCACGTAGACTAAGAAATCTTCGGAAATATAACTGTTGGCATATCCCTATTCGTATCTGCACCGTACTCGGTGCAAAGTAATATAAGGTTTCTGGACTAAAGCAGGTTTTGAGATAGATATGAAGTTACAGCTGGGTCACAGAATACAGTGTCATTACTGTTCTAAGTGACTTGTGCTCGGTATAGCAGTGCTCAGACCCAGAATTGGAGTGCACATACAGTTGTAGGATTCGTAACACAATGCTGTTTAGAATTCCTACCTGGGCTGGTACTCTCGAGGAACGCTTCACTAGTTTGAAACTCATTTTTCGTTCGGGTTGTAAGACTAGCTGAGATGGTGTGCTTCTCAAGAAAACCTATTGGCCTAAGGGTTAATTAAGGTCGTTTTTGAGTATAAAGGATTGAACATTCAGCCTTGGGCTTGCCAGTGTTAAGGACTATAAGAATAGGAGAAGCCGGCGACATCAAAGAAACCGAGTGGCTAGTAATCTAGTGGATGTCAGCTCGCCAAGCACAAAGTCGACTGCTCAAAGCTTCAGCTTTCTCAAAAGGAAACTGCCTCAGTAAGCAATCTTTGAGATTGCAGTTTCGAACGTGTGGAGGTTTCCTTATCAGTATAATGTTTCACAAGTATTCATATCAGGTGTCTGGAGTATAACCGATGTGACAATTACGACTTGATAATGTTTCATTATGTTTATGGGATCAGTTGAAGATGCAGCACAGTTATGGCGTTAGCACCACATTAACTATTAAAAATTTTTCACCTTGAAGCAAACAAAACCCAACGTTAATGCGAATGAAATTAAACAACTTCGTTTCAGTTTTTGTATTGCCGATAATTTTCTTAAAAGCAGGATAACTTTACCTGTAAGTTGCTAGTGGAGTCGGTTCTTTTACTCCTACGGTCCCCGTCAGATTTTGAAATACTGAATGAATTGGAATAAACCAATAAACGCAAAATACTTTGAAAAATGTATTCTTTATCTGGCTCTACGCGCGCGCGCACACACACACACACACACACACACACACACATACATTTTCACATAATTCTCGTTGCCATTTGGACAATCGTTGCCATTTTCCATCTACATCTCTATATACAAATTCTCCGCCAGCAGATTTTAGTTGCGAAAAAGAGGTTCGGTAGAAAACTTTCATTGTTTAACATTTCTTAGTGAGAGGAACCTCTACTGATAGTGTTGTCCGTTTAACTGAAATGGACGACGCTGCAGTGGAATTTGATCCTCCGCCCAGAAGATATGTTAGAAAGGAAATGTTTCATGTTTCCCAAAATTGACAGTTATCACTAATAATGGCCACTTCCATTAGTTAAGAGGCAGTGTGTCTAGTTAGAAATACAAAGAGCGTGTGATTGAATCTTGGTTAGAGTGATCTGCCTGGATAAGGTTCTTTTTCCATTTATTCTTATTATTTAAAGGTAAATGCCTGGTAACTGTCAACTCTTAGGACAACGGGGTCATTTGACCGCACCCGTATTAACTATCCATTTAAGTTATCTATGTACATCTGTGCTTAGTATGCTAGAAAAAAACCCTTGTGTAACTGGTCTTGGCTGCTATACTGAAGGAATGAACCGAACAGTGATTGACTCCGCTTCCCTCTCCTCATCTATGTGCTAGTCTATGTCTAATGTTCACATGTTTTGTCGTCCTCCGTGGTGTAGTGGTTACCAAGCTAGCCTCTAGTTCCCGAGGTCGCGGGTTCAAAACCGGCGGAGGGCGATGGACTGTTTTTGGGCGTAAAAATCCTTAGCATGGCTTCCTTCGGAAGGTAAGTAAAGTCAGTGGTACCGTGTCGTAGATTTACGGCACGTAAAAGGGCCTCAAGCCTGATAAAGATGCCTCTGAGCAAAATTACCGGCCTTTCACGCAGAATATAGAATAGGACGCTAAGGACCACAGCAGTTAAAGAGCGTCCATAAATAAAACGCAATTTTAATTTATTTGTTCACATGTTGACTAAGCCAGGCATGCTATTTTGTGACAGTTGGTGTCATTCTCCTCCTTTCTCACTCCAACTCCGTTTGTTGGGTGGTCGTACTTTATAGCGACATAGTGCGTATAGAATAGAAGCTCCTTGAACAATAGGCAAACCGATGAACAAAACAGGATGGGTTAAAACTCGTGTCCCATTCCAGTGGCAAACCTGGAATAAGCAGTCTGGGCCGCTCCTGTTTCTAAGCTCTGACCACGTTAACTGTTTCCGCATGGTTCTAATTATTGTGCCACCCACAAACGCACGCAAATGCTGATATTTCGTGAGTGCACTTCTGGCTGAGGTATAACAAAAGGAAGCGAATTTTGAGATTTATTAGAATATAAATAGGTAAGTTTATACGCTGACACTTGAACATTGATTAGATATGTATATACCTATGTAGGTGCAGAACTCCTGTAGTAATTACGTTCAACGAATATTACGGTGATATCTTCCCTAAAAGTTCAGGTATGAGTGATATCCATGCATTTCGAAGTCATCATGGTTATATTTTAATTTTCGCCTAGGATAAATCGGGTCAATTTCCACCATGTACTACAACAATTTTAGGCATTTATCGCCATATCCTGGCGATGGATAGAACATTTTAGATGCCAGGATACAATAGCTGTAGCCTAATATGGTCTTCTCTAGCTCCTTGATGTGATTGATTCTCATTTAGCCCATTATTTAAAATATAATTATAAGAATTCAGCTTCGTTAATCATAAAATTATAGAAGCAAAGATATAATTCACATCCAAGCAGAGGAAGTGTTCCACTTGTCAACATCAATGAGACAAGTAAAATTGAGTTTTATTTATTTTACATTTTTTAACTAGTGTGGTTTTTAGCGTCCCATTCTACATTGGGCATGAAAGACCGGTAATTTCGCTCATAAGTCTCTTTATAAGCTTGAGGTTCTTTTACGTGCAGTAAATCTACGACACGGGACCACCGGCTTTACTTCCCTTCCGAAGGAAGCCATGCTAAGGATGTTTACGCCCGAAAAAGATCCATCGCCCTCTGCTGGGTTTGAACTCGCGATCTCGGATCTAGAGGTAACCACTACACCACGCAGGACGACAATGAGACAAGTGATAGCGCTTATGTACCATATTGACAGGATCACGCAACACATGAGGCAAGTTACGCACATTAAACGTTAGGATTTCGCCACGGCATTTGTATTCTACCGCTTTAAGTATGAGTACTGCCAAATTAGATGTATCATATTGTAGCGACCCGAATTGTTTAGACTCGAATTCTGCACAGGAAAGTTAGTTCAGAATAGGAGCTACTCGCTTAAGGCGAAATGAAGAGCAGAGAGTAGAGTGGAAAGACTAAACCGAGTCTTATAAAAGCCGTACCCCGATAATTGATTCAAAACTGTAAACCCTGGGAGCGTATATTAGCCAACCTATAGGAGTTCTGGCAGGTCATGATGTCATCAACTAGTATCAAACGGATTTCGTGAATGCTGGTAGCACTCACCTCTACCTCGGATCTGCTCCCTGTAATCCACTTGTGACACTTCATATTTCCTACTGGCCCTGGCTACTGCTATCGACAGCACTCTAATGGTGCCTATTCCGGTCCTGTTCTAACTAGCACATTTTCCAACATGTTGCTTAACTTCCTCGTCGCTGGTTCGAGTCGCTGTGTATGAGCTTATTTGTTACTTTGTATTACTTATGTGGTCTTCTACATAAGTGAGGAGATGTAAGGAATCTTAAACTCTCAAAAGAATACCACGTGAGGAGTTCGGGCACAAGTTTCGTTGTCTTCTACGAGATTTTCATAGTTCATTTTCCATGCAGAAATAGCATATGGTAAAATTATCTGTTGTATGTTAAATATGATAACCAGGGCACGGATTTTTATAATCTAAAAGGTTTCAAAAAGGACCCATAGAATGAACAAATCCTAAAAATATGGCGTAATAGTTTCAAAACACAAATTGAAATGCATTTATTTATCAAGACTAGTGTATACAAGTTTATAAATTAACTTATACATGGGTATTACTGCTATGCATGTAGAAAAAGTAGGTAAAAGAATAATGATGAGATAATTTAGAAAAAATAATTAAGAAACACATTTGTTCCATGTTCTTATTTGAAGAATCTGAAAAACAAATTAAGAAAATTGTTTTTGAAGTAGGACTTAAAAAGGTTTAGGATTAACTCCTATGAGTTCTAAGATTATACAAAAATCGTTGCTAATGAAGAGGACTTCGCAACCTATGACAACACTAACCTGACTCTACACACTCATTAACGGTAAAGTTGGAAAATTGACCTATGCCATCCCTAGTTTTGGACATGAATTTATAACTGTAATTATACCTGCTCCCCTGACAATAGCCAACCATCCTCCCACAAGTAATGCTTTCCATACTAACAATTAAATAGGAATTTTGTTTTTATTGTTCAAAGAATGCGAGTAAAGGATTACAAAGTTACTCTTATTTCTCAGTTTAATATTGAAATTTCTGATGAATGAAAACTTACTGTTATATAAAATGTGAATAATATAAAACTCTTCATATGTTGAGTGTAAATGCGAGAAAATTTCTAAATAAAGATGCAAAGGGCAAGAAAATGACAAAAGTGTGATGTAAAATAGAAAAAAATGCGCTAAAACAGAAAATGGCATAAAGGGCCTAACAAATTTGCATTTTCATAATCTGGGAGCCACGATAAGAATTTATTTACACGCTGTCAACGCCTATGATAAAACAAAAGATTACATGTCATCAGAATCCGGGCCCTGCTGATAACTGTTTAAATGAAGTTAGTAAAAAAGTTAGCATAGAGTACATTGAAACGGATAAAAAACAAATTACCCATTACCCAAACATATTTAGTGACAGTTCTTGTACTGCTGCAAAACTCACCATATATTTTTAAAAAATCCATTCCTCGTACACTAAAAGTACACATTTAAGCCATTTCTACTAAAGTCTGCTCTCTACGGTCTATAACCATTATAAATACCACCTTAAAAGCGTTTACATACAAAGAGCACTGCAATAGACCTCAGAATATTAAAATTCTCCTCGTTTGATCCCTGATGTAGTAGCAAGGATTCCTTTTGCTTTGATGGTACTATATCAAAGCGAAGCACACGAGAGTAATTTCAATTTTGGAATTATCATCATATGAATGAAGCCATTCAAATCAAGAGAAGATAAAGGATGAATATATGTGACTGTTTCAACAACGAGATCATACTGGTCAAAAGGAAATCCATATGTACTAAATAGGAAACGTAAGCTGCTTATGATTAGCTACAAAAAGGCCCAACTACAGAGAACTTTAAGGGACTGGAAGCTGGAGCTAAAGTTTAAACTACTGTATGCCTTTCAGATTACGTTTAAGAAACTAAAAGCATCGAACCAGACATATTTAATTAAAATTCTAAACAGGGTCTCAAGTTATAGAATTTAATATATTGTGCAGTTCTAATAAGACATTAATAATAAAACATTTCATCATTGACGAAAGCTGCTTGGAATTATTTCATTTGCACATTGAAGATAAGATTTGAAACAACTTTAGTATAATCATTTGGAATTCAACGTAATTCAAATATGAAATATTAAAAACGAAGCATCTTGCATTTGGCTCAAAAATTCGATATTAAGATTTCACTAGAAAGTAACTTTTGATGTCTGTTGAATAAATAAGGATCATTGTTATTGCAGCATAACTCAAAGATCAGATAAATTCAAAATATCATACTTAAGTTAGACAATATTTAAGGGTGCTAAACGAAGATATGCAAATAATTCTTCTTGTCCCCCACCCCCAACAAAAACGTTAGTATGGGACAATGTCTTTTATTTATGTTTTAATGATTAACGATTTTGTTCAAGATATAATATACAGAAATACGAAATAATGGCTTGATGAATAAAGTTTACACGATGAAAAGGGTATGAAGTGCTCTTCATTCTATTGGAATTTTATATAATCGGAAAGCTACAGAGACCGGCAAAATCTTGCTGTAGGAAAACTGTACTGAATTAGCGTCCAAGTTGTGTGCTTATACATAGCATGAAATGTTTACGAAACATTCACTGTTTTTTTAAATGTTTGCAGAATTTAAAAAGCACACTTTTAAATATGAAATTTTCGTAATTTTGTTTCACATGACTTCATAAAAAGGTCTGCAATACCATGGCTAGCATAAATATCGACTTGGTTTTTAAACAGTTGACTATTGCCTCAGCTTTTAAATTGTGCACTTCCCAGATATTACCTATCTGAAACTCCTTCTCGTAGATATTTATGACGGTTAATTAGAAGTAGAAGGTGACATAAACTTTTTATGAATACTTTGTAGAACAGCTACTCAAATCGTAGAGGAAGTTGTGCAATTGTTACATTCAAAATGTTTACTTTCCCAAAGACATGACCATTCAGAGCTTAGCGAAGAAACAGTTCGCAAATTTTTACAGCTAATTCCTCTCAGTATTAAAGGATAAGGTGTTTACACAATCCATTCATTGAATGTGTTGCAGTTTGCTTTATGTTTTTGTCACATTCAAAACAATTATAATTGCTTCTATAACAAGGTTATTATAGAATATCTGCGTCTGATGTACGAAATTCGATGCTTAGTATTGGGATTAATTATGTATTTGGACAATTATATCCTGAAATCAAATGGTGTAATAGTTAAAATTTTCGTTTTTTGTTTTACTGCGTCTGTAATTATTTCTGTGTAAAATAGGTCATTGTTCTTAATTTCAGCAAAAGTAGATTAATATATTTTATTAAAATGCAGAAAACATATTGTTAAACTACGACAACTAATATCTGCCTTTAATCGTGATTTTTGTTTCAGTAACAAACTAATATTTTATCTTTTATTACCTACTATAACAAATTCCCACCCATGAAGTTACAATAAATATTAATGTTGTTTTTAAAGTTACATTCACATAAGTTATCATTATTTCCTAAACAATAGCATTAATGCTATAAACTATAAATGCCTAATTACCTACCATTGTAACACATTTCTAGATGGTCTGTCTCACAGCCATCTTGCCATACTTGTCAGTCAACCAGCAACTGAGGGAACTCAAAACTGAACTAGCAGCTAGTTGATGACTGATTTAGATTCTTATTAATTTCGTAATTGGATTTTAGGATTTGTGCAATACATGGAATCCATAACGTATGTCCATACCTACTGTAATTGCCCTTATATCAATATCAACCAAATACTTGATAATGACACTAGAAGCGAAATTAAAATGGAAAGAGTATGTCAAGAATAAAAAGGAAAACTCAGTATAAGGTTCAGAAAACTCTACTGGATTCTTGGACGAAATTCTGAGGTGTCAATATATGATAAGTTATTAATCTACAAACAGGTGTTGAAACCTGTTTGGACATATGGAAATTAGTTATGGGGCTGTACCAATAAATCCATTGTTGGGATGATTCAGCCATTTGAAAATACTGTACTTCTTCATGGAATTGTAAATACTCCCTAGTACACCCGCAATAGTGACGTCCGTCGTAACTTCAGAATAACTACAGTTAGTGAAGAAATTTCAAGATGTGTAGCAAAACACTATTAGCGTCTTCAAGTCCATGTGAATTCTGATATGGAAGCCGTGCGCATTGTGGATGACGATGTGTGGCGACGAAATAGAATTAAGTCCTACGAGCGGGCTCAATAGAACTTTGCAATACTGTTTATGGCAATGTATTAAAGAATTTATTATTATTATTATTATTATTATTATTAAAATTCTTATAAAGTGATGTAATGTATTAGATACCGAGCGGGGTGGCGTGCAACTCGCATTGGCAGGTCCCGGTTTCGATTCCCGGCGACCGCCTATTCTGGCCAATAGGATTTTGGGGGGTTTCGCGGGTCGTCAGGCGAATGTTGGAATGGTTTCTTTCATCCCCCGAATTTCCTGCCCCTCCATTTCGTTCCATTCATTATCTCATTCATCCTTAACCCCGTTAAATCTATTTCAGGGTTGGAAGTGTCGACGATGGCGTTACGGTGCGGCGTGGCAGGGATAAACGATGCTCTCTGTGAAACTATATACATCCCTCGGCTTTTGGCTAGTTGCCGGGGTAAACGGACCGCCCCTTCGGAGCGGAATGTTGAACCCTCTGTGTGGGGCGGGGGTCCCCGGTCTGCCTGTGCGACTGTCGGGGCGTCTCAATTTGGAAACTGTAGGGACCCTATCATTGCTGGGCCATCACTCCTGTTCCGGTTAGCCCAGTGTCTCCTCTCACCTCCTCCTCCCTCCCGGTGGCGCCTACTTGTGGGGGCATATGTACAATATCCTCACTGGAGCAATGCCGAGTCCCTCCGGCAATTAGACAAACAAAACAAGTATGAGATACAAATCATTTGTAGATTGGTCATGGTATAAGTAAATAAATAAAATAATGCGAAAAATGTTAATATGCTTGCTTCAGTAAAGTTTTATCTGTGATACTTACACTAGATGCTTTATCCAGATAAAATGAAAATGCCAGTGAGTTTTAATAAGACTACTACACAACTGAAACAAATTAAGCAATAACCTGAAGAAAAATCATTCCAAAATAATAAAATAAACTAATGAAAATGCTATTTCTAAGCATATCAGGTACCAGATACTGCAACTAAATCTCCTTTGCCATCTTTTTGAAAGGTTTATTATACAAGGAAACTTCTGGAGAATTCTGTGAGTGTTTTATTGATCCAGTTTAATTTTTATCAAAGCACTTAAGATACTCAAAATGATGTAGATAAATGCAACTGGAACTCTAGATTCTCCAAAGATAAATTCACTCGCAACTGCGCTGCATGCGAATATATCGATAAAAGCTCGAACTCTAGGTATATTTCTAGAAATACAATGTGATAAACTTTCCATTGAGTTTTCCTTCTCTACTAACATGTCGATATAACTTTTCTATCCTTAAGAATACATTATCGGTCAAAACTGTCGACATGTAATTATATTATTTATTTGATCCATAAGTTGCTGGTCCGTGTTTATAACCTAAAATGCAACCCACTTACCTATTGCACATTCTGAAATTTTGTATTTTTACGCCCCTGTAGCAGCTTTGCGGATACATAAGGCAATACACACCGTATTCATTTGGTTTCTAACCTTATGGTTCTGAAGGTATCTGACGAAGACAACAGAGAATATAAACACGGGCACATGGAAGATGATATACCTACATATTCCAGAAGTAGTTGAAGATGGCTTTGGTGGGGAGTAGTCAGACGTAGGGGCCTCCAATACTTGGAGCACAGCACCGCACATAGGCCACAATGTGCCCATTATGCTTCCAACGTGACCCCTGGGAGGAGGAGATAAAAGGGGGAACCCGAAGGGCGACCACATCCAGCTGACGATGTGCGCTAGCAAGGATAGGATCCCTAACGGTTCCAATATGATACCAATCCTGACCCTGGCCAGCCCTGCCTCAGCCACCCGCAACCTGGGGGTCCCGGGAATAAATGAGACACGTCCAGGAAGGAAGAGAGCCACAGCAATCTCGACAAGCTTCAGGCAGAAGTCCTTCAATAGCGCAAATTCCATCGTGCTGCCGCAACACAACAACCGCCATCACCTGGTCCTACAACCCTGAAACAGATGAAAAGAAATGATGGGAACGGGAAATGATGGACAGGAAGTTCGTGCTAGAAGGCGAACTACCCTAGCAATCGCCCACCGACCCGGGTAAACCACAAAAACCATGATCAGAGTGGCCAGCCCGACTGGAATCGAACGCGGGACCTCACGAATACCAGCTTCATACGTTACCGCGGAGCCGTCTCGCTCGGTCTGCGTTGGTGATATTCCAATGCCGTCGCCGAGTTTAGAAACCTGCCATAGAATTCAAACCCGGAACTGCCAAGTTACAACGACAGTTAAGACTTTCGGAAACATATGTAGAGAGCAGGCTGTAAAAACTGAAGTAGCGCATTGATTCGCAGCAGAAGGAGAAAGAGTATACACAATACTACCACAGCAAATCCCTTACTTTTGAAATACGAGCTAAGATTCCCAATAATGGAAGTTGCTGCCTTGTTTGTAGACCGAAATGTAAATACCAGCAGACGTAGATGGATCCAGCTTCTCTTCACAGGCGCAGAAGGTGACATTTATTGTTGTTTGTTTATACTTCCTGAACATCTGGTCTACCATGAGGGTTTTGGAAATTTTGTTGCAAATATAACGTATAGCGCTCCCCACTGTCGGGATAAACTTTAAGGAGGCCCATTTTTCTCTTCCTGTAGCTTCTTTTACTGATCAAAATGTTTCTTTACTGAACTTGCGATGGGAAAACGCTCTATGTAAAACATAACTTATGAGAGTCATTTCATGAAACAGTGTACTGTAGAGCAGCGTTATTGTGGATACAAACTTCTAATTTCAATAACCAGTAACATTTCTTTTGGGTTAATCACTTCTAACCTCATATGAAAGCAAACTTGAAATAAACGTATTGAGCGGTGAATCAAGGCAATGTGTCTGAAATTTGGCAAAAAAAAAAAAAAAAGATTGTGAAGATGTTGGATCTCTTGTTTTGTTGCATATTTATTACAATAACTTGTACATTCATGCTACACAAGCGGTTTTTGTAAGGCCAACAACTTTAAAGCCACAAATGAATATTTCATTGGTCATATACCATTTAGGTAAAACGCTGTACTGAACTTTTAGTTCCGTTTTCTCGATTTCTTCTTTCATCATTTTTCACTATTCAAAATGCTCCTTGGACCATTTATAGCTTATTAACTTGAAATTTTCAGGAGGGCTTCATAAATTACGGATTTAAACCTTATTGTGCACCAGTTAAAATATTAAATAGTTCAGCTGATTTTAATTATTTTCCACAACTCACATTGAAAAAGCTTAAAAACTCAATAATATATATGCAGATTTGTTTTTTCTTAAGCTAATTAAATTAAGAAATGCTTGCAAAAACATTTCTTATTTACATTAATTTTGCAGGCACATGGTACAAAGCGAGTTTTAAGTCCACCGACAAACTTCAGGGGGTGATTCCTGACTGGAAATGGAGCACAAAAGTTCATATAACCTTGTGTCCGGCAATGCATAGTTTCCACGGTAGATAGCACCAATGACATTCTCTCATAACTTACAGTGTGCATTTTGCGTGTTGCAGAGAGTCTCTCATAACCTGCAGTGTGCGTTTAGAGTGTTGTAGACAATGCGATTTAAGCAACGTAGGATCACAATGGTCCAGTATTCATACCAGAAATTAGCCGAGGTGGTGTCTGTGTATGGCCAAGCAGATGGAAACGGTCGAGAGGCAGCACGGATGTACCGAGCCACATAACCTGACAGACAGCAACCACCCACATCACACAACATTTGGAGCCATTTTTCGGCGTTTGTGTGAGTATGGGTCCTTTGAGGCAGACGGACCTTCAGGGCGGCCACGGATTGTGGAGGAACATGGTTATCATGATATTGAGAACAACCCGGTACAAGCTCCAGCCAATTGGCCCGCCAACATGGTGTAAGCCATAGGACCGTTATCTGTATCCTACATGACAACCGCTATTATCCCTATAATCTCCGACGTGTGCAGGGATTATTACCGCGGATTACGGAAAAGATTCTGTCCCTGGTTTGTGCAACAGGCTATCAGCATTATGCGATTTCTGCCTTCAGTCCTCTTTACCTATGAAGTGACCTTTGGTAGAGATGACATCATTAACCTGCACAATCGTCATATGTGGGCTACAGAAAATCCTCACGGAATGGTTGAAGCGTCTCATCAAAAACGATTCAGCATCAATGATTGGGCAGGGGTTATTGGCGACCGCCTACTTGGACCAGTTCTTCTTCCACAACTCCTGAATGTAGAAACGTATCCGGACTTCCTGCAAAACACTTTGCCTCCATTGCTGGAGAATGTGCATTTGGCAATACGATAGGCAATGCGGCTGCAGTATGATGGAGTGCCAACCCACTTCCGCATTTATGTTCGCCGACCCATCAACAACATCTTCCCCAGACGTTGGATAGGACGCGGAAACCCTGTTGCATGGCCTGTTCGATCACCGGGCTTAAACCCCTGGATTTTTACTTGGGGGCACCTGAAAAACATTGTGTACGGTGAGCCTGTTCCTGGTATTCAGACCCTTTAATAGCGTGTCCACTTATCCTGTGACGATATTTGGACACGGCTCGGAACATTCGAACGGGTGAGGCAATCTATGATGCGACATGTCAACGCGTGCATTGCATGGAGGCCACTTTGAACATCTGTTATCACATGGATGGGATTCAGGCCATGTACTGTGTGTTAGGGCTATTTGTTTGATGTTCTTCAGTGCCATCTACTGTGGAAACTATGCTTTTCCGGACACAAGGTGATACGAACTTTTGTGCTCCATTTCCAGTCAGGAATCACCCCCTGAAGTTTGTCGGCGGACTTCAAACTCATCCTGCATATTGCTCGATTATATGTCTCTTTCATCCCAACTCGGGAGAGTTTGATCTCTTACATTCAATCCTAATGTTGATGCTCCTTAATGGACCAAATAATATACAGAACAAATAAAGGAGAATCGGATCACTGGAAAAATCGCTAAATTTTTAAAATCCACCTCTATGGCTGGAGAAAACCAGTAGTATCATATCATTACCAGGTTATGGTAAGCTAGCAAGTAGAGTGCTTTTAGTCTTCTCTAGTGTTTGTAAACAACGGTTTAAAAACTGTCTTGATTCGTCTCATGACTTGATTCTTCGTTTATACTCTGTTAGGGACAGCTTGATATCTCGGTTAGGATAAAATGCATGGGTGAAGTTTTCCATTAGTTCTTCTTGCGAGAAGACACATACGCTAACTTGCAGCTCTGTGGATACCGGGCTCGCTTGAGCATCTCTGCAAGCTTGAGGTGTTTAATCCTACTTTAAACGCGGAAGAGCACGAATTCGGATACTTAAATATGTAACTATTTAAAATTTAAATGTTACAGTTTGGCGACATGCCATGATGTTATACTCGGATGCGTGCTTGTGTGTGTGTGTGTGTGTGTGTGTGTTTGTGTGTTATCAAACACAAATTTGTTTGTTTATTTAACCGTATTTTCTATACTGTAATTTGATACTAATAATATTAATTATCCACCAAGAATATGTTGTAGAGACTTTGGAGCAGAACCACAGCTCAAAGCAGCATAGATATTCATGGCTGTGAGCTTGGTTTTGTGTAGTATACGCTAAAAGTGCTTCCCACAGGGTTTATTTGGAATTCAATTTGCAGCACGTTTTCTAAAAGTGGGTTTCCTTATAGAGCTTTCAGTAATTCAAAGAGCGACTCAGAGCCAAATTCTTTTTACTGCACACATCCATTCATACTTTTGGGGTATACATACATAGTTATGAAGGAGTATGGAAGTTGTATTATTCATCCCGCAGAGCTGAATGTCGGCCTAAGTCCTCGTAAATTATATTAAATAAATAGAAAGTGCATCCATAGGTGCCACAATCTACCAGTTCACCACCCATTGCGCTATGGACAAGATCGTCAACCAGCGGTCTGTGGCAGCATAGTTAACTCCAGGAACCTACTGCAAGCGCATGGTACTGACGGTGCTAAATTCCATACTTGAATAGTTTTTGGTTTGAAATTAAATTATCTACAGAGTACAGCTGGAGGAAATGAAAACATTAAGAATGTAATCTGTGGCAGTCGCTGTGCATCTGTGTTATTTGTTTGAAATACAATAATTTCAAACAAATTTAAAGCTTTCTGATAATATAAATGTATTATGGCTTGCGAGTCTCATGTCGCCCACCTACTTGGTGCGAGGATAAATACATATTCCTTGAATCGGGTGTACTGGAGTTTGAACCTGATTGCGGTGAGTTGCCTGAATAAGATTTTTCCGGGGTTTCCTTCATCCTGAGAAGACAAATGTCTAGTAGCTTTCAGCTCTATGAACTCCGGGCCACTTTGGGCTTCATTTTTCCTAAACAACTCAATTTCTGCAGATGCGAGCTGTTACAAGAGATGTTAAACGCGTAAATAATCACCCAATACCAATTTTCTGTTGAGACAAGTGACCTGCATCCCTAAGAGAGCATGCAGTTTTTCAAAACAATCATATACTTCTCATTAATTTGATGCATTATCAAAAAGTAAAACAAATCCACTCACTTTCCTCTGGACTTTGGTCTACTTCATAGATTTCATACATTTGTTGACGAACAAAATATAATCTGCCAAGGGGCTGTTAAGGGCAAATTAGTTTGCGCTTCAATAGACTGAATTCTGGGAGCAAATACAATAGCTAATTGTTTTTCATATTTTTATATCCTTCAGTAATTCAGCTCTTTAAAATCCGATAAAGTATGTCAGCTCCAGCTAGTAGTCTGGGCTGGTGATTAATTATCGCTCATTTTATTAAAATTATCATATGTTAAAAGCACTGCCAGTTAACTAGAATTTAATTAAGCCTGTATAATTAGATTTTTAATGAAAGTAAACCAAGTCTTCCTCACTGAGGCAATAATAAGTTTCTGTTATGTTTTAATTTCAGGATAAATTAGACTTGGGAGTAATTCCTTCGACTACCAAAACATTCCTTTTAAGAAAGTGCAGTACATATATAGTTTGGGTTCTGTATAGACAGGCTCATAAAGGTAAACGAGTGAGTTGGAGGATTTTAATCAGGAGATTATGAGATAGAAAGGAAAGATATGCGCTTTGCATTGTTTAATATAGGAGCAGCACAAACTAAAAAGAAATGTGCTTTTTCCTTCATGTAATATATTGATCTCATCAGTATTAAAATTCGAATATAAGGCATCGCCGTAACAAAAAGTGCCATCACAAACGCTAAATTACATTTTGTTTAAGACGTGGTTTTAAAAGGTTGTTTTAATCTATGGCTCTAAATATTTTAATTCCTAACATCGTGAATACATAAATAAATAAATAGGAAAAGCTCAAACGTGCGTAGCCAAAACAAAGTTTGAAGTAATTACTTATATATTATATATTCTTTCTCGTTACATAGACTGTTTTAAAGTCAGTTCTAAGCACGCACTCAGTACTTATTTACCTCTCTCGTCCCCATAGTTGTTAACCTTTACTTCCTTTCTGTTCTTCATTATAGTTTCAGAAAAATTCAGCAAAATAATTTTAGTTGGAATTTTCAGAGCCATTTTTTCCAACCTTATCTGTTGAAATGTGCATAGTTATGTAGATCTTAAAAGGATTAACATATGGCCAATGCAGGCAATATGGCCACATTGTGACTCTGCCTTCGGCTGTGAAATTATGTGGAATGTCATTCGACGAAGTAAGAAATGCGATAGCAGATGCCACCAATGCATAATGTTAAAGCTACACCATTATCACGACTTCATCTGAGCTGTGCTGCAAGATCAATTGTTATTGGGAAATTTGTCTTCTGTTTGCTTGTTATGGTAGTTACTGTTACTGCAGCACATCCTATATCTTGTTTTATGCTCCTTACTGACAAAGTTTCTTTTAATAGTACTAAGCTTAAGCTGATAAGTAGGACTTAATTCCAGTGATCACGAAAGCAGCTAATATGAGCGTATACCATTCGTTGCACTAATAAAGTTATGACCATGCGGAAATATGCAATCGGTGATCTTTTCATGCATAAAGAATATGTTGAACTCACTAAGACAATAAAGAATTATTTATTTTCAAAAAATTTGCTTCACTTTTAATATCGTGTATTCTTTGATTTAATGTATATATATACATATATATATACATATATACGGCATTATAACACAGAAGGAAGTTACATGGGTAATCATTAATACGTAAAAACTTGAATTTAGGTAAGCAATATGTGTACCATTTACAATTCACATCATTACTAATAATAGCATTAACTTGGCCACATTAACTTCAAATGGACGTACTACCTATATAGAGCAAGCTTTTTTAACTTGAAAGAAAACGAACAATGAAGTTTGAAGGAAATTTTTTAATAATGTTGCATATATGCCGAAAAGCCAATGGTTTATGTCGGCATACCACCTATTTCTTTGGAGAAGCACGTTACCAAAGTGGTTATATTAGCTTCAGGTGCTTTAATATGCCTATACCGTCTTTCGCTAAAATGAGTCGTTTGTTCATAAATGTAGGCTACAGCATTTAGTTATAGCGTCTCTGTTGAAACAAACTTCTAGCAATACTCTTTGCAGTTTAGTAGTGCGTACAGCGTGTGATTAACGAGGTAAGTAAGCTTCTGTTGACAGTATCCATGTTTGCTATCTATACGTGTACAGTCTGTAATACAGGCACGCAGAACTTTAACAAAAAGTCAGCTAACGTCAACCATCATCTACACGAGCGCCACGGTGTAGGACGTGTCATCCAGTATATAATTCACTACTCGTTTACCTAAGATAAAAGCACCGCAAAGACCTCGTGCCTATGAAAGGAGAACCTATGTCTTCCTCTCTCTTCCATCCCTTCTTGAGTTATGTACCTTCGCCCTATTCTCTGAAGCAACAGTTCACCGTTCACCACATGAAATGTCAGATGTTGGACAGCTATGCACATGATGCAGATAAGACGTTTTAGAGTTATGAGTTTTCGAATCAAGAGCAAGGCACTCACATATGGTAAAGGAGATTATAACTCGTACTAAGCTGAACATTTTGGAAATTTTAAGCAATGAAAAATCAGATATTCTGGCAAGAAAAGGATATGCTCAAACACTTACTGGATCTGATCCAGTTTTTGGCATACCCTTAAACTCTGTACGAAGAACCAATGTTTAGTGGATTAATCATAACCACCAACTGCAATGGATTCAAACAGAGGGATGCAAGCACAGTAAGAGAATGATGAGCAATATATCCTCCTCACTCACTGAAGATGTACTTAATCTCAATAGATCTTAAATAAACCTGATAATCGGGCTCTTGACGGGACATTGTAGATTACGGGAACACCTACATACAATTGGAATCTTTAGAGGGAAGCCAGTATGCAGCTATGTAACAAAGAGGATGAAAGCTCCTCTCATATAATCTTCAAATGTGAAGCACTGGGTAGGAAAAGGTGTGAACTTTTGGGTCTGACAACCCCAAATGATGATTTTCCTAAAGAAAACTTAGTTAATAAACTACTATCCCTAATTAAAGGGCCAGGCCTATTTAACTAAAACAATAGTAATAGGAGATAATACAACAAACCCTTAGATTTCAGTATTAAGGGCAATTACCACCCAACTCCATCACTACGATAGTCAAGTCAAGCTGAACATTTTATAGAGATACGTTCCCTAAAAGGAGGGATCTTTTCAATAGCTAAACGAATATGACAATAGGTAATCTTGATTTTGTGTATAAAGCCCGAGGACCACAGTATTGTAAAGACTAAGTTGCCTTTCAGCTTTGATTTTGAGATTAACACTTTTTCGACAGTTGCGCTATAGTAGGTAACATATTCAACTCATCACTCAGTCCCTGCTGCCAAGCGGTGCAGTTAATTTATTCAATATTATTCCACTATCTATTTAAGTATTCACTAATTGAATTCTCACACAGGCTTCTTCATTTCTCATATTTAAATCTACTATCACACGAAATATGCACGCTCTTTCTACTAACTTCTTGTATGTATAAATATAATCCCCTAGAGTATGTGCTAGTCTCTACATAAGCATTCTCCTTGTCAAGAATCCCAGCAGCAGTATGGTGCAGGAATGTATTGAATCAACTAAACATTTTAGCGCTAACTTGTTTAAATAATTATGAAGTGCGTGCGAGATGCCTCCCCGTAGTGATGCGGTATCGTTGCTACCTGTGGAATGGGAGGCCTATGTTTGATCCCCTGAAAAGGAATTGCTCTCATGCTAAGAAACACTCGGGATCCTGAGGTACTTAGGGAGCAATTGTGAGGTTACTTCTTTGAAAATTATCAGCTTCCTGTTTCGGAAATCACTCTTAAGGATTCCCATAGGAGAAACTTCTAAATCTTGCAGCTTTTATCTAAATTTTTTCAAAATTTTGTCACATACTGCTCTACCTTATAAGTGTGTAATCTGGTGTTCCACATGATGCAGAAATTGTAATTTAGAAAAACTAAAAAAATGCCATATTATTTAAATACTAATGTACTAAACTGGTATACAGAATTTTATTCACCACTCTGGTTGTCTCTGAAAAGGTTTTTATTTTTTAGACAATTTACTCCCAATGGTCGAATTAATTCGGTCATATCTTGAGAAATTTAAAAGTGTAGCAAAAATCATTTGCCAGTTTTTTAGCTCATTCTCTGTGAGCTTTTACTGAAAATTTGAGCAGTATTGGTTACAAGCTACACCACGTGGAATATTTCCATTGCGCAAAAGTGTAAGGAAAATCAAAGTCAAGTAAAATACATTAGCAGTAAATACAGATCATTAAGCCGCGTGATCTTGCGCATTTAAATGGTCACATGTTGAAGCTTTAGAAGGCTTTGAGAATAAAAACCATTGTATGTAATTAAATCTACAGATTCAAAGTATTTTTGGACATAAAAACTAATTTTTGAAGTTTTTGAAAATGTTGACCAAATTTCAGCCCTTAAGCATAAGACACTACCTGTTAATCGCATACCCCCTGTACCCGTTAGGGATGTGATAAACCTTTGTCTTCATTTAACGGCAGTAAATGTTTTAATTACTTTGCGATAAGTGCTACAGGTAACTATAAACGTATTAGTACCGTAATCCTATTTATCCGTAACACACAGTGTTATAATGGTGCCTTATGATCGCAAAATAAATTATGAAGAAGTAATGTACTTTGATGCTACAGAAATGCTATTTCAGGTTAAAATTAGCCACGCTATATGTTTTTGTAATTTATTAATGCAATATTTTATGAAACTCCTTTCTTTGGCGTTATGTCACATATTACGTAATTATCGCCTTCATATGTGAAATAATACCACACTGAACTAATTTTCACGCTTTACTAATTTTAGACTGCAAGGCTAGATGAATTAGTTCAGTCGGACTGGAGGGGAGATAGAAGGAATTCTGAACATTTGAATTAATGCGGCCACTTCGTATAACAGACTGATAGTGCCATTCTACCTTGACGAGCAGTGCATACCCAGAATGGCGTTTAGTTGACGAGATCCAGCGATAACAGTAGCTCCTACTAGGTCTACGCATACAATCCGCGAACGTAGTTACCTTCTTCGTTACTTTTGTATCCATTACTAAGGAAGTATTTACATTCTGTCTCAAATACTTTTGTAACAGTTACTGAGTAACCAGTTAATCTTGTCTCCGTTAAAAGTAACCAGTTACTTTGTCCCCGCTACTTCTGTAACCATCAATATAATTTAACACCTATAAGATAACCTATGCGTTACTTATTAGCATCCCTAGTGCTCACCCTTGTGAACGAAGGCAGAGTCAACAGTGGCCATGCTGTCACATCCTTAGGAGGAGGTTTAAGGCGTGTATATACACATTAGCACATAACAAACCTGAAAAAAATACCAGCTGAATCTCAAACCAATGTCTACACCTAACTATTTTGCATTCAGTTTTAAACCAGTTAACCAAACTTTTTATGGATTTAAATATTCCAATAATGAGACTGTCTCTAAATTAGACCAACCAGCTTCAGGTTTTAATGTGAAGTTTCGAGTGTTAATGTGATTTTTATTTCACTGCAGTATGATTCTGCGTCAGTGAACTTAATGACCCTAGAAAAAGTAATAGACTTAAAATAGAAAGATAGAAACCAAAGATAACTAAAGACACTTAATTAGCTGTATGAATCCATTACTTTCGTGTTCTCAAAACAGCGAAGATATGACATATTGCATTACACAGAATCCATACACGATGCTATATAATGTAACAGATGTTTATATTTCAAAATACAAAGCTGTTTGTTTAAAATACATTCATGAACTAAAAATCATCAGGCTCATCTTCGGCTCAGTTAAGGGAGCACATCTGGTAACGCCAATTCTCGTAAAACTAAGTTCTGGAAACTCGACATCCCGAGCTCGACAAGTGATAAAAGCCCTTTTCCGCCCCGGGCTCGGATATATTATGAAATGGCATGTCGTTTTAATTATAATCTCAGTAATCGAGCATATGGTTGGTTGCACCAATTCTTGAACTGTAGCAACACAAAACATTCCTGGAAAGTAGCTATATACATAATACGTTCGGGAAAGAAACGATGTACATAACATGTTGGCAGTTCCAGAAAATTAGAAATTTCTAACAAAGCTCGGGTAGCAGCTTTTAAATGCGTAACAACCAGCTGACAAAGTATCAGTTGCTCATCACCCAAAGCAATATTTTCTATTTTTCTCCGTCGTTAACATGCTTTCCATAAGAAAAAGGCAAGGCTCCTTCTCAGTTACGCATGGCACAGCAAATGTTTAAAATCGAGTGCTGTCTTGTGCAGTGAAAATGTCGATTGAGAAGAGAAGGAAATAAGGCAGTGTGACGATAGGAATAAAACTGGGAGCGTTAAGAAGACTGCATAGAGCGTGGAATGTAATAGAATGTCTTAAATTTCATTGCTGGGCAGACGAGTGTAAAGAGTGAGCATTTTGTCTATAAATGTATTTTTATATTCTATACAATAATTTTATACTAAATTTCAAAATTTATTTTCCTGACTTTGTAATAAAACATGCATGTATATAATTACAGTCCGAATACAACTAATATCCCTAACATTTGATACTTTCACTTCACATTTAGCTGAGTTTCCCGGACTCTATATTACTGACAAGGGAAGTATCACATCTCTCATGTCCAGAAAATCACCTTGAAATTCACGTGACAGAAGCTATATTGCATAAGGAAAGCACACTTAAAACATTAAATGCCAGTTTTAGCTGCAAATCCTCGAAAATGAGCATCAAATTTTTCATGTAAATTATATGGAAATAATATTTCTGTTAACTAGCTGGACTGGACAGCCCTCACTATCTACTAGATTTTCACGTGGAGTGTGGAGCAGGGGGTCAGATTACCGGATTCTATTTGACGAGGGGTTTGTGGGGATAGGTGGTTAGATTACCGGATACTATGTTCACGATGGGGAGCGACAAGGTGTTCCGTCCGGTTATTAAAACTCTATGCCCTACATTAAAGCACGCCTCTGAGCAGGAATGCGCATCAGGATTGCATACCGAGTTGCCGCTGAAGGATTCCAGCTTCGATTTTTACACTTTGCAATTAGAACTGGCAGCTAATGTTTTGGTTGTGGCCTCCCTTATACTAAATCACTTCTGTAACACGCATTTTAGGGTGGGTTTGGGCATGAGGGCTCTGATACTTCCCTTGTGAATTATAATCAGAGTGATGATACAAATTAAGGAATTTGTTGGTGATGCTATAGTTTGACTATACCGTCAACGGTTGTTAGTCTTACCAATCAGGCGGCACGTGAATGATTGCATTTATATTTCTATGGAACGTCATTGTTCCAATTACTTATACAGTCACGTGCGCTTCTCGTGTGTCCTTCCTTTGATTTTCTTGTATCCGATATAATTATGAAAATAGCATTAAAGTGAATGTTAATGTTACCATTTCTCCGGGCGGAACAAACTGGAAGGGATACTATCGAATTTGTTTCTCGTTATTTCTCGTTTGTTGGTTCCTACTTTACTATATTAAGCATTAATGTGCAGTCACATCAAGTTTTAGGGGCATTAAAGTCTAATATTTTTTCAAGGCAAATGTGTTATCTGCTGATGAATTTTTATTTGGTAACTTTCGAGACTATAAATCCTCGACTTCATCTATACCTAAAATATTTTATCCGTCTCTTTTGTGATACATGTTTTGGAAACTAAACAACTACCTGGCGCTTTTAGGGGACATTAAGGCTACTTTTGATCTAATGTACAATAAATTAGAACGCTATACGTACAAGCAGAAGTTATCAAGATATTAATTAAGCTCTAAAGAAGCATAATTCTTTCTTGCCGTATTCACAATTTTAATTTCTACCCCTCTAATTATTCAATTGAAATTCACAAAATATAAGTATTAATCTTAATTTAGATCTGCGCTAGTAATTTTGGTTAGTTTCTGGTCAGATTATTAGCCAGTACACATATGGTTCGTCAATTACAAATTGCATGGTTCATGATTCATAATCTTAAGTGGTATAATAATCATAGAAGTGATAACTATAATGGTCCACTTTTAAGCTCATATATGTCCTGCAATGTTTGCAATTCTTTACATATAACGTTTCTTGCGTTATAATTGAAGAACATTTTCTGCATTAATAACGATACCGCAGATAAAACTATATGTGTGTTTTTTCTCTCGTTTTAGGCACTGACTGAGGACACTGGCGCTGAAGATCAGTATGCCGAAGACAAGAGACACGTTGGTATTCTGGCTCGAACCGGCGCTCTTCCATCTCTAGGTAAAAGATATGTGGCATCTTTGGCGCGCAATGGAGAACTTCCTTTTCTGGTTCGTAAGGAATGGCACAAGAAAATGCATCCCGTTATGTCAGGAGGTAGAAATATTGCGGAGCTCTTAAATCCTCCAGCAGGCAAGCGATACATCGGTGCTCTAGCCAGAAGTGGTAATTTGCCGTTTGGCACCGCTAAAAGGTCGCAGAATGGGGAGGTAGTTTGGGAAAATGAGAATGGAGATGTAGACACCTTATTGAAGGAGGCTCTTGATACCGAAAACCTATGGAGGCTTCAGCTCAAGGCTTTGCGTCAGAAACTTCTTGAAGAGAACTCCGTCTATCCCCTGTCGGATCTTTACGACACATCAGATACAAATGAGATCGCCGAGAACAATGAAGACGAAAAACGATCTTTCGCAGCATTAGCACGCAGTGGAAACTTGCCCATTTCGGAGAAAAGGAGCGTGGAGGCTTTGGCAAGAGCAGGTTACCTTCCTCAACTTAAACCTCCACAGGAATCCGAAGAATATGGCCAGAGGGATAGCAGTGAAACAAGCGAAGAGCTTCTAAAAAGAAGTGCTGCAGGTCTTAGTAGGAACGGAAATTTGAAAGGACTCTTTCAAGAAATAGTTGAAGGAAAGCGAGGCGGAGTTGGTTCCCTTGCAAGAAATGGCTATCTAAGGAATGGCCTGGAACACTTTTCAGGGAAACGAGGAGGAATTGGCTCTCTGGCTAGAAGTGGAACTCTAAGGCAAAAGAAATTTGACGAAGAAGAAGATGATGAATTGGAAGAATTGATCAGTGAACTGAATTACCTGGAAAATTACGATGATTCCGCGGCTGGATATTTCGACCAGGATTTTAGTGTTTCAGACAGTGAAAAGAGAAACATTGGTTCATTAGCAAGAGCAAGAGATTTTCCCTTTAGAAGTGCCGCCAAGAAGAACTATTTTGATGTAGAGGAAAATGAACAAAAGAGAAATCTTGCTTCAGTATTAAGAAACAGGTTTGCTCAGCAGCAAGGAAAACGTAATCTGGGTTCTTTCATGAGAAGCTATGGTTCATCTTTCGTTCCTACCAAAAAGGAAGATTATACTGAACTAGATGAGCAATATAAAAGGAATATTGGTAGTATGGCCAAGAACTGGCTCCTGCCAGAGCATATCAAGAATTCCAAGCGAGAAGTCAGTAATGCACCTCTTAATGACATAAAGAACATTTCACCTGCTGGGCCAGAAAATGATGTGGAGAAAAAGGAATCCTTCCTTGGGGCACAGAATGATGTAACATTCCACCATGTGCACAAGAAGTCTACTCACTCAACTGCAAGTGATGCACCATCATATGAGGCAAAGAATTCAACATTATCTGAGAATGACAATGATGAGCAGAAGATCAGGTCGCGCAGCAAGAGAGAAGCATACTATTCCGCACCTCCTTCTGAGGAGTATCCTTTGCCGGTGTTGCAGAACTCTGACCTTTATGACTATGAGGATCTGGCTGATCTCCTCTCTGGTGAAGGAGCACCCAAGAAACGCTTCTTAGGTAAGTGTTTTTTCCAATTAGCTTTCGTAATACTGATTCTTAGATATATACAAAATATGGTATCAAATTCAAATGAACCAAATTTGGGCATTTTTCTTTGTATTATGAAACTCGCTGCCTTACTACTTTGAGACTTACAATGTTTGTGTTGTTTACAAAAGAAAATAATTTAATGTCAATGCATATATCATCTGCATATTACAATTTTATTTGTTGAATTCAAAACCATAATCAGAGCATCCATTGCGTGAATATGTCCAACAAATTTGACCAAATGGAAACAGTTCATCAATGTTTCTTTCTATTTTTTTCCCCTTTTCAAGAACCATTATGCATTAATGACCATAGACATAAAGTGTCTGTTGTTAAGTGCCAAAATACTGAATGAAGAACAAACTAACCGTTCTTGTCTTTCTAAACACTACTCAGCCATTTTACATTCGTTTCTGGAAAACGTTATACCTTACCCCCTCGAGGTTTATATTCTTAAATAATGCAACCAAGAGAATCAGTTGATTCTAGAGTATAACACCCAAGGAATTAGAATAATGCATCCACTACCCAAAAGCACTCACTTTCCACAACAATTGGCAATGAGGCAATCATATGGAAATTGGGCTTGCTAGGAAAATTGTAGTGGGTATTGAAAATGTTTGATACACACAAATTTATATTAAAATTTTTCTACATCATCAGTGTGTTACTTTGATTCTTTTTTTCTCCATGGACCACTAATACATAATTTTTGTTTTATAGTATATCGCTCATGTTGAAAATAAGTTTTCCTTGTAAAGGATTAATGTAATTATTAATTTGGCGCAATCTAATGAAGAAAAACCCATTTTTCTATTTTAGCCACTACAAATTAATATGCACATTCTGCTCTCCTGAAAATGAAGTAGTTTTGCTCATATCAACATTTTTAAATCGGTGCCAGCTATATTTAAAGTACCATGGATAGAAACAAAAGTTGTCAAGTCCATCATATTCACCCTATCTCGCTACAAAATTTATTTTACATTACCTTCATTGAAATGTCTCAGCTCATCATAGCTAATGAAGCATTTCTAGCTCAAGTTTCTCCCACAGTCTGTACGCAATTAAAATAACTATATAGAAATGATACTTTCTATATCTCTCTGTTTAGGATATGCTGACTGCTTGTCATGTCTCGTATGCATATGGCTGCTAGCATAACAACGTTGGATATGATTATAGAAAATATTAAGAATATATTGTATAATTATTTATGCTTGTATGATTTCTTACGTGCTAAGATTTGAAAGTTTCATTTACCACTTTGTCATTTTTTTCTCTCTTTTATACGTATCCTTATAATCAAAATTCTCCTCACAATATAGTTTAAGTTCTAAGTTTATTTCATTGGAAGTGCTTTTAGTAATGGTGTATGTCCATTTGTTTTAACGCGCTTCTTTTCAGATACTAGGCGTTAAAATTATCATTTTCCACTTTCTCGGATTGTGTTTTGCATAAGGTTACAGTTATTCAAAATGCCCCTTGCTATACAATTTGAATCAATATAAATTCACACATTTATATCGAATAATATTTTTTCATTGAAATGCGTTATTCTTAAAAATTGTTGAATTATGTTTGATTTTTAGCGGAAGAGAGAAACACTAATTAAGGCCCTTTTTTCGAAATTGTTTTCTATTGCACTAAATACAGTACAAATCGATGTGTTAAATACGGATTAAAAATTAAAGCTGGGGGATTTTAAATGAAACGACTTTAAAAAGGCCCTAAAATCAAAAGTTTAAAGGCTTTTTCTACTATAGTTTTGAAGTTTGGTGGACACATTAACTTTTTTGTTATATATGCACGATGAAAATTTAATAATCTGATGGGTGGTAGGAAAGGTTCAAAATTCATCTATTATTCCCCTTAAGTGATTTACTATGACAGAGACAGCTATGATGCAACTCTGCATACTAAGTGTACCATGCCCCGAGTGATGGCATGGAAATATAAAATCCGGAAAAGCTGTGAAATAGTACGTGTTTACTAATATGTATCTTTTGTAAGAATGTAAACCATACTTTTAGCATGCTCATCGCAGCAAATAAACTTACTTTATCATTACTCGTTAAAGTTATTTCTTAAGGCATGAATCTATATAACTAATAAAAATAAAACAAAACGACTATCCAAATTAGGAACTTTAATTTGCAAATGCACCTTATGTAGGTAGCAAGCAGATTTTAACGAGAAGTCTTGCCTCTTTCAGAGAAAAGTACAATAGGTCACAAGACCCATTGTAATATCTTCTGTCCTCTCACACTCGCCTTCAAGCAACCTACTTCTCTTTAATGTGAATATTAAAGAATGTTGCTGACATCAACAAATCATAATAATTATTTTTTTGAAACAGAAGTGGTAGTTAAATACTAAGAAATTAATTATTAATAATGTTTTGTATTATAACATCCGAGCTGTTATGACACAATAACATACATATCGATCCTATCTCTTACGTGAAAGAAATAGCTGCAGCACACCGCGCACTGTTGCGCTCTTTTGTTATTTCTCGTGCTGCTCTGACAAAAAAGACAATCAGCTGTGTACATGAAGAGGAAGTTTCTACTCTAAACTGCATTCACTTATCTCTTTGCTACGTAATTTTATTGTCTATAAATGTTATCCTGATAGTTGGATGTCATGATGTTTGGTATTTTGGTTTCAAGGATTTTAACATTTTACTCTAATTGTTCGAGACTATACATGAGGGTGCCGATGTTCACACCCTCTGAAGTTGCTTGGCACCTATATATATTGTCTGTTAATGATGCTGTCAATTGCCAGGATTATATCAGCGCCGCCGGCGTGCCGGAATTTCGTCCCGCATGAGTTCTTTTACATGCTAGTAAATCTACTGACATGAGGCTGTCGCTTTTAAGCACATTTAAAAACCATCAGCCTGAGCCGGGTTTGAACCCGCGACCTTGGAATCAGAAGGCCAGTGCCTAACCAACTGAGCCACTCAGACCGACAAATGCTTGACACATGCCTTTCCAGGGCGAGATAATGAATAAAATCTTCTCGTCCTGACAATAACAACAATTGAAACACCATTGTTGAGCAGCTAAGGTAACTCAGTATTTAAACACACAATGCTCACTTGGGAAACCGAATACATAATGCATCGGGCCCCACACCAAAAGCTATCATCAAAAGTCATGCAAAAAGGTAGTAATATCAAGGGATTTGAACCGAGACGATTGCACTATGGAAAGGTGAATTTGGGGAGGTAAAAAGGATGTTTTGAATCTATTGTAATATTTTACAGAATAATTCAAATATCCGCAAATGCAAGCTTAAATTACCACACTGCCTCGAATCCAAGTGATAACAGTCACTAGTCTTCTGAGAACCACCGAGTCTTTTCTTTTCCTCTTCGTATTAAAAAAAGCAAGCCCATCATGTAAAGCTTCCTACTATGAAACCGAAACTTGGCCAGTATTCATTATGTCTATGTCAACTTTTTAATAAGCTGTTTCTCTCAATGTGCACCCAAGAAGGTTGCATGTTCTGTCCCCATCCACACAAAAGTTTATGGGCACGTGTGGGATGGACCAGTTTGAGCACGGAGTCACTACTTCTCGAAAAGATAGCTACTCCTTTGGTTCCCCAGGACCTCATGAGATTAAACTCCAGACCTCTCAGTACAAGAACTCCATACAACTATAGAAGATCGAACCCAATTTTCTCGCTTCTCAAGCAACAACGCTATCACACTAACAATGTGTCAATATGCCTCCTACAAGGCTTTATTTCCTTAAATCCGAGGAAATCAGGCATAATTACGCGTGTATATTTACTTACATTTAACTCTAACGTCCTGATCTTTAGTGTAACATAATTGCTAATTTATTCGGTGCTAGAGATCTTAAATATATTATTTTACACTGCAGAAAATCCCTCCATCGTCATTTCGTGAAACATAAAAAATGCACTTTTATGGGGGGTGCAGGCGCAGTTGCGTTTAAATTAATCTATGCTGTGTTACGTGAGCGGGAACTAAATGCCGTTGAACGGTGTTTATACGCAACTATTATTATTATTATTATTATTATTATTATTATTATTATTATTATTATAGTGGTGCGGGATTAAGTCTTGGAGATCAGCCAGGAAGCTTGTGAGACTTCATTATACAAGGAAAATACCCAGAATGCCTAAGATTATATGTTATAAGAGTTGATGCGTCATTGCCTGATTTGCCGGGTTTATCTTGAATGACGCCACCGGGGGCAATCATGTCTTACGCTTAGCCTATATCGATTTGAACGACCTCGCTCTGTGATAGCTTAGCTCAAGCGCCTACGGAGATAACAGTACTTGTAGTTCAGTCTTAAGGTTTTTTGGGATGGTGTAGTGGAATTAACGTTATATGAAGTTGTCTGATGGTGTTTACTGTGTGTAGCTATCACGGTGTATTTTGCAGAACGCGTGTGTTTATTGTGTTAAGTTTTGCTCGAACTGTGTCACATGTGGACTGTCAGCTCAAATTCATACACAGATTCCCCGGTGTCACCGTTCCTAACAAATTCACAATTTATTGGTTGACTTGGGTCCCTATTGGACAAAAGGAAACAGCCTACAATTTTAACCGTGATAAAATTAGACGATCTAGGGAGCTGTCGTGGAAAGATGTCCAGGAAAAATCACTGCTTTCAATTAAAACGTGTTTTATATAATAAATGACTGATCTGCTAGCTCTTAAGATCTAAATCCATGTGATTATCTGTGGGAAATACGTATAAAGTTTATGCTAGAATCCACATACACTCGACGAATTAGAAGGTCCGAGTCTTCCAATATTTCGGCTGTAGGAATTCGTCGAGTGTTCAATAGTGCGTTCAAAAGTTTATTACTTGTATAGATGCAGAGGGACACAACTCCAACACCTTTTATAACCAAAGGTAATCGTATATTTTTTCGCGTCTTTAGCATTATTTAGGGAAGAAACGGTGGGCCGGTCCGCCGCAACCACACGACCATATTCGTATAGAAATGCTATGCCAATCGCGTCATTCAAGAAAAATCCAGTATTCTTTCTCTAGCATGTATTGCTCTTGAAATCAGGTTACACAATGATATAAACAATGTTCCTTTGTAGTGTGATGTCTATATCCCTTGACACTACTTTTGGTGAATCTACACGTGTACATTTATAATGTAATCCAAGGCTCAGCTTAGGTACATCTGCTTCTATCTGTAATTATTGTGCCATTACTCTGCTACTTGCTTTAGTAAACCTGTGGATTCGCTTTCATAAGCACAGCTTTTCCATTGCTTTATGTTTAGCATTCACTACGGAGTATTATTAAGTTAGTATACTAGAGCCAATTGCACACCAGTTCTTGCTTCCCGTAGGATGCAGCGACTGTCATATGTATAACGTGGGAATATTGCACACAGGGAACGAAAATTGGTGTGCCAAATTCATTTCCAATTACGTAATTTATTGGAGAATAAAATAATAGCTATTTTACAGTTTCAGCAGGAAAAATAAACCTAGTAACACTGTATGTATGCTTGCTTTCAGTGATGCCTGGATTTCAAAACGCAGAATGCAGTCATGCTTTTATTAGGAATATATCAACTATAGTTTTCTTCTTGTTCCATTGCATTGAGCAGTTAGAAGCTTGGAAAGTTGAAGCATATTTGAAAAATTTTAACTCAAGTGCCTGCACGTGCAAAGTCATTGCAGTATGATGGATCGGTAACCTGAAAATTGGTGACTCAAGTCCCAGCCAGAGTCTAGAATTTTTCAAACCTGAATTAAACTTTACCATCTCTGCTAAACACAGGGGCCTACGGTAATAATAATAAAAACAAAACAATGGTAAAATATAGACTAGCAGCTTGTTTCTAAAACATACCAAATATACTTGCTACATCTTAGAAGAACAAATGTACAGTAACAAAGTTAAATCACATTTAGTGTGAATCGTTTATGGGTCACCTTTTAAAATTGTAATAATATGTATATTACCCTTAATTAGTGCCTTTACTAGTAATCTATTTTTATAATACGCTAATACATATGACTATGACAATGCATTTAGCCCAGGCTCTTAGTCAGCGATATTCAATATACGTTATATAATTTCTATATACAATTTATAATGCCTTCTTAAAAATTGCAAAGATATTAAAATCTTCTGACCTTTCTTTTAATAGACTAGTTCCACTTTTTCCCTGTGATTAAAAAGTGACATGCGTTTACTATCCTTTCTGAAGATTGTAATCACAGCTATTTTTCTATCTAATTTAAACAATTTGAAATATGTTAGCTCCTTCCTCCACAGAGTCCCTTTACACTCAAATAACGTATGTTCAATATCTTTATTCAATCTGCAAATAGGGCACTGATTCTGTGGGACACCTTTCCTACTCCTTTCAATCTCCAAGTATCTGCTCCTACCCATGCGACACCCTCCTCTCTCTCTCTCTCTCTCTCTGTTTATTATCTAACCCATTATTTTCCAAGTTATTTCGAAGACTGATAGTCCTTCCAGTATTCCTTAGGTACTTCTATTGATATTCAAAGCAAGTCTTAATAAGTTACTTTCAAGATCCTAAACCAGATCCTAAACTCTATCCAATACCATGCCCTTTCTTGACATTCTTCCCAGTTCCATTTGGTAGACGTAGCACTTCTCTACAAAACACCCTGTGTACAATATCTATGATTTCCTCTCCTCCACCTAGTGCCCATACCTCAATACCATATTATATTTTGGGTTAACCCATAATATTGTAGATTATAGTACCTTTTAATAAGACCGAGCGTGGTGGCGCCGCAGTAAAGTGTGCGGCTCGCATTTAGGAGATCCTGGGTTCGATTCCCGGTGACCGTCCACTCTGACCGATGGTTTTTTTGTGGTTTCCCCGGGGTCGGCACGTGAATGCTGGGGTGGTTTCTTATCTAGCACGACTTCCTTTCCATTATTTCCTTTTATTCTGTTTCCTTCTCATCTTTCAGGTGTGCTTCTAGGTTTCGTGGCCTATGGCGGTGCCGGACAGATGGTGCGGATGCATGCTCAATGGAAAGAGTACTCCCCGTGTACACTAGAGGACTGCTTGATTGGGGGTCGTTCATCGCCCTCTCTCAGCAGCTTCAGCAGTGGGACGGGTCTGCGAACTTGGAAATATTGGCAGGGACTTCCACGCGTCTCTGTGGTCTGTCTGTAGCCTCCTGTGTTTCATTCACCTCATCCCTTCCTCCTGGGGCTCGTAGCCGCATTAGATCTGTGCAGGTCACAGCGCGCGAAGTGTCCCCCTCCGTTGAATCACCCATACCAATACCTTTAATAAGTGAATAAGAGCAATAAGGGTTTTGGTGACATTAGTATTAATCATTACGTTTTCTCCAATCCGAGGACGTTGATAGCCACTAGTGATAAGTAACATGGTCAGGGTTATCGCCCATTAACCTAACCACGTTGAACTAGCAGTGTTCTTCCTCTAGCCGACTCTCGCTCACGTTCTCGACGAGCTTTCATCTTCACGCTGAGGGTGAATGAGTGCATCACGGAAAATTGGTAGAAAGCTCTTTGAGGTTACAAAATCAAATCGTACATAATAATGATTAATTATTTGTAAACAGTAATATTTATTAAACGGAAATCGTTAAACTGCAGGGAAATAGTAAAGTAAATTATAATCCATTCCCAGGTTCATGCTTTCCCAATATCCCACTTCCAATGTTCTCGCCGGATTTTAACTCTACTGAAAAAACTAAAAAATAAAAACTATTTAGCTGTGATATAATAAACAGTAAGAGAGAGATATAGCTGTTTTGCGGATAGCCTTGCCACGTATGTACTCGTATAATAGTACTGCATACTTCTAGGATTACACCTACGCGACGTCAGTGTCCAGTTCAGAAGTTTCTTGCGAGGCGGCGAAATAGCTTATTACAAACTACACTTTTGATTTATTCCCATATTTAGCACCAACATTGATCAAGCACTAAATTTAGTATTTTAAGATTGTTTTCTTGAAAAGGCGGCGCCGTGGCCGAGTGGTTAGACCGCTCGCCCTCCAACGAGGCGGCCCGGGTTCAATCCCAGGGATTTGTGGTGGACGAAGCGGCGTATGGGCGGGTTTTCTCCGGGTTCTCCGGTTTCCCCCTACATTCATTCTACCAACTGCTCCATCATCACCTTTCCTTTCATCCATTTCACGAACATTTCGTGATCACCCATCCTGGATATTCTGTCTGATCCATGAGTGTCTGCTCCTCGACGGGCCTCTGACCCCAGGCACCCGCTTGTAAGTCCTGGGGGTTGTAAGTCCTACATAAGAGGAGGGTAAACAGATAATGAATGAAAGAATGTTTTCTTGAAGCAACCAAGAAGGATGCAAGTTATAGAGACATAATTTATTAACTTCACTTTGGTTGTTGGACTGTACTTTTACTGTATTATGCATGGTGAATAATGCCGATAGTACCTTCTGTTTTATGATACATTTCTCACATTTTCATTGCACAAAGTCTTTGTATTCCCATTTTCGTTCAGTGGTTTACTACTCTCGCCGCTTGTGTTTTCAAGAACACTATGAATATTTGTTTGATACTCTCCACAACCTGCTTGGTTTCATTGTGCCCCATTCACTGCTATGTCTATGACTGTGTTTGTACCGAGCATACAGGATATATCCCTATAGTGCGCAGGGCGCATCCGAGAGGTAACAACTTAACACCGGCTCACCTCCGTGGCGTAGGGATAGCTGTCTATCTCACATTCAAGACGTCCCAAGTTCGAACCTCCGTTAAGGCGAGTTACACTGGTAAGGCTCTTTCCGGAGTTTTCCATTATCCTGAAAAGATGAATGTCGGATAACTTTTAGCTCTATAGACCCCGGGCTCATTTGAACATCATTTCAGCCATTTCATTCATTCATCGTTCGTTATGACCCATCCGGTTAAAGGATGTTAAATTATTAAAAAGACATACAGGGTCTTTTTATCCCCGATTCTTGATGCGTGGTTTGCGGCGTGAAAAAGGAACCCTGATGCGTGTAAGAGAGAATCGGGGGACCGAGAAATGTGAGCAGGACTGACTGTTTCGTTCATCACTATTAACTGCAATTTCGAATCGGCAAACCTATATCTTACCAGTATATCACTGTTTATAGCGGACATCAATATTATAAATATATGCTTGTCATCAATACGTCTTGCATAGCAATCAAGGCTTGCATGTCCGGGTGTCTTCCAATGAAGTGTATAGAATATTCTGGGCTTGTGAGCTGTGATCCAAAGTTAACGTCTCAAAGTTTCAGTAGAATCTGTTTCCGAAATTTCACGGGAAACTCTTTCTCTAGTTAGCCTGTTTCATTTTCAACACTTTATCATAAGTTCGTAGAAAGAGATGTTATGAAGTTCGTTCTTAACCATGCATATTCATGAGAGAAATGTTTACAGGAGAGGCGAAAAAGAGTAATTCACTGTTAACAGTCATGCAGTATTACACCTGTAGGAGTTATGTTTGCATACTTTTTGGTAAAGCAATAAAAATGGTAGTAATTATAGTACCGGGCCCCTTACTGTATCACACGCTAGTCGATAAAGAAGCAGCACATATTTGGTTTCAATTTTTCATTAGTTCAACTAACATTACCTTGGTGAAAACTTAAAACAAATATGCAATTATTGGCAATATTACACATGAACAATTACACTATTACAATGATTTGCATTTAACTGTATTTATTGTAATCTACTTGTGGTAGTGTTTTCCCATTTAAATTTACCGCTATTAAACGCACTGTGTTTTTAGGGAGTGTTTCAAGCTTAAAAAGTCTCTTGGATCTAAGATGACACGCTCAAAAATGTGCAATGCTAAGGTATTTGTAATTTTGAACAAGTTCATCGCTTACCACTATGAATTGTTAGTCGTATTTTGAAATCAATTATTAATTTTGGTTAAATACAAAGTATTGTAACATTTTGGGAGAAATAATTTTCTGGCGTAAAACTGTTAGTACGTCTGAAGAAAACTTTAAAAGTAGTATGCAGTATCACTAAACCATATAGATTGTATTTTTGCAGAAATGTAGGTATATAAATACACAAAAATTGTTTATAATAGTCATATTCCAAAGTATTTGATTCAGTGGTCCTCTGGCACAAGAGTTTACAAAATATTGAATAAAGAGGACGAAAAACTATTCTGTTAACTGTCTTAAGGAATTCTCAAATAAAATGGTCTGATCACGCCTAAAGTTCCGTAATTTAGGATTATGTCATAAATATATCCCTAAATTCTGCTCCATTATGTATATAATTTAATTCTCTACATTCTAATACTAATTCTAAATACTAATTTTTGTTCGCTTGAAAATAGTCTGAGCTAGAACATCACAATCATGAGGTGCATACTAAAGTGGATATAACTCTAAGAGAACTTAGTTCTGCAGTAACGCTATGTACGCTTCATACTGCCTTAAGGCATGAATAGCTAGGAGTTTGCCCATACAGTACCTTATTATGATTTACTGTATGTTTTTTTCTGTGGTTCCGGAGTTTTGATAGTGGAATCAAAGAGCCTTTAGTGCATCTAGATGTTAGGGATTTCTGGTTCAAAGAAAGTTGAGAAGGAACGAGGGAGAGAGTGGAAGGGGTATTTCCCGACAGCTTACTAGAGAACAAAGTGAAAGTAGCATCTCTGCAGGTCCCGTCCATTGTTTCCACTCTAAGCTTACGCTAACTTGCTCTCAATGCTCTGGAACTGCATAATAATTTAAGTGAAGCATGAATTATTTATAATGTGTAGGAAATGCGCTTTAATTGGAGTAGCATTTCTCTATCCTACAAATATTTCGCATATTGTTTAAATTAATATATTTGTTGGTTTCAGCTTTTTAAATCTCCATGCAGACACTATGTATATTAATAATTTGTATAATGTTACTTTAGTACTATAAGAAATGTATGAAAATGTTCCCGTTGTACTGTGAGCTTTGCTTTTGTGTGCATTTTACTATAGGTATGTTGTAAAAACTTTCACAGTCGCAAATCCAAGGACCTGCTAAGCAATCGTAAGTACAGACAAGTGCTTCAAGTGTAGCTCTTTGTTTGTGTCTTTAGAGACATCCATAAGTGTAAAGAAATGAAGGAGACCAGTTGCTTGTGTCAGTATTATAGAAACATTTGCAATCTCTAGAGCTAGTGGCGCATGTGGGTGTGAGATCAGCAGCCGGGTTGGTAAGCCTATACTCATAAAGGCTGTCGTGCCACAGGTTATTATTAGAGATAGTGGCTTTTTAGAATATTAGCACTTATCGCATAAATCTAAATCAGGGAATATGTGGTAACCTTACCTGAAGTACACAAATACTTTGATCGAAATTGAATCGTTCTTTTTGGAGGATTTGGAAATGTAATAATTCTAGACTATCTGAAAATACACTCACGTTCATAAGTAATTTCAAAAAAAGTAGTATCCGTAGTTTCCACAACAAATGATTGAATTTGGTGTCTGAGTGCCTCAGATATGTCAACTGTGATGCTTACTATTTATATTCCCTAGTCATTTTCTTTTACCTTTGGTTTACGTAAGGTAGGTAAGAGTTGTTTTATAAATGTCTGCTTTTTTCTAAAACAGCTGTTTCGTTAGTAAGGATGTAGACTGTTTTCCACTGCCAAAATACACTAATCTACATTCAATGTGAAATAATTATTTTATTTTTCTAAAATAACAGGGTGTATTTTGTGCTGTTTTACTCATGTAATCAATGGGAAATATATTGCATTAAATTACTACGAACTACAGAAGCAGTAATTCTATACACAATTTTAAAAATGACAACTATTTTTAATATTCCGTCGCTGTTAATCGTAAAGAACGTTATCACTGAGCGGGAGCAAACACCACTACTGGTTAGCTGTAAATTTATTTAAAAGATTTCATGATACGGGTGTTAAATGTTTTGATTGATAATACTATATTTGAAAGCAGTTAAAAGTAAATTTTGAACCCTGCAAACCTGATCTCCTTTGGCTCCTGGCACATTTTGAAAGGAAGTACCCCAGGACTCTTGATCAATTAACGTTTAATAACGATACATGTCTTATCACTGCAATTTTCATAAATAAGAACACATGTGACAATATTGTATTGTGTAGCTATACTCGTTTATCTTAAGATTTGTTATAAAATACAAGCTTCAAAAGTAAAAGTAAATTTAAACCAATAATAATCAGTAAAATTAAACATTTTGTCGTTTCTAATCATCTAATTTAGGATTAAAAACTCAAGTAGCGTCATATTGTCGCACAGACTTTTCATTATGTTTCTTTTCATCATATTGCCTGTGGATCAAAGTTACCTCAAAGCTGGGTATCATTTTTTAATTCAGCTTGCCGTTGTAATGTAAGTTTTATTTATATTTTGTGATTATTACAAAATTTAAAATAGAGCTCAAACGTCAAACATCCCTGTTTTCGTTTACACTGCGAGTTCTTCGAAAAACTGATACCTGAATATTTTTCCCTGTGGTACTCTCTTTAATGTTCTGTTATTAAAGCTTAAAAAGACCTGAAAGCTTGCATATAGTTAGAGTTTACTAAAATAAGTATATTTTCATCTAAAATTCTAATTGGAGGAAATGGTTTATTACACAACTTTGTCCCCTGTATTCTAAACAAGCTTCTAGTAAAATTAGCATACGAATACTAATTCTACTCTGCATAACAGGTTAAACCTTTCAGTCCTGGGGCTCACAAATATGCATATTAAATGTATGCTCTAATATAATTGCTAGAAGCACTGTTTGAGTACTCAGGCCACTTGTATATATTTGTACAATGCAATCGAAGTGCTGCCCTTTAGGAACTTTTGAACTATATGGTTTGTATACGCTCGAGAGGCATTCTCAACATTTTAATGGGTAATTGGATATAATTAGGCATTTAATTTCATAGCAACATTTACAATTTTTGTTGTGTTGCAACCACATACCGTGATGAGGAGGGCCTGATCTACACATGTAACGTCTAAAATATGGTAAAAAAATATATGTTATATATATATAACTTTTATATAACATTTATATGTAGACCAACTTCTGAAATCTAAAGCTCCAGTAAAATACTTACTTAGTCGGCTTATCCTCCACGCATGTAGGGCTTACATCTCCTAGGATTTAAACCATGCCTAGGGTCAGAGGCCTGTATAGGAGCAGACGGACATTGAATCAGAGAATGAAGAACCCGGAACGGGGGATCGGCCCGTAGCCAGGTATGAGAGCGAGGAAGAAGACGACAGGAAATGAAGACGAAATGAATGAAAGGAAAGGTGATAATGGAACAATTGGTGGAATGAATGGCGGGGGAAACCGGAGAACACGGAGAAAACCCGCCCAGACGCCGCTTCGTCCACCACAAATCCCACATGCGGGCCCCTGAGATTGAGCCCGGGCCGCCTTGGTGCGAGGCGAGCGGTCTAACCACTCGGCCACGGTGCTGCCTTCCAATAAAATATCCAGACTGAAATTCAGGCATAGAAGGATTATGGCTAACACCCTACAACTTCCTTTGCCCATTTGCTTCGACAACTTCTCTGTCCGCACTATGCGGCGGGAATGTATACCCTCCAGGCAGCATACTCGTATTTCACGTGACGCGCGAAAAACTTGCAGCATTTTGCCATCATAGATCAGAGAACGGCATTTCGCGTGTCACTCCCGTACTCGGGTCTAGCGAAAAAACGAGTCATGGCGTGACGAGGGGCAAGGGGAACCAACACACCAAACTATCTAGCCCCGTTAGTTCAACGCTCTAGTTTTCGAGTATCATTGTTACAAATGTTGATAAAATGTGAATTAAGCTTAGCAAGGCTAATAATAATATTAATATTAATAATAATAATAATAATAATAATAACAATAATAGTTAAGTGATGAAGTACATCTTAAAGTTTAGACGCCCGCATCAATATATTACATTTTGAATGATTCCCTGCGAAATAAAAATAGCGAAATAGCCCTTTGATTATGCGTTAGGGTGAGGTTAAGATCGGGTCACCCGATGATAAACGTGACCCAAAACCGCCAAACCCGGACCGGGTGAGCAGCGAATTCTGACGTCATCCAGTTGACACTCGCGTTCATTACTGTCGGCGGTTACGGGCATACATGCCTTCTGACATGCCGGTCTATACCGCAGCTGTTATTTTTGTTCTCCATTAAATATGAAGTAGACTATTAGCAATCATAGAGGATATTAAATTTCTTAGAGGTTTTCTAAGAATCGTCATAGAAGTGAACAATTCTTCACCCAAAAATATTTAAAATGCAGACAACACAGTGTTGTGTATAAGTGCACCATTTTGTATTCTCCAACCTTGTTAGAGATAGATACAAACGCAAGCAGCCGGATCTCCATTACATTTTACTACATATGTTTTACGGTTTACTTAATGTGCATGTTTTATGTGAAAACGATGTACTTTATCTGTATTCTATTTAATGAATGGATGTATTATATGGTATCACCCTTGTACATACAAAACTGTGTACTTCTCTCAGTTGCAAATAAGAGTTAAGGATGTGGTATTTAGCACGGTTAATGAGTGGGGAATAATATATCACGGAAGGAATGTGTTAACTGTGGTATTTCCAGCGTGTGGAATGCTATCATGGCTATTGTTTCTGCGGCAACTCATAGCTGTGAGACAGGAACGTTGTAAAATTATGGCACAAGGTTAAACACCATAAAGGCAAAATAGATTCTTTTCGGTCTACCTTACTCTGGCTAAACAGTTTGCACATCTAAAATATTTCATAAGGCTATCTCTAAATACCTGCTAATCACTGATTTGAAGAGAGCCACATCTTAATGTTTCTAAACGTATTTACAATGTCTATATAACAAAGGCACTCTTATATTCATGATTGATTTTGGTAACTTAAAACTTAAGGACACATACATAAATCGTTCCATTTTGCACAAGCACACAAAGGTAAATACATTGTGCAGATTTTACTTTTGTGCGACTGTTTTACTAATGCTATGTTTTTACTTTAGCTACTGTCGCTTAAACCTTTAAGACATGTCAATATTTGTAAAAATCGCTTAGTTCCTCTTGGCATAGGTTATTTGCATCTCCTTGAAACCTGCTTTTGTAATACTATCCACCCGTAAACGTTTACGTAAAGATACATAATTAATGCATACGAAACATAATATTAGTTATGTCGAAATATTTCTTCACATTATTTCTGACGCATTAATTCGAGTGTCAGTCTTCAGGTTAATAATCCGTTACTCCCGTCGTCAGTACAATGATATTATCAACACATTAAAATCAGCAGGCTACATTAAATACAATTGTTTGATCCAATACTACTCTTGGAAAACCCGTGCCACAACAATTATATCAGATTTAAAAAATAATTACTGCAATATAAAGCCAGATGTATGATTTTGTCGTAATTAGTAAAAATTGAATATTTAATAACGTAAGCAGTTATGTCTTACTCTCTGAACGCTGCCTAAATACAAACAAATATTCATGCTAAATATCAAGATTGATTTATATGTATAGCAAAAAATGCGAAATAGGCAAATTTTTTTCCATCCCAGATGCACCTGTTTTCGCACCAGGGAAGTGTGCTCAGATACTAACTCTGTGTTGCCTTCTTGCAGATGTATTTAAATCACCTCGCAGTTAGAAACCCATTTTCGAAAAATATTACACACTTATATTAGTTTCACGGAATTTACACTTAAAGTGCTTTTACTCATCCGAGATATTTCAATTGTTAAATTGGAATCACGGGTGTAACAAAAGCAGAATATTAGAACTCCTATTAATGTGTCTAATGTGTTACTCTACATTCCAAAAACAAGAAAATCTGCGCGCCATTGCTTTAGATACCAAATGCAAAGTTGTGAGAAACTTAAGAGCTTTTCTCCTTGTTTACTCAACAGTAAAGCCTCTGGGAATAAGATTCCCTTTCTCACCAACACGAAGGAAACAACAGCTGTGACGCCGCAAAATTTTGCTTTTCTTTCTGAAGTTCAACGCAAGTACTGGATCTTCAAGACTCCGTAGCCACTTAAGACTTGACGGAGTGTGCTTGTGCATAACTGAACGATTTCAATTTCTTTTCAACTAAATATCATTTTTCATACTTGACGGCTTATTATATCCACTTACAGTTCTTAAAAACCGTTACCCCCAGTTCAGGTCTGGTAGCTTAGTTTGCTAAAGCAATGATATCACTGGCCACATTTCCATTTTCAGGGGTTAGCTAGGTTCGAATCCTCGCTGCGGTGCTACCAAGTTTACGATAAAATGAGGAGCACCCATATAAACTAAACGGCGATTTGTATGCATAGATATTGACCGGATTTAAGATCTCACTGTAGCGAAACACGTTTTTGGATTTCACTTAAAAAGATATTTTACTTGGTATGAGCCATGCTATGACCCATGACCAGGAAACGAACGGGACACCTCGCTCCTCGACCCAACGCGGATCTTTTGTGTCGCCCCCAAGAGGAACGGATGAGGTGAAGGAACCGCAGGAAGATGTAGGTCGGCCTGCGTGAGGTCTATAGGGACGCTAGATATCCCTAACGATTCCAAGCTTGATGACCTGGTCACACCGGCAGGCTTCTCAGAGAAGCTTCCCTCTGGCGCAACTGGAGACAACTCGACCCACCGGAGGCGGCTCAGAGAAGACTGCCAGCTGGTAGGGTCGAGAAGAACTTTCCAACGAGCAAGCATCTGCGCCATCTATCCAACACCGACCGACGCTGCACAGCCCTTAAGCCTACCCGACGCATAGAAGGGGAAACGAAATGATAGGAAATGAAGGAATTCGTGGTAGAAGAGAAATCACACCAGCATTCGCCTTGTCAACCAGGGAAACCCACGAAAAATCCATGGTCATAGTGACCGATACTAGGAGTCGAACCCAGGAGTTCCCGAATGCAAATGTCGCAGGTTACCGCGGAGCCATGTCGCTCGGTATAAGCCATGGTAAAAAAGCTACTGATATTTTACAGTACAGAGTTATCCAAAGTTAGAAATATCCTTTAGCCGTAATTTGTTTTGTAGCAAACCATAACTCATTACAACAGAGATAGGATTTGTGTCACCACTTATGATTCATGCTGATCACAAGTTTTGTAATCGAAAAAGGAACTATTTGGAAAACAGTACGTGTAAGAATACTCGAAGAATTAAACATTCCGATCAGTCCTCACTTTTCGCAGAATTCTAGGCAGGTGCTGGCATACATTGCACAAACTGCACACATTGATTAAATAATATACACTTAGTTAATACGGAGGGAGCGTATGTAATCTACAGAAAGTGAAAGAAAATAGGTATAGAGTACTTTCCACGTAGTTATAGTGGTATTTATGCAAAATGGAAGTGTAGAAGTTCAATAAGGTAAGACAACAGCTTTGATTTTGCATACAACCATTTAAAATTTAAAAAAATTTAAATATTTAGAAGTATTTTAATATTAAAAATATATGAAAACAATGCATTAATTGTATGCACAGAGTGATTGAGAGAGAGAGAGAGAGAGAGAGAGAGAGAGAGAGAGGCTAAGCGGAGATGTATAGTAGTTTTTTAAATATCTTTTACACAAAGCAAAACAGAGCTTTTTTCCTCCTCACATAAAAAACAGATATTTTGGGTCGCTGTAACCGACCTTTCAACATGCTTGGTTTTTGTGTTAGAAGTGCTTGCTTACATGGTTGCATTTTCAGCCAGAAACTTTTTGGAGCTAGCTCAGTAGAGTTTTAGACTAATAGCTTACGGAATTACTGCTCTTATTTGCCTTTTTATCACAAACATTTACCACGGAAATGGAACATAAACAGGATCCAACAACGAAACTTTTTCAAACGCTGTTTGCACAAAAGATGAGTGATCTACAGTGTATATGGTAGTTTTCAGGGACCGCAAACAAGATGGAAAATATCAGCATTTATTCCATACGTGTCAATACTTCCTTCCAGAACCTTCATCTCACAACATATGTATCGGTGTGGTATATTTAAGGATATTCATAGCTTGCCGTAAAAATATAAAGACCAAGAGAATGAAAATGTAGGAAATATAATGAGTCCAAACAGTATATGAGATACAAAATTCGAGGAAGGTCTTGCTTATAACACTTACAATTCTTAAAAGAGTATCTTTTATAGCGAGAAAAGAAGCAGAAATAATTAATATCAGCCAGCTGAGTGGATTAGGGGAACATATAAATATACCGTGATAGTTGTAAAAACATAAGAAAACTACACTCTGCAGTAAAATAAGACTTTATTACTTTTGTTTATAAATTCTTATTTTTGCCCGATGCCATTATATTCTTCTTCTTCCTTTCTGTAACCAAGATGCTGCTCAGTAGATCAAGTTATCCATTAACACTTCATTTAAATATTACATTATATTACGTTATTAAATGTAGTTTTATTGGGTGCGAATCTCATTAACAAATTATTGGTTAAGCTAAACTTTAAATATGGAGTATTCAATATATGTATTTAACTTCAAGATTGCTAAAACGATTATGAATGTTACCCCAACAAATGAACTAAAGGATTTAGACTTAAAAGTTCTCATGTGAAGCCCTCTTATATCCAACAGAGTCAAAGTATATCCAGGCTTTACCACTACCAATAATACCGGTAAATGTGTACCGGTATCCGAAGTAGTTACTGGTAAAAGTAACGACTTTGAAACGTTGTGGATTTGTAAAACTGTAAGAAGGCATTCGGGAAGTCCAAATTTGGTTCGATTTCTGATGAAATGGCCACTCCGACTTTGGGATGTTTTAGGATGTTCCCAAGTTGGTAGGCGAATACTGAGGTGGACTGTATACTACCATGAACTTTCTTGTCCCTTCCCTTTCATCTTTCAGGGTTGCAGAACCGGGCATGGTGGACAGTAAGGTGTGGTAAATGGGGTAATGTGCTTTAATCAGAGAAGTGTTTCAAAGCTGGCATCGGTACCTTCGACCTGTATCTGTTCCTGTGGATAGCGGTGTGTCGGACGGACGCTCCGCCAGGGATGGTCTGTCTGGAAACGTTAGGGACATCTATGCGCTTTGCCTGTCGGCTCTGTCCTCCCTTCGTACACCCTAACCTCATCTCTTCCTTCCGTATCAGCAGTAGGCCCAACCTCAGCCGCAGTGCTATCTTCCGTTTCTGACCCATACCGTATGAGAAATTAGTATTGTATCCAGGTCTAACTATTTCAGTATTCCATCTCTGGCATTTTATAAATATCTTGGGATAAACTAGCAGCTACTGCACTATTAACAAAATTCAGAAATACGTATAAGAAATTTGTGGGGCACGTTTGAGGCAGTTAATTACAGATATTTCAACGACTTGTAACAGGAAATTGTAGCTAGCAAGAGATATCTTTTTACAGCAGCAAATTTGCAGTGACAGTAGATTATTTCATTTAATACCTGCTGTAAAATATTGCTTTAATCTTGGAATAGATACAAGAAATCATAGGACATCTATTCTCTCCAATAGCTCTTGAATTTTCTATTCTCTCCAACAGCTCATGAATGCCCTCCGGAAGGAAAGCATGATTTCGTGCTTGAAAGACGCTTGTCAATGTATGTGTAAATCAGTATAGATACTTTTTATGTATGTGCTTACGAAAAGTAAAAAAAAGAACCTGAATAAAATGGTTTTAGTCTATAGTTATCTATTAAATGTCTTGCATTTCAGCTGCGCTGTTGATGGCATTTCATACTTCTCCGGTGGTTTAAACCTATGTAGTGCGTTTTACCTGGCAACATTGTTTCCAATGACATGTTCAAGCTTTTAATTGCTATACTGTGGTATGAGGTCATATTCCGTTAACACTAGACTGGTTTTATACTAGATGAAAGCTACTTCCTTTCCCCAGGCTCTGTATACAGAAGTGTTTGGCATAGTGACGACTATGAAAGAAAGCAATCTGGTCGACAGTTGGCTAAAAGACACATCGGGTCCTTAGCACGCTTGGGATGGCTGCCAGCCTTCTGGAACTCCCACTACAGCCGCTCCGGCCGAACTTCACTAACTTCTGTCGTTCACTCGTCAGGGAATGGTGGATACAACACTTTCTCAAATTCCACCATGAACCACACCCAGCATTTCTCTCAATCACCTAAAGAAGACGCGAGTAATTACAGCTAGTCAGTTCCACTCACTGGTCATGAAGGTACCCAGAATGAGTAGATGCATCCGTCTTTAGACATTACAATTTAGATTTGTATTGTTTTTCATATTAGCGATTAGTTGTTTGTAACTTTACAAGACTGTATTCCATATGGACTTGTTTAAAGTAATTTTGATAATGGCCCTCTAATACAAGCATTAGGCTTCAGCCAGCTGTTGCGGACTCTACACGTTAGATTGCTCGCTCTGCAACCATTTGCCTCATGCATCGTGTGAATATAGCGATGGCTAGATACATTGCTGTGCTTAAATGCAGATGATCAATAAGGATTGGATTGTTTAAGTGAGCATGATCTTTAAGTTACGAAGGAATAAGGTATGTTCTAAAAATACCGTAATTCTAATTACATTTTATACATTGGACTCGTGCAGGATGGACATTTTAGCCGGCTAGCATTCTAATTAATGGAAATTTCTGAAAGGATTTCGAATGCATACAGCTCTAACGGTCCTATTTCTACCGCGCGGTAGACATTACATTTGATGCAGATTATACTTTTGTTACACTTTAATAACATATGCCATTCCATAGAGTGCAAGTTTTTCTGGTTACGCTTGCTCTCTGAGCTTTTATTCAATTTGCTCAAACAGTTATTAGATCATAAGACATTCATTCACATTGAACGAATTCCTCAGTTTTTGTGAGGATAGTTACCAACTAGCACAACTGGATCTTCAGTTGAAAAGACACAATGTGCCATTTTTGGAATGACATGTTTTATTAATGTGTTTTTAAACTTCGATTTATTTAAGGTTTTCTAGACGAACAACCGCAGTCCAAAAGTATTTTTTTTCGGCAGTTCGCTGTACATTGAAGCAATTTCGCAGAAAACAGACCAATCCCTGTGTTATTCCTTCCAAATTTTCTATTTTCACCCAAAAAACAACGTAGTTGGACACGTTTGAAGAATGATAATCGCTAATGCAGGCCATCTTCAGTTACGTTCCTCATTATTTTACCTATTACTCATAGATAGGCGATTAAAATCCCACTGTTTCTTTGGATACAAACACAAGAAAGAGGAAAAGGAAGACATAATTAAGAGACACAAGTTAAAAACCGCAATACGTGTAAATATCTGGATAAAAAGTGTCTGCAGCAATCGCAGTTTCATGGAAAGAAACTTAACTGGAAACGAACTGGAAACTGTAGGAAACGAAACCTAACTGATTTCCGCATTTTATTTAATAAACAATTGTAGTGAGACTCACTCCTGCATAGACATTTCTTAATGTGCAGTGGTTAGCTATGTTCAACAGTGCTACCAAAGCTTTCATGTTAATTTGATATCTATGCTACTGTAATAAAGAAATATGTTTTTCTCCCAGTTTCTTTGCTATATAAACAGTGATTTTTCTTGTAAAAAGCTTCATTTTATTTACTGATCAGATTGTATTAACAACGCACCCATTTTTCTGTCGAACTTTAGGTATTCCTCTAGTTTTGAGTCTTGAGTATTTGCTGAGTCTTTCTGCGCTTGTAGTGTTAAATAAATACATAAAAAGTTGTACTACCGATACGGAACATGGAGCTCTAGACACATACTACACTTGCCAGCCGTTATTCTTTGTATTACTGGAATTGGGGCACTAGTTAACCTGCAGTTTGATAGGCTGAGTGGATTGAAGTAAAGTATCCATAAAGAAAGATCACTTTAAACCTGACGGAAATGAAATTTACGAACACGTGTTTCTTAACAGCCAAGTATAAATGTTAAATGCCGCGACAATAAAGGAGAGCCAATATGAGCTGGCTACAAAATTTGTCTCTGTACGATAATAGTTACACACTTCGACATACTGTAGGCCTGCTCACTACACTAGTTGTGTCCCAGTGAAACACCAACAAAACATGCATACGATGGATTACTGGTGTTAGTTTGTGCATATACTTGCATGGGTATAAAGAAAAGTTAATTGCCTTCATCTGTTGGAAACTGTCAGGACCGCTTAACCGTAAATTTCGGCTATAGTTAAGAGGGTGTTTCGTGAAACATTGTGCGCATCTCGATAAAAAGGGGTAAATGGAACGTGATATGAAAGAGCTACTGTTATTGGTTCGCATACCCTTGCGCGGGCTCACAGAGAGCGCTAGTGACGATAACATGGCAGATCGATAACGCCCTTGGGATGAGTCTTTGCGAATACCAGCGCCCGCAGTCACCACAAGCGCAGCGATGCAAAGAGGCAAAGGTAATCGACGTGCTTGGAATCTTTCAGCTAGGCAAAGTTATTGCTCCTAATCGCGTGACCACAAGAATTCCAAGTGATATTAAAAGGAGAAATGCCTACATAACTTGGAAAACGCATTACCATGGAAGTTCATCAAGAACGTAGAAAAAAAATAATTCGCGGTTAAAGATGCCCTTTTAGTAGCTTCGTCCCTTGCACAACGTCCGTTGTCACAGCGGAAAGAATAGCGTCCAGTTTGTCATCTACGGGAAAATAACTGGCTTCTATAAAAGTGAATACTAGATAACCTTAGGCAACCAGATGGCTTTTGTATCTTATTAGATACTCTCGAGATATCTATGGGAGCAATTGTGAGTTTAAATAAAATACTTGTACTTGCATTAAGTCCAATAATTACTTTTACAGGTTGTCAGATTCAAACTGTTCGTTTACTTGTAGGCAGCAAGGACCCATATGGCAGGTATTTAATGGTTTCTCAGGAGAAATCAAGATTGGAAACATGCCCACTGACATCTTCACATAAGGTTTACGCATTTTAACCTTCCATTTGAAACCTTCCTTCGAGTTCTAATTTCTTTCCGATTTCTAACGTTTCCTTAAGGGTGTGAACATGATATGGACATGCAGCTAGCGCAAGGAACGTGGATATCTCTGGCTGTAATGAACAGATAAATGTAAAAAAATTGCTGTATGTTCAGTATATATGCCTATATCTCTCTTTAACTTTTCACAATTATATGTTTTGTAGTTTATCTAAAAATTTATGAACTTCTGAAATAGGTTTGCTAGATAAAAAGCAAAACTTTGATAGCTTTAGACTCCTTTTTCTCAAAGGCAGTTGAAACAGAGAGCCAAGATTTTTATAACACATGGAGACATTCTATTTCACACCACTGGAATTAGCAATTAAAGCTTTCAAAGGTATTTGTGCTTCTAAATTGTTTTGTCTTGAAGAAAATGGACCAAAATGGAGCATTAAATTTTTTAAGCGAAACCCTCAATTTTTATAAATTTATTTTACTTAGAAATACAACTGTAGTTCGGCGCATGCAATAGATTACCTCACTCAAGCGTGCAACTTCCAGCCTTGGAGCATTTTTAGTTTTTAAGAAAAAGGAATATAAGTTTGGAAAAATAAAGTTTTGAGACAATCGCAGTTGTAATTTAAGTTCAAAAGGCGTGGCTAACATTAATGCGTTCCAAGGAAGCAGTCCCTATTAATTGTATCCTGTGCTGCATCCTGATTTTCAATTTTACGCCTTTTGACCCGGGACTCCATGGCTGAGATAAAGACTGTGGTGCCTTTTAGCAGATAACATACAATTTTTAGCAAAAGGGCATGGAGCTGCAAAGTTTAAAGCGACGCGCAGTCCATAGATTGTTTTTTAAGGGTTAAGTGATTTAAATCGCCAATAAACCATATATTTTCAGAACCAGAAAGAATCTCAGTTTTTTTCCCATTAATAACAGAAAAGGCCAAATTTTAAAATGGTATACTTCCCAGTCATCTTATTTGGACTTAACTTTGATAGGGTTGTATCTCACTGCATTATTTATAGATCATTTATACTATGATAGTGCGTAAATTATATACAATTTCTAAATTAATTTATTGGCTTCGTTTAATTCGGAGCTTAGACATTGGGTAGGCAATGAGGTGGTAGTCGTTCCCTGTAGCGTCTTTTAGTCATTAGACGCTAATGTCTAAGCGTCATTGGCAGCCAGCACCAGTCGTAGGACCTTATCGTCTGTTGGGAACATCACTGCCATTCAGTTTGATAGATGAGACCATGGGTGTACGCAGCGGGAGGGGGGGGCTCAGGCAGCTCAAGGCCCCCTCAGATATCCGAAACTGTAATATCGAAGCACTGCAGTCACATTTTGGTTTTATGTAACGGTTTCATACTTAAAGGTTTAGTAAGCCACTTTGTTCCCATTAGTGAACAGGCAAATAAAAATACTATATGCATTAAAACAGTAGTAAATATTGGGAGATGATAGGGAGTTTAGTCCGTTCTTTTGGAAAATTATCATTCCATGCATTGGTTGGCAATATTGATTAAGGCACATGTTTAGTCACAGGCAGTTCTAGATTGTTATAGCGCACCTCCTGTAATTATAGTGAAGTGAGTGGGTCTTCTCGTAGTCTAGTGGTTAACATACCTGCCTGGATACGAGTCCTGGTTGAGGTGTTTGGTCTCTGTACACTCCTGCTTGCCTTTTGGTTATAAAAATACTTAAAAGTTCTTGGTCATGCTGACCCATCAAATTCTGTAGTCAATATACCCTGTTCAGTGATGCAATTGATATCTCCCCCCTCACTTGGATAAATCTTTAAAAGTGACCACGGAATGAAGGTATTACTGACATCGTGAGTTTCAGCTATTCCTGTCTCAAATCCCCTCCCAAATGCAGTCTCCGTGTATGTCCCTGGATAAGACTGCCGATACCAGGATTCAAGCTTCAACCCCTTCCTTGGGTATTTATCAGTTTAAATTAATTATAATTTCTGGTTTAAAGTGGTATTACCTGACTAGTATCTTCTAAAACAGGGGCAGCCAACTCTAGGCCCGCATGTGAAGCAATGGTATTGAAAGGCCCGCCTATAGCCCAAGACCCGATGTGAAAGCTCTTCCTCTTTTCGAATCTGAAAAGAGTTGCATAGGTTATTCGAAAATCCATTTTGCATTTCAGAGTCTGAGATTCATAAATACTCCCCATCCTTGCAAATGAATATAATAGAAATCCAAAACCACTCAGGAGTTTGTACTAAATTGAGAGAGTATTGTGGATCACATGCTTCTAATTTGGCTAAATTTTGAAAATATGTCCCTTCAGACCGGTTTTTCGAAACTGATAGTCTTACTCTAAGGCTTGAGTGTAGATTTGGCTCCACCTACATTTGGGAGCAAACATTTTCTGCCATGAATGTTATTAGGAATAAATTACGTTCAGCTGTTACAGATGCACATCTTATTAATATACTTGTTTTGTGCACATAAAAATTACACCTAATATGTATTAAGACATTTGTAAATGAAAAGCAAGTTCATAGGTTACATTAACGTTACAGGTATCCAAAATTTATTCGAATGTTCTTATTGAATATTGTAATAAGGAGTATATCCATTATAATTCAAAGTGTTTCATTTTATGACAATTTTAAAGAAACTGCAAAATCATATGATATTCTTTCAAAAAAAAGAAGTGAATAATAAAAATAACTCAGTTACTTTTAAAACATTATGTGTTAAATATTGGCCTACAGCTACACCTACCTGAATACATATATAACACTTTAGTTCAGATTCAACACAGTTATTAATATAGTTTAGTTAAGCTGACCCTTCAAAAAGTTCTATCAATTTACTGGCTCAAGCTCAAAATAGGTTGGCCATCCTAGTTCTAGAAGCATCTGAATTGGTAATGGAAATCTGAAAATTAAAGAAATACAAAGGAAGTACCTGGGTGTCGAACTCTTGGTAGCAGTCGAACGATAATTTGAAGGAATTAAGTTGGTAATAAATAGCCATGGCCTACACTGACAAATTCTCGGATTGGAAATGATATCCTTACATTTATTATACTCACCTGTATTAAATACAGAATTTCTCTCGAAATGTGTTTATTATGCTTATTTATTTCTAATAATACATTAAGCGAAGCAAAAACTTAAGTTAAAGCGTTACAAAGACCGAGTAAGATGTGACCAAACTTAGCCCTACTTTGCAATCTGCCTTAATTTATGAAAACGGCTCAGGGAAGTCACTCTACACTGTTTTATTTCCAACATTAATTAAGAGATGCCAAAGTTTTATATCCTTTATATTCAAAGAAAAATAAGTATATAGTCTGTATTTATTATAATAAAAGCCATTTTCGTATACTACTGACTTTGCCTTAAGGTGAGCGATAGAAATGCGCTACTAGTAAGTGGGTTTTACTGCATGCTTGGAGTTATATCTCTAGCTCTGAAGCTAGTAACTCGCGAAAGCTTTTAATTTCCAATTATCACAACTTTTTCTACGTCATGTTTGTTTACTATATCTTGGGTCAGTACAAAACTATGACATGCAAAAGGTTTTCACGTTTTTATACCAATCAGAATATTTTAAGGGGTAAATAATTTGAAAACACAATAGTTTAGCTCTTAATAACTAAACCTCTGAGAAAAATTGCATTAGTGTTACATTAGAGGAATTTTAATATGTCAAGTGCAAGACAGTGCTTTTATAGTCCACGCCAAAACTTCTTGAAAAGCCAAAGTTATTTATATTTGACGTAATATTATGTGAGCATAGATGGGAGACTCACATAGTTGTCTAATTGTATATTCTGCATTTTGGCGCATATCTTCCCCATTTATCATTAGTCGATGTCTTTTCTCGAGCTCTTAGTTAAGATGGTGTTTGTTTACTTCGGATGGTTAAGAGTCCACCATTAAGGCAATACTGTGGTGAAACTTCCATCTCTGAAACTAATAAATGCAAAACTCAAAGGGTTTTTTTCCTTACCAGATGCTACTTTTGTGATGAGCATTTCGTGTAAGTCACAAAAATTATACTTTAAAACTACATATAAAAATATTTATATTCAAACAATTGTTCTTCCTTTGGTATTAACTTTATGCAAATTATTGAAAATGTAGAATGATATTAGTGTATTTAAGATGCAATGAAAATTCGTTATCTCTAAATTCAAATATTACTTTTTCTAAATAATTATGTGAGATGTAATAAAATAAATCAGTATAAATTACAGGCCGAGAAAATAAGGCATAGAAGATAAATAAATTTATCTTCATCTCCATTGAAGACACAGGAAAATTAATACTGGAGCTCATAAACAATACCTCGCTGAACATGTGTGCCAAGGTTCGTTATTATAGGCCACTAAACTTGGAAGTAAAATGGTTCCTACTGGAGTGAAACTTAAAAAATATGATCTACGGGGAAATTACAGCGTAGCAAACAAGCGATACAAGCCTTTAAAGTGCACTAGTTACGAAAGATCAGAAAGGGTAACCAAACCTTTCTAACCTAGGATATACGGTTTTGTTTAGAGTGAGAAAAAAAACGGAAAAGAATTTATTTGTCATTTTGTACTATTAGTTCTTATACCTAACACAGCGTTCCTTCTATTACAGTCTGGACGCAGGAAAGGAAAAATATTTTCATAACAGTTAATTGAAATTGTATGCTAATCTCCTAAATTTGTCTTGATTGTAGTTATTTCAATGTAAAATAAAACCTGGTTACATATTGTCTAGTGTTTAAGGGTACTTGGTACTGAAATTGCTAATTTCTACACATTTTAAACAATTTTACTAATATTTTTATCACAGATTTGTTCAAATAATCGTAACAAAAATTAATGTTCATGATCATATAAACCTAACTTCTAACTTTCCAAGAATATAATTTCTGAAGAATGAAAATCGAGTCCAATGTGAAATGCTCCATGCAATGAAAATTTTAAAACTTCAAAATTTTAAATCTTTGGCTTTATTCCTCGAATACGGTTGTTTACAATCACAGATTAAATTTCTGTGTAGCCATAAATCTTTTCCTAGGAAAACATAATTAGCCGTCTAAGTGTTTTGGTTTTCGAAATATGAATCCTGTATGAAATTATTAAAACCCTAAATCTAAACCTTACTTTGTATCAAGAAAATCCTCTCAAAGTTTCTTCATCAAAGTTTAAAGAAAGAACTTATACTGAAATTCTTTAAGAAACTGAACACAAATTGCATAATTGGGAGCATGATAATTGGCAAAATATAATAAAACGAGATTACGAAAAAAGTTTTTAAAATTTCACATGCTGTTTGTACCTACCTGTGCACGTCTATTTAAATGAAAAATTTGGGAATTTAAATAGCCAGAAATTTAACACTACAATTGGACCCTTATTCTACAGTGTTTGAGAATTCTTTTCAATGAAGATTTTCTTTGGAGGATATAGAAATTCAATGTCGAATACGCTTAAGTGAATGACAGACAATTTTCATATAATATTATTCATATCCAAGCTTGTCACTATAACTAAAATAAATTTAATAATACGGTAAAATCAAAATATCGTGTCTTTCAACTTTGGCAAAACATAAGTAACATTTTTTTCCAAAATTACTCCAGTCACCAATGTTTAATGAAATCCTTAGTGTTAAACAATGCTAACTCAAAGCAAAGCATATTTGTTTTAAACTTTTAGTAAATAGAGATTAAATCATTCACTATTTCCAAATTATACCGCAAAAACATAATTTTCCGTACCTTCAATAAAAAGCAGACAAAGTTTTGAATTGCAATTTTCTATTAAATGACTTAGATGTACATTTGAAACTCCGCTCTGGCACAGAGACATTTATATTTGCTAACCATAAAGCTACTTCTACTGACCATTTCACAAGACGTTCGAGAGTCAGTTCGCTCTGGCAAATTTCAAATCGATTCTGATTTTTCTAAGCTGGTGCTTTAAATGGCTGTAATAAAACCTTGGGTTTTATTATTTCAATTGTGTTATAAGTTAATTTGCTACTAAGCAATATTATACAGGCTTAAACGCCCACTTCTGAAGCGGGTAAATTAGAGTTCATTAATGCGAGTATTACAATTTATGTTCTTCTTAGTTGCTGTTGGAACCTCTATAACAACTCTTAGTCGTTTCTTGTGTTTTTTCGAGCAGGCATATGATTTACAGTTATTCTAGCCGTTTATATACAAATCATATTATTTCTGCATAGCAATTTAATTTAGAAGCTCCCCTTATAGGCAGTCTATTTTTTTAAAGTTATTTCTGGTATTCTGAGGATCATCGTCTTTACTTCACACTTTTTCAAAGTCCTTTTTCCAGCGCTACTTCGCTTTACCGCTTTTAGCCAGCGAACAATCGGAAATTCTGTACTTGCACCGTTGAGGAACCTGCTGTTCTATTGTTCCTGCACTTAGGTTTGGAGTCGTCTAAATGCGCTGGAGCAGTAACCATTGTTTCGAAGTAAAGGTATTCCAGTAGATTTTACGTCTGAAGAATCTAGAGTATAAATGTCATAAACATGGATCTTGTCTTCTGATTTTCATTTGCTGCAATATATAGTGTGATCGAAATGTCCCCATACGAACTACTAGGACCTTTAGATGGGGCTGAGTTGACAACATTTAAACGTAACCCCATTTCCGGAAACTGCCCTCCTTGATTCGGATGGAACCATTTCAAATGTAACATTTGAATAGTCTGCTTTTACTGGGAGCATTCTTGGAAAATGCTAATCGTCATGCTTATCTAATCGTCAATAAATGTAGTTTGAAATACGGTGGTGCACCCATTCCTTCTTCTTTCGCTATTCGAAATCATCCCAGCCTACGGGACAAAGTTGGATAGGTCAAGGTGCCCAATTGCGTAGTATCATGATCGTTAGTTTTAGCTCGACTTATTTAGTCCTGCGGGATCGCACGTAGAGTCTGATCCACAAGGATTTGAATAAACACCAAATATGACTGGAACTAGTGCATTCCGACTCGATACAGTAAGCCAATAAAGCTGCTGGTCGCATCATCGAATCACTGCTTTATGGACCAAAATTCTAACTATTTAAAAATAAAGAACGAAATTAGTAAGTTTCTTTATTTTATTTTGCATTGACCTGAAACTTAATCAACAAATAAAGAACGTAGTTTGTCAGAAAATAATAACTAAATCACAACTAATTACCATATCATCCGGTTAAAGGGTCAGGTTTGGTTTGAAATGTCTGTACATTATTATCAACTCAATTGTCTCTATAAAATCCTATTGGACAATTTCTACACCGCTTATCATAATTCAGCATTATGTCCTCCAAGTTTAAATTTATTTTTCCGTTTTTAATTTTTATACATCCGCCAACATTTAAAAATGCTAGTTACGATGCATTTTTGAGCCATTACTGTAAAACTTTGCAGGCCTTCTCTTCGATATATACTAACCGAAATCTACTATGTAATATTTGTTCTTAGATCCATGCCATCTTTCATTGCGCGCGACTTACGAAAACAAAGCAAAATATAAAGCATTTTCCCTGTGTGACATTAATTTATAGTACACTTCTTGTGACGCGTAATCATGACTAAATATTTCATTTGATGGCAAAACATTGAAAATTGCTTCTTAAGGAGCATTTTTGGCAAATAATTGAAAGTTTATAATAAACAGAAGAAGTATTGATGTGATGTTATCATATAATGAATTGAAGTGAGTCGTTACGTATTATTCACATCACAATGGCGCTTGGTATTAACTGACAAGCGCTTTCTAGAGACATGTTTCTCTCATCTTCAGCTCTGGCCGACTGAAGTCACGTTCACTTAGTCGGCAAGAGCTGAAGATGAGAGAAACATGTCTCTAGAAAGCGCTTCTCAGTTAATACCAAGCGCCATTGTGATGTGAATAATACGTAACGACTCACTTCAATTCATTAAGTGAAACTTGTTTTAAAAATTATAATATAAAAATTACTGCACTTAGAGATACCAAGGATACTAGCACGCCTTAAAAAATAAGTAATTATAATAAACGAAATCAATATTATATTTTAATTCACTGATTGTCCATCTTAAATTGAAGAAAATCATTTTATAGTACTGTAATAAAGACGCTTTGCGATACCTTTAAAGTAATATAAACCCTAATATAAATATTTTTATCATCGTTGATACCACCAGCAAGTGTAGTGATGAGATTAGGACAGGAAAAATGCATTTAGGGTATACTGCAACGAAATGGAAGCATTAATTGAATTGAATTTCTAACATGCACAAGCCATGACGAAACCTTACTCTCTGAAAACTCATACTCTGTGCGAATCATTTAAATTGCAAACAAAACGCGCCCAATGTGGTTTAAAACCTTGAATTGTAACATTCGGGTTCTCAAAGAAGAAAATGTTGGCTATCATTTGGTTACCCCTAAAAATTAGCATTTGGAATATAGAATATTAAAAACGATAACCAAAATTATCAAGCTTCCTAACAAGAGGACGGCAATTAGGTATTTTCTGGTACAATTTTGGGGTACATTTTGTTATTTGTGGGCACATATTCTCGCCGGTAAAAGTAGTGACTATGCAGTATTTTAATTCGCTCTGACTGAAGTATAAACAGGCTAGCATGTCAGTCCACGTCCCACAGCGGTACAAGTACATGCACAGAGCTTGTTCACTAACACTTTCAACGTAGGGTGCCGTGTTCCGACCAGCTCTTGCCGTGTCGCATTGTATCCCTGCTGATGTGAATCTCAACAGAACACATTCCATTTGAATTACAAAGGGCTCCAGTTTTTCATGTTCACAGGAAATCCTGTGCGCCTATGTACATGCACGGTTATGAGACATGATGGAAACACAGGATATGAAACACCGGTAAACTCTTCTAAGCTCCCATTTTGCAATCTCTTTCGGGCTGCAAAAGTACTTCTTCCCTGTGATTACTAAAATCCAGTTCGCAAAAATGATCTAGAGGTCGACATCAAACAGCTGGTTAAGAAGGAAGTGGCCAAGGTTGGAAATGTGGAACGGAGGTATCAATCAGGAGCACGGTATCCCTTGTGAATATACTTTATAGGTTGGAAAGGTAGAATCAGACTGAAAGATTCAATACCAGAGCTGGGCTTTGAAACAGGGATCTTCCGGTCTCTGCCCAGTTGCTCTAACCAACGTTCAGTGGAAGCTCGTGCAGAAACATAAAAGACAGGTCGTGTTACGTCACCATTCCCAGTGCGTAGCATGTACTGTACTCTCGTTCGGACATTATCTCTCCAGTCTTTTGTCGTCCTCCGTGGTGTAGTGGTTACAATGCTAGCCTCTAGTTCCTGAGGTCGCGGGTTCAAACCCGGTGGAGGGCGATGGATTTTTTCGGGCGTAAAAATCCTTAGCATGGCTTCCTTCGGAAAGGAAGTATAGCCGGTGGTCCCGTGTCGTAGATTTACGGCACGTAAAAGAACCTCAAGCCTAATAAAGAGGCCTCTGAACAAAACTTCCTGTCTTTCACGCCCAATATAGAATGGGACGCTAAGGATCATAGTAGTTAAAGAGCGTCCGTAAATAAAGCTCAATTTAATTTTAATTTCTCCTGTCCAAACCTAGCCATGGCACACTAGCGACATCGCCTGAAAACTGCACTCTTTCGTCAGACAGGTGGTACATATTCTGCAGTTACTGTAAGGTTATTCATTTTGACTACAATACAGCACAATTTAAACTCCTCATAAAACTAACATGCCTGTTATAAGTTTTCAGATTGTGCACTGTATCCGTTCTGTACAATATGCACAATTTGATTACAACTCTACCTTTACATAATATTAATTTTGCAAAGGCACAGAGAAAATCTCTAACTACTGCTAGTGCTTATGGAGAAAAGCGTAACTAAATTGTTGACAACTTAGTGGCGAGTCGTAACCATAAATTCTCAAAGATCACGCAAACGACTCATTCGTGGGGCCATGGTTAGTGAGAGCTTTCTGTTTCTATTATTCTGCTTTCAACTGCTTCAGTTTGGGCTCTTAATTTTATACACCCGGTATACTTTGACAAAATAGTAGCTTACTCATGAAAATAAGATATGTGATTTTCCACATTTTTTTTCAGTTTGGCAAATAGGATATTCCATATACTAAACAAACCCAAAGGTCTCATCACTTTATGCGTTTCCATAATTCTTTAAATAGCAACTGTCGAATAATTAGAGGTAGCTATACATTTAAAAGTGAACATCATAAATTCGTCGTAGCTACTGATTATGCCATCTATGGAAGACATATTATTTTCCAATTAAATGTTTATTTTAAATATATGATTTAACCATCATTACCGCCGACAAAGTGCTCGCAGGCTAATTTAGGAGCTAGATTTTACTAATCGCTTGCAGTCAAAAGCATTTTCACCGAAAGGGAGTGATATATATGTTTATTTCTTGCTATGTATAGCGAATTTCACTTAAGAGGAAATTTAAGAAATTACACAAGGAAAAGATAATTCCTAGGGCAAAAATGTGGAAAACACTAGATATGTTGGAACACCAAAAATATACATTTTAAGAAATATGTGATATATGAATTATCTGCTATTAATTCAGTTGTTATTTTTACCATTGTAACCTGCGAATTCTACTCACGATCCCTCATAGATGCGGAAGTTACGGTGATGGTTTATTCATCAGGTGTCATTTGTTTACCTGCAAGATTGCTCCCCCAGCTCAGTTCCCATCTGGCAAAGGCTTAATTATTCTTGCGCAGCTTGTTTTGATTTTATCCTTTCATATTGCCCATTCCATCTCTTGTACACTGCTATAATATAGAGAAGGGAATTTAATAAGAAAATAATTCGGGTTCCCGCTCTTGAAATGGAATTTAATTTTCAAAGTGTGCTCACCTTATTGCTTTTATAATATGTAAAGCAAGATTTGAGATTTCAAGAGTTAGCCAAGCATATGCCCTTTCCCACTGCGAAGTACTACGGTATAGTCTCTTATATGTATACTGACAAACAGAGGCGAAACGACACTATTACATTTCATAATCAATTCATATTAATGTGATAAAATATTCATCTGAGGCTTTTGTGAGATTTGAAAGCAATTAAACATTACTGCCCAGTGGATTCCTGGCCCAATTTTTACCGAAAATTTCTAAATACACCAAAATAATGGCAATAATAATTAATAACATTATGAAACTTCCCTTAGAACAAAGACATACTAGAATTCGCGCCTACAAGACCTTGGCGAGACCTGTGCTGTGTTACGCAGTGAGGTATGGGCATTAAGAAAGAAAGATGAAAGCAGAATACTAACTGCTAATGAAATGAAATTTATGAGATACACACCAGAATAAACAAAACGGGGTCATAAACCTAATGAGGAAGTAATGGAAGAATTAAAATTAGAACCTGCAATTGACCACATACAACATTACCAGAACAAATGGATAAATCATCTGCATCGCATGAGTACAAGCAGAATCCCAAAAGCCACGCTTCACTATCTCTAAACGGGAAGAATCTTTAGGTTGTCCAAGGAAATATTGGATTGAAAATTCAACTGTTAGATCGTACAGGCAATGGGGCCCAATACTTGAAAGGAAGAAGAAGGAAGACGAAGAAGAAAACCAGTCTAATATACTGTGCTAATACGAATATTACTAGATAGGAATGCAGTTTCGTGCTTATATCTTTTGCGTCTCCATAGAAGTTCGTTTTCCGAAGCCTGTATTTGCTGCGGGTCGACGGCAAGAATTCCGTGCTGTTCCTGCAAGTGAGCTTTCTGCATGCATACTTTTCTGGACTATGATTCTAATAGAAACTCAAAGTCTACTACTGTAATGATTATATCCCTGAAACTTCAATTTATCTGAGAAAAGTGAGGAGGCTGTGGCTCTCTTAACTTTGTTTTAACTGTATGACAGTCATAAACTATTTATGAAATTAAACTAAGTACTAAAATGTTCTTCATTTGTAGGAACACGAAAATTCTTTTAAAATCACACTATAAAATGCATTACTACTAATAAGTTCAAGGACCATTTGGAGCAATTACTCCAAGCCTTATGCTCACTTCTTCATTTTTCCTATTAACTGTTCTTATTCACATTTTGCTTTGTATAGGACTTATCCAAGTGTTTTAGACTATTTTGAACTGCTACTTTATTAAAGCTCATTTGTCTATTACTTCTCCATTTTTATCTCAAACATATCCCTCCGGTCCTTCGCTCCATTATATTACATTATGTGCTGTACATCTCCCTTCCCCTCTCAAATGGACAAATGCCTTTTCCAAATTCTTTTCTTAATCGTTTCCATACACCTGACCTGATGCGTAAAAATTTACCTCTTTCTTTTTTGACATGTTTATCTATATATCCTTCCCTCTCCTAGTTTTGTTTCACTAATGTATAGAAGATCCATTTAACCTTTCCTGTTATGTTATTCACCATCTTTTGGATAATTTATCTTCTAAACCAAACTCTTAATTAAGGAACTGAGGCTTATACTTTATATACATGACCAATGTGTACAAAAAGCACTATGAGGGTACTCCGATACTAATATGTTATAGGTTTTGTAGATACATTTGAAACAATATTGGAGCACATACAAGCGTTCGTACTTCCAAGTAGTTTTCTCTTCTGTTGAAAGACATTTTAGAATTATTTAGTGACCTAGAAAAGTAAATACTATATATTACAAAAACATGTTTGTTTCACTTTAATTTGTTAGTACTGGAATAATTTGGAAATCCGATACATTCCTCTCTCCATTAAAACTTAACGATGTTTGCTTGCTTGCTTGGTTGGTTATCGACTAGTGTTCCCTGCACAGAATATTTGTACATTTCAACTGTAAGCTCTTGAAATCATTAGCATTGAATTCAATGTTTATATTATGTACAGGATATTTCAGTAAAAGCATGCATAGATTAACGGGAAATAGGATATTCTCTACTGAATATTTAGAGATGGAGGACGTGTGTTTGTGGAGCTAGCTTAAGAAGACATTGATTAAACATATGAGGAAAAGTCTGAAGTCCGGACAACCCATGTTGTATATTCTCGTTTACTTATTGCAGCAGAAAAATTAGCCCACGTGCAAACGAGGGGATTTGAGTTCATACTGAAATATCCAAGCTTCGCCTTTCCCCCGCACTCTTGCGTAGTTCTAATCACTTCATCGGCGTGTTACTTTAGTCATTCCAAAAGATGGGTGGAGTATTACACTGCTAATGAGCTATGCTCTTGTTATTTGAGACGTTAAATTATTATTAATAATAATAATAATAATAATAATAATAAATCAGGAAAATATTATTAACGCTGACGACAATAGTCCATTTATTTTACGAGACTTTTTGACTACTAACACTATCAATGCCTTTGCAACGATAAGGTATATAAATGATTATTATTATATTTTATTATATCTAAATGTTTATGGACCAAAGTAAATTATTGAAATTGACAAATACATTATAATAATACCTATCCTCTTGATGACAATAATTTGATTGCAGCAATAATTTTAGACTTCATTTCCATGTTTACTTCAGAAAATGAATTTGACAAATATGACTGTTGTGTATTTTAAGTCAATTCTCAGCCATCACTCTCTCTACAAGGTCGAGTAACTAATCATGTTACACTGGGTTAGCGATCTACTCATTTGCACGAATCAAGTAGAATTCATGAGAGGTTATTTCCGACCCTCTCCTCGTTTCAAACCGAGTATAACATCGCTCACTGATTCAGGTTTTGCTTCTTGGGATTTGTTTCAAGTTGGTCTAGTGATAATGGCGGGGTGGAATCCAATGTTATTTAGATAAATGTGGAAATTTTACGGAAGGGAGAAACACTATTGTGATTTTGAGAAATGGGCCTCTTTCTCTTCTCATAAACGTACTTTTCCGTATACAAGGTAAATGCGACAATTCTGCCACAATGTGCTGTGCTACGTCATCATACTGTTGGACTCTCCCAATGGTTTTAACGGCTCTGTAATCGATTGATAGCTTGTTCTGTCATGCGATAATCTAAATAAAATAACATAAAGCCACCTTGTGAACGGTAGGTAAATGAAAATATGCAACATGAATTACCTAGGCTTAAGACTCTCCCCCATATATTTATATATCTCCTAAAACTGACTTCGCAGACCAGACGTTCAATATCTCAAACTAATCAGCAAGGTATCTATTTCCTTCTTAGTTCTTTCATGATTTTTATGAAACATCCTGCATGCCTTAACTTTAAATTTTAACAACAATTTAAACCAATAATGGAATCCTTTAAATGGTAGAGGTAATTTGATTTGTGTTTATAAACATTTGCGCATAAAAGTAATGATAATTTTGCGTTTGTAGACACGTTTCGTGATGCATGTACATTATTTTGAGAATGAACAGTAAATGGTCTGGAAGTTAAATAGCGTGACAAATGAAGGGAACAATGAAGTATAGGAAATCAATAGAAATTCTCTCACATACGTATTTTTAATAAGAAATGCAGATAACTGGTAAATTAATGTGTAATCGCTTGAATTTGCGACCGCGCAATGTAACCACTTAGGTCGCTATGATACCAAACGACGCCGAGGGTAAAAAGCATTGCCTTGTTGTGCAAAAAACTGAAGCATTTTAAATGAAGAGTGTAATATTTTTAGGGAAATGCATATAAAGTCTATTACTGCACCGCTATATAGGAACCCCCTACCATTACAGTCCGAAAACCAACAATAGAGATGTGCCTAAAAACATTTGTTATGTAATAAGTTATCTTGCAGTATTGTTTGCAGTAAGCTTTAGACTCCTATTTTCACTACTATACTTTTTTTTCTTTTGCTTTAGTATTTGGTGTCAAAAACTACATGTATTTTTCTCTTCTGCCTGTTTGCTAATGCCTGCGAGCATAAATATGCATATTCTTGTTTATTTATTTCCCAATATAGTTTTTATAACTAGTTATTTGGGATATTTTATAGCTGTCTATTTTAATATATGTTAGTTATGTATGGAACGTATACATAGAGTTGCATGCTAATTCATATAGGCATGATCTCTGAAGTCTGTGTCGTTTTAGTACTATATATCTAATTTAATATATCCTTATTGTATAATGCTTAGTCTTTAAATTTAAAATTGAAAAATAGATTCTATTAAAACATTAGAAACCATGAAGTGACGATTGGTTCTTCTAAATATAGAACGACTATGTAAACTGAGAAAAACTGCACTTTCGTGAAATTAATATTTAACTGTAGATGTACTTGTGCTCCACCATTAATTTTATGCTTGGACCCATGAATATATTTGACCAAACATACAACTATAGAGATACAATATAACGTTGCCTTAAATTTTAATATTTGTGGAATAAATGATGTTTTTTTAAATCTATAAACAATAAAAATATCCCTCAAAGTATATTTTCTAACAAATCTTTATATTTCAGGGAGGATACCGCAAATGGGAAGGAATAGACCAAGAACAACTTCACATTCTGGTCGTCGGCGACCACAGGCAAGAAATATTTGAAAATACCACTGATATCACTGGTGACTTGGATGAGAAGACAAACTATTCCTTCATCTTTGATTACCACAAAAAGGTAAACTGTTCCTCCAGTTGTCAGGAGTAGGCAACTTAAAATTAATTCATTGTATTGCTGCATGATGGCACACTTTACCCCTTGTAGAAACTTAAGTGCAATGAAAAACTTTGATGTGACATTTCATGAGATACATGTAAGCATACAAAGCATTTTGGAAATTATGTGTGGCTTAATTCCTACATTAATATCTATGCTAGATTTAATAGATGTTATCATAATAATTTCAGTTCATAAGAAAACAAACAGAGAAAGGGAGTGGGATGTGACAGATATTTTCATGTATATACATAAAATGTTTACTATAATCACCATTACAACTGTAGCAGATTGGTTATGTGACAATATTGGAAAATGATTCACTTATAAAAGTATTACACTGCTTTTTATGAAGTATTCCGGATACCAGAAACAGTGAATCACCTTTCCTATATTGCAACATTTAGTTGATAATTGCTTTATGTTTTCAATTTAAATTCTTCCAAATATATAGAATCTTGAATCTGTAGCTTTCAATTTTTCTACAAAAAGGAATATAGAATTTAAAATTCCTTTGTACACATGTCTATGATGTGTACTCTAAGTGTACAACTGAAATTAAAATTATAAAGCAAAATAAACTAAGGTTAAAAGGCACACTTACTTTGTCATTCATAACATGTGACTAGAAACCTGCATTAACATATAGTTATATATTCAAAATAGAAGAAATTGGTACTGAGGATAATCATGCTTTATCTCATTTGGTTCTATGCTCAAGTACTAAACTTCAGTTATTGACCAATTGCAGAAAAATGAATGAACATAATGGCTAGGATTTATAAGGACATACTTTCAGATCAGGAGACAATGACAATAATAATTTTCAAATCCTTAGGAAACCAGTGTATGTACAATAGAAACACAGATACATATTGTTCTATTTATATATAGTATTCCAGTTTATTTTAAATTTCCATCAGTCTAGCACATAATGACAATAAATATTACAAACCTTTGAGTTAAAACATAACAGATTTTTCTATAACACAATAAGCACAAACTCACAAAGATCAAATAATGCACTTAAGCTAAACTCAACTTTCAGCTTTTATGACATACAAATATTTTAAGAATAATATACATAGTAGTATGTAAGACTGATAATTTTAATGGTATACTATGAATATAATCATTGCTCATTTTTTAAATTAGTATAAAAAGGAAGAAGTGTGTTCATTCATTTTCTTTATAAATGAGATGGGAAAAGTTATATGGAAAATATATCAATAATGAATGAAATTTGAATTAAATAGTTGCAGTCTAGACATAATCAGCTATTCTTCTTGAATGGATACAAAGTAAATTTCATATTGCATTTTACTTGGAGGGATAGATGTGCTATGTATAAGCATAGCACAAATAAATACAAATTATTATGTATTGTATAATTAACCCATCTTCCACTCCTCCCTTTTCTCCATAGTGTTAATGACAAAATAAGAATTATTTCTAAAATGCTTTGAATTGCAGTAACTGGCCAAGAACAATATGACAATTTTACCTAGATATATCATGAATTATACGAAGCATATCTGTAAAGCATGATCTTTTAAATACTGTTTTTAAATTCAACATAGGTGTTAAACCTATATTAATGCATGTACTGATTACAATATTTGGTATATGAATTGTTTCTCCATATCAGTGCTAGACTTTTACTTTATTTTCAATAACAGATTTTTACACCTATGTGTTTAACTTCATTACATAACCTAATAGAGATACCACTATACATTTAAAGGAAGGTATTTCACTGTTTCCTAAATGTGTAGCAAAAATAAGTATTAAACCAGAAGTAAGGACAATATAAGTAACTTCTCAAGAATTTTAAATATTACAGAACATATTAAAATTATGTAAGCTGCATGTATTTACAAGGCTATGTTTGAAAGTTTTAAATAATAGACATTCAGTGCAAGAAAAAAACTTTTCTTATATAGAGTAAAGGGAGATAAACACTAAGATTTATACACATAGAAAACATGTATTACAACAATATTATAATGCATATATACAAATGATTGAAGTTTATTTCAGTTCAACTTAATGAATTTGCTTCATAAATATATGCTTATCTTAATTTATGTGCATGATCTGTGAAAATTAAACAGATAACCCAAATGGAGGAGAAATAACATAACAATAAATTAGAATGCGCAATTCATTGTGTAAAACAACTCAAATGAGTTGCCTACTTGGCATTTTGTACTCATGCTATAGGAATAAACACACTGATAAAATGATTAAATCTGGCCATATGCCTAATAGTTGTATAGTCCAGCTATATTTTTAAAGTTACATTTCATAACAAATGTATAGCAGTAAACTACAGTAAACAGAGCAGTAAACTACTCTAAACTACAGTAATCACATTTTCTATAAAGGATATATTAGTTATGAAATTAAGCATAGATTATATTTTATGTTAAGCAAACCTTTGTCAAAATGTGTTATTATATACAAAACCTTTAATATATCAAGGATTATAAATATTTTTTCTGAATGCTTTCAAGCAGATACTCATTTTTATGGAAATGATAATCTGAGCTATGTATATTCTAGACAAGTGAAATATAATAAACATTATTTTCATTACTGTTTTAACCAAATAGTAATGCCCCTTTAGGAAAATTTTATAGAATACTTGAAATAAATGGTTCTATATTTTGTATAGAATTTAAGTTTCAGGGTTTCTGCTAAATGCAGCAGATATATTTTAATGAAGGAGATGAAATGTTTGAAAAACTCATAACTTGCACTAAACATATATCACACATAGCCTTGTATGTAATATGCTGCTCTTAGCTACATTTCTGAGGTTTTATATGAAGGAAATATTTCATATGACAATAACCATGACATATTGCAAAATAATAAGACTATTGAAAGACATTAATGAAATGTTTGTACTGAATTACTACTTTTGATGACAATAACCACATCCATAAGATTATTTTGATTGTATATAAGGTTTGTAGTAATTGGCATTCCAGACTATTCTCCTGCAAAATATAGTATTATTTGTAAGATTATTTCCATAATATATTTATTATGTCTATAAACAGAAAAAAATAATATATTTTATTGATATCTATTGTGATTAAGATTATCTGACAATAAGAAACGTGTATGTATCTACATAAAGAATATATCTGTCATTAATTATTTACAAAACATTCTCCTAAGAATTAAACATGTTATTAGCAAACTGTATGTCACATAAAGCAGTACATCTAAACAACAATTTGACTGTGTATATTTTTCTCATTGTTTGGATATGTAATGTAAAATTAATAAAGAACATAAATTAAATATCAGTGTTTTATTATAAGCCAAGAAAATCGGCTTCATTCCATGTAGGTATTGTAATCCCTTCATCCAGACTACAGTATCACTTTCATTTATATTTTCACATAGTCTCAAATAAGGCATTACATTCTACATTAGAGGTGTAAGGAAAGAGGACGAGGAAAAACATAGGACTGGACTGGACTAGGGAACGGAGGAAACACCTAGCACTGCGACCCTCAAGGGATATATTGTGCGTACACCCCCGGGAGGAACGGATAAGGTGAGGGAACCGCAGGAGACACACGGGTTGCAGGATGAGGCCGGCGCAAGTGGAGAGAGACGCGCAGAGTTCGCTAGCAGTTCCAGGATTGTCCACCCGGCCACGGGAGGGTCGCTCGGAGACGTCCCTTCAGTGGGACAGGGAAAACATTTCCGAAGCGTAAGGCTCTGCGCCATTTGTCCGACACCGACCAAACCACAGCCCCGGAGTCAACCTGATACATGAAAAGGGAATAAAATGAAAGGAAATGGGGGAGAGAAGAGAGCCGTTGTAGAACACACCACTCCAGCATTCGCCTTGGTCAACCAGGGAAAACCACGAAAAACCCATGGTAGAGTGGGCGGCCACCGGGAGTCGAATCTGGGACCTCCCTCGCATGTTACCACAGCCATCTCGCCCAGTAAAAACATAGGAAGTAGTCTTCACGAATACCAGGTGATTTACCCAACCTTAGCGCTCTTTTGAGTTTATGCACCCACTTTACAGCTCGTTCACTTATTTCGATAGACAAAGCCTAACACTCAGTAGAAAAACCAGTTTTTGAGAGACAAAAACTACTCTGAATTGAAGTCCATCTCAAAAACATTGGATCCTTCTACTAGAGCTACACCAATTTCCATACTGTACATTTGTCTTTCGCTGTTGCCTTTGTACCCTAACAAAATCTATAATATGGCTATTTCTGCAAATGTTAATCTAAGTATTGTAGATAATGAGCTCAGGAATCTACCATTAAGTGAACAACCTATCACATGGATCTAGTGCTAAAATCAGAAAAAGAAATTGGTGGATCTATAAAATTAAAGAAGCCATAAACTATAGTTAATAAGAGAGATGATACCGAAAGTGCTAACCGAGATCATTAAGGTATGGATTCGTGAACGGGAGGTCCATGGTTCAAACCCTGCCCTGACTGAGGTTTTTCCAAGTTTCCCTCAGGCCTCATAACTGGCAAATGCCGGGGAGATATCCCAAACTTTGGCCTGGAACGTTTCCTTCCCAAACTTCGTTTCCTAAACATAATTTCATTGCACGCATCACCAGTGTCCACCGCCTGTGGTGCTATGTGTGTTAAAAACGGGACTTAAACACATCCAGAAGAGATAACACCTATATACAGTCAGGTCACGCATAACATTTCAAATAATATTCAAAATCTGGCAGGTATTTTTGGTGCAGCAAAATAGTTTGTCATTTTATTAATGATATTCAAATATCCAAAAGAGATTCAAAACCGCTATAAAAGACTATAAATCAGTGATGTGTGGTGAAGGTATCCGCCAGGGTAAGTGATGATGATGATGATGATGATGATGATGATGATGATGATGATGATGAGATGGGGCTTAAGGGCGCTCAACTGCTAAGGTTATTAGCGCCCACAAGGGTAAGCAATCTCACTGTAAGTGGTTAAACGAAAATATACTGTAGATACATACATAATTGCAATCAAAACGATAATATTACAGTCACCCCGTGCATTACATCGTAACAAAATACAGTATTTTTACCTTATCTTATTTGAAGCAAAGCTGAATTTTCCTCCCTTTCTTGGCGAAATCGTCTATCACATGGTCATAAAATTTGGAATCCAGTTGTAGATTTACTAGAACTTCCTTCTCCAGTGCTATCAAAGTAAGGTTTGAAAGCCTTTCCTGTCCTTGAGTGTTGCGTGCATAATTTTTTTGTTTTTAGTTTAGAAAAACTACGTTCAACTGCAGCACTACTTGCTGGGATAGTTAACACCAACTTGCACAGTTTTGTTACTTCAGTATATGCCCTGTTCAGTTCATTTGTTTTGATGAAGGTAGAAGATCATTCACGGATTTATGATGCATGTCTAGTGACAGGTAAGTTGCAGAGACTTGTGACCTCAAAGCAACAAAATCAAAGACTGTCCCATAGGACTCTCTTAGTGACTGTATAGGTAATTTTGGAAATTATGACTTGTATTTGATGAAGTTCGTAAAATTTAATAATTCCAGAAAACGCAGAGACTCAATGTTACCAAATCTTTCTCTGAGATGAAGTAAAAGTGTATCCAGAACCTCACAATACAAACGTTTGTATTATGTTCAAACAATCACTGCCCGTATGGCGCTTCGTAGGTGGTTCTTGATCACCAATATCTTCTTGAATTTTATCCCATACTTCGTCGAAGGAATTGCCCTTCTCTTCCAAGGCCGTATGAAATTCTTTAAATTTCAATAAGCAATATCCAATATCAGATGACTTTGCTTGGAGAATATCATATAGTGTGTCAGTGATGGGAAATATTATAGCAAACATCTGTAATAGAAATTTGAAGGTGAAATCCTTCATTGTGCTCACGAAACCTCGTGCAGCAGTATAAGCATCTTGATCCCACTTTCCATCAGCATTGGCAATAGTTTCAAACAATGAAAAAAAGTTATTTTCTGTATTCATAGATTCTTTCCACCAAACGAGAGCTGTAGCTCCAGCACGTTTATGAAACACGCGGCAATCTTCTATGCATCTCATTGTCTAGGGTCTCAGTACTCTTACAAGACTGAAAAAAATCCTGCTATCCTATTAACGGTCATGAAGAATATCCTACATTCTCGAACGTGTGAAACCGCCTGTGATAGAACAAGATTTAATCTGTGGGCAAAACAGTGCACAAATAAAGCATGGGGAAATGATCCTCTTACTTTCGCTTGAAGTCCAGTTAAATGGCCCGCCATAACAGCCGCACCATCGTACGTCTGAGCGTTGCGTCTGAACAACTAGCTTTTCCCCACAGTAAAATTCTTCCATGACATCGTTTACAATTTTGTATAATGCATCAGCTGACCGATCATCTGAAATATTCATGAAACGGAGAAATCTTTCTTGAACATGCCTTCAGCTCCAACGAATCTCATTATTGCAGAAAGTTGGGACAAATTGGCAACATCTGTACTTTCGTCCAAACTAATGGCAACAAAGCTGGTCTTTTGGATTTCTCTCTTTATCTTCGCCATTAGAACATTGCTTATTGATTCAATTAAGTCATTCTGGATCAGATTTGATAGCCCAGTAAACACTGTTCCCTGTTCCATGAAAGTTCTCAACTTGTCATACAGACAAAGCAGGTTTACAAGTTCTACATAATTCCCCTTGCTACTGGATTCTGATGACTCATCATCACCCCTAAATGCTAATTCCTGTTTTCCCAAAAAATAAACAATATCAATTAGGCGTTTCATTGCTACTCTATTTTTTCTTACTAGTTCGTTGTGCTGATTTTGTCTCACTTTCTGCTGAATATCCAGCAAGTGGTCTATTCTGGATTTACCAAATGTTTTCAGCAGAATGATGGTTTGGAGCTGAGTGCTGGTCAAACTGTGTTTTTTAATTGCTTTATGAATATTCCCCACGTCACTGAACCCGCTACTAGACCACACATTTTTGTCGTTAGCAAACAGGAGACAACACCAACAGTAAAGCTTTTGTTTGTGCGGACAACCGGTAAGCCATTCATTAGTAATATGTAGTTGTGAATTGAATTTTCGTACACAGCTTTTCATTGCAGTAGTAATGCTTAGACCAGGCTTTGGTCTTCCTTCCTGCACAATTTTAATCTTTTCTTCATAGTTTCGAGAAGAAAAACTTCGCGACATAACATTGCACGCTATGCAGTCATCTGCGTCTGCACTTCAGTTCTCCGACGAAAGCGAAGATTCCATCTTTCATCCCCACGTTTTGTTGTCCAAGCGCTAGCGTACGCATGTGTTGAAAATGCTTACCTTATGCTTAATAGAAGATAAGTTCCTTCCGACACGGCACGTAAAATATAAGAAAACTAAACATAAACGACCTGAGAATAAGATGTCACATTTGTTGTCATCGAATAATAAGGCTAAACACTGTACAAAATCACTCATTACTTATATGTACATTCGCTCGAAATGCACTTGTTAGTTGTTACCATTGTTGAAGTTCATTCACTTCGGCCACACTTAACGCATCTGCTTCCCTTGAGTAGATGGCGACCGAGCTGGCCCGAAATGTTACGAAAATGCAGTCGCGCGGACAGCACGTTAAACGTACGAGATCGTATCCTTGCACAATAAAATTAAATCTTATTTCAAGACCACTGAAGTAGCCAAGCGGTGAACAAAATAACACGTACTGGAAGATAATTTAATCTAATTAATTTTGCAGAATTTTTCAGGGTAAGCACTGCTTACCTTGCGTACATGGACTACACGCCACTGCTATAAATATAAGCAAAGTTAGGAGGCGACAACCCAGTATATCTTGTGAACCGTTAAAGTGAAATTTAAAAGCCTCTGGACGTCAAGGCTAAAATTAGCTCAGTGTTGGCCATTCGATCAGAGTTCCATAGCGACACCTTGGATTCATATCTCACAGAGGTAATTGGCCTTTGATCCCCTTTATGTCTTGCTTGGACTTTAATATTTCTTCATAAGATAGTGTACGAAAATTATAAATAATTTACACTGCTAATATTTGTAGGTCTATGGGGGAAAAATTAAGCAATATTTATGGTACCTCCTCTAGCGCGCAGTATACAGTACACCAATTAAATCATTATATAATAAAAATTAGTACCTTTTGGTTTTAACGTATTCAGCTCAGGGAATGAAACATTAATAGTGAATAGTAGGTTATTTAGAAGAGATCGAGCACAGTTTTTTTGGGCATATATGGGAAAGGATAGGGAAAACGAGGCTAGATGGGGCGGTTCAAGGAGGAAAATGGGTTTATATGGGGGAGATAGGGAATACGACGTCCGATACTATGCTAGACAGGGTTGAAGGAGGGAAATACGTTTATATGGAAGAGATAGAGGAGAGGTATTAGGCTAGACAGAGGCTGAGGAGTAGAGTATGGTTTATATGAAAGGTATACGAAAACGAGGAGAGCTGCTAGGCTAGACAGAGTTGAAGGGTAGAGTATGTCTTTTATGTGAGAGAGGTAGGGAACAGGAGGAGAGGTGTTAGGCTAGACAGAGTTGAAGGGTAGAGTCTGTCTTTTATATGAGAGCGGTAGGGAACAGGGGTAGGGATGTTAGGCTAGACAGAGGTTCGAGGTGTAGAGTATGGTTTATATGAGAGATATAGGAAAACGAGGAGAATTATTAGGCTAAGCAGGTCGAGTATGCGTTTATAAGGAGAGACGAGAAAACGGAGAGATCCTATGCTACGATAGACAGGTGTTAAAGGTAGAATGTGTTGTATATATGTTAGATAGGAAACCAAAGAGATACTCAGCTAGACAGGGGAGCAGGAAGGGGAACACGCTTTATGAGAGGTGGGGGATACGGGGAGAGATGCTAGACTAGACAGTGGTTGAGAGTAGAGTATGCGTTTATATGTATGAGAAGTATAGGAACTGGATGAGGGATGTTAGGCTAGACAGATGTTGAGGAGGAGAATGCGCTTTATATGAGAGCGGTAGGGATACGGGGAGAGGTGCTAGACTCGACAGAGGTTGAGGAGTAGAGTATGGTTTATATGAGAGGTATAGGAAAACGAGGACGGGTGTTAGGCTAGACAGGGGTTTAGAGTAGAGTATGCTTTATATGTATGAGAGGTATAGGATCAGGAGGAGAGGTATTAGGCTAGACAGATACTGAAGGAGTAACAATATGGGTTTATATACAGGAGAGATAGGGAATAGGAGAGGAGGTGCTAGACCGTGAAATCGACTTTAGACGTGAACTTCATGAAAAACTGTTTCATGTCAATGTTCTAGACATACCCATCACGTAACCTATTCAGGGAAAAGGTGACTCGTTCAAGGAAAAAGGTGACCAGCAAAGGGAAAAAGGTGGCCAGCAAAGGGAAAAACGTGACCAGCATAGGGAAAAAGGTGACCAGCAAAGGGAAAAATGTGACCAGCAAAGGGAAAAAGGTGACCAGCAAAGGGTAAAAGGTGACCAGTAAAGGGAAAAATGTGACCAGCAAAGGGAAAAAAGGTGACCAGCAAAGGGAAAAAGGTGACCAGCAAAGGGAAAAAGGTGACCAGCAAAGGGAAAAATGTGACCAGCAAAGGGAAAAATGTGACCAATAAAAGGAAAAAGGTGACCAGTAAAGGCAAAAAGGTGACCAGTAAAGGGAAGAAGGCGACCAGCAAAGGGAAAAAGGTGACCAGCAAAGGGAAAAAGGTGACCAGCAAAGGGAAAAAGGTGATCAGCAAAGGGAAAATGTGACCAGCAACGGGGAAAAAGGTCACCAGCAAAGGGAAAAAGGCGAGCAGCAAAGGGAAAAAAGGTGATCAGCAAAGGGAAAAATGTGACCAGCAACGGGGAAAAAGGTGACCAGCAAAGGGAAAAGCTAACCCACTCACTAACAGCTAGTATTGCAAGAGGCTGACTGAATCATAGCAGTGTATGATTTCGCAGGTAATTCAGCTAGTATCGTAGGTATTTAGGCTAATTCACTAGTATCACAGGAGGATAGATTCCAGAGGCTAACTGCATCATGGCTCTGCATGATTTCACAGGTAATTCAGCTAGTATCGTAGGTATTTAGGCTAATTCAGCTAGTATCACAAGAGGATAGATTCTAGGTTTGGGTATAGCTTAGTGTCGTATTTCACAGGTAATTCAGAGAGTATCGTAGGTATTTAGGTTAATTCAAGTATCACAGGCGTTTAGAGTAATTCAGCTAGCATTACAGGAGGGTAGGTTCCAGGGGTTGGTTATAACATAGCTTCGTATTTCACAGATAGTTCAGGTAATATCGTAAGTATTTGAGGTAATCGACATAGCTTCACAGATATTATTGATAATTTTGATCAGCGATTTGTATCACAGCTATTTAAGGTAATTGCAAGTGATTCAGGTTGTATTAATGGTATTTTAATCATTTTAACAGGTAATTCAGATAGTATCACAGGTGCTAGTGTTAATTTCGATCAGGGATTCGTATCAGAGCTATTTAAGGTAATTTCACATGATTCGGGTAGTATCACAGGTATTTAAGTCATTTTAACAGACAATTCAACTAGTATCACAGGTACTCATGATAATATAGAGAGTAATTAGATTATAAACATTTCTCATCCAACGTTACAACAATTTATATACTTTTCTAGACCCTAAAAACTTTTATATGTTAAACAGTTATTGTAAGATGCGGAGAGGGATAAACTGCATATTGGTTCACAAATTGAAAAGCTTAGCGTCAACATACCTTTATTTTAGTTCGTTGTAGGCGTCTCTCCCCTTTTATCTAGGCTTGAGACTAGCACTAGGATTGCTCCTAATGGCAGGGTTACCACCTTCCCTTCCATCTTCTTCTTTCTTCATCAGGCGTCTGCTAGTTGCATACACAGCACACGGATAAACTTCATTTTTAAGATTGTAGACTCACGAGAAAATCTTCATCTTCGACTTACATTCTCTTAAGCACTGTTTGTAATACTGTAATGTCCATACGCATAGGTAGTTATTCCATCCTCAGCAATAATTCTTTTATCATCAAAAGGATTCAATGTAATTTTATTCACTTGCACTGTGGTAACAGCATGCTTTCGTGACAGGATTAGATTCATGGGAGTTCTGATGATTTCACAGGTTTTAAGACAGTCTGTATAGCTGTCAAATGTAATGTACTGCTTAATAGCGCTACGTTTTATACCTTTAATCTTTTTTATCATTGACCCTTGAATATCTAAGGCATACATCTTAGGACGTAGTCCAACAAAGCGTAGGATGATTTTGCTATTAGCCTCATCTTTAAATTTTCCCAAGACCTTCTTGTTCTGAGTAGAGTAACATATATGGTTGGCAGGATAATCAGCTGTATCGAGATGCTCAAGAAAACGTAGCTTGTCCTGGTACACATCTTCAGTTGTAACACGATGAATGAACGAATCAGTGTCCATATACATAAGCTTCAGGTTTTCAGCTCCATAATAAGGCAACAACACGTCGTAATGATAGTTATACATTAATGTCTTGGAGATGTCCAACACACTCATACCAATGTATATAGGCTTGTTGAATACAATCTGACGAGAGGCCATATGTACAGCAGCTAGATTAGCAGCATATATCGTCCTGTCGATAAACGTGGGCTTAGCGATCAGCTTCTCTAGAGTTTTTTCATTGCTCACCAGTCGTATGTCCATACGGTTACGCAGGTTCTCCATAGTTTTTCCAAACATGGCGTTGTTAAAGAGCTTGTAGAGATCCTTCTCGAAGTCATTTGCAGCTTGTTGTCGTAGCCGGTTGTTAAATTCTACATAAGGATTTAGCCACCGAGACTGTCGGAATTGTAGCACACGATGAATTTTTGTTAGTCGTAGTCCATGATTAAGAGCTTGCTTCAAAGCCATGTAATGCACTACATACTTCTTTCGAGGTCCAAGATGAGGTATCAGTTTCTTTGTAGATAATTCCAACGGTTTCATACACTCAGGCAGGAAAGGTAGATCGTTGTGTAGATCGTGAAGTTCTGCAGGATATTCGATATCAACTTCTAATATGTACCCATGAGGATCATCTTCTTGTAGTGTTTCTAAGTTGATTTCTTCAGGCGAAACCCACTGAAATCCACCATAAGGAAGGGCGTGACACATTGCCCAACCATATTGGTTATTAGCATCCTCGTATGTGATAAATTGGGTTGGTCTCGACGGATCAAACTTCTCCATATAAGTGTTATTAGCCTCTGCATACCGATGGGAAACTTGGCATAAACCTCCTCTTATACCTGATTCCACCATGAGTAGTTGATCATAATCTTGTAACAGCTCTAACTTAATTCCAGTATACAGTAACATAGCGTCCCATGTAAGTCCAGGAGAAGTAAAATAATGGGCAGGATCAACTTTGTGTGTTTTAAGGGTTTGCTCTCTGAACGTCTCAAAGACATCAGCTAGGAGTAGTACATCTGAGGTTAAGTAGAGATCGCTGTACTCTCCCAGGTTTCTAACATTAAACAGCTCCCATACATTTCTAGCATGATCGTAGTCAGTATCAGTAATTTCTTCTTCATTTAATCTATTGTAGAAGGAGTCCTTAGGAGGCAAGCAGGTATCGTTCAGGGCATCCCATGACGTAACAAAATCATATGGAAATACACCCTTACGAGTCATCAACTTCAATTTGTCTTCTCCGAAGTACTTTAGTGTTTCAGGATACGAGGTTAGATTTTTTTACCAACTTATCCAAGCTTGTACTGAGGAATCGGAAGCTGTCCACAAATCGAAACTTTATATCTCCTACATACTTGGTGAATGAGATATAGCTTTCTTCAGAGTTAGGAATTACCTCCACGCGTTCACTTGTACAACCCAGCTCCTTAACAATGAAATGAGAGTCATATCCGCTAAGGTTATGCATGAAGACTGGTATATATTTAGGTGTTTTACAGGCTAAATTACATTCATTATGAAGACTTCCACGATATTCACCGCTGATGTGATCATGGTCGCGTACTTTATAGTTTTCTCCTGTAAAGGGTTTTCCACACAAGTAGCATGTCGTAGAAGACTCAAAATACTTTTGCTGTTGATCCGTAAGTTTCAGAGGCTTAGCAGATTTGTATATGTCATCAATCATTTTTGCAAGAGATGTCAGGTACAGCATAAACTTCTGAGCAGCATCAGCACCACGATACACATAGGGTTGCTTAGGAAGACCAGTTTCGAGATGTTCAACACTGGATGTAGGCTTCACGTAAACACAGAAGCTCATTGGTGTGTGCTCTTGATAAGGGGTTGTATAGGAAGTTTCAGGATTGGGTATACACGTATGGCATGGAGTGAGAATACTCTCAAAATCAGCATAGATGACATAAGGTACTTTCAGCATCCTCTCAACATTTTTAAACTGTACAATTGATTTATCCTTGGTAGGCATAACTACCCTTGCAACACCATGTTGATTACAGGTGGCTGCATGTTCTTGTAGTTTTTCCAGTCCGCTTCGTCCATATCTATCATCAAAATGTGTAAAACAGCGCTTACAGGTATAAACACGTCCATTACATTTAGTTTTCTGTCGTCGAATGAGTTTCTCAAAATTCTTTATATATACGTAGTGATGTTTTCCACTATCACCATTCAATAGTAGCAGGTCGCAGTGCTCAGGTAGTTCAATATCAGCAACCTTTATCGGATACACTTCATGCTTCTCATCTAGCCCGAAAACGTTAATAGACATATTGTTAAGCTTCTCAAATTTAGGTATTTGAGAAAGTGGAGTAGGATAGGAAACACAGCTGAAGTCGTACTTGTCTTGAAGTTGTTTGTATTTGTTCACACGCTGTGCATTCTTCTCAACATATTTGGCTAGTACAGAGTACATGAAACATTTCTCGTCGGTAAAGTTCTGAATGTTTATACACGCTTCTTTAGCTCCGACAGATGACGGTAGTGGTATGTAGCTACTTCCTCGCAACGGATTGTACTTGTTGATACGAAGTCGAAGTCCTTCCACTGCAAGCAAAGCCCAGTTGCTACCCTTAAGCTGAGACTCCTCCATTTCAGTCACCAATTTCTTGAATTTCACTTCCATCGCTGACTCCAGATCAGTTTCCAGGAAAACAGCTTGATTCCGTGTTTTAAATGTTTTCTCACAGGTTTCACCAATACTGTTAACAAATCGACACTCAGCCAGCAGATTAATTTTAACAGTCTTATGAATGCTAAGCTCTTTATGCACAGCCTGGATTATCCGTTGTTTTGCCTCTTGCAGATACATATTCAGGTCCTTAGGTGACTCGCATCGTATAAAATACGATTTCAATCGTCCTTCGAATGAAGTTTCGTATTCTTTTATATCACAGTCCTCCATTGTTGACAGCAACTGATGTTTAGTTGGCTCCAATCTTCTTTTCTTCTGAGGGCTGCTTATTTCACATATATCTTCGTGTCGCTGCCCCTTATAACCATCTTTGAAGGTTATATTACAATGTTTACATTTGAAGAGCTTCTTACAAGTCATCTCGTGTCTTCTCTTGTGATAACCTCGGAGGAACTTCTTCCCACATTTTCCGCATGCATATCCAGTAGCGCTTGGAATAATATCCTTATACGCTGAGTTATTCATCTTTATTCTGGATGTAATTACGTATTAATCACTGATCAATGAAATGTAGACCTTTTCACCTTGATACCACTTTAGAAAGCTGATTATTCTTGGAGAGAACACGATGTTAGCACCTCAAGACTAATTAGCACAATGAAGTCCAATGTCCTAGATCACCATATTTATAGAGGGAGCACGAATCTTTTAGATCAGTCATAAACTCGCTCCATAACTAGTTTATATAATCGCTCTACGCGTATTAACCCCAGCCATATAACCTCACGCCCAGAGACAGGATGTTTATGACGTCACACCCAGACAGGATGTCTGGCAGCATCAAACACGTTTAAACTCGTCTCGTAACTACCTGTATATGCTGTCACACCAACAAGAGAAGTATTCCCACACGCTCATTCAGACAGACGTTTCCATCAAAGCCTACCACCACCCATTATACCAAAGCTACCACAATCTCTATTATCACAATACTTAAAAGTAAAGGCTTAAAAGGTAACGTAGAAGATTTCCCTCCTTATTTACTTAAATGTATGTATATACTACATTATTTCACGTTTTCATTCCCTTTTCAATTCTTCCTTTCCATCTTCCCACAGAAAGACCACTACAATCACAAGCAAAGCAATTTTTCCAGAGTTACAGAGATTCTAAGCTTCTAGAATCGAACCAGGTAATACTTTTAATAAATGTATTTTAGTAATTTAGCTCCCCTGCATCAGCATCTACCATTTAATCTTTACTCGAACCTGATATGATCCATAGGCTTGATGATATATGAAATCACCCCTTCGGGATTCAATCTGAGTACTTTAAAGTAGTTATTGTCATGATAACAATATTTAGGGACTAGGTACTCTGTTTACGGTTTACTTAACGCATCTATCTAAACTAAATTACGAGTTATTAAATTTGCAAGTAAATTTCATTGAATCGGTATTCGAACCCAGAACACCAGGAACAAAATAATTTATAATATTAGCTTGACATGTTAAACAAAGCTGTGTGCAGTTACGCTATCAATGTAAGTGATATATTCTAGTGTACAGAGGAAAATTAAGGAACCCATTAAAAGATGGGGAATCGAACCAAGCACAACTGATTGACAGTTATATACAGCATTAATTACCTATTATAAGAGCTATCAATCATGGTTTGGTCCACTGCTCTACCTCTCTTAGTTTCCGAGATAATGAAGATTTAAAATTAAGGATCGAACCCAGGACGTCAGGTATCTAATTACACATCCACAGGATACTACCTAACAACATAAACGTAACAATAGTTTATTTGGCGTCTTTATCTTAATTAGTTTAGGAGTTATTAAATTTATAATTAAATTACATTTTATCGGTATTCGAACCCAGAACACCAGAAACAAAATTATTTACAATATTAGTTTGATATGTTAAAAAGAGCTGTATGCAGTTACAGCATCAATCTAAGTGTTATATTCTAGAGTATAGAGAAAAATTAAGGAAGTCACTGAAAGATCGGGATTCGAACTAGGGACAACTGATTAAAAATTATATACAGTATTAATTAAACTTTATAACAGCTATCAAACATGCTTTGGTCCATCCCTCTACCTTTCTTAATTTCCGAGATAATGGCGATTTAAAAATTAAAGATCGAAACCAGGACACCAGGTACCCAAATGTACATTCAAAAGAAACTACATAATGATTTAAATGTAATAAACTTTATTTGACGCCTTTATCTTAATTAGTCTCTGAGTTATTAGAAGATGAATTTGTAATCCCTCCTAGGATTCGAACCCAGGCATCCCGGCCAACTCGAATTAATATCTCAAGGACGCGGCGCATTCCAAAGAATTGATAAGTTTTTATCCCAGTGTTCTATCGCTTTTCATTCAGGAGATATAAGCGATTAATCAGTAGTAGGGATTTGGGGGTGGGGGCTTAATTAATGGGGATGGGGATAATTAGCATATTAAAAGCTTTCCATGCATAAATTAACTGCGCCAGAACTCTCAATTCCCTACTACTGATTAATCACTTATATCTCCTGAATGAAAAGAGATAGAACAATGGGATAAAAACTAATCAATTCTTTGGAATGCGCCGCGTCCTTGAGATATTAATTTGAGTTGGCCGGGATGCCTGGGTTCGAATCCTAGGAGGGATTACAAATTCATCTTCTAATAACTCAGAGACTAATTAAGATAAAGGCGTCAAATAAACGTTTTTACATTTAGATCATTAGGTAGTTTCTTTTGAATGTACATTTGGGTACCTGGTATCCTGGGTTCGATCTTTAATTTTTAAATCGCCATTATCTCGGAAACCAAGAAAGGTAGAGGGATGAACCAAAGCATGTTTGATAGCCGTTATAATGTGTAATTAATACTGTATATAATTTTCAATCAGTTGTCCCTAGTTCGAATCCCGATCTTTCAGTGACTTCCTTAATTTTTCTCTATACTCTAGAATATAACACTTAGATTGATGCTGTAACTGCATACAGCTCTTTTTAACATATCAAACTAATATTGTAAATAATTTTGTTTCTGGTGTTCTGGGTTCGAATACCGATAAAATGTAATTTAATTTTAAATTTAATAACTCCTAAACTAATTAAAATAAAGACGCCAAAGAAACTTTGTTACGTTTATGTTGTTAGGTAGTATCTTGTGAATGTGTAATTAGATACCTGACGTCCTGGGTTCGATCCTTAATTTTAAATCTTCATTATCTCGGAAACTAAGAGAGGTAGAGCAGTGGACTAAACCATGATTGATAGCTCTTATAATAGGTAATTAATGCTGTATATAACTGTCAATCAGTTGTGCTTGGTTCAATTCCCCATCTTTTAATGAGTTCCTTAATTTTCCTCTGTACACTAGAATATATCACTTACATTGATAGCGTAACTGCACACAGCTTTGTTTAACATGTCAAGCTAATATTATAAATTATTTTGTTCCTGGTGTTCTGGGTTCGAATACCGATTCAATGAAATTTACTTGCAAATTTAATAACTCGTAATTTAGTTTAGATAGATGCGTTAAGTAAACCGTAAACAGAGTACCTAGTCCCTAAATATTGTTATCATGACAATAACTACTTTAAAGTACTCAGATTGAATCCCGAAGGGGTGATTTCATATATCATCAAGCCTATGGATCATATCAGGTTCGAGTAAAGATTAAATGGTAGATGCTGATGCAGGGGAGCTAAATTACTAAAATACATTTATTAAAAGTATTACCTGGTTCGATTCTAGAAGCTTAGAATCTCTGTAACTCTGGAAAAATTGCTTTGCTTGTGATTGTAGTGGTCTTTCTGTGGGAAGATGGAAAGGAAGAATTGAAAAGGGAATGAAAACGTGAAATAATGTAGTATATACATACATTTAAGTAAATAAGGAGGGAAATCTTCTACGTTACCTTTTAAGCCTTTACTTTTAAGTATTGTGATAATAGAGATTGTGGTAGCTTTGGTATAATGGGTGGTGGTAGGCTTTGATGGAAACGTCTGTCTGAATGAGCGTGTGGGAATACTTCTCTTGTTGGTGTGACAGCATATACAGGTAGTTACGAGACGAGTTTAAACGTGTTTGATGCTGCCAGACATCCTGTCTGGATGTGACGTCATAAACATCCTGGCTCTGAGCGTGAGGTTATATGGCTGGGGTTAATACGCGTAGAGCGATCATATAAACTAGTTATGGAGCGAGTTTATGACTGATCTAAAAGGTTCGTGCTCCCTCTATAAATATGGTGATCTAGGACATTGGACTTCATTGTGCTAATTAGTCTTGAGGTGCTAACATCGTGTTCTCTCCAAGAATAATCAGCTTTCTAAAGTGGTATCAAGGTGAAAAGGTCTACATTTCATTGATCAGTGATTAATACGTAATTACATCCAGAATAAAGATGAATAACTCAGCGTATAAGGATATTATTCCAAGCGCTACTGGATATGCATGCGGAAAATGTGGGAAGAAGTTCCTCCGAGGTTATCACAAGAGAAGACACGAGATGACTTGTAAGAAGCTCTTCAAATGTAAACATTGTAATATAACCTTCAAAGATGGTTATAAGGGGCAGCGACACGAAGATATATGTGAAATACGCAGCCCTCAGAAGAAAAGAAGATTGGAGCCAACTAAACATCAGTTGCTGTCAACAATGGAGGACTGTGATATAAAAGAATTCGAAACTTCATTCGAAGGACGATTGAAATCGTATTTTATACGATGCGAGTCACCTAAGGACCTGAATATGTCTCTGCAAGAGGCAAAACAACGGATAATCCAGGCTGTGCATAAAGAGCTTAGCATTCATAAGAGTGTTAAAATTAATCTGCTGGCTGAGTGTCGATTTGTTAACAGTATTGGTGAAACCTGTGACAAAACATTTAAAACACGGAATCAAGCTGTTTTCCTGGAAACTGATCTGGAGTCAGCGATGGAAGTGAAATTCAAGAAATTGGTGACTGAAATGGAGGAGTCTCAGCTTAAGGGTAGCAACTGGGCTTTGCTTGCAGTGGAAGGACTTCGACTTCGTATCAACAAGTACAATCCGTTGCGAGGAAGTAGCTACATACCACTACCGTCATCTGTCGGAGCTAAAGAAGCGTGTATAAACATTCAGAACTTTACCGACGAGTAATGTTTCATGTACTCTGTACTAGCCAAATATGTTGAGAAGAATGCACAGCGTGTGAACAAATACAAACAACTTCAAGACAAGTACGACTTCAGCTGTGTTTCCTATCCTACTCCACTTTCTCAAATACCTAAATTTGAGAAGCTTAACAATATGTCTATTAACGTTTTCGGGCTAGATGAGAAGCATGAAGTGTATCCGATAAAGGTTGCTGATATTGAACTACCTGAGCACTGCGACCTGCTACTATTGAATGATGATAGTGGAAAACATCACTACGTATATATAAAGAATTTTGAGAAACTCATTCGACGACAGAAAACTAAATGTAATGGACGTGTTTATACCTGTAAGCGCTGTTTTACACATTTTGATGATCGATATGGACGAAGCGGACTGGAAAAATTACAAGAACATGCAGCCACCTGTAATCAACATGTTGTTGCAAGGGTAGTTATGCCTACCAAGGATAAATCAATTGTACAGTTTAAAAATGTTGAGAGGATGCTGAAAGTACCTTATGTCATCTATGCTGATTTTGAGAGTATTCTCACTCCATGCCATACGTGTATACCCAATCCTGAAACTTCCTATACAACCCCTTATCAAGAGCACACACCAATGAGCTTCTGTGTTTACGTGAAGCCTACATCCAGTGTTGAACATCTCGAAACTGGTCTTCCTAAGCAACCCTATGTGTATCGTGGTGCTGATGCTGCTCAGAAGTTTATGCTGTACCTGACATCTCTTGAAAAATGATTGATGACATATACAAATCTGCTACGCCTCTGAAACTTACGGATCAACAGCAAAAGGATTTTGAGTCTTCTACGACATGCTACTTGTGTGGAAAACCCTTTACAGGAGAAAACTATAAAGTACGCGACCATGATCACATCAGCGGTGAATATCGTGGAAGTCTTCATAATGAATGTAATTTAGCCTGTAAAACACCTAAATATATACCAGTCTTCATGCATAACCTTAGCGGATATGACTCTCATTTCATTGTTAAGGAGCTGGGTTGTACAAGTGAACGCGTGGAGGTAATTCCTAACTCTGAAGAAAGCTATATCTCATTCACCAAGTATGTAGGAGATATATAGCTTCGATTTGTGGACAGCTTCCGATTCCTCAGTACAAGCTTGGATAAGTTGGTAAAAAATCTAACCTCGTATCCTGAAACACTAAAGTACTTCGGAGAAGACAAATTGAAGTTGATGACTCGTAAGGGTGTATTTCCATATGATTTTGTTACGTCATGGGATGCCCTGAACGATACCTGCTTGCCTCCTAAGGACTCCTTCTACAATAGATTAAATGAAGAAGAAATTACTGATACTGACTACGATCATGCTAGAAATGTATGGGAGCTGTTTAATGTTAGAAACCTGGGAGAGTACAGCGATCTCTACTTAACCTCAGATGTACTACTCCTAGCTGATGTCTTTGAGACGTTCAGAGAGCAAACCCTTAAAACACACAAAGTTGATCCTGCCCATTATTTTACTTCTCCAGGACTTACATGGGACGCTATGTTACTGTATACTGGAATTAAGTTAGAGCTGTTACAAGATTATGATCAACTACTCATGGTGGAATCAGGTATAAGAGGAGGTTTATGCCAAGTTTCCCATCGGTATGCAGAGGCTAATAACACTTATATGGAGAAGTTTGATCCGTCGAGACCAACCCAATTTATCACATACGAGGATGCTAATAACCAATATGGTTGGGCAATGTGTCACGCCCTTCCTTATGGTGGATTTCAGTGGGTTTCGCCTGAAGAAATCAACTTAGAAACACTACAAGAAGATGATCCTCATGGGTACATATTAGAAGTTGATATCGAATATCCTGCAGAACTTCACGATCTACACAACGATCTACCTTTCCTGCCTGAGTGTATGAAACCGTTGGAATTATCTACAAAGAAACTGATACCTCATCTTGGACCTCGAAAGAAGTATGTAGTGCATTACATGGCTTTGAAGCAAGCTCTTAATCATGGACTACGACTAACAAAAATTCATCGTGTGCTACAATTCCGACAGTCTCGGTGCCTAAAACCTTATGTAGAATTTAACAACCGGCTACGACAACAAGCTGCAAATGACTTCGAGAAGGATCTCTACAAGCTCTTTACCAACGCCATGTTTGGAAAAACTATGGAGAACCTGCGTAACCGTATGGACATACGACTGGTGACCAATGAAAAAACTCTAGAGAAGCTGATCGCTAAGCCCACGTTTATCGACAGGACGATATATGCTGCTAATCTAGCTGCTGTACATATGGCCTCTCGTCAGATTGTATTCAACAAGCCTATATACATTGGTATGAGTGTGTTGGACATCTCCAAGACATTAATGTATAACTATCATTACGACGTGTTGTTGCCTTATTATGGAGCTGAAAACCTGAAGCTTATGTATATGGACACTGATTCGTTCATTCATCGTGTTACAACTGAAGATGTGTACCAGGACAAGCTACGTTTTCTTGAGCATCTCGATACAGCTGATTATCCTGCCAACCATATATGTTACTCTACTCAGAACAAGAAGGTCTTGGGAAAATTTAAAGATGAGGCTAATAGCAAAATCATCCTACGCTTTGTTGGACTACGTCCTAAGATGTATGCCTTAGATATTCAAAGGTCAATGATAAAAAGATTAAAGGTATAAAACGTAGCGCTATTAAGCAGTACATTACATTTGACAGCTATACAGACTGTCTTAAAACCTGTGAAATCATCAGAACTCCCATGAATCTAATCCTGTCACGAAAGCATGCTGTTACCACAGTGCAAGTGAATAAAATTACATTGAATCCTTTTGATGATAAAAGAATTATTGCTGAGGATGGAATAACTACCTATGCGTATGGACATTACAGTATTACAAACAGTGCTTAAGAGAATGTAAGTCGAAGATGAAGATTTTCTCGTGAGTCTACAATCTTAAAAATGAAGTTTATCCGTGTGCTGTGTATGCAACTAGCAGACGCCTGATGAAGAAAGAAGAAGATGGAAGGGAAGGTGGTAACCCTGCCATTAGGAGCAATCCTAGTGCTAGTCTCAAGCCTAGATAAAAGGGGAGAGACGCCTACAACGAACTAAAATAAAGGTATGTTGACGCTAAGCTTTTCAATTTGTGAACCAATATGCAGTTTATCCCTCTCCGCATCTTACAATAACTGTTTAACATATAAAAGTTTTTAGGGTCTAGAAAAGTATATAAATTGTTGTAACGTTGGATGAGAAATGTTTATAATCTAATTACTCTCTATATTATCATGAGTACCTGTGATACTAGTTGAATTGTCTGTTAAAATGACTTAAATACCTGTGATACTACCCGAATCATGTGAAATTACCTTAAATAGCTCTGATACGAATCCCTGATCGAAATTAACACTAGCACCTGTGATACTATCTGAATTACCTGTTAAAATGACTCAAATACCGTTAATACAACCTGAATCACTTGCAATTACCTTAAATAGCTGTGATACAAATCGCTGATCAAAATTATCAATAATATCTGTGAAGCTATGTCGATTACCTCAAATACTTACGATATTACCTGAACTATCTGTGAAATACGAAGCTATGTTATAACCAACCCCTGGAACCTACCCTCCTGTAATGCTAGCTGAATTACTCTAAACGCCTGTGATACTTGAATTAACCTAAATACCTACGATACTCTCTGAATTACCTGTGAAATACGACACTAAGCTATACCCAAACCTAGAATCTATCTTCTTGTGATACTAGCTGAATTAGCCTAAATACCTACGATACTAGCTGAATTACCTGTGAAATCATGCAGAGCCATGATGCAGTTAACCTCTGGAATCTATCCTCCTGTGATACTAGTGAATTAGCCTAAATACCTACGATACTAGCTGAATTACCTGCGAAATCATACACTGCTATGATTCAGTCAGCCTCTTGCAATACTAGCTGTTAGTGAGTGGGTTAGCTTTTCCCTTTGCTGGTCACCTTTTTCCCCGTTGCTGGTCACATTTTTCCCTTTGCTGATCACCTTTTTTCCCTTTGCTGCTCGCCTTTTTCCCTTTGCTGGTGACCTTTTTCCCCGTTGCTGGTCACATTTTCCCTTTGCTGATCACCTTTTTCCCTTTGCTGGTCACCTTTTTCCCTTTGCTGGTCACCTTTTTCCCTTTGCTGGTCGCCTTCTTCCCTTTACTGGTCACCTTTTTGCCTTTACTGGTCACCTTTTTCCTTTTATTGGTCACATTTTTCCCTTTGCTGGTCACATTTTTCCCTTTGCTGGTCACCTTTTTCCCTTTGCTGGTCACCTTTTTCCCTTTGCTGGTCACCTTTTTTCCCTTTGCTGGTCACATTTTTCCCTTTACTGGTCACCTTTTACCCTTTGCTGGTCACCTTTTTCCCTTTGCTGGTCACCTTTTTCCCTTTGCTGGTCACATTTTTCCCTTTGCTGGTCACCTTTTTCCCTATGCTGGTCACGTTTTTCCCTTTGCTGGCCACCTTTTTCCCTTTGCTGGTCACCTTTTTCCCCTGAACGAGTCACCTTTTCCCTGAATAGGTTACGTGATGGGCATGTCTAGAACATTGACATGAAACAGTTTTTCATGAAGTTCACGTCTAAAATCGATTTCACGGTCTAGCACCTCCTCTCCTATTCCCTATCTCTCCTGTATATAAACCCATATTGTTACTCCTTCAGTATCTGTCTAGTCTAATACCTCTCCTCCTGATCCTATACCTCTCATACATATAAAGCATACTCTACTCTAAACCCCTGTCTAGCCTAACACCCGTCCTCGTTTTCCTATACCTCTCATATAAACCATACTCTACTCCTCAACCTCTGTCGAGTCTAGCACCTCTCCCCGTATCCCTACCGCTCTCATATAAAGCGCATTCTACTCCTCAACATCTGTCTAGCCTAACATTCCTCATCCAGTTCCTATACTTCTCATACATATAAATGCATACTCTACTCTCAACCACTGTCTAGTCTAGCATCTCTCCCCGTATCCCCGACCTCTCATAAAGCGTTTTCCCCTTCCTGCTCCCCTGTCTAGCTGAGTATCTCTTTGGTTTCCTATCTAACATATATACAACACATTCTACCTTTAACACCTGTCTATCGTAGCATAGGATCTCTCCGTTTTCTCGTCTCTCCTTATAAACGCATACTCGACCTGCTTAGCCTAATATCTCTCCTCGTTTTCCTATATCTCATATAAACCATACTCTACACCTCGAACCTCTGTCTAGCCTAACATCCCTGCCCCTGTTCCCTACCTCTCTCATATAAAAGACAGACTCTACCCTTCAACTCTGTCTAGCCTAACACCTCTCCTCCTGTTCCCTACCTCTCTCACATAAAAGACATACTCTACCCTTCAACTCTGTCTAGCCTAACAGCTCTCCTCGTTTTCCTATACCTTTCATATAAACCATACTCTACTCCTCAGCCTCTGTCTAGCCTAATACCTCTCCTCTATCTCTTCCATATAAACGTATTTCCCTCCTTCAACCCTGTCTAGCATAGTATCGGACGTCGTATTCCCTATCTCCCCCATATAAACCCATTTTCCTCCTTGAACCGCCCCATCTAGCCTCGTTTTCCCTATCCTTTCCCATATATGCCCAAAAAACTGTGCTCGATCTCTTCTAAATAACCTACTGTGAATATATACTTTTTTAAAAACCTTATGTGCTACAGTTCACATGACTTTCTCTACTTATTATCGTTTAATTTTAGATGTCTACAGACTATTCTTACAGAACCTTATTTTTGTATCTACTTCCTATTAAATGACAAACGTTTACAGAAATATTTTCATAGCACAGTTCGTTTTAAATACAAGCTGGATATAGGATATTGAAATGGTAGTCAAAATGTTTAAAAGCGGGTTCCAATATGCCAGCCTTGAAATTCCATGCCCTTTCCTTGGCATCGCGAAAACAATTGAATGATGACCACTCCAAAAAATGATGGTTTGAAAATTTCAAGCAAATAACAATGGATTTGTCGGAAATGGTTAATGTTACAAAAAGAACTATGCGAAACAAACTGTATTTAAAGAGATCTAAACATTCACCGAAGTAAACTTTTGTCTCTGTCTTATGGTTTACTAGTTATACAAAGTTCTACAAAATTAATTTCGAATGAAGAGAACTTCACAGGTTATTCCGTAAAAATTCAGATATACATTTTCTTTGCCATGTAAATATTTAAAATATATGGTACTTTAACCAAAATGGTTAGAGCCATTTAAAGAAAATAAAAAATAATGAAGAATTGTTGCATGTGAAGGGTAGTTTTGTGGTGGAGGAATATTCTCAAAATCTTCGTGTCGCATCTTTTGAAGGTACAGAACACTAAATGTGAAGTTTGGTATTTATCAAACGCTTAATTTTTAATAACACTGTTCACACACAGACAACCGTTTTTCTATTTTTTTTGTTTTTTGGACACAGGGAGCCTAAAAGCACATCGAATGTTTTGGAGGAATGCAGTACTTCCTCTACCTACTAGCTACACGGTAGATAACGTAAATACATGGCACATCATGGCACGAGATTTGAAGCATCCCCCTTCGAGCCCATCTTTTTGTTTCCAAGCAATACTTTACTCCACTCGCCCACACGAAAAGGTTGCCGAAATGCTCAAAACGGAGTTTCCTGTTTATAAAATTATTGCTTCCTAAGCTTTCCGCAGCTGATTTTAATTTTGTAATATTTAATAACTAATGCTGGATGAAACAGGAACGAATAAACATGTTACAAGAAGCGTAGTCGCAGAAGCCTTTTTGTGTCTTTTTTTCTCTTTCTTTTTGTAAGAAGATGTTTTCAGGTAAGTTTAATTAGCAGGCTGTGTACCTAGCTTCGGAAACCTAGGAGCGACTGATTCAGCTGGTATGTTGTCAAGTGTCCATTGAATGTCACAAAGGTAATGGTACTACTTTTCACAAAAGTAAATAGTCAGCTTCAGTGAGACCTGCGCGAAGGGTCTCCTAATTTTTAGGCGTTCTTGCACAGAAGGTATGAGAATGAAACTTGGAATATGCTTCCCTTGCTGAGCAGGGTGAATGGCAGCCATCGGCTCACCTCGCAGTTTTGAAAATCATTGTAAACTAATGGTGGCGAAAGCGTGACTCGCGAGGCACTGTGACTCGCAGGCGCAACTCCTTTTCTAGCTGTCTATTCTTTTGTTTTCCATTTGCTGCTGAGTGGTGTAGTGCATGTTGCATATTTGGTGACACGAGAGAGAAAGGCATTTTCGCCACCCTTGTTGTAAACTAACGGCAAATATTCCAAATTCAAATTCAGTACACCTGTAGAAAATATGTTGTTATTCTGTTTCGACTAAGTAGTGGACCAGAAGTAAAAACGATCCCAGTGTTGAGTGTTTTGCTTGTAAACGTAAGCTTAATCAGCAACACATTCTTTCTAAATTTAGAATTTTAGAAATTAAATTTACTATTTCTGTTTACTATTAAATGCTTTTCTATGAAATGTATTGTATTAAATTAATTTGCTTTCTATACTTTGAGTCTTATTCTCACATAGCATGGTATTTGTATTGTATTACTGCAAAATTAGCTATAAAGGAATGTAATCATGCTGAGTTCACTCAAAATTTTTAAAGTAATTATTTTCGTTTCTGGTGTCACAGACACTTTAATTTCCTTGCTTGTCGAGACCTTCTAACATGAAAATATAATGCTTCCTTAGATCCATTGTAAGCTAATATAAACATTGCAGTGCATGAATGAAATAAATTCCTTAACGTGTTAATGGTAGCTTCTTTACATTTTTATTACGTTCTGCTAGCATCTTGTAGCGGTATTTAGCACTCACGCTACCTCTACCATTTTCGTTAACTTTCTATGAACAAATGTTTGTGGAAGCGTGTATCTTGCAGTTAATGAAATTACTGCTTGGTATATGCAGTGGTGTGACCTACTTGACCTTCGTCCTAAGTCACAACACCGTACACCAAGCGTGGATCGCATTCGCCAATCAGGGAGGCTTAAAGGCCTAGGATAAAGGAAAAAATGACTAAGATAGTACAAAGGAACAACACGAATTCAAGAAACTGTGCATAATACTCCTGATCTGAAATTTACTGTTTGTGCCAAGATGTATAAATACTAACAATTTTCAACTTACAATTTCTGTCGTAAAGTTCGTATATATCCATTCAAATAACAAACCTTCACATTAAGTGTGAAAAATATTGCCTTGCATTACAACCTTTCTGTACATTTAACGTATAAGCTCTTAATTCGTCCCTTTGTAAATTTAGTATGCACGCAAAAGTATTGAAATAGAAATCTACATGCAAACATAACGCTTTGCTCACAGCACCTTTTCCGAAAGAATTTAGAATGATTTAAGAAATATACGTGCATACGCCCAATGGTTGAAATTCAGAAAACCACTTGCCAACATTAAATTAAAGATAATTTTACCAAGACCGAAACTTCAAACGTACGCAACGTGTCCGCTGCTTACGAGGCGGTTGCAGTTGTAAACCGCCGGTTGAATTCTCTCCGACTCTCGTCTAGATCCTTCCTTTGGTTTCCAGTTAAACTCTCGGCGCCGGGGAGAGAGAATGTGAGCAGCTACTGCACTGCCTTTTCCCTGACGTGACGCTCCGGGGAACCATTTCCCCTCCGGGCGGCGTAGCCACGAAACGAACAACTGATGCCGCTCGAAGTTTCTAGATTTTTCGTTCCTTCTTTCTAGCGATGACGATCTGACCAAGTCAACGCTTCTCGATGGTTCTCGTAACTGTCGTGAGGGGGTGTGTGCCAAAATGGCACAACCCCCCCCCACGTGAAGAGGCTGGAAAGCAGTAACAAATCTCCACAGCACCTCTGCTCACCTCTCCCGGACACCAACCATGAAACAATTCCAATCACAACAAATGTCCAGGTAGAAAGCAACAAACACAGAAGTATACAGCAGCGAACAAAAACAAAGGTGCAAAAGGTGGGATGGTACCGAGCGTCCCGAGAGGAACGAGCAAAGTAACAGAATTTAAAAAATGAATAAAAATAAAAGAAAGAAGTAATGGAGATGCACATAAGGGTCATTCTAAACGGTAACTAAGACTCTATGCAATCATTTATTGTTTTGCTTAAGGCATAACAATAAAAACGTGCACACTAAAGTATAAAGAAATAAATGTAAAAATATAAGGCTAAAACGTAAATTATGAATGGAAATGAAGGAAAACAGGAAACAATAAAGGAAAAAATTAAAAGGAAGACACCAGAAGTAAAATAAAAGGAAACCTGGCAGGGAAAATAAAAGCTGAAACAGACGAATCATGCTCTGGACCGAGAACTACGAGACTGAATAGCACCAGCATGATAAAAAAAATTAAAGTCATTCCCTGCCAGGGCGAGAAGGCGAGCTTCAAAATTCAGTCAATGGTATCACAACGCAACAAAAATAAAATGTACCCCTAAACGTAAAATAAAGACATCCAAAACGCCACCATATAGGCGAAAAAAATGCTTATCCCAGTAGGAATGAATAAATGGAAAAAAAGTATAAAAACGCAAATGCAAGTTAAAGCCAAATGCGAAAATCATATCCGTCACGCAATCATGTAACACAAAAGGAAAGTAGTTACAGTAGTGATATACGTAACCGGAAAGAATTTGTAAAAACAAGCAAAAGCTCTAAAAAAAATCCCAATATAAAGACAGCAGTAAGCACGCGGAATAAACGGAGTAAATTATGGTCAAAGTACATAGATAAAAATGCAAGATACTATGCACAAAGATTATAGAACGAGAGGTGCCTCAATAAAGAGAAAAGTACGGTCCTAGAAATTCAAGAAAGGTAAGGAAACGTTTAACCAAACCCAAATATTTAGTGCAACCCAAAGAAAGAGGTACACCACACCGTCGATCTGTTAAATAGACCCTATAACTCAACTGGCACAACAAACTTAAGTCCTAGAAGAAGCCGATAAGATGAAAAAACTTCCCATACAAAATGACAAGAATTAGAATATACTGTTTGTTACGGAAGGTAAAAAAATTATTTCGCTGTGAGCAATGCTGTAAGGAAAAGCTTAAGAGAATAAAAGTAATCATCCAACGTAGGCCATCCGAGTTGTAATTTACCATTCAGCGAATATTGCATTTGCGTAAAGAGCACCGAACTGTAGTAAACATTCGCTGTAAACGAGTATATAAGTTTATAGCAATTATATTAAAAGTACAAATTTCTTCTTGTATATACGATAATTGAGAATTACAAACAGAATTGAGCTCTCAATTTGTAGTTACAAATACCAAATCTCTCGCGAACTTTATAAACGTGGAAAACGCAATGAAAGTGTAGTACAGTATAATGGGAACGAGTAGAATTATGTACAAGGGCAGAGTATATAGCAAAATTAGGCCCACACGGTTAAAGACAGTCGCCTAAAGATACAGAAAATTTTAAATAATCGCCAGGAATATGCACAGTAACTTGGAATTCAAGTAATATTTGATCAAAAACAAAGTTTAAGACGAAATGCAATAGAATGACTATTTCTTTCCTGAAGTTTCAAAAGAATTTGAATGGCGAATATCGTCAAAATTTCTCAATGTAACATGAAAAATTATGCTGTACACTCTACTGCCATTTTGTAATGGTAGTTTCTTTACATTTATATTACGCTCTGCTAGCATCTTGTAGTGTGTATTTAGTACTCATGCTACCGCTACAACAAAGAAAAGCCCGGAAAATACCAAACTGGGAATTTAAGCTCAGTGTCTTCCAAAGATGCGACACGAAGATTTTCAGGAAAATCTCCCCCATTTAATGTTTGATTAAAATACAACATATTAATGGTATTTACATGACAAATATAATGTATATCTTGAATTTTCTGGGAATAGCCTGTGAAGTCCTCTCCATTCGGAAGTAATTTTGTATAATCTTGTAAAGTGGTAAACGTTAAGCGATAGACGAAAACGTACTAAATAAAAAATGTAGATTTCTTTAAAACACACAATTTATTTGAAATAACTTTTTGTGGTATACCTAAGCCATTTCTGAGATATTCGTTATTAATGGTTCAATTTGTTTAATATTTTGTCATTCTTTTAAAGTCCTGTTGATTTTCAGTTGTTTCTCGCGATGTCATGGTAGGAATAGGGAATTTTAAGGCCAGCGTATAGCGCCCAGTTCTTAAACATTTGACTATTGCTGTTCCCTTTGTATGCATATTGAAATGTTTAATGTAGCTACTTCTGCAAAGGTTTATCTCGATTATAATGAAATAGAAAAATAAGTTTTATTAGGAATAGTTTTATACCCACTAATAAACGATAGAGGCTAGAGAGTCATGTGAATGTAACACACCAGATATTTTTGTTTACGCAATCTTTCAATCAGAGGATATGCCTAATGTCCCTCTTCGCTATCCAATTTTCAGATCCTGTGCGTATTTAAATAGCCAAAGGCTTCACACTAAGTGAAAAAGTGCTTTAAAAGACGAATTATTTTGGATTGAAATCCATCTCGAAAACGCTAGACCCATATACTAATGCTACCTAATTCTCTATAAAATTTTATAAACTCCTCTCAGATTTTATTCTGCTGCCGGCCTCCAAAACCCCCAGTGGGTGGACAACTTATCACATGGATCCAGTATGAAAAATCAGTCAAAAATTAGTGGTGGATCTGCAAAACCAAAGAAACAATAAGCTATGGCCAATAAAAAGCATTCCTGTATCCACAATAGTTGTGGTATTGTTAAATTACAAAGGATATACTTTAATTAATATTACAACTCCGGTGTGAACTAAAGCACATATACATGATGTAACATGCATACATGACTTATGCCATCTGATTAATTACCGTGCAATGTCTGACAGAGACAAAATCGTGCTAAAAGGTACTTATAACATGCAAGTTACGAAGCAATATCACAGTCAGTTATAGTAAACAGCTGCAGGGAATTTAAGATCCTCTCTCTTCTCTTTGAAGATTTAAAGTAGCTCATTGATTTAATTTCCACTCGTTCAGTTTTCCAAGAGAAGCACATGTTCAAACAGAGGAGCTTGAGTTTGTTACCCCTTGTACATGTCTGCATAGCATATTACATGAAAATTAGGAACAGTTTGTAATGATAAGATGTTTAGATGTATTGGAAAAATTTATAAGCAACATTTGTGGCGTTCTATTTCGCGCACTTGAATGAACTCATAATAAATGAACAAAAACAATACTGCAGCCTCGGATACAGTACACTAATAATTGTATGATTAGAAATAATATTGGCTTTAACCCCTGTGGCTCAAGTGACTAAGCCTTAGAATGGAATAATTACACTAAAAAAAACATTGTTTTTCTTTCATAATGATTCCTTAGCAATGAGGACCATCAGCTCTTACATCCTTCCTCCATGAAAAGTCAGCTCTGCTCACGTTTCCGAGACTGTTAGAGGTTCAGGAGTATGTCGCAAACTGAACCCTATAACGAAACATAAAATGAGAAGAGCTTCGAGCGGTCTTGATGTTTTAATTTTCCGCTACATTCTCCTTATGAGGCATCATTTTCCAATCGTTTCCCCTTCCCTGGAAGTAGTCGCCTTACTCCTATGCCGGCTCAATTTCTGAAACCCCTACCCCCGATCAATGTTAAAGCTTTGAATACGACATCCATCATCGTCAGACTAACAGATGTGAACTTTATGTTATGAGAGAGAGAGAGAGAGAGAGAGAGAGAGAGAGAATGGAGGAAAGCAGCGAGGAACCTATAATTTAAAGGGATTCAGTAGTGGTACTGAATAAAACGAAGCGTAGCAGATTGAAACAAAATTAGCCAACGTGAATCTCCTAGGAAAAATCAAAATTAATGTACAGCTGCTCTTACCATTCATTTTGTGAATTTTTTTCTCTTGTCATTCTCTTGATTCCAGTATCAGAACATTGGCGACAAATTTTTAACATTAAAATGTCCGATCATAAGTGCTCGCTACAGGGTTCTTGGCTCCTCATGGAAATTAAGATGTTTGCATCTTCTATGTAACCTTGCACATCATATTCGATTTTTACCCTTGCGTTTCATTTGGTAATATTGTGTTGTGGAACTGCCTCCAGTGTCCCAACTTTGCTCTTCGCTATTTTTTTTGTGTATTTCATGCTTCCATATTTGAATGTCAGAATTCTATTGCTAAGGAATTCCAGCGCAATTATTTCTGTATAAGAAATCATAGCAGGCAGATTGAGGACATTCTGAATAAAATAATAGACAATCTCCAGTTGGCTCTACTATTTACTAATTTCTTGTCATTTGATGACAGATGTATATGCTATAATTTGTTTCATTATCACTTGTTACTATATTAACACTTTACTTTTTGTTATGCAAAGTGTTGAAATACGCTGTCCAAAACTATATTTTCTTTATCTGTGCCTCAGTAAGCAGTCACTACATTTCTTTTGTATTTACAAGCCATCCTGAATTAAGGTCATGGTTCATTTCTTTTACTGACTGCTCCCACAAGATCTATACATTTACTACACATTTTTTAAGAAGAAAAGTAAATACAGCATTAGTTATTTCATGTCTTCCATTACAAGATACACACTTACCGAAAGCATGACAACGCTATCTACTAGTTTTTCACTTTGATACAATTACACTTTATTGAAGTTAAAAAACAATTTAGAATAGGTATGTTTACTGTTTTGTCTACAGTGATTCTAAAGTCCATATTAATGGACTTTGACGCCATATACTGAATAACTGGTAACTGTCTTGAAAAGAATTGGTTATCAATTGGTATGAAACGATCAGGTTTGAGACGTGAAACACATGTATCAGTGAATCTGTTCCAAATTTTTGTGAACAACTAAATTGTATGGTTATCTTAAAGACCTGCTAGATTTCTCGTCAGAGAGAATATTTCACAAAACTTACCTCTTGTCATTGCTCTTTTGTGTAGGCACACACCTCAAAAGTTTGCCCACTAGGAGTACATAGGAGCATCATCCGAATACACTCTCGAACACACAACCCCGATGAAAGCATATACTTCATTAGAAGACAAAGTAAAAACATTGCTCTGTGTTTTCCTGCAAGCCTCGATACTTGCGCAGTATGAGCGTCAACAAATCTACAACAAAGCTGCTTTAATGGTAATAAGATCGGAGGGAAATGTGGGAGTATACGAGAATCATATTCTTGACTATCTAATAAATGTAAATTTTCCTTTATGTTTCATTCGGTTTCAGTAGTTCGCTTTTAAAATGAATTAAATGTTGTGAGGGGACACTCGTCTCTCAGCGACAGGGAAATAATGTAAATGATAAATAAGATTACATTAAAACCGAATAATTTAGGAGAATAAGAATCACACCGGTTAGAGATGGAAAGATTCTCTAGATAAGAATGATGAGAATTCATAGGGACTATATGCCAGGTGAGTGCTGCGACGTGGCGCAGTAGACTGAAGCGTGGTGCTCGGGTTCGTTCCCACCCATGAGGGTCCGGAGTTTACGTCCCGGGTATAGGACCGGTGCCCATTCAGCATCGTGAGCAAAGTGAGGAGCTGCGATAAGTAGTGGCTCTGGCCTCGTGAACCAACTTTCCGGCTCGGAGATGCGTGATGCTGGCCACATCACTTCGCCGTATCGGTCGGATGATCGCCCACCTCTGGAGTGCGTACGTGGGCGTGAGACCGGGAGTCGGATTGGCAGGCCCAGGTCCTTCGCGGGCTGTGGCGCCGTAGAATTTATTTATTTATGTACCAGGCGAATCAGTCGCCCCTACTTTTGCAGTTTTATGCAATCCGCAAATTATTCTCCAACATTAAAACATCGGCCCCTATGATAGGATCTACCCAAAATGTATAATATGGATGTCTTTGGTTGCACACTCAACGAAATTACTAATAATATAGCCGATGTTGCAGCATCGCCTTTGAATACATTCGTAATTAGACAGCTGACTTTTGCACAACTGAAAATGTATACTCGCACAAGCAAATACTGCATATTATGTTAAAATGACGAAGCATCTCTTATGTTTTATACGGCTCAGTTGGAACGAGCGTGTCTTTTTAAATAATCCCTTAGCACTATAGGTGGCCTGAATCATCTGCGTGTGCTAATTTTTTTATTATGTTGTAATATTCATAAATAATCTTGGTTTAATCTAGAATTATGTTTAACATTGTTATTATGATTTTAGTTTGCCATTCTTATTTTTATTTACATTTAATACATTATTATTGTTAGTTTTTGTTTATTGCTGAACTACATGTAGATATCTGATCAGATGTGACATGGTACATTTGATGTAGATGAAATCAGGATTATACACATTGATCTAAGGCAATAAGGAAATTACATATCACAGTTTAGCACGGAAGTTCTAATAATTTCATGATTTTGGTTCATTGATCCAAGGTATAGAAATGCTCTTGGTTATAATATCATTTCGTGTTGTCTTTAATGAGAATAAAAAAATCTGATGTGTTACATTTACATGAATTTCTCTACTCTTTATCACTTATTAGTGGGTGTACAAACTAGTCTTATTAAAGCTTATTTTTCTATCTACTACATTTTAATCCAAATAAACCTTTGAAGAAATAGCTACATTACACATTTCCATATAGATACGAAGAGATACAGGGTGTAGGGTGTAATTACCAGAGGGGGCCATCTGCGACCAACTAGATATATTGTGGCTACACCCCCGGGAGGCAGAGATGAAGTGAAGGAGCCGCAAGAGGTCGCAGGTCCGCAGGTAGACAGGATTACAGAAACGCATGGAAGTCTTATCATTTCCAGTACGAAACACCCGCTCTCGCCCGAAGACGTAGAGTCCCGCAAGAGGACTACGAAGCAGCCCTGTCGTTGGCGGGGAGAAATCTTTCCAAAGCGCAGTGACGATGGCATCTGTCTATCAATAGACACACTACGGAACCCGGAGACACTGCCTGAAAGATGAAAGAGAGAAACATGAAATGACAGGAAATTAGGGAAATAAGAAATCCTGGTAGAATACACCACCTCAGTATTCACCTAGGCGACCAGAGGAAAACCACGAAAAATCTCAGGATCAGAGTTGGCGGCCACCGGGAATCGAACCCGGGACCTCCCGAATGCGGGCCACAGACGTTGCCGCCTGAGCACTCTCGCTCGGTAGATACGAAGGGAACAGCGATAGTAAAATGTTTTAGAACTGGGTGCTATACGCTGCCTTAAAATTCCATACTGTTTCCGTGCAATCGCGAGAAACAACTGAATGTTGAAAGGACTTTAAAGAATGACCAAATAATGAGCAATTCGAACCATTAATAACGGATATCTCGGAAATGGCTTATGCTAAAAAAAGTTATTTGAAATAAATTGTGTGTTTTGAAAAGATCTACATTTCTTGTGTAGTACGATTTCGTCTATCGCTTAACATTTACTAGTTAAACAAGATTATACGAAAAATTCCTTCCGAATGAAGAGGGCTTCAAAGGTTAATCGCTGAAAATTCAAGAGATACAGTTTATTTTCCATGTAAATACCATTAATAGGTTGTATTTTAATAAAAATCCTTAGAGCCTTTTTTTTGGAAAATCAAAACCTTCGAAAGATCTTCCATGTATAGGGTAATTTGGGATGGGGGAATTTTCTTGAAAATCTTTGTGTCGTATCTTTAGAAGGTACTGAACCTAAACATTAAGTTTGGTGTTTATCCGACATTTCGTTTTTGAGTTATGCTGTTCATAGACACACACATTGATCTTTTTCTAAAAATGCTTTTTTTGGATTCAAGGTGCCTCAAAACATATATTTCCGGTGAAATCTCGGTATCGAATTCTTGGGTGGAATACAATACCTTCTCTACCTACCATGTACGTGGTGGAGAAAGTAAAAACATGTACAACGCCTAGACGCGAACCCGTGTTACCATTGATTAGCGCATAAGCATACAGTCAGAATTCCACTCAACTATTTGGACGCTTAGTTGAGAGCATACTTGGGGTTTAACCCTAGAGCTTGTTTGTCCGGCGTCACGCCAGCGTACCTCGTATATTATAGACTTTTAAGACAGCTTTAATCCTTTGTTGGAAGTTTGAACATAATTATTTAAATGGCATAAGCTATCGTGTGTGTTATTTGAGTATACGAGACGTAGTTTACGCCAAAATTCAAATAAACCGTTATTTAATAATCTGTGTGCCCAGACTGCACACCGTCCATTGCGGATATAGACATGCCTCTATTTTGTCGTAGCCTGTCCCGTCTCTAATTACGCAATTCCGCCACTTTCTTTTTAGCTGATTTTGATAGTGAACTGTATGATAGGTCCATGTTTCAGGCGTTTACTGAATTGCGTATGTAAAAGTATGTAAAATCGGCTGGAAACCCGGATTCCGCTCTCAGTAAACGAGTCGTATGTTTTTGAGTTGCACTTTAGTGAGGAGTACTTTGTATCCTTAAAATCACCTTTCTTCTGAATTTTGAGCTTTCGTGTATCTAAAAACGTCAAGTAGTAGCTGTTGGTAAGTGAAGAAAATGGACTTAAAGCGTAATTGTAGCTGAAAGGGTGACCTGTCTTCCAAAAACTGAAGCGGCGGCTGATTCACCTGGTATAATGCATATAGAATAGAGAAAATTCATTAGTAATGCGTGTAATTATATGTAATGTTACAAAATCTTTAAAAATAAATGTAAACTTGTAAATTCAACTACCTGATTTCGGGAGTTAGGATATGAGGGAAAATCTCGGGAATGGAAAGTGACACATGAGAGAACGAACGTAGACTAGTAAGAGACAGAGATATGTTACTGTTAACAGGATTTTCCAAGGCAGTCATAAGATAAATTTGACAACATAGAAAAGGATTGTTATGGTTAAAACAAACTGTTTAAGGAAGCCAATCATCATACATTTAAAAAAAACTGAATACATATCTGTATGAACGAAGAATGTATTGTTTCAATATAGGAACGAAAGATAGTGTCATATTTAGTAAGGGGGGCAATATAAGATCTTGTGTTTAGTAGTTAGCGGGTCCCACTTGTGTTTCATTCACTGAGTCAACTTCACGAAGTCTATGGCGTCACGTGTGAAATATTGGAACGTAAGTGATAGAATTTCAGGGGAAGCAATGAGATTTTTGAGCACGATGGAGTTGGTCAGATAATTACCTCAAACCTTTGTAATTGGAGATTCAGGGAGGGTAACTAGCAGATCTGACACTATTAAAACAAAAATGTGTGAATAAATAGGATAGGACAGAGGAAAGTAGAGTTTATTTCTCATATACCATTACCTGAGGTAGAGAAGGAAATATCTAGTGTAAAGTTACGGGAGGAACAATTTCAATCGCAGTGTGTACCTATCCTCGTTCATCAAGATCCCAACAAAGCTACTTACCAAATCACCTCCATCACACACACTCAAAACTTGCAACCATCCCCGCTACCATACACATACCTACTAGAACAACAATACAAAAGTTTCAGCGTCAAATTGACTCCTTTGCACATTAAACGTAAAGTATAAAACACCTCCAAAAAACCATCATTTGCAGTTTAGCAGTTTTCTTCCGTTTGTTCAAAACAAATAATAATTAAAAGTCGTTGAAGGATTTACTCATAATGTAGAGCACAGACGTTATAAGAAAAATAATTGCAAAAGTGCCAAAATGACTCTTAAAGGCATTCTGAGTATTTTTCACATAGCGATGTGATATACTTGCAACCCTTGTTCTAGGTCATAGAGCAGAAGTCTCTGGTAGCTCGATGTCGTAGGAAAAATGTTGGGGAACTGTGAGCTCAATGAACCTCGGGCTCATGTGAGCCTCATTTTACCGTTTCATTCGTCTTCTCTGTGGACCTGAACCATTAAAAGAGCCGTTACACACAAAAAAGTCCTACTATGGGAATGTATAGTAAAATTGGCATTATTTTAATATATGTATGCAACGTTTTTGGGATGGCTACCATCGAAATCACATTATTACAGTACAAAACTAAATCTCACATATGAAAATCCCATGTTAATTTGAACAATGTAAAATGTGAGAAGTGATAATGCCTTAATTTTATATTTATTTTCCCCTGTTTTTCAAAATAATGTTGTAGTAAAAGTATGCACTCAAAGAATCAACGGAATTCCCGATCGATCCGTCCCTCTACTCAGATGACAAACTAAGTACAAAAACAAAGAGACGTGCAAAGTTTGTACTTTTGTGACTGGCGGGTTCCGGCTTCTTTGATCACGGGGGGAAGAGCGGTCTGCTGGTACATGAGAAAAAGTTAACACATTTATGGATATTCCGTTGTTTTGAGAATAAAATTCTTAAAGTGAGGAGCTTTCAGAAAATAATTGGTGACAATGATGTAAATTTTGGGATTATTATTGCTGCAAGTAATACGTTTGAAGCAGGAGCAGTACCGTAATGGAAACAGTAATTTTTTGGAAATGCTGTGTTAGAAAATCCGCGTCGTCTCTGACCTATGTTTTCTGCATTATTAGCTGCTATTACGTTTTTATAATGGCGATCCTTTTAATCCACTCTCTCGATGAAAAGACGATGACAGACGAAAGCTTCAAACTTCTGGGTGATCTATGATGCCATTAATTGAAAAACGAATACTTTTTTGCTGTTTTTGTAATGAGAACGTCCCCATTTTAAATATAAAAACTACTCATCACTCTAGCTGCAGTCACTAGGATCTTGTGCACCGTACGGTGATATCGCCTCTGTCGCGCATTTAAAAGAGTGCCAGCGTATTGTAAGGTAAACCGCATGCTCTCAGTCCTGAGAAAAACATCAGAGACTTTAGAACTTGAACGCACCTCGTAATTATATTGAAGTTATTGAAACTAAGCAGTACAACAAAACCACTTTTCTGATTAGCTACACCTTGAGAGATTCAAAATGCTCTAAAATGTACTTTCAGATCAGACATGAGTTTACTTTCTTCTCTTAACCCTTTTTACAGTTACATATATCGCACAACGGGGAACCTCGTGATGCTGAAATGGCCGCTCCGACCTAAGGCGTTCTATGTCGAATGTTTTCCGCGATTTGAGATCACATGCTTGTGGTGCTTATTTCGTTTAAGTTTTCTGATAAGCCTTATATCTCTGCTGAATGCTAACATAATTCCTACTAAGTTTCTGTGACTGTATAGAGGTACAAACAAAACGTGTACCGCAAAACGCATTGCCAGCCTCGTGGCTGTTTGTTCCGCCCATCAATCACAGAATATCAGTAGGTGTCATGTTAACATTTCGCAGATTTATCATACGTATTGATACGCTTAAAGAGATAGGTAATACCTCAATTAAATGCATACAAACATGTGCACTTTATTGTGTAAAAAGCAATAACCTAAACCATATCCGTGTCCACGACCAAAGCAAGAAGTGGAGTCAAAGTAATTAACGCAAATCATACAGAGAACAGACAGTACAACTCAGTGTACATAAATGTCCTATCAAAGCAAGGAAATCTAAACTTAATTGTAGATGAGTACCACGAAATAACATAACGCTCCGACGGAATTACCTACCTGTCCCTGGGTTTATTTATTTATTTATGCAGTCTACATAGCAGCAAATTTGCCTTGTGTTTTGCGCTCACTTTGCATTTCATTTACTTGTTTAGAAAGATGAAGGTCTCACACTGATTAAGGGACACAAGTTATTTAGCGATGAGCTCCATCTCAAAAATGTAGTCCCTTCTACTAGAGCTACAACAGTTTCCTAAGCGATTTCATAAACTTTTACTATAAAGTGTACTTTGTTATTCATTTACAAAATCATCTATCACATGGATCAAGCTTCAATATCAGTCAAAAGAAAATAGCGGATCTAAAAGCTTAGTGAAGCGATAGGTTACAGCCCATTAAGATGTACGCTGCTGTCCAGAATGAGTATGGTACAGTCACACACATAGAAAAATAGATATTTCAGTTCTGTGCAAAATTACGCCTTGTACATTTGACATACCCTACATGATAGTTATAGCTATTTGAATAATGAAGTTAAAACGCATAATACAGGCTTACGTTCTCTTAAAAGGCTACAGCGTAAAATCAGTGTTTCGAACTTGAAATGGGATCTCGCTTAATAAAAATATATTTAAAGCGTTCTGAGATTCCACTAGCCAAATACTTGATTTTGTAATGACGGTACCTTTAGTGCTACTACCTGGCGGGGTGTGTTCGAATCCTATATAGAGCTAACTCCCCAAACCCCTTCATTTATTGCTTTGGTCTTGTACTTGGATATTTAGGCATCAATACTGTATGAAACTTGCAAACAAGTTACTGCGGTTAAGATTTATAAGTCGGGTAAGAAAGAATTAAAAGTAAATGGTCTCCTGTGGTGGTCTACTGAATTCAACTGAGAAAGAATTAACATCACATAATTATATGTGTTACTTAACATCGGATATAACATACATTATCAATTACATAATCTTAATAAGCATTTAGTTTTAAATTTTCCGCTCAGGTGATAAAGGATTAAAACTGAATACATAAAAAGAGCTTATTATGAACAAGTTTGAAACAGTCATCTTCGACTTCACCACAGAAGTGTCGGACCACAAGGCACCGTCGTTGAAATGTTGTATAACAAACCATTTCTGTAGTAAACTTACATATCTACGCCAACTTATCTTTTACATTTCTGCTGCTTCTTTGTGCAACAATTAGCAAATAATGGCAGTTAGACACATGCAGGAATAAATGGTTATAGGAACTGTAGTAGTAGATGAGCATATTTTTTTCTAAAAGGGGTCCATGTTTTCGTATAAATCCGTAATATTTGGGTAGCATTGATACAGAAATATAGCTCGTTAGCAGTGGAAGTTAAATAGTAATTAATGGCATTATAGATCACACAGAAGTTTGAACCTTTCGTCTGTCATCGTCTTTTCATCGAGAGAGTAGATTAAATGGTTCGCCATTATAAAAACGTAATAGCAGCTAATAATGCAGAAAACATAGGTCAAAGACGATGCGGATTTTCTAACACAGTATTTCCAAAAAAATACTGGTTCCATTTCGGTACTGCTCCTGCTTCAAACGTATTACTTACAGCAGTAATAATCCCAAAATTTACATCATTGTCACCAATTATTTTCTGAAAGCTGCTGCTTTTAAAAATTTTATTCTCAAATATGTTAACTTTTTCTCATGTACCAGCAGACCGCTCTTCCCCCCTGATCAAAGAAGCCGGAACCCGCCAGTCCCAAAAGTACAAACTTTGCACGTCTCTTTGTTTTTGTACTTAGTTTGTCATCTGAGTAGAGGGACGGATCGATCGGGAATTCCGTTGATTCTTTGTGTGCATACTTTTACTACAACATTATTTTGAAAAACAGGGGAAAATAAATATAAAATTAAGGCATTATCACTTCTTAAACCGCAGTACAGTATTTTATTATTTTTAGACATAAAATCTTCTATCTGCTGATGCCATTGTAGTGCATAACATCGAAGTAAGGAATACAAATTCTATTATTTCTTGATGGGTCTAATCTAGTTCACTGTTTTGAAGTAACAGAGAAAGTATAACACTTTATCAGCACTCATTGGACAGGAGTACAAAAAGGTAACTCAGTTTTGAGCTTAAGGAAGACTGTACGCTTGTGACTGATACTCCTTTTAATAGCCTTCATTTATCCTGGAATGCTAATAGGCGCATGTGAGTATATTCGTGGTATGACTTGATTTTCTTGGATAGCCTTACCTTATAACAGTTTATTGTGGTTGGTAGCTGTCCTTCTGCTACTACTACTACTACTACTACTACTACTACTACTACTACTACTACTACTACTACTACTACTACTACTACTACTACTACTACTATTACTACCACTGCTACTTCGACTACTATATAATTGTAGTAATCATATTAATTTAAGAGCCGATAGAGTTTTTCGATGAAGGTACATAAGTAATTCATACCTGACAAACTAGAAGAATCCAAATGATTGAAATTATCACAAAAATATCAAATTATTCAGTTTTTTCATTGTTTGATATCAACATTCCAAACCTATTCAAAATATTGCTATAAAAATGTTTCTTGGAACGTCATTTTAGCATGAGGAGCGTTTCGCTGGTAAATTGTTATAGAACTTACAGGTACAGCATGACGACAAAGTGATCTGAACAAATAAAATTAATGATGATATCACACGAAAAGCTTTTTTTCAGAAAAACGCATATGGTATATGAAGAAGCCCATAGCTGGACTATCTAGTGAGCCATATTTCTAAGGTAAGATTATGTTTTATAAAATGGGGTTTGTTTTCTTTTTTCCCTTTCAAAATTATGATAATCCCTACCCATCCCTTACGCCTGGATTCACCCTTTTGTCCCCTATCCTTGGAGGGTTGGGAATTCCAGTGACAGAAGAATCTATATTATACAGCAAGGTTCGTTTTCCAGTGGCGTATTGCTATTTAATTCTGTATATTTTATTCTAAATATTTCAGGTTTATTAATTCCCGAGGGAAAGTACAGAACTTATTTTCAGTACTACTGGTTTACTTATTAATTTATTCTGGTACTTATTACATAAACGGTAACTTCACATACATTTTTCCGTAAAATGTATAGTTTTTAAAAATTAAAATAATAATGAGTGAATGCAAAGACATATTTTGACAACCACATAAAAATTCTTGAACATGGTACTCAGTTTTAAAACTTGCAACCACTAAACTCTGTAAATATGTTATTGATTACAGAGTTAAAATTGCTATTTCTGTGAGGGATACCTATTTAGCTCAAACAGTTATATCTGTTTTTTGTGGATATTGCAACCTTAAATCACATTCAACACTGAACTTTTCCTGAAATTGTTTTCGTATATAAGTAGATGAATGAAGTAGATGAAAATGTTAACAGAAGTTTTATAGCTTAATCTGAGATTATTAGATATTAATTTATTGTCAGTCAAGAGTGAGTTAAATTAATGCTTTTCATCATTTTCCTAAGCGTTCCATCCATCCATCTGATCATCTTTCTCGGAAGGAGTTTAAGTTTTTGTAAGTTGTCATCAAAGGGAAAGAGGTTAATAAGTGAATAACTTGAAGTCAGTTTTTCAGAAGTGGTATTACCTTTAAATTTACTATTCCTTTCTTAATGTACTCTTATGTATTCACTATTAAGACATTATGGCGAAGAATTTCATTCTCAGTCAAGAAACAATAAAAAAGACATGTGTTTCCAGCATCAAGTTTATTTAGTGACAAAAGCTAGTTTTCTTGTCAACAAGTTGTATAATGTACCCAGAATGAGACATTGGATCATCCACATATCGTGTCTACACAGCAGAGACGGAGTTCCGCTCGGAACAAGAACGGCATTTGTGCGAGGGAGGGGAGCGGTCTGCGGCAATAACAGGTTTAGTCAAGATCTCGCAACGCAGTTTGTATCCAGTCAGTTGAAGCAATATGTGAAGTGAAAGTAACGGCAAATAATATGCCTGATTAATCTATTCTACGTCGAGTGTTTATGACTCGCATGTCCGTACAGAATCCGCTAGTACTGCCAAGAGATTATTTGAAGAGAATTTCCTGGATGTTCGAGTCCCAAGTCGTAGAGCGGTTCATAAAATGGTTAATACACTTTGTGAAAAGGGAAGTATTGTTGTTAAGAAACTAAAAAGGCGACGTACAGTGCTCACAGAAGAAACTCTTGATGGCATTGAACAACGCCTGTAGAAACCTTTTAGCCGCCTTTCTCAGCAAACGGGAATTTCTTACGGCTCAGTACAAAGGGCTACGACGTTACATAAGTTAAAACCGTATAAATGCACAGTGGTGCAAGAACTTAAATCTCGAGCTTCAGCGCTGTTGCAAATTTGCTACCAACGAATTTATGTCTTTTATTATTAACATAAAAATTATCTAACCCTATTGTCGCTTTAGGTAATCTTCTATCGATCTTTAACGATGTCTTCAGTACTTTTTCTGACTCCATAGTGTAAAGTTGTGTGTCTTACAATAAAAATGTTTTACGGCGTAGCAATTTGGAGCAACTTTGCATCACGCTGCTGGTCATGTAAGTAACATTGGATTATTTGCATATAATCAATTTTTATTATGAAACAAAATGTTTGGTAAATCTAAAGGTCCTGGGTTCAATTCCTAACTGGAGGGAGGATTTTTTTTAACATAGTTTATTCCTATCCTCCTTTTTATTTGGAAATATGAATGAGATTGTGAATAAATGTATATACATCAAAAGTAATATAACCTAATGATAATATCCAAATGTAAACGAGCGAACATCATTACCGATAAATGACTTTTTCAAGTGAAAGCCACCGATGTGGTTTATTAGAAGGCGGCGAATTATAATATATGATTTTTTTTACTGTAGTAAAGTTTAACTTCAGAGTGCTAACTTCGAAATTGTTTATTTCTGTTACTAAATTCTTCAGGTCTTCGAAAAGGAAGGGATTGACCGATGCCGAAGTTGAGAAATTATTGCTTTGTGAAAGCGATGAAAATGATAACGGTGCACTGAATCTCACCTATTCCTCGGATGAGGAAACGAATAAATACTTCAAGATGATATTGTTCATAATTCCAAATCTGAGCATGAAGGCAGTGATAATGAATTTTATCTCGATGATCCTGATAACTTCTATAAAGGGAAACACGTATATACTCTGTGAAGTAAGACAACATAAAAAAAGCTTCCAAAAAAAAAGAGAAAGAATATTTCAAAAAGCTTTCCCTGGCGCAAAAGGTAATGCAAAAGGTGTGACTGAAGAAAGCCATGTTCTTTCCTTCTTGATTGATGATAATATGGTTTACGAAATAATTACCTGCACTAACATATATGTAAGAAATATGAAGACTGACGCGGAATATTAGAGAGACAGGGATTACAGAAAAATGACGAAGGACGAAATGCTAGCCGTGCTATGTTCGCTGTATCTAATAGATTAAAAAAACAAAGAGGAAGTCATACAAATGTACAAGAATTATGAACTTCTGATGGGGCAGGAATACAAATTCTAAGAGCTTGTATGAGCTAAGGTCGATTGTTTCAAATTATAAGATGTATGAGATTTGACAAGACAGCCAGACCATAACGCAGAATGACAGATAAGCTAGCACCTATTAGGAAAATCTTGGAGTTATTTATACAGAATTGGAAGAGCTCCTACAATCCTAGTGAATTTATCACAATTGATGAAACGCTAGACACATTTCGTGGTAGATATAGCTTCATTTATACCAAACAAGCCAGCTAAATATGGTATAAAAATCTATGCCCTTTGTGATGCAGAAACCTTCACGCTTCTAATGTGGAAGTGCATTGTGGGAAGGTCTCAAATAAGCCCAGTGATATTGTACATAGACTAATAGAACCAATTTTCGAGTCAAACGGAAATCTTACCACTGATAACTGGTACACCAATTACACATTGGCACTTTCACTCCTTCAGAAGGGCATCAGTACCATTGGAACATTACGTAAAGACAAAAAAGAAGTTTCGAAACAATTTCTACCACACAAAGATCGTAAAGTTGGTTCTAATATTTTTGGCTATCAGAAGAACATAACTCTTGTCTCTCATGTTCCGAAGAGGAACAAATCTGTGCTGTTGCTTTCAACTATGCACGTGTGTTGTAGATGAAGAGACAAGTAAACCTGAAACCATATTGAGTTATAATATGACGAAAGGAGGGGTGGGCACAGTTGACCAGTTGTGTGCTACATGCTTTGTTTCCGGGTGAGATAGCCATTAGCAATTTTCTTTGCTTTGCTCAGCATTGCAGGTATAAATGCCTGTATCATTTACAAAGGAAATCATGGAAATGAACCAGTTAGTAGAAGAGAATTTCTGAAAAACCTGACCCTAAAACTGATGAAGCCACAACTAGTCACTTGATCAGCTATTGTGTTATTACCTCTTGATGTTAAGGAGACTTCGAGCAGGTATAAGTCTCAAGAAGATGTAAAACAAATGTCATCATTTCGACGAAGAAACAAGGAAGATGTGTAATGTGGCCGATTGAAGAAGAAATTCACATTTGTGAAGTGCAACACTTGTAAACTTTTTGTGTGCACAGATTACTCGAGCACGGCAACTGTATATAATAATAGTGAATGTCATGCACAAAATTATGACTCTGAGTGAACATCTCAAACATGTTATTTTCTATTTTGTAAGTAAATTTTAGTTTTACATGCGTAAATAACTGCACTATATTATTATAGATTAAACCATAGTTTTACAAGGCACATATTGTGTTGTTATAAAATTCTTGTAACATCCTGTGCACCATATGTTCATTTTTTGCTTGTTTCGTAGCTTTATATTACAAAATTATCATTATTAATCTATACATTTGTATAATATTTATGGTAAACAATACATTTGAATGGTATATGTATCATATTTCCTATATTTCAGTTTGGTTTTTCAGTTCAGTTCAGTTTAGTGTTAAAATAAAAAACTGAACACCGCGCTGCTGCTGGTTTGACAATAATTGGCGCTGCTCCGCGAGGGTTAAACCGGATGATCCTGTGTGTAGGAATCATGAATGGATTTTGAATAATTCATTATAATGAAATTGAATCTAATCTCGTCTTCTTTTCAGATGAAGCATGGTTTCATTTATGTGGGTATGTATATCCTGAATACTGCCGATATTGGGGTGCCGAATAACATAACCTGCTTCATGAGGAACCTCTTCATGACGAGAAAGTAGGGGTGTAGTGCGCAGTTTCCGGTGACAGAATATTGCGCCCAATTCCTTTGAGGACACAGTTAAGAGTGATAGATACATGAATAACATTTTGCAAACCCTGTTTGCTAAATTAGCTGAGAGAGAACTTAGTTTCGCTTTTTTTTACCCCACTAAGACTCGACGACGGCTCATACAGCCCACTTTTCAGTGCAGGCAATTCGAAAGTGTTTGACGATATAGTTATCGGCAATAACATATGGCCCTCCAGATCCCCTGTTCCAACTGCCTGCGACTATTATCTCTGGGGCTCATTAAAAGATAAAGTGTATAAAACGAATACACACTCTTAAGACAAACATAAGGATAACATTCGCCAAGAGAACAATTCTATATCTCAAAGGGAACTAAGAAAATTAATGGTTAATTTCATAAGAAGATGCCAGAAATGTGTTCAAAACAATGTCAAGCAGTTTCAGCATCTTCTTTAGTGACATGGGGAGTACATGTCTTTTAAAGTGCATTTAAATTTATTAGACCACTCTACCTTGCTAAACAACGGACTCTCGTGTTCGGCAGGCGGGAAGCGATAGCTTATCGGCCGAGCGGGACCTCGCCTCAGGTGCGGGGACACAATATATGGAAAACCCGTATATGCACCCCGAAAGTCTGTTCTTTAGCTGGCTGAGGTAACAAATCAAATATGTCAGGTAAGACAATCGGATAAGCCAGAGTTTAGATGTTATGGTGCAAGTAGCACAGGTTGAAAAATGCTGCTATAGAACAATAAAGGCAGCGTTACGTTCTCTAAATAGTATAAATATATAAAATAATAAATGTTTCCTTCAACAGATAATCGATTTACTTTCTCTGTCTTATTACATTTCCTCCTGTTTAGCCCAAATCAAGTTTTATATATTTAGGAGAGAATGTTGTGCTCCACCGAAATTATTAGCTTATCTGCAATAACATCTCTTGATGAAATTACTATTATAACACGTATTTTCCTTTATATAACGCGTATTATATAAGTCGTATTACTTTTAAACAATTTCTGGATGACTTAAGTATTGCAGTCCATTGTGCAGTTATTAAAAGATTACCGTTTATCAAGAACCTAAGAAGGTCAAGGTCAACCGCAAATTCACTGCATTTATTGTCTGCATTAACGAATCGTCGTGTCCAGAATAGACTAATAGAACGTCATGTGAACGGCATCCACCTTACCCTGGTCGCATAGATGCCTTTTGTAAGAAGCTAATTTTCCATTAAGTGACGCCTCAGTTCGTTCCCAAGGATCTCATTAGGCTGAGAGTACCCCGAACAGGTCTCCAGCAGAGGAACACTACTCATATTGTTCCAGGAATCGAACCCAGTTTTACTAGCACTGAAGGCAGCAACGGTACCTCAGCACTGTGATGGCTGCCTATACTCGAAACAAATAAGTAGAGAGCCAATAATTCTATCCTTTAACCTTCCAGATATGTTCCAAGACATTATTGGTATTATGATTGAGGTAAGTTAATTACAGGGAAAAGAAACTTGGTGATAAATAAATGTGGGTCGAAATAGAGAGACACTTTAAAATTATTCCTAATAGTTTATTAAACGTGAAAATGTAAACTTGATGAGAAGCATTTTTAGCTGTCGCAAGCCCCTTGAAATTTCTTACGTTTGAGAACTTCAGGATGTTGTTCAAGGATGCATTTTCAGCCAAATTACATTAATTTGTCTCTCACTGAAGTCTGGATGAAATTGGGTTGAGAGTAGAGCCAAAAATAAATACGTTTTCACAAAGAGTTTCTCTCTCTCAGCCATATGATGATCATCACTAACTTATTCTTTCTGGAATTTAAATTTCACCGAAGCAATTTTTTCTACAAAATACCACGAATGAGATAAATGAGATATAATCCACCGTAGTCTAAAGAAAGATTATCATCCATTAAGAATTATAATAAAAGTAATCTGGATTGACATGTTGAGGCATTGCTTTAAGATTTTACTCAAAGCTTTCGTAGTTTAAACTGTTTCCTTCATTCAAAAGAGGCATTAGTTTCAATTGCAATCACTCTCTTGCGTTTTCTCCATACACAGAGATGAAGCTTCATTTACTAATGTTATCATCCTCGCTACTGCTTGTGTATGACGACGAAACCGAGGAAACCCGACTAGTTGATTATCTTCATGGCTGCTTCCTGAAATTGTTTACGTGAAGCGACGTAGTTAATCTTCTGGAATGTTTTGTCACCGCAGACTCAGCGAGGTCATAAGTTTACCATAAAATCCACCCAACGTAGTCATTAGCATCGAAATTGATTGTAGGGATAGTAAAGTTCTCAATGCTATCATTTTGAACGATCCTCGTCTTCAAGGTCTGATGAAGCTCCAAAACTCAGATGTGCTTACGCTTATCTGCAAGCAGCCCCAGAAGATTTTCAGGAGCAGCAAAATATTCATTTCTCTGGATCACAGATCAACGTCCAAAAGATATTGTGGAAGTTATGGCGGTAGTTTAATCATCATACATTGATTCAGCAAACTATGTTTGCAAGCTGGCTCAGGCTTAATGTGAAACCAAACACGAGCATAAACTTTTATCACATATTCAGTCAAGATATCGAGCTGCTCTGGAGGAGTTTTGCTATCAACACACCTACATGCTGAGTATACTGTTGCAATTGTGAGCGAACGCGAATTACAAAGTTTACCTGGGTTGCTTTTTATTAATTCAGGAGAGTATATGTCGATAGAAATCGCCTGTCGCATTTCTAAAATGTTCTACTGGTCGGTGCTGAAATATTTCAATGTCGTTAACATAATAGGTACCGTCATTTGGAATGGTTGAAAGTCCACAACTGAAAGAGCTTCACAACCAACAAGTGTCTTGTCTCTATCTCCGGAAATGCACGCTGGCCTGTAATAACATCTAATTATCTGGTGACGTAAAGCGAGCTAGTTGCCACGAAGAGGAAAGCCATTCCAAGGAATGGCCTTCTTGTATCTTTTTCAAGCAGAAAACTAATTCCTCCAGCTACTCCTTTATTTGCAGCAGCCCCAATCACATCCAGGTGTTATGAAATTTGTGACTTTTACATTCCTGTTCTGCAAAAGGGCAATATTGTTTTTAATGTGAGGGAAGTACTTGTTTTAGGAGTAATGTGAACCTAAAGCTTTTAATGAGAATTGCCAGCAATTACAATGTGTTTCTTAATACATTTTCTGGCAATATTTAGTTGCTTTTTCTATTCCTTGAACGATAATAACACATTTTTGTACAATCATTGGCTGTAAAATCCGACTGCATAGTAAGTAATCATCGATTCCGGTAGTGCCATGTAAGAAAAAATGTGTAGACTCTGCATTGCTGCTATGCTGCTGATAGTATTCTCAATTACAAGTAACGTTTTCATGATTTCATTCCTTGCACCCAAAAGCTTCCAAATAATGATCAATTCTATTTCTAATGGTTATTCACCGCCAACATGAAGGCGCAGCAACAATGAAGCGTTTTCTTAGGACTAGAACCACTAAGCCACCTGTACTTAGGCATCGGTTATATGGAACTTTCTTGTCCTTTTCTCTGCTTCTGAGAAAGTCTAGCATGGGTAGACATTTTAAAAATCCCTTTGGTTCTAAGGTTAATAACTTTGATAATGAATATGCGATCAAATAGACGAAATGAAAGTTTCGCTTTTGGTATGAAACTGATCAGAATATGCTGCATTTAATTGTATTAATACGCGACTTAAAAAGGCAGATATACTGATGAAACCAACACGAACAGCAATAACCGCACACTTAGAAGTAAGCCAACACTTTTTCAGTGTATGAGGTATAATCATCGTCAACGATGTCTTCTAAAAGCCTGGGTTCGAGGAATAAACAGAATGGTTGAGGTGTTTTACCTTGATGCTTCAACGCGCAGCAGTGCACAGGAAATTTAGAACTATACGTTTAGTCCACTTCCACGGTATGTATGTTGCATATAAACCTAACGTTAAAGAAACTTCAGCCATTCAAACAAATACGTAACACTGTAATAAAAACGTAGGTATGACTATGAGTCGATATCTTACTCAAAAGCTTCACTTATCAAAATGTATAAATATACATATAATATATCTATTTGCAATAAATATGCATTTTAATCTTACTTGAAACTTATCACAACTTCAATAGGTTCAAGGAGGAAAAGCTTACTTTTAAACGCTGCTGTCGGTGTGTATAAGGTGTTCAAAGTATATAATTAAATAGCAAGCAATACCATTTAAATCACCGCAAAGAAAAGTAAATCATACATTATTACTGAATTATAAAACAATCATATAAATATATAGTATGCTACATTCCCTTCCGCACTATCTTACAATATTTTCCTGCGAATGTTTTACTCTCTAGAAAGCCTTAGTGTACATAGTGAAAGCTACAGAAACTAATGTCATATTCACTTATTCCTTGGCCACGCTATAGGCTATCTAAAAGAATAATCCCAATCGACCTTGATTGAGAGCGTTCTTTCCCTGTATGCCAAAATCAGTATGTTTGGAAACTATGTCACCTTAATAGGAGTCCCGTCACATGCAGGCATTAAAGGCAGATGAAACTGTCGATGATACATCCTCCTCGTGACCTCACAATAGCATCACCACATCAGGATGTTATAGTATTTATCAAACGAGGCTTACTGAATAATTGAAAAAGGAATTGCTGACATTAAAGTAAACTTCACGTGGTCCGCCGCGACTCCACAAGCATCTAAAACCTATTTGGATACTCCGACGCAGAACTCAAGTGGTTCTTTCTCGGATTAAAATTGGTCACTGTAAGCTATTCATTTCTATCACCTTACCCACGGTCTATACCTGTTGTGTACCATTTGCAGGATACCACTTACTTTAAAACATATTCTACTGGACTATCATTTGTAGGTACACCAAATGGAAACAACAAGCTGGACTTGCCAATCTACACAACGTTCTCAATAACCATAGTATGCTTACAAACACACGCAATACAAATTTATATAGCAAAGTATAAGTATACGGTCAGTTTTATATTAATTCACCTATGCACTTATTTTGTTTTGCACTGTGTTGCAATGTACTATAATTTCATGTTACTGTTATCTTAACTTTTGACACAGAATTATTGCACTACGATGAGGTGCCAATTTGATACGGGAGGATGATGTCGCGATGATGGTAGCTCGTTCTGTTGTCTCGTGCGCCAGCTGCTCTAGTGTTATGATATGAGATCCTCCTCTCAGCGCATGCGTGGGCGTATTGTTACAGGATAACACCAGTTTAAATTGACTGAGAAATTTATTGTGAATTAATATTTGAGTTACTGAAATGAGTTGCCGGCCGTTTTAAGACAAAGAATGAAACTGATTATGAATCGTAGCACTCGAAATTGTAACAACTGAATTTTATACCTGCTAACTTCTGCAGTATTGAAGTTACGGTTGGAAATAACTGTTTCCACCATAAAATAAACTAGTAGCATAACCTGCCATGCTTATCGGCGAGACCTCTCGTCGTCCTCCGTGGTGTAGTGGTTACCATGTTACCATTACCTCTAGTTCCCGAGGTCGCGGATTCAAACCCGGCGGAGGGCGATGGATTTTGTTTCAGGCGTAAAAATCCTTAGCATGGCTTCCTTCGGAAGGGCAGTAAAGCCGGCGGTCCCGTGTCGTAGATTTACGGCACGTAAAAGAACCTCAAGCCTGATAAAGAGGCCTCTGAGCAAAATTACCGGTCTTTCACGCCCAATATAGAGTGGGACGCTAAGGACCACAACAGTTAAAGAGCGTCCATAATTAAAAAAAAAGGCGAGACCCCTCGCAATAGCCACGAATTCTTACTCACACAAGCACGTCACAAAGCGCTTAAAATATCACACGAGCAGTAAATGCCGAAGAATGTACCAGCGTATGTAGTGTATGCAAAACTACACACGAAGGTGCGCACGAACATATCTAAGCACCAGTGCCGGCACCAGAGAGAGAGAGAGAGAGAGAGAGAGAGAGAGTAACTCTGTTATAAAATTGCACGCCTTTATTACTTTTAGCTCCGCCTACATATTATTCCCCCTTCCAACTTTACATCTTGCCCGGCCGATACTTAATCCCTACATGTACGTCTCTTACTTTGTTGCTAACTGAGCCTTTCGCTTTTCTCAGAATTTCCTTTGCCTCTCTAATTTACAGAATTGGCCTGCGTGACTGAAAACATACTGAAATCGACACCTAACTGATTTCTTAGAAGCTTTAAGCTAATGTGTTCTCTGTTCGGCTGCTACGTGACTTTCTTATATGACGTTAATGACCCTCTCTTGATAAATCTTTCAACCCAAGCCGATTACGATTTAACATACGTAAATTATTTATTGCAATTATTTCTTTATCTTACTATTATTTCCTTATTTAATTATTTATATCTTCCCGTCCATAACCATGGTATCACTTTTTATGTTCGGGATAAGACATCATTGTTAAAGCGACCTAAAGTAATATAATAAAAACAATTATAACACCGTTAAAGCAAAATCATAAATAATTTTCAGAGTAATTCAGAAACATGGATGTGTTTCGAATGCAAATGCTTCAGTAGTCAGTCAAGGTAACTTTTCTGTCCCGCACTTCATTCACGCATCAAGGAACTGAATCCAACTTGTCCACCACTGGACGAGAAATCGGAAACCTATTCCTGGAAGTTTAAAAAGTGGTTAAAATAGTACTTGTCTCAAAACTCTGACCCTGCCAAACCTGACGCTACAACATTGCTCCATTCTCCTTTCGTCATCTGCTTTCTTTCTACTGTGTCACTCGTGTCCGATTCTGGAATCAATCCAATTCCTTTAAGAACCGCACTAGAAACGCCACTGCTGCTAGGTCAAGAACACCAGATATGTCACAAACAGATGCTAGTGGTTGAAATTAAACACGCATATGCGCGGTTGGTAGCTTTAAATGTGAGTCTTCAAATACTGGTATTGTTGATGGTAATTGCTCTGCTAGTACGTCTGAGTCAGATTTGTTTTTACAACCTTAAGGGCCATCCACAGTGAACATCAGACGTTAACCTAACGACGTAACACTTAAGCACAAAATTAACGCGACACGGGTCATTTACAACGACAAACGGAAACTAACAGCAGTCAATTGCAAGAGAAAAGGAAACGATTGAGATAACATGGCAGCCTCTGAAATGACCATCAGCAGTATACATGACAAAAGAGGCTGGGCACATACATTGAAATAAATAAGAACAAGCTACTCGTTTATAGGACATTAAGAAAAGAGATGCCTACCCTCACTATTGTTTTTTCTGCAAATCTATAGGTAGACGTTTATAGAAATCTCTCATTCCTGGCTGTGACCTTACACAAAATGCATTCGGGGGATCACCACGTGGTATGAATGCTAACACGCATTGAATACATAAACGTATTCTATATTCTACATATTTGTTCCAATACTATCGAAAAAATTAATATTTTTAGACTAACGTTGTATTGAATAAATTTAGTCAATTATGACTGTTTATTAAATAATCGTATCAGGCCGATGTATTGCGTTCTTTCTTTCTTATTTTTCTCTCTTTCTTTTTCTTCTTTTTTTGTTATGTATTGTATGCCATGAATTACAAACATTTATTTTCTTCCCTCTTATTTTAACAAAATTCTTCTTCTATTACCACTACTGCTACATCCGGATTTGGCCACAACTTAAAAAATATGCGCGCAATGACTATTCCAATTAGGGAAAGCGACGTCAAACATATCGATCCCCTGATTAAGATGCACCTTAATTAGTGCTTCTAGTTATGATAAAATTCCAAAGTATATGGAGTCCAAGATATTTCCTGAATGTGCAAGAGTATGTTTGCGGGGAACTTCATTAGCCACGTTTTAGCTGGCTTTTAAGAATGATTCTGTGTAATAGCAATAGTTTGCCTTTCAGTGGTTTGTTTTCTTTATCATTCGAGCAAACACCACAATGCAAATAGCACAATACATCTAGTACAGAGACAACCGAATGGCGATAATCCATTACTTAGGCCAGAAACATTGATTTTGCCGATACTACTTTAGGAAAATGTACCAGTTAAGATGCATAAATCGCCGAGTTCTAGTGTTAATGATGAGCAAACGATCTTTTTCTGCTCAACATGGTCAATCCCGTTAAATACTTATTTTTCACCAAACCTCAATATTTCTGCATGCTGCCCACTAAAACTTCACTGGAACTAGTGTTAAAATCTAAGTGCAACACTGAATAGCAAAAAAGGAAAATTTAAGAAAAATGCACATTAGGTGGATGTATATCAGATTTATCTATATGTTTTTCTCTGTATGCCGATATTATATATAATTTGGGGAAAATATAAATTGAATATGAATATATCGATATACATTTTTACTTTTTCTACTACGTATAGTACGGTAAGTAGGGCAAGTATTGTATGCACCCAAAAATTTGATGTCGATATTTCACCGGGAATATATGTTTCGAGGCCCCCTAAACCCAAAAAAGCATCTTTAGAAAACGGTGTATGTGTGTGTATGAGTGTGTGTGTGTGTGTGTGTGTGTGTGTGTGTGTGTGTGTCAGTGAACGGTATAACTTAAAATCGAAAAATCGAGAACTACCAAGCTTGGTATTTAAGTTCAATAATTTCCAAAGATGGAGATAAAGATTTTCAAGAAAATTTCCAGCCTCAACTACCTTTTACATCCAACAGTTTTCTAAATTTTTTATGTTCTAAAAATGACTCCTAGCGATTTTGATTAAAATACCATATATTAAAGATATTTACATGACAAATAAAATTTATATTTTAAAATTTCTGGTAATAACCTGTGAAATCCTCTTCATTCGGAAGGAATTTTATATAATCTTGTGTATCTGGTGAATATTAAGCGATAGACAAACACGTACTTCACAGAAAATGTCGATCTCTTTAAAGCACATAATCTATTTCAAATAACTCTTTTGTGGCATAAGCATTTCCAAGATATATGTTACTAATGGTTTCACACTTTGTCATTCTTTTCAAATCCTGTCGATTTTTAGTTGTTTCTCTGATTGCATGGAAAGAGTATGGAATTTTGAGGCCAGCATATAGCGTCCAGTTATTAAACATTTGACCGTTGCTGTTCTCTTTGTATCTGTAACGAAATGTGCTATTTAGCTATTTCTGTAAAGGTTTATCTCGATTATAATGAACTAGATAGAAAAATAAGCTTTCGTAAAAATAGTTTACATCCACATTAATTGACGATAGAGGGTAGAGAAAGTCATGTGAATGTAATACATTAGGATTTTTTTATTCTGAATGGCCTTAACTCGCAATTACTGAGTTGTTCCAGGTTCGGTAAACTCTCCAAATGATTTGATGTGCTATCTGATGTTACTTTGCTTTCGTTCCTCTAAATCTTCCATCTCAATTTTGCTTCTCCATCTCTTCTTGTGTCTTTTATACGACACGGACGATAACAAATGCAGAGTAATTATGGATGCTTCTTAATTAAATTTCTTTTGTCTTGTCTTCTGTCTCCGGCAGTCACTTGCCAACAACAATCACAATATCGTTGTCGAGCTGTCGACAAGCTAGTGTTTAATTTCCCGTTTCTAGTGTGCATGTAACTGAAAGAGCCATGGTGAGAATGTGAAATATATTCCAATTGGTCACGCCCCTTACATTCAGTGGCGTGTACGATTCTGGCTGTCAGCCAAAGAATTGTGATGACTGAGTGCTGAGGTTTGAGGTTTATTTATGGACGCTCTTTAAAGTGCTGAGGTGAAGCATAGCGTGATAAAACCTGTAAGAAGTTACCTGAAGTTCATTTTTTACGAAATACAAACAGACCTTAAGGATTTAGCCGAGGAACATGCCCATGATATTAGCAAAAGGGCAGGGCATTGCCAGAGGTAGAAACACAAGCATTTTACTTCCGGTAATATGACATATTTTTATGGTTTTATCTTTTTGCTTCTAACACAAAAACTTCAATCTATCAGCTGTGGTTTACTTGGTACGCAAAAGCAATGATTTGAATTTATTGTTAATTTTATTAGCTGTACGTTTAAGTAGCAATGTGAGCTCAGTGCTATATATGTCGCCTTCCCATTCTACATTATCTTCACGTTCTTTTTTTCTTCAATGGATTACCCTCCTCTTTGTAGGACTTAACACTCCCAAGGACTTACAAGCCAATGCCTTGGGTCAGTAGCCTGTCGAGGAACAAGCAAACTAGATCAGTGGTGGCGAAAACGGGACTCGCGAGGCAGTGTGACTCGCAGGCGCCACTTCTTTCCTAGCTGTCTATTCATTTGTTTTCCATATGCGTGTTGCATATTTGATGACTCGAGGAAAAAAGGCATTTTCGCCACCCTTGCTCTAGTCACAGGAGGCGAAAACGGGACACGCGAGTCATTTTGACTCGCAGGAGCCGTTCCCTCTCTGCCACATTCCATTTGCTTTTCACGTGCTGCTGAGTGATGCAGTGCGTGTTGCATATTTGGTGACTCGCGGAAGGAAGGTGTTTTCGCCACCCTTGCTCTAGATCAGTGGTGGGGAAAATGCGACTCGCGAGGCAGTGACTGGCAGGCCCAACTTCTTTTCTAGCCGTCTATTCATTTGTTTTCCATGTGCTGCTGAGTGGTGTAGTGTGTGTTGCATATTTGATGACTCGAGAGAGAACGGCATTTTCGCCACCCTTGCTCTAGATCAAGGGTGGCGAAAACGCTTTCCTTCCGCGAGTCACCATATATGCAACACGCACTGCATCACTCAGCAGCACGTGAAAAGCAAATGGGAATGTGGCAGAGAGAGAACGGCGCCTGCGAGTCAAAATAACTCGCGAGTCACGTTTTCGCCACCTCTGCTCTAGATCATTACATGTCCAGGATGGGTGATCAGCCCAAAGGCTGGTATGGCGGTGAAGAAGGAAATGAAATGTAGTGATGAAAGGAAAACTCGTGGATCAAATGATCCAACCCAGTATTCGCCTAGCAACTGAGGAAACCGCGAAAAAACCTTAGGTCAGATTGGTCGGCCCTGGGGTTTGAACCCAAGACCTCCCGAATGCGGGCCAGAGACGTTGCCGCTTGAGCCATCCCACTCGGTCATTCCACATTATAAAGGATAAGATTATATAACGCAGTAATGTCATTCCAAGCCTTTGGTTTCATATTCCAATTGAAGTGTCTTCTGTTTATTCACGTCCTGTCATAAGAATCTCCCTTACAAGGTCCACCAAAATACTAGGTCGGTAGCAACATCAGCTTTTAATATTACATTATACAACTGAGGCAGAAGTAATAATAATTGTCGTAGTAATATCACAAAAGGGACTGAGAATGCCGATAAGTTCACGAACCTGGAGAGTGGAAGGCATAGATCTTGGAGTGATACTTATTAGGATTATTTCATGAATAATAACATTTTAAATAATTCAACTAAAATTACCTCCAAAATGTTGATAACGGCATATTTATGAATACTCTACCTATTTAGTCATCTTGAGGCTACAATAGACGAATGCCAATTAATCTGTCCACAGAGCTCTCGAGTGAGCTCCACGCAGCAATAAAATTAGAGACGTTGCCTGTAGGCTTTGCAACAAGAGAATAAAAGATAAACCTTTATCGGATTTAAAATATTTTAACTTTCGTTACTCATGCTGCTAACCGACTCTGATATACTGAAGCATGTAACTGTTTTAATTACGTGCATAGTAGTAAAGATTACTATTTTCTTTGTGTGTTATGTATAAAACTAGAACACATTTTTGAAATATTGAAATCAATAGTTCTCCCTGAAATATTACAAAAACACATTAACAAAAATAATTGAAATCTTTTCTTCTAAAAGTAATTCAGTTCATGAAGTTCAATAATGGATTACCAATTAATTAATATGTTCCTCTGAGTTACGGTTTACTCTTAACCATCGAACTAAATACTCGTATTTTAAAAATATTATTGCATACGGTATGTTTTTTTACAAGTGTTACATGCATTCATAATGATTTTGTTAATAGTTTATTTATAACCATTTGTCTTATCTGACATTTTACGTGTGCATTCTGGAAGTACGGGGTTGAAAATAATGATGTGATTTTTGAAAGTCGTCAGAAGCCTACAATCTTCACTCGAAACTAAAGCTTAGGTAGTTTCACTCAGATTGGTCAAACGGTGCAAATTTATTTATGAGGAGATACATTTATTTTATTTTTATCATTATTTTTTGTTCAAGGGTATCCTGTAATGTCTAGTTCTGTAGCTCAAGTGCAGAAATGTGTGCCCTAATTGGCCAAGTGGTATGGTTTTGTTGAAAAGGGTTAAGGGTAGTTTTTAAATTTCGAGGTACTACAGGATTGAAAACAAGGATAAGGTTTAGTTCTGGAAGTTGTAAGGCAAGCTATGATATTTTACCAGGTCTTATGGAATACTTGCACATTTATTGACCAAATGGGTTAAACAGTGCAGATTAGGGATTAAAAATGTGGTCGTAATTGTTTCTTATATGTAATAATTTTCACTAGGTCATACAGTATAAGTTTACAAAGTTTTGTCTAGATACACCAAAGAGTGTTGATTTGCACGAAGGTCATCCAGGAAGTAACGTCCTTTTGGCTTTGATATATTCAGAAAAATACGTTATAAGAAATGTCAGTTAGGAAATTGAAGGTTATTTCTCCAGATAAATACCTCCGTTATTTAAGTATTTGTTATATTTGTGCACTAGCTTTAGAATCCCCGTGTAGTAGTCGGCTGCCGATAGTCCATTAAGTCAAGATGTCCGTACACATTTTCAGCATGCAAGGAAAAGAAACGTTTGGGAAATAAATATGTAATTCATATAGGGTTACCGTGCCTTGTACGATTTTATTTTTAACCAGTTCTTCAAATCATCCGCGATGAGTAAATGGACGTCCTGGTGCAGCTTCGTTAGGCACATCTGTTCGTTCATTATTGAAAATTTCACACCACTTTCTCATATTTCTTTCTTTCATTACTGTATCATCATACTTTATTTAGTTAACTGTGAATTTCTGTAGGTTTCAATATCCGAGTATTCAAAAATCCAGTACCTCTCACCTCAGAGTCGGCGGGACTTTGTATTGCACAATTCGTTTTGAACAATCACAGAAAGCACAGTAACAACTTGTTTCGTCTGAAACTCAAACACTAAAAAAATACCTGTTGAGGAAACCATTTGACTTTGGATAAAAGTCCGACAGCTATCTGCGCGGCAGCAGTGCACAAACGGCTGTTACTTCCTGGATTAACCTCGTATGTTAGGTGTTAAAAATAAGGCTTGATAATGTCGTCCTCCATGGTCTAGGAGTACCATGCTAGCCTCTAGTTCCCAAGGTCGCGGGTTCAAACCCGGCGGAGGGCGATGGATTTTTTTCGGGCGTAAAAATCCTTAGCATGGGCTCCTTCGGAAGGGAAGTAAAGCTGGTGAACCCATGTCATAGATTTACGGCACGTAAAAGAACCTCAAGCCTGATAAAGGGGCCTCTGAGAAAAATTTCTGGTCTTTCGCCCAATATAGAATGGGACGCTAAGAACCATAGTAGTTAAAGAGCGTCCTAAATCAAACTTCATAATATGAGTAGCCAAAGCTTTTGAATTATGTAGGCTAACATACGAAAAATAGTCCTTGATAACTAAGATCAGCGAAATTAGAGGGAAATTCGGTGATATTAACACGAATTGCAGCTCCCCTCTCCTCCAATAACTAAATTTTAAAGATTATAAGCCTTACCATTTACCCTTTTGGACCCGAAAGTCATTTAAAAAATCTGCCATGTTCTCAATAAAGTGCTCAAGATACCCTCTGATATTCATATACAGTCCTGCGCAGTGGTGCTGCGGGCTAGAACGTGGTGCTCTGGTTCCCGGATACGGAATGATCCCGGATTGGATTTCACCCATAGGGGTGCGGATTTAAAGTCCAGATATAAGACAGCTGCCCACTCAGCATCGTGTATAACGTGAGGAGCTGTGATAGGCAGCGGTCCTGGACTTGTGAGTCAACTTTCCGGCTGAGGGATGCGTGATACTGGCCACATCACCTCCCCGTATCGGTTGGATGATCTCCCACCTCTACCGCGCGTAAGTGGGCGTGAGGCCGGTAGTCGGGTTGGCAGGCCCAGGCCCTTCGTGGAGTGTAGCGCCACAGGATTTATTTTATTCTATACTACGAAATGGGATTTAAATTGGGTGACATGAATACGAAATTCCCCTAACCTCCCTCCAGTTTTAAACTTTGGGAAATAATTTATATCTATGTCCATCCGGAGGATAGTGCTTTTCAATGGTGAAATAATTATAAAAATCAGTTCCGTGGTCTCCGAGATTTGCCCAGCACCCACGCACGCACATATATTGTATTTATATTAGTATAGACTGCAGCACTTTACTGAGTACTGCTAATCTTTAATGCACACTTGATATTCTAATTTATAAATAATATAGTACTACATAGTTACTTGCGTCCTTGGAAACAATTATTCACACAAATATTGAGAATTAGAATTTCATCCTACTAACTGCATTAGTATTGCCTATGCCACTGATAACGTCAGTCCAACTACAGGCAGGACAAAAGAATTAACGTAAGCGTTATTTAGTTCCGTTATCGGAACCCTTCCAAAAATAACCATAGTCCAGTTATACAGTTCCAAAGTATCACCCCTTCAACTTTGCATTAACGCAATCAATTTAAGTAGCTTTATAACCAGTTCCAAAAGTAACGTTCTTATATGAGTACGTTGCGTTACAATTTAACAGTTACAAGGACTGCGAGCTCTTGGAACTGTATCCTCCGTTAGTATTTGTAAGTTCCAAAAGAGGGCAACACCAACTAGAAACCTTCCGAACCAATCTGATTTAATTATCCTATTGAGCTCTTGTGAAAAATATGCAAAAGCAACTACCCCATATGCAGTTTTGAAACATATATAATTTTTCGACGATAGTGTTCTTTTTATCCGTCTCCAGCTCATGCCATCTTACGCAGGAAGTTTAAATTTCTGCACTCCGTGCGACTTGCATTTTTACCGTAGATATTAATAAAATGTATTTAATCCTCCAACTATTGATACGTACATTTATTGTTGCAGGCATGCAATATAGTCATACTTCATAGTTTGAATTTCACCATTTAAATCGTACCGTCTTTACTTCCCTGTATTTAACATGGACTTACGGTTTAATTCATGCAGCATTTAAATATAGTTCTTTCGGCGCAAGCAGCTATCTTACCTTCAGCTGTTGACTAGCTTGGTAAACACTACCAGGCATAACTAATTGATCACCAATTCGTAGGGGCTGGCGCGGTCGATCTTGATACTACTTTTGAACTGCTGATAGTGATTAATTTTATTTTCGCGTAAGCATTTCTATTATTCGCAATCGTCGAAAACAAGAGTAAGTAATTCACATGCGTTAAGGGCTTTACAGAAAGTTGGAAGTGAAAATACATAACTTCGTCTCATATTTTCAAACTTCTTCCTCGTTCTACAAAGATGTAACTGCGCAATTGTATCGCAATATAACTATTATCTACATCATGGAGATTGATACAAGATGGCTATAGATGGATAGTTCCTATAACGTGATTTAAGTGAGAATTGATCATAATAAGTATTTATATGTAGGTTGGTAAATATCTATGAGTCTCGGAAACCAACATTCCGGCTGGAGCACATATGGTGCTGACTACATAATCTCCCGTTGCAGTTGGATGATCGTTCACCACTACCATGTGCAGTGAGGACGGCACTCGGGTTGGTAGGCCTTTGCTCTTCATGGGCTGCCGTGCCATTAAATTATTTAATTATTATTTACCTAGACTGTTGTTGTGTGCTACGTATAATGTAACTCCTTATCACCTGTGTCCCATATTAACACTGGTTGAGTAAATCTCTTATTGGTTTGAATTGAACTCCGACACATACGCATTAGCCTATGAACAAAGGTCAAGCCTAGGTGAGCGGCGAAAGGAGAAGAGCACGAAAACATCTGATTAGGTTGAAGTCATGCCTCCGAATTTCCACACCAGTCCCTGAATGAGTCCGTCTCGTATTGGTTTCATTTACAAATTCTGGCACTCAAACATTAACCTATGAATACAGGTCGATTTCAAGCTCAGGAGCGAAGGAAAAGGGGGAGTAAGACAAACTTTGAGTGGAGTGCTAGAACCAGGGACTGAGCGTGGTAGAAGCTATTTAGCATTTCCTTACAAACATAACATACATAAACCTTCGCGGATTTTATCTGCACAATTCCATGCACCCTGCTGTACCTGACTACAACGATCATTTGGATCCTTTATTTTTTAAGTGAAATGATCAGAATGGTTAATTAAAAGTTCAAGGTATTTTGTCTACTCCTTTTTGGAAATATATCATGCAAGTTTAAGTGTTTTATTTTCCTTAGGTCTTTCAATATCGTATTTTCATTCACTAGTGACAAATTATTCACCAATGGATTCAATAAGCATTAAAACATTCGTCGTTGTAAATAGAGCAATACATTTTAGATGTACAGTGACGTCAATGAAGCTCAGTTAATGTATCCAAATTATATTTCCTTGCCACTGCAGAAAATTCATTTCGGATCTCTGAATATTGGTGAGCTAAATCCCTAGTTCAACTACTGGCATTGATTTAAACACTCTTTTCTGTACGGTTCGCCGAGTTAGTGTCTCTACTGCACGCCACTGATCGCCAGGGAGGCGAAATGTTTCCTGTCTGTTTCCGATTCTCTTTGAGTTTCTGTGTAAACTGCTAAAGGGACATCGGATAACATGCTTGAGTACATATTGTATTTTAACTTACAGCTTAAAATAAAACACTACAAACCACCTGTTGGAGTTTAACTTCAGAGCTTTAACCAGCACATCATTCAGATTAAAGTGAAGCGTATAACGCTGACCAAGTCAATTGATAGTTTCAGTTTCGATTAAAATTTCTGAATATGCGCAATTTTTTTTAGCATTTTTAGACATATGACACTTTCCAGGTTAAATTGCAGACTTTTAAATGTTTCATTTCACATCAAAATAATTAGTTTACTACACTTCTGATAACAAAAGTAATCTTTTAAACCATATGGTCATCCTTTGAGGAGAAAGTTTACAGCTCGGTAAACCGTGCCTCTGGCTTACATTAACCTATAAGCTTGGCAGACCTGCTAAATGTTGACATGGCTTCTCCTTACTTTCCGTGAACGCAGAGTAGAGCAAACAATCCGTACACACTGTAAGAAATTGCCAGACATATCGACAAAATTGTAGGAGGCAAGCATAACTGGACTACACTGTTGACTAAGTATGCTACGACAGGTTACAATTTAGAAACGCTTGTACAACAACAATAGTGATGATGATGATGATAATAATAATAATATTAATAGTTTACAAAATATATAGAATATTGAAACGCAGTCAGAATTTTGAGAGCTGGTAGTATTCAATGAAACAAGGAAAAGGGTTTAATAACCTCTGAGATATTGGAATGTTGAGAATCTTATTATAACAGTATTCAACAATTTAAGCTCATAATATTGCTTCCCTAGATATACTTACTATACACAAGCAACCTAGCGGGATGGATCAGGGGTAACGTCTCTGGATCACATTGGGGAGGTCCCAGGTTCAATGCCCGGTGACTGCTCACTCTGACCCATGGGCTTTTTCGGTTTTTTTTCCGGGTCGTCAGGCGAATGTTGGAGTGGTTTCTTTCGTCCCCCGAATTTTCTGCCCCTCCATTTCGTTTCATTAATCATTTCATTCATCCTTTACCCCGTTTGGTCTTTTTCAAGGTTGAAAGTGTCGGCGATAGTGTTTCGGTGCAGCGTGGCAGAGAAAAAGAATGCTTTCTGTGCACTTTCTCCGTCCCTCAGCCTTCGGCTGATTGCCGGGGTATAAGGACCGCCCCCTTGGGGGCGTTGGACCCTGTGTGGGACGAGGTCCCCGGTCTGTCTGTCCGACTGCCGGGTTGTCTATATCTGGAAAATGTAGGGACCCTGTCATTGCGGTGTCATCACTCCTGGTCCCGACCGCACGGTGTCTCCCTTTACCCCATCCCTCCCGGGGGCGCCCCTCGTGGGGCGTCGGTACAATATCCAGGTTCACTGGATCGGTTCCGAATCCCTTCCACTTCGCAGCCCAATCCAATCCAATCCACAAGCAAGAGGGTTATAATTTATGCATTCATATGTTTTACCGAAAAAAGTTTTCTTAACGGAACGTTACTACCGTTTATACAACATACCTGGCTATTCAGCCGACGACAAAACATTTCCCAAACGTGTTTATGCAAAGAATAACTGCGCAGTTATGTTATTCTTTCGTTTCCTATGTATAGGATCTGATACCTCCAAAAGAAAACAACTAAACAACTCAAACAGTTAATTACTTATTTGCTAAAAAGTGGCCGACGATTGTGTGCTTCAGATACATCTAAGTTGGAGCTTTTGAGATAAGCCTGCGCAAAATTCAAAGAATCTGAAATATCATTTTGGACGTGTAATCCCTCGTACAATACCAGCTTTGAGTAGGGGGGCTCTCAAAAACCTCCCCTTAACGGAGCTTCGTGCCAGTGGGGAACAAGATGCAGGGAAAGCGCTCTGTCTTGGATACTGCTCCAAGAAGGCCATCACTACGCTTAGCAGAGGCTTCAAAAGCATGGCAAAAGAGTGCAGGGAGGAGAAATTAGGGGACAGAAACCCTCCTCACAATAGGTTCCTGGAATGTGGAAGGTATTGTGAGAAAACTAGACAGAGGTGATTTAAGAAAATTTATAGGCATGCATGGCATTTCCTATGACGGAAACGTGGTTAAGACCTAATGATAAGTTACATTTTAAGGACTTTGATGTTTTTAATAAGAATAGCAGGGTTAGGGGAAAGAGGGGCAGGTGACCCGGGGGAATATCAACATTGTTTAAAACGGACGTGAGGAGGGGGTTAGGGAAACAGAATTAGGTACGGATGGTGCACTATGTGACTATGTTTATGTTGGGGAGATAGAGCTCATAATTACTGCTGTTTATAACGCGCCAACCGTATCCAAATATTGCAATCTGACATTCCTTGAGGATTTAACAGAAAAGGTGATGGATACGCAGGAAAATGCATTCCAATACAATGATCGTTATATTAGGGGATTTCAATTCCAGGATAGGAGGCGAAAACATCTCTTTCGGTCATTGGGGAAAGGAAAAGGAGGAAATTAATGACAATAGGCTAAACTGTAAAATTGCGAATATAAAATAATAAATGCCGAAGGAAGAGAGATACTTACGTTTAGTGCTTAGAAATGCTCAATGTCAAGTATGGTTAAGATCTACGGGTGAACTAACATTTATAAACGCAAATGGGGGAGCATAGTGGATTATATCATCTGTAGCTCAGAAATTATACCATTAATTAGAGGTTTCTGGGTAGAGTATATGAATGACTCTTGTCATTTTCCTTTAGGTTTACGAATCACAGTAGAAAAAGAGAGTACGTACCGGGGGTTGGTAATACTGAAGACATAGGCCGACTAATAATACGATATCAATGGAGGGAAGGGGAGGCATATCGAGAAAAGTTGAGAGAAATTCTGGGTAACACTGGAGATCCCAGAATCATTGTACACCAACTGATCTCTGCCATATGGGAGGCTGGAAATAATATGAAAATACAAAGTGGGAGAAACACATTTTCTACCTGCGGTGTTTGTTACAGCAGAGGATGCAAGGAAAGCAAAAGGGCAATGGACCGGGCTCTCAAAACCTTTAGGAGGCAAGAAAGAGGAGAAAGACGGAAAAGTTTCGTTATGTTAAAGAAAAACATAGTAAGTGGAGGAGTGGAGGCAGAAAATAGAAGAAATTCAGAGACGGTGTCACAGGGTCAGGAAGCTAGTGTGTGTGTGGAGGACTTTGAAAAAGGTTACAAAGAGCCCTTTTGTGTATAATTGTATAACACCATGGCAATAGAAGAGCCATTTTGAGGAAATGTTTGTCGGTGGGGGAATTGGGAGGGGGTAATACGGACTGAAATCCAACTACTAGGAGCGCCGAAAATCGAAAACTTAGATAAGGATATAACTATGCGGGAAGAAATTCAGGCAACGAACAGTTTAAAAAATAACAAACCTGCGGCACTAGGTGGTATAATACCAGCTGAACAATTTAAGGAACAAGTATTGAACAAAATTTTTAAGGGGAGCACATTTCCACAGGAATGGACGACAGCTATGATATTTCCAATATAGAAAAATGGAAGCACAAAAATTTAGGGGGATAGCGCTTCTTCCAGTAATGAGTAACATTTACAGTAAGATTGTATATGAGGACTGAGACAATGGACCAACGAAAACAACAAATTATCGTATTTCAAGCGGGTTTCAGGGAGAAATACAGCACGGATGACAATATATTTGTATTAGATAGTGCCAGAGTGAAACAAACGCGGGAACAGAGGGGAAAACTACACTGTGCTTTTATAAATTTTCGTAAAGCGTTCGACTGTGTTGAAAGGCAAGCATTCTGGGTGAAATTACGTTCGAAGGTTTTGACAGGAAAAATTATTAGGGCACTTCAGGCAATATACAAAAAAGTCGAGTTTGGCGTAAAATGCGATTCCAAAACAGTATCGAAGAATGTTATAACTCGTAGGAGAGTAAGAAGGGGTATTCTTTCACCGACATTTTTTAATTTGTTCGTGGACGATGTACCGGAAGTGTTGAACTCAGTTGAACCTGCTGCTCCTAGCATAGAAGATATCCCCATACCCGTTCTGCTATACGCGGATGATTTAATTTTAATGTCCACATCAATTTCCGGGCTGCAAAGGGAACTAAATTGCTTATAAGCATATTGTAAGGTATGGGGAATGGCAGTGAATGAAGTGAAAACCAAAAGCTAACGTTCGAGAATGAAGCGGTATGGAACATGGAGATCTGGACATGTGCAGGACAGACACTGGAGAATGTGAAAGTATTTACGTATTTGGGCCTCACATTATCTATGAACGGAATGTGGAGGAAGCACATAGACATCAGGAAACGTAAATGCATAGTAAAAAATATAGAGACATTAAAGTCTCTTATGAAAGTTCGTGATATACCAATATGGACAATGGAGATGCTATACAAAGCTGTTGTTAGGTCTAGTTTATCATAGGGGTTGGGAAAAGCTTGGAAAGTTGAATCAAATCCAGACGCATTTTCGGAAGCGAATTCTACAGGTGGGAAGGGGTACTGCAAATTGTGGGATTCTTAAAGAATTCGGCTTATACAATGAAACCATACATCTAAAAATAAGAACAGTTAAATACTGGTTACGCATTGTACGGAGAGATCAGGCACTTCAACGTGCGGTGTGTTTCAGGGAGCAAGTACAGGAAGGGTGGGGTACGTGTAGGGTAACGAAATTGCGCAGGAGCTTAGAAGAAGTTGGAATGGGGTACATTTGGCAACAGGGGAGGGACATGGGACGTAGCGGATGGAAGATAATTCAGAGACGACTACGTAATCTTGACAGACAATATTTAGAATCACAACGTACGGCTAAAATTTCACTTAACTTTACAGTGTCAAATAGCGCGGAGCTGGGGGAGGGAGACCCATTTAGGTAACTGTACGCGAGAGGAAAGAAGTGGTTTGGCGTGCCTAAGATTGGGCGTCTGGAAAGGCAACAAATTAACTGATGACACCGGAGTGAGAATATGCCCACTTTGTGGTGAAAGGGAATCATGGAATCATATTTTGGCTGAGTGCAAGGAAATGAAATTACTAAGAAAACAATATTTACCACCACAGTTTCTGAAGTCCAATAGGGAAATGGAGGCCTGCTTGAATGTGATGTTGAACGCGGGGTGCCATAAAATGTGGTCTTTTTTGTCGAAGATTCGGCAAAGAAGATTAATTGCCCTGGAGAACGAAAGAGGGGGGGGACGGTACATAAGAGCGAGTTCTTAAGGGCCGGAGCACTGTATATGTTTGTAATATAATTGTAATTCATGCTTATTATTTTTCCCTCTTTTCCTTTTTCTCTCTTTCTTTTCTTTCTTGTTTTGTTCTTCTTTTCCTCCTTCCTTCATTATGCTAGTATGTAGTTACCAAAAGTACATATTTCCTATTATACACACTTTGTTAGATTATAGGGACAGGATAAGCATGTACGGAAATGAGGCCCATGCGATTGTTGTTTTTCACAAAAGTAGACTGAAACTGTTCCCTATAAAAGTCCTTCTAGTATTACCACTGAGACTTGTAACATATTTACATTCTGTATAACGTACCCACAATATCAGATGGAACAGCCTCCGTGAGCGCCGAGATAGCTCAGTGGTTTCGTTTCCGGCTCTCGTACTGATGGTCCGGGGTTCGATTTCCTGTTCTGGTGTGGCTATTTTAAGTCGGTCCTATCCACACCTTCACCTCTGACTTGCTTATGTGATTCCCCAAGGCCTAACATGGTTGGGAGTCCATGGTAAAAGCTGTGGGTCCTTTCATTCCACCGCCATTCTCAGCATCACCCTACCATCGGAGGTAACGGATTCCACTGGTAGGCTGCACCTCAGAAATGAGTCCAGTCAGCGCTTGGTGGAATAAGGTAACCCGGAAGGTCATAGGTCATGAGGAGCGTTAGAGAGGAGGACGACGACAATCTTGCCATTGCTGCCAAGCCGCACGCGTGTCGTGTACAGAACTTCATATTGTTTACTACAGTTACCCACGTGTTGTGTAAACTGGAAAACAGAAATCGGGGGAAAATGAATAACAAAAGAGCGAAGCATCACTAATGTTGCAAAAATGTGTCTTCACATGTAGAAAAACAAGTGAATTATACTGTCGCGTATCTCTTGGCAGTTTGCATCACTACTGCTATAAGCCCTGTATTCATTTTAAAATGCTGGCTGCATTGTAATAATTCACTATTCCTAACTGGAGAGGCCAGGGTTTCTAGGGGTAACGGTGAGGTAGAAGGCTACATTACTTTTTTTCCAATAAGTTGGCACTAAACCGTAAAAGTGATGAAGTACATGTGCTTATGTACAAAAACAAAGACTTCTTTTTTGCAATTACTTCGCCGGTAGCCTCGGTATACAATAGAATATGCGTCTGTTAAAGGTAAATAGGAATACATTACGTTTTGTGTGAAGGAGAGAAGGTCTACGTGCATGAACCATACGCATACTTTCGCAATGATCTAGCAAACGAAAAAACAGTTGTGCTCTCAGTTGTAGAAATACTGTTTTCTTCTGCTACAGTATATACTCAACTTTTAGGTTTTTATTGTAGCTTCCGTGCGAGGTGGCGCTTCGGTGATGTGTGCGAGTTGCATTCGGGAGGTTCGAGTTCAAACCCCCTGGACCGGCCAACCTGACCGAAGACTTTTTTGCGATTTTCCTCGGTCGCTAGGCAAATGCTGCGCTGGATAATTTGATCCGAGAATTTTCTTATCATCCCTTTCATCACTACATTTAATTTCCTTCTTCTTCACCGTCATACCAGGTATTGGGCTGATCACCCATTCTGGATATGCTGTGATCCAAAGTTTGCTTGCTTCTCGACAGGTTCCTGACCCAAAGCATTGGTTTGTAAGTCCTTGAGAGTATAAGTCCTACAAAGTGGTGGGTAATCCGCTGAAGAAGAAGAAGAAGATTATAGCTTCCGAAACATGTGTCAGTTCCGAAAGACGAGCGAAATAAAAGAGAAGTTCAAGTTAAGATTTGCTACGTGAAAATCCTTAATTTTGACATTCCTTCCGGCTCGAAGAATGGCTTCCGGCTTCACGTGTCTTTTTAGCTTCAACTAAAGCTTCCAAACTACTGGGCTTCATTACGCAACAATCTGCTGCTACATTTACCAAGTATTGGTTTCGTATAAATTGTTTCCAAAACTGAAAGGTCTGTTGTTTTATAGCCAGAAGTTTTATCTCGATTTTCTAAAGTTCTCCATCAGAAGATTATCTCCTTTCTCAACAGGCAAAAGGAAAGGAAGCTTTAAATAACAGCTCATTATCGCTCCCTTTTCCATCGAGTTGAACCCTGCATAAGTATATATTTCTAAAGTTACAAATGAAGAGCTAATAATTACGTATTATCGCTTGCAATTTCGTTATACCTAAAAGTTCGCTGGCGAAAGATAAACATTTAGGAGTGCATGTTATTATTAAACTCAGAATGGTTTTAAATGTGATAAAACAGTACTGTGGTTTTTTTAGGTTATCTTGCTCAAGTTTTATATAGATTAAAAAGAAATATTAAACTAATGACAGTATGCTTCCAGAAAAACATTTACCTACAAAAACTAAAAAAACAACTGTTTAAATAGATAAAGTGGTTTATGGAGATTTGGACACTCTGAGGTAAAACACAATTAATTTGTAATCAATGCTTCTCAGTTTTACTCCGATTTCTTCACCAAGATTTGTAGATATTATGTTCGTCATACATTTAATGTATGTAGGGTAGATTTGAAGTTTTATATAACTATATTTAAACAAAAATCGATGTAAAAGTGGCCACTTCTCCCTTAATGAGAGAGAGTTTGACACAGCACCACAACAGAGAAAATCACTTGAACAATATGCATTTACAGCACAAGTGTTGATCCTTAAACAACAATAAATAATAATACAATTATTTGCATTGGTCACACGTGAATTCCTCATCTTTACCATTTATCGCACATGTCATGTAAAACGACACTGAACCCAAGATTGAATAAAAAAGTTGTCATCGTAGTAATATTCACTACACACTGCACGATGGTTGCTTAGATTGTTCAACTGGTTTGACGAACTGGCTCTCCCCGTACCTTGACGTCGAGCATTGGTGGGCTTATATTTGTGGAAGAGCTCTACTTTTTCTTTCTTAGTTTCCCTGAGCAGCTTCGGGTAGTTTTTGGATATTATAGCGCCGATTCTTGCTGTTGTCAAGATCTCCCACAACCGCTATGTCAGGATCACAAGTTACACTGATGGACAATAAATGACAGTCTCAAAAAAAACTGTACTTTATAGCGGCTTTAGATCTCCCGCCTTTTCTAACCTCTAGAAAATAGGCAGCATAGGCTACCCTGTAACATGATTAATAGCACATCAAACTACAATAGATTATTTACCAAATATTATGGTTTGTATAGTAACAGTGACAATGAAGTTACCTAACCTTGTGTTTGTTTAGCAAATACTCACGTAAATAACGAATTCTAATCGCAATCCCCAGCCATACATGGACAATAAGCGTGTATAGAACACGTTACACGTAGTTCTAGATTTTTCCTCTTGGATTCGTCCCGACAATGGTTAAATTTGTCAAGTGTGTCGAGATTTCCGCATATCTAGAACTCCCTTAACCACTTTATTATTTTTGGTGTACTTTTGAGATACTTAGGTGATATAATTCCATTTTACAACAGCATTATGAAGCTGTACTAAAATTTGAAAAGCGGAATTATTATATAGCAATAATGTATGAAACTGTAATTATGTTTAAAGATAGGAAACAAAATCCTTTTTATCCAGGTAATTCATTTGAAATTTTTAATTATACTTCTCAAGTAAGATGTAGATGTTGAGTACAATCTCTTAATATTTGAAAGCTTTATCCAAGTTATTCCTTAAAAAATGTAAGGACATTATGAAAAATATAAATTTCGAGAAACAAACCATTAATAATAGCTATTCTCTTCGTCGCCATGTACCACAAAGTCATAAACATTTGTATGTGAATCTATATAATGGATTCAAGTGTAATATGTTTTCGTTAAAACACATTAATCACATACATACAGAAGAAATCTTTCAAATAAAATGCAAAATAACTATCAAAAATGGAAGAAAGGCGACGTGGCTGCTTACACCCAGGATTAGTTACGTAATGAATTTTATGTCACTTTTACAAAGAGATATAGGACCGGTTTCACCAACCTATGCTAAATTTTAACAGTGTTAAACTGATTTACCAGTAAAGTTAACGAAGTTCTGTTTCATCGGACAAGGTTAGCTTTAAGAAAGTATTAAACTCGGTGCTAACTTAACATCGCGGTACCCTTGTGTTAAGGCACTTAAAAAATATTAGAAGTTTGAAATTGGTGCTACAAACCAAGCTATTGATGGGAGTTGGCTGGCTGTATTTGGTGTCGAACGTCATTACTAACGAAAGGGAAGCTATGCGCCATAATAAATTTGAAGGCCTGCAAAAGAATGAATTTTTAAAGCAATACAGACTGTCCAAAGTGGTCGTAAGCATAGTTTTATTGTAAATACGACAGGTTAGATTACTACCAACAGAACCATGCCTTATTCTCCTCTGCTACAAGCGTTAATTACTTTGAGACTTTATGCTACTGGTACTTTTCATTTGGACTGGATTGGATTCTAAAGCGGGGGAGGGATTCGGCACCTACACAGGAATCAGGATATTGTACCGACGCGAGAGGCGCCCCCGGGAGAGAGGGAGACACCAGGTGGCCGGAACCAGAAGTGATGACACAACAATGACAGGGTCCCTACAGTTACCAGATTGAGACGGCCTGGCAGTCGCTCAGGCAGACCGGGAACCCCTATCCCTCAGGGTTCTTATACTCCCGCAACCAGCCGAAGGCCAAGGGACGGAGAAAGTTCACACAGAGCATCCTTTTTCCCTGTCACACTGCACCGAAACACCATCGCCAACACTCTCAACCTTGAAACACATGAAATGGGGTGAAGGATAAATTAAATCATTTAATGGAACAAAATGGAGAGACAGGAAATTCGGGGGATGAAAAAAAACCACTCCAGCATTCGCCTGACGACCCGGGAAAACCTCCAAAAAAAACCATGGGTCAGAGTGGGCGGTCGCAAGAGATCGAACCCGGGGCATCCCGAATGCAGGCCACAGACGTTACCGCCTGAGCCATCTCACTTTTCATTTAATAGTAGATGATAACGTTGGAATTTCCAAAGCTACCGTTTATAAGTTTATCCGGAAGGTTTCCGAAGCAATTGCTACATGAAGCAAACAGTATTTCTGTTCGAGTCTGCTTGATCCTTAATCAGTGATAACACATTTTCGCCCGCTTTGTTTTCAATGTAGTATCCATCATTCATGTTTAAACTGTTCTAAATGCTATTCGTACCTGGGATTTTTGGTGCTACATTTTATGTTAGCATAAAATTTCCACAGTTGCTTATTTGGCCTGGGAGAAAGCGAGCATTTCAATTAAATTGTTTGCGAATCTTCTCCCGGGCTGCATCCTTATCCTTTAACGTAACACTATGGGCTTTTCCGCATACGATAATACCTCTACATCTAGATTTTTCAGTTGTTATAGCAATTATAACCTCAATCAGGAAAATCACATGGCATGAACGTGACCACTATAGTTGTCTGCTACTGACACAGAGAGCGCTGCGATGCGTAGGCAAAAGTGCATCGGAGCGCATTCAGAAGCCATATTAGTATATTATGCAACGAGACTATAATGGTAGTAATTAAAACCGAGTGTTATTTATCATACGAGCGTTTTAATCACCATTATAGTCAAGTTTCATACGACTGTTTATGCTCGACCATGTATCTAAATTAAAGGTTTCATAAGTATTCGTTTCTGGTATGAGTGATGTGTTACAATCGTTATTCCTTTATCTATGGTTACACTACAATGACCTTGTAGCACCTGTGTCAAACAAAGTTGCTAGCGTTGTGAGACGTACTACGCAGAATAATCGATATTTGCGCTTTCACAATGTTACGTGGCCACTTCTGATTGGTCTTTAATGAACAGATGTACTTTAATGAGGCCCATTAAAGTACTGCTACCAGTCGTATAAATACTACATTTTGGCATGGTCGAGCATAAACATAGTTCTGTCACCACCTACTCGAAAGCTGCTGTTCACAGTTGCCGTTGACGTTAACAAGACATTAACTAACAATTCACTGTAAAAGTTTGAGGAAATGCAAGTGTTTTAACATTATGTTAAACTTTTAACTAAATTTTAGCAAACACGGTGTTAGAGTATTTTTAACATTGGTTGGTGAAACCGGCCCATGTGCGTGTGTGTGTGTGTGTGTGTGTGTGTGTGTACATATAGTTTCAGATACCTAAGGAATAAAACTGTTTAAAATTTTATATTATTTCATTATTCCAAAGCCCAGATTTTGACCACAACCCGATTACATATTCCCTTGAGAACCGGAATTGGAAATCAAAGATTCATCTTAGGATTATCAGGTAATTTTGTCAGGTGCTCCGTATTTTACGGAATTGTACGTATTTTGTGCTAAGGAAATCTATCCTTTTTGCGGCCTTAGACGGGACTTTCTCATTCCATATTTACGAGTTAGTAAAAGAATGGCCATTTTTAAATGTCTTATTAGAATATTCCGTGCGTTCCTCCTAAGTGTACCAGGTCACATTATGTAAACGCAGCGATGTCATAAGCTCCTTTATGCATGCTCCTGTAAATAATTCGAGTTTTATGCTTCGCACAGGGAAACTGTGAACTAGAAACGCCTTGCTGGTTGCAATGAGTAATGCAAGAGAATATTTGGTATCCATATGTTAATTCATTGCATTGAATATGAAGGAAATGTCAAGCAACACTGGTGTATTCCTTGGATATATGTACTTGGGTTCTGTACGCTTCTACTCTGATTTTAATATGACATAATTCAAAGGGTTTGTAAAACTACATTCATTAGTCTCCCAGTTGTTTACAATTGCAATTGGTGGTATTTAGCGTTTATTAGTAATGTTGTCAAATGTAATTTAATAACACTCCAGCATACAAAATAGTATGTCTATGTACATGAAGCAGTTTTTGTTTCCTACGAACAGTTTGTCCCACCCTGCATTCACAAAAGGGCAACAGCAGCCATGTTAGGATTCAGCAAAGCTAGCATGCTTATCAATAGCTGGAAACGAGACAGGTAATAGACTGGGGAAGGTGTCGATATATATTCTGGGTTTGCTCTCATAAAAATTATTCTGCTACATGGTCTGATCCGTATTAATTCTCTAAACCTTGTGTCCTATTACCAGTTATGTTAAGTATAAGGAAATCCTCCGGATTGATTAAAACACAGTTTTCATTCCATGGGAGATTAGCAGTGGATGTAATCGAACAATAGTTGAAAAACCATGTTATTCATGGAATTTTCACCCACTCCTTCTTGCTTTCTCATCGATAAAAATGAACCACGATTAGTCAAAGCGCAGCGTTTCCATTGAACAATAGGATGTTTCTCCTCCCATTGGATATGATGGCATGTTAAAAGTACAAGACCACGAACGTCATTGCAGTACTATTTTGAAATATCGCGATTGTTCGTATTCTTTTGTTTAATGAATGGAATTTAAGCCATAAGTCTTTCAGAAGCCATGCAGTATCGGCGTTGGTAAAGGAAGTCACATATTTCGTGCAGTCTCTCACAAGCTGTAGATATTCATATGCTGCATTAATTATAAATTTTCTGGCAGACTAACAGTGGCGCGTAGTCCCCAGAACTCTTCCAAGCTTCGCACTTGACCACCTGAAAACCACGGTGCACCATGTGATTCTTCATAGCCACAGTGCTTCGTTGTCCTATTTAAATCTGTCATATGAAAATGCATTTACGCTGTATGATGGAATCACTATCAAAAGATCAATATACACTCCGCAAATGAGAATACTAGCAACAGGAATGCTCTACATAAACATTTCTCACAAATATAAATTTAGGATTGCCAACTGAATAAGCCAGAGCGTGGAGCTCTGCATTTTTACAGCGGTAAACAGTCAACATCAGCAGATGAACTAAACTCGGTTTTGTTTGGCATAGCGGAATTGCGCTACGCTGACAATCGGCACATGGTAGTAAAACTGTTAACGATAAGAAATATCCTCCTACCCCCTCACCCTGGAGTATCATTTTTCTCATCTTTGAACTGTAATTTATATCCACCAAGGGCACAAAGAGTGGAGTCCGAACCCTGTAAACCAATCTAAAGCAAACCGTAACACAGAAATGCAACTGTGCAAAGCTGCTGCGATGTGACGTAAGTTAAGGGTACGAGCTACTGAAATTTCTAATTTCCGCATTTATGATCAGATCTTAAAACTTTTTAAACCATGTAGTATTTGTGTGTTGTGTTATATGCCTACCAAATTTAATTGAGGTACTTTCAAAATTTGTTTTTAAACAATAATTGAATTAAAAATCATACATTATTGCATTATTGACAAATAAAACTAATACTTCAAAATCGAAAATAATGGATTTTTTTCAATCTTATAATTAAGCCAGAAGTAAGCTCTATTGAATATTGGGTGGGTTTGGTGCAGGTGTAAAAAAGAGTTAATTTTGAATTTATGTTTTTCTGTAATCTGAAGTAAAAAAGAGTATTTTTAATTTATTTTCTTAAACAGCGGCGGCGCCGTGGCCGAGTGGTTAGACCGCTCGCCTCCCACCGAGGCGGACCGGGTTCAATCCCAGGGACCTGTATGTCTGATTTGTGCTGGACGAAGCGGCGTCTGGGCGGGTTTTCTCCGGGTTCTCCGGTTTCCCCCGCCATTCATTCCACCAACTGCTCCATCATCACCTTTCCTTTCATCCATTTCACCAACATTTCGCTTCATTTACTTCCTTCATTCCATACCAGGCATCGGGCTGATCACCCATCCTGGATGTTCTGTCTGATCCATGAGTGTATGCTCCTCGACGGGCTTCTGACCCCAGGCACCCGCCTGTAAGGCCTGGGGGGCTGTCTGTCCTAAATAAGCGGAGGGTAAACAGAGAATGAATGAATATTTTCTTAAATAGGGCAAAACCCATAAACAGTTCCATAGTTCCGCATGTTATCAAAAACTGTAATAGGTTTCATGAATGTATATCAGTTGGTTTAGGAGAAAAGTGAAGATGAGAAGAATAAAAAACAGTTCAGCGGATAATTTAACTCTTAGATGTGTGATGAAATAACCTAATGTAATGATAAATAATGAAATCCTCCAACTGTGTAACCTTATTTTGTTATTGTATTTGCTAACTCTAACGTATATACTTACAAGCTACAGTCCTACTGAATATATTTATAACTGGTTACAATGTAAGAAGTAAATGTGGATTCTAACCACCAAGTAACGATTACAAAGTGCTGACAATTGAAAACGCACGCACAAACTTTCCACCTCAATGTGTGTTTACATACGCATTGGAATGTATTGGTAGACCTGGTAACAGTCACATAGTTATAAGAATTATGCGCTTCAAAAGGCTGCAAAACAACAACAAAGATTTATGGCGATATGAGGAAGAAACCTAGAACAAGAGCCTTATACCGGTGCTACGCTCAAAATTAAATCCCGATTGTGATCCGATGTTTACTAGTACCTAGGTTGCGTCATCATTGCTTTTGTTTAACAGTTGAGCTTCTGCATTTGAAACAAAAGCAATTCTTTGCAATTCTTTTCGCTCATTTTAAACAACTTTTTGTTTGTTTAGTAAGAAATCTATGTTGGGTTTTTTAGAGGGGCAGAACCCTTCAGTAAAAGTGTCGGGGGCGATGCCCCTGATTTCGTAAATTGGCGGGCATAAAGTACCTTGCCGCCCTAAGTCGGCGCCTATGCTGATGTTTCATAGTAGGTAATTAAATCAAACCTAAATATTTAAGGATTAATGTGTTGTTCAACGATTATATTTGAATCTACACATCTTTAGGATTTTAAAACATTTTGTTAAAACATTTTTTAGTTTTGATACAAAAATGTGGAACACTAATATTTTTGCCACATAAAAAGTGAAAAGGCGGCGCCGTGGCCGAGTGGTTAGACCGCTCGCCTCCCACCGAGGCGGCCCGGGTTCAATCCCAGGGACCTGCATGTGGGATTTGTGGTGGACGAAGGGGCGTCTGGGCGGGTTTTCTCCGGGTTCTCCGGTTTCCCCGGTTTCCCCCGCCATTCATTCCACCAACTACTCCATCATCACCTTTCCTTTCATCCATTTCACCAACATTTCGTTTCATCTACTTCCGTCATCCCATACCAGGCATCGGGCTGATCACCCATCCTGGATGCTCTATCTGATCCATGAGTATCTGCTCCTCGACGGGACTCTGACCCCAGGCACCCGCTTGTAAGTCCTGGGGGGGTGTAAGTCCTACATAAGAGGAGGGTAAACAGATAATGAATGAATGAAAAAAGTGAAAAGAAATTTCTATTTTCTCACCTAAATAAACACCCGAGAAACTTTAAAAATATAGGACAGCTTCGCAAGTAGCACTTTGTAAACACATAAATGTCAGAAGTTCGGTCGGAAGAAAGATTCAATTAGCTGGTTCTTATGCTCTGATTTTGATCATTTAGGTTCTCCTCCTAAGGGCGACAATACGGCATGTACTATACATTTAGATGCTATAACTAGAATTCTGAAGGTGGTCTTTTGTTTTATTTCTTGCAGTTTTAACAACTCAGATATGCGGAAGCAGTTAAGATCAGGATGTGATTAAAATGGTACTAGAGAAAAATAAAAGACTGGCGCTACGCGAAAGAAAACTTCTTTGAAAATTCTTAGGCGTACAAGTGAAAATCTAAAAACATGGAAAACAATTACTTAATGTACCCTTAGATAATATCCTATTGCATAACCAGGAAGGGATTGATGTACAACATGTGTGTTTCTATTCCTACTCAGCGATAGACATAAAATAAAGTTAAAAATATGGGTCCTTTGCTATTGTCTTCAGGTTATATTTATGGAAGCCACATTTACTCCGAAGAAACACATATCTAATTATGAAATCACAATTTATATTATTCAATAAGAACCCATCACAAAATTCTATCCGCTTACAAATTATGAAATCGTAGTTGCGGCTACCTATTGATTTTGTTTAGCAAATGAGTAACTCATATGCTAAAAAATTGTCTGTATATAGGTATAGGTAATTCAACGAAAGGGACACCTTGTACGCCACGACTTGCACATATCCATTGCGGCTACCACCCCAAGGGATGAGGTGAAGGAACCGCAGGAGGCTACAGACCGTAGCCAGACAGGTCACACAGACGTGCGGAATTCCCTAACATTTCCAAGCTCGTAGATCCGTCCCAATGCTGGAGCCGCCGGAAGCGGACGATGAACGACGCATCAATTCAGCAGCCCTCTGGTTCCACGGGGAATACTCTTTCCATTGAGCATGCAACCGTGTCAACTGTCTGGGACCGCCATACGCCACGAAACCTAGAAGCACACCTGAAAGATGAGAAGGAAACGCAATGGAAGAGAAATGATGGAAAGGAAATCGTGGTAGAAGAAACCACCCGAGCATTCGCCTGCCAATCCAACCACAGAAAAAAACATGGGTCAGAGTGGACGGTCGCTGGGGATCGAAACCGGGACCCCCCCCGAATGCGAATCGCACACGATACCGCGGCGGTACCTCTCTCGGTGTCTGTACCAAACGGCCAAAAGTAGCCGTTGTTTGCAGTTTTATGTTCCCCGCATGCTTAAGTGCAAAAGAAGTTGCCGCGTCACTGATTTTCAAACAGGCAGTGCAGGTACGAAGCGAAAGTTCACCGAGGTAATTCTTGCTCTCTAAATGTGTTTGTTTCGTGGTTTCGCATCAATAAGCGTAGTGTGGTTACCTGCTTGCAATTCGAGCCAGGTCATTCAGGTAAACAGGTAACAGGTAACATGTTCACCAACAACAAATACGCGGAAGTAGGATATATAGGAGAGAACTGGCGCAGCAATGCGTTTATATGGGAGAGATAGGGAAACCAAGGGTAGATGCGACGGTTCAAGGAAGAAAATGCGTTTATATGGGAGAGATAGCGACTACGAGGGCCGCTGCTAGGCTAGACAGGTGCTGAAGGAGGGAAACGTCCTTTATATGAGAGAGGTGGGAAATACAAGGAGAAGTGGTAGACAGAGTTTGAGGTGTGGAATATGCGTTTATATGGGAAAGATACGGAAAACGTCAACAGATAATAGGCTAGACAGATGCTGAAGGAGGGTGCGATACGCTTTATGCGGGAGAGATAGGGAATACGAGGAGAGATGCTGGACTAGGCAGAGCTTTAAGGGTAGAACATGACTTTATATGAGAGAGATAGAAAATCGAGGAGAGGTGTTAGGCTAGGAGGGTTTGAATGACAGAGTATGCGTTTATATGGGGAGACGAGGTAAACGATGGGAATAGCTAGGTTGGAGGAGCGTTCAAGGAGGAAAATACATTTATATGAGAGAAAGACAGGGAAGACGATGCCCGATGCTAGGCTAGACAGGGTCTGGAGGAGGGGAATGCGCTTTGTATGGGAGGTAGAGAATACGAGGAGAGGTGCTTGGCTAGACAGTTTGAGGTGTGGAGTAGGCGTTTATATGGGAAAGATAAGAAAAACGTGGACAGATGATAGGCTACATAGATGCTGAAGGAGGGAATATGGGCTTATATACAGGAGAGAGAGGGAATGCGGGAAGAGGTGATAGAGTAGACAGGGCTTGAAGGGTAGAATATGTCTTTTATATGGGAGAGCTAGCAAACCGAGGTGAGGTATTAGGCCAGAAGGGTTTGAATAATAGAGTATACGTTTATATGGAGAGATGGGGGCAGATTCTAGGTTGAGAGAGCCTTCAAGGATGAAAATGGTTTATATGGAAGAGATAGGGAAAACGAGGAAATTCCGAGGTAGAGCAGAGGTTGAAGGAGGGAACGCCCTATGTGTTAGAGATAGGGAATGCGAGAAGAGGTAGTTAGTTAGACAGAGGTTGAGGAGTACGATATGCGTTTATGTGGGGAAGATGTGGAAAACGGAGAGAGATCCTATGCTAGGAGAGATTGGAAGGAGGGCAATGCGCTTTATATGAGGGAGGTAGGGAATACGAGGAGAGGTGCTAATCTAGACATAGGTTGAGGAGCACAGTATGCGTTCATACGGGAAAATATGGGAAAACGGGAAGAGAGGCTAAAAAGGTTAGTGTTGATGTATGTGAAATGTTCATCCATGCATAACATCATTTAGACCTATTGACTTCAAGATTTAAACGCTAACGAAGGCTATATTGCATTCTAACGTCCCGGCATCGCACAGCTAAAGCGTTGCACGCAGATCCTTAATCGAAGTCCCCGTCGCGTGTATTTTGATTGATTAATGTAATTAAACGCTGTTCGTCGATTGATGAATATAATTATTCTAATTAAGCATATTGTATTGTTACAATATAAGGCGCAATTTGGATAGTATCGTGTATATGTAGGGTAAACCGGTGAGTACCTCAAGTGTTCATGGTAATTCAGAGCAGCGAATCGTACCAGAGCTATTTAAGGTAATTTTTATATGATTCGGGCAGAATGTAGGGTATTTAAGTCATTTTAACAGGTAATTCAGGTAGCGCCACAGACATTCACAGTAATGTAGAAGGTAATTAGATTATAAACATTTTTCATCCAACGTTACAACACTTCTATATACTGTTTTCTAAATCTTACAAACTTTTTATATGTTAAACAGTTAGTGTGCGAGACGGAGAGGGATAAACTGCATATTGGTTTACAGTGAAGGTATATAGAAGTATTCTAAACCAACCCCACACCGCCCTAACCTAACTCTACCTAGACTTCTCATTGTCTACTCAATCCTATCATCATCTAACCTAACCAACGTAACAAGACGTAGCACCACGTAACATAAGGAGGTAACAAGACGTAACACTGCGTAACATAACCACGTAACAAGACGTAAGGTAACCAACAATAAGCATGTAACCACGTGACAAGAGGTAACACCGTGAAACAAAACCACGCAACCCGACGTCACACTACGTAACATAGCCACGTAACCACGTGACAAGACGTAACATCACGTAACAAGATGTAACACCGCGTATCATAACCACGTGAAAAGGACGTAACATAAGTACGTACCACGTGTCAAGATGTAACACGCGTAACATAACCACGTAACAAGACGTCACACTACGTAACATAGCAACGTAACCACGTGAAAAAACGCAACATCACGTAACAAGACGTAACACCACGTATCATAACCACGTAACATGACGTAACACCCTGTGATATGATGTAACCAGAAACGTAACAAGACGTAACACCACCTAATCTTCTTAACCAGAGATAACTTCGAGTTTCTTTTAGTGAAATTACAGCGTTTTATTCAGGTTTTATTATTTGAGAGTCTTTTATATCAACATAGCGCCTCTCCCCTTTATGTAGGCTTGAGACTATCATTAGGATTGCTCCTAATGGCAGGGTTAACGCCTCCCCTTCCATCTCATTCTTCTTTCTTCATCAGGTGTCTGCTAGGTGTATACACATCACATGGACAAACTTCCATGTTTTAAATTGTAGACTCACTGGAAAAATCTTCACCCTTGACGTACATTCTCTTATGCGTTGTTTGTAATGCTGTAATTCCCAAATACATATGTCCATCCTCGGCAATAACTCTTTTGTCATCAAACGGAGTCAATGTAATTTTATTCACTTGCACTGTGCTAACAGCGTGCTCCCGAGACAGGATCAGATTCATAGGCGTTCTGATGATTTCACGGGTTTTAAGACAGTCTATATATCGGTCAAATAAAATGTACTGCTTAATTGCAATACGTTTTATGCCTTTAATGTTTTTATCATTGAGCCATGAATATCTAGTGCATACATCTTAGGTCATAGTCCGACAAAGCGCTGGATGATTTTACCATTAGCCTCATCTTTAAATTTTCCCAGCTCCTTTTTGTTCTGAGTGGAGTGACATATATGGTTGACAGGATAATCACATGTATCACGGTGTTCGAGAAAACGTAGCTTGTCCTGGTACACATCTTCAGTTGCCACACGATAAATGAACGAATCAGTGTCCATACACATAAGCTTCAATTTTTCAGCTTCATAATACACTAACAACACATCATAGTGATAGTGATACATTAATGCCTTGAAGATGTCCGACACACTCATACCGATGAATATAGGCTTGTTGAACACAATCTGTCGGGATGCCATATGAACAGCTTTTGGATTGGTAGCATATATTGTTCGATCGATAAACGTAGGTTTAGCAATAAACTTTTCCAGGATCTTCTCATTTGTAACCAGTCGTATATCCATATAATTACGCAGGTTCTCCATAGTTTTTCCAAACATAGCATTGTTGAACACTTTATAGAAGTCCTTCTCAAAATTATTTGCAGCCTGTTGTCGTAGTCTGTTGTTAAATTCCACATAAGGCTTTAACCACTGTGACTGTCGGAATTGTAGCACACCATGGATTTTTATTAGCGTAGTCCATGATTAAGAGCCTGCTTCAAAGTCATGTAATGTACCACATACTTCTTTCGAGGTCCAAGATGGGGTATCAGTTTCTTTGTAATCGAGTCCTTAGGTTTCATACACTCAGGCAGGAAAGGTAGATCGTTGTGTAGATCGCATCCCTATGTATATCGTGGTGTTGATGCTGCTCAGAAGTTTATGGAATACCTGTCGTTTCTTGCAAAGGAAATTAATGATATATATAAATCTGTCATACCTCTGAAGCTTACAGATCAACAGCAGATGGATTTCAGCTCCTCTACGGTATGCTACTTGTGTGGAAGAAACTTCACTGAAGAGAACTACAAAGTACGTGACCATGACCACATTAGTAGTGAATATCGTGGAAGTCTACATAATGCAAGTAATTTAGCCTGCAAAACACCTAAATATATTCCAATCTTCCTGCACAACCTCGGTAGGTATGACTCCCACTTCATTGTTAAGGAGCTCGGACGTACAAGTGTGCGGGTGAAAGTATTCCTAGCTCTGAAGAAAGCTATATATAATTCTCCAAGTATGTAGAAGATATGAAGCTTCGGTTTGTGGATAGCTCTCGGTTTCTCAGTACAAGCTGGTGAAAAATCTAACATCGTATCTGAAACACTGAAACACTTCGGAGAAGACAAGTTGAAGTTGATGAATCGTAAGGGAGTATTTCCCTATGATTACGTCACTTCATGGGATGTTTTGAACGACACCTGCTTGCCTCCTAAGGAGTCCTACAATAGATTAAATGAAGAAAAAAATTAGTGATGCTGACTACGATCATGTAAGAAATGTATGGGAGCTGTTTAATGTAAGAAACCTGGGCGAGTACAGCGACCTCTAATTCACCTCTGATGTACTTCTTCTGGCTGATGTCTTTGAGACATTTAGAGATCAAAACCTTAATACACACAAAGTCAATCCTGCTCATTATTTCACCTCTCCAGGACTTGCATGGGACGTCATGTTGCTGTATACTGGAATTCAGCTGGAATTGTTATAGGATTATGACCAATTACTCATGGTGGAGTCCGGCATAAGAGCAGGTTTATGTCAAGTTTCCCACCGGTATGCCGAAGAAAACAACGCCTACATGGAGAAGTATGATCCGCCGAGACCAACCAACTTATTACATATGAGGACGCCAATAACCAATATGGTTGGGCCCTGTACCACGCTCTCCGTTATGGTGGATTTGAGTGGGTGGCATCTGAAAACATCGACTTAGAAAGACTACAAGAAGATGATCCTCATTGATACGTATTAGACGTCGACATCGAATATCCTGCAGAACTTCACGATCTACACAACGATCTACTTTTCCTGCCTGAGTGTATGAAGCCTAAGGACTCGAGTACCAAGAAATTGATACCCCATCTTGGACCTCGAAAGAAGTATGTGGTACATTACATGACTTTGAAGCAGGCTCTTAATCATGGACTACGCTAATAAAAATCCATGGTGTGCTACAATTCCGACAGTCACAGTGGTTAAAACCTTATGTGGAATCTAACAACAGACTACGACAACAGGCTGCAAATTATTTTGAGAAGGACCTCTACAAACTGTTCAACAACGCTATGTTCGGAAAAAGGATGGAGAATCTGCGTAATCGTAAGTGCAAGTGAACAAAATTACATTGGCTCCGTTTGATGACAAAAGAGTTATTGCCGAGGATGGAATAACGACACATGCATATTTCCATTACAGCATTACAAACAATGCATAAGAGAAAGTAAGTCAAGGATGATGATTTTCCCAGTGATTCTACAATTTAAAACATGGAAGTTTGTCCATGCGATGTGTATACACCTAGCAAACACCTGATGAAGAAAGAAGAATAAGATGGATGGGAGGCGTTAACCCTGCCATTAGGAGCAATCCTAGTAATAGTCTCAAGCCTAGATAAAGGGGAGCCTAAAACGAACGAAAGTAAGGGTATGTTGATGTAAAAGTTTTCAACTAAGACTCTCAGAAAATAAAACCTGAATAAAACGCTGCAATTTCACTAAAAGAAACTCGAAGTTATCTCTGGTTAAGGAGATTAGGTGGTGTTACGTCTTGTTACGTTTCTGGTTACGTCATGTCACAGGGTGTTATGTCATGTTGCGTGTTATGATACGTGGTGTTACGTCTTGTTACGTGATGGTACATCTTGTCACGTGGATACATGGCTATGTTACGTAGCGTTAAGTCTTTTTACGTGGTTATGTTACGCGTGTTACGTCTTGTCACGTGGTTACGTGCTTATGTTACGTCCTTGTCACGTGGTTATGATACGCGGTGTTACATCTTGTTACGTGATGTTACGTCTTGTCACGTGGTTACGTGGCTATGTTACGTAGTGTGACGTCTTGTTACGTGGTTTTGTTACCCGCTGTTACGTCTTTTAACGTGGTTACATGCTTATTGTTGTTTACGTTACGTCTTGTTACGTAGTTATGTTCCGCAGTGTTACGTCTTGTTAAATCGTTATGTTACGTGGTGCTACGTCTTGTTACGTTGGTTAGGTTAGATGATGATAGGATTGAATAGACGATGCGAAGTCTAGGTAGGGATAGGTTAGGGGGTGTGGGGTTAGTTTAGAATACTTCTATATACCTTCACTGTAAACCAATATGCAGTTTATCCCTCTCCGTCTCGCACACTAACTGTTTAACGTATAAAACGTTTGTAAGATTTAGAAAAAAGTATATAAAAGTGTTGTAACGTTGGATGAAAAATGTTTATAATCTAATTACCCTCTATATTACCGTGAATATCTGTGGCGCTACCTGATTTACCTGTTAAATGACTTAAATACCCTACATTCTACCCGAATCATATGAAAATTACCTTAAAACTCTCTGGTACGAATCGCTACTCTGAATTACCATGAACACGTGTGATACTAACCGGTTTACCCTACATATATACGATACAATCCGAATTACGCTTTATGCTGTAACAATAAAAAATGCTTGATTGGAATAATTGTATTCATCCATCGACAAGCAGCATTTAATTACATTAATCAATCAAAATACACGCGACGGGGACTTTGATCGAGGATCTGCGTGCAACCGTTTAGAAGACCGATGCCGGGACGTTAGAACGCAATATAGCCTTTGTTAGCGTATAAATCTTGAAGTCAATAGATCTAGATGATGTTATGCATGGATGAACATTTCACATACGTCAACACTAACCTTTTTAGCCTCTTCCCGTTTTCCTATATTTTCCCGTATAAACGCATACTGCACTCCTCAACCTCTATCTAGATTAGCACCTCTCCTCGTATTCCCTACCTCTCTCATACAAAGCGCATTGCCCTCCTTCCAATCTTTCCTAGCATAGGATCTCTCTCCGTTTTCCATATCTTCCCCACATAAACGCATACCGTACTCCTCAACCTCTGTCTAACTAACTACCTCTTCTCGCATTCCCTATCTCTAACACAGAAAGGGCGTTCGCTCCTTCAACCTCTGCTCTACCTCGGAACTCCCTCCTTTTCCCTATCTCTCCCATATAAACGCATTTTCATCCTTGAAGGCTAACTCAACCTAGAATCTGCCCTCATGTCTCCATATAAACGTAGTCTATTATTCAAACCCTCCTAGCCTAATACCTCACCTCGGTTTGCTAGCTCTCCCATATTAAAGACATATTCTACCCTTCAAGCCCTGTCTACTCTATCACCTCTTTCCTATCTTTCCCATATAAACGCCTACTCCACACCTCAAACTCTGTCTAGCCAAGCACTTTCCTCGTATTCCCTACCTCCCATACAAAGCGCATTCCCCTCCTCCAGACCCTGTCTAGCCTAGCATCGGGCATCGTCTTCCCTGTCTTTCTCTCATATAAATGTATTTTCCTCCTTGAACGCTCCTCCAACCTAGCTACTCCCATCGTTTTCCTCGTCTCCCCATATAAACGCATACTCTGTCATTCAAACCCTCCTAGCCTAACACCTCTCCTCGATTTGCTATCTCTCCCATATAAAGTCATGTTCTACCCTTAAAGCTCTGCCTAGTCTAGCATCTCTCCTCGTATTCCCTATCTCTCCCGTATAAAGCGTATCGCACCCTCCTTCAGCATCTGTCTAGCCTATTATCTGTTGACGTTTTCCGTATCTTTCCCATATAAACGCATATTCCACACCTCAAACTCTGTCTAGCACTTCTCCTTGTATTTCCCACCTCTCTCATATAAAGAACGTTCCCCTCCTTCAGCACCTGTCTAGCCTAGCAGCGGCCCTCGTAGTCGCTATCTCTTCCATATAAACGCATTTTCCTCCTTGAACCGTCGCATCTACCCTCGGTTTCCCTATCTCTCCCATATAAAGCATAGCTGCGCCAGGTCTCTCCTATATATCCTACTCGCGGATATGTTTATGATTTATGGGAAGTCGTACCGAAATGCGGCTGAGGCTCGAAAACCATTTTGAACGTTTTTCGGCGTGACGTTTATCTTCTGCGCGCGTTATTCGACGTGCAGTAAAGCCATTGGGACCAGGTATTATTATTTCTTAACCATTTATTTTTCTCATCGTAATTACGGCAAAGAAGAGCTGCAGTTTAGTTGGGAGTTTAAGGACTTCAACAAAACGGAGTTTGAAGTAGCGAAAGTAGTATGCCTATAAACTGCAATTGCACGAACAAATTTATGGGAACGATTTCCAGAATCGCCTACCTCTTTGCAGAAGGCTTTTAAAGAAAATATACAAAAATCCGCATTTCTTCAGACAGATATTTGTGAGAAGATGAATGTTATTCCATCAATGAATTCAATGCGAACAAACACAATCTCCATTATTGGGCTCGTGAGATTCCTCACTGGTTTCGACCATATCACACGCAGGCTAAGTGGGGTGTTAATGTGTGGTACGGCATCCGGGGAGACACAATCGGGCCGTTTATTTGGCTCCTAGGCATATTGGGCAGCTTTATTTTCAATTCCTCCAGAATGGGCTAAATATTGAGATTCTTCTAGAAGACATCCCACTTTATTTGGCTCTAAATAACTGGTTTTAGGACAATAGGAGACCATCCCGTTATTCTAGAGGAGTTAAAAAAAGTCTCAACAATGTATACCCCGGTCAGTGGATAGGGGAAGGTAGCTGTATTGTGTGGCCTGCGAGATCGTCTCTTGGATGTTTGGATGAGAATATATATAATAATCAGAGTTTACGAAAGGGAACCAGAAAATGCAGAGATTTTAAAATAGAGGATAAGTACTCTCTATGCTATAGTATCAGAAGAAATGAGGTGTGTCCGTGTTAATACTGAGGGGCGCTTACATCAGTGCATCCACCAAGGCGGACATGTATTTCAACATGTTTATTATGAATGGTGTACTAATAGTATATAATTTAATTCTAGTGTGGCTTTAAAGCAACATAAATATATGGAGATAGCTTTTTGTTTAATCTTATCAACTTTGTAGCACCAATTGAAACCATATAGTTGTACTGATTGTAGATTAATTGTAATGCAATTGCAGGAATTAACGCATGTGCTCAGGTTTTTGCCCAGCAGAAATGCTGAATTCTTGTTTATGGGTGAATTGGTTAGTAAATGACCGATAAAAAAACGCACACACAGACGCACATACATTCAAACACCAGGTTCTGGGCACACCATGAAACCTTCTTGAGAAAACTTCCTCTACCCCAGCCAGGAATCTAATCCGGGACACAGCAGGCAAGTACTCTGTTGACTGAGCTACGGGACCAATCAAAGCAGTTACTGTTTGTTTTCAAGCATTAATCTTTTATTCGGCAAAATCTCCTCTCTGTCGGCATGGAGTCCCCGTTATAGTTCAGCTTAGGCAAACCTTTTGGCATCCGCGCTATCTGGGATAAATAACTTCAAAGAAGAACGGCTTGTGTGGGCCACCTGGTATACACCATTGATAAAACAGGGGGGTTGTTATAATAAAACACCTAATATCTGGTTACAGTGTACCGGTCAACGAGTGCAGAAATTTTATATCTAGTATATCTATTATAAAGAGAGGAAATGTGTGTGAGTGGGAGAGGGGATAATCCCGGAAACCATTCAACCGACTTTCATCATTTTCACCACTGAAAAGCCTGTTCTTTTGAACGGATACAGCCTATACAATACTTCAAAAATATTATAATTGGGGATCTAGAGTGTTTCATATTCATGTCACCCAATTTCAATCACCTTTCGTTGAATATGAATACCAGAGGATTTTCTTTAAATTTATTGAGAACACGGCAGATTTTTAATGACTTCCATCTGAAAGGGACAAATTTCTCTGATTTCGCTGAGCGTCTTTATCAAGGAGTATGTTAGTATGATTTTGACAAAACTTTGTACACTTGGATTTTAGAATCTGGCAAAAATGGCATGCCACCCTAAAACTTTCAAAAACTTCAGCTACCGTTATATGCAAACCCTATTTTTCGCCCCTAAAATGGAATTCAACACTATTTGGCCTATCTATGTTTGCTTATACTATAGGACAAAACTTTAAAAAGATATCCGTTCCATATTTTCGACCTTTGTTTAGATATCTGTACTGTAAACCTGTCTGGTCAAAATGTATAATTATACTATAGGACCTGGCAAAAATCATAGTCTAACTTACAACTTCTAAAAACTACCCAAGGCTTATTTTCAATCATATGGTGCCTCGAAATTTTACAAAATACCTTTACCCCTTTTCTCAACACCCTCCAGCTTGGGCAATGAGGACACAAAATTGTGGACTTAAGCTATGTGACTTGGTGAAATTTATAGGATACCTTACAACTTCAAAAAACTACATCTACTTATATTTTCAACTCTTTGTCTATAAATTTACATAATTTGACCAATATGTACAAATTTTAAGACATACTTTAGGTACAAGTGGAAATTGTAGGCCTCTCATGATTTTCAAAAACTATTCCCATCCCTGTATTCAGTCCCTTACGTAGGGAATGCATCCATGCAATGTAGGGTAAGACAGCTAGTTATTTATAAGATAAAATTATATACAATTTATTATTATTCCTAAATTATTGTGTATAATTACACTGGTTTAACCTAGTAGTCAAAAATCAACGTTAGATAAATGGAATATAATTGTCATCCTTATTATTATAATTAATTAATGGTATTTAACTAGCATGAGCATAGATAAATCGTTAATAGTTTTACCCTCAACCCATCTTTTGGAATGACGCAAGCACCTTGATAAACAGTTTACTATAATTATACAATAGGGGAGTAGATTAGTGATGCTTGGAAATGGCAGAGATAGGCCTTTCATTACCAACCTAAAACTGCATTGGGCTGAAACGCATGAGTATCGTGTTTGTCAGTAACAAAGTCCAACAACTTCACAAAGAAATGGCCCTAGAGAGAGTTTCTTCATTAATCACAGTATTTTTTACTTTTTTGCTCTTAATATGAACTAAAGAAGCAGCATTCTGAAGGCCTTTTGAAATATTTGGTTTGTATTATGTTACTCTGCTTGTAAGATTTGCCTCATCACAAGCTATTGATACAGTAGCGCAATGTGCACGGAATAATCTGGGATTCTGTAGAGGGCTTCTGCATTGGAGAGAACCATTCTTTCTAATTATGCGTTCCACCACCCGGCTCGGTGGCGAGTTTGAATGACCTTACTCTGTGCGACATGGTAGTCTGCTCCTCAGTGTACCCATAATTCACAGCTGTCCGAGGCAGCTGAAACAACTTGGGCTTTCATGAGATGGAATTAAAATGCGCAACCCCAAGAGTGTGCAAGTGGGATAGGGATTTGCAATCTATCCAGCACACTGGAATGGAAGATCTCCATGTTTCTACAAACGAATTTGTAAGGAACGAAAAATTCTTGATAACCTTTGACCTAATGCAAAGCTTTTCGCTAAAAATAGATTAGTAATGGAATATCCGGCAGCATTGCGTCTCTAAAATATACAGCAATCGTATTTACGCATTCTTTGCCGTGACATGCGAAGTATCCAAGTCGGCAGTGAATGAGGTAAGTGACAGCTGTATGCCAACCACCTTTCTTCCTCGAAACAGAGGAGAGGGTAGTACTGACGTCTTTAAATTATCAACAATGAGATACTTTCAGACATGCTTATTCTAGGCAAGTGATACAAGAAGGTGGTCGGCACTTTTGAAGCCGTATACTTTCCTTCTTCTGATTTGTCGTTATCTCGTAGTTCGTTCTGCTGTCTCGTATGCCAGCTGCTCCAGTAGTAGAACTATGAGTACTTGGTATGCGTAGATGTTTTGTGAAAGGACAAAACTAGTTTAAATTGAATGAGAAATTTAATGTGATCTAATACATGATCTTTTGAAGCGAGTTGCCGACCGTTTGAGATGAAGAAATATACTGACTCTGAATTGTAGCACTAGAAACTGTAACAATTGAATTATTATACCTGCTAGCTTCTGCAGTATTAATTTTACGGTTTGAAATAATGTTTCCGCAATAAAAGACAATAGAAGCGAAACTTGCTATATGAGTCGCTAAAATGCCTACCGGAAAAATCCCTCGCAAAAGCCGCGAAATCTTACTCACACAAGCGCTTCACTGGGGGCTTAAAATACACACCAGTAGTCACAAGTATTCAGAGTAACGAATGTATGCACGAACGAATGTCGATCAGTACCAGTGCCGGTACCAGAGTAACTCTCTGATTTAAATTACACGCCTACATCTTAACTTAAGCTCCGCCTATATTTTACTCCCCACCAAGGTTCCCTTCAACGCGCTCCAATCTTGAAAACTATATGTGTTCCTCTTATCTTGTTGCTTAGGGCGTTACCTCCCCTAAATTTGAGAATTTACGTAAGTCTGAATTTAACTCTAAACTGCATTCCCAGAATCTTTAAGCTAATGTGTTCTATCTTCGGCTGATACTAATGAGTTTCGTTAACATGACTTCCTAATTACCTTCTTCTTTCCGGACAAATCTTTTCAACTCAAGTTTATTGCATTATATATTGATTTAATATACGGAAATTATTTATTGAAATTAGTTTTCTATCTTAATATTATTTCTTTATTTAATTATTTATATATTGCCGCCAATAATTGCGTATCACAAGATAGGTATAAAAGCAAAAGTCACCACGTCTTGTGAAACACGGTTTATTTGCTTTCCACAAATTACCTACTAATTCTAGGTCCTGAAGTGATAAGTAATGCTAATTCTATTCGTAATTATTAAAATCTCTTTTATGCGATACTGCACGCATTGGAGATCAGACTGATTTCTTCGCGCCAAGTTTATAATTCTGGTTCGCCTAACAGCTCGGTTAAAAGCTTCAAAACCCAATCAATTTCTAGACTATTCGTTCCCAGTTCTTATTCTCTCAGTTACAGAATCCATTTTTCTCCATAAATAATGTTGGAGTAGTCTTTGCTGTCTATTCTGCGATCAACTAATCCCACTTTTCTTGTCTGTGTTGAACATGGTAAGGTTAATCCTAGTGTCAGCAGCAACAGTAATAGTGGTAGTAGTAGTAGTAGTAGTAGTAGTAGTAGTAGTAGTAGTAGTAGTAGTAGTAGTAGTAGTAGTAGTAGTACCGAGCGAGATGTCTCCGCGGTAACGTGTGAGGCTCACATACGGGAGATTCCGAGTTCGATTCCCAGTGGACGCCCAATCTGATCATGGGTTTTTCGTGGTTTTCCCTGGTTGGCAAAGGCGAATGCTGGTGTGGTGTACTCTACCACGGCTCTTCTCTCTCACCGTTTCTTCTCATTTCATTTCCCTTTCATGTTTCAAGTTGACTCCGGGGCTGTGGTTCGGTCGGTGTCGGGTAGATGGCACAGAGGCTTGCGCTTTGGAAATGTTTCCCCGGTTCCACTGGAGGGATGTCTCCGAGCGACCCTCCCATGGCCGGTTGGTCAAGCCTGGAACTGTTAGGTAACTCTGCGCGTCTCTGTCCACTTACGCCGGTTTTGCTCTGCAACCCATGTGTTTCTCCTGCGGTTCCTTCACCTCAAACGTTTCTCTCCCATAGATCCCTTAAGGGTCGCAGCGCTAGGTGATCCCTCCGTTCACCAGTCCAGTAATAGTAGTAGTAGTAGTAGTAGTAGTAGTAGTAGTGGTGGTAGTAGTAGTAGTAGTAGTAGTAGTAGTAGTAGTAGTAGTAGTAGTAGTAGTAGTAGTAGTAGTAGTAGTAGTAGTAGTAGTAGTAGTAGAATATCTCGATGTTTCTCTAGCACTGTCTTCATAAGGTAACATAGTTGATGTTTTAAGTGATGCTGTTATCGGCGTTCAAAGTTCAACTGGCGCTACCTGCTGGAAACCTCAGGCCTTTCAATGCCTCGCAACATGAGTAACGTCATGTCCGTTAACAAAATGAACGAATGGCACTCCAGTTTTGTCAAATGTTGCACACTGTGAATATTACGTGAAATTTTCAGTAGCAAATTTTCTAACCGTGTCTACTCATTTAAAAACAAATTGATTTAATTTTTTTACACTACTGTATTCCTTACCACACGCTATTATAAGTTATCACAGCATAATGTTGCAATAAATGTACCATAGAGACAGTAGGATATATAGGAGAGATCGAGCGCAGTTTTTTGCGTTTATATGGGAAAGGATAGGGAAAACGAGGCTAGATGCGACGGTTCAAGGAGGAAAATGCGTTTATATGGGCGAGATAGGGAATACGAGGACTGACGCTAGGCTAGACAGTGATAGGAGGGGGAGTGCGCTTTATATGAGAAAGATAGGGAATACGAGGGGAGGTGCTAGGCTAGACAGAGGCTGAGTAGAGTATAGTTTATATGAGAGGTATAGGAAAACGAGGGGAGGTGTTAGACTAGACAGAGGCTTGAAACGTAGTGCATGGTTTATATGAGTGCTATAGGAAAACGAGGAGAGGAGTTAGACTAGACAGAGGTCGAGGAGCAGAGTATGGTTTATGTGAGAGATATAGGAAAACGAGGAAAGGTGTTAGGCTAGACAGAAGTCGAGGAGTAGAGTATGGTTTATATGAGAGGTATAGGAACAGGAGAAGAGGTGTTAGGCTAGACAGGTAGTGTAGCAGTAGGAATATGGACTTATATACAGGAGAGATAGGGAATACCAGGGCTGATGCTAGGCTAGTCAGATGCTAAAGGAGGGAGGGATATGCTTTATACGAGAGAGATAGGGAATACAAGGAAAGATGCTATACTAAACAGGACTTGAAGGGTAGAATATGAGCGATTAGCGAACCGAGGAGAGGTGCTAGTATAGGAGTTTTTAATGATGGAGTAGGCGTTTATATGCGAGAGATAGGGAATACGAGGGTCTATGCTAGGCTAGACAGTGGTAGGAGGGGGAGTGCGCTTTATATGAGAAAGATAGGGAATACGAGGGGAGGTGCTAGTCTAGACATGGTTTGAGGATTAGAGTATACGTTTATATGGGAGGTATAGGAAAACGAGGGGAGGTGTTAGGCTAGACAGATGCTGAGTAATGTATGGTTTATATGAGTGGTATAGGAAAACGAGGAGAGGAGTTAGACTAGACAGAGGTCGAGGAGCAGAGTATGGTTTATGTGAGAGTCATGGGTAAACGAGAGAGGCGTTAGGCTAGACAGAGCTAGAGGAATAGAGTATGGTTTATATGAGAGGTATAGGAACAGGAGAAGAGGTGTTAGGCTAGACAGGTAGTGTAGCAGTAGGAATATGGACTTATATACAGGAGAGATAGGGAATAGGAGGGCTAGACTTGAAAGCGACTTTAGACGTGAACTTAGTGGAAAACTGTTTCATGTCAATGTTAGAACGCTAATTCTAGACATGCCCATCACGTAACCTATTCAGGGAAAAGGTGACTCGTTCAGGGGAAAAACGTGACTGCTCAGGGAAAAAGGAGGCCCACAAAGGGAAAAAGTTGACTAGCAAAGGGAAAAACGTGACCAGCAAAGGGAAAAATGTCACCAGCAAAGGGAAAAAAGGCGACCACCAAAGGGAAAAAGGTGACCTGCAACGGGAAAAGCTAACCCACTAACACTAACAGGTAAGTAATTCAGGTAGTATCACAGGAGGCTAGATTCCAGGGTTGGGTATAGCATAGTTTCATATTTCAAGGTAATTCAGAGAGTATCGTAGGTATTTAGGATAATTCAAGTAACATAGGTGTTTAGAGTAATTAAGCAAGCATTACAGGAGGGTAGGTTCCAGGGGTTGGTTATAACCTAGCTTCGTATTTCACAGATAGTTCAGGTAATATCGTAAGTATTTGAGGTAATCGACAGAGCTTCACAGATATTATTGATAATTTCGATCAGAGATTTGTATCACAGCTATTTAAGGTAAATGCAGATGATTCAGGTTGTATCAATGGTATTTGAGTCATTTTAACAGGTAATTCAGATAGCATCACAGGTGCTCGTGCTAATTTAGAGCAGGAATTCGTATCAGAGCTAGTTAAGGTAATTTCACATGATTCGGGTAGTATCACAGGTATTTAAATCATTTTCATAGCCAATTCAGCTAGTATCGTGAGCATTTAAGCTAATTCAGCTAGTATCACAGGAGGCTAGATTCCAGAGGCTAACTACATCATAGCTATGCATGATTTCACAGCTAATTCAGCTAGTATCGTAGGTATTTAGGCTAATTCAGGTAGTATCACAGGAGGCTAGATTCCAGGGTTGGGTATAGCATAGTTTCATATTTCAAGGTAATTCAGAGGGTATCGTAGGTATTTAGGATAATTCAAGTAACATAGATGCTTAGAGTAATTAAGCAAGCATTACAGGAGGGTAGGTTCCAGGGGTTGGTTATAGCCTAGTTTCGTATTTTACAGATAGTTCAGGTAATATCATAAGTATTTGGATAATCAGCATAGTTTCACAGATGCTCGTAATAATTTCGATCAGAGATTTTGTATCACGGCTATTTAAGGTAAATGCAGCTGATTCAGGTTGTATCAATGGTATTTGAGTCATTTTAATAGGCAATTCTGATAGTATCACAGGTGCTCGTACTAATTTAGAGCAGGAATTCGTATCTGAGCTATTTAATGTAATTTCACACGATTCGGGTAGTATCACAGGTATTTAAGTCATTTTAACAGGCAATTCAACTAGTATCAGAGGTACTCATGGTAATATAGAGAGTAATTCGATTATAAAACTTTTCTCATCCAACGTTACAACAATTTATATACTTTTTTCTAAATCTTACAAACTTATTATATGTTAAACACTTATTGTACAATGCGGAGAGGGATAAACTGCATATTGGTTTACAAATTGAAAAGCTTTACGTCAACATACCTTTATTTTAGTTCGTTATAGATGTCTCTCCCCTTTTATCTAGGCTTGAGACTAGCACTAGGATTGCTCCTAATGGCAGGGTTACCACCTTCCCTTCCATCTTCTTCTTTCTTCATCAGGCGCCAGCTATCTGCATATACAGCACACAGATACCTTCTTTTTTAAGATTGTAGACTCACTAGAAAATCTTTATCTTTAACTTACATTCTTTTAAGCACTGTTTGTAATGGCGTAATGTCCATACGCATATGTTGTTATCCCGTCCTCAGCAATAATTCTTTTATCATCAAACGGAGTCAATGCAATTTTATTCACTTGTACTGTAGCAAGGGCATGCTTTCGTGATAGGATCAGATTCATAGGTGTTCTGATGATTTCACTGGTTTTAAGACAGTCTGTATAGCTGTCAAACGAAATGTACTGCTTAATAGCGCTACGTTTTATACCTTTAATCTTTTTTATCATTGACCCTTGAATATCTAAGGCATACATCTTAGGACGTAGTCCAACAAAGCGTAGGATGATTTTGCTATTAGCCTCATCTTTAAATTTTCCCAATACCTTCTTGTTCTGAGTAGAGTAACATATATGGTTGGCAGGGTAATCAGCTGTATCGAGATGTTCAAGAAAACGTAGCTTGTCCTGGTACACATCTTCAGTTGTTACACGATGAATGAACGAATCAGTGTCCATATACATAAGCTTCAGGTTTTCAGCTCCATAATAAGGCAACAAAACGTCGTAATGATAGTTATACATTAATGTCTTGGAGATGTCCAACACACTCATACCAATGTATATAGGCTTGTTGAATACAATCTGACGAGAGGCCATATGTACAGCAGCTAGATTATCAGCATATATCGTCCTGTCGATAAACGTAGGCTTGGCGATCAGCTTCTCTAGAGTTTTTTCATTGGTCACCAGTCGTATATCCATACGATTACGCAGGTTCTCCATAGTTTTTCCAAACATAGCGTTGTTAAAGAGTTTGTAGAGATCCTTCTCGAAATCATTTGCAGCTTGTTGTCGTAGCCTGTTGTTAAATTCCACATAAGGTTTCAACCACTGAGACTGTCGGAATTGTAGCACACGGTGGATTTTTGTTAGTCGTAGTCCATGACTAAGAGCTTGCTTCAAAGCCATGTAATGCACTACATACTTCTTTCGAGGTCCAAGATGAGGTATCAGTTTCTTTGTAGATGATTCCAATGGTTTCATACACTCTGACAGGAAAGGTAGATCGTTGTGTAGATCGTGAAGTTCTGCAGGATACTCGATGTCGACTTCTAATATGTACCCATGAGGATCATCTTCTTGTAGTGTTTCTAAGTTGATTTCTTCAGGTGACACCCACTGAAATCCACCAAAAGGAAGGGCGTGACACATTGCCCACCCATATTGGTTATTTGCGTCCTCGTATGTGATAAATTGGGTTGGTCTCGTCGGATCAAACTTCTCCATATAAGTGTTATTAGCCTCAGCATACCGATGAGAAACTTGGCATAAACCTCCTCTTATACCTGATTCCACCATGAGTAGTTGATCATAATCTTGTAACAGTTCCAGCTTAATTCCAGTATACAGCAACATGGCGTCCCATGTAAGACCTGGAGAGGTAAAATAATGGGCAGGATCAACTTTGTGTGTTTTAAGGGTTTGCTCTCTGAACGTCTCAAAGACGTCAGCTAGAAGAAGTACATCCGAAGTTAAGTAGAGATCGCTGTACTCTCCCAGGTTTCTCACATTAAACAGCTCCCATACATTTCTAGCATGATCGTAGTCAGCATCAGTAATTTCTTCTTCATTTAATCTATTGTAGAAGGAGTCCTTAGGAGGCAAGCAGGTCTCGTTCAGGGCATCCCATGACGTAACAAAATCATATGGAAATACACCCTTACGGGTCATCAACTTCAATTTGTCTTCTCCAAAGTACTTTAGCGTTTCAGGATACGAGGTTAGATTTTTTACCAACTTATCCAAGCTTGTACTGAGGAATCGGAAGCTATCCACAAATCGAAGCTTTATATCTCCTACATACTTGGTGAATGAGATATAGCTTTCTTCAGAGTTAGGAATTACCTCCACACGTTCACTTGTACAACCCAGCTCCTTAACAATGAAATGAGAGTCATATCCGCTAAGGTTATGCATGAAGACTGGTATATATTTAGGTGTTTTACAGGCTAAATTACATTCATTATGAAGACTTCCACGATATTCACCGCTGATGTGATCATGGTCGCGTACTTTATAATTCTCTTCTGTAAAGGGTTTTCTACACAAGTAGCATGTCGTAGAAGACTCGAAATCCTTTTGCTGTTGATCCGTAAGTTTCAGAGGCTTAGCAGATTTGTATATATTACCAATCATTTTTGCAAGAGATGTAAGGTACAGCATAAACGTCTGAGCAGCATCAGCACCACGATACACATAGGGATGCTTAGGAAGATCAGTTTCGAGATGTTCAACGTTGGTTGATGGTTTAACGTAAACACAGAAGCTCATTGGTGTGTGCTCTTGATAAGGTGTTGTATAGGAAGTTTCAGGATTGGGTGTACATGTATGGCATGGAGTGAGAATACTCTCAAAATCCGCATAAATGACATAAGGTACTTTCAGCATCCTCTCAACATTTTTAAACTGTACAATTGCTTTCTCCTTGGTAGGCATAACTACCCTTGCAACACCATGTTGATTACAGATGGTTGCATGTTCTTGTAGTTTTTCCTGTCCACTTTGTCCATATCGATTGTCAAAGTGTGTAAAGCACCGCTTACAGGTATATATCACTCCATCATGCTTAGTTTTTTGACGTCGAACGAGCTTCTCAAAATTCTTGATATATACGTAGTGATGTTTTCCACAACTGTCACTCAATAGTAGCAGGTCACGATGTTCAGGTAGTTCAATATCAGCAACCTTTATTGGATACACCTCATGCTTCTCATCTAGACCGAAAACGTTAATAGATATCTTGTTAAGCTTCTCAAATTTAGGTATTTGAGAAAGTGGAGTAGGATAGGAAACACAGCTGAAGTCGTACTTATCTTGAAGTTGCTTGTATTTGCTGACGCGTTGAGGCTTGGTGCTGACGAATTTGGCCAGTATAGAGTACATGAAACATTTCTCGTCGATAAAGTTCTAAACCTCTTATATAAGGAGTTAATATCCATAAGATTAAAGATAAAAATAAAGTAAATGTTGGACATACATAATATAATAAATAATTTGAAATTAAAGGATTTATATATTCCCTACAAAATAACCTTACAGTTATACACGCTTCTTTAGCTCCGACAGATGACGGTAGAGGTATGTAGCTACTTCCTCGTAACGGGTTGTACTTGTTGATACGAAGTCGAACTCCTTCCACAGCAAGTAGGGCCCAGCTGCTACCCTTAAGCTGAGACTCCTCCATTTCAGTCACCAATTTCTTGAATTTCACTTCCATCGCTGACTCCAGATCAGTTTCCAGGAAAACAGCTTGATTCCGTGTTTTAAATGTTTTGTCACAGGTTTCTCCAATACTGTTAACAAATCGACACTCAACCAGCAGATTAATTTTAACACTCTTGTGAATACCAAGCTCTTTATGCACAGCCTGGATTATCCGTTGTTTTGCCTCTTGCAGATACATATTCAGGTCCTTAGGTGACTCGCATCGTATAAAATACGATTTCAATCGTCCTTCGAATGAAGTTTCGTATTCTTTCATATCACAGTCCTCCATTGTTGACAGTAACTGATGTTTAGTTGGCTCCAATCTTCTTTTCTTCTGAGGACTGCTTATTTCACATATATCTTCGTGTCGCTGGCCCTTACAACCATCATTGAAGGTCAAGCTACAATGTTTACATTTGAAGAGCTTCTTGCAGCTCATCTCGTGTCTTCTCTTGTGATAACCTCGGAGGAACTTCTTCCCACATTTTCCGCATGCATATCCAGTAGCGCTTGGAATAATATCCTTATACGCTGAGTTATTCATCTTTATTCTTGATGTAATAACGTATTAATCCTTCTTCAAGGGAAATGTAGACCTCTTCACCTTGATATCACCTATAAAGCTGATTATTCTTGGAGAGAACACAATGTTAACACCTCAAGGCTAATTAGCACAATGAAGTCCAATACCCTAGATCACCATATTTATAGAGGGAGCACGAACCTTTTTAGATCAATCAGAAACTCGCTCCATAACCACCTGTATATGATCGCTCAACGTGTACTAACCCCCCAGCCATATAACCTCAAGTCTAGAGACAGGATGTTTATGACGTCACACCCAGAGACAGGATGTCTGGCAGCATCAAACACGTTTAAACTCGTCTCATAACTACCTGCTTATGCTGTCACACCAGCAAGAGAAGTATTCCCACACGCTCATTCAGACATATATTTCAAATTCAAGCCCACCACCACCATCACCACCTATTGTACCAAGGTTAATTCAAGCTGTATTATCACAATACTTAAAAGTAAAAGCTTAAAAGGAAACCTAGAAGATTTTCCCCCTTATTTACTTAATTATTTCATGTTTTTATTCCCTTTTCAATTCTTCCTTTCCATATTCTCACAGAAAGACCATTACATTTCACTACAATCATGAGAAAAGCAATTTTTCCAGAGTTACACAGATTCTAAGCTTCTAAATCGAACCCGGTAATACTTTTAATAAATGTATTTTAGCTCCCCAATATCAGCATCTACCATTTAATCTTTACTCGAACCTGATATGATCCATAAGCTTGAAGATATATGAAATCACCCTTCGGGATTCGATCTAAGTACTTTAAAGTAATTTTTGTCACGATAACGATATTTAAGGACTAGATACTCTGTTTACGTTTACCTAGACATGTCTATCTAAATTAAATTACGAGTTATTAAATGTTTGCAAGTAAATTTCATTGAATCGGTATTCGAACCCAGAACACCAGGAACAAACTAATTTATAATATTAGTCTGACATGTTAAACAAAGTTGTATGCAGTTACATCATCGATCTAGGTGATATATTCTAGTGTACAGAGGAAAATTAAGGAAGTCATTAAAAGATGGGGAATCGAACCAAGCACAACTGATTGACAATTATATACAGCATTAATCACCCATCATAGAAGCTATCAATCATGCTTTGCTTCACTCCTCTACCTCACTTAGTTCCCGAGATAATGAAAATTTAAAAATTAAGGATCGAACCCAGGACGTCAGGTATCTAATTACACATTTACAAGATACTACCTAATAACATAAACGCAATAAAGTTTATTTGGCGTCTTTATCTTAATTAGTTTAGGAGTTATAAAATTTATAATTAAATTCCATCGAATCAGTATTCGAACCCAGAACACCAAGAACAAAATAATTTACAATATGAGTTTGGAATGCATAAAGGTGCTGTATGTAGTTACAGCATCAATGTAACTGATATTTTCTAGAGTATAGAGTAAAATTAAGGAAGTCATTAAAAAATCGGGATTCGAACTAGAGACAACTGATTGAAAATTATATACAGTATTAATTACACATTATAACAGCTATCAAACATGCTTTGGTCCATTCCTCTAGCTTTCTTAGTTTCCGAGATAATAAAGTTTTTAAAATTAACGATCGAACCCAGGACACCAGGTACCAAAATATACATCCACAAGAAACTACCTAATGACATTAATGTAATAAAGTTTATTTGGCGTCTTTATCTTAATTAGTCTCCGAGTTATTAGAAGATGAATTTGCATTCACTCCTAGGATTCGAACCCAGGCATCCCGGTCAACTTGGAACAAGGTCCTAATGACGCGGCGCATTCCAAAGAATTGATTAGTTTTTATCCCAATGTTCTATCTCTTGTCATTCAGGAGATATAAGCGATTAAACAGTAGAAATAAAATGGGCGGAGCTTGCCGGCATAGATCAAAGAACTTTATCAGATGTCGGCATCTCTCTGTGGGCTCAAGTCGCCATACCTACATACAGAGCTACATACCTCTACCGTCATCTGTCGGAGCTAAAGAAGCGTGTATAACTGTAAGGTTATTTTGTAGGGAATATATAAATCCTTTAATTTCAAATTATTTATTATATTATGTATGTCCAACATTTACTTTATTTTTATCTTTAATCTTATGGATATTAACTCCTTATATAAGAGGTTTAGAACTTTATCGACGAGAAATGTTTCATGTACTCTATACTGGCCAAATTCGTCAGCACCAAGCCTCAACGCGTCAGCAAATACAAGCAACTTCAAGATAAGTACGACTTCAGCTGTGTTTCCTATCCTACTCCACTTTCTCAAATACCTAAATTTGAGAAGCTTAACAAGATATCTATTAACGTTTTCGGTCTAGATGAGAAGCATGAGGTGTATCCAATAAAGGTTGCTGATATTGAACTACCTGAACATCGTGACCTGCTACTATTGAGTGACAGTTGTGGAAAACATCACTACGTATATATCAAGAATTTTGAGAAGCTCGTTCGACGTCAAAAAACTAAGCATGATGGAGTGATATATACCTGTAAGCGGTGCTTTACACACTTTGACAATCGATATGGACAAAGTGGACAGGAAAAACTACAAGAACATGCAACCATCTGTAATCAACATGGTGTTGCAAGGGTAGTTATGCCTACCAAGGAGAAAGCAATTGTACAGTTTAAAAATGTTGAGAGGATGCTGAAAGTACCTTATGTCATTTATGCGGATTTTGAGAGTATTCTCACTCCATGCCATACATGTACACCCAATCCTGAAACTTCCTATACAACACCTTATCAAGAGCACACACCAATGAGCTTCTGTGTTTACGTTAAACCATCAACCAACGTTGAACATCTCGAAACTGATCTTCCTAAGCATCCCTATGTGTATCGTGGTGCTGATGCTGCTCAGACGTTTATGCTGTACCTTACATCTCTTGCAAAAATGATTGGTAATATATACAAATCTGCTAAGCCTCTGAAACTTACGGATCAACAGCAAAAGGATTTCGAGTCTTCTACGACATGCTACTTGTGTAGAAAACCCTTTACAGAAGAGAATTATAAAGTACGCGACCATGATCACATCAGCGGTGAATATCGTGGAAGTCTTCATAATGAATGTAATTTAGCCTGTAAAACACCTAAATATATACCAGTCTTCATGCATAACCTTAGCGGATATGACTCTCATTTCATTGTTAAGGAGCTGGGTTGTACAAGTGAACGTGTGGAGGTAATTCCTAACTCTGAAGAAAGCTATATCTCATTCACCAAGTATGTAGGAGATATAAAGCTTCGATTTGTGGATAGCTTCCGATTCCTCAGTACAAGCTTGGATAAGTTGGTAAAAAATCTAACCTCGTATCCTGAAACGCTAAAGTACTTTGGAGAAGACAAATTGAAGTTGATGACCCGTAAGGGTGTATTTCCATATGATTTTGTTACGTCATGGGATGCCCTGAACGAGACCTGCTTGCCTCCTAAGGACTCCTTCTACAATAGATTAAATGAAGAAGAAATTACTGATGCTGACTACGATCATGCTAGAAATGTATGGGAGCTGTTTAATGTGAGAAACCTGGGAGAGTACAGCGATCTCTACTTAACTTCGGATGTACTTCTTCTAGCTGACGTCTTTGAGACGTTCAGAGAGCAAACCCTTAAAACACACAAAGTTGATCCTGCCCATTATTTTACCTCTCCAGGTCTTACATGGGACGCCATGTTGCTGTATACTGGAATTAAGCTGGAACTGTTACAAGATTATGATCAACTACTCATGGTGGAATCAGGTATAAGAGGAGGTTTATGCCAAGCTTCTCATCGGTATGCTGAGGCTAATAACACTTATATGGAGAAGTTTGATCCGACGAGACCAACCCAATTTATCACATACGAGGACGCAAATAACCAATATGGGTGGGCAATGTGTCACGCCCTTCCTTTTGGTGGATTTCAGTGGGTGTCACCTGAAGAAATCAACTTAGAAACACTACAAGAAGATGATCCTCATGGGTACATATTAGAAGTCGACATCGAGTATCCTGCAGAACTTCACGATCTACACAACGATCTACCTTTCCTGTCAGAGTGTATGAAACCATTGGAATCATCTACAAAGAAACTGATACCTCATCTTGGACCTCGAAAGAAGTATGTAGTGCATTACATGGCTTTGAAGCAAGCTCTTAGTCATGGACTACGACTAACAAAAATCCACCGTGTGCTACAATTCCGACAGTCTCAGTGGTTGAAACCTTATGTGGAATTTAACAACAGGCTACGACAACAAGCTGCAAATGATTTCGAGAAGGATCTCTACAAACTCTTTAACAACGCTATGTTTGGAAAAACTATGGAGAACCTGCGTAATCGTATGGATATACGACTGGTGACCAATGAAAAAACTCTAGAGAAGCTGATCGCCAAGCCTACGTTTATCGACAGGACGATATATGCTGATAATCTAGCTGCTGTACATATGGCCTCTCGTCAGATTGTATTCAACAAGCCTATATACATTGGTATGAGTGTGTTGGACATCTCCAAGACATTAATGTATAACTATCATTACGACGTTTTGTTGCCTTATTATGGAGCTGAAAACCTGAAGCTTATGTATATGGACACTGATTCGTTCATTCATCGTGTAACAACTGAAGATGTGTACCAGGACAAGCTACGTTTTCTTGAACATCTCGATACAGCTGATTACCCTGCCAACCATATATGTTACTCTACTCAGAACAAGAAGGTATTGGGAAAATTTAAAGATGAGGCTAATAGCAAAATCATCCTACGCTTTGTTGGACTACGTCCTAAGATGTATGCCTTAGATATTCAAGGGTCAATGATAAAAAAGATTAAAGGTATAAAACGTAGCGCTATTAAGCAGTACATTTCGTTTGACAGCTATACAGACTGTCTTAAAACCAGTGAAATCATCAGAACACCTATGAATCTGATCCTATCACGAAAGCATGCCCTTGCTACAGTACAAGTGAATAAAATTGCATTGACTCCGTTTGATGATAAAAGAATTATTGCTGAGGACGGGATAACAACATATGCGTATGGACATTACGCCATTACAAACAGTGCTTAAAAGAATGTAAGTTAAAGATAAAGATTTTCTAGTGAGTCTACAATCTTAAAAAAGAAGGTATCTGTGTGCTGTATATGCAGATAGCTGGCGCCTGATGAAGAAAGAAGAAGATGGAAGGGAAGGTGGTAACCCTGCCATTAGGAGCAATCCTAGTGCTAGTCTCAAGCCTAGATAAAAGGGGAGAGACATCTATAACGAACTAAAATAAAGGTATGTTGACGTAAAGCTTTTCAATTTGTAAACCAATATGCAGTTTATCCCTCTCCGCATTGTACAATAAGTGTTTAACATATAATAAGTTTGTAAGATTTAGAAAAAAGTATATAAATTGTTGTAACGTTGGATGAGAAAAGTTTTATAATCGAATTACTCTCTATATTACCATGAGTACCTCTGATACTAGTTGAATTGCCTGTTAAAATGACTTAAATACCTGTGATACTACCCGAATCGTGTGAAATTACATTAAATAGCTCAGATACGAATTCCTGCTCTAAATTAGTACGAGCACCTGTGATACTATCAGAATTGCCTATTAAAATGACTCAAATACCATTGATACAACCTGAATCAGCTGCATTTACCTTAAATAGCCGTGATACAAAATCTCTGATCGAAATTATTACGAGCATCTGTGAAACTATGCTGATTATCCAAATACTTATGATATTACCTGAACTATCTGTAAAATACGAAACTAGGCTATAACCAACCCCTGGAACCTACCCTCCTGTAATGCTTGCTTAATTACTCTAAGCATCTATGTTACTTGAATTATCCTAAATACCTACGATACCCTCTGAATTACCTTGAAATATGAAACTATGCTATACCCAACCCTGGAATCTAGCCTCCTGTGATACTACCTGAATTAGCCTAAATACCTACGATACTAGCTGAATTAGCTGTGAAATCATGCATAGCTATGATGTAGTTAGCCTCTGGAATCTAGCCTCCTGTGATACTAGCTGAATTAGCTTAAATGCTCACGATACTAGCTGAATTGGCTATGAAAATGATTTAAATACCTGTGATACTACCCGAATCATGTGAAATTACCTTAACTAGCTCTGATACGAATTCCTGCTCTAAATTAGCACGAGCACCTGTGATGCTATCTGAATTACCTGTTAAAATGACTCAAATACCATTGATACAACCTGAATCATCTGCATTTACCTTAAATAGCTGTGATACAAATCTCTGATCGAAATTATCAATAATATCTGTGAAGCTCTGTCGATTACCTCAAATACTTACGATATTACCTGAACTATCTGTGAAATACGAAGCTAGGTTATAACCAACCCCTGGAACCTACCCTCCTGTAATGCTTGCTTAATTACTCTAAACACCTATGTTACTTGAATTATCCTAAATACCTACGATACCCTCTGAATTACCTTGAAATATGAAACTATGCTATACCCAACCCTGGAATCTAGCCTCCTGTGATACTACCTGAATTACTTACCTGTTAGTGTTAGTGGGTTAGCTTTTCCCGTTGCAGGTCACCTTTTTCCCTTTGGTGGTCGCCTTTTTTCCCTTTGCTGGTGACATTTTTCCCTTTGCTGGTCACGTTTTTCCCTTTGCTAGTCAACTTTTTCCCTTTGTGGGCCTCCTTTTTCCCTGAGCAGTCACGTTTTTCCCCTGAACGAGTCACCTTTTCCCTGAATAGGTTACGTGATGGGCATGTCTAGAATTAGCGTTCTAACATTGACATGAAACAGTTTTCCACTAAGTTCACGTCTAAAGTCGCTTTCAAGTCTAGCCCTCCTATTCCCTATCTCTCCTGTATATAAGTCCATATTCCTACTGCTACACTACCTGTCTAGCCTAACACCTCTTCTCCTGTTCCTATACCTCTCATATAAACCATACTCTATTCCTCTAGCTCTGTCTAGCCTAACGCCTCTCTCGTTTACCCATGACTCTCACATAAACCATACTCTGCTCCTCGACCTCTGTCTAGTCTAACTCCTCTCCTCGTTTTCCTATACCACTCATATAAACCATACATTACTCAGCATCTGTCTAGCCTAACACCTCCCCTCGTTTTCCTATACCTCCCATATAAACGTATACTCTAATCCTCAAACCATGTCTAGACTAGCACCTCCCCTCGTATTCCCTATCTTTCTCATATAAAGCGCACTCCCCCTCCTACCACTGTCTAGCCTAGCATAGACCCTCGTATTCCCTATCTCTCGCATATAAACGCCTACTCCATCATTAAAAACTCCTATACTAGCACCTCTCCTCGGTTCGCTAATCGCTCATATTCTACCCTTCAAGTCCTGTTTAGTATAGCATCTTTCCTTGTATTCCCTATCTCTCTCGTATAAAGCATATCCCTCCCTCCTTTAGCATCTGACTAGCCTAGCATCAGCCCTGGTATTCCCTATCTCTCCTGTATATAAGTCCATATTCCTACTGCTACACTACCTGTCTAGCCTAACACCTCTTCTCCTGTTCCTATACCTCTCATATAAACCATACTCTACTCCTCGACTTCTGTCTAGCCTAACACCTTTCCTCGTTTTCCTATATCTCTCACATAAACCATACTCTGCTCCTCGACCTCTGTCTAGTCTAACTCCTCTCCTCGTTTTCCTATAGCACTCATATAAACCATGCACTACGTTTCAAGCCTCTGTCTAGTCTAACACCTCCCCTCGTTTTCCTATACCTCTCATATAAACTATACTCTACTCAGCCTCTGTCTAGCCTAGCACCTCCCCTCGTATTCCCTATCTTTCTCATATAAAGCGCACTCCCCCTCCTATCACTGTCTAGCCTAGCGTCAGTCCTCGTATTCCCTATCTCGCCCATATAAACGCATTTTCCTCCTTGAACCGTCGCATCTAGCCTCGTTTTCCCTATCCTTTCCCATATAAACGCAAAAAACTGCGCTCGATCTCTCCTATATATCCTACTAGAGACCAATTTTTGTGGAGAGTCTACTACTCTTGGAGAAAAAAAGGTGTTACCCTAATATTTTATTCCGTGTACAAAGTAGAATCACTCGCTCAAGGCCCGTGAATAACGCAACATATTACTACAAATATATGCACAACAAAACTTACCTGTTAATACATTGCACGACTTCTTGCTTTTATAAACAAATTGGTTCCTTTTACGGCAAATAAACACGAGTTACTCTCAGAATGATGCCCGAAGATAGTAAAGGCTCTCATTTTGAAGATACTATGAAGCATGTCTAAGCGGCCGGAAGCAGAGTTGAGAACACTGCTACAAGTTGATCTTCGAAATACTAATGCATTTTATGGTGTAAAAACCTTTAAACGTTATAGAACCTGGATCTCTAAGAGAAAAAGTATAACTAAACTGACTTCAAGAGTGGAGCTTCCCATTTTTATAATTTCGAATTTATTTTTATGCAGAGAGGTTTTGCTAAATAAATGACAACTTTTTTTGAAAATTTAGACATATTTTCAGCTTCCCTGGGAAAACAAATGTGTGAAAATATAATATGCTCAATATAACCAACTTTATCTGATTTCCATGCAATTTCAGTGCTAGATGTGAGTTTAGGAGACAGCCAGTACCAGATTCACTCGAAAACATAGATAAAATTTAAAAACCACACAGCATCAAAACTTGTATACTGATTTGTAGGTTTTCGATTAAATTAGTTAGTTTTTGTATAAAAACGGCCTGCCAGGAGATGAACAGCTTCAAAGCAGCGTCCTGATTGTACTCCACTTTAGCCTACAGTTTATGCGTATCCTATTGTTCTTGATCGTATTACAAAGAGTAACTTATTTCTTCCTTAAAAATGTTTTTCTTGTGATTTTAATATGCATTATTCAAGTCACAAACTCTTAGAAAATGGAATTTCTGTAGAATTTCTGATGGCCTAGTTTTCGCCGTAACACATATAAATAAAACGCAGTGCAATTTCATCTACGCGTGTGCTATAGAAATAACGTCTTCCCAAACATAAATGTTTTTGGCTTTCAATTTAGTACGTATTATGACGTCAACAGTAACCAAGAAATATGTCGAGTGAGATGGCTCCGCGATAAGGTGCAGGGCTTGCATTAGGTAGGCCTCGGGTTCAATTCCCGTCAACAGCCCGCTCCTACCTTGGGTTTTGTGTGGATTTCCCTGGTCGGTAAGGCGAATACTGGGATGGTTTCACTTCTACAACGGTTTCCTTTCCCTCATTTCCCTTTTATTTCGTTTCCTCCTAAAATTTCAATCGTGCCTTCAGGTTTCGCCATGTGAGACGGTGCGGAGCAGATGGCGCGACTGCTTGTTCCAAGGAAAGAGTATTCTCCGTGGACGCCAGAGGGTTGCCTGGTTCTAAGGGTTGCTCATCGCTCTCTCTGGACAGCTCCAGTAGTGAGCCGGGTATCTGAGCTAGGAACGTTAGGGACTTCTGTGCGTCACTGTGGCTTGTGTACCAGCGACCTGTAGCCTCCTGTGATTCCTTCACTTCATCCCTTCCTCCTGGGGGGTTAGCAAGAATAGCTCTATGTAGGTCGCGGTGCGCGAGGTTTCCCCCTTTTTGTATAACCTAACTTAACCCAAGAGATTTTGGCTAGTTAAATTTACTCATAATTTTTCGTATATAAAAAGCTCTGGAATATGGTCACTTCTCTCTCATTCCTCTCTTGTTTTTTACCAGACCACGGCAGGAACAGAAGCATTGTTTTTAATTTTCTAAAGGGTAATAGTAACGGAAAAATAAACTATTGTTGCCCTTGATTTCTTCAGTTTAAACCTCATAATCAGCATAGAAGTTTCCAAGCAGACAAAAGGATAGTAGGTTGAATTGTTGCTGGACTTTAAATAGTGACATCGCTAATAGCAAACCACCCAATCCCTCTCACAGTTTGCAGACAGCCCACAGCTACTTACTAGACCGTGTTTTAACCGCCGGTGATCTTTGGCCGCTGTTGTTAACTTCTTTGTATTGGTAATGGTTTGAGTGTAGCTAACTTGAAGTCAACTGCTTAAGAATTCCTATGCCTGCTCGCAATACTGCTAATACACTGGTCCGCTAAAAGTGAAATTTTTATTAGATATTATTATTATACTAAAGTAAAAAAGTTTTATAAAGCAACAAATGATAATTTAACCCGCTAATATTCCGTAGAGTGGTAACATTTCCCATGTCCTTTCAACCCCGTTGTAGAGGCGGAGGTGTGAATCTCGTGAAGAGAATCAATAGCAACCACATGCCACCGCAGTTTCTGACATGCTAAAATTTCCATAAATTTGCAAACCAAAATATTCATAGAATACCGTAAATATTGCATTTCCTCTTATATAAATAAAACTGAAAGCCTTCAGAGAGGTAATTTTAGCACAGGCATTGTATATGAATTTTAGTTACTTCTACCGCGAAGGATTTAACATGTGCGTCCTCAAGATTACGAATCTTGCTGAACAAACGCCTGGTGGTATTGCTTATTTCTTAATGCATTCTAGATCACAAATACAATGCAAAGTGGTTATTACTCAGTAGTATGTATACTATCAAAGCGTTTGAATACCTCTTAGTTAATAATGTCAATTATCATAAAAATAGTAAAGTTATAAAACAAAGTTAACAAATCTAGGCTATGAATTAGTCTTTGGAACAATATGAGACAAATAAGTGGCACTACAAGGATCCTGAAATACTTAATTTTAATACACAACATCCGCGGTAATATTTGAGCCTTGCATTCGCGAGGTCCGCGGTTCAAATCCTGCCAGTACCGTCCTCTAAGATTGTGGCTTTTTTCCGGGGTTTTCTCAATACTTCTAGCTAGTAAATGCCGGGGATTTACCCTTAACCTTTCCATCTCAAACTTTCTTTTTCAAATATCATTTCATTGCATATATCATTGGTGCCCTCCGCCTGTGAAACAAATTTGAGTTTTATTTATGGATGCTCTTTAACTGCTCTGTTTCTTAGTGTCCCATTGTACGTTGGGCGTGAAAGACCGGAAATTTTGCTCAGAGGCCTCTTTATCAGGATTGAGGTTCTTTTACGTGCCGAAAATCTACGACACGGGACCACCGGCTTTACTTCCCTTCCGAAAAAAGCCATGCTAAGGATTTTTACGCCCGAAAAAATCCATCGCGCTCCACCGGATTTGAACCCGCGACCTCGGGAACTGGAGTCTAGCATGGTACCCCTAGATCACGGAGTACGACGTCCGTCGCCTGTGGAGCCGTATGTAATGAGAACCGGCATTAAACACTACTAACTTAATTCACAAAAAATGAATACATAAGTCGTGAAATAAAGATGCATATCATTGATATATGATATCAGAAGCGATGAACGGTAAACCCATAACATAATGAAGCGACCATCGCGAGGAAAATATACTATTTATAAGACTTGTGAGAGCGGAAACGTGGGAATATCCACAAAGACAGGTTTGTCTTTCGGGTTGGAGAAGATGATAATAATGAGCGTTAACGACTATAAGTGTTGTATTGCGCCTTTTATCGAAAGGAGCCTTTTATCGAAAGTACGTGCATGTTAAAGCAGCATGCATGAAGCTTAACGAGTGCTAAAGAGGTGGACTCATAACTGTACCAGGTAGTTTAAATAAGCCGCCGCATACATAGGTGGAAAAGAAGTTGCCGCGTCACTGCTGTTCAAAGGGGCAGTGCAGTTACAAAGCGAAAGGTCACTGAGGTAGTGCCTCAGCTGTCTGCATGTGTTTACGTGGTAGTTTGATAAGCGATGAGTGTCGCCTACAAGCAGTTCTAGCCAGGTTATTCAGACAAAAAGGTAACGTTCACCAATAACGAACACGCAGATACGCTTACGACCTGTGCAGATACGCACCAAAATGCAACTAAGCCTCGAAGGCTGTGTTCTGAATATTTTCAGACGCCTTATCTGTCTTCTGTGCGCTGTTTTTGACGCACAGAAATAATATTAAGAAATAATGGATCATTTCAGGTAGAACATGGGTCTGAGAGGCCCTTACATCAATTCGTCCACCAAGGCGGGCATGTTTTTGCACATGCTTATTATGAATTATGCACTAGTAGAAAAAATTTAATTTCAACTCACCTTTAAAGGTACATAAATATAATAAAAGCAGAATTTTGTTTAATCTTGTTAACTTTGCGGCACCAATTGGTGCCATGTATTTGTACTGATTGTATATTATCTGTCATGGAACTAAATGACTTAACACGTGTTCTCAGGTTTGCGTCAAGCGGCAATCCAGAATTCTTGTTAATGAACGAATTGCTTATTAAACAACCGATAACACCCCCCCCCCCCACACACACACACACACATAGATACTCTCACGTTCAACCACCAGACTCTGGGCATACCGTGAAGTGTTTTTGTTTAAAGACAACTTTCTAGAGCCAAGCCGGGAATCGAGTCCGAAACACCTCATATAGCAGGCAGTTTCTATACCAAATGAGCTCTGGGATCAGTAATAGCAGTTAAAGTGTTCGTTTTCAAGCATTGGCCTTTCATTTAGCGGTCTCCTCTCTGTCGGTATGGAGTTCCATTTGCAGTTCTGGTTAGGCAAACCTTTTGACATCATTGCTATCTGGTATAAACTAACTTCCACTAAGGAACGGCTTGGATGGGCCACTTGGTATATTTGATTACAGTGTTGCATATTTAATATATTTTCGTTTGAATGGTTGTGATGCCTAAAACGTTATACGTTAATAGATCATCACAGTCAGCTAATTCTACAAAAATTTATACATCATCCTTTTAAACGAATTTAACGGGTCGTGCCTCTAACGACAAACTTGTCTCCAAAACCTACCCATTAAATTACTTGTCCACCATTCCGCTTGAATCGTCTCTTTTTCTTCCATGAAACACTTTTGTCCATGTTAACACGTGCATCCTTCAATAAGACTAGACTTAATCCTGAATAAACTTCAGATAAACGGTTTAAAATTGAACTTTGTCTGAAGAAGTGGAATTGCATCTCCAAACATGCGGTACAAAATCAACTGATTTTGTTGAGCCTCGTGCGTCACAAGACCAGCTGGGTTAATACTTATAAGGTATAACTGAGAGAGATAGCGCCGCAGTATCACGTGCGACTCGCATTCGGGAGGTCCCGGGTTCGATTCCGGTGACCGCCTACTATGATCCATGGTTTTTTCGCGGGTTTTCTCGGATCATCAGGCGAAAGCTGGAGTGGTTTCTTTCAGCCCCTAAATTTCCTGTCCCTCCATTTCATTCCATTTATTATTTCATTCATCCTTCACCCGTTAGATCTATATCAGAGTTGCAAATATCGGCGATGGCGTTTCGGTGCGGCGTGGCAGGGAAAAAGAATGCTCTCTGTGGAACTTTCTCCGTCCTTCGGCCTTCGGTTGGTTGCCGGGATATAAGAACCGCCCCTTCAGAAAGGGATGTTGGGCCCTCTGTATGGGGTGGGGTCCCCGGTCCCGACTCTGGAGGGATCTGAATCTGGAAACTGTAGGGACCCTGTCATTGCTGTGCCGTCACTCCTGGTTCCGGCCGCCTGGTGTCTCCTCTCGCCGCATCCCTCCCTCCCGGGGGCGTTCCCTTATGAGGCATAGGTACTATATCCTTCCTGGATCGGTGTCGAGTCCCCTCCGTTAATAAGAGTATGCTTATATTGAAATTCTGGGACATAAAGAGGAGTCGTGTATTCATACGTATAAAAAATATATACAGGCAATCCCATTTATCTATCATTACTCGTGATTAATGAACTATGAATACCGACACATTTTAAACAAAATATGTGTTTATTCCATTATTTGGCCACGCTCGTAACAAGCTGTGTAATGTGTTCCTTCTGCTAGAGTAAATCATGATACGTCCTCTATTTCACCACTGATTAGTTTGCCTGCACAGCTGGTGCTGAATTCGTTGCAAAAGAGGTTAAAACTAATTATGCAGTCCGTGCTCTTCCCCTTAGAGGGAGATATTGACAGTTTGAATACTTCAGATAATAACTTCAACTAAATTGCTTTTACTACATCGTGGAATCTATTTCACTCGGGCTAAATAAACCGAGCGGAATAGCTCAGGCGGTTTCTTCTGTGGCCCGCATTTGGGAGGTCCCGGGATCGATCTCCGGCCACCGCCCACTCTGGTCCATGGATTTTTCGTGGGTTCCCCGGGTCGCCTGGCGAATGCTGGGGTGTTTCATCTTCTACCATGACTCTTCTTCCTTTCATTTCCTCTTCCCATCGTCTTTCTTGTCATCTGTTCCAGGTTTGTAAGACCAGGCGGCGGTGTTCGGCTGGTGCGGCTGGGCGGTGGCTTGCGCTCTGTAAAGGTTTCTTCCCTGCCGTCGCTGCGGTACCACTCAGTTAGGTCTCTCAGCGTGGGATTCCACTCCGGGGATCCTGGAGGTTGATGGCTTGTGAGCCGGGACCGCGTGGCGGCGGATACGTTCTGTCTGGAAACGTTAGGGACCCGTTCATGCTTGCGCCCGTCGGCATCCGGATCTGGTCGTTCTTCGGGTCTCTCCCCTCATCCCCTCCCTCCTAGGGGTCACGTTGGAAGCATAAAAGGCCGACTGGCCTACCTGCGGTGCTGTGTCCCAGTCCCGGGGTCCCCTCCCTAATGCATACCTTTATCTTTGCATTTACCAGGCTAAACAAAGTTGTGTAATATACAGGCAAGAATAGGACTTGCCCTTACAAGAATAAAAACTTCGAAAAAATAAGACTACAACTACCCAAAATTTAGAACTCAGTGGGATATCACCAATATTGATCATATAGTAAAGCCATCTATTGCCAGCTTGAAGAAACAGCGCAGAAGCAAGAGCATTGTCAAGGAAGATCCTAGCGCAATTTTTGAGGAGAAAGGGTTACAGAAGGTGAAACACCATAAGAAGAAATCGCAATGTTGATCATAAAATGGGACTGTTACACTTATTGATGTTACATAATAGTGAATCAGCAGGCACTGATTATTTTCAAATCTAAAGAACCTACTAACCGACAAGGGTGTTTTTGGGCCTGGTATAATCGTCTACTCATTTACATACTATTTATAGGCGGAGGCTCAACAATCATTGAAAGTGATTTCAGGCATCTGAGATACTATGAAGAGGCATTCTGGATAGAAATCAATGTCAGCATAAAATATTATACTGAGAGCTGCATTACATTTCTATACGATTTTATAAACGTTTGCTGTAAGCAACATTGATACACATCTCCAAAAGCTCCCACTAAACCTACTATGTACCATACACGGGTGAAATGCCAAAACCATTCAGATAGAAATTTCCGGTTATAGACAATTAGACACATACCTATTCGAAAATGGGTGTTGTGCAGTCACATTATTTAGGAAATTAAACTGTACTAATATTATAAATAAAAGAAATGTGTGTATTAAGAGGACACATCTCGAAACCCGCTCAACCGATTTTTATAATTCTTTCAACATTGGAAAACAATGTTATCCAGCAGGAACATACACTATACAATATTTCCAAAACAATTTTTTAAACCAGTGGGGTTTAGGGAAGGTAGGTTCACATTTAGGCCAGCGAATTTCAATCCCATTTCTATGAATATGAATGTTATATTCTTTGCTACTTTTTTTGCGAACATGCTACATTTTTAATTGACTTCCAGCCCAAAGAGTTAAATGGGGAGGCTTTCAAATGTAGGGGGAGTTGCATATCATCTGCATGTCATCAGTCGTCCTCCGTGGTCTAGGGGTACCATACTAGGCTCTAGTTCCCGAAGTCGTGGGTTCAAACCCAGCGCAGGGCGATGGATTTTTTCGGGTGTAAAAATCCTTAGCATGACTTCCTTCGTAAGGGAAGTAAAGCCGGTGGTCCCGTGTCGTAGATTTACGGCACGTGAAAGAATCTCAAGCTTGATAAAGAGCCCTCTGAGGAAAATTACCGGTCTTTCACGCCCAATATAGAATCGGACGCTAAGGACCATAGTAGTTAAGGAGTGTCCAGAAATAAAACTCATTGTTTTATGTCATCACATTTCTATCTAATTTTGCTAAACTTTGTAATAAAGGAGTATTATTGTTATGCTTTTGACAAAACTATGTACACTTGGGTTTTAGAATCTTGCAAAAATTAGCCACCCTACAACTTTCAAAACCTTATTTTCAACCCCATACATACAAATTAACATTCTTTGGCCTATCTAGATAAACCATTGTACTTTTACAGTAATACAGAACTCAAAGCAACTTATGGGCTACCTTACAGCTGTAAAAAATTACCCTTATTATATTTTCGACCTTCTTTGAAGAAACCTACACTGTTTTAACCCATCTGATCAAAATAGATTACATCTATACTACAGGATCCGGCAAAACATCACAGGTTACCTAATCACTTGCATCACCTCCACATCACAAGCTATCCAACAGAAAGTTTTAGAACTACCTCAACCTTTATTTTCAACCCCTTATAGACAAAGGTACACTGTTTGGCCAGTCAGGATACAAGTTTGTCCACATCAGTTATCGGACTTGGTGAAAGTTATAAGATACCTTACAGGTCATAAAATGATCCCTAATCATATCTCCAGCCCCATATATACAGATTTATACTATTGGACCAATCTGGAAAAAATTTTGGATGCTTACTCTGTATGCAGAAATGAAAATTGTAGACCACTCATGACTTTCAAAAGCTATCCCATATCCTTATTTTCCACCACTTACAGAATGCATTCACGCAATATCGGGTAAAAGAGCTTGTATTTTATATGTATCGTGAACTACGGCACGTGCAGTCTAGTCCGCAGAAACTTTCCAATGCTTCTGCTTTCCTATAGTGCTTTTCTTTATTTAATGTTGGAATAATCTGCTCATAATCTGTGTTCCACAACTGCCCTGGGTGAGCCAATGTCTTATTGGTACGATCCCATGCACTCGACTGATGAATGACGTTGACACATATGACAGACTAAAAAACTGAGCTAAATGTTTATAACATATAGACGATGCTTTGAACATGATGACCGAATCCATCTAGTTGCATTTTAATTTAGAACACGCTGAGCTTCAAAGTGGCTAAATGTTATCGCAACCATGAAGAGACAGCACGGTTCCAAAATTAACGGAGTAGTTTAGTTTTATTTATTACTTTTCTGTTGTTCATTTGCTTTACTGCGATGTGCTTGGTATTTTGTACTACATCATAAAACAGCAGAGTTCAGTACAAGTAAATTATACCCGCTAAGGTCTTTCGAAAAGAACTAAAACTAAAATTAACGGCATTCCTCTCCGTACACTATAAAATAATTGACATAAAATGATACCACTGCATCGAGTAGTGCGTAAGATATAATTACGCGTATATTTAATTATGTTATATAATAATATTTAGCCATGGAGTTGTTTCTTCGTGTCACTTGATAAATAATTCAAATGGAATAAATCAATGAAAGAATAAACAAAACAAAGACCTCAGGAAGCCGAAAACATAACTTTTGGGGACACCTAGTCAACTCAGTCACGTGAAATTCTTGTATAGAGGTTCTCTGTAACAAAACGTATCTGTCATATTGATTTATTTCATAATTAATGCCAATTAGGCACAGGAATGAATGGATATGTTAAAAAAAAAGAGATAGCTACAAAAGAAGTGTCTTTTCCTAAGGGTCGTCCTCCGTGGTGTAGTGGTTACCATGCTAGCCTTTAGTTCGCGAGGTCGCGGGTTCAAACCCGGCGGAGGGAGATGGATTTTTTAGGGCGTAAAAATCCTTAGCATGGCTTCCTTCGGAAGGGAAGTAAAGCCGGTGGTCCCGTGTCGTAGATTTACGGCACGTAAAAGAACCCCAAGCCTGATAAAGAGCCTCTGAGCAAAATTACCGGTCTTTCACGCCCAATATAGAATGGGACGCTAAGGACCACAGCAGTTAAAGAGCGTCCATAAATAAAACTCAATTTTTTCCCCCTAAGGTTCCATCTTTTCTCGTTAGACTATAAGCCGTATAACGATTTCAAATAAAGCGTAAGTTCTTAGACAGAGCATGCAGAAACAACGTAAACGTGTTTAATCAGGAATAGCTCAGAAATCATTGTAATGAGCTCTTGCGAAAGAAGAGGTACTTTTTAGATGAATCGCAACTTCTGAATAGTCGGATGACGCAGTCACATTCGGTAAACGGAAACACACAATATGAAATATTCTAAAAACTACTAAGGCTACTAAAAGCATTTATCACCATTTATGCATTTTAGTAAGCCTTGCGCTTTTCCTCTTGAAGGCTTTACGTGTCTTCATGGTTTCCCAGTTATACACATTTATGCAAGCTGTACTGGAATGAAGAGAACTTAAAAAAACGGATATTCCTTTTACTTGTTATGACAGCTTCTGAAATACGAGAGCTGATAAATAAAGACTAAGACTGGTTTTTTTCACAGATATTTATTACTCCATTTCAATGTTGACATGATCTTTTTCAAAGTAGTCCCCATCTACTTGAATGCGCTTTTTATTGCGTCTCTGCCAGTCCTCGAACACATGGTGCAGGCCATTATTTGTCAGCTCTTTGAGAATCGCCTCACTTTTCTTCAGCACTGCTTCAGTACTCTCAAATCGAATGCCCCAGAGCTTTGCCTTTAGTGATGGGAAGAAAAAGAAATCACAGGGGGTAAGATCGGGGCTATAAGGCGGATGCGGCAGACAGGTAATGTTGAATTTAGCCAAAAATTCCTGGACTTGATTTGCAATGTGAGGTCGCGCGTTGTCGTGATGAAGTCGCCACCCATTCCGATGAAGTTCTGGACGTTTCCTTGCAATATGCTTCCTCAGTGTAGCCAATACTGACGTGTAATACGTTGCTGTAACAGTAGTGTGAGGGGCAACAACAATCACAGCAGCTGTGTTGATGTTGACTTCAGTCATAACAGAAGCCGAAACATCAGGCCCACCTTGTTTAGCACAGAGGACTCACCCTTCTTTGAAGTCCTTGAACCACCTAAATACTGTTGCACGAGGTAGTGCATCTTTACGTATGCTCGCTTCAGCTTTTCGAAAGTTTCAGAGGATGTATGATTTAAACGAAAACAAAAATTTTATTGCGGCGTATTGCTCCTCTTCTGTTACCTCCATTTGGTGGTATGTGAAATTCAAGTAGGGTCAACAATATACAGCATTACTACCAACCTACCGATACGAGAGTGCTGTAACATTTGGATATTATACATGAAACCCCGCTCTTTTCAAATATTCGTGGTAGAAACAGGAATCTATCAAGGAAGCTACAGGAAAAAAGCAATCTCAGTCTTTATTGATCAGCCCTCGTATATGATATTTTAATAGAAACCATTTGAGCTGCTTTTAAGAACATAAAAACCTAACGAACGTTTTTAATCCAAAATATGGTTTGGGGGTGAGGATTTTTCGTTAAAATGTTCGTGTTGCCTCTTGAAACATGGACTTAAATACGAAGTTAACCTAATAGGATGGCTCAGGCAACAATGTCTATAGCTCTCATTCGGGAGGTCGTAGGCTTGATTCCCGCGACCAACCTTCCTGATCCATGTTTTTTGGGGGTTTCCCCGGGTCGCTAGGCGAATGCTGGGATGGTTCATTATATCCGCCGAATTTCTTGACCCTCCATTTCACCTACATTCACATTTCACTTCATCTTTCATCTGCTTGGCTGTTCCAGGTTTGCAAGTTTCGGCGGGAGTCTCGGTGTTACATGCCAGGGGAAAAGGATGCACTATGTAACACTTCGTCTCCCGGAATGGAAGCGGTTTCCGTGTCCCGGGCCCCCCAGTCGGATGTGCAAGCCCGCAAGGGGGAGGGGAGCCGGTTGTACCAGCTGCCATCTGGGGAGTTTAAATCTGGAAAGATAGGGATCCTGCCCTCTGCCCTGTCATGTCTCCTTGTCCGGCCGCTCTCTGTCTCCTCTCAGCTCACCCTTCCCTCCCGGGGGTGCCACGCGGGGGCTTAGGCACAAAAGTTCTTCATAGGTCGAAGTGCTGAGTCCTCTTCCGCTCATAGACATAGTCCTAGTCCTAAATACGAAGTTTGGTATTCATATACATTTAGTTTTCGAATTACAAACACAGTCCTTTTTCTAAAAATGATTTTTGGGTTCATGGCATCTCAAAATGTGTATTTCCATCGCATTTTTAGATAGAATACTACTTCTACCTACCGTAAGTTAGCTGGAAAGAAAGTAAAATGGGAATGTAATTATGTGAATTATTTGGGCTATATGCGACCATATGAGTGTTCAGAACAACACATTTATGTCAGCCTTGTCCTGGCGTGTGAAGTGAAAACTTTCTGAAACCCTGGGGACGAGTTTAAATATTACTGCAGCTTTACATTACATCTCGCTTCTCAACCGTCTTATGGCTGTAGCGACACAATAGTTTTAGGAAGCCTCTTTACACGACTGCTGAAAATTCAGCGTGTATATGTATATAGCTGACCAAGGTACTAATTTAATGTGTTGCATTTGCGGAAGCCATTATCTCCCTGTGCAAGCATGTGGGCTTGGCAAGTTACTATCATTTAAATCTAATGAACCACACAACGTACGCTAAGGTGGCGTGGTCAGCATTAAGCTCCGTGTGTTACTAGCACAGCACTTAGTGAGAAAGCCCAAACACAAAAAAGCCATTTAAATTATTTTATCCTTGGACAACATTAAATTGACTACTCGCTCTAACACTTCTCTCTGTATCACGTTTTGTTAACATTTCCTTACAAAATATACGGTGGAATAACAAACAAACGTATATAGAGTTACAGCTCCAAAACGTTGCTCATGAACTCGAGTGCAGAGAAACTTGCCGGTGCATTTAGTTTCTCCTGATCTAATGTTGGCTGAAACTCCTAATTTGGTGTCCAACCTGCTCCTTGATGACCCAGCCTCTTATTGGTCTAAAATAAATTCCGAAACACAAACTTTAACCTATAAACAAAATTATGATGAGATACATTCATATGACTTTCTCTACCCTCTATCGTTTAATAGTGGGTATACAAACTATTTTTACTAAAGCCTATTTTTCTATCTACTACTTTCTTTTAGTCCAAATAAACCTTTGCAGAAATAGCTATATTACACATTTCGTTATAGATACAAAAGAAGCAGTGATATCAAATGTTTAAGAACTGGAAACTCGTATTCTGGTCTTAAAGTTACATACTATTCCCATGCAATCGCGATAAACAACTGAATGTTGACTTTAAGAAAAAATACCAAGAAATGAACAATTCGAACATTCAATAACGGATATCACAGAAATGGCTTATGCCACAATAAATTTATTTGAAATACATTACGTGTTTTAAAGAGATCTACATTTTTTGTGTAGTACACTTTCGTTTATCGCTCAATATTTACCAGTTATACCTACAAGATTATACAAAACTCCTTCCAAATGAAGAGGACTTCATAGGCTATTCCCAGAAAATTCAAAACATACTTTGTATTTGTCAGGTAAACATCTTTCCTATATGGTATTTTAATCAAAATTGTTTCAATCATATTTAGAAAATCAAAAATTTCTAAAATGTTCCATGTAAAGGGTAGTTTGGGTTCGGGAGATTTTCTTCAAAATCTTCGTGTCGCATCTTTGGAAGATACTGCACCTAAATACCAAGTTTGGTATTTTTCCGACTTTTCGTTTTTGAGGTCCGCTGTTCACGGACACACACGGACCTTTTTCTAAAAACTCATTTGGATTCAGAGGGCCGCAAAACATACATTTCAGGTAAGATCTCGGTATAAAATTTTTGGGTGGAATACAATACCTAATGTGTACCTGGCAGAGAAAGCAAAAACCAGTTGCATCTGAGAAATAAGAGGGGAGGAGTGATGAACATCTGAGCGGCACATGTGGAAAACTTAAATAACCAAAATTTTGATTTGAGCAACCTCCAAAGTAGTAAACAGATGGGAACTTGAGACCACGAGAGATGCCGACAACTGATAAGATGTAATATGATATCCTTTGTTCCAAGCCGCCGGCCACGCCCCCTCTCCTTTGTAGCCTGGTCTGCATGCCGTCGGCGGAGAATTGGGACAATCGGCTATTGTGCTCGTACGAGGACAATGCGGGATTGTCCACGTACGCTGGCCACGCCCACTCTTTGGGGCCTGGTCTGAAAGCTGCCCGGCAGAGGGGCAGAGCAATGGGCTATTGTCTTTGTGGCCTGGTCTGAATGCCGCCCGGCAGAGTAGAACAATGGGCTATTGTGCTCGTACGAGGACAATGGGGTACTGTTCTCGATGCTAATGGAGGTGCTTTGTGCGCTACTGATACCGGGAGCCGGAGACTGCCGAACAATGCGCCATTGTTCTCGTCGCGTGCCGTCACCACCGCCCCCGCAAGTCGATGGAGGAGATAAGTTCTGAAATATCTGTGTCAATCAATCAGGTAATGTTCGTCCATGCATAACATCATCTAACGTTATTAAAAAATTAAGGATTTATACTGCTAACATCCCGGCATCGTGCCTCTAAAGGGTTGGACGCTGGTCGTCGATCGAAGTACCACGCCGCGTGTATTTTGATTGATTAATGTAATTAAACGCTGGTCATCGATCGATGAATACAATTATTCCACTTGAGTATTCATTTGTTGTTACAGTATAAAGAGTACCCGCTCACCGAAAATATTTTTTCTAAAACCTACCTAGGTGATTATTACACGCGTATAATTATTACGACTAATAACACTTGTTTAATTCAGCTTTGAGGGAAACGTTTTTGGGCTTAGGTGAATTAAAAAACATCCGTGACTGAAAGGACGGAGTTAGCGTAAATAGCTGACACGAGACATTAACGAGTGAATCTTTCCCGGAAAACACGAGCGCACGGTCCCTTTCTAGACAGCCTTCTCGCGCTAATGATGTGTTTTACTGTCTGCTTCTCTCTTTCACATAACATCCCCCTCCACAAGCTCTGGCAGCAGTGAGCGAAGCTTCATTCTTCGGGCCTGGGAGGAACAAGGCGGAAGCCAGCCATCTTGGGATTTTAACGCACGAAGGCGGCCATTATAGGTCTTTATTATTCCAAGGAAATAACTAGCATAAATCACTTGAAAGGGAGATAAGAAACTTCGCGCTTCAAGAGTTTTTGCTAAGGTTTGTTTACACGTAGGGTTAGCTCTGAAAAATAAATAAGTATGGGTTAACATTATGGTTAAATAACACATGCAATGTGTTATTTATTTATAAATAATGAAATATGGAGAGTACCCTAAACAGAACATACCCTTTTTTTGCTGTTTTAATTAACACCGGTTAAAGAGCCATCATAAATAAAAACTCCATTTTTTTATTCCCGTAACAAAAATGAAAAGACGACTGTAACAGACTCGTGATTGTTTAGACATGCAATGTCTAAAGTGGTATTGAATACCAGCGGAAAATCGAAACGTGAACTCAAGCTAACAATACATGGCCTTTTCAAACATGTATTTCTCTCTTCGAAAATATATAAGTATCGCGAAAAGGTGTAAATAACATGGAAAGAGGACTTCGAAACATTTCTCATCGAAAGATGTGTTGACTACTCCAGTAGAGAAATCGAACCATTACGAAGACTTCAAAAATAAGTATGACATTCGTTTTTAAAATCTGCTTTCTAAAAACGCACACCAGTGGTCTTCGAGACATTCGACAATGAGTTATTCAGTTGTACACCCCTTGCAAAATATGTTGTATATCCCTGAAGAGGGGAAACCCGGGCCCGCTCAGAATTTCCAGGTTCGGGACCATCTGCACGACCTTAGAGCTTAATGCACGGGTTCCTAACAGCATTCTTGAGTAGAAATAACATCTACAAGTGAATGCATTAAATATAACCCTTTGAGTGGGTTTTTAGCAATGCACGCTTTCAAAAGAATAGCCCAGACTTATACATGGGAGTGGATTTTCCATACAGACCCTGGGAAATCCTAAGTCTAAAAATCATAAGACCCCACATCGCACCAGGAAAATTATATCAAGAGAAACAATACCTTCCTTTCATTACTGGCACTAAAACTATTGTTAAATAATACATGCTATACGTTATTTATAAATAAATAATGAAATATGGAGAGCACCCACGAGAAACAGGACAACAAAACATTCCCATTGTGTCCTTTTAGTTAACGCTAGTTAAAGAGCGATCATAAATAAAACTGAATCGGAAATATATAAAGACACTCCAGGTAAAACACAGAAGGTCCTCATGCATGCAGCCTTCGATAAGTAAAATAACATGGGCACGGAGTTTAAAACAGTCATTCTCGATAAGGTACTCCACCCACTCACGCAAGTACGCGAATAGGCCGGGACTTTAAAGCAGTCATTGCCGATAAAGTTCCACACCCACTCACGCAGGCACGCTCATAGGCAGAGGCTTTAAAACAGTTATTGTCGGTAAAGTACCACATCCACCCACGCAAGCACGCTCTCTCTCTCTCGCCCCTTCGTGCTAGCACAATGCTGCAGTAATATAATTACCAATTCACTGATACGTTATGCCGGAGACGCCAAAGATTCATTAACTGGTTTACACATCCCTTGCAAAAAATATGTTGTACACCCTTGGAAGAGGGTAAACCAGGTCTCGGGAAATTCCGCTTTAAACGACATTCATGCATGTCTTTACGGTTTAATGGATGGGGTCCTAACAACTTATTTGAGAAGTGATAACATCACCCATATACCTGGGAATGCTTCAAATTTAACACTTGAGTGAGTTTTAGCAATACATGCATTAAAAAAATAGATTGCGGGTTATGTGGGCAGCAGGATTTCCCTACAGACACTGGAAATTCCTAAGGTCTAAAAATTACAGGAACATTACGTCGCTCCAGCAAAAAGAATATCAAGAGAACCAATTCTTTCCTTTTCATTACTTTTTACGCTAAAATTATAGATAATGATACATGCAATACGTTATTTATAAATAAATAATGAAATCTTTATAAGCGCAGACGTAATATATTTCCTAGAGAGTATGGTGTATAGATCCTGTAAAACGGTGTACGTAAACATTCATAACTATCCCAATTATATCCAAGTATTATTTTCTTCTTCAGTGTCCAATCAAGTGTATTATTATGATTATCATTATTATTATTATCGTCAAGAAAGCTTATTTGTTTATTCCATTTAAACAGAGTGGTGTTTCAACATCCATGTCTAAAAATTATACGATCGCGCAACGATGCAAGGCAATAATAAATAAATAGCAAGCTTCTCTGCGAGGTAGTGTGTCTACTTCACATTCGAAATGTCCCGAGTTCGAATCTCGGTCAGGTGTGTTATCGGACAAGGGAAAACCCTCCCATTAAACGTCTTTATAAGTTCAGGTGTAATATATTTCCTACAGGTTATGGTTTATAGATCCTGTATAACACTGTGCTTAAACATCCGTAGATGGAATCTCATTCGAATGCATCACATTAAGCATTTTCTTTAGGTGTTATGGATATATGCAGAGATTTTTAAGTAATACTTTATAAGAAATTAAGTATCGTAATTATCGCTTCTAAGTATTATTTCCTTCTTCAGTGCAGCATTCAAGTTTATTATTATTATTATTATTATTATTATTATTATTATTATTATTATTATCGTCAAGAAAGCTTATTTGTTTATTCCATTTAAACAGTCTGATGTTTCAATCCCCAATGTCTAAAAATTGTAAAATCTCTACATTGCTCCAGGAAAAAAGGGCAACCCAGAGTCTGATGTAGAGATGTCTTTGTGCCGGAACAGACTTCGTAATTTGATCTTGAAGAAAGAATATCCGTAACTAGGGCCGACTGTAATCAAGATAGTCCTCTAAGACGACTACGCAAGTAAGGTCATTTCCGTGAAACACCCTAACCAATCCACCGGAATGGTTCAGACGGTAACGTCTATGGACCGCATTCGGAAGTTGTGAGTGTAATTCCCAGCAGCTGCCACTCCTGATCCCTGGGGTGTTTCGGGGTTTTCCCTGGGCACTAGGCGAATGCTGCAAAGGTTAATTACAAATGCAAAATTTTCCTGCATTCCGTTTCACCTACATTCTCATTTTACTCCATCCTTCATCTCCTAGGTTCTGACCAATAATATTTAATACTGAACACCAGAACTCAAGCGATACAAATGCTTTATGAAAAAAAAAACGTAGATGTATATTGCATGTGACTAAAAGGATAGACATAGCTGGTATTTAAAGCATGTATTTTCACACACTCAAGATAAAATACAGGGTAGACCCTCAAAACATGCATCTTTCCTAGAAGATAAGATGTATAGGTCCTGTGTATAGAGTGCTATACATAAACATCCGTAGCATGAAGGAAAAGGCATTCGAGTGTATCACGTCATATATTTTTCTTTATACGTCTTTGTGGCAAACCCGTTTTTACGGCTTGGTTTATAGATGAATGAAATACTTGATGGATGACAGCCTTATTTCACTTGGGTAAAAGGTGTTTAAACCATGCTTGATAAAAACTACTTGGCGACAATGTGTGAGGCTTGCTTCGAGAGGGCGACGGTTCGATTCCCGGTGACCACCCTATTTGACTTTATAACCTGCATGAAGGTCTACGAATACATAGATACGACGTTCACTCCCACCAATCACCCGAGCCTGCACCAAGACGTACAAGCATTACCGAACCATAGGAAGCTTCCCTGCGTGGTAGCGTATCTCCTTCACATTCGAAATGTCTCGAGTTCGAATCTCGGTTAGGTGAGTTACCGGATAAGGCAAACCCTCCCATTAAGCGTCTTTATAAGTGCAGGTAGAATCTGTTACCTATGTGGTATGGTGTATAGATCCTGTATAACACTGTACTTAAACATCCGTAAATGAAAGCTCATTCGCATGTATCACATCAGGCATTTTCGTTAGTTGTATGGGTTTATGTAGAGATTTTTAAGTAATACTTTATAAGAAATTAACTAGCGAAAGTATTTATAAGTATTATTTCCTACTTCCGTGTGGAATTTAAGTTTACTATTTTATTATTATTATTATTATTATTATTATTATTATTATTATCGTCAAGAAAGCTTATTTGTTTATTCCACTTAAACAGGATGGTCTTTTTGCCCCCGTGTCTAAAAATTATAGGATACCTACATCGCTACAGGAAAATTATATCAAGAGAAACATTACCTCATTTTCATTACTGACGCTTAAATTATTGTCAAATAATACATGCAATACGTTATTTATACAATCCTATGTATGAGGTTGGAGTTCCAGGTGATGGCCTCAGCATCAACACTCACAATCATTTCATGATGGAATATTACTTTGATCGCTGACGGGTGCTTCAAATATAATACTGGAATGAATATTTTGGTAATGTATTAATAAGCAATGAATTTAGCGACACGTGTATTCAAAAAATAATAGTCTAGCTTTACATACGGTAGTATTTTCTCCACAAATATATCGTATGACGCCGAAATTCCCCATAACTGGTTTAGATACGTTTTATGAAATGCCCCCCTGCGTGAGCCTAGCTTCCCTCCACGACTCCTTCTACTCGAGTGGGGTGGAGTACCCAATCAAAATCGTTGTATTTTATAACGTCACGCCTCTCGCCTTCCGGTTTTATATGGGAAAAATGATATAAAAGAGGCAGCTTCTCCAGCAATTTTCACTGTCTTGTGTGAACACATCGACCTAAGTACTCTTCTTGTTTTCTTTTACATCGCTCTGTAAAATTTCATCCAACACCTTGTCTGGTAGGTTGTAAAAGCATCTTATTTTCTTTAAAGGTAAACTTATTACTCTCTCCATTTAACTTATAAATGCGTTCTTGTTTTTTAATGTCCGTGTTTATATATACAAATAGTCGAACATTCTACAGTTAATAGCTAGCTGTGTGAATTTCATTTTTCTCAAATGCAAGCAGTTTATTTAATTATTCGTTTTTAACCAAACTTATTATTCTATATGTTTAAATAAGGGATATTCAGCATGTGAATTATATTCATTTCTAGAGAAAAAATACAATTATTTGAATACCCTCTTAACGTTTCTTCTTTTAGAATATTACACAAAGTCTATTGTGCGAATCATTCGCTCTAATAAAGTAAATGTTTACATCATATTAAAACATTCAAATCGAAAAAATAGAGTGCTTAATGAACTTCAATAGTGAATCAGAACCTGCTTTATATTTACACATATTATCATTATTATTGTTATTATCATTATTATTATATTATACAGAAAACGATAATAACTTTGTGGCTTTCAAATAAATAATTTTTAATGAAATACATTCTCTAATAAACAATATGTTTTTCTGTTCCTAATGCAGAGAGTTTGGCATCTCTACTTAACACACTGGCTGGGGATAGCATTTTCCGACTGTTGAAAGACTACAAGATCTTCAGCCAGAGGAGCCTTATAATATAAAAGCCATACGGAAAATTGATACGAGATACGGTGCTAGAGTGGTTGCAGTCTTAGGCTAAAAGCAGGTTTTTCTTCCAGCAAGATATTCAAGCGAACAGTTGGAGGAAATGCCAGGGAAGTTTCAAATGGTATATCATGGATTAGTACCAGCCGGCATGTTTAAGACATGTAAATTGTCTTTTCTTCCTGTTAAGGTTTGTAGAAATAATTCAGCTAACCTTTCAATGTTTCATTTAGAGTTACATCCCTTGAGTTTATAAATACACGCTTCACTAGGATAACATTGGTCTAAAGAATGCATTACTGTATTAAAACAAATATGTGTAAATCACGTCTAGGTTGTAGTCTGAGTGCGGTCATGCAGAAAGAAGTTTAATAGTCCTTTCAGTAGTAATTTGCAGTAGGATAAAAATTGTCTAAAGTATGCATAACTGCACTAAAACAAATATGTGTAAATAACGTCTAGGTTGTAGTGTGGGCGAGGTCATGCACAAAGAAGTTTAATAGTCCTTTCAATGATTTTTTACCTCAAAGCATATACCTACAACAAGCTGCAAAACACTTGAATGTGTGTTACAGGACTACAAGGGCGAAGGTAAATGAAGAGGAAGAACGAGATAGCGTAAAACAACCATAAACAGAAATGTAAGAGGAACATTCTCAACAACGCTCAGTGATCTTATTCAATGTAGAATTGCAGCACCGAGCAGTATGGAACCTGTAAGAAAAAACATTTGCGTGTGTAGAATATAGCAATAATATAAATTATGGGGTCATTATTATTGTTTTTCTGCCAACACCATTCATTTCATAAATAACTGCATAATTGTTTAAAGGAGTAAGCAATATCTTAAAACATTAATGCTACCTGGAATCTAAACAATATTTATTGAACTATTTTTGAAAGACGCTTGCATAATTGGAATATAGAAGCCGGAACCATCTAATACTTGATGGTGTGATATGATGTGTATAATAAGATTAATAAAAATGAAAACTATGTAATATAAACAATATTTATTTTATAAACATTATTCTATGACAATCCTTCACAAAAACCATACAAATTTCCTAAGGATAATGATGATAGTGTAGACATTCTAAACACTTAACTATATAATCATATACATCACAGAGAAAGAGACCTACATGTAAGTACTTTATCTGTAAAAAATTAAACATCTCAGCAATGTCTGGATAATGTATTTTATAAGTATAAGTTCTTGATATTTCAAAGTTCCTGTTAACTATTGTCAAAATTGATGAAAAAAAATTCTTGATTCTGTCATGCTATAACTTTAGATGCTTTCAGTGTACTTATGATTTCTTGAATCTCCATCGTATGATCGCTAGTACCAGCCTAGTTTGATGCAATTAGTAACCTCAATATATTTACCAGTCTATTCAAATTTTCAAGCGTACATATAACTGAATTATCATCATTTGGAGACCTCAAATTTACGCGACTTCCACTGCATCCAGATTCCTCACCCGCAATAGACTAGTGAAGGATAGAGGCGCGATCTGATATAACATTCCCTTCTATACATCTTCGGATCTTCAAGCGTAGATATCACTGAATTCTCACCATATGGAAGCGACAAGTTAGTAAGCACACGACTTCCGTTGCATTCTGATTCCTCGCCTACAGGAGACTCAAGTGTAGGAGAGAGAAGGTCGATTCAGTATAACATCTTGCTCTATGAAGCTTAAGTCTTGACAAAGAACGATTCTTAAAAATCCGACCACATATACAGCATTTAATGAGTCGTTTTCCTCCATGTGAAATGTATGAAAAATTGAGCTTCTCATAAGTTGTTGCCCCGATTTTCTTTGGCAATATCTCATGCTAAAACTGTAAAAGAAATTAAATGAATACGTGAATGCTAACGCTCGAGGGAATTAAAAGCGAATGAATGAATTCATAAAACGCAACAATGTTTATATCTCGGATGAGAACGGCGGAGGAAACCTTGACCTATGCATAGCAGCGGGAAAGGATGCTCTCTGGTAACATTGGTTATCTAGACAGCGAATGGTCTCAGGATCCGTAGAGGCGAGGTTGGTTGGAACACACTCCAGGTTTAAATCTTTAAAAGGTCGTGACCCAGCCCTTTTCCTGTGCAGCTTTCTGGACCCTCCTAACAGCGTAACATCGCGATACACCGCCACGTTACCAGAACATGGAAGCCGCGAGCAGAGGAAAAGGGTGATATTAGTGATCATACGACCGAAATTGAAGCAATTGTAAGCTGAAAACATCTAAAGTTATAGGATGACTGGATCAAGAAATTGTGTTCATGAATTTCGACGATAGTTAACAGGAACTTTGAAATATCAAGAACTTATAAAATACATTATCCTGACATTGCTTAGATGTTTAATTTTTACGGATAAAGTGTTTAACTGCAGCTCTCTTTCTCTGTGATGTATGTGATTACATAATTAAATGTTTAGATGGTCTTGACTATCATAATTGTCTGGGAAATTTGTATGGTTTCTGTGAAGGATTGTAATAGGATAATCTTTATAAAATAAATATTGCTTATATTACATAGTTCTAATAGTTATTAATCTTATTATACACTACATATCACACTATCAATTATTAGATGGTTCAGGCTTCTAGATTCCATTTATTCAAGCGTCTTTCAGAAATAGCTCAATAAATATTTTTTAGATTTCATGCAGCATCAATTTTTTAAGATATTGCATACTCCCATAAACAATTATGCAGTTATTTATGGAATTATGGCATTGGCAACAAAATCAATAATGTTGACCAAAAATTTATATTACTGCTATATTCTACACTGCAACTTTTTCTTGCAGTCTTTCAACAGTCGGGAAAATGCTATCCCCAGCCAGTGTGTTAAGTTGAGATGCAAAACACACTGCATTAGGAACAGAAAAGCATATTCTTTATTAGAGAATGTATTTAATAAAAATCATTTATTTTAAAGCCACAAAGTTATTATCATTTTCTGTACAATATAATAATAATGATAATAACAATAATAATGATAATATGTGTAAATATAAAGGAGGTTCTGAATCACTAATGAAGATCATTAAGCGCTCTATTTTTTCGATTTTAATGTTTTAATATAATGTAAGCATTTACTTTGTTAGAACGAATGATTCGCACAATAGACCTTTTTGTAATATTCTAAAAGCAAAAACGTTAAGAAAGTCTTCAAACAATTGTAATTTTTTCTCTAGAAGTGAATAAAATTCACACGCTGAATATCCGTTATTTAAACATATGGAATAATAGGTTTCCTTAAAAACGAATAATTAAATAAACTGCTTGCATTTGAGAAAAATTAAATTCTCACAGCTAGCTATTAACTGTACAATATTCAATTATTTGTATATATAAACACGGACATTAAAAAAAACAAGAACGCATGTATAAGTTAAATGGAGAGAGTAATAGGTTAACTTTTAAAGTAAATTAGATGCATTTACAACTTACCAGACAAGATTTTTATTGGCTACTCCACCCCGCTCGAGTAGAAGGAATCGTGGAAGAAAGCTAGCTTCACGCAGGGGGCATTTAAAAAAATGTGTCTAAACCAGTTATGAGGAATTTCGGCGTCACACGATATGTCTGTAGGGAAAATCCTACTGTATATAACGCTAGACTATTATTTTCTGAATACGTGTATTGCCAATATTCATGGTTTATTATTACATTACAGAAATATTCACTCCAGTATTATATTTGAAGCACTCGTCTGCGATCAAAGTAATATACTATCATGATACGATTGTGAGTGGTGACACTGAGGCCATCACCTGAATCTCCAACCTAATACATAGAATTGTCTAAATAACGTATTCCTTGTATTATTTAACAATAATTTTAGTGTTACTAATGAAAAGAAGGCATTGTTTCTCTTGATATAATTTTCCGGAAGCGATGTAGGTATCCTGTAATTTTTAGACCCTGAGGCAGAAACACCATTCTCCTTAAATGGAATAAACAAATAAGCTTTCTTGACAATAATAATAATTAGAAAAACAGTAAACTTGAATGCTACACTGAAGAAGGAAATAATACTTAGAAATGCTTGCGCTAGTTAATTTCCTATATAAAGTATTACTTAAAAATCTCCACATACATCCATAACAACTAACGAAAATGCCTGATGTGATACTTGCGAATGAGCTTTCATTTACGGATGTTTAAGTACAGTGTTATACAGGATCTCTACACCATACCACATAGGTAACATATTACACCTGCACATATAAAGACGCTTAATGGGAAGGTTTGCCTTATCCGGTAACTCACCTAACCGAAATTCGAATTTGGGACCTCTCGAATGTGAAGTAGACACGCTACCAGGCAGAGAAGCTTCCTATTGTTCTGTGATGTTCGTACGTCTTCGTGCAGGATCGGGTGATTGGTGAGAGTGAACGCCTGTGTCTATTTATTCGTAGGTCTTCATGCAGGTTCTAAAGTCAAACAGGGTGGTCACCGGGAATCGAACCGGCGACCTCTCGAATGCAAGGCTCACACGTTGCCGCGAAGTAGGTTTTATCAAACCATGGTTTAAACACATTTTACCGAAGTTAAATAAGGCTGTCATTCATCAAGTATTTCATTCATCTATAACCCAAGCCGTAAAACGGGTTTGCCACAAAGACATAAAGAAAAATATCTGACGTGATACACTCGAATGTCTTTCCCTTCATTCTACGGATGTTTAAGTAAGGGCTCTATACACAGGACCTATACATCTTATCATCTAGGAAAGATGCATATTCTTCCCTTTTTTTACCTTGAGTGTGTGAAAATACATGTTTTAAATGCCAGCCATGTCTATCCTTTTAGCAACATGCAATATACATCTAGGTTTTTTTCATAAAGCATTTATATCGCTTGAGTTCCGGTGTCCAGGATTAAATATTACCTTTCAGATCCAAGGAGATGAAAGGTGGAGTAAAATGAGAATGTAGGTGAAAAGGAATGTAGGGAAAATTCGCGTTTGTAATGAACCTTTGCAGCATTCGCCTAGAGCCCAGGGAAAACCCCATTAAAACCAAGGGATCAGGATTGGCAGCTGCTGGGAATTTGATTCACAGCTTCCGAATGCGGTCCATAGACGTTACCGTTTGAAGCATTCCAGTCGTTTAGTTAGGGTGTTACACGAAAATGTCCTTAGTTGCGTAGTCGTCTTAGAGGACTATCTTGATTACACTCGGCCCTAGTTACGGATCTTCTTTCTTCAAGACCAAATTATGAAGTCTGTTCCGGCACAAAGATATACGTCCACATCAGGCTCTGGGTTGCCCTTTTTTCCTGGAGCAATTCAGGGATCTTATAGTTTTTAGACATTGGGGACAGAAACATCTGACTGTTTAAATGGAATAAAGAAATAAGCGTTCTTGACGATAATAATAATAAACTTGATTGCTGAACCGAAAAAGGAAATAATACTTAGAAATAATAATTGCGAAAGTTAATTTTTTATAAAGCACTACTTACAAATCTCTACATATATCCATAACACCTAAAAAAGCCTGATGTGATACATTCGAATGAGGTTCCATGTTATACAGGATCTATACAGCATAACCTCTAGGAATTGTATTACACCTGCGCTAATAAGAGCGTTTAATTGGAGGGTTTACCCTTGTCCGGTAACTCATCTAAACGAGATTCGAACTCGGGATCTTTGGAATGTGAAGTAGACACGCTACCTCGCAGAGAAGCTTGCTATTTATTTATTATCGCCTGGAGCGATGCGTGATCATATAATTTTTAGAAATGGATGTTGAAACACAATTCTTTTTAAAGGAATAAACAAATAAGTTTCTTGAGGATAATAATAGTAATAATAATAATAATAATAATAATAAACTTGATTGGCGCACTGAAGAAGAAAATATTACTTGGAAATAATTGGGATAGTTACGAATGTTTAACTACACTGTTCTATAGGATCTATACACCATGCCCTCTAGGAAATATATTACGTCAGCGCTTATAGATTTTATTATTTATTTATAAATAACGTGTTGCATGTATCATTTAACTATAATTTTAGCGTAAATATAATGAAAAACAATGTATTGTTCCTCTTGATATACTTTTTTCTGGAGCGACGTACGGTTCCTGCAATTTTTAGACCTTGGGAATTTCCAGTATCTGTAGGGGAAATCCTGCTGCATATATAACACACAGACTATTGTTTGAATGCATGTATTATTAAAAACCCACTCAAGTGTTGAATTTGAAGCATTCCCAGGTATATGGGCGATGTTATCTCTTCTCAAATATGCTGTTAGGATCCGATCCATTAAGCCGTAAAGACATGCATCTATGATTGTCTTTTAAAGTAGAATTTCCCGAGACTAGGTTTACCCTCTTCAAAGGTTGTAAACATATTTTTGCAAGGGATGTGTAAACCACTATATAAATCGTCGACGTCTCCGGCATAACGTATCAGTGAATTGGTAATTATATTACCGCAGCATTGTGCTAGCCCAAAGGAGAGAGAGAGAGCGTGCTTACGCGGGTGGATGTGGTACTTTACCGACAATGACCGTTTTAAAGTCCCTGTCTATGCGGGTGCTTGCGTGAGTGAGTGGGGTACCTTATCGACAATGACTGCTGTAAAGTCCGTGTCCATGTTATTTTACTTATCGAAGACTGCATGCACGAAAACATTCTCTATTTTACCTCGAGTGTCTTTATATATTTCCTATTCAGTTTTATTTGTGATCGCTCTTAGCTAGCTTTAATTAAAAGAACAACAACGGAAATGTGTTGTTGTCATACCTGTTTAGGGTGCTCTCCATATTTTATTATTTATAATTTACGTATTGCATGTATTATTTAACAATAATTTTAGTACCAGTAATGAAAAGAACGTATTGTTTCTCTTGATATAAATATCCTGGTGCGATGTGGGGGTCTTATAATTTGCTGACTTAGGAATTCCCAGGGTCTGTATGGAAAATCCCCTCGCCTGTATAAGTCTGGGCTATTCGTTTGAATGCATGTATTGATAAAAACCCACTCAAGGGGTTATATTTGAAGTATTCACTTGTAGATGTTATCTCTAGTCAAGAATGCTATTAGGAACCCGTCCATTAAGCTGTAACGACGTGCAGATGGTCGCGAAACTGAAAATCCCGAGTGGAACCTGGTTTACCCTCTTCAGGGACATACAACATATTTTGCAAGGAGTGTACAACTGAATAACTCATTGTCGAATGTCTCGAAGACCACTGGTTTGCGTCTTTAGAAAAAAGAGTTTAAAACGAATATCATACTTATTTTTGAAGTCTTCGTAATGGTTCGATCTCTCTGCTGGAGTAGTCAACATATCTTTCGTTGGGAAATGTTTTGAAGTCCTCTCCCTATGTTATTTACAGCTTTTCCCGATACCTATATATTTTCTAAGAGAGAATTGCATGTTTGGAAAGGCCATGTATTTTTTAGCTTGAGTTCACGGTTCGATTTCCCGCTGGTATTCAATACCGGTTTAGGCATCGCATGTCTAAACAATCACGGGTCTGTTACAGCCGTCTTTTCATTTTTGTTACGGGAATAAAAAAAATGGTGTTTTTATTTATGATTGCTCTTTAACCGGTGATAATTAAAAGAGCAACAATGGGTATGTTTTGTTTAGGGTACTCTCCATATTCAACGCATTGCATGTCTTATTTAACTATAATGTTAATCCGTATTTAATTATTTATTTATTTTCAGAGCCAAGCCTACGTGTAACCTAACCTTAGAAAAACTTTTGAAGCACGAATTTTCTTATCACCCTTTCAAGTAATTTATATTAGTTATTTTCTTGGAATAATAAAGATCTATAATGGCCGCCTTCGTGTGTTAAAAACCCAAGATTGCGGGCTTCCGCCTTGTTCCTCCCAGGCCGGAAGAGTGAACCTTCCCTCAGTGCTGCCAGAGCGCGTGGAGGGGGATGTTAGGTGAAAGAGAGACTGAGTCAGGAAAACACATCATTAGCGCGATAGCACTGTCTAGGGAGGGACCGTGCGCTCGGGTTTTCCGGAAAAGAATCGCTTGTTAACGTCTCGTGTTAGTTATTTACGCTATCTCCGTCCTTTCGGTCATGGATTTTTTTAATTCACCTAGGTGATGTAATATTCTTATAAGCCCCAAAAATTTTCCCTCAAAGCAGAATTAAACAAGTGTTATTAATCGTAATAATTATATGAACGTAATAATCACCTAATTAGGTTTTAGAAAAGATTTACGGGTGAGCGGGTACTCTTTATATTGTAACAATAAATACTTATTTGGAATAATTGTATTCATCGATCGATGACCAGCGTTTAATTGCATTAATCAATCAAAATACACGCGGCGTGGTACTTCGATCAACGACCAGCGTCCAACTCTTTAGAGGCACGATGCCGGGAAGTTAGCAGTATAAATGCCTGATTTTTTCAATAACGTTAGATGATGTTATGCATGGACGAACATTACCTGATTGATTGACACAGATATTTTAGAACTTATCTCCTCCATCGATTTGCGGGGGCGGTGGTGACGACACGCGACGAGGGCAATAGCCCATTGTTCGGCAGTCTCGGGCTGCCGGTATTAGTAGCGCACAAAGCACCTCCATTAGCGACGAGAACAGTACCCCAATATCCTCGTACGATCACAATAGCCCATTGTACTACTCTGCCGGGCGGCATTCAGACCAGGCCAGAAAAAGGGGGCATGGCCAGCGTACGGGACAATCCCACATTGTCCTCGTACAAGCACAATAGCCGATTGTCCCAATTCTCCGCCGGGCGGCATTAAGACCAGGCTACAAAGGAGAGGGGGCGTAGTCGGCGGTCTTCGGGGTAGGTCACAAAGAAGTGGGGCGTGGCCGGCGGGGTGGAACAAAGGATATCACATTGTATCTTATCAGATGTCGGCATCTCTTTGTTCTCTCAATTCCCCATCTTTTTACTCCTCTCAAAGATTTACCACAGGATGGTAATGTAATATACAGACCTCATATAACATTTCCATCAGATTTGTGCATTTGGTTCAGAGATATACTGTGTTTAATTAATTCAATCGTGTTGGTTAAAATGTCCCACGTGCCAGACGCTTTGTTACATCTTATTCAAAATTTTATATTGCCTTTAACTTACCATTATAAAGCATCATACATTGGAATTTTTGAAAATGAAATGAAGCTAAGCCAGAAATAAAAGATATTCTCTTTCATTTATGCAGCTTTACAATTTTATGAATATCAACCTATGAAAATATTTAATGAAAATAACGTATTAATAAATTTTTGAAAATGGATACATGAGTTTATTAGGTAGTCATTCATGAATTTTTTCTAACAATTGGAAGACAATTGATAAAAATGTTGGCACATGGAGCATTTTAAGTAATGAAAAATACTGAGAAATGGCTGTTTGGAAAAAAACTAAGTTTAAAATTTGAGCGTGCATTACAGTACTTTTTAGGGGTATTTCAAAGGCCGCACAGAACGATAAATATTGCCGATATTAGTAATTCAACGACCCCAACTCAAAGTATGAGGTGTGAACATAATAAGGAAAAAATGCAGTTTTTGTTGTTTTTACAGATTTTAACCCAATTTTACAGGTGCATCGCGTTAAGTGAACACGACAGAATGTAAAATCATTGAACTTCCTGTTAACCTATAACAGCTGTAGGGCTACATCTGATAGTTTTGGCTTTTATACTACTATTTATGTCGAATAAATATTTTCTGGGTGGCTGAGATGAGCAGATTTCCTCGTAACCAGTCTGCATCCAATTCACACATACCCTAGCCTAATCTCGGTTTAAATACGAAACCAGAGAACCCTGTAGTTTCAAAGCGGCTTGTTACGGCCGTGTGCTATGGTGACGAGGTGCAAGAACCCTTACTCTTATTGGTAAGAGATCACCCACAAAACAGTTTATTCGATTTTTGTTTATTTGTTTTTTAATATTATGGTGCACACATTTTACATATTTTACTATTTTAATACACATACAAATCTGGGCTCTAATTATCACTAGAGAGAGGTAATACACATTAACTGTAATGCTGTAATTAAAGTGATCTGGATTTGTGACAGCCCAAAGAAGTGGTTCATTCGTATCTACTGGAAAAGAGACACATGTCGTTCTACCAAGGTGGTAGTTAATCTAAACCCACTGCATTCCACTCAATCGGTCGCGAAGATTACAAGCGTGTTATCAATCTTCTCGAAGATCCGCTGTAGAACATTTCTTTTAGTTCTGTAATATTTGGTCATCTATGTTTCATTAGCACACACACGTGCGCGCGCGCGGTGCAAGTGATACAGATGTCAACTTTTTAGGTGATTATAAAGTTCTGAGATAAATGAAAAATTATTATACCATTTGAGACCGAAATTTGCTATCAATTCATAATTACTTTTATATTATGTACTTTTATCAAGGATTATTTTGATATATACATGTGCTATGGAAATATTAAAAATAGCCATCATTGTAAATTATTTAAATTATAATATTCGCTTATGTTAAAATGTTCCTGGTTTCGTGGTGTTAGTACCTATAAAAAGTACAGTTTAGTCGTGTGGAAACTAGTTTTATGACAGCGAATACGCAGTGCCTTTGTATTTTGGTGAGAGGGTGAAATATCTTTGTTCCTTGTGTGAGCACAAAACGTATAGACGACGTAGGAGGCGAGGAAACTTTAGAGAAACACGTATGACGTAGTAGAAAATACTAAATACTATGTGACTTTGTAGATAGACCAATAAGGATTAAGTAAAATAACTTTGTTATAAACTCACGCCATCAACGGCGCAAAACTTAGCCAATAAGAGATGAGTTAAGAGTGGTTTTTGTATATATGTATGTATATATATATATCTGAATTTTATAGGAAAAGCTTCCATAAAATATTTGAAGGCGGAGAATATCCGGAAGCATGGAAAACCGCCATTATCCAACCTCTTTACAAGGGCAAAAGGAGTTACAGCATCCCAGGAAATTACAGGGGTATCTCGTTCCTCTCTATATTTGGAAAAATTTACAGTAGAATCTTATATGAAAGAATTAAGTGTTGGGCTAAGACACACCATAGGATTTCTAAATTTCAGGCAGGATTTAGGGAAGGTTTTTCGACTATTGACAATGTCTTTGTTCTGAAAACAATAATTGATGACAATTTGAGAAATAAAGGTGGTAGGGTATATACTGTATTTTTAGATTTTAAAATGGCATTTGATAAATGGCAGTGCTCTCTGGGAGAAATTAACGCGAAAAGGAATTTCGGGGAAAATGATTAGAGCACTCAGGGCAATGTATAAAGAAGTTAAGTTTGTTATCGAGACCGATCAGCACAATGCATCAGAATGTAACATAGCACGGAGGGGGGGGGTCAAACAGGGTAGTATACTATCTCCGTTACTTTTTAATTTGTTTATTGATGAAGTTTTTAGCGTGATGACGGAGGAACACATAGATGCACCGACAATCGCAGACCAAAAAATACAAATTCTTTTGTACGCGGATGACATAGTAATTCTTTCTAAAACGATAAAAGGTTTGCAGTCTGGTTTAAACGCTCTTGACGATATTGTAGGCAATGGGGTATGGAGGTAAATATTCTTAAAACTAAAACAGTCGCCTTTAAAAATGGATATGTGTACGGCCAACATGAAAAGTGGACCTACGGGGAGCAAGACATTCAAAATGTCAAATATTTCGATTACCTAGGAGTAAGGTTTGATATAGTTGGAAAATGGAACAAGAACATAGAGTTTATAAAACACAAAGGGATTGGACAACTTTCTAAAGTATTAAGAATATTGACCCGGTACCAGATATGCCAGTAAAAACATTACAGACAATAGTTAGGCAATAGTTAGGTCCTCAATACTATACGGCAGTGAAGTATGAGGATGGGAGAGGGTGGATAATGTAAATAAAGTACAATGTAATTTTTGGAAGCGCATTCTAGGGTTGGGGAGGGGTACTTCAAACTACGGAGTTCTTCGTGAGGTAGGATGCTGGGATGATGCTGTATTTGCTAAACTAAATGTAGTGGTCAAACAACTCTGGAGCAATATATGTTATCGTCATCAAATGAACTACATAGAGCATCCAAAATGGTGGGCGGCGGGGTTACAACGGGAATTATCAAAAATAGGCTTAAATGATATCTGGCAAAGGGGTAATGAAAATACACACAGTGCCGTGAAAAAGTCAACAGACGACTATGTGATATAAACAGGCAGAAAACAAAGTCTGAATGTAGACAAAGAACAACATTGAAGCTACAAAATGAAATAAAAACTAGGTGGGGTAAGGAAACATATATTTTGGAATTAGGTATAAAACAGAGGACGGGAATAGCATGGCTTAGGTTGGGAGGGTGGAACGCTCGCAAGATTGCTGATGATAATGGCAGGAGGATTTGCCCATTATGCGGGGAACAAGAAGACTGGACGGCATGCGTGCAGACGGAGAGTATTAGGAAGAAATTATTACCGGAAGTATTTTTGGCTTCCAGCAGACGGAGGGCAGCATGCTGGGACTTGATTCTGAACAGTCAAAACTGGCCAAGCTTGGGCACATACTTAATGGAAGTACGTGCACTAAGAGATAAAGTGTTTATGTAAATTTTCTTTAAATATATGTGGTGCTTGAGCACTTATGTGTGTGTGCGCGTGTGTGTGCGTGTGTAGATAAGGTGTTCATATAAATTTTCTTTAAATATATGTGGTGCTTGAGCGCTTGTATGTGTGTGTTTGCGTACATGATTCAGAGTGTTTTTCAATTTTATATGTATGTATATAAAGTGGTGATTATAAACATAGTTGTTTCTGGTCGATTCTGCAAGTCACGTATACAGACCAGGTATTTTTCTAGAGAGCATGTACGTTCTTATGACCCATGCGACTGTGTTATGCAATTAATGCAATACTAAGTACTTAATAAATACCACTACTATATATATATCTCTCTCTGTATATATACAGAGAGAGTGTATGTGTTTGTAATTTCTTGTTAGACACCCAATTGCAATGTAGACCACGAAAGACCACGTCACTCTGAGATAAAATGTTAGCGCGCAAAATTATAGGTCACAAAGGAATATTCCACGGAAAGTGTAAAGTGCTAAGTGTCAAAGTTTATTGCGGCTTAGTTTATTGCAATCCGCGAAGGTGCTGAGAGGCATCGCACGTATAGAATTAAGAAGTATCGCGCAGTAAAAGTAGCACGCGTAAGTGATTGTTGTGACAGACGCGTACCGCACAACACAGAAGTTTAGACCCGGAATATCGTGGGCATACGAGGAAAATCCACTTTCCATTTTTGCTATTTTTGTACTTTTCCTATATTTGAGTCTCCCATTGCTTGATCTTCGATCTTAAGAAACCATATAAGTCCATCAGACACCAGTAGAGCTGAATTTAACAGATTTTCTCTCTTAAGTCCAACTAGTCATATTAATGATCATGTTCATGAGAAAGTCACCAGGTGCACTTGGTGGATTTTTGCCATTTATAGTGTGACCAGATTTTACTAGGAAAATCCACACACGTCTACCAGCTGGCTACTGGCAGCATTGTATGTTATGTTTACAATATTGCTTAGTTGTGAAATGAACGCTATGAACACGGCAGATGTACCATTATTGTACGGTGACAAGTTCAAAGCGTGTACTCAACAAAACTAAAAGGGAGTACAATGTGAAAGAAATAAAATTTTCAGATTTTCATGATTTTCAGCAGCTGTCCAACAGTCTAATTAGGGACAGAAATAGAGACATTAATAGAGAAATAGTGAACTGGTTAAAAGTAAAATGCTTTTGCTACAAGAAGGATACACCAGGCATTATAGATTACAAGTATGAGCATTCTGATATCTACGAACAAATTAGTGTTTATGGAAGGGGAAAACGTACAGCGTTACCCAATCAAGTACCTAAACTTTAAATCACAGCTCTTCCTATCTCCCAGCAGAAAAAGAAGGATTTGCTCAAGTTGTATCAGAGTGGTGCTATTCCTGAAGAATTCCATGGATGGTGTAAGCAGCTCAAAAACATCCAACAATTGTCATGACCTCATTCCAGAGCCAGGAATGGATGAAGAGTCTGAAAATGAGACCTTAGTAAGTAATGGACAACAAACATTGCAAAAGGAGTAAAGCAATTACATTGACATGGAAAATACACCAAGTCCAACTACGGCACTTTTGAGGAAAAATTGCTAAATTTGTAATTGTTATTTAGCTGTGGCACCTGTGAATTCTGTTAAATACATTTAGCTTCGTCAATTATTTGCGTCTTATTAATTTACCAAGTTTCCTATCCACAACGAGTTCTCCGTTAGCGCTTACCCATTCTGTATGCAAAGATCCTTACTTCTCCACTGAAACACTTCTAGGCAGGGTAAATTTTTCGAAGTGTTAATTCCGAAAACGACGGAGAAAAGAGGAGAATAAGAAGCCACGTCGAGACGTGGGGATCAACGAACAGGTACGGCGGAAAATTATTTCATCCATCACCTTCCCGTCACCTATGTATCTGTCATCGATTTGATTACCTGTGTGACGCGCGGGCTTCAAATACACGATCCCCGCACACAAAGTCAGCCAGTTGTCCCCTCCGGCGTAGACATTAAACGTGAGGTGACGAAGTTGTGACATCACATTTTAGCCTTTTAACTCTTATTTCAGCAGTAGGAAGTTCTGTGTATTTTTATGGCATGCTATTTCAAGTACGGAGGGTGCGATTAAGGCAAAATGTATTTATTGGATTATGGCAGAATGGCAGCTGATCTAGATTTCCCATCTGAAGTGTGTAGTTTCGTCCTAATTTCCCATTTCTATTTTGAATAAGTATCAATTTAAGCGAGAACTAACAGCTTGCAACCACGTGCTGAACGCCTGTGCTGCCATTGGATTGGATTGTGAAGCAGAGGGGATTCGGCATCAATCCAGAAATTGTGCTGCTATTGCCTAGCATTTGATGTAGACACTAGTAGTACATACCATTCTCTGCGGAAGGCATTACTAATACTTTACGTCGCTTCGTTGTTTTCTTTTATTATAACTTCAAATAAAAGATGTAATAGTCTTTATTCCCTTTTCTATCAAATGCTTAAATAAAACTCATCTAGTTTATTGAAAACCTAAACATTGCGAAATAAAACACTCAAGTTGCTTTTGTTTTTCGTTAAATCCTAGGTAAGCAAGTGGTATTTTCGTTTTTTGCCTCTATCTTTAGAAAATGTACTGAATTTGTTTCGACTTCGAGTGCGTATGAATAAACATTTAAATTAAACCATATATATTGTTGATTCGGTCAAACTAAAGTGTTTCCGCTTTGGTTTTTTTATTAATTCACTGAAAATACAGAAGATCCTGGGAACTAAATACCACTAATAAAAGATGTGGTATACCCTCGTAGCTGGTAGCATAACTCGGAGTATGTCCGCATGTCAATACATTAATATCTGAATTAATATATTATTTCTGATGATTATCTTGTGTTTAGGTTGTTACTATTAAATAGTTAATGATGTTATACTTCTTGCCACGGCTGCTGTTGTTTGGGTTTTTGGTAGAGCATGTGTAACTTATCAGGGTCTGGTACGGGAAGGAAGGTAAGTAGTAACAACACTAACACAAGATTAAATAAGTGGAAGAACACAATGCTTTAATGACACACGCATTTTTTTTGTTTTAGTAAGAAGCTACATAGTTACTTTAGTAATAATTGTGTTAGTTGGAGCTGTAGAAAGGTCGCTTAGCAATCACGTATTTTATAAGTGCTCGATTAATAATGCTAGTATTTATCACACGTTCATGAACTATACTTTGTTTCCCTTCTCAAAACTTGCACTTTCAAACTGATATAATTTCAACGTTCCCACTACACTAGGCGAGGTAATTAATAACTCCTGCTTCGGAGAGCTTACATTGATGTTCTGCACATCGCCGCACTTTATACGCAACTGTCTTTGGCTTGGGGACGCTATAACTAACATCGTTGCACTTAAACATTTAAAGATATTCTTCTTAAAATCTTATTGGCTGTGTTCCTTCAGCTTGGAATATTCTAGAAAACTTAACCAGCTATCATTCGTTGTTTCCAGACATGTGACCTCTCTTAAAAAATATACGTTGTGCTAGCTTGCGATTTTCTCCTACACAATGACTCAAGGTCTGACTATTGTGTCATCCCCCTACAAGTCGGTTTGCCTGCAACCTAATTCGAACAAAACATGTTTGTCTGCTTTTAACAAGTGTCCCACAGCTCCAGCTAAACTCCTACACATACATAAAACTTATACTTTAACATCTAATTACATAACAAGTATTTTGCTTATTAATATTATTTTACATTATTATTAATAAATATATATGGCCATAGTTACTGTCTCAAGATTAATGCCATTATCAGAGTCCGGATTTTGATGACATGTCATATTTTAATTGTTGCATCATAGACATCGCTAACGTATGCATACATCCATAACATGGATTCCAGATTATGAAAATGCATGTTTATAGGTAATCTTAGACTGTTTGTGCCATTTCCTAATTTAGGACATTTTTCTCAGCTTTACGTCATTATTTTGTTATTTTTTACCCTTTGCGTCTTTACTTAGTAATTTTATTGCATTTACATTGAGTATATAAAGATTTTTATACTTTTGACTTTTTGTATACGGATAACTTTTCAAACATCAAAAAATTCACTATTCAACTGGGAAATAAGAGTAGCTTATAAGAGTACATCCTTTACTCGCATTCCTAGGAAGAAATTAATTCCTATTTAATGATTGATCTGGAAAGGGTTGGTTATGAGTGGAGGGGTGGTTATTATCAGGGAAGCAGGTATAATTATAGTTATAAATTTATGACCCAAACTAGGTATGAGTTAGGTCAGTTTTCCCTTTTTCGCGTTAATGAGTCTACCCTTACAGTCTGGTTGCTGTTGTCCTTTCCTTGTGCCGTGAGCAGTGCAGTCCTCTTCAATTCCAATTAATTTTGTGTAATATGAGAACCGAAAACAGTTAATGCCAAAGTTTAAGACCTGCTTGAAAAACAATTTTCTTGATTGTCTTTACATATTCTTCAAACAAGAAAGTGCACTCCTTAATTCTTAATTTACAGCTTTCTGCTCACTAATTTTAATCAATTAAATTCGTCTCAGTTTTGGGTGCTTTCTTATAATTATTATGTATTTTTTAAATTTTAGAGCCATTTTATAAAAAAATAAAATCCTGCTGCATATATGCAAACGGAACAAGGATTTAATACATTAATTACTACTGTAATATGTTACATTACGATTTATAGCTCATACAAGGATAGAGAAAATGTAAAGGAAGCAAAAATTATAGCATCTAACAAACATTACTACCATAGAAATAAGTGATGTTTTAATATACATTTGTGCTGCAGTCCAACAGTCTTAGATTTTAATAAGTGGATAATTCCAAATCCGAGAAGTGATTTGCTGAATGACAAGGAACAGAGGTGTGTTCTGTAGCGAGGAGTTGTTCCGGATTCCAGACAGCGACAAGTAAATAAATCCAGAGACTATATAACGAGAGATGGAAGTATACGTTATATAGGAAAGTAAGGGAGGGGAAGATTCTTCAATGCAATGGGAGCCATGGCAACCGCTCAAGTAGGAGCTCCTTGTAGTAAAATCTGAGAGTGTTAAACACAGTTGGGACACGGCCATTATGAGTGGGTTGTAAAACTGCAACTGAAATTGTTCAGGTGTACAACATGCGTCATGTTCCACTTAAACATAAGCTATTTTCCGTAAAGAGAAGGTTCCCATGGGTCAATTAGAGATATTCTGTAACGTTTTGTAAAGGTTTAACAAATTGTTAAAGCCGCCAATCAATTGTTACGTGCTATTAGGCGTTCTGTAACTTCGCAACAAAACAAAATGTTCTTAAGAGTAAACATTTGGTTATTGAACGCAACAAACCCCGAAACCCTCTTGCTAACGTGGTTGTTACACAACAGATTCGTATAGACGTCGTTTAAAGCTGCTGTAGGAGGAAAAGCATGGAATTTTACAGTTTAATTATAACATGTTTATTTATTCGTTGTAGCGTAAAATATCAATGTTACGGATTACGCTTGAGTAAGCAATGTTGTGTGAAAACATGGTAAATGATGCTCCCAACATAATTTTAAGAGAGAATTTTAATTGCGAAATAAATGTTGTGTAATCTCGTATCGTAATTAAAAGTAAGTTATTGATTTAAGAAATTTGGTTCAAATCAACACAAATCTTGTGTTGATTTGCATGCTTCAACAATATATTTGCGTTATTTTTAGATTAAGATTAGGAGATGAGTACGTTTGAGAGCTGTAGAATATTACACGATACGCTTTTGTCCCCAGAATCATTTTAAGATAATTTCCAATCTGCTAAAAGAATTGGCTAGCAGAAAGTTATTTACCAGCTTCTCGTACCCGTAGAAAACTGAATTTATATGGATGCTATTGGAAGAGGAAGAGCATAACATAAGGTAGTCAGTTGGGTTATAAAGTGATAATTTATAGTTAATAAATTTGCATGTGAAAAATAATCCGAAATAAAATACTTGTAGCTTCAACATTCCCCCAGATAGCACAACTAGTGGAACTAACCTTTCTTTTCACTACGACCTTCCACTTAATGAATGTCCAAAATAACATGGATATTATCAGATACCAATTATGATTTTTATTCCAAGATTATTAAGATGCAAGAACATTTCCACAGCACTGAACTAAAGCTGAACATTGCCAAATCATTAATAAAAAATAAGTATCTACTTATGCTTGATGGTTTACATTAAAATTTCAGGAAAATCTAAATGACAACTGGTACTTTTAACAGGTATAATAATTAAAAGCAAAAAACTATACAGAAAATTAAGCAATAATTGCGGATTGATATGAACTAGTGAAACTTGCATAAAGACAATATGAAACTGTCCTGCCGTTTCTTTTGTCTGTCTTTCCTAACCTAAATTAAACACATTTTACAGGGCCACTGTCACAGTTGTGCGAATTCCCCCCCCCCCCAAATATAATTCTTTGGGGTCATAGGAAGGTGTAGATAAGCCTTGCTATTCTAAGTAATGGGTGCGAATTTTAAAAATACATATATATTTTAAGTTTTTAGTATTACTTTCACAGCATGTTTTGTCTCCATCTTGGCAAGGAAAAGTAACAAAAGCACTCGGTAGTCAGTACTCCGGCGCTGTTGGCAGCCGAAAAACAAAACGCTATCGCAAAGCCCACGAATTTTCGATTAGTCACTCCAGTTGGCTAACAAACCGCGAGAAAACAAATATCGTGATAAAAACGAGTTACAGAACGCCAAAAACTCCGCACATTCATTAAGAACGGTTCTTTAAGCTTAACAATTAATTATAGTCGCCTTCTTAACAACGAAGATACAGAATAGCCCTGAATAACTCCAGAAACCGAAATATCTCTCGTCATCGAATTTTTGGGACAAATATTGCCTTACAAAACTTACGCGATAACGTGTGAGGTTCGCATTCGGGAGGTCCCGGGTTCGATTCTCGCCGATCGCCCACTATGATCTTGGGATTTTCGTTGCTTTCCCTGGTTGTTAGGCGACTGCTAGGGTGGTTTCTCATCTACCACGTTTTCCTTTGCACCATTTCCCTTTCCTTGCGCTTCCTTCTCAACTTTCAGGTGTGCTTCTAGGTTTCGTGGCGTGTGGCGGTGCCGGACAGATGGCGCGAATGCTTACTCAAAGAAAAAGGTACTCTCAGTGGACACTAGAGGGCGCTTGGTTGACGGGTCATTCATCGCTCTCTTTAGGCAGCTACAGTGGTGGAATGGGACTTCGAGTCTGCAAGTGTTAGGGTCTTCCACGCGTTTCTGTGGCCTGTCTGCCTGCGGCCTTCAGCCTCTTGTGGATCCTTCACTTCATCCCTTCATCGTGGGGGTTGACAGCCACAATAGATCTATGTAGATCGCAGTGCGCATGGTATCACCCTCCGTTGTATAACCTATACCTTTACCTGCAAAGTTAGGGTGAATAATTAAGGAATTATATTAATCTACATTATTACTAAACATGTAGGTAAACCAGTTATCAGAAGTAGTATAGTTCTGATCACATAAGAAGCACAAGGAAAAGCACACGTTTGTTTGCTATTGAATGTTTTATTTATTCCTTAAAAATTTATTAATACCCACAAAAGCAGTTACATTGTCCATGTTCAATGAATCACATTTATGAGAGCATGGCGGAAGAGGAAGGGAAGGGGAAAGAGAGAAGGAGACAGAGAGGGAGGGAAAAAGGAGAAACTATATGAGAAGCAGGAGACAGAAGAAGCTCTCCTGTAAACGCAACAATGCGAACTAGCTGTAGGTTCTGCTGTTTAATATTTATGATTTGTTTGGGCTTTTGGGAACAAATCTACTAGATGTAAATAATTTTGTGGCGGCACTTAATTCATCACTCTATGTATATAAACAAAAACAATCTACTTGTATCTTTTTTGGTTTTCTCTGTACCTTTGTTTGGCTACCAATACAGGACGCCACATGTTGTTAATGTTTCAGTGAAGCTATGTTTAATGTAGCTTTTTAATATGTTAACAAATCACACATTTGAAACTAAAGCCTACAATATCATTGCATGTGTTGCGTCATAAAATTTTGTTTAGTTTCATTTCTATTACTTTTAAAACAAATTTCTTTGTAGCAAACAAGGTCCAAGATCCTATGCAAAAGAACGTTGAGACAATCCCATGTTTTCCAAGAAAGATGTAGAGAAGTGCGCGACCATGTCTTGAGCAATAAAAAGAATTAGGCGAAAAAGGATGGAATAGGTGAGTATTTCTAAAATATCTGCGAAGAGCCGAATGAAGGAAAAAAGTTCAGTTGTACTATACGTATAGATATAGAAGCTATATGTTTACACCAGATATGAAGTAGAGTTACATTAACCAAGAGCTGTGCTGAGCCACTAATTCACATAGTACAGCACTGGCATGAGCTTACAGCAATCGAATGGTACCTCCAGTATTAACGCTCTAGTAAACCTCACACCTGAAGGGCATTTCGCCTGAAGGAGTACCTCTATTTCTGGTGAACACTATTGGCATAAAAGGGAATTCTAGGACTGCAATGAAATGTGTATATTCAAGTATTTGCGCTTTGGAGTGAATGTTTGCGAATGTTTGTGTTGCCCCTTAGGCGCTTTGTCTTTGTCGAGGTGACTGCATGAATCTAATGCAATGGTACCCAACCTGGGGGCGCCCTCCAGATTTATAGTGGGGGCGCAGACAATTCAGAAGAAAGCAGAAACATGTGGTCAGATAAGTAAAAAATTTTATATTCTTATTATAGTTAGCGAGTGTATTTTTTATAGAGTTGGTGGCATCAGATTGGCCAAGTTATTGCTGACACAACATATTCTTCAGTCTGCGCTCTGCATTGTTAACTCAGTATTGCGCCTGTTGTGCTCTGTAGAAGTAATTATTGTTTTTATTGGTTATGTGCGTTGAGTGAAAATGTCTGCTAAAGAAGACAGTGTCCAACTGCTACAGTATGTTGTGTGTCATAATGTCCTCAGTAATGTCCTTGCGGTCTGTGCGTCTGGAACATCATCTAATAACAGCTCACCCGCCGTTGAAAAATAAACCAAGAGCTTTTTTGTTGGAAAAAGAAATTCTTTAAATCGCATGAAACTGGACTCTAATGGGATATTTCAGCAGGGAAATGAAAGTTTTGAAGCATGATATGAAGTTTCTCTCTTAATAGCAAAAAAAAAAAAAAAACAAGTATAAAGTTTGGTGAGGGCCAAAAGGTTTCCAGCAAAATATTAAATTTTAATCACCCAAACATGCACATTCACATTGTTATTCACATTCCGGTGCAAGCGTGGGGTATTTATAACAAATTGCACAAATTTCCCATTGCCTGTGCTTTATTCAATAAAATATATGGTGTCCTTACATCACACACAAAAGAGATAAAGAAAGATTTGAGTGGAGATACCTCACACACAAACTACATTTACACTCTTTCACACACAAACTCACACACTCGACTCTCAGACTAGACTGACGCCCAACACACAAAGAAAAGTAGCGCTAAAGCTACTCCCCTCTCTCTCCACTTCTAGCTAGGCTCAATAGCTAGAGCCGGGGAGTTGCCATGCCAGACGGAATTCAAACACAAGGCCGAAAGAATACTGAATACTCCCAACAATGCTGTCGCCAATACGACGCAATAATGTGTCTGGCATGACAATACCTACTAATGCACCACAATATCAGTGTCACATAATAATGTATTATTAGTGTGATTATTATTATTACTATTAATAATAATATTTAAATATACTTATTAGAGTTGTATTTGCATGCTTATGAGACTGAAGTATACAAATACATCGAAATAGTAGCCTCTTAATTTGTTCACCAACGGGATTCGGTTCTTTGTGTTACGTTGCACAATTCAGCAGCGCTTGCAGTGCGAAATTCACATTTAATGCCAGCAATAGTTCCAGACTTCGTTTCCGCGTCTACTTCCGAAGAAATGTTTGAAATAATTATTGTGAACTGCTGCGCATTTTAATGGTACAGGCAACTCATTTCTCACCCACTCCTCCCTCTGTTGGTCGAGTTGCTCATCGTATTGCTGACTTCTAACTGGGCCCCTCTAACGGGCTAACCCGCTTACACTAGTCGGACCAGAATTCATTATAAGGCTATTTCTTATACTCCTTTATTTCAAACCAAATCTAACATTACTCATTGGTAATAGAGCGTTGTGGTGAGTAGTGAGTGGAGTTGACTTAGCTAAATTCGCGGAAGGAAACACAATATTGCTATTTAGGGAAATTGGCCATACTGTCCCAAAGTGTATAGCTAAACAAGTAAATTACTTACAAGTTTACACATAAATAAATTCTTAATTTGTTTGCACAAAATACAAATGAGATCCCAGAAATAAATCCAAAACAATGAAGTTTCATTTCCAAGTTCAAACTAAGTATTTACACTCTATTTTAATTATTTCTCATCAGTTCTGGCCTCTGGCTATAGATTATCAACTAAGAGAAGCAGATGTCACTAAATTTTGGAACTAAATTGGTTGAAACAAACAGTAATTGAAAAAACAAATATGTTCTTTTTCAGAGGTTTAATTAGAGCATATTCAAGAGTTATTTTACTAATATATTTTGGATTTAGAATTTCAACAAAAATGGTATTCTATTATTTACTTATAAAGGAAAATAAAATTCAAACGTGTCGTTTTCCATTTCTTTTCGCATTTCTGAGTTAGTTATCCCTTCAGTTTCCCCACACTGCTTAGTGATATGAAACCTCTTTTCAGGCTGTGTGGCCTAAGCCGCTGCATTTGAATGAGCCATGGGATTCATAAAAGAGAAGTGTGTACCATTCTTGTGTTTTAAAACCCTGTGCGTAGTGAACTTGTCCAAATATGGAATATGATGCAGCTGAAACAGCTGCAACTTCCATTTGTAGTATTCGTATTCGTTAGAAAAAATGAGAAACAAAAGCCTGTAGGGGAAGGTTTATGATTGTAAGCTGACATGTACTGAAGCCAAGCCCTTTGATCACTGTAGCGGTATGTACGAACGCTGCAGGCATTGTCTCCCATCATTCATTTACTTCCTATTTAAAAGTGGATATGATTGCAGTAACTACTCTGGTTTGAATACAAACTCATTTTTACAGATATTTACATATTTACAGATATGAAAAAGCCTCCTCGGAGGCTCCTATGGTCCTATCTATACATAAACTATGTCACCTACTCACCACAGACAATACCAAACATAAGCAACGCACAAGATACTACAAGTTAAATTGGTTCTTTAATTCTCGATTGTATAAATAATTAATCTGGCTTTAAGCACTGAAATTAAAATCTAGTAAATCTGAACTTAGAATTTTGGTTGTATACTGTTAAATCAAGATCATTTGAGCTTCATTTAACCACAACTTAACTGGTGGATTTTATTAGGTTATCTGCTTTAACTTATGTTATCACAAGCTATAGAACTACTGTTACTTTTAACTCAAAGAATAAATAACATGAAAAGTGGTATTTGTAATTATCTGAAAAAGCACACGAACAATAACTAAACTATACAATTCTCATTATTACATATTTTGTGTTTATAAATTACGATATTTTCAAATTTCAGATTACTCTGATGATCCGTCTACAAATGAAAATCTATCCTGGGTGAACTCCTGGCATATTGCAGTATTGAGGTAATTTAGCCATTGAGCTCAGCGACATATGGTTTAAAACTACATTTAGATTAATAAACCCTATGGTAGGATAATAAAAATGAGGTGAAGTTCACAATTTAGTAAAATACGCAAATGGAATCATGCACTAAACTTTATGTTTCTTTTCATACGGTTCAGCAAAACTTGAAGATTTCAAATTACAATTAGATATTTAATGTGAATAACGGAACTACAAGTATACCTACACTTAAATTACATGACAGTTAACACTTTAAACCCTTATTTCATTAGAATGTCAGAAATATATCTTGGGCAATGCAAGGCTTTGTTTCTTTCCCTAAATTGCTGCTCTACGTTTCAGAACAAAACTGATGAACACATCCTAAACCTTTCTTAAAAGTTTCATGAACAATATTCTCTTCCTTTCTACATAATTCAGCATTATTTTTGCTTACAATCGAAAACCGCGACAAATGAAAAACAAATGGTGTCGAAGTTTAGTATTTGATATGAAATCGTTGTGAATTCATTTTTACCTGACACTGTTGCCAGACGTCTCTCTGCATTCTCAGGTCAGAATTAAACAGAGTTCAAAGGACCTGAAATTTTATTTATACAGCGTAAATACGGTAGACTCGCGATTAACCGAGACTCCGGGTTAACTGAGGGAGTTGTTGGAAAATAAACATACCTACACATTTTTGGGCTAGACAGCGTGTGTCAACGAAGCTGGTACCGTAGCTAATGAGCTGATGAGCTATTACTCGCGCAAAACTTCTGGAATCGTGACCTTGATTGCTACCCCAGCTGCCGAGCCTAGGAATGGTTTATGCTTAGTTTAATCAACGAAAGCGATATAATACCTTTGCTTACTCACAGTGCGTAACACATACAGTCTGCATAGAAAGTGTCTGCATCTGGTTGTAATTTTAAAGAGAGCAGTATTAAATAGTCCTTATTTTATATTTGTTATATTTATAACCATGGCTCCTATGTTTTCAAAGTTAAGTGGTAAGGTGTTACGAAGTCAAAGCAGGGAAATAATTGCAAATGTTCCTCGACTTCATGAAGCAAGAAGCAGAGATGAAGGAAGAAAATATATGTTCATCCGAGTTCCACAAAAACCTTAGGAGAGTGAAAGAAAGAGTAGTCAAAGCAACTGGTGTTTCACCGAGTTCCGATTCCAGAGTTCTCAAAGATAAGAAAAAAACATATGGATGAAAGAGTACTATTTGGCACACCTGGGAAGAAACATAAGGTCCCTAAACGTATTACAGAAATAGACGATTTCGAATGCGTCATTCGGCGCACAATTCACAATTCCTATGTGGAAGAAAAAACTGTGCTAACAATAAGCAGATTGCTCATCAAGCTGAAAGACAGCAGAAACTTACAAGGTGGTGCTACAAATCTCAGAAAAATTATTAAAGATCTAGGGTTCAAGTGGAAGAAACCGAAATCAAATAGAAGAGCTCTAACAGAAAAGCAAAATAAATAAATAAATAAAATAAAAAATAATAAAATAAAAAAAATAAAAAAAAGAAGTAAATGTTGCCATGATAGCTTAGTCGGTTAGACCAACGGCACGGAAAGCCTAAGATCCGTGGTTCAAATCCCGGCTATGGCATTGAATTTTTCAGTCTGATTCTATCTTTCCAAATGAGTATAATTTTATATGTACTTTATCAGTGTGTACTTATATCACTATCAATTTTAAAGGTGGTGCTACAAATTTCAGAAAAATACTATAGTGTATGAAGATGAGTCATACATACACAGCAGTCGTACAGCATCTAAAAGTTGGAGTGACGATAGCGAATTAGGTTGCAGGTTCCTGTTGCTAAAGGGCAAATACTTATTATCGTTCATGCTGTTGGAAAGATCGGCTTCGTTCCAAATGCCCTTCTTTTACAAGTTACAAAAACAACAGGAGATTTTCATCAAGAAATGAATACAGAAAAGTACATGAAGTGAATCGACGCCATGTTGAGACCTAATATGCCTGCTGGGTCTGTTCTGGTCATCGACAATGCTTCACAATGCGTCAACACTCAATTGACAAACCACCTACCTCAAATTCCTCGAAAGAAGAAATGAGAGCTTGGTTACTTAGACATAATATAGCTTTAGATGAAACCATGAGTAAAACAAAGCTATATAACTTAATTAAAGCCAACAAACAGCTTCAGGCGTCATACATACTTGACCAGATAGTAATACAACATCGCCATAATGTACTTAGACTCCCATCGCATCACCCAGATCTAAACCCAATCGAATTAATCTGGGCTGATATCAAAAAAATGGGTGCCATGCAGAAATATCATTTTTAAATTAAAATATGTGGAGCAGTTATAACGCCAGCAATTTGCTGAAATTGGAAGGCCAGAATGGGAAAATGTATGTCGACATGTTGAATAAATTAAGAATCATTATTTCTAAAAATACGGAATTGCAGAAAATTAAATAGAAATAATTCTCATCCAGGATAATGGTGCAGAAAATAGTGACAGCAGTGATGACGGCAATAATGTGAGTGATTCCGCAGAAGAGGAAGGGTTGTTAGATGTGCAAGAATTGGAGGCAACGATTGACAGCGTTTTTTATACTAAGCGCTTTTTACAGCGTGGATTTTAATATACTGTATATAACTAAGTTTATCAGCGCAACGCAGTGCATAACCGGTGTGGATATTTGACGATGACTGTCCCACGCACTCCTGCAGCATGCAGACGACCGGTCACCACCTGATCTGGTAAGCAACTCGCATCATAGCTCTCATTAAGATTTTCACGTGTCTAGAACTGTTGCGCCGATTATACCAGTGGAAACACTAATCGAAAATGAAGACGATCTAGAGTGGTGTAACCAAGATCAACAAATGGAGCTGACTGACGAAGGTATTGTCGGTTTGGTCATCGATCCCGAAGAGGAGTACGACACCGACGACAGTACCCATGAAAATACCACGTTCTGAAGGACTGAAGGTGACCTAAGCTACTATACCTACATTGAACAGCAAGAAGAGTCTACAGCGCTTGATCTACTGTCCCTACAGCATTGGCGTTACATCGCAGTGTCCATGAGAGGCAAAACATTAGAGGTTAACCCAAGAAACTATGAAAGGCATCTTCTCATTTAATAATGTAGTCTGTTTATCTTTTATCTAAACGTATAAAGTATTCAGTGTACTGGGAGGCTCGGATAAATACTGAGCAGTAGATGGGTGGCCTACTTGTGCAGGGGCTTTATGTCCTCGGGAGTGGGTATTGCCATGCAGCTGCAACACTAGCTTCCTGGTGGATACATGCTGAGGCGACTGCGGAATCATGGTCGGCTGCATGAGTCAAATCATTGATCTCCATACATTCTAAGAGCAGGTGACTGCTGCGAGATAGCATGTCTTTGTTGAACAACATTTCGATACCTAGAGGATGTGTCACTAGACATTCATCGAGACATGCTCTTTGAACAATATGGTCATCTCGCACACATGGCAGTACGACGCGGGGGTATTGTATAGGAAATATTCGGTCGATGGTTTGGACTGTATAGCCCTTGGAAGAGTGGTCCTCGAGATCCCTGTGTCTTACCCACTCCTTCACTCTCCTTCGCCCTCACCTCCTCCCTGTATTTCTCTTGTGACTTATACTATGCGATTTTTGAAAACTGGTAATAAAATAGCTTTTCTGGGATGTTAACATTAATTAAAACATAAATTAAAGGTTTAACATGTACACACAGTTGTGTCTCTTATATGTGCTATACAAAGCGATCGGAACTATTGTTTCTTGCAGTGACCGGTTTAAACAAAAGAATAATGGTAACGATAAATTATTATGTCTTTCTTATATACTCGTATTCATCCTATCGAAATGTTGTGAACTTGGCAAAAATATTAGGTTGTAAATATTTGTTCTACAATGTTTTCAAAACAATGAATGACAAGAAGTATGTTAATTTTTTTGCTTTAGTGCCGTTGTATGAAAAGGCAACATACGCATACAAACAAAAATTTTAAAAAATGCTATTTTTAGATTTAGTGTAGCGCCTAATACATGTTAGCATCAACTATTCATTTAATATCAAAAATTACCATAAAAAATTCCATTAAACTTTTACTTCTAAATTATTTGTAACCAATCCATTCTAGCGGATATTATACTTTGTGTTAATTCTAAAATCTAATAGATGCTCCTTTAGTTTGCTTCTAATTTATTGCCACATTTCTGCCCCTTAAGTATTCGTGCCATATAAAGAACACACTAAGCCCAACGATAAGAAACTTCAAAAAAAATTATTTTATAAAAACATCCAGGGAGTTTGATTGAAGTACCACACTGTTTGACATTGGGAGAAAAAATCTTTATTTCGAAATTGACACAAATAACTTACAAAATCCTTAATTCTTATGGAATTGTATATACTGGAAAACATACCAGTTGAAAAAGAAGGGAAAAAACCCTTACGTCCAACGAAAAACCACAACTCTCAAACCTTATCTGTCAAGTACCTAATATTTAAACCGGGCACATGTTTACAGTTTTAACCCTAAAGTTAATATTTAATACAAAACGAGAGTGTCACATTGCCTACATACTATATGGTTTCACAATATCAGCTTGACAGGAACTTAATTCACTTAAAATATAGAGCTCGAACGAGCAAATGTATACTTTGTTCAGTCTTTTGAGACAGGAGCTAGAGGAAGGTAGAAAACCGATTGCTCATGTCCAGGTCGCCTACATGTGGCGGATGGATCCATCCATCCATCCATCCATCCGTCCGTCCATCCGTCCATCCGTCCATCCATCCAGCCATCCAGCCATCCAGCCATCCATCCATCCATCCATCCATCTATATATCTATCTATCTACCTATCTATCTGTCTATCTGTCTGTCTGTCTATCTATCTATCTATCTATCTATCTATCTATCTATCTATCTATCTATCTATCTATCTATCTATCTATCTATCTATCTATCTATCTATCTATCTATCTATCTATCTCCATATTTAACGCAATAACGGGAGCAGAGCTGCGTCCTTTTAGTATAATAACTAATAACCTACAAACAGCGTAGTATACGAGGTGTGTTAAAAGAAAAGATCGGACTTTTGCTATAACGTCTTTATTGCTCATTGTACAACACTTTAAGCACTGTCCCCTTCTAAGTAGTCACCTCTACTGGCAACATACCGTTCCCAAAGCTTCTTCCATTTTTGGAAAGCCTCCTGGAAATCACTTTCAGGAGACGCGCAGGTTTCTTGTTCTGAATCTCCTCTATGTTTGGAAACGATGTCCTTTCAACGTGGTTTTAAATTTAAGAAACGGGAAAAAGTCTGCTGGAAGTCTGATGTTCCGCCAGATAGCTACGGACATTGAGCAACACATGAGTCGGCGCATTGTTATGATGCAACATCCAGTCTGGTTTTTCCCCAATTCAGACCTCATCTTGCGCACAACATCCCTCAAACGCGCTAAAATTCTCTGGTAGACTTCCTTGTTTATTATCTGACCACGCGGTACAAATTCCTGATGGACAACCTCGACATAGCCACCATTCTGTTAATGTGGAAGGTCGTCCAGGCCTGGGATCCTCACCAACCGACATTCTGCAGTGTTCAAAACGCTTAAACCACTCATAGCACTGCGTGCGACTGATTATAGCAACATTTCAAACACAAACATTTTTCATCTCTTCCATTGTCACTATAATCCGTACGAAACGAGAAGGAATCTGAAGCAAGCCAATGGAGCGCCAGCAGGAGCGCTGCGTTGGCAGATGGTTTGTGAGTATGACAGAGAGAGACGAGACACACAGCGTGAAGCAAGATACGGCCAGTATAGCACACACATTCGCCCCGATCACTTGGCGCGGATTCCAGCGGGCATGCTTTCATCACGCTACCTTTCAAACTAAGATGATAATATCAATAAAAATAATTATGTAAACATGGCAGTGAATGCATCCCGTATAATTTCAGTTTAGGCGAATAACATATAGTGAAGTAGTTAAGTTAGTTAAAAATGTCCTATGTAGAAAGTTTACCCTGTAATAAAGACGGATTATTCCAATGGCCTGGCAAGATCGAACGTAAACACAACAGTGCTGATGGTGGTGTACAGTTGTCAAAGTCTTTCAGCAACCCTCACAGATATCTGCTTCGACACATAACCAAAGAAGCAAACATCGTAGAGACATGGTTTTTGGACAGCTTGGTTCAAAATGTTTAGCCCTACTCAGCTATAATACTATAAACGATGAGTACTTAAAAACTTTTAACAGCGCAATTGAAAAGTAGGAACCGTAGCCTATAGCGAGACCGAGAGGTGCTTGAACTAGGCAACCTCGCTCTAGCGCTATTGGCTGAGCGACTTTCACCACGTTATCTAGCTTCGCCTCAGATTTCTTATCGTTTTTTAAAGATTATAATCCGACGAACAGCTTGTATACGTGCTCACTTCAATGGCTGTAGCTCGGCAACTCACGGTCATAGCGAAATGAGGAAAATGCCGTTTGTTGTTTATACCTGCCGCTAGGTGCGATCAGTAGCCGCAGCGCACTCCCTGTGCCGATTGAGGGCTACTTCAAAACTTCGGTCTTCTTTTAACATACTTCGTATGTCTAGTCAAATAAAAGGAACAAGTTTTATTTATTTGTTCGTTTTGTCCCGCAGGGGGCAATGCTCTGGGACAATGACACGTCATACAATATGAAACATGTAACAATACTAATAGCATGCTCATCACCAAGAAAAACTGTTTTAAGAATAGGAACAATTTAGACCAATCACGTATATATTTACTTCCCATTATGCATTATATAAGAGAAGATGAAAATTGCTGTTAAATGTAAACCACCACCATTTCGAGAATGAACATCCCAACATGCATTACTGTAAAATGGCAATAAGGAATAAGTGTAAATCACCATCATGTGCAATCTTCCCTGTGTATTGGGCATTCGCCTATTGCGCATATTAAAAAATCCTTCCATAAATTATGGGGAATGAGAATATAAGAACAGTTTTAAACCTTTCTTGAATATTTTATATTGATTGAGATTGCCTAATAGATTTCGGTAATGAGGAAGGTTATAATAAATTTATTGCAGTGTAGTAACATCTTTTTGGAATAGTTATAAGCTAATTGCTGCTCTATGCAAATCGCCTGCATGCCTTGTATTGTGGTCATGGACAACAAGGTTTTTTTTGTGAAGTTATCGTAATTATCTGTAAGATAGCTTAACGAGAATACACAGAATATGTACGAGAATATGGATTGATCAGTAAGAGTAAGAAGTAATAATTCAATAAAAAGTACAATAAATCCGTTCTAGCTCCAGTTCAAGGTTATAATCCTTTGAGAATGCCAACAAAATGTTTCTGTCTTGGGTACTAGCAACTTCACTAAATAATACAGGGGGCCTAACCGCGCCGTGAGGAGTACAGATAACACTTTGTTCGCTAAAAGAGTTGCAGAACTCAACGGGGCAATTGCAAGTAAACACAGGTCAGCGGGACTGGCGCATTAGCGGCCTAAAAACCCACTACTACTACTACTACTACTACTGCTGCCACTACTACTTCTACTACTACTACTACTACTACTACTACTACTACTACTACTACTACTACTACTACTACTACTACTACTACTACTACACCAGCGGATCTCAGAAACGTCCATATGTATGCACGGAGACGGTTGGAACATCGTATCAATCAACAGGGGCAAAATTTCGAACACCTATTCAATGAGTGAAGTCAGCTTAACAGTACCGTTAGATGATGATGATGATTATGATGCTGATGATAATAATAATAATCATAACACTATCATTTATAATAGCAAGCGATAAAATGGCAGTGAAGCACTGCGTGCTCTCATGTTTGTTGGTTATAGTCTGCAATGTCAGACAAAAACAGCGTAAACACAATTTAAAAAATAGCTATGGGCGGATACGGATAGGCCAAATAAAGGCATTTTAATTATTTGTCAGTCTAAAAAGTGAGCTTATTCCCTCGAAAATAGGCTGTGTAACTGAAGAAGAAAATATTATAAGAACTTTTCGGTCTATTGTTGTCTATCATCACGAATAGTACACCCTAGTGCAAAGGTCTATTTTTGGTCTATCATCACGGACTGTACACTCTATTGCATGGGAAGTGCCTCTCAATGAGTGCCATCCGCTCATCGTCTTTGCTGACAAGCAAGAGGAGTACACCGAAGCTGGGCTGGCCCCGTAACTCAGTCGGTGGAGCACCTGTCTGCTGTGCGAGAGATCTCGGGTTCGATTGCCGGCTGGGGGTGGGAAGTTTTATCTAGCCAAGATTATTCCCTATGCTCCACAGAGTCTGAAAGTATGAATTAGAGTGTGAATGTGTGTGTGATCTAATGAGTAAAGCCCAAAGTTTCCTAGAATCCCAAAGACAAGCGTATACGAGTTAAAGCCGTTGACTATAGGCAATGACATCATTATAGTTAAAGACGGGATATAAATGGAACTAATAAAAAAAGACACAACGAAGCTCGCTCACCTTGATTCGCCAGTTCCCCACTGACCCGTGTTTACTTTGATTGCCCCGTTGAGCTCTGCAACTCTTTTAACGCACGAAGGGATATCTACACACTTGAAATACGGCAAGGTTGGGCCACCTGGTATAACTTCTGAAGGAATGATGGCAATTTATAAAAATATTGAAAAGGCTGAATGTAACAGCAGTGGCTAATTCATGGTAGATAATGTTCGAGATGAAAATCGTATCGTAACCTCAAACTGACAAAGAAGTGTAAAATACACATATTTCACAATAATACGCAAAATCCTCAAAAGCAAATCTGCAATCACCAGAGAAAAGCTTGAACACCAATAACCCAGGAAGGAAATATAATTACCACGATCACTTTAGATAGTTAAGCTACCATACATCTCGGACTCAGCAAGTTCGAATTGTAGTTTGTTCAAAATCTTCTATAAAATGTAATATTTACTGAATAATAACTGAAGCGGGAATCTGCATAGTTTCGTAGCTGGTAAGCAAGCCACATTTACCCGAGGTCGCGGGTTCAAACCCGGCGGAGGGCGATGGATATTTTCGGGCGTAAAAATCCTTAGCATGGCTTCCTTCGGAAGGGAAGTAAAGCCGGCGGTCCCGTGTCGTAGATTTACGGCACGTAAAAGAACCTAAAGTCTGATAAAGAGGCCTCTGAGCAAAATTACAGGTCTTTCATGTCCAATATAGAATGGGACGCTAAGCATCACAGCAGTTAAAGAATGTCCATAAATAAAACGAAACTGAAAAAGTAAAACAGGTATCAGAACACAATCTCTGCCAAGGGGACTGGACTTCCCTGACTTACCTTTTTCTGAACTTCAAAAGATAATTGTATCCCATACCTATTCACATAAACAATTTTGGTATATGTATTAGAAATTCCTCTCGTGTCTACAACCCTATATCAACTCTACAAGATCCTTCTCTTCCCAGTACAGAAAAATGTCAACATGTGTTTTTGTAAATCCAAACAAGGAATACATCTTTAGTGATGCAGTCAGACATCATTATGGTAAAATTCAGCAAATGAGCTGAGTGGTTGCTTTCAACCAAATGTTTTTTATTTTATATGTAAGGAAAATATCCTTATATCCACCTACATACCTGAGATGGACTATGAAGCCACACTCCTTCAACCATCCACTACCACAATGCCTAACAGTTGTGATGTAAGAGTAATTCAGTTGGAAAATACATTTTTGATACCTTTGTAACTTAAGCAATCAATGGTTATTTGTGTCACCAAAAGAAAAGAAGCTGCTGTGTTGTGTGGAACTGAATCCGAAAAAGTTAACATTAAAAATTAAGGCAAATTGACACTAAAACGTAATTACAAAGCCTTTTAAGCCTATGTTACTGTGCATGCTATTAGTACTGCCAGTGGTAATCTGTCAAATGATTTCATACCCAGTGCCCCTATAAACTTTTAGGGTTGTCTCAGTTTTAAGAAAAATTATGATTATGGCAAATTGCAATTTGATGTGCCCTTGGTAAATGTAATGTCCTCATCAGATTATTTGAGATTAGCTAGCATCAAAATAGATGAAGTGAATAAGCTAATTGAAGAGCAAGAAATTAAAGATTATTCTCAATGACATGTTCATGTAGCTACATGGGGAACTGTAATGTAACTGGCATTTTAACTTCTGTGATGATGCTATATTTATGTTGTAGTTGTTTTTAAAGTTGTAGAAACTGTGCATTTTGGTTGTGGAATAAGTGTACCCTTAAACACTGCTGGAAGGAAACCACAGATCGCCTTTGTATAAGCATTCACAATTATGGCTCCAATAAAAGAATTATACTCTAGATCCAGCAATGAGGAGCAAGCTTCATTCAAGGAGTCGATTGAACTTTCGCTCCCCATAGTGGAACAACCGCAGTCAATTAGATGACACCCGTCAGAGGAAAATATCTCTGAGAAAGATAAAACGTCTGTAGCCTATTGGACTAGAAGCAAAAATAAGACATTTCGCTAAAGTTTTCATCAATAGGCAAAAACTTTCTTTGAGAGGGGAGGTGTAACATGTATGTGTGATTCATGTATGAATACAGTCTAATAAGAGTATGTAATGCATCTCACAAATTTATAATGAAAAGAGATTTTAGTAATTCTACATAAAGTGAACTAGTGTTAAGAAGTCTGGTCTCTTGCGTAAGGAATGCCATATCATAGGTCAAGAGGTGGAGAGTTGGAGCTGTACACGCATGAATGTCGTGTGTGCCCACAGTGTAAATACTGCGTGACATTATTCTAGAAAATTCTCAAATGTATGTACTTGTGTAACTATCTGTTGCCAAGAGCCAACACCCTCAGCACTTGCATTCAGATACGTATAAATGGCCCTAAAAACGGTAAGTGCGTGGGAGTCACATCCAAGAGAGATCTACAGGACACTACGTCCGTTTGCTTAATAAATCTTCTTCTTGTTTTGTTCTTCACTGGACTTAGTCTCTGAAGCCATCCAGGCACCTCCTGCACTCCTTAAGTATGGCCTAGTTCGACTCCTTACCAGCGACTATCCTTAACAAACTCAGTCTTAAGGCTATCAATCCAGGTAGCTGAGAGCATTTCAATGCTAGCAATCCAGGTAGCTGAGAGCATTTCAATGCTAGCAATCCAGGTAGCTGAGAGCATTTCAATGCTAGGAATCCAGGTAGCTGAGAATATTTCATACTGTTTATAGAAACACACACATACACAAAGACATGCGCGGGCAGAACGGAGATCATTTTCTAAAAATGACTTTGTATTGAGGAATGTCTATAGCAAAGCTGCTCCAGCTTGGTTGCGAGCCAGAGAGCAGCGGAGTACTCACGACTTGTAGGAGTGTGCTTGTAGCATGCAACACAGCTCTGCATTTGGGGCAAGCTGTCGTCACGGCTGAATGATGTGTCAGAATGAAGTGGCAGGAAGCGCAGCACTTGTGCTATGACCTTCGCTCAGTGATGTATTGGCTATCACGTCTCCCTCCAGCCGAGCTCCAAGTGTTGCAGCGTCGCGCGAGCTCTCTCAGCCGAGCAGAGTTGCAACAGCCTAGCCTCAAGTGTATTTCTAGCCAAATTTCAATATTAAATTTTGGGAAAATGCAATACTTCCTCTTTCTTTTGTAACTAGAGGTACAAAAAGTAAAAATACGGAAGAAAACATTGATCTTTGCCATGAAGCGCATGTGTAGAACATTTTTCACAGTAATATGGTAGAATATTTTACTAATCGTTATATATTCTATAGTTAATTTATTTAATGAAGCTAATACTTTAATGTATCCCTCAAAATAGAATAGAATAAACGAATAAGCAATTGAATAAACATTATGCAGAAGTTTATATTTAATAAGATTTGCGCTTTTATTTAAAACACAGCATAGAAATTTAATGGTGACCATTATAGATATTCGGATATTGCGAGTCATTAATTAGGTTAAAGGATATTTAATGTTATTGCATAATGCACCTCAAAATAAGTTATAACTTTTGGGAAAATATTCTGTGTTTAATTACCCAAACAAATATTAACAATAAATTAGGTTAAAAAATAGGCTCACCGCCATTTATATCCAAAACTTCATTTTAACAGTTTGTCCGTCTCTGAACAAGAGATTGAATGCATATGAATGCCTAGATCAGAAATAGGGATGGAACCTCAATATCGTCGATACCTTAAATACCCTCGATATCCGGTAATATAGATGTATGCCTAATACTTTAAAATAAATATTCGATAATTTTTATACTACAAAATGTTTAATTTTCACTCTTCTATTCTAGACAACTTTTGGCACATATTGCGATTCACTTTGTGCTAGAAAAGGACGAAAGGAACAGAGCGCACTCAAGGTTTCACGTTATTGCCTGACATGTGTTTCGAAACTATTGCTGTATTCATCATTGTTGGCCCTTCAAAACTTTGGATTAATTTATTGAAATGCACGGAACTCATTTTCCAATTTATTTATGGAAAGCGAGCAGGAAATTGGGATATGCGCTTAGCAACAAGAATCAAAAGCTCTTCTACTTTCATTCTGCTGAGCACTTACCTTATACAAAATCAGCTCATTTATACGCACAGCAATTATAGAAATTAACTCTAAGCTGATAGAGAGACAGAGAGAGAGAGAGAGAGAGAGAGAGATGTTTTCAGAGAATGAGCTATTTATAGTGAGACGTGGAAATTTTGGTCATGCACCTGGACGGATATGTGTGCATTTTGAGCAAAGCCTTGTGTGCCCAATGAAATCTATCGGAGGTTTCACACATGGTAGAGGCATCACGGAAAGTACACTTTATAAATGGATACGTGGAACCTATATTTTATTTTCGCCCTCTCTCGACGGGTACAATAGTGGTTCGGGCCTGCGAACTTGGAAATGTTAGGGACTTCCGCGCGTCTCTGTGGTCTGTCTGCCTACGGCTTGTAGCCTCCTGTGGATCCTTCATCTCACCCCTTCCTCCTGTGGGGTGCTAGTCGCAATAGATGTGTACAGGTCACAGCGCGTGAGGTGGCCCCCCCCGTTGAATCATCTCTATCTCTACCTATGTTTTAAAGGTACATGAAGCCTTAGAAGATTTTTTAGGAAGTCCTATAATATTCAGTGGACGACATGTAGAACTCAGTGACTCAAAACAAAAGAGAGACCAGTTAGATCAGTTAGATATACCAGGTGGCCCAATAGCGCCGTATTTCACGTGTGCAGATATCCTTTCGTGCGTTAAGAGTTGCAGAACTCAATGGGAAAATTCCAAGGTAACGCAGCTCAGTGGGGAACTTGTGCAGTAGCATCATCGACTTTCGTTCTACTCCTCTTGCTTATCAGCAAAGACGAGGAGCAGATTGCACTCATTGAGAGGCAGTTTCCAGGCTTGCATTAGAGTGTACAGTTCGTGATGATAGACAAGAACAGCGTAGATAGACCGAAAATGTCTTAGAATGTTTTCTACTTCAGTTGCTGAGAATTTATTTTGGGCAAATAAGCTCACTTTTTAGATTGAAGGTAATTAAAATATCTTCACCTACCAGTATGCGCCCATAGCTATTTTTAATTGTGTTTAATGCTGTTCCTGTCTAATATTACAGACTATACTCATTATAGAGCTAAATCAAAGCATTAAAGCGTCGTAACGAACCATGCAAACATGAGATCTTGTAGTATTTCACTGGCATTTGTGCGCTTGCTATTACTATTATTATTATTATTATTATTATTATTATTATTATTATTATTAACATTATCATTAATATCATCATCATAAATACGTTGACTTCACTCATAAAATAGGTGTTCGAAATGTTGTACCTGTTGATTGATACATGTTTCAACCGTCTCCGTGTATCCATATGGACGTTTCTGAGAACCGCTGGTATGACAGATGCACATTCTTCAACGATCCTTTGACGTTAAGACCTCTAATTTGTTTGAAACACAATATCCTTGATGTACCCCCACCCTAAAAAAAGATCTCATCAGGTTAGATCAGGAGATCTTGGTGACCAAAGATAAGGGGCAGCTCGGCGGATTAAGCGCTCAGGGCACTCATGATTCAAATGTATCCTGAAATAAACAGTAGGTCCGTAGCTCTAATGTAGAGTTAAGCAAAGCATCGATAATGTGCTTTGCACTACTAAAGCTATGAATTGCGTACGCTCTTGTTTGCTTCCCACTCTGTTTACCTTTAGCTTATGCATGATGGGGCGCTTTAATGTTTTGATTTACTCTACTATGCGTATAGTCCATAATAATAATAATAATAATAATAATAATAATAATAATAATAATAATAATAATAATCTCAACCGAACAAAATGGCAATGAAACACTACGTGTTGCCAAGTTTGCATGATTTTCGTAAAGGCGCTTTATGGTCTTGATTTAACTCTACAAAGTATAGTACCTCCGCTGTTTGGTGGTTAGCATGATAACCTTCAAATGCAGAGGTCCCGGGTTCGTTCTAGGCTGGAGGATGGTAATTTTTATTTATCCAGGATTATTCCTGGGGTCTGGAAGTATGAGTGAGAGTGCAATTGTGTGTGCGTGTGAATTTAATGTAATTACCACCCAACTGCAAAACGAGTGAACATCATCGCGATGAGCAATCATTGTTCTAAAGGTAGAAATTTTATGTGTTCCATTCACATGACTTTTTCTACCTTCTGTTGCTTAATAGCGGGTATACAAATTATTCTAACGAAAGTTTATTTTCCTATCTACTTCATTTTAATCGAGATAAACTTTTCCGAAAATAGTTGCATTACACATTTCGTTATAGATATAAAGGGAATAGCGACAGTCAAATTTTTGGAACTGGATGCTATATGCTGGCCTTTAAATTCCATACTCTTTCCATGACATCGTGAGAAACAACTGAAAATCTAATGGACTTTAAAAGAATAGCTAAGTATTGAACAATTCGAACCATGATGATGCCCCCCCAAAATTATTTGAAATAAATTGTGTTTTAAAGATATCTACATTTTTTGTTTAGTATGTTTTCGTATACCCCTTAACGTTTACCAGTTATACAAGATTATGCAAAATTCCTTCCAAATGAAGAGGACTCCATAGGCTATTCCCGGAAAATGCAATATACACATTTTATTTTCATGTAAGTATCTTTAATATATGGTATTTTAATCAAAATTGTTAGGGTAATTTTTTAGAAAATAAACAATTTCGAAAAATGTTCCTCGTAAAGAATAGTTGGGGTGGGGGATCTTCTTGAAAATCTTGATGTCGCATCTTTGGACGATATTTAACTTAAATAGCAAGTTTAATATTTATCCGACTTTTCGTTTTTGAGTTATGCTATTCACAGTCACACACACACACACACACACACACACACACACACACACACACACACACGGACCTTTATCTAAAAATGATTTTCTGGGGGTCTGTTTACACTGTTCTTGTCTATCATTTTAAACTGTACTTTCTAGTGCAAGCTTGGGAACTGCCTCTCAATGAGGGCGATATACTCACCGTCTTCGCTGATAAGCAAGAGCAGTAGAACGAAGGTCGATTACGCTACTGTGCCAGTTCCTCACTGATCTGCGTTTGCTTAGAATTGCCCCTTTGAGTTCTGCAAATATTTTAACGCACGAAGGGATACCTGCACACGCGAAATACGGCGCTGTTGGGCCACCTGGTATAACAATTTATTTCTTGGCTTCAGGAACATAATCCGTTTATAAAAGAACCGGGGGAACATGTATTATTGTTATCTGGATAAGTATCAGACGAATCACGTATATGAAGTAGGTATCGCAGCAATGCAAAAAATGCGTGGAGAAACTTCGATGAACAAGAGTTACCCAGAAAGTACAAAGTGCAGACCAGGCCAAGCCGAAGAAAGTGAAGCATCCATCAAAGGAAGTAACAATCAACCGCAACAGCTTTTCACCAGAAATTTATGCATTTGCGATAGTGCTATGAAACTAAAAGAATGCATATCATACGAGCAGGCTTCTAGGCTGACATCTATATTTGATGGTGTGTCACTTCGTAAAGGAACAAATCTTCATTGATGAAGATAATAGAAAACTTTTTGCAGAACTATATTGATGTCCATTATGAAATACTTGTACTAGACGGAGGATTTTAATCCATTATGTGTCTAGGCCAAACGGATCCACTTACGGAGGAGTTGTAGATAAATGTTGTGACTACATTTTATCCAACTATGGATACACCTCTACTGTCATTTTTGACGGATATCCACAGCATTTAACCACTAAAATCGATGTACAAAGTAGCTAGAAAAGCTTCAGAGAAATGTTCTTGCAACATACACTTTAAACAAAATACGGAATTTACGACACCCAGGGAAAATGTTTAGGAAATAGAAGAAACAAAAGTTTTGTTACAAGCAGTAACTTCAGATATGGATAAAAGGAAAATATCCATCTTGACAGCTAAAGGTGATGCCTGATGTAGATATACGTAAAAGTAGAAGTACATATCACGGAGGGTTACCCGAAACCGAGGCAGAGCACCGCAAGTAGGCCGTAACGGCCCTTTTTGCTTCCAACGTGACCCCTGGGAGAGGCGGAGGGAGGGGGGATGAGAGACTCGAAGGGCGACCAAATCCGGATGAAGACGGGTGCAAGCATGAATGGGGTCCCTAACGTTTCCCAATAGAGCGCATCAGACGCCGTCCGGTCCTGCCCACACGCAACCAACCTACAGTGTCCCCGGGGCGGAGCCCTCTCGGAGGAGAGACCTAACTGAGCAGTCTCCACAGCGACGCCAGGGAAGAAACCTCTACAGAGCGCAAGCCACCGTCCAGCCGTAGCACTCCCCTGGTCTTACAACCTGAAACAGGAAGATAATGGGCACAGGAAATGTTGGGCAGGAGAGTCGTGATAGAAGATTAACTATCACAGCATTCGCCTGTCGACCCGGGGAAAGCACAAAAACCCATGGGCCGGAGTGGGCGGTAGCCGGGGATCGAACCCGTGTCTCCCGAATGCGGGCCACAGACATTGACGCCTGAGCCATTCCCCTCGATCTGATGCAGATATAGTGAATGCTGCTACAGAAAAGCCCAAGAGTGCTCTAATGTTGTTGTTATGGAATAGCATTCAGATATGTTGACATTATTACCGACCCTTGCACCAGAGAAAATGGCAATTTATTTTTGAAGCAAAAATCAGCAAGGATCCAACTAAACTGTTTTACGACATTCTCATTTTAACCCAGAAACACAGTGAAATCAGAAGCCTCTTTTTTGTGCATGCAATAACCGGTTGCGATACTACGTCCTACTTTTACGGTTTAGAAACGATAAAGGCAGTTGAAATGGTGCAGACTTCGGTGGAAGCTCACAACAAGCTGCATTATTTTTGCAACAAAATATATCACAAGAACAATTATTATTTCTAATTAGTGCAGAAATATTTACAGTTGGACTATGGGATAGATAGATATGTAAGCTTGAATAAAGCTCGCTACTTCAAATTTATGAGTATGGAATAAAAAACAAATTTGCGATTAAGTTTCAATCAGATAAAGTTACCTCCAATAACTGAGGCATTTTAACAACACATTCCAAGAGTTTATTTGCAAGTCCAGAAATAGTTAGGTAATAGCTGGAGCTGGAAGTTGGAGTGAACGTGGAGGAGAGAAACAAGTCCTCCAAACAGTGACTTCTTTGAACCCATTGTGCCAAATGATCTTTTACATTTAGTGTCGTTTTCCTGTAAAATATCTGTTTGTGGGAATTTTGGTGGTTCTAGAAACTGAGGTTTGCTCGCTATGTGCCAGCACTATGATGAATATTCGTGTCACAATGCACCAATCATGAATGACGCGTAACACATCACTTATAACGATTAAGCATGCCTGTTATATATGTAAATATTAATCAATAAGTAACATAAAGATTTGTAAATATGTACTATTTTATGAAGTATTCCTTAAAGTAAAACACAAAGCAAGGAAATGAAAGCGAAGATAAAAAACATACAACGATGCAATCAACTAGTAGTGGGTGGAAAGTCCTTGATACTATGGATGAATTTATTAAACTTTGCAGCTGCCGGTTCTTGTCAGCCTGAGACATGACGTGTCAATAGGTGGTGGATAATGCAGCGATCTTAAGTATTGAGATTGGGAGCAAAGCTTCCCCGAACCAAAATCTGCAGGAACGTAACATAATTAAGAAAGCCTGTTTTTATCATAAACATTTGTTAAAGGTATATGTTTTATTAAGGCCTACAGTAGCATTGATGTTATAATATATAATCTGTTCCACTTTAAAAAAACACGCGCAAGAGGCATTGAGAGCTACTGTAACGCCCGGTCCGCGCGTTAAGGCCATACCAGGCTAGTGACGGGCGCGAACTAATCTTTTCCAGTCGGTACGTGTTCCCGACCCCCAATATCTATATTATAAGCATGTATATCTTTTGAAAGGTTGAAAACTGCGCTACAACCTTTATTTAGAATTTTTGGGGATGTTATCCCAAATAAAAGTGTTGTGCTCTAGTAACCACAAAAATGCAAGTTTCAAAGTGAACATTTTGCCCTAATTTAGCAATTCCCGTGAAAGTATTATGTTTATCGAAAATTGTTAAAATAGCTTTTTTAAAGGATATATAATGAATAAAACTGTATAAAACGTATCGATTTAGAATAAATAGTGAATTAGATACAAGCGATAACTAAAAGGCTTGCAAAATGGATGTTTATGGGGTGGTGGGGGCGGGAGCACAAGGGGAGGGGCGGGGACTTTTGAGGAAATGTTCCTCCATAGATCCTGACAACTGCCAAAAATTGAGCTTGTGTCTAATTTCTTCCGAAAAAACCTTCATTACCCGAACTACCTTACCCATGACCGAATTCCCTGGAAGCGAAATGAATGCCATATTCCATCTTTTATCTAAATGAAAATGTGCAAAACAATGGGAGAAGCACAGCAGGCACTCGCGTAACCTGCAGCATTAATTGAGTTGTGGGTGATCTGATTTAGTTGACGGATGCGCTGTTTCTGCAGTCGCTTGACTATATAAGTGATTCGTTTTACATTTAGTTACTCTGGTGACCAAAATAGGTGAATCCAGCAGAAATGAATCAGAACTGTAAGATAATTCAGCGTTTGAAAATATTTTTCCCCTCAGTGTGGTTTGTGTCTTTGAGGTTACTAATCGTAATCATATGATAACCTCCGCGTGGCCGTAGCATACCCTGTGTATCATATGACTAATTTGTTTCCTTGTGTGCAAGATTTTGTGCAGCGATGTTATCAAATAAAATATGACAGAGGTGGACGCAACTAATAACAGGGTGGTGTGTGGAATTAGGAGTAGCACTAGGCACGGAGGGGGACTTAGCACTTCGAACTACAAGATCTTTTGTGCCTAAGCCGCTGACGGAGTGCCCCCGGGAAGGAGGGAGGGGTGAGAGGACACAGAGCGGCTGAATCAGGAGGCATGACAGGACAGGGCAGTGTCCCTACCTTTTGCAAATTGAAACTCTCCTGATGGCATCTGTTGCAACCGGCTCCCCTCCCCTGCAGGATTGCACATCCCAATGGGGGCCCGAGGTTAGGAGACCGTCCCCATTCCGGGGTCGAGGGGTTACATAGAGCATCCTTTTCCAATGCCATGCAACCCGAGGCTCCCGTCGACAGTTTCAATCCTGAAACAGACCAAGCAAATGAAAGGTGAAGTGAAATGAGAATGGAGTTGAAATGAAGGGACAGAAATTTCCGGAGATGTAATGAACCTTCCTAGCATTTGCCTAACGACCCAGGGAAACCCCGAAGAAACTCATGGCTCAGAAAGATCGGTTCCGGGAATCGAACCCACGATCTCCCGAATATGGGCCACAGGCATTACGCCTGAGCTATCTCGCTCGGTAGGGTGGTGTGTTAAATATGTAGAAAAATATTTTAATAAATATCTTCATCAATAGATAGAAACACGTAGAAATAATCAAACTGCATTAACAAAATGTTAATATCAAGTGTGATACCGAAATTATTGACGGGAAGATATAAATAATTAAATAAAGAAATAACAGTAAGCCAGAGAAATAATTGCAATAAATAATTTCCGCATATTAAATCAATGTATTATGTAGTAAGCTTGAGTTGAAATGTTTGTCCGGCAAGACAAAGGTAATTACAAAGTCACGTTAACCAAAGTCATTAGCGACAGCCGAAGTAGCGAACGCATTAGCTTAAAGATTCAGTTAGATTATAAGCTCAGTACGTTTACTGTCACGTAGGCCCAGAATTCCGAAAAAGAGAAGTGAAAGGTGTTTCCAAGATTTTAGCCAAACCGCCTGGTAAGAAAGTTAAGAGGCACACTTAGGATTTTAAGTATTTGTTGCGCGTGAAAAATAACGTTGGTGGGAAATAATGAAGATAATGAAGTAGGCGAAGTTAAAAGTAATAAAGGGTGCAATTTTAGATCAGGAGTTACTCAATCTGCTACCGGCACTAGTATTTATATTCGTTCGTACACACCCTCGTGCACACAGTTGTGCATACATACTCTCTCTGGTGCCGTCACCGGTACGTACTGCGCATGTGATATTTTACGCGCCTAGTGATGCCCTTGTGTGAGTAATATTCAGCGGCTATTGCGAGGAATCTTTCCAAGCGACATTTTAGCAACTCACGGCAAGTCACGCTATTAGTTTCTTTTATTGCGGAAACAGTTATTTAAAATCGTAAAATTGATACTGTAGAAGTTTGGGGGTATAATAATTCAGTTATTACAACTTCGAGTGCCACAATTCAGAGTCAATCTATTTCTTCATCTCAAACGATTGGCAACTCACTTCTGTTACTCAAATATTGGTTCACAATACATTTCTCAGTAAATTTAAACTGTTGTTATCCTTTAACAATACGCCCACGCATACCCTGAGAGAAAGATCTCATAGCTTACCACTAGAGCAGCTGACGCACGTGACAACAGAATGAGTTTCGAGAGCAAGACAGCAGATTCAACAACGAAGCAGGTAAAGTATACGGCTTCAAATGTGACGACTATCTTCTCGTATCAAACTGGCGCACCAGCTTGGGTCTCGAAGTAAGGACCACCAGAAGCTGGGGAAGCTACACTGGGAATCAAACCCAGTGGCCGACAGCACGAGAAGAAAGCAGGACAATCCAGAACGGTGTTAGCTCAGTCTACGCAGATACACAGCAAGCAAGAAAGAAGAAATAGACATCAGCATCGTTAGACAACAGAAGTGCATTAGTAAATAGGGTACTGAGTGTAAACTTATCTATTTCAATGTTACTTATGTAGAGATGTGGCTGAGAAGTAGAAAAATGTTAGGTGAAAAGAACATAATAGAAGCAATGGATGTTCCGGAAGGGGAAAGTAATAGTAGGCATGAAATTGTAGAAAATAGAGGGTAACAGAAAGGAGAGAAAAAGTCGAAATGTACTGAATACTTAGAAAGGAAACAGGAAACAATAAAAGTCAGGGAGAAACAGTAAATAATTCAGTGACAGGTGCAAATGATTTCAGGGAAATTGTGGAAATGTTAAAAAGTGTGATGGAGAGTAATAATAGGAAAATTAGAGGAAAAGATGGAGAGTAATCAAAAGAAATTAGAGAAAAATATGAAGAGTAATAATCAGAAATTAGGGAAAGAGCTAGGAAAGAAATTGGAGGAAATTAATCAGAAATTAGAAAATACTAATCCGAGGTTAGAAATTAGTCAGCAGAGGTTAGAGGAAAAGATGGAGAGTATTCGACAGGAATTAGGAAAGAAGCTAGAAAATCAACAGCTTGCCTTGGAAACATTCAAGGATGAAATTAGAGGGGAAGTAAGCAATGTTGCAAGTGAAATAAAAGAAAACAGAAAACAGGTTAGGGGAGAAATAGAAAATGTTAGGAAAGGGATTAGCTATAAAGTAGAAAAATCTGAAAAGAAAGTTTGTAAATAAGTCAGTGAGAAAACAGATATAGAAAATAGGAAACTAAGGGAGGAAGTAGCCAAGAAATTTGAAACAGAGAGGGAAATAGCTAGAAAAGAATTAGAAGAAGGTAGAAATAGGCAGGAAAAAGCAGAAAGGGAAGGTAAGAGACAGGCTAGAAACTTAGAGGAAATCACAGATTAGGTTAAGGAGATAGCAACAGAAGTAACAGAAATGAGATGTACATTAGAAAATTTAAGAATAGGTATAAATGTATCAAATTCAAACTGTAGTAATGTGAGTGAACCAGCAACGAGAGATGAAGCAATACAAAATGTGTTAGGGATATCTCTTTGTCAAATGCAGGTGCAAGCACTTCCAGTAGTGAACCTAGAAGAATTAATGTACAGAGAAGCAGAGATCAGAACCATACCATGTACTGGCCTAATCATATCTTAAATGAAATTGCACCGCCAAATTTTGAAAATGAGGACTCAGACGACCGAAAATCTTTTATATAGGGAATTTCAAGTATATTTCATTGTAAAATGTATACCCGAAGAGTACAAAATGACCATCGGTAGAAAATGCTTTAAAGGAAATGGAGCAAATTGGCTGGATATAACTGTAAGACATGACAATGACTTCATACAAATATATTCATGAGCAGATATTGGGGAGCAAATAGGCAAGCAAGCATTAGATTAAAGTTAAGCAATAGAAAATATAACCAGAGAAATGAGTATTCAATTGTTAATTATTTTATGAAACTAACCAGGAAATCAAGAATGCTATATCCATCATTAAGTGACAAAAATCTCATAAATATTGTAACGACACATTTTCCAGAAACTATTCAGCACTATGTAGTGATTGCGAAGCCAAGTAACGTGTCAGAAATGATTGGTTTGCTGATTGCCCTTGAGAGGAACAAACAAAAGTCCGGGGCAGAAATTGGCAGAAATCAAACAATAAATGCAATGGAAATCTCACATTTGTTTGGGCAAGGGGCACAGTTTCATAGAAATGAAAATCAAAATGAAGTTACGAATAGATATAGAGGTCGAGTTCCTAGGTCAGGAGCAGCACAGTGGAAAAATAGAAATAGATATCGTTTGGATAGAAATCAGCAACATAGAAATTCAGAGCAGAGGGACACACATGTTCAGGTTAATTATATGAATGTGGGAAGATTTCGTAGACCTAGGGGAGGAAATCAGCAATTTAGAGGTAGACATAATTCAAACAGTGAATATTGAGGACCCGAAAATAATTATGTATTTCGACCTAGATCGCCTAGACAAGATGAAAGAAATAGCAGTGTGAGAAATTCACCAGTAGGAAGAGATAGGACAGAAACAATTGAAATGACACGAATATTAGTAGGAAATAACCAGAATCAACTGAATGAAAATAGGAATGTAAACAGTTTAGCAGGAATGGGTGCAATTAGTAGGATACAGTCAGGTACTTCTAACTTTCGATAAATAAAATGATGGGTTAAATTCTGTTTATAGATGTATCATAAATATGTCTTAACGTGGAAGACAAAATTCTGAAGGTCCTAAGTAGATAATAAGTACAAAATTGTAAAAAAAAGTCGTCTTAAGCATAAAACAATGAAAGTTAAGTGCAATGAACTTAACTAAAATAGAATCAGTGCTTCGACCAAAATAGACAAACAGAGACAAGCTGAAAGCAAATACAAAGCAAATAGACTCTGGAAATGTGTATAAATTCAGAAGAGAAATTAACAATGTAAATGAAAATAGCATAATAAAATTGTATAAAGAGTACTATATTTATGTATATAAGGGTTATTAACCGTCAATGAAATATTTGTATGCAATCATAAGTGGTAAAGGAGAAGAAATTTGTAAAATATTGTATGAAAATTGACAGAGTTTCTGACAGGGGATCAGATAAATTTAGAGTTAAAGTTTTATTCGGGCAAACGTATACATTCTTTTATTATTGAAAATAATAAATAAATGCAACGGACTATTTTGATATCGTAATTATTGACGGGCAGATATAAATAATTAAATAAAGAAATAAACAGTAAGATAGGGAAATAACTGCATTAAATAATTTCCATATATTAAATCAATGTATAATGTAATAAGCTTGAGTTGAAATGTTTGTCCGGAAAGACGAAGGTAATTAGGAAGTCATGTTAACCAAAGTCATTAGGACAGCCCAAGTAGCGAATACATTAGCTTAAAGATTCTGGGAATTCAGTTAGATTATTAGTTCAGTAGGTTTGCAGTCACGTAGGCCAGAATTCCGAAAACGAGAAGTGAAAGGTATTTCCGAGGTTTTAGACAAGCCCCCTGGTAAGGAAGTGAAGAGGCATACTTAGGATTTTAGGTATTGGTTACGCGTGAAAAATTGCGTCGATGGGGAGAAGTGAAGTAGGTGGAGCTAAAAGTAATAAAGGTATGTGATTTTAGATCAGAGAGTTACTCATTCTGGTACCGGCACTGGTACTTACAGTCGTTCGCGCACACCTTCGTGCACACAGTTGTACATACATACACTCTCTCTCTCTCTCTCTCTCTCTCTCTCTCTCTCTGGCACCGTCACCGGTACGCACTACGCGTGTGATACTTTAAGCGCCTAGTGACGCGCATGCGTGATTAAGATTTAGCGGCTATTGCGAGGGATCTTTCCAAGTGACATTTTAGCAACTCATGACAAGTTACACTACTAGTTTCTTTTATTGCGGAAACAGTTATTTTAAATCTTAGAATTTATACTGTAGAAGTTATCCGGATAATAATTCAGTTATTACAATTTCAAGTGCTACAATTCAGAACCAGTCTATTTCTTCATCTCAAACGATCGGCAACTCGCTTCAATAATTGAAATATTAGTTTGCAATAAATTTCTCAGTCAACTTAAAACTGGTGTTATGCTTTAACAATACGCCCACGCATACCACGAGAGATGTGCTAGCGCACATCGTGGTCCGGAAGTGGTTGCCCGTCGGGCCTTCTCTTCATTCCTTCTTCCCAGGGGTCACGTTAGAAGCACAAAGGGCCCACTATGGCCTATGTCCGGTGCTGTGCTCCAGTTACTGGAGACCCCTTCGTCTGATTACTCCCGACGATCCGTATTAATGAAGCAGCCTACCAGCCGTTGCAGGTATGGAAATTGAGATCTTGTACACAGAACTTAAAGAATGTTTGTCATAACGTTTCACATTTGCTTGATATCGGGTGCAAAATTAAAAATAATTAAGGTAAAGATCCTTCCAATCGAGGTTGTAGTTGAATATTTCCGAACCGAAGTTAAAAGCTTTGATACTTGCCTAGCTAAAAAATAAGTAAAGAAAAAAAAAACACTAAAGTGGAGTATATACTCCACTGACTGCAAACCACTGCAGGGGGAGGGGGAGGGAAAATGCCTTATTTATAATGTTTATTATCTTTACCGTTAAACGTATTTTTAATTTTTACAACTCGATTAAACGGCATAACTAGATACATATTTTATTTTAGATTTATTGCCTTGAACTGTGACTTAAAACATCACAGGTCCATCGGCATGCGCCCGAAAATGCCAGGTTTGAGTGGGCACCTTTAAGGTCATATTCACAATTTAAAAGAATACAAAAACTGCCATTAAAATTACACAAAACCTTGGGAAATCTCATAGATTTATAAATCACCCTACCACACAAAGTAACAATAATGCCCCACTCAATTAGGGAGGTTTGCAAAATGCAAACTGCACGCTGATGTATGTAATGAAACGACATGTCGGCTATATTTGTGTTATTTAAACGACGTCAGAATAATTGAAGGTGTTAAATAAAGAAAGTTAATAAATACTAAGCAGATATTCATGGATATAATTAGTTTTAAATTGATAGAAATATAAGAGGAAATTATTTATATGCAGAGTGTTAGAAGTCTACGATTTTTAGAATTTTGTCCTAAAATTTTTACTACATCCAGAACGCAAGAAACAAAGTAATGCGAGCACATCGGAAATGTAACGCCATGTATTTATTTTACAGTCTTGATTTTAATGTTGATGTACATTTTAACAAGCCAGGTACATATAGATGGTGAATTAAATAATGCTGCTCAAATGAGCAACATGAACCAGAAAATCGCAATAGTGATATCTCAGAACACCTGCTGTGTGGCACTAGCAAAGGCTACCTAAGATACATACGCATACAGAGTGGACTATTTAAGCTGAGACTCTACAATATCTCCAAAACTAAGCGTTGTAGAAAGACATTTCTTGAATACAAGTTGCTTGAAATTATGGGAGAAAGTAAATGCTATTATTTGTATTTTATTTGGAGGATGTTGTGATGGTCAATTTAGGGTCAATTTAAATTGACCCTAATTGTAGGTTCCCATTTAAAAAAATTAAGTTGACCCTAAAATGACCATCATAAAGTCCTCCAAACAAAACTCGAATAATGGCATTTACTTCCCCCATAATATCAAGCAGCTTTTATAAAAGGCATTTCATTCTACAACGCTTGGTTTTGGAGATATTATACAGTCTCAACTTAAATGGTCCACCCTGTATAAAAATAGTATGTTGCTATACAAGTGCGGTAACTGCATCTTTGTAGACAAGGGAAAAGTTTAAAATACTAGTCGAAGTCGAGCATTTTCACCTTCTAGTTTCTACAAAGCAGTTAATGCATGTCTCTTGCATACTATCTTTTTCGACGATAGTGAATAATAGAAATCCTTACGCGAAAATAAAATTAACCGCTATCAACCGTTTAGAAGCAGTATCAAGGCCGAGCGTGGTAGCCTCTGCGAACTGGCGATGGATTAGTCACGCCTGGTAGTGTTGACCAAGCCAGTCAACAACTGAAGGTGAGAGGGCTGTTTGCGCCGAAAGCGTTATATTTAAATGCTGCATGAATTAAAGTTAAAATAAATATTAAAAAATAATCGAAAGTAAAAACGGTAAGATTTAAAATAGTAAAATTCAACTATTAAATGTGATTATACTGTATGTCTGCAACAATATATATATATATATATATATATATATATATATATATATATAATATTCAATAGTTGTAGGATTAAATGCATTTTGTTAACATCCGCGGTAAAAATACAAAACGTACAGAGGAATTTAAACTTCCCACGCATGATAGCGTGAGCTGGAAGTGGATAAAAAACACATTCGTCGAAAAATAAATGATGTGCGACTCTTAGCTGAGAAGAAAGTAGAAAGCATATTTTACAGGAGAAGAAGCAGCAGTAGCGTTACACGTATATCTCGACGGTTAGAGGCTGTCATCTGCGACAGGCTTGTCTCCTTAGGTTGAAAATAAGGCAAGACTGAGACAGAGCAAGTGCAGTGGCGTTATTTCGAATGAAATGTTATCGGTCAGATTTCGGTGTCCGAAAGCAATTTGACACGAACTTCATGCACCAATTACCAGATAAAGCAATACTTCCATGCTTTTTCTTCTGATTAATGATGAGGTACAAGCTTCGAACCACATTTCATTCCATTAAACTATTTAGATACACTTTTTTTGCGGCGTGTGAATATAAGAAAATTATTCGGTAAAAAACGAAGCGTGTGACCGAACATACCCTGATTTTTCTTTCTCTTCTATGTACATACGGTAAACAGTGGAAGTATTGTGTTCCACCAAAACATTCCGTGTCGATATTTCACTGTAAATACATGTTTTGAGGCCCTCTGACCCCAAAAAAGCATTTCTATAAAAAGGTCAGTCTTTCTGTGTCAGTGTGTGTGTGTGTGTGTGTGTGTGTGTGTGTGTGTCTGTGAACAGCATAACGCAAAAAAGAAATGTCCGATGAAAACCATACTTGATATTTAGGTTCAGTATTATGATGCGACTTAAAGGTTTTCAAAAAAATCCCCGGCCCCAAACTAACCTTTGCATTGAAGATTTTTTAAATGTTCGATTTTCCCAAAAACTGATATAAAGATTTTTATTAAAATACCATATGTTTCAGATATTTACACGTCAAATAGAATGTGTATCTTGAATTTTTTGGTAATAGCTGTGAAGCCCTCTTCAATCGGAAGTAATTTTGTATGATTCTGTATAAGTGGTAAGCCATAAGAGAAAGAAAACAAACGTACTACAAAAAATGTAGGTATTTTTTAAAATACGCAATTTATTTAAAATAACTTCCTTGCGGTCTTAGCCATTCCCAAGATATACCTTATTATTGGTTTGAATGTTTCAATACTTTATCATTTTTAAGGTGCTATTGTTGTTCAGCTGTTTCTGGGGATGTCATGGAAAAAGTATGGAATTTCTAGGCCATCATATAGCGAGTAGCTTTCAAACATTTTACTGTTGATTCAGCTTCCTCTATCCACGTGTGTACATACAACGAAATGTGTAATGAAACTATTTATTAAAATATTTATCTCGATTAATATGAAGTAGATTGAAAAATAAGCTTTCGTAAGAATAGTTTGTGCAAACTATAAAAAATAAAGGATAGCAAGTAGAGAAAGTCATATGAATGCAAAAACATCAGGCTTTTTTCTTATCCTTTTATGCAATTTATTTTTATTAAGTGTAACAAATTCAAGATTCGAAACAGGGATAGAGACAACAAAAGGAATTCAGGGAGAAAGCTCTTAAGTAAAAGATAGACGAATGCTTTTCTGTAGTGATAAATGGAAGAAAGATATCAAAGAGCTCCTCCAAAATACTGGTATATTCAGAAATGGTGGGATAAAGTAAACAAATAGATAATCGCACTAGGAAACCAGAAGAAGAAGAAGAAGAAACAAATGACGATTATGGTACATTTGAATAACTATAAATTAACCACATCCTAGAGATTTACAGCAGTCTAGTGTTCGTTTCCATGGCATGTATAAACAAGGATTTCATACATAACAGTATCATTAATCAGATTTTACAGTCCTCTCATACTCCTGAACCTTTTATTTCCGAAGCAACAAAAACCAGTCATATGGAAAGCACATTCATGCAGACTTGGAAGTCCTAATGGTTTTATATTTAGCAGAAGGTTTGCCTTCTACTCTCTGTGCTACAGCGTGCGAAGAATATTTCAATAGTAATTAGCGTAGCGCTCGCCCTTTGTGATATTAAGCCTTGTGAGCGATGAACACTTATTCTTTACAGTCAAATTTATTTTACTTCAGAACTCTCATACCGTGCTTTCAGATTCATTATCTTAATTCACATTATTTTTTTTAATTTTGTGAATCAGGCGAAGTGCTGGAGTGTATTTAGCACATGTAGGTCAATAAAAGTGTTATTCTTGCCTTAGTTCTTTCTCTCTTTCTTCCTTTCATTTCTACATCCTTCTGCAATCTTAGTCATTGAAGTTGTGCTTGTGCATGTAAGTGCATGACATTGCTCTGCTGAAGTGTGCTTGGAAAAGGTTTGTATTAAAATTGTTATTCTGTCTTTCTTTATTACCCCTTACCTTTCTACATACTCCTGCAATACGAGTACTACGTTTTTGCAATTAACTTTATGTTTTTAGTGGTGTTTAACGCCCGTTCTTATTGCATACGGCACCACAGAAGTTGAACACTAATGATACATAAGATGAAATCTTTATTGGGAAAGGAAATTTGGGAAGGAAACGCTCCAGGCCTAAGTTTAGGGTATCACCCCGGCATTTGCCAGTTATGAGGACTAAGGAAAACCTGGAAAATACCACAGACAGGGAGGACGGTCCTGGCTGGATTTGAACCGCGAACTTCCTGCTCACGACTCCGTGATTTAACGAGCTCGGCAATCCATGTTGGTATCTTTATCGTTGAAGTTATGAACGGGTATACCAGGTGGAAGGGATACAGATGCATCCTTCAAACTTTTAAACTAGAGGGAGATTTCAATTAGTATAGTAAACGACTCCATGAGCACATTATTTTAATCTTTCATGGATGTTTAGAAAAACGCTTTGGAAAGAAGAGAAGTTTCGAAACTGTGCGTTTCATCTTGTAGATCAGAGGTGGCGAAAACGTGACTCACGAGGCATTTTGACTCGCAGGCGCACTTTCCCTTTCTGCAACCGTCCGTTTGATTTTCACATGCTGCTGAGTGACGCAGTGCGTGTTGCACATTTGGTGACTCGCGGAAGGAAGTCGTTTTCGCCACCCTTGTTGTAGATCAAAGGTGGCGAAAACGTGACTCGCAGGCGCACGTTCCCTCTCTGCAACCGTCCGTTTGATTTTCACAGGCTGTTGAGTGATGCAGTGCGTGTTGCATATTTGGTGACTCGCGGAAGGAAGGCGTTTTCGCCACCCTTGTTGTAGATGATTGAAGGGTCGTATTGGAGGCGTAGGTCAAGTTCCGTCACAACAGAAACTGCGGTGAGTTTCCGAAAGCGACTGGATCTGTATTACAGGAATTGTATTAACCTTTGCCAGTGATCTTTAGTTCTCAAGGTACTTCTTTCATACATTTGAAGCGGATTAACAAAGGAACTCAAGCTGAAACACATGCTTCAATTTGGCACGAAGGGATGAAACAAAAACATGCATATTTTTACTTAAATGTTTACTTATACGCACTTAACATTCAAAACCAAATAAGTACAGTAGTTTTAACAGTAGTTGCCAAAATATAATAAAAACGAAAGAGCTCACGTGTTTTAACGAAAGCAATTGAAAGCAAATTGGGTATGTTATTTTCCAATCTATAGGGTTTCAGTGCGCCAAAATTCATTCTTTTATTTAAACCTTTAATAGAGAGCTAAGACAACTCTTATCGTTTTTTATTTGCACCTAGAATAATAGAACGTGAAGTAAGGTATTGGTCACCCCTTCCGCAGAGAGTAGCATCACAATTGTTTGAATCGCGAGTTAGGTCATGGCAGCACAAGCATTCGGTGCGCTGTTGCAACAAATTAACTATCATCAATACTACGATTTATACAAAATAAAATTGGTAAATAGTAGGGAAACTAGGCATTTCGGGAAGAAAGTTAAGATAAAAATGTAGAGGCTTCTATTCCCTTACGATGCGATTTGCCTTAACCACTACATGTTTGAATCAGTGTGCAACTAAGGATGTGCAAAGCTTTTTGTTTTGTTGAAATAAGAGCTCGAGGACTAAAATTGTAGTATCTGTCTGTTTTGAGTTTGGTTTGCGATTAGAGCAAGACGCATAATTGGTCCAATTTTTTTACAATTAGACAGAAAATCTAAAGAGGTACCTAAATTATATCAAAACCCATTTTTAATCAGCTGACGGAAGACGAGAAATAATATGGATGATTCTGCCACTACTGATACACAGAGGAGTCCATGGATCAAATTGGGGAAATATTTGATGATACAATAATTTGTGCACGCTACCAAGATCTAACAGATTATGATTTTTTTTTATTTGTTGGATAACCTGAGGGACAAAGTGTGCAAAACAAATCCTCAGACATTGGAAGAGCTCAAGGAAAACCATGTAAAATTATTTAAAAAACATTACAGTAGACAAATATACCTGGCACAAGAGGCCCCGTGACCGGACAGAATACCCAAAACAGCGCTAAATCACCTACCGAATGAACATTCTTCAATCGCGTATTAACGCAAGGCTACTGCCCAGATCAATGGAAAAGGGTGCTAATGACCTAGTAGTTAATCGCCCTTAAACAAAATCATAATAATAATAATAATAATAATAATAATAATAATAATAATAATAATCATCATCATCTTATCGATGGAAAGTTACACATGTTCTTCATTTTCCGAAACAGCAGAAAGACTAGTCTAGGCCAAACAATTACAGACCAAACAGTTTGCTAAAAGCTTTAGGTAAAGTTTTAGAAAAAGCAATGCATAAGAGACTAAATAAATTCGTCATAAAGCACAATCTGCTTATTCTGGAGCAGTTCGGCTTTAAGGAAAACACTCGACAATTCTCCAACTGCTTAGAGTAACAGAGAGAATAACAAACGGTTTAAATATACAATCCACTGGGGCGTTATTTAGACATTCACCGGGACTTCGATAGCGTATGGCACGCGGGCCTCCTTAAGGAATTTAAAACCATCAACGTAACGGACACGCTAGTAAAACTGATTGCAAATTACCCAAAAGGCCAAAAGTTTCAATGATTGGCTAATAGCATTCTCTCTACTCCACGACCAATCAAAGCAGGAGTCTCCCAGGCGAGTATACTGGGGCCAACGCTTTTCAACATTTATATAACTGGCATGACAAACGCAGTGAATACCTCACGAATAAATAAATAATATGTATATGCGACGATACTACAATAATGACACATTCGGGCAAAACACAACTAATACACAAGACTCCAGAATGCACCCATTGCATTGGAACACTGGCTCGTAAATTTGGGAAATAAAGGTAAACATCCTCAAAAGCCAAGCAATTATATTCACGAAACGAACAGTTCATCGCCATCCCCGACATAGCTTACGACCGTTACTTCTGTCCATATAGGAGATTTACTGGACGGCACGGTAACATGGCTAGGGGTTAAAATGGACCAAAGTTTAACATGGTAGAAACACATCTACCACGTTCGGAATAAGGCAAAACCTAATTAGATAGACTTTACCCTCTAATAATCCTCAACAACGCACTGAATATCAAAAAGAGCTGACACTTTACAAGAGACTGATCAGACCCACACTTACCTATGCAGCGTCTGTATGGGGATACGCCGCTGCGACTCGTATTCAAATTATAAACATTTCAAAACAGAATGTTACATATAGTTGTGCAGAAGCCTAGAATTGCGCCCTCAGACATGTTACAAGACGAGCTAAAAATGCACACTTTCGAACAGTTCTTTAAAAAGCTAATTTATAATCCCTACGCAAAGTTTCCAAAGCATTACAACCCAATAATGCAAACACTAGGAAGCAATAGCATACAAATAAATAAACACAAGAGACCACTATCTACCATCTTAATCAAAGGACAGAATGAAAATAACATACGAGAATTCTTAGACAACCGTTTGCAAGATTGACATATGCAGACTGTATGCATACACAGGAAAACTAAATAATCACATGCCCTTTTATACAGTTTTTGGTAATCCAGTCCATGTAGTAGTCCTCGAAGATCGTGTGCTTCCATGCCAAGGCAGTCCCGGGAGATAAAGATCTCCCCGTATGATGCACTAGTGCAGCTGCACGGAGATGGGTTGACTGCTTATCTGTGTGGTCACATCTATGGCGAGTACGACTACGGACCTCCAAGAAGGTTCGAGCAGGGAAACCCTGCGACAACTAAGATAAGCCCGACGTCCTGGGAACATTTTTCCTGGCGAAAACCGCTACCTTGCGATATGACGTCCTACCCATCATGGGGAAGAAAACCTGACCAGCCTCAAACAGAGGTTGTGATACTAAGCTAAGATACGTTAAGCATAGTAATATACTGCATGAACAGCATAGACCCCTACATCAGCGCTAATGCACAAATAACGAATTTGATTACTATTAAGTACACCCCCAGCTCCATGGGTACTATTCAGTCATGGATTCAGCTTTGGTCATGGATATAACCCAGAAAGTAACATTAGGTCGCGCTCGCATGCAATATATGCCAGCATTTTTAGTAATCGTAGACTAACCGGGGTGCTAACCGAGCGGAATGGCTCAGGCCGTCTGCATTCGGGAGGTCCCGAGTTCGTTCCCCGGCGACCACCCAGTCTGACCCATGGGCTTTTTCGGAGGTTTTCCCGAGTCGTCAGGCGAATGCTGGAGGGGTTTATTTCATCCTCCGAATCTCCTGTCCCTCCATTTCGTTCCATTAATAATTTCATTCATCCCTCACCCCGTCTGATCTGTTTCAGGTTGTAAGTGTCGGTGATGATGTTTCGGTGCAGCGTGGCAGGAAAAAAATGACCTTTCTCTGTCCCTCCTTCTTCGGCTGGTTGCCGGGGTATAAGGGCCGCCCCTTGGGGGGTTGGATCTGTTTGGGGCGGGGTCCCTGGTCTTTCTAAATTAAATTGAGTTTTATTTATGGACGCTTTTTAACTGCTGTGGTCCTTAGCGTCCCATTCTATATTGGACGTGAAAGACCGATAATTTTGCTCAGAGGTCTCTTTATCAGGCTTGAGGTTCTTTTACGTGCCGTAAATCTACGACACGGGGCCACCGGCTTTACTTCCCTTCCGAAGGAAGCCATGTTAAGTATTTTTACGCCCGGATAAAATCCATCGCCCTCCGCCGGATTTGAACCCGCGACCTCGAGGCTAGCATGGTAACCACTACACTAGGAGGACGACTCCGGTCTTCCTGCCCGACTGCCGGAGCGTCTATATCTGGAAACTGTAGAGACCCTGACATTGATGTGCCGTCAATCCTGGTTCCTGGTTCGCTATCTCCCTTCACCTCATCCCTCTCTCCCATGGGGGCCTCAACGTGGGGCGTCGGTTCAATATCCTCATTCCTGGATCGGTGCCCAATCCCCTCCGCCTCACAATCCAATCCAAACCGCGGTGCTAAGCGGAACCCGACAAGACCACGAGGTAACAGCATCTGATCTAACGTACTAAGACAACTAATCCTCTATTATGCATGTAGTATGATTAGACACTAACGGCTAGTGCATGGGGGACGATGTAACTCCTGTAGGAGATCGCCACCTGGGACAGAGGATATGGGGCCGCCCCAACTAATAAAAGAAAAAGAATACTGAGGTAGGGCCGCATTTCAAACATTTGCTAAATGCTAAAATATTATGCATAACTTTAAAAATCTCGTGCGTGCAGTAAGAACATATTTGAAAGCCCTGCATTTGATTTTAATGAAACTTTTACAAAATGTGCTAAAGATGTTTATTTAAAAAGTAGTTAATTTTTATTTAAATATTATTTATAGCACAGTATATGTTAACTTTTAGAACTCTAACGTATTTTCCTATTTTTTTCATAATGAAACAGATATGATAATGTTACTTTCCTTTATAAGAATAAACCTCCAAATTTAAGCACAGTTATTTTACATAAAAACTTTGAAACTCTAAACAATTTCCGTTAAGTAATATTTTTAATCAATGGATTGTTTGGAGCATTTTTTAACTAATTATTATCTATGAACATTTTAAAAATCATCAACATCAAATGCCAACATGTGTATTGTTTTCACTCAGGATGCACAGCCTATAGTAAACATTTCAGAATACTGATAAGTAATTGAAAATGATAGTTTCGCCCAGGGTTTGCCTTAAACACACCAGATGTGAATGGGTTTTAGCATGTACACTTTGTAAATACATAAAACGACTTAGGTAGGAAGAAACAACAATAGATACAATTTACAGAGAGAGTGAGGAAAAATAATGTGCAGAACATTGCAAAGTAAAAACGTAGTTTCAAAATAAACATTTTGAGGATAGGAACACGTGGTCGCAGAAGCTTTTTTACTGCGTTAATGCATCAACATTGTGAGTATGAGCATGGCCGGGGAACGAAGGGATACCTCAATCCTCGACCCAACGCGGATCTTTTGTGCTTATCACCTCTAGGGGGAACGGATGAGGTGAAGGAACTGCAGGAGGCTATAGGCCGCAGGCAGGCTGGCCGACAGAGATGCACAGAGGTCCCTAACGATTCCAAGCTTGCTGATCCGGTCACACCGACGGGCTGCTCAGAGAAGGCTTCCCTGTAGCGGAACTGGAGCGAATTCGACCCACCAGAGGCGACTCAGAGAAGGCTGACATCTGGTAGGGCCGAGAATACCTTTACAACGAACAGACATCCATGCCCTTTCACATTTTAATTCCAGGGTTGGAGTTTGTCCGCCTCGGGGGTAATGTAGCGAGGTTCGAGCAAAGCATCAAGAATTACGTTAGTATTGCCAATAGGTGATAAAATGTTGAAATCCTGAAGACACGTCTTTGTAGGACACGGACTGCTCTGTCAGTAATCGAAAGGATATTTAATGACCGCGAATCAGATCACCCGGGGATTTCACTTTCACTCTCGCCGGAGTCAACGGCGAAGCTCTGAGCCACAAGGGGTGCTTCACACCTCCAACATAATTAACTTAATTGTTAGTAAGTGTAAACTCCAGTCTCAGCTACCTACAAGTAAGATGCACTAAGGTTAAGTTCTCGTTCGCACTGGCCGTCAGGCTATCCGACACTCTACACACCCCCTTACTGCAGCCATGTACATTTAGCATGAATACAACGCTTAGTTTCTATACGCCACCACCTGGACCTTTTACTTGACGCCTCTTCCCTACGCCCTATCTGCCAACCCCCGGATACCGATCCACTCTCCCTCACCTATGCCTACAGCCCTCCTGTGTACGCCACCCCTCGGAGCTAGCCACCCCAGATAGGGGTACTACAGTATACGCGTATATAGGGGTACATCAGTCCTTAAATTGCAGAAAGGGTTCCTCCCTACAATTTCCTAAGCCCCTCTCCGCGACTTAATTATGTAAACGCAGCATATCAGTATAGTTTTATTTTCTGTACTGCTTACCTATAGTAAGTACACGAAGTATTGTATCCCACCCAAAAATTCGATACCGAGATTTCACCGGAAGTACACGTTTTGAGACTCCCTGAGTAAAAACCTCTGACGTGTTGCACTTACATGACTTTCTCTACTCACTATTGTATAAAATATTCCTACAAACACATATTCTTCTATCTACTTCATGTTAATCGAGATAAACATTTGTAGAAATCGTTTTGTTACATTCCTTGTAGGTGCAATGGGAATAGAGAAATGTAGTAGACTTAAGTGATACGTAAATGCTTTAAAAGTTGGTCGCTATGTGATGGCTTTGAAATTCCGTTTCCTTTGCATAACTAGGAGGAAAAAAACGAATAACGACTTCCCATTTTAGAAAAGTATACTTATTTGAAAATTCAAACAAATAACAAGGAATATCTAGGAAATGGTTAACTCCACAAAAAATTGTTTGACATAATTTGTGTGCTTTAATGAGAGCTACATTTTCTGTGTAGTAAGTTTTTGCCTATCTCTTATGGTTTACCAGTTACGCAAAAGTCATTCAGAATGAAGAGGATTTCAAAGGCTATTCCCAGAAAATTCAAGACATTCATTTCATTTATCATAAAAAATCTTAAACATTTAGGTGTTTTAATCATAATCGTTAGAGCCATTTTTGTGAAAATCGAAATTTTCGAAAAATTGTTCATGAAAACGGTAGTTTTGGGTGGGGGATTTTCTTGAAAACATTCGTATCGCATCCTTGGAAGATGCTGAACTTAAAAACCGCAGACCTTTTTCTACAAATGTTCTTTTTGGGTTCAAGGACCTCAATATATACATATATATCAAACCACAATGGCGCTACGACCCATGCAGGGCCTTGGCCTGCCAACCTGACTGTCGTCTCACGTCCACATACACACGGCAGAGTTGGGCGATCATCCAACCGACACGGGGAGGAGATGTGGCTAGAATCACGCATTCCCCAGCCGGAATATTGGCTCCCGAGGCCGGGGTCGCTGCCTATCGCAGCTCCTCATTTTCCTTACAATGCTGAGTGAGCACCGGCCCTAAACCCGGGACTGAAAATCCACACCTTCACAGGTGGGATCGAACCCGGCCGCATTCCATGTCCAAGAACCAGAGCACCACGCTCCAGCTCACTGCGCCACGGCGCAGGACCAAAACGAATATTTCTGGCAAATCCGAATCGAATTTTTCGGTGAAATACAATACTTCCCCTACTTACTATCTATACGTAGTAGAAACAAATTTATGTGTGTATATAAAGCAGTTTTAGAAAAAGAAAATCCGTGTGTGTGTCTGTGGAGAGTATAACTCAAAAACGAAAACTCGGCTAAATACCAGCATCTTCCAAGGATACTACACGATGATTTTCAGAACTATCCTTTGTCGAAAATTTTTATTTTGTCCAAAATGACTAACGATTTTTATTAAAATGCCATGTGTTTAAGATATTTTCATGAGAAATTAAACGTATATCTTGAATTTTAAAACATGCTCTGAAGTCCTCTTCATTCTGAATCGCTTTTGTATTGTTAAACCGTAATAGATAGACACAATCTCACTACACAACAAATGAAGATATCGGAATGAATTGCTCTTCCACACAAGCCGTGTGTTGGAAAGATTGGAAAGGTAGAATCAGACGACTGAAAAGTTGAATGCCTTGCCGGGATTTGAACCATGGATCTCCCAGTTTCAGTCCGGTGGCTCTAACCACTGAGCTACCATAGCAACATGACGGTACGGCATTAAATTCTCCAACTGATTCACATTTTTTTTTCGGTAAACCACACAATAAGATCTCAAATTGTATTGAGATGACATACCCCAATGGCGACTTACAGTGCTAATTTGAACCGGATCTCCCGATTTCCGTCCGGTTGCTCTAGACTGAAAAATGCAATGCCATCGCCGGGATTTGAATCACGGATATTTTGTCATTTAAATTTGTTTGTGGAGTTACCTCTTTCCGAAATATTTCTTGTTATTGGTTTGGATTTTTAAATAATTATACTTTTCTCAACTGGAAAGTCGTTATTCGTTTTTTATTTATTTTTTATCGTGGTGTTGCAAAGAGCATGGCGTTTCAAAACCATCATCGCATAGCGACACGCTCTTTAAAAATATGACTATCGCTTTACCTACCGTATACTACAGCGAAATGTGTAAATGTGAATTGAAAGTTTATCTATTAAGAGGAGACAGATAGAAGAATAAACCTTTTCGTAAGAATAGTTTGCAGGAGTCGGCGAGAAGGTCATCTGAGTGCAACACAAGATTTTTAACATTTGTGGTGGCAACATTAGTTGGCTCACCTGTATCACTGGTCTGAGTAATCTATATACCTACGCCGTTATGCGGCCCAACTGTTGTGTACTAAACTTTAATTATACGGCGTATTGTGCACATGTAGCTGTTAAGGAAGTGTCAGGAGCACCTGTTTCGTAAAAATTAAGCAGAAAGTCAATTTTTTCTGCGGTGCAGATGGACCACTTCAGTCATAAAGCAAGGGTGTTTGTTAGAGGGAGAAATACGTGGTTGTAAAACTCCGCCCTGTCGATGTCGTTGTAGATACGATTGCGCTTGGAACTTAGCCATTGTTCAGCTCAGCCATTCATTTATCCAAGGGCTGTCCGAGTTTTCGACAGCAGATTTCGCATGCCATTCGCATTCCTCTTGAGCAATGATAATTCAGGAATACAAGACATATTAATATGTTGTGTAGTAGCTAGATACATAAAAAATAAAGCATTGCCAAAATATGATTTTTTTCAAAACATGAAAGTATGAAGAACAAGTCCTAAATTATTATGAAATTACGTATTTTAAAGGCAAACATCTTATTCTTTAAGGACTTGGAGAAAGTTCAGTTCATTAGTTTAAAAATCAGGCTTTTTAGACTTTTGTCCAAATTTAATAACAAAATATATTATTAAATTTAACAAATTATATGGAGTTTATAGATTTTAATCATTGTAAATCCTTTGAACTTAGAAAAAAAATAAAACGAAGTTACTAATTGCTTTGTCCTTGCTTAACACTAATTGTAATATGCCACTGAAGGCTTCGGTTCGCGGAAATAGAAATTCTTCAAGAATAAGGAGTGTTAATTTTCGCACACATGACGTCACACAGAGGAAATGCTACCTTTCCTTAACTGCACCTGACTTGTTGGAAAGGGTGGTGAAAGGTTTTTTAAAAATGTTCTACAGATAACTGCCTGAATGGAATTTTTGAAAAGCCCGGTTAATTGCTAACGGACATTATTTTAAACGCGAAAAATGTAAATCTCTTAAAATAAGATGAAATATGAAGATTTCATAAAATATTAATATTTTACCAAAGTATTATGAAATATAAAACTTTGTGTCACGTGCATTGAATTCTGCACACTGCAAAACGTAAAAATAAATTATTGTTCCCATAATGATGGCATGCGCGGTTTAGAATATGAAATTTTATATTTTGCCTGTCTCTAGTAATAGCAATGGCAATTTAGTTTGTAATGCAATAAGGCAACAAGATTCCTAAAATGTGCAATAAATCACTTTTATTAAACGTTGTATGTTATTCCTCATTAGTTTCTTCCACGTACATGTACATAGAAAGTAAAGATAGAAGAATGAAGACTGTGCGAGTAGTGTTAAGCGTTTTCCTAGGAAGCCTAGTCTTTAATTGGCCTGTTCTGATGATGTCTCAAGGCTCTCTTTTGTCAGTGATACTAACGGCGTGAACTTTGTGCTGCCACTCCCTTGCGCGAAACTGGTATAAGTTTAAATACTCAGGGCGTCATTTTTTCATCTTTACATTTTTCTGTGAGTGTAAATATAAGTTTTATAAGGCATTAACCTTTTAAAATAGAGATAATAGCTATAGATTATTCGTTCGCGGGTCACACAAAGCACATAATTCCATTTTCCTCAAAACAGCAGTTTTCAGTTTCTGTATTTTAGGCACACGTCATCCTAAAATGATTTTAGCTGATGGAACTTAGTGTACTGTTTACTTTAATACGTATTCAATATCCCTACATAAATTATGATTGTTGGTTATAATGTTGCTGCTTACTATAAACACTTGAAATTTAATGTTATTTTTAAAAGCAAAATATTTGCAGAGTCTGAAAGCAAGCCTCCATAACCACAAATGTAGCACTAATTACTCTTCTATATTTCTTGTGACCTCACAAAAAATTTAGGTGTACTGACGTGCATAAAAGGTGTCTCACAATGGAACGCAGCTGATTTAAGTTGGTAATGACAAATGAAGCTTTACCTTCTGATAGCGTGCGCTATTCTGCTCCTCGAGCACAATTTCTAGCCACTGGATTGACAAGGTACCTTCACTCCCCTAAAATATGGTAGAACTGCCAAAGAGTGGCATTGCTTGCTATATGTTCTCACTAGCGAAGTATCGTTAAGGAAATGCTTCGTTGAATTTAGGCACACAATTTAAATATAGTATAATAAAAACGTAGACATTCGTCTCCATGTCGCTGATGAAAGCTCTCATATAAATGTCGTAGCTGTCGTTCAGTTTAATGACACACACAAATAATTCTTCATCCCTTCCTCTAGAAAGTTGAATTATGTCGCATTAGTCTAGCGTTTCCTTTAACACCAAACGTAGCGAAAATCTTTCATAGAGGCGGTATCCGAACCACCCCTTATTTCACATCGATTATAACATCGATCATTGGTTCGCTTTTGTGTCTCTGAATTGTTTTAAGGCCAGTCACATAGAGAACTGATACTAGCTGGGTTGAGTCAGAGGTTGGTTACTTGAAGCTGAAAACCTTACGGAAGGAAAACACTATTGCGATCTAGGGGAATGGGCCACTTTTTATGAACGTTAAGTGTGCATGCCATGAAACAAAAGCGAAAGGTGTAACTATTTGCATATCCGTAATTTATAATGTTGCTTATAGTTTATATATTTCAATTTCAATATATCAGATAAAATTAACCAGTTACATCACATTTCGAATAAAATAATAATATATTACATTGACAATAAGCTACAAAAGTTTATTTCCTTACCGCTTCCACACACACACCTACTGTGACATAACATATAAGTACATATAAGCACATATCTTAAGCAGTTAAAAATCCCGGTAGCCTTAAATTTCTTCCTTCAATCGATTTTCCTGCTTACTCTTTCTTTCGACATATTCGTAATAGAAACCTTTCAAAATGCAGATTGTAAATGAGGATTAAAGTGACAGAATGATGAAAAACGTTTAAGAAAATAGCGAAAAAACATAATTTCTAAAATTAATTTCAAGTTTTAGCTTTCCAAAACCACACGCCTTTTTTCCTTCCAAATGTTTAAAACCCTTGATAAGTCATTTAGTTTCCTAGTTATATTAACTGAAGTGATTAATATTTCATTTAACTGCATGTTTTCTCGCACTTAAAATTGCCAACGCTTTGTATTTTTGAAGTGCTGTATTGGAAAAAGTTCTAGAACTATTGACATAAAATTTGCTAAAGTCTTATCAGAAAATATCATTTAATCAAAACAGTTAAAACCGCAATGCAATTATTAGAATATTTCTGTGAAATTAGAAACGGTGATAAACGCTTCCATCTCTTTTATAACGATTGTGGAATACAGAAATTTTACCATTCCCTTATCTTAAATTTCGAAAGATTGAAAAATGTCTAACATTGCTAAATTTAGACGATTCTGCGCAATCCGGTTCCGTATCGACACATTCAAGATGATTCATGATTTTCAACAAAATGTAAAATTCTTAAGATAACAAAACTTAGGCACTGTTCAGCTAGATTCCGCATATCTACATAGTTTGCATAAATCCATCTGCTTGCTGAGGCAACTCAAATGCCAATATCACATACTTAAATTTATCAACAAACAATAATGAAATAAATATTTATGAAGTTCAAGGTAAACGTGAAGAATATTTCCCAAAGGAATGTTAGAAATTTAGTATACGTTTCTATTAAACCAGTAGTAATGTTAGTTATAAAAGAACATCAAGGTTAAAGCAGTTAATATGATTAAATAATAACATATTATTTAAAGAATATAATAATTATAGGATAATGTTTAATATGGGAATTTGATTACTTTAGGCATTAAATAAACAATCTGAGAGAAAAATAAAAGCAATGAAGAATTTATCTAAATAACCTTGAGAGTACAATTAAAAGGAATGAAGAATTAGTTAAATAAGGAGTAATAAATAATTAAATAGCAACAATTAAATAAGAGAATTTAGAGAACATTAAATAACTAAAAGTGAAGTAAAAGATTAAATAAATTTTAAAATACACACTTAAATTAAGAGGGATGCTGGTTACGTAACTAATACTACTAGTTACCAGTAGCAATAGTAGTAGTGGAAACATTATTTTAATTAATAATATTAATTTAAATACTTGTTTTATTTAATGTTATATTTAGCCAAGTTAAGTTGGTTATGAACACATCCGTGTAATTATGAATAGAAACAAATTATCTAATAATAAAAATAAATAATTATAATATCTAATAATTAACAATAAATTTGGAATGCACTTTCTGGTTTAGGCAACCAACAGGACGATGTATTACAGATATATTTTATTTTTATTTTATTTGTATTCTATTCAATACCATAAAGGGTGCTAGCAAACTGTGAAGTGAATTATTAATCTTAGATTAGTTGGATTGTCGAGTTACTTTGCTTGATTATTAAGCGGCAGATTACCACTGCTCTGTAAAGTCTATCAGGAATTCCTTTTTCTTGTTCTTCCTGTTTTTCGGTGTCGAGCCTTCTATAAATTTTATACGCTATTGTGGAACCTCTTCCATCTTTTTAAAGTCTGCAGTTCCATTCCTCTCTTTCTGACTACCTTACCAACATTATCTGATTCAATCTTCTCACTCCTTTTTCTCCTGTTCATATTTCAAAAATGCATTTTATGTTCATTGTTCATTCTCACCATATATTCGTACCATTTCAAGTTTCTGTTTTTTACCCTTCTCACTACCATTTCCATTTAGGTTCTCTCTAAATGTATACGTTCTTGCATTATTCCTTACAAAGTTTCTTTGAACTTTCTCAGAAATTGAATTTCTGATTATATTATTCTTTATTTTTGTAGCATCACTTGTCTTTCATATTGTAGAAGAGTAGACAACTTTGTTCAGTCTTATTCAGAAGGAAGGACCATATTTTAGATATTTCACATATATCACATCACTGGGTAGAGGGAAGCTCAACTTTTTAAAAACAGGCTTAAAAGGAACCTCCATTCAATGACAGAAAACAGTTTTGGCAGTTAATAAAAAACTGGTGAGAATAGGAAGGATAGTTTTGTGCACAACAATTTACTGTCCCACTTCCGTAATAGACTTAACAATCAGCCGCCCTCATCATAAGCAAATTTACATGTGGTGGTATTATAACTTTGATAATTAGGAACCATTTATTTCGTGTGGCAGGAAATGAACTACTGTTGTGATGTTTCCGTGTAAAACAGATGTATAAAAAAAATAACGCACCTAACCGATATTTTGGAACGGTTACAAGAATGGAATACTTCAACTAAAAAAAAAGAAAGAAAGAAAGAAAGGTAGAAAGAAAGAAAGAAGGAAAGAAAGAGAGAAAGAAAGAAAGAAAGAAAGAAAGAGAGAAAGAAAGAAATAAAGAAAGAAAGAAAGAAAGAAAGAAAGAAAGAAAAGGAATCACAGGTCCAGTTAAACAGCTCCAAAATAATAGTTCCGCAACTTTGCACTAAGGCGGTCGTTCGAGTGCTTTATAACCGGTTCCAAAACTAACGCTCTGATTGTAGGGAGTACGTTCCACTACAATACCAATTAACAAGTATGAATATGATGCAACAACTTGGAACTGTTCCTGCTTTCAAGTTCCAATAGAGGGCAATGCCAACTAGAAATCTTCCGACCAATCAGATTCAAAGCTATTGAGCTCTTGCGATACATGTGCGAAAAACAATTACAAGAGATTTATTTTTGGAACATATAACCATTAGCATTATGGTAGCTCATGCATTAATTGTATTATTATTATTATTATTATTATTATTAATAATATTATTATGGTGGACGCGAATTCCTTTAACGTGAGTTAAGTGTACAGTAATTGTAATAAATAAATAATTAGAAGTAATGTTGTTAACAGAATTCCCGAGTACATGGAGGAAGGAAGAGAACCTGACGGAGCATCGTCTTTCAATACCAGAACGAAGAACTACGATTTAATGCGAAAGAACCCGAGTTAAACAATACTGGACCGAGAGTATCATGCTGTTACAGTTGCCCATAAACACTCGTGGACATACCTGGCAGTTATTAGGGAATGGTTATTTGTATCGTAGTATTATTTTGAAATTGAAAATGTCGGAACTATTACTGAAAAATATTTTCCCTAGCTCTACTGTAAGAGCGTGTTGTTCTTAACGGGAGTTATGGATGAAATTTCTATTTTACGCATTTTTAGTCTGGATTATAATTAATATTTTGTGTACACTTAATGGTATTCATCTCCAAATTTCGCTAGTGTCGGCTTAATAGTTTTTGAATTATAGAAGCTGTTTTGAAAATAGATGTTAAGCTTTCAAAATGTATCTCCTCCCTTAAAATTTAAGCTACGACCCAGAAAAAAAGGGTGCAGTATCTTTGATATCACCATAATTAACAGTGAAGCCATTTTTTTAAACATTGGAGATATGAAAATCTGAAACAAAATATTAATGCTGTGGGTTTGAAGATGGTGATTTTTTAGTATCTAGATGTTATATTTAGTTTCCTTAATTCTTAAAATATTTTATATGTTTAAAGCAGTGATCTGTAATTTTCTCAACCACAGCTATCAGAACATGCAGTAAAATTCTCAGGTTTCTAATATGAAAATTGTAGCATCCTATAACATATGAACCTGAGTAAACGTAGCAAAAATAAAATTGCAGAAAATGACTTTAAATGTCCTTTGATGTAGGTAGGTATTTAAATATGACGTAATTAGGGATCCTTCAGGCGTGGTAGGGCTCTAAAACTTGTCAACCTATAGAAATAATTTGCTAGTAATTTTGTATAAAAAACCGAAATGTTTTCATTTTCCGAACAATTGATATGTTATACCTATTACCCTCTCGACCACCAAAAAGCTTTAAGCTTTCTCTATTCAGTGGCGTGTTGAACGTGTTTTTGTCTTTCAATTTATTTGATATAAAACGTTTGATTCTACCCCTTCTATTTAAATAACTCTGCATATCTTGATTTTGATCTAAGAACATGTTTTCGCCTTTATTGTTCTATTATTAAAACGAAGGAAGTTTCAACAATTTGTTTTATTTACTCTATTATTAAGTTCATCATCTATCCCACTACTGGGTGTTTTTGCGACCAAATAATGAAATAAACTTACTCATCATTTCTATTCAATGTTCATATTTCCATCTTAATTTTTTTGTTTCCTCTATTACGATTTTACTTTTATGTGAGCTTATCTTTATTCCGCTTTCTTCTAATGAAAATTCTCATTCTGTTACTGCTGTCACTACTAACCAGAAGTATGCCATCAGATATACCAGGGTCTGTAGATAAACTTAACTAACATGCCAATTGTCAACTTTATAGTTTAGTTCTTCTTTGTACAGCATTTGATTATCTGATCCACAAATGATATGAACAAAAGTGTGCTTAGGAGGATACGATGGGGAAATTTCAATTTCGGAAACCAATGAATGTAAATGAAATCTAAATTGTTAATCACTTTTGCGATAAGCATTCACTATGGGTTTAGAAAAACATATTCAAATGTAGTTCTAAACGTATTTCTTTGAAAACTAAGTGTTGTTTCTTTGCAAAAGCAATAATTTTGTACAACATTATGAAAATATAGAATAATATTACTGTGCTCAAAATATAAAGAAAATATGTATCCGTGAACTCCAATAATACATTTTCTAACAATTATTGAGTAAACTGACATAAAATAAAACATATCCGGAGAAATTTTACCTATTTTACGTATTCGTGGAAGACAGAACAAAACGAATACTGGAGTTAGTAAACAGTAGGTATAATTTAGTATGTGTATCTAAATGCTATGAATCTGCGAGAATAAAATTGGAAGAAAACCCTGCTAGTTTTGTAAAGCCCCAAAAGTACTATTTATGGGTAAATTACAAAGTAGGCGTGGCACACAACCGATATAGACGTTTAAAAAGTGCGAATTGTGATGCGATAGAATTCAAAATGGTTCACTAAACTTTGTAAAATACAACTTAGGGTGTAAAATATCATTTAGTGCTGAGCCATATTCGGCTCCCCCCTTATCTCATCATCTCCATAACTGGCGGCGATTATAAATAAACATTACAAATTATATTATAGTGCAACAAATGAAATAATTGTTATTCTTTAAAGTCCAGAAATTGCACAACTGCTATTAAAGTAAAGTATGTTACTGCCAACCTTTAATGAAAATTCAGGTTAATTACTCAAAAGTTGTTGCTTTACATTAATGATATGTACAGCTAGGTCCACCTCTGAAAAAGAAGTTTATTGTATATAAAATTGATTTTCTTTTAATGAGATACATATTAATGAAGCTGAGAAAAACTCGGTAACGACAAATGATGATATTTAAGAGCAACTTAATGTTGTACAATATGAAATCTGATAGAAATAAAACCAAAAACAGTTTTCTTAAAAGAAAATTTAAAACAACATTCACAGAACGTATATTCAGGCTGAATATGTATGACCTGGTCCTGGACTAATTTCATCTGTACATAATGGAGTTCATTTTCAAAATCTAAATGAGAAACTCAAATGAAAATACCATACATTATGGTATCTATCTCGTATGTTTCGAGCTAAGGAATCAATCATTTAAAATAATAACTTATTTTTCTTCTAGAAATTTACGTTTACGGTAAATGAATGTTGCTGTGAATGAACAAAGACATCAACATATTCGGATAAAATAAAATTTAACATAGCAATAACTTAGTTTTGTTTTAGCGATGAACACTTCTAGCAAATTAATTTGCTGTAAATGAACACAATGATAAACTTTTTCAGCTGAAGGAGAATATACATAATAATAATTTATAATAAAAACAATAACTAATTTTTGTTTTAGCATTTTACGCTTCCAACATATGAATGTTGCCGTGAATGAATTCCATTAGGTAAAGGATGACAACATCTAATACTCTGTCATGCCAGATAGGCCAAGAATGGTTTCATAGAAGGGGCAGATTTAGCGTTTCAGTTCAAAAAGTGGTGGTGATTATCATAAAGAGATGAGTAATATATTATTTAGGGAATGGTTTACCGATCTCCTTCAAGGGCTGGAAGAAGGGTGTGATAGTAATGGACAATGCTTAAAGAAAAAATCCCCAATGTTGAAATTTTGTCATGGCTTCAAAGCAAGAATATACCTCATAATCTACATACAATAGTCAAATATTAAACGAATTGTAAAACAGCCGACTAAGCATATTATTGTTAGTGCATACATTCACATATCGGCTGTGACCGTTGACTGGGCTTGTATTTCACTTGTATCACAACTCCATTATCACGCGAACTTGAGCTACACATAAGCCATAAGGAAAGCAACAACGCTAATGAAGTAAACGGACTGAGCCTTACGCTTGGGTTTGGTCACTTTGGGCGTACGAACACGAAATGAGAATATATTTTAACCGCTCGGTATACTAAACCGAATGGTTTGAGAGGGACACCGCTCGGAATCCAGTACACCCAATGCAGGAGCTCATTTGTGTTCGAAGGCATGAATGGTACGAAATGCCCTAAACTCGTTCGATGGATAGCTCTATTCCAGGTGACGACTCACAGAACAAGGAAGTGGACCTACTGACTAAGCTGCCAACGATTCAATTATTGCTTATGTGCAACGTCGTACCATGGTACAGACGGCTCCAAATGTTTTCCTTGCTACGTGTTTGTAGCAATGGGGAAGAGAGCGGGGTGTCTTATCCAGAGGCTGTACCAGATGCCTTAGCGCACACCTGCTCTACAAAGTTAAGAGAAGTAATAGTGCTAAAGAAAATATCATTCCAACACATTCCCTTAAACTTGGCTGTAAGAAAGTAATAATTGTGAAAAGAAAACAGCAATAGCATCACGGCACAGTGACACAAGCGGTAACAGGCTAATGTTTAGCAATTAGAAACATCACATCATTGTACAACAAGCAAGTTTTAAAATAAAATGGTTTGGTTTTCAATATTCACTATCTTCTCTAGCTATTATCATCAACTAACATATGTTTCTTATTTATCATAATGTCCTTATAAAGTATGTTTTTTCCGTGCACATTACCTTAATCGTAACAACAATTTAGGCCAGAAATTAATGCATGTTAAAGACTAAGTTTGAATTTTCGCTATTTGGTTACATGCAAGATGCCATAACGACAAACAGCCGTTAACTCTATACCACAACTCTACGTTTTACTGTCTCTACTACTTACCTATAATAAGTAGGGAAGAATTGTATTCCAACCAAAAATTCAATAACGAGATTGACTGGAAATACACGTTTTGGGACCCTCTGAATCCAAAGAAGGCATTTTTTCACCTACTACGCACTTACAGTAAGTAGAGGAAGTATTGTATTGCACCCAAACTTTAATAACGACAGAAAATGCACGTTTTCAGATTTCCTGAATCCAAACAAAGCATTTTTACATGCTCTATTACATAGTTACAGTAAGTAAACAAAGTATTAAGTTCCACCCAAAAAATAAAAAACGAGATTCACCGGAAATACACGTTTTGAGACCTCCTGAATCCAAAAAAAGCATTTTAACTTCCACTACTACGCACTTACAGTGAGCAGAGGAAGTATTGCATTCCAACCAAAAATTCAATAACGACATTCCTGGAATACACGTTTTGAGACACCCTGAATTCAAACAAAGCATTTTAACTTCCACTACTACGCACTTGCTGTAAGCAGAGGAAGTATTGTATTCCAACCAAAAACTCAATAACGACATTCCCGGAATACACGTTTTGAGACACGCTGAATCCAGAGTAACCATTTTTAACCTCTGTGCTACGTAGCAACGCTAAGTACAGAAAACATTGTAGTTCATCTAAAAATTGAAAAAGAGATTCACCTGCAATGCACCTTTTGAAACACCCTGAGTACATAGCAAACAATTTTACTTAATCTACTACGTAGATACACTAAGTAGAAAAAGTATTGTGTTCCAAATAAAAATTGAATAATAAGATTATTCGGAAATACGTTATGGGATCCCCTGAGTCCAAACTAGAATTTTTAGTTTCTGTAATACGTAACTACAGCAAGTGGAGGAAATATTGTGTTCCACCTGAAAATTGAGTAACAAGATTCACCGGAAATACGAGTTTTGAGATCCCTTTATTCTAAGTAACCATTTTTAAATTCTCTACTACATAGCTACAGTAAGAAAAGGAAATATTGTATTCCACCCAAAAATTGAATAACGAGATTCATCGTAAATACACGTTTTAAGACACCCTGAATACAAACAAAATATTTTTACTTCCTCTGCTACGTACCTGCAGTAAGTAGAGAAAGTATTGTGTTCCACCCATAAATTGAACAACGGGATTCACCGGGAATGCGCTTTTTGTGACCCTCAGAATCCCAAGTAACCAATTTAACTTTCTCAACTACGTAGCTACAGTTAGTAGAGAAAGTATTGTGTTCCAGCCAAAACTTGAATAACGACATTCGCAGGAAATACACGTTCTGAAACACCCTGAATCCAAAGAAAGTATTTTACTTACTCTACTACGTAGCTACAGTAAGTGGAGAAAGTATTGTAATCCAGCCAAAAGTTGAATATGGAGATTCATCCGAAATACACGTTTTGAGAACCCATGAATCCATAGTAAGATTTCTACACACTCTGCTACGTAGATACAAGTAGAGAAAGTAATGTGTTCCACCAAAAAATTGAATATCGAGATTCAACGAAAATACACGTTTTGAGATACCCTGAATCCAAAGTAATCATTTTTACTTTTTGTACTACGTAGCTACAGTAATTAGAGAAAGTACTGTGCTCCACACAAAAATTGAATAAGAAGAATCACTAGAAAAGCAAGCTTTGAGATCCCTGAGTCCAAAGAAAACATTTTTGCTTTCTTTACTACGTAGCTGCAGTAACTAGAGAAAGTATTGTGTTCCTCGCAAAAATTGAATAACAAGATTCACCGGATATACACGTTTAAAGATACCCTGAATCCAAAGCAAACATTTTTACTTTCTGCACTGCTTAGTTACAGTAACTAGAGAAAGTATTGTGTTCCACACAAAAACTGAATAAAGAGAGTCACCGGAAATACTCGTTTTGAGATCCTCTAAATCCAAAGAAAGTATTGTGCTCCATCCAAAAATTAAATAAGGAAATTTACCGGAAATATGCGTTTTGAGACCTCCTGAACACAAAGTAACCATTTTTGCTTTTTCTACTAGTAGCTGCAGTAAGTGGAGAAAGTATTGTGTTCCGCCCAAAAATTGAATAACAAGATACACAGGAACAATACGTTTTGAGACACCCTAATTCCAAAGTAACCATTTTACTTTCTGTACTACGTAGCTACAGTAAGTAGAGAAAGTATTGTGTTCCACACAAAAATTGAATAACAAGATTCACCGGAAATAGACGTTTTGGAACCCCCTGAATCCAAATAAACCACTTTTACTTTCTTTACTACTTAGCTCCAGTAACTAGATAACGTATTGGCTTACACCTAAACATGTATTAACAAGATTCACTGGAAATACAGGTTTTGAGACACCCTGAATCCAAAGTAAGCAGGTTTACCTTCTCTACTACATAACTACAGAAATTAGAGAAATTAGTGTGTTTCACCAAAAAAATTGAATAACGAGATTCACCAGAAATACACGTTTTGAGAAACCCTGAATCCAAAGTAACCATTTTTAGCTTCTGTACTACGTAGCTACAGTAAGTAGAAAAAGTATTGTGTTCCACACAAAAATTGAATAAAGAGATTCACCGGAAATACACGTTTTGAGACCACCTGAATCCAAAACAGCTTTATTACTCTCTCTTCTACGTAGTTACAGTAAGTAAACTAAGTATTGTATTTCGTACAAAAATTGAATAAGTAAATTCACCGGGAATACACGTTTTGAGACACCCTGAATCCAAAGAAAGCTGTTTTACTTTCTCTACAACGTAGCTCCAGTAACTAGATAATGTATTGTCTTACACCTAAAAATGTGCTAAAACGTTTCTCCGGAAATACACGTTTTGAATCACCCTGAATTTAAACTATGTAGTTTTGCTTTATCTACTACATAGCTACAGAAAGTAGTGCGTTCCACCCAAAACAAGAATAACGTGATTCACCGGAAATACACGTTTTGAGACACCGTGAATCCCAAGAAAGCATATTTACTCTCTCTGCTACGTGACTATAGCAAGTAGAGAAAGTATTGTATTCCGCCCATAAATTGAATAACGAGGTTCACCGGAAATACACGTTTCGAGACACCCTGAATCCAAAGTAATCATTTTTACCCTCTGTGCTACGTAGCTGCAGTAAGTAGAGAAAGCATTGTGTTCCATCCAAAAATTGAAAAAGCATATTCACCGGCAATGCACATTTTGAGGCACCCTAGGTACATATGAAACAATTTTACTTAATCTACTACGTAGCTACGCTAATTAGGGAAATTACTGTATTCCACCCAAAAATGAATAATAAGATTAATCGGAAATACGTTATGAGATCCCTGAGTGCAAAGTGAGCATTTTTAGTTTCTTTACTACGTAGCTACAGTAAGTAGAGACAGTATTGTGTTTCACACAATAATTGAACAACACGATTCACCGGAAATACACGTTCTGGGATCCCCTGAATCCAAAGAAAGTATTGTGCTCCACCCGAAATCTGAATAACGAGATTCACCGGAAATACGAGATTTGAGAACCCCTTAATCCAAAGTAACCATTTTTACTTTCTCTACTACGTAGCTACAGTAAGTAGAGAAAGTATTATGTTCCACCCAAAAATTCAATAACGACATTCACAGGAAATACACGCTCTGAGACACCCTGAATACAAAGAAAGCATTTATACTTTCTTTCCTACGTAGTTATAGTAAGTAAAGAATGTATTGTATTCCATCCAAGAATTCAATAACGAGATTCATCGGAAATACACGTTTTAAAACCACCTTATACCAAACAAAGCATGTTTACTTTTTCTTTTGCGTAGTTACAGTAAGTAAAGCAAGTATTGTATTTCACACAAAAACAGAATAATGAGATTCAGCCAAAATACACGCTTTGAGACACCCTGAATCAACAGTAACAATTTCTTCTTTCTCTACTACGTAGCTACATCAGGTAGCGAACGCGTTGTGTTCCACCCAAAAATTGAATAACAAGATTCACCGAAAATACACGTTTTCAGACAACCTGAATACAAAGTATGTAGTTTTACTTTCTCTACTAAATAGCTACAGTAAGTAGAGAAAGTATTGTGTTTCACCCAAAAATTGAATAACGAGATTCACCGAAAATGCACGTTTTGAGACACCGTGAATCCAAAGAAAGCACTTTTACTTTCTCTGCTAAGTGGCTACAGCAAGGAGAGAAAGTATTGTATTCCACCCATAAATTGAATAACGAGAATCACCGGAAATACACATTTTGAGACACAATGAATCCAAATAAGACTTTTACTTTACCTAATACGTAGCTGCAGTAAGTAGGAAAGCATTGTCTTCCACCCAAAATTTGAATAACGAGATTCACCGGAAATACGTTTTGAGACACCCTGAATCCAAAGTAACCATTTTTACCCTCTGTGCTACGTAGCTACAGTAAGTAGAGAAAGCATTGAATTCCATCCAAAAATTGAAAAAGGATACTCACCGGCAATGCACATTTTGAGACACCCTGAGTACATAGGAAAAAATTTTACTTAATCTACTACGTAGCTACTCTAAGTAGAGAAAGTAGTGTGTTCCACCCAAAAATTGAATAATAAGATTATTCGAAAATACGTTATGGGATCCCCTGAGTCCAAAGTAAACAGTTTTAGTTTGTCTATTACCTAGCTACAGTAAGTAGGGGAAATATTGTGTTCCACCCAAAAATTGAGTAATAAGATTATTCGGAAATACGTTATGGGATCCCGTGAGTCCAAAGTAAGCATTTTTAGTTTCTCTACTACGTAGCTGCAGTAAGTGGAGGGAATATTGTGTTCCATCCGAAAATTGAATAACGTGATGCACCGGAAATACACGTTTTAAGACACCCTCAATCCAAACAAAATGTTTTTACTTTCTCTACTACGTAGCTTCTGTAAGTAGAGAAAGTATTGTGTTCCACCCATAAATTGAATAATGGCATTCACCGGAAATTCACCTTTTGTGACCCTCAAAGTCCCAAGTAACCAATTTCACTTTCTCAAATACGAAGCTACAGTAGATGCAGAAAGTATTGTGCTCCAGTCAAAACTTGAATAACGAATTCGCCGAAATACACCTTTTGAGACACCCTGAATCCGAAGAAAGCATTTTTACTTTCTCTTCTACCTAGTTACATTAACTAAACCAAATATTGCATTTCACACAAAAATTGAATAATGATGTTCACCGGAAATACGGTTTTGAGAACCCATGAATCCATAGTAAGATTTTTACACTCTCTGCTACGTAGCTACAGCAAGTAGAGAAAGTATTGTTTTCCAGCAAAAAATTGAATACCGAGATTCAACGAAAATACAAGTTTTGAGACACTCTGAATCGAAAATAACCATTTTTACCTTTTGTACTACGTAGCTACAGTACTTAGAGAAAGTACTGTGCTCCACACAAAAATTGAATAAGCAGAATCACCGGAAATGCACGCTTTGAGATCCCTGAGTCCAAAGAAAACGTTTTTGCTTTCTCTACTACGTAGCTACAGTAAGTAGAGAATGCATTGTGTTCCATCCCAAAATTGAATAACAAGATTCCCCGGAAATACACGTCTTGATACTTCCTGAATCCAAACTAAGGAGTTTTACTTTCTCTACTAAATAACAACAGAAAGTAGAGAAAGTAGTATGTTTCACCCAAAAATTGAATAACAATATTCACCGGAAATACACGTTTTGAGACATCCTGAACCAGAGTAACCATTTTTACTTTCTGTACTACGTAGCTACAGTAAGTAGAGGAAGTATTGTGTTCCACACAAAAAGAATAAACACATTCAGCGGAAATACACGTTTTGAGACCACCTGAATCCAAAAAAACCATTTTTACTTTCTCTTCTACCTAGTTACATTAACTAATCCAAATATTGCATTTCACACAAAAATTGAATAATGATATTCACCGGAAATACACGTTTTGAGACACCCGGAATCCACAGTAACTACTTTTACTTTCCCTACTACGAACCTACAATAAGTAGAGAAAGTATTGTGTTTCACCCAAAAATTGAATAACGACATTCACCGGAATTTCACGTTTTGAGTCACCGTGTATTCAAAGAAAGCATTTTTACTTTCTCTGAAATGTGGATACATCCAGTAGAGAAAGTATTGTATTCCGCCCATAATTTTAATTACGAGATTCACCGGGAATACACGTCTTGAGAACCCGTGAATCCAAAAGAATATTTTTAATTTCCCTGATACGTAGCTGCAGTACGTAGAGAAAGCATTGTCTTCCACCCAAAAATTGAATAACGAGATTCTCCTGAAATACGTTTTGAGACACCCTAATTGCAAAGTGACCATTTTACCCTCTGTGCTACGTAGCTACAGTAAGTAGAGAAAGCATTGTGTTCCATCCAAAAATTAAAAACGAGATTCACCGCAATTCACGTATTGAGACACCCTGAGTACATAGGAAACAATTTTACTTAATCTACTACGTAGATACACTAAGTAGAAAAATTATTGTGTTCCAAATAAAAATTGAATAATAAGATTATTCGGAAATACGCTATGGGATCCCCTGAGTCCAAACTAGAATTTTTAGTTTCTGTAATACGTAACTACAGCAAGTGGAGGAAATACTGTGTTCCACCTGAAAATTGAGTAACAAGATTCACCGGAAATACGAGTTTTGAGATCCCTTTATTCTAAGTAACCATTTTTAAATTCTCTACTACATAGCTACAGTAAGAAAAGGAAATATTGTATTCCACCCAAAAATTGAATAACGAGATTCATCGTAAATACACGTTTTAAGACACCCTGAATACAAACAAAATATTTTTACTTTCTCTGCTACGTACCTACAGTAAGTAGAGAAAGTATTGTGTTCCACCCATAATTTGAACAACGGGATTCACCGGGAATGCGCTTTTTGTGACCCTCAGAATCCCAAGTAACCAATTTAACTTTCTCAACTACGTAGCTACAGTTAGTAGGGAAAGTATTGTGTTCCAGCCAAAACTTGAATAACGACATTCGCAGGAAATACACGTTCTGAAACACCCTGAATCCAAAGAAAGTATTTTACTTACTCTACTACGTAGCTACAGTAAGTGGAGAAAGTATTGTAATCCAGCCAAAAGTTGAATATGGAGATTCATCCGAAATACACGTTTTGAGAACCCATGAATCCATAGTAAGATTCTACACACTCTGCTACGTAGATACAAGTAGAGAAAATAATGTGTTCCACCAAAAAATTGAATATCGAGATTCAACGAAAATACACGTTTTGAGATACCCTGAATCCAAAGTAATCATTTTTACTTTTTGTACTACGTAGCTACAGTAATTAGAGAAAGTACTGTGCTCCACACAAAAATTGAATAAGAAGAATCACTAGAAAAGCAAGCTTTGAGATCCCTGAGTCCAAAGAAAACATTTTTGCTTTCTTTACTACGTAGCTGCAGTAAATAGAGAAAGTATTGTGTTCCACGCAAAAATTGAATAACAAGATTCACCGGATATACACGTTTAAAGATACCCTGAATCCAAAGCAAACATTTTTACTTTCTGCACTGCTTAGTTACAGTAACTAGAGAAAGTATTGTGTTCCACACAAAAACTGAATAAAGAGAATCACCGGAAATACTCGTTTTGAGATCCTCTAAATCCAAAGAAAGTATTGTGCTCCATCCAAAAATTAAATAAGGAAATTTACCGGAAATATGCGTTTTGAGACCTCCTGAACACAAAGTAACCATTTTTGCTTTTTCTACTACGTAGCTGCAGTAAGTGGAGAAAGTATTGTGTTCCGCCAAAAATTGAATAACAAGATTCACAGGAACAATACGTTTTGAGACACCCTAATTCCAAAGTAACCATTTTACTTTCTGTACTACGTAGCTACAGTAAGTAGAGAAAGTATTGTGTTCCACACAAAAATTGAAGAACAAGATTCACCGGAAATAGACGTTTTGGAACCCCCTGAATCCAAATAAACCACTTTTACTTTCTTTACTACTTAGCTCCAGTAACTATATAACGTATTGGCTTACACCTAAACATGTATTAACAAGATTCACTGGAAATACAGGTTTTCAGACACCCTGAATCCAAAGTAAGCAGGGTTACCTTCTCTACTACATAACTACAGAAATTAGAGTAATTAGTGTGTTTCACCAAAAAATTGAATAACGAGATTCACCAGAAATACACGTTTTGAGAAACCCTGAATCCAAAGTAACCATTCTTAGCTTCTGTACTACGTAGCTACAGTAAGTAGAGAAAGTATTGTGTTCCACACAAAAATTGAATAAAGAGATTCACCGGAAATACACGTTTTGAGACCACCTGAATCCAAAACAGCTTTATTACTCTCTCTTCTACGTAGTTACAGTAAGTAAACTAAGTATTGTATTTCGTACAAAAATTGAATAAGTAAATTCACCGGGAATACACGTTTTGAGACACCCTGAATCCAAAGAAAGCTGTTTTACTTTCTCTACAACGTAGCTCCAGTAACTAGATAATGTATTGTCTTACACCTAAAAATGTGTTAAAACGTTTCTCCGGAAATACACGTTTTGAGTCACCCTGAATTTAAACTATGTAGTTTTGCTTTATCTACTACATAGCTACAGAAAGTAGTGCGTTCCACCCAAAACAAGAATAACGTGATTCACCGGAAATACACGTTTTGAGACACCGTGAATCCCAAGAAAGCATATTTACTCTCTCTGCTACGTGACTAAAGCAAGTAGAGAAAGTATTGTATTCCGCCCATAAATTGAATAACGAGGTTCACCGGAAATACACGTTTCGAGACACCCTGAATCCAAAGTAATCATTTTTACCCTCTGTGCTACGTAGCTGCAGTAAGTAGAGAAAGCATTGTGTTCCATCCAAAAAAGGAAAAAGCATATTCACCGGCAATGCACATTTTGAGGCACCCTAGGTACATATGAAACAATTTTACTTAATCCACTATGTAGCTACGCTAATTAGGGAAAGTACTGTATTCCACCCAAAAATGAATAGTAAGATTAATCGGAAATACGTTATGAGATCCCTGAGTGCAAAGTGAGCGTTTTTAGTTTCTTTACTACGTAGCTACAGTAAGTAGAGACAGTATTGTGTTTCACACAATAATTGAACAACACGATTCACCGGAAATACACGTTCTAGGATCCCCTGAATCCAAAGAAAGTATTGTGCTCCACCCGAAATCTGAATAACGAGATTCACCGGAAATACGAGATTTGAGAACCCCTTAATCCAAAGTAACCATTTTTACTTTCTCTACTACGTAGCTACAGTAAGTAGAGGAAATATTGTGTTCCACCCGAAAATTGAATAATAAGATTATTCGGAAACACCTTATGGGATACCCCGAGTCCAATGTAAGCATTTTAGTTTCTTTACTACGTAGCTACAGTAAGAAGAGGAAGTATTGTACTCCACCCAAAAACTGAATAACGAGATTTATCGTAAATACTCGTTTTAAGACACCCTGAATCCAAACAGACAGTTTTACTTTCTCTTCCACGTAGCTGCAGTAAGTAGAGAAAGTATTGTGTTCCACCCAAAAATTGCATAATAAGATTATTCGGAAATACGTTTTGGGATCCCCTGAGTTCAAAGTAAGCATTTTTAGTTTTTCTACTCCGTAGCTACAGTAAGTAGGGAAAATATTGTGTTCCACGCGAAAATTGAATAACGAGATTCATCGGAAATTCGCGTTTTAAGAATCCCTGTATTGAAACAAAGCATTTTTACTTTCTCTACTACGTAAGTACATTAAGTAGAGAAAGTATTGTGCTCCAGCCAAAAACTGAATAACGACATTCGCAGGAATTACACGTTTTGAGACACCTTGAATCCAAGGAAAGCATTTTACTTACACTACTACGTAGCTACAGTAAGAGGGGAAAGTATTTTGTTCCAACCAAAAATTGAAGGAGATTCATCGGAAATATATGTTTTGAGAACCCATGAATCCATACTAATATTTTTACACCCTCTTCTACGTAGCTACAGCAAGTAGATAAAGTATAGTGTTCCACCAAAAAAATTGAGTTACGAGATTGAACGAAAATACATGTTTTGAGACACCCTGAATCCAAAGTAACCATTTTTACTTTTGTACTACGTAGCTACAGTAACTAGAGGAAGTACTGTGCTCCACACAAAAATTGAATAAGGAGAAACACTTGTAATGCACGTTTTGACATCCCTGAGTTCAAAGAAATCATTTTTGCTTTCTGTACTACGTAGCTACAGTAATTAGAGAAAGTATTGTGTTCCGCCCAAAAATTGAATAGCAAGATTCACCGAATATACACGTTTAAAGACACCATGAATCCAAAGTAAGCACCATTACTTTCTGTACTGCTTAGTTACAGTAAGTAGAGAAAGTATTGTGTTTCACACAAAAACTGAATAAAGCGAGTCGCCAGAAATACACGTTTTGAGATCCCCTAAATGCAAGGAAAGTATTGTGTTCCAGCCAAAAATTGAATAACGAAGTTTACCGGAAATACACGTTTTGAGACCCACTGAACCCAAAGGTACCATTTTTTGGTTTTTATACAACGTAGCTACAGTAAGTAGAGAAAGTGATGGCGTTGCACCCAAAAATTGAATAACGAGATTCACCGGAAATACACCTTTTTAGACACCCTGATACCTAAGAATGCATATTTACTTTTTGTACTACGTAGCTACAGTAATTAGAGAACGTATTGTGTTCCGCCCAAAAATTGAATAACGAGATTCACTGAAATACACGTTTTGACACTCCCTGAATCCAAAGAAGTAATTTTTACTTTCTTTACTACGTAGCTCCAGTAACTAGATAACGTACTGTCTTACACCTAAAAATTTATTAACAAGATTCACCGGAAATACACGTTTTGTGACACCCTGAATCCAAAGTAAGCAGTTTTACTTTCTCTACTACATAGCTACAGAAAGTAGAGAAAGTATTGTGTTTCACCCAAAAATTAAATAACGAGATTCAGCGGAAATATACGTTTTGATACACCATGAACCAAAGAAAGTATATTTACTTTCTCTGCTACGTGGTAACAGCAAGTACAGAAAGTATTGTATTCCGCCCAAAAATTGAATGACGAGATTCACCGGAAATACACTTTTTAAGAGCCCATAAATCTAAAGTAAGATTTTTGCTTTCCCTGATACGTAGCCGCAGTATGTAGAGAAAGCATTGTCTTCCACCCAAAAATTGAATAACGAGATTCACCGGAAATACACCTTTTGTAACCCCCAGAATCCGAAGTAACCAATTTTACTTTCTCTACTACGTAGCTACAGTAATTAGAGAAATCGTTGTGTTCGGCCCAAAAATTGAATAAAGAGATTCACCGGGACCACACGTTTTGAGACACCCTAAATTCAAAGTAACCATTTGAATAACGAGATTCACTGGAAATACACGTTTTGAGACACCCTAAAACCAAAGGAAGTATTTATACTTTCTCTAATACGCGCTTATAGTAAGTAAGGAGGTATTGTATTTCATCCAAAAATTGAATAAGAATTTCCCTGAAAATATACGCTTTGAGACCCTCTAAATCCAAGGTAAACATTTTTACTTTCTTTACTATTTAGCTACAATAAGTAGAGATGTATTGTGTTCCACCTAAATATTCAACGTTTCTTTTATAACTTTCACGTTCTGCATTTAATTCATTAGCAATGTACACAAGCTGCTTTGAAACCACCAAATATGACACTTAATGCTGGGTCCCTTATACTTCACAGCAAAGAGAACTTACGAAGGCATTTTGTCTTAATACGATAGTTAAAGGAATTAACACTTGTTATCCTAGGGGATGGCTAAGGCGGAGTTTGTGGTCCTCATTCGGGAGGTGCCGGATTCAAACCCCCGGGGCCGAACAATTTAACTGAAGGGTTTTTCGCGGTTTTCCTCGGTCGCTAGGCGAATGCTGAGTTGTATATATTGTTCCGCGAATTTTCCTATCAGCACGTTCATACTACATTTCATTTCCTTCTTCTTCACCGTCATACCAGGCATTGGGCTGATCACTCATCCTGGATGTGCTATGATCCAGAGTTTGCTTGCTCCTCGACAGACTACTGACATTGGTTGTATGTACCTGCGGGTATAAGTCCTACATAGAGGAAGGTAATCTGTTGAAGAGAAGAAGGCATTTGTCATCATCAGCGCATCAGTTTCGATGACGCTACTGATTATGCGTTCCGAAAGGGCACAACTCAGTTATTTGTCTGATACTGTAATTATTGACGGGTAGACATAAATGATTAAATAAAGAAATAACAGTAAGATAGAGAAATGATTACAATAAATATTTTCCGTATATTTAATCACTGTATAATATAACAAGTTTGAGTTGAAATGTTTCTCCGGAAAGATGAAGGTAATTAGGCAATCAGGTTAGCCAGCCTCATTAGTGAGCTGAGAAGGAGCAAACACGTTAGCTTAAGAATTTCTGGGAAGACAGTTAGATTATAAGCTCAGTACGTTTGCAGTCACGTATGTAGAATACTGGAAAAGAGAAAGGCACTTGTATTTCTGAGAATTCAGCCAGCCTCAGTTAGTAAAGCCAGAGACGTAAGAAGATTGCCTGCGCGTGAAAAATCATGTTGGTGGGGGAATAATGCATATTGCTAAAAAGTAATGCATATTCGTGCATCTAGATCTGAGGGTTACTCTCCTCTCTGGTACCGTGACTGGTATGCATCGACGTTAGTGCATATAATAGCGCCAGCGGCACTTGCTCGTGTGATATTTTAAGCGCCCAGGGACGCGCTTGTGTGAGTAGCGGCTAGCATGAGGGATCTTGCCGGTCAACATTTTGGCGACTCACGGCGAGTTACGCGTCTAGTTTCTTTTATTGCGCAAACACTTACTTGAAACGGTAAAATTGGTCATGCCGAAGTTAGCAGATATAATAATTAAAATGTTATAGTTTTGAGTGCTACAATTCAGAATCAGTCTATTTCTGTATTTCAAACGGTAGGCAACTCACTTAAAGAACTCAAACATTAGTCCACAATAAATTTCTCAGTCAAAGTAAACGGGTGTTGTCCTTCACAATACATTCACTCATACCCTGAGAGGAGATACTGATAGCTCTACCACTGGATCAGTTGGCAGCAGAATAAACAGTGGATATTGGAGACAACGGAAAAAGGTGGCAACTACATTCCTGCTTCAAATTGTCGCACCATCATCGTGGCATTTTACATCCTCCTGCATGCCTTTTGCATGCATGTATATCCAAGAAGTAAAACACATAATTAAATCTGATTGGCCAGAAGATTTGTAGTGGGCATTGCCCTCTGTTGGAACTTAAAAGCGGGGGCAGTTCCCAAGGTCTCGCATCTTACACATAATGGTCTTATGCTGTAACACAGTAGTTAGTTTTGGAATTGGTTATAAGGATACTCTTTAACAATCGCTTTAATGCAAAGTTTGAGGACTGTTATTTTGGAGCTGTGTAATGGACCTTACCGATGAAGATGAAACGTTGGTCGGTACTTTGAAACCGTGTACTTTATCTGCTTCTGGTGTTGTCGTTGTTGATTCTGCTACCGTATTCTCGTAGCTTATTCTGTTGTCTCGTGCGCCAGCTGCTCCAGTCGTAAGCTATGAGATCTTTCTCTCGGGGTGTGAGTGGGCACATTGTTACAGGATAATATCAGTTAAAATTGAGTGAGAAATGTAATGTGATCTAATACTTGAGCTTTTGAAGTGAGTTGCCGACCGTTTGAAGATAAAGAATGAAACTGATTATGAATCGTAGCACTCGAAATTGTAACCACTGAATTATTATATCTGCTAACTTCTGCAGTATCAATTTTGCGATTTGAAATAACTGTATTTACAATAAAATAAAATAATAGCGTAACTTGCCGTGAGTCGATAAAATGCTTATCAGCTTGTTCTCTTGCAATAACCGCAAAATCTTACTCACACAAGCGCGTCACTAGGCGCTTAAAATACCACATGAGTAATATATATCGGTGACGGTACCAGAATAACTCTCTGATTTCGATTTCAGGAACAATTATTAATTTTAGCTTCGCCTACATATTATTTCCCTTCCAACTTTACATCTTTCCCGGACCAATACTTAACCCATGCACGTCTGTTACCTTGTTGTTCTCAGAATTTCTTTTGCCTCTGTAATTTACAGAGTTGGCCTACGTGACTGCAAACGTACTGAACTTACAACCTAACTGAATTCCCAGAATCTTTAAGCTAATGCGTTCGCTACTTCGCCTGATAGTAATGACTTTCACTAACCTTACTTCCTAATTACCTTCATTCTTCCGCACAAACATTTCAACTTAAACTTACATTATACACTTATTTAGTATACCGAAATTATTTATTGCAATTATTTATCTATCTTACTGTTATTTCTTTTTTAATTATTTACATCTGCCAGTCTATAATTACGGTATCTCCAAGCCAAATGGCTCCACAGTAAAGTGTGAGCTTCGCATTCGAGAGGATGCGGTTTCGCTTTCCGTTGAGCTGACCACTCTGACCTTGGTTTTTTTCGCGGTTTTCTCTAGTTGATAGGTGAATGCTGGGATGGATTATATAATCCTACGAATTTTCATGTAATTTAATTTCTTATCGTGTATCAAAGTCGAACGATCAGTCGAGTGGACGGCGGGCTAGAAGAAATGCGATGGAGTCTGCTTTGTGAAACTGTCTACCCTGGCGTTCGGTGTGGGTTCGGATCCTCAGAGAGACCTTTCCGCGGGAAGAATTAGGCTGTGGGTTTGTTGGTGTGGAGTTTAAGGGCCCGTTAGGCTGTGGGAGACCCGCGTCGTCAGGATACAATATATGGAGGCGTTAGGGACCTCGCCTGTGTCCGAGCCTGCCACCCCGCATCAGGTCGCCCCTTGTGTCCTTCGATTCACCTTTTCCTTCTGGAGGTTTCCAGAAACACTATAGACGACTGGACATTTAAGTGCCGAAACAGTCCTCCTCCGGTTCCGAGAACAGAACCGTTACGAAATAACGGCTATGTTATTTTTTTTGTCTCTAATAAACATATATGCTCGGCTTACATGCGCTACAATCGCAGGGTCGTCCTCCGTGGTCTAGAGGTACCATGCTAGCCTTTAGTACCCGAGGTTTTGGGTTCAAACCCGGTGGAGGGCGATGAATTCTTCGGGCGTAAAAATCCGTAGCATGGCTTCCTTCGGAAGGGAAGTAAAACCGCTTGGTCCCGTGTCGTAGATTTACGGCACAAAGAAGAACCTCAATCCTGATAAAGATGCCTCTGAGCAAACTTTCCGGCCTTTCACGCCCAATATATGTAAAATTGGACACAAAGGGCCATAGTCGTTAAAGAGCATCCTGAAATAAAACTCCATTTTAATTTTAGAATCGCAGGCTATAGAAATTAGAATATTGTCGAAGGGAAGTAAAAAGTTCAGAAACGTAACGCCCTCCGACATTTCATTCCCATTTACGTGATTATCATGAGATTTTTTGCTTATTACGAATATCATTGTGCATTATGAAATTACACTTCTATGGGATAAAACGCATAAAAGCGTCTTCTAAGTCATTGCACAATAATTACAGAGAGTACGTGTGAGGGAATATGAAATTAGTTAAGTGCATATGTAGGTGATAACTACGACAAAATCGCGAAAAATTGTAATTTGCTTATAAAATATAGTTCACATAATTACGAAGCTTTATAGGTATATCTCTGCTCAAAAAGGTCTAAAGAAAATGAATAAAACAAATTAAACCATTGTACACACAAAATATTGGTTCTATGTTTAGCTTTAACTTTCTCATAACTTTTTTTTTTTTTTTTTTTAGTTCTTTGATGTACTTTCCATTTCCATTTCTTTTTCAAGCCATTATAGACAGAAAAATGAAAGTTGATAAATTTGTTTCAAAGGGTAGTATCTACAACCTGTGGAACATATTTTGATTAACATCTTTATTTAAAAACCTTGATGTGTGGCATTCACATTAGCTTCTATACTCGCTCTTCTACGTACTATTCTTACGAAAGTTTATTCTTCTATCGGCTTATTGTTAAAAGAGTTAAAGCTTCATTACACATTTCGTTGTAGACATAAGTGGACTGAGGCGATGGTCACATTTTTAAAAATCGGATCGCTTTGAGATGGCTGTGAAATGCCGTGCTCCTTGCATGACGAGAAAAAACGAACAGCGACTTACCACTTGAAAATTCAAACCAATAATAAGGAATATCTCGGAAATGTTTACGCTATAGCAAATTTTATTTGAGTTCAATTATGTGCTTTAACTAGATCTTCATTTCTGTGTAGACAGATTTCGTCTATCTTTCACGGTTTACCAACTTATACAAAAGTCATTCAGAATGAAGAGGTCTTCACAGGCAGTTTGCAAACATTTCAACATTCACATTTTATATGCCATGAAAATACTTTAAACATATGGTAGTTTAATCAATATCGTTAGAGCCATTTTTTAGAAAATAATATACATATATACATATATATATATTTCCATGTAGAGGACAGTTTAAGGCAGTGAGATTTTCTTTCGTGTCGCGTCCTTGGAAGACGTCGAACTTAAATGAAATGCTTGGGGCAAAACAGTGAGAAGTCACGCATTTCAGAATACAATTTTCAACACAAACTGCTGCTAAAATAAATTATCTAAATTCTTCGAAAGTATTATGACTAGAGCTCGATTTTTGCATATTTGCACGTTTTATTCCTTGATAGCTACACGTATGCAAGTAAATAATAAATTTATTCCATATTGTAAGGAGTTTATTACGGAAGTTTTATAGTGCATATAAATGCATATTTAAGGGGTTAGTGCATATTTAACTAATTTCTGCATATTTTTGCATATAAGTAGATGTATAATGAGAGTTCTAGCGCAAAGGATTTGCCGCCATCTGATAAGGTTCTTTGATCTATGCCGCTAGCCCCGCCCCCTCGCTTTGTGCGCTACTATTTGCCGCCCGGTCGCGTGCCGCTAGCTCCGCCCCCTTCCCTTTGTGCGCTTACCTAATGCCGACAGTGTCTGTGCCGGCAGGTCCTCCCCCTCCCCCCTGCGGTCACGTGCCGGTGACCCGCCCCCCTCCCTCCCCCATACGCGTGTCCTCCCTCCCCTTTGTGTTCTGGTTGGTTCCCTGTGGATAGGTGGGAGAGTGTGTATTGATCCTATACGTCGGTCGCGTACCTTCCCTAGGTCTAAATCCCTGCCGTGTGATTGGCTTGGGGTAGGGGATGTGCCGCTCGGGGTGAGGTGTTATATGTGAGGGTTCTCGGTGCGTGACGTTGGCTTGGAAATCCACCCTGGCGATGTGGGAATGCGATTCTCGATGCCTACCGCACATCGGCAAATCGTTTGAGTACATAATTGCGTCAATCAATTAGGTAATGTGTGTTATTGAAAAAAGAATCGCCATCATATTACCACTAATGCAATTAAACGCTGTTCGTCGAGCAATTAAGTATTTTTGATTGAATCGCGCGCACCTGCCCCTAACCCGTCATTTATAACCTACTATTGTCAATAAATTACACGACTAATGAAACACGGCTAGTCTGTCGATGAAAACAATTAAGTATTTTTGAATGATTAATTGACTCGCACGCAACTGTTCGTTACGGTATATGTGTGGTAGCATGTGTATAATTATTACGAGTAATAACATTTATTTAATTCTACTTTTGAGGGAAAATATATTTTGGATTTATAAGAATATTACAACACTTAGATGAAAGGACAGACTTGACGTAACACTCGTTATCGCGTGATAATTGCGGTGGAACACCGACCGCAACCTTCCGCTGCGAGACGTTTCACTGGAATGACTGGCTCACGGTACTTTCAAGGGACAAGTCGACTTCCGCACCCCCTCCACTCGCGTTTCAGTTCGCAACCTACACTAGCGCGCCAAGTGATAATATGAGTGAAACTCCAGCGAGTGTTTCCTCACAGCGCCCCTGGTGGTCATATCCGAAAGTTGTCAATTCACCATATTTAAACTCATTATGGGTGCAAGACGGCCATCTTAACTCTATATAATTCCGCGAAATATGATTCCGGAAAAAAAATAAAGGCGAATTAACATGCGAGGTGCGTTCATGTTGGCTCCGGAGGAATTGATTATGAAATAAATAAATACGTTATTAAAAATAAATAAGACTCTCGCTGATCGATGAATACAATTAAATATTTTTTATTAATTAATGTAATTGACTCGCGCTCCTAGAGATATCTCACCCAATTATTCATCTACCATGAATATCTCACTTCTAATGAAACGACGCAGTCTATCGATTAAAAACAATTAAGTATTTTTGATTGATTAATGTAATTGAATCGCGCGCAACTGTTCGTTATCGTGTATGCGCGATTATTACGAGTAATAACGTTTGTTTAATTCTTCTTTTGAATTGAGGGTTTATAAAAAATATTACATTGCTTAGATGAATTAAAAAGCAACTTAAAGCGAAATTGCAAATAGCTTGTATGAGACGTTAACACGAGAACCCATTACGAAAAAACAAGACGCAATGTGACAGCAATGCCCCGTCCATCATGAGAAGCGGTTAAACCAGGACGCTTGGGTTTTCCCCCAGTACCTGCTCTTAATGGCTAGGGGTATCCACCACATCGGAGTACGCTTCAACTGATGTTAAAAAATAAAAGCCCGCTATGTCTCTTCTCGCACGAGAGAAGTAATAATTACAATTCAAAACAGACGTACCTGTAAGTAACACGCACGAAGACTTCAAATATAAATTTTATATTCGTTTTAAATGTTCTTTCTAAAGACGTAGCGAACTTTGAGAAATTCAACGAATTATTCACTTGCGTACACTGCTTGAAAGAAATATGGTGTACACCCCTGAAGAATGCATATGTAGACACATTAGCAGACGACAGTCGCTTCCGCACCATTAATTATCTTCAGACGAAGGTAAAACCAAGGTCTTGTATAGAGCTCTTAGTGAACAATGACAGTCGTTTCCAGTTGATTAAACAGCCTAAGTGCTCTGAAAAACCACAGACCCTCGGGGTAAATAACTATTAGCGACACAAAAGATTTTCTTAAGAGCTTCCCCTGTGCAGAAATTCCATCATAGACAGTGGAAAACCAAGTCTAGACATGTTTTAAGCTTACCACAAAAATGTTTTCCCGATAATTAATATAATTCTACATGAAGAATATTAATGATTAAGTTTTCAATTAAACGTATACTGTATAGATTCTGTACTTAAACATTCGATTGTATCTTTGTCATTATTTAAACACTCGCATACAAGAATTGCAAACATGATATCAAAAAATTAAACTGATTTTTTTTTCGGAATGTTAAACAAAGAAATATGATTTGGCGAGAGTAATATGAAGAATAAAAAGTATTCAGAATGATAGATATTACATACGTTATTAAAAATAAATAAGGCTCTCGCTGATCGATGAAAACAATTAAATATATTGTATTAATTAATTGTATATGAATTGACTTGCGCATCTGATTGGTAACGCATGTGCATGATTATTACGACTAATAGCATTTGTTTAATTCTAAATAAATAATGAAATATGGCGCCTAGCCTAAACAATCCTCGTTACTCTTAATTTATAATGCGGCACATAGCAATCAGCGTTAAAATAATTTGACTATCGCTTAAAACCTAACATATTCCCATTGCATCGACACGGAAATTACCAATAACATTGACATCTCGATACCTCGATTAACATGAAGCATATAGAGAATAAGCGCTTGTAAAATAGTTTGTGCAAGAGTAGAGAAAGTCATGTGAGTGTAACACATCAGATTTTTTTGATATTGGTTTAAATTTTCAAATACTTTTAACTTTTCTCAAATGGTAACTTGCTATTCGTTTTTCCCGAGGTAATGCATAGAGAATAGAATTCTAAAGCCATCATATAGCATCAGACGTTTTTTAAACATCTGTAACGTATCTACTCACAATCGAAAGGTCGCTGGTTCGAGGACAATTATATCTACAGAAACAATACATTATTTTCACTCTGTGATTAATTTGGTAATGTAACAATAATTAACAATGAATTTTAATGGTACATGTAAAAAATAAAATAAATTTTTATTTCTAGCGTCATACGCAGAAACATTCCCCTTAAGGAACGCTGGCGTGATCGAAGGATTTCCCCATAACAGGTTTAGGCTTACGACTTTTGCAAAACTGATAAACCATAAGGATAGACAAAAATTTTACTACACAAAAAAAATGGAGATCGCGTTAAAATACATAATTTATATCATATTCATTCTTGTTGTTGAGTAAATCATTTTCGGGATATTGCTTGTTATTCCCTTAAAATTTCCAATACTTATACTTTTTCTCAAATTCGTTATTCTTGTCTTTATGTTCTGGACATGCAAAGAGAATGGAAAGCGCCACATAGCAACCAGCGTTAAAATAATTTGACTATCGCTTAAAACCTACCATATTCACGTTGTACAGTCATGAAAATTACCAATAACATTGACATCTCGATATCTCGATTAACATGAAGCATATGGAGAATAAGTGTTTGTAAAAATAGTTTGTACAAGAGTAGAGAAAGTCATGTGAGTGTAACACATCAGAATTTTGATATTGGTTTAAATTTTCAAATACTTTTAACTTTTCTCAAGCGGTAACTTGCTATTCGTTTTTCCTGCGGTAATGCATAGAGAATAGAATTCTAAAGCCATCACATAGCATCAGGCTTTTTGTTAAACATCTGTGACGTGTCTATTCACAATCGAAAGGTCTCTGGTTCGAGGAAAATTATATCTACAGAAACAATACATTATTTTCGCTCTGTGATTAATTTGGTAATGTAACAATAATTAACAATGAATTTTTAGCGGTAAATGTAAAAAATAAAATATATTTTTTATTTCCTAGCGTCATACGCAGAAGCACTCCCCTTAAGGAACGCGGCGTGAGCGATGGTTTCCCCCATAACAGGTTTAGACTTGCTTACGAAATGTCCCTGTGCGAGGCTAGCATTTCCCTCTACTTCTTCTCGAATTTTTGGAGTAGCCAATCAAAATTACTGTATTATATACCGTCACATCTCTCACCCCTTCAGATTTTTATCAGGCGAATCGATATAAAAGCAGTAGCTTCCCCAGCGATTTCACTGTATTGTGACAACACAGCGAGCTAAGATCTCTGCAAACTTTTCTCATTCAAAGTGAAATGTCAACGAACATCATGTCTGGTAAGTTGTAACAAAACACTTCATTTACTTTAAAAGTTAAATTATTACTCTGTACATTTAACTTATATTCGCGTTCTTGTTTTTAATGCATGGCATTTATATGCGAATAGCTGAGCATTCTAAAAGTTAATAGCTAGACAAGTGAATGTTCTGAAATATGAACAGTTTAGTTAAGTATTCATTTTAGGCAAGCTTATTCTACATTTAATAGCTAACTGCGGGAATTCTCAAAATGGGGACAATTTAGTTAAGTATTCACCTTGTTGAGTAATTATTATTCCAGATATTTAAATACAGGATTTCACAGAGTGAATTATATTCCTTTTGGAGAAAATACAATTATTTGAAAACCTTATTAACGTTTTTGCTTTAGAATATTACAAAAAGTCTGTTGCGCGAATCATTTGCTCTAACAAAGTAAATATCTACATTATATTAAAACATTTAAATCGAAAATACAGTACTTAATGAACTTCATTAGTGAATCAGAACCTCAATTATATTTACACATATTATCATTTTCAGAAAAAAGTTAATAATTTTGTAACTTTCAAATAAATGAAATTTTGTTATGCAACACATCCTCTAATAAAGAATATGTTTTTTTCTCTTGCTAATGCAGAAAGTTTGACATCTCAACTTAACACATTGGCTGAGGGTAGCATTTACCCAGCCGTTCAAAGACTACATGATCTTCAGCCCGAGGAGCCTTATAATATAAAATCCTTAAGAAAAATCGATACTCGATACGGTGCTAGAGTCGTTGCACTTTTAGAGAATAAGCAAGTGTTTCTTCGGACAAGATATTCAACCCTAACAACCGAACAGCTGGAGGAAATGCCAGGGAAGTTTCAAATGGTATATCATGGAGTAGTACCAGCCGGCAAGTTTAAGACATGTAAATTGTCTTTTCTTCCTATCAAGGTTTGTAGAAATAATTCAACTATCCTTTCAAAGCTTTATTTAGAGTTACATTCGTTGAGTTTATAAATTCACACTTCAGTAGGATAACATTTGTCTAAAGTATACATCAATATGTAAAAAAATAACGTCCAGGATGTAGTCTGAGCGAGGATCTGCAGAAAGAAGTTTAATAGTCTATTCACTGATTCTTTACCTCAAAGCAGATACCTACAGCAAGTTTCAAATAATTTCCAGCGGGATAGCAGTTGTCAAAAGCATGCATCACTGTATTAAAAAAATATGTGTAAATAATGTCTAGATTGTACTCTGTGTGATTTCGTGCAGAAAGAAGTTTAATACCCCTTGCAATGATTCTCCACATCGAAGTATATACCTACAAGAAGCTGCAAATAATGTGAATGTGTGTGTTACAGGAATGCCCAGATGAATGTAAATGAAGAGGAAGAACGAGATAGCTTAAAACATCATAAACAGAAATGTGATAGGAACATTCTCAACACCTCCCAGTAACCTCAATCAATGAAGAATTGCAGCAGCGCGGAACATATATGGAAAAAACATCCGCGTGTGTAGAATATAACAATAATATATATATATATATATATATATATATAAATTATGTACTCATTATTACTGCTATACCAGCCTATACCATTGATTTCATAAATAATTTCATAATTGTTTAAGGAGAATGCCTATCTTAAAAACATTGATGCTACATGAAATCTAAACATAAAGATTATTGAACTATTACTGAAAGAGACTTGAATAAATGGGAATCTAGAAGCCAGAACCATCTTAATATTGGGCTGTATGATATGAGGTGTATAAAAAGATTAATCAAAAATGAGGTCTATGTAATATAAACAACATTTATTTTTTATAAACATTTTCCTATTACATTCCTATACAAAAAAACATACATATTTCCTAAAGACAAAGGTGATAGTCTAGACATTCTAAAACACTCAGTTATATAATCATATACATCACACAGAAAGAGACCTGCATTATCCATAAAAAACTAAACATCTCAAGAATATCTGGATGATGTATTTTATAAGTACAAGGTTTTGATATTTCAAAGTTCCTGTTAACCATGACTGTAATTGATTAACACAATTTCTCGATCCTGTCATGCTATAACTTTAGAAGCTTTCAGCTTACTTATAATCTCCTCAATCTCTTGTGTGTGACTATTATTACCAGCATTCCTCGATGCAATTAGTAACCTCAATATATTTACTAGTCTATTTGGATTTTCAAGCGTAGATATCACTGAATCATCATCATATGAAGATTTCATATTCTCGCGACTCCCGCTGTATCCAGATTTTTCACCATCAGTAGTCTCCAGTGAAGGACAGAGGCTTGATCCGGTATAACATCCCCCTCTATACATCTTCGGATCTTCGAGTGTAGGAGAGAGAGTCGATCCAGTATAACATGTTGCTCTATGAAGCTTAAATCTTGACAAAGAACGATTCTTAAAAATCCGCTCGCATATACAGCATCTAATGACGTGTTTTCCTCCATGTGTAATGTATGAAAAATTGAGTTTCTCATCCGCTACTTGCACAGATTTTCTCCGGCAGGAGCTCATGCTAAAACTAAAAGAAATTAAATGAATACGGGAATGCTAACGCTCGAAGGAATTAAAAGCAAATGAATGAATTCATAACACGCAGCTATGTATATATCCAGTGTGAGGACGCCGGAGGGAATCGCAATCTTCGCATAGCAGCGGGAAAGGATGCTCTCTGGAAACATTTGTGGAGAAGGAGGCTCTCAACAGAACATGGCGAATGCGAGCATGGAAAAAGGATGCTCTCTGGGAACATTCGTGGAAAAAGGATGCTCTCAACAGAACATAACGAGTGCGAGCATGGAAAAAGGATGATCTCTGGAAACGTTTGTGGAAAAGGCTGCGTAACAACCTGATTGCGCTATGTACCTGACCAGTTTGTTACATAGCGTGATTCCATTGTTACATAGCGTGAATCCTTTGTTACATAGCGCGATTCCTTTGTTACATAGCGCGATTCCTTTGTTACATAGCGCGATTCCTTTGTTACATAGCGCGATTCCTTTGTTACATAGCGTGATTCCTTTGTTACATAGCGTGATTCCTTTGTTACATAGCGTGATTCCTTTGTTACATAGACTGATCTGTTTGTTACATAGCGTGATTTCTTTGTTACATGGCGTGATTCCTTTGTTACATAGCGTGATTCCTTTGTTACATAACGTGATTCCTTTGTTACATAGCGTGATTCCTTTGTTACATAGCGTGATTCCTTTGTTACATAGCGTGATTCCTTTGTTACATACCGTGATTCCTTTGTTACATAGCGCGATTCCTTTGTTACATAGCGTGATTCCTTTGTTACATAGCGTGATTAGTTTGTTACATTGCGTGATTCCTTTGTTACATAGCGTGATTCATTTGTTACATAGCGTGATTCCTTTGTTACATAGCGTGATCAGTTTGTTACATAGCGTGATTCCTTTGTTACATAACGTGATTCCTTTGTTACATGGCGTGATTCCTTTGTTACATAGCGTGATTCCTTTGTTACATAGCGTGATTCCTTTGTTACATAGCGTGATTCCTTTGTTACATAGCGTGATTCCTTTGTTACATACCGTGATCAGTTTGTTACATAGCGTGTCAGCTTGTTACATAGCGCGATTCCTTTGTTACATAGCCTGATCAGTTTGTTACATAGTGTGATGAGCTTGTTACATAGCGTGATTCCTTTGTTACATAGCGTGATTCCTTGGTTACATAGCGCGATTCCTTTGTTACATAGCGTGATTCCTTTGTTACATAGCGTGATTCCTTTGTTACATAGCGTGATTCCTTTGTTACATACCGTGATTCCTTTGTTACATAGCGCGATTCCTTTGTTACATAGCGCGATTCCTTTGTTACATAGCGCGATTCCTTTGTTACATATCGTGATTCCTTTGTTACATAGCGTGATTCCTTTGTTACATAGACTGACAGTTTGTTACATAGCCTGATCAGTTTGTTACATGGCGTGATTCCTTTGTTACATAGCGTGATTCCTTTGTTACATAGCGTGATTTCTTTGTTACATAGCGTGATTCCTTTGTTACATAGCGTGATTCCTTTGTTACATAGCGTGATTCCTTTGTTACATAGCGTGATCAGTTTGTTACATAGCGTGATGAGCTTGTTACATAGCGCGATTCCTTTGTTACATAGCCTGATCAGTTTGTTACATAGCGTGTTTCCTTTGTTACATGGCGTGATTCCTTTGTTACATGGCGTGATTCCTTTGTTACATAGCGTGATTCCTTTGTTACATAGCGTGATTCCTTTGTTACATAGCGCGATTCCTTTGTTACATGGCGCGATTCCTTTGTTACATAGCGTGATTCCTTTGTTACATAGCGTGATTCCTTTGTTACATAGCGTGATTCCTTTGTTACATAGACTGATCAGTTTGTTACATAGCGTGATTTCTTTGTTACATAGCGTGATTCCTTTGTTACATAGCCTGATCAGTTTGTTACATAAACTGATCAGTTTGTTACATGGCGTGATTCCTTTGTTACATGGCGTGATTCCTTTGTTACATAGCGTGATTCCTTTGTTGCATGGCGTGATTCCTTTGTTACATAGCGTGATTCCTTTGTTACATAGACTGATCAGTTTGTTACATAGCGTGATTCCTTTGTTACATAGCCTGATCAGTTTGTTACATAGACTGATTAGTTTGTTACATGCCGTGATTCCTTTGTTACATAGCGTGATTCCTTTGTTACATAGCGTGATTCCTTTGATAAATAGCGTGATTCCTTTGTTACATAGCGTGATTCCCGTGATTCCTTTGTTACATAGCGTGATCAGTTTGTTACATAGCGTGATGAGCTTGTTACATACCCCGATTCCTTTGTTACATAGCCTGATCAGTTTGTTACATAGCGTGATTCCTTTGTTACATGGCGTGATTCCTTTGTTACATAGCGTGATTCCTTTGTTACATAGCGTGATTCCTTTGTAACTTAGCGTGATTCCTTTGTTACATACCGTGATTCCTTTGTTACATAGCGCGATTCCTTTGTTACATAGCGTGATTCCTTTGTTACATACCGTGCTTCCTTTGTTACGTAGCGCGATTCCTTTGTTACATAGCGTGATTCCTTTGTTACATAGCGTGATCAGTTTTTTACATAGCGTGATGAGCTTGTTACATAGCGTGATTCCTTTGTTACATAGCGTGTGAGCTTGTTACATAATGCGATTCCTTTGTTACATGGCCTGATCAGTTTGTTACATAGCGTGATGAGCTTGTTACATAGCGTGATTCCTTTGTTACATAGCGTGATTCCTTTGTTACATAGCGCGATTTCTTTGTTACATAGCGTGATTCCTTTGTTACATAGCGTGATTCCTTTGTTACATAGCGTGATTCCTTTGTTACATACCGTGATTCCTTTGTTACATAGCGCGATTCCTTTGTTACATAGCGCGATTCCTTTGTTACATAGCGCGATTCCTTTGTTACATATCGTGATTCCTTTGTTACATAGCGTGATTCCTTTGTTACATAGACTGACAGTTTGTTACATAGCCTGATCAGTTTGTTACATAGACTGATCAGTTTGTTACATGGCGTGATTCCTTTGTTACATAGCGTGATTCCTTTGTTACATAGCGTGATTTCTTTGTTACATAGCGTGATTCCTTTGTTACATAGCGTGATTCCTTTGTTACATAGCGTGATTCCTTTGTTACATAGCGTGATCAGTTTGTTACATAGCGTGATGAGCTTGTTACATAGCGCGATTCCTTTGTTACATAGCCTGATCAGTTTGTTACATAGCGTGTTTCCTTTGTTACATGGCGTGATTCCTTTGTTACATAGCGTGATTCCTTTGTTACATAGCGTGATTCCTTTGTTACATAGCGTGATTCCTTTGTTACATAGCGTGATTCCTTTGTTACATAGCGTGATTCCTTTGTTACATAGCGTGATTCATTTGTTACATAGCGTGATTCCTTTGTTACATAGCGTGATTCCTTTGTTACATACCGTGATTCCTTTGTTACATAGCGCGATTCCTTTGTTACATAGCGTGATTCCTTTGTTACATACCGTGATTCCTTTGTTACATAGCGCGATTCCTTTGTTACATAGCGTGAATCCTTTGTTACATAGCGTGATTCCTTTGTTACATAGCGTGATTCATTTGTTACATAGCGTGATTCCTTTGTTACATAACGTGATCAGTTTGTTACTAAGCGTGATTGCTTTGTTACATAGCGTGATTCCTTTGTTACATAGCGTGATTCCTTTGTTACATAGCGTGATTCCTTTGTTACATAGCGTGATTCCTTTGTTACATAGCGTGATTCCTTTGTTACATAGCGTGATTCCTTTGTTACATAGCGTGATTCCTTTGTTACATAGCGTGATTCCTTTGTTACATAGACTGATCACTTTGTTACATAGCGTGATTCCTTTGTTACATAACGTGATTCCTTTGTTACATAGCCTGATCAGTTTGTTACATAGCGTGATTCCATTGTTACGCAGCCTTTTCCACAAACGTTTCCAGAGAGCATCCTTTTTCCATGCTCGCACTCGTTATGTTCTGTTGAGAGCATCCTTTTTCCACGAATGTTCCCAGAGAGCATCCTTTTTCCATGCTCGCATTCGCCATGTTCTGTTGAGAGCCTCCTTCTCAACAAATGTTTCCAGAGAGCATCCTTTCCCGCTGCTATGCGAAGATTGCGATTCCCTCCGGCGTCCTCACACTGGATATATACATAGCTGCGTGTTATGAATTCATTCATTCGCTTTTAATTCCTTCGAGCGTTAGCATTCCCGTATTCATTTAATTTCTTTTAGTTTTAGCATGAGCTCCTGCCGGAGAAAATCTGTGCAAGTAGCGGATGAGAAACTCAATTTTTCATACATTACACATGGAGGAAAACACGTCATTAGATGCTGTATATGCGAGCGGATTTTTAAGAATTGTTCTTTGTCTAGATTTAAGCTTCATAGAGCAACATGTTATACTGGATCGACTCTCTCTCCTACACTCGAAGATCCGAAGATGTATAGAGGGGGATGTTATACCGGATCAAGCCTCTGTCCTTCACTGGAGACTACTGATGGTGAAAAATCTGGATACAGCGGGAGTCGCGAGAATATGAAATCTTCATATGATGATGATTCAGTGATATCTACGCTTGAAAATCCAAATAGACTAGTAAATATATTGAGGTTACTAATTGCATCGAGGAATGCTGGTAATAATAGTCACACACAAGAGATTGAGGAGATTATAAGTAAGCTGAAAGCTTCTAAAGTTATAGCATGACAGGATCGAGAAATTGTGTTAATCAATTACAGTCATGGTTAACAGGAACTTTGAAATATCAAAACCTTGTACTTATAAAATACATCATCCAGATATTCTTGAGATGTTTAGTTTTTTATGGATAATGCAGGTCTCTTTCTGTGTGATGTATATGATTATATAACTGAGTGTTTTAGAATGTCTAGACTATCACCTTTGTCTTTAGGAAATATGTATGTTTTTTTGTATAGGAATGTAATAGGAAAATGTTTATAAAAAATAAATGTTGTTTATATTACATAGAGCTCATTTTTTTTATTAATCTTTTTATACACCTCATATCATACAGCCCAATATTAAGATGGTTCTGGCTTCTAGATTCCCATTTATTCAAGTCTCTTTCAGTAATAGTTCAATAATCTTTTTGTTTAGATTTCATGTAGCATCAATGTTTTTAAGATAGGCATTCTGCTTAAACAATTATGAAATTATTTATGAAATCAATGGTATAGGCTGGTATAGCAGTAATAATGAGTACATAATTTATATATATATATATATATATATATTATTGTTATATTCTACACACGCGGATGTTTTTTCCATATATGTTCCGCGCTGCTGCAATTCTTCATTGATTGAGGTTACTGGGAGGTGTTGAGAATGTTCCTATCACATTTCTGTTTATGATGTTTTAAGCTATCTCGTTCTTCCTCTTCATTTACATTCATCTGGGCATTCCTGTAACACACACATTCACATTATTTGCAGCTTCTTGTAGGTATATACTTCGATGTGGAGAATCATTGCAAGGGGTATTAAACTTCTTTCTGCACGAAATCACACAGAGTACAATCTAGACATTATTTACACATATTTTTTTAATACAGTGATGCATGCTTTTGACAACTGCTATCCCGCTGGAAATTATTTGAAACTTGCTGTAGGTATCTGCTTTGAGGTAAAGAATCAGTGAATAGACTATTAAACTTCTTTCTGCAGATCCTCGCTCAGACTACATCCTGGACGTTATTTTTTTACATATTGATGTATACTTTAGACAAATGTTATCCTACTGAAGTGTGAATTTATAAACTCAACGAATGTAACTCTAAATAAAGCTTTGAAAGGATAGTTGAATTATTTCTACAAACCTTGATAGGAAGAAAAGACAATTTACATGTCTTAAACTTGCCGGCTGGTACTACTCCATGATATACCATTTGAAACTTCCCTGGCATTTCCTCCAGCTGTTCGGTTGTTAGGGTTGAATATCTTGTCGGAAGAAACACTTGCTTATTCTCTAAAAGTGCAACGACTCTAGCACCGTATCGAGTATCGATTTTTCTTAAGGATTTTATATTATAAGGCTCCTCGGGCTGAAGATCATGTAGTCTTTGAACGGCTGGGTAAATGCTACCCTCAGCCAATGTGTTAAGTTGAGATGTCAAACTTTCTGCATTAGCAAGAGAAAAAAAACATATTCTTTATTAGAGGATGTGTTGCATAACAAAATTTCATTTATTTGAAAGTTACAAAATTATTAACTTTTTTTCTGAAAATGATAATATGTGTAAATATAATTGAGGTTCTGATTCACTAATGAAGTTCATTAAGTACTGTATTTTCGATTTAAATGTTTTAATATAATGTAGATATTTACTTTGTTAGAGCAAATGATTCGCGCAACAGACTTTTTGTAATATTCTAAAGCAAAAACGTTAATAAGGTTTTCAAATAATTGTATTTTCTCCAAAAGGAATATAATTCACTCTGTGAAATCCTGTATTTAAATATCTGGAATAATAATTACTCAACAAGGTGAATACTTAACTAAATTGTCCCCATTTTGAGAATTCCCGCAGTTAGCTATTAAATGTAGAATAAGCTTGCCTAAAATGAATACTTAACTAAACTGTTCATATTTCAGAACATTCACTTGTCTAGCTATTAACTTTTAGAATGCTCAGCTATTCGCATATAAATGCCATGCATTAAAAACAAGAACGCGAATATAAGTTAAATGTACAGAGTAATAATTTAACTTTTAAAGTAAATGAAGTGTTTTGTTACAACTTACCAGACATGATGTTCGTTGACATTTCACTTTGAATGAGAAAAGTTTGCAGAGATCTTAGCTCGCTGTGTTGTCACAATACAGTGAAATCGCTGGGGAAGCTACTGCTTTTATATCGATTCGCCTGATAAAAATCTGAAGGGGTGAGAGATGTGACGGTATATAATACAGTAATTTTGATTGGCTACTCCAAAAATTCGAGAAGAAGTAGAGGGAAATGCTAGCCTCGCACAGGGACATTTCGTAAGCAAGTCTAAACCTGTTATGGGGGAAACCATCGCTCACGCCGCGTTCCTTAAGGGGAGTGCTTCTGCGTATGACGCTAGGAAATAAAAAATATATTTTATTTTTTACATTTACCGCTAAAAATTCATTGTTAATTATTGTTACATTACCAAATTAATCACAGAGCGAAAATAATGTATTGTTTCTGTAGATATAATTTTCCTCGAACCAGAGACCTTTCGATTGTGAATAGACACGTCACAGATGTTTAACAAAAAGCCTGATGCTATGTGATGGCTTTAGAATTCTATTCTCTATGCATTACCGCAGGAAAAACGAATAGCAAGTTACCGCTTGAGAAAAGTTAAAAGTATTTGAAAATTTAAACCAATATCAAAATTCTGATGTGTTACACTCACATGACTTTCTCTACTCTTGTACAAACTATTTTTACAAACACTTATTCTCCATATGCTTCATGTTAATCGAGATATCGAGATGTCAATGTTATTGGTAATTTTCATGACTGTACAACGTGAATATGGTAGGTTTTAAGCGATAGTCAAATTATTTTAACGCTGGTTGCTATGTGGCGCTTTCCATTCTCTTTGCATGTCCAGAACATAAAGACAAGAATAACGAATTTGAGAAAAAGTATAAGTATTGGAAATTTTAAGGGAATAACAAGCAATATCCCGAAAATGATTTACTCAACAACAAGAATGAATATGATATAAATTATGTATTTTAGCGCGATCTCCATTTTTTTGTGTAGTAAAATTTTGTCTATCTCTTATGGTTTATCAATTTTGCAAAAGTCGTTCAGAATGAAGAATACTTTTGGAGACATTCCCAGAAAAACCCGCCTCCGAAATAAAGTCCACTTCCTGAAAATAATAACAATATTAATAATAATATAGAATGTGTAAAAGAACTTCGTAAAATATTGAAAAAATTCTTACCGTTCGGTGCTTGCTGCATGTATGGGGCTGGGCCCCCATCCCTGCTGATTTGGTACCAGGTAGGTCTGGAAGCCTGGGGGTCGCGGTGCAGCGGTCGCGAAGCCTACTGGTGCAACGGTCGCGAAGCCTGATGGTACCGGTGCAGCGCTCGCATGTTGACCGATACCGCCTCCGAAATAAAGTTCATTTCCTGGAAAAAATAAATAATAATAGTATAGCATGTTTAAGTATAGAGTTCTAAAGAATCTACACTCTATACGTGAAAAAAATACATGTTTTAAACACCTGCGTTAAAAATACATAGCATTCTGGGAGATCGATAGAGTTATGTGACTGCATATGGGTGAGAAACTCCCCTTAAATATATCCTTTTCTCCTTATACAATCCAGAACTCTATGCTGTCGGAGGTAGGGCTTTGTGTGCTAGAATCGCCAATGTATGTCTACTATTATGTAATTTCTAGTTACAAATGCTCAAACACCAGTCTGTAAATTCTTACCTTACGAGTGTTGCTTCATGTACGGGTCGCAGAGCCGCCTCCATGATGATTTGGTACCAGGAAGGTTTGGAAGCCTGGCGGTGCCTGTGCAGCGCTCGATGGATGGTCGATACCAAAATAAAGTCCACTTCCTGGAAATAATAATACAAATAATAATAAAGAATATGAACTAGAAGTTAATATGAATTGTTACATTACTTATTTAAAAACTCTGAAGAATGCTTACCATTCGGGTGTTCGGGTGTCTGAATCATTACGGTATTTGATGAGCGATCCTGCAGCCTGCGGCCCAGAAAATTCGAGATATACATTTCATTTCTCATTACAATATCTTAAACATTTAATATTTTATTCAATATCGTTAGATTACTTGAAATGAATTTGTGTGTGTGTGTATTAAGTTTATATTAACATGTTGGAATATTCGAAAAAATATCTCTCGAATGGACGGGGTATTTAAAATCGTACTCGCCCTATATTTACTAAGCCCAATCTTTTTAAAATGGAATAAATTAAGAGTAACGAGGATTGTTTAGGCTAGGCTCCATATTTCATTATTTATTTAGAATTAAACAAATGCTATTAGTCGTAATAATCATGCACATGCGTTACCAATCAGATGCGCAAGTCAATTCATATACAATTAATTATTAAAAAATATTTAATTGTTTTCATCGATCAGCGAGAGCCTTATTTATTTTTAATAACGTATGTAATATCTATCATTCTGAATACTTTTTATTCTTCATATTACTCTCGCCAAATCATATTTCTTTGTTTAACATTCCGAAAAAAAAATCAGTTTAATTTTTTGATATCATGTTTGCAATTCTTGTATGCGAGTATTTAAATAATGACAAAGATACAATCGAATGTTTAAGTACAGAATCTATACAGTATACGTTTAATTGAAAACTTAATCATTAATATTCTTCATGTAGAATTATATTAATTATCGGGAAAACATTTTTGTGGTAAGCTTAAAACATGTCTAGACTTGGTTTTCCACTGTCTATGATGGAATTTCTGCACAGGGGAAGCTCTTAAGAAAATCTTTTGTGTCGCTAATAGTTATTTACCCCGAGGGTCTGTGGTTTTTCAGAGCACTTAGGCTGTTTAATCAACTGGAAACGACTGTCATTGTTCACTAAGAGCTCTATACAAGACCTTGGTTTTACCTTCGTCTGAAGATAATTAATGGTGCGGAAGCGACTGTCGTCTGCTAATGTGTCTACATATGCATTCTTCAGGGGTGTACACCATATTTCTTTCAAGCAGTGTACGCAAGTGAATAATTCGTTGAATTTCTCAAAGTTCGCTACGTCTTTAGAAAGAACATTTAAAACGAATATAAAATTTATATTTGAAGTCTTCGTGCGTGTTACTTACAGGTACGTCTGTTTTGAATTGTAATTATTACTTCTCTCGTGCGAGAAGAGACATAGCGGGCTTTTATTTTTTAACATCAGATGAAGCGTACTCCGATGTGGTGGATACCCCTAGCCATTAAGAGCAGGTACTGGGGGAAAACCCAAGCGTCCTGGTTTAACCGCTTCTCATGATGGACGGGGCATTGCTGTCACATTGCGTCTTGTTTTTTCGTAATGGGTTCTCGTGTTAACGTCTCATACAAGCTATTTGCAATTTCGCTTTAAGTTGCTTTTTAATTCATCTAAGCAATGTAATATTTTTTATAAACCCTCAATTCAAAAGAAGAATTAAACAAACGTTATTACTCGTAATAATCGCGCATACACGATAACGAACAGTTGCGCGCGATTCAATTACATTAATCAATCAAAAATACTTAATTGTTTTTAATCGATAGACTGCGTCGTTTCATTAGAAGTGAGATATTCATGGTAGATGAATAATTGGGTGAGATATCTCTAGGAGCGCGAGTCAATTACATTAATTAATAAAAAATATTTAATTGTATTCATCGATCAGCGAGAGTCTTATTTATTTTTAATAACGTATTTATTTATTTCATAATCAATTCCTCCGGAGCCAACATGAACGCACCTCGCATGTTAATTCGCCTTTATTTTCTTTTTCCGGAATCATATTTCGCGGAATTATATAGAGTTAAGATGGCCGTCTTGCACCCATAATGAGTTTAAATATGGTGAATTGACAACTTTCGGATATGACCACCAGGGGCGCTGTGAGGAAACACTCGGTGGAGTTTCACTCATATTATCACTTGGCGCGCTAGTGTAGGTTGCGAAATGAAACGCGAGTGGAGGGGGTGCGGAAGTCGACTTGTCCCTTGAAAGTACCGTGAGCCAGTCATTCCAGTGAAACGTCTCGCAGCGGAAGGTTGCGGTCGGTGTTCCACCGCAATTATCACGCGATAACGAGTGTTACGTCAAGTCTGTCCTTTCATCTAAGTGTTGTAATATTCTTATAAATCCAAAATATATTTTCCCTCAAAAGTAGAATTAAATAAATGTTATTACTCGTAATAATTATACACATGCTACCACACATATACGATAACGAACAGTTGCGTGCGAGTCAATTAATCATTCAAAAATACTTAATTGTTTTCATCGACAGACTAGCCGTGTTTCATTAGTCGTGTAATTTATTGACAATAGTAGGTTATAAATGACGGTTTAGGGGCAGGTGCGCGCGATTCAATCAAAAATACTTAATTGCTCGAAGAATAGCGTTTAATTGCATTAGTAGTAATATGATGGTGATTCTTTTTTCAATAACACACATTACCTAATTGATTGACACAATTATGTACTGAAACGATTTGCCGATGTGCGGCAGGCATCGAGAATCGCATTCCCACATCGCCAGGGTGGATTTCCAAGCCAACGTCACGCACCGAGAACCCTCACATATAACCCCTCACCCCGAGCGGCACATCCCCTACCCCAAGCCAATCACACGGCAGGGATTTAGACCTAGGGAAGGTACGCGACCGACGTATAGGATCAATACACACTCTCCCACCTATCCACAGGGAACCAACCAGAACACAAAGGGGAGGGAGGACACGCGTATGGGGGAGGGAGGGGGCGGGTCACCGGCACGTGACCACAGGGGGAGGGGGGACGACCTGCCGGCACAGACCCTGTCGGCATTAGATCAGCGCACAAAGGGAAGGGGGCGGGGCTAGCGGCACGCGACCGTGCGGCAAATAGTAGCGCACAAAGGGAGGGGGCGGGGCTAGCGGCATAGAACAAAGAACCTTATCAGATGGTGGCAAATCGTTTGCGCTGGAACCGGTATGTTATATCTACTCATATATTTTACTTTTTCAGCAATTATTCATGAAATACGAATTTGTATTTCACAACGATACTTTCAGAGAAAGAGAGGGTTAAGAGAAAATCTCTCTTTTGTTGTTCTGTTTGTGTAGAACTGTTAAGCTATCACATAACAGGTCGCCGAAAATGAGAACATAGCTATCAACAACCAGCGCTTCCTGACATAGAAATATGCCGTCGACAGATAAACTAGATAGCGTTCAACAATCGGCAAATCTTTAAAGTTCGGCGAGGCCATTGCTACTAGATACGGTTTGTATTAATGCTACACAAACGAAGTCATCTGACGCAACGATAACATTTCCAAAAAATAAAAGGTGCCGTTTTCGGTCACTCTTAAACTTGTAACTAGTGTGTATTCTGAAGTGTAAGGAGTAGGAAACGTAATATTACAATGCCTAAAGAGAAGAGCAGTAAAGCTTACTTGCTTCGAAACTGGATTGATGGAAATCCTACGCTAACAACAGAAGGAAATATAGTACTGTGTCAAGTGTGTGAAAAACATGTAAGTTTTATAGCTGTATTTTCAGAATATTTTAAAAATCAACGCGATTTTCGTTAGTGAGTGTTGGTTTTATTTAACTAAAATAACCTCATACAATTGTTATAGGTGTTCTGCGACAAAAAATTCCAGATTATGCAACATCTACAAACAGCTACTCATAGACATGCTATCAATAAAAATGTCTCCAAGATACAAACAACCTTACCAGCAGCATTTTCTGCAAGCAGAAGTGGAAACGATGACAGTAATAATTTTTCGAAAGATATCTGCAAAGCATTAGTTTCAGCCAACATTCCTTTGAATAAGTTAAATAATATGGAATTTCTAAATTTCCTTGAAAAATATTCCGGACGAAAAGTTCCTGACGAATCAATAATAAGGAAAAACTACCTTGTCAAAGTTTATGAAGAGGTAAGTTTATAAATGTATTAAACAATGTTAGTTTGTGTATCAACTACCCCAACACCCTCCCCAATATTTTGAGCTTTATAAAAATTTGTCGTTTATTTAAAACTTTAAAATGCATTATAGACAAATATTTTCAAATGGAAACAAAATATTTACATAACAAAACAAAATTACATATGGCCCGTAGTGTCACGGAGTTTTGATTTCTTTAATTGTTTATCAAGAAACACTTTTTTATATATTTTTAAACTTGTTTCCCCTAAAACTGAGCCTCCAAATTACACCCTTTACCTTTACTAATTTTCAACATAATAATTATTTTTTCAGGTAATACAAGAAATAAGAGACGATATCGGCGACTCAAACTTGTGGTTATCTGTAGACGAAACAACCGACTCGTGTGGGAATTTTATTGCCAATGTCGTCGTGGGAAAAATGACTGAATCTGAACCAGGAACGCCACATCTCATTGTCTCCAGGGTACTGGAAGTAACAAACCATTCGGCGATTGCTAGAGTTGTTCGTGATGCATTACGTGTTTTGTGGCCTGCTAAAGAAAATAAGGAAAAACTCTTGGCGATAGTTACAGATGCAGCAGCATACATGCTTAAGGCAGTTAAAGCTTTGCAGGTAAATTATCCTAAGGCAGTTCATATGACTTGTTTAGCACATGCTCTCCACCGGTTAGCGGAGGAAATTCGAGCGAATTTTCCAGAAGTAAATGCCATAAATTCCTCTGTGAAAAAAGTGTTTGTGAAGGCGCCATCAAGAGTGAAATTATTTACTGATATGATACAAGATACTGGTTTACTCCCAGAGCCTATCCTCACGAGATGGGGAACATAGATTGAAGCAGCTCTATATTACAGTGATCATCTGGAAGACGTGAAAAAGGTGCTGGACGTGATGGACAAAAATGAAGCTACAAGTATCCCTGCTGCAATGAGTGCTTGCAATGAGAAGGGTCTCCAGAGTAAATTAGTGTTTATTAAGACCTACTTTAGTAAAATACCAGCCGCAAACAAACATTTGGAAAAAAAGGAATGTCTTTATCTTCTGCCCTGCAAGTATACGAAACAACTGTCGCCGAAAATATACCTGGAGAAATAGGAAAGTGTCTTCGTAACAAAATTGAGAAAATTGAAGCAAGAAATCCAGGTTTAATGTTTCTTCGGGAGGTGAATAAGTTGCTACAAGGGGAATCTGAAAAAGAACTTAATGCTTATTCTGTAAGTGACATAGCCTCTTTCCGATACTGTCCTGTGGCTTCGTGTGAAGTAGAGAGATCTTTCTCTTCATATAAAAACATTTTAAGCGACAGAAGAAAGTTGTTTCTTCCTGGAAACTGTGAAAAATATTTAATTGTTTATTGTAATAAAAACGACTAATGGTAAACTGGACTGAAAGAAAGACTAACAAAAATTAATTTTGTTAATGTCTCTGTGTAAGACTGAATTTACAATCTGATTACTTCATCAAGATTAATAAATGTGAGAAAGTTAAAATAATATGCTTTATTTTAAATGCATATTTTAAAGTTTTTAGAGCATATTTTACAGATTTTTAGTGCATAGATGCATGCATATATTCATACTTTATACTGCATAAGTAGTAATAGTCCCGGATGAGCCAATTGTTTTAACGATAATCCTGCCGCTAGGGGCGCTTGTGTCGCTAGTGTCGGTGCGTGCGACGGCGGCGGCGGTAAGTTTGAAAAGCGCCCTGAGCGTTAGGATTATCGTTAAATCGGTTGGCTCATCCGGGACGAGTTGAAAGAATTGAGGAAGTGACGTGGAGTGTTTTGATTGGTTCGTTAATTTGGGGTGGAAGATGGAGGAAGGGAGATGGAGGAGTATGGAGGTCGCGTGATGGAGAGGAGCTGGGTGGCGAGGTGTTGTGTGTGCGGAGGTCGGTACTGAAATGGGGGAAAAGATGGGGAGCGAGGGATAAAAAGTGTAACAGAAAGTGACGTGTGAAGTTGTGATTGGTGGGAATAAGAAGTGAGTTTATTGGTGGAAAGGAGCAAATGAGAGTTGTTGATTGGTAGGAATAAGAGAGATTATGATTGGAGGAAAAGAAAAAGGTGTGGGAGTGGGGTATGTTGGAGGTGATGGGAAAGGTGAGTTTTGCTAGCAGCAAGATTTGCAAAAGCCTGTCTTGAACTGATCAGCAATTTTTGAACGTCGGATGGTAGTTTTCTTGAGTGGATAGAGAGATGGGGGCGATATGAGATGCGGTGGCGAAAATGGGAACTAGACAAGGTTGTTGAGACAAGAGGTTTAAGGACGAGGAAATTTGGAGGTTAGTGGTGAACACGGCGGTCGCAAGAGGTGGGGGTAAGGAGACGCAGTGGTGAGAATGGGAACTAAAAGAAGATGGGGGTAGCAAGAGTTTTAGAAGAGTAGATTTTGAGGTTAAAATAGTGGGAACTAAAAATGGCGGAGGGTCTGCGACAAGGAGATGCGGTGAGAACTAAACAAGATGGCGGTCGCAAGAGGAGGGTAAGGAGATTTGAGGTTACAGTACGAAAACACGAAAGGATATATTCCTACGCCAAGCAGGTCCGAAAAATAATTATGCGTGTGGTACTTACCTGTTACCGGTGTGGATGCGTCACCAAAAGCGCGGCACGCGAGGCGGAAAAATAAAAGCAAACTGTTTTTGAAAATGCTTAACCAGCTTTAAGATCAACCAACATCACTACGCACTGATATACCTAGGTTTTTAAAGCGGTACAGACACCCTTTGCAGAGGCGTAATTTAACTATACCAAAAACCTGGTACTGGACCATCGTGATGGTCGCTAGCGTACGTAGGAGCAGGGTTCTCATAGCCGGTCGAAAGCGGTCAAAAACGTGTACGACGTAGGTGTTGACAGTAGCTGCTGTCGAGTCAACGGTCGAGGTGTGAATAAACAAGATCTGTTCTCGCCGGCAATTTGGTTCGGAGATGTGAGCAGCGGCGAGGTGTTGTCTGTGCGGAGGTCGGGACTGAAAGAGGGAAAAGATGGGGAGCGAGGGATAAAAAGTGTAACAGAAAGTGACGTGTGAAGTTGTGATTGGTGGGAATAAGAAGTGATTTTATTGGTGGAAAGGAGCAAATGAAAGTTGTTGATTGGTAAGAATAAGAGAGGTTATGATTGGTGGAAAGAAAAAGGAGTGGGGTATGTTGGAGGTGATGGGAAAGGTAAGTTTTTCTAGCAACAAGATTTGCAAAAGCCTGTCGTGAACTGATCAGCAATTTTTTGAACGTTGGATGGTAGTTTTCTTGAGTGGATAGAGAGATGGGGCGATATGAGATGCGGTGGCGAAAATGGGAACTAAACAAGGTGGTTGAGACAAGAGGTTTAAGGACGAGGAAATTTGGAGGTTAGTGGTGAACATGGCGGTCGCAAGAGGTGGGGGTAAGGAGACGCGGTGGTGAGAATGGGAACTAAAAGAAGATGGCGGTAGCAAGAGGTTAGAAGAGTAGATTTTGAGGTTAAAATAGCGGGAACTAAAAATGGCGGAGGGTCTGCGACAAGGAGATGCGGTGAGAACTAAACAAGATGGCGGACGCAAGAGGTGGGTAAGGAGGTTTGAGGTTACAGTACCAAAACACGAAAGGATATATTCCTACGCCAAGCAGGTCCGAAAAATAATTATGCGTGTGTTACTTACCTGTTACCGGTGTGGATGCGTCACCAAAAGCGCGGCACGCGAGACGGAAAAATAAAAGCAAACTGTTTTTGAAAATGCTTAACCAGCTTTAAGATCAACCAACATCACTACGCACTGATATACCTAGGTTTTTAAAGCGGTACAGACACCCTTTGCAGAGGCGTAATTTAACTATACCAAAAACCTGGTACTGGACCATCGTGATGGTCGCTAGCGTACGTAGGAGCAGGGTTCTCATAGCCGGTCGAAAGCGGTCAAAAACGTGTACGACGTAGGTGTTGGCAGTAGCTGCTGCCGAGGCAACCGTCGAGGTGCGAATGAACGAGATCTGTTCTTGCAGGCAATCTGGTTGAGAGATGAGAGGCGCGGTGGTAAAAATGTGAACTAAATAAGATGGCGGAGGCACGAAGTTGAGGTTAAGGAGCGGCGAGGTGTTGACTGTGCGGCGGTTGGGGTCTGAAAGAGGGGGAAAGATGGCGAACGAGGGATAAAAAGTATAACAGAAAGTGACGTGTGAAGTTGTCATTGGTGGGAATAAGAAGTGATGTTATTGGTGGAAAGGAACAAATGAAAGTTGCTGATTGGCGAGAATAAGAGAGATTATGATTGGTGGAAAGAAAAAAAGGTGTGGGAGTGGGGTATGTTGGAGGTGATGGAAAAGGCAAGTTTTGCTACCAACAACATTTGCAAAAGCCTATCCAGAACTCATCAGCAATTTTAAATAACTAGTGTTTCGGGGGTTTTCTCTGGTTGGTAGACGAATGCAAGCTGTTTCTACCATACTTATATTATTCGACTTTTTCCTTTTTTTTTTTAAAAATGACTAGTTTTTTTTTTTTTTTTTGGGAGTTTTCTGCGGATGGTAAACAAATGCAAGCTCTTTCTGCTTTTTCATAGGTTTTCCCTGGTTGGTAGGCGTTTTCTGTACTGGTTGACGAAGGCGTTTCTAATTTTGGAGGTTTTCTCAGGTTTTTAGCGGTTGTCCCTGCCCGGTAGGCAAATGATGAAGTTTTACCTTGTCGGCGCACGGATACTAGGCACGTACTGGCGCGCACACACACACACACACAGAGACAGACAGACACACAGACAGGCACACACACACACGGACATGTTTCCAAAAATGCTTTTTTTTTTTTTTTTTTTTGATTCAGGAGGTCTCAAAACGTGTATTTCCGGTGAAATCTCGGTATCGAATTTTTGGGCGGAATGCAATACTTCCCCTACTTACTATACGTAGTAGAGAAAGTAAAAAAGTATTGAAAAATTTAAGGAAATAACAAGCAATATCTCGAAAACGGTTCACTCAACAAAAGAAACGTATATGACATAAGTTGTGTATTTTAACGCGATCTACATTTTTTGTGTAGTAAAATTTTGTCTATCTCTTATGGTTTACCAGTTATGCAAAAGTCGTTCACAATGAAGAATATTTTTGGAGACATTCCCAGAAAATTCGAGATATACATTTTATTTGACATGACAATATCTTAAACATATGATGTTTTAATCAAAATCGTTAGAGCCGTTTTTGAGAAAATTAAAATTTTCGAAAAATGTTCCATGTAAAGGGTAGTCTGGGGTGGGGGGATTTTCTTGAAAACCTTCGTGTCGCATCTCTGGAAGATACTGAACCTAAATACCAAGTTTGGTGTTTATCCGACTGTTCGTTTTTGAGTTATGCTGTTCACAGACACACAGACACACAGACACACAGACAGACACACACACGGACATGTTTCCAAAAATGCTTTTTTTTTTGGATTCAGAGATTCTCAAAACATGTATTTCCAGTGAAATCTCGGTAACGAATTTTTGGGTGGAATGCAATACTTCCCCTACTTACTATACGTAGTAGAGAAAGTAAAAATGAATAACGCATTTGAGAAAAAGTATAAGTATTGGAAAATTTAAGGAAATAACAAGCAATATCTCGAAAATGGTTCACTCAACTAAAAAAAATGTATATGACATAAATTGTGTATTTTAACGCGATCTACATTTTTTGTGTAGTAAAATTTTGGCTATCTCTTATGGTTTACCAGTTATGCATACTGAACCTAAATACCAAGTTTGGTGTTTATCCGACTGTTCGTTTTTGAGTTATGCTGTTCACAGACACACAGACGCACAGACAGACAGACACACAGACACACAGACACACAGACAGACACACACACGGACATGTTTCCAAAAATGCTTTTTTTTTCTGGATTCAGTGATTCTCAAAACATGTATTTCCAGTGAAATCTCGGTATCGAATTTTTGGGTGGAATGCAATACTTCCCCTACTTACTATACGTAGTAGAGAAAGTAAAAATGAATAACGCATTTGAGAAAAAGTATAAGTATTGGAAAATTTAAAGGAAATAACAAGCAATATCTCGAAAAACGGTTCACTCAACAAAATAAATGTATATGGCATAAGTTGTGTATTTTAACGCGATCTACATTTTTTGTGTAGCAAACTTTTGTCTATCTCTTACGGTTTATCAGTTATGAAAAAGTCGTTCACAATGAAGAATTCTTTTGGAGACATTCCCAGAAAATTCGAGATATACATTTCATTTCTCTCGACATTATCTTAAATATATGATATTTTCATCAAAATCGTTAGAGCCATTTTTTAATACAAAGAGAACGGGATTTCACAAGTGAAACAGTACTGTGATAACGATACCACTGAAACAAAAAAAAAAAAAAATCTGATGTGTAACACTCACATGACTTTCTCAACTCTTGTACAAAGTATTTTTACAAACGCAGTTCATGTTAATCGAGATAAACATTTGCAAAATCTATTTTATTGCTAATTTTCTTGTATAAAAAAAAAATCTGATGTGTAACACTCACATGACGTTCTCTACTCTTGTACAAAGTATTTTTACAAACGCTTATGCTCCATCTAGTTCATGTTAATCGAGATAAACATTTGCAAACTCTATTTTATTGCTAATTTTCTTGTAGATGTAGGGGAAAATATATTTACAAGGGGAATATAGAAAAACAGTAGCCTTTAAGCACATACATATCTCTTAATAGCTGGTTGCTATGTGCAGCACCATTCTTTTTGCCACAGATTAATACTGTTTGCATATCAAAGACAAAAAAAAATGAATAACGAAGTCCCATTTGAGAAAATAAATATTGGAAAATTAACAAACAATATCTCGAAAACGGTTCACTCAACAACAAAAATGTATATTACATAAGATGTGTATTTTAACGCGATCTACATTTTTTGTGTAGTAAAATTTTGTCTATCTCTTACGGTTTTTCAGTTATGAAAAAGACGTTCACAATGAAGAATACTTTTGGAGACATTCCCAGAAAATTCGAGATATACATTTCATTTCTCACGACATTATCTTAAACATACGATATTTTTCATCAAAATCGTTAGAGCCATTTTTTTTAATACAAAGAGAACGGGATTTCACAAGTGAAACAGTACTGTGATAACGATACCAACAAAACTAATTATTATTCACCCACTGAAACACATAAAAAAAATCTGATGTGTAACACTCACATGACTTTTCTCATCTCTTGTACAAAGTATTTTTACAAACGCTTATTCCCCATCTAGTTCATGTTAATCGAGATAAACATTTGCAAACTCTATTTTATTGCTAATTTTCTTGTAGATGTAGGGAAAATATATTTACAAGGGGAATATAGAAAAACAGTAGCCTTTAAGCACATACATATCTCTTAATAGCTGGTTGCTATGTGCAGTACCATTCTTTTTGCCACAGATTAATACTCTTTGCATATCAAAGACAAAAAAAAATGAATAACGAATTCCCATTTGAGAAAATAACTATTGGAAAATTTAAGTAAATAACAAGCAATATCTCGAAAACGGTTCACTCAACAATAAAGATGTATATGACATAAGTTGTGTATTTTAACGCGATCTACATACTTTCGTACTCACCTATAAGATATAGAGGGTAGAGGTCGTACGAACGTAGCACTTTGAGAATTTATATTCAACAGTTGGTGTTACTCCTTAGAAAGGAAGTATCTGCTGATTTTTATTTAATTCTTTACATTTTACATAACACGTATGCACTGGCACAACACAAAAGCACTACACACGATACTCAGTTTTAATATTTGCACTAATAACATCAGGAATAACTGAAGTCTGCAAACAGTCATTTCCCATGTGCAGCCTTACGTACAAAGAACGTGTGTGGCTGATCTATGTGTAAAAAGAGCCTGAGAGCGGATGTACGTCAGCGGTAAAATCTTTTAAATGCATTTTTATTGGCGATGGTAGAAATCGTGCAGTGGTGGATCGTGAAAATTCATATAAATGGATGTATCACCTCATAATAAGCCTCTATATACCAAGAATATTGAGTTTTTAAAAAGTCAGCAACTGTACCTGTGTTTCTATACGTGAACGTCAGATGGCAGCTTCGATACGTGTCCACGGAGACCTTAGTGCTAGGCAACTGTACCTCTGTTTCTATACGTGAACGGCAGATTGCAGCTTCGATACGTGTCCACGGAGACCTTAGTGCTAGGCAACTGTACCTCTGTTTCTATACGTGAACGGCAGATTGCAGCTTCGATACGTGTCCACGGAGACCTTAGTGCTAGGCAACTGCACCTCTGTTTCTATACGTGAACGGCAGATTGCAGCTTCGATACGTGTCCACGGAGACCTTAGCGCTAGGCAACTGCACCTCTGTTTCTATACGTGAACGGCAGATTGCAGCTTCGATACGTGTCCACGGAGACCTTAGTGCTAGGCAACTGTACCTCTGTTTCTATACGTGAACGGCAGATTGCAGCTTCGATACGTGTCCACGGAGACCTTAGTGCTAGGCAACTGTACCTCTGTTTCTATACGTGAACGGCAGATTGCAGCTTCGATACGTGTCCACGGAGACCTTAGTGCTAGGCAACTGCACCTCTGTTTCTATACGTGAACGGGAGATTGCAGCTTCGATACGTGTCCACGGAGACCTTAGTGCTAGGCAACTGCACCTCTGTTTCTATACGTGAACGTCAGATTGCAGCTTCGATACGTGTCCACGGAGACCTTAGTGCTAGGCAACTGCACCTCTGTTTCTATACGTGAACGGCAGATTGCAGCTTCGATACGTATCCACGGGGACCTTAGTGCTAGGGAACTGCACCTCTGTTTCTATACGTGAACGGCAGATTGCAGCTTCAATACGTGTCCACGGAGACCTTAGTGCTAGGCAGCTGTACCTCTGTTTCTATACGTGAACGGCAGATTGCAGCTTCGATACGTGTCCACGGAGATCTTAGTGCTAGGCAGCTATACCTGTTTCTATACGTCAACGGCAGATTGCAGCTTCGATACGTGTTCACGGAGACCTTAGTGCTAGGCAACTGTACCTCTGTTTCTATACGTGTCCACGGAGACCTTAGTGCTAGACAACTGTACCTCTGTTTCTATACGTGAACGGCAGATTGCAGCTTCAATACGTGTCCACGGAGACCTTAGTGCTAGTGCTAGGCAACTATACCTCTGTTTCTATACGTGAACGGCAGATTGCAGCTTCGATACGTATCCACGGAGACCTTAGTGCTAGGCAACTGCACCTCTGTTTCTATACGTGAACGGCAGATTGCAGCTTCAATACGTGTCCACGGAGACCTTAGTGCTAGGCAACTGTACCTCTGTTTCTATACGTGAACGGGAGATTGCAGCTTCGATACGTGTCCACGGAGACCTTAGTGCTAGGCAACTGCACCTCTGTTTCTATACGTGAACGTCAGATTGCAGCTTCGATACGTGTCCACGGAGACCTTAGTGCTAGGCAACTGCACCTCTGTTTCTATACGTGAACGGCAGATTGCAGCTTCGATACGTATCCACGGGGACCTTAGTGCTAGGGAACTGCACCTCTGTTTCTATACGTGAACGGCAGATTGCAGCTTCAATACGTGTCCACGGAGACCTTAGTGCTAGGCAGCTGTACCTCTGTTTCTATACGTGAACGGCAGATTGCAGCTTCGATACGTGTCCACGGAGATCTTAGTGCTAGGCAGCTATACCTGTTTCTATACGTCAACGGCAGATTGCAGCTTCGATACGTGTTCACGGAGACCTTAGTGCTAGGCAACTGTACCTGTGTTTCTATACGTGTCCACGGAGACCTTAGTGCTAGACAACTGTACCTCTGTTTCTATACGTGAACGGCAGATTGCAGCTTCAATACGTGTCCACGGAGACCTTAGTGCTAGTGCTAGGCAACTATACCTCTGTTTCTATACGTGAACGGCAGATTGCAGGTTCGATACGTGTCCACGGAGATCTTAGTGCTAGGCAACTATACCTGTTTCTATACGTGAACGGCAGATTGCAGCTTCGATACGTGTCCACGGAGACCTTAGTGCTAGGCAACTGTACCTGTGTTTCTATACGTGAACGTCAGATGGCAGCTTCGATACGTGTCCACGGAGACCTTAGTGTTAGGCAACTGTACCTCTGTTTCTATACGTGAACGGCAGATTGCAGCTTCGATACGTGTCCACGGAGACCTTTCGCTTCAGGTGACAAAATAACACTAGGCACTTGTGTGCCGTGGTGTAAGCCGCAATCACGGTATTGGTAGCGTGGATCTCCTTGGGGCTCTCCTCGGAGTTACCTCAACACCACGTACATGACCTGGTTCGTCACGGGTACGCAGGTCTGCACTACCACTTCCTCGGCGTTGAGCAGGCCCAGGAGGCGATCGTACCGGTACACCAGCTAGCACGTGGACATGTTATCGCGCTGTGGTGTTGCGTGTGCGAGGTATGGAAACTCAAGGACGCAAAACATGCACGACCGAGGGTTAAAAAGCAGAACAAGTAGTGACGTGGAGCGTTGTGATTGGTGTAAATAAGACGATCTCTGATAGGTGGACAAATTGAAATAACGTGATGTGATAGGCGAAAATAAAATCAAAGGTGATTGGATGAAAAATGACGAGAAGGAATTAGCGGTGAATTTGTGAACTAAGATGGCGAAGATTTTTTTTTTTAAAAAAAAGGATAATATAAGTACGGCAACTGTAACGGTTTACGGCAAACGCGCGCCGCGCAATGCGTCACGCCCGGGCAATAAAACAAAAATCATATTGAGCAAGATGCCCGGCGTGACGCATTGCGCGGCGCGCGTTTGCCGTAAACCGTTACAGTTGCCGTACTTATATTATCCTTTTTTTTAAAAAAAAAAATCTTCGCCATCTTAGTTCACAAATTCACCGCTAATTCCTTCTCGTCATTTTTCATCCAATCACCTTTGATTTTATTTTCGCCTATCACATCACGTTATTTCAATTTGTCCACCTATCAGAGATCGTCTTATTTACACCAATCACAACGCTCCACGTCACTACTTGTTCTGCTTTTTAACCCTCGGTCGTGCATGTTTTGCGTCCTTGAGTTTCCATACCTCGCACACGCAACACCACAGCGCGATAACATGTCCACGTGCTAGCTGGTGTACCGGTACGATCGCCTCCTGGGCCTGCTCAACGCCGAGGAAGTGGTAGTGCAGACCTGCGTACCCGTGACGAACCAGGTCATGTACGTGGTGTTGAGGTAACTCCGAGGAGAGCCCCAAGGAGATCCACGCTACCAATACCGTGATTGCGGCTTACACCACGGCACACAAGTGCCTAGTGTTATTTTGTCACCTGAAGCGAAAGGTCTCCGTGGACACGTATCGAAGCTGCAATCTGCCGTTCACGTATAGAAACAGAGGTACAGTTGCCTAACACTAAGGTCTCCGTGGACACGTATCGAAGCTGCCATCTGACGTTCACGTATAGAAACACAGGTACAGTTGCCTAGCACTAAGGTCTCCGTGGACACGTATCGAAGCTGCAATCTGCCGTTCACGTATAGAAACAGGTATAGTTGCCTAGCACTAAGATCTCCGTGGACACGTATCGAACCTGCAATCTGCCGTTCACGTATAGAAACAGAGGTATAGTTGCCTAGCACTAGCACTAAGGTCTCCGTGGACACGTATTGAAGCTGCAATCAGCCGTTCACGTATAGAAACAGAGGTACAGTTGTCTAGCACTAAGGTCTCCGTGGACACGTATAGAAACACAGGTACAGTTGCCTAGCACTAAGGTCTCCGTGAACACGTATCGAAGCTGCAATCTGCCGTTGACGTATAGAAACAGGTATAGCTGCCTAGCACTAAGATCTCCGTGGACACGTATCGAAGCTGCAATCTGCCGTTCACGTATAGAAACAGAGGTACAGCTGCCTAGCACTAAGGTCTCCGTGGACACGTATTGAAGCTGCAATCTGCCGTTCACGTATAGAAACAGAGGTGCAGTTCCCTAGCACTAAGGTCCCCGTGGATACGTATCGAAGCTGCAATCTGCCGTTCACGTATAGAAACAGAGGTGCAGTTGCCTAGCACTAAGGTCTCCGTGGACACGTATCGAAGCTGCAATCTGACGTTCACGTATAGAAACAGAGGTGCAGTTGCCTAGCACTAAGGTCTCCGTGGACACGTATCGAAGCTGCAATCTCCCGTTCACGTATAGAAACAGAGGTGCAGTTGCCTAGCACTAAGGTCTCCGTGGACACGTATCGAAGCTGCAATCTGCCGTTCACGTATAGAAACAGAGGTACAGTTGCCTAGCACTAAGGTCTCCGTGGACACGTATCGAAGCTGCAATCTGCCGTTCACGTATAGAAACAGAGGTACAGTTGCCTAGCACTAAGGTCTCCGTGGACACGTATCGAAGCTGCAATCTGCCGTTCACGTATAGAAACAGAGGTGCAGTTGCCTAGCGCTAAGGTCTCCGTGGACACGTATCGAAGCTGCAATCTGCCGTTCACGTATAGAAACAGAGGTGCAGTTGCCTAGCACTAAGGTCTCCGTGGACACGTATCGAAGCTGCAATCTGCCGTTCACGTATAGAAACAGAGGTACAGTTGCCTAGCACTAAGGTCTCCGTGGACACGTATCGAAGCTGCAATCTGCCGTTCACGTATAGAAACAGAGGTACAGTTGCCTAGCACTAAGGTCTCCGTGGACACGTATCGAAGCTGCCATCTGACGTTCACGTATAGAAACACAGGTACAGTTGCTGACTTTTTAAAAACTCAATATTCTTGGTATATAGAGGCTTATTATGAGGTGATACATCCATTTATATGAATTTTCACGATCCACCACTGCACGATTTCTACCATCGCCAATAAAAATGCATTTAAAAGATTTTACCGCTGACGTACATCCGCTCTCAGGCTCTTTTTACACATAGATCAGCCACACACGTTCTTTGTACGTAAGGCTGCACATGGGAAATGACTGTTTGCAGACTTCAGTTATTCCTGATGTTATTAGTGCAAATATTAAAACTGAGTATCGTGTGTAGTGCTTTTGTGTTGTGCCAGTGCATACGTGTTATGTAAAATGTAAAGAATTAAATAAAAATCAGCAGATACTTCCTTTCTAAGGAGTAACACCAACTGTTGAATATAAATTCTCAAAGTGCTACGTTCGTACGACCTCTACCCTCTATATCTTATAGGTGAGTACGAAAGTATGTAGATCGCGTTAAAATACACAACTTATGTCATATACATCTTTATTGTTGAGTGAACCGTTTTCGAGATATTGCTTGTTATTTACTTAAATTTTCCAATAGTTATTTTCTCAAATGGGAATTCGTTATTCATTTTTTTTTTGTCTTTGATATGCAAAGAGTATTAATCTGTGGCAAAAAGAATGGTACTGCACATAGCAACCAGCTATTAAGAGATATGTATGTGCTTAAAGGCTACTGTTTTTCTATATTCCCCTTGTAAATATATTTTCCCGACATCTACAAGAAAATTAGCAATAAAATAGAGTTTGCAAATGTTTATCTCGATTAACATGAACTAGATGGGGAATAAGCGTTTGTAAAAATACTTTGTACAAGAGATGAGAAAAGTCATGTGAGTGTTACACATCAGATTTTTTTTATGTGTTTCAGTGGGTGAATAATAATTAGTTTTGTTGGTATCGTTATCACAGTACTGTTTCACTTGTGAAATCCCGTTCTCTTTGTATTAAAAAAAATGGCTCTAACGATTTTGATGAAAAATATCGTATGTTTAAGATAATGTCGTGAGAAATGAAATGTATATCTCGAATTTTCTGGGAATGTCTCCAAAAGTATTCTTCATTGTGAACGTCTTTTTCATAACTGAAAAACCGTAAGAGATAGACAAAATTTTACTACACAAAAAATGTAGATCGCGTTAAAATACACATCTTATGTAATATACATTTTTGTTGTTGAGTGAACCGTTTTCGAGATATTGTTTGTTAATTTTCCAATATTTATTTTCTCAAATGGGACTTCGTTATTCATTTTTTTTTGTCTTTGATATGCAAACAGTATTAATCTGTGGCAAAAAGAATGGTGCTGCACATAGCAACCAGCTATTAAGAGATATGTATGTGCTTAAAGGCTACTGTTTTTCTATATTCCCCTTGTAAATATATTTTCCCCTACATCTACAAGAAAATTAGCAATAAAATAGAGTTTGCAAATGTTTATCTCGATTAACATGAACTAGATGGAGCATAAGCGTTTGTAAAAATACTTTGTACAAGAGTAGAGAACGTCATGTGAGTGTTACACATCAGATTTTTTTTTATACAAGAAAATTAGCAATAAAATAGATTTTGCAAATGTTTATCTCGATTAACATGAACTAGATGGGGAATAAGCGTTTGTAAAAATACTTTGTACAAGAGTTGAGAAAGTCATGTGAGTGTTACACATCAGATTTTTTTTTTTTTGTTTCAGTGGTATCGTTATCACAGTACTGTTTCACTTGTGAAATCCCGTTCTCTTTGTATTAAAAAATGGCTCTAACGATTTTGATGAAAATATCATATATTTAAGATAATGTCGAGAGAAATGAAATGTATATCTCGAATTTTCTGGGAATGTCTCCAAAAGAATTCTTCATTGTGAACGACTTTTTCATAACTGATAAACCGTAAGAGATAGACAAAAGTTTGCTACACAAAAAATGTAGATCGCGTTAAAATACACAACTTATGCCATATACATTTATTTTGTTGAGTGAACCGTTTTTCGAGATATTGCTTGTTATTTCCTTTAAATTTTCCAATACTTATACTTTTTCTCAAATGCGTTATTCATTTTTACTTTCTCTACTACGTATAGTAAGTAGGGGAAGTATTGCATTCCACCCAAAAATTCGATACCGAGATTTCACTGGAAATACATGTTTTGAGAATCACTGAATCCAGAAAAAAAAAGCATTTTTGGAAACATGTCCGTGTGTGTGTCTGTCTGTGTGTCTGTGTGTCTGTGTGTCTGTCTGTCTGTGCGTCTGTGTGTCTGTGAACAGCATAACTCAAAAACGAACAGTCGGATAAACACCAAACTTGGTATTTAGGTTCAGTATGCATAACTGGTAAACCATAAGAGATAGCCAAAATTTTACTACACAAAAAATGTAGATCGCGTTAAAATACACAATTTATGTCATATACATTTTTTTTAGTTGAGTGAACCATTTTCGAGATATTGCTTGTTATTTCCTTAAATTTTCCAATACTTATACTTTTTCTCAAATGCGTTATTCATTTTTACTTTCTCTACTACGTATAGTAAGTAGGGGAAGTATTGCATTCCACCCAAAAATTCGTTACCGAGATTTCACTGGAAATACATGTTTTGAGAATCTCTGAATCCAAAAAAAAAAGCATTTTTGGAAATATGTCCGTGTGTGTGTCTGTCTGTGTGTCTGTGTGTCTGTGTGTCTGTGAACAGCATAACTCAAAAACGAACAGTCGGATAAACACCAAACTTGGTATTTAGGTTCAGTATCTTCCAGAGATGCGACACGAAGGTTTTCAAGAAAATCCCCCCACCCCAGACTACCCTTTACATGGAACATTTTTCGAAAATTTTAATTTTCTCAAAAACGGCTCTAACGATTTTGATTAAAACATCATATGTTTAAGATATTGTCATGTCAAATAAAATGTATATCTCGAATTTTCTGGGAATGTCTCCAAAAATATTCTTCATTGTGAACGACTTTTGCATAACTGGTAAACCATAAGAGATAGACAAAATTTTACTACACAAAAAATGTAGATCGCGTTAAAATACACAACTTATGTCATATACGTTTCTTTTGTTGAGTGAACCGTTTTCGAGATATTGCTTGTTATTTCCTTAAATTTTCCAATACTTATACTTTTTCTCAAATTCGTTTATTCATTTTTTTTATGTCCTGAACATGCAAACAGAATGGAATTCGCCACATAGCAACCAGCGTTAAAATATTTGACTATCGCTTAAAAGCTACCAATTAGATTGTACAAGAGTAGAGAAAGTCATGTGAGTGTAACACATCAGTTTTTTTTATACGCTACTATTTTAGTGTGTGTGTGTGTGTGTGCGCGCGCGCGCGAGTACGTGCCTAGTATCCGTGCGCCACAAGCCAAAACGACGACGTTATAGAAAAACTTTATCATTTGCCTACCGGCCAGGGACAACCGCTAAAAAACCTGAAAAAAGCTCTAAGAGTATTCTAACGCTTACCGATCTGGAAAACCCGTGAAAACAAGATAGTACACTTTTGAGGTATTGCTTGTTATTTCCTTAAATTTTTCAATACTTTTTTACTTTCTCTACTACGTATAGTAAGTAGGGGAAGTATTGCATTCCGCCCAAAAATTCGATACCGAGATTTCACCGGAAATACACGTTTTGAGACCTCCTGAATCAAAAAAAAAAAAAAAAAAAAAGCATTTTTGGAAACATGTCCGTGTGTGTGTGTGCCTGTCTGTGTGTCTGTCTGTCTCTCTGTGTGTGTGTGTGTGTGTGCGCGCCAGTACGTGCCTAGTATCCGTGCGCCGACAAGGTAAAACTTGATCATTTGCCTACCGGGCAGGGACAACCGCTAAAAACCTGAGAAAACCTCCAAAATTAGAAACGCCTTCGTCAACCAGTACAGAAAACGCCTACCAACCAGGGAAAACCTATGAAAAAGCAGAAAGAGCTTGCATTTGTTTACCATCCGCAGAAAACTCCCAAAAAAAAAAAAAAACTAGTCATTTTTAAAAAAAAAAGGAAAAAGTCGAATAATATAAGTATGGTAGAAACAGCTTGCATTCGTCTACCAACCAGAGAAAAACCCCGAAACACTAGTTATTTAAAATTGCTGATGAGTTCTGGATAGGCTTTTGCAAATGTTGTTGGTAGCAAAACTTGCCTTTTCCATCACCTCCAACATACCCCACTCCCACACCTTTTTTTCTTTCCACCAATCATAATCTCTCTTATTCTCGCCAATCAGCAACTTTCATTTGTTCCTTTCCACCAATAACATCACTTCTTATTCCCACCAATGACAACTTCACACGTCACTTTCTGTTATACTTTTTATCCCTCGTTCGCCATCTTTCCCCCTCTTTCAGACCCCAACCGCCGCACAGTCAACACCTCGCCGCTCCTTAACCTCAACTTCGTGCCTCCGCCATCTTATTTAGTTCACATTTTTACCACCGCGCCTCTCATCTCTCAACCAGATTGCCTGCAAGAACAGATCTCGTTCATTCGCACCTCGACGGTTGCCTCGGCAGCAGCTACTGCCAACACCTACGTCGTACACGTTTTTGACCGCTTTCGACCGGCTATGAGAACCCTGCTCCTACGTACGCTAGCGACCATCACGATGGTCCAGTACCAGGTTTTTGGTATAGTTAAATTACGCCTCTGCAAAGGGTGTCTGTACCGCTTTAAAAACCTAGGTATATCAGTGCGTAGTGATGTTGGTTGATCTTAAAGCTGGTTAAGCATTTTCAAAAACAGTTTGCTTTTATTTTTCCGTCTCGCGTGCCGCGCTTTTGGTGACGCATCCACACCGGTAACAGGTAAGTAACACACGCATAATTATTTTTCGGACCTGCTTGGCGTAGGAATATATCCTTTCGTGTTTTGGTACTGTAACCTCAAACCTCCTTACCCACCTCTTGCGTCCGCCATCTTGTTTAGTTCTCACCGCATCTCCTTGTCGCAGACCCTCCGCCATTTTTAGTTCCCGCTATTTTAACCTCAAAATCTACTCTTCTAACCTCTTGCTACCGCCATCTTCTTTTAGTTCCCATTCTCACCACCGCGTCTCCTTACCCCCACCTCTTGCGACCGCCATGTTCACCACTAACCTCCAAATTTCCTCGTCCTTAAACCTCTTGTCTCAACCACCTTGTTTAGTTCCCATTTTCGCCACCGCATCTCATATCGCCCCATCTCTCTATCCACTCAAGAAAACTACCATCCAACGTTCAAAAAATTGCTGATCAGTTCACGACAGGCTTTTGCAAATCTTGTTGCTAGAAAAACTTACCTTTCCCATCACCTCCAACATACCCCACTCCTTTTTCTTTCCACCAATCATAACCTCTCTTATTCTTACCAATCAACAACTTTCATTTGCTCCTTTCCACCAATAAAATCACTTCTTATTCCCACCAATCACAACTTCACACGTCACTTTCTGTTACACTTTTTATCCCTCGCTCCCCATCTTTTCCCTCTTTCAGTCCCGACCTCCGCACAGACAACACCTCGCCGCTGCTCACATCTCCGAACCAAATTGCCGGCGAGAACAGATCTTGTTTATTCACACCTCGACCGTTGACTCGACAGCAGCTACTGTCAACACCTACGTCGTACACGTTTTTGACCGCTTTCGACCGGCTATGAGAACCCTTCTCCTACGTACGCTAGCGACCATCACGATGGTCCAGTACCAGGTTTTTGGTATAGTTAAATTACGCCTCTGCAAAGGGTGTCTGTACCGCTTTAAAAACCTAGGTATATCAGTGCGTAGTGATGTTGGTTGATCTTAAAGCTGGTTAAGCATTTTCAAAAACAGTTTGCTTTTATTTTTCCGCCTCGCGTGCCGCGCTTTTGGTGACGCATCCACACCGGTAACAGGTAAGTACCACACGCATAATTATTTTTCGGACCTGCTTGGCGTAGGAATATATCCTTTCGTGTTTTCGTACTGTAACCTCAAATCTCCTTACCCTCCTCTTGCGACCGCCATCTTGTTTAGTTCTCACCGCATCTCCTTGTCGCAGACCCTCCGCCATTTTTAGTTCCCACTATTTTAACCTCAAAATCTACTCTTCTAAAACTCTTGCTACCCCCATCTTCTTTTAGTTCCCATTCTCACCACTGCGTCTCCTTACCCCCACCTCTTGCGACCGCCGTGTTCACCACTAACCTCCAAATTTCCTCGTCCTTAAACCTCTTGTCTCAACAACCTTGTCTAGTTCCCATTTTCGCCACCGCATCTCATATCGCCCCCATCTCTCTATCCACTCAAGAAAACTACCATCCGACGTTCAAAAATTGCTGATCAGTTCAAGACAGGCTTTTGCAAATCTTGCTGCTAGCAAAACTCACCTTTCCCATCACCTCCAACATACCCCACTCCCACACCTTTTTCTTTTCCTCCAATCATAATCTCTCTTATTCCTACCAATCAACAACTCTCATTTGCTCCTTTCCACCAATAAACTCACTTCTTATTCCCACCAATCACAACTTCACACGTCACTTTCTGTTACACTTTTTATCCCTCGCTCCCCATCTTTTCCCCCATTTCAGTACCGACCTCCGCACACACAACACCTCGCCACCCAGCTCCTCTCCATCACGCGACCTCCATACTCCTCCATCTCCCTTCCTCCATCTTCCACCCCAAATTAACGAACCAATCAAAACACTCCACGTCACTTCCTCAATTCTTTCAACTCGTCCCGGATGAGCCAACCGATTTAACGATAATCCTAACGCTCAGGGCGCTTTTCAAACTTACCGCCGCCGCCGTCGCACGCACCGACACTAGCGACACTAGCGCCCCTAGCGGCAGGATTATCGTTAAAACAATTGGCTCATCCGGGACTATTACTACTTGCATATAAATCCGAGCTCTAATTATGACTTTAATTACAAAAAATAGTTGCACACCGTATGAATTATAGTTTGTTAAATACCAATTTCAAAATAAATATCTATTTGGCTTAAAATATTGTCCAAACCGTGAAGATTTATATGAACATCCATAGCATGTTGCGCTTTAATTCATAGATCAAAGAGGGCAGAGGGTGTGGTGTTTTATGGAAAGTGTGTTTAATTCTTAAAACACCTCTCCTGTAAAATTACGATATCGTGCTTTGTCACTATCTAGCCTCAAGCCCTTAAAATATCAAGTATGGACCTTCCGTTTTTCAGTTGTACTGTTCATACACACACGAGCACACACACATACACGTGGACATTTTTCTAATACTGCTTTTTTGGGGGATTCAGGAAGACTCAAAATGTGTCTTTCCGGTGAAAACTCGATATCGAATTTTTGGGTGGAATGCAATACTATTGAAGTTCGGTTCCGAAGTTGTTCTTTTCTGGTGTTTTAGCTACTATCATGAAAATGCCTGTATTGGTTTTCCTGGAAAGTCATCTTAAGTGTGTCGAAATATAATTACTAATTACTTGCTTTGAATAATTTTAAAGAGTATGAAATCCTGTGAGTGTATTTATACTAATGTTTAAAATGGTGGTGAAGCTTATGCTTCCACCTTAAAAACTTTCGACGTTATGGGCATTCGTGTGTTAACATGTTCTGCACACACGTGAAACGACATGAGTAGCCGAAGTCGTTAAGGCACGTACTCGTGAGCGGGAGTTCTGCGGTTCAAATCCCGCCATGACCGTCCTGCCTGCCTGAGGTATTTTTCCAGGTTTTCCTCAGTCCTTATAACTGACAAATGCCGGGGAGGTACTCTAAACTTAGGTTTGGAACGTTTCTTTCCCAAATTTCCTTTTCCAGTTATAATTTCATATATCAGTAAGGCTCGGAAGCTGGGACCTTGTGTGCCTAAGAGACTGGCATTCAATGTCAACAAACACCTCCTAGCACCACAGAGGTACTGCCACTGAGTGCACGTCATGTTAGCTTTGTTTGCGTTATACCCATAGCCCCATTTGACCACAGGGCACACCATGCGCCAACTTCCGAGCCTTGATCATCAGTGCCACTTTCTGTGATGCCATATGAAGTAATAGTGACGTAAACGCTATTTTTAAAACACTCATATATGTGTACCCTTGAACCATCATTCACCGAGCGAGGTGGCGTCGCGGTAACATGTGCGACTGGTATTCGGGAGGTTCGGGTTCAAACCCCGGAGACGACCAAACTCACCGAAGCTTTTTTCATGGTTTTTCTCGGTCTTTAGGGGAATGCTGGGTTAGGTAAATTGATCCGCGAATTTCCCTATCATCCCTTTCATCTCTAAATTTAATTTTCCTCTTCCTTATTCCCATACCAGGCATTGGGCTGATCACCCATCCTGTATATGCAATGACCCATGGCTTGCTTGCGACGCCACAGGCTACTGACTCAAGGCATTGGCTTGTAAGTCCTTGGGGGTGCAAGTACTGCAAAGAGGAGCGTAATCCGTTAAAGAATAAGAATGACTCGAGACGATTGGCATACTATAGCAACAGATTAGCCATCTCTGATCTAGCTCTCAGAACTGATAGATCACATATTCGATCCAATTAAGCTTAATCTCTTATTAAAGAGGTTTTATGTCCTTTGTGTTCCAACGTGCAGATGGCGTTAGAATCACCCTCTGGCCACCTTTTCTATTCATGGTTACCATCCTTAGAGTTTCCATGTGTACTGTTCCCTGCTTTTATTGAATTTTTGTTGCCTGTGGACTTCAGGGTAATGAAAATTGCTTACTAACCCCCTCCAAAAATAGACCCTGACAGTATGATGGAAATAAGTATTTTAACCTTAATTCCGCTCAGTTGTAACGACTCGGCATTATAACTGAACTACCTCGCTGGGCTTTAATTCTGACGCGGTTTCCTTGGTGACAGGATGTCTCCTTTGCTTTAAAATATATAGTAAAACTATCTTAGGAATTTTGGCACAGTGAGACTCGTTACGGAACAATTAGGACGGTTTAACCTAAACCATAAAGGGCACTCCCGTATTCGTTTTGTATTCACTTCATTTGGAAGCTTTGTGGTCTTAGAGTCTCACCTGTTGCCGAGGATGACACGAGGATATACTTTTTGCTACTGAAATTATGGTCATCCTGCAGGGTTTGGATCTTGTATGCAGTCTACTACAGAAAGCGACGTCTAACGAATGAAGGAAGGTACCCGGTGATGGTGGTGGCAGCGATGGAGGTTCTATCTCTCGGCGTACGTTACAATACATCCATTTCAACTGTTGTGTTTAAAACATGCTTCGTAAAAATTGAATGTGCTTATTGTCCACCTAGCAACAAAATAAAGCATAATAGACGGAATTATTGAAGGCAGAAATGCAAGGGCATGCTCAATAAAAACAAATAAAGATTAATTCCTAGAGGGGTCCTAAGAGAAATCAGTCCGGTAATTGACGGAAAACTTGGTTCTACCGAATTCCTGGGGGTATTTCCTTTTGCACAACTGTTGGTCATTTGACCTTGCCGCCCACTCATGATTGTGGGCGGATGAAGGCTCTGTATACCATTGGACTCGGTCTTGTACGTAATCGCCCCAGTAAGGTTCAAACGCATATTACATAAAAGAAGACTGCGACAATTACAATCGATTTTAGGATTATACGGTTTTATACACCACCATTGTAAATATAATTATAGGGTTGAATAGTAAATCGCGCGGCGCTGCGTGACGCGCGCAACTTGTATTCGGTGGTCCCGGGTTCGATCCCCGGAGACCACCCACTCTAACTTGGGTATTTTCGTGGTTTTACCTTGTCGCCATGCGAATGCTAGGGTGGTTTTTCTAATATCACGAATTTTTCCGATCCTTCGTTCCCCATAATTTATTTCACATCACTTTTCGGGGTGCGGGGCTTGACTGGGTAGTTTGATGGTGTGTGGTGCTTGGTGGATATACGCTCAGTGGCTGTTTCGTCCTTTGGAACCGGGTACGGCAGAATTTAAATAACATGAGACTTCTGCCACTTCTTGGAGGGATATGTTTAAATGGCAACGTCCCCTCAGTTGTTGCTCTAGTCAGTAAAGTGCCACCACCGTCCTTTCCCTTCGTCTACAAGCTGAACTTTGAGGGGTAACACGCTGCCATGTTTCCACTTTTCCGCTTCGAGTAAAATTTCAGGAGTCTCAGGTTGTTTAAATTGCACTGTAGTTCGGATCTGTTCGTCATGAGGAGGGCTGGGGGTGCCTGCAGGAGTGTTTCCATCTGTGAACTTTGGGAACCCTGTTGTATCCGCACCTGCGGCTACATGGTCCGGGCAACAACACTTCGGATCTTTAATCTCATCCCTCCCTCCCGGAGGTTGTATACGGCACAATAGACCTCTGGCTGCAGGGGTTCAACCCTCCTCTACCCCTTATGATTTGTGTTTAAGGGTGCTCAACTGCTAGGTCATTAGCGCCTAAAAATCGATTAAGGAGAATGAACACAGCGTTTTATTGGTTTCCCTACTACGTACCTAGTAGGCAGAGGAATTATTGCATTCTACCCAAACATTTATATAGAGATTTCACCTGGAAAAAATAAATGTTTGGAGGCCCACTGATTTCAAAGACCAAAACAAAACAAAAACAAATTAGGCGCGCGCCCGTGTGTGAGTGTGTGTGTGAGTGAGAGAGAGAGAGAGAGAGAGAGAGAGAGAGAGAGAGAGAACGGCTTAAAGGATAGACACAACTTACTACACACAAAAAATGTAGATCTCTTTACACACAATGTATTACAGATTTCTTTTTTTTTGGCGTCAGCCATTTTGGAGATAACCGTTGACCTGTTGGTTTTGATTTCAAGTTTTCAATATTTGTCATTATTAGAAGTGCTGTCATCACTATCCGTGGTACTTTGTTTTGCAGATGGCTGCCTTCTAGTCGGAGGTCCTGTACTGGAACCTTTGCGCTCCCCAGGCAAGCCTGTCAGAGGCGGGTATCTCCATCTATATTGGGTATTTCCACATAAATATTTTAGAAGAAATAGTGAACACGGGTGTAAAGTTATTGGTACCATCCAGTAGCACATGCCGATTGTACCGATTCCGACATTTACGAGCAGCGTGCGTGGGTGTGCGTGTGTGAGTGTGTTGGTGTGTTCTTATGTACAAAAGGGTTTGTTTAATGTACAATAATTAGGCTGATGCTGCCAAATTTAAGGCTTAATTATTAATCGTTATAATATTAAACATGTGTGCAGGCTTCTATATGTGTGCATGCCAGGTGGCCCATACAATCTGTCCTTAGTTGAAGTTAGTTTATACCAGATAGCACTGATGTCAAAAGGTTTTACTAACCAGAACTGCAAATGGAACTCCATACCGACAGAGAGGAGACCGCTAAACGAAAGACCAACGCTTGTAAAAGAACACTTTAACTGCCATTACTGATCCCAAAGCTCATTCGGTAGAGGAACTGCCTACTATATTAAGTGTTCCGAGTTCGATTCCAAGCTGGGCTCCAGAAAGTCATCTTTAAAAAAAACATTTTACGGTAAACCTAGAGTCCGGTGTTTAAGTGTGAGAGTACCTTTGTGAGTGTGTGTGTGGGGGGAAGGTGTTATCGGTTATTTAATAAGCAATTCGCTCATTAACAAGAATTCAGGATTGCCGCGTGACGCAAGCCTGAGCACACGTTGTTAAGTCATTAGTTTCATGATAGTTAATACACAATCAGTACAACTATATGACACCAATTGGTGCCGCAAGGTTAACAAGATTAAACAAAATTATATTTTATTATATTTATGCACTCTTAAAGGCGCGTTAGAATTAAATTATTTTCTATTATTGCACTATTCATAATAGGCATGTGCAAAAACATGCCCGCCTTGATGGACGAATTGATGTAAGGGTCTGTCAAGTTCGCGTTCTATCTGGAATGATCCATCATTTCTTAATATTGTTATTTCTGTAGGGAAAAAAAACCTGCGCAGAAGACAGATGCCGTATCTGAAAATGTTCAGAACAGAGCCTTCGAGCCTCAGCTGCATTTTGGTGCGTCTCCGCAGAGATGATAACCATATCCGTGTGTACGTTATTGGTGAACATTACTTTTTGTCTGAATGACCTGGCTCGAATTGCATGCAGGCGGTCATGCGACGCTTATCAGTACGAAACTACCACGTAAACACCTGCAGATCTCAGTGATCTTTCGCTTTGAACAGCAGTGATGCGGCAACTTCTTTTGCACCCTTGTTTGCGGGAAACATAAAACTACAAAGGACGGCTTGTTTGGGCCACCTGGTGTGTGTATGTGTGTGAGTGTTGTAGGCTTTGTTTAATGTACATTTAGGATAAAGCTATCAAGCGTAAGACTTAATTATTAATAATAAGTATAACAATAATGTGCAGGGTCATATTGTCGTAGCCTCTACTAAAATACTCAGAAAATAATGATGGGGAGACACTCGCTTGCGAAAGGTACCGGTAAATTAATAAGATTTTCACATGGCGAGGCTACGACGGGGACGCAGCTAAGTTAAACACCAAATAATTACTATTCCAGAACGTCACATGGCTTAAGGGGAAGGAAGGATTCTACTCTATCATAATTAAGACTCTCCGAAAATGGATGGCTACTAAATTTAATGTATAAAGATAGATAGCAGTGCTTACACTCTCAGCCCAATGTCTGTCGGCGAGGCCATCATGCCTTAGCACGAAGAAAGCAGTTGCACGTTTTACCACACGAACGTTACCTCCTGACTCTCCTTCTCAAACCCACGCTACCCTCAAGCGTCAGTGACGCTAAACAACTCATCCCCTCCTAAAAAGTCTAGTTCTCCCTACTCCAAACCAACTGCCATCTCGAATCTCGGTGACCAGAGACGTATATCCTATCATCTTTGCATACGTCACAATATATGTATATAAATATGTGTGTCTTATTTATTGTAGGATTTGCTAATGTACAATTAGGCTAATGCTGCCTAGATTATGGGTTAGTTATTAATAATTATAACGTTAATCACAGGTGGAGGGTTATATATATATATATATATATATATATATATATATATATATATATATATATATGTGTGGTGTGTGTTGTGTGTGTTATGTACTGTAGGTTTTGTTTAATGTACAATGCTGATGCTGCCAAGCTTAAGGATTAATTACTAATATTTATGACATTAATCTGATGTGTAGGGTTATAATTGAAGTTACTCAGGGGTGCTGAAAATCATATTTGCTTAAGTTTCTGAGTGGCCCATATTCTTTACTTTAATGAGTCCCTCCCCTACCAATATACCCGTGCAGTGTGTTTTTCAATATCTATGGTTGTTTCAGAGATATTTGTGGTGAAAGTTTTAAGTGGACCACCTTGATATAAATGTGTGTAATGTATTGTAGGATTTGTTTAATGTATAATTAAGCTGATGCTGCCAAGGTTAAGGGTTAATTCTTAATAATTATAAAATTAAACATATGTGCAAGGTTGTACACATATACATATATGTGAGTGTGTGTGTGTGTGTGTGTGTGTTGCAGGTTTTGTTTAATGCACAATTAGGCTGAAGTTAACAAATTTAAGACTTAATTATTAATAATTATTATAACATTAATAATGTGCATGGTTGTATAATATATGTGCATATGTGTGTATGTGTATGTGAGTTCTGCAGGTTTTGTTTAATGTACAATTAGGCTGATGCCAAGCTTAATAATTATGACAATCTCATGTGCAGGTTTACAATTGAAGTTACTCAGGGGTAATAGAGTAGTAGTGTAGCTAAAAGAGTGTAGAATAACAAATGCAGAATGAGACGACACCCCGAGAGAGATAGGGATACTATAGCAGATTCAACGCAGGACTGAACAGGCCACTCCTGTAGCAATTACAGACTCAGTATGTGTAGCACAAGTGATGCAACAGATATTGGTGCATATGTGTCAGCTACATAAACAAGACGTTCTTTTCAGAAGACGATAACCGAACAGTTAGAAACAAAAGTGTAAGCACAAGGGGAAGTATTAATAATGTAAATAGCTGCACAGTTAGAGGCGAAAAGATGAAGTAGCCAATCAGACCCTTTATAACTTTATTTCTGTTTCTTCTTTTGTACTTAGCTTTGCTTTTCTCAGTGCATTCACTCATGCGTGTTCTGCATATTGTATTACCATTCTTTTAGCTATTTATATTGTTTTAAATGTTTAATACACGTACATTTATTTGTACATTTGTTCCTTTAATATAAATATACAGCATAATTTTATTCATTGAGTTAGTTTAGCGTATATATTGTATTATCATTGGTTTAGTTATTTACAATTTATTGTTTCAAATATTATAATGCATATACTGTTTATTACTATACTTTTGTTTCTTCTTTTGCACTTACCTGTTACTCAGAAGTGGAAGTAATAGTAGACAGACGGACGGACGGATGGATGGATTCAGGTAAGGAGGGAGTGATGGAGGGAGGGAGGGAGGGAGGGAGGGAAGGAAGGAGGGAGGGAAGCATGGATGGCGGGAGGGATGGATTAGATAGACTAGATTTAGATAGATTAGATAGAGTAGATTAGAGTTAGATAGATATATTGAAGGATGATAGATGGACGGACGGACGGATGGATGGACGGACGACGGATGCACGGATAGGCAGACAGACAGGCACACAGATAAGGTGTCTTTATTGGTGTCAAATTATTAAAGTTATTGTACAAATACTTAGTGAATGGGTCATTGACCGTACAATATACAAGTTAAATGTGACAAAAAGAAACAAAAGAAAAAAGCGAACAATGGGAAAAGAAATAGAGAAAAAGCTGATGTGTTACATTAACATACCTTCCTCCACCCCTTATCGCTTATTAGTGGGTATACAAACTATTCTTATTAAAGCTTGTTTTTCTATTCTACTTCATTTAAATCCAAATAAAGCTATGCAGAAATAGCTACATTACACATTTCGCTATATATACAAAGGGAACAGCGACAGTCAAATGTTTAAGAACTAGACGCTATACGTTGCCTTAAAATTCCACACTGTTTCCCTGTAATCGCGAGAAACAACTGAATGATGAAAGGACTTTAAAGAATGACCAAGTAATGAACAATTCGAACCATTAATAATGGATATCTTGGAAATAGCTGATGGCACAAAAAAGTTATTTGAAATAAATTGTGTGTTTTAAAGAGCTCTACATTTCCTGTGTAGTACGTTTTCTTCTATCGCTTAACGTTTACTAGTTATTCAAGATCATAGAAAATTCCTTCCGAATGAGGAGAACTTTAAAGGCTTTTCCCAGAAAAATCAAGATATACATTTTATTTTTCATGTAAATATCATTAACATATGGTATTTTAATCAAAATCTTTAGAGCCATTTTTAAAAAATAAAACATTTCGAAAAATGTTCCATGTAAAGGGTAGTAGTTTTCGGGGGATTTTCTTGAGAATCTTCGTGTCGCATCTTCAGAAGATACTGAAACTAAATACTAAGTTTTGTGTTTATCCGACTTTTCGTTTTTGAGTTGTGCTGTTCACAGCCACACACTTGGCCTTTTTCTAAAAATGTTTTTTTATTCAGGGGCCTCAAAACATATATTTTCGGTGAAATCTTGTACCGAACTTTTGGATGGAATGCAATACTAAGTGTCCTTAACAACAATTAGTATGTCATGCAAATACTTACAATTAGTCTCACTCATATCTCATGTTAACCCTAGAAAAGCACAAATATACTCTCAAATTCTTCTTAAATTTCACAAAGTAACCACAGTTCGCAATTAATCACCAGTTCCATAGATCCCCGACTTTGGGGTGTGATCGAGCGATCCTAGTGGTAGTAAATGCAAGTACGTCCAGGGATGCATTGATGAGTATAATTCATATTATTGTCAGCAGCGGTGGCTACAAGCTAAGTTCATCATTACTATGTATTCAAAGTCTGGCTATGATGAACCACAGCTACTTATCATATCAAAGAGTAAATGCGTTTTGTTTAGACAAATGCTGTAAGCCCAACAGTAATTTTAAATTCGTTTTAGATGCATTTGATGTTGCTGAGAATTTGGAACGGAAGCCTTCGGAATGAGTTTAAATTCGAAGTTTCATCCCAATAGCATTCGCCATTTATATCGTTACTTACAAAGAAAGTTACTCCTGTCTAAAGAGATAACTTAAAGAAATAGTAATGTAAAAATTATTAAATGAAAGTAGAAAACAAATAATTAAAGCAAAAGACGTGAGCAAATTACAAGCAGCTGAGATACTATTTTTCCGAAACACTTAAACATGTACAAGAGCAGATACAGTTAGAAAGGAAACTGTCAACAGTAGTAGCACTAGTGCTGATTGTTTTACGACAGTTTAATTGAGATTAAAGAATGCTTCTTTTCATGATAACGTTCTCAAACTAATTATCTTATGAAAAGCTGCAGGAGTTTGAAATCGAGATTAAATTGTCATTAAAACTAGTAGCACGAGTCCTACTCGGCTAAATGATCACACAAAAAGCTTATTATGAACTTAACCTAGCTTAGCGCCAACGATGTTTGTTAGTCACTAAAGTTTAGATTATGATGCATGTTTGTCAAAAGGAAACAAATGCGTGGGATGTCTAAAATGATTTTACTTTTGGTCTTCTTTGTGTTTTTCGGGGTTAAATTATCTACAGCTGCTTTTATATTACCAAATATTTTTACTTCCAAAGTGCGGCACTTTCAGTTGCTATTATTGTAGTCACAGCCTACGTAATCTCACTCACTGCATTAATACAAATTAAAAACAAGGGCACCACCATGAAATACTATCAGTGTAGTAATCGAAGGTGAATTACTGTCAGAGTAGTACGGCTTTGATTGGCCAACTGACTAGCATACTCTATCTGCCATTTGGCTAATGGCATATTGAGTGCGATTATCAGAGAAGCTTTTCCAGGGGGATGCGTACCCCTATATATAGTGCTCTTTTTCTGGCAGACGTATCCCTAAGCTCCGCAAAGTAATTGTTTTACGATGTTGACGAACTTAAACGTTTGTGCAACGATTTATTTCATGAACGTAAATCGGATGTATTTCATTTCTTTTCTGTTGGTAGTCGCGATATGATGATGCCAGCGCAGTCTGTGGTGGGAAAAACCGATAGATTATTGATTTAACTGTTTCGAACTGTTTCGAAGCAGCAGGCTCGACTGCTGCCTCGACGAAGCATTGTTTCAAACATGACTCTGTACGGCCATAGGCAGCCGGGGATTCATCATCACCGAAGAAACCAGCGTTTGCCTGGGTGTCTGGGAAGCGGCACTGTCCACACGCATTGCAGTTTTGTACAAAATTCTAAACATTCAATTTGAAAGTAATGTTTAAATTTAACATATCCAAGTCGTGTGACGTACCTTTAGTATGGGGCGGTTTAGAGCGAGTTCATAATACAAGAATTTGTTCTTTCAATGTACGTAAACTATTTCATTCGTGCAAGAAGAAGAACGAGAAAAGACTTTGAATAATTTATTGGCTGTTAATTTTTCTGTAAAACTTAAAGTAAGGAATCTTGTTTATATATAATGATTTTTCACCTATAATGAATTTAAGCTTTCATTTCTATACATGTGTTAAACTTTTGCCTTTCCTTACACATTCATCCGCTATTATAATACTTTCAGTGCTAGAGTGTGTGTTTTGGTAACCAAATAATCTAATGGGCCCAGCAAGCAAATTCTTCCTTCGAAACACACATGCATTCCAGGAACTTAGTAAAGATCCAAAGCACGAGAAACCAGTGCAGTGCAAAAATAAAATGGTAATATTTTGCCAAAAATTGCGAATTTTCACAGCTGTACCCCCATAAAATATCTCCCTGTTTTATTCCCTTGATCATTTAATTTGTATTTCTTTTTGTTTTAGTTAACTTTGGATATACTTCCTGTACACATTTTGTTTTCTTCTAATAAATTTTGTTAGCATTCCTGTATTTGGATTTTAGCAAGAATTAGTAACATTATTATTATTATTATTATTATTATTATTATTATTATTATTAATTAATTAATTTATTTATTTATTTATAGCCACACCAATGAAGCCTTTTTGGTAATGATAGAACATTAACGTGTTAATGAATAGTATAAAACAGCTCGTCTCATCTGCGCCTGAGAAGTGACTAACGTGGAAACCTCTGGTGTTTTCCACTCTCAGACTGCTTGCTCACCTACCACCCACCCCCACACATACAGTGCAGAATAAATTTCCTCTTCTACGTTATCTCGAGTTAAATTAGCCCAATCACTTTCTCATTGGCAGCCTCTTTAAAATTTATTACGTACAGTATCGGACGCTGTATAAAGTACAAATTATAATATATAAATCAAAAATTTGTGCATAAGGTTATCTTGTACATTATTTTTAAGGAAAGCTCTATTATTTTCCCTCTTTTGGCTCTCACTTTCACGTAGGTATCCTAATGCTCGTTTTGAGCCTGATGCATTTGTTGAGAGGATTAAGCTACAAAGCTGTGACAATGTCGCAGCATCTGGAGAATCTGTAAACTGCTAGCTTGTAAGTTTATGGCTATCAGCATTTTCGAGAGCAGTGCAAACGTAGGATTAAGGTGTTCGTCTTCAATTTTTTTAAATTTTTCATGCGTGTAGTAACCATAGCATCAATAAGAAATATGGAATTATGTACATTTCTAATACAAGAAAAAAAGCTTATGGGTGATCATAGCATATCTTTCTCTAAACATTATCACTTGTTTTCGTGTTTAATCTACACAAATTATTCATTTTAAAACGCAATTTTCTGCTTATTTCTTACAAATAATAATAATTTGTTATAAATGGCTTGACAATTGTTGCTAGATACACTGAAGCATAAAAGGGACTGAGAAGTTACTCAAGTGTTTAAAAAGCAGGTTGATAAACGCCTGCCTTGATAATACTTAATCTTTGCACGAACTAGTGGAACAAAGAGAAACTGCTTAGCAGTGTTTTGCTTATAAGTGTACTGTTCATAATATTAAAAATTTAAAATGAAGAATAGCCAATGCTTTGAAGTCATACTGGGAACGCAACCCGCAAAGCAGTCGAAACGGCTGCACTGTTTGCGCGTAACACAGACAGCAAGAGGTGTCCTACGAGTTCAGAGTGGACGCATATGACTGTTCGAAATGAATGTACTCATTCAGAGAACCGTATTATTTGTAGAGTTATACAGTAGCAGTGTTTAATTACAAAGAAACACTTGCAATTAATACATACAACGTTATGTATCACAACAGCTAATGTACTGCAATTTACACTTAGAAATATTTGTTTAATACAGAAAGGGCTTCTTGGTGTAGAATGCAATGCAAGGTACAAACATTTACTACACCCTTTTCCTTAAGAAAGGCTTTGAGCCTGCCAACTAACCCTTTCTTATCTGCAATAATCGAGCGAGCTCCATCCGTTGCAATTGACGCTCTTGGACCACTCTAAATTGTGTTTATTTACACACATACAAAAACATTGAGTATGTCTTCTACTTTAGTAGTGTCTTCCAAAGGAAATAATTCTAGCACATACTCTCCGGCATTTAATTCTTTATCAACTCCTCTTACAAATATTGCCAACTGAGCTGTGTCAATCAAATCTGCGCTTTCATCAAGAGCTAGAGAGAAGTACACAAATTTACGGACTTTCACATTCACTTGTCTACTTGTATCAGTGGACAACAACTCAATTCTTCGGGAGATACTTTGTCGTGAAAGGTGCAAATTATTTTTAAATTAATCAGTTCCTGGGGCACACAATTTTTACCAGGTCCATCATACATGATTTAACAAACTCCCCCTTTTGAAAAGATTTACGGACTTTACCTTTGTTCCACGCCACAACGTAACTAGCCAGTAGTTGTTTTTCTGTCATATTTTGTTATTTAGTAGCACGAACAGTGTGCTTCTCCTTAAGCTCGGTTACTTTCTTGGCTCGTTCCAATCCTGAAATAATGAATCAATAAACGCCATACAAATATTCTGCAGTTCTATAATAATAATAATAATACCCTTCAGTTCTGCATATTCAACATGACATGTTCAATAGTGCCGCTATATATTATTTCGTAATATGCCATGTATAATTTTCGAGCATATCACACTTAAGATTTTCGTTATATTCAGAACAAAAAGAAAAGAAAAAAAAAACACGTATTCCCATTCCGTTTGGTACTTCCTCTTCTTTGATGTTGAAGGAGTTGACAATGCCATTATTCGTAGCACATCCACTGTTCACTCTGTGTGTGTATGTGCCTCTCTCAAGGCTACCGATAGACTGACCTCAGTAGAGTGTGTTCAAGTAAGCTGCTTGGTTGCGCGCAAAGGAAGGAAAGACACTGGTGATTACCAGCGATTACAGGGATGTAATCGCGACGCACGATGTAACCGCGAGTCCTATTTTGGACGCCTTTGCTCTACACTATCTTTACTGGTATGTACATTACTATTTACACCACTTTCTCTGAGTTTTTGAAATCATGAAAGCTTCTCTTCAGCTTTACAGATATGTATAAGTCTCTCAACACCAGCATGTTCACCTGATTCCATAGGAACATCTGAAGTTTATTGCTCATTTTTATTTTTCCACCTAGCAGCACTACGTTTCCTTGTTGCTTCCTTTTTATTATTTCTGCTTACTGGCTTTCGCCACCGAGATGAAACCGTATGCATACTACTGCTTATGATATATAAAATACATTACACAATATGTATAACAGTAACTTGCACAAAACTGGAATTCCAACCTCAAATAACACTGTAAACACAACACATGTTCTCCAAGGATGTTACCAAGTTTGCATTGCACGCTAGCCATACATACGCAGTCAAAACAAGAATAAACCCTCAAGTATATTTTAAGTATATTAACAAGAAAGCACAATAATCATCGAAATTCTGAACCTTATTGTATTATCTTACATCAGAGAATCAGAAGAGTGTACTGAAGCATTTTTGCAAGCATTTATAGTTGCACATATTCTTATTGCGGTCTTTTTACTGAATACGTAGTAATAGTTCTGTCATTTATCACTAGCTAGCAGCACAAAGCAATTCTGTTGTGATTTGAATATAATGTGGTGAAAAAAGATGCCCTAAACATTCAAAATAGCCGTAAAGAAGTTATCATCTGGGCTAAGGAAAAAGAGGGCGTTTAAATGACAACTCGCCGGACATTTAAACCCTGCGCTAGGCCTTTAAAAATGGTTGAAAGTAAACAATCTTCACAATTTAATGAGTTAAGGTTTGGGGAACATTTATATGCAAAAATCGAAAAATTGTAATTTTTATGATTTTCGGCCTGTTTTTCAGTCCCGGTGTCCCTTAACTCGGATAATTAATAATTTTATAAAAGCATGATAGGCAGATAAATAATTGCCATATATTGATCAATTTATAGTGGAAGAAGAAAGGGTTACAATTTTATAAGCGAATAAGGAAGTCAGTACCAGGCAGATTACGCGTAATTAGAATGTAGAGCAGATAAGGTAATTAAGCGTTCCGGCGAACTCGTAAACAAGAAACGCATTAGCTCAAGGTTCACATAGCTGGATCTCAAGAAGTTATGAAATAAAAGGTGTGTGAAAGTGCACTTAGGCCAGTACAGAAATTAGAAAGAGAAATAATTCTTAGAATTTAGCAAGTCAAAGAGTAAAAATTGTGTTGATGCATAAGATTTGACAACATATAACGTAGGAACTTTGGTGGGGTGGTTATAAAGTAGGAGGGTCTTAGATTAACAAAAGAGCGCATATTGCTAAAATTAGCGTCTTTTGTCTTTCTTTCGTGTACAGCCTTAGGAGCTTACAGTATTTTGCGGTGAACGGCAGTCCGTAGCTCTTAAAGATCGCGAACGTTCTCACATACTTAGCGGCAGCCGCGACGGGTTTTACCGGTAAGCATTATAGCGACTCACGGCAACTTACGCCTCTCATTGTTACGGGAACAGTTATTTTAAACCGTAAATTTGATACTTCAGCAGTTAGCAGATATAATAATTCAACTGTTACCGTTTCTCAAGCTCAGATTCAGAATCAGTTTAATTCTTAATCTCAAACGGTCGGCATCTTGCTTCAATAGCTCAAGTATTAGATCGCATTAAATTTTTTAGTCAATTTAACTGGTGTTGCCTATCCTCGCCCCACCCACATATACTCAGAGAAAGATCTCAAGCCAACTACTGTAGCAGCCGGCAGCAGATTCATCAGCAGATATTATAGACGACGTCAAAAAGTTTCGAAGGTGGAAACGTCGTCAAACTTGGCGCCCACCGTATTGCCAAACTTCGTCAGTGTGCCTCTGCACACTAGTGTGCCGCGAGAAAATTTATTGGGTAAGTGTGAACACATAAATCGGGCTTTTATATTGCGTATTTTATTAGTGTATTTATTAATCTTAGAGAACTCAAACTACTTGCAATACAAAATAAGAAAAATAAGAACGCCATGCCAATAGTATTACACTCTTGTTGCAGTTTAGTGTGAAAGCTGGGCTTGTTTACTTTTGCACAATTTTTCAATGCGCGGAAGAATAGCAGACAAACACATTCGCAATTCTTGGTCACAGAAAGAAGTCGCACACGTTTCTTAGTTTTATATTGGTCAACGCCTAAAACGGAAGAATTAGAGGTTTAGGCATACTCTGATAACACTGGGAACTCTTTTTTCATTAAAAGCCAGAACTGAAGTAGTATTTCTTCCCTAAATTTGAGCTTAAAGGTTCGATCAGCATGAAGTTCAGTCAACTTTTCTGCCTGTTGTAATGGTAGGTGTTTTGAGTTCTCAGTAGTAACGGAAACGGATTGCTAACCCATTCACACTGGTTCACGTTGATGGAAGGAAAATACTGCTTCATTTTATCCTCCAGCATAGAAAGATGTTCTAAAATCAAATGTCAAAATCAGCTGTATGAATAAGCACCTCAAGTTAACCCTTTTCAACTTTTGACTTCCACAGGTCCATTTTTTAGAGCCCGTTGATGTAAGAGTGTTTTCTTCCTTTTCCTACATACTAGCATTAAGATTATTCAAATGTCCGAAAATATCAGCTAGATAAGCAACTTTGGAACACCATGTTTCGTCACTAATGAAGTCAGCAAACTAAGCCTTTTCTGCGGCATACACTTGTAACAATACGGTTTTAAGTTCATATAATCTGGAGAGTACCTTTCCTCTTGACAGCGAGGGAATCTCGGTTTGAAGTACCAAAGTGTCGTGATCAGCTCCTCCTTCCCGGCATATGACTTTGAAAATTCTGGCGGTTTTTAGAGCTCTACTCTTAACGTAATCAACCATTTCAACAACTGAGTTCATTACGTTCTTTAGGCCTTTGGAAATAGTTTTTGCCACCAAAGCTTCCCGATGTAAAAAAGTGTGTGTTGATATGATGTGAGGAAAACCTTCCTTAAATCTTTTATTCGACCAGTTAATACCGAAGCGCAATCATTGCACATTGAAATGCAGTTTTTCCAACGCAATCCATTTTCCCAGTGTAGATGTCATATAATTAAATAAGTCTGATCCTGTTGACGTCAGAAGTAATTTTTATAGGCTAGGAACTGTTCAGGAAGCGATTCGCCGTCTAAAAATCTTACATAGCTCATTAATTGGAATTTTTTACTTATGTCTGTTGGTTCGTAAGCTGAAGTGCAAATTTTGTATCATTTAATTTTTCTACTACTTGTTTTTGAATATAGGTGACATGTCCTCTATGCGGTGAGCTACAGTATCATTTGACAAAGGTACTTTTGATATCTCCCTCTCGGTAGCCTCCCCTAACATGGAGTTTACTATTTCTTTATAAGCAGGTAAACTTAAATTTTCTACCGCTTATGTGAGTGCATTTTCCTGCAATAACTTCTGATATTTTATAGCTAGCTATTAGTGCTTTTTCAGAAGTTTTAGTTATTTTACTCACATTCTTGGCTTCTTTAACTTGAGAAGAGAGTAAACGACAGAAATAGGCTTTATCTTCCTTTTCTACATGACTACGTTTCGTTGTCAGGTGTCTTTTTAGTTTGTTTGGAACTATAAATTAATTACTTAATGTTTCTCCACATACAACACACTGAGGAAGTTCACGATTTTCAGATTCGGGATATGTAAATCCGAGCTTAAATAAGATTCACGATACCTGCAGCACTTGATCCGGGTGAATCCTTGTTCTATTTTCACTATGTTCTTCACTGCTGCTGAATCATTTGCGTTTAACAACTAAAAACTTATTCGTATTACACAAAAACTTTAGTTATTTCAGCTTTAAAATAACAAAAAATGTTGTTATTATCATCAATAAACTGCACAGAGTTGTGTAGAACAATATTGCATGTAAACCTCTCCGTATCCAACTTATTACTGAACTGCAGATGACTGTGTAATGGTTCATATTAATATGTTCCAATAGGGATCGGGTTCGTATATCATCCGCTAGTGTTCTTGATCTTTGGGGACTGCTCTCTAGCGCTCGAAATTCCTCTAAGCCAGGCATGGTTCCTTCTACATTAAGCGCCGGCTACACGGCAGCGACTTACTTGTACGGTAAAGTTTGCACAAACAAGACGAAACAGCCCACTGCGTCCATACTTGCAAGTAAGTTTTCGCGAACCTCAGTATGAAGTTGGTCTTCCAAAGAGGAGGTTGTCGAGACCGAAACAATGTGCCCCGAAGATTTATTTTTCTTATAAGCATTTTTATACTGTTTACTGGTGTAAATACAGGGAACCAAACGCTCCCGATCGAAATGGTGCAAAAAAGGACTTCTGAGAAGAAAGGTACACTCGCATATAAATTTAATGAAAGACATAAGAGAATATCAGGTGACTAATTGCTTGAGAATTTACGCAAAGTGTATATAAAAAATTACTATGCTTGGTGACTCCTGTAATTGAACAACAAAACACTGTGATGCGCGAATCTATCTCTCCTCGTGAAAGATTGAGTTGTAGTTCACGCTTTTAGCTATGGAAGATAATACAGATATTTAAGATTTAATATCCATATCATCTTTTGGTAAGACACATTCATCTTATTCCTATCGCAGTATTCCTTAGACTTTATCTTCCAAAGGCATGACAACGATTTATATAATTCGATAAACTCTGTGATAAATTGGTAACAATGGTGTGTACATCACACATCTTGCATTAAACTCCCCTTCAGACTGAAGGCACGGCTTGTATACTGTCCACACGTCTTAAGAGTTTGCGTAAACAAAATCTTCAACACTGCAAAGTTTTCGCAGGCTGAGCTTTTTGCTTTGTGCGAGCTACGGTCTTGCCGTCCACGCGCACGTTGTTCCCGATACAAACTGCTTTATGCACGTAAGCGCGTAGTAAAACTGCGCGTGTAGCTGACTCATTAAGGATGTAGTGCAAAGTTTCCGCACAGCAAAATACTGTGTTGTGTGCCAAAAAAGGTTTGAGAACCCGTGCTTTAAACCTTTGAAGTGACTCTTGTATTTAATACACCACACCGACAATGCAAATGCTCACCAGAAATGGCAAAATGTTTAACCACCATCCCTGTTAAAAACGTTGGTCTCTCATACCAACCTCTATCAACTTGAAAGTAGCCGGATTGGTGGCGCAGCAGGTAGCGAAGCGCTGGTTTTCTGTGCTCCAGGTTGACGTTTCGAACCTAGTCCAGAGTAGACTGCTTTATTGGCGATTAAATAACTCCCACGGAGCAAAATTCATACGTACGCGCGAATAACTAAGCAAACGTTACAAAAGCCCAATTCGAAATACGATCTATTTGTGTTAATGTTAGATCCTTCATTTTCAGCCCGGTCAGAGTATATTTTTATTGACAATGCTGTACTGGAACCTATTTCTGAGATACTCTTATCCTCAATTGACAAAATATCAATTTTAACGAAACTCTGCACAAATCCGTTGGCCTTTTAGTATTTTGAACTCAACACGTTTTGTCATGTAAGGCGTGCATCAGTTATATGCAGTTTATTTAGTTACATTGCCTAAGGTAATATGTGTACTGCAGCATCAGATTTTCTGTCTAAATCCCTGCTTAACTGTCAGCTTCCCTGTTTTAATTATGTTGCAAAATCATTTACTCTGTTAATAGCGATTATGATAGCGATCGATAGCTTTCATTTCGCACATACTACTTTAGGCAAAACAACCAACCGGTTTATAATCTGAATCACACGTATGTAACTGTTCCTAACACACAGTTATTCGGAATTAGCAAAAACCGCCCATTTTACCTCAACTCCTGCTACAAATTCATTTTATTTTCAACATTGGAATACACATTTTGCAGGTGTATAAATATCAGACAAATACCTTTGGAGGGTGTATCCACAGATGCCAGTCAAGAAAAGGGTTCCACTTTAGCATACCAAACTCTCCACGCCAGCTCCGGTATTCATCACAGAAATAATGGAATTCAGATCACCTCCGACGATATGTATATTGAGTGCCGCTTCATACTTCTCTTTGACTAACCTCCCAACAGCTTCGCTTCGGAAGGTCATATCTACGAAGATGCGAATAAATATTAGATGCAAGTTAAAATAGTCATTCCTATATATTGCATGATTATTGTCTTCAAAAGAAGTACAGCAATACTATTTAAAATTATAACAAATGGAGTTGTTGAATGTTTAAAGACTCTTGGAGAAACTTTTCCACTTTTGAAACCTTGGATTCTCTTATGTTTTATTTGATTTTCTATTTTGAACATTATTTTGTTCGAAAGTTAGGTACATAGGACCATTAAAATTAAGTTTCTCCTATAAGTATGTTAAAAAAATCTGTGATAAAGATGTCTGTTAAATTGGTTGAAAAAATGTAGAAATTGGTAATTTCAGTACCGAATACAATTAATGCTAGATGGGGGAAAGGTTAGGTTATCTGTTAGGCTAATGAGAAACAGGCCCTTGAGGATAGTTTGAATTCACTGTCACTGAGATCAACCCGCCTGCATATGTGAAGGGGCAGATAAAATGTGATTGGTGGAAGGTATTGTTTTTTACATTGTATAGGTTTTCATTGTTTTAATAATTTCTTGTAACCTTGCATTGGACAAGAACTCTCATTTTTTACACATGCGATATTTATCTGAAGCTGCATTTTTCAGGAAAAACCTTTTAACCCTTTTTGTATTCTTCCGTCACATCACTTAAAACAACTCTTGGGTGCAGCCGAGTGCATGGAATCGTGCCAATAAAATGCGCAGTGGTTTATATTGGTAAGGAAATACTAAAGTGTCTCTGCCACGTCCAGCCCCCGCTCCTTACATGGTTCTAACCCTCCACTTAATGTTTGTCTTACTCCACCCTTTTCCTTCGCTCCTGAGCCAGAAGCCGACCTGTGTTCATAGATTAATGTTTGAGTGCCAACCAATCAAACCAATACGAGACGGATTCATCCAAGGGGCTGGTGTGGACCATCGTTGCGAAGAAATGTTTTCGTATTCTTTCGCCGCTCACCTAGGCCTGACCTTTGTTATAGATTATTGCGTGTGTATCGGGCTTGAATTCAAACCAATGAAAGATTGGCTCACCCAGGGCTGGCGGAGAACACAGATCATAAGGAGCTTCTGACATTAGATAAAAAATACTACAGGAAACCAAAAGGATTGGCACGTTTCCGTACACTCGACTGTACAATAAGGGGAAATAATACCTAGTAGCATAATAAAATGCATCTTATACTCAACCAGTTAATGTAATGGAGAAAATATGGTTAAAAGTAACGGTTGCTCCAAATTATGACAATTTAATCATAATTTTTATCGACGTACGTCATAAACTAATAAGTGAACATTTTGTTGGAGAAAGTGTTAAACAATCAGTGATTATTTTCTTTCTATATGTTCAACGGAATCACAATTTTCAGTTTCCAACATCTTTAAAAAATTATATTTTGGAAGAATGATTAAACTACCAAAATAAGAAGTTTATATGAATTTGAGGTGTCAATAATTCAAGATACCAATACCAATACTAACAATCCAAAAATGAAAATACAGGGTGCCCATACATCCCAATATATTTTCATGTTCCTGGTCTGCTACAATACAATAAATATAATATTAGAATAGAGTAGGACCTTATAATGCCAGTTCAGCATGTCCACCTTAATTCTCAACACACTGACCCCATCGCCCCTTGTGGTGTATGGAACACGCGTCGTAAGATTTGAGGGGATATTAGCAAACATGCCGCTCTTATTTGTTACTTCAGCTCATGCACCTCTGGCACTTTGGTAGCGTAAACGCGGCTCTTGATTAAACCCCATGCAAAAATGTCAAGGGGAGTGAGTTCGGGGGAACGGGGAGTCAACATGCGATCCGCCACTCTTCCGATTCACCGGTTAGGAAAGGTCTCGTTCAGGTATTCCCGCACAATGTTTGGTTAGTGGGATGGTGCCCCATCTTGTTGATAAATGGCAGACGCAAGGATACCATCTTGCCGTAACTGTGGCTCCAGGAACAACTGCAGCATGTCCAGGTAGATTGTCCTGGTAATTGTCTTGTGTTGATATCGAAAGTGGACATGTTGAACTACATTAGGCTTTATAAGGCCCTACTCTAACCTGATAGAATGTTTATTATGTTGTAGCAGACAAGGAACATGAAAATGTATTGGGATTAAATGGACATCCTGTATATTACAAATGTTTAGAAACAAATTATATTTTTATACGAATCAGAACAGTAATAACAGTTCTATCTTATAGGCATGCCATCTTTACAGGGCTTTATAGAACTTGTTGACCAAATCTATCAGACCTTTTCTCATTTCTAAAATCTCTGATCTGGAATAAACGAATGGATTCAACTGGTTGTCGGCTTCTTCATCTTTTCATAGTTTCGCGGCTTCCTGACCGGTAGAATTGTCTAAGTAAAGCATGGTGTCTGCATTCTTCTTTAAGACAAATATACTTTTTCAAATATTGGAGCATACAGTAGTTGAACTCATTGACTACACGATGACTATCTTTTTCAGTCACCAAGAAATGTTTGCATGTATTCAGTTTCAAGTTTAGATTGTCAAGTTAAAGCATTTAATCCATTCCATCCTCTGTTTATCCTCATCTTATGTAGGACTTACACCCCCCAGGACTTACAGGCGGGTGCCTGGGGTCAGAGGCCCGTCGAGGAGCAGACACTCATGGAGCAGACAGATGATCCAGGATGGGTGATCAGCCCGATGCCTGGTATGGGAGGAAGGAAGTAGATGAAACGAAATGATGAAAGGAAAGGTGATGATGGAGCAGTTGGTGGAATGAATGGCGGGAGAAACCGGAGAACCCGGAGAAAACCCGCCCGGACGCCGCTTCATCCACCACAAATCCCACATGCGGGTCCCTGGGATTGAACCCGGGCCGCCTCGGTGAGAGGCGAGCGGTCTAACCACTCGGCCACGGCGCCACCTTAAAACATTTAATATGGTACTAAATCATTGACACATCAACTTTAGGCGACTGCATCCAGGCTCCAGTTCATAAACCGTCACATTTGCATTGGACGTTTTCTTATCTGCACATTGCTCTTCTCTTGACAGTCCCTTTTTTTAAGACGCTGCCATATTTGTTCCACAGGTTCTCCTCCTAGTCAGCATTATTTAAAGCTGAACAAATGACATACAAATCCTTTGCAACATTGTGTATTTTTTCAGCGCTGCAAGAGTCGGGCTCTCATTGTACTTTGCTTCTGTTTTTGCAGAAATAGGAACCATTGTTACGCCGTCGTAAGTTTCTAGTGTCTCATACAAGCATATTTACTTCAGTGGAACGGCTTTCATAGAGTTTACAATAAGTTGCCTCTGTCGTTCTACGTCAGGCAAATCCTAAAATACAGTAAACAGTTCTTTATTTTCGTTTCAATGACCTTATAATTTGCGCACTTCTCTCCATATTGTGGTTTAATTGCCTCTTACTACCTAAAGTTGCTCTGTTAATGTGAATTTCATACATTTTTCTGCATTGTTATTTCTGCACTTCTTCACTCAGCTTCTTTTCCAGTTTTTTTGCCTACTTTTGCGAGTGATGCACTTTTAGAGGGTTTGTGATGCTCAGAACATTTTGACACGGAGAGTGCAAATTGATAACAGGTGACGAAGCTGATAACGCGGCGCTTGTCGTTTATTCGTGACTGTATCGAGATATTGCGCATTTAAATTCTCATCACCATCGCTCTCACTTTCGACCTTCTGTAAGCGTATTCTGCTATTTATACCATCACAATCTTCTGAAGATGACTCGCGTATGAAACTTCACTCGCTGAACCCCTCGTACATATTTGGTTAGAAGCGGAAGAAGAACATTCAAGGTTTAATATCCTGAAAATACTTACTTGTTTATTCACTGATAAAATAAAACTTAAAACCATTTAAATAGTATATTATGCAACGAGACTATAATGGTAGCAATTAAAACGCGAGGTTAATAATTATCATACGAGCGTTTTAATCACCATTATAGTCAAGTTTCATACGACTTTTTATGCTCGACCATGTGTCTAAATTAAAGGTTTCATAAGTATTCGTTTCTGGTTTGAGTGATGTGTTACAATCGTTATTCCTTTATTTATGGTTACAATACAATGACGTTGTAGCACCTGTGTCAAACAAAGTTGCTAGCGTTGTGAGACGTACTAGGCAGAATAATCGATACTTGCGCTTTCACAATGTTACGTGGCCACTTCTGATTGGTCGAATACCAATACTTTAATGAACAGGTGTACTTTAATGAGGCCCATTATAGTACTGCTACCAGTCGTATAAATACTACATTTTGGCATGGTCGAGCATAAAAGAATTTAAAAGAATAGAAGTTACGTTATGATCGATACACGAAACATTTACTAAAACGTGCGGGATGAGAGAAACAAAACGTACACGGCGCGGTTTTCGATAAAATATATTACAACTGCGAACATACACGAGTACTAAAAATATTTTAATGTAAAGTTCGTCCTAAAATTAACAGAAACTAATATTCCATTGTAATGCTACGATCTTTCGAAATCAAAGAAAAATTATTTCAAAGTCCCATTTCGTAAGGTTCTCGAAAACGTTTCTGACGTAATCGACCGAGTTGTGACGTTACCGTTTAGTATGAACGCAAATCGCGCAGTAGTTATAGTCCCGGATTAGCCAATTGGATTAACGATAATCCTGCCGCTAGGGGCGCTAGTGTCGCTAGTGTCGCCGCGGGTACCTCTGAAGAAGAAGAAGAAGAGCATCTTGGTTCAAAAAGGTGGTTTTTTGCCGGCATTTCTCCTACATGTCTTGGCTTCGCTTGGCGGCGCGCTAGTGTCGAAATTAACAGGATGAAGTACGGCAAGCAGATCCTCGTTGCACCGCAGCCAAAGACCGTCGATAAGCTTCACGCTATAGACCGCACCATATCCAGATTGGCTAAAGAAATTCAAAACCTGCAGAGCGCAAAGCTCTCTGCCGACGAAAAGTGGCGGCTCGTAAAATATAAATTGGACAACTACCTCGATCTCGTGGCACAAGTCAGAAAACTCTTCCTTGGCGAAAGCAAAAGCGGCGACGACGACGACGATTACGAAGACGTGTACGAACGCGTGCCGGTGAAGCAGGAGGTCGAACCCCGAAACATAAAGGTCAACCCCCTCTCGCCTCGCAAAAAGAAGAGGGCAAACCCTGCCACTCCGAAAAAGAAATCGAAATCGCCTTCCGCGTCGTACCATTTTCGCAAACGCCTCTGGCAACCCCTGTACAAGTAAAGCATGAAGGAATGGAAGGCGCTAAGGCGATACTATGCCAAACCGGAACACTATGCCGGTTTGGGTACGGTCAAGCCCCTTTGAAAGGCCACGGGTGCGTCTAAGGCGAACATCGAGTCCTTCCTTCAAACCCAGGACAGTTACACTCTGCACAAACCGGTCAGAAAGCGGTTCCCCACCAGATATTATCACGTGACGAATATGGACGATCTTTGGGAGGCCGATCTAAACGTCATGAACAGCGTGAGGGAACATAACAAACCTTACGTGTACATTCTGACCGTTATCGACGTATTTTCCAAATATGCTTGGGCCGTACCCCTGAAATCGAAGCTGGGTACCGAGGTTGCGCAAGCGTTTCGCTCCATATTCTCCCAACGCGTACCCAGGGTCCTCCAAACGGACAAGGGAACCGAGTTTACCAACAAGACTTTTCGCGACTTTCTGAAGAAACACGACGTGAAACATTACACAACCAAAAATAACGTTAAAGCCAGCGTCGTGGAGCCCTTCAACCGCACCTTAAAAACCAAGATGTGGAGGTATTTCACGCACAAAAACAGTTACAGATACCTGGAGGTACTTCCGGCCTTACTCGAGTCGTACAATAGCTCGCATCACAGGTCCATAAAAATGGCTCCGAAGGACGTGAACGAATCTAACATTTTACGAGTGTACCGCAATCTCTACGAAAATAGGACCGTACATCGCGCAGGGAAACCCAGATTTTCCGCGGGCGATCACGTGCGCATCTCTAAAGAAAAAATGAAATTCGACAAGGGGTACGAGCAGAATTGGACGGACGAAATATTTCGGATAGCTGCGGTGGTGCGCGGTCGGCCAGTGGTATATAAGTTGAAGGATCTGGCCGGAGAAGCCATAGACGGCATATTTTACACCGAGGAGCTACAAAAGGTCGCGCTACCTCGGACTTTTAAGATCGAACGCGTTTTACAGACCAAGGGCCGAGGGCGCAACAAGCAGGTCTTGGTAAAGTGGAAGGGGTATTCGGCAAAGTTTAACTCGTGGGTTCTGGCTTCGTCCATCGATTCGACATGATTAAGACGAAGCCCTTCTCCATCACTCTCGTGAGCAACGCTTCCATGGAACACTTTACCGACAACACCACGGCCAGATTTTCTAACATCTTGCCCGAGAGAATCGTTCTGCAGGGAGAATGGGAGGTCGCCCTGCAAAAGGTCAGGTATCCGGTGAAATGTTATAACCTTTCGCGAGACGATGCCCGTCTGGTGGGCACCAAGTACACCATGACGCTCCTCCCCACGCATTCCAAATTCAGCCTGAAAATGCCGCAAAGCATCGTGCACAATCCCAAAGACTTGGTGAACCTCGTCAACGCCGTTCTACTCGAACACTTGCACGTGGAAAACTTCTTCCTCTTCGACGAGCGCAAGAAGACGGTGGGCGTGAATGCCGCCGTCGCCCATCCCGAACCACTACCCGACATTCCGTTCGACGGGATTGTGGAAAATGTCGCGCGCACGGCCGTACCGTACGCGGTCGGCGAATACGAAGCTCTGAACGATGCGCCCCACCAGAGACCCAAGCCGAAACCGAAACCGAAGCCCCGGGCTTCGGGGCAGCAGAAACCCGCGGCGGCTCGTCCCGTCAGACCCGCGGCATCTACCACAAAACCCAAACCAGACGTTTCAAAATCGGAGGACCCTCCGGAACCTCTACACCGCATCCACAGTTTGCTCTTAACGCCCGCTATGGCAAAAATGTTGGGTTTCGAGCCCAACGTCAACGTCATTCTCGAAAAAGCTACTAAACACCCCGTAGATCCTTATATGGGGTTTCCTTACGAAATGTTCATCTATTGTAATCTAGTGACCCTGCAAGTCGTGGGCGACACCTTCGCCCAAGTCATAGAGAGCGCGACCGTGGAATACGAAAGAAGCAACAACACTTACATGAGCGACGAAAAGATGTTTCTTCCCCAAAATTGGGTACCCTTGATTCAGCAAGACTTCAAGACGGTCAACATAGATTTAAGGAACGGTTACGGCGATCTCTTGCCATTCGCCGACGGATTTTCCTCTACTATAGTTCTCGCTTTTCGACCGAAACAGACGTAATGGACGTGCACGCCGTGACGCGGTACTACCTCAATCAGGCCGGCGGCGCGTTCGACGATCGCGATTTCATTCTCTACAGGGGCAAGCGCTACCAAAGAGGCAGCGGTCTCTTTTCAGCCCTCGGAGGACTCTTCAGAAGGTTGCTACCGTTTTTAAAGAGCGGAGCAAAAGCAGTCGAAAAGGAGGCCTTAAAGGCGGGCGCTCACTTTCTGTCCGATGTGGCTGTCGCGGGAGCAGCGCCAAAGGAAGCGCTCCAACGGAGGCTCAAGGAGTCCGGATACAATTTAAAGCGAAAAGCCGACGAAAAGCTCGATGCCATGCTCGGTTCCGGCGCCAGGCGCCTCAAGAGAATAAAACCGAGCAAATCCAAAAAGAACAAGCTGTCGAAGCTGAAACGCGGTAGGCGTAAGGTGCAAGACGTATTTTCGTAATGGCAGACGCGGCCGTCCACATTATTTCCGAACTGGACCTCTTTACAGAGATGCCGGTTCAGATGAGCATCGAGGAGTCACGGTTCCTATACCTAAACCCTCAAAACACTTTAATGAAAAATGCCCCCATCACCTTTCATTATTCCGGAAATGCGGACGATTACCTAGACTTGACCTACGTCGTACTCGAACTCATGGTGCGCATTGTAGATTACAAAGGAGAGGCCTTAAACGCTGACGCTAACGCCACTCTGGTCAACAACGCCTTAAATTCCCTGTTTCAACAGGTGGAGGTAACCCTCAATAACGTCATCGTCTCCATGCCGCAAGCCGGTTACCCCTATAGAACCTACCTCGAGACGCTTCTCAATTACTCCGAAGATGCCATGAACACCAAACTAGAATCCACCCTCTGGAGAAACGGATACGGCAGGCATCATGGACACTTTTATCGCCAATGCGGGTTTTCAGTGGCGTCAGGGGTTTACCAAATGGAGCAACGTCGTACAGCTCATCGGTCCTCTGTTCAACGCTCTGTTTAGACAGGATAAGCTGCTTTTGAACAACGTTAGCATGACCGTCAAGCTCACTCCCGCCTCTCCCCAGTTTTATCTGTTTTCCGACGTAGATACCTTTAAGGAGTACGCCGACATCGTGTCTGCCACGCTGCGCTTAAAATCGGTGCGGCCCTCGCCGACCATACAGCTCGCGCACCAGGCCGTGCTCGCAAAGGGCAACGCAAAGTACCATCTCAAGGACGTCAGCTTTCACGCTCTCAGCATCCCCAAGGAGTCCAGGGCAATGACGTTTAGCGACGTGTGCGTAGGGCAAGTTCCCAGGAGAGTGGTAGTAGCCATGGTCACCGACAAGGCCTATTCCGGCCATTTTAACTCAAATCCGTACAACTTGAAACATTTTAAAATGAACTTCTTTCAGCTCTACGTGAACGGGCAACCCGTTCCCTCCCAACCTCTGCAACCCGACTTTACAAAGGGACACTATTTGCAATGCTTTCAAACCCTGCAGGACGGCCTAGGCATTCATTTCAAGGACGAGGGACACTCCATCTCCAGAGAAACCTACCCGCAAGGGTGTACGATAATCGTTTTCGATCTCACTGCAGACATGAGCGCTAACGAGTCTCACATCTCGGGTCAGCACCACGGAACCGACTCTATAAGCATCGGTTTTGCCGATAAATTGACAGAACCGGTCATACTTCTGCTGCTAGCGGAAATACATCGCACGGTCGAAATCGACGCCAACCGATCCATTCTGGTATCATGAACACCTTTCAAATTCAACGGTTTCTATCGACATGCCCCTCTACGCGCTCTCACTTTTTAGGCGTCTACCCCTGCGATAAACTACCCGTACTTCACGGCATTCGAACGCCTCCCTTGGCGCTAGTGGCTAACACCGACCCCAGCACCAAATCCGGGCAACACTGGGTTTGCATCTTTGTGGACAAAAACTCGCATGGAGAATATTTTGACAGTTACGGCATAGGACCGCTTTCGCCCCATTTTCTCCGGTTCTTAAATTCGGTCTGCGGGACGCGTTGGTCCACCAACGCCAGAAGGCTGCAAGGTTTCGACAGCACCACTTGCGGTCATTACGTCATCGACTACCTCACCCACCGCTGCTCCGGCTTACCTAAGCATAAGTTCTTCTCAAAATTTCACGTCAGCAATCACGCGCATAATGATGTCGTCATTCGCAAAACGTACAAAGACGCATGCCGCGCAAAGTGCTCTGACGCTCAGCAAACTTGTCAACCCTTGAAGGTGAGTACGTGTGTGCGTGTGTGTGTGTGTGTGTCACTATTCATCACATCTAACCTAATCCATCCTCTTGCACGTGCTTTCAGAAGGCGCTCCTGCTCATATAAAAAGCAACGTCACGGTGCCGCTCGCCTCATTCAGAGTGTGCCATGCAGCACGCGGATACAGTCATGCTGCCATGCAGCACGCCGACCAGGTAGGTCCACACCTATGTATTAGCTTGCTTTTTTCTATCCCGTTTATCTCTCTATCCCTCACATTATTATTGTTTTGTGTGTTCCAGTATAACCGGATTGCAAACCCCGACCACCTCAAAACCCGGGGAAAAAAGGAAACTATCCATCTTCGACCTCCAACAGCATCCCGACAGCCCTGCTCCGCCAGCACAGTTCCAACACTGTGCAGTTGGGGGTCCTCTGTCGGATATCTACTTCCTCAACCCGCAACAAACTAAATTCGTCAGTGTGGGATTCTCCCCCCAGTCGCCGCACCATCTCGTCGTCACCATTGCCAAATGTGGACAGCACAACGCAGTCGTCATGAGTTCCTCGCAGTAGCACAAACTCGTCGAAGCCATCCCCATCATTCACAAACGCTTGAATGACCCACAGGGACGTCTACAGGAATTTCAATTCAGCGACAGCGTCACCATCGTGTTTAAGTTTGTGTTCGGAAAGCTAAAGCTCGTTTTCAAAGACCCGAAAGGCGCATCCGTTACGCTCAACCAACAAGAATGGCACGTGTTGCATGCCCTGCAGCGCATCATTACCGACATCATGTATCACAAAAAGAAGGAAGAGATGGACGTGCAAAATCAAATCATGGCATACCACAAGTACATGCTTCACAACCATGCCTCCAACGTTCCCTTACATAACATGAATTTCACGCAGTTCACCAAGTACATACGGTGCGTCAATTTTAGAACATTCCTCAAGGTGCATCATTTCCTCAACACCCATTTCGCACTGCACATCTCACAAAATAGTCCTTAGTGCGCATGTATTTCTACCAGCGTTCCAACCGCACCTCACCCAATCATCTCGCGCCCTTCGCTCCCGCATCATGGGTTACAGAAATTACCTGTCGGTGTACTACCGTGACAGTAAGGTGTTTAAAAACTACGAGGTGGACGGTCGCCCCCATAAAAATACACCTTATGCACTTCGCTTCGTCGACAGCACCTACGACGGAAAATCCGTCTCCGCCAGAGTTCACAGCTGCGAAACCAAAATTCATTTTGTGCTATCTAACATGTACTTCAACGATATCCATTTCAAAGCAGATAAAGAAGACGCACAACATCAGTGGTTCCAATTTGTGCCCGCAAGAGGTTTATACATCGTTTTCTACGAACAGCAATACATTTCCACAGACAAAATGCAGCAAATGTTAAACGAAAACCCCATGTGCTACGGCGCGTGCTTAGCGGCGCATTTGGGTCGCGAATCACCCTATATCATACCCGATTACATTCACGGCGTTTGCATGTTCAGCACCGTTCAAAACAGAGTTCTCCTCCAAGAGGAAAACCGTTAAATCAACGGACACAGTGTTTTTCCTGCGGATGTTGTGCAATAATCGCTAAGCGCTTCCGGCGGATGTAGTGAACCTCCAACGAACGCTTCCCCCACCAGTGCTTCCCCCTGATGTGGTAATTCTCCAACGAACTTTTCCCCCACCAGTGCTTCCTCCTGATGTGGTAAATCTCCAACAAACTTTTCCCCCACCAGTGATTTCCTGCTTCCGGCAGTTGGGCTATATTTATGCACGCGCATTCTTTTCCCCTTCATTCGGTGCTAGCCAGCCGTAGGGGAATGCCAGGACCGACGTGTAAGGACTTCCACTGCTCGTTTTGCTTTCACCAAACGTGCAGCTGCGAACTTAGGCACCGTCTCACCCACCTGTGCACGCAGTGTCAACTCGGTTTCTACGAAGACCTCGATCAACTCAACAAGCAAATTCAACAATTCCTTCGAAGGTACTCCGCTAGAAACACCACATGAACTGCTTCATCGTGCTCTTTCGGTATCTCGATAACGGACGAAGAATCCACCTGCTACTGCCCAGGGAACGCCAAGTGCTGCTGCAGAACGGCATATACATCATTGAACGTTATCCCCCAAGCGACGTCGACCTTGTGTGGAACCAACTTCCCAGAGACGCACAGGTAGTTTGCGCACCTTATCGCAGGTGTAAACAACACTACAACCTTCCTCATCAAACGACTCATATAGACGGTCCTCCGCCGTTTGTCAAAAACTGCCATCTGTGCCGTCATAATGTCACAGGACGCCCTTAAAGAGCTAGAAGAACTTTTCCGCAGCGCCGACACTCTCAGCGTATCTACGCTTGAACAGCACGTACCGTATCGTGTCGTCGGCGTCAAAACACTCGACACCGTTCACGGTACAAAGCTCGTCGCCAAACTCTACAACGACACAGAAGTTTTCCTACCAACAAGATTTGCAAAAGCCTCTCCAGAACTCATCAGCAAACTGAACTCTAACTCATTCTGCATCATATACGCAGGCGAGGAAAAACTACGCAGCGGTTTGAAACGTCACATCGTCACGTTCTCCCCATATAACCCTAAATAATGTCCGACGAAACCTATCCCGTCCCCGTGGGGAACAATCTTAACCTACAACTCATTCTCAACGCAGCATCACCTATCCGTATCCTCTGCATCTCCAACTCCTATTTCCGCAACAGCAGAGCAGTCACCATCACACTCGACGTTCAAGGGGCTCACGCCGTCCACGTCAAATGCGTACCTACCAAAGTGCACCAGCATCAACAAGACGCACTATGCATCATATACCTCGGCAACAGCAACATTCCTGCTCTAACCAACAAAGTCACATCCACAGGATGCTTCTCAACCAGCCATTACAACGAATTTACCATCCCCATCTATATACCAACCTTCACCGAGTTCGTCAACGAAAGTTTCTCTCACCTGCTCGTCACCTGCATCACCAAACCTATCCATCAATTTACCGTCGATAGCAGCAGCGATGACGAGGACTCAAAGTGCACCACGTACTTTAAAATCATTGTTGTGCGCGAAATCTGTGTGTCCTAGTGCCTCAACAAACTATGAATTTTAATGTGCTTTTTTTTCTCCTAGTATTTCTTATATTGTTCATTTATTGTATTCATATGTTAATCTCCTGTAATCAAATAATCCATTATGTTATTCTCAAACTATGTATTCATATTTTAAGCAAATAATACATCATGTTAATCTCAACTATGTATTCATATGTTTATCCAATGTACTGTATTCAAATTATAAATAAAGAAAACAGTCCCGGATTAGCAAATTGCGATAACGATAATCCTTCCGCTCATGGCGCTTTTCAAACTTACCGCCGTCGCTCGCGGCGACACTAGCGACACTAGCGCCCCTAGCGGCAGGATTATCGTTTATCCAATTGGCTAATCCGGGACTATAACTACTTCGCGCCATATGCTTCCTTTGATGGTGGGTGTATATTGTTGATTAGAGCTTTATTTTCGCAATATTTTATCAAAATGGAGGATAAAGGATTTAAAAAGCCGGATGAAGGTTTTAAAAAGGCACAATCGGATAATCTGCCATGCATGAATGCATTAATAATAGCATAGATTGTTTCAGAAATAACGATTGTTTTGTGGCTTCCAGCATTCCTGGACCAAAAGCATGTTGTTAAGTAGCGTACCCATCTATGTCTTGCATCTATTATACCCGTAGTCTGATTATTATTCAAGTTTGCTAAGTTGCAACAAATCTAGCGCTTATACTGAAAACTAAGATGTGTAATTGAATAGTTTTCAGATGATAACAGTGAAAAATAGTAATCGTATTTCTTATTCGCGACCGAGAATTAAGTCGAACATACAGCTTAAAACGGTTTTTCATTAGACTAGCAAATTTCTTGTCTTTTAATTTGTATTGCATAAACATAGAATACCACAGGGATAATGGGAAAAGTCAAAATAGCTGCAACTTATTGACGCATGAAATGCAAATGTAATGTTTAAAAAGCTGCAAGGCACCTCTAATTATGGTGGTAGTATAACATTAGGAAAATAGCAAATAAATCAGTAAGGCTTTATTTTCTTACATGACAATAGCAATCATATGGTAAGATGATAATGAGAAGTGTTAATTGCTTAATATAGAATGATAAGATGTTTTGATTATTACCCGATACTTCTTAACTTGGCACGAGAAAAGATAGGTAATGCTGGGTAATATTGCATTCATTACTACATTTTATGAAACACTTAACAAAGTCGTCTGAAATGCTTAATGCAATTCTTAAAGGGGTTAAAAGTGACAAATGTATGGTTTCAAAGACTGGACATTGGAAACAAATTAAGCATAAAAACAGAAAAACTGTTACATTCCGTTTAACTTACATCAAAATGATCCTCGCAACAACACATTGCAGGTTTCTCCAACATATCGTGATATTTCTTCGCCATTGCAAAATCCTTTTCTTCCTGATTTTAGATTTTTTTAGCACGTGAATAAACAGTTTGCTAGAGATATGCGATAAGTATATTCGTGCACAGAGGTGCACTATACATGATTTGTCGCCTTTCTTCATCAAACTCTGTTCGAAATTCTTGCTGATCCCGAACCGAAAACCTTCTGCTGCATATGCTACACAAAAGCTGCACTTAAATACACCATACACTAGAATAAAAGGGAAATAAACACAGTGCGCCTTCGTTGTATATACCACAGCGTGTTTAATTCTTTCTGCTCGGAACCGCAAACTAGACGGTGAAGTCAGACCAATACGGATGCGTTACTGCCTCATGTGACCTCTTTGCAGATGGAACTATAATTTAAGGATATCTAGTTATTATTTTTCCTTTTTGGTGTCATTTTCGGATTTTACGTGAAATTTTCATTCAGAATAGCTCATTTCTGAGCATGATTACATTGCCCTGCATGTTTCCAATTAGCATATTAGAAATGAAAAGTGTTTTGTACAGGTGACGAAATGCGAGACAGTTGAAATGTCCCTGCCCAAGAATCATACTTGCAATAACCCCACATTTCCTATCATTTTCCTTCTTTTAACCGTTTCATTTTGTTCCCTTCTTTTCAACCATAATATTATACGGAGTGGTTCACCTGTCCAATATTATTTATGGAGATATGCTGCATAGCAATGCTTTGAAATCACGAAAGTCAATATTACTATGCTTGCTCACAATTTAGTAGCTGTCCAGCCTGCCCTTCAAAGGAAATCAGACCTTAGCAGCAAGAGCTACGTCCGTTCCAAACACATATGATACTCGTCCTCCGTGGTGTTGTGGTTACCATGCTAGCCTCAAGGTCGCGTGTTCAAACCCGGCGGAGGGCGATTGATTTCTTTCGGACGTAAAAATCCTTAGCATGGTTTCCTTCGGAAGGGAAGTAAAGCCGGTGGTCCCCTGTCGTAGATTTACGACACGTAAAAGAACCTCAAGCCTGTTAAAGAGGCCTCTGAGCAAAATTACCGGTCTTTCACGCCCAATTTAGAATGGGACGCTAAGGACCACAGCAGTTAAAGAGTGTACATAAATAAAACTCAATTTAATTTTGCGGTTAGTAGCTGCTGTTACAATGCATGCGAGCAATACGATGATTATCATGCATTCTGTAGCGTAAATTATAACTAAGGTTAAATAAACAGCTTAAGCTACAAAAGGGAGTTAGACAATGGTTACAAATATATCAGAAGCAGAGAGAGAGAGAGAGATTTGAGGCTGGTTATCCGACGCCTCACTTAGACGCCTACCTCTGAGAGGGCACGGCTGGCACTGCACGCTGCGGTCTGTGTTTTGTACCTCGCACGGGTCACCGCATAACGTAGGTATCTGCAGGCACGATACAGGTAATGCTACAGTTTCGAAGTTACTTACCTATTTTGAGGTCCTCTTGTAGGGGCTTCTTCTTCTGTTGCCGCCTCCGACGACGGATGATGTGCATGTAATAATTTAATTCATTGTTTGCCCTGGCTAGATTGATTCTCAGTGGAATTATGTGCATGGAGTCTGCCTATCAGGAAAGGATAAGCTACGGAGATCCAGGTTGTGGGATAAAGGAAATTTCAGGGGGAATTGAAGAAGCAAGACGGAATTCGCTTGACTGAATTTTATTACCACAGTAGTTATAGTCCCGGATTAGCCAATTGGATTAACGATAATCCTGCCACTAGGGGCGCTAGTGTCGCCGCGGATTAAGAGCGACGGCGGTAAGTTTGAAAAGCGCCATGAGCGGAAGGATTATCGTTATTGCAATTGGTTAATCCGGGACGAGATATTAGAATTGAGGATTAGGGAAAGATGAACGAAAAGCAGGAAGTGACGTGGAGGGTTTTGATTGGTAAAAATAAGACGAAATGTGATTAGTTCGTTAATTCTGGTGGAAGATGAAGGAAGGCAGATAAAAGAGTATGGAGGACACGTGATGGAGAGGAGCGGAGCGGCGAGGTGTTGTGTGTGCGGAGGTCGGGAAAGAAAGAGGGAAAAGATGGCGAACGAGGGATAAGAAGTATAACAGAAAAAGACGTGTGAGGTTGTGATTGGTGGGAATAAGAAGTGATGTTATTGGTGGAAAGGAACAAATGAAAGTTGTTGATTGGTAAGAATAAGAGAGATTATGATTGGTGGAAAGAAAAAGGTGTGGGAGTGGCGTATGTTGGAGGTAATGGGAAAGGTAAGTTTTCCTACCAACAAGATTTGCAAAAGCCTCTCCAGAACTCATCAGCAATTTTTGAACGTTGGATGGTAGTTTTCTTGAGTGGATAGAGAGATGGGGCGATATGAGACGCGGTGGCGAAAATGGGAACTAAACAAGATGGTGGAGACAAGAGGTCTAAGGACGAGGAAATTTCGAGGTTAGTCGTCAACATGGCGGACGCAAGAGGTGGGGGCAAGGAGACGCGGTGGTGAGAATGGGAACTAAAAGAAGATGGCGGAAGCAAGAGCTTAGAAGAGCAGATTTTGAGGTTAAAATAGTGGGAACTAAAAATGGCGGAGGGTCGGCGACAAGGAGATGCGGTGGCCAACGTGAGAACTAAACAAGATGGCGGACGCAAGAGGAGGGTAAGGAGATTTTAGGTTAAGATTTTTAGGTTAAAACAGGACGTAAGCATGGGAACGAAATCCAAGATGGCGAAGGCAATGTGTGGACGAGGACATGTGAGGCGCGGTGGCGACAATGGGAACTAAACAAGATGACGAAGACAAAAAGTCTAAGGACGAGGAGATTTCGAGGTTAGTGGTCAACATGGCGGGCGCAAGAGGTGGGGGGCAAGGAGATTTGAGCTTAAGATTTTTAGGTTAAAACAGGACGTAAGAAGGGGAACTAAATCCAAGATGGCGGAGGCAAGGGTGGGACGAGGAGATGTGAGGCGCGGTGGTAAAAATGGGAACTAAACAAGATGGCGGAGGCAGGAAGTCCAGGTTGAAAATATGAGGTAAACGTAGAGAACTTAAACCAAGATGGCGGAGGCGTAGTGGTGAAAATGGGAACTAAACAAGATGGCGGAGGCAAGAAGTCGAGGGACGAAGAGATTTGAGGTTAGGGTCAACATGCGAAAGATGCCGAACGCAACAGATGGTGACGAGGAGATTTGATGTTGTGAAAACTAAACAAGATGGCGGACGCGCGTGGTCAAGAAGATTTCACAAAAGAAAAAATAAATATCATACCTTGAACGAGAATGGAAGCAGCCAAGTAACTAACACGAAAGTTGAAAACACAAAAGAGCACAGAAATATAATGCTTGTGTAAAAAGGAAGGCAGGAAGTGACATTGGCATGTTATGATTGGAGAAAATAAGACGATTTGTGATTGGTGAAAATAAAACGATGAACTATTAAGTCATTTCATCGACACTGGTGAAAGCTCGTTGTTTCTGGACCTTCTAGCTCTTAACAGCACCGTGTACCAACCAGCGTGCTTATTTTGCCAAGCATACCGTATGTGCTTGTTAAATAATATTAGTGTTCCTTACCGACATTTACACACATTCACCTGCAATTGCAGACCTACCCAAGTGCGTCATTTCTTTTGATACTTTTGTTGTGTGCCAACTTTCAACATGCATTGCCCTAACAAAAAAACGTGCAATTTGTGCCTTATCAAGCGGTATGATCAAAAAGTGTTAGATACTGTACTAAAACTTTATAGTGTTTTACCGTCTGGCATAATGCACACCAAAACTCAAGTGTATACACACCAATTTGCCTGGAATGTCAATCACGTCGGGCTTGTTTTATTAATAATATTCAAATTGTTCACAAACATTTACATTACAAGCGTCTATCTAGTTGCCCTAGATGTGACGGTTATGTCCCCTAAACGCGTATCCAGTGCTTTTTTTATTACTATTAATTCCATTTTATGGGTTTTGTAAACAATATACTTGCATTTCAATGTATTCCATTTGTATTTTTAATACACAATTTAAATACATGAATATTTTAAACTAATTCTTTCGTGTGTATTTCTTACATTTTCAATTTTATTGTCATTGTGTGTAATTTGTTTGTTAAATTTTTTATACGCTAGACGCTACTATGAAATGTGTGTGTGTGCCTATTTAATTTTTATTTTCTTTTGCACCGTACACTTTTGTGTTAAAATATATATAGATTTTCAATTTTGTCATTGTGTGGATTTTGTTTGTTAAATTTTTATACGCTACTATTTTAGTGTGTGTGTGTGTGCCTATTTAATTTTTTAAAACCCCGAAAAATAGAAAGAGTTTGTGAGCGAATGTATGTGTGTGAATGTGTGTGTGCGAGTATGTGCTTAGTATCCGTGCGCCAACAAGGGAAAACGAGGAAATTATAGAAAAACTTCATCATTTGCCTACCGGACAGGGACAACCAAGAAAAACCTGAAAAAAGCTCTAAGAGTATTCTAACGCCTACCAATCTGGAAAAACCATGAAAACAAGATAGAAAGAGCTTGCGAAAACGCTGTAGCAAACGCCTACGGACCAGAGAATAATGTCGAAAAAAGTAGAAAGAGCTTTAGCAAGCGCCTACAGACTAGGAAAGCCACGAAAAAAAGAGGTTTGTGAGCGAATGTGCATGTGTTTGTGTGCACCCAGCATTTACCCACAAACAAGGGAAAGCCACGAAATAGGAGAAAGAACTTAAACAATAGCCTACCGACAAGGGAAAACCACGAAAAACAGAAAGAGGTACGACAACCGCTCCAGCAATGGCCTACCGACCAGGGAAAAGCTATGAAAACGGAAAAATAGCATGCATACGTATACGGAGCAGATAAAAACCCCGAAAAATAGAAAAAGTTTGTGAGCAAATGTATGTGTGTGTGCGAGTATGTGCTTAGTATCCGTGCGCCAACCAGGGAAAACGACGAAATTATAGAAAAACTTCATCATTTGCCTACCGGACAGGTACAACCACGAAAAACCTGAAAAACCACGAAAATTACAAAAGGGCTTCGTCAACCACTACAGTAATCGCCTACCAACCAGGGAAAACCTATGAAAAAGCAGAAAGAGCTTGCATTCGTCTACAAACGAGGGAAAACCCCCCAAAATAGAAAGAGCTTTGTGAGCGAATGTATGAGAGTGTGCGTGTGTGTGTGTGTGCGCGCACACACACTGAGCTACATCCCGCCAACAGGGGAAAACCACGAAATACGAGAAAGAACCTAAACAATTGCCTACTGACCAGGGAAAACCACGAAAAATAGAAAGAACTTCGGCAACCGCTTCAGCAAACGCCTAAGGACCAGGGAAAAACTATGAAAAAACAGACATAGCTTGCATTCGTCTACCAACCAGAGAAGACCCCGAAAAACTAGTTATTTTTTTAAAAAAAAGACGGATAATATAAGTATGGCAACTGTAACGGTTTACGGCAAACGCGCGCGTCGCGCAATGCGTCACGCCGGGCATCGATCTCAGATCATTCATGAACAATGCACTCTTTGCGGATCCTCATATTCCGCTGTCTAATGAAGTGGCGCTGCATTTGCAGTTGGAATAGAGCGCCAGACTCAAATACATGAACGCCACAGGAGGAAAAACACAACTTGCCAAGTTGTAATCGCAGCCATTTCCGGTGCACTTCCGGTCACACCATCCATCCACCGCTGCACTTTTCCCTACCATCGACCATAAAACCACATTTAAAAGATCTTCTCGCTAATGAGCATCCGTTCGCACGGCCAATTTTAAAGTTATCGCGCAGTTTGCGGCTCTTTAATCGCGGCGGCCATATTGTGACGCACATCGACTGCTGATTACCACTCTTGCGTCTGCCATGTTGACCACTAACCTCAAATCCCCTCGTTCTTGACTTCTTGTCTCCGCCATCTTGTTTAGTTCCCATTTTTGCCACCGCTCCTCACATCTCCGAGCTAGATTGCCGGCAAGAACAGATTTCGTTCATTCACACCTCGACGGTTGACTTCGACAGTAGTTACTGTGAACACCTGCGTCGTACACTTTTTTGACCGCCTTCGACCGGCAATGAGAACCCTGCTCCTACGTACGCTAGCGACCATTACGATGGTCCAGTACCAGGTTTTTGGTATAGTTAAATTACGTCTGTGCAAAGGGCGTCTGTACCGCTTTAAAAACCTAGGTATATCAGTGCGTAGTGATGTTGGTTGATCTTAAAGCTGGTTAAGCATTTTCAAAAACAGTTTGCTTTTATTTTTTCGCGTCGCGTGAAGCTGCTGCGCTTTTGGTGACGCATCAACACCAGTAAGAGGTAAGTACCACACGCATAATTATTTTTCGGGCCTGCTTGGCGTAGGAATATATCCTTTGGTGTTTTGGTACTGGGTTTGAGTCCCAAACTACAAACTCCACATTGCACCACATTTTAAAATAGCGTTGCGGTAGAAATACATGGTTTAGTGTTCTGGTACCGGGTTTGAGTCCCAAAGTAAAAAAGAAGTCCACATTCCACCAACATTCCTATTTAAAATACCGTTAAAGTTCACGTTTAATTCGAAGTTGTGATGTCACATTCAAAACGAAGGTTCAAAGAGTAACTTTTTAATGTGTTGGGTTTTGGTACTGGGTTTCAATCCCAACAGATGCGTTAACGATCACGGCTATCGTCAATACCGCCGCAAATCACCTTCACTTCGCCTTATTTATTCCTTTGTCCAATCCAATCACGTTTTATTTTCACCAATCACAAATCGTCTTATTTTCTCCAATCATAACATGCCACGTCACTTCCTGCCTTCCTTTTTACACAAGCATTATATTTCTGTGTTCTTTGTGTTTTCAACTTTCGTGTTAGTTACTTGGCTGCTTCTATTCTCGTTCAAGGTATGATATTTATTTTTTCTTTTGTGAAATCTTCTTGACCACGCGCGTCCGCCATCTTGTTTAGTTTTCACAACATCAAATCTCCTCGTCACCATCTGTTGCGTTCGGCATCTTTCGCATGTTGACCCTAACCTCAAATCTCTTCGTCCCTCGACTTCTTGCCTCCGCTATCTTGTTTAGTTCCCATTTTCACCACTACGCCTTCGCCATCTTGGTTTAAGTTCTCCACGTTTACCTCATATTTTTAACCTGGACTTCCTGCCTCCGCCATCTTGTTTAGTTCCGATTTTTACCACCGCGCCTCACATCTCCTCGTCCCACCCTTGCCTCCGCCATCTTGGATTTAGTTCCCCTTCTTACGTCCTGTTTTAACCTAAAATCTTAACCTCAAATCACCTTGCCCCCCACCTCTTGCGCCCGCCATGTTGACCACTAACCTCGAAATCTCCTCGTCTTTAGACTTTGTGTCTTCGTCATCTTGTTTAGTTCCCATTTTCGCCACTGCGCCTCACATCTCCTCGTCCACACCATTGCCTTCGCCATCTTGGATTTCGTTCCCATGCTTACGTCCTGTTTTAACCTAAAATTCTTAACCTCAAATCTCCTTACCCTCCTCTTGCGTCCGCCATCTTGTTTAGTTCTCACGTTGGCCACCGCATCTCCTTGTCGCCGACCCTTCGTCATTTTTAGTTCCCACTATTTTAACCTCAAAATCTGCTCTTCTAAGCTCTTGCTTCCGCCATCTTCTTTTAGTTCCCATTCTCACCACCGCGTCTCCTTGCCCCCACCTCTTGCGTCCGCCATGTTGACCACTAACCTCGAAATTTCCTCGTCCTTAGACCTCTTGTCTCCGCCATCTTGTTTAGTTCCCATTTTCGACACGGCGTCTCATATCGCCCCATCTCTCTATCCACTCAAGAAAACTACCATCCAACGTTCAAAAATTGCTGATGAGTTCTGGAGAGGCTTTTGCAAATCTTGTTGGTAGGAAAACTTACCTTTCCCATTACCTCCAACATACGCCACTCCCACACCTTTTTCTTTCCACCAATCATAATCTCTCTTATTCTTACCAATCAACAACTTTCATTTGTTCCTTTCCACCAATAACATCACTTCTTATTCCCACCAATCACAACCTCACACGTCTTTTTCTGTTATACTTCTTATCCCTCGTTCGCCATCTTTTCCCTCTTTCTTTCCCGACCTCCGCAGACAACACCTCGCCGCTCCGCTCCTCTCCATCACGTGTCCTCCATACTCTTTTATCTGCCTTCCTTCATCTTCCACCAGAATTAACGAACTAATCACATTTCGTCTTATTTTTACCAATCAAAACCCTCCACGTCACTTCCTGCTTTTCGTTCATCTTTCCCTAATCCTCAATTCTAATATCTCGTCCCGGATTAACCAATTGCAATAACGATAATCCTTCCGCTCATGGCGCTTTTCAAACTTACCGCCGTCGCTCTTAATCCGCGGCGACACTAGCGCCCCTAGTGGCAGGATTATCGTTAATTCAATTGGCTAATCCGGGACTATAACTACTTACCACTAATAAAGGCACTAGATAACGTTCCTGGTTACTGGGAGCTGACAAATTTCTCGCGCGTCTCACGGCCGTTGGTCATCTCGCTGTGCGTAGGCATCACTTACACTTCGGCACAGCAGTACCATTACACGCGACGATGCATAACCTTAAGCTGGAATATACTTCGGCACTTTGATGAAACTACTATGCCCTCCATGGGCCCCTATTTTCGCGCCAAGTTCTGCTCATAAGTAACGTGGAGTCTGTGTCCGGGATTACATATCGACTGGCCAATTTTTGGGGTGAACATGGGATATTTATACACTCCTATCCCCCAATCAATACTTTAAGTTTCTGCTGTATTATTGGAGCATTTTTCGCGGGATAATAAGCGTCAGTCTAACATTTCGTCATTTATCTTACATCTCATTGGCTACTTATTCATCATGTAACTTTTCCTCACGTCACAGGTGTCTTCCCCTTCCAGGTCGAAATCTACTCCCCCATGCATCTGGATAGAAGACGCTTGCAGAAGGGCTTAACCCATGACGCGACTAACAGGAAGAGGTTTCCCACATTCCACGCGCTCGATGACAGTAATTTTTCGACGGAACTGTAAGCTGTAAGGCGTCTACAATTATTGGACCAAGAACATTATATACATGCTAAATATTACGTTATACTAAAATGGACAATCACACATGATCTAGTTCACCTACATATACAATCTATATATCGAAATGATGGGCAGGAAAGTGGCATTATACAAAACAGATTCGGGTGCCATAGCTAAATCCTGCCTCATATGTCCCAATCGTGGATGATAAAGAATAAATGAACTTGTTGATTTTTTTCTTTTCGTCCTAACGATTTCTTCCTCTGCATATTCTTACTTCTATGTCTAACATAAAGAAAATCTTAATGACATTATGCATTCTAAGTCCCCCTCAAATACACCAATGATTGCTTAGTACTAGATACTACGTAACTTTACCTCTATTTCTAGGGGGGTTTAACATACTGACGTCGATCCTCGCCAGCCTTGGCAGTTCAGGATGTGTACGGTTTGTAATTGAAAGAAGAAAAACAAGAATGTTTGTTTCTCGGCCCCTCAGCACGTTTAAATGACCCACATCTTTCACTATACACACACAGGGCGCTTTTGAGGTCACTGGCACTACCACTCGAGTTTTACGGTGCTTTCCGACGTCTTGGTTTACAAGTGTCCTTTCATTTGGATATGCAATGTGAGGATTTTTTTCACAGGTATACTCATACACTATAAATAACGCTTATTCACAATATATACACAACGTTTAATACAAGTTTTTAATCACCTGAAATTTCCAAGTTTATGTGCAAGTAGACATTCAAAGAAACACAAGCTAAATTTAATATTCAAAAGCTAATGCTTTTCTCCCGAGGCAATAGAACATTTGTCATTGATTTGGCGCTAACCTCTTGGATTGACGCAACAACTATTTATGGAACTTTCTGATAATGTGATAGTGCTCAGGGTTCGTAAGTTCGTATGTGTTTGTACTGAGTTTCTTACTTATAACAAAAGGTCCCCTACATATATTATGCATTCTAAAGTATTCCTTCTTTAATGCGTTGGACTTCACTTGGTCCTTTACTTTCAATACACAATCCCTTATGTTGATCTCCCATTTCTTGCGTCTATTCTTTCTGTGGTTTTCTTTCTGCTTTTCGGCTTTACGTTCCAACCGTTCTTTCGTTTTTCTGAACATTTCGGCTTCGGTTATCTCTGGCTTGTCTTCCTTTTGGATAGCTTCAGGAATTTTATCATCTGCGTCGTTCCACATTTTTCCTTGCATCAATTCTATCGGTTTAAAGCTTGTGGTGGGTTTGGCCGAATAATTAAGGATATGTTCAATCATTTGAATATAAGGGACCCAACCGGCATGTTTCTGATTTGATAAAATACGTAAGTGAATAGAAATATCTCGGAGGATGCGCTCGCACGGATTGCGTTGAGGTCTGTATCTTGAGCAATGGTATAATTTTGTTACTGTCCTCTAGTGTTTTCAAAAACTTTCTGCTGGTGAAAATCGTCGCATTATCAGTCAAGATAGCCGCCATTTTACCATATTCTGGTATATAATGATCTAGGACTTTGCTCATGCATGAGGCGCTGGGTTTACCTTTACAAATTTAGAAAAAAGTCCACTAAAACAATAATGTATTTGTATCCAAATTTTCCCTTCGGCATCTCGTGGCAATCCATGGTTACCAGTATTCTCGGCATATTTCTCAAAATCGCGTTCGTCTTGTAATCATGGGTGACGTTTAGTGGTTTTGCGCTTTGCAAGTATCGCAGGCGGCGATACTTTGGCGCACCTTGTATCTCAACCTGGGAATGTACAATTTTTCTTCTATCATTAGCGCCGTCCTGTCGGTGCCAGAATGAGCTAATGATATATGTTAGGCTGTATGATTTTTCTATCTATGCATTTCGGTATGTACGTCTTCCAATTTTGGATTTCCCTGCCGCATAATTTATACAGAATGCCATTTCTGGTACCCAAATTTCCTTTTGTGTCGTGACCTTTTTCTGGGGCTTTCTTCGTCAATTTTGCAATTTGAAATTATCTTTTTCTTTCTCTTTTACATTTTTTAGGTCGGCCGGAAGTTGCTTGTCCATTATGACCTCTAAGTTCCTAAGGATAATTTCTCTTCTTGGACGCTCATTACATACGGGTATTTCTGCTTTGTGGTACAGTCTAGACAGCAAGTCGCTGAAGATATTTTTCCGACCTAAGATGTATCTTATTTCCACGTCGAATGAAAGAATTTCGTGAATGTACCGCGATATATTCGTACTGGTCAGCTTGTATTTCTGCATAAACGACAGGCTTACATGTATCAACCTTGTGTTGATACATACTGCTTGAACTTCTGGAGATCGTAGTATACAGCTGATACCTCTAATTCCGTCACGGAGACGTTCTTTTCTGGCGGGCTAACGCCTCGCGACGCAGTACTTATTACATTGAACTCCCCATTTAGTTCTCTTTGTCCCAATAAACATCCATAGCCTAAGCATGATGCGTCCACTTAAATTTTGTAAGTTAAGCCGTCTCTGGGTCTTTCCAGTAAAATGGCTCTAGCAAGTAGTTCCTTAATATTTTCAAATGCTGCTTGGTGCTTTGATTTCCATTTCCATTCAATTCTTTTTTTAGTAGGTCGCGAATTGGGGCTACCTCAATGGCATGCTTAGGGATGTATTTGCTTGGAAGTTTAAGATTCCAAGGAGGGATCTAACTTGCTTAATGTATCTAGGCTGCGAAATCTTCTTAATTGCCTCGATCCTATCAGGGTTAGGTGTGATATTTTCTTCACTGATAATATAGCCTAGAAACTCTACTTCTTGAACACAAAATTATGATTTTTCTAGGTTCACTGTCATATCGTTTTCCATTAATTTTTACAGTGCATAACTTACATGTTCTATGTGCTCATCAAAGTTCTTGTCAACGGTCAAAAAGTCATCTATGTATTGGATTAAAAATTCTTCCGCTGTGTCACCAAATATGGCATCTAAGATACGTAAAAAGCAATTTCCGAACGTTTACAGTCCAAAGGGAATACGATTGAATCCCCATTGTCTCCCATTCATTAAGAAGCTAGTATAATGTTTTACGTCTTCTTCTAGTTCAACCTGCCAATATGATTACGCCAAATCAATTGTAGTTAAAACTTTTCCTCGGTTTATTTTGGATAGCGGAACCTCAATTCCTTCACTGCGAAAGTGATCCGCTGTTGTATGTCTGTTTAAGATCCGTGCGTCCATTGTTATACGCAACGTATTATTCTGTTTCAATGTCCAACAGACGGGATTCACAAATTGTGAAAAAGAGCTTCGAATAATTTCACCTGCCTGCATTTTTGAAACAACTTCTTTGGCGTGCGGCCTGAGCGCGATAGGCAAATCTCTATATTTATATGTAAAGGGTTGCAAGTTTTTCTACGTCGAACATATACCTGTATGACTTGCACTTTCCGGGTTTATCTGAGAAAACTCGTTGGTTTTTATACAAGGTTTCGAATAGGGCTTCTTTTTGTTCCTTGACAGGTTATACGTGCGAGACAACTTATTCCTCAAAGCATCTGGTCTGTTTACCAGCGACATAACAGAACACGTCTCTGCTTGTGTAAAGGTTTTTATACCTGACCCATGCTCTCGCAGTCATCCACAGAGTGGCTAATTATTTCGTCATTTGCAGCGGGTATAGAAATTTCATTTTCAGTTCTTCCGGCTTGCAATTCACGTATCCTTTTGCCCTGCTCTGTGGTAATAATTTGTACACAAACGTTTCATCGGCGAGTTCTATCTCTCCAGTCGTTTTAACAATTGGTATTCTAGCCTCTTGCATTAAAAACGGAACGCTGTATTCTGCATTGTCACACCTTTAGTAAAGCATCCTACTTTCAAAGTTCATGCTCGCTCTAATCTCGTATAAAATATCATACCCTATCAAGAAATCAGAAATTAAGTAGTTTATTATTCGCAAAATATATTCGAATTTCTCAGGCCCGATTTTGAAATTAAGGAATCGCTTGCTGTTCGATTCTTTACACTTCTTTATTCACAGCGACCGGGGATACTATATTTTTTGTCGGCAAAGTCATTAATTTTAATTTTCTATTCAGCAGATGGCGGTATATTTGTGCACTACAGATGCTGACACTAGCTCCTGAGTCAACGTAAGGCTCATAATTTTGGTCGGAAATCTCAATAGCAATCTTTGGTGAGTCGGTCATTTCTTGTTCCAATTTATGGCGAAACGTTGCAACTATCTCTCCGCAATTATGCATCTGTAATTTGGGTTCATTATGCATATCATTGTAGCAGTCCTGTACACCGGTTGGGACCTAATTCGAACCCCTTAATTGGTCCACCATTAGTTTCCCTGTTGGCTATTTTGACTGATTTCGTTGTTACCCATAACTCTGTCCTCCCCTCTATCAGCTAAGCTCGTGCAGCCTTCACTCCTCTCTGGTCTTCCGCCATTATTGCGTGGAGAACTCGCATAATTGCTGCCTCAGTTGAATATTTCCCCTTCATCCTGAGACCTATCATCATAGTCGATGACATATCTAGCGAATCTATCGTTAAAGAAGTCACGGTGTCTGTTTCGGCGTCCCTGTCTAAATTCTCGGTGCAGATTTTCGTTCCTGACCGTAACGAAATTCATACGATGTTCTCGGCCATGTCCACGGTTCGTATACCGGTTCCTTCCCTCGAACCGTGGCATTTCTTCTTCATACTTCTCGCGTATATCTGTTTCCCAATTACGCCCAGAGGAATTATCCCTCGGTGCGAGTTGTGATGTTCACTATGTGCATTTCCCCTCTGGTACTGATCTGGACTTTGACCTTATATTCCTATGCCCATGACGACGTTCAAATACGGAAATTAATTCAATAAGTTCAGGAATCGAAGGAAGTTTCACAATAAATAGGTAATGTGTAATTTGTTCGGGGAAGTGTTGTATTATCGTGGCGATAAAATCCATCTCTTCTACATGCGGCTGTAACAGTCTGCTGTTTTGAGATTGCTCTAGAAGGTAACCCAACATGGATTGCGAAGAACACTCGTCAAAGCTGCCATTGCTAAATGCGGATCTCACATAATGTTGTGTGTTTATGTTCCAAAATTTGTTAAGAAGCATTTGCTTGAAATAGTCGAAGCTGTTGTTTTCACCAAGGATTAACCTCACCCATTGTTTCAGCTTTGTACGCAAACCTCTACGAACAATGTGCATCTTAAATTATTCCGGCATTTGTTCTAATGCAAAATACTGTTCTAAATCTGCTATATATTGCTTCGGGTGGTCGCTATTTTCCTCATTAAATTTGGGAATGTCTATTTCATTGAGTAAATGGTTTAAATCCCCCACATATTTGCATACTTTGCACATAATTATGTGAATTACAACTAGGTGAAGGTTCAAAAATAGGGTGTGCCTGCCCATTTTTTTGGCTACCTCGTCAACTCACATTATTGTCATAATTTCACATGCTTAAGCTAACATTGGAATTGACATTGGTTTCACTACTGACATGAGAATGATTTCTTTGGCAATTTTCTAGTCTCTTTAGAGAACCCGAGATTTATGTGAGATGGTACTCAGCTACAACAATTCGAGACTCGATCTCGTGGTGATTAACTACTTCGTGTAATTTCTCCAGCTTACTATTTCTGATACATCTTTCACCCCCGAAGGCGTCATTTACACTTTTTAATTCTTTCTGTACCATTAATTCGAGTTCATTTTTCTCTTTAAGGAATATATCACTTCTTTCTATAAGTTCCCCACTTAACCGCTTCTCGAGCTATTGGATTTTTCACATATTTCCTTACTACTAATGACCTCATTTTGTAACACAAACAATCCTGCTTCAACATTTGAGCTAACCTTCTCAACTCTGTTTTTCAAATTCGCTTTCCTTGCCTGAATTGCATCAATTTTCCCCACCTGTTTAGCTAAATTTGCGTTTATCTTACATTCAGGTTCCTCATGCTTAGTATCTAGATAGTTCTTTACTTGGGAGCTAATTTCTTTGCTTAAGCTACTAATCTGCTGCTACATATTTGAACTGCTTATAGTTAGCTGACTCATCTGTTCCAGGATACAGTTATTATTTTCTAGCATGCTTTTGTTGCAGTTACTAATCTGTTCACTTAACTGTTTAAATAAGAGTGAGAATTGCTCTGTTCCAAGGGGAACGTATTGTGAAGCCGGAGAGCCTTAATCATCTTCAGCAACTAAAGAGTGAGGTTTGCAGATCCGTTACACCCCAGATGTTACTACGTGCCAGGTTGTCATTGCAGCATCGTGCTCAGATCTGTATCAACGAAGATCATCATTTCGAACAGTTACTTCATTAAATGAAGTTTCATCGCTAAGTTCTTGCGTACATGTCGGAAATGTTTTATCTAATGGATATTGAGAAGAAGCATGTTAACTTATGAGGACTGAATCTAGCTCTCTTTCCACCTTAAACAATTGCTGAATAAGTGTTTGATACACAGCCTGTGATTGTCAACCTATTTTTTGTATTTTTCTGTTAAAAGGAAACCCGAACATTTGGATCTTATTTTGTAGTACAATCTGAAATGTGTAAGTTTTATAACATTGTAGTAATATCTGCATACCTAGGTATTTATTTGAACCTGAATCAATGTGCATCAGATTGTTTTCTTTTTTTGTATCTTCTGTATTTAGACCATTAAAGTTAGACAAGATGTAAAAAAATAAATATTATACATTAAGAGAATGTCACAAAAACAAACGCATAAGCAAGTCAAGAAATGTTCAGATTGCTCAACTTGCTTTGCGTCATGCGAGGAAGAAGGAAAACGATGAAACAAAAGATATACGTTTTGGTAGGATTCGCCCCTGAATCGGGCATCTTGAAACTCAGGCTTATTGCCCCGCGCGATAACCAACTGCACCACTATTGAGACGGACAATTCTACCCTAGTTTATAGTACGTATACCAACAATCACATAGCGTTTGCATGCATAGGTATGCCGTTTTAGCATTTGGGGTTGTTTAAAGAGCTTAGGGGTCTCTAATGAAAATTTACACGCGGCTAAGCAATACTAGTGTATTCTATCGCGTCAATTCAAGCCTAATATCGCGCTGTTAAATCCTGAGTGAGTTCCGGAGCCCTGATATTTTCAGATTAGACTGTATTCTGCGGGTTGCGTAAAACCAAATAATAATAGGCAGGTAAACCACACAGTATAGGTATCGAAAATTATACCACTAATTAGAGATTTCTGGGTAGGGAACAGGACAGACTCTTGCCATTTTCCTTTAGTTTTACGTATCGTAGTAGAAAAAGAATAGAGACCACGTACCGGGGGGTTGATAATACTGAAGACATAGGCCGACTAATAATATGATATCAATGGGTAAAGAAGAAGAAGAGGCATATCATAAAAGTTTAGAGAAATTCTGGGTAATCCTGGAGATCCCAGAAACATTGTATAACAATTAATCTCCAATATGGGAGGCTGGAAATAATATGAAAATAAAAAGTGGGAGAAACACATTTTCTACTTGCGGTGGTTGTTACAGCAGAGTATGCAAGGAAAGTAAAAGACCAATGAACCGGGCTCTCAAAGCCTTTAGGAGGAAAGAGGGTGGAAGAAAGACGGAAAAGCTTCGTTTTTTTAAGAAAAACATACAAGGAATTATTAGTCAATAAGAATGAGGAATGGGGCAGAAAATAGTAAAAGAAATTTCGGAGGCGGTGTCACAGGGTCAGGAAGCTAGTGTGCGGAGGACTCTGAAAAAGGTTAGAAAGAGCCCTTTTGTGTATAATTGTATAACACCAGGGCAATAGAGGAGTCATTTTGAGGAAATTTTTGGAGGCGTCGGAATTGGGAGGGGGTAATACGGACTGAAATTCAACTACTAGGAGCGCCGAAAATCGAAAACTTAGATAAGAATATAATTATGCGGGAAGTAATTCAGGCAACGAACATTTTAAAACATAACAAAGCACCGGGACTAGACGGAATACCAGCTGAACTATTTAAGGAGGGAATGAAAATCGATATTTTTAGAAATTTGGCGCTAAAAGTATTCAACAAAATTTGTAATGGGGCACTTCCACAGGAGTGGACTACGGCAATTGTATGCGCAATACATAAAAAGGGAAGCACAAAAATTCCGCACAACTAAAGGGGTAGCGTTTCTTCCATCAATGAGAAAAATTTGCTGTCATATTATATATGAGCGATTGAGACAATGGATCAACGAAAACAACAAATTATCGTATTTCAAGCGGGGTACTAATGGCAATATATTTATATTAGATAGTGTTAGAGTGAAGCAAACGCGGAAAAAGAGGGGAAAACTACATTGTGCTTTTATAGATTTTCGTAAAGCGTTTCGACTGTGTTGAAAGGCAAGCATTCTGGGTGAAATTACGTTCGGAGGTTTTGACAGGAAAAATTATTAGGGTACTTCAGGCAATATATAATAAAGTCGAGTTTTGCGTAAAATGTGATTCCGAAACAGTATCGAAGAGTGTTATAACTCGGAGGGGAGTAAGACAGAGGTGTATTCTTTCACCGACACTTCTTAATTTTTCGTGGACGATATACCGGAAGTGTTGAATTCAGTTGAACCTGATGCTCCTAGTATAGAGGACATCCCCATACCGATCTGCTGTACGTGGATGATTTAATTTTAATGTCCACATCAATTTCCGGGATGGAAAGGGAACTAAATTACTTAGAAGCATGTTGTAACGAATGGAGAATGGCAGTGAATGAAGTGAAAACCAAAACGCTAGCGTTAAAGAAGCGGTATGGAGCGTGGAGATCTGGACATATACAAGACAGACATTGGAGAATGTTAAAGTATTTACGCATTTGGGCCTCACATTATCTATGAGCGGAAGGTTGGGGAAGCACATAGACATCACAGAACGTAAATGCATAGTAAAAAAATATGGAGTTATTAAAGTCTCTTATGAAAGTTCGTGATATACTAATAAGGACAATAGAGATGGTATACAGAGCTGTTGTTATGTCTAGTTTATCATATGGGGCAGACATTTGGGGTTAGGGAAAGATTGAAAAATTGAAACGAATCCAGACATTTTCTGAAGCGAATTCTGCAGGTGGGGAGGGATACTGCAAATTCTGAGGTTCTTAAAGAATTCAGCTTATACAATGAAACCACACATCTAAAAATAAGGTAATGCTTAACTATGGGTTACATTTAGGTAAAATCCAAAAAATGCACCACCAGTTAAATACTGGTCACGCATAGTACGGGGAGAACAGACACTTCTACGCGCGGTGTGTTTCAGGGAGCAAGTACGGGAAGGGTGGGTTACGTGTTGGGCAACGAAATAGCGCAGGGGCTTAGAAGAAGTTGGAATGGGGTACATTTGGTAACGGGGGAGGGACATGGGACGTAGCGGATGGAAGAAAATTCAGAGACGACTACGTGGTATTACAGACAGAATTTAGAATCACAATGTACGGCTAAAATTTCACTTAACTTAGTGTCAAATAGCACGGAGCAGGGAGGGACGCCTATTTAGTTAACTACGCGAGAGGAAAGAAATGGTTTGGCGTGGCTAAGATTGAGCGTCTGGAAAGGCAACAAAATAACTAATGACACCGGAGTGAGAACATGCCCACCCTGTAGTGAAAGAGAAACATGGAATCATATTCTGGCTGAGTGCAAGGAAAAGGAATTACTAAGAAAGCAATATTTATCACCACAGATTCTGGAGTCCAAGAGGGGAATTGTGGCCCGCTTGGATGTAATGTTGGACGCGGGTTGTCATAAAATGGGTTCTTTTTGTCTAAGTTTCGGCAAAGGGGGGTAATTGCCCTGGAGAACGGAAGAGGGGGGAGACGGTACATAAGTAGGAGTTCTTAAGGGTAGGAGCACTGTATATATTTGTAATGTAATTGTAATTCATGCTTATTATTTTTCCCCTTTTTTCTTTCTTTTTCCTTTCCTGTTTTCTTCATTTATTTCTTCCTTCATTATGTCAGTATGTATTATGGTACATATTAGTACAATATTTTAATTATATATATATATATTTAGTATTATACACACATTGTTAGATTATACGGATAGGAAAAGCATGTACGGCAATGAGGCCATGCGATTGTTGCATTTTTCAAGAATAGACTGAAACTGTTCACAATAAAAGTCCTTCTACTACTACTACTACTACTACTACTACTACTACTACTACTACTACTACTACTACTACTACTACTACTACTACTACTTCTTCTTCTTCTTCTTCTTCTTCTTTTAAAACTTGCATATTGTTTCAATTAATATATTTAGTTTGTCCTTAAAGATACGCACATGGCTTGTCCTGGCGCTTTGTAACTTAGAGACAGGTGAAAATTTAAATTCCTCTGGCGTGCGTGCTACTTCTTACTTCACAGTATCTTGCCTTTCAATCTTGCAACAACTTTGTTTCGTTTTCTAAGGTATGCCTGCTTAAAGAATTAAAATTATTTTCTTCTAGGCATACAAATGCTTGAAGAGTCAAGGTTGAAGGTGACAATGATTGTAATTCCTACCCTACTGGACGAAGATGGAAAATTGAGGATAGACCAGACCCAAGGTTTTCTAGAAACATTACTTACTAATAGCATTTCCGCAACTGTCATCCAGGCATATTGCAACTCCAAAAAAGGAAAGAAAGAAAGTAATGATTCGAGATTGACGTATGCTATAAACACCATGCCGAATCATTTAACGCGCTGCATGGTTTCGTTCTAAACGTGATTTCTCATAGTTTCGGGAATTAACATAATATTATTTTATTGCTATTTTACAAATTCGAGCGCTATCTAAAAAATAGTATATGCCACACGTGTTAAAGGTGGTTTTATTTTGCTTGTAGGATTGCGAAACTCGGTCTACGGCCTTCGTTTCGCAAGGATTCCTACTCGCAAAATAAAACCCTACTAGTAACACTTGTATCATAATCTACTATTAGAACAGGATCCGCATGCGAGAGTGTGAGAGAGAGAAAAACATACTCCAAAAACGAAAAGTGGCCTAAATACAAAATTAATATTTACGTTGGCATTTACACTGATGCAAGGTGAAGATTTGTATTAAATTCTTCTCAGTCCATACAACCCATTCACACAAAACAATGTATGCTGTTTACAATTTAAAATAAAATTGTTCTAATGATTTTGATTATAATATCATATGTTGAATGAAGTGTCATAATTAAAAACTGTTTTCATAATTTTCCGGAGATTGCCCATTCTGAGTTAGTTTTATATGACTGGAAGACTACTAAAATAGACAATAACTTAATAGGGAAAATGTAGATTTCGCCAAAAATTCAGAATATGTCGAACACTGCTGTTTCTAACATTAGAACTTTCAGAAATAATCATAGTTTAATGTTTAAATATTCTCAGGTTGAAATTTGTTATGTTGCGTGTCCTACATAACACATTTAAAAATTGAGCGATCTTCTTTTCTAAAAACGAATGGAATTATGGTATAAAGTGTAATGTGTTGTCTCTATACCTAGCGTACAATCGATTCCATGCTGTTTACTTGAAGCCATTTCTATTTGAACATTTACGTAATTCACCATAAGCATAACCTATATCAAAACAGACATGGCAACGACATTCATCTCCTTCCTTAGCATGGCTTCCATCGGAAGGGAACTAAAACTGGTAGTCCCATGTCGTAGATTTACGGCACGTAAAAGAACCTCAAGCCTGATAAAGAGACCTCTGAGCAAAATTTCCGGTCTTTCACGCCCAATATAGAATGGGGCGCTAAGGACCATAGTAGTTAAAGAGCGTCCATAAATAAAACTCAATATTAAATTCTCCTTCATACCAGCATCTGCAGACCATACTTGGGCAAGTATTGTTTCCAGATACGGTCTTCTTTCACTTTAGAGATGCTAATCTGTAAAAAGAAAAAAACTAAAAATTGCCAAAATTCGTAAACGTGGAATTCATTGTTATAAAACACTATAGACCTTCTACTTTAATTCTATGTAAAGATATAATTCTGTGTATCTTTTATACGACAATTGGAAGAACATCATATGGAGATTTAAGTGTTTGCTTGTAAGCCTATATTCTATAAAGCTGTAGTAAAAACAGTAAGTTTTGTGTACATTAAGGTGTATAAACCAGGCCTTAGGAATCTTCAAATACTAAATTAGCTCAAAAAGAGCAGAAAAAATGAAATAGGATCTATATATCATATACTAAATGCCTTTTAAATAACATAAAAACAGAAACAGTGTTATTTTAGTTGTTATAACTTTTAAACTCCCTTTTCTCGATTTTTCGGCACATTCTCATTTTCGAATTTTTTCACATGATGTAAAGGGTCTTTCAGCAAGAGTGTCCTATCTTTAACATGTGATAGCTGCCGTTGTTATTGAGTTACAGCAGTCATTTTTGTGGTTACAGTTGTTATTGACAAACAGTCATGGAACGTTACAGCATTCAGCAACGCGTAGAAATTGTGAAAATTAATTATCAAAATGGATCATCTGTTCGCCAAACCTTCCGTGTACGAGTATTGCGTGAAGTTTACGGTGTGCATAATCGTCCCTGCGAGAGAACGATTCGGCGTTTGATCGATAAATTTGAAAGAAGTGGTTCTGTCAGCGATCAAAGAACGCCTGTACGTAATCGATGTAAGCGCTCCAACGAAAACATAGGCGCCGTTCGTGAGAGTGTACGCGAGAACGGAAACAAATCAATTGCTCGTCGAGCGCAAGAGTTGGGGCTTTCGCCAACCACAACTTAGCGAATTCTGCAGATGGACTTGAAGTTTCGCGCTTACAAAATGGTGTTAACTCAAGAACTAAAGCCCAACAACAATAGGTTGCGCCGTGTATTCGCTGACTGGGCTATGGGGCAATTGGAAGCTGACCCGGAGTTTTGTCGAAAAATCATCTTCAGCGACGAAGCCCACTTTTGGATGGATGGTTGTGTTAACAAACAAAATTGCCGCTATTGGAGCAATCACAATCCAATGCAGATTCAAGAACGTTCACTTCATCCCCAAAAGGTGCGGCGGTATTCTTTGTTAAGTTTGAAAAATCCACGTTGTGGTAGCCAATTTGCGATGGTATTAGTGTTTGTTTGAAAGATGCTACTGTTTATTTGCCGCATGTATAAAAGACAATTTGTCGCGGTCACTTCATGTTATCATTTACGGAGCGCCTATTATTGTATTTAATATTTTTTTGTTCACTGTCCTCCGGCTAGCTATGATCTCTCGGTCAAGCAAATCTCTTAATCAGGTGTGTAAACAGAAAGGAGTTTTTATCCAAAGATAACACTGATGAAAGAATTTTGTTTTACACTTTTATTGTCGTAACATATTATGCACTTTCACATATTAATCTTGACACTCGCCAAACTGAAACTGTTATAATAACTTATTGACTGCACATTATTAATTCGCGTACTTCAACGTTTTGTGTAATTAACGTTACAACACTTGAGATTTTTTTATAACTTTGCTACTCGTACACCGTAAATCGATAAACGATGCTATGTATTCACCATGACTTTTTCTGTTGAACTCGACGACGTGTAATCTACAAATGTTTCCGATGGACTGAACGAATTTGACTCTGACCTAGCCCTTTTTATACTCCCACACCCCGATATGCCTAAAGATTATAACCGAGCTGCTATTGGTTAATAAAACGCGCCAACATTAGCGTCTATTTTTATATCCAATGAAAATTACGAAAACATATGCTCTAGGGAAGAAATGTTCCCGCAAATTCCTAAGAAAAACGCGCCAATATTACGTCATTTGCTCGTCTCTAATAATGATAAACAGCTCACCCCCTCGCTACATTATTGCACGCTATTACTGTCAGTTTCAGTAAGGCCGTATAAACCCACTTCTCGACAATGCTTACAATCAACAAACATCTCAAATCAATGTCACACAATAATGCATATTCACACTATAATCACTCTTGACATTTACATAATTTGTGATACAAATTACTGCATCAAAGGTTACTGTGTGGTGTGGATTTTGGTATGGTGGAATCATTGGTCCATATTTTTTCCAAGATGAAGATGGAGAAGTTCTAACTGTCAATGGAGAAAGATACCGGGCTCTTATAAGAGACTATTTTTGGCCTCAATTGGATGGTATGGATCTCAGAAACATCTGATTCCAGCAAGATGGTGCCACATATCATACTGCTCTCGAAGCAATCGATCTTTTGAAGGAGAAGTTCAGAGGTTTCATCATTTCCCGTGGTGGTGATGTTAACTGGCCCCCGAGGTCATGTGATTTAACGCCGTTGGATTACTTCTTGCGGGGTTATGTTAAATCTCGAATTTATGTCAACAAGCCAGAAACAGTAAATGATCTTATGAATAACACCACGCGTGTTATTCGTGAAGTTGGACCTAATTTACGTTCTTCTGTCATTGAAAATTGGGTCAACCGTATACGGGCAACCCAACGAAGTCGCGGTGGTCACTTAACTGATGTTCTCTTCCACACGTAATGACATTAATTATGTTCCAAAATAAAAAAGAAATAAACCTCTATCATTTATAGAACGTGTTTTATTTAAGTTCAAAGATAGGACAGTCTTGTTGAAAGACCCTATACTTTTCTGTGTCGATGAAATTTTGTATATCTCCTAACAACTGAAGGTTAAAAAAATTTATGAGATGTATTTTTTGTTAACATGCTTAGTCATCATGTTATTAAACAATAATATTGATATTATGTGAATTTTAAAGCAAAAATTGAAGTTTCATATTTAACCTTTATTTTCTTCCAAACTAGTAGGATAATTAAAAAATAATATATAAATTTTATTAATATACTATTACAGAGTTTAATTATAAAATATTAATTTGTTTAAAAAATAATTAAAGAGTTTGTAGACATTTTTCGAAACAACAAAATTTAAATTAACATCTTCGTAACCAATTTAAAAATATGCATGAAATGTGTACATACTATACATTAAACTCTGATTCCCGTATTAAAATGTCAAATGAATCGAACTGAAATTTTAGATTTTAGAAATTTTTCAGATGGGTATCTTTAATCCAGTAGGGATTGCGTGATCATGCAAGCGGTGATCAATAGTAGTCGTTTGTTAAACTATCGGACTTTCAGGAAAATTAGTAGTAAAATAAAAATTGGTCAACTTTTACAGCACTCTAAGTTTGAAGTTAAAATTTATGAAAAATCTGCAAGAATACAAGTTTTCTGTTGGGTACCGATAAAAGAAAATTGAGATGTAACTAATCTAGCAGCGTTAGACGAAGCAGAACAAATGATATTGCGCGAAATCTATGGTGTTCCCCAGAAATTATTCTAAATGCTGCCAACCAAAAACTAGGTACGGTTACTCTGTCCGTATAAATAATAGCTAGAAGGATTCTACACAGGTTTGTCAACCTTAAAATAGGAAAGTATCATACCAACAATTTAAAATTATGATTTTTTCCTTGAATTAACCTACATTTTAAAACATAGTTGTATTACTCATAGTACCATGATATACAATCTTTACAGATACTGTTGCGTCGATATTTAATGTTCTTCAATGAAAATCACATGCATTTTGACCAGAAAGGACTACTAGAAGAACTATTTATTGACTCATAGAATAAAAAATGGAGCTATTTACTTTAGCAAGTTGCCACATGACACACCTTAGCATATCAATACATTGCATATATAATTTACATAATTTCATTTTTAAAATACATTTCATAAATTTTATACAGATTCATACAAAAATCAAAACAACCACGTAGGTGATTAATTATTCTTGGTGCAGGTATATGTTTTATAGATGTTATGATGAATAATTGATACCGATTCACTAAATAGTTTTTAATTTAATACACAACGCTAAAACTGACTCAACCGTGATGCACTACCGAAATTATTTGTATCAACCACTCCACAGTGGTGCATTGTAAAAACCATAACGATCTGACTTTGCCTTAGAGGGGGAAATCCCTTAACAAATATGTGTCACACCTAAGAACGCGTGTTTATTTAAACGTCCTGCCAACATCGAAACAACACAATAATGATGAGTGATTGTTAGCAAATATTAATAGATGTACAATATTGTACAAAGTAGTTCGCTGCAAGTAACACTAGAACTGTTTTGTAGTCATTATATTAACTCCTTTAAAAATATTGTATATTTTTCCAGTATCGTACGTCCTATCGACGTTAAAATTGTCGTACAGATTGACATACCTGATTCCGCGCTCACACGGAGTTTTATATCTTGGCAGCTGGACATGCAACAATCGGCCGCGCCTGTACTCTGACTTCGCTTCTCAAATCTGCGAACAAAATCTTACCATATAGAAAATCCTGGAAATTTTTCTCTCCCTCAGTTTAACAGGCATCGTACAAAGAGCGCCAAAGAAAATCTCACTGCACCTCGCGTCTATGTCACATTATTTATCGTTGTACGTGGCCTTGCGAAGCCATGGCCATTCCATTGATTGCTTTAGGCAACGATGCAAGAGTGTGCCAGTCCTTCTGCTAAATAGTTACACCAATAACCACAACAAAGGTTACAAAATGGAGTAGAAACGAAATATATGCTTACGTTCTCGATCGCATTGCCTAAAAGAGAAAGAGGTAGAGTGAGTACATTCAGTTTGTCATACTCTTATCGTGATTGGTAGCCCATACCTTATCGGCTAGTGCAGGGCACGCCTTTGAAATGGTTAAAAGCGAAGGGGAAAACTTGGTGAGTACCCAGATTAGCGAAATGTAGAATGTGTAGTGTTGTAGATTTTCGGGGGGTGCAAATTAATGCTTGAATGGTATTCATTAAATACATAGCAAGGCAGCACTTTATAACAAAAAATAAACAGAATTGTATTCTCACAGTGATATCAATGCTTGTTGCTACATTGAAACAAACATAACTAAATAATAAATAAATAAAGCAGCATGTTTTCCCTATAATTCAAACTATTGTTGGTTAATATCCCTTTACTAACATATTGCTGATCATAGGATCATAGATAAGAATATAACCCAATTTTATTGCCATAATATGTATATCATATATAGCATATATATTCTAGTTTCTAAACATGATCAGTCAATTATAACAAAAGAGTAGTTTGCATTTAGTAAACGAATATCATCATCTGTGAAAGTTTTACGGGGAGTGCCCACTTTCCGACGAAAATGTAGACCGTCTTCCCTACTTTCCTCGAGTATTTTTATCCAGGCATTTACTATAAAAACGCTTTTATGCACTGCCGTTGCAATTGCTGTAACGGTGCGACCAGCCTCCCACATACCCACGATACGTCCAAGAGTAATTTCGGTAGTATATGGCATGACTGGTTCTGAGACAATAAATATGTTTTGGTTTCAATAACACCAGAAAAAGCCAAGTCATCAACCTCCCCTCTTTTCCCCCTCATTGCGGTGTTATCAAGCCGCCACGCTCTGCGATAGGTAAGGTGAAGGACACGCCTCAAAGGACCCCAGAAAATGATACAAAATCCGCCGAAGATTTTCTTTGGCGCTCTGTGTATTAAGTAAATACATTCCAGTTGACACGATTTAGTTCGGCCACTGTAACATTTCTGATTTCCTTGAGTTCTTCCAGTGTTTTGTACACTTTTTTTCTCCTAGTTAATCACAAAATAAAATTCAGATACTTTTGGTTCTGAGGCGCAAGTAGGTCGTACATCAGCACTAATCATTAGAGACAGGCAAATCCTGCTACCATTATGGGAATAATTATTTTTACACTTTGCAGTTTGTAGAATTCAATGCAGGTGACAAAATATTCCAAATTTGATAATATTTTGGTAAAATCTTCATATTGTTTCTTCAATTTTGGTAAGATTTGCGATTCTTTATCTTTAAAATTTATTTTTATTTATTTATTTACTGCTAGCAAATATTTACAGCAGAAAACTCTAATGCATGAATTCCAGCATCGCTCCTAAATGAGAAAATCTCGGCCTCACGGACGCGTTCCTCAAATAAACCTAAGTACAAACGTGCATGTTTCAATAACACGTTAACTTAACAACTAATTATAAAACTATAAACTAATAAAAATTCTGCAGTATAATTATACTGAATTAATTACAATTAACAGTAGCAGTTTAAGTGAAACCTATACATATGTATGTGAAACCGTTCGGGTGCGACAATTTTGAAGCCGTACCCTTTGCTTCAAATATTGATGCTGCTATCTCGAAGTTGCATCCATTTAGATAAGTTTAATGTTTCCTGTTATGTTGTTGAGTTCTACGATGCCATCTCCTAGCTTGTTCTGCGTTGTCTAGTCTGCCAGCTGCTACAGTCGTATAGCTATGAGTTCTTTGTCTCAGGGTATGCGTGATTGTAGTGTGAAAGGATAACACCAGTTTAGTTAGCTGATAAATTTTAATGTTGACTCAAATATTCTGTTTGACAAGAGTCACCGAATATTGAATTACAGAATTAAACTATTTCTAGAATAATGAGGATGTGAAGCGTCAGTTGCCGCAAGTTGCCGAAATGTTACTCGGAAAGATCCCTCACAATAGCCCATATATCTTTCTGACTCAAGCGCGTCACTGGGCGATACACAACTTAAAAATGAAACTAAAATTCACAAGGCTCGTCACACGAGTAAGTTACAGAATTAACTATGTAAGTGTGATTTAGAATGCACGTTCCTTTCTTAACTTAAGCTCCACCTACCTATAACTACCCCTACAACGTTCCTACTCGCGCGGTCCAATACTAAAACTCTACGTATGCGTGTCTAACACTGTTTCTATGCGGTGCCTTGCTGAAATCTAAGAATTTCATTCCCTTTGTAATTTACAGAATTCCTGTCTACGTCACTTTGCAAACGTACTGAATTCAACCTTAACTGCATTCCAGGAAACTTGATGCTAATGCGTTCGCTACTCAGCTGTTACTACTGATTTTCCTTAACATAACACGCCAATGATCTTTTTCTTCGGACAAATCTTTTCACTCAGGCTTATTGCATTATCCATTGATTTAATATACAGAAATTACTTATTACAATTACTTCTCTATCTTACTATAATTTCTTTATTTAATTATTAATAACTTCCGTTCAATAATCACGGTATCATATGATATGAAATTACTACAACGTATAATTTTCAGATAACTGTAGGTAATATTCAATGTTAATTTTACTGAATTATAGAAGACATACGTTTTTGTTACACATATTCATTCTTGATAATATTATAAATTGTACTTTTGAATTTACAAATGTTAAACTGTTGCAAATCTGGATACTTCTTTATAATGCGGAGTGAGGTGGCGCCGGGTTAACGTGAACGACTCCCATTCGGAACGTCGCGGGTTCGATCCCCAACGACCGCCCACTCTGACCCATGGGTTTTTCGTGGTTTCCCCGGATCAGTAGGCGAATGCTGGGGTGGTTTCTTCTCTAGTACGATTTCCTTTCCATAATTTCCTTTTCATTCCGTTTCCTTTTCACTTTTGAGGTGTGCTTCCAGGTTTCGTGGCGTATGGCAGCGCCAGACAGATGGCCCGGATGCATGCTCAATGGCAAAAATGTTCCCCGTGGACACCAGAGGGCTGCTTGGTTGATGGCTCGTTTTTCGCCTTCTTTCGGCAGCTCCAGCAGTGGGACTTCTGCAGGCTTGGAAATGTTAGGGACTTACGCGGTCTCTGTGGCCTCTCTGCCCACGGCCTGTAGACTCTGTGGTTCCTTCACCTCATCCCTTCCTCTTGGAGGTGGTAGCCATAATAGATCTGTGCAGGCCGCAGCATGCGAGATCTCTCCTTCCGTTGAGCCTCCTCTACCTCCACTTCTTTATAATCATGTTGTATAACCTTGGACCAAGAAGGCCGCAGTTCTTAAACATTTAGCTTCAATTAAACATATAAAGTTAGAGCGATTGGTTTTGTAATTATCAGAGAACACAGGAAATATATTATAGTTTTTATGGATGTCATTTAATAAAGTATTATATTAAAGTTAGTGGAGTTTGAATACATTGAACTCGGAATGTAGGAGTACAGATGGATAGTCTATAGGCTTTTTCGAGCATTTTTTAAGTATTCTTTTTGTACTAGTATTAACCGTGTAATATTACTGATGAATAAACTACTCGAACAATGAGCCGCGCTTTCCAGATGTTCTATTTGGGCAGTTTTTTATGAAACACATTTAGAAATCCCAAGCCACTCTTTCCAGGAAACATATCTGGAAAAAACCCTTTCAAACAAGTCAGAAATAGTTGCGAATATGTAGCATTTCCTCTATGTAACGTCGCGTGCGAAATTAGAAGCCCTCTATTCTTGAAGAGTTTCCATTTTCGCGAACCAGTGCTTTTAGTGTTACACTGTAATTAGCATTTTTTTTTAAAGTTCCCTTGTTTTACCCAGTTTATGATACTATGTTTTTACTGTTTTCGTTACCGCTTATTATCGCAATTACAGAACACACACAAACACCCATGTCCATGGCGGGACTCGAACCCGCGACCCTCAGCTTGGCGGAGCGCCGGAGTTATAACTTCCAGCGACCACGGCTACGAGGGCCGGCCAGTATTAAACAAGCATAAAGCAACCACTGACTTCTTTTCGTTTTTTTATAAGTTCAAGGTTTCATAATCAATAAAACCGATAAACTCCATGCAATTGTTCTATTTAATTTTATATTTTCTTATTCAATTTTGACAAAATCTACAAAATCTATTATTTTAAACTAATGAAGTTAACCTGCTCTAAACTCTTAAGTATAATAGGTTTTAATTTTAAGATATATATTTAATAATATTTTGGGATATTTTCTTTAAATTCCGGCAAATTTGTCTTCAAACACAGGTAGAGGAGCAGGCTGGTGCCGTGAGTGGGGAGGGGAACTAGTCTTGACCCAAACCACAAAATCCCGTGCGTGTGGTAAAGATATATTGTGTTCTGGAAGTCCGTTTGTGCTCAGTAAAGTGAAGAAATCTTTGTTCTGAAACCAAGCACTGGTAGCCATCAGTTTTTATAAGGATAAGTGGCAATTATATTCAGATAAAATGCCATAACTGTTGTTTTTTTCTTTCTTTTTTCAATAAAGTGTATTATAATAACAAATATAGGCCTGTTTATGCAGAGTAGGTACATTTTCTTTCCTGCAATTAATAACTTAGAAAAAGGATAAAGCGTTTCTTATTCACTGTATGCACGCAATTCGTAATCGTAGTCTACAAATCTTGTATGAACATATTAAAGAGTGAAATACATTTACAATCAAATGATGTATTACTGCATCTTCTTCAACTTCTACTGGAGTCTCAATAAGCTATTTGTAGGAAATATAAACAAAATGTCTGTTTTGACATCTTGATGAGACTGATATAGCCTTTTCTTTTTTTTTTTCTTTTTTTAAAGGTGATCACATACATACTGCATTTTACGTTAGCACTCCTCATCGTGTAGTAACAAACAAGTAATAAAATTTCTTTTGCTCCGCCAAGTTGTATTTACCTAACCTTAATTATGAATGGATTCTAACCTATAATGTTAGTCCACGAAATTGCAGTGTCCTCTTTGGCGTAAAAGCGAGTGATTGACTTTCCTTATACGAACGAGAAGCTCCTAATGTGTATGAACAAGCTATAACTAGGTTGAAAATCCATATATGGAAGTGCTTAAAGGATTCTTTTAAATAACCAGTGACAGCGGTCTTACATCTGTTAACCTGAAAAGCGATGTTTTAGGTACATTTACTTTAAAGAAATAACAGTATGTTCAAATAATGTCAATTAATTGGATTCTCGCAGTTGAATCACCTGATTACTATCAGCGCTCTTTCTCTTCCGATGTTATTCATTTGTTAAGGTATGATTCCCATTATCGATGACATCACAGCATATATTCCTGCTAGGTTTTATCGTTGAAAGACTTATTGAGATAGGTCAGTCAAGAATTTTAATTCCATAAAACGAGACTTCGATGGTGCTATTGTAGCTTATGTGGTGTGTTTTCAACATATGCGCCACTTGTTTTATATTTCCATTGCCTTCAACTAATATACCGTAATGCTCCTTGCGAAGTCATTATTTTGATTGTTTTGTTAGTACTTGAAGAAGTCGTGAGCGAAGCGTTTGCTACGCCAAGTTGGTGCTCATTCATATTCCAAATAAACAGTGTATTGATTTTCTCCGGGAGGGGCTGGAGCAAGCACAATTATATGAGAGAGGTAATAAACGAAGTTAGCGAGTAATTGCGTCAAGCGCAAAAATTGTAAAGGGCATGGAGAAAATTAAGACAAATACATTCATTCGCTATTACACCCGTATCGCGCGACACAAAACCTACTAGGCATAAAGGGCACATGTAACAGTGCTGTGCTGAATTACTACTTCAAAGTCTGTTAAAGTACTGTCCCAATGTGAATCATTTACAAATATAGAAGTTGTTGTGGTCTGTATGTTCAGATTTTTTTGCGGATTATTTTGCAGCTAATAGGGACAGTGTTGCATATTTTTCAGGCTTTTGCTGAAACCCATAATTTTGTGAAGATCATAGGAGATCATGAAACGCCAGCGTATGCTGAAAACATGCAAAAGTATACGTTTTGCCGCGGTTGATTATCGAAGTGACGAAGCTTATTAGGCATATAATGTAACTGTAACCTAACCTAAACTTTCGCCTATCTGTCGGCTTTTAGAGGCCCCGTTAGATGACGTATAGAATGAAGTTACACTCTACGCTGGCTTTTCATGGTCTGCCTAGGATCTTAGCGAAATGATTGATTTCAACAAAAGCCTACGAGATATATAAATCATAGTAACGTTATTTTGGAGATGATGCTTTTGCGTAGCACGTATAGAGCTATGCGTAGAGATTTCTACACTATCATCATGCTAATCCAAAGAAGCTTACATATCTATTGCAACAGGCTTATTCTAATATTAGATTTTTCTTACTTAGTGTAATATGCCTATTCTTTCCATTTACGAGTAAATCGTATTTACCTAGCACAGTTTGAAACCATGTGGTCCCCGATAGATAGGCTTGTAATTTTGGGCATCGTAAACAAACGTTGACTGCAGTAGGACACATTATAATGCGGGTATCTCATGTCTTCTGGCATACATACATACCTACACACTCCGTCAAGGAGACAAGTAACCACTGCATTCCATCCTATCAGTATCAAACTTTACAAGCCTACTCAGAAGTCATTGCCTAAGTAGATATAACTTCTACTAAACAAATGTGTAAAATGCACAACGTTAACTTGGGCAATGGATATTGGGTAACCTCGGACGTTCGCAGCGGCCTCTGGAGTGGCGTAGCTGCCCGCAAGCCCCTTGAGTTGGACCTTAAGCGAGTATCGGATGCGTACGGCAGGTGCTGGATTGCCGGGACCTGCATAGTGGTTTTGGTTGATCACCAAACCAGTGTGTAGGTTTGTCTCTGAATAATGAATAGGAGACCGTGAACCAACTCCCCACCCCAGGGTGATATGCGTTTCCGTGCCGAAGGGGTACATGGCACATGGGAGATGTGTCGCTAACGGAGCCTCTAGGATACCAGGCGAGTAGGGGGGAATTCACAGTTCTGGCGCAATTAATTTATGCATGGAATGTCTATTCATATGCAAATGAGCTCCCCACCACCATTCCACCCCACCCCCAACTCCTTGGTAGTTTTACTTGCACCTGAGGGCCATAAATCTTGTTGAGTACAATGGAAGCTTGACAGTTAAGCAATTAAGGCTGTCAATCAACTGTCAAAACGAACAAAGGGGTCATAAATTTAAGGTTCTGTAACAAAGGCGAGATGTTTTTCCTACCCATTCCACATCCGAACACTTCTGCACTTGTTGCAGTTACCCACTCCACTCCTATTGTTTGTCGAACACGTGGCATACTCATTCCACTAGCTTTTAACAAAAGAACAATGCTTACCCTTCAGCTGTCAAAATGAACAAAGCCCATGATGAATTAGGGTTGTGACAAAGAGAACCTAAGGCAGTTAACAGAGAAAAAAGTTCTATTGTCCGGTGCAAGCCTTTATTTCTCATTCCACTGCCCCATAACAAAGCCGGTCCCTTTCCATTGTGGAAGAGATTCTATTGTGTGTGCCTTTCTGTTGTCCCGGGCAAGCCTTCTTTAGAAAGACCATCTGGCATACTCATTCCACAACCCTATAACAAAGCCGGTCCATTTCCATTGTGTAAGAGATTCTATTGTCCCGGGCAAGCCTTCTTTAGAAAGACCATCTGGCATACTCATTCCAAAACCCTATAACAAAGCCGGTCCCTTTCCATTGTGTAAGAGATTCTATTGTGTGCCTTTCTATTGTCCTGGGCAAGACTAGTTTAGAAAGACACCTGCGGCGTTTCCCATTCCACTGCTCCATAACAAAGCCTGGCCCTTTCCATCGTGTAAGAGATTCTATTGTGTGCCTTTCTATTGTCCTGGACAAGACTAGTTTAGAAAGACACCTGCGGCGTTTCCCATTCCACTGCTCCATAACAAAGCCTGACCCTTTCAATTGTTCGAGCACCTGCTAGCTTAACTAAAGAATTCGAGGGTTGCTTTATACTCGTCCTGTCCTTGTTTGCGTGAAAGAGAGAGAAGTCTGTTTACCAACTCTGCGTAACAACGTCAGAGTCGGTCATCATGATTTTGCCTGAGGGACTGTTCTCTCCGATGTTTTACGACATCCTACGAATATACCCGAGCATAGTTAACAAGCATTCTGTTTGGTTTATTTCAGCCAGCGACTCCGAAAAAGCGCCTAATATACATTTCATTACATGCATTAAACCTCTGCGTGATATCCATAGATCGGTGTTCGATTCTTACTGTAATCAAAAGTTTATTGCTAATGAGAAATTAATGATTGATATTATTATATCATTACCCTAATTAATAAAAAAGGTGTTCAGAGAATTCTAGCTCGACTCTTACCAAGTAAAACTCTAATGCGTAATAACTATTAAACTATGCACCACCAGATTAAAAAATGTATTTAACAAATATAATTTAATTTTTTATACATTATTACCCTAATTAATGAAAGACCGTTCAGAGGGACCCTAGTTCGAATCTTACCCAACGAAACTCTAATGCTTAATAAATATTAAACTATGCAAGTTCAGATTAAAACGCATTTAACAAATATAATTTAATTTTTATATATCATTACAATACTTAATAAAAGGGTGTTTAGGGGGTTCTAGATCAAATCTTACCCAGCGAATCTCTAATGCTTAATAAATATTAAACTATGTGAGTATTGCGCGGCCAGATTAAAACGTGTTCAACAAATATAATTTAATTTATACAACATTACGCTGTTTAACGAGCTGTATTCTTAGGAACCAGAAGCCCATAGGTCGAACCTTCATAGGGAACTCTATAATAAATACTAAATTATTGAACCGTGAACGGGTCAGATTAAAATGTATGTATTTAACAAATATAATTATTTATATTAAACCCCTGCGTATACTTAGATATTCCGATACCTAGACACGATTCTTTATTTTCTTTCTTCTCTCTCTTTCTTCCTTTTTCCTCTTTCAATCTATCTATCTCTTTCTTTCTCAACGACTTGTACACATCCAGGCACTCCCATATAATCACGTGACGTGTAACATCTCCCCCCCCGCCATGCCAAACGCGCGCATGCGCTGAAAGAGATGATGTCATTGGATGCAATAATCACGTGACGTGTAACATCTCCCCCGCCATACCAACGCTTGAAATTGCCTGAGGGGCTCTAGGCTCCTATATAAACCAGCGCTGGTGCATAAGGAAGCACTGCGACTTTTTAAGTTAGAGATAAAGTATAGTTATTCAGCTTAATCGAATTCAGTGCTATTGTCTTCCAGACTGCATTCATCGTCATCTACATAATGCAAGGTGAGTGAGTTTTTTACATGACTAAGTGAAACACGAATCATTGCAAGGATACCATATTGTTTATCTAAATTTTTCATTTCTTTAATAATTAACATCAGAATTGTTAAAAAATGTAGCGCTTTCATCAAGGGTGTAAAAATAGTTCTTTAGATACCGACATAAACATTCATACTTAATCTCTAATCAGTGTTCCTCTATTAACATTCACACGATTTCGCTTAAAAAATGTAGCGCTTTCATCAATGGTGTAAAAATAGTCCTTTAGATACCGACATAAACATTCATACTTAATCTCTAATCAGTGTTCCTCTATTAACATTCATACGAATACGCTACACATTCTTCTGTAAACATTCACATGAGTTCTACTCGCATTCTTCTATTAACATTCACATGATTTTCGTTACACGTTCTTCATGCATAAACATTCACATGATCTTCTTAAAACATTCGTCTGACATTCATACGATTTCGCTACAAGTTCTTCTTGCATAAACATTCACATTATTTCTCCTCCCATTCTTCTATTAGCATTTATATGATTTTCTCTACATCTTCTTTTGTAAACATTCACATGATTTCTCCGCTCATTCTTCTATTAACATTCATATGATTTCACTACACGTTCGTCTTCTGCAAACATTCATATGATATTCCCGTCACATTACTCTATTAACATTCATATGATTTCTCATCGCGTTCTTCTATTAACATTCCTCTAATAACATTTATATGATTTCTCATCGCGTTCTTCTATTAACATTCATATGATTACTCATCGCGTTCTTCTATTAACATTCATATGATTTTCGCTACACGTTCTTCATGCATAAACATTCACATGATATTCTCAACACATTCTTCTGTAACATTTATATGATTTTCTCTACATCTTCTGTAAACATTCATATGGTTTTCTCAACTCATTTCTGTATTGACATTCACATGATTTCTCCTCGTATTCTTCTATTTACATTCATATGATTTTCGCTACACGTTCCTCTTTCCGTAAAGCTTCATACGACTTTTTCACAAAGCATTCTATTAACATTCATACGATTTCCTCTACTCATTTATTTCATATTACACGTCTTTCTCTACTCATTCATCTTTTATCAGTTATAAAAAAACAATTGAATTTACACATTTAAACTTTTTCACAGGTAATACTGCAAACTCCATGGGAGTCGCAAGAGCGGCACTCGTCAGAGGAGCGGGCTCTCGGCTTAACCAATTTATGCAAGTCAATAGAGAGCCCGTTAATAACAACACGATGTACAACATGCCGACACCCCTGGCGGGGGATCTGATATCAGATGTGCCGCTGCAAGACACTTACATTTTAATAGTCCCCGTCACCAATCTTATCGGGGGGTGATTATATTATCCCGCCGCCACCTGGTTTTGAGGATGTCACTCCCGTTACAGGGGTGAATGCAGACATGGGCAGCGCTTCGGACCAGTGTTGTATGTGCAATAACTGCGAATACCAAGTTGCTGCAATAAAGATGCTTAACGAAGCGAACGGTGAGTTTAGATATATTATTACACTTTTTTCTAGAAATATTATCTTTATCATTAATCAATGTATAACCAGGGAACAATTCAGAACTTCAATAATGGAATGAAGCATTCAATTTACTAGCACCTTTCAATCAAAATATTCAATGTGAAGCTAATTCTGCTTTTTGCTTCTTTGTTCTAGTTCATGAAACAACTTCAGACGGGGCGGGGGAGATGGACGATGCTGGTAGCTTGCCATCGCCTATCTTTTCTCAGGACTACCTGACCCCGCCGCCTCCCGGATTCGAGGATGTTGCGCCGATGCCTGTAGGAGATCCATGGGCGATTATTCCCAGCGAGGTGTGCACTTGCGTAAATTGTGCCTACAGGACCGTGTACCTGCAGATGCTTCGTGAATTGAACGGTGAGTTTTTTAACTTCATTTATTCTAGTAACATCATTACATAAATAATTAACGTAACGTTAACGCTTAACTTTTCTCAATAAAATGTTTTACTCATTTTTATTGATTAAAATACAATTACATAATAATTATCGTAACGTTAACGCATAAGTTTTCTCAATCAACTTTTTTCACTCATTTCTTTATTTATTAAAATATACAATTATATAAATAATTATCGTTGCATTAACACGTGACTTTAAGCTTTTTCTTCAATGATTTAATAAACATATATTCTTGCAGTTCTATTTAAACTGACATTCCAATTAATTCATTTTTTTTATTGTTATAGAACCTTCAATAGTGGTCACGAACCCGGAGCCTGAGCATGCGGGCAACTTAGCATTGCTCCGGGGCACCAAAAGACCTCACGAGGCTGAAGAGGAACACGGACAAGCAATTAGCCACCTCGCCCATCAAGGATCATCAATGGCTCCTCCATCACCAGTTGCAGGGTCATCAGGCATCGGTCGCAGCCATTGTGACAACTCAACCACCACTGCTGACTGCGATAGTGACGACACCGAGTACAGGATCAACACCAAAAAACTAAAGGTTAGTCATACTCAGCTAGAGTGTAAGGTTATTGAATCGGCGTTCAAGGGCCGCCTTTTCAATAGCCGCATAGAAAACTCCTTAGAGATAGCTCACCCCGGTCAATTTCTGCAGGAATGCAGACATCTTGTATTGGGAGAGATGGTTTCTGTACTCAGGAGAAGCTCTTCCGGTTTTAAAGTAAATGCCTCCATAGAGATCACCTACCTAATACAATCTCCTGAAAAAGAGCATGCAGAAACCATCTTTTTCAATAGTAAGACAAAGCTGGGTCTTCAATCAAGTAATCTCGGTGCCTTATACACTTCTATGGTCGATGAAATGCCAGAAAACATCTCGAATTTCGAAGGAGGTACAAGCTCAAAATCTCTGTTCGCTGTCAGGGCTCTTGTTATTGGAACTAGCTTCTATGATCCCTTGAATGCATTGCGATACATAGAGTTACCCACTGCTATCAAGACCAAGAAAGCTGTAATAAATATAAACAACGACGATGAATACTGTTTTGCATGGTGCTTGCTCGCTGCAAAGTATCCTGCAAAGCGCAATGGTCAAAGAACGAGCAAATACCCTGCAAAACAGTTATTCACTGCATTCAACTACAGTGGGATAGACTTCCCTGTTAGCCTACACCAGATTCCAGCCTTTGAACAGCAAAACACAGCTGTATCAGTTTTAGTATTTGGAATAGAAAGGGAGTGCGCAATTATACCACTATACCAAACCAGCAGCAGGAAAGATTTCAATGTTAACCTATTACTAATTGAACAAGATGGAAGATCTCACTACTGCCTGATTAAGGATATGTCAAGGCTGACTTCAAATCAAATCAGTAAACATGACGGGAAAAAATGGGTATGCGAGCCCTGCCTGAAGCACTTCAATCATGAAGGTGCTTTTAAAAAGCATCAATTGAAGTGCATGCAGTGCCAGGTGCTCAAAATGCCTAATCAGGGTGAAGTGATTGAGTTCTCATCATACACGAAGGGTAGTCCTGTACTTTTTGCTGTGTATGCCGATATTGAGAGCGTGCTAGCCCGAGTTCAGTCCTGTGAACCGTCGGCTAATCAGAGCTGGACTCGGGCTATCCAGCATCATGAGGCTATTTCTATATCGCTTAAGCTCGTATGTCGCCATGACGATTCATTGTCGAGGTTTAAGCTATTCAGAGGTCCTGATGCAATCAAGGAGTTCTTCATTGAGCTTAGGTTAATAGCCGACATGGTTATTGAGCAATATAGCCGCAATGAAGAAATGACCTTGACTGCTCAGGACGTGGCTGACTTCGATAATGCTCGTCATTGCCACATATGCAAGAAGGAGTTTGAGGTAGACGATTTGAAGGTGCGTGACCACTGCCATGTGACCGGTGTATTCCTGGGGGCTGCTCATAATGCATGCAACTTAAATAGACGGGTACCTAACTTTATACCCACCTTTTTTCATTGTCTTAGCAATTATGACAGCCATTTCCTGATGCAACACCTGGCATATGATGATCACCCCATTTCGTGTATCTCAAACTCCTCTGAGCGATGTATATCATTCAGCAAAAAGTACAGGACTATCTTTTTCAGGTTTCTAGATAGCTTTACGTTCTTGGACGATAAGCTATCTAGTTTAGCCTGCATGCTGAGTAGTGATGAGTTCAAGATCACAAACTCTGAGTATCCCGATCCTGAACATCAGTAGTTAGTGAGATCTAAGGGAATATTCCCTTACAGCTACGTTGACTCTCCTTCAAGACTAGAGGAAACAGCACTCCCTTCCATTGAAAATTTTGACGATATAACACAAGAGGAATACAACCATGCTGTCAAAGTCTGGAACACCTTCAACATTAGCAATCTAGGTGAATACAGCGACCTCTATTTGAAAACGGATACGCTATTGTTGGCCGATGCATTCGAGAAGTTTAGGGACCTCTCTCTGGGGGTATATAACTTGGACCCCTGCTGGTACTATACCCTACCAGGACTTGCATTTGATGCCATGCTCAAGGTGACTCAAGTCAAGCTTGACCTCATCCATGATGAGGAAATGATTAAATTCTTTGAGGGAGGAATCAGGGGCGGAATGTGTACCGTGTCAAAGAGACATGCCAAAGCAAACAACAAGTACCTTCCTGGACATAAACAGACACAAAAAAACTTATATTTGGCTTATCTCGACATAAAAAATTTATATGGAGCCTCAATGGCGAGCCACATGCCACACAAGAACCTCAGATGGCTTCTGCCAGAAGAAATTTTAAACATAAACTTCTTTGCTGTTGCTCCTGATTCTCACACTGAATACGTTTTGGAAGTCGACCTCGAGTACCCTGAGCACCTACATGATGAGCACAATAACCTTCCTCTCTGCCCGAAAAGTGAGATACCACCTGGAGGCCAATACAAGAAACTGCTGGCAACACTAGAGAACAAAGAGAAATATACCTTGCACTACAGAAACCTCCAGCAGTGCATTGACTTGGGCATGAAGTTAAAGAAGATTCATAGAGTGGTTGCATATGATCAGTCAGAATGGCTGAAAACCTACATCAATATAAATACAGAGAGACGTGCAAGGGAAACTTCCAAATTCGGTCAGAATTTATGGAAGAAAATGTACAACTCTGTATATGGTAACTTTATTGAGAATGTGCGCAAATACAATGACTTCCGTATCGTTACAAGTTGGAAGCAATGCAAGAAATTGACAGCGCGACCAACTTACGTTCGGAGCATTTTATTTGCAGAAAATCTTGTAGGGATAGAACTTGCCAGAGAGCAAGTTTATATGAACAAACCCATCTAAATAGGGCAAGCCATCCTTGATATATCAAAACATATCATGTACAGCTTTTATTACAATATATTGAAGCCTGGCCTAGAAGATTTAATTTTTAATTACATGGATACGGATTCATTTATTCTGGAAACCTCAAGCGACATATACAAATTTATTAAAGAAAATCAAAAGCATTTTGACACATCAAATTATGAGGCGCAAAACAGCTATGGAATTACACCGCAAAACAAGAAAGTCATCGGCCTGTTCAAGGATGAGCTTGCAGGAATCCCTATGATAGAATATGTTGGGCTAAGGTCCAAGTTATATGCTTACAGATACAAGGACCAAACAGTAATGAAAGCAAAGGGCATCAACAAAACCGGCATGCGGAACATAAATTTTGAGCACCATTTCGGCTGTCTAAATGATATTAGAAAAACAATTTTAACAAAAACAACAACATTTCGAAGCTTCAAACATAAAGTCTCGACCATAGAAATGAATAAGGTCGCTCTCTGTGGTAGAGACGATAAGAGAAAACTCATTGAAGGCTCAGACCAGACAATTGCCTGGGGTCACTATTGCCTGCGTATGACTGACCCTTAGATGTATATATGTAAATTTTTAGTTGTGAAATTTTTTAAACAAATTGCTTTTCTCTGCGTGTGTGTATGCGTGTGTATATGTGTATGCGTGTGTATAGGTGTATGCGTGAGTGGTTGTGTATGTGTGTATTTATATATGTACATGGATAATGTAAATGTTTAGCTTTTCTGTTTATTAATTTATTGATTTTGAATTTTATAAAATGTATGTAAAATGCAGTCTAGTGAGCGAGTGTTTTTTCATGTATGTATTGTGTGTGTGTGTGCGTGTGTGTATCTATGAAGATTGAGCTAAAAATGCGAATGATAATGTTGTTGTATATACATGTAATTTTTTTGTTTATGATTTTTTAGTTAAAACAACTTATTGATTTTTAATCATGTAAACCCTGCAAACACAAAGATGTTTTTAAATAATGAATTTCATATTTAACACAGCATATACAGTGAAATAAAAAACACGCATTATTGCGGAATGAAAGCCTCTTTATTTTCATTATTATTTTTCTACAATAAATCCTTTCTGTCAATCCATTGAGTATTAGGGAATCCATACCACTTTACAAGAATCCTATTTCCCTGCCTGCGTAATACTTTCTCTACCAGAAATGTATTAGGGTACAGTGTAGGTCGCAGTTCATGACCATAAAAGTAACCCTTTATCTCGTCACCATGATTACCTTTTAGCATGTATGTAACGGGATTGGTGTGATTCACACGAACAACATGAAATATTTCAACACTCCAATTAGCTTCAAAGCCCTTTTCAAAATGTCCCTTGTCCTTTGATATCCTCACATAATCACCAACACTAAACTTTCTTGCCCCTCTCTTCTCTTTTCGATCTTGAGTGTAGTTGTATACAGTCAGAAGAAGATCATTGTTCTTCACCTCTATAGGCTTCATTCGAATAGTAGAGTGGTAAGTGTTGTTATATCTTGCAATGATCTGAGGTAAAAGGTCTAGCCACTTGTATGATCCTTTGCCTAGAAATTCGCGATACATCATATTTTTTAAAGTTCTTATTAATCGTTCAACAGCAGCTGCCTTCACATGTGTATAGGTACTGTAGTGATTGATGTTATATTTAGTCATTAAATTTTTAAAATGTTTATTATAAAATTCTTTTCCATTATCACTCTGTATGTTTTTGGGTGGGGTTATCATTTCTTGCAGTATATCTTCCATAGCCTTTGCAACTTGAAGTCCTGTCTTGTCCATTAGAGGTCTCGCATATGCCATTTTAGAGTAGAAGTTGATTGCAATGATGATGTACTTGAAACTTTTATTGATTTTTGCATGCGGTATCATCTCCACCAAGTCGATCTGCACCAAGTCGTGGAGCCCCTTGCTGATAATCTTTCGACGCATGAAGTTTCTCCGGGCTGGAGCATGGAGCTCGCTTGCTATATGTTGCTTCACTGATGTCATGCTATAACCTTTGCCGCTTTTAGTTCTTGAATAATCTCTTCAATTTCTTGAGTATGATTGTTATTGCCGGCGTCTCTGGATGCCACAAGTAGCCTAAGGCGATCCACCAGATCATTAGGGTCGGTCCAGTAGATGTAGTCTTGCCTCGTATTACGGTGATGTTCTTTCCACTGTAGTCCTAATCCCTTGTGTTTCGTTACTAGAGGACGTATAACGCTTTTATACTTGTAGGAATTACCCGATCTCAGCTGCCCGTGCTTGCTGAAGTTTCTTCGATGAACATGTGTTGCTTTAAGTATTTTACTGTACGTTTCAAGGTCATCTTCAGTGTATGCATGCATTTCAGGTATTCTCTTGAAGATGAGTTCCTTCAATCCAGGCGTGGTTTCATACGTTTCGTCCCCTATTCGAACTTTATTATTGATGAAATCAATAATCTTGTTGCCTAGCATGTAGCTGCCATCCTCATATCGCACTCCATATGATGAATCTATTTCATTTTTGTCCTTCTTTCGAACTTTATTAAGGTAGTTCTAGAGTTTCTCATCTTTCATGTCTTTCGGTGATTCCTCCTTGCTTGTAGTATTCTTTTTCTGTATTTCAAGTATATCTTGAAGCAGATCTGTCACTGGTTGAAGAGCTTCACTCATCACTCTCTGGGTTTTAAACTGCTGACCTTTAAGAGAACGTAACTTTTCTCTTATAACCTTCGTGTGCATGGCTACAGATTCTTTAAGTCGTATGCACTCGCTGTCCATCTTGAAATGACACTGAAATTAGACTTTCGCCTTAATATATACCCTATTTATTTAGCAGACTTCAGTTTATAAGAGATTTTCAGCTCGATATTTAGAAAATGGCCGTCCCTTACACGATTTTCAGGAGCAGTGAAGGTTAGTCTATCACCATTTGCAATTGGTGCAGGCAGAGCTCTAAGAGACTTGTTATTTATTTCAATTATTGTATCAGGCCTTACAGTAGGAGCTGTTGGTGACGTCATATAGCAAGAAACAATCTCGCCGTTTACGCTTGATTTGTAATATTCAAGACCTGTTGTTAACATGTACCTCTGTGATTTCCCTCTGAAAGGCAACGACTGCAGTGTAATTACATGTTCCCCTCTCATTTGCTCTACTAATGAATTTATGACACTCATTTGTGTTTTAAGGATATTGATATTATCCATTGCAGCTGTCAGATGCCCGTCTATTGATTTCTGGCGGTTCGCCATAGTTTCCACGTGTTTTCCCACTGTTTCTGTAACCGTGGTACTTATTGCACCAAGTCTGCTGTTTAAATCTTGGCGTATTTCATTTTGTTTCCTTCCCACGTGAACTTTAACAAACTTTTTTGTTGCTCCATCACTGTCATCGACAGGATCTGCTGCTTCAATTAGCCTTCTTTTTTGGAATGAAACGTTACCGCTTGTTATCGAGCGGTGGTGTTCTTGCGCTTATATATTCTAATACATGCTTCTTATTTGGCACGTCATAGTCCTCTTGAGGTGGCAGCATTATCTTCAATCTTATAGAATCCAGGATAATGTTGTTTCCATCGTCGCGTTTAAGGGTATTTTATTCAGATATTCCATTAGAGCGTCATGTTGCACGTCTAGCGACTTCTGGATGTGATCCCTAAGCGTAGTTTGAAGTTCGCCCATGCGCTGATATGTCGTTTTTTCCGTGAACTCCTGCATTCGATTTTCAGTAGAAGACGTAAGCGTATCCACGTAGCGTTTAGTGCTTGCGCCGTCGTCCTCCTTAGGATCCTGAACAATGCACAGTCTCTTGTTCCTGAATTGGTAATTTCCTTTTCCATCTCTGTTTATGATAAATTGATGTAGCGATCTTTTCACTGGAGCAGCCCTCTGTGATCCAAACCTATCAATACTCATGATGAACTATGAATGAGCAATTTCTTTATTAACAACTTTAATATATACATCGAATCCGCACCTATATCGACCGTCATTCATCGGAAATTCGGGAACTATTACCATAAAGGGTCTTCCTTCTGTAGAGCTCTCCCAAACACCTTTGCACAAATCTTTAAATTCAGTATACGCCATATCTGTGTTTACGTAATCTTCATATACATGCTTCAAGTTTAAATTATCTTGCCTGAAGAGTATAATCATGTTCGCATTATCTCTAATTAAATGCTTTGGGACTTTGGCATAGGATTGTGCTAGATATATTGAATCTACATTTCGATGTCTGCCCATGCTGTAAAAGGATGCAATCTTGTCTTGGTTTTCAGTGATGACGTCATCAAATATAAAGATTGAATTTTCTTTAATTTCTGATGGGTGCAAGACGCTTTCACCGTCTTCGTGAGTATACACGCCTATACCCTCAATGTTTTCAAGCAGCTTAACAAGATATTGATACTTTGGCTGGTATAGCGACTTTGAATAAATGTACACATTTTCAAAGCGTAGTCCATTCTCGTGAAGTATCATATTGAGTAATACATTTGTTTTTCCAGCACTGGAGCTACCTAGAATTAGCGCTCTAACATTGCCTGCAAACAGCTTCCCGTGACGATCGCGTCTAAAGTCACTTTCAAAGTCTAGCACCTGGATCGGCAGCGAGCAATCTTGCTTCACCAGCTCCATCGTAGCAACTAAAATAAAATAAATCATCCTTAATGTATATATGCTAATAAATGTAAGCAATGACAGAGTATAAAAGAACTATGTGCCATTAAAATCGATTAGTGTACCATGAGCGCTAAGGGGGTTAAGGTCTCAAGAGGTTCCGGTTTAATTAACTCTCTCATTAACCTGCTGCCATTTGAAGCACATTTTCCTGGTTACAGATACTGTGGACCTGGGACAAAGCTAGAAAAAAGACTAAAGAGAGGAGACCCCGGAATCAATCCTTTAGACGAAGCGTGTAAGCTTCACGACATAGCCTACGCACAGCATAAGGACTCTGCTTCGAGGAACGTTGCCGACAAAATCTTGGCTGAAAAGGCCTGGAAAAGAGTGCAATCATCTGATGCTACATTAGGTGAAAGGTTGGCAGCCCGACTAGTAACAACCATCATGAAGGGTAAGGTAGCTGTTGGTGCGGGATCCAGGAAGAAGAAACGAGGAGGATTTCTACCACTCATACCAATTATTGCAGCACTAGGAGCCGCCGCTTGAGGCGCTGCACAAATAGCCTCTGCTGTAAATAAGTAAAAGGCTGCGGATAAACAACTTGCTGAAATGATGAGACATGACAAAGAAATTGAAGCAAGAGGGAAAGGCCTACGAGTGAAGAAGAAGAATAAGGCGAGGAACACCGAAAGGAAGAGGAGGCCGAGCAAGAAAGGAAATTCAAAAAACTCCGGCAGAGGGCTATACTTGTCCCGGAAAAAGCATTAAGTAACATAGACCTCGACTTGTATGCCCAACGTTTAAAGATTCCTCATTTTAGGGGTGTATACATGATCGATCAGCTACCCTCAAGACCTCGTTACAGAGAGAGAATTATTGTTAATCTCGATAATTCAGAGAATGAAGGCACTCATTGGGTGGCTATAAAGAAGGATGGCAACATGTCATTTTATTTCGACAGCTTTGGAAACTTGAAGCCTCCAAAAGAGATAGAAAGGTACCTCAGAGATGTTAAGGTACTGTATAACACTTAGAGGTTTCAGAGTTTCAGCTCAGTCATCTGCGGGCACTTGTGCTTGCAATTTCTATCGCAATGAGTTACACTATTGCCGTTAGTGGCAACGAGTCTGTGCTTACTACATACCTGAATCCTCCTCTTCAGCTAGATCCAAAGTATCATTATGAGATTGCTCTACTGAATTTTGAAACCTTCTATTCAATTCCTAATGTTGATTGGAGTAATAATCAATTTCATTACATGCACAATGATGAAATTAAGATCATTGATAGACCTGACGGAACTTATGAGATTTCTGATATTAATGAATACATCAGAGATAAGCTAGGTGTGGATGAGAATGTCTTCTTTATTAGACCTAATAATAACACAATGAAGGCTGAAATTAAGTGTCCTTTCACTATTGATTTTTCCGGTGATCGTTCTATAGGCTCGCTATTGGGCTTCAGAGGTAAAGTTATTCCTGCTAATCAGCTGTCTGAATCTGATTACCTGGTGAATATATTTAAGGTGAGCATCATTCGAATCGAGTGCAGTATTTCAACAGGCTCTTTCATCGACGGTAAAAGCGGCCACTCGATCTACGAGTTTTTCCCTTCTGTTCCGCCTGGATACCATATTTCTCAAGAGCCGTCAAATCCAATTTACCTTCCAATAATAAACTCCAATGCTATAGAGCAAATTAGTCTTCGTGTAGTGGACCAAGGCGGTAATATCATTGACTTTATAAACGAGGATATAAGCATAAGGCTTCACATCCGCAGCAATGCCAATAGACTTTAGAAGAAGTCAACGACGTTGAGGATATAACAAGGGAGTGATTCAACGCACACATCATACTCTACCCTTGACACCCGGAGAGTTAACATCACGTAATCGACACTTCCTCCAGGTATTGGGCTTCAGACTTCTATAATCATGGACATCTTTAATGTTACCGGCGCACCGACATTCGATGACAAGATCACTAAAGAAGAGGAACATGTGTCTTTACCGTATAATACATCGGTTCTGGACGCTAATGATGAAATTAGAATCCCTTGTCAAGCTGAGGATTTATATACTTTACCTAATCGAAGTTATCTATACATCGAGGGGAGTATTACTAAACCTAATGGAACAGCTACTACTGCAAAGCTTACCAATAACGCTATTGCATTCATGTTTGAAGAGATTCGACTGGATATGAACGGCTCAACTATTGATCGAACCAGGAACCCCGGGATCGCCTCAACTTTACGCAACTATGCTGCTCTCAATCCAATGGAGTCTGATCGCTTGCTGAATGCTGGATGGCGCTATCCTGGAGAAGACATGGACATTGTGAATGCAGCAAATGGCGCCTTCAACGCCATAGTACCGCTTTCGATGCTTCTGGGATTTGCTGACGACCACAAGGAACTCATACTCAATAGCAAGTTTGAGTTGGTGCTGATTCGATCCAAGGACTCTAAAAACTGTATTATAGCGCCTGAGGGTGAAGAGAATGCAAGCGTTAAACTTGCACGAATCGAGTGGAGAATGCCAGTGATACGACTTTCTGATGCTGAAAAGGTTGAAATTCTCAAGATTGTCAAGTCGGACAAGGCGCTGTATCTCCCATTTAGGACCATGGATTTGCATACTCAACCTGCTGTGCCGCAAACTAAATCATTCACTTGGAATGTCGCCACCACATCAAAAATGGAGAAGCCGAGATTTGTCATTTTGGGTGCTCAAACTTTAAGATCGAGTAATGCATCTAAAGACGGTTCTCTTTTTGATCATTGTAACATAACTAATTTGAGAATTTATCTTAATAGCGAATGTTATCCCTATCATGACATGAACTTGGATTTTGGAAACTCTAGATTTGCATCTTTGTATGATATGTACTCAAAGTTTCAAAACTCTTATTATGAAAAAGAGAACTATGCTTTATTGAAGAGAAAAGATTTTCTTAAATTTGCTCCTATATTTGTTATAGATTGCTCACATCAACCAGACGAAGTTGTAAATGGTGCTGTTAACATTAGAATAGAAATTCAAGCTAGTGCAAATATTCCTGCACAGACCACTTTATATTGTTTGATAATTCACGATAAAGTATTTACATACAAGCCTCTGACTCATGTGATGCAGCTTTTATTTTAAACTAATCATTGTAAGGATTTGTTTTTTCAATAGCAATGTAAGGATTATTAATGAATAAAAACACTATGTAAAAGCATACTTTCATTCTTTTTATTGTTATTATTTATCCTGCATTTCCATCACTTTCTTCCTCCAACTCCTCGTTCCAACATATTGCATTACATTTGCATCAGTCAGGTTACCTAAATGGTAGTCTATAAACGATCCAAGTCTTTTTAGCCTGCAAATTTCATCTCTATTTAAAAATATTTCACAATCATTTAAAATAGTGTTCAAAAATTTTATTTCTGTCTCTTGCATGTAAGCAACAATATTATAAGAGAAAACAATATTTTCACAATATTCCACACGCGGATACTTTCTCGCTTGGAGGAATGCACTGAATGTAGGAAGACTCTCGCGAATTATCTCCCAGTCTTGAATTGTCATGTATACAAATTTTTCTTTGTTTTTCACTATAAGCACTGGAATATCATAGAAGAATCCTATGTTAATGCTGCGCCTTTTCGAGATGTAGACGTCTCGGCACACGCTTCTTACCGGCATGTTTCTTGGGCGTCTCGATGTTGCTTATTCTATCCTCCAATAGCGTCAGTCTCCTTTGCAGGTCTGCAAAGCTGTTCCTCTTCTTCTTCCCCTTATTGCACCGCCTGAAACATTACACAATGAAGGTCTTAGAAAAGAGCTTGGGTGAAGTTAAGGTAACCTGAAAGAATTAAATTTCTGTTAGGTTACAGAGGAATGAAACAATGATTTTTATATATATGTGAAAATACTCACGTCAATGTTTTCCCGAGTTCTGCAGGCTTTCCAGGGGGAGACTCGGAGGTCGTCTGTGTTAGATCCCCAGCCTGCTGTGAATTGGAATCCTGTTCCTCATCTATGTGTTTAGCATACTGCTGTGCAATGGGATATTCCACTATATCTTCCGGTTCTTTATCATCGGAATCTACATCGGTTTTAGGCGCTGGTGTCGTCATTTGAATTCTGCAAAAGTCATAATTTCCAGTGTTAGTCATATACAACTGCTGATGTACTATAGTAGCATGTAATGTATGTTAGTATCGCATACAATTAATGTTTACATTAATATTCTCTGAAGTTACGTATATGACAATAGCAATGTACAATAATGATACATATTTAAAGAGGTACTCACTTTAAATTTCTCTGTCTGAAGAGGAATACACTGCAGCTCTCATTGCATGGAAAGTATGAAGCCATCTTGTCGTGTACCTCTGGTTTTGCACACAGTACAGAGTGAGTATACCCATTGCAGTACTCTGAATGCCACAGAGAGCCGTGATTTGAAATGAGGCTGAGCATCTCACCCTCACTTTCGGTATCAGTTTCTCTGGAAAGAAAGAAAATACAATAGAATGAACCATTTTTTTAATTTTCACTCTTCTTTAGAGAACAATTGCATTCTTTTTAGAGTTTGCATTCAAGAATAAAAAACGATACTTACATCATGCTTCTTTTGTAGACCGGACAGTTGTCTGTGCATATGCATCGAGAAGTCATCTGCTCATGATAGGAAGGCATGTTACACACTATAGAATGCATGATACCATTACACGACTCTTTATGATAATATGTATAATGGTATGATTCTTCTCCGCATTCACTCCAAAAATCATCCATTGTATTATCGACTCGATTACACCTTGAATAATATTCAGAGCAGTGCGAGAAGGGGCTGCTTATATATACCGGTTCTTCTATCACATGTAATGACTTGCAGAGAGGATCGGTGGGGGAAGCGATCTATAGGGAGGGGGGATGAATGTGTTTTTCTATGCAAGAGAATAAATGATTCAGTGAGGGAAATGAAAACTTTTATTATAGAGAGCCAATCCACGTAAAGGTTTTTGATATCTCTGTTTGAAAGAGATAATTATTGCGTTACATGTATGTGCGTGTGTGTGCGTGCACCAGTGTATTCATGTTGATGTATGCACATGTGCTCGTGTATATGGGAGTGCCTGGATGTGTGCAAGACGTTGGGTAAGAAAGAGATAGATAGAAAGAAAAAGAGAGAAGAAGAAAGAATGGTGTCTAGGCATCGGGATATCTAAGTATACGCGGTGGTTTAATATAAACAATGATAGTTGTTAAATGCAATTTTAATCCGACCGCACCCTGCTTCAATAACTTAATAGTTATTATAGCGTTTCGCAGGGCATGATTCGAACTAGGGACCTCTGGTTTCTAAGAATACAGTCCGTTAAACATTGTAATGTCGTATAAATTAAATTATATTTGTTAAACACTTTTTAATCTGACCGCCCAATACTCGCATAGTTTAATATTTATTAAGCATTAAAGATTCGCAGATTCGATCTAGGATCCCCTGAACACCGTTTCATTAATTGAATTATATTTGTTAAATACATTTTAATCTAGCCGTGCATAGTTTAATAGTTATTGAGCATTAGAGTTTCGCAGATTCGATCTAGGACCCTCTGAACGGTCTTTCATTAATTAGGTAATAATGTATAAAAAATTAAATTATATTTGATAAATACATTTTTTTAATCTGACCTTGCATAATTTAATAGTTATTACGCGTTAGAGTTTCACTTGGTAAGATTCGAGCTACAATCCTCTGAACGCCCTTTTATTAATTAGGGTAATGATATAATAATATCAATTTCTCATTAGCAATATACTTTTCATTACAGCAAGAATCAAGCACCGATCTATGGATATCCACACAGAGGTTTAATGCATGTAATGAAATGTATATTAGGCGCTTTTTCAGAGTCCCTGCCTGAAATGGGCCAAGCAGAATGCTTGTTAACTATGCTCGGGTATATTCGTAGGATCTCGTAGAACATTGGAGAGAACAGCCCCTCAGTGCAAAAAAATAATGATGGCCGACTCTGACGTTGTTACGCAGAGTTGGTAAACAAGTTTCTCTCTCTTTCACGCAAACAAGGACAGGACGAGCATGAAGCAACCCTCGAATTCTTTTGTTAAGCTACCAGGTGCTCGAACAATAGAAAGGGTCAGGCTTTGTTATGGAGCAGTGGAATGGGAAATGCCGCAGGTGTCTTTCTAAACTAGTCTTGCCCAGGACAATAGAAAGGCACACAATAGAATCTCTTACACAATGGAAAGGGACCGGCTTTGTTATAGGGTTGTGGAATGAGTATGCCAGATGGTCTTTCTAAAGAAGGCTTGCCCGGGACAATAGAATCTCTTACACAATGGAAAGGGACCGGCTTTGTTATAGGGTTGTGGAATGAGTATGCCGGATGGTCTTTCTAAAGAAGGCTTGCCCGGGACAATAGAAAGGCACACACAATAGAACCTCTTCCACAATGGAAAGGGACCGGCTTTGTTATGGGGCAGTGGAATGAGAAATAAAGGCTTGCACCGGACAATAGAACTTGTTTCTCTGTTAACTGTCTTAGGTTCTCTTTGTCACAACCCTAATTCATCATGGGCTTTGTTCATTTTGACAGCTGAAGGGTAAGCATTGTTCTTTTGTTAAAAGCTAGTGGAATGAGTATGCCACGTGTTCGACAAACAATAGGAGTGGAGTGGGTAACTGCAACAAGTGCAGAAGTGTTCGGATGTGGAATGGGTAGGAAAAACATCTCGCCTTTGTTACAGAACCTTAAATTTATGACCCCTTTGTTCGTTTTGACAGTTGATTGACAGCCTTAATTGCTTAACTGTCAAGCTTCCATTGTACTCAACAAGATTTATGGCCCTCAGGTGCAAGTAAAACTACCAAGGAGTTGGGGGTGGGGGTGGAATGGGGGTGGGGAGCTCATTTGCATATGAATAGACATTCCATGCATAAATTAATTGTGCCAGAACTGTCAATTCCCCCCTACTCAGGCGACCTCCCAGAGTATTCAGTCTAGTCCCGGTATAGGGAGCTCTGCCGGGGTCGACTGTCTTTCCTCCATGCTCGTGGGACTTAGATGAATACGTAAAACAAAGCTCTGAAACTGTTCAAGGATCTCTAGAAGAAGACAACAATACAAACATCTCTGAACCATATGTTGGTTACATATCTGGCTGCAGGCATTGCAAAAGGGAGGCAGACCAAGACACTATCAGAGGCTCAAAGGAGTGATGAAGATACTGCAGATAAATCTTTAACACAGTAGACCAACATCTCCTATCCTCTGTGTGAAGATGAAGACCCGTGATGTGGCACTCATCCAGGAACCCTGGTGTTACAACGGGAAAATTAAAGGTCTTAAGGAGGCTGGCGGAAGTTAACTTATAATAGAACAGACAAGACTCCAGGAACCTGCATCCTAGTTGCAAATTACTTAAATATACTACCGTTAATGAATCTGTGTTCCCGGGGCCTTACAGCAGTCAGAGTAAAATCAATGGGGGAAGGTGGACCAAGGGGGTTTACACTCGAATCGGTCTACCTCTCATATGGTGATATCTGCCTTACCTTCTACGAGGGAATTAGAACAACTGGTAGCCATTGATGTATAGAGGGACTACAATTGGTAATTGACTGTGATGTTAACTCCCATCACATTACGTGGGGAGTATGGATATAAATGAAATAGGTGAGTCTCCTTATAATTTTATTATATCGAGTAATCTTGAGATACTGAATGTGGGTAACAGAGCTACCTTTGTTACTACAAGAAGGCAGAAAGTTATCGACATAACCTTAACAACCAATTATGAGGGAAACTTTATTAAAAATTGGTATGTGGTCCGAAGTTGTTCAGACCACAGATACATCCAATATGAAGTAAGATGTATTTCTAAACAAATCAGAAGTCATCGGGATCCAAAAAGAACTGACTGGGATTCCTACAGGAAAGGCCTAGTCAGTAATATGAGTAAGATGGTTGATAAGATTCATGAGTATGAAGATTTACAAATTGTTACACAGTATTTGCAGGATGCAATATTCTCAGCATTTAATGATAACTGTCCTCTGAAAACAAGGCAAGCCAACAGGACTGCGCCCTGGTATAATCAAGATCTTACAAGTAAAACGAGGAAAATTCGCAGATTGTTTAACTTTGCGAAACGAACCAAACAATGGACTGCTTATAGCAGATCATTGACAGAATTCAATGAAGCCTTGAGGAAGGCTAAGAAAAACTCCTGGAGGAAGCACTACGAGGAGATAGAAACGGCCCCAGAATGTGCTAGACTTCAAAGGCTCTTAGAAAAGATCCACAAAGCTTTATTAGCAATCTCCAATAACTGAAAACTGGAGAATATACTAAAACAGATGAGACAATGGAAGAACTTCTTTGAGTTCATGTAAGAACGTAGGTTTTCACGGCCGGTGTCACAATTATAACTAATATAATTTTCCGGGCTGTTATGCCGTGGTCTGCTGAAGAAAGATTTCCCAGACGTTTTGTCCACAACTGCGGTGGACATCTTGAGTGGCGCGGACGAAGTCTTCTCGGTGAAAGTATCGCAGCGTCTGATGCGTTGGCCGTTGGTGCCGCTCTCTTTATAGTGTGGACGCTCTCTGCTGATTGGCCCGCTGGTATGAGATTTATAAACATCCCAATAATTTCAATAGGAAAGAAGAAGCTTTGAAACTCAACAGTAACTGGCATCTAGTCATCAAAAACAAGAAAGGTCATACAATACCGAAAAACACTGCGAGCCAATCAGAAGAGAGCAACAACACAGCCGGCGCCAGCCCCCTCATACCAGCGGGCCAATCAGCAGAGAGCGTCCACACTATAAAGAGAGCGGCACCAACGGCCAACGCATCAGACGCTGCGATACTTTCACCGAGAAGACTTCGTCCGCGCCACTGAAGATGTCCACCGCAGTTGTGGACGAAACGTCTGGGAAATCTTTCTTCAGCAGACCACGGCATAACAGCCCGGAAAATTATATTAGTTATAATTCTTTGAGTTCACTTCCCTGGGTCGATTATACTTGATGAACTTGGGGGAGGATGGGACAGCCTGGGACTGAATCTCTCTGGAAAGAGAACCTCCAGGGCAAACTGGGAAATCGCCAAGATCATCAAATATGAAAAATTTAAATGGGCAGTGTTCTCATTTCAACCTTCTAAATCGCCAAGAAGCGATGGAATGATGCCCATTATGCTTCTGCGAGGTTTTTATGAATTATAAAATACTTTGATATAAACCTTAAGAGCAGGTCTGGCCTTAGGATGCATATCAAAAAACTGTAGGCATATTTGGTTGGCATTTATATCAAAGCCAGCGAAACCCATGACCCTGGCTAACTCCCTAAGACCCATTAGTTTAATGTCAGTAATTCTCAAAACTCTTGAGAAATTAAGAGATAGGCATATAAGAGGAGGCGTTTTGGAGGTATATCCTCTACACCAGAATCACCATGCCTATCGTACGAGCAGATCAACTGAAACTACCCTTTTCAGGATGCTTATAAACTGGAAAAGACAATTCAGGAAGAGGAGTTGGCACTTGGTGCCTTCATTGATATTGAGGATGCCTTTGCTAACACCTCCTTTAATGCAATAACTACTGCTGCAAGGAAACATGAAATTGATGAAACCTGTTATCGGTGGACTCAACCCATGCTGAGAGATAAAATAGTTCATACAAGTCTCGTGGATAGTAGCCTAGCTGCGAAGGTTATGAGTGGTTGTCCACAAGGTGGAGTGTTATCACCTACTATGGAACCTGGTGGTTGATGGGCTACTTGTTCAAGCAAATTTGCTTTGATATCACGGGCTATGCTGATCATATCGTCATCATAGTTCGAGGTAAATACGCAGTAACAATCAGGGAACTCATGCAGTTGGCCCTGAATACTGTGACAAAACGGGCTGCGAATGAGGACTTAACTATTACTCCGAAAACAGCCATAGTACCACTTTCCATAAGAAGAGACATAAAGGGATTAGGACCTCTATATCTTCAAGGTAGAGAATTTAAATGTCTGAGGAAGTCAAATACTTGGCAATCACTTTTGACTCCAAGATGGACTGGAATCAGCATTTAAAGAAAACAATAAAACGTACGAAAACTACTTTGAGGCAGTTAGACGCACGCATGGTAAAATATGAGTACTAAGACCTGTTATGACCCAATGGATATGTACCAGGACAATCATCGAATATCATCGATAACCTGTGGATCGCTAATTTAGTGACATAAGGTCCTTCAAATAGGCTCTAAAAATCAACTAAATAAAGTTCAAATAACAGCATAAATAGCTGCTACAGGAGTTATGAAAACAACTCCTACTGTGGCAACAAAGACACTTGTATCTGACTCCATTGCATTTAGTTCTAATGAAGAATGCAAGAATGACATTCTATCGATTGCAATACGCTAAGCAACTGAGAATTCCTGAAATAGACTCAGGTTTGCTAAGAATTAGAAAATATATAGGAGATGCATGTTTATAAATGCCGTCAGACCAGATAATTCCAATTAAACGCGTTATAAAGAACTTCAGATCATTACTGATCCTGAACGTAGGACCAATAAAACTCTGGAAACTTTTGAGAAAACTTTTATGAGGTTTACAGACAGCTCTAAGGATGGCTCAGGAATAGAATACAGAGTATATGGCATAAGACCAAGGTGCAAAAAGCTTTTTTCCTTTGGGTGAATATGCTACTGTTTTAAACAAAAAAATTAATTTTATTTACGGACGCTCTTTAACTACTATGGTTCTTAGTGTCCCATTCCATATTGTGCGTGAGAGACCGGTCATTTTTGTTCAGAGCCCTCTTTATCAGGCATGAGATTCTTTGGTTGCTGGAAATCTATGAGATAGGAGCACCGGCTTTACTTTCCTTCCAAAGGAAGCCATGCTAAGGATTTTTACGCCCGAAAAAATTCATCCTCCTCCGCCGGGTATGAACCCTCCACCTCGGGAACTAGAGGCTAACATGGTGCCTCTATATCACGGAGGGCGACTTTTTAAACAAAAATATATGCTCTTATTCAATAGATTCATGAAAACAAAGGAGAGCTTTCATTGGTAAACAGATTCTTATCTTCTCAGATAGCCAGGCTGCACTTAAGGCTCTAAGCGTCATAAGGCAACATTAGGACTGGTTTAGAACTACCTAAGCATGCTCACAAGCTTGGTAGAACAGAATTAAGTTCAACTCATCCGGATGCCGGGTCATAGAGCCATAGAGGGAAATTAAAAAGGTGACCAACTTGCAAGACAAGGAACAGCTTCACAAATTATTGGGTCAGAGCCGGCTCTAGTAATACTTCAATGTTTAGTAAGAGAGGCTAGAAGAACTACTCTAAAGTAGAACATCATAAAATGTCCAGGAAACAAGGATGGTAAACTGTTTGTTAGAAAACCATGCAAGAAAAGAGCTGAAAGCTTACTTAAATATAACGGACTTCAGCTGAGAAAAATTATTCCATTTTTCACAGGACATGCTCCTGTGAAGAAACATCTTAACATGATGAGTGTTTCAGGGTAACTTAGATTGCAGATTGTGCAAGAAAGAAATTGAAACACCCCAGAAATGATATGCTCCTGTGAAGCTTTGGCTGTGAAAATGTTTTTAGAGCCAGAAGGATTTGAAACAGTACATGTTATGAGACTGTGTTCCTTAATAAAGGGTACAGGCATAATAAATTAGCTTTAAAACGATAGAGGTAGCAGGATAAGCCCAAGGCTGAAGTGAGTCCGGAGCAATGACGGAATTCTGTATCGAACAAGACAAGACAGCACAAGACAGTCTGGGTCTGAAATTTTCCCTGACAGAATGAAATTTTCCATTGTTAAACCACTTTTCAAAAAAGGCGAAGGCAATGATGTTTCAAATTATAGACCAATATCTCTCTTGCCAATTTTCTCAAAAGTTCTTGAAAAGCTGATGTTTAATAGACTTTATAAATACCTTGAATGTAACAACATGCTTCTCAGGGATCAGTTCGGGCTCAGAAAAGGAATGTCGACCAATAATGCAACTTATAAACTTACTCATGAAGTGTTAACTGCATAAAACAAAAAAAGACATGTAGGTGGGATTTTTTGTGACTTAGCAAAGGCATTTGACTGTGTTAATCATGATATTCTGATAGCAAAACTTGAAATTCTCTGGACTAAAAAATTAAACTCTAAGGTGGTTCGTATCATATCTAAATGAAAGAAAACAAAGTGTTGAAGTTGTCAATGATATTGAATTTGGAAAACATACATCAAAATGGAAAACAGTAACACATGGAGTGCCCCAAGGTTCAGTCCTAGGACCTTTATTATTCTTGATCTATATAAATGACCTATCACTTTATATAAAGGATATTGCAAGTATAATTCTGTTTGCTGATGACACGAGTGTTCTGGTGACTAGTAAAAACTTGAATGAGTGTGTAATTAAATTGAATTGTGTTTTGAACTGTATGTCACACTGGTTTAAAGCTAACAAATTATCTGTAAATCTAGACAAAACAAAAGCTGTTAAATTTATAACCCATCGATCACTACACACTCCAATAGAAATTGGGATTAATGACATGTCACTAGAACAAATAGACAACATTAAATTTCTGGGCCTCCAAGTAGACAGATATTTAGATTGGAAAGTTCACATTACGTATATCATACCCAAACTCAGTTCTGCATATTATGCTATCCGAGCATTGGTAAATGTCAGTTCTATAGATACACTTAAATTAGTATACTATGCATATTTTAACTCTATCATTGAATATGGAATATTATTTTGGGGAAATTCGGTAGAAAGTAAGCGAATATTCCTCATGCAAAAGAACGTTATAAGAATCATTTCCAGCACTCATAGCAGACACTCTTGCAAACATCTTTTTAGTAGACCGAAGTTATTAACCCTACCTTGCATGTATATATTTTCGATCTTAAAATTCTATGTATGCAATCGAACCACATTTATAACAAACATGGAAATTTATGAAATAAACACTAGACAAAAGGGCAACATCCATCATCCCAGTGCAAAGCTTTCTTGCTTCCAGAAACGTGTATATTACGAGATCATAAATATATTTAATACTCTCCCTAATGATCTTAAGAGAAAAGCTGACAATTTCAATGTCTTTAAAACTGCTGTTAAAGAGTACCTATGCTCAAAAGCATATTATTCTGTACAAGATTATCTGAATGACAAATTATCCTGATGATGATACTTATATAGTTCTGTAAGTAGTACTAGTAAATATTAATGACAATTGCCAGTCATATTTGATGCCTGCTCTAGAATTAATGAACCTATTTAAATGTATATTAAGAACTGACAGTAAATGCTATGCATTACAAATCAAATGGAACAAAATGATCAGACGAACAAAGGTAAAATGCTAGTGAATGTTAAAATAACTGTTCTTGCCTATATGTATGTTAACCTTATAACAGTAAGGAGGTATTCAACTCTGTACAAAATTACACTTGATTTGTTTCATTTTGTATATAATATGTCTTTATTTTAAATTTTCTGTATACTATGTAATATTTATGCATATATGTAACTTTATTGTACATTTCCTTGACATGCATATAGTAGGTGTCTATTTTATTTCAAATGTTCCATATTCTATGTAATATTTATGTTTATATGTAATTTTTGTACATTTCCTTGACATGTTCTATGTTTACAAGCCTTTATGGTTGCTGGTGAACTCACAGAATACAATCTAATCTAATCTATGCAGAGAAGCTGGCTATTGTTCGCTGATGTTCGTACGTCCTCGTGTATGTTCGGGTGATTGGTGGGAGTGACCGCTTGAATCTCTGTATTCGTAGACCTTCATGCAGGTCCTAAAGTCAGACAGGGTGGTCACCGGGAATTGAACCGGCGACCTCGCGAATGCAAGCCTCACACGTTGTCGCGAAGTAGTTTTTATAAAAACAGGGTTTAAACACCTATTACCCAAATTAAATAAGACTGTCATTCATCTATAAACCAGACCGTAAAAACAGCTTTGCCTCAAAGACACATAAAGAAAAATGCCTGGTGTGATACACTTGAATGGCTTTTCCGTCCTTTTATGAGTGTTTAAGTATAGAGCTCTATATACAGGACCTATAGATCTTATCTTATCTTCTAGGAAAATGCATGTTTTGAGGATATTGGCTATATTTTACCTTGAGTGTTTGAAAATACACTCTTTAAGCACCAGCCATTCCTATCCTTTTAGCCACATGCAATATACATCTACGTTTTTTACTTCATAAAGCAACCGCATCGTTTGAGTTCCGGTGTTCAGTATTAAATATTACCGGTCAGAACCGAGGAGGTGAAGGGTGCTGTAAAATGAGAATTTAGGTGAAAGGAATGGGGTAAAAATTCGCTATTGTAATGAACCTTCGCAACATTCGCCTAGCGTCCAGGGAAAGCCCCGAAAAAAACAGGATCCGGAAGGCCAGCAGTTGGGAATTGGACTCACAGCCTTGAATGCGGTCCATAGACGTTGTCGTCTGAACCATTCCGGTCGATCAGTTAGTGTGTTACACGCAAATGACCTTATTGGCGTAGTCGTCTTAGAGGACTATCTTGATTACAGACGGCGCTAGTTACGGATCTTCTTTCTTCAAGATCAAACTATGAAGTCTGTTCCGACACAAAAGACAACTCCACATCAGGCTCTGGATCATCTTATTGAATATATATTTAAAAGAACGTCCTAGAAATGAAGGGATGCTTAAGTTGAATTCTTTCTCCCATTTTAATTCTGAATACCATACTCTTCGTATCACCCTCTCCAAATCATATTTCTTTGTTTCATATTCCATAAAAATCAGTTTATTATCGGTATCATACAACCAATTCTTATATTTGACGGGTATATAAAAAAATGTGACTAAACAAGTTAGAAGATTTACAGCATCATTTATATGGGGGTTTTTTCCGATAAGAACGGTCTTTTCAGGCGAATGAGAAATCATTTTAAAAAACACGCAATATACACCTTCGCTTATAAAGACCGTTAATTGGAGGGCTTGCCCTTGTCCTGTAACTCACCTAACTGAGGTTTGAACTCGGGACCGCTCGAATGGGTAGTAGACACGCTACCTCTCAAAGAAGCTCGCTATTTATTTAATTATTACCTTTGAGCGATGCGTGATCACATAAGTTTTAGATATAGAGTTTGAAACACCAGTCTGTTTAGAACGGTTCATATTTCATTATTTATTTATAAATAACGTATTGTTTAACAATAATTTTGCGCCAGTAATGAAAAGAAAGTATTTGTTCGCTTGATGTAGTTCCCGTCGCCTGTAGGGGAAATCCACTTGCGTGTATAAATCTGGTTTATTCTTTTGAATTCATGTATTGCTAAAAACCCACTCAAGTGTTACATTTTAAGCAATCACTTGTAGATGCTATCTCTCTATTCAGGAATGCTGTTAGGAACCCGTCCAGTAAGCTGTAAACTGCAGATGGCCCCAAAACTGGGAAAACCCTAGCGTACCATGGTTTACCCCTCTTCGGGGATATACGACACTTTGCAAGGGGTGTGTAAACCGTTATATAAATCGTTGGCGTCTCTGACATAACGTATCAGTGAATTGGTCATTATATTACTGCAGCATTGTCCTAGCGCAAAGGAGAGAGAGCGAGCGTGCTTGCGCGGTGGTCACGGTACTTTAACGACAATGGCTGTTTTAAAGTCCCTGCCCACGCGTGTGCTTGCGTGAGCGGGTGGGGTACTTTATCGACAATGTCTGTTTTAAAGTCCCTATCTATGAGCGTGCTTGCGTGAGGGGTGGGGGTACTTTATCGACAATGCCTGTTTTAAAGTCCCTACCTGTGCGCATGCTTGCGCGAGTAGGCGGGGTACTTTATCGAAAATGACTGTGTTAAAGTCCATGTCTATGAGAGTGCTTGCGCCGGCGGATGTGGTATTTTATAGACAACGACTGTTTTAAAGTCCCTACCTATGAGCTTGCTTGCGTAGTGGGTGGGATGCCTTATCGATAATGCCTGTTTTAATGTCCGTGTCCACGTTATTTTACTTATCGAAGACCGTCAAGAATGAAGAGCTTCTGTATTTTACCTCGATTGTCTTTATATATTTCTATTGAGTTTTATTTATGAGCGTTCTTTAACTAGCGTTAATCAAAAGAGCAACAATGGGAATGTTTTGTTTAGGGTACTCTCCATATTTCATTATTTATTTATTTATAACGTATTGCATGTAATATTTAACAATAATTTTTGTGCCAGTAATGAAAAGAAAGTATTGATTTTCTTGATGTAATTCCCAATGTTTGTAGGGGAAATCCACTCGCGTGTATAAGTCTGGGCAATTCTTTTGAAGACATGTATTGCTAAAACCCACTCAAAGGGTTATATTTGAAAGAATCACTTTTAGATGTTATCTCTACTCAGGAATCCAATCCAATAAGCTGTAAGTGCAGATGGTCTACAAGCTTGAATTTACCCTCTTCAAAGGGCACACAACATATTTTTGCAAGGGGTGTACAGCTGAATAACTCATTGTCGAATTTCTCGAAGACCACTGGTGTGCGACATTATAAAAAGATTTTAAACGAATATAAATTTATGTTTGAAGTCTTCGTAATGGTTCAATCTCTCTGCTGGAGTAGTCAACATGTCTTTCGATGGGGAATGCTTAGAAGCCATCTCCCTATGTTATTTGCACTTTTTCGCGATACTTATATATTTACTAAGAAAGGAATGCATATTTTGAAAGTCCATGTATTTTTAGCTTGAGTTCAGAGTTCGATTTCCTGCTGGTATTCAATACCGCGTTAGACATTGCGTATCTAAACAATCACGGGTCTGTTACAGGAGACTTTTCATATGTGTTACGGGAATAAAAATAATAGAGTTTTTATTTATGATCACTCTTTAACCGGTGTTAATTAAAAGAGCAACAGAGGGAATGTTTTGTTTAGGGTACACTCCATATTTCATTATTTATTTATAAATAACGTATGTATTATTTAACTATAATGTTAATCCGTATTTATTTATTTATTTTTCAGAGCCCACCCTACATTTAAACAAACCTTAGAAAAAATCTTGTAGTGCGAAGTTCCTTATCACCCTTTCAAATGATTTATGCTAGTTATTTGCCGGGAGCCAACGTGGACGCCCTCCGTGTGTTAAAAACCCGAGATGGCAGACTTCGGCCTTCTTCCTCGCAGGCCCGAAGAGTGAACCTCCGCCGCCGCCGCCGCTAGAGTGTACGGAAGAGACAGTGACAGGCAGGGAAAGTGAAGGAGTGTTGGGATAGGGGTGAGCTGTTCTACACTTGGCTGCAGACCCGAGAGTACATCATAAGCGTTACAGCGCCTGCAGGAGATGGACCGGGCGCTCGGCTTTTACGGAAAGATTCGCTCAATAGCGTCTCCTGTTAGCTATTCACGCTCAGTCCTTTCAGTCATGGATTTTTTTAATTCACCTAAGTGATGTATTCTTATAAGCCGAAAAAAGTTTCCCTCAAAAGCAGAATTAAACAAGTGTTATTAGTTGTAATAGTTATACACGCGTAATAATCACCTTGACACACACATATACGATGGCAACCAGGTGCGCGAGTCAATTCATATACACTTATTTACAATAATCAATCAAAATACATGCGGCGGGGTACTTCGATCGAGTGTCTGCGTACAACCCTTTAGAGGCATGATGCCGGGACGTTAGCAGTATAAATGCTTGATTTTATGTCAATAACGTTAGATGATGTTATGCATGGACGAACATTACGTGATTGATTGACACAAATATCTCCTCCATCGATTTGCGGGGTCGGTGGTGGTGGCGGCACGCGATGAAAACAATAGCCCATTGTTCGACGATCTCCGGCTGCCGGTATCAGCAGCGCACAAAGAGCCACCTCCATTAGCGAGGACAATAACGCATTGTTCTACTCCTGTGCCCAGCTGGCATTTAGATCCGTACACAAAGGACCATAGCCTATTGTTCTACACCTTTACCGGGCGGCATTCAGACCAGCACACAAAGGACAATAGCCCATTGTTCTACTCTCCCTAGTGACATTCAGGTCAGGCCACAAAGGACAATAGCGCATTGTTCTACGCCTCTGTCTGGTGGCATGACTGTAGCGCACAAATAGTGGGCGTGGTGGGCGGCGTAGAACAAAGGGATATCACATTACAAAGTTAATTGGCTTACATTCTCATCAATCTTTCCCTTGTTCTTGAATCGGTATATTTTTACTACTGCGACCACTTAGGCTTTTGCGAACAACAATAAGTTTTATTTCCTCTGGAGTGGGCTTTAACCTAAAGTACTGCTCCAATTTCCCGATGTATTCTTTAGCATGATCCTCCTTTACTTAATCAAAAGTTATCTCGTTCAGTAAGTGTGAATTGAAATTCTGGATGTTGATATGAGAGCATGTAGCCGGTGGAGTAACACTACGAGCATGGCATCACTATAGTTACAATTGTTGGTGACATGATTTGAGGCTTCGTCAGAGAGCAATGGCGTGCTCCCAGTTTACGCCAAAATTTCTTGGCAGTCACTCAATGTGCTTTTAGATGTACTCTGATTTAATTCTAATTCTTGCATATTATGCCTAAGTTCAACAATTTCCTTGTCATGTACATTGCCCATTGTCTGAATAACATTTCTAAGATGGCAATCTTCTGTCTGCTCTCTACCTGAGTTGCCTTAACAATGCAAGTAACTGTTGTTAATTCGGAATTTATTGTCTTCTAAAGCTTTTGCCCTATCATTACTTTCCTCTGAATCTGAGTTAACTGCCGTTGCACCTGAGTATTGTTTTGAGTAAGTGTTTCTATCTGACAAGTTACGAATTCAGAAAGACTGGCTACTATGACTTTTCTTGGAATTGTCCCTCTATCTGTGCCCTTGTTTCTCCTCGGACCTCTCTCTTTGCTCATCGCTATTTTGCCTAATTCTGTGCCCATTGGTGTGTATTGTTGGTGGATTTTTGCGCTGTTGTTAGCTCGTTTCTTCCTAGCTAATTACAGTTGTCTCTTACATGTTTCTAGATTTTGTGATACAAGTTATTTTACGGTATTATATTATAATATTACATATCCATATCTTGAATATTGATTTATGATACTCCGTTATTTTCATTGTTTGCCCCGTTGGGTGTATGTTCCCCTACAATCCTCATGCTTAAACTCAAATTTGAACGGTCGGTGTATTCTTCTAAAGTTGGTCAACACTCTGCTAGGGGAATTATTTAATGATTAACCTTCAAATTCCTTATTCCATTCCCGAAAGCGCATACTACAGTTCCAAGAGAGCATAGTAGCCCAAGTGGTAGATATTATGCAGTAGTCAACCAGCAAGGACCTAATAAGCGTAGCTTTAAAGTGACGACCAAACTCAACCTTGGTTATTATAAGTTCCTAGATGTATAATGTATTTGATATTGTATGGTGTGCAGCCCTTTATGCAGCAGCCTACACGAATTAAATGTGAATCGTAATCATTAGGATTCAGTAACACAAAATTGCACATTATCTGTTGGATATACGAGGATAATCCAGTAAGTAAAGACCATTTGCGCATTCTTGCTGCACTGATCGCTGTTGGGCTTCTATCCAAGCTGGAATGGTTTGCTCTACATTTTTCCCGTGTTTTGTGAGCGGCAGTAGAAACAAGTTGTTGCTGTGCATTCTGCTAGTGTTCAAAGTGAATTACGTGATACAAAGTTCCGCCAACTGTGAGGTGAGAGATATTGGAGTTTTGAATGCTCGGAAGTTGAAAACTGCAGAATTATCACAGATGATTTGAAGAATTAAGTGAGCAACAAAATCATGCAAGACAGACGTATGTTCCTAGACCAGTAACAGATTTCATTCCCAACATTTCTCATTATTTGCTTGATGAAACTGTGTCTTGCTTAATTGACTGGCGGCAGCCTAGTACAACAAGGGAATTCCAAACTTTGTGGACAGATATAACAAATGCTGAAATAACAAAGGTAATTATATGTAGAAATAAAGTAAGATTCAATTTTGTTAGTGACATGTCTATTTTTTTTAATAAAATGCTCCTTTAAATTATTAAACCCAAATGTTCGTTACCTCTTAAGCTATCTTAGAGATAAGTACTGTAACGCCACAACAGACCATACTGTTAAAAATTACAATACGAGGATCGTCTTCCGTGGTGTAGTGGTTACCATGCTAGCCTCTAGTTCCCAAGGTCGCGGGTTCAAGCCCGGCGGGGAGGCGATAGACTTTTTCGGGCGTAAAATTCCTTAACATGGCTTCCTTTGGAAGGGAAGTAAAACCGGTGTTCCCATGTCGTAGATTTACGACACGTGAAAGAACCTCAAGCCTGATAAAGAGGCCTCTGAGCAAAATTTCCGGTCTTTCACGCCCAGTATAGAATGGGACGCTAAGGACCACAGCAGTTAAAGAGCGTCCATAAATAAAACTCAATTAATTTATTTTACAATACAAGGCATGCTGGCGATTTGCATAGACAAGCAAATAGCTTAAAACTGTTCCAAAAAGGATGTTACACTTCTGCAATAAAAATTACTAATAAATTCCCATGTTACCTAAAACCATTATGTAATCCTAATCTTCAAGAAATATTTAGTCTTTCTTACACTCACTCCCCATATACGACGTGTGATCAAAAAGAAACGGAAATTTTTGTTTTTATTAAAGAATTTTTATTTAATCATCAACATCAACTTTTTCCCCTTCAAAGTAATCCTCCTCCTATATAATACACTCGTGCCAGCGCTTTTTCCAATCTTGGAAGCACTTCTGGAACTCGCTTTTCGTTATGGTGTTCAGCTCCTTCAGCGATTCTGTTTTTATCTCATCAATGGTGGGAAAACGTTGTCCTTTCATGTTTCTCTTGCCTCGGGAATAGAAAGAAGTCGCAGGGGGCCATGTCCGGCGAATATGGTGGCTGAGGCAGCATAACGGTTTTGCTTTTTGCCAAAAAACTACGAACAAGCATTGAGGTGTGAGCTGGTGCATTATCGTGATGCAATTTCCACGAGTGGTTTTGCCATAATTCTGGTCGTTTTCTTCAGACTGCTTCACGGAAACGGCGCATAACTTCCAAGTAGTATTCCTTATTGACCGTACGACCATAAGGCAGGAACTCCTGATGCATTATCCCATTGTAATCGAAGAAAACAGTGAGAAAAACCTTCATATGTGATCGAACTTGTCGAGTTTTTTCGGTCTTGGCTCTTCGGGCAGTTTCCATTGGGATGATTTGGCCTTAGCTTCGACGTTATAACCATATACCATGTTTCGTCACCTGCTATAACCTTCTTTAGAAGTTCTGGGTCGTTTTCGACTTCATTCAGCAATTCCTGAGCGATGTCTACGCGACGTCATTTTTGGTCAAAATTCAAGAATTTCGGAACAACCTTTGCTGCTACACGTTTCATGCCCAAAACATCCTTGGGCGTGATTCGATGATTTTCCAGTTTTCTTTACTTCTTCCACATTATCATCAGTAATTGATGTGCTAGGGAGTCCAGGGTGGCCGTCGTCTTCAACATCTTCTCAACCCTCTTTGAAACGTTTATACCATTCGTAAACTCTTGCCTTACTCATAGTAGATTTGCCAAAGCCACAGTCTACATTTCGAATGCGGTGCTACACTTTATTCCATCTTTCAAGCAAAATTTAATGAAAATTCTTTTATCCATCTTTTTCGAATGTAAAAATTCGCCGAGTACTCGAAAACATGTATAACTTTTTCGACTGTCAACAATAAACTAAATATTTAAAACAGCTGAAAATGCAAACATACACCAGGAATATGTGTACCAACAAGGTAATACAAAGGTTTTGAACATCGAATGTATAAAGCTCGCGAAATTAAAACATTCCCATTATTTTTTAACACACCTCGTGCTATGGAGGAATATTTTAATACGTCGTGCAATAGGTTAATATTCAATACATAGGGAAGATTGCATGTGATGGTAAATTACACTTATTTGTTATTGTTGTCCTACTGTAATGCATGTTGATAAGTTGACTCTTGAAATGGTGGTGATTTACGCATTTTATCTTGTCTTAGTTAATACATGACGGAAAAAATAAGTTATTTTGGGGGATAGGCATGTTATTAGTTATGCTGCATATTTCATAATTGTATGACGTGTTCAATATTCATGAGATATATGAGGCCACTATCGTAGTGCAGATAATGATATGAAAGTACGGAATGCATGGAAGGGGGTAAGAGGAAGCGCGTGCCTGTATGTTGCAATGTTATTAATACTCGCATATGAGATACTGCTGGGAGCTGTAGCAGGGGAGCTTAAAATAATTCGGTTACATTTACGATTGTATGTATTCTAGTATGCCATTCATAACAATAATTACGAACAACATTCAGAACCCACGTAGCGCACGGCAACCAAACATATTGTTGCCTAAGGAACCGATCACTAAACTTATATCGGAACATACCTCCAAAATTTTCAACTCTGTACTCATTCCAGATAGGAATCCGGGTTTAGCATTCTACTGTCTTATCCGTAGTTATAAATTTTTTCAAAAAATAGTCGAATTTTTTATTATCTTTATAGCTTAGCTATCGTATGTAAGGTATCGTATCTCATTAGAAAATCCGATATCGAGATTTCATTTTAAAAAACAAATTTTTAAGCCTCCTCTGCAACATAAAACACAGTTGATACAAATGTGTGATACAAATTCTGCCACCCCAAACAACCTTTACAAGAAAACGTTTTCGTTTTATTTAGTTTCTAAAAAAAAGTTCCAGTAATTGTAGTTTAATTCTCATATGTATGGGATATGCTCCTTCTTTAACGGATTTACTTCCTCTTTGTGGGATTTACCCCCCCCCCCAAGGACTTACAAGAACAATACTTTGGGTCAGAAGCCTGCCGAGGAGGAAGCAAACTGGATCATAGCATATTCAGGATGGGTGATCAGCCCAATGGATGGTATGGCGGCGAAGAAGAAGGAAATGGAATGTAGTGATGAAAGGGATGATAGGAAAATGCGCATATTAAATTACACAACCCAGCACTCGCCTAACGATCGAGGAAAACCGCGAAAAACCTTCGGTCAGATTGGTCGGCACCGGGGGATTGAACAAGGGACCTCCCGAATGCGGGTCACAGACGTTACCACCTGAGCAATCCCGCTCGGTGTATGAGATATACAAGAGCACAAATGATATCCTCATTTTTCTGTGAATATGCTTTGAAGTGCTCTTCAGAATGAATTCTGTGTAACTGGGAAAACATAAGCGATAGGCAAAAACTTTCTACATAAAATATAGAGCTGCAGAGTTTATTACCATAACGACTTTATGTACAATTACCTTTCTCCCTAACTTTGGCATATTTTTAGTATATTCCATGTTATATTATTTGTTTTACAACATTAAAGTGTGTCGCCTGGTAGAATATCTTATACATTTATGGTCGTTTTGCTTTTCCTTCACAGAATTCGTTACTAACAAAATCCAATTTGTGGTACAAACAGCTGTAGATTTTTTTCTGCGTATAACCAAGATTGCATTGCATGCTTTGAAATAATTTCAGCGCATTTACCGTGGATAACGAAACTTTTATGTAATAATCATTTTATATGTAATATATAAGATAGTGAGTTTTTAATAGATAAAATCTTGTGAGTATTGAACATCCAAGTTTTTATAGAGCTTATTTCAGTTATCAGAGAAATGTAAAACTGTCTTTCTGTCCCATTCTAATAGTGTTAGAAATTCCAACTGCACCGTATGATTTGCTTTACTGCCCAGTGGCTTTCCTAAACTACAATAGAAACTGCATTGTCAGCTAATAGTTACATCAAGGTAAACTTTCTCCAAGCTGGAAAAATAATATTTATTTTTAATTTACAATTATTATTCAGTATATCCTTTCCTCCATTCGGTTCATTATTTTGTAAGACAAAGATATTTTTACTTATTGTATGAATTTAGTTTCAGTCTATAATCTCTGCTATACTCTAATAATTTAACTTCCTTAAGTTGGATACGGTTACGTCACTGGATTCGCATGCATCTCTCCTTGGGTGGTAGCGAGTAAATTACCCATGTTACAGTTACGAAGACGTTGCCTCCTGGGCTCCAAATGAACCAGACTCCAACTTATTCCCTCCAGTGAGTCCTATTCATCATGAATAATTCGCGAGTTTTGGCAAGTATTTCGGTCTCTAACAAATATCTCTCTAAAATACAAATTATGTTCGTGAACATGAAAGCTGACTCAAGAGGGTTGTCACGTGTAGGTGTAAAGAACTGAAGAATGATAGGACAATCGGACGCTCAAGCTTAGTAAAATAGTTTTCCTAATAGATGTGGTGTCAATTTTTAGAATATTATATTGTATATCACTGAATTGCATACGTAGAAGAAAGTTTGGAAGGTAAAATATATTCAAATAATATTTTCCGGTCGTCAATCTTTTAGAGGAAAGCTTTAAATGGTTCTTTTAAATTAATTTCATATTCATATTGTTTGTTAGAGGCCAAACTCATTAAGCTATTCATACACTTAGATTTATTAAATTTTGATTATTTTATAGAGCATTATTGCAATAAATAGTATTCTATTCTATGTCTGTTATTTCTTGTGTATTTTCAATGTATTATTTCAAGTACACATTATGAAAATCAGTTCGTATTTAACATTTTGCTTCCACGGGTTACGATCCAAGTCTTATAAATGTAAAGCGTATTTAAATAATAGATAAGGTGACCAACTGGGAAGAAAGGGGGAATGAAATATAGAGAATATATTTACAGTTACCAATACCGGAAACGATCGCCACAATCTGAAGGCGTGCAATGCTATCCATTGTTTCCTTCTCTTAGAAGTTAAGGAAATTAAGCTCAAAAGAGTAACAAAAATAACATAAATTCCTAAAGTATCTGTGACCTTATTAATCGTTTTTATTACAATTTTAGATTATTATATCTAAAGTAAGATGATGCTTTTGATGTATTGTCTGCTTCGTTACCTAACTTAATTTGTGAAATGAAATTTTAGTTTATTACACCAGGAGTTTAATGTTTATTTTGCTTTCCTCAGATAGGTAAAATAATAAAAAACGATTTATTTAAAATGCGTGTTAATCCCATTCGCTTAAAATGTTACGTATTTACACAATAAATGAGAAACGTGTCAGAAAAACAATAAGGTCCCTATTTGGCGCGGACATGGGGAGGGGGAGTCCGGTAGCACCTCATAGACCGTGACATATTTGAAAATGGCAAAAATAGCCTGTGTTCATTTCATGTCACCAGGAAATCGAAATCAATTGAAAATTCGCATCATTAATTCGTCTGGTACTAAAATTAAAATTCAAAATATGATTTCTGCTTATATTTGCATTTAACATAATACGCAAAACCAACACTATTGCACATGTAATTAGGACAGTTTTGAGAATCACTGAAATTGAAAAATGGCCTAACTAGGAATTTACTTTCTACTGTGAGGTTACTAAAGAAAGATGGTTAGGCACTTGCCAGATATTATGTGATCAATGAGTATTATATCCCTACAGAGTATTTCTATAGCAAAGCATTCATTTTGATGTTTGCTCTGGATATGACAAGCAGAATAAATGAACTGTACATTTCCATAACTCGTTAAAGCCACCTAACAAAATCGTTCAGAAAATGGAAAAAAGGATGTAACTGTGCTTTGGCTGAGAAAATATTTTACGAATGTTGTTAACCACATAAACAAAATGACTTTGTGACTCGCTTCATACAATACATGTGTATACAAGACTCCAGAATGTTTTATAGAATAACGTTTACTAGATTGATGAATTGAAAATACTGACGAGCCGTAGAATAGAGCCCTGCACAGAGGCCCAGAAGGCCCATCGTGGCCCCTTTTCCAGTCTACTCTAGGTCCACAGTCCTTGAAAAGACAGTATGTCCCTGGTGTTGGCTTCCTTAATATTCTCTAAATATAACACAAAATTCCCTAGAGTAATAAATCTTAAATACAAAAAATGCACATTTACATAAAATATGTGAGGAAGTCTCATCTTCCTCCTCACCACACTATCCTCAAATAGGGTCTTGTGCGATCCCCATTATATTTAGATCACCACGAAGAGTTTGTGACGCGTTTAAAGGCTAACAATCTTTCGCATTCGTTGGCAGCAAGGCTCTTTGTATCTGGAGCTAGGTTCTTCAACAAGCTCTCTAGCTTGCCTAGCTTCCATTTGTTTCCGCCAAAACTCTAAATGCTATTGGTGAGTTTATTGTGCAAGGATTAGACTAACTCCTTGCAGGATATACTTAAACTAAGTTGTGGCCCCACGAAGGTGGTCCTAGCGCCCTTTTTAACCAAGTTATTTGCTCATTCATTTCTTTTTATGCCTCAGTGACATCGGATCCACACAGGTGTGACAGAGCTTCGGTCACAAAGGTTATCCCATGTCCTCTGGCATTTCCACACAAGATTTGTCGTTGTTCTGGCAGGTTTAAAAGCACTGGCTGCCGCCTGGCTATCAGAGCAGATAGTAAATTTGGTCTTATTGTCAGGAAGATTATCTATTATAATGTGCACAAGCCAAAATAGCATTACTTCGGCCTGGAAAATAGCAGCCTATTGGGGCGGATTTCATTGGGTGTTATATTTGTACGGTATCGGTTTTGCAGGGGGAAAGAAAGGAGGTCGGTGAAATATCGGAAGAGCATGGATATATAGGGTTCTCTTAATCTCGGGTCGTGTTAACCGATGACATTTATATTATTTTGTACGTTTTATTGTCCTCCTTAAAAACGATTCCCGCAATCGATCCGTCCACACAAATATATTTAATTACACCATCGCCAATCAAGGTATAGCCACATGATAGCCCGTGGTGTTGTCCACGTCTGCTCGCGTCGGATTCCAGATTACAAGTGCTTGTCTTTACCCTTCGCTCCGCATTCCTTAAGGTTTTTAACCCTAACTTTCTGACTGCCTTGTTTCCCCAAGTCACATGTGTGCCCTTAGACAAAAGAAATGTTCGGCCGGCATTCCGGTCTTCTAACGGTATGTTTACTTCCCGGCGTATACCTACTCTGTACAGTCTTATAAAAATATGTTACATGTTTCTACGTTTATTTAGGTGATACGCAAATAGACTTTATATATTATTATCCTCATTGCTTCAGCGTATCGCTTCATTATCTACCCAGAGTGAAGGAGAGCCTTGTAGAAGGTCCGCAGACCCCTGCCACTGGCCTCCGTATCTATGGGGAGCCATCTGTAAACCATGCAGGCAACTGATTGAGCTGGTTCCGGCTCTGTTTGGATCAACCTTCCCTGCTATGCGTGTCTACTTTACGTCTCCTTGCATTAAAGCATGGCCTCATAAGGTCTTGAACCAACCTCCACTCCTGATGAAAGTTTGAAGCCTGGTTAGAATCGTTGAGTGGCCACCATGTAGATGGAAGACCACCCCTACTCGCCATCTCTTGGATGTATAAGAGCATGGGAGGGAAGCACAAAAGCACCTTCAGCGTACAAAGTGGAGTGATTTGCACTTAACTGTTATGCCAGTACAGGCCAATTTATGTAGATTATTTAGTCTGATGATGACGACGGTCCGATGGAGCCTGGTCAGCAGACTGTATGTAATACAGGGCCCGATGACAGAGGTATACAGCCAGTACACCACCTTAGATCGTAAACTCCACGTTGTACCAATAGCCCTTCTACTTGCCAAGAAAGATCTTTGAGCCTTAAAAGCCTTATGTTCCACTCGCCTCTCCCACTTAGGCTTACGATCCAGATTTATTTACAGATTCTTGGCTGTGGTAGAGCAGCTACACCTACTAGAAGTTATGGAGATTTTTAAATTCAAGTTCAGTGTTATTGTATTAGGAAGCAATCGGTTTGAAATTGTTTCAAACAATGAAAAGGAATAACTCGATGTCTCCTACAAAACGACATTTCGATTTTCAGTGAACTTAAAAGAATGTCTAAGAAGGGAGACTTAAGCCTGCTATAATCGAACACATTTGGCCTATTTTAGCCTGCAACTACTATCCAGGCATTAAATATCTAGAGATAATTTCAGTATACGCAAAAGCGATAATCTCCCTCGATGATATTTACTATTGTTTTCTCTGATCCAACATTGCAATTTTACAATAACTTTAACAATTGGTGGACTTAATTTTATTTCCATGTTTTTTCTTTCTTTTCCAAAAGCCAATGGATTCATCTCAGTGACTGTTTCTGCCAAGTAAGGTGAAAAAGTAACCATAAGTCAAGTTATACATTTCCAAAACAACAGTTATTTTACTCTGCATTACCACGATCATTCGAGTATTTTTATAGCCTGTTCCAAAAGCAACGCTCTGATCGTAGAAAACATGCTGCGTTGCAATATAACAGTTCCAAGTCTACACAACCTATTAAAACAAATAGTCTTTCGACTCCTGCAATAAAAGAGGGATTCGAGCGCGCTTTCACCCAAAGTGGTGAAGTGTACAAACTCACACGTTTCCATAGTGCAATATCTGAATACCTGGTGGTGGTATGTCGATATTGCGGTACTGTTCCTTCCCATTCCAACTTCCCACAACTTTCGTTCTTTTCTTTCATTTGATTTTTTAGAAAATTCATATTTTCATTAAAGTGGTAATGCTACAAATTGCTGTTAGTATTTGCTATTCTACCGTATATAGCGACTATTTTACTGGAAAAGGGGTTAATTTGAAGAGCAAAGTATAAAAAATTAGAAATCATCTATTTTGCACATAACATATTTTGGAACAGAAAACGTACTCTTACAACTTTATACGCCGGGGAAACGTTTCCTGTATTAAACACTTATACAATAAACAGCAGTTGCAAGATGAACTCCGGTAAAAGTTGAATGTTTAGATTAACATTGATTCTGACTTTCTTAATGAAGAAATATACATGACTGCTACATAAAACCAAACAGAGCCGACTGAATGCACTTCTCCTCAGTAGATCTACCATGTCAAAACCAAACTAATGCACAGATTACGTATCGATCAGTGCTGATTGCATACGCATATGCGAAATGACGTGTACAATAAAAATCTATTATAAAAAGTTCGTTTTTACATAAAAATCAACACAAACAAAACATCCTAAGATAGTAATAGCTGTAAGCATTTAACAAATCGGTGACGGAAGTGAGAAGAATACTATCTATCATTATTACCAAAGATACACTACGTGATCAAAAGTATCCGGACACCTGGCTGAAAATGACGTACAAGTTCGTGTTGCCCTCCATCGTTAATGCTGGAAGTCAATATGGTGTTGGCCCACCCTTAGCCTTGATGACAGCGTTCACTCTCGCAGGCATACTTTCAATCAGGTGCTGGAAGGTTTCTTGGGGACTGGTAGCCCATTCTTCACAGAGTGCGGAGCTGAGGAGAGGTATCGATGTAGGTCGGTGAGGCCTGGCACGAAGTCGGCGTTCCAAAACATCTCAAAGGTGTTCTATAGGATTCAAGTCAGCACTCTGTGCAGACCAGTCCATTACAGGGATGTTATTGTCGTGTAACTACTCCGCCACAGCCCGTGCAGTATGAACAGGTGCTCGATCGTGTTGAAAGATGCAATCGCCATCCCCGAATTGCTCTTCAACAGTGGGAAGTAAGAAAGTGCTTAAAATATCAATGTAGCTCTGCGCTGTGATCGTGCCACGCAAAACAACAAGGGGTGCAAGCCCCCTCCAGGAAAAATACGACCACACCATAACACCACTTCCGAATTTCACTGTTGGCACTACACACGCTGGCAGATGACGTTCACGGGCATTCGCCATACCCACATCCTGCCATCGGATCGCCACATTGTGTACCGTGATTCGTCACTCCACACGACGTTTTGCCACTGTTCAATCGTGTAATGTTGATGCTCCTTACACCAAGCGAGGCGTCGTTTGGCATTTTCCTGCGTGATGTGTGGCTTATGAGCAGCCGCTCGACCATGGAATCCAAGGTTTCTCACCTCACGCCTAACTGTCATAGTACTTGGAGTGGATCCTGATGCAGTTTGGAATTCGTGTGTGATAGTCTGGATGGATGTCTGCCTATTACACTTTACGACCCTCTTCAAATGTCGGCGTTCTCTGTCAGTCAACAGACGATGTCGGCCTGTACGCTTTTGTGCTGTACATGTCCCTTCACGTTTCCAGTTCACTATCACATCAGTAACAGTGGACCTAGGGATGTTTAGGAGTGTGGAAATCTCAGGTACAGACTTCTGACACAAGTGACACCCAATCACCTGACCACGTTCGAAGTCCGTGAGTTCCACGGAGCATCCCATTCTGCTGTTTCACGATGTCTAATGACTACTGAGGTCGCGGATAATGAGTACCAGGCAGTAGGTGGTAGCACAATGCACCTAAGATGAAAAACGTATGTTTGTGGGGGTGTCCGGATACTTTTGATCATATAGTGCACATTAGTTTCTCTCTTGGTCATTATTAAATTTTCTAAGCTGCAATCCGATTTTGCAATACTCAATGCGTCAAACTGAGTTAAATTTCGCTGGTTCCAAGTCTGTGCACGATGCTTCCAACTGCCAATAGAGGGCAACGCCAACTAGAAATTGAGGCAGTATTCTTAACACTTAAATGATATCAGTCTAATTATATAATATAAAATATAATAACGTCCGCCTTAAAGCAATATGTATATAATATAATATATAAAGTGTATGTAACAGTCATTGTATTATGTTTATATTATTATGTACATGTATAATAATGTTATGTGAATGTATTACGTAGTTTTAACAACGTAGGAGCTGTGAGAATAGAAGCAAGACATCTTTCGTAGCAAACAGAATTATAAAGTAGAAGCCGAAAGTTGCTAACAATGAGGTAATAATGAGATAACCTTGAGACAACAATAAATTAGAAAGTTTAATAAAGGCTACTACTAATTCTTGGAACAATAATGTAATATTTAAAACAGTTTAAAAATAGCCAATCAAAAACTAGAAAAAAAAAGCTTAAGTTAAATAAAAGTATTCTATTGGATTAGGCTTAGCCAGAGACTTGAAATAGAAAAAAGTACAAATTCAGGCGGCAGACGCTACAAGATAACGTATCCAAGCAGACGCTACAAGATAACGTATCCAAGCAGACGCTATTAGATTGCGTACCCGATCGGTAGGATACAGGTTCAATGTGAGACATAAATCTTCATTGCGGTGAGAATAATATAAAGTTTACGTGTTTAAAAGTGCAAATAACAATAATCTCATAGCTCTATAGTAGGATACATCAATGAAGTGTTATTTAATCGTGTGAAGGATTAAAAAAACAAAGTACAATGCAATTATAATGTGTGTAAGCCTTATTCTTTAGCCACACCAGCTCTGCTAAGAGATACGTCTTCTAAAAAAAAATACTGACACAGCCGAGGCATAAGTATAATATTTAAATAAACATTAAAATACAAAGTTGATTCTTTTAAACGTGGGGGCGAAGGCCACCGGAAAAGCGAATGTGGGGCGAAGGCCACCGGAAAGTTTGTATCGTACGTGGGGCGAACACTCCTAGAAACAATCTCCCACAAGTTTGGCATCCATAACGTGCGTGGTCTAAAACATGCTTCAAATTGGCCCAAAGCGTGATGCTAATAACGTAAAGATAACCTGCTTCAAAATATTCCAGCCAATCAGATTTAATTATACTGTTGAGCTCTTGCAATACATATCCAATGGTAGCTACCGAGATCCCGTTTTGGAACACATAACCATTAGCCTCATACAAACTGAATAAAGACCGTTAATGCGACAATGATAGACTTGAATTCCTTTAAGTGAGTGAAATGAGTACTAATTACAGTAGTATTTAGATGTAACACACATGTATTGATATTAAGGGTAGGCTATGAATTCGTGCCTGCATGGTGTGAGTGAGAGAATGGCCCCTCCTTTCAGCCGATACTCTTAGGAACGGAACGAATAATCACGACTCGATTTTAAAAAATCCGAATCACGCAAGCAATACTGGGTCAAGGATATCTTGCTGCTATGGTTATTCGTAAATATTCGTGAAAGTACACGACTGATTTTCTCTATGACTATTTGAAATCTAGTATGTTTACTTTTTATTCTTTTTTTAACCGGGGTGGTCGTAACTGATGCTGTGAAAAAACAGGTCCGTTCTACCACCTGTAGCGCCGAATATTACCTGCGGTCAATCTCGATTGGAGTCGCCTATGTAGGCACTTCTTAATAATCAATCGCCCTTTCATTCATTTCTGTAGACCAGGAATGTTATACGCGATCTGATGTTAAAATACGAACAACAATAGAAGTCTGCATGCAGAATCGTCGAGCGAGATGGCTCCGCGGTAACGTGTGAGACTCGCATTCTACAGATCCGGGGGTCGATTCCCATTGGGCCGGCCACTCTGACCATTGGTTTTCTTCGTGGTTTTCCCGAGTGATAGATAAATTCTGGGGTGATTCCTGTTCTTACCACAAATTTCCTGTCTTCCCCATCATTTTCTTTCATTTGTTTCAGGATTGAAGGACCAGGCGACGGCGTTCGGTGTGTTGCATCAGAACGAAGGATTGTGCTCTTTGGAAAGGTTTCTTCCTGGCGTTTGGTGGGTCTGCTAAAGCCCCTTTCCTGGGGATGGCTCGGGTCCCTGCCCCCCCCGAGTGGTGCGGGACTAACTTGTGGCCAGCTAGCGCCACGATGTGCTACATCTGGAATCGTTAGGAACCGTCCTAGATAGCGGACACCATCGTCCGGATCTGGTCGCCCTTCGGATCTCCCTCTCACCATCCCTCCCTCCCAGCGATCATATTAGAAGCAAAAATGGCCGTTGCGGCCTACTTGCGGTGCTCTGCTCTAGGTTTCTGAAGGCCCCTTCTTATGTGTACCTCTACTCCTGTATGGCGTATTCATAGAAACAGAGGGAGAGAGAGAGTGAGAGTGAGCGGAAGAGAGAGAACAGATTTTAAATATTTTGAAAGTATGAATGATGCTGAAGACTTGCAGCACATAAAGCAGATTGGAACTCCTTACCGCACTAATATTCCGCTAATTTGTCTTTCTCCCTAAGTCATTTCTTCCTCAGGTTTACTGTGGACTGACTAGCAGTGGTATTTGCATTAATAAAAGGCAGGGAGAAAAGGATGGCTGGCTCCAAGAAATTTATACTAATGAAAGCTACATTCCTAAATAACTCTGGCCACGTGAGGCACTGTTGTATGTTCTAACATAAGGAAATATATGCACAATGCTTTTTAGCCGTGAAGCACAAGAGGAATGCACATCTGCATTCTTCTTGCGTTCAAGATGGAGAAAACATGTATACAGACAATTCTTTTTTATTTTAGAGGAAAGGGTCCTTTCTGGAGGGAATTTGCCCTAATTTGGAGTACATTGGGGGACAAATGTAACAACGGAGGGAATTTCAATACAACGAAAGCTTAGCCAAGGACAGTAATATATGTACTTTCAAAATACAGAATGTTCTAACAAAAGGTTCCAATATTTGGACAGAGAGGAAAATTAAGGAAACGACCCAATAAACGTGGGAAATAAAATATATCTTCAAAGATACATGTAGACGTTTACCATCACAGTAAGGTCAACATATCTTTTATTGTGAACTCTTTGGCAAGAATGTATGTATGTGTGCATATTCATGTTTTATGTGTATATGTATGTGTGTACATACGCACGCTTGTGTGATGTATACATTTATTTAGATATTGTATATTTTATATGTATATTTAAGGGTATGTGTGTGTGTGTTTGTACACATATGTATGCACATATATTTTTCTTATTTATTTCGATAGTTTATTAGTTAGCATTTGAAGTAATTTTTGTCATATCGCATTCCTATCATAGATTTAATGCTAACACCTCTCATTAATATATAAATGCTTGCACCACATTGCTGTCATAGATTTATGCAGCTTACCTTTCCATTCCATTGAAACTTATTAGCTTTAAAGCTATTTTTTGTCTTATAAACATTGCCTTCGTGTCTTATTGCTTCACCTTTTTATGTCATTGAGGCTTAATTAGCATTGAAGCTATATTCTCTTATTAACCTTTATTCAATCTCATTTAACACTGGAAGCTATTTTGCTTGTATGGCATTGCTGTCATATATTTAATGCCTACCGACTATACCATCAATGCTTTAAAGCTTTTTCGAGGTTCTTGCATGTCTGTACCTGTCATGATGACGTCATACAAGAACTGTTGGATTTTTGGGACTTAGGACAGCCATCTTGCTTTCACATATTATAACTGTTAACATCAAGTGTCATTTTAACCTACTATTGTCTTATATTGACTATTATTATCATTTTTAAATCTCCAAGACTAAGGCACTATTTTACAAAGGAATGTTAGGGCTGTAGTTCAAATATAAGTGCATTAGAAGTACAGGACACCTCAGAATTCATAAATATGCAAATCCAATAAGTAAGCTATATACTGAATGTATTACATGTTACGTAAAAGTACAATAAATCTCAAAATTTAAAAATAAACAAAAACAGTAAATGAAACTATATACTATATACGACTATATATTATGTACTAAATATACCGAGCTAGATGGCTCCGCGGTAACGTGTAAGGCTCGCATTCGGGAGGTCCCGGTTTCGATTCCCGGTTGCCGCCCACTCTGACCATGGATTTTCCGTAGTTTTTCCTGGCTGGCAAAGGCCAATGTGGAATGATGCATTCTACCACGGATTTCCTTTCTCCCACATTCCCTCTCGTTTCCCTTTCATGTTGACTCCGAGACTGTGGTTCGCAGAGGCTTGCGAGTTGGAACTTCTTCTCAGCCGCGCTAGAGGGAAACCTGTTGAGCCTTCACTGCTGGGCCTTGTTTCCCCGCTCCCACTGGAGAGACGTCTCCGAATGATCCTACGTGGCCGGGTGGTCAAGCCTGGAACTATTAAGGAAATCTGCGCATCTCTGTCGACGGATTCTTCTGCAGGCCACGCGTCTCATGCGGTTCTCTAGCTGAATCCATTCCTCCGAGGGTATGTAGGCACAAAAGATCCATTGGGGTTCGAGATGCTAGGTGTCCCCTCCGGTAACTAGTCCTACCATATATACTTAACATACAGCTAATAAGACTAAGAAGTTAATCACAATGATATGTTTGAAAATATCATATACAAATGTTTTAAATTCTGCAAAATGGCATTGCTTTTTTGAAACTGCAATTATTTTATTATTCAAAACTTAATTGCAATTAATTAAATGAGCATTAAGCACGTATCGTTTATATCCATGAGATGGACAGTCTTAACACAAGATGCTCGAGAGTCTGGTCGTCATGACCATATGAACAGACATATAGAACATGAAACATTTTTAAATAATGTTTAGATTTTCCTTGCCCAGTCATAAATTATGCTAATACAAAAGAGGGTTCATAATATTTCACTGATAGCCTGACGTGAACTGTAGAAAAATAAATATTTCTTGTAACTGCTTCGATGACGCTACCTGTCCAAGGTGAAGATTATTTCTTTAGCGTCTCGAATCTCAGCTCTTCTTTTACATGAGAAGCCCTGCGATATGGCGTAACCAGAAACGTAACAAGACCTAACACCGCCCCGTAACCAGAGATAATCTCGAATTTCTTTAGTGAAATTGCAATGTTTTATTCATGTTTTATTATTTGGGAGTCTTAAGTGAAAGGTTTTACGTTAACATACCTTTATTTTAGTTCGTTGTAGGTGGCTCTCCCCTTTATCTAGGCTTGAGACTAGCACTAGGATTGCTCCTAATGGCAGGGTTAACACCTTCCCTTCCATCTTTTTATTATTCTTCTTTCTTCATCAGACGTCAGTTAGCTGCATACAAAACACACGGATAAGCTTCCATTTTTTTAAATTGTAGACTCACGGAGAAAATCTTCATATTCAACTTAACATTCTTTTAAACGCTGTTTGTAATACTGTAACGTCCATACGTATATGTCGTTATTCCATCCTCAGCAATAACTCTTTTATCATCAAACGGAGTCATTGTGATTTTATTCACTTGCACTTTGGCAAGAGCATGCTGTCGTGACAGGATCAGATTCATGGGCGTTCTGATGATTTCTCCAGTTTTAAGGCAGTCAGTATAATTCTCAAATGTAATGTACTGATTAATAACACTACGTTTTATGCCTTTAATCTTTTTTATCATTGAGCCGGGGATATCTAAGGCGTACATCTTAGGTCGTAGTCCGACAAAGCGCTGGATGATTTTACCATTAGCCTCATCCTTAAATTTTCCCAACACCTTCTTGTTTAGAGCTGAATAGCATATATGGTTGACAGGGTATTCAGCTGTATCTAGGTGTTCGAGAAAACGTAGCTTGTCCTGGTACACATCTTCAGTTATTACACGATGAATGAACGAATCAGTGTCCATATACATATGCTTCAGGTTTTCAGTTCCATAATACGGCAGAAACACATCATAATGATAGTGGTACATTAATGTCTTGGAGAGGTCCAACACGCTCATACCGATGCATATAGGCTTGTTCAATAAAATCTGTCGCGAGGCCATATGTGCAGCAGCTAGATTAGCAGCATCTATCGTCCTATCGATAAACGTAGGCTTAGCGATCAGCTTTTCCAGAGTCTTCTCGTTTGTTACCAACATATATCCACACGATTACGCAGGTTCTCCATAGTTTTACCGAACATAGCATTGTTGAACAGTTTGTAGGGATCCTTCTCAAAATCATTTGCAGCTTGTTGTCGTAGCCTGTTGTTATATTCCACATAAGGTTTTAACCACTGTGACTGATGGAATTGTAACACACGATGTATTTTTGTTAGCCGTAGTCTATGATTAAGTGCTTGCTTCAAAACAATGTAATGTACGACATACTTCTTTGGAGGTCCAAGATGGGGTATCAGTTTCTTTGTACTCGAGTCCTTAGGCTTCATACACTCAGGCAGGAAAGGCAGGTCGTTGTGTAGATCGTGAAGTTCTGCAGGATACTCAATGTCGACTTATAATATATATCCATGAGGATCATCTTCTTGTAGTCTTTATAAGTCAATTTTTTCAGGCGCTATCCACTCAAATCCAGCATAAGTGAGAGCGTGACACATGGCCCAACCATATTGGTTATTGGCGTCCTCATATGTAATAAATTGGGTTGGTCTCGACGGATCGTACTTTTCCATGTAGACGTTGTTTGCTTCGGTATAACGGTGGGAAACTTGAAATAAACCTCCTCTTATGTCGCATTCCACCATGAGTAATTGGTCATAATCCTGTAACAATTCCAGCTGAATTCCTGTATACAGCAAGATGGCGTCCCATGTAAGTCCTGGAGAGGTGAAATAATGAGCAGGGTCTACTTTATGTGTTTTGAGGGTTTAATCTCTAAATGTCTCAAAGACATCAGCTAGAAGAAGTACATCAGAGATTAAGTAGAGCTCGTTGTACTCGCCAAGGTTTCTTACATTAAACAGCTCCCATACATTTCTAGCATGATCGTAGTCAGCATCACTAATTTCTTCTTCATTTAATCTATTGTAGAAATAAAATGAAAGGAAATCGTGATAGATGAGAAACTACCCAGGCATTCGCTTGCAGAGCAGCGAAAGCCGCGAGAAACCTAAGGTCAGAGTGACGTCGCTACGGAAATCGAACCAGGTACCTCCGAATGCAAACCACAAACGTTAACGTCTGAACCAGTCCGTAAAGACAGGTTTATCCCATACAACTCATAACAATAGGCTGCCATGCCAGATGACGTCACACCTGTAGACAGACTGTCTGGGAAGAGACCGACATGTTGAAACGTGCAGAGAAGGCATGATCATTCAGACAAATGTGCCCATTCAATGCCTACCATACCCACCACCGCAACCCTTTGCACACCAAAGTTAACATAATTTCTATTATAAAACTTTAGAAATAGCGTAGAAGTTTTTCTCTCCTTATTTAATTAAATTCATGTATATACCCTATTATTTTGTGTTTTCAATCCTTTTTCAATACTTTTTCCCTCATCCCCTCCTTCACCCTAAAGAATCAGTACACAATATGACATTTTATACGCTTAATATATATATATTTATCAGAGAAAATCACGCTTAATACCCATTTATCACAGAAAACCACGCTTAATACGTAGTTATCACAGAAAATCGCTACAGTTGACTGTAATCACGAACAAAGTAATTTTTCCAGAGTTACTCCAATTTTAAGCTTGTAGCATCGTATTGGGAAATTCATTGTATTTTTAGCTCAAAGTGTGCAGGGGGTCTCTTCCCGCACCGTTTTCGCTTGTACTGCTTTCGGTCCGCCTGCTGCATGACGTCATCGAGAGTGAAGTTTTAGCTAGCCAGTATTCTGCACCGTACTTTTCGGCATGAAAGTTCGTATAATATTCTCGTTATACGATCTGTTTCGACCCTATACTACTTGAAACAAAATCGCATCTATAACTAGACTTAGTCTTGGAAATAATAAACACAAACCTGTCTTTTTACAGCTAAATACCCAACTAGCGCCAATTTCATTTCTCCTTGAAATATTCACTAAAAAGCTGTTGATATATGAAATTTGGTCTTGAGGGATGACTTACAGCATATATGTTATTCAAAGAAAGAGAGATATGTAGATATAAAGCAGATATTTGTTATATTAAAGTTGTTCAGAAGCTCTAAGTTACAAGCTTTAAAACCATTTTCTTAGTTTATGCTATTACTTGACTTTAATTATATTATGTTAAAGAAAACCAATAACACATTATTCGGCCAATTTTAGCAACGAAAATAAAATACGTTATACGCTATATAAAATTCAACGTATACGTTATCGGGTCTTAAACTTTGATTCGAAATTAAATTGTATTGTTTGTTTATGGATTGTGAAAAACGCAGCTTAATGAGGGAAACTGTGTTGATCATGCTATTATGTAATATGACTTAAACATAGCAGTTTTAAAAGTCATGATAGCTGAAAACTTGATATATGTGCATTTTTTCCGAGACTTTTTTTTCGCGTCTAGGTAAAAGCATGAATAATCGACATGCATATTTAAAATAATTTTTTTAATAAGAATTTTATTAATATAACTATTTTGGCAGAAGAGAGTAACTCCACAAAATGAATTAAATTCACATAACATTCGACTACTTGAAGTAGATAATCGACACATGCTGAAAAACAGTTATCTGCACAGCAAGTCTTGCAAATATCCTCCAATTTTCAAATAAACCGAATTTACAGAGTAGTGCACATTCGAATGATGTGATCAGAATTGGATATTTTGGCTTCATTATTTAGGCTGAGAATGTGCTTATATAAACGTAGTTTCTTAATTATTTCTAGTATAAAGTTGTTTTAATTTTTTAATTAATGAATAATTAATTGTACATAGTTCCCATTTGATCCTTCCTACTTGAAAGAGTAAGAACAAGGATGCGTCTAGCCTTAATATTTTGGAGATATTAATTTTAGAACAACCTTTCCTGTATGCTTTAGTATACGCTCGCAACCAATACCCTTAAAAGCACACAAATGTAATGCTTTCACCCACGGGAAAGTGGGTGTTGTTAAAAGGAGGTGTATTAGTGTATTGCACTGGCGATCATTGAAACATATTACACTGATCTTTTTAAAAGGAGGTAGATCTAAGGAACTTGCCAATTGTAATTAGGTGCCTATATTATTTAGTATTTATGCAAGGAAGGTGCAATAACTTACTCGTATCTTAGTTTTCGTTATTTTGTATAAAACATGGACACATTTCACGCCAAATTGGCAGGGGAGGCTTTACGAAACAAATCAATATTATGTGAGCAAATACAGGGGAGATGAACGTAAATACATGACAGGAAATAAGGTCAGAGCGGTGTTTTATAAGCAGGGCCCGGATTTGGATGACTATTTGTTTTTAAAATGACTACATTTGTTTTAAAATGACTTTGTAATTAAAAAAATTATATAAAATGAGATTTATTTGATTTACTAAAATTAGTGTACAGAAAGTTATAAATTAATTTATATATTGATATAACTCCTATACAAGAAGAAAAAATAAGTAAAAGAGCAGTGAAAATGTTCTTGTTCAAAGAACCTCAAAAGAAAAGAAAAATTTCTTACTTTCCTTTTCAGATTCTTCAAACAAGTAAGAACATTATTTTCTTTGCTTTTCAGATTCTCCAAACAAGAACATACAACAAATATATTTTCAATTAATTTTCTAACTTTTGTGTTTTTAAGCAGGTCTTACAAAAGTGTAGCATTAACTCTTTTGAGAACTCAGAATATGCAATGTTTATTGCAAATGAAGAGGATTTCACAGTCCATGTCATACATAAATAAGAGTAATACCCCGCTATTTTAGCAAAAAAGGGAAAACTGACCTCCTCATCCCTAATTTTGGACATGAATTCATAACAGTAGTTATACCTGTTTCCCTGATAATAACCATCTCCCCACCCACAAGCAACTCTTTCCAGACCAACCAATAATCTTTATATACTCTATACTTATGCAAGGAAATTACCAAATAAAGCGGCAAAGGACAAAGAAATTATAAATTAATGATGTAATATCGAAAAAAAGATTATCCAAAATAGAAAATTTGAAACTACCAAAATGACCTAATATATATATTCTTAATATGGGACCTATGATAAGGATTTATGTACACTTAAGCAATACCTTTATTGCAAGAATTAAAAGATGGCATGTCATCAGAATCATGCTTATATGATACTTGGTGTTCAAATAGCTTCTGCTCACAATAATATACTGCTTAATACGCATTTCTGAGGAATATAAAGAACTTAACATGAAAACAGATGTAATGCGGGCCAAAGGTATTCTTCCCTGAAAATGGCAAGCTTTTCCAGGTATATAATCCTTTACAGAACCACAGTGAACGGAAAAAGGTTGTTAAACTTTGGCTGTAAGAGCAAACAGCATTTCCTTTGAAATAATTATGCCGCTCAACTGCGTAAAAGGCAACAGATATTAATCTGAGCTTCTCTTCGCTTTAAAAGTCACGTACAAGTGCAATAAATCAAGATGTACTCATATATCGGAAGGGAATATATGCTTCTGGCTTTATTTTGAAAGTATAATATATTTTCGAAAGTGCGTTGTTCCTTATCACTCAGTCATATACCCCCCCACTTCAACAAATAAGTTGCACACACATATTTATACTAGAATCTTGAATATAGATTCAGTTTTCTCTGCTTTGGTGAAGTGTTTAAGTCGGTGTGCAATGAGTGAGAACGTTAAGAGTAGAATGTATTGTGCTGTACATTCACGTGTATGTTCAGTGCACTTTCTTCCTAGTGACTATAAACGGGATTTGAAGAGTGAACTTTTAGGTTTGCCGGTTAAGAAAATTCTGCTCCCAGATGCAGTTCCGTAGCAGTTCATTCCCAATTGGCATGGATATGCACTTAGTGAAGGTCCAAGTACAAGTGGAATGTTGCAGGTATGTCTTTTTCATTTTTACATCCTGTAACAGAATAATGTATTCTGGAATTGCTGTTTTCATTTCTTACGGTAAAAAAATACACCAGCATATCCATTTAGCAATTCTTTTAGAGTAGTTGTAAATTTTCCTTTCGTACTAAAGTAATGTATGTTTGAATCTCTTGTAGCGCCTACAGTTTACGTTGAAGTACTGGATGTGTTCCAGTAGTTTTGTTTATACGTAAATATATTACTAATGTAATGCAGTTTCCATTCGTTTTGCTTTATGGTTAGCCCACAATGTTTGTAGAATGCTCTGAAATAGTATACCTTTTAAAAAAACTGGAAGAAGTGCTAATAATAAACAATTTGGAGTTAATCGGGAGGAATTTAGTGTGTTCACTGCGCTATGTATGTATTCCGCGCGCTCGTCTTCACTCTCACTTACGTCACAGGCGGGCAGCCAATGGCAGCTCCCACCCCGGAGTGGCTCACCTTAGTTATCTAGCCGCATTGCAAAGTGTGTACACATTTTAAAGTCACCGATCTCCGCTATTTTCATTTAGTCTAAAGAGTGTCATATTTCATTTTAAGGCCGTCTTTATTAAATATAATGTCTGCAATCCATTTCTAAATTTATTTTAAAATTAACTCAAGCACGCGTTTAACACATATAATGCCCGTCTTCACATACCCAATATGGCTGCCATCCGCGTTAACCCCCAAGATGTCTACTTCCGGCATGTTCCACGCAGGCCGGAAAGTACACTTTCTCCTGGCGGACGACAGATTGCACGCGCAGAAGAGGTGGAAGGTAGTAACAGGCAGGGAAAGGGAAGAAGTGGGCGCTGCCAGCACCAACGAGAGTAGGGATGAGGCGGTCTACGACTAAGACGCTGATTCAACGTGAGTCAGTGCGTCCGAGGGGACCGTCCAGTGAGGAAGTATAGCCCTCCAGGTCTCTTTAAGGTACGCCAACGTCTCGCGTGTCCTTTGAGTTATTTAAATTTTTTAGTCATGCATTCATCTAAGAGATGTAATATTCGTCAGGACGACATTAGTCAAATATGCATTATAAAGAAAATAGCTTATGATATAAACGTTTATTCGACGTATTTATCTTAATTACTTTTGATGTTATTCGAAGATGAATTTGTATTCATGTCACTGGATTCAACCAAAGACCACCAGCTCAACTTGGATCAACAGTCAATGATGCACCACATTCCAAGGATATAATCACCCTTTACCGCATATCGCTATCTCTTTCCATTCAGGAGATATGTGCATTTAACGGTAATAATAGATTTTTTTGTGACAGACCGCCAATTAAAATGGTCTGGGTGGTTTCTCATCTATCACGGTTTCCGTTCATTTTATATAATTTGCATCTTTCATTTCATTCGCATTTTTGCTTCTAGGTTTCGTTGCGCATGGAGAATGCTTGCTCAAAAGATATTTATCCCTTGCTCGGTTGACAACCTCACGAGTTAAGAACCCGAATCTGTACGATTATACCCGAACAATACATACATCTTCAGAATACTTTACACTTACTCTAAGCACCCGAACCTGTACGGAGACTCTCGAACATCAGTGTAACACGAATTGAAATATAAGAACTTAGACGCTTAATCACCGTTTTAGTATTAAAATTCAGGATATAATTGATCTAAAAAGGTTCCTGCCTCCTCTATAAATAGTGTGATCTCGAGCATTGGACTTCATTCTGTTAATTATCTCTGAGGTGACAACATCTCTGTTCTCTCAGAAAATAATTGCGTTTCTAAAGTGTTATCAAGGTGAAGAGGCGTACATTTCCTAGAAGGAGGGTTAATAGATTATACAATTTATCCAAAAAGGTTCGTGACTCCTCTATAAATAGAGCGATCTCGTGCATTGGACTTCATTTTTTTAATTATTTCTGAGGTGTCAACATCTCTGTTCTCTCAGAAAATAATTGGCTTTCTAAAGTGTTATCAAGGTGAAGAGACGTACATTTCCTTGAAGAAGGATTAACACGTTATTACATCATAGTAAAAATGAATAAGTCCTCATATAAGGATACCATTTCTAGTGCATCAGGATATTCTTGTGGTAAATGCTGCAAGAAGTTCTTCCGTGGTTATGATAAAAGAAGGCATGATCTACGTTGTAAGAAGCTCTTCAAATGTAAATATTGTAATGTAGCCTTCAAAGACAGTTATAAGGGTCGCCAACACGAAGATGCGTGTGAAATAAACAGGCCTGAGAAGAAACGTAGATTAGAACCTGCTAAGCAAGAGTTAATATCTACCATGAATGACTGTGACATGAGAGAATATGAAACTTCATTCAATGGACGCTTGAAATCATATTTTATACGTTGTAAATCAACTAAGGACCTGAATATGTACCCACATGAGGCGAAACAGCGGATACTCCAGGCTGTACATAAAGAGCTTGGTATTCACAAGAGTGTGAAAATTAATCTGCTGGCTGAGTGTCGATTTGTTAACAGTGTCAGAGAAACCTGCGACAAAACATTTAAAACTCGGAATTAAGCTGTTTTCCTAGAAACGGACCTGGACTCTATGTTGGAAACGAAAATGAAGAAATTGGTTACTGAAATGGAGGAATCACAACTTAAGGGTGGCAACTGGGCTCTTCTTGCAGTAGAAGGAATTCGCTTTCGTATTAACAAGTACAATCCGCTACGAGGAAGTAACTACATACCCCTGCCTCCATCTGTTGAAGCAAGAAAAGCCTGCATTAACATCCAGAATTGAACTGATGAGCTATGCTTTATGTATTCTGTATTAGCCAAATTTGTCAGCGTCAAGCCTCAACGGGTGAACAAGTACGAGAAACTTCAAAATAAATATGACTTCAGCTGTGTAACTAATCCAAATCCACATTCTCAAATACCTAAATTTGAGAAGCTTAACAGAATGTCTATCAACGTCTTCGGACTGGATGAAAAGCATGAAGTGTATCCGATAAAGGTTGCTGAGACTGAACTACCTGACCACCGTGACCTCCTACTATTGAGTGACAATAGTGGGAGACATCACTACGTTTATATAAAGAATTTTGAAAAACTTATTCGACGTCAGAAAACTAAGTATAAAGAACGCGTTTATACCTGTAAGCGTTGTTTTACACATTTTGATGATCAGTGCGGTCGAAGTGGACTGGAAAAACTACAAGAACATGCCTCCATCTGTAATCAGCATGGTGTTGCAAGGACAGTTATGCCTACAAAGGAGAAATCAACTGTACAGTTTAAAAATTTTGAAAGGATGTTGAAACTACCTTACGTCATCTACGCAGACTTTGAAAGCATTCTCGCCCCAAGTCATACATGCGTACCCAATCCTGAAACTTCATATACAACCCCTTATCAGCAACATGTACCCATGAGTTTCTACGTTTACGTTAAACCGTCATCCGACGTTGAACATCTGGGAACTGGTCTTCCTAAGCATCCCTATCTATATCATGGAGTTGATGCTGCTCAGAAGTTTATGGAATACCTGTAGTTCCTTGCAAAGGAAATTAATAGTATATACAAATCTGCCATACGTCTGAAACTTACAGAAAAACAGCTGATGGATTTCAACGCCTCTACAGTATGCTACTTGTGTGGAAAAACCTTTACTGAAGAGAACTATAAAGTTCGCGACCATGATCACATCAGTGATGAATACCGTGGAAGTCTACATAATGAACGTAATTTTGCCTGCAAAACACCTAAATATATTCCAGTCCTCATGCACAATCTCAGTGGGTATGACTCACACTTCATTGTTAAGGAGCTGGGATGTACAAGTGAGCGGGTAGAAGTAATTCCTAGCTCTGAAGAAAGCTATATATCATTCTCCAAGTATATAGGAAATATAAAGCTTCGGTTTGTGGATAGCTTTCGGTTTCTCAGTACTAGCTTGGATAAGTCGGTGAAAAATCTGACATCGTATCCTGAAACACTGAAACACTTCTGAGAAGACAAGATGAAGTTGATGACCCGTAAGGTTGTATTTCCCTATGATTACGTCACTTCATCGGATGTTTTGAACGAAACCTGCCTGCCTCCTAAGGACTCCTTCTACAATAGATTAAATGAAGAAGAAATTAGTGATGCTGACTACGATCGTGCTAGAAATGTATGGGAGCTGTTTAATGTAAGAAACCTTGGCGAGTACAACGAGCTCTACTTAATCTCTGATGTACTTCTTCTAGCTGATGTCTTTGAGACATTTAGAGATTAAACCCTCAAAACACATAAAGTCGACCCTGCTCATTATTTCACCTCTCCAGGACTTACATGGGACGCCATCTTGCTGTATACAGGAATTCAGCTGGAATTGTTACAGGATTATGACCAATTACTCATGGTGGAATGCGACATAAGAGGAGGTTTATTTCAAGTTTCCCACCGTTATACCGAAGCAAACAACGTCTACATGGAAAAGTACGATCCGTCGAGACCAACCCAATTTATTACATATGAGGACGCCAATAACCAATATGGTTGGGCCATGTGTCACGCCCTCACTTATGGTGGATTTGAGTGGATATCACCTGAAAAAATTGACTTATAAAGACTACAAGAAGATGATCCTCATGGATATATATTATAAGTCGACATCGAGTATCCTGCAGAACTTCACGATCTACATAACGACCTGCCTTTCCTGCCTGAGTGTATGAAGCCTAAGGACTCGAGTACAAAGAAACTGATACCCCATCTTGGACCTCCAAAGAAGTATGTCGTACATTACATGGTTTTGAAGCAAGCACTTAATCATAGACTACGGCTAACAAAAATACATCGTGTGTTACAATTCCATCAGTCACAGTGGTTAAAACCTTATGTGGAATATAACAACAGGCTACGACAACAAGCTGCAAATGATTTTGAGAAGGATCCCTACAAACTGTTCAACAATGCTATGTTCGGTAAAACTATGGAGAACCTGCGTAATCGTGTGGATATAGGTTGGTAACAAACGAGAAGACTCTGGAAAAGCTTATCGCTAAGCCTACGTTTATCGATAGGACGATAGATACTGCTAATCTAGCTGCTGCACATATGGCCTCGCGACAGATTTTACTGAACAAGCCTATATGCATCGGTATGAGCGTGTTGGACCTCTCCAAGACATTAATGTACCACTATCATTATGATGTGTTTCTGCCGTATTATGGAACTGAAAACCTGAAGCATATGTATATGTACACTGATTCGTTCATTCATCGTGTAATAACTGAAGATGTGTACCAGGACAAGCTACGTTTTCTCGAACACCTAGATACAGCTGAATACCCTGTCAACCATATATGCTATTCAGCTCTAAACAAGAAGGTGTTGGGAAAATTTAAAGATGAGGCTAATGGTGAAATCATCCAGCGCTTTGTCGGACTACAACCTATCATGTACGCTTTAGATATCCACGGCTCAGTGATAAAAAAGATTAAAGGCATAAAACGTAGTGCTATTAAGCAGTACATTACATTTGAGGGTTATACTGACTGCCTTAAAACCGGAGAAATCATCAGAACGCCCATGAATCTGATCCTGTCACGACAGCATGCTCTTGCCAAAGTGCAAGTGAATAAAATCACATTGACTCCGATTGATGATAAAAGAGTTATTGCTGAGGATGGAATAACGACATATGCGTATGGACATTCCAGCATTACAAACATCGTTTAAAAGAATGTAAGTTGAATATGAAATTCTCTCCGTGAGTCTACAATTTAAAAAACGGAAGTTTATCCGTGTGCTGTGTTAGCAGCTAACTGACGTCTGATGAAGAAAGAAGAATAATAAAAAGATGGAAGGGAAGGTGTTAACCCTGCCATTAGGAGCAATCCTAGTTCTAGTCTCAAGCTTAGATAAAGTGGAGAGCCACATAAAACGAACTAAAATAAAGGTATGTTAACATAAAACCTTTTAATTAATGCTCTCAAATAATAAAACATGAATAAAACATTGCAATTTCACTAAAAGAAAGTCGAGGTTATCTCTGGTTACGGAGCGGTGTTAGGTCTTGTTACGTTTCTGGTTACGCCATATCGCAGGGTGTTACGTCATGTTGCGTGGTTATGACACGTGATTACGTGGTTACTACGTGTTGTTTCGTCGTGTTACGTTTCTGGTTCCGACATGTCACGTGATGGTACGTGGTTACGTGCTCATGTTACGTAGTGTGATGTCTTGTCATGCTGTTATGTTATGTTGTGTTACGTCTTGTTACGTTGGCTAGGTTAGATGATGATAGGATTGAATAGATAATGAGAGGATGATCCAGAGCATACAAGGTAGGGGTAGGTTAGGGCGTATACTTCTATATACCTTCACTGTAAATCGATATACAGTTTATTCCTTTCCGTCTCGCGCACTAACTGTTTAACATATAACAAGTTTGTAAGATTTAGAAAAAAGTGTTGTAACGTTGGATGAGAAATGTTTATAATCTAATTACTCTCTATATTACCATGAATAGCTGTGACACTATGTGAATTACGTGTTAAAACGACTTAAATACCCTACATTCTATCCGAATCATGTGAAAATTACATTAAATGGCTCTGGTACCAATCGCTGCACTGAATTACCATGAAGACTTGTCATCCTACCCGGTTTACCCTACATACACACTTAATCGTATTCATCGATCGACGAGCAGCGTTTAATTACATTAATCAAGATACATGCGGCGGGGATACTTCGATCGAGGGCTTGCGTCCAGCCCTACAGAGTCGCGATGCCAGGACGTTAGCAGTATAAACCTTTGATTTTTTTCAATAATGTTAGACAATGTTATGGATGGACGAACATTACCTGACACAGATCTTTTAGAATATTAGCGTCGGGGGACTTCAACCCAGTGTCGAGAAAATACCATCAAAGCGTGCCAAAACTTTGTAAACTTTAATTGGTGGTGTCTTTGTGGTCTAAACCTCTTCCTCCTTTAACTCTGTCTATCTTAACATCTCTCCACGTTTCCCCTATTTCTTCCATATAAAGTGTATCCCTCTCTCCTTCAGCATCTGTCTAGCCTAGTATCTCTCCTAGGTTTCCTAGCTCATCTGTATAAACCTACATTCCCCTCCTTCAGTCTCTGTCCAGCTTATCATCTCTCCCCGTTTTCCATATTTTCCAATATAAACGCATACTCTACTCCTCAACCTCTGTCTAGACTAGCAACCCTCCTCGTATTTTCCTCCTCTCACATATAAAGCGCATTGTTTCTCCTTTAACTCTCTCCTAGCATAGGATCTCTCTTCCATATCTTCCTCCGCATAAACGTACACCCTACTCCTTAAACTCTGTCTAACCTACTACCTCTCCTCGTATTCCCTACCTCTATCATATAAAGCCTGTCCCCACTCCGTGAGCCCCTGCTCTACCTCGGAACTCTCCTCGTTTTCCCTATCTCTCCCATATAAACGCATTTTCCTCCTTGAAGGTTCTCTCAACGTAGAATCTGTCCTAGTCTCTCCATATAAACGCATACTATGTCATTCAAACTTTCCTGGCCTAATAACTCCCCTCGGTTTGCTAGCTCTTCCATATAAAAAGCTATACTCTACCCTTCAAGCTCTGTATAGTCTAGCATCTCTCCTCGTATTCCCAATCTCTTCCATATAAAGCGTATCGTACCCTCCTTCAGCATCTGTCTAGCCTATTATCTGTTCACGTTTTCCCTATCTCTCCCATAAAAGTCATACTCCACACCTCAAACCCTGTCTAGTCTAGCACTTCTCCTCAATGGTTTTTCTTATACTTTTTTCTATTCTGCCATACTATAAATTAATTGATTACTTTTATGGGAATTAATTTGTAATTCCTACCTCTTTCATATAAGGCGCATTCCATTATTTCAGCCCTGTCGAGCCTAGCATCGATCCTCGTATTCCCTATCTCTCGCATATAAAAGGATACTCTATCATTCAAACCTCCTAGCCTAATACCTCTCCTCGGTTTGCTATCTCTCCCATATAAAGTCATATTCTACCCTTCAAGCCCTGTTTAGTATACCATCTTTCTTTGTATTCCCTATCTCTCTCGTATAAAGCGTATCCATCCTTCCCTCAGCATCTGTCTAGCTTAGCATCAGCCCTGGTATTCCCTATCTCTCCCATATAAACGCATTTTCCTCCTTGAACCGTTGCATCTACCCTCGTTTTCCCTATCCTTTCCCATATAAACGCAAAAGTGGCCCAGCTTCCCCTATAATATGCTACTGACTTGGTATAATAAAATTCAAATTATATCAACGATTCATAGTAATCAAAATTAGATTTAGGTGATGGTGACTTTAATGTTGTTAAATAATGTCAAGCATATTGTTAGACCTACAGATAACACAAAATGAAACTTTCATAGAAACAGTCTCACCTACCAATAGGATTACAGAAAACCAAGTTGCCACAGCAATATATGACGTAAATGCATAAAACTTTAAGGTGAAGCCAAGCTAAGATCTCACTCTTCTGCTGACCTCAACAGGGCGAAGCTGCGTTTGCCAGCGCGCCAAATATTATTACGCAGATACTAGTTTAAATCTTTATATGTATTTATGAAATGCACTAATACATTGTGCCAAAGTAAAGTAGTGAAAAGCATAACTCTATTTGTGAACGTGTTCTTTATTTCGTGTGAAATAAAAATGAAAGTGAAATCTCTTCCGCGAATCAAATCTTTTATTCTCTTCCGAGACCACGACCTGAGATACGCACGTAGAAATAAGTTTATTTCCACAGGAGTCAAGGATTGCTCAACTGCTGATCTATCAAAGCAGAGGTACATCCAAGTAACGAATCCATAACGAATCCTGCCATGCTACACGACACCAGGTACGCACAAGTCGTCCTCTGTGGTGTAGTGGTTGCCATGCTAGCCTCTAGTTCCCGGGTTCAAACCCGGCGGAGGGCGATGGATTTTTCGGGCGTAAAAATCCTTAGCATGGCTTCCTTCGAAAGGGAAGTAAAGCCGGTGGCCCCGTGTCGTAGAAGAACTTCAATCCTGATAAAGAGACCTCTGAGCAAAATTACCGGTCTTTCACGCCCAATATAGAATGGGACGCTAAGGACCACAGCAGTTGAAGAGCGTCCATACTTTAAAAAAAGTTGAGACCTACAATATCTCCAAAACTAAGCGTTTTAGTAGTAAATGTGTTGAATTGACTCTAAATTGTAGGTTCCCATTTAAAAATATTAAATTGACCCTAAAATTTCCATCATAACGTCCTCCAAACAAAATATGACTAATGCCACTTACTTTCCCCCATAATATCAAGCAAAGTTTATGAAAGACATTTCTTTTTACAACGCTTAGTTCTGGAGATATTATACAGTCTCAACTCAAATGGTCCACCCTTAATATATAATGTGCAACTTCTGCTGCCGTGTCTGCAATTTCGCTTAAGGACACCGGGAAGTGAATTTCCGCGAAAATATCGATTTTTTGTTTTCCATACTATAAAAAAGTACAACTTCTTAGCTTTAAAATGATATCTATAACATGGTATGTTAAATGAGCCCTTTAAATTCGTAATTTAAATATGGCGGCGTAACCTTCCACAACGAGCTAGAAGATTTCTTTCGCTTAGAATTTCTGAACGAACCCACCGATTGACATGGGGTAAATTTTAGCTCCTGCATTGAACATTCTGCTATACACTGCAATGTGCTTCCATCTGCAACCTGACTTCGACATCGGGATTTATGGCCATGCGGTCTAAGGCACAATAGGAGTAGCTAACCTATCAAACCAAGGATCGTAGTATCGAAACCCGGTAAAACGCATATTCTGTCATAGTCATAGACATCGACACTCAGAGGCAAAAAAAGCAACTCAAATAATTTGTGACAAGGCTAGGCCCAAGAAGAGGAAGAGAAGAGCTCAAAGTAACCACAGTGATCAGGAATATGGAGCTGGCTTGTTCTAAAAAAATGAGTAAATAAGCAAAAACTACACTTTCAACTTTCGACTCAATTTCCCGTAACTTCATTTTTTAACACTTCAGGTACACTTTTCTCAAAAACTATCAAAGCTATTGTCATGAAATTTTTATTGTACATGTATAGTTTACCTAATGTAGCTAGTGAACTAACCTTTCTTGGAATATTAAGTTTAAGACGGATAGAAAAAGTAGTAACTGGTAGAAAATATAGGTCATTTGTGTCATTAGATATGTAACATTTTCTCTCCCTTCTGATATCTAAGGTATCCAAATTTAATTTAGTACAGGATCTCGAGTTATGTGTTAAGTACCACAGGAAAAATGGTGACTGTACAATCAACTCTAAGGAGGAAAAGTGTACCTGAAGTATGAGGTACAAACATTTTTGTTAGAAAACATGGTGTGACTTATACCAGTTTTCCATAAACGTTTTTGAATTTATCCCAAATATTATATACTAATTAAATGCAGAAACGCTTGTTGGGTATGGCAGAAATGCAATCACTTCCTGGTGTCCTTAAACTGAATTGCACAATATAGAAGACGTATTTTCCAGTTCATCGAGTTTTAACCTCAAAAAATAGATTTAAAGTGCAACCAATGCCCATCTATATATAGCAGCGGCAGATGATATTGCTTCACCGTAATTTTCTACGGTATCGACAGTAGATTCATATATTTCAAGATACAGCGGTGGCTCAAAGTAAGGTAGATGAAGGAATCTCAAACTCACATTCATGCTTCTGGCACTCCTTTATGGATATTAGGATCTAAGTATTGGAGGAGTGTTTATCAGTGTATTCGACCTAGCTACGATCCACCTAGTTATCATTCCTGGAATGGAATTTTGTTCACTGCAGATATCAACAAGTGCAAGGCGTTATAAAAAAGAAGATCGAGAAGTCATATGCTCTCGATTTAATTTCCGATGGGTGGAGAATATATCAGGCAGCAGCGCTGTTAATTTCATTGTTACTACTCCAGAACCGATATTTTTAGGAGTATACGGCCTGGTGCACGAAGAGAAACGGCCCAGTTCATCGCTTCAAAGATAACCAACGTAATCGATGAGCCAGGCGATCGGATGTTCGTGGCTGTTAGCATCAATAACGTACAGAATATGAAAGCTGCTTGGAAAATAGTAGAAGACAAGTACAGATACATAACGTGTAGAGGATGTGCTGCTGATAGCATCAACTTGCAAATTCGAGATTTCATGAAGGGCGATAACGTTCTACGGGAACTATTTCAACAAAGTAAGAAAATAATAAAAGTGTTTAAGTTTAGTCACGTTGGAGGCTAAACAGTAATAAAAATATTTGATATCCTTCGTTACCTAAACGCTCCACCTCCAACTCGATGAGCTGGTGCTGTGATTTGTCTTGACAGTTTGCTGAAAAACAAAGAGGCTATTCAGGAAGTCATTGTATGTCCCACAATTCAGTTCGAAAAGAACATTAAGAGCACAGTGCTAGAAGGTGGTACATGGCTGTAACTCGAGGAAGCAGGTCGACTCTGAGGACAGACAGCCATATATACAATTGAGGCAGATAGTGCTGCTTTGATGTTTCTGACCAATGCGCTCGAATTTCAAATCATCTAGAGGTAGTTTCATATTCTCTACAACCGATCAGTTAATTATAAAAGCTACAATTAAGAGTAGGAAGAAATTCACATGTAAGCCGATTCATGATGCAGCAAAATTGTTGGATCCACGATGCAGGGGTTTAGCATTCGACTACAGCACTTTTTAAACAAAGTACTAGAGCATGACAGTGGAATAATCATGCCAAATTCAAACCTAGCGATGACAATCTTTCTCGATACACTTTGTGGGCTGCTGCTCAACATGTCTCACCGTCTACCAGTGGAGAGGATTATGTAGCAAACAGCCGATAAGTACGCTGGAATTTAAACGTTTGAATGTACCATCATGAGCCGAAAGTGATCACAACTGGTCTAATCATGGGCGAATCTATACGAAAACCAGCACGAGATTCTCCTTGGCAACAGCGAAGAGCTGGTTTCGGTACAATGAAATCTTCGATGCAAGGATGAACATGCAGATGCATCAGAACCAGTTGACAATCAATATCTGGAACTGCGGTCCGATGAATAAGTGGATTAATTTTGGGGAATTTTGCAACTCTTAGTAAAAACATAACCATCTTGGCATAAAATATTGTGATTTTTCTTTACGTGTTTTCGTGAAATCTATTGTGAAAGAGTATTGAATGTTATTTTTGCTATCTTTTACATGAGTGGGTGCAGTTACTTTTCACTAAAGCATATGCCAAGTCAGTGTCATGCAAAGTATTACAATAGTTATTTTATCTTTATTTAATTATTATTACTACTTGTATATTTGATTTAATAAGAAATAATAATTTATTTATTTGTATTTCCTTGGAGTGTATGTATGATTAAGCTACAGTATTACTGACATGATGAAAATAGCCTAATTTTTCAAAACAAAAACAATATTCATATTGTCGTTCCTCACATATTAATAACACTTAAATTCAGATGGTAGAGCACAAAGGTACCCGGAATCTTTATATTCTTTTACAATCACCACGAGGCGATGGGAGCGAGCCTAAATATGCATTAAAATATATGTAATTACACTTAATTTACAGGGGATTAGGAGTTAAGGTTACCTATTCCAATAATCAAACCATTTAACTTTGGATGGCCACTATATTAAACAGAAATTTACAGATATCATTTACCTTATTGTTTCAAAGTGGACTGTCATGTTCTAACACGTGTTACCTCTTCAGTTGCCTTGCAGAAAGAGGAGCGCACCACTCACACACCCCACGATTATCAAGTTAGCCCCTCCCTTTGCGGTACGTCACATCCTGTCCATGTTACCAACCTACACTGCCGTGTTGCCAACACTAGCATCCCCAGTGCTAGCAACACGTAACATCTCCCCGAGCTACCCAGATCGACGTCCCCGTCGAAACAAAAAGGACAAAAAGCAAAGAAATACATGAAAACAAACAAATGGCATACTTCATATCAGAGAAATAATTACACAAGCAAAATTGTTATTTTTTCACAGGTTAGAATTTTGATGTTTTAAATTTTATATAATGAAGTACAAATGTCTATCCAAAGGAGTTGAGTGTCTTATTTCCTGTTAACAGTTTGTCATAGCTATGATGTGTTCATGGAGTCATGAGTGCCACCGACGTTATTTGTTCAAATGTATATTACAAGTTTCCGAGTGAGCCCCGCACACGCATATTGTACATTGCTGCCACTATAAGACTGTATCTACACTGCACTATGTTTGAGGTATTTATGAGAGAACCCCTAACATAACCTATACTGAAGAAATATTAGCTGCAGAGCCCTTTATCACTGACGACGTAATTTGATGATAGTAATGAGGGGGCAATCGCTGGCTTGGATTGCACTGCTACAGGTGGCCCCTTGCCACATAACGTGCAGATATCAAACAGCAGGTAGCAGCTCCCCTGGGCTTGCATCCAGCGTCTGGCGTGTCTCGTCACAGCGGGCTCACTCAGGTGGGCACTCGTACTCTCCAAAGAGCAAAGTGTCACTACAACATGAATTTCAAACAGGTATAACTTGTGCTCCCAAAACAAAATTATACACAAAAGAAAATAGTATGTCATTTAAAATAGTTAGCATGAACAGAAAATGCCACAAACTTGACAAAAGTTTACAAAAATGAAGTTTTAGTAATGAACAAAAGAATAATTACAACCTGACATAGAAACTTAATTTTAGAGAAGTTTACAAGCCAACGTTGTAGAGTAAATTCTTAAAAATCATAGTAGAGATACATGAAATTATCAAAGTACATATGTGTTACATCAATTATATTAATCATCTACACACAGTAAAGCAAAATACAAATATAGCAAATACAATATAGCAAATCATGTGGGATCCCCAAATTAAATTTAACCAGCTGGTACAAAATAATTGACAAAATAAATAATGTACTTATCATTCATACATAACAACGAAACAAAGTCATTCATAATAACCAAATTTAAGATAATACAAAAGAAAAGACCCAAGTTAATGGCTACCAAGAGTACTGCCAACATTACTGCATGCTTCAAAATGAGCATCTCATTACATGCACCAAACTACAAATACCCATGCTTGAATCTCAATAGCACCGCAAATTGTCATTCTCATTAATACCATTATCCTTCTATCCTTCTCATTAGCATCATCATTCTTATCATCATCGCCATTCTCATTCTCATTATGCGCAGTAATTACTGAGGAAAAGAAATTTGTTCATTGACATAGCTCGTCCAATTAGCTGCAAAATAGTGCAGAAAGCAAAAGTACCTGACATAGGCATAAATTCAGAAAATCACATTAGCATTTCAGGAATTACACAAAAAATATATAGTACTATGCTGTTGCATCCACATCCACAGGATCAGGATGAAGCTGGAAAACAGATGGTACTAAAACTTGCTGCATAAACTCAAAAAAAATTATTCTCATTGCATTACACCTCTTTTGTGATCACATCACACACGCTATACTGGGTACGTATCAGCAACACCAATGTGCAAAACATCTCTCAACTCGTCATAAATTTCCAGGGACGTGCTAGCCCTCCTGAAAACTCACAACATTCAAACTTCAAGGGTACATTGTAGCTATTCCATCGAAGCTTGTATTAAATCATCACATCTTTGACACTACCACCATCGTGGATGCTCTTCGGCACTCCCACCGAGGCAAATCTTCCACATACTACTCACATACACACACACACAAATACACAAAACTTTATGCAACAACTTCTGAAAAGAAAAATCCCAGCTTCATAATGAAACACAAAATCAAACCAAAAGAATACAACAGAATAAAGCACATCATTAGCAAAGCAGCAGTCTCAACTATGATTTCTGAAAATCAAGGACTATTAAGCATTGGTCATTAAAGCAAAAATTTAGCATGACTGCAAACAAATAGGACACCCATGTATTAAAGCATAACTGATACCATCATAAAACTTTTCACTTCTTCAAAATATATACCACACTTTGGTACACAGAATGTGGAGATACTTACAGCTTGTTTTTTCTTTCTTTTTCTTTTACCGCAAAATTCCAATACAACTTTCCAAGTTCTTGTAATACACATGTAGCGACACCATCGTTATCCAATGGGTGGTGGATGAATCCCCTGGTCCATTTAAGATGATCTTTGAAACTGTATAGGTCTCTGAGATAGTGGTACAGCTGGTGGTGGCTGAAACTAGTTGAACTATCACTCTGATTAGTCATGTGAAATGCATTCAGGAACTGCGTAGTCAGGCAAAGCGAATTATGGCGAGGATGACGGTGGCGAAAAGTTTGAAACCACAATGCGGCAGTATCTTTCAAGTAACATGGAAAACATTTCAATTTTATATCGGACCAAGGAGTAGCAGTAACAACCATTTCAAAATTTTGGAGAAAATCACGTGCTGACAAATTACTATAATTTTCAAATTAAGGAGGTTCAATGACCGGTCTAGAAACAGCTGGCTGCATTGTACTAACAGCAGCAAGCTGATTAGGCACTGCTGACAGTAATTGTGTATAAAAAGGTGCACCAGCACTAGAAATAGATTCTTCACTGTGTTCACTAATTGGTGCAATAAGCACATCAGAATTTTGTGTAGTACGTCGCTTAGGCATTTTAACCACAGAAAAACTACTTTGTAACGTAGAAAATACTATAACCTCGGCCAGTAGATAGCAAATATAGAGAAAGCAAAGTTGCACTTTGCACTGCATAGGATCACATTCACTGCACTGATAAATATCACACGTAAATATAATGTGTAGAGCACTGGCACTGAAAATTCACTTCACACGGCTAAATTTATTTTCATTTACTAAACGAAACACCACACGTGTTCACTGGCGGGGAGAGATAACACGTGGTAATCACATGGGGCAGTTTCAACACCCAAAATTCATCCAAAAAAATTTACAGTATCAGAAAGAAATATACCAAAATAAATCACATGATTAAAAATTTAGAGCCAAACAGATGAAAAAACCCATTTTCTAAAAGACTGAAACCGAAAGATACCTCACGTTGAAACACGTGGTCCAACCAAAATTAAACTACCGTATTCAAAGGACGGTGGGAAAAAGGAAAAATAAATTACATTACCATATACCCGCGCTCCACCAAATGTCGTGCCTCACATACTAATAACACTTAAATTTAGATGGTGGAGCAGAAAGGTACCCGGAATCTTTATATTCTTTTACAATCACCACGAGGTCAACGGGGGCGAGCCTAAATATGCATTAAAATATATGTAATTACACTTAATTTACAGGGGATTAGGAGTTAAGGTTACCTATTCCAATAATAGAATCCGGTCCTAACAATTAATCCTGCTTTTTATTTTCTGAAAAATGGCGCAAAAGATTTTGAGTGAAATATCATATATTTATGTTATTTACATGACATCTAAAATGTTTATATTGAATTTTCTGGAAATATTCTGTGAAGTCCTGTTCTTTCCGAAGGAATTTTGTATAATCTTGCATAACTCGTATAGGTTAAACAATAGGTAAAAGATGTGCTGCACAAAAAATGTAGATCTGTTTAAAACACTCGATTTATTTCAAATAACTTTTTTGTGGCATTAGCATATTCGAGATATCCGTTATGAATGGTTCGAACTGTCCAGTACTTTGTCACTGTCATTCTTTTAAATGGATTTTTTTTGTTTTTTGTTTTATAGGGGTCCAGCTTATGGCGTCCAGTTCTTAAATATTTGACTATCGCTCTTCCCGTAGTATCTATAATGAAATGTGTAATGTAGCCGTTTCTGCAAAGGTTTATCTCGATCTTAATGCCTTACTAATAAACGATAGAGGGCAGAGAAAGTCCTGCGAATCTAGCAGACCAGATATTCTCTGCTATGTACTTATAGTAACTGGAGGAGTTTATGTATTCCACCCAAAAATGCGATGTCGAGATTTCACGGAAATACACGTTTTGAGGCTTCCTGAACAATAAAGAAGTTTTAGAAAAAGATCCGTGTGTGTGTGTGTGTGTGTGTGTGTGTGTGTGTGTGTGTGAACAACGTAACCCAAAAAGGAAATACCGGATAAATACAAAACTTAGTATTTAAGTGAAGTATGTTCCACAGATACGACGCGAAGAGGTTTAAAAAATCGCCAACCTCAAACTATCCTTTAAATTGACATTTAATCGAAGATTCTGATTCTCTCATTGGCGACTACAAATAAAATGTCGTATATTATTGAAGATATTTACATGAGAAATGAAATGCATATCTGTATTTTTTGTGAATAAACTGTGAAGCCCTCTGTTATTGAGAGGATATTTATATAATTTCGTATGACTGATCAACCACAAAGTGTAGACAAAAGCTTTCTTCGCAAAAATGTAGATGTCTTTAAACACAGTTTACTTGAAATTAATTTTCCTGTGCAATCAATTATAACCGAGTTTCTGCTAATTTTTTTTTTTTTAATTTCTCAACTCTTTTGTCATTCTTAAAGTGCTGTCGCTATTCAGTTGTTTCTCACGATGTCATGGCAGGAGGATGGAATTACAAGGCAGTATGTAGTGACATCTGACACTGGATTCTGCTTCTTGTGTCCCGCTTGTACCTTCAACGAAATCTGTGATCAAAGATGCATTGCCTTCATGATTTCTTAGTGAATGTTTTACCTGCTTTGTTTACAGGATAATGTCAAGAAGGCATCCATATAACAAGTGTTGAATTTTTGAGCCCTCCTTATTTTTTCCCTCATGCTACAATATAGTTTTCAGGCGCTTTTGGCATATTGCTATGTACTATAAAAGCCTTGTAAAAGTGTTAACCCAATCCTACAGGTGTTTTGGAAGGAAGGAAATCTATAGATATGATATTGTATAACTGTAAATGTTACGCGACAGACAGAAACAAACTACACAAAACATGTAAACCTGTTTAAAACACACAATTTATTTCAAATACGTTTTTTGTCGAATCAGCCATTTCGAAGATATTCGCTAATAATGATTGGCGTTGCTTAATACCTTGTCAGTTTTCAAAGTCCTGTCGACATTCAAGGCTTCTCGTGATTGCATGGAAGGAGTATGGAATTTTAAGACTTGCTTATAGCGTCCTGTTCACAAATATTTGACTATTACTGTTCCCCTTCTATATATGTAACGAATCGTGTAATTAAGCTATGTCTGCAAACGTTTATCTTGATTAAAATGAATTAAAATAAGCTTTCGTAAGAAAAATAAAATTTGTATACACGCTAATGAACATAGAGGGTAAAGAAAGTCATGTGAATGTAAACACATCAAAAAAATTTTCTTTCTCTACCAAGTACATAGAAGGTAAAAAATGTATTCAGTTTCACCAAAGGGGTTGCACCTGAAATACATGTTTTGCACCTCGTGAATCCAAAACAAAAAAAATTAGAAAAAGGTGCGTGCGTAAATGTGTGTCTGACGAGCATAACTCAAAAGGAAAAGTCGGATGAATATTAAACTTGGCATTGAAAAATTGAACCAAAAAGAAAAAAAAACGTTTTCTGTGATTTCTCCTTACTTTTTAGCGATAGAAGTGTTTACTCGGTTCTCTTCATATAAATATGTTATAACTAAAAAGCACTTTCCAAGTGGAAAAGGGTACCTTAATTGTTATGGCCTAAAACTCAGATGTGGTTTAAATGCTTTGCTTAATTTTTGCTGGTTTAAAATCTGTTAAAAGTTTTGAGATTTTCATCTTTAGGGTACTTTCAGGGTATACAGAAACGTGCTTTGCAAACATTCTAATAATATATTTATAAGTCACGGTTAACTGCTTCCTGGTGATGACAGCCAGGTGTAAAGTATGCCTATGCTGCATATGTCTTATAAGATGAAACAGTGTTACTTAATTTCAAGCAGATATTGAAAACATCTTGCTTTAACTTTGTAAGCTGGATAATAACAGAAAGCTTAATTTGTGTAAAATAATGTGTAAATCCCAAAGCACAAAAGCTTTAAAAATCCAAACCTAAACAATTTTATTAACAATAAATAAATTACGCTCTCAATAGGACGGTTTGAGTTTGTATATAAGGCTGGCTTCGCGGAAAGTTTTTCGGGGTAGTACACACAGGCAGAATATGCTGATGGTACAGTGTAATCTTGTCTAATTGTGAAGACATGACTATGGTATGAACCGCTGCTGTTTTTCTTTCACGTTTTAATTTATTGCTAGCAACTAATGTTACTAGTTAACATTTCCTTTCCACTCTCAAAGGGAGAAAATCTCCCATCATCGTGGAGAATTCCATTTTTTCCCCAAAACCACGAACTGTGATTATAAGTTACCAATTGCTGTGGTGTTGAATGTTCAAATAACGAGCGTTGTCTGCATGATTTGTTAGCGAGTATTTAACCTGCTTTGTTACAAGGAGAATGTTAAGAAGGCACCCATGTAACAACCGTTAATTTTTCGTGCCCTCCTTATTTTCTCTGGCATGCTCCAATACAGATATCGGGTATATCTGACATATTGGTATTTATTATAAATGCATTGTAAAACTCCTATCGCAATTTTTCTGGCGTTTTGGAAGGAAGGAAATCTATACAAGTTAGCATAACTGGTAAAAGTTAAGCGACAGACGAAAACCAGATACACAAAGAAATATATATCTCTTTAAAACATACAATTTATCTCAAATAACTTTTTGTGGCATTAGCCATTTCTGAGGAATTCGTTATTAATCATACGCGTTGTCATTCTTTAAAAGCCCTGTCATATTCAGCGCTTTTCGTGATTGCATGGAAAGAATATGGAATTTTAAGACTTGCTTTAGCGCCCTGTTCTTAAACTTTTGACTATCGCTGTTCCCATTAGATGGGTGGATGGATTGAATGGATGGGTGGGTGGTTGGATGAGTGGATGGATGCGTGGGTGGGTGGATGGATGGATGGATGGGTGGATGGGTGGTTGGATGGATGGTTGTGTGGGTGGTTGGAAGGGTGGATGGGTGTGTGGATGGATGGGTGGGTGGTTGGATGGATGGATGGATGGATGGATGTGTGGAGGGATGGATGGATGGATGCATGCATGTATGTATACATGTGTGCGTGCAAGTATGTATGTGTGTATGTATGTATGTATGTATGTATGTATGTACGTACGTACATATCATATATTTGTATTTGATTTCATTATAAGCACAGTGCTGACAATTGCTTGGGAAAATGCAGCAAAATTTACCTTGTTTCGATTAATTCGCACGGGAAAGTTTGTAACGACAATGCCCTTTTTACAAGTTAATTTCTTTATACATATTGTAAAGTTTCAACGTTCAAGGTACAAAATAACTCAAATCGTACGATGTTTTCATTTATTAATTCATTTCGTATACCTTATAACGTAGACAGCTACACTGAGATAAATTATCTATTAAATAATTATAATCATTTCATATTTTATCGTATCTCAAATACTGTTTCTACCGAATGAACAAGCTAGTTAAGCTTTGGGACAATCACTCGAAAATACTGCGCGAATTCTTGTACAATCTGCAGCAGGAAATTAACAATTATATAAAATATTATATGTAATATTTGTAAATTTCAGTCTTCGATGGATACGAATCCCAGGAAGCAAAGTGCAATTCTGGCTAAATCACAAAATACTTCTATGACACAAAGAGAGATAACTACAAAGTTCGGTGTTGGTGTAGCCAGTGTACATAGAATTATTCATCAGTACAAAGAGACTGACTCCATTACACCAAAGAAAAAGGGGAAATGTGGTCGGAAAAAGAAAACTTCACCAACTGTTGACCGCTTTCTCCTTAGGAAAAGCTAAACAACCCTAGGCTCACTGCTGTGGACTTGGCTCGCGACCTGAGGGACAGGGGAGGGAATCTAGATGCATCTAATGTCCGTCGTAGACTTTTAGCAGTTGGAGAAAAAGCCCGAAAACCTGTGAAGAAACAACTTCTTACACAAGCAATGCGTATGAAACGCCTCTTATGGACGCGTGCTCATCGCAATTGGACACTGCAAGACTGGAAAAAAAATTATTTTCTCTGATGAGACTCATTTCGAAGTGCAAGGTCAGAGGGTTCAGTATGTGCGCCGAGCAAAGAATGAACCTCCAAATTCAGCACACTTTCAACAGACTATAAAACACCCTGAGAGGTAAATGTTTTGGGGTTGTTTCACCTGTGAAGGACTAAGACCTTTAATGCCAGTTGTGAAGGCATGATGAAAAGTGATCAGTACATCACAGCACTGGTGAGAGTTGTTCGAGAACTCCAGAAAACGTTTCCGGAAGGTGACGGAATTTTTCAGCAAGAAAACACCTGCCACACTTCTAAGAAAGTGAAGACATTCTTCAAAGATAACAATGTTCGTGCACTTAACTGACCAGGAAATTCGTCTGACATTAACCCCATAAAAATTTGTGGACTATTTGCAGACTTGCGAACTTTGGCTGTTCCATAAAAGAACGTTTGATATTAGCTTTAATTCAAGTGTTGTTTCATGATGATGGTCTCAAAAATGTGTGTTCCAATCTTGTGGAGTCAATGCCTAATCGTGTAATGGAACTTATAAAACAAAAGGGAGAACATATTAAGAAATGTAAATTGGAAGTAATTTATGATTAAATTCATGAAAACATGTAAAATGTTGTGTTATTGTTCTTTTCCGATTAATTCTCACGGGACTGTATTTTGGAGTTTATATGAAGTGCTGATATCAACAACATTCAGCTAAAACTGATTTACCAGCTATTGTGGCATAAAAGTGTCTTCTCAGTAAAGTTTCCCTTTCCTGTAGTAGACTATGACCTAGCACAGGAAAGGGACCGAACCAATTAATGACCTATTCGTTTAGTAATGTCAATAAGAAGGATTCACTCTAAAAATAAGTCGGACATTTATCCAATATACCTTACAAACGTTTGCTTATTTCAGCTCCACGTGATGGTTATTTCTAGTAATATTTGGCCTGAATCATTTAAAAGAGATAGTTTTGAACCACATTTCTTAATTCTCAGTTATTCATTCTTTAAACTTTTATATTTCAATGTCCAATATTGCAGCCTAACCTCAAAAAGCAAATAATTATGCGGTTTCTAGGAAGTAATATCCAATGTTTGTTTGCCTCAAAAACCCGCGAATACTTATAATTACATACTCCGCATTTGAACATATTGCAAATAAAAATTCCTTTCGATTCGGACCCTGTTAATAGAATCCGGTCCAAACAATTAATCCTGTTATGGTCATAAATGGAGTAATCTAAATATAAGACACATGAAAATAGTATTCAGGTTTCAGTTGGTTTCTGAATAAGTTTATCTAAAACATATATTAAAAATGCATTATCTAGAAAATGTACGTGCATTTCCAACATAGCTTCACAAGTGATGGTTTTAGCGACAGTTTCTATTTATTCATTTCACTAAAGGTGGGGGTTTTTATATTACACTGACGTCATAAAACAGAACACTCAAACTTCTACAACAGTAAACAGAAGAAGAGGCGTAACATTTGTGTACTTATTACAGCAGCAGGGTCATTAGGTTCCATCAGTTTGAAAACTATTCATCATCTGTGATTATCTTGTGTTAAAAATTGACAGATACGCTCTCGTTTGTGATGCATGAGGAGGGAGAGAGGAAGATAGGATTTTCACGTTAGCTATGAGCTGATTTTAAAATACGGTCGCCTGCATTGTCGCAACAAGTACAAATTATGTGACGAATCGAACCATTGCCACTACAACAAATACATTACCGCTTCCATTACACTTACAAATCACTACCAGAACTACCACCCACGACGCTGCAGCCACCACCGTCACCATTACTATTAAGACTACCACACAAAGACCATAAATACAGCCATCATCGCCTCCACAACCACTAATATAATAACCAGTACCACTGCCAAAATTACGCCACCGCTATACCACTAATGCTAACAGTGCCACTGATACCACCGCTATCGTTCGCACTACCACCAACAGCAGCAGCAGCTTGTACAGTTGAGTGTACGGAACCGTGGCGATGCCTTTGGTTTTCTATAGTATTTTTCTGTATTTAATGTTGGCAGAAACTCATCATCTGTGATCTACACTAGCCCTGCGTGAGCCAATCTCTTGTTGGTCTGAATTCAAGTCCGACACACACGCATTAGCCTATGAACAAAATTCAGTCCTAGGTGAGCAGCAAAAGGTGAGGAGCTCGGAAACATTTCATCTGAGTGGCTGGAAGGTATGCTTCGCAACGACAGCCCACACCAGTCTCTGGATGAGCCCGTATCGTATTTGTTTGATGTCAAAAGTTTGACACTCAGACATTAACCTATGGACGCAGTTCTGTTTCAGATTCAGGAGCGAAGGAAAAGTGAGGATAAGACAAACATTAATTGGAGTGCAAGAATCAGGTAAGGCGTGGAGGCTGGGCGTGGCAAAGGCGGTTTAGTATACCCTTACTAATATAACCCAATGAGCTTTATATTGGCACGATTCCATGCACTCGAATTGTACACTTGGTGCAAAAAATAAGTTACTCATATATGAGTATGTTCATAATGAAATGTATAGCTCCGTACCATGCAAGCGTGGCCTTTATACCATCCCTCTAGCGTAATTCTAATCACTTGATTTGACAAATTGCTTACGTCATTCCATAAGATGGACGGAGGCTAACACTGCCAATGAATTTTCTATATTTTTGCTATACCATTAAGTTAGTAATAATGTTTATGAATAAAATTAATAAACGTGATGAAAAGATTTGGTTTCTTCAACTACGCCTTTTTACTACCAGCGTCACAACGGTGTCGTCATGACATATTTCATAATTCTACTCTGTGATGTAGTTGTAGCATATATGCCTCGCATTCAAGAAATCCCACGAATCTCGGTTAGGGTGGGTTACCTGGATAAGAATTTCCTTTATCCTCAGAAGACGAATGTCGGGTAATTCTAACCTCTTTGGACGCTGAGGTCATTTGAGCACCATTTCGTGCGTTTCACTTATCGTCCAATATGACCTGACTGGTTAAAGTAGTTAAACTCACAAAATATTATGCTGTTATAAAATAATAATAATAATAATAATAATAATAATAATAATAATAATAATAACAATCAAAAGAATAATGATTAGGATTATTATTATGATGCTGGTTTAAACATATCTGTCAACTAAAGAAGTTATTCAAATTGACAAATACTTGCAAATGATAGCCTCCTTATAAATTTTTAGAGGTATATCGCACAGTTCCTTGAGGTATATCGCACACTTGAGCAGAGATTGCACCGCTGCATCCCTATTCGATGGCGGCCATAAGTTTATGCTACGTTTCCATGTCTATTTCAGAAGGAACCCTTGACGGCTGTTGTACATTTTAACGCTACATGTAACTAATTTCTCGTCCAGTTCACACTCCAGAGGACCGAGTCTGATTATATTACATTGGGCAAGCCCGTTTATACCAATCAGAGTAGAATTTATTACGAGAGGCTATTTCTGATCTCTTCTTTGTTTCGCACTAAGCATTATATTGCTGAGAGATTCATGTTTGTCTCTTGAATTAATTTCAAGACAGTCACAGAAGAAGCTATAAGGGGCGGACGGAATCTAGTGGCAGAAAAATTAAAACCTATATGAAAGAAAAAACTTCCAATTAAGGGGAATATGTTACTCTTACGCCATAAAATACTTACTTACATGTCCAGGGCCATCTTGGGCTTCTTTGTAAGGATGTTTCCTTGTAGCCGCATATTTGCTAATTATTCCAATAATGCCGTACTGTCCTTGGGCTCTTTATCTTCTACTTAAAGTGTTGCTTCTTTTTGCTTTACCCATGTCCTTTAAAACCTGAGCTATGGTTGCTTATTATGTCCGATCCATCTCTACGCTTCCGTATTCAGACACGACAATATTTGAATCGTAAGACACGTAGTTCGGCAAAGTATGAGACATTGTGATCAGGCTTATAGCGCGTTGAATTTTCCAGATCGCCCTCCCCTAAATCTAGTGAAGATTGAAGCCTTCGACTGTAAAGCTACAGATCTTTGATTTTGATCTTGATGCTGAAAATATGGAATATATGAGGTATATTCTACTAGATAAAGGACCACAAACATTACCCGTTTAGCATTAACTTCTTGAACCATGAGGCTGCCTGTACTCGTTGAGCGCACTATGTTCCACACCTCATAAATGGATGACGAACATGGGTGCTGGTTCTCTCTTTCTGGTTCCTCAGGGTGTGGATGCGCCCTGGGTTTATTACTAGCTATGAGAGACAACACTCACACACCGACAGTTTAACCCATAACCCATGTTGTATTCCCTATAAGCTTACCTACACTCGCCACCATGGCGACGTATTCCCTATATGTGAGACACTTTTGATGCCGTCTCCAATATCTACGTCGTTGATGAATCTGCCTGCATGCTGCTACAGTGGTAAGCAATGGGAACTTTCTCTGAGAGTACGCGTGGGTGGGTGTGAGAATAGACAACACCAGTTAAGTTGACTGATAAATTTAATAAATACTAACACACGAACTATTTGAAACGATTTGAGGATGAAAAATTAAACTGTTTCTGAATCTTAGCACGAGAAATTGTAACTACTGAAGTATTATATCTACTAACTTCTGAAGTATCAAGAAACTTACGGTTTAAAATAACTGTTTCCGTAATAACAAGAAGAAGTGTAAGTTGCCGTGAATCGCTGAAATACTAAACGGTGAATCCCCTTGCGACTACCACCAAGTGTGTGATAACCTGAAAGCGGTCTTTAGGCGCTACAGACTGCCGATAACCGATCACAGTAAAACACTTCTGTAAAATGTAAAAGACTGTATGACCCTAATTTTAGAACTACATGCTCTTCTATCAACTTAAGTCCCGCCTACTTCATGACTACCCCGCCAAAATTCCTACGTTATACGTTTCCAAATCTTAAGCTTCTTATTTGCAACTGAAACACAACTTTTACTCTTGGACTTGCTAAATACTAAGAATTCTTTCCCTTTCTAATTTTCAGAACTGGTATACGTGCATTTTCATGCAACTCTCTGATTTCTGAACGTACTGAGTTCTAATTATCTGAACATTGAGCTAATAGGTTTCTCGTTGGCTGAATCCACCGGAACATCTAATTGCCTTAGTTATTCTGACTTCTAACTAGTTGCTTTGCCTCAACACGTAACTTGGCTGGCAATGACTTCTCATCCACTGGCAGAATGTCAATTCGTTCTTCTTACATTATGCACTGACTTCAATATATTTAGCCAATAATTCGTTATCAACAGTTTGTGTAAGTCGCGATATTTTACTTCTCTCGAGTGTGTGCGCGAACAGTTAATGTGTCTGTTTCAATTACTTAATAACGTTGCTTCGTCCCGTTACACGAAGCATATTTGCTCATGTATAATCATGTTGAAAATTCCTAGTCCGACATGCGACCGGAACATACGCATCTTGACTCATCTAGGTGTAATTTCGGAGTCTTCTGTCTTCTAAAATCTCTTATCTGGCATATTGGAAATTTGTCCAACTTCTGCTTAATTTTAGTTTTATGTGTAATTAGATGTCATTTTTCATCCTTCTGATTTGCTTTCCATCTTCCTTACCATCGTAAAGATAAGTGTTTTTCGTTTCTGTCCATATCGGTGTTTGAGAGAAAGCTTCTCACGCTATGTAGTTAATTTATGTGAATACACGTTTAGTTTACTCCTGCTATAATTGTCCATATCACGTACAGGCTTGCTACAAAGGATTTTGTTCCCGACATGCAGCCGCCATATTCCCCCTGAGAGAGTATTCGTTACTGTCCGGTCAGACCATTTTTCCTTTGTAGCGGGCGCAATCCGGCAAACGTTCCGGTTTCTGATATATTTTTGCAAGAAATAATTGAGCGTTATAACATATTACATGGCTGTCACTATAGACATAATTATTTCGGTTATATTTTATATTTAGTTGAGTATGATATTATGTGGGAGTAATAAAGAGTCCTGTGGAGGAAGAGAACAGTTTCAACCAACAACGCAATTCGAAACATATTTTATATTCTACCCAAAGACTGTGATCATAGCCTTATGTCTTGTTCTTCAACGGATTACCTCCCTCTTCGTAGGACTTATACCTCCAAGAATTTACAAGCCTTAGATCAGTAACCTGTCCAGGAGCAAGCAAACTTTTGGAGCATAGCATATCCAGGATGGGTGATCAGCCCAATGTCTGGTATGGTAGTGAAGGAGGAAAATATATGTAGTGATGAAAGGGATTATAGTAAAATCAAATTATCCAACCCAGCATTCACCTAGCGACCGAGGAAAACCCCGAAAAACCTTCGGTCAAGTTGTTCGGCACTGGGATGTGAACCTGGAACCTACCGAATGCGAGTCGCACATGTTACCGCGGCGCCACCTTGCACGGTAATAGCGTTCGTTATATCAAAGCATTTTTAAAATGGCCAAAGTTTCAATCGGTGTTCATAATCTGCATATTAGGTTGCTTTATGACAGTTTGTTTCAATGTCTAGGATTTTATTATTATTATTATTATTATTATTATTATTATTATTATTATTATTATTAATATTATTATTATTATTATTATTATTATTATTATTTATTGAGTTGTTCGGGAACAAAGCATGTATTATCTACTTATTTTCCAGAACTGCGTAACATTTTTGTAGTTTAAAAACCTTTGTTACAGAAAAAGAGAAAGGCATTGTTTCAATACTTGGAGGAGTTTTGAAAACCCTGACAGTGTGGCTGCACTCTAGGTTCTTGAGAGCCTACAATCAGTTTTAAGCATTTTAATAGTTTAAAATTGTATTCTTACTGCCCAGAAGCACTGGTTACTTAGGAATCATAGACGTAATTTTCCAATTAATCACCTTTGGTAGAAGCGTAATTAAACGCCACATTTTATAAGGAAAAGTTGTCGGTTTTACAATAATTCTCTGTCGAAAATAATCTAATCAACTTGCTGCTGTATACATTAATTGCCATTACAGGCTTTTTCTATATGGAAAATAAAAATATTATGCCATGTGAAACCGTCAGTTTTTGTGCTTTTAAACATAACGACGTTTATAGATTTTGATTAATAAATTATCTAAAATATGCGTTCTGTAGCCTACTAAACCTGTATACAGTATAGGTAAAATACGTTTTATAACGGTTTGTTATTATTATTATTGTTGTTGTTGTTGATGTTATTATTCGTGATGTTCAATGCAACAAAGTCGTCCTCCGTGCACTAGTGGTATCCTGCTAGACTCTAGTTCCCAAGGTCGCGGGTTCAAACCCGCCGGAGGGCAATGGATTTTTTTTCGAGCGTAAAAATCCTTAGCATGGCTTCCTTCGGAAGGGAAGTAAAGCCGGTGGTCCCTTGTCGTAGATTTACGGCATGTAAAAGAACCTCAAGCCTGATAAGAGGCCTCTGAGCAAAACTTCCGGTCTTACACGCCCAATATAGAATGGGACGCTAAGGACTATAGTAGTTAAAGAGCGTCCATAAATAAAACTCAATTTAATTTAAATGCAATAAAAACAGCGCTAAGATTATATGTTTATTATTATTATTAAACGGGCTACCTTTCCCATTAACCGGCTGCTGCTATCCTAATAGCTCCATTTCTTTCCATTCAATTCCATTCTTTAAACCATTTAAGGAAGTTGGAAGTTACCACCGACATCATAACCATTCAATCACAAAGTAAAAGTTAACTAGAATGTGTTGCGCTTGGTAACTGCATACACAAACTAGAATATTATGGTAATAGCTAATTCAAAACATTAATATACGTGTGAAAATAAGTTTATGGAATTGTGTGTGTCAGGTTAATTAGGTTTGTAGAATGAGCTTTACGCGCAACTTATTCGAGGTACCTAGACTACAGATTCATGCCAATGTTCTGATTTACTGAATTTCATTTTAGCTATAGCCAAAAAATACTCGTATCTAGTGAGCAGAGATGATGATCAGCCAAGTAATAATTGAATTGTTTGAGTCTAAAAGTTTGCATATAGGTATTTCGAGGCTGGAAGAAATCGTTCAGTAACAACGCTTAGACGAGCACATTTAAACTGCTGAACGCGTCGCTCCTTATAATCTTTATCGTGAATGCTTGTAGATAACATTACTTTATTTAACAATTATTTGTTGTTAAAAGGCGATTATATCCCCCTTTAGCAATAAATCATTAAATCTTGCATTCAGTTATTGAATTGTATTGATATAGATTATCAGTGATATAAACTCTTATTTAACATTATAGATGCTGTTTAAAACGGCTTTTGATTGATAGTTTATTGGAAGAATTAAATTAGAAAATGTACTTTATTGGTTATACACTAGTTACTTTTAGGTCAGTTGCATGCTCACCTGTGGAAGTACATATCCTAAATAGTGGTACAATAGATTTCCTTCTATGATTCTGTTGTACTTAGCTGTTCTCAAATTGTTTTCCTTTTCTATTTGTAAAAGGTGATTTTTGGCTGCGTATTTCTTGTAGAAAACCTAATGCAACTGAAAAAGAAGCTGCCTGCGCTGTTAAAATGAACCAGATGGGTCATTGCTTCATTGGCGTTTTACGAAGGGTGGAAACCCTTGTCCCTTTCTGTGCCACATTCACTGTTCAAACTCGGCTTCATAGCAAACAATACGTTTGCACTCTAAGAACATTTCCCCTCATTGTTTCAGCACAGTTATTCTTTTCAAACAAAGGGGCCCACCTGCTTTTAAAACTTATTTTGATTTTTCTGCGTAAACTTTAACACATAACTAGGGCGGGTATATTCTATTATATGCTATGAGTGACGTCTGGAATATGTACTTTAATCCGATTAATGACTTACAATTTCCAGTTTCACTTATCTATAAAACGTGGCAACTACCCATCTGTCCTCTGTTAGCAATTATGAAAGTTAAAATATCTTCATAGCTAATTAATTATATATGAGCACTGAGTATAGAATGAAGATTGGTTATATACTAAGGTTGTGTTTGTTGAAAGAAGTACATTTTGAATACAACTAACATTACGTGAAATATAAACGCTAACTTACAATTGTATTGAAAAGGGCATGGTAAGCATTTGTGATGTCACAATTTTTTTTAATGTTTCTGCGGAAACATTGTTCCTGACGTTGAAATACAAACTTGAATACTGCATGCATTTCATATTAACTTGTCATCCAGTTAATAATAATAATAATAATAATAATAATAATAATAATAATAATAATAATACATGGCCTGTCTGACGAAAGAAGGAGTTGTTTTCGTAGATATTTGTTGTTGTGTACATACAGCGTTTTAGGATAAGAACGAAGTAATGTGTAAATTAAACTATAATTGAGAGTATGGATGCTATGAAGAATTTGGTGGAAGTTTCCGTGCTCGTGCACGTTGCATACCTACCTTTTTTAGGGCTGGAAGGTTCAGATTTTCATTGGTGGAATAACAGAAAGATCGAGTTCAAGCTAAGTGTTCTAAAGAGCACGGCTGTTTTTCTTTTTTGGTTTCTTTATTTCTTCTTCTTTTTAATGTCCTTATTTATTTCTCTGACATTCATAAGATTTTAATATCACATCCCCTTCTACATGCTCAAAGACAAATGGGGTCCGTTTGTCCATCTCCCAGCGTTCTTTCCGGATAAAGATCTGGAAAACCCATAGATTCGCCGTGTCTCCAACTCTGATTATTCAAAAATTTTCCAAGAAAGGATATCCGTCATCTGCTTACCATCTTGATGGAATTCGAGGGTCAGAGAGTCATCTAGTGAAGACACCTGTACGCCACGGCAGATCACACAGATTCGTAATCTGTGTGATATACTCACTCCCCAATAGAACGTACGATGGCACAGGCTACTAGTTTATGATGTAAGGTTTCCACTGCAGGACACCTATTGCAGAGATTTGATGTTGCTCTGCCGTGCCGCCACAATTTGTCAGCTGTCGGAACAACCCCATTGACAGCCGAGTATACCGCAGCTTTCCAGTCAGTTGGATTTTCGGATTCGTAAATTTGTTCCAAATCTTCTTCCATCGTCTCCGCGAATAGTTCCGTTGCACTCGGGGTAGAACACTGGTGGTGTTCATGAGATATTTGTAAAAGAAGTCAGACCGTTTAAACGCTAACCTCTGATTAGCCATAGTTGGCAGCTTCGCAAAGGTCACCCACCACCGCCTAAATTCTTGTAGCCACTTACTTGGAAGGTGAAGCTGTTCTCCCCAAAGAGATTTCTGTAGCGGAAGGCCCTCACCGTCCAAAATACGCAGTATAGTTTTTCCAAAGAGTGTCAAACATTGTGCATCAACTGCTATCAAACCACAACCACCTTTATTGACTGGAAGCCGTAGTTGTTTTCTGGAGACCCGATAAGCAGCTCTGGACCTCAGAAAATAACCAATAAGGCATTCAATCCTTTGAGAAAATTGTTTGGTAATGGGCAGCACTTGAGCAATGTGCCAAATCCTACTGAGTATGTAAGTGTGCACATACCACACCCGTTAGGAAATGTTGAGTTTCCGAGACCGCTGCTCTACTAACAGAAACCGTAACTTGGTCAGTTTTTCAGTTCAATTAAGCGCCACAGTCTCCCGAAAGCAGTACGTAAACACAACGCTCAAGATCTTCGCGCGGCTTACACTCCGCATACCTAGGAGGTTAAGTGGTTCTCGCCAATGACCAAACTGCAAAACCTCCGTCTTGGTAAAGTTTAATTTTGCTCCCGAAACAGCGCTATAGTCTCGAGGACACTGATGTAAGTGACCATCTCAGCATTAGTTACCCCGAATACCGTCACATCATCCGCATATGCTATAAGTTGAAATCGCTGATCATGCAGTTTCATACCACCCAGGGATGATTGCAGATGCCACAAAAGGGGATCGAGGCTCAAAACAAATAAACCCATAGACGGGGGCAACCCTGTCGGACTGGACTTTCTATTCGGATTATTGGAGAAATATATCCGTTACAGAGAATTTTGGATGTCGCCGAAGCATAAAGCTTTTGTAATAAGGAAGGAAAACTTTCTGGTATTCCCAAATGCCGCATAAGCCACCAAAGGTAAGAATGACTGACATGGTCCATAGCCTTATCAAAATCAAGGTTAACCAAAGCCACTGGAATATTCTCGGTTTCAACATGACAAAGAATATCCCTCAATAAGCCAATGTTCTGTATGATGTTCCTACCACTCGGCACTGCAGTCTGGACGTTGAAGAGAATTTTCCCATAAAGAAAATGTAGCCTGGAAGTTAATGCTTTCGCCAATAACTTGTAGTCGCAATTAAGCAAAGTAATCGGCCTGTATTTGACAACGGTTCTAGCGCGTCGGTGCTTCGGGAGCAGTAGAATTACGCCCTCAACAAATTTCTCTGGAATCACACAGGTACGTTGAACTTCTTCAAACACCGCCGTCAATTCTGTAGCAATGACATCCCAAAACGTGGAAAAGAAGGCATGCGGAATACCATCTGGCCCAGGAGCCGTGTTTCGCTTTACACTCTTCAGATCTGCAGCTAGTTCCTCTGTGGTAATATGTCGCAAAAGAGAGTCGTCGATCTGCGAAGGTAGTTGATACTGCAGTGGGGACGAGGAGACGCCGATATCCTCACTTTTGGAAAATAAATCACTAAAGTAGGCATGAAAACAGCTAATGATAGCAGGTGACCCGGAAATTGTCCGTCTATCGTTACAAAGTTTTTGTATATAACGCTGATTGCATTGCTTGCGATCTCCGGCAAGATGGAAGAGAGAGAATGTTTCTTTCCCAGCCATGCGCCGACGATGGGAGACATCGCGAAGGCGAAGCATTCCCAATTGCTTCGGCGATATTTGTTCTTTGATAGCATGCAGACGTTTGGATACATCGCGACCGGTTCTTTGCAGTTCAGCGAGATCCTGTAAAACAGAATAATAGAAATTCAGTGGCTCTCGCCGTTCCCTGGCTCGTTGGAAAACCACCCTTTTAAAAAGGAAACAATTGCTGGGTTAGCCTTATAAATCACCAAGAGAGTTTGTTGTGGGAGCTGATGAAGGATGGTTGCAACTTCCCCCACAGCAAAGCGAACGCTGGTCGACAATCTTCCTCCGCGAAAATGGACACAGGAATCCTCCAGTAATCTCTCCCAGGAGAGGAAATATGTGCAACCGAGTGATCCGATAGACGGCTTCATGATGATCGCTGAACCCAATAGGTTGAACTCTTATACCATGGACAGTAGGAACAAAATTGCGAGAAAAATAAAATCTGTCAATTCTAGAAGCCGACAAAAGCAAAGTCCACACGAGAACTACATTTTGACTCCCAGGCATCCACAAGGTCAAACTGCGTTGCGATCTGCTTGAGCATACGACTAAGATTGTGCATCCCACGTTGATCTTTGGCGGCAACAGTGCAGTTAAATTCCCCGCCAATGAGGTATTTAGAACCCTTAGAAAGGGAAGTGAGAAGAGCGGTTTTGAAGAAGAATTCCCGTTCACTTCGACGTTGAGAGCCGGAAGATGCATATAAGTAGACTAGAACTATATCGGTGAACAGGGCGGAGATGTGGCGTCCCGATGGATGGAGGTCGACATTAATAATACGCATCCGTTTTCTGTAAATCAATGCCGTTCCTCGGTCGTCCGGAACAACGTTCTCATAATTACGCAGAAAGTCAAGATTGGGCACATTGACTTTCTGTAAAAATCCAACATCAACATAACATAGTTGTAGAAATGCCGCAAGTAAACGCTGATTCATCGGATTTCGAATGCCATTAACATTAATAGAAACAAAGATGTGAAGAAGTGTCATATAAGAAAACCACGAGAGAGAGGATCCTCCCGAATAAGAAGCACAGAACAAGTAAATAAAGCAGTACTAAGAGACTGGACATTAACATAATGGAAGGTTTAACCCTCCATTGGTTGCTAGGGGCCTGAGAGACCTCTGGCATTATTTAAATTTTATAATTTTTGAACGAACGCACCTATGCAATTGCCTGACTAGGACGTCTAACATGACACCTTCCTCATGCCCGTACCCAGAAAAAAAATTCGGGGACGGTTTTCCACAAGTAGATCTAAACTTAAAAGTACCCCACACAGTTACCATGTACCTACTCCGTAGTATATAGACGTTACATGGATAAGAAAATTGCTTGGAGACATTATATAGACAAAAACTCACCAGGATGAGGATATTCCTTACAGCACAAAACATGGAGACTGCTTTGAAAACCGGAATGTATGGTCACCTTACCTATGTAAGTCGACATATTAAGTTTCCCTTTTTCCTGTAAATGTGCTACTAGCAATAGACTTACTGTTATTTAACGACATTTTCCCATATTGGTTTGGTATGAATTTAAATAAATAAAACTGTCAGAAGTTTCGGGGGATTTTGAACCCTAGGAACCCCCCTGTAAATATGGCCCTGACCTTCCTCGATTGTTTGCTGCAGCGACAACCTTATATGTTTATTTGTTTGGCTTGCAGAATGACTAATCAGGAGTTACGTGTCGCACAGGCAACCAAGCCCCGCGCGCCTCCTCTCGTTACATACTGCTGACAGATTTGTTCCTCATTAGTTGTGCAATATTGCTTTGCTATTGCAAGGAGCTGTTACTGCTTCGTCATGAACACGAGTAAAATGTATGATCTACAAAATCCGAATAATGTCGAAGAAGTACATCGCCTACTTTGCGATGATGATGCCTTGCTCGTGGATGACAACTTATATGAATTAGATGATTCTGATTCTGAAGATAAACTCGAAATGAGATCTTTAGGTTCAGAAGCTGATCATGAAGATGAAGAGGAAGACGATGAAAGCAGCTTGCATGATAACTTGTATTTTATAGGTAACATCATACGCTTATCATAGTAGTGATGATAACAATTATTATTATTATTATTATTATTATTATTATTGACAATATATTCTGTTGTTGTTTACAGGAAGAGATGGAACAAAATGGGGGAAAAAACCCTATTGGAAAATAACACAGACAAGGGCTTACAATATATTGACCAAATTTCCTGGCGTAGTAGGAGCTGCCAAAAATGTGAAAACGGAAATTGATTGTCGGAAACTTGTTACCGAAGATATAGCTAATTTGACTGTTGAAAGCTCAAATACTTACATTACCAGTGTGCAGCACAAATTGATCGTGAAAGAGACAGCAGGCCTACAGATGTAATAGAATTATCTATTTTGGGCTTATTCACCCTCTCCCTTCATAGTTGTCCTCCGTGGACTAGTGGTACCGTGCTAGTCTCTAGTTCCCGAGGTCGCGGGTTCAAACCCGGGCGTAAAAATCCTTAGCACGGCTTCCTTCGGAAGGGATGTGAAGCCGGTGGTCCCGTGTCGTAGATTTACGACACGTAAAAGAACCTCAAGTCTGAGCAAAATTTCCGGTCTTTCACGCCCAATATAGAATGGGACGCTAAGAACCATAGTAGTTAAAGAGCGTCCATAAATAAAACTCAATTTCAATTTCTCCTTTCATATGGGATTGAATTAGGGGGGAATACATAAAAACAAAATCTTCAGAAGGTCTTCATACTGCAGAAAAAAAGCTATTAGGTATCTTGGAGGTCTAAAGTACAACGAATCCTGCAAAAACACATTCAGAGCACAAATGACTCTCACATTACCAAGCCTTTTTATTTACAGAACAAATATATAGTTACTGAGGTACAAATTTCCAATGGAAACTGTCAGACATCCACAGCCATAATACAAGGGGAAATATATCACTAAACCTCCCTAGAATCAGATTACATCTATCAGAAAAGGTGCCTAGTTATAGGGGTGCAAAGGTTTACAATGCACTGCCTCAACACATAAAAGCCTTGTAAATTATAGTAAATTTAAGAACTGTCTTAAAAAACTATTTAACAAATGAAGCGCTTTATAGCATGGATGAATATTTAAATCCTACATTCTTAATCTAGCTTCCACATACCTACATGGTAACATCAAATCTGTAAATACTACATTTTGTATTGTAATATCAATTTGTACATTACTTGTAATTGATTATGTATAATTTGTGTATATTTGTGTGTTTTTTTTATTCTTCTATAATGTGTAATTAAAATGGTTTACACTACATTTTAGTTTTGATATGTGACGCTGTATATCCACCATTTTAAGTGTATACATTGTACCTATACTCTATATAATTTATTATCTGTATTTGTTGTATATTGATATAATGCACGACACGGTACAATATATGGTACATAAATTACCTTGTATATATTTAGTTTTCTAATACACTGTATTCGCTTTGATGACAAAAGCTCAAGACTGGAGCGACGAAGATTAGATAAATTGGCTGCTGTTAGAGAAATATTTTCATTGGTTTTGAACGACTGTCAGAAGCATTATTCTCTTGGGCAAAATGTTACTGTCGACCTAAAGTTGCCGGCATTTCGTGGTCGATATTATTTTAGACAATATATGCCATCCAAGCCAAACAAGTATGACATAAAAATATTGTGTTTGAGTGATGCAAAACTGTTTTATACCACTAATGTGGATATTTATTGTGGACAACTGTGGACCATATTTGCAAACTAATTCGGCAGAGGCTGTAGTGCTGAGACTAACTAAACCAATCTCTGGCACTGGACGAAACGTTACTGCAGATAATTGGTTTACTAATGTATCGCTGGTGAATGAATTGCGCAAAAGACAACTTTCTTTCATCGGTACAGTACTTAAGAACAAAAAATAATTACCCACTAATTTCACTTCTCCAAAAGCTCGCAGTCAGTATGAAAGCATATTTGGCTTCACAGAAAATGAAACACTTGTTTCATATGTTTCAAAAAAGGGTAAAACAGTAGTTTTGCTCTCAAATCTACATGTTTCATCCAAACAAATTATCAGAAGGTGTTGAGAAAAAGTCTGAAATAATCCTGCATTACAACGACACTAAATCTGGAGTTCATATAGTAGATAATTTGGTGCTACATACAATGTAGCCAGAACAACGAGAAGGTGCACATGTTAATTTTTACCATATCTTGAAGATTTCAGGTATTAATTCTAGTGTTATCTTCCTTGGAAATCAAATTAAATATTCCACAAGGCAGGAGTATTTGAAAGCACTGCCTTTAGAGCTACTGTCGCAACAGCTACAAAGGAGAACAACAGTATCAAATCTACTCGGGGATTTGAAAGGCCTTTTGACAAAGTATCAACCTGAAGAATCCGCAGTAGATGAATTGCCAAATACACCGCTATCCATATTGAAAAGGAAAAGATGTGAACCCTGCAACACAGACAAAAAGAACTGCAAAACTATATATGCATGTGGGAAATGCATCACTTCCCTCTGTTTGAGCAGACATGCTAAAATCATTTGCGATAGTTGCTAGGCCGAGGAAAATACGGGAGAGGTAGTAGATGATTCTGAGTAACTGAACATTTGAAATGACAGGTTTTATGTATATCTGAAAATGGCAATGTATTTCTTTACACTTATTCTAATACAAATTATAATGCATATGTACTGATATTTTAACTTGTCTTTTCGTGTTTTAAGATAATACCTACTAATGAAAGCCATGTATACTTAACCTAAAATAGAAAAAAATTAAATAAACGAAAGAAAAATAAATGCAAACAAGAACAACGAAAATATAATGCGGATCTAGTAGACCCCGCGCGACCAACGGTGTTCTACCAAGGCGCGCGCCTGACGGAGGGTTAAGCTGAGCTGCCACTCTTCTCGCCCGCTTTGTCCCGCTGTACTGTTGGTAACGCATACGAACGCACTCTGTGTTTTTGCGAAGATTTGTCTTTCTGCTTATCAGTCTGTTCGTAATCACCATCCGGGATCACTGTGGTCATTATAGGCAAATCGGAAGAATCCATTCTGTTTGCCACCAACGACAAGGAGCGGTCCACATCCTCTGACAATGGTTGAGGAACCGTGTCGCCTTCGTGTTGTGGAGGTTCCATTTTACGAAGCCGTGGATCTCCTGACTGCGACTCTGTCTCTGGTAGCAATTGCCGATTTACAGCCTTAACTCTTGGAGGCCGAGAAGCTACCGCCGCACCTTTCAACTTCTTGGAATCAGGTTCGCCTTCTGGATGACTGCGCTGCAAGGAGTCCGTAGCACCATCGGATGGGAGTGAATTTGCTACCTCGTTGTCAATATGACAGTCACTAAAGTTGCCGACGTCGGTACTGCGACATCCGTAACCGCCGAGGGAACAGCAGTAACCTGTCAGGTGTAAATTTTATTACAACTATAATCAACATAAAATCAATGAATATAAATCAAACCCAAGCTCCCTTGTTTGCGCCCGGTGACACGTCTTCCGCTGTAGGTAAAACATCACTTTGAATACCGTCTGTTTCGGACACTGGTTTAAACAAGTCACTCATAAGCTGTTGCCGTAGTCGTAACTGACAAGGAACAGTTGCCCTTAACCAGCGCTGAGGACAATTCGCTTTCAGATGTGTTTTATCCTTGCAAATGAAACAAACCTGTTCTTTTCCACTTTAGGTGATGTATGCTTCAAAACTCGTAATCTTTAGCATTGAAGGTATCGGTTTGGTAAGTTGAATATGTAGCAAACGTATACCAGTGTAAACTGGAAATCTATAACCACCAGACCAGCCGTCAGTATTGATGTGCAGTATTTTGCCGTAATGTTGAAGCTCGTAAGCAACCCTGTCGTTACTGATTTCCGGTGGCACATTGTAGATGCAAACCAAAGTACACTGCCGTTTGTGAAAATTGCAACACCAAGAAAGAATTTCCCGAATAACTCCAAACTTGGTGGAAGTGTAGAAGAGTGTGCAAGCAATAAATGATTAGGTTTGCAGAGAAATGGGGTACACGTAGGCCGAGCAGAGCCCTCTCGTGTCGGTCCGACAAGGTCAGTGTTGCGCCCAGAGCTATCAAACAAGGTGGAAACAATAAAGTGAATGCCAGTATGCCTCGTCGACGTCAAAGGGAGCCATATCGGCATGTGAGTGAGTTTGAACGGGGCAGAATGATCGGTCTCCGGAAGCGGGTTTGTCATACCGTGACATTTCGGCTCTTACAGGGCATGGTATGCTGCTACGATAGTTTTGCGTGTGTGGAAGCAGTGGATATATGAAGGTCGTACGCAGCGAAGAGCGGGTACTGGACCACTGAACATGACCACAGCACGGGATGACCGTCATCTTGTCTGCATGGCCATAACGGACCGTACAGCTTCATCCGCAGTGTTGGCTCGACGATGGAGCACTGCAACAGGTGTGAACTTGTCTGCATCAACGGTTCGTCACCGTCTGCTGCAGGTTGGACTGGTTGTATGCATGCCATTACGTCGGCTTCCATTGTCCAGAAACCACAAGCTCCTCCGACTGCAATGGGTACGTGAACATCGCCACTGGAGTGCTGAGTGGCAAAATGTAGTCTTTTCGGTCGAGTCCCGCTTCAACGTGTCTTACAGTGATGGTCGCATTCATATCCGGCGGTACCGTGGTGAGCACAACCTGGAGGGCTGCATTGTTGAGTGGCATAGCGGACAAACACCAGGTGTGATGGTTTGGAGCGCCATTGGTTACAACAACCGACCTCGCCTCCTATGAATTGAGGGCACTTTGAACAGCAACCAGTACCTAACGGTGGTTGTACTCACCCTGCTTCAGGCATCTCCACAGGCCACATTTAAACAGAACAATGCCCGGCCACATATTGCGAGGAATGTACAAGCATTCTTCGAAGAGCGACGGGTATCATTGCTTTCCTGGCCTGCACGTTCGCCTAACATGTCGCCCATCGAACATGTCTGGGTTATGGTTGGTCGGCACCTGGTGCGTCACTGTCCTCCAGTGACCAGTGTCACGGATTTGGGAGCTCGAATACAAACTGCGTGGAGGGAAATCCCTCAGGAACTTATTCAGAATCTTTTTATTCAATGCCACGGCATATAGCAGCTCTAATTGCAGCGCATGGAGGCCACACCAAATACTGAATATTAGGGCTCAAAGGTCATGTATAGATTTGAAAAGTTTATCATTTGTTACCTGCCATGTACCTAACCTGCAGTATTAAATTCATTGAATTCATGTGTTTCCTTCTTGGTGTTGCAATTTTCACAAACAGCAGTGAATATTCTCTATCCACCGCCGTAATTTGTCCATCCATCACTTCACCGAACATCAGAGCAAACTGGAAACCCCCCTCGTGTTTACGTAGTATCTCTTCATAAACACTGCACTGGTGAAACTTGATATAAACAGCGTTTTCTCTTCCCACCAACTGAATTGTATGTACCTGCTCTGGAGTGAGTTCTAATGTGCTGTGCATCCATTCGTGTACTTCAAAAGCCGTGGGCCGTTGCATACTCTCATTAAGCATAACTTTTACGGTATTTTTACGTACAGCCTTTTGTTTCTCCATTGCACTGCCAACACTCAGTAACAACGAAACAAAACAAGAGACACAGTAACACACCAAGCTCTCCAACTCACGCCAGGTGTAGCGGCCAAGAGCCAGTCCATGACTACCCTACTTGTGCCTAGGGTGCTACTACCTAGTGACATTGAAGTAAACTTGTAGTGATAATATGGAAAGAGAGCACGGGAGAAGGTTCTCACGCTAGTGCAGGTATTCAAGTGTGCACCATAAGGTAATTAAGTCATACCAGTTGCGCATGTGCAAAAGCTCCTTAAAACGTGCACAAGTCAAGATGCGCTACCAACCCTTTTGTCACATTACACTGAATTTAGAGGAGTAGCGAGGCAGAATTAAACGCCATAGGCATTAAATTACCACATATACGTTAATTTAATAACATTCAAGAAAAAATATGTGTTACATTCACATGACTTTCTCTACACTTTAGCGCTTATTAGTGAGTATACAAATTATTCTTACGAAAGTTTATTTTCCTATATATGTCGTTTTAATCGAGATAAACCTTTCCGGAAATAACTGCTTTACACATTACTTTGTTATACATACCATGCGGATATTGATAGTCAAATGTTTTAGAACTGAACGCTATACGCTGGCCTTAAAATTCTATACTCTTTCCATGACATCGCGAGAAACTACTGAAAATCGACAGGACTTTAAACCAATGGCTAAGTATTGAATTATTCCAACCATTAATAATGGATATCCCGGAAATGGCTGATGCCACAAAAAAAGTTATTTGAAATAAATTGTGTGTATTAAAAAGATCTACTTTTTGTGCAGTACATTTTCGTCTATCGCTTAACGTTTACACATTATACAAAATTATACAAAATTCCTTCTGAATCAAGAACACCTCACAGGCTATTCCCAGAAAATTCAAGATATACACTTTATTTGTTAAGTAAGCATCTTTAATATATGGTACTTTAATCAATATTGTTAGAGCCACTTTTTAGAAAATCAAAACATTCGAAGGTGTTCTATGCGAAGGCTAGTTTGGGGTAAGGGATTTTCTTGAAAATCTTCGAGTCTCATCTTTGGAAGGCACTGAACCTAAACACCAAGTTTGATATTTATCCGACTTTTCGTTTATGAGCTATGCTGTTCACAGATACAGACACACACCAGCGCGCGCGCTCGGACCATTTTTGAAAATGCTTTTTATGGTTTCGAGGTGCCACAAAATCTCGGTATCGAATTTTTGGGTGGAATGCACCTACTTGATACCGCAATTATTGTCTGGAAGATATAAATAATTAAATAAAGAAATAATAGTAAGACAGAGAAATAATTGCAAGAAACAATTCCCCTATATATTAAATCAACGTATAATGTAATAAGCTTGAGTTGAAAAGATTTGTCCAAGGAAAATGTCATTAGCGAGTCATGTTAACCAAAGTCATTAGCGACAGACGAAGTAGCGAACGCATTAGCTTAAAGTTTCTTGAAAGGCAGTTTAGAGCTAAATTCAGTACGTATGAACAGTCACGTAGGTAGAAATTCTGAAAAAGAGAAAGGGTAATGAAATTCTAAGAGTTGAACTGGTACAGCGTAGTGACAAGAAGACTCACACGTAGGTTTCGTAAGTGTTGGCCCCGCGTATGAAGTAACATTGTTGGGAGTGGTTCTAAAGTAGGCGGAGCTTAAGTCAAAATAGGCGTGCAACCTAAGCAGAGACACATTTTTTCGTGCATTCCTTCCGTGCACACATTCGTGCATACATTACTCACTCTGGATGTCGTCCTTCGTGGTGTAGTGGTTACCATACGGTTTTCGAGTTTGCGGGTTCAAACCCGGCGGAGGGCGATGGATTTTTTCGGGCGTATAAATCCTTAGTATGGCTTCCTTCGGAAGGGAAATAAAGCCGTTGGTCCCGTGTCGTGAATTTACGGCACATAAAAGAATCCTAAGCCTGATAAAGAGACCTCTGAGCAACATTATCGGTCTTTCACGCATAATATAGAATGGGACGCTAAGGACCACAGCAGTTAAAGAGCACCCATAAGTAAAACTCAATTCTTTGTCACTCTGGATACTTGTGACAACTCGTGTGTTATTTTAAGCGCTCAGTGACGCGCTTGTGTGAACAAGATTTAGCGGCCAGCACGAGGAGTTCTGCCGGTAAGTATTTTAGCGATTCACGTACGCTTATAGTTTTTTTATTGCGGAAACGGTTATATCAAACCGTATAATTGTACTACGGAAGTTAGCAGGTATAATAATTCAATTGTTCTAGTTTTGAGTGCTACAATTCATAATCAGTTTCATTCTTTATTTTCAAACGGTCAGGAACTTGCTTCAAGAGCTCAAGTATTAGATCACATTAAATGCCTCTGTCAATTTAAACTGGTGTTATTGTTTAAAATACACTTACGCATACCCTGAGAAAAGTACTCAGAGCTCTACCACTGGATAAGCTGGCACACAAGACAACAGAACGAGCTACGAGATCACAACATCAGAAGCGGATAAAATATATGGCTTCAAAGCTGTCCCACCATAACAGCATCGTATATACTGCTTCAAAATGGCGCACCATCGTGGGACTTCGAAGTAAGGACCACCAGAAGCTGAGGAGGCCACACTGGAACTCAAATCCAGTAAACAGCAGATCGAGAAGGAAGGGAGACGACCTACAATAGCTCAGGCTACACAGATACACGGCGAGCAGAAAGAAGAAATCAGCATCATCAGACAACGTGAGTGCATCAGCTATCTGGTACTGAGTGTAAATTTATTTATATCAATGCTATTCACGTAGATGTAGTAACGACGTAGAAAAATGCTAGGTGAAAAGAATTCAGTAGAAATAATGGAAGTTCGGGAAGAAGAGAATAATAGTAGGCATGAAATTGTACAGAATGGAGCAACAAGAATGGGAGGAAATAGTCGAAATGTGCAGAATAGCTCAGAAAGGGAACAGGTAACAATAGAATAATTCAGGAATGGGAGGAACTGATTTAACGGCAGTGATAGAAATGATACAAAGTATTAAAAATGTCTAGAGGATAAAATAGAAAAGCTTCAAAAGACATTAGAAAATAATCAACAAAACTAGGAGAGAAAATAGAATAGTGGCAACAGAAAATAGAAAAATGACTAGCAGAAAAGATAGAAAAGGGGCAAAAGGAGCTAGAAAAGGGGCAAATGAGTTAGAAAAAGTGCAACAGAAAATAGAAAAGGAGCCAGAAAAGGGGCAAAAGAAGTTAGAAAAGAGGCAACATGAGCTAGGAAAGAAGTTATAAAATCAACAGCAAGTACTAAAAACATTCAAGTAGGAAATTAAAGGAAAAATAAGTAATGTTAGAAGTAAAGTCAAAGAAAACATAGGAAATGATAAAGAAAGTTCAAATTTCTTCGGGCAAGAGGCACAGTCTCATAGAAATAGGAACCACGATAAAGTTCAGTTAAGCGAGGAAGATAGGGCTACAATTGTTTTTGAAAGAGTTGAGGCAAACGTAGGGAAAACGTAGTTGCAAAAGGAAAGCAAACAAGCATAAGCAGGAACCTGGTATAGGTAATAAGTACAAAGTTGTAAAAATTAGTCTTAACCAGGAAACAGTGAAAGTGAAGTGTAGTGAACTTAAGAAAATTTGAATCAGTACTTTGACCAAAATACTCAAACAAACACAAGTTGAAAACCAAATACAAATAAAATAGACTCTTGGAAGCTTATATAAATTCAGAAGAGAAATTAACAATGTAAAGCAAAATGGCATAGTAAAAATAGTATAAGAAGTATTGTATTTAATTTGTGAGATAAGAGCTATCCATTCTTCTTGAAATATTTGTATGTAATAAAGGGTTGTAGAGGAGAAGAAATTTGTAAAATGTTGTATGGAAATTAAAAGAGTTGCCGCCAGGGAATCAGATAAATTTAAAGTAAAAATGTTATTCGGGCAGATATATATTCTTTTATCGTTGAGAATAATAAACCAATGTAACGGGGCATTTTGATCCGTAATTATTGTCGGGAAGATACAATAATGAAATAAAGAAATAACACTAAGATAAACATATAATCGCAATAAATAATCTCCGTATATTAAATCAAGGTATAATGTAATAAGCTTGAGTTGAACCGATTTGTCCAAGGAAAAGGTCATTAGAGAGTCATGTTAACCAAAGTCATTAGCGACAGCCGAAGTAGCGAACGCATTAGCATAAAGAAAGGCAGTTTTGAGTTAAGTTCAGTGTGTTTGAACAGTCACGTAGGCAAAAATTCTGAAAAAGAGAAAGGGAAATGAAATGCTAAGAGTTGGGCTGGTAAAGCATAGCGACAAGGAGACGCACACGTCGGATTCTTGATATTGGCCCTGCGTATGAAGTAACGTTGATGGGAGTAGTTCTGAAGTAGGCGGAGCTTAAGTCAAGAAATAGGCGTGCAATCTAATCCGAAACACATTCGTTCGTACACTCTTTCCGTGCATACATTCGTACTCTGAATACTCATGACGACTCGTGTGTTATTTTAAGCGCTCAGTGAAATGTGCTTGTGTGAGTAAGATTTAGTGGCCATCACGAGGGATTTTTCCGGTAAGCATTTTAGCGACTCACGTACGCTTATAGCTTTTTTTATTGCGGAAACAGTTATTTAAAACCGTAAAATTGATACTCCAGAAGTTAGCAGGTATAATAATTCAATTATTACAGTTTTGAGTGCTACGATTCATAATCAGTTTCATACCTTATTTTCCAACGGTCTGTAACTCGCTTCAAGCGCTCAAGTGTTAGATGACCTTAAATTTCTCAGTCAATTTAAAGTGGTGTTATTCTTTAAACTACACTCACGCATACCCTGAGAAAGTACTCGTAGTTCTACCACTGGAGCAGTTGGCGCACGAGACAACAGAGCGAGCTACGAGATCACGACAGCAACACCAGAGGCGAGTAAACTACAAGGCTTCAAGGTTGTCGCACCATCGCGGCATCATATACAGGGTGGACCACTTAAGTTGAGACTGTACAACATCTCCAAAACTAAGCGTTGTAGAAAAAAAATTATTTTTTTAAATGGGAACCTACAATTAGGGTAAAATTAAATTGACCATAAAATGACCTCCGCCAAATGACGTCCTCCAAATAAAAGACGACTAATGGCATTTACTTTCCCCCATAATATCAAACAACTTTTATTCAAGACATTTCTTTCTACAACGCTTAGTTTTGGGGATACTGTACAGCCTCAACTTAAATGGTCCACTCTGTATATAGGCTAGGAAAGAAAGAAAGAAAGAAAGAAAGAAAGAAAGAAAAGAAAAAAAGAAATAGAGAAAAAAGCACTCAAATAGGCAGCAACTGCATTTATGGGACTTTTAGGCTTAATAAATTCAATTTAGCATGTCTAGCTTTTCGTGATTCGTAACTTCTGCAATCCTTTCCCAGAATCCCTTAAAGGAAATTTACAGGGTATTTGCCTTAAAATCCGAGGTGTAACTAAAATCATAATCAATAAGTGTAATAGTTCAATCAAACACATTGCAGAACTAAAATGTTTTAGATATAAAGCAATATTATAGGTTTTAATGTTCTACATTGTCGCGGTATCGTTCGTGTTATCTTATTTGCTGAACACCTGTTATTGTTTTACTCTTTTGAATTTTGAGTTCTTTGTCCTCCGGCTAGCTATTATTACCCAGTAGAGCAAATCTCTTGAACAGGGTGTGTAAACGGAAAGGAGTTGTTACTAAAAGATAACACTGATAAAAGAATTTGTTTTTACACTTTTATTGCCGTCACACTTCTTCAATTTCTCATATTTACTCTTGATACACGCCCGACCGAAACTGTTATATTTTCAAATATAACTATAATCACTTATTTGCCGCACATTATTAATTCGCGTACTTCACATTTTAACTAACTTTACGACGCGAGAGATTCTGTAGAATTGCGCGACGTGTAACCCATGGATGATTCTATTAAACTGCGCGTTACCCGTCTCTGGCTTCATCATTTATACTCCCTCACCCCGATATGCCTAAAGATTATAATCGAGCTGCTATTGGTTAATAAAGCGCGCCAACATTAACGTCTATTTTTATATCCAATCAAAATTACGAACACATATGCTCTAGGGAAGATATTCCCTCCATTTCTAAAGAAAAGCGCGCTACTCTAACGTCATTTGTTTGTCTCTTCTAATTGATAAACAACTCACCCCCTCGCTCATTGTTATCCGCTCCTATTGTCAGTTTCAGTGAGGCCGTGTAAACTTATTTCCTAACAATGCTTATAATTAACAAACATCTCAAATCAATGTCATACAATAATGTTAATTTACACTACAATCACTCTGGCATTCACAGTGTTGTGATATAAAATACTGCTTCAACATATATCCTAAAAGGTTTTCTTTTGCCCTTAAAAAGTAAATCAAATTCTGGTGCAAGATTTAATCCAAGAGTAGTATTTAGGTTCACATGAGATAGATTCTTTTGTGGCCACGCCGTCCTAGCTGCATTATACGAGACGTAGGTACAAAGAATCTGTTCCCGTATTTGATGTGCCAAACATACAGAAAATGTCTGCCGCACGTTCATACAAGAGCGAAAAGGACTGTCTCTGCGGTCGAGTCGTCAGTGCTCCGGCTTCTCAACCCAGAGGTCCTAGGTTTGATTCCCGGCTAGGATGGCCATTCCTCCAATCAGAATCTTTCCCTATTCGTCACAGAATCTGGAAGTATTAATATTGGAGTAAATGTAAGTAAATCAACAAAAGAACCCTACACTTCAGCGAGCAACAACCGAGCGAGATGGCTCCGCGATAACACGTGAGGCTCGCATTCAAGAGCTCCCGGGTTCGATTTCCATCGGCTGGCCACTCTGACCGTGGGTGTTTTCGTGGTTTCCCTGGATCGGTGGGCAAATGATGAGGTGGTTCCTCTTCTACCATGAATTTCCTTCCATTATTTCCTGTTCCCACATTATCTTTCATCTGTTTCAGGGTTGAAGGACCAGGCGACATCAGTCGGTGTATTGCGGCAGAACGGTGGACTGTGAGCTTTGGAAAGGTTTCTGCTTGGTGTTTGGTGGGCCTGCTGGGTCCTCCTTTGTGGGAGCTCATAGCGTTGCCACAGGGGCCCCCGGGGGCATGGGGATTAAGCAGTGCTAACCGACGCCAGGATGTGTTACATCTGGAACCGTTAGGGACCCCGTCAATGCTTGCGCACATCGTCGTACCTTCTGATCTCCCCCTCATCTCTCCCTCCCAGGTGCCACGTTGGAAGCAAAAAGAGACATTGAGACCCACTTGCGGTCCTTACTCCGGTTTCTGGAGGCCCTTCCGTCTATCTCCTACTCCTACTCAGCGAGCAATAACACTATCAGTTGTTTCTAAGTCAAAGCCCCAGATTTGACCATAGGGCTATACAAATGAAGCTATAAAAATAAGCTGTAAAGCTTGAACATTGCAGCATCTGGTAGTAGGCCACGTTTTCCAATGCAATCCGCATCTTAACTTTCGCTTTCAATCACGTTTGGCAATGTATCGATGGCGAACTGAACATTATTGCATGTAATATGTTACAGTGACAAATTACGGGATGTCACCAATTATTGGCACGGGCTGCGCTCTCTCGTGCTGTGGTTGCCCTTTTCCCGTAAATTAGCAGTCTTGCCTTGTCTGCTAATAAGCAGTTGTGTTCTATCGGCACTACGCCTGTTTTAGTGGAATTGCAATTCCATTGACAACATTCTGCGCAGTAGCCACAAAACCCAATGTGCTTGTAGTACCCAAACAAAATTATATTAGCAGACCATGAAAAATGATAGCTTTTTTCGGGATAATATGGACGGTTCCTTGAAGTGGCACAGCGGGACCAAAATGCACGAATTCCTGGAAGAAACACAAAAATTTATATTGACAAAATTAAGTATTACGTGGGAAAGCTAGTTACGGTATCACTTTTGTGAGACAGATGGCTCCAACGCCGACAGTGAACCAGAAGCAGGAATTCGTGGGAAGACACCAAGATCTAACACATATGTCTCTTTGGGTAGTTTTTTCACAATGTTCCAGGCTAAAATATATGCTATTAAGGCCTGCATGTGGGAGAACCTACGAAGGGACTACTGGGATAGCTACATCTGGATACTCTCAGAGAGACAGGCGGATGTTAAGGCATTTGCAAACTACCAGATCAAATCCAAATTGCTCTGGGAATGCCCACAAAACCTTATTAAAGTGGCAAAACACAAAAATGTTACAACTGGATGTGTGGCAGGATAAAGGAAAATGAAGGCAATGGAGATTTCCTTGCACGGGAAGGATCTGTGGAAACTTCAACTGGATATGAACCGTTTTTGGATGTTCTCATAAACTCCGCAAAGAGAGTCGTACATGAGTGGATTACACAAAATCATCAGGTATACCGACTGGGTAAGAGCGGATGGAAATAAGAAATGTAAACGAATTATGAATAAGCTTTCATTTTTGGTAACTGATAATCTTGTGAACTTAGCAGAACCCAAATGGCATTGGCAGTTGGTTTCTAGACGGATCATTGCGCTCTCAGGAAACCACTGCACAAAATGGAAATATATAAGAAAAGCCCTATTTGCAACATGGAATGGTAAGGAGCAAACAGCCTCTCACGTTATCCTAGAATGTGTATGCTTAACTGATAGGAGGTACAACCTATTTGGGGCCACTAACCAAGAGGAAACATTTGCTAAAACAAAACTAGTAAATAAACCTCTGGCCCTAATAAATACACAGATTTTTTAACCACAACCAATGAACACTGGAAATAATATCATAAACCAAATTTTTTAGCGTTAGGGCTTAAATAATCCGCTCTGTCCTCATTCTAATACAATCTATTTCAATCCAATCCATTCTAAACCTAAAGTATCGTAGAATATAGCAGTGCATGCGGGCAGAGTGAATATAAAAGAGATCCTCTCATAAAATGTTTAAGACCGTGTTAATCCTAAAAACTGCTTGTTACTCTGAGTACTATGTTGTGCTGGTCATGGCGGCGCAACCATCAGATTGATTATGACCATGACTATGACCAGGGAACGGAGGAGACACCTCGCACCTCAACGCGGATCTTTTGTGATTATCACCACCACCACCACCACCACCACCACAAAGAATGGGTGAGTTAAGTCAATCGCAGGAAGCTATAGGCCGCAGGCAGGTCGACCGACAGAGACGCGCAGAGGTCCCTAACGATTCCAAGCTTGATGACCCGGTAACACAAGCGGGTTGCTCAGAGAAGGCTTTCCACTGACGGAACCGGGAAGGACTCGACTCACTTGAGGCGGCTCAGAGAAGGCCATTATCTGGCAGATCCGAGAAGAACTTTCCAACGGGTAAGCATATGCACCATCTGTCCCACAGCGATCGACATTGCACAGCCTCTAAGCCCACCTGAAACATGAACGATGAAGTGAAATAATAGGAAATGAGGGAAAGGAACTTCGTGGTAGAAGAGAAACCAATCTTCCTCAAGAAGTGTTTTACTTTCCCAGACTTTCTGAGTAAAACGTGTTGTCTTTCCAGGCTATTAACCAACTTTTATTGTCAGAGATAAAGAAATATTTGCCTGTATATGCCCAGCTTAAAACGGTATTTTAATAATTATGGTGGAAAAAATTAATTCATAACAAGTTTTCCATAACGCTTATATTTTTCTCATTTTCAGGATCCGTGTGCAGAGTCGTATTCATTATCGAAGTGTATTTCATACAGAAACGAAGGAATCTGGTAGTTGGATTTTACATAACCAAGTTGTCTGTAACGGATTTTGTGCCAACAAAACAAAATTATTAGTCGAGGTCATTAGACGACTCAAAGTTGCGAGCAATTATTATTTCTCCTGAACTGGATATGTAGATGTCCACATTTACGCACTGGACATCGCGCAGCAATTTATGCAGAAGCACCCATGATATTTATGCCTACGACCATTCATAAAAATCTCAATTCACGGCCTAGACTCCCGCCAGGACCGTCCTCCCTGACAGGTTTATTCCAGGTTTTCCTCAGTTCCCCATAATTGGCAAATGGCGGAGAGGCACCCTAAATTTAGACTGAAACATTTTGTTCCCAAGTTTCCTTTTTCAGATATCATTTCATTTCAGTATCAGCAATGTCCACCGCCTGTAGTGCCAAATGTAGTAGGAGTTAAACACTAAAAAAAATCTTATGTGTTACATTCACATGACATTCTCTATCGTTTATTAGTGGGTATGCAAACTATTCTTATTCTATCTACTTCATTATAATCTAGATAAACCTTAGCAGAAATAGCCACATTACACATTTCATTATAGATACAAAGGGAATAGCGATAGTCACATGTTTAAGGATTGGACGCTATACGCTGGCCTTAAAATTCCATATTTCTTTCCATGCAATCGCTAGAAATAACTGAAAATCGACAGGACTTGAAAAGAATGGCAAAGTATTGAACAATTCGAACCATTAATAACGTATTTCTCGGAAATTACTTATGCCACAAGAAATTATTTGAAGTAAATTATGTGTTTTAAGAAGTTCTACATTTTATGTGTAGTACGTTTTCATCTATCGCTTAACGTATACCAGTCATGCAAGACTACAAAATCCTTCCGAATGAAGAGGACTACACAGGCTACTCCCAGAAAATTCAAGATGTGCATTTTATTTGTTATGTAAATACCTTTAATACAATATGGTATTTCAATCAAAATCGTTAGAGCCATTTCTGAGAAAATCGAAGATTTTGAAGTGTTCCATGTAAAGGGTAGTTAGAGGTGAGGGAATTTTCTTGAAAATCTTAGTGGCTTATCTTCAGAACATACTAAGTTTAAAGTATGGTATTTATCCGACTTTTCCTTTTTGAGTTATGCTGTTCACAAACACGGTCATGGACTTTTTCAGAAATTTGTTTCTTTTTTATTCAGAGGGCCAAAACATGTATTTCAGGTGAAATCTCGGTATCGAATTTTTGGGTGGAATTCAAAACCTTCTTTACCTACTATGTACATGGTAGAGAAAGAAAAAATATATAATCAAAAGTGCTTTGGTCCCAAGTAAACTATTGAATGAGGCAGGCAATGAGATACGAAATTAATTAAGAAATAAAGCACATTTTCCCACTACTTTTTCGCGCAGTAAAACAAACGAAGACATACTCAAGTAATATAATTGGTCCCGCTAATTATTATTAATAGCTTTACGGAACTACCTAAGAAGAAGACAGCTCAATATGAGAAGGAAGCCCCTCATTTGTTTTACCGCCAAATAAAGCCGGTTGTTTGATGAGTTCAATGCATAACGTAGAACTAACATAACTATATACGGATTAATCTGGAGAGTTTAAAGATATCTCATAAACTGCCACTGAATTGTTTGTATTTTTATTTATTTATTTATTTTTAAGTAATGGTTCCAGCTATATCATGTGATTTCAAGGAATTAAATAAAACACAAACAGAAACGCCCTCAATATACCTATGCTGCAATAAATTAATTTTTTTCTGATAGAAATTTGAACCGTGGGTCTAAATGTGCTTGTTTAACGTGGTGAATGTGATAAACCGAGAAATTCTAGCTGTTCAGCGAGATGCCACCCATAAACAGGGCTCATGATGCTGCTGTTTTAACTGTCTGATACAAATCTATTTCTACTTACACGTTCGCCAAACATACGAATATTTCACTCGTATTAACAATAGGATTCTGTAGAATAGGACTCTTACAGAATTAACTCATTGACGTATTGATCTGGTTTAAGCGCACTGGTGACGTCAACGGAGTATTAGGTGATCACTCGAGCAGAATAATGGATATCCCCTTTATCATGCGCGCTTTCTATACTAGCACGGTATCTTTGATGTCCAGGAAGGCAGCGTTAATCGTCTGGAGCCTATGCACCTGTGTATCTCATTTTACTAGTCAGCTTTCAGAGTACAAGGAGCATTATTTGTTGCGTGCGTCCTTAATGTATAGGTTCAAGAATAGTCCATAGCTACAAAATATAATAATAAATTACCGTTCTGCATAGTAAAACACGTCTACAAATAAAATGTTTTTTGTCCAAACAATACTTCCTGAACAGCAGAACACACGGCCCTCTTCGCGTTATTTAGTTAATTGCGGAGGTTCTTTTCTATCCGTCTTTCTTACCGTTTCTCGCTCACTCTTTCTATCCCTCGCCATCATAGATTTTCTTTTCCTATTCTTCTCTCTCCCCCAAATCGCACTAAACCCCTCTCTCTGGTTATCTCTATGTAAATTAGACTTAATGTGGTGTTTTGAAAACCGATAATAATGCTGTTTCTTCTAGGGTATAAGAACTAAAACGTAATTAAAAGGTTTAATAGTACACAAACCTGTGCCAGTACCATATGCTTATTATGCGATCAGAACTATACTAACTCCAGAAGGTATTTGTCTCCACTTTAAAAGATTCTGGCAGCCAAAAGAATGGAAAGAAAATTCTCATATATGCCGAAAGAACAAACGACATTACAGCATACCTGTTCTGGCGTTTTTCAAGGTTTCTCATTTTAATAGCTTTACAATTCTTTGAGATTGTACCTATTTTTCAGTTTTTCGTGTGTAGTGTTGGCAAAAGTATTTGGCAAGCATTTAGTAGCCAATATTCTTATACAAAAACTGAAATTATGTGAAAATTGGTTTTGACCTAACGGAGGGAAAAATATTAAGATCAGGCAGTAATATGGATAGGACAGAGCTAGGCCACCAAATTGCTTTTATACGGGAGAGATAAAGAACACGAGGAGAGATGCTAGGAGGAATGGGTTTGAAGGTGTTCAAGGGTGGTTCCAGGAATATTATTATTTACCGTTCATTGGAGACAGAAAGTAATGTATAGGCGTACATATGTTCGTTGCTTGGAAGAGACACTTTTACCCCATTTTGGGACATTTTTAAGCTATTTAGGCTATAGAATAATTATTTCTGGCATTGGTACACGCATTTAAGCCATGTTTACGGACATTTGAGGGGGGGGCTTTTATGAGAATTTCGGACAATGGAATTGGTATTTTGAAGGGTTCTTTTAGAGGTATTTCAGGCACATTAAATATATTATGGCTCTGGATCAGGTATTGCTTATGCTTTACGGTCATTTTTAGCAGTTTTACAGGCTTTTACGACATTTTGGAACGCTGGCAGGAGTATTTCATGCATTTCAAGCATTTCGAGACATTTTGAAGGTATTTTAGAAACTGGAGCAGGTATTTTCAGTATTAATACAGGTCTTTAGGACATTTCGGGGCTTTTGAAAGACTTTTATGCCGTTTTAAGGTATTTTGACACATTTGCAGGCCTTTTGGAGGGTTCTAATAACAGTATTTTGGATCCTTTGAAGGTATTCCAGGCTATGGATGAGATATTATCACACATTTTAGGACATCTTAAACACGCACAGGGGAATTTCAGACATTTCAAAGGTATTTTGAAAGCTGGGGCAGGTATTGGCACACGTTTTAGTACATTTTAGGACATTCTGAAGGCATTTAGGGCAATTTTATGGGTAATTCTGGCATTAACACAGGTATTTTGGGCAATTTTATGGTAATATCTGGTAATTAATAAGGTATTTGGGCACTTTTAGGGTATTTTGGGCACTTTTGTGAATATTTCGTATTAACATTGGTGTTTTAAACAGTTTTATAGACATGTATGGCATTGAAACGGGTATTTTGAGCACTTCTAGGCTATTTTAAACACTTTTATGTGCATTTTGAATTACCACCGCTGATATTTTGGGCACTTTACCCCATTTTTGAGTGGTTTTAGAGTCATTTAGGACAATGATATTGGTATTTTGGTGACCTTTGTGAGCATTTAGAGCGCTGGAACAGGTATTTAGCATACTTTGAAGGCATTCTATCATCTTTGTATAAGTTGCCTCTCCTTGTATAGTAGTTCCAAGTGTTTTTATGTTCTTTGTGATGTTTTGCAGTCATTTCTCTCGATTTACAGTCATATTCGATGTTTTGTAAGCTTTTGTATATTCTAATGGTAACATGCGATAAGTTATATATGTTAGCAGTCCTTTAGGGCATATAGAATTAGTCTAAACTAAACCAACCATGTATTTTAAAGAGTTATTCCAACGTTTTAATCAGCTTTCTTGTTAGGCGTCTTTCTTCTCTTTATTCACCTGTTATTTAAGGGTTTTAACTATGGGTTCTATGTAATATAGTTTTAGTTAGATTTCTTTAGTCGTATTGTTTAGTTACTTGACGGTATTATCAGTTTTATTTAGGTTTATATAAAATTAATGGACGTTTCATTAGATTATGGTTGCGAAAGTAGACGCCTCCCTTTTGCTTCTGGTAGCTGAGTCAACGCCTTGCGTTTTTGTCTTCTTATTCTTACTCCTGTTTCTTATTCAGACTCTGCTAGGCATATGCGAGCAGTAGATGAGTAAAATTTCATTTTATAATTGTAGACTCTCCGAGAAAATAATTATTTTGAGATCCAAGTCACATTCTCTTATGCACTGTTTACAACACTGCAATGTTCATATGTATAATATGAAGATATCCCATCCTCTACAATAGCTCTTTTATCAGCATAAGGCGTCAATGTTATTTTATTAACTTATACTGACGTAATAATATGCTGTTGTGACAGATACAAATTCATAGGTGTTCTTATCATTTCCTTGCTTTTAAGATAGTTCACATAGCTATAAAATGTATATAACTGCTTAATGGCACTATTCTTTACATCTTTAATCTTTATCACAGAGCCATGGATATCTAGTGCATACATCTTGGGTCATAGTCCGATAAAGCAATGGATGGCTTTACCATTAGTCTCATCTTTAAATTTTCCTAAAACCTTGTTTTGTGTAGAGTGGCATATGTGGTTTGAGGAGTAATCAGCTGTATTTAGATGTTAAAGAAAACGTCGCTTGTCGTGGCATACATCACTAGTTGTCACTCGATTGGTTAAGGAGTCTGTACATAAGCTTCAGATATTCAGCTACATAATACGGCGATGCATCATAATGGTAGTGGTACATTAGTGTCTTAGATATGTCTAAGACACTCATCCCAATGTATATAGGCGGTTCAATACAATTTGTAGTGAGGTCATATGGTCCATATACAGTTCTGCCGATGAATGTAGGCTTAGCAATCAACTGTTCCAGGATCTTCTCACTCGTAACAAGTCGTATCTCCACACGATTGTATAGGTCCTCCATGGTTTTTCCAAACATTGCATTATTGAAAAGTTCGTAAGGTCCTTCTCAACCTCGTGTGCAGCCTGCTCTCATAGCCTGTCGTTAAATTCTAAGTAAGGTTTTAGCCATTGTGACTGCCGGAATTGTAGCACATGATGGACTTTCCTCTGACATAGTCCATGATTAAGAGTTTTTTTCAAGGACATGTAATGCAGAACATACTTCTTCTTGGGTCCAAGATGAGGAATTAGCTTCTTTATAGATGACTCCTTAAGTTTCAGGCACTCAGGTAAGAATGGTAGATCATTGTACAGGTCGTGGAGCTCCGCAGTATACTCGATGTCAACTTCTAATACATATCCATGATGGTTGTCTTTTTATATTGTTTCTAGATTTATATCTTGAGGACAAACCCAATCAAACTCTCCATAAGGGAGAGAGTGAATCCACGCCCACCCATATTGGTTGTTGGCATCTTCATATATGATAAATTGAGAGGGTTTCTGTGGATCAAACTTCTCCATGTAAATGTTGTTTGCTTCGGCGTAACGATGGGAAACTTGACATAAACCGGATCCCACCATGAGAAGCCGATCACAGTCCAGAAGCAATGGAGTTCAATTCTGGTGTACAGTATCATGGCATCCCATGTAAGCCCTGGAGGGGTGAAATAATGTATCGGATCAACTTTATGTGTTTTCACGGTTTGGTCTCTGAATGTCTCAAAGACATCTGTTAGAAGAAGAACATCTGAGGTTAAGTATAGATCGCTGTAGTCACCTAAGTTTCTCATAATAAACTGCTTCCATGCATTTTCAGTATGCGCGTAGTCATCATCACTAATTTCTTCTTCATTCAGGTTAATGTAGAAGGCTTACCTCGAGGGCAGGCGTGTATCATTGAAGACATCCCACGATGTAACATAGCCATAGGGAAATACTCCCTTACGAGTCATCAAGTTCAACTTGTATTCTCCGAAGTACTTACACGTCTCAGGATATTCTGTTAGGTTTTTCACTACCTTATTCAGACTAGCACTCAGGAAAGGATAGATATCCACAAATCTGAGTTTAATATCTCCAACATACTTATAGAACGAGATGTAGCTTTTTCAGAGTTCGGAATTAACTCTACTCTTTCACTTGTACATCCTAGCTCCTTAACGTCGTCCTCCGTGGGTAGTGGCTATCATGCTAGTCTCTAGCTCCCGAGGTTGCGGATTCAAACCCGGCGGAGGGCAATGGATTTTTTTCGGTCGTAAAAATCCTCAGCATGGCTTCCTTCTGAAACGAAGTAAAGCCGGTGGTCCGATGTCGTAGATTTACGGAACGTAAAAAAACCTCAAGCCTGATAAAGAGGCCTCTGAACAAACTTATCGGTCTTTCACGTCCAATATACAATGGGGCGCTAAGGACCACAACAGTTAAAAGCGTCCATAAATAAAAACACCCAGTTTCAATTAGCTCCTTAACGATGAAATGCGAATCATGTGCGCTGAGGTTATGCATGAAGACAGATATTTAGGTATTCTGAAAGTTAAATTGCACTTATTATGCAGACTTCCTCGGTATTCGCCGCTAATATGCTCATGGTCGCGTACTTTGTAGTTTTCTTCTGTGAATTCCTTAGCACACAAGTAACGCTCTGTAGAAGACTCGAAATTCTTTTGTTGTTCATCCGTAAGTTTCAAATGCTTAGCAGATTTGTATATAATGTCGATCTTCTTCGCAAGGGAAGTGAGGTATTCCACGAACCTCTCTGATGCATCGCACACACACACACACACACATATATATATATATATATATATATATATATATATATATATATATATATATATAGGGTTGAGCAGAAAGGTCTGTTTCCAGACGTTCAAACTGTCTGAGTAGGTTTCATATAAGTACAAAAGCTCATTGGAGAATGCTTCTGATAAGGAGCTCTATAGAATGTTTCAGAATTAGCTGAGCATGTATGGTATGGTGTGACAATGCTCTCAAAATGTGCATAGATGACGTAAGGTAGCTTGAACATCCTCTCCACATTTTTAAATGGAACGACTGAATTGTCCTTTGTAGGCATAACTGTCCTTGCAATATCATGTTGACTGCAGATACTAGCATGTTCCTGTAGTTTTTCCGGGCCGTCTCGTCCATATCGATTATCAAAATGCGTGAAGCATCGCTTTCATGTATATATCACTCCAGCATGCTTTGTTTTATGACACTGAATGAGTTTCTCAAAATTCTTCATATATACATAGTGATGTAGTCCAGTAGCGTCACTCAGCAGCAGGTCACGATGATCAACTAGTTAGATATCAAGAGCCTTTATAGGGAACACTTTTTGTTTCTCATCCAGTCTGAAAACGTTGGCAGAAATACTTTTGAGCTTTTCAAACTTAGGTATTTGAGTCAATGTAGTAGGGAACAAAACACATGTGAAGTCGCACTTGTCTTCAATATCCTTATACTTGCTGACGCTTTGAGGTGTTTTGTCCACGAATTTAGCGAGGACTACTTACCTAAAACATTTCCCGTCATTATAGTTCTTGATGTTTATACAGGTTTTCCTTGCTTCAATAGATGGTGGTAGAGGTACATAGCCACTTCCCTGAAATGGGTTATACTTGTTGAAATGGAGTCAACTCCTTCCACGGCCAGCAAGGCCCAGTTGCTCCCTTTAAGCAGAGATTCTTCCATTTCCCATTTGAGTTTCTTGAACTTCTCCAACATGGCGTCTAGATCGTTTTGCAGAAACATAGGATGATTTCGTGTTTTAAACGTCTTATCTGTAGTTTCTCCAACGGCATTCACAAATCGACATTCAACCAGTGGATTAATTTTCACACTCTTGTGAATGGTCAACTCTCTCTCTCTCTCTCCCTCTCTCTAAACGGTTTAGATTATCCGTTGCTTTGCTTCCTGTAAGTATACATTCATGTGTTTAGACGAAACGCAGCGAATGAAATACGATTTCAAGCGTCCTTCGAACGCTGTCTCGTACTCTTTCATGTCACACTTACCCTTTGTTGACAAAAGCTGGCATCAGGTAGGGCCCATCTTCATTTTCTTATTAGAGCTGCTTAATTCGCACACATCTTCATGTCGCTGTCCCTTATAGGCATCATTGAAGAATGCATTACAATGTTTACACTTTAAGACTCGTTTACAAGCCACTTTATGTCATCTCTTGACATAATCTCGTAGAAGACTTCTCCTGCATTTACTACAGTTGTGGTCAGGTAGCGCTTGGATTGATTTACTGGTATGTAGCGTTCCCCATCTCTACACTCGGTGAAATTGCCTAATAATCCTGATTCAAATGTTACCTCTTAACTTTGACAACTTCTAGGCACTGTCGAAAGCTGATTTGGCTTAGAGGAGCTATTGTACTCAACTATAAGCAAAGTAACACAATGAACATATAATTTTTTCTAGTGGAGGACAAAATGCTGTTACACACTTACCTCAGCCCCAATGGAATTCGGGGTCTGAGAGTGTGGGTCTCGACAGTACATGGAATATCCATTAAAACTCCTCCCCCGGAATAGAACGAAGTATAAGAAAGGAATACGTAGGAAAAGGTAGCGGGGTTCCGCATAGCAGCCGCGTTAATCTGTCGAAATATACTTTGCTGCCGCCCAATGGGCGGGAGCGGGCGTAAGGTAAGGTCCTAGGCTACAGCCATGAGAAATTCCCCTGAATGCAGCTTAGAAGTTGAAAGGTAATAATTAAGCAAAGGGTAGGAAGGGTGATTTTGATATGGTGTTACTGCCGTCATCTTTTCTGTTCCTCTTTGAAGGCGCGGCACTTCTCTAATAGAAGCTGGTGTTCTGGCGGAATTACAAATGGTTATTGTGCTGGCTCAACGGTGTGGTGATCTGATGGCTGTAATCTGGTGTTGAATTCTACGGTCAACAGGCGGCTGGTGATGGTGTCCAGTCGAGATGGCAGCTCTGCTGAGATGGTCTAGTGGTGATTGTTGGCGGCAGTGATGGTTGCCTACAGATCCTGAAGCTTCTGGGTGATAATGTCGGTGATGGGCTCTTATAGAGCGGCTAAACGGACACCAAAGTAACACCGCATGGAAGTCCTGAATAGCATCCCGTGTCGCCGCTCCGGTCGAGAGTGATGGTGAAGTTTCCTGGTTCGTCGGCGTGGCGGTCCTGACTGGAGCTATTGGTGATCTAGATGATTTCGTTGAGGACGTTGTAGGTTAGCGGCGGCTGCGTGGATACAGAGGGCACTGTGCCTGGCCCGTGAAATGGCCAAAGTCATGACAGGTGGCGCAGTACCGGCGGCGGTTCCTCAACGTGTGAGCTGTGCAAACAGCGGTGAAGCAGAAGGCGCCACAGTAGTAGCACCTAGGCTAAGCTGAGCAGTTTGACTCTTTGTGCCCGAAGGCACAACAACGTCGGCAGGGAACCTGACGATCCACCCGGCTGGCCTCGATGCATAAGCACTGCCCTAACATGCATATTCTAAGCATTTCGAGGTTTTAAGAAGATAATTTTTATATTAAATATCACTTATACATAATTATAGAGTTCTTTTGTCGTTTATTTGCTTTCACTCCAGTCATTTATTGCACTTAGCAATGAAACAGTGACTAAGTATCGAAAACCTTGGTATTTCATTAGCACGTCAATGTTATTTTTATCATTGCACCACGTGATCTGTGATACATGTAGTTAATTCAGCTCTAAAACCTTAACGTAAACACGAACTCTTTTCATTATATTTCTCGCTTCCAACCATTAAATGCCCTTTTTTCCGTCCTTCTTTTCATTCATTACACTCATATTTATTTCACTTTTCTGTTTTGCATCCATTATTTTTTTCTTTTATTCGTTCCCGCTTGTTCTCCATTACATTAAAATTTCTTACCAAATCCTCGAAAAATGTGCATTATCCGTACTCATCATTACCATCATTTACAATCATCACAAGTATAGACTCCAAAATCTGTCGCAGTCACCTTTAAATTTAAAATATAAAAATAATTATATAAACTGAAATTAAGCTAAATCTAAGCAGCAAACAATTAAGATAGGGGAAAAACATTACACTCACCTACATTAGTGTTACCATCCTAAGCAACCCCACGCCTTCACTCCCTTTTTCATTAGTTTCATATTTCTTATCGTCCTCGAAAAAGCTGCATCATCCATATTCGCCGTTATCATCACTTACAAGGAGCACAACCATCAACACTATCACCACAAGAATCAACACCATAAGCATTTCCATAAAGTAAAAAATAAAAAACAAACGCAAAAAAACATGAATAAAGGCATGCAGAAATAAAAGATTAAGAAAACGGAACAATCACAACCAGCAAGCCATCACCGAAATCACCACCAAAATCATTTACCATAACCATAAGCATAAAACAAAAATTTTTAAAAAAATAACACCTATAAACTGTCAACATATGGGGGTACTGCAGCAAACGTTAACGCCATCACTATCACAGCAATACTTTAGATGTACCACGCACAAAGTAACGTAAACGATTTTCTTCCCTTCTTTAACTCCGCTTCATTCACATGTTCTATTATTTTACATTTAACCTTCTTTTTTCATTTTTTCTATCCATCTTTTTTTAACTCCCCATAACAACAGTACGCAATGTGAAATTTCTTAGATGATTAATACTTGAGAATCACAGAAAAACCATTACATTCCACTCCAATCCGCTTAAAGTAATTTTTTCCGTGCTATACAAACTTTAAGCTTATAAATTCGAACCTGGATATTTTAATAAAGCTAATTTATTATTAATTTAATGTCCCTGTAATACACGCTAATATTTAAAATTTGTTACAGCTCCGTAACACTCTTAGTTATGAAGATATCTGAAATCACTCCCAATAGCGGCCCGTGCCTTAAATAGTAGGTGAAGGGCCGCAGACTTTAATAAACAATGATAGCTAAATTTAACATAACAATTTAGCTAAACAATAATTATCATGCGAGACTCACCTATTTTATTGCTTGTATATTAAGTCAATCCTCCGGACTTTGAGGGCAGCAAGCTTATTCGTGATGTCCTCATAAAATGGCCCATTCCTGATAAGTTTACACAAAACTTCTTTCTGGATAGAGATGTTCGCTAATGATGTGAGTCTGTCTTGTGATATAGTGTTTGTAGTGACAGATTTAATTCTTTTATGGCACAAAAAACTTCTTTCCACTGATGCACTTGTGGATGGAATTGTTAAAACTAAAGCAAATAAATTGCATGACTTCTCAAATACACCCGTATTTTCTTGGTACAATTTAAAACATTACAGTGTAGTAACACACCTATTCAGCGCATGAACAGAGTCGTCCTCCGTGGTGTAGTGGTTACCATGCTAGCCTCTAGTTTCCGAGGTCGCGGGTTCAAACACGGCGGAGGTCGATAGATTTTTTCGAGCGTAAAAATCCTTAGCATGGCTTCCATAGGAAGGGAAGTAAAACCGGCGGCCCCTTGTCGTAGGTTTATGGCACGTAAAAGAACCTCAAGACGGTTAAACGGCCCTTTGAGTAAAATGACCAGTTTTTCACGCACAGTATAGAATGGGACGCTAAGGACCACAGCAGTTAAAGAGCGTCCATAAATAAAACTCAATTTATTTTTTTATTTTTCATCAGCATACAAAAAACGGATTTCATTCTTTAAAGATCAATTCTTTGAAATATCTTTGAATAACATCGTTGTAAATTAACAAGAGCAGAAGAAGGAAAATCTTTAGCGTTATTTTCAAATTTTGTGGTATCCAAAAGAGCAAGAAATTGTAAATTGTCACAATCCTGATACCTTACTTTCATTTTCACTGAAATTGAATCCAAAATTTCGCAACTAAAAACCTAAACATTTTTAAAATTTCATTCTCTGTCAAGTTTCCATGTTCTCTTCTTTGAGTCAGATTGGCCAGCTTTTTTGGCTTTCTCAAATAATTCCAAAAATATTGTCCAATTAGTATATTGATTATTGAATCACGTCACCCTCATCTTTGAAACGCAATAAGCAATGTCTAGTGATCTCTGTTGCAAAACTTTTAAAAGAATGTTTGTCAAAGAAAATATGTCATTGAACACTACAGCCAGAAGCATAAATTCGAAACTATTCATTTCGTTCAAAAATCCCTTACTGAGCTGAACTGATGTTTCATCAGATTGCTTGTCATTCGTAATGTTTTCAAACACATGTTTCAATTTTTCCCAATCTTCTACAATTACAGTGAGTAGTTTTGAGTTAGAATACCACCGAGTTTCTGCTAAGGTTGGAGTATGTCTAGTTGAAAATGAATCTAGTACATGTATTCTTTTTTATGAATGGCGGAAAAATTAAAGAATCGCAGTGATACATGCAAAAAATATGCGACATTTAGGAATGCAATCTAAACTTTGTTGAAGCACCAAGTTTAGTCAATGAGTTAAGCAATGCACAAAAACAGATTGAGGTACTTGGTCTTTAATTTTCTTCTGAAGACCATTTAAGTGGCTTGCCATTACACTTGTCCCATCATAACATTGAGCCACTAATTTGTTCTCGTATGAAAACTCAGACAAAAAAATCCAATCCAGGAGATTAAACAAAGCCTCAGATATTCTATCAGTACTAACATCACAGAACACTAGAAAATGCTCAAAAACATTTCCTTCAAAATTCACACATCTTACAATGATCGAACATTGTGATGCTTGCGTTATGTCTGTGCTATCAACTTCAATAGCAAAACAGTTACTGTTATGAATTTAATTTTTAGATGATCTTGTATGTATTCAGATATGCAATTAACGACTTCATTTTTAATTGTTTTGGAGTACCCACTGTATACACTATTAATCTTCAAATAGTGATTTTGAATTTCCAGTGGACTCCATGATATTAACAAAGCAAGTAGTTCCTTGAAATTTCCACGATTTATTGAACTTACACTCCCATCGTGCCCCTTAAATCCAAGTTCCTGCTTACCTAAATATAGCACAGCATCTATAACCAGCTGGAAAAATAGTCTATTCATACGAACATTTTCATTGAGTTGAACCATAAATGGCCTTGCATTTACCTGTAGGGCGTCAGAAATTGCATTTCTATTCTTTAAATAAGTGTTCAATTTTAATTTGCATTCCAGGTGCTGAGCGCAATTTTTGTGCTTCTTTAGAGCTCACGTAATGTTCTTAAAACCCGAAAATCCTTATTTATTCCAAACATTATGATTAGTATTAAAAAGTAAACAGGGCCAACAAAATAGTTTTTCTAAGTTGGAGCTACTGCCCAGCCACGGAAATTTGGAAAACCAAGATGTTTTACAATTAACATTGTAGGGTTTACCGTTCTTTTTCTTTTTTATACAAAAATTCAATGGCGTGCTAGGTCTTCCAACTGTTAACACGTCTTTCTTATCCTCGCCTTTCTACCTGGAGAACGGTGTCTCAAATATATTACAAACTATGTCATTAATTGGATTCATTTCACAAACACAAACGATAACATCCACAAGCCACTTGTAAACACCAATAGGAAAGTATTACTCTGAGTGTGAGTTTGCATATCCCTCCCCCTGGCCCCTAGGCAAGTATAATTCACAGTTAGTTGGGAAGGACGTGAAAGGACTCTTATCTGTTGAAACCATCCTAGCACTTACACTTTTAAAATCGCAGGCCGAAAAATGTTAGACGTCACGCTGTCATAGCAACCATGTAAACTAGAGGGAGAGACAGTGTTTGGTAGACAGTGTCTCTTCACATCTACCAGCAGGTGGTTAGAGAGAGAAATAGCATACACTCCCTCTGTCGAGTGTTGCATCCCTTCATTGGGCCAGGCGCCAGCCTGTCACCCGAGAATGCATAAACAACCTTGGGAAGCAGTAGGTACAGGCTGCAGACAAAAAACATTGCAGCAGCCCAGCCTCTAGAAACAACTAGAATGGAAATTTTCAAATAAATATTGATTGCATGATTCTTTAATGTTTAAGTGCAAAGAAGGTGAACAGCCCCTTCAATCTGTTCACTCAAAAAACCGCCACTGATCACTCCTTAAGAGTGTTATTGATGCTTATAATTGTTCAATGCTTTTTCATTCTTTCTAAAGTTCTGTCGATTTTCAGCAGTTTCTTGCGATGTCATGGAAAGAATATGGAATTTTAGGGTCAGCATATAGCGGTACAAGTTTTAAACATCTAATTATCGACCAGAATTCCAGCCGAGTACGCTAGGAAGAAAATTACTTATAAATCATAGTTCTATGTGTTAAACACATCTATATTCACTTTACACCAATTATTTATTTAAAATACAGAAGAAAAATGAAAAGACAGCCCTTTGAAAAATGGGATTCGAACCAAGACTATTTGAACTCTAATTAATTACGAGAATGCTTGCGTTTAATAATAGATATAATTCAATCTTCGTCCAGTAACTCATAAATATGATCAATTCCGGAGATAACCAAGTTAAACCTTAAGACTCAGCTCCACCATGGATATTTTAATAAAGTTAATTTATTAGTTTAATGTCACTGTAACGTAAGACCATATTTAAAATATATTTAAAGTATCACGCCTTTTAAACATTAAGACTCGAACCCGGAAGTCAGATAAATAACTATATATCAGGTTTAATCTACGTAATGTTAGTTGTTAATTAGATTTTGACTTAAGAAACAATTTATGCTGTTTTACTCCGTGACCTGCAGGGTTTTAAACTTTTTTTCTTCTTTCATTAACGCTTACATTGAACACACAATCGCACCTGCATTCATACTACAAGACTCTACGGAGGATAGGGAATAATGCTGCATACAGAAAAATTCTCCGCCCCAGCCAAGAATGGAACCCAGGATCCTTCAGCTAAATAATTATACATCAGGAATAATCTAAGTAATGAGGTACACCCTTCAAGAAGGGAGACCTCAGTGCTCGCCCTATCTCGTCTATCCTACGAATTACCAAACAGAAAGGTCTCTATGAAAGCCAACCCCTCTGATCAGAATCCCCAGTGGTGTCCAGGACAACTTTAAATGACGAAAACGCTAGCACATACACACCCACGCACACACACTCACCCGTCTCGTACACACACACACACACACACACACACACACACACACACACACACACACACACACACACATAAATGCACTTATATACATTCTTATACGCAGACGCGCAAGCTCGAAAACGTTATTTTTGCAATAACCCAATGCCAGAATAATTCAGCCCCACCTCATATAAAATATGTCACTTTAAGAGGCAATAAATCATCAGCATACTCGGGCTTTTTGTGACTTCCCTAGGATCTCTATGAAATAGAGGGTTTCAGTAAAAGCCTGTAAAGCGAGCGGGATAGTCCAGGCGATTACATCTGTAGCCAGCATTCCGGAAGTCCCAGGGACCGATTCCCGGCGACCGGCCACTCTGGCCCATGTACTGAAACCTTATATTACATCTATTTTGTCAGTTTGTTGTTAGAACTATATTTCATGACATTATTGAAACCTGTTGCTACATAGAGCTGGTGTATTTACTTTGCTATTCTCATCACTCACCTATATCTTTTCAAGTTGTAAAGTCAGTAACCTTAGGCACAGAAATTTTATATTTCATTTGTGTTTTTTTTATATTTTAGTTAGCGTTTATATTAGTGAGTTTGTTGTTTTCAGTTTCAGAATTACAATGTAACAGCTGCCAAGTCTACTTCAAGGCTTTTGTGTTGCTATTGGAAAGATTGCGAATATAATCTCATTGGAGGCATCACAAACCAAATTATGGGAGCATAATCGCCTTCAAATTGGCAAATACTTAGTGTTCTTTTCTTCAATATGCCAGAAAGTGCTACATTGGGTGTCTTGTGTTTTGGAAAAATGGACTAATTCTTAGTAAACAAACTGATTTCTGTATTGTTACATCACTATAAAAGAGTATTTAAAAAACGTTTGCATATTGAAGTCCAATGTGGAAGAAAAAAAAAGCAAGCAAAATTCCTGGTTAAATTAGATTTATTTGATGTCACTCATGAGAATGCACTAAACATCATTACAAATGAAGAGGATTAGCAACTTTTATTAATGCAATGGAAAAAGGAACAACAGAGTGCCATGGCTAGTATCGATTACAAATACAGAGAGAGGGAAGAAAGAAGAAAAAAACTTACCAGGAAATGGAACAAAATATCATGGTTTAACTACCAGCATTGTCAACCAGTGATAGTGTTAGTGCAGATGAAGAAAACTACCAGAAGTCTAATAATTCAGAAAATATATAATCATCATGTGATACTATATCAGCCTGCAAGTCTAGTATTTTGTGTGTGTAAGGTACAGTATCCTTTAATACACCATGTCTTGTAAAACTCTCCACAGATGTAAAGTCTCCAACTGAAATGCTGTTCATCTTCTAATGACTGCAGCTTTATTTTCAAATGTGAAATTAGAAACGCAATTATTAATTGTACCTTACTTCAGTTTTGAAGCAAGGAATTCAATGAACATACCAAAAAGCAATTAAGGAAGAGTTTAAATTAAAATATTGCAACACTTTGGTCTTACACTGGGATGGCAAGCACTCTCAGCTTTATCTGACATGTGAAATGTACATGGATTAGACAATGTTGTTTTTGTGGAAAACAACAGTTGTTAGCTATACCTAAAATTCCAACATAGATGGGAAGGCCAGATTGATGTTGTTTACAAAGAAGTGGAAAAGTGGGGTATACCAGAAAAAGCATAGGCCCTCTGTTTTGACACAACTGCCAACACTGGTTGAATAAAATTATAGTACCTAACCTGGTCAATGATAGACAATAGGAAATACCATACTGTGATAGAAGATATCTCTGAAGATATGCATGACAGTATGCTGAAATTTTTGCAAGGACAGTTAAGTCAGAGACAAGTCAGAGGTGATTACAGCAAATTATTAGAACTGGCCATAATCCTCCTCAGTGGTACTCCTTTAAAAGGAATTTCATTTTGCATTCCTGCAGCTATTAGTCATGCCTGGGAATGGCAAAACCTATTGATAATAACAAATTTATTTATTTCAAGATTGGTTTAAACTTATCAAATGGGGAAAAGACTCAACCAGAAGAATATGCATTTCTCTCTCAGACACTATTTACCAGCCTGTTTCTTAACATCACCAGCTGTGAATGATCCTTATTTGAGTTATAATTTTTTATTAAAATTAATACAGTATTAGGAAACATATCCAGAAGATAGTGGTACTGCAACACTAAAATTTAAAACTACTTATCGTACTTATCTCCAGAAAGTGCATAATTTGCATTTTTTTTATGATAAAGTTGCAGTATATACCAAAAAAATGACAAATATAATCATGACTTCAGAAGACAGTGTAAAAGAAAGTCAAGTAAAAGGATACATTCTTAGTAGTGGAGACCAGAGAAGCACTTCTCTTGTTCTGTATACTCTGAATCTAAGAAGTTTTCTAATGATTTTCAATAAATACAATTTCATAAAAGATGGTCCATTAACATGGAAAGATACCTCTACTTCCAACATGGAATGGAAACATTGAAAAGTATTGTAGTTCTCTATGATGTGGCTGAGAGAGGAGGGAAGCTTATTCAAGGAACATTCTGACAAAGGAAGAAGAAGAAAAACAATACATTTGACTGGTTGTTAATGAACATTAAAAGAAATATACAAATGAAACCAAAACTATTAATGAACATTGAAAGGAATATCCAAATGAAACCAACACTGGTCTAATAAAGGATTAAATGGGGTATTATGTTACATTTTCATTCTTGTTTTAATTTGTTTCAATAAGCAATTTTTTTTAAAATGTAATTTTGTATTTTTGTTTGCTTTCAGGTTTTGCTCCATTTTTTCATTAATTTTCATTACATGCAAAGAAAATATATATCAGACTATATTTAGCTTTAACTATTTTATGTATCGAACCCGCCTTCAGCACAAGATTTTATCTTGTTCAACATGATCTAAATTGCATTTAATGTATAATCAGTTCTATTTAATACAGGGGAACAAATTTAGGGGTAAGAAGCAAAGAATTTTGAATGTTGAAAAATAGAGGCCCTATTGGAAAAGCACTTCATGATATGCAGTAACGCATATCTGACTACTCTGTATAAAAAACTTCTTTCTAGAATAAAAATATGAAGGAAAGTATAAATGGGAAGGATCTGAACCTTTTTAAAAAGATTGCTTCATAATGTGAGCTGTTCTACACCACCAAGAATTATCACTGCTCTGTTATGAATTTTACAAGCCTTAAAGACTTCTAATGACATGCCCCAAAATATTATCTCATATTGTAGGCAAGTGTAAAGGAAATGAACTTCTAGAACTTCTGTATTGATACTCTTTTTTAACACTTTAGGAATGTAACATTTGTCACTAACATGGTGGTTAACTATAGACATCAATTTTCATCTTAATTCCTTGTTAACCCCTTTGTGAATTTATATAATGATAAGGAATGACTGGCAAATGCTTTACACAAACATGAAGGAATTTGAATCCTAAATTATAGAAGTTGCTATGTAGGTAAAAATGAATTGAAGAAGAAAAAATCTTGTCTGTTACATTCACATGATTTTTCCCTACTCAGTCTTCTACATACTATTCTTACAAAACCTGATTATTCTAGCTACTTCTTGTTAATCCAGATAAACTTTCAATTCACACTTACATATTTCATTGTATGATAAAGTCAGACTTTTAAAGAGCATGTCACTATGTGATCTCTAGAGCCCAGATTCTGATGACATGTCATCTTTTAATTGTTGGAATATAGGCATTGCTAACATGTACATAATTCCTTATTATGTGTCCCAGATTATGAAAATGCATATTTATTAGATCTCTTTTTGGTCATTTTATGTCATTTTCTATTTCTAGGGTTGTGCTTTGAATTCATGTCATTGTTTTGTCATTTTCTTGCACTTAAAATCTTTATTTAGTCATTATTTTGCATTTACTTTAAGTATATAAAGATTTTTACATAAGGATAACTTTTCAAACATAAGAAATTTTAGTATTCAACTGAGAAATAAGAGTAACTTACAGTCTTTACTTGCATTCTTGGACAAAATTCATTCCTATTTAATGGTTAGTCCAGAAAGGGTTGCTTGTGGGTGAAGGGGTGGAAATTGTCAGGAAAGCAGGTATCATTACAGTTATAAATTCATATCCCAAACTAGGGACGAGACAGGTCAGTTTTCCCTTTTTCGTATTAATAAGTGCATGCTTACAGTCGGGTTGCTATTGTTCTTGTCCTTCTGTCATGACATGGGCTGTGAATTCCTCTTCATTCACAATAAATTTTGTATAACCTGAGTAATCAAGAGAGTTTCATAAGACCTGCTTCAAAAACAATTTTCTTAGTTTTCTTTTCAGATTTCTCAAACAAGAACATGGAAAGAAATATATTCCAAATTAATTTTCTAAATTATCTCATTCTTTAACTTACCTTTCCTAGTTGTATAGCAGTTGTATCCATGTATAAATTAATTTCTAACCTTGGTACTCCAGTTGTAACAATCAAATGAAATTTATGTCATTTTTTAAAATTATTATGTCATTTTCTAAAAGTTTTATAGGTCATTTTTCAAACATTTATAGGTCATCAAAATTTAGGTCCTGGTGAAAGCTTTCAAATTCCATGCTCTTTGCATGGCTGGGAGGGAATAATAATAATAATAATAATAATAATAATAATAATAATAATAATAATAATAATAATAATAATAATAGTAATAATAATAATTGCTCCCCATTTGTGAAATTGTAAATATTTGAGAATTCAAATAAACAAGGAATATCTCGGAAATGGTTAATATTCATCTCTTACCATTCAATGGTCATACATAAGTCATTCAGAATGAAGACGACTTCAGAAACTATTCCCAGAAATGAAAAAAAATCAAAATTTCTGAAAAATGTCTCATGTTGAGAGTAGTTTGGGGTGGGGAGCATTTTCTTGAAAATCTTATTATTGTATCCTTGGGATGCTTAACATTAATACCAAATTTGGTATTTAACCAACTTTTTGAGTTATTAAGTTCACAAACACACCTTTTTCTAAAAATGCCCTTCTTTTGGATTCAGGGAGTCTCAAAACCTGCATTTCCAGTGAAGTCTTGATATAGGATACAATATCTACTTCCAATTCTTACTATAGGTAAGTAATAGAGAAAGTAAAAATGAGAGCCAGTCTCTGTGAACAATGCAATGTAACTAGGAGTGAAATGGTGGTGAAGAATATCCAACAAATCCTGTAGCCCATACTGAACCCCAACTTACGGAATGGATCCTTCATAATGTAATATACAGTTCTATCAATTGGGTACAATGCTTCTTACTTCTGATGTTATGTAAGGCCAAACTTCCCAACATTAAGCTCATAATATGGAATGTCAGTTTGTGCTCTCAAAAAGAACATAATTACGGTGTTTAAGTATTGTGACAATTACAAACAATGTTTACCATGTAACAAGCTTTATTTATTATGTAAAATGCATTACAAGACTTTCTTTACAGCTCTGACTTAGAAATCGCTCATAATTCGTTCGCAACTATCCATTAAACTCACCCAATTTTACTTTCTGCAGTCTGTTTTTGCTGTTCCCTTGTTACTAGAGACAAATTAATGCAATGTTCCAGAATTTACCAGAATGTAGATGGCAAACCACCACCACCACCAACACCATTTGAAAGTTTGTGTACAAGCATCCAGGGTTGCCGTTAAACACAGGATTTTTACCTCTTTGGTTTATGAGGCTAATAATGCTTCTAACGTATTTATCTAGTTACTAGCATTGTGGTGTAACCTGACCATCACCACCACCACCACCACCACCACCACCACCACCACCACCACCACCACCACTACCACCACCACCACCACCACCACCACCATATGAATATATGGTGTTTAACGGTGAGCTGTTAAACACAAGATTTTTACTTGTTTGATTTTTGAGATAATAATGCTTCTAACTCAATTTCTCCTTTTCACCGAGCAGGATGGCTCAGGTGGTTGCGTCTGTGGCCCGCATTCGGGGGGTCGTGGTTCGATTCCCGTGGCGGACCTTCTTGACCCATGGGTTTTCTCGGGGGTTTCCCTGGGTCGCCAGGCGAATGCTGGAAAGCATCATTACATCACCCGAATTTCCTGCCCCTCCATTTCATTCATCCTTCACCCCGTTTGGTCCGTTTCAGGGTTGGAAGTGTCGGCGATGGAGTTTCGGTGCAGCGTGGCATGAAAACGATGCTCCTCGTGAACGTCCTCCGTCCCTCGGCCTTCGGCTGGTTACCAAAGTATAAGAACCACCTCCAGCGGGGGCGTTTGATCCCATGTGGTCCCCGGTCTGCCTGTCCGTCTGCTGGGGCGTTTATATCTGGACACTTTGGAGGACCCTGTCATTGCTGTGCCGACGCTCCTGGTACCGCAGGCCGGTGACTCCCTTCACCCCATCCCTTCCTCCTAGGGGCGTCCCCTTGTGGAGGCGTACAGTAAAATGTCCTCCCCTCCGTTTCTCATTCCATTTCATTCTCTTATTATAGGTATTGCATATTTAAAGGAAGGAGAGTTAGGAGTGGAGATACAATTAGCTCTGTGGTTGCAGTAGCATCCTTCACTCGTGTCTGCGGGTATGCCTCTTTCGGTGTCCAAAGCTCGTGCTATTTTTATTTGTATAGCCGATGTAAAACTGACATACCTAATTAGACCGCAGTTGTATTAGTTGCTCTTAATTTAAATTAATCAATAGACAACTGATTACTGTCGAATATTCATATCCACAAGTGATTTCTGATTCATTAGAATTTAGCATACAATCTATACTTCTGTTTCAAGAGAGTTAACTAATGCCTCCTAAACGCCAGAAGACTTGCATTTAAATTTTTTTTTGCTTTACAGCCGTGAATCTTTATCCGTAAAAAGAATTGAAGCTCGCCGCTACATTTGAACCATTTACAGCAACTACTCCAACTACTCCAACGTTACAAACTTCTTTACTTTCTTTTTCCATTTATTTATTTATTTTACAAGGTTCCCTGAGCCAGAGCTCGTAAACTGGGAATAGTACAAATGAAATGATGGTGGACAAATAACCCTATCTAAACTTAACATACAATGTTGTAATAAGAATTAATAACTTACATAAATACTATTCGGCGATTATGATTTTTAAGTGGGTGAATGGATCGTATACCATAGAAAGGAAATGTTTCTGCATGCTACAACGAGCGTGGCAACGTCTTCAATTTTCTGTTTACTGCAAATAGGAAAGGTTTTATTCGGTTCTGTCTCTGCTCTTAAATAAATAAATGTGGGCATGTATTTCTGCCGTAAGCAATTAGTTTGAACCATGCATTGATGAGCATAACTCATACTGTTGCCAACAGAGGTGGCTACAAGTTAAGTTCACCCTCAACTACTTTATTATTAAAAATAGTTAACGTCTGACATTATGAAGAAGCACAGTCACTTATCGCATTAAAGAATAAATTTGTTTTGTTTAGACGAATGCTGTACGCCGAACAGTAGTTTTAAATTCGTTTTAGGCGTATTTGATGTTACTTAGGATTTGGAACAGAAGCCGTTGGAATATATTTATTTAAACACGAATATTTTCAATACATCAAGTAAATCAACAATCCTACATAAAACTCCGTTCCAACCCCTGGCTTGGACCTCGCGGTGATGCTGTGGTGGCTACAGCAGCTGCTGCTGAATCACGGTCGGCAGATCTGCGAGCTTCTGGTCAAATTCTGTACCCAACGACCCGGTTGACAAAATGCCGGAGCCATGCAAGGACTCGCCCTCCTGAACTCTGTCATTCCGCTCACTCAGAATGGCGCATCGAGCTAGGTCTCGTTTCGTTTCGCGTTCTGGAACGCTTGCGGCCTGGCCGGTCAGGAGGGTGAGTGGCAGCATTTTGCCCGCACCCATACACTAGACGCCAACTTAGTCGGCGAAATACATCTCCGTCCCGAATACCGCTTCCGTCTTCCAGGCTACATCTGCCATAGGACGGACCGTCAGGGTCGCCCGGGAAGTGGCACGGCGGTCCTTGTGCGGCAGACCGTGGTCCTTCGTCCAAATCAACTCCCACCTCTTCAAACTCTAGAGGCCACGGCAGTATGTATGGACTTAGGCGCATGGAGGTTTTGGTAATCTCCATATACCATCCCCCTGCGAGGCAGTTTGTGCCCAACGACTACCTCAAAACTTAGCCCTACAACCCAGTGCTATCCTGACCCGCGACTTCTATGCCCAACATCCGCGTTGGCATTGCAGTCGTCGGGCGGACGCTCGAGGTAATGCAACCAGTCGGTTAATAGACGTGGACCTCCTGCTCCAAGTGCAGGGTCCCTGGCAACCCACACACCAACCGCGAGGTGAAGGACTGTCCTCAGCCATCGATTCCGCGATCATCAAGCAGTTCTCATACCATCTCATCTTCACTTCAATCAACGCACATAATTCCGATCATAATCCCGTGTTGACAGAAATAAACGCCAGGGTTGCCAGCCACGACCCATCGTTTCGAACACGAGGGGTCGACTGGGTAGGCGTAAGGTATTACCCCGCACTTCTTTACCACCAAACCCTAGGATCACAGACATCCCGTCCCTGGAGGCAGCTTTCTTCCTTCACCTCCATAGTGTCACAAACTGCCCACAACCTGACAGATTTTGCCCCAACCCCCTAAATCCAGATGTCCTTCCAGTTGATCTAACCATACTCATCGCTGCTCCTGGGCTGCACGGAGACTCTACCAGCGTCACCGCACGCCGCACAATCGAGCACTTTGCCGTCGTGACTAAGGAAAGGGATACAGGAACTGCAACTCCCGGAGATGTGGGGGAAGCAGGTCCTGTACCTAAAACGGGACGCCCCTTTTAGGGACACCGGATAACTTATAAAGGTAAGCGCGGAGGCTGGGGCACGGTAGGGAACCCGAACCCGCGAGATATATCATGGGTGGCAGGAACTGCGACTCCCGAAGATGTGGAGATGCAGGTCCTGCCTCCTGAGAAAGATATACAGTCTGATGTTTTGGGGGAACTGACCAAAGTGGTCATTACCCTAAAACTAAAGCCTAAGTATGCCAGTGGAGTAGAGAAGAGGAGGAGAAGGGCTAAGTGACTGGCCAGGAACGTGGGGAAAGCACGTGTCTTTAGTCATAGGGACCTTGCGGAAGCCGCGACCGGACCGGAGCCAGGCACTTCTGGAACCTCCAAAAGAGGTCCGGATACTCAATGGAGATCTTCGGATTGGATTCATATCCCTCAGATAACCAATCAGAGGACCTGGAGATCTTAGGAGAACCAGTCCCGATGGGAAAATGTTTAAGTGGGGCGGGGTAAGCCGAGATGATTTCGTTCATTCAGGCTAACCTGCAACACAGTATAGCTGCCTCGCGAGTGCTCTTAAGTAACGTAACGTAACGAGGTATGCAATAGATGTCGCCATCATACAGGAACCTGGCTTCGACAGGACCGCATCGTGGGACTGAATATTAAAGATTTTACTATTTTCAGCGCTTCGTCTGAGGTAAACCCTAGAGCATGAGTCATTACTAGACTCAGTAATACCTGGGTCCTGCCAGGAATTCTTACTAAAAACCTCGCAACAGTCCTAGTGATGTATGAGGAGGGCGGAATGCTATGTCAGGTGGTAATCTGCTCAGCCTATTTCCCATATGACTCCGAGGAACCACCTCCTCCTCAGGAGTTCAAAGACCTTGTGATTCATTGCAAGGATAGAAACCTCAACCTGCAGATTGGCTTTGACTCCAACGCCGATGATAGCGTTTTGGGCAGCACGGATATCAATGGTAGAGGGGAGACGCTGTTCGAGTACCTGAGCTCTACAGATCTCGAGATTGTGAATCAAGGGGACGTTTGTTAATTATTAAAGAGAGCAGGCCCTAAACTTCTCCTAGTGTCCTTTGGGATACTAGAAGATATTAAAGACTGGGGTTTGTTCTGAACCCATGTCCGATCACAGACATATACGCTTTAGTCTTGAGGGAAAAGGAAAGGACCGCCTGTACAGGAACCCAAGGAGGAACAATTGGGACTCCTTTAGAAGGGACCTAGAAGGCGGGCTGAGGAATGAATTCCAGACTAAGTAAGAAATGCGAGGACCTGGAGTGTTATGTGGAGTTTCTCACTAATACTCTGGTGTCCCCCTATGAAATAAATTTCCCCCTCATAAACGAGGCTCGGGTCAAAGTAAAATCCAGGTTGAATTCCTTTCTAAGTTCTATTTATACAATGCGTATAAGGCCAGTAAGTGTCAGGAAACTTGGAACTCTTATAAGGAGTCCCAAAGAATACACAAAAAAGAAATCAGGAAGGCCTCCGAGGAATCTTGGAGGTTCCTCTGTGATAATCTACAGACGCAGTTGAATTGCTCGTCTGCAGAAATTGCTAGTCTCCGGAGCTAGTGCCAGGCTGGCCTCGATAGAACACTCCTCCGGTGCTATGACTCAGTCGGAGGGGAAATTTTGAGGCTGTTGCCCGAGACCCATTTCCCGGCGGCTTACAGTACAAATCAAGAACCAAACTCTTGAAGGGCATGCCGGCCTTCACAGGAAGGCTGGGCAGTGGCCACCGGGATTGTCAATTTTAAAAAGCTAAAATGGGCCTTTTATAACTTTGAGCCCTATAAGAGCGCAGATGTGTATGGGAACTTCCCGGATCTCTTTCAAGAGGGCTGAGAGATTCGTTTCATGCCACTTAGTGAGAATATTCAGGGTCTGTCTGGCTATGAGGCATGCTTTTCGCCTCTGGAGACAGGCCAAAGTGATGTTTATACCTAAAACGGTTATGCAATCTTACCGCCTAGGGATGTTCGTCTTATAAGTCTAACATCCTTTGTTTAAAGGCTCTGGAAAGACTGGTAGATAGATTTTTAGGGATGGAATACTGGTGGGCAGCCCATACACCCTCATCAGTATGCCTACTGGCCGGGTAAATCCACTGATACCGCGCTCCAGCTCGTGGTGAGGCTGGAGAGGCCGCTGGAATGTGGAGATATCGTCATGGCAGTTTCGCTGCACATCGAAGTTGCCTTTAATAATATGACTTTAGGCACCATTGGGAAATGTCTTGAGAGTATGAGAACCCGTCCGGTTGTAACGAACTGGATTATGAGCTTCTTTGAAGGCCGGCAGGCTGTGGCGACTCTAGGGAACGTGTCCGTAAGGGCAACAGTGCTCCGAGGTTGCCCACAAGGGGGAGTTCTGTCACCTACCCTGTGGTGTCTGGTGGTAGATGCACTACTGGATAGACTAAACAGGGGAGGAATTCAGGCTCAAGGCTATGCCGATGACATATGCCTTGTAGCAAGTGTAAAATTCCCGAGCACTGTTTCAGAACTCATACAGGGCTCCATAGAGGCTTTAGAGGAATGATGCAGAGAAATAAATTTGTGCGTTAACACAGACAAGGCTGACATAATAACCTTCCCAATCAGGAGGGAGCTGCCTGGTTTGTAGAGCCCTACCTGTTTGGGAAGAAGCTGAAGCTTTCCAGGGCGGTCAAGCATCTAGGAGTTATTCTGAATGTTGGGCTGAGCTGGAAAAAGCATGTAGATTATAAAGCTAAGAAGGCCTACAATGCCTTGTGGGCCTGTCGAAGATCAATAAGACTGAGGTGGGGCCTGAGACCCAAAGTGGTCAAATGGCTATACACCTCGGTTATTAGACCGCCAATAACTTATGCGGCACTAGTCTGGTGGCCTGCATCTCTGGTGAAGGTAGTGGCTGAGAGGCTGCATTCTCTGCAAAGATTGGCATGTATGGTAATAACAGTCTACTTTAGAGATTTTGGAGGACATTCCCCTCTGCGCTTGTTTGTGGAGGAGGTAGCTAGGATGGGTGCGCACACCGCTTATGGACTGTAGGGGTTGGTGCTTCAAGCTACCCCACAAAGGGCACTCGCTGATACTTTCTGGATTGTAGGAGAAAAGGCCCTATAACCCATATGATCAGGAACTTGATGGGGATTACGTATAACCTAAGTCCATCTACCGGGTCTCTCCCGAAAGCAGACGTGGTTCACAGACGGTTCCCGCATCGGGGCAGGACGGGGTCTGGGGCCTATAGCCCTAGAACCAAGCTTGTCATTGCCCTTGGGCGATTTGCCACAGTTTTCCAGGCTGAAGTTTTGCAATCTTAGCCTGTGCTATGCATATTTACACTATGCTACGCGGACAAGCGGATGTGTACATCTGCTCGAATAGTATGGCAGCTATGAAAGCCCTTAGGGCTGCTGAAGCATCCAGACTGGTGTGGCAATGCCAGAGAATGTTGGAAGACTATGTACCAGCTGCCCGGTTACACTTCTTTGGGTACCGGGGCATGCTGGTGTTAGAGGCAATGAAATGGCAGACGCTCTAGCAAGGAGGGGATCGGGGTTCGATTTTATAGGGCCCGAGCCATTTTGCGGAGTGTCTGCTAGAAATGTCAAGTATGAGATTACCCAGCTCATAGCGAAGGCTCATCTTGAGATTTGAAGCAAGCAAACCACTGCCAGGCAGGCCCACGATTTTATATCTGGGCCTGACCGGAGAGTGAGCGAGTACCTCCTGAATTTATCTAGTTAAGCTCAGGTGGATTGTGGGCTATTTTACGGGGCAGAATACTCTGCGCAGATATTTACGCATAATAGGTCTTGTACAGGAACCTTTATGTAGGAAATGTGTGAGGGACTTTGAGACTTCACAGCGAATGTAGGTTTAGCTGTGCATAGCTATGTATCCTTAGGGCCCTTTTTGGAACCTGAGGATATAAACATGCATATATCAAGGACGTGCTCCGTTTTATTCGGACCATTGAACTAGAGTAATGCCAGAATATGAGGCACAATGGGCTCTGGAACCTGCGTGCATGGCTTCTTTTAGAGGCCACTGATTTATCATCATCATCCCAGAATCGCTCAAAAATGAAATCCTCCGGTCCCACCATGATGATCATATGGCGGGACACTTAGGCTTTACAAAAACATTTTCAAAAATAGCATCTCATTTCTATTGTGACGGGCGAAGAAACGATGTGATGAAATTCGTTAAGGGATGCCCTTCATGTCAATCTAGAAAAATCACTAACATTTTGTAACCAAGGGGTTTATTACAGCCTATTCTCGTTGATAACGTTGGAGAGTGTTTGGTATTGACTTGGTGGGGCCAGTACATGTAACGAAGAAAGAAAACACCGTAATAGCTGTCGCCACGGATTTTCTTAGTTAATATGTAGAAACACGACCCCTCCCCAATGCCTCTGCAATCCAGGTGGCTCATTTCTGTCCCAAAATATTTTGTGTCTGCACGGCGCACCAGCTACCTTTTGTCAGACAGAGGTATAGTTTTACTAAGTGAGTTGGTGGAAGAACTTTTAAAACTCATGGAAGTTGTACAGTCACCTCATTAGAGCCTATAATCCCGGCTGTAATGATTTGGTCGAATGATGTAACCAAACGATTATTAACATGCTAAGCCATTACGTTGGTACTAAACAAGACGATTGGGAGTGTCTTCCCCAGGTTACGTGGGCATACAACACTGCTATACAAGAACCAACGGGATACTCACCTTACCTTTTAAGTATGATAGACATCCTATTCTGCCGACAGACGTGCAGCTTAAATACACAACATATAATCCATTCGTGAAACACACACAGCAGAATGCTCTTTAGGTGCGCGAATTAGCACGTGCTAATATTAAAGAGGCACAGAAAAAGCAAAAACGTTTATTCAACATTCGTGCATTAATTTACACTCCCGGATCTCTACCAAGCATTAATACACCTAAACGGAAAAAAGGTTTATCTACGAAACGCTTGCACAGCTACCAGGCCCCATTATTGTTGTAAGACGTCTTTCCCGGTTACTTATTTAGTACTGGATCCTTATTCTCGTAAAACATCCGAAAGTGTGGTACGTGTGAAGCAAATGTACAAGCATACTATGCCATACCGCTGGGACTAATCCTTCCTTAGGCACAGTAGTGCAAATCTTGCAAGATATATTATGAGATAGCATCAATCTCTCTCTTCCAGCAGCAAACTAAGGGACGGGACAAAGTCCATCACACATCTGTTTTCTATCATGACTACAGGCCGAGTCAGTTACTAAGCCCAGATGTACTGTAATGTTGTTTTTGTAAGTTGTCTTGTTATAGTTGACTTTTTTATGTTTCTATGTTAATCAGTTTTCTGTCTTTCCGTACTCAGAGATGACACTGTTAAATGTATTGATTGCCATTTAAAATAAGATAATTCATTACCGTAGCGTACACCTGCTCCAATGTTCGTAAACACACTTAGGGATACCTCATAACGCACGATGGTTTTGTGCTGCTGTTAAAATAATACAACCCAGTAGAAGTTCATAAAGTTAATGGAAAGTGCTGCCACAGGTTAGCTATGTACAGTATAACAAATAAGATAGAAAGAGAATGTTCGTTTTTGTCTGACTAGTAACACGGTATACTCCGTACGTAAAAACCGAGAGAGAGATAATTGTAGAATTGAATTGATGTTATATCACCCGCCCCCCCTCGAATGATGCTCTTATATGTAAGTAATAGTTCTTGTGCACCAGTCGTATGTCTATTTTGTTCTCCTCAGGACGGGACTTCTTTTCATTTTCTGTTTGCAACTGGGACAGTTGTCTCGTTGGTAACGAGGGAGACGCTATTGTTAGTGATGCTACTTAGCAAGTTTTATGTATCGTTTTTGTGTTTTGTTATTGCAGTGTACGTGGGAGTAAGACATAGGAGTTAGGAAATGAAGCTAGTTCTTCGTTAACATGTTGGCAAACCATTACGTCGGCACTGTATAAGGGAGCACCACTTAGGTGCACTGGGTCAGGAAACTGTTTTGCTGATGTGCCACAAGCACACAGCATTCCGTATCAGAACTCGTGAAAGACGAGGCCCAGGAGTAAAATGGAGGCAAATTATGCCAGGCTGGTTTATGCTAGCTATTGTGTTTCTTACCTTTTTTGCTCTTCTCTTCTAACCTATTCTTCGATAGATTAGGTGGTACGATGCATGTAGATGTATTATTATTATTATTATTATTATTATTATTATTAAGATCCTAAGGTTCTCTGTGGGGGCTCAAAATGCAACTACCCGAATACATATACACAATCTGAATCGCCTAAAACTTGCAACGCAAATATTTCGAAAATGGAAAGTGCTATTGATGTGCAGTCTTTACAGTATTGATTGGTAGACAGGAGCTCGTACGTTTAGCCTATAAACAGACTTTAATAATACTGAGAAAGTGTATTTTTGAGCAAACATACAATTTTTCAATCGAACCATGCCTAGTTACCTAAACAGAATAAAGGTAGTGTAAATTAGAATGTCAGTGGCGTTTGTTGCAAGATAATAGTGCAAGTGGTTTACGTGAAATCTTATTTTGAAACTTTTACGCACCGACACTCGTACAACCTGTGGTAGCACAAACTAAAGAAAAACAAAAGGGAATTACAATACTTCTGTGGATACTTACAAGTAAAGAGAACAGAGCCCTTCAAAGGTTGTGTTCAAAATGACCACCGGCAGCTTCAATACACGCTTCCAGTCTACTATGGAAAGATTGCTGCACACGTTCTAGCATTTCAGCGGAAATTTCAGAGCAGGCAGCAGTAATACGACATTTCATATCGTCTGGTGTAGTTGGTACATCCTTGTAGGCAGTGTATTTCAGCCTTCCCCACAGAAAAAAGTATAAAGGGGTCAGATCCGGTGAACGGGCCGGCCAAGGTACAGTCATCTTCGTCCAAACCAACGATATGGAAACAATCCGTTAAGACAAGCTGTAGTACTTCGTGCACTATGGGCTGGACAGCGATCATGTTGGTACCACAGGTTCCTGCTAGTCTACAAAGGAATGTCTTCTAGCATCTGTGGCAGATGGTCTGTCAGGAGACTGCGATACTTGTGCGAGTTCATTGTTCCTTCTATGAACGAAGGGTCTATGAGCTGATAGTTCACTATCCCACGCCACACGTTTAAACTCCACGGACGCTGACGTTCCAACTGACGAAGCCAACGAGGATTGTCAATAGACCAATAGTGCATGTTTCTACGGTTTACCTGGCCATGATTAGTAAATGTTGCCTCAGCACTAAACAAGATACATGATGAATCTGGAGTAACATGTCTATGTCCATGTACAAAAGTTAACACAATTCTCAAAATCGTTTCCATGCAGCTCTTGATGGAGAGAGATTTGATAGAGATGGAACCTATGTCGATGGAGAATACGCAGTACACTTGCCTGACTTATGCCACTTCCACGTGCGATTGTGAGGAAACTAATTTGCGGATCTACTGCAACGGCAGCCAAAACATTAATTTCTGCCTCTTCTCCAGTCACTTACTTGTTTCTGTTATGTTTTCTACGTATTACAGTACCACTTTCACGTAATTGGTTAAAGAGGTTAATAAATAATTGCCGAGATGGTTGGCGTCTATTGGGATACATTTCCGCATACACCGTACAGGAACGAACTGCATTCTTCCTACACTCTCCGTACACCATGAGCATGTCGGCTTTTTCTGCATTAGTAAACACCATCTTCCACTCACGACTTACCGCTTGAACTGTCACAAACTGACCAGAAAGTCGCAATGCAGTCAATGAACAGAAAACAAAATACAAACATAACAACATCGTACCTAGCAACTAAGCAGGTTGGATGGGACAAAAAATTGTCGGGGTGGAAACTTTTCAAAATACGATTTCTCGTAAACCACCTGCCCTAGAATCCTGCAACAAAGACCATTGACACTCTAATTTACCCTACCTTTATTTTGTTGCTGTAACTAGGCATTGTTCCATTTAAAAATTGTATGTTTGCTCAAAAAGTACACTTTCTCAGTATTATTAAAATCTGTTTATAGACTAAATGTATGAGCCCTTGACTACCAATCAATGTTGTGAAAACTGCGCATCAATAGCACTTTCCATTTCCGAAATATTTGCGGTGCAAGTTTTAGGTGATTCATCCTATATATAACTCATTATTTACCCTCATAAGCACTGGAAGAAAGGACTAGTATAGCATGTAACAGGGGACGGTGTCTTTAATTACTGTTTTCTTTCGACAGCAGGTTCTCTAGCTTTTAGGTATTTTAAGTACCCTGGTGCGCCCTGTGGACATAAATCTCAACCCCAGGGAGTATCGTAATAGTTACCATTGGCTTGGAGACGGCTGCCAGAAGCTCTTGCATATCAGGCTACTATACCGATAACATTTTAAGTTCTGAGGGAGACGGTCGACCCACAGCAGCTCATGGCACCTCGTACGTCCAGACGCCGAGTAGGAGGCCATAGGGACAAGAAACTTGAAGACGATATTATTTTTTCGGCAGCACCCTCGATACAGAATTAAGTAAGTTATATGAGTACATGTTGAGGCTTTCACGGCCGGCATCTAATAGAACACAATTATTTCCCGGGCTTGTAGGCCGTGGTCTAATGGGTTTTCAAGTTCCCAAAGTTTCGCTAAGGACTGCGCTTGGCATATTCATAGTGATCCGTTTACTGGTCAGAGCTCGAATGAATGTCAGCAGAACATGTGCTGATTATATATGGGTGGTGGGCGGAGCCTAACCTGGATCTGTGTCCTGATTGGCCAGTGTTCCTCGATGGGCAGTCATGAGAGTAGCTTTTATTCCTAAAATCCTGTGGATTCTTTTCTAATACTGGTATCCATGCTTTGTTTAAGCGTAGGGCTTCTTGTTTTGAGGTTGCTTTTATGTTTATAAATTTCTATGGCCTCCCTATTTAATCGAGCATGGTAGCTGACGGCTGAAGACAGAATCTGAGTATCCTTATAGCTGATATCATATCCAAATATAAAGAGTGTTCTGCCACGGCGGATTTTTCCGTTTGTCCTAGTCTACTATAGCTTTCGTGTTCCTTCAATATGGTTGTCACGCTGCGCATAGTGGTACTGATGTATACCTGACCGCAGCTGTAAGGGATTCTATATTCACCCGCCGAGGCATGTTTGTCCCGTTTGTCCTTGACCGATCTTAAACATTGTTTCAGTTTGAGTGTTGGTTTGTACACAGTGTCGATGTTGAAGGGTCAGAGGAGCCTGCCTATACGATCCGATACTCCCTTAATGTATGGCAGGATGTTCTTGCTGGAGGGGCGGTTTTCGGGTTCTCTCTTGGTGTATCTGGGATGACATGCCCTTTGTATCTCTCAGTCTGTGTAGCCATTGGCTCGTTGGTTCGAGATACAAAGATCATGTCATCCCAGGTACACCAAGAAAGAACCCCAAAACCGCCCCCCAAGAAGTTCCTGCCATACATTCAGGGAGTATCGGACCATATATGTAGACTCCTCCGACCCTTCAACATCGGCATTATGTACAAACTGACACTCAAACTGAAAGAATGTTTAAGATCGGTCAAGGACAAACGGGACAAACATGCTACGGCGAGTGTAGATAGAATCCCTTGCAGCTGCGGTCAGGTATACATCGGTACCACTTTGCGCAGCATGGCAACAAGATTGAAGGAACACGAAAGACATATTAGTCTGGGACAAACGGAAAAATCCGCCGTGGCATAACACGCTTTATATTTGGACATATTAGCTATAAGGACACTCAGTTTCTGTCTTCAGCCGACAGCTACCATGCCGGATTACACAGGGAGGCCATAGAATTGTTTTAAACATAAAAACCTCAACCGGAAAGAAAAAGCCCTACGCTTAAACAAAGCATGGATACCAGTATTAGAAAATAATCCACAGAACTGTAGGAATAAAAGCCACTCGCAAGACCGCCCATCGAAGGACACTGGCCAATCAGGACACAGCTCCAGGTTAGGCTCCGTCCACCGTCCATATATAACCAGCGCATGTTCCACTGACATTCACTCGAGCTCTGACCAGTAAACGGATCCCCATGAATATGCCAAGCGCAGTCCTTGGCAAAACGTCGGGAACTTCAAACCCCATTAGACCACGGCCTACAAGTCCGGTAAATAATTGTATTCTATAAGTTATATGACATTGTATTTAATTTCACCTCTTTGGATAACCCTCGCCATAGGCAGAGCATTGCTCTTTTTGGTGATATGCTAAATTTATGTTGTGACTAACCACCAGTAATAATATTGGTAAGCTCGCTGCGATGGATGAGGAGCTTCTGGACTAGTACAAGGCTTTAGAAGCAATAGGTTCCCAAGATCAAGCTTGGTTTTCTTCGACGCAAGAGACTCTAAACACTTACAGTTCTCGTGCAACATTCATTTGCCTAAATTGATGCCCATGTTAAACAGGTTGTTTCAGCATCTAATGCAATGCACAACTCAATTGGTACGGAATTTCACGTTGTCTCTGAAAGTCACTTGTTTAGTCTATGGGAGATCCTGCGTAATACACAGCGCTCCGTACGCACGGTGTTACTTCTTAAACCCATAGATGCAATGTTATTGTGTCGCAGCCATTTGTCCCCCTTGTCGGTAGTTCCTGTTCATTTATATGTGGAAGAGCTTCGAGCGCTGCGGACTCGATTACCCAATACTTCTGTTGAATTTGTCATTGATCTTTAGGATGTGTATAAATATTTCAACCTAGAGATTACGTCATGTTTGTTTAGCCAGAAATATATACTGGTGAGTATTAAAATTCCAGCCAGACAGCGAGGAACCTCGTGGGTGGTGCATGACTTCATATGCACCCCCTTTGGGTTAACTCAACATGTACCATCTTGCAAGATACTACCCTGGTAGCAGTCAGCGGCTGCTTAATTCGCCCCATTATGGGAAGGGCTCTACACGAATGTGGCCCCTTCCACAGTAGGCTCTGCTTCATCCCTCGGTTTAGTACCGATTTTCTATTCAACCCCTTTGCGCTACCAAAATACTACAGTGCGACACTAAAGCGCTTAATGACTTTTGTCCATTCCAATGCCACACTTCCAACAAAATCGTCATTACAGAAATTGACCAAGATGAGTTTGTCGTGACCCACTCGGTGGAACCGCTTGAATTATTTTGTAGTAACACTTTTATCTCTCTAATCCCCCACCTCAAGGGCTACCTGGGACCATTAAGGTAACCTTGCCCTGTTGCTGCGAGTTGCATGCTGGCAATGCGCTACAGATCCCTCTTCGTTTCCCTTGTTTTCAAAAGTTGGCGCCGGAGACGCGCCTAGCCCATCTAATACCCGCGGGGTGATCCACTAACTTCTCTGACAGCCAGTCCTCTAATGCAGTCAAACCAGATTATATTCACAAACCTGTCACAATGTCTCAATACGAACTGAGCACTCGGCGTTCTCATCTTAACTCTTCCCGGCTTTGACGATACCTCCTTTGGCTCATGTAGACAGTCTACCTCATTCTACACTTTTGCTTTTTGTGTGGCCTTCTTTAATTACCTTGGTGCCTAGCCTTGATCCTTTTCCGACAACTAGAAATTATTATGGTGACACGCATCCCAGAAGTAACAGCTCTCGAGTCTTTCCATCTGGAATTTCTCCAAATTTCGATTATTATATTTATAATTCTATTCTTATATATAACTGGAGCTGTCACTTATAGAATTTGTAAGCTCGAATTTCCGATTTACCGCCTCAAACACCATGCCAGAACATTGAACTCCAGCGACGCCAGTATGACACTAAGTAACAGGATGTTAATGGAAACGTCGGGCATACAACCACCTAATCAACTTCAATCAACAGTAGTCCCAGAGATGGCTACATCTATAAACGTCGAGGGATAAACGAATTGTTATTCAGTAACAAAGAGAGAAAAAGAACAAACTCTTTTCTATAGTTCTTCTCTTCGATTGCTCACGTTAAGGGCTCACACTACCTACGGGGTAGCACAAGGAAAAAGAAACACAAACCCAACAAAGGGATCTACGCATAAGCCTTACTTTAAGTAATTTGCAAACAAAAGCTACATCACTTTTTCCTCCTTTTAACAATGTATGCGAAGACATGCATAATTTTTAAGTATTTATGTATGCCCTTATTAGTCTTAGAATGTGACCTCGCAGAGACCCCGTTACATGTTTCATATAAGGTAACTGTACCATCAGCCAGTAACGGCAGAGGAATGGGTTGTGGTTTGTTTTCTTCCAGATTTATTACCGCAAGGTCCTCTGGAATTAATGAGTGTAGTAAGAGAATCTATTAGTGCACTCGGTAATATGATCCTAAGTAATGTTGTATGTTGAGTAAAGGTAGTCTTGTCATTCTTCCAGTTTTAAAACTTTACGGTCTGGGAAGAGTGACATGGATTTTTGAGTTACGAAGTCGTGGAGTTTTGGTTAAGTTTTATTAGTCTGTGACGGTGTATTTGGTTGCTTTCAAGATATGCCTGAAAGTAGTGGTGTCGCACACTAGCTAGTATGTGATAAGATCGTGAGATGTTAAGATAACACATGCATAAAATATACCGGCATACCTCAGTTTCGATTTGAGTCACATGCCCTCAGGGTTAATGGTCTTTTATATTGCTTTGGCAACCCCTCCCCCCCCCACACACACACATATGGTGTTACATTATATAACTGGCTATAAGATACAAATCGTGCTATTTAAATTCTCCTTGTTCAGAGAAGCCGTTCTGGTTTCAGCTTTTATGTTCTCAGCGCATCGCCTTCAGCGAACTGCATAACTCACTTGCTCTCGGTTATGTAACGAGGCTTGTGCTTCGATGATTCAGCTAACGCAGCTACCTTCGTGTGTGTGTCAATAACGTGAAAGATTATAAGTAGCCATGGTCGATATTTTTCCAGCTGTTCTATTTCAAAACCTAGCATCGCTTGGTACACATTTTATTTCTCCTGGTTTGTTTCTTTTGTTTATCAGCCTACATCGTGTTTTAGTATACGTATGACTCGATCCTGGCTTCTTCGCTTTTTTCAACTCCTTGTTTAGTTTCCCCATAAATGGTGCCTTCCCATTTTTTGTTATCTTCCGCTGCCTGCACAATCATTGCAAAAATAGCGGCATCCTGCAATAGCAAGTATGTTTACTAAATATTGTATTGTGAAGCCTCTATAGCTCTGTCCATCCTTCTCCTTGCCCGCTCTAATGGAGTTGCTTGTTTTGGCTTCTCTCCTTTTCTTTAATTTTCCTTTTATTTAGCATTTTCCTCTGAACCCGACTAATGCCACTTTATTTGCTTTTCATGCTTCCGGTTGGCCTTGATGACAAGCCTCCTCTGCATCCACATCCTGTGCTCGCATTGCCCGCCGTTTCCGAGGACATACACGCATGCGGCAGTCAGTTAGCTGATGTATACTGTCAGTCATATATGGAAGATACTAGTATCCCTCTGGGATCGTGTCGAGGTCTACCTGGAGCCGAAGCTCCCCTCAGTATGCCAGAGGAAGGACGCAGCCACTCCCGTGGGGTCTTTCCTTTAGGCTAATACCTGATTTCTTAAAAATCCCCCGCTACTACTCGCAGGGACGGTAGTTGTTACATCACTAACGCGCGTCAACCCATCCGGGATGGCTACCTAAGAACCTAGGTAGGGGCGACAGTCATCTAGCAGACCGTTTACCAGCTCTCACTATGGTTGATACTGGAGAAATCTGGGCTTCTCACAAACCCCGCCTGGGCGGAAAATTCCAGCCAGGCGTATTCAATCTCCCATGGGTATCGGGAACCACTGACCCGCCGAGTCCAACCCAATCCGAACAACTCCTTTCCAGGGGAATACCCTGAGTCGTCATGGTATCAAATATACAGAGCTCCGACGTTGGCGGGAGGGAACCCGTCATTCTCTGAGGTTCACTGGTGTTCGCCAGTTACACCCATCTACGACAACACAATTGAGATTCTACTGTTTCTTCGTTTCATTAACGTGTGAATTGTTGACTTCTTTACCTACGTAGGACATACACCACTCTGATATCTCTACGAGTGTCTACAACAATCCTGGTACAGCCTGTTGCTCCGAACGGATTGTTGTGGTTGGTTCCAGATCCATCGAAGCCACAAGATTTCTCCTACAGTTCTACGGAGCCAAGCTATTACCATAAACTATCCTCCAACCGTGCCTATATACCGAATGTGTTCCTAAAATGTGCGTGCGAGCGTCCCTTTCATCTGTTATGGTGTGTGCGCGTGGATGTTCCTTGCATTTCGTCTCTCCCTTTCTTTTTTTTTCTCCCTTGAGAGTGTTTCCCTCTTAACTGGTCCTAACTCTTCTGACTCCCCATAGATTTGCTCCCCCCTAGGGCTGGAAAAATAACAAAAACAACTGTGTTTATGTATGCGTTGTAAAGGTTTGTTCGCACTATGTATTGCTACTGTTTTTTGGGGGTTTCCTTATGGTTCCACTCTCTCAACCGTGGGCGGCTACGCTCGTGGACGGCGGATGATGTCACGATGCAATGGCTATTATACTAGGTACTCTTAGTAATGTTGTAAGTTTCCGCAAAAGGTGAAATTAAAAGATTTTACATGTTAGTTGAGAGTTGTTCAGATACCCGGAACAGCTAAAGCGGAAGCTACAGCGTCAGGGGACACTTACCTTCGGGGTAGTGTTCGTCTTTCTACTGAATTGCGTGGAGTAAATTCACTGGTTGTGACGTATTGCTGAGGTTTGCCAGGGAATCACGTTAAGTAGTCCGAGCTTTCGGACTCGGCCCCCAACTTCGGAAGGTGCTACCAGAACCTATGTCGGTCACCATCTTGAAATACCACGTGCAAAGTATTATTTTAAAGTGGATCGCCATGTATTGGCCGACATCATCTGCCCAGGTAAGCCCACCACCGGTGCTCTAATTATTTGTATTCTATCCATAGAGTGGGAGCCTAAATTATTCCTGAGATTATTAAATCCTGCTAACCTAATCTGGTATAGTAAGCTGGTGTTTGGAGCGACCTAATCATATCTGCATTACCTCTCGCACGCTTTGTATAGTCTCAAGCGCTCTGGACTCTCCGACATACTTACCTTCCCCTTCCGGCGGTCCATCCCTAACATTTTGTATTCTACCCATATAGTGGGAGCCTAAATGATATCTGAGACAATTAAATCTTGCTAACTTAATCTGGTCTAGTATATTGGTGTTTGGTACCACCCTAATCATATCTGCACTATCTCTCGCACGCCTTGTGTAGTCTGATGCGCCCTGTACCCTCGAAACTCCTTACCTTCCCCTTCCGACGCCCCACCCCATGTTAGGGGTGGATGCACGCCCCGCGGATAGCCGTGACAAGTGGTTGAGATCCCGAGTCACCCCAAGGTGGCTTCCGTGAGAATATCCTAGCCTAACCAGATTCCAGCCATGCTAACCTACCCTGACTCCTAAACCCAAGCCATGCTAAGCTAAGGTAAATTTACTTACACCTCTCCTCAACCTGACTTCAACTAAGCAAACCTTACCTGATTCCAGTCATACTAACGTAGCCTCATTCCAAGCCATGCTAAGCTAAGATAACCCAACTTGGCCTGGACTCAACCTGAATTCGCCTAAGCTAAGCTAATCTGCACTGTCCTCTCATAAACTAATCTGTTCCATCATTTCCTAAACAAACTAGATACGCTCATGGCTGAATTTGTGACAGTATTAATTTTACACTTTCACAACTGGTTTTTACACTTTTATAATCTTTTGAAACATTCACATGTATTTTTCACATCTTTACAGTAACGTTTTACACTTCTGTGAAATTGCCCAGCTTCAGATGCTTGGATGTGAAGTGAGAGGGTAAATTAAATAGGGCTTACAATCTTTCTAGGGTAGGTTTCAGACAACGTACCCTAACCTGACGTCATCAAAACCATCTGGAATCAAAAGGGCGGTCATCTTAGACTGTCTTCTCATATAACACTAAGCATTTCATTTGTGTAAATAACCTATGTGTTCAGATAGACCTAACCTATGATGTGCTCTAGAATGAGTAGAGTAGGTAAAGATAGGCAACCTCTTTGCCCAAAATGTGCAGGATTACCATCTTGCACATTAGCCCAACTGCCTCACTCATCTATCTCAGAATCCTCAACCCTTAGATATTCAGAATAGTCATCTTGCTCATTAGCCACATTGCATCCCTCATTACCTCTCAAAATCTGCAAGTTCCTAGATGTGCAGCATAGCCATCTTGCGTATTAGCCTCATCACCTCCCCATCTTCTCTTCAGAAGTCGTTTTATACCTCTTTACTTATTCCAGAGTATCTGACGTGTTGTAAGAAGATAAAATAAATAAATTATGGTGTAAAGGACAATCAAATGCCTATAAGCTCTGAAGAAAATTATTTTTGATAGTACCTTCTTAAAAGGTTTAGCTCATATTCAACATTATATAGATACTGGCAGTTTACAAAGTTATCACTGTCTTCACCTCGGATATGCTCCAAAAAGAATACATTTTTCATACAATGGCTTTCAACTTAGGTCCATGATTGTAGTACTAGATCACAATTTAAAGTACATAAAAAGAAGACTGGTGCCAAAATTCAGTACTTCAAAGCATCTGGGTCTTGGATAATGAAAAATAAATACGAGCAATCTAATAAAAAATGGAAACTGCTGATAATGAGCGAAATAAAAAAATTCACTCATAATGTGTGGATCCATTACCAGACGTAGCAATTGATCTGTCAATACAAAAGAATATTGGTGAAGTCTGAAGTTTACATACACGCCACTGGGTTCTCGAAATCCATTTCTAATATTAAGCACTACACATTATGATATGACGACTCTTCTGCTGTGTCCAATAGCATTTTATGAGTCAATCCATGCTGTAAACTGTTTGTAGCAGGAGCATTGCCGGCTCTTACTAGCAGGATTATTGGCAGTGAGTTATAATGCAATATTTCTTGTTACTGAGTTTGTAACTTGCATTCTGTAGATTGTTAACATGCTGATGAGTATGTTTGTATGTAATCAGCAGTTATCAATTATTATACCTATTTTCGCCTTTTACTTCACATGTCAACAACAAAATGTGCCTTTTCATTAGTTTTCTCTCATTGGCTCCTGGACAAATAACCACTTATTGAGTATAAATAAATTTTATATTTAAAGCCCGTTTTTGTCCTAATACATACGAGGGCGGATTGATAAGTCAGTGACTTTTTTTAAACAAAATAAACCTTTTTCCAAAAAAATCAATTTTATTTCTCAACATAGTCTCCTTTCAATTCAATACACGTTGTCCAACGTTTCTCCAAGTTTTTAACCCTTCCAAAAAATATGATTTTTCGAAGTCTGTAAAATATGAGGTTGTTTCTGCCACGATGTGTTCACTGGACGGAATTTCTTCCCAGCGAGCCAATTTTTCAGGTTTGCGAAGAGGAAGAAGTCGCTCGGAGTCAAATCTGGAGAATATGGTGGGTGAGGTAGCAGTTCGTAACCCAATTCCACAAATTTTGCAATGGTAATGGCTGATTTATGTGCGGGTGCATTATCCTGGTGAAAGAGAATCCTTTTTCTTCAGCAAATGGGGACGTTTCTTTAACAATTCCTTGTGAAACTGATCCGGGATTGCAGCATATGAACCTGTGATGGTTTTACCCTTTCCCAGGTACCTAGTGGATGTCAATCACCCCTTGTGAATCCCAAAAGACAACTGCCATGATTTTTCCTGCCGACGGAATGGTTTTCGCTTTCTTTGGAGCAGGTTCGCCGAAGGAAACCCACTGCTTTGATTGTTGTTTGGTTTCAGGTTGATAATAATGGATCCAAGTTTCATCAACCGTGATATAACGCTGCAAAACCTCATTTGGGTTGCGCTGGAACATGTTCAAACTTCCTTGTGAAATGGTCACACGATTCCGCTTTTCAACCGTGAGCAGTCGCGGCACCTATCTTGCTGACAGCTTTCTCATACCCAAAATTAGTGCAAAATGTTATACATCCGTACACTCGAGATGTTTACGGTTTTGGCTATCTCACGAATTTTCACTCGGCAGTCTCCCAACGTAATATCGTGAACTTTGTTCACCATTTCTTCTGTTGTGACCTCAACCGGCCGTCCTGTGCGCACGGCATCTCTCGTGCTCGAACGGCCACATCGAAATTCTGTGAACCACTTGCGAACCATGTCATGTGAAGGAGCAGAGTCCCCATAATACTTGTTCAGCTTTTCTTCTGTTTTCTTCACCGTCTTACCACGCAAAAAGTAGTACTTTAACAGAACACGAAATTCACTTTTCTCCGTTTTCTACGAAGCAACACACATCTACTTATTTTAGACGCTCTCAACAATGTTCTAAGAAATAAATGATCACGAATTTCTACGATTATACCCAGAATAGATGTAAGACTTGGGCGCAAACAAGAAACCTGTGATTAGAACGCTATCTCTCGTCAAAGTCACGGACTTATCAATACACCCTCGTATGTTCAAAGAATTTCAAGCACATAAAAGAAATAAGTATGTGCATGCATTAACTAGCTGTGTATTAATACCACTATGTTTGAAGTACGTGGGAGGTTACCTCTCATGTTTGAATTTCCCACATTGAGGGCACTTGTAATTATTACTGAGTAGTTTATCACTTGGATAAACATGCATAACATCAATCTTAACAGTAAGTTTAATGTTCTTCAGGATCAAAAGTGCTTAGGATTCTCCCACATCATGTGTAATTGCTGCACAATTGCAGAATCTGTGGTTACCTCTGATCCCACCACCAATACATACTGGTTATGTCCGAGCTTATACATTGCAGTTGTAGCATTGAGATTTAAAAAAAAGTAAGAAAATAAAGAAAGAGTGTTTTGTAGTTGAAAAAAGCATGTAGTTAGCAGGTGTGATGATTGTGTTAAAACTATGTGTATATGAATATGCTTAGGAGTTTGATTAAAAGCAATTGACAAAAATAAACTGTTTTAGCATTTTGCACATTTGTATCCTAAAGCCCATGTAAAGTGCACATTAGTTTACTGCTCCTTTGGATTTGTTGCCATGAATATTTACATCTTGAAGCTTGCATGGCAAATGAAAAAGTGCTGCCAGCAGGATGAGATACAGTTAAAACACTGAACCTATCGTTACAGAATTACTCTCTGATATGGGATTGCTCTATTATTGAACACTGTATAACTGTGAGTTGAATATTTTTTTATTAATATTATACAACTGTATGCTTCTGACAATTGCATAAATGTTTCTTGCATTTCACCTGCAGCTGTATCATGTCTTCTGTTGATCCATTCCCCAGGTACTAGAAAAGATGCACTTAAGGCATCAACAGCTTTAGCTACTGAAGAAAGCAAACACAGAAGACGCCTTAGCAGTGGCAGCTGCTGTATAAGAGCACAAGAGCATGTAAACAACACCCTAACTTTTCACATTTTGCTGATTTATCGGTTATTTATTCTTTGAATGCTATTAAACATAACATATATAAGCTAACTTAAAATCTACAGCATTTAAATATGATGCATGCTCCTCTAAATTCAATGAAATATGGCAACAGGGTTGGTAGCACATTTTGACTTGTGCATGTTTAAAGGAACTTTTGCGCATGTGCAATTTGGTATGACAATTACCAATTACATGGGAGTTGTGCACACTTGAATACGTGCACTAGCATGCGAACATTCTTCCATGCTCTGTTTCCATATTATCACTACAATTTTACATCAATGCCACTAGGTGGTAGGATACTACAGTACAAGTAGGTAAGTAATGTGCATGAGCACAGAAATTTTTCCTGCTTTCTCCATACTCTCAACTACAATTTAATTTACACATTACTTTGTTCTTGCCTTAAAATACTGTAGCACACAACAACAAACATCCACAAAAACAATCACTTCTTTTGACAGACAAGTTATGCACTACTGCAGCTGCTGCAGCCAGCACAGCCACCACCACCAACGCAAGTGGCTGCAGTTTTATCAATTTGTTCAGAACCATAACTTTTATGTAATAGATGCAATTTCAAATATTTTCAGGGATATCTGAATCTAAAATTTTGTGAACACCCAAAATGTATACTCACGAGCCACTACTGCACCTTAGTATATGTTGGAAGTATTAGGCTTACACATGTCCAACATTAACCTGGACAGTCCTTGAATTTTAGTGCTGTCCAGGATTGCAAAATGTCTAGGATTTTGAGAATTTGAACATGAAAATAGCTACTGGTATTGAATATTCACAACCAGAATTTATGGCTGGCAAATGGTTCTCTCTCTCTCTCTCTCTCTCTCTCTCTCTCTCTCTCTATTTTTTTAAGGCATTAGTCATATTAAACAAGTATGAATGACTTATTGTCTACTTTGAACTTACATACAATTTACACAATGTTTACAATACAATGGAGTTGCTTATTATTTCTCTTCCCCTTATACTTAACATTCTGTTGTATATATAATAGGGAAGTATAATTTTCCACTATTTACTTTTTTGCCTTGTTACCCTTTTTCTGTGTCTTCTCCAATTTGCTTCATGTCTTTTTAACCACTTTAACCTAATTTTTCCTAAATATTTTCCTGCTTTCTCCATATGTTCATTTGATCTTGTATTAAAAAAATCCTAAATTTTAGCTCTATTGGAAAATTTTTCCATTTCTCTGATATTAAATTCTCTCTTCCTTTATCCGTGTCCTCGTATTCCAAAATATAATGCCAATTGTCATGTAATCCATTACATTTAGTACATTACTCCCCCCTCCTCCTCCCTGTTACACCACTTAAATTCCTTACACCTGTCCTCGCCCATGCATACCCCATTCTGGCCTCTTTGTGGCATACTTCGATGTATCTTTCTTTTCCCCATTCTGTTTTAAAATATTTATAATCTATTAATGACCTTTTTTCCTTGAAACTGCTTGTAATTTCTTGCTTTTCAATATCCTTCACTCTTGTTCTAATTTCTTTCCAGAAACCCTTAAGTTTGTTGTTTCTTTCTGCCCATGTTTCCCCTATTCCTATTTCTTCCAATGTTGTCTGTATCTTGTGCATCCAATTTTCTTTTTTCCCCATTTTCTGCTGTACAACCAAGCATTGCTTTAGTATCTCATTTTCCTCTAGTAGCTTTATTCTGAACCAGTATTTGATTGCCCTTTCTACCATTTTGCCTTTAGCTCCCATCCTCCCTAGTTCTGCTTGCACTACTCCATTCGGTGAACTTCTTGGTAATCCCAGGCTTATTTTGCATCTAAATTTTCCTATCCCAATATCTCTGCTGCATATAACATCCTTACTTCCACCACTGTGCTATATATCCTTTCTAGCCACGCAATTTGCATTTCTGGTATTTTGTTCACACATGCTCTGATTGCCTGTATTGCATGTTTCCCCTTTGCTAGTACTTTTTTCCTTCTGTTCTCCCCAACTCCCTACACTATTGAGCCTTACTCCAAGATAGTCAATTATCCTCACTACTTCCAGCTCCATTCCATACCACTTTTCGGTCTTCCTTAGTTTATATCCTTTCTTAAAAATTATGATTTTCGATTTCTTTTTGTTTATTCTCAACCCTCAATCTTTACAGTATTTGCCAATTGCTTCAATAGCTTTACTTAGTCCCACAACTGAGATGGAACCTGCGACTAGATCATCTCCAAACAATAATCCTGGTATTTCCTTATTATTAATAACTGGTGAATGCTTATTCAATTTTTTTATCTCTTCTATAATATCATCTATAAATAGATTAAATAGCACTGGACTAAGTTTGCACCCTTTTCTAAGCCCTGAATTATTCATGTTCTCTTCAGTAATTCTTCCCTTGGCTATTTTCCCACAGCATTATTATTTGCGTATAAATGCTTTATATTCTTTATAAATGATTCACTCACTCCTTTCTTAATTAGTTTTAACCATAGTGCATCCCTGTTGATAGTGCCGAAAGCTTTTTTTAAATCAATAAAATTCATGTATACACTGCCCTTTTTTATACTTAAGTATTTATCCACCATTGTCTTTAGAATTAATATGTTATCTGTGTTCTCCTTCCTTTTCTAAATCCTGCTTGGAATTCTGGTAGCTTCCCCTCTTTCTCCACCCATCTCTGCATTCTGTCAGCTAGTATCCCTGTGTATACTTTATCTATCACTGCTAGGAGGGTAATACCGCTGTAATTTATAGGATCCTCTATATCTGCTTTGCCTTTATATATTGGTACTACAATTCCCTTTTTCCAGTTCTCTGGGACTCTAACCCTTTCATGTATTGAGTTAAACAATTTCACTATTAACCTCAGCCTATCATCCTTTTTCACACCATGCTTTCCAAAATTCACCTGGTAACCCACTGATTCCACAGGCCTTGTTATTTTTTAACTTTAATATTTGTGTTTTTACTTAATTTATCTTAATTTCTTTGTCTAAATCCTCAATATACTGTATTCGTTCTTTTAAACTCTCTTGAACTTTGACCAATGTTTGCACCCTGTATAAACCTTTAAAGTAATTGCACCATGTTTCCACCTGTATGTTGTTCCCCCCACTTTGTTCTTATATATCTGTTTCACCATTTTCCATATCGCCTTCGTATCCTGATTTTTTGCTGCTTCATTCATTTTACAACTTCACTTTTTCCCCCATTCTTTCTTTTTGGCATACATTAGACATTTATAGCCCCATCTTTGTATTAAAAAGTTTCTTCATCCTTTTGTTCTTCTGTCTGCCCTCATTTCTTTAGTTCTCTTTCCACCTGTTTCATTGTCTCGTAACATTTGTGATCACACCATCCCTTTCCATTTTGTGAATAAGTATTATTCTCCTTCATTTTTCATCCTGCCTTTTTAATTACCTGCTCCATTCTCAACATAGCTCCCCCTATTTCACCCTTTTGTATCAACTTTTCCAGATATAACCCTATTATTTCCACCCCCTTCTCTAGCTCTTTGCAAAATATTTCCTTATCTTTATCCCTCCATCTATATGCTCTGAATTCCTTAGAGCTTTTATCTGATTCTATTCTTTTCATCTCGCTTTTATTGTTAAAACTTACTTTTAATGGGAAGTGACAACTAGTAAAAACATTATTCATGACTTCAAAGTCCTCACAGTATGCATCTAACTCTGTTGAGTATAGTATATAATCTATCACACTTTATCCATTCATATTTGTAAATGTGAACTCCCTTCTTTATCCCTCCCTTTTAATTTAAAATTTAAATTGAGTTTTATTTATGGACGCTCTTTAACTGCTGTGGTCCTTAGCGTCTTTTGCTCAGAGGCCTCTTTATCAGGCTTGAGGTTCTTTTACGTGCTGTAAATCTATGAAACAGAACTACCGGCTTTACTTCCCTTCTGAAGGAAGCTATGCTAAGGATTTTTAAGCCCGAAAAAATCCATCACCCTCCGTCGGGTTTGAAACCGCGACCTCGGGAACTAGAAGCTAGCATGGTAACCACTATACCACGGAGGTCGACAATCCCTTTTAATCTATTACATACAATCATATTATTCATTTCATAAAAGTCGATCAGTTTCATTCCCTCACAATTGCACATTTTGTCTCTACTCTTCCTAGTTTCTATATCTGCTGCATTCTTTATATTGTTTTGTACTTCACATATTCTGATTTGCTGTTCCCCTATCCTTGCATTAAAGTCTCTTACAATTATTATATCTATTTCTACATATTTACCCTGCATTTCTTGTATATACTGCTGCACTTTCTTGAACATATTTTGATCATAGAATTTTGAAACACTCGGTGGGTTGTACACAATTCCTAAGCACACCTTTCTTTTGCTCACCTCTCCTACTTCCATTACGCACCAAAATACCATCCCCCTTTCTATTCCATTTAGTGCTATCACTTTTACTTTCTTATTCTTCTTCACGAGTATACCTATTCCCCCAACACCTGCCCTTTTTCTTTCTCCCCCACTCCTTCTTTACCATAGTAATTATAATCACTAATAACTACTTTTGCCTCTTTATTTAACCAAGTTTCCACTACTGCCAACTCATCAACCACTTTTAACACTTAGAATATTTCACTGTTACTAGTTCCACAGACCCTTCACATTCCATACACCCACCAAGAACACTGATCCCTATACAGCCCCTATTTTGTTATATCTTAGTTGGTCTGTTCTTCCTCTCTGGCTTGTCCTCTGTGGTTCACTGTCTTCTCTCAGCTGATCTTCTAGTTGTAATATACTTCCACTTGGTGATGACACGATACTTAATCCAGTTGCCTCGTCATGAATTCTTAGACCTGCTGATGCTGCTATGGCCACCTTCTTTGCATCGTCCTTTAGCTCATTGCTAGGAATGATGTCCTTCCTTGGTGACGCCACATGTCTCTCCTTCTCCTTTGATGTTTCTCCTCTTCAGCTGCCCTGCTCGATTCTCATTCTGCCGAATGCTGACGTAAAATTCTTCGACCGTCAATGTCCTCTCCTTGCTGAGTCGTGGCATATTTTCTTTCATCAATCCAAAGTGTTAGCCCTCTAACATATGCTTTTTTTCCCTTCTTCTTTGGCCTTCATTTCCTTTAACAAAATCTCTCTCTGATCTCTCTCTTTTTTCCCAATGCCCTGCTCTATAAATATTTTGGTACCCAGGACTGACATTTTAAACTTCATGGTGCTAAGTTTTACCAGTATTGGTCTGTTGTTCGAATTTCTTCTCTCTAATCGAAATGAATAAATTATTTCAAAACTATGTATCTGCAACTCTAGTTTCTTTTCTATAATTTCTTCTACTTGCTGCCATGTTCTTTTTCCTCATTCTTCCACTACTCCAAACATTATGATATTTAACTTCCTATGTCTTTTCTTTACTCTCTCCAAGTTTGTTACTCTCTGTTCTAGCATTCCCAACTCATTCTTGTATTCTTCTTCGAATCCTTTTATTGTTCCTTTTAGTTCGTCTATTTTCTCCGTCAGTTTGGATTCCAGTCTTTTCTCCATTTTTCTGATCTCTATCAGTTCCTCATTCATTTTTTAGTAAGCCCATTACATTCTGTTCTGAAAATCCAGGCCTCAGGTTCATTTCCATTCATCCAATCATTAATAGTATGGTCACTACTATTAATAACAATACCACTGATGTACCTCCTTCCATTTTCTTCTTCTGGTAGTTTGTACTTTTAGCATTAAATGCTCCAATTCTTGCTTGGTAAATTTCTGTTGATATCCCCATGCTTCCTTCGTATCATGTATACGGAGCTATTCGCCGACATATCCGTTCAATATGCTTGCTCAACTGCAATCTCTCTTAAACAAGTATCATATCTATTATATATTTCTTCAAGATATCTACTCTTGAACAGTTCTGTTTACATACTTCTGTGATCATCTTTTTATAGCAGTGAAGTAACTTTTTTACAAGTTTTTTATAACTTATTTACAAGGGCTTTGCCTCTGGCAGTGGTCAAATGAAAGTGCATATTTAACATTAGCTTGCAGCAGTAATACAATTTTTTTGAACTGTATAATGACAGTGACAGTAAATATGTGCAATGTACACTCTGTAATGGAGTATTTTCTCTTGCACATAAAGAAAGAGATAATACTAATGACCATATGAAAAGTTAAACATAAGAGCGCCATTAATGTTACTGCTGCAGCAAACGTAGAGGTATTTTTTAAAGCCAAAGATGAGAATAACAGTGCTCTAAGGCATGCTGTTGAAGAAGCTACATTTTCATACCACTGCTAGACATGTACTTAGTTAACACACCAGACTGCACACCTACGCTGCTTATAAAATTATATGACCCAAAGTTTTATCTGCTAAAACAAAGACCAAGGCAATGATTGCTAACATTATTTTGCCATTACTTTTCAATAATGTGTTGCATTCCTTAGAAAACATTAATTATGTTACAGTACCAATGAATAGTTCAAACGGAAGTGAAGTAAAACTTGTTCCAATTGCTGTAAAATATTTCAGCATAAGAGAAGGGAATTCAAGTTAAATTTAAATTACTCAAATTTTAACTCAATATATCTATTTTGCAGTGTATGAAAAAATATAAAACTTGAAGAAAAGTTGGTTTTTTATACTGCCGATAAGACTATTAGTAATTTTAGTGGTGCAAAGAGAAAGGGGCGAGAAAATTTGTTTAGAAAAGTTCAAAGTGATTTAGACAAGCCTATATTAGGAATCGAGCAGTGTTGTGGGCAAGTGGTTAGACCATTCATCTTTCACCTATGTGGCCCAAGTTCAATTACAGGGACCCGCATGTAGGATTTGTGGTGAATGAAGTGCACCTGGGTGGGTTTTCTCCAAGTTCTCCGGTTTCCCCCACCGTTCATTCCACCAATTGCTTCATCATCTTTCCTTTCATGCATTTCCTATCATCTTCTTCCCTCACTCTCATACCAGGCTATGGGCTGATACCCCGTTCCTGGTTCTTCATTCTCTGATTCAGTGTTCGTCTGCTCCTCTACAGGACCCTAGACATGGTTCTAAGTCTTAGGGGGTGTAAGCCCTACATATGAGGAGGGTAAGCTGACTAAGTAAGTAAGTAAACATATTAGGATCCGTTGTTAAGCCCATATTGTACACAATTCAGTACAAACAGCAAATGATTCTCTACCTTGACATGAAGTTATTCATTTGATTTATTTTGGGTCACTTTAACAGCATGATCATATCACAATAGAAGTTATTGTTATAACAATTAATAAATGTTTTCACATATATACAGTAGGAGTAACAAAACAAACAGTTCTGTGAATTTGTGTAAACAGATTACAAAAAAGTATTATACGGTAACAGCACAAGGTTCCTTAGTTTGTTATTTGCAATAGAAAGAATTCTTGTCTACTTTGGTGGGTTAAAATCCTTCTTCACTGTCTTATGACAAATGCTCAAAAGTATTATTTGATTTTTTTCAAAATTAGAAAGCGAATTGTATTTGCAATTTTTGATGGTGCTCTACAGTTATTTAATAATGTAGTTTTTAAATTGGAAGCTACAGGGCTTAAGTTTTATGTCAGGACCATAATGCAGGGATTTTCCACTCGGCTGTTACACATACTTCAGCCAGCTGTGCCACTGCTGTAACTCCCATTGTTAAACTAACTATTCAAGCTTTATCTCTATGTCGGAACTGTGCGGATTTTCCACTCGGCTATTAGCTGCATCATTACCCCTCCCCTCACATTATTGTGAATGGTTTCTTTTGTCAGTGACAGAAGGATTAATAGATTCTCAGCTAGTGTTCTTTTCTGATGAGGCATGATTCCACCTAAATGGCCATGTGAACATTCAGAATACTCACTATTGGTGTTTTGAAAACCTGAATCACATTAATGAAATCCCTCATTACATTAGGAAAATTGGAGTTTGGTGTGTTATTAGCGAAAAAAGAACAATTGGTTTGATCTTATTCGAGCAAACAGTCAATGTTAAGAGGTACCGAGATAACATTTTTACTCCGTTCTCACGCCAGTTGACAGAAAAAGAAAAAAACATATGGATGGTTTCAACAATATTCAGCAATTGCGCATACAGCAGTGATCTCTATGAACCAAATTAGTGAAGTGTATGAAGATAAGAGTAATTAGTGCTGGTGTATGGCCCTCTCATTCCCCAGACTTAACAGTGTGCAATTTTTACTTGTGGGGTAACCTGAAGGAGAAAGTCTACAAAACAAATCCTCACAAACTGGAAGAACTGATGGAAAACATAATACATGAAGTCAGGAACATTTCAGTGGCCAAACTGAATCATGTGAATAAAATACTGTTTTCTCACTACGATGCTTCATTAGCTGCAGGACACCATTTTAAGCACCTCATATACAGTAAGTTTTGCATATTGGCATTAACAATACATGAGACAGATAAAGCTTGAATAGTTAGTAGTTTAGCAAGGGGAGTTATAGCAGTGGCGTGGCCGGCCGATGCACACGTAACAGTCGAGTGAAAAATTCCTGCGTGGCGATGCTGACATAAAACTAAAGCCCTGTAATTACATCACAGCAACAGAAGCATTTCAGATGTATTCTCAATTAATGTCTCAAATTTCAGACCAAAAAACCCATAAATATATGTATACCATCTTCTGCCAAAAAACTGCCGTGCACTCTTTAAAAAAAAAAACTATGTTCAGGAATAAAAACTCTTCCATGCGTAGACAATTTTTATAATTGTAGTATTCAATACTTTAAAGTTATGGAGAAAGGGTTTTGATAAAACTAATAAGTTTCAGTGGATAAATGTACAAAATGAAATTGCCTGATCTGATTTACAAGAGAGTGCCCAAGTTATTATTACAATAATAAAAGATTCCATAAATACTGATGACTTATTTGATGAACATATATTCTTGAACATGATTCAAAACCAAATGGTAGGTTGCAGTTAAGTTCTGAAAAAGAACCAGATAGTCTTCATGCTATTGAAGAGAAGTGGCAAGCAATTTTTAAGGTATATTTAAAGACTGATATTTATACTTCATGCAGCAATATTTCTAAAATGTTTCAGTTTGCTATGTTTTAGCGGGAACATCCACTCCAGTTGAGAGAGTATTTTCAAGTATGGGGAATATTTGGGACTGGTTATAAAAATGGTGTGCTCTTTAAGGACTTAAAGTGTTCAGTTAAACATAGTGTAAACGTGGTTTAACTTAGCATTGCCAAATCCATGCCTAGACAAGTGTTTAGCTAAACAGCATTTAAAGTGGCTTCTAGTCCAAAAATGGATATGGCAACACCACATTTTGATGCTCTTGTATCTGGACATCATGCAGCATGGTTGTCCCCAAAAGTAGTGGAAGAAAGGTCTGGGAAACTGACAGCTTTTTTCTACCAGCAGTCCGAAATCAAAAGTTCACTTTTAGTTGCTTGGTAATAAGCACATTAGGTCCAATGAACTGCTGTAGTGGATCTTCAGCATTCTGTCACCAGATGCTCATACTAACTTAAGCATCTGATACACTCAGGTCGATTCACTTTAAATGTCTGGGTAGTCAAAATATGTTATTAAACCTCCTGCAAAAAACTACATCAGCATATTCCCAATATTCTTTGCTAATAATGTTTCACTTATTTTAAATGTATAAGCCTATACATTTTATGGTTGTTCATAAGAAATATTCTTGAAACGCATCACACAAGGTGCCCAAGATCTTTAGTACTTTCACTTCAATCCTAATATAGGAACGAATGAACACACTATATGTGCAGTATAATATACGTGTTTCATATAGGTGCAGCAATGCACAATCACACTAGCTTACATCAATTCAATGTTTTAAACACTGCCACTAGTTAAAACTACATTTCTTCTACAAAGGAATATTAAATACAACAACAATTTAATAAAGTTATTTAAACTCACCCTATTTCTTGTAAATTAAATCTATCCTCCTGTCCTTCAGCTGCCATATTTATCAATGTCCTTGTAAAAAGGTTCGCTCTTGATGAGTTTGCACAACAGTTCCTGGTGTATTGAAATGCTAGCCATTGAAGAAAACCGACACTGTGACATTGTACTGCGCAGATATATTTTCAGTCTTTTCAGACAAGAGAAACTGTATTCCACAGATGCACTTGTTGAAGGTATAGTCAACGCCAAACTAAATAATTTATTAATTTTCTTCAAAAACATTACTGTTTATGTGAAACTCTCGTAAAATCTGTTCTGAATTATTGCTTCTAAAACTCTAATCGGCATAGAAAAGTGATAATTCATTTCATAATCCAGCTATATTGATGAAAATCTGTGAACAACATTGCTCTAAATTTACTAGAAAATTTGCAGGGAACTCTTTGTTGAAGCTTTCGAATTTGGTTGAGTCTGTAAGACTTAGAAATCATAATTTCTCACAATCTTTGAAAATGAAGTCCATTTCTATTAGAATATTGTCTTTATTTAAAGGTGAGTCGGAATTGTTACACTAACATCACTTAAGTTTACTCACTTAACATGTTTCGGGAAACCGTTGTTCCCATCCTCAGAAGGTTAATTCGACTATTGTCTAAAATATTGTCTATTATTTCATAACAGAACAGGCGATAGGTCTGGGCAATATCATCTATCAAGGAACTGTTACCTCTTCTGTGAGTTATTGATGTCAGTCATTTACTTTCCTCAAAGAGTTCAAGAAAATGTTGTTCGTTTCCTTTATTGTTTAAGAGAGCACGTGTGCTTGCTATCTTTGTGGCACAGTAGTTACTGTCCACAGATTTTTTCTGCAATATTTCAAAGAGAAGGTCAATGAGGCAAAAAATGTAATTGAATACAACCACTAAAAATGTAAATGCAGTCATTGAACTCGTTCAGAAATCCTTTACATGACCTAATGGTATTTTCTTCGCACATTTCATCATTCATTAGCAGTTCAAATAGTTTTTAAATTGCTCAACTCATCAATTATAACTCAAAAAAGCCTAGAGCTGGAGGATCAACGAGTTTCAGCAACAGCAGGTATTCTGCTCGAAACAGTTTCAAGGGTATGCATTCTTTTTGCAGAACGGTGAAAAAAAATGATGGGATACCATTGACACTTCAAAAAATATCTGGCACTGTGATATTTTCTTACAACTCTGTTGTAGAACTAAATTTAGGCAGTGAGACATACAATGTACAAAGTGAGCCTAAGGAGCCTTATCTTTAATTCTTTTTTGCGGACAATTTAAATACCCTGACATCACAGCAGCACCATCATAGCATTGTGCAACTAATTTGTGTTCATATTTGAAACCTTTCAATATGCTATCCAACTAGTTTTCTGCTGACCTTCCTCATTTACATCATAAAACCCTAAAAATCTTTCAGTGACTTCACTGTTATATATGCAACTATAACAGAACACTGAGATTTCACACAAATGTCCATAGTACCATCAACCTGAACTGAAAAAAAAGTTTTGCATTATTAAGTTCCCCTTTAGTGTGTTGTTATATATAGTTTGAAATGTAATCTATCACTTCATTCTGAACAGTTTTTGAATCACCACTAAATACAGTTTTAATTTTCTGATAATGCATTTGAATTTCTAAGGGCTTTTCAGACATTAATAGTTTCAACAGTTCCTTAAAATTCCCAAGGTTTACAGATGAAACACACTCGTCATGGCCTCTAAAGATAAGTTCTTGAACACTTAAATATAGCACAGCCCTAACGACTAGCCTGAAGTTTTGTAAATTTAAAGAAGCATATTCGTTAAATTGAAGGATGCACAGTCTTGCATTTTCCCTCAAAGCATTTGCAATTGTACTACAATTTGTTTTTAAAGTTTTCGATTACAATTGACACTTTAAATGCTCCTCAGAATCTTTATGCTTATTAAAAGCACACGTCATATTTTGGAAGTCACAAAAATCTTGTGCATTCCAAACTCATTACTGAACAAAAGGTATAGCCAAAAGAACAGCTTTCGTAATGTCAACACTACTACACAACCATGGATATTGCTGAAACCACTAGTCCTTAAAATGAAGGTTGTAAGATTTCCCAGTTTTTTTCACTTCCTTTCTAACATTTAGTTCCATTAAATCCACTGGCCTTCCGCAATTTAAAAGGTCTTTCTTGTCTTCGTCCTTCCAGCTACTAAATGGTGTCTCTTGTAATATTAACACTGTTTTCCTAAACAGATACATATTTCACTTTCACAGCACAAGAAAAGCTATACTTCTAAATAACTTTCAGATTAAACTGGCCCAAATTTGAAATTATCGGCACTTGGTATACTATGTTAAGAAACCAAACATACAAAGTGTGCCAAATTACTACGTTCTGCCAACTCTGCATACTAAGGCAGTTGATGTGTTAAAGAGAAACCTCTAACTACTCATCACCTCAATTGCACTTTGTATATGGCAGAATTTCCTAAAATAGAATCTCACTAGACTACGTCACTGTTGTCATAGCAACCATGAAGAGCTGGAAGTAATTTACCAAAGCAGTTTAATGCCAAAGATATTAAACCTTTACTTAAAATTGTGATTTCATTCACTGCAGACATAGCGCTCTAGTGAACAGAAAATCGACTGCATCAAGCACACTGTCAGCAACACAGAAAAAAAGCAGAGGAATGGGCAACAGCAAGATAGTCATGAAACTGTCATAAAAAAAAAATGATAATAAAAATGTCTGATGTTAGAAAACAGGTGAAGTAGCGCTTTACTCACATCACTTGAATAGCCGCTACTACTAGGAACTTGTACAACAGGTCACTCTGGGGAACATTGAAATTAAAGACTCTGTTCTTGTTCTTCCAGATGAAAATCTGTTCACATGATGACAATTCTTGCTTTCCTGTTGTGTGTTTTAATAGTTTTGGTTTTGGATTTATGTCATTATTTTTCATGCAAAAGTGGGTGGTAACTGCTGATTTTTCTAGATGTTTGTTTTTTATATAAGTGCTCCTTGGCCCTTGTTTCCAAGTTCCTGTTTATTCTTCCTATATAAATTTGGTTGCAGCTATTGCATTCTATTTGAAAAATTCCATTTTTTTTTATCTGAAGGGATGCTGTCTTTAGTGGTTGAGCCAAGTATGTTTTCTTATGGTAAATGGAACCCATTGGATGTGGTGTTTTCTAAAAATTTGTTTAATTTATCAAACATCTGTGGATGGTATGTTGTTGCCAAAGACTTCTGGAAACTATTTGTTAACTGGAACCAATTGGATTTTGTGTTTTCTAAAAATTTTTTTAATTTATCAAATGTCTGTGAGCGATATGTGAATTTTTTTCGACATCTTCTCTTCTGTTGGAATGAGTGTGGTTGTTTCTTTTAACAATTTTTTCTTTTTTGCTATATTCACTTTCTCGCCTACCAAAGACTTCTGAAAACTATCAGTTTCTGCATTTTAAATTTTTTTTTATACTCTGCTTCACATTCTTGTACTGAATGCAGTATGTACATGAGTCTGTGCACTGAACTATTGAAAGTTTGTGAGATCTTGGGTTGTAGCTATTAGATGTGATATAACTGTCTGTCTGCATTGGTTTCCTGTAGATAAGAAAGTTTATTCTGTTTGCATTTTTTATGATTTTTAGGTTGAAAGATGATAGTTGTTCATCTTTTTTCTGTTGCTAATGTGAATTTTGTGTTTTTTTTTTCTTGTAGATATAACAATTTTAGTGCATCTTCTATATGTTTCTTCAGTACTATTGCAAAAATGTCATCTACTCAACATTGCCAGCCAATCAATTGCTCAGCATGTAACTGTGTCACAATATTTATTTCCTGTAAAGTGTTATATACTATGGAGGTACAAGATGTAATACTTGACTTCATATTAGATTATGTAACTGGATGTATTACCTACCCTAGCACTATACAAAAGGGAATTCAAAGCAAGGTTTAGGATTAGATTGGTCTCTCTGCACTCTTTGTGGTCATACCACCCTTCATCTCCTTTCTGGAAGTAAAAGTTTTTCATAAAGTGCAACATCAAAAAACTGCATGAACTCTATCTTGTTTCTCTACTCTCACATGTATATTGTGTAAGATAATAGTGACATTTAAAGTTAAACAGTATATAAACCACTTATTATGGAGTGTCTAAAGATGGGCATGATTTAGACATTGTTTAGCAGTAAACATCATTTCTGCACTGGGTTAAATAACCTCTAGTGCTAAATGTTGTCTAAACATTGATTTTACAAGCAGCTCTTGGTCTCCAAAAGGAGGTAGACTTCTAGTAACCACTGTTGAACATCTGCTAAATGTTACATTTAATTCAGAACTTCAAAGGTGTAAATTTTATGATGTTATTGAAGTAAAGAATCAACTTCTGTAAAAAATCATGTCCAGTGAAAAGTCAACTAACAGATAATGAATGCTACCTGGAGCAGAGAGGTTTCCTAAACAAAAACAAAATATATTAGTCCATTAAAAATTTTAATATTAGTCGACTGCTTTTAGTAAGCAATGTGAATATTTTTCTTGTAAAATTTAAAGCTTAATGTTTGAATAAAATGTTATGGGTTTTTAAGTAATTTCAACTAATTTTTATAATGCAGTAGAACCTCAATTAACCAATGTTACATCACTTCCCGTGCAATCACAGCAACAATTACTGTTTTAATGCGGAATTGAAATAGATTTGAGTTCAATTCTGTACTGAATACGATCTGTGTTTGTATGTTAAATTCATTACATATTGAGATAGATTATTACGCAAACTGTTACTTTGTCGAAGAGCAAAACAGTTAAACATATATGTTAGTTTGTTGTTCTGTATGTTAGGCGAAGGTTTTGAGGTTAGTGTACTATGGTTTTGTAAAGCATATGCAACATTAATATGAAAATGGTAAAAGCTGCCCTGTTGTGTCTATTATTGCACTAGTTTCTGACAGGTTTATTGTCCCTTCACAAAAGGTTGTAGCATGAATGACATGCACAACAAAAGAAAATCATAATTTTCTTGCAAAAATTACAGATTTACAGAAATTACTTGTATTTCATATACTGCCTTCAAAAGAAATGGGCAAAATGCAGTTCTGTAAGTTGGATTAAAAAAAGAAGTAAAGATTGGTGGGAACATATAGTTCTCTTTCATTTTGAGGAGGAAGATTGGCTAGAAAATTTTTGAATGAGCCATGCCATCTTTAAATTCATATTCCAGAAGGTTTGAGCCGTATTAAGACACAGCAAAAGTTCTATAACCATAGTTCAATGACCGTAGAAAAAAGAAATGGCACATGATCAGTGAATTCAAACCTAAAATTCAGTCCGATCTGAATCCACTTTTCCATGCAGTAATTAATACAGAATGTGTGCACACATCGATTTCAATCCCCCATAGAAATGTGGGAAGTGTTAAGAACTGAATACAGAATGAACATGTATGTACTGTAGTTAAGAGGTTGTTCTGATTCAGCTGTGAATTGCTTAAGTTTTAGTTTCAAATCACAAAGTGGTCATGGAATCCGTCAATAGTAGTGAACATAATATTATCTAAGACAAAACGGATAAAAAGATGAAAAAAATGAGCACACACTCAAAACCTATTTTTGTCGAAGTCCAAATTGTTTCTGCCGGCTGTTTCACAATGGTGTCTCAGGAAACATGCCTTTAGCTTTGTTCTATTATCACTTTCATACTGAGTCCCAGGTTCTGACAGCCGAGAGGTTATGCGGTAATGAGGCCTACTGAGGTTCGTCTCCTGAGCAACTTTTATTATTATTATTATTATTATTATTATTATTATTATTATTATTATTAATTTTTTTGTGCAATGCAATGCTTATTATGCATATTGCAATATAATTCCCAATTACTAAGACTTTGGTTTCAAGACATTTATGCTCACACATAAAAACTGAAACATTTTCCTTTTCGTTTTCAAATTAAATATGAATTAAGTAAATATATTCCTAAATGAAAAAGCAAATAAAAATAAAAATTAACTTAATATCAGTTGTGCAAATGCTCTGCTTCTATTACTGCCATCATTTTAGGGCATGAATGATATCAAATGAGTAGTCAAATTTTCATGAGAGGATAGTTCCTCCCAAGTATTCTGTATTTGATCCCACAGAACCTCTTTTGTCTTACATTGTCTTGAAGGCCAATTTAACTCAAAAACTTTCTTCACCACACACATTTTCAATATGATTCAAATCTGGTGAGCAAGGAGGCCAATCAATTAGTGATATCTTGCCTTTGCGAGAACCAGTTTGAAACCTGCTGACTTGTGAGGACAGGGTGGTTATCCTGCTGGAATTCAATCATTCCATTGGGATGCACAGGGTGGACCATTTAAATTGAGACTGTACAATATCTCCAAAACTAAGCATTGTAGAAAGAAATGTCTTGAATAAAAGTTGCTTGATGTTATGGAGGAAAGTAAATGCCATTAGTTGTGCTTTATTTGGAGGATGCTGTGATGGTCATTTTAAGGTCAAATTAAATTGACCCTAATTGTAGGTTCCCATTTTAAAAAATTAAATTGACATTTCTATCTACAATGCTTAGTTTAGGGAGATATTTTACAGTCTCAACTTAAATGGTCCACCCTGTATAGTCCTTACAGAAGGAACCACGATGTTTTCGAGGATGTCTTTATACTGCTGGCTATTTAATGTGTCATCTCGTGACCAACTCAACACGACACAGATATGCAACCCTGGCGATCCATTTGTGCCAAGTATTTTGCATCGTAACATTTTCCTCTGGGGCAGTAGACAATTACTTCCCCATTTGTGGATGAAAATATCACCTCATCTGCAAATATAATCCTATTTCAGCTACGGTTGGCATTTTCTTCTGTAAATGCAAAGTGACATAATTTGTGATCACTTGTAAGATGCTGCTTCTTAGCTTCCGATCAAGCAAAGAGGCCCGGCTATAGTCAAATGACACAGGGCTGTGCAGTTTGACTCAGGGAAATTAGAATTACTTCTAATTGTAGACACATGCTAGGAGGGATTGCTGTCTGCCTCTTTTAGGAGTGCAGTGTCCTACTGAGGAGTGGACAAACGTTTTAAACCCAAACCAGGTCGACAACAAGCAATCCCTTCCCTAAATAACCGCACCCACCTCGTAGCCTTAGATATAGGGATCTCAAGTGCTCCTGCAGCCTGAGACACAGAGTATCCAGCAGTGTTCACTAATGTGAAGAGAGATCTCCTTGTAGCTTTGTCTTTATGTGTGCACTCAGCCTTAGCAAAAGTCAGTATGACTGCTAACATATCATGCAGAACTCCAAGGCTATGAGGTGCATGCACACAGTGCTATTCATAGCTGAAGAATGAGACAGAAAGTTTGCACATCCAATATTGAGTCAATTAAATATTTGGTTTAGTTTTTCAGTTTAGAATTCTAACTAATATGGCATTTATTTTGAAAATGAAAAGAGTAATTTGTTTGTGTTTTTATGCATAAATGTCTTAAAATGAATGATATCTTATGTATAGAAAACTTATGGCATTGTCATATATTCAAGAAATTAAAATTTAAATAAAAAAAACATACACTAAGGATTTGAACCCAGGTTTGTTCCAATTATGAGACACATGCGTTTCAACACTCAGCTACCATGAATACAATCCAACTGAAAGACATTTTCGTACTTTTTGCATATGTTTGAAATGAATATAGGTTGGTATTAAGCGGTATTGTGAACACAGTGTCAGCAAATGTTTCCAATGTCTTCGGAATCAAACTCCTTCTTTGACTGTTGCTCATTTATTTTGTCTTAAGCTGTATCTACCGTTATTGCCTAGTGATGTACCTAAAAATTGACAAAAAACAGGTGCGAGAGAATAAGCATGTGCACTTATATTGGTTTTACAGAACAAAAGTCTGTTACCTCTTACTGTACCGCCCTCCTCCACGGAAACAATCATCTTTATTGCCATTTTTTAAATATACGAGAAATGTAACATAAGACTCCTGTGTTTAATGAGTTTTTTGTTTAATGCTTATGAAACCTACTGTTTATATTAAATAAGATGGATTATACATCATTTTTGGTTAACCGTCAACTCCACCCCCTCCATTATAACAGATAATATAGGTTCTACTGTATTAGAAAAATTGGTAGGAGCCTAAAAACACTGAACTTCAGCAGTAACGAGTTGATCAAGAATATATCCTGGGTTGGTATGAAAAAATACGGTAAGCCTAGGAGCAAGCATAGAAAAAATAAGGTATAATTATACCTACACCTAGCAATAGTTGGTAAATAAGCACTACTGCTCATTTCATCATCATTTGTAACTCAAATGCCCTGTTTTATTAATTTTTATGTCCAAATTTATGATAATTTTATTACTTATTTTCTTTTAGTCTGGTCACCTTAACATGAATTACCCTCATTTTTCACAAAATAAAATCTTGACTTCACTAAGCTGTGTATTCCATATGTATCTGAAGTCTTTTCTGATGGATTCCATTCTGTTTTGTTGCAATCTAAGCTGTGTATTCCATGTGTGCTGGTGTCTTTTCTAATGGGATTCCGTTCTGTTTTGTTGCAATCTAAGCTGTGTTTTGTTACACAGCATTCAATACTAAGCACTCCAGGCTCAAGTATATCAACACTAATCATCCATTCCATTCTGAATGGATACAAATTAGAACAAAGCAACCCTCACTAGTTATTCAGATTTTTCTGCTACAATAAGTAAACAATCACCACTGAGTTCAGGCATTTTATTTGCATCATTTACATCATAGGTTTTCCAAACCTAAGTGTTTTGTTTTAGCATATTTCTAACTGTTTTCATAGAATCCCCTCATTTTTAGATTTCAGTATGATCCATAAGGTTTCATTCTTATAAAAAGCTACCATCAACCACTATACTGGAGCAATCTATATTAATAAATATAGACTATGGAAGCCTACAATACAAAGGAGCAAGATATAGTTTGAGAGCTTATATAACATTCATATACTCCAACTTCAGTCTTCTAAACTGTGCATAAACTTGGAAACTATACAAAAATTATTCACAACAATTAACAAATGTCAGATAAATAAACACACAAAATGCCAATCATGCATACACATAATAAGTTATCTCTTGGTAAAATGCAAAATGCATAATAGTAAATGTGAATGCATTGTTTTAAGTCTTTTCCAGTTAAAAAAGACCTATGAACAAATAACCCAAACATTATCACAATAATAATAATTAAATCCAAACCCTGATTATCGCCAGGTTATTTTAAGTTATTTAAAATTGATGAGTCTGTATTGTTAACACACTACATCATACAATAAAAACGTATTTTAAACATATTTTGAAAGCACATTTGCTTTGGAATCAACTAATAATATACTGTGTTAACAGTACTGACATACCAATTTTAAATTGTAAAACATTTTTCTGTCAGTCCATATCTTCCATTCAAGAAAATTGATCACTTTCAGTGATGTTTGAGCTGGTCATTTGTAGTCACATATGAATGTAGGTTTATGCATGTACAAGCATATTCAATAATTTCAAAACAATCTACCATTTAAAGTTTACCATAACGAGCCCGATATTTATCTTGTTGCTGTCCACAGTACTCATTATAAATGAGTTTAAATAAGAATAAGTGAAAAGTCACTATCAGGAAACAGATGGACACCCAAAACAGTGTAGGCAATCCTCCTAAGTGATGGCCATGTTTATGGAGTGCAATGACATGATGTTCATGTGCTGGAGCTGAAATAAAGCAAAAAGTTTTGTTGTAGCTACTGTAGATTTAATACTTGATTTTGAGCAAAATAAAAGAAAACATTAACTAAAACCTGTCATTTGAAAATTATGAACACGCAATGCAACACACACGACATACAGTGATGCATCTATTGTAAAACAAAGTACTGAGTATTTTGAGCTTATCACAAAGAATATCAGCTTTTTAAATATATTAAAATGTTTGTCTTTTATTTTTAAAATGCAAGAGAAAATTTTGTAACAATCCTTATAAACAGTTTAATGGGAAAAATAAATTAATATTCTTGAAATTTCAGTAGTTTAATACATTACATAAATAAATAAATAAATAAATAAATAAATAAATGAACTTGTTTTGAAAGGGCATCAGTCACTAGTTTTTCAATCTTTACTTTTATGATCTCAATGTATCTTCAGACATTGACCCATCTATTGGTGTTGAAAAGGCAGCTGTTAGTTATTTATAAAGCAGCCATTTGGTGTTATAAATATTGAGTTTGGTTTTAATTGGACATCAGTCATTGGTGACTGAAGTTTACACGGAAAATGTGAATAGCTGTCAGCTATCACAATGTTTCCTTGATGACCAATGTGCAGCATGAGGGTAATGGAAGTGGCCAGACAAAATCTGTAAGTTTTTTGTGTGCCCTCCTTAAAGAGAATAAAACTGCTGAATAAATTTACTGCTCAGTGTCCTGGGAAAAGTAAGATAACATTGATAAACATGTAGCATTGGTTAAACACATGGTTAAAAAAAGATTGGCAGGTTCAACCACTTCAGACATCAATTGTGGAATCCAGGAATTCTGAAAAATGCCAGAAATTGGAAATAGATCACTTTGCAAAGATGACTGTGGAAGCTTTTGCAAAAGTGAACATCCCACTGGAAAGCAAAGCTCTAAGAGTGTGGATACAAGAGTTTACAGGCAAAGCAGGGGACCTGCCAAGCATGAAGACATCATGAGAAAAATATCTGCATAGTGACATAAACACTTAACAACAATGTATAAAATATTTAAAATAAAACTTTTGGCTGGGACCATGGATTGCAGTTTTATGGCCACTGCTGCCACTGTGTGAGATGATTGTTTAAAAGGATGGGGAAGATGTCAAATGGGAAAAATTAGGAATCACTGGTTTGGACAATGCTTACTGCAAGAACTCAATTGTGTGGTTGCACCCAACATCCAGTTTTTAATTTTATGCGAATAACTGACGTTAACACGTATGGAGGCCCTGAAGTAAAAAATTGTATTTTTTAATTTTTTCCTGGGTCCACTTAGAGAATAGGGTATATGACATTTTCATTTCTTTATCCAAAAGGGGAGAGGTTAAAGTTTTATATATGTAAGCTTAACGTAAGGTTTTACTTTGAACTTTCACTATAGGAAGAGATTAAGGGTGTCAGAAGCGCGGAGGGTGAGAAAAGGAATGGAGTGGAAAACAGAGAGAGAAGCATGAGAGGGTCAGTGTGAAAGTGAAGGAGGGAGGGATATCAAGAATCTCTGCATTTAACGCAGGTAAAGCTATTTATAGCTTGTGCACTTTTAGTTGGAATTGACGTTCCATGTGCTGTTCTGCTCTGAAAATTGAAGGAGGTAGGAGAGAGCGAGTTAATATAACCCTCTGCTCTCATAGCAACGATAAAGGCACCAATCAGAGGTAAGCTGTTTCCTTGGCAACGGAAGGTGCAAACTCGGCGTAGCCAGAAGTAATATTGAATATCACATTTTTTTCTGTTTAGCACAGAATTCCAGGAAATCTATACCTGATGCTAGTATGCTATTGTGTTACAGTGTAAATCGGTGAGTTGTTGACATCATGTACCTCATTTATCGGTTTATTTGTTTTGCATGAATTGTTTAGTTTGTGAAGTGTTGGTATTTCAGCGATGTTTGCGAACATAAAATTCTCTCGTCTGTCTCTGTGTGCGTGTGGGTGTGTGTGTGTTTTTTTTAAATATTTGTATTTAACTGTCGACTGTAAGTAATGTAAGTGGTGTGCAACAAAACAAACCAAAGCTTTCTGAAAAAATGAACAAAGTGTTTTCGAAAGAGGTATTCTAATAAGACAATAGGTGCACAAAATTAAATGCTCCATAAGGAAGTACTTTGATGACGCAAGAAAGAATGGGTGGTCTCTCTCATTTCTATTGCTAAAGTCCTAGATAATACAACATGTGCAGTGGGAATAAGCAAGAACATAATACTAGAATGGGCAAAGAGAAATATGAACCTAAAGTGAACCATCATCATCCAAACTTGAAACTCCAGAAGAAGAGGAGAGGTAACTCAGTTACAAACCTGCATCCTTTTCAGCAGGACGTAATCCACCACCACATTTATGGATATTATAGGAAAGAAGAACATCCTACCATATCCAAAATGCATTCTTTGTTGCAAGATGCAGACTTTTTACAGGCAGCAAGACTTCCCTTTGGAAAATAGTGAAGGAATTACGCTTCCGCTATAAAAACCTGAATGGCCATAAGCTTTTATTAGAAAAGCCTGACATCTGCACCTGGCAATGTAGATTTCCCCAGGAAATACGTTTCCATGATTCTGAAAATATTGTTTGCCTAGACGAGACATGAATTAATGCTAGCCACAGTATCAACATAGGGTGGGTGGGTGGATGGATGACACGGTAAATTCAACATTGGAGTACTATTACGTAAAGGAGGAAGAATAATACTTCTTCATGCTGGGAATTCCCATGGGTTTATTCCTGTTGTCTACTCTTTAAATCAAAGAAAAAAGGAGACTACCATGAAGAAATGACTCAGGCAACTTTTAAAAAATGTTTTGAGGAGCAGCTATTGTCTAATTTGCATGAACCATCTTTAAAAATAATGGACAATGCAAAATACCATTGTTATTTTAGATAAAGCTCCAACAATGGCATCCAGAAAAGATGAAATGCTAGAATGGCTTATTTGCCATAATTTGTCAGTCAGTTGACGTGAAAAAATGTGAATTACTGGAATTAGTAAAAGCAAACAGACCGCAATTTCCACAGTATATAATAGATGAAATTGCAGCAAAACATGGACATAAAATAATTAAACTTCCCCCATACCATTGTCATTTTAACACAATAGAGTGATTTGAGCTCAAATTAATGGATATTTAGGTCGTAAAAATAAAGATTTGACCATATCATCTGTGATTCGATTAACAGAAGAGGCATTGGCAATCATAACACCTGAAAATTGGAAGGATGCTGTTTCTCACACCAAAGAAGTTATATCAGCAGCATGGGAAAATGAAGGCCTTTTGAAAGTAAAAGTGTCCAACCTTGTACTGTCAGATGACGACCATGGTGATGAAGTTACAGACAATAGCAGCAGTAAAAACACTGTAGACGATAGCGATTTGCAGGTGAGTGACATTTTCCCATTAGAATAAAGCATTGAATTGCTGGTATGGCTCTTTTATTTTATACATTGTAATTAAAATAGCTTCACATTCATTCCATACAGCTCTTGTATTTTGTTGCTGTATTACTTATATTTTGTTATTACGACTTTCTTCTAATATTGCACTATGCAGACAATTATTGCTTATTTTATAATAAATGCTGGCAAAAGTATTGAATTACATGACAGTCTGCGAGTTTAAACATTTCAAATTGAATTTTCATTCTCTTTTTGTATTTGTTGTCTTAATCTGTTACAATCCATTTCTGTGTGCAGTCATTGTTAATTCGTACGAGCCTGTGAGACAGTTATTATTCACGTTTTGTCTATGCCAATAGTCACCACATGGATAGCAGCACTAAAAGTGGCAACATGTTGTCTCCGCTGGTTGAAACGTCTATCACCAATTAAAGATGTGCAGACTTTAGTAACTTATTATTATTATTATTATTATTATTATTATTATTATTATTATTATTATTATTATTATTATTATTATTATTATTATTTAGTAAATATCTGCTTTGGCCCAAGTGCTACCACCCTCAAGAGCATTCAGGAATGTAGGTGATGCTTACTCTGCAGTAGACTTTAGCTTAGGCACCATTATAATTTATGCTCTCTTTCCAGATCTTGCATTGGATTACCAGATGGCAACTGTGGCTGCTCTTGATGACAAGGTAATTGACATCTTGTGTGATGAAGCGACAGACAAGATGGGTCGCTGTGTGTTCATTCTTACTTTTCATGCGCCAGAGAGTAAACAGAAACTATTTGTTGCCAGTGTTTCCTATTTAGATGCAACGTGAGTGTTCCCAAGCAGTCTTAGGTGCAATGGGAATGTACTAAGGTAAAATAGGAGAATGTGCGAGTGTTTGTAACTGATGGTGCTGCATATATAACACTCTATTTTGAAACTCTCAAAGTTGTGATTGGAGATCATTTCAAGCATGTCCAATGCTGGGCATATAAATTAAATTTAGTAGGGAAAGTTCGGGTATCAGGAATGGCATATTTAAAGCAGGCCATTACTGCAGTAAAATCCTCATTTCTAAATACATAAGAAAGAGGAAATATAAGTATTTCAATACTTACAGAATAAGTATGGAGGGGAGAATAAAAAGCTATGATGTTTCCTTCTCCAGTAATCACATGGAACAGTTAGTTTTGTGTTATTTATTTAGCTGACTATTTTTGAGATATAGTTCAGTTACTCCAAGCACCAGAAATTATAGATATAGCAAACCATGGGATTGCTTTCTTATCTCAGCTGGATGAGACAGAAGTACTGAATATTCAGGCTTAGGCCACATTTGTAAAAGAGCATACCAAAGGTTTGATTGTTCTTTTGGCTTTTCTTGGAGGTTCAAAATATCCCACTGCACATGTTCTGTTACCAAGGTTATACAAATTAACTGCGATACTTGACTTGACATCATTGCCCAGGGAGAGTTTTTACTGCCACAAAGGAAGCCTTGGCTAAACAGAGTCCCTTAAAATGAGCTTCAATTATTGGCATTTTTCAAAAAGTTGCTTGTACAGCAAATCATAAGCTTGTAATTCTAAGGGAGAAGGACCCTTACATGAGTCATGTTTCTAACATTCAAAAAGCACTCTCTCCAAAATCCATCATTCTGAACATAAATGAAGAGGATATTGGTCTGTACAAGCTTTCTGAATTTTCAGATGTTCCCTAGGCAGAAGTTTCTGCTGGATACAGGGAATTGAAAACTCTGTTTGAAAATGAGGCCAAAAAGGACAAAGATACTGACATTGAACAAACAGTTTGTGCAGTGCCCATTGATCATAAGGTTTTTGCTAAGCAGTGTCTCCTAGCCTAGTGGACACAAACAAAATTGTTGACAGTGAAAGACTGCAGTCACATTATCCCACGTACTGTGGGACACTTCAATATTTAAGGAATGGTCTGCACTTCTGCTTTCTTTGTTTCTGAGGTAACCTACCACAAAAGGAATGCTCTTCCAGATACAACGATATTAACAGTTGCTTTACAATCAATCTGGAAATGTCTCAACTTCAATCATATATTTGCCATCTTTCATTTCCTTCAATATTTGTAAGACTGAAATGAAAATACATGAACTGAAGAAAAATGTGATTCCACCTCAAATGAAGCCAGTTCCTTTGAATCCCAGCAAGGAGAAAGATGTAAGAGATCTTTTTCCATTTTTAGATGAAGCCAAGGATGGTTCGAAAATATATTTGAAAAAGTAGGAATGTCCTCCCACATCTCTTGAAGAAAAAGGAGGAGGAGGAGGAGGAGGTGGAGCAGCGGGAGGATAGGAAAGGGGAGAATATCATCAATAGACTGACTTAAGAACAATGCTATGTATTTCAATTTGTTAACATGTATTGGGAGTATATATAATATTTTTATTTCTATCGACATAAATTTTTGTTTTGATCGTTTCCAAATTGACAAAATGATTGAATATAGTAGGGTTCTTAAAACAATATTCATTTTGTATTGAACTTTACTTCCCACAATATTTAAATACTAAAATAATGGCAAAATGTATGATCGCCGGAATAAGGGCTTATATTAGGGTCCATAAGACTGAATTTATAATATGTATATATGGAAATTATTATCTCTATTTTCTCTCAATAACTTTATTCTAGACTATATTAGGAACTAAACCACACTTTCGAATATTATTTTCACTATCAATTTTAGAAGTATTAAATGATCAAAGCATTCAAACTGGTTTACTGCAAAACCACTCGTTTCGGTATGGGCTCTTGTTCGGGCAAACTCCTCAATTATGAACACATTTTTTTAAGAAAGCAATACATGTCAATTTTGCAAAAATATATGCTATTATCTTAATAACTGCTAATTTCAGGAAAAATAAATGCTAAGTTTTCCACTCCTAACTATACCTTCCAAATTATGCACAGGTAGGAATAGTTATACCTTAGTCAAACTACAACTTTTCACTGGCAATGTTTTGAAAATGATGGCTCAAGCTTATATTCCATGCATGAAAATGAGGTATTTTATGCAGCATTATGCACCTGTTGGCACATTTTCAACAGAATTTAACAAATAAATTGCATTTTATGCAAAGGAATGCATATAAGACGTACCTTCTACTATTTCCTTCACATGTATTGTATGCCTCAAATCCTCCATGTGCTGCTTATCATATGTGATGTACAAAATTGCTGTTACAGGCTCTGTTAATTTAACTGGAAACATTTTCTTCTGAGGACTGAAACAATAAGAGGAAAACCTTGTGTTATAGTGCATAGCAAAATACACTGGAACTGCACTGTAGGTTGCACATCCTAGTTAATTCAAATCAATGGAATGGATAATTCGGACAACACTGTCAGAATATCACATCATGTCACTCCATGTTATTATCTCGTAGAGTAATCACCAAGGACAGGAAAATTTTGTTTTATTTTTTAGCATATTTCAGTGTTATTTTTAATGGTTTTTGGTGTTATTTTTTATGGTTTTCAGTTGCTTTTGTGACATTTCCATGATGCGCCATTTTAAAAGTTTGGTCATATTGAAGATGGAATCTACCCTAAAATTGAATTTTAAATTATTAATTAAGAAGTTCATTTTAAATACAGACACTTCACGTGTACAAAGTCATGAAAACAAGCACCTAATTTATTTTTATACAAGAACAATGTATCAGGAATTATGATACATTTTTACTTACATATTAAAATTGCAGTTCTATCAGTCACTCAAATATAATAAAATGTGTTCTTCATGCACAATGAGGCAGTATTTTAATACCTGAATGATTTCAATTGTAATTTTATTATAATTAAATTCAATAACAGCCCGCCTTGAAACAATATGTATGTAATAATTATTTAAATTGTATGTAAGTGTCATTGCAAATGCTTATTTTTATTGTAAACATATCTTTTTAATGCTATGTGAATACATTACATACTCTAATAATGCAAGAACTGTCAGAATAATAAGTTTTAAGTCGCTAATAATGAGTAATAATGAGGTAATTGTGGCAATAATGTGTTTAGAGTTTGAAATTTACTGGTCATGATTAGAGCGACGATGGCATAGTTTCTCTAACAGTTTTAAATTAGCCAATCAACAGCAAAGAAAATTTTAAGTTGAATGCAGATATTCTATTGAACTAGAATTAGCCAATCAGAGACTTGCAATACTGAAGCTTAAGGATTTTGACCGTTGAGGTTACTCAGTTGCTGGTGAGACTTGATAGAGTACACATGGGAAAATGTGTTCTCTACGGGTGAATAGTTAAAACAGATATACACACTAAGTGAATGTATAAAAGTTTCTCACAGTTCTTTTAAAGGTGTGGTGCTGTATAAATATGTGCAAGAATTTAAATAAAAGAAGTGAAATTTAAAAGTTTAATTCTGTGATGTCTGAAAATCTCAAATGGTCAGATGCTGAAAGAAACAAACTAAGGATTGGAAAGGTAGAATCAGATGACTGAAAAATTCAATGCCATAGCCGGGATTTGAACCACGGATCTCCCGGTCTCCGTCCGGTTGCTCTAACCACTGAGCTACCATGGCAACATGCCGACACGACATTAAATTCTCCAGCTGATTCGCATTTTTCCCGGTAAACCACAAGGAGATCTCAAATTGTATTGAGATGTCATACCCCAATGGCGACTTACAAACATGTAAGTACTTAAGTCCCGGGCTTTATAGTTGCAACCACTATTAGGTCAATTAATGGAATTAATTGTTCTTTCACACAAGCCGTGTGTTGGACAGGGTTGGAAAGGTAGAATCAGATGACTGAAAAATTCAATGCCATAGCCGGGATTTGAACCTTGTGGTTTACCGGGAAAAATGCGAATCAGCTGGAGAATTTAATGTCGTGTCGGCATGTTGCCATGGTAGCTCAGTGGTTAGAGCAACCGGACGGAGACCGGGAGATCCGTGGTTCAAATCCCGGCTATGGCATTGAATTTTTCAGTCATCTGATTCTACCTTTCCAACCCTGTCCAACACACGGCTTGTGTGAAAGAACAATTAATTCCAAACTAAGGATTGTTTTACATTATGCATCTAGAGAGCCATTGCAGCAACTATGGTGGGCAAACACATCTAGCACCATTCTGCATTAATAACTCTTTAATTAATGAAGTTATTTTACTTCTTCTCCCATTACCCTTGTTTGTACTGCAACAAAAGGGATATGTTTTCAATCTTAAATGCCATCTATTAATAAAAATTGCAATTATGTAGTATTATGCTTTGGTGTTATTTTCGCATCTAGAATTGGCAAATGAAATGTGTTGTATTGCCTAAAACACTATTCAACTGGCTTTAATGGAAAAATCAGGTATGGTCATTGTTGTAAATTGAATTTTAAATTCCAAGATTACCAATGCAAAAACAAAAAGATAAGAACCACCAAAATTTCAGTTATGCTGTATTGTTTCTTCAACGATGATATACTCTTATATACACATAAAATAACTCACCCAAGTTGGACTGGATCATCCAAACAGCCACCATCACAGGCATAGTATGATTTGTCACTGCGATCCAAAGCAACATAAAGTACTGCTTTGTTGTCATCTTGTACCACAACACTGACATTTACATGTGTTAAATTGCCATAATTCAATCTCCTGCCAAAAAAAGTAAACATTAATACAACGTGATTATTCCCTCCTAAAACAATAAGCTTAACACTAGCACTATCAAATAATAATTTTCACTGCTTAGTTAATGTCTGCTACTACTGTCATAATTTTATCACAGCCTATTGTTAAACTATGTATTTATATATTTATTCATATTACTTAGGTGCTGGAACTTTAATTTATATTGACTTACATCTTTACTTTTAGTAGTAACATTTAAAACTTCCAACTGGTCATTTTGACCAATTGATTGCTATTACAAACTTATTCCTACTGAGAGCTCCAGCATCATTTTTAACCATTTGCTCCAAATAACTATGCAACAACGCAATGAAAGATGGACTTTTAATGTAGTAATTTTCACTTGCATAATATTTGACTCATCAGTAAACATGTTTCCCAGTGTTGAAACTGAAGGGGTATCTAAGCGTATCTAAGGGTGGCGTGCACCAACCTGGAGTAAGCTCTACTTTTGTAGTAAATTGCTATTTAAGTCAACACTCAGCGACTTCCATGCGAGAGTAAACTACTTCCGAAGAATTTTACTCCTTTCAGATACTCCCAGATTAAATTACCGTAGAAGTAAATGTCGGAGAGCACCATCATGTAGTATGTCACTACGGAATTTGAGCACAAATATAGGTTAGAATTTACTCTTGCGACCTGGATGGAGTAACTAACCTGTCGATTGAACTAGAATACCGTATCGTATTTGGAGGAAGATATTTTTGACGCGTTCATGGATTACTTAGATAACATTGATGATCTCGATGAAGAAAACAGCGATCACTTAGGTTACATTGATGATCTCAACAGAAATGCGATAGTGCTATGTGAGAACCATATGATACTTATACAGAGAGAGAAAGTTCAATGAACATTTCGATATTAGAAAAGAATCTTATACATGCCTTTTGAACCTGCTTAAAGAACATTTCAACAAAACTCAAGACACAAATTCAGTTCTATAATCCAAATTGAAATTATTGTTATGCGTCCTATAAGTGTTTCATACCGGAATATTTCAGAAGCTTGAGCCGGCATTACGATGAATTTAACGTAATATGAGTCTAATACTGTAATAAATGGAGATAATTAGAATTGACTTAATGCGATGTAACTTAAAAGTTTGGCATCAAACTTTTCCCTCCCATTATGTCATGTTTGATTTCACACGGTAATAAGAACCAATTGGTACTAGCTCGAAGTAATAAAAGAACTATGAATTAAGAGTCATTCCCACTACGTTAAGTGCATGCGAATTATACCTTTAGTTTACCAGCATTTTCATGTCACGTTAAGTAAAGTTCATCGTAATCCTGATATTACAGGTGATCTTATAAATAAACGTTCACCACACGTCTGCTGGCCGTGCATTTCACTGCGTTGTTACAGAGCTTTTGAGGTTAAGAGCAAGGTACCTACATATATAAATATACACGAGTGTTAAGAAAATAAAAGGCAATTCTTCTTCACTTTCACAGATTTTCCACACATTGTATGTGGAATTGACTGCATGCATGTTACTATTTTGTACCCATCCATGAATATGGTGAACTTTTCCGAAATAAGAAAGGGTATTCTCTATCAACACGCAAGTGATCTACGTGCAAAATTAAGATTAGAAATATTGTTTCCAGAATTTTAAGCTGCTCTTCAGAACGTTTCCCATTGCTAGAATTATTAAACTCGTCAATCACGACTTTCCAGCATCTTTATAACACATTTGGGCTTTATTACATTACTTGGGTCTTCATTGAAAAGTTAATAAAAGTAACTTTCCATGAATCAGGAACCTAAGCTTATATATATATATATATAAAACCCTAACCTAACCTCCTGTAAATCAGAAACATAAAAAACTAATAAACCTAAAATAAAAAGTAATTAAGAATGCACATTGCGAGTGTTGGCGGTATCTCACTGGCTTTGAAGACCAACGTAATGCAAGTTATCGTGCATTTTTTCCACTCATATTGTTTAAATGGATTTTCTTTATTTCTACCAACAAACATTTATCTCTTTTGCTGACATTTCTCCACTTTTCCTATCGCACATAACCTTATTCATGATTGCATCAAGTAAATCGCACAAACAAAACAATACCTTCGGGAGTAATTAGCTCTTACTTCCGTAGTCGTAACTAAAAGAGTAAATTGTAACTGAGCTCTCCAATGTTACTTTCGGGGTAAATTGCTCCCGTAGTAACCTACTTCCGTAGTGGGGACTTCTTTGGTAAACATTACTTCCAAAACAATTTACTCCAACATGGTGCACGCCACCCTAAGGGTCATCAGATATCAGACTGCAAAAGTGATGAGGTTAAATATTACCACTGTGGATTAGAACACAGGGAAAGTTGTCAAAACTGTGACACCTACAAAAAAGAGAAGGTAGTTCTACAAAAAATCCGAGATTTCACAATTTCAAGGCAGCAAACCATTAACTTATTAAAGGATAAGACCATATATGCTGACAAGGCTAAACAAATAAAACCAAAACCCCCGGTAGCTCCTAAACTAGACATTCTTTGTTCGCTAGCCTCATCCACCTTTCTGAAAATGAATGGAGAAGAGAATAAACCTATTAAGATTTCTGACATTAAAACCAAATCTAAATTAACCAGTATTAAAAGGAAGGCAGCAAGAGAAGGGATATCAAAAGGGCTAGCAGAAAGGAAAAAGAAAAATCTGAAAGATGCATTGATATCTCCAAATGGTAGGACTGCAAATTCTGGTAGAATAATGCAATACTCATTACATGGAGAGTCAGAAAGTAACTGCATCAAATAAACCAAAATGATACACATGGTACAACCAGCAAAGAAAAGGAAGCCAAAAGTGTACAACATCAAGATGAAATAATAGATAGTACAGATGGGGATATGAACCATGAATCCCAGAGCTGTAACAAATCGCTACAAAGTTGTACATCCCAAATAAACACTTTTCAGTAAATAGCAGCTAGTAATAGGTTCAACGGGCAAAGAATATATTGGAATGCAAGATCCATAAACAACAAATTTCAAGAATTCAAACTTTATGTATTACAATGCCAATTTGAACTATTCTTTATTAAACAGAAACCTGACTAAAAGAATGCAGTAAATTTAAGATTCCTGGGTATAAAATTGTTTGCTTGGACAGACCTACGAGAGGAGGTGGAGTTTTAAAAGGAATCAAGAATAATATTAACATTGATGACTATGAAATAGTAGAAAATCTGGAGAATACAATTCAAAGTATAAAAATTCATTCTGGAGATTTTACGTTTATTGCAATATATAAAACTTCCAATCTGCACATTACAAAAACATTCTGGAAACAAATATTAATGAAAACATAAAAAAGTTTGTAATTGTAGTAAGCGATTTCAATTTTTCCATACCATGTTTCAATGATGCACCAGATATAAGACAGAATACCCTTATCTCCTTCATGTCCTCCTTACAACTCTATTTGATTAACGATAACTGACCTATAGAATTGGAAATATATTTCAGCACAACTCCATCCCAGACCCCATATTTGTTTCCCAGGAATTGGTAGCTTATACAGATTTTAAAGTGATACAAGATAATTTTGTGAGTGATCATTTTCCTGTTTATTTTAAGTCCATGAATGCAAACAATAGAGCTAAAGTCAAACAAAGCCTACACAGCATTATACATATAGACTAGACAATATACAGGGTGAATCACCTAAAACTTGCACCGCAAATATTTCAGAAATGGAAAATGCTATTGATTGATTGGTAGTCAGGGGCTCATACATTTAGCCTATTAACAGATTTTAATAATACTGAGAAAGTGTATTTTTTGAGCAAACATACAATTTTTTAAATAGAACAATGCTAGTTACAGCAACAGAATAAAGGTAGGTTAAATTAGAAGGTCAATGGTCTTTGCTGCAGGAAATATAGTGCAAGTGGTTTACGAGAAATCATATTTTGAAAAGCTTCCACCCCGACAATTGTTTGTCCCATTCAACCTGCTTAGTTGCTAGGTACGATGTTGTTATGTTTGTTTGCATTGTGTTTTCTCTGTTCATTGACTGCATTGCGACTTTCTGGTCAGTTAGTTTGTGACAGTTCAAGCAGTAAGTCGTGAGTGCAAGATGGTGTTTACTAATGCAGAAAAAGCCAACATGCTCATGGTGTACGGAGAGAGTAGGAAGAATGCAGTTCGTTCCTGTATGGTGTATGCAGAAACGTATCCCAATAGACGTCAACCATCTCGGCGATTATTTATCAACCTCTTCAATCAATTATGTGAAAGTGGTACTTTAACACCTAGAAAACGTAACAGAAACAAACAAGTGACAGGAGAAGAGGCATAAATTAATGTTTGGCTGCCGTTGCAGTAGATCCACAAATTAGTTCCTGCACAATCGCATGTGGAAGTGGCGTAAGTCAGTTAAGTGTACTGCGCATTCTCCATCGACATAGGTTTCATCCCTATCACATCTTTCTCTATCAAGAGCTGCATGGAAACGATTTTGAGAATTGTGTTAACTTTTGTACATGGGCATTAAGACATGATACTCCAGATTCATCATGTATCTTGTTTAGTGCTGAGGCAACATTTACTAATCATGGCCGCAGAAACATGCACTATTGGTCTGTTGACAATCCCCGTTGGCTTCGTCAGGTGGAATGTCAGCGTCCATGGAGTTTAAACATGTGGTGTGGGATAGCGAACCATCAGCTCATAGGCTCTTTGTTCATAGAAGGAACAATGAACTCCACAAGTATCATAGCCTTCTGACAGACCATCTGCCACCTGTGGTACCAACATGATGGCTGTCTAGCCCATAGTGCACAAAGTACTACAGCTTGTCTTAATCGATTGTTTCCAAATCGTTGGATTGGATGAAGAGGACCTGTACCTTGGTCGGGCTGTTCACTTTAGACTTTTTTCTGTGTGGAACACTGAAGGACACTGTCTACAAGGATGTACCAACTACACCAGATGATATGAAATGACATATTATTGCTGCCTGCTCTGAAATTTCCGCTGAAATGCTAGAACGTGTGCAGCAGTCTTTCCATAGCAGACTGGAAGCGTGTGTTGAAGCTGCCAGTGTTCATTTTGAACACAACCTTTGAAGGGCTATGTTCTCTTTACTTGTAAGAATCCACAGAAGTATTGTAATTCCCTTTTGTTTTTCTTTAGTTTGTGCTACCACAGGTTGTACAAGTAATGGTGTGTAAAAGTTTCAAAACAAGATTTCTCGTAAACCACTTGCACTAGAATCTTGCAACAAATACCACTGACATTCTAATTTACCCTACCTTTATTCTGTTGATGTAACTAGGCATTGTTCCATTTAAAAATGGAATGTTTGCTCAAAAAATACACTTTCTCAGTATTATTAAAATCTGTTTATAGGCTAAATGTATGAGCCCTTGACTACCAATCAACGCTGTAAAAGCTGCACATCAATAGCAGTTTCCATTTCCAAAATATTTGCGGTGCAAATTTTAGGTGATTCACACTGTATACTACCTTCTTAAGTAGTCAATTAAATGAGGAAGAACATGTAGCCGATATAAATGCAGTAGATTACATCTATAAGCAAATCAATAAATATCTGGACTTGTTTCATCCAATAAAACCAATGTAGAATACAAAATATAAAAAACTAAAATGATGGACAGTTAACTGTAATAGGGCAATAGCTTACAGAAAGAGAAGCATGTAATTTTCTGAAGAATAAAAATAGGGATACTTATTTGGCCTATAAACAAGCGGCTGCAATAGCAACAAAAGAAATCTGAACAGCTAAGAGAATAGGATGGGACAATTTTTGCAATAATATTACACTACAAATTCAAAGTATTTTGCAAATATGGAAAAGTATACAGTTCTTCAAACATAATAAAGATCATTTTCTTCACATACACGATAATCCTGTCATACAGCAAGACTTTCTCAACTCCGTTACTCCTGATTATGTTTCAAAGGATATGATGCCAGCTACACACAACTATGGCCCCATCCACTTACAATCTCAAATAGGTATGCAGCACCTAATAACTCCATGTAAGAAAGAGGAAATGCAAGAAATCGTTCAGAACCATAGTAATACCACTCCTGGTCCTGACAATATTTCATATAATATGGTTAAACATCCACCATAAGAATTCATTCAGCTATTATGTAAGGGGTACTCACACATTCTACAATATTCATCATTTCCTGGCATCTGGAATGAATTGATGTTAATTCCAATACAAAAGCCAAATACTGATCCTAGGCTGACTAATAATTATATACCAATAGCATTATCTTGTGTTTTTAGTAAGTTATTGGAAAAAAATCATTACAAACAGAATTACTTCTTATCTTGAATGCTATGGACTTTGGCCAATAAACTAATATGGGTTTAGAAAAGGATACAGTACTCAACATAACCTGTCTTCACGTCAGAAATATTATCAGCCATAGATGATAAAATCTTACAAGCAATGAGCCTTGATATATCCAAAGCCTATGACAATGTCCAAATACCATTACTTATTAGGCTACTTATGGGTTTAAAATTTCAAAAAAATAAAGTAACACTGACATTTAAACTATTGATTAATAGAAAGGTATATATCTCCACCCAAAATTAAACGACTACGGATACAGAATCGCCTCCTATGGGTTGCCACAAGGATCATCTTTAAGCCCTCTACTGTATAATTTATACATTTCCAAATTGGACAATATATGTCATGAAGATTGACAGTATCTAGTCTATGCTGATGATCTTCTCATTTTTAATACAATTACTCAGAGGAAATTGATAGAAGATAATAGAAAGTTTAAAAACACATTAAACACAGTGCATCAATTCTTTCTGGATCTAGGGCTAGAGTTTAATGCATCTAAATCTAAATGGATCATCTTCAAAACAGGCAAAAGAATACATAATATTGACATTAAAATTAACAATGTAATAATCTTTCCTTCTAATGAAATAATATTCTTAGGTATTAACTTTGACTACAAATTGACCTGGATAAGTCATTTTCAAAAGGTAATTTCCAAAGTAAAAGGATTATCTAATATTTTCAGATGCTTATCTGGGCTTAACCGGGGCACTCAGCCAAAATGCCTGTTAATCTTTGTAATGGACTGATAACTTCAATTCTTGATTATGGAAGTATAATATTTCATAAAATTGTCAAATTAGTTGAATCAAAATTAATATCAGCGCAATATAACATAGCAAAACTGATATTAGGAATACATGGGGAACCCAGCACGATCCTCACATTAGAGGAAATGGGATGGAAATCATTTCGAGAAAGGCAAATCAAATTAAAAAGCAATTTTATTGTAAAAGTATGGAAAAATATAGCGATCCTGTATATAATAGACTACAATGCTTTCAATCCAATGTTAAAAACCGTCTTAAATCACAAAATATCTTAAAATCCCCCATTTTTAGAGTATGGAGGACATTTAGAAATCATCCGGAAATATACCCCATCCCCAAGTATCCTGGATATTTAGTGGACTGGGAGGTCCTGTATACTGCGTTTGATATTGATCTTTCATTTTTTAATAAACAGGTACTGTGCTTTCTACAAAAATTTAAGGAATTCATATCATACCATAAAGCATCATTATGGCAACATTTCTACACTGATGGATCTAAGGATAGACAGGGGACAGGAGCATCAGTATATCACATGAACAACCAATCTGATGAAGTAATAAAATTGAGTGCACCCTGGTCAATATACTCTGCAGAATTGGTAGCCATATGATCGGTGATAAAATTTATCCGGAAAAATAAGTTCTCCCATAGGATAATTTTTATGATTCAAAAAGTATTTTGCAAAATCTAGCAAAGTGTGGATGGTCAAAGAGTTAACAGCTTTTAGAAATAGAAGTAAAATATTTTCTTTTCAAAGCCCAATATGAAAAAATTAAAATAAAGATCGCCTGAATACCAGGACACAGTAACATCCTTACTAACATTAAGGTTGATTTGTTGGCAAAACTAGCTCAAACTTCAGGTACTCCTACTAAAATCCAACTTCCTTTTAAAGATGGTGTTCAAGAGGTTATAAAACATTTGCTGACTGAAGATTCGCCTCAACAGGAATACTTTAACAAGCTATGCTGGTTTAAGAACCTGAACATCCAAAATAACCATATTGTCCTAATGAGCAAAATTAGACTGAAAGTAGTAAATACACCAGTATATGAATTTAAATTCAAGGAAAGAAACACAAATTCTTGTGACTGTGGTGAATATGGAATCTAGATCATATGTTATTTGGTACACAATGAAAATTACCAACTGTTAATAAATCTATACAAAGCAGGATTTACTGATCCAATCAAAATAAGTAATATAATTTACACAGATCCAAAGAAGTTATACTCTTTATTATACAATCATTTCACTAAATGTGAAATGAAACTATAAGAGTAAATTGATTTCTTGCACAATTCAAAATCTAAAAACATACACTACGTGATCAAAAGTATCTGGACACCTGGCTGAAAATGACATACAAGTTCGTGGCGCCCTCCATCGGTAATGCTGGAAGTCAATATGGTGTTGGCACACACTTAGCCTTGATGACAGCATTCATTCTCACAGGCATACTTTCAATCAGGTGCTGGAAGGTTTCTTGGGAACTGGCAGTCCATTCTTCATGGAGTGCGGAACTGAGGAGAGGTATCGATGTAGGTCAGTGAGGCCTGGCACGAAGTCGGCATTCCAAAACATCCCAAAGATGTTCTATAGGATTCAAGTCAGGACTCTGTGCAGGCCAGTCCATTACAGGGATGTTATTGTCATGTAACCACTCTGCCACAGCCTGTGCAGTATGAACAGGTGCTTGATCGTGTTGAATGATGCAATCACCATCCCCGAATTGCTCTTCAACAGTGGGAAGCAAGAAGTAGCTTAAAATATCAATGTAGGTCTGCACTGTGATCATGCCATGCAAAACAACAAGAGGTGCAAGCCTCCTCCAGGAAAAACATGACCACACCATAACACCACCACCTCCGAATTTCACTGTTGGCACTACACACGCTGGCAGATGACATTCACCGGGCATTCACCATACCCACACCCTGCCATCGGATCGCCACATTGTGTACCGTGATTCATCACTCGACACAACATTCTGCCACTGTTCAATCGTGTAATGTTGACGCTCCTTACACCAAGCGAGGCGTCATTTGGCATTTTCCTGCATGATGTGGGGCTTATGAGCAGCCGCTCGACCATGGAATCCAAGGTTTCTCACCTCACGCCTGTCATAGTACATAGTGGATCCTGATGCAGTTTGGAATTCCTGTGTGATGGTCTGGATAGATGTCTGCCTATTACTCTTTACGACCCTCTTCAAATGTCGGCGGTCTCTGTCAGTCAACAGACGAGGTCAGCCTGTACGCTTTTGTGCTGTACATGTCCCTTCACGTTTCCACTTCACTATCACATCAGAAACAGTGGACCTAGGGATGTTTAGGAGTGTGGAAATCTCGCGTACAGACTTCTGACACAAGTGACACCCAATCACCTGACCAGTTCAAAGTCCGTGAGTTCCACAGAGCGTCCCATTCTGCTGTTTCACGATGTCTAATGACTACTGAGGTTGCAGATAATAAGTATCAGGCAGTAGGTGGCAGCACAATGCACCTAAGATGAAAAATGTATGTTTGTGGGGTGTCCGGATACTTTTGATCACATAGTGTATAGCTGGCTATTCTGACGCCAATAGGAAATAACTCCTGGGGAGTAATTTAACAACAACACAAATATGCCAACAAATGATTATGAGTGCTCAGAAAATAAATGGCAATTCTTCACTTTTGCAAGTTTCCCCACAGGTTATGGTGCAACTGACTGCCCGCAAGTTCCTATTTTGTGCCCACTCTGTGAAAATTGTGAACTTTTCTGAAATCGAAAAAGGTATTTCTCCATCAACACACAAATGATCTGCGATGCAAATATGAAGATTACGAACATTGTTTCCGAAGACCTTTAAGCTGCCCCTCAGTATGTTTCCCATCGCTTGAAGCATTACATTAATTTGTCACGACTTTCCAAGCATTCCTCTTTTTATCCAGATTCTTTACATCATGGTTTTTTTTTTGCATTCTATATTGTTTAAATGGATTTTCGTTATCTCTACCAACAAAAAATTCTCTCTTTTGCCGACTTTTTCCCCCTTTTTCTATCGTACATAACCTTATCTATCCATGATTGCTTCAAGTAAATTGCACAAGCAAAACAATACTCTACAAGCAATGAACTCTTACTTCCATAGTGGTAACTAAAATAGTAAATAATTTGTAGTTGAGCTCTCCTACATTACTTCCAAAGAAAATTACTCCCATAGTAGCCTACTTCCATAGTACAGACTTCTTTAGTTACTTCCGAAGTACTTACTCCGGGCATGTCACATGCTGCCCTAAGAGTATCAGGTAGAAAGTATTTGAAAAGAGGTTCTCAGAGAATAACAGTTCTGATGTGAAGGGAATGGTTTTATAACAATACAATCGGCTAGAAGTCATCACTTAAATCAAAGTTAAAGAAGTTTAAATCAAAGCACAAAATAAAATATTAATACAATATACATTTTGGCAGTCATATGTTATATTTTAAAGTATTCTTTAAAACTAGAATACAGTTCTTCTAAACAGTTGTTAGTTTTTCACTGAACAAATTAGTGAAATTGAAAAATCTGTGGAAATCAAAAGTGATTTCTCTCTTTGATTTATTATTTTTTTTAAAACAGGTTTTAACAGCAATCTATGGTAGGAAATTGTTATTTTGTGTTCTCTAAGGCTAATACACAGCAATGTTGCATCTGAATGAAATATCAGTCACACAAGCAGTTGCGTGGAATGAAGATGGCCATTCCATTCACTTTGCCTACAGGATTCTTCATGTTAGTACTTCTGTCATCCATACAACTTGGAGGCGATATACAGAGACAGCTGGATACAAGAGATGACCCGGACATGGGTATATAAGCAGAAGACAACAGATGTGCAGGATAGATATCTTGTCCTATCAGCTTTACACAGATGCAAATTTACACCCAGAGATCTACAAAATGACGTACGAATAAAACCAGAGTGGTAATTTCTAATCAGAGTGTAAGAAACAGGCTCAGAAATGCTGGGCTGAGGTCTAAAATCCCCTTTAAAGCCCCTTGTTTGACAAGTCAGTATAAGGAAGACCAGTTGAGGTTTGCTCAGAATCATCTCACCTGCAGCTCCGCTAATGGAAGGCTGTTCTCTTCACAGACGAGTCAAAGTTTAGTTTGATGGGTTGCAATGGTCATACACATGTATGGAGATGTTCCAGCAGATGTTTTGCTCCAGCCACTATAACTGAACATGAAAATTTGGAGTTTGGGTTGGCATTACTATTGAGTCTCGGACAGAGCTTCTTGTTGGCCCACAGTGCATGAATGCTGATGTTTATATTAATGATATGATCCTTCAACATGTTGTACCCTTTGCTTATGGAATGGACCCTAATTTTCTTCTAATGCATGATAATGCTAATTCCCGTACAACAGGGAATATCAAAGATTTCCTACAAGAATGCTAAATTTTGATATTGGACTGGCCTGTGCACAGTCCTGACCTCAATCCAATTGAGAATCTGTGGAATAAGCTGGAACAATTTGTAGGTGAGCAGCCTGCTGTGCCAAGAACCTGGGAGAACTCGCAAATGCACTCACTGAAGAATGTGAGAAAATCCCAGAAATTCCTATTAGGAAGTTGGTACGAAGCATGCCACGTAGGTGTTATGCAGTGGTTGCACCTCACAAAGGACAAAGTACTGAGTGCTGAAATAACCATGGATACTTTGATTAGTAAACAACGTAATCTTCTATTTCTACTTTGTTTTGTGTATCAATTGATTTGTTCATATTTCTAATCCTGTGAAATAAAAGTTTGTTTCAATGCCAATTATATTTTTAAACAATTCTTTAGAATCTATAATTACAAACTGTCAAAAATTGAACTGTATCAATGTTTATTTTGGGACTATGGTTTAAACATGTGCTCTTTTAATTTTTTGAGCAGTGTATTTTTTTTTAATAGTGTTTAATGCTCATTCTTATTACATATGGCACCACAGGTAGTGGACACTGATGATACATGTAATGATGATTGGGAAAGGAAATTTGGTAAGAAAATGTTCCGTACCTCCCCAGCATTTGTCAGTTATGAGGATCGAGGAAAACCTGAAAAACACCCAGTCAGGAAGGATGGTTCTCATAAACCTAAATTATGCAAAAACATTGTATGACAACAAACAATTACAGGAAAATGAGAACAAAATTGTAAAACAAAAGAATAATGCAGCACCATGGAATTTTCAATGCAACATGTAATGTATTAATGTTAAATTGCTTTCCCAGTTATTGTATCTCTTTAGATTTATTCATCTATGTGAAATTCATAGTGGCCTAATGGTGTCATTGAATGTTTAACAGAAGAGGAGCCACTGTAAAATTATCACCAATACAACTGTTTAGTTTTAGTAAGTAAACAAGAACCAGTGATACAATAGTAAATGTGAAGGGTCGTATATCACTATGTTAGGTGTAGTATTGTTTAGTTCATGCCACTTTTTTTCCAATGCCTAAACTGATTTTTATATCCCTGTTGCAGGTACCTTGATGGAAGTGATTCAAATAGCTGTGATCATTAAGGCAAGATGAACGTCATGAGTTCAAATACCTGCGACTGCAGTCAATGTGCCTAAGGGAAAGAATGGGGAGGGCCCATATAAAATAACCGGTGATGGCATGTGTGGAAGATGATTGGTTTACATTGGGCTGTAGTTGCATGGATTTTTCTTTTTGCTCTAATAAAATTTTACATTAATATTTAAATTGATATATTTACAAGATAAAATAGCTACAAACGTTTGTATTTTATTCCTAAAGCCAATATAATATGAAAACAACTAAAAACAAACACTGTTAAAATATTCTAAAACCTTGAGTAAACACTTTGTTGCCAAATGACAACACTGTGCATCAGAAGGTTAATATTTGCTCATTTGTATGCATATTCAAAGCGTAAATACCTCTCACACAACCACCATGCAAAACCTGGTTAAGCTGGGAAATACATGTAAACAAATAAATACATAAATTAAGCTTTATTTATAGACACTCTTAACTGCTGTGGTCCTTAGCACCCCATTCTATGTTGGGCGTGAAAGACTGGTAATTTTGCTCAGAGGCCTCTTTATCAGGCTTGAGGCTCTTTTACATAACGTAAATCTACGACACTGGACCATTAGCTTTACTTCCCTTCTGAAGGAAGCCATGTTAATGATTTTTACAGCCGAAAAAATCCATCGTCCTCCGCCGAGTTTGAACTTGCGACCTCAGGAACTAGAGGATAGCACACCACGGGGACGACAGGAAATATGTGTAAATAATTAAGTATAAATAAAGGAAACTTACAGGTTTTTTCAAAGATGTGACACCTGATAAAACCCCCACTGTGAAGTAAACAATGCGGATCCTCTCAGGAGGGAGATGAAGCAGAATAAGTTGCCCAAACAAACTTGATAGGCTACATAAACATTAATTATAACACAGGAAACAAATCTTAGAAGGAAAATAAGTGTGCGTGAATGTTGCAACAACAGGCTTGCCCAGCAGCATGGACCATGGCGCCAGAGGGTGACATGTGGTTTGTTTTCTTAAGAGGGGTGCAGGCATCACATGATACTGAGGGGAAAGCAGATTAGCCTCTGGTATGAAAAGGAGGCTGAGAAAAACTCTCTTGGCTAATGAAAATCAAACAGAGAAGACGTAAAGTTACCCTGTTAGTTGTGATCCGCGAGGCTCTAAGTATGAATCAAATGTAATACTGGAAACGTGTGGTTGATTTATGTTTTGTCAGAGAAGCGGGGGTTATACCACTGTTAGAACACGTTATATATAAAGTTACTTTCAGCTTAAACAGTTATTTTTTGAACACTGAGTTTGTTTCCGAGTTCCTTACTCTTGCTAGCCAGCAATACAAAAAGGTTAAATGTGACTGATACAACTGTGAAATGACAAAACAGATTGCAGAACCAACAACAGGCAGCAAGACAAGTAACAATGATCATAAAACCTACATGTCCATCTGTCATCACCTTCCTCAATTCTTCCCTTACATTATGGAGTCAGCCGTAAATAGAATAAGCATATTGAGCATCAAACAAACTTATACCCCCGCCGCTGAAACGTTGCACTTGACAGCTCGCGTTTAAGTTGGTACACTCGCAAAAAAACAGATGAAAAGCTTTCACCGTTTGACTTTCTAAGCCAATCACAAGGCAGCATTCCGGATGGTCGATGACAAAGCGGAAGCGGAGCTGGAAGTGGCTCTGTTGCCGGATGTAGCTAACCCCAACCACGTGCTTCAGTTTGTGGATCTCTAGCACAAACGTCGAGTTGTTCTTTGCAAGCTACATATTGTTCTTGTTATTTGTGGTTATTGTTTTATAGTTTAGTTATTGTTCGTTTATACATATATATTTATCTGTTTTATATACATTTAAGTCATGTTATTTATTTATACAAGATTTAAGTGCGACAATGTCTGAAAAACGACGTCGATCGCCGAGTGATGATTCACGAAGTGTAAATCCTTTGTGCCACTTAATAGTCAGGCATTGGAACTATTAAGGAGCACCCGAGGATTCTTTGAACAGGAAAAGGAGTACGTGAAGCTTCACAGCCATCCTTCTATTCCTGCTGATAAAGACGTACACTGTCACTTCAACCCCATCAAATTAGTGTGGAACGACATTAAGGTTTATGTGAGGGAGAACAATAAGTCATTTACCATTACCGAGGTGGAAAGGCTTTTGTGGGAAGATGTGGCGACGGTGGACGCGGCTTCGTGGAAGAAGAAAGTAGATCATGTGAATAAGCTAATACAAAAAACACAAGAAATAGACGGAATTATTAGTGAGCGTGAACCATTAATGATATGCCTTGGTGAAGATAATGATGATGGGATTTGGGTGGAATTGAGCCATTGCTGTTTTAAATCGTGAATGAAAATAACTTTTGTTATCGCGTGCTTATAATTTGTTTTATTTCTCCTCAATGTGGCAGGCAAGTTTGCATTGTTCTGTTTCTATATTGTCAAAAGTGCGTAATTTATTCTACATACGCTGCAATGTTTATGCAAAGTTATTTTCAATTAACAATAATAATACAAAATAGTTGTTATACATTGACGTTCGCTACTACGTACACTTTTGTATGCGACTTAGACACAGAAAGAACTATCAGCTGTTGTTTACTAGCCACTCTGGCAACGTTGCAACCACAATGTAGCCAACTTTACGCGAAGCCACATGAACTGACAAGTGCAAAGATTCAGCGGCGGGGGTATAGTGGTATCTGCCATACTTATAGATTAAGTACCATTGTAAACATATACTTAAAATGTGCACAATCACTTCCATGTATGCGTCACTGCAGTTTTGGGAGGCATTCTACTGTCCTTCACAGGTGGAGTATATATAGCAAGGAGGTGGTGTGTGTACCTGTTTACCTTTTTGCGCATGCAGTGGCATCCTGTTTTATGTGCACATAAATTATTCTAGATTATTCACATGCGATAAATAGTTTGGGTTTACTTTTTTTGGGGACCATAAAAGTGGAAGATCGATTCCACCGTGTAAGTTAAGGATGCAGGGTAGAAAACATGTTTTGTGAGCAGATACACTGATGTCTATTCAATTTGTTTTGTGTTGTGTGCAGTATCGGAATACACCAGTATGTGCGCGTGTGGATAGTATGTTGTTATTTTAATATAAAGTTCATCTTTATACCATTACTTTTGAAATGGAAGGCATTATGAAGATCTGGTACATACTTTTAAAGTATTTCTCCTGTTTATAATTATTATTCTTGTACAATTAGCTGGTGTTGGTAAACAAGGAAATCCTCTGCAATCTGATGCTAGAGAAATAGTTTGAAATGTGCACAAGTTCTTTGAAGAAGAGTTCAATGCCTTGAAGAATGAAAGGAATATAGTGTCAGTAATGAATGTTTTACAAAGAACGGCTCTTGCAACTGGAATATCTAAAAGAACAGTTTCTCATATTTTAAATGAGAAAAAAAAACTGGTGCAAGAGAATAAAACTACTCTGACAACTCCTGAGAAAAGGAGACCTAATAGAACACCAAAGAAATCAGTCATAGGTTCATTCACCAAATCTGCCATACGCTGAAGAATTTACAGTTTGTATAAGATACAATTGTTGCCAAGTTTGGATGACATCAGGGAAGCTCCAAGGAAAGAGGGATTGATTGACAGCAGCAAATGGGCTCTCTGAAATATTAAAAGATATGAAATTTTGTTATGTGAAAAACAACAAAGGATGGAAGCATATAATGGAAAGGAATGATATTGTAGTAAAAAGATTTAATTTCTTGAAAAACATTAAACATTTACGAAATTCACATTGGCCAATTAGTTACCTAGACGAGACATGGATAAATGTGAATTATGCCAAAGGAAAATCATGGATGTGTGAAAATTCTGATGGGAATTTTGAGCCACCCTTACATGTTGCCTTAGGTAAAGGGCAGAGATTTATTGTTCTTCACACTGGAACTGAGACTGGATTTGTTCCAAATGGCTTACCGTTCTTCAAATTCAAGTTGACAAAAGACTATCACAAAGAAATGGATGGAAATGTCTTTAAGAACTGGTTCATCAATATTGCTTCCAAATATCCCTTTGAACTCAGTTATTGTAAAGGATAATATTTCCTATCATTCAGATGAACTAAATAAAGCTCCAATTTCCTCCACAAGAAAAGCCATGATGCAGGACTGGTTACATCAACACAATTACAATTATGATCCATGTTCTACCAAACCTATGCTGTGTGACATTATTAAAACTATTAAACATAAATTCAGAACATATGAAATTGACCTGCTGCACAACATGGATGCATTATTTTGCGTCTGCCTCCATACCACTGTGATTTAAATCCAATTGAGCTCATTTGAGGGCAAATAAAAAGCGATGTTGCTTAACACAATATAAGCTTTAAAATTAGCAATACAGGGGGACTATTTACAGCTGCAGTAAGGAAAATTATTTCTGAAAATTGGAAAAGTGCTTGTGATTACGTTTACAAGATAGAAGAGCTCTACTGGAAGAATGATGCTCTTATGGATTAAGTGTTGGACAATTTCATTATTAATTTAGAAGAAACAGACCCAGATGAAGACAAAGATGAAGATTGTACTTCCTTCACTCCAGAAGATGGAATGACTGCTAGTTGTTCACAGTCTAGCACTGACTGGATGGAAAGGGTCAAACCTCTCCCACCTTCGCCATAACAACAGAAGCAGAGGGGTGAGTACCTGCTTCTCTTTTCAACATATTTCTTTTCTTTTTTTAAAATAAAGAGAGTGTGAGGTTGTTACACTACATCACTAAAGGGATGTATATAGGTGCTGGGAGAACTCTGGCTCTAATTGCAGATGTTTCCACATTTCATTCAAGTGTTCTTAGAGAGTGATGAGTGATTCAGTGCCTAGGCGGCTAAATCGGGTATTGAACAAAAATGGACATTGGACAGATTATTAACATAATGTCTAGTAAATGTGTCCTCTTTGAGAGTAAAAGTATAATTTACAACAGTTTTACATTTATATTGTCATTAAAATACTTTTTCATGGAGAAATGGCACAAAACAGTGCTTTACTTAGTTGTATATTTAGACTGGACAGATGATTCCAAATGTCTAGTAAATGTGTCCTCTTTGGGAGTAAAAAGTATAATGTATGTTACCATACAATATGTTGCCATTAAAAATGTTTTTTGTGGAGATATTGTGCAATTTAGTTAATTATTTAAACATGGTTTTTATAAGTGATTACGAGTAAAGCTATTGCTTAAAGTTATATATTTACATGTGAATAATCTAGAATTATGCATGTAAAACAAGACACCACTGCATGTGTGAAAAGGTAAACAGATACAACACCTTCTCCTTGCTATTATACATACTCCACCTGTGAAGGGCAGTACAATGCCTCCCAAAGCCATGGCGACAGCATAAATGGAAGTAATGTACATTCACGATTAAACTATGGCAATCTGTTATGGTGGAACTCTCCCAATTCCAAAAAATTGTTCTTAAAATAAAAGAAAATAATATCAATAATGGTTGCAGCAAACCAAACACACTTTATAAACCATATTTCAAAACATTGCAAATTCTGGCATGGGTGGGTGGGTGGGTGGGTGGATGGATGGATGGATGGATGAATATTTATAAATGCATAGCACATTTCAGAAAAACCTGCAGCTCCAAAAGTGAATTCTTTATATTTAACAATAGCATGCATAATTACAAAAAAGACAAAGAACAGATATACAGATCAAGGAAGAAGCATAAAAACATATTAGAACAATTTTATGTACATGGCAGTCAAATTTTCTAATAAATTACCAGAAAAGATTAGAGCTCAAACAAAACTGACATTTAAGTCAGCAATAACAGCATACCTGTTGGATCACCTGTTTGCAATTTAAGTGTGATGATCTTGAAATACCCTACGCATTTGGTTTTATGTTAGTTAGTTTTCAGTTTCAAGAATTTTTTGACAAATCACCTGTTTATGAGCTTTGCTCAATTATATAAACATAATGTGATGATACAACTATTGTTTTTAATCATGAAATAGTTTGTAGATGAGTAAACTAAGCGGACATATGACTTATTTGAGATTTATTTATGTATTCACAAAACCAAAATTTCATCTATGAGGGTCACTATGAAAGTTTTGAGATGTTAGAAGGTGAAGGTTGACCCACTTGAATGGAAAGCAGGATGGGGTAGCCCCATCCTTTGTGAGTAAACTGGTATCAGATAGTGACTTTCTCACTCCAGTAATTCCAGCAGTGCAAGGCTGAACAACCCACGGCATGCAGGTAGTCAGTCCCTGCAATGGAGCTGGAGAGGGAGCATTTTCACTCAAGGATTTTCTACGATTTTAAAAGTGGGTTAAACCAGTGCCGAAGTCCTGAATATTTGCAACAGGCTTTTGGTGACATTGCTCTTTCCTATGCCACAGTTTTCTGGTGGTTTCAGGAATTTAAAAGGGGTCAAACATCTTTTGAAAGATGAGGAGAGAAGCGGATGTCTGACAACAGTGGTGACTGAGGAAAACATTGCAGCCGTTGAGAAAATGCTTCGTGAAAATAATTGCGTGACATTTAAGAACATTGAGGGAGCATTGCAGATTGGTTTGCCAGCAGTTTTGAAAATCCTGTATGAATTCTTTCATGTGTGGAGGTCTCATCCCAATGGGTGCCTCACAATTTGAAAACAACAAGAACATGCCCGTGTTGAATAGTGTGAGGAAATGCTGACAGGATTTGAAGGAGGGGACTCAGGCGGGTTTCTGACATTGTCACAGGTGACGAAACCTGGATTTATGAGTTTATCTGGAGACCAAAGGCAATCAGCAGTGTGGATCTCTCCTAATGACAACACCAACAAAAGTGAAGCATCCCCAAAGCATTGGCAAGAAAATGGTGACCTCATTCTTCTCAAAGGGTGGCCATGTGCAAAGTACAGTTACCACTAATTGGTACACCATGGTTTGCCTGCAAAAGTTTTCACAAAACTTTAAGAATGGCGTCCATGCATGCGGCTGCGAGGGAATCTTCTCCATCACGAAAATGTGTCTGCACACATGGCCAACATCACCAATCAGTTCCTGTAGTCTATGGAAGTCAAACTTATGATTCATCCACCACACAGTCCTGACCTGGCTCCATGTGATTCTTTTCTGTTCCCAATGGTAAAAATCACATGCAAGGAAAGAAATTTTCAACCCCCGAAGATGCTGTTACCATCTACAAAGGGGAGCATGCTGCCATTGAAGGAAATGTGTGGCAGGAGTGCTTCCAGAAGCGGTTTCAGAAAATGCAAAGTGTATACACCGTGATGGCAAATACTTTGAGAAAGTGCATCACAATAATTTTAAAAACATTATTGTTTGTGTATCTCAAAACTTCCGCAGTGACCCTCGTACTCATGAAACAGTCTTAGATGCAGGTTTAGAAGGGGTGGGCCATCAAAGCTCTAAACACCACAAATATTACTAATCCATTGTGCATCTCTTTATTTTGCCAATCTCTCAGAATGCATGTCTCCTTTATAAAGGAGCTTTCTTACTGAGACCTTATTAAATCATGCAATTGCATAAATCCTTGATTAAAGTGTTAAATCCTTTGATCTGTAAGTGGCTCACAGTCACACAATAGATGACTTGCTGTTTCATCTGCCTTTTTGCATCTCATATAAGTTGGATCAACTTCTTTACCCATCTTGTATAAGTGACCCTTTGGACAGCCATGTCCTGATATCATTCCAGGGCAGGGTCGGCTCAAGAGGTGGTCAAGCAGTGCCACCGCCCAGGATGGCAGGTTTTAGGGCCTCAAAATCTTAAAACATGAACAAGATAAGTGAAAATATGACGAAATTACAAATCATGCTTAAAATCTAGTGACTTTCTGGAGGACTTTTGTTGTGGAATTGGCGGATGCTACTATCATTGATGATCGTCAAAACATCCTGTGCACATCATAACAACAATAAACACCACGTTTATAAACAGTAGTGTTTCAGGCCACTAGCTTTAGTTTATTTGCTTGCATTGGTGACCCAGAACCTCTCAAGTCAGTTATTGCCCTAGTGGTATCCTGAAAGTTGCTGTTTGTGAGTACTTCTTGCATTGTTACCTTCTTTGTTAGTAACTACTGCTTTTAACTCAGAGAAACTCAGTTGGCCAACTTTGAATTAAATACACTAAAAGGCACATCTACCAACTAATGAGCATTCTATCATACGCAAACTTATTTCTTCACTTAGCCCTTTCGGGGATATGGACGTCATATGACGTCCATGTTAAAATGCAGGAGAAAGGATATGGACGTCAATAGACGTCCTGTGTATACATGCATTTAATGCTTATTTAACCCTAATTATTATAATTTTTCTCTTTTATAATAAATTTAAATAAATTCTATAAGACATCAAGGCTTACCTTTAAAGGTTTCTTCTTGAATGGTATACCTCAAAACATGGATAAACACACAAGGGCACATCACATTCACGGCAAATCATATTGGTTTCCTTGTGAACACCTTTTTTGCGACACACCAGACAGTTTCGAAATGGATGCGACTTTTTTGCGTTGGGTGGTATCCTTTTAGGAAAATGTTTTCCTTCAAGTCTGAGGGGTGCAGGGGTTGTGGATTTCTTACCCCCAGTATGAAGAGGCCTCTGAATGTTATACTGCTCAATTAGGCTATGAGCTATTGATATGCGGATGTCCGGGTATGTCATTGTCTTGCGTGGGTTTAAAGCTCTCCAAATTACCAAACAACTGTATATGGTTATATCCAACTGGTTCAAAAATACTTTTTTATACCATTTAACTGTTTTTTGTAAAGAGGGATATGCTTGCAATACCTGATCTACTAGATCCACACCCCTCATATGCATATTGTATTCCTGAATAACATCAGGCTTGAAAATTGACATTTTGGTGTGAGAATCTATTTTTCCAGTGTCAATCATCAAAATCTTAGAGCTGCAATTGGATAATGCCGTAACTACCCTCCTGTCTTGCCAAGCAATGTAGGTCAAAGGTGGGAGCTGACACACCTGCATTTCTCCTCTCCTTAGCCTTTGTATTCACGTCCTTTGGCAAGCCAATACAATTTGAACGTACTGTTCCAATTGCATTTGTTTTTCTTTTGTATAAGGCCATGTATAATTTTGGGGAGCTGTACCAATTATCTAAATATACAGTCCTACCCTGATCAAGTAGAGGTTCCATCAGGTGCATTACTATGGAGCCAGATAACCCCAAATCTTTGTTTCCAGTATTATCAGTCCCTTGACCAGTGTATATGCAACTATTATAAAGATATCCCGTTTTACTTTCACAAAGATCCAAACTCTTTATGCCAAATCTGGCCCTTTTTGTTTTGATGTATTGCTTCCAACCTAAGCGGCCATTCCAAAGCATCAAGCTTTCATCAACAGTGAGTTTTTCACTAGGCACGTAATTTTCTTTAAATTTTGAAATAATATAATAAAAAAACTGGCCTGATTTTGTGTAGTTTATCATTTACATTTTCTGTGCATGTGAAATGTAGGAACCGCAAAATGGAAGTAAACCTGTTATTTGACATGCATTTCCCAAAAAATGGAGTAGCTAGCATGTCATCTGTAGACCAGTACATGTGTAATGTAGGTTTACGAATAACGCCCATGAGCGTAATTAGACCAAGTAGCCTGTAAATCTCATTCAGTGTTACTTCTGTCCACTTCTGAATTCTACTCTTAGGGCCTAAATTGCCTTTAGAGGTCAGGTCTTCCTTCACCTTACTCACATATACATTTGTTTCCGTAACAATGAGAGAACTAAGTCAGCAGTAAAAAAATTTGTGAAAATGTTAATTGGTTGGCTGTCAGAAGTCAGTTGAGCCTGGGGTTGTACACCTGAGGCTGTGTTCGTGAAGATATGTCTATTTGTGCTGGAGTTATTTTCACCACTCCACAATGTTGATTCTTCACGAACACCTGAAGGAAGAGTGTCATTTTCTTCCTCACTGCTACCTATATCCTCAATACCCCCCTCAAAATCTGAAAACTCGCCGTCTATATCCAAATCACTATCACACAGCAAACAGTCCTCCACATTTTCTGAAGTAATTTCAGAAGCCTGTACACTTCCTAGGCGAGCTAATTGATTTGCTACATTACTAGTTGAAGCCATGGTTAGCACTGAGATATAATCATTTCAAATGTGCTTTTCAGTACAGAACACGAAAGCTTTTCAGACTGAATGAAAATATCACTGCATTTGTCTACCATACACTTGGGTTGTGTAATATTCTAAGATGTAGGCACATATAAATGCTGACAGAGAGGTTTGCTTTGTTTGTAGCTGGCATGTTTCAATACACAAAAGTACATTATGGCATTGTAATATAAACGAAAGCATGAAACCTTGAACCGGAGAACCCATCGCTGAGGCAGCTACACCGTTCGTATGCACAAACAAGAAGCTGACTCACAAATTAGGTGCGTTCGACGCATAAATGGATTTTGCTACAGAGAAACAAAGTAGTGAAATTTAAACGTTTTTTAAAATAGGCTACACTTTGTTGATACTGTAGATGTATACTATCTTTAATGAGCTTTAAACCAGTTTTTGTTTCATTAAGATAACTTAATAAATACAGAAGATATGAATGTGTATTTATGCAGCATTTTTACCCCATTTAACAATTTAAATGTCTTGTGTTGTTTATTGGGTATCCATTCCCGGCCCGTGCAGCATTTAAATGGCCATCGCTGAAGCGGTTAAAGAAGCTGAGCTAGGAAGCCTTAGCTCTTTGAACAAGGTCCTCCATGATCTCGGATTTGAGTTCAAGACAATAAATAGAGAAAAATGATACTTGAAAGATCCAATATTGTAGACCTAAGAGCATTATTTTTTAAGATAAATACAAAATAAGAAATTGAGGGAAACAGTATGGTTGGCTAAAACATGGTTAAATGCCAGCCATACCATAATAAAGGATTTAAAGTTCCATGAAGTCACTCATAGGACTTTATTATTGTCCATACTGGAACATCTTATTTTTTATGGCCACCTACTGCTCTTCAATTCGAGATCTGGGGATCACTGTGAAGACATCAACCAGGACCATTTCTACAGAAGGTTTAAGGATCAGTTACTCCTTAACATCTCATTTTATTGTTATGGATAAAGCCCAAAACACACGGCCCAAATAGATAAGCACACACTAACAGTAACACTAAAGTACAAAATATGGTTGAGTGGCTCACTCTCATAATGTGGTAGGTAACATTACAATGGAATAAGGAGACCTTCTGTTATTCCCAATGAAAGCCCTAACATATTGTGGATTATTAACCAGTGCAGTCGAACGTCAAATGCTTTTTCATTTTGAGTGTGCTTTTAGTGTATTTATGTCCTGGTGAAGGGGTACACCTGAAATATTGAACATTCTTATTGTGCAACTGCTGTTTTGTCTTTCACTCAAAGCAATCGCATTCTTTCAGCACATAATATCTCTTCTTGAGTTTTATTTATTGATCACCCCTGCAAATAAATAAATATTTTACTTTGTATGTGAATAAGTAGTCATGAAAGACTGACATTGCGGATAAATCTGTTTAGTCTATGTATGAAAGCGTAAGGGGGCAGCACTTGCAATTATCACATGGGGAGGCAAAACTCCTGGAGCCGGCCCTGTTCCAGGGATTGTTATTTTTGAGTAGCATGTCCTGCAATTGACTTCCTGTACACCTGTCTTTTCAGCAGTCTCCCCACCACAGGATAGTCAAAAAATGGGTTCCTGTCCAATCATCTGCCCTTTTATTGCCAAGAATTCTGGTATGTCCCGGCATCCATAACACTGACAATGTGTCATGTTCAGCCAATTACATTAGGGATTATCCGCACTCCCAGAAAGTTTTAATTTGACTTCACTCACTCCAAGAGCATCCATGACTGACTATCTGAAAGTATCTTAATGTGCCTATTGGCATAACCCTTACATATACTTTCCATGAGCTAGCCAAAATAGCATCTACTTCTGCTTGGAAAATAGTAGAATATTGTCTTAGACAATATGACAGACAGTCTCCTGCCACAGCAAAGATTCCTGCACCTGTACCATGACTAGTTTTTGATCCATCTGTGAACCACATAGGTCCACATCAGATCATCTGACCAATCCTTTTTTTCCCATTCATTGCACTCCAAGTAAGATACAGAGAATGTTGTTTCACTGCCTTCCTGGTTATCATTTTGTATCATATTTAAAATATTATCCAGGTAACTGTCTCCAGGGAAGTTCAGATGTTCATAGCAAATTGAATTTAAATTTTCAAGGAGACCATTCATGTCTTCATGACAAGGAGGCTTTCATCATTGTTGTGGATGATTTGATTAGAGATCTGAACAATAGTGGATATTTCATCATTGGGTATGCTGATGATTTGGCAATAGTGATCAGAGGAAAATTTCCTGGAACCGTTTCTGAGGTGCTACAAGCAGTTCTAGAATGAGTAATCAGCTGGTGTGTTGATTGTGAATTATGAATTAACCCCAATAAAATGTCTATTGTACCCTTCAAAGGCAACACAAACTAGGGGACCTGAAGGAGGGAAAACAGTGCAATACTCCATCATGTTAAATACCTTGGTCTATTAGACTTGGAATAAACAGGTGGATAGAAGTGTAGAAAGATCATGCAGAGCCTATGTTCGAAAAAACTTAGGGGCTGAAACTTCAAATGGTGTACTGGATTTATATTACTATGGTCAGACCCATTATATCCTATGCTGCCTTCATCTGGGGCCCAGAGTGAGACTTGCAGTTTTCTGGACTCAACTCTCTGGGTTGCAGAGAACAATTTGTATCATAATTACGACAGCTTTTAGAACTACTACCTACAGCAGCTTTGGAAGTCTTCTTAAACCTCCCAACTCTGTATCTCTGAATAGAGAAAGACACTAGGATTAGATATTACAAGCTTAGCTGTAATGAAACAGTCCTTGTTATCAGTAGAATTAGACATTATTTTCAACTTTCAGAATGAAACTTTTGCATATTATGACTTTATGGCTAGCAGACAAATATTGCTGGATAGCACATTGTTGGGGAGAGGAAACAAATAGGCATTCTACCCAACTCTTATCACTCCTGGTCAGACCTTAAGGTGGGTGAAGATCTGAAGGAGGTTTTAGCATTTGGCATGTAAACTTTACCAATGGCATCTTAGTAAATTCTGAGTCAAATTTGCAGTACTACACCACTTATAATTTATGAAAGATACGTTTGAGCTAATTGCTTCTATCATCAGTTTCAGGTCAACTGCTGATGTTCCTCTGTGTAGCAGTTGTGTTCCTCTCTGGTGGTGGCTAGGTGAACTTTGATATCAAGATGTCACTGGGTAGGATTTCAAAATTGAAAAACTATCCTTGTTTTTCCAGATGTGTATGTTTTCCCCAGAATAAAAGTTCCATTTTTCCTGTTGCGCTTTTAAGAAATTTTGGGTTTCTATTTTTGTCATGGTTTTCCTTCCAAAAATACCAAGGCACTCATGACTTTTGTTCTTGTTTTAGATTTACATTTTTGAACTACTACTTTTTCTTGTTTTTGTTCCTTTTAATTTTCTCAATGTAGACCTTTTTGTAATCACTGCAGCTTATTTCATAAATTCTTGACCTGTCCACCTACAGGATCTTCTCTTTTAATTTGGAATTTAGAACATTTTTAATAGAGTAATTGTTTTGGGAGCCAATGAGATGATGTACTGTTTAAAAGACCTTTTGGAATTTATAGATTAAAAGATCTTTTGGAATTTATAGAAAGCCAAATGGTGGTATGTGAATTTTTTGAGGGTCAGGTTTACTTCTTTACTTATTAGTGGTGCATTTTGAAGGTATTTTATTCAATGGTATTGCTATGTATTAACTGCACAGTCTTATTGGTGGCATTTTGCAGTTATAATGTTTACAAATATACATGACTCGAAAAAAAATCATGCACATAATTCAAAATTTTACCTATGATTGTACTCCTATCCCCTTAGCTGTAACATCAAGATCTGTAAACTTAATTCTAGCAATGACATAACATTCAATTCCCTGCCAATGGAAGTCTAAAACCACCTATTACTAAAATGACTAATAAGTTTCTCCCCTGTAGCAGATTGTATTTGTGTTATCATTAGGTCATAAATGCATTTATGGTGACTATAAACGCCAGCAAATTCTTAACAAAATGTTACTTATATTTTATTTCTATTCTGTATGAAGTGGCGCTGCTTAAGATACTATCTTATATTAACTTATGTCAATTTTATCACATAAAATGTATTTATTATCTAATGGTATTTATTATAATACCTAAAACTGTAATCTCTGTGCAAATATTTAGGATGAATATTAAATTCCAAATGCTGATTGCTGAAGCGGAAAGCTCCAAAACTCAGGACCATTGCCTGCACCACGCCACTTGCACCTGCTTTCAGTAGATTGTGGCAACCCTGTAAAAACAAGTCATTTATTTTAGTTGCTGAATCATATGGTGTATAAAACTCAAAAGAGTAGAAGCACAAATTCTGATATGTAGTAAAACCTTGATATTACAATTTTACAAACATCCATTTGATGTTTTCCTGCATTTTATATCAGATTTCCAAAGCCCAGCCATTATTTCATTTTATTACGTATTTTATTTTTTGCTGTAATGTACAGTTCCAGTATTTTAAATGACATTCTATGTGTAAAATATATAGGTGAGGGACACACTGTAGCTGTGGCAGTGGAGCCAATTCATCTCCCCTCCCTAGTCAGTCCTGTCACCCAGTGGCATAAAATATGGAGAATGGTCCTTCCCAATCATTCATGAATGTTCTTGAAGCTTTGTGTTTCAACAACTGATGCCCTGGCTGGAAGCTTGATATTGCTTTGGATTAACAAATTAATAATAATTAACCAATTTTCATCGGCATAACTCGAATAAGGCGTCAGAAACTAATTGCAACATCAATGGTGGAAGTAAACAAATCAATGGAAATAAAGATACCAAAATGCATAATACGGGTGATGGAAAAACCAAACAAAACATGAGCGGCAGGGCGTCAGCACCCATGAACCGGGAAACGGAAGTTATAGCGTCACTGCAAACAATAGTTGGCATGCTAAATAAAGACCTTAAACAAGCACAGGACGAAATTAGAACACTAAGAGAAGAAAATGAATACTTAAAAAAGCAAATACAAAAGGAACCAAGTAGACAAGTATACATCAAGGCAGCAATGGCCAACCCTTTTGACACCAAGAAAGGATGGCAATTACCGCGATGAACGGCAAAATCTACACAGGCGTGTGATAAAAAATCGGAAATCGACCTAAGAAACAGTTTCTCGTGTCTTTCGGAGGGAAACTGCGAACAGGAAGACCGACCAGTACAGGACCAGAAGAAAACCTTGGCAAACAGTGGAGAGCAGCCATCAAGAATATACGAAAAAACACGGAAAGTGAAAATCCTTGCAGATAGCCATGGCAGGGGTCTAAGCAGTATGATAGCTGAACGACGACCAGACATTAGTGTTGAAAGTGTAGTTCGACCGGGTGCACCGATTAAAGAAGTACTAAAAATGCATGAAAGTGATTGTGAAAACCTAACCTTCAATGACTATGTAGTCATTCTCAGTGGTACAAATGATGTTGCAAAAAACGAAAGCAGTAAAGTCAAAAGAAATCTAATAAACAGTTTGGTGAAACTTAATCATACTAATGTTGTAGTGGCTAACATACCAAAAAGGTATGATCTAGACAGTAATTCTGTAGTAAATAAGGAGGTAAATAAGTGCAATATAACCATAAAAAAAACTGTAAGTGCTTTCAAAAATGTGAGTTTACTAGATATAAGTGCGCTGGATAGAGAATCTCATACCAAACATGGTCTACACCTAAACAGAAAAGGCAAGTACAAACTAGTAGAGAAACTAATAAATGTAATAGGCAGTGGGAGCACTAAACAAATAATTCCTCTAGGTTTTGGGGCTCTGAAGGAAGTAGATATGAACAATGATTCAAAAACAATTCTCACAGCTCCTATAGGGATCCCTAAAGATGATACAATAGCTCCAGTTTTTTTAGGTTAAACGATCTAGATGTAAACCCAGTAAAACATTGTAACAAAGAAAAGATTAAGCCTAATTCTCACTTACCATGTAATAATAATTGGATATCAAAATAGGGTACATCAATGTTCAAGGCATGCAGAATAAGCTGTTTCTAATTAATGAATTTGCCGTTGAAAATTGCTTTGATTCTCTCTGCCTAAATGAGCACTGGTGCAATGAAGCTGAGATAAGTTTTAGCAACCTAGAACACTATAAGTTAGTAGGTAGCTATAACAGGCAACATCATAAACATGGGGGGTAGCAATATATGCCACTAAACAATTCAGTTCCTATTGTAGCGTACTTCAATTCGATTCATTGTGCACTGAGCTAGATTTTGAAGCAACAGGCATTCTGGTACAAGAGTTTAAACTAATCATTTTAACAGTATATAGATCTCCCAAGGGAAACCCTATCATTTTCCTTGAAAAACTTGAAGACCTCTTTAATTCTCTTTTAATCCCAAAATGGAAACATTACAATATTGTTCTTGCAGGCGATCTAAATGCAGATTTTGATGTAACGGGGGACAAACAAACTGTAAAAGACTTTATATCTCCTTAGACAAGTGGATTTCAAATACACTAATACCAAACCTACAAGGGTGTCTGCCTGCCTGGATAACATATTTACCAATATACAATTAACACGAGTAAACTGTGACACTGCTACCTTCCCACACTCAGACCATGACTCAGTCTGGCTTTCAATAAAAGAGCTCATGTTAACCAACCAATCGTTATTGGAGACCAAAACCATAATTTCAAGGCCAATAACTGGTACCAATCTTTCAAACTTCAGAATATCCTTATGTAACATTGAATGGAGTAACCTACTATATAAATCGCAACTCTCATATTTACTGTCAGCAAATGAAATCTTTGAAAGATTTTTCTTAGCTCTAAAGAATACATTCGAACTGTGTATACCAGAGAGAAGGTGCACCGTCAAAATTAACTTAATGCGTAAGAAAGATAGAAATAAATCATCAAACACCTGGTATACTCCCCAACTAGCCGACCTGAAAAGAAGAACAATGACATATTCAGGCTTATTTAGGAGAGAAAAAACGGACAGGGCCAAGCAACTCTATGTTACAGCAAGAAATGAATATAAAGCTGCCATAGATGAAGCGAAAAGACTTCATAACTTGAAAAGTATAGAATTATCAAATAACAAATGTAGGAAAGCATGGAATCTGATCAATTCTGTTGCTAAATATCCCGAACACGACGAAATAGAAATCACCCCTGATGACTTTAATAACTTCTTCATAAAATCAGTCGAAGAAATTAGAACCAATATTGTGCTTCCTGATAAAACAGCAATTGATTTAATAAAAGAAAATAAGAATAGTCAACACCCTGAATTTACCTTCTTGCAAGTAACTCCAGAAACAGTACTAAGGACAGTGATTAAACTCAAACCATCTGATAGCACCGACATCTATGGTTTCTCTAATAATTTACTAAAAAAGGTTATAGACTGCATAAATGAACCCCTCACATTCTGTTTAAACAAATGCTTGGCTCAGGGAGTTTTCCCTGAAGTATTGAAACTGTCCAGAGTCATTCCAATTTATAAAAACGGAGATAAGCGTCTAACAGCTAGCTACCGTCCAATATCTCTTGTTCCCATTTTCTCAAAAGTACTAGAATCGATTATGTATACTCAATTATATAATTATTTTGAATTGAACAACATTATTACCAAATCGCAATATGGATTCAGGAAAGGGAAATCTACCTGTGATGCAATAGTTTCATTAACAAGAGAAGTACTCACAGCATTTGAAAACAAAAATTGTGCGCAGGCCTCTTTCTGTGACTTAAGCAAGGCTTTTGATTGCGTGGACCACAATTATCTACTTAACAAATTAATATTCTATGGATTAAAAAACCCAGCAATTGAACTACTTAGATCATACCTAGTAAAGCGAAAACAGAAAGTTTACATAGGCAGTAAGAAGTCAAAAATAGCAGAAACTAAATATGGTGTCCCACAAGGTTCAATTCTGGGACCTTTATTATTTTTAGTAATGATTAATGATCTACCATCTTTTGTAGACTCTCACTCTACTTTGTATGCAGATGACACTACATTTTTTAATATGAGTAAAGACTTACAGACACTCAAATCCACAACAGAAATCACACTGACCCAAGCAGACAAATGGTTCAGAGCTAATGGCTTTCTACTTAATAAACAAAAGACACAACACATGATTTTTAACTGTAGAGATACACATAGTACAAATTACACGGATAAAGTAAAATTCTTAGGCGTTATAATAGATAATAAATTAACCTGGGCACCGCATATAGAGTTTATAACAACTAAACTCTCTAGAGTAATACATTTGATTAGGAAATTGAAAATGCATGTTCCTGAAGTATACATTAGATCTGCATATTTCGCCTTCTTCCACAGCATTATTTCTTATGGCATTTTACTTTGGGGCAACAGTACTCACATTCATGATATTCTTGTATTACAGAAAAAAGCTATTCGCATAATGTCTTATGAATCAAAGTTAGCTCATTGTAAACCATTATTTAAGAAATTAAAAATTTTGACAGTAATTAATTTGTACATCTACACAGTGATATTGTTTATAAAACAACACATATCAGAATTACAAAACAGACAAGACATTCATTCTTATAATACTAGATCATGTCAACTGATTGATATACCATATTGTAGATTGACTACAACACAGAAGAGTTTCGAAATACTTGGCTCTAAATTGTATAATAAGCTACCAGTAAAGTTAAAACAAAGTCCCATACCTAGTTTTAAGAATAAATTGTATGACTGGCTTGTTACTAAACCTTTTTATTCACTACAAGAATTTTTTAATGAGTAGGTACATCTTAGTACCAATAATAATGTAAATATAATTTTGTAAATAGCCTATACTAGCATTATACTATCTGACATTGTCTATTACTGTAAAAGTTCAATGACAATAAAATTATTCTTATTCTTAATTCATCAGGAAAGATATAATTCACTTTTTAGTTAATAAAGTCCCCCTTCCCACCATATTTCATCACATATACATTTATTTGGCAACACGGTTTCCACCTTCCAGCAGGGCAAAAATGGTAATTTCTGCTTCTCATGCTCTGATTGAATATCTCTTGGGCTTAAGGCATTATGGTGGTAGCGACAGCCATTTTAGTTCCCTACATCACTGTTAAAGTAAAGATGCATATAGACCAGCATGATGTGGCTGTAATGTATTATATCGTATAGTTTATTCATTCTTTCTGTTCAATGCTGTACATTCTGTACATTTGATATATAGAACACATCAGGTTAATACAATATAATAGTAATGGTAATATGATACACATTAACAAAATACATATCATTTACAAGAATAACACACTATTTACAAAGATACTCACTTACCCTATAAAAACAATTCTCTAATAAAAACTGTTTGGCTTTTATTTTAAAAGGTTTTATATTTTCTTCAGCTTTTATTTCATTTGGCAATGCATTTAAAATTTTTATGGCTGCATGAAGTACATTATTTTCCATAATTTGTGTATTTCTTTGTTTATCTGAATGCATGAGCTATTTTTTTACAAATAAAGGTAATTTTCTTATGTAAATGCAAGCCAAAGGTAAAATGTTTAGTTGTTTGAATAATGGTGTGCATGAATCTCTTATTTTACTCCCTGTCATTATTCTGATTATTCTTTTTTAGATTATAAATATTTGTTTTTCTGATGGCGAGTTTCCCCAGAAAATGATGCAATATCTTAGTAATGAATGAACCTTTGCAAAATACATGGTTTTTATAGTATTTTTGTCTATGTGGAATGACAGAGTTCTTATCGCATATGTGTTTGAATTTAAATTTTTGGCTAGGTAATTCATGTGTGTTTCCCATTTTAGGTTATTTTGAATTCATAGTCCCAAAAATTTTGTTTCATCTTTTATCTGCAATTCTGTGTTGCTTAGCCTTAATATTAGATCAGATTCTTTATTGGTTTGTTCAGTTTGAAATTTTAGGCAGACTGTTTTCCCAGGATTTATTATTAAATTATCTGCATCGATCCAGAATGATAGTTCTTGAAGAGTTTTGTTGATGGATAACTGAAGTTCATCTTTTGTTTTCTCTTTTATATACTAGTGTTGACTGCAAAATGGATGTTTCCATTAGTCTTTACACAAGAGTTTATATCATTTACATACAGAATAAATAGAAGTGGGCCTAGTACAGAACCTTGTGGTACTCCATGTTTTATTACTTTCACAGATGAGTGATAGTTCATAATTGTACCCACATCCTTCAAAGTGTTCAATTTCAGTTATCTGTTTCCTTTTATTTAGATATGAACTTATCCATTTATTTGCTATTCCATGGATCCCATAGTTAGTTTCTTAAGCAGTGTTTTATGTCCTACAATCTCAAATGCTTTTGTTAAATCTAAAACATTCCTAATACTTTTTCTTTCTGGTCAAGCGACTTCATTGCATTATTTAAAAAGTTAAAAAAATTGCTGTTTCTGTTAACCTGTTGTTTCTGAACCCATGTTGAAAGTCAGATATTATTTGATTGTTGTTTATAAATGAAATTAGTCTATTATACATGAGCCTCTCAGTAACTTTTGAGAAGATGGAAGGCATAGAAATGGCACCTACTGCAGATACTTTTCGAAGGGTTGAAAGACATCTTCGTGAAACAAGATCATTTGGAAGAGCACCACCTGCTCGCGATTATCCAGTAACCTCTGGAGGCAATGAAGAAGCTGTGCGAAACGCAATAGAAAACAATCCACATACCAGTTCAAGGGCCATAACAGAAGATCTGTACATAAGTCAGTCCTCAGTGATGTGCATATTGCGCCGTAATAAGTATCATCCGTATAGCTGGTGCAAAACTTCTGGAATCATGACCCTGATTGCCACCACAGCTGCCAAGCCTAGGAATGGTTTATGTTTAGCTTAATCAACAAAAGCGATATAATACCTCTGCTTACTCACAGAGTGTAACACATACAGTCTGCATAGAAAGTGTCCACATCTGGTTGTAATTTTAAAGAGAGCAGTACCTAAATAGTGCTTATTTTATATTTGTTATATTAATAACCATGGCTCCTACATTTTCAAAGTTAAGTGGTAAGGTATTACATACTCAAATGAGGGAAATAATTGCAAATGTCCTCGACTTCATGAAGAAGCAGAGATGAAGGAAGAAAATATATGTTCATCAGAGTTCCATAAAAGCCTTAAGAGAGTGAAAGAAAGAGTAGCCAAAGCAACTGATGTTTCACCGAGTTCTGTTTCCAGAGTCCTCAAAGATAAGAAAAAAAATATTGATGAAACAGTACCATTTGACACACCTGGGAAGAAACATAAGATCCCTAAACGTATTACAGAAATAGATGATTTCGATAAATGCGTCACTTGGCGCACGATTCACAATTTCTATGTGGAAGAAAAAACTGTGCCAACAATAAGCAGATTGCACATCAAGCTGAAAGACAGCATAAATTTTCAAGGTGGTGCTACAAATTTCAGAAAAATTATAAAAGATTTACGGTTCAAGTGGAAGAAAACGAAATCAAATAGAAGAGTTCTAATAGAAAAGCAAAAAAAGTTGCCATGATAGCATAATTGGTTAGAAATCCTAAGATCCGTGGTTTAAATCCCGGCTATGGCATTGAATTTTTCAGTCTGATTCTACCTTTCCAAATGACTACAGAATACAGAAAATTACATGAAGTGAATCAACACTATGTTGATACCTATATGCCTGCTGGGTTTGTTCTGGTTATCGGCAATGCTTCACAATGCGTCAACGCTCAAATTGACAAACCACCGACTTCAAATTCCTTGAAAGAAGAAATGCGAGCTTGGTTCTTAGACATAATATAGCTTTAGATGAAAGCATGAATAAAACAAAGCTATATAACTTAGTTAAAGCCAACAAACTGCTTCAGAAGTCATACATACTTGACTAGATATTAATACAATACGGCCATAATGTATTTAGACTGCCACCATACCACCCAGATCTAAACCAAATTCAATTAATCTGGGCTGGTGTCAAAAAATGGATGGCCTGCAGAAATATCACTTTTAAATTAAAAGATGTAGAGCAGTTATGTCGCCAGTGATTTGCAGAAATTGGAAGGCCAGAATGGGAAAATGTATGTCGACATGTCGAATAAATTGAGAATCATTATTTCAAAAAACGTGGAATTGCAGAAAATCAAATAGAAAGAGTTCTCAGCCAGGATAATGGTGCAGAAAGTAGCGATAGCAGTGATGACAGCAATGATGTGATTCCGCAGAAGAGGAAGGGCTGTCAGTTGTGGAAGAATTGGAAACAGATGATTGACAGGTTTTTATATTAAGCATCTTTTACAGCGGTGGATTTAAATATACTGTATATAACTATAAGTTTATCAGTGCAGTGTAGTGCAGTGCATAACCGGTGTGTGGATATTTGACAATGACTGTCCCATGCACTCCTGCAGCATGCAGACAACCGGTCACTGCCTGATCTGATAAGGAACTCATAGGTGCCATTAAGATTTTCACATGTCTGTAACTGTTGCGCCAATTATACCATCTACAACTACACCAGGCTCTCCGTGGACACAACTTTCAAGCACGAGTGATATATGCACAGTGGCTACAGCAGCAAGCGCAAATGGATGCAGAGTTTTTAGGAAGTGTTCTCTTCAGTAATGAAGCCATATTCCACAATAATGGAACTGTTAACCACCATAATGTGCACTACTGGAGTATAGGCTGAGAGAAGCTGCATTCCAGGTACAGTGGAGCATCAACGTCTGATGCAGAATATTAGGAGACCAGCTAATTGGACCATACTTTTTTGAAGGCAACCTCACAGGACCACAGTACCTTGCATTTCTGCAAGAAGAGTTGCCATTGCTCCTAGAGGATGTGCCACTAGTGAAACGGACAGGAATGTGGTTCCAACAAGATGGAGCTCCACCACAGTGGTCACTGATTGTAAGGAATCACTTACATAGAACATATTCGCAAAAATGGATTGGCCAAGGTGGCCCAATCGTGGCCACCTAGATCACCTGATCTAACCCCACTGGATTTCTTTCTGTGGGATCATTTAAAGGAACGGGTCTATGCTCAAGAACCGCAAAGCCCAAATCATCTACAGGCAGTCATACGTGAAGAATGCAGGCAGATTACACTGCGCATGTTACAGCATGCAAGAAGGTCTCTCCGGCAACATACACAAATATGCATTGACTAAGGGGGTCGTCATTTTTAACATTTACTTCGCTGATGAAATCCACGCTCTTTAACAATTTATTATTCTGTTTACCCATGAACTTAGCACATTTACAACTCCTTTGTCAATAGAAGAAGTGCAACATAAGGTTTAAACATGAAACAAAAACTGTTAGATTTAATATTGTTGATATGCGCCCAAAAGAATGAAAGCTAACTACATAACACGGTTTACAACACCAGATACGGTACAGATTATAAGGGTAAACATGCTACACAATTATCTGATTGTAATTCTTGTGTCTTTGGCTCACAAGAGAGCCAATAACAAAAATAAATAAATTGGTACACTAAAATACAGAAAATAAACACAAGGAGAAAAAAAAGAATCAAAACATTTTGATGTTTGTATCAGATTCAAACCTCCGAAGCTAACCTTTGCTTCACCACATTCCGGCAGCTAACCCACTCGGCCAGAACCCATGTAGTCTATCCCACTCTTCGGGAAAACATTCCTCTATTTCCTTGCAAGCATTATATCCATCAAACACCATCTTTTTTAAGGCTTTTGCAGCTCTTTAGTTCCCATTTAGGCCTTCAATCATTAATGCTAGTTACGTATGGTACCGAATAGAAGGGCAGAGCTACAATAACAGTTTGTTTTCTAAAAGGGTCAATGTTTTCACATTAGACTATAAACCGCGGGTTGCATAGATACGAATACCTAGGGGCAGCTGACTCATTTGGTATATATGGAGTTTATATACGAGTTGTAGGGACAATTTATCATATGTTTTATAGGATTTTGTGAAATTAATTTATCTGCTATATTTACAAAATAGCCATTGAAAATGTTTGCTACTTGAACTGGATTTAAGACACTCTTGGATTCATAAACTAATTTAATGTATGAGTGACTTAATAGGTTTTACCTATTACAGTCGAGTTAACCTTCTGAGGATGGGAACAACGGTTTCCCGAAACATGTTAAGTGAGTAAACTTAAGTGATGTTAGTGTTACAATTTCGACTCACCTTTAAATAAATTCAATACACATCACTGTTTCTAGCTTCTTTTCATTACAATACATAGGTTTTACCTTGTCTTTCTGTACCACATTCCACATTGCCTTAGTCTTATAAGAAGCTATTCTGCAATAGCTTCTTCTTTTCACTTCTTTTATTACAGAGTTTAATATTTGTATAGCACTTTATATAGGATATGAATCCCAGAGAGGGTTTTTTTTTTTTTTTTTGTACTTCATGCAGCCATTGTTTTCTTCTGCATGATAACAAAATACCTTGTATAATTCAGTTTGTTGCAGAGCGATTGTACATCTGGTTAAAGATACTACAGCTGTATTTTGGTTTTTGTCTGTTGCATATTCAACCTGTTTTTGCAGTTTTCCTGAAGCACATCAACTATCTTACCTACCATTTTACTAAACATATATGAGTCTCTATTTAAATGCAGATCATAAGTGCCAACAAACATTGTCACAGAATTTGTTTGTATTTATTTAAACTGCATTTTGTTCCTCATATACAGCACTGATTGCACAGTTCAATTTGTCTATGTAGGAGTTGCTGATAGATCTTCTATACACTTTGCTGTTCATAAAAACTTTTGATGCAGAAAACTTCAATTTTACCACTCCTATTAGAAAGAGTTAGGGAAAGTAATGGGCACTGCCCTATATTAATGAACCAGAAGATGCCAGGACTGCTATATGCAGATGACCTAATGGTAGCTGCTATAACTGTAACAGGCTTGCAAAAAGCAATTAATGAAATACACAAATTCTGTATAGAATGGGGAATTCAAGTAAATCTAAATAAATCAAAAGTTATAATTTTCAAAAAAGGAAATAAACTAAGAAAAGATGAACAATGGTATCTGAATAGACTACAGTTAGAGGTAGTAAAGAAGTTTTGATTATTAAGGAGTAAGATTAGGGAATAATAGTGGGTGGGAAGCACTTAGTAGGAAGGTATTGGCAAAACGCAGAGCTGCTATTGACAGGTTTAAGAATGTCGTTCTCCATGGTCTAGGGGTACCATGCCAGCTTCTAGTTCCTGAAGTCACGGATGCAAACCTGGCAGATGGCGATAGATTTTTTGGGTGTAAAAATCTTTAGCATGACTTCCTTCAGAAGGGAAGTAAAACCAGTGGTCCCCAAGTAGTAGATTTACTGCATGTAAAAGAATCTCAAGCCTGATAAAGAGGCCTCTGAGCAAAATTTCTGGTCTTTCATGCCCAATATAGAATTGGACGTAAGGACCTTAGTAGTTAAAGAGCATCCATAAATAAAAAAAACAGACATTTCCAATTACAAATTGGAAATGTCTGTTAAATGGTTGGAAAGGATGTACGAAGCATTGGTAGAACAAAAAATGTTGTGTGCAGTAGAAATATGGAGAGCTTCAGAATTAGGCAAAAAGGTAGATAAAAATATACAGATTATTTTGCAAAGAACTTTTGGGATATACAGATCAGTACCAGGGGAAGCAGCATTGGTAGAATTAGGAAGAACAGGGAGGAAAGGAATAATTATGGAAAGAATCTTGAAATACTGGTGCAGGTGCCCTCAAAGAAAGGATCATGATATATTAAAAATTTGTGTGAATCAACAGAAGATAACTTCAGCCAAGAATGGCTGGTGGCAGGGATAGGAAGAGAGTTGGAGAAGATAGGAATTGGGGATGTTTGGCAACTAGAAGGAGAAAATGATAACAAATTTTGGAAAGTAGTAAGAAATAGGAGAGAAGAATTAGAGAAACAAGAAGTCTGGAGAAGCCTTGAAAATAAAAATTGCTTAAGTTTATATATATTATGAGGGTAATCACAAAAGTAAGGTCTTCAAAGCGCTGGGATCGCAGGGAAACTGTTTGTGTGGATGTTGGCTAAACTGCTTTTTTCCTTCCTCCCTCCACTCTCTTCAGAAACCACTGCACATCCCTTAGCGCCCTCAGTCTTGGCTTGGCAGCCAGTTATAATGGAGCTCCCGTTAGCCACTACCGCCAGGTGTGAAGTTCGCGCAGTTATTTGCTTTTTGAGCGCAAAAGGGGTTAAACCTGTCAAAATTCATCGACAGTTGATGGAAGTGCATGGAGAGTCTTGTATGGATGTCAAAAATGTCCGCAAATGGTGTAGAGAATTTGCAAATGGTCGCACGGAAATTCATGACGAGGAAAGAAGCAGGAGACAATCCATTTCTGATGAAACAATCGCAAAGGTTGAACAAATCGTGCTTCAAGATCAGCGAATCACTCTCAGTGAGCTCTGCATTGTTGTTCCTGAGATTTCTCGAAGCACTATTCATCAGACTTTGATTGAAGAGTTGAAATTTCAGAAGGTGTGTGCAAGATGGGTCCCAAGAATGCTGACAGAAGATCACAAAAGGCAACGCGCTGAAACTTCCCGCCAATTTCTTCAACACTATGCAGATGAAAACGACAACCTTTTGGATTCAAAAGTCATGGGTGATGAAACCTGGGCTTTCCACTTCACACCTGAGACCAAACAACAAACACGTGAGTGGCGGCATTCCAGTTCACCCAAGTTGCGAAAATTCAAGAGAACACAGGCTGCCGGTGAAGTCATGGCAACTGTGTTTTGGGATCGAAAGGGGATATTGTTGGTCGACTTTATGGATCCTGGGACAACAATAAATGCCGACAGGTATTGTCAGACATTAAAAAAACTCAGACGGGCAATTCAGAACCGTAGAAGAGGAATGTTGAGCAAGGGCATAAGCCTTCTCCATGACAATGCTCGCCCCCACACCGCCCATCAAACCATGAATCTTCTGCAACAGTTTGGATGGGAAATCATCACCCATCCACCCTATAGTCCGGACTTAGCACCCAGTGACTACCACTTGTTTCCCAAGTTGAAAGAACACTTCAATGGAAGGCGCTTCGGTGACGATGAAGTGAAAAATGAGGTCCATCACTTTTTCAAGAGCATGGTGGCAAGCTGGTATGACATGGGCATACAAAAACTGCCACAGCATCTACAAAAATGCATCGACCGAAATGGTGATTATGTGGAAAAATAGACAAATGTTAAAGCTTCAAAACTATGTACCATTTGTTGTCAATAAAAGTTTCTTTGTATTTTAAAAAAAATTGGAGACCTTACTTTTGGGATTACCCTCGTATGTTTCCGTAGGAAGTTAAATTATTTGAGTACACATTCCATATTGTATACCGCATGGAAACGCGGACTCAGATCATACTGAATCTTGGATCCGATCCTCTTAGACAGTAAGATCAGATTGAAATTTTGTTGCATGGAAACACCTACCGTATTCAAATTGAATTGAATATGCCAAAGATACTATCTTCTATTGTACTCATAACACGTTGCATGCGTCGTCATTCTATTTTCTTAGCATAAGTCGTTAGTCTCATGTGTAATAAAATACACAGCAAAGCCACTTTTATTGCTTCCATAATTCGCAATTTCTTCTTTTCAAAAACATTCACTAACCTAAAAACCTGCTTAAAATACACAGAAAAACAAACAAACATATGTCTAAAAGGTTTGCCAATGTAAATCCAAGTTGACCAACACAAAAGCTTGAATTACTTATTATTGAACTTTGTGTATCCAAATCAATCTCAATATGTATTGCGGATCATATTCAGTATGGAATTGGACCTAAATTAATTTCAATTCCACATAGACTGTAGTAATAGAACAATTAAGAGAGATCGGGGGAGAGACGGTTATGTTAAAATATGTAGCAGACAGGAAAGGGAAGGTTTAGCATGGGCGAGAACAGGGGGCAATGTTCCTTAGAGGGTTAAATGGGAGTGAATCGAGAACATGTGTCATATGTGGAGAAAAGGAGAATAAGATACATTCCTTGGTAGAATCTAAAGAGTTACAGAAGTGGAAACAGCATGTTTGGGATCCAAAATGGGATAAAATGAGCAAGGAAATGGTAGCTATAAAAATATTTCCAGTTAGGGGAGGAGAAACAATTCAAGAAAAATCAAGGAAAAATAGGAAAGTAAAGAAAGGAAAGGGAAAAGAGCAGGAAGGGCAAGAGAAAGGATAATAATGAGAAAGTAGGAATCAGAGAAGTCAAAAGGGAAGGAAAAGAATAAGGGCTAATTGAAAGCCAAAGGGCCAGGGTACCAGGTGCAAACTAGCCCTTAAAAGGAAGGAAAAGCTTACTTAATCTGTACTAAATGCAAGTAGCTTTAAGACTTGACACAGGTGTTTAAAATTTTTTTTATGATGTTCAGTACAAATAAATATTCTATTCTATTCTACTACTTGTATTAGATTCCTAGTATTGTTTTGGAGCACTTCTGAAACTATATTCCCCACTGAATTTGTTCCCATAAGTAACATTATTGCCTCATAGTCTACTTCATTTTCACATTTATCATCATTGAATTTTCTGTATGCAACAAGTTCACTTAGTTGGTGCGTTCTAATTCCTCTTCCAAATTCAGTTCTTTTTCTCGATTCTTGCACGTTTTTGATCTGAGGCAGTATTTTAAAGCCTGAATAAATTTAATTTTTATTATAACTAAACTCAATTACAGCCCACCATGAAAACAATATGTATACAATTATTATTTATATTGTATGTAAAGTCATTACAGATACTTATTTTTATTGTAAACATATTTATTAATGTTATGTAAATGTTTATATACTCTAATAGTACAAAAACTGTGAGAATAATATGTTTTTAGGTTGGTAATAATGTAATCTTGTGACAATAATGTGTCTAGAGTTTTGAAAAGTACTGGTTATGAAAAGATCGGTAATGACGTAGTTTCGCTTACAGTTGTGAATTAGCCAATCAACAGTAAAGAAAAATTTTAGTTTGAATGCTTAAATTCTATTGGACTAGAATTAGCCAATAAGAGACTGGCAATACCGAAGCTTTAAGGTTTTTACTGTTGAGATCAGTCAGTCGCAGACATGATGTGATAGAGTGCAGATGGAAAAGTCACGAGCAAGATTTTATAGTAAATACATTAAGAATTGTCGAGTTTCTCTCAGTTTCTTTTATATATGTGCAAGTATAAAGAAATAAAAAGAAGTGAAATTTAAAAGTAATTCTGCAAGTCTTTAATTTTTTGTCATACCATGACCTGAACAAGACCTTATGTCTCTATAGTTCGACTGAAGCAGCCGAGGAAGATTTAAATAATATTACATAAGCTTAATTAATTGAAACCTATGCACAAAGCAACAATATTAAATATAAAATCTTCAAATTCTCCGTAAAAATTACATTACGCAACATTGTGTAACATTATGTAACACAAGCATCATTATTTTCACTGCTACAAAGCGTGGCATCCCAAGCATCTACCAACTTCAAAGTGTATCTCCATTACATGAGCAGTTTAAATTAAACTAAAACATTATCTCCAAGCGTGGGACATCTCTACAAGTTTGAAGAACATAACTTCTTCAAAGAGGCACCAAAACGTGGGGCTAACTACTACTTCAAAGTGATGCACATACGTGGGGCTTCTCACATCACTATAACAACTTCAAATTTGGCTCCCATACGTGGGGCAAACTCCTCCAAACAATTACCAACAAATTATCTACTTCATATCACAGAATTTCCAATGAGTAACAGCTTCTTGTTTGCAAGTTGTTTTTTGTATGCTTCACTTTTCTATGTTACCATTGCAGGTTTTGGCCTTTCGAAGGTGCAGAGTTTTATTTTTCATCACTAGTTTTAGTGTTATTTCCTTCTTCAACTTCAACCAAGGCATTAAATCTATTTTCAGTGTTTACAACATAGGATTTCTGCTGTGTTTGTTTCGCCCCTACTTCTTGGATGCTTTTGTGCTTTTCCTTCACCACCTCCACGTAGGATTCATCATTTTGCTACTATTGATATTGCTGTAAAAGCATTCAATTAATATGGCACTTTTCTTCCTCAAACAATGATTTTCATTTCCTGCATTGTTTAGCTGTTTATTTAGAAGTTCAATAATTTTATGCACTGAAGATATTCTTTCATTTGTTTCACTCAGGTAGCCTGTGTCTTTCATAGCGTCAGTTCCATGATGCAATCTTTCAAGTTTTGCTTTTTCACTTAAATCCTTGATTTTACTGAATCCTGTGTTTGACTGTTTTTCCTGGCGTGTGATGCTTCACTTTGAGTTAAGTTTTTTTTATTTCTTACTCTCATTATTTTGGTTTTTCACTTGTTTTTGACTTGTACTTCACAATGTCATGTTGGCCGCCATCTTAAACCAGTGGTATTGGAAATCATGAACAGAAAAAACTTTATCCCTCAAACAAGCACCATGCATGGAAAGCAACCTGTAAATAGTGTGTGCATGCTAGACACCTCAATTTCATATACTGCTTCAATGTATCCCTGTTTCATACCACAAAAGAAAGCATTCACACAGTGGCATACTAAATAACTGTGAAAAAACTAACAGTGAATGCTGTCTGCCGTTTAAGGGATGCCATGGCACATGTTTGAAGTCAAGTAGACACAAAAGCATATGACGATAGTACACTGCATGATCAAAAGTATCCGGACACCTGGCTGAAAATGACGTACAAGTTCATGGTGCCCTCCATCGGTAATGCCGGAAGTCAATATGGTGTTGGCCCATCCTTAGCCTTGATGACAGCATTCACTCTAGCAGGCATACTTTCAATCACATGCTGGAAGGTTTCTTGAGAAATGGCAGCCCATTCTTCACGGAGTGCGGAACTGAGGAGAGGTATCGATGTAGGTCGGTGAGGCCTGGCACGAAGTCGGCATTCCAAAACATCCCAAAGGTGTTCTATAGGATTCAAGTCAGGACTCTATGCAGGCCAGTCCATTACAGGGATGTTATTGTCGTGTAACCACACCGCCACAGCCCGTGCAGTGTGAACAGGTGCTTGATCATGTTGAAAGATGCGATCGCCATTCCCGAATTGCTCTTCAACAGTGGGAAGCAAGAAGGTGCTTAAAATATAATGTAGGTCTGCGCTGTGATTGTGCCACGCAAAACAACAAGGGGTGCAAGTCCCCTCCAGGAAAAACACGACCACACCATAACACCACCTCCGATTTTCACTGTTGGCACTACGCATGCTGGCAGATGACGTTCATGGACATTTGCCATACCCATACCCTGCTATCGGATCGCCACACTGTGTACCGTGATTCGTCATTCCACACAACGTTTTGCCACTGTTCAATCGTGTAATGTTGATGCTCCTTACACCAAGCAAGGCGTCGTTTGGCATTTTCCTGCATGATGTGTGGCTTATGAGCAGCCGTTCAACCATGGAATCCAAGGTTTCTCACCTCACGCCTAACTGTCATAGTACTTGAAGTGGATCCTGATGCAGTTTGGAATTCCTGTGTGATGGTCTGGATAGATGTCTGCCTATTACTCTTTACGACCCTCTTCAAATGTTGGCGGTCTCTGTCAGTCAACAGACTAGGTTGGCCTGTACACTTTTGTGCTGTGCATGTCCCTTCATGTTTCCACTTCACTATCACATCAGAAACAGTGGACCTAGGGATGTTTAGGAGTGTGGAAATCTCGCGTACATACTTCTGACACAAGTGACACCCAATCACCTGACTACGTTCAAAGTACATGAGTTCCATGGAACGTCCCATTCTGCTGTTTCACGATGTCTAATGACTACTGAGATCGCGGATGAGTACCAGGCAGTAGGTGGCAGCACAATGCACCTAAGATGAAAAACGTGTGTTTGTGGGGTGTCTGGATACTTTTGATCACATAGTGTATGTGCTTCTTTGTTATTGCCATATACAGCTTTAAATTGATGGAAAAAATGTCAATTTTTAAATAAAAAAAAACAATATTTAATGGAGGCATATTTTAAAAATTCAAATATAAGTTAGTGAATACACTAGGATCATTTTATCACAAAGTAGGTGCAAACCCCTTATTAGTTAAAACTTACATTTGAACTGAATTATACTTACTTCTCACAAAAGTGTTAAATGGGAGTTCTAAACTGAAGCAATGGCTATATATTTCAAACTAATTTCAAACATACTAATATACACTTATAAATTTCCAATTCATTTCAAACATACTAATAGACCCTTGAGTTTTAAGACCTAAATAAAATAGTTGTTGTAATATATATTAGAAATTCTTAAGTTTTATGAATTTTTATAAATGTATTTGACCTTATAAAAATGTTTGTCATGTGACAAAGAATGCATCCCTTTTTTCACATTACCAAAGCAATAATGCAATACAAAATAATATATAGATTACCTGCTTCTCCAAAGTCAGTAACCATAACGATACAATTGAATTCACATCTTCTATTGAAGACAACTCATTCCATAAATTGGGTGCCTGACTGTAACAAATAAGAAATTAAGTATTATAAACAAAACTTGTAAAACGAAGCAGTCAAGTAATAACAACTGAGTGACTGTAACAATCAACTGGCCAAGTGAGGATGGAAGTAAAAGCTTCCACAACATCTATGCAGTTGAACAGGTGAGGTGAAGTGGTAGTGTCATAATCACCAACCAGTTATTATTTCATTTAAAAAAGCCATGCTACTCATGGCAAAAATTGTGATCCAGATCGGATACACATGAGTACATGACCATAAAAACTGAAACTGTCAATAAGAAGAATAAATTTTCATGAGGATAAAGGTAGACATCATTATAAAGGTAGCTTGCAAGAATGAACTGACATTGATTCCTTAAAGCATTATGTATCCTATAAACTCAACTATTAGGTTGCTACACATTTCAAGAATTACCTATAAACTTACGGTTACTGAAGTATCCTGTAAGCTATTGGTCTAAAATCAGACAGTTAACTGCTAACAATGCTATCTTGCATCACATCAAATATTGTTGCATCATTCAAGTAATTTTTGGGGTACTACGATTACACTGTTCGGCAAAAAATAAACAAAAAATCCCTCTTTGGAAAACAAATTATGTTTAGCTTATAATTTCAACATTGCTGAATCCAAATATGTTAGTCATATTTCTCTTAAAAATACCATTTTTGGAATATAAATACAAATATCGGAATTGGAAAAAAGTGCATTTTTGGTAAATTTTATTAGCAATTTGTTGCTATGATTTTCATTTTAATGTAAAAATGATAATTGCCACCAATAATTTAATCCTTAGATAGGATTATAAAGGTTTCATAACAGTGCCTAAATGAATACCTTGAACATTGCAATGGGAACTTAGAAAGTGCAACCCTCCGCAGTCAGTCTGATAGCAAACAGGAACCATATTATTGGTACATACATCTGTCAATATCTCTTCCACATTCAGTTAACATGAAACAAACATATGCAAATATGCAACATCTTTTACATAAAATAAACTATGAAGACCATCAATGAAGCATGCGTGCTGACCTTAAAGTTGTAGCATTGCTGATGATGGGGCTACAAAAGCAATATACAAAATTCAATTACTTCATGTGTGAGTGGGACAGCTACACAAGGAACAAACACTATATTCTAACAGCAGTTACTATGAAAACACACTTTATCACTAGGCACTCAACATAACACTTGAGTCACTTTGGCACACCTGAATACAACACAACTGAACTGCTAAATTACACGACTCACAATTAAACTACACTGTCCACTTGCACTGTCAGTTCTAACAGAACTTCACACTCAACTCAATTCAACACTGACTGACATCCTGGCAGAGTGGCCCCTTATATAATTCCTGCATACAAAGTGGAACCTTTCAGAAAAGGAACCCACAAGAACATGCTGAAACGAATGCTCCAGACCAGGTAAGTGGTAAACAAAGAGGCTTTTATTCCATGCTGCCAATTTTTTGTTTCTGCATTCACTTTTTTCCAAAGGCCCGTCGCAGGTCCTGCCCAGGTATCAGGCCGGGAGGCGCTACCGGCTGCCGACATGTAGCACTGGGCACGCGGTCACACTGCTCCCTCGTCAGGGCTGGTCATCTTGACCAGCACTGTCGTAGTGGGTTAGACAGTCTAGGTGTACCATCTTCCCTCGGGGCAGCCCTGGATGCAGTATACTACATCATTGATCCTCTCCACCACACGGCACAGTTCTTGCCATGGTTGTTGGAGCTTTGGGACAATACCCCTTGGTTCGGGTAGGGCGACACAACCACACCAAATCATCTTGCTGGAAACTTTGGCAGTTGGCTTGACTGGTAAAGGGTCTTCATCCGGTCGCTCACTACCTGGATGTGTCGACGGTCCATCTTGTGCACGTCATGAAGATGGTCCACGAGGTTCTCCACGTAGTTGATTGCTGGTTGTTCTGCTCCAGGGGGGCTTCCAAACAGCAGGTCACATTAAAGACGCAGATCTGCCAAAGACTAAGCTGACTGGTGTCAACCCGGTGGTATCATGAGTCGACCAATGGTAGGCCAGCAAGAAAAGCATCACTCTGACATCCCAGTCCATCTGGAAATTGCCCACGACCTTCCTTAGGTGATCTTCTAGATTATTTATGTACCGCTCGACCATGCCGTCTGACTGCGGGTGGAGAGGCGTTGTACATGACTTGTGCACTTCAAATCTCTCCAGTCAAATAAAATTTAGTTATATTTATGAACGCTTTTTAACTGCTGTGGTCCTTGCTTCCCTCATCAGGTTAGACCCGACGTTTGTGCCCTTATCGCTGTATAGCTCTAACGACACCCCAAATCGGCAGAACACTTCTTCCACTAAGCAGTTCACGATCGTCTTTGCCTCCGGTTAGGAATCCCGTACACCTCCGACCACTTGTTGAAGTAATCCATGGCCACCAACAGATACTTGTTACCCCTGTCGGACACACGGAACGGTCCAGCTATATGGATGGCGATGTGTTTGAAGGGTGTTCCAACGTTGTACTGCTGCAATCGACCCTGGCTCCTGATCTGTGGGCCGCGACTTGTCGCACCACATGACATTGGCGGCACTACCTCTCAGCGTTCGCCGCAGTCTCAATCAATAGCATCTTTATCGGAGCTTGTCAATCGTTCGGTTGGGTCCAAGATGTCCACCCGAAGTCCCCGAATGTACTTCCTCCAGGACCTCTGGCAGCTTACTTCCAGGAAGATCAATTGCTCTCTCCGAGTCTTCCCGTCAGGTGACTCCCATACCCTGAGCACACCTTCCTTGTCTTCAGTGAATCCCGTTTAGGTCAGTAGAACTTAGCACCCAGAAGTAGTGTGTATATGCCCTCCCAGCTCTGCCTAGTTCCTGCCACCACTTCTCTCAGGAGCGGTTCCAACTCGGCGTCCACCAGATGCTCCCTCCTCAGGCCTGCGCTATCTCATCCACCTGCAGGCATCGCCGAAATCACACGGATAGCTGCGGCACCCTCCTTCTCCACTCTAGTGCAGTGGCCGCAGTCTTCCGGGCAGGGTCTTCTTGACATGGCATCCGCATTGGAGTGACTCCTTCCTCTCCAATGTGAAGTTGTATTCCAGAAGCCTCTGGACACAACGGGCTGTCTGACCCTCCAGGTTCTTGAAGCTCAATATCCATGTGAGGGCGGAGTGGTCAGTCCCCAGGAGGAATGGCTGACCGTACAGGTACTCCCAGGAGTGTTCCAGCGCCTTCACAACTGCCAGGAGCTCCCGTTGGGTAACGCAGTAGTTCCTTTCCGACTTGGAGGGCGTCTTGCTTTAGTACGCTATTACCCCTCCCGGACCTGGGATAGTTTGCTTCCAATAGCACTGTCGCTGGCGTCGGTGTCCACGATAAAATCGCTGCCCGGTTGTGGAAAACCCAAAACAGGCACACTGCAGAGTGTTGACTTAAGCGCCTGTAACGCGTTCTCGGTCTCTTCTGTCCACGTGTAAGGCCGGCATTCTTCCGTCAAACGAGTGAGGGGCTTCGCGATGTTTGAGAAACTCTGACGAACAGGTGGTAGTAGCTACACAGGACCAGAAAACTGCGCAAATCTTGTTTATCTTTCGGGAGAGGCCAATCTCGCACAGCCCAAGCCTTCTCCGGGTCCGTGGCCACCCCAGTTGGCGAGACTATGTGGCTCAAGTAGTTAACCTCCTTGCAGCAAAGTTGGCACTTCGCGTTTAGTTTCAGGTTAGCTGCCTCGAGTAACTGCAATACCTTGGTCAGGTTCTCTAGATGATCTTCGAAAGTGCTGCACATGATGATATCGAAGTACAGCAGGCAGGCGTCGTAAGTCAATCCCCTCATCACGGATTCCATCAGGCGCTGAAAAGTGGCTGGAGTGTTGCAGAGGCCAAAGGGCATAACCGTAAACTGCCAAAGCCCTTGGCTGTCAAGAATGCGGTGTTTTCCTTGTCTCTGGAGCCCAGAGCCACTTGCCAATATCTCGATTTCAGTCCAAGGTCGAGAACCACCGGGCACCAGCAAGTGTGTCGAGAGTATCGTCAATTTGGGTTAAGTGAAAAGTCCTTTCGGGTGACAGCGCTCAACTTCCAATAGTCCACGCAGAAGCGTAGCTCGCCTTTCTTCTTCACCAAGATCAAAGGGGAACACCAAGGGCTGTCGGACACTCTGATGATGAGCCTAGATCTGATGTCCTCCAGGATGTCTCGTACCTACGCTTGCTTCGCCAGAGGAACACGTCTTGGTGTTTGCCGCATAGGCCGGGCATCTGTGGTGTCGACATGGTGGAGTACTCGGTCGGTGCGGCTATTATCGCCATCCCCTTGGCTGAAAGCGGACTGGCATTGCCTAAGGAGGTGCCGGACCTTCACTTGCACCGCGATCAGATGGTCGGCCGCCCTCTTCAACAAGTCTTCCAGCCGAGGCCCCAGATCTTGAGACGGTGCTGGTTCCTCGGGTCCGTCGCACAGCGATACACACGCAGATGGCTCGCATTCCCCTAACTTCGTTCTGGCCTGAATGTCCTGATCGGTGCCCGATGGATTCAGCAGTCTCATTGGCACTTCTTCTCGGCAAGGCAACAATGCCCTGGTAACGCATAATCCATCCAATGGTGTCTTCCGGTCCAAAACCAGATTCCTTCAGCGCTGGCCTTCCAGGCGCGACTTCACCATCATCTCGCTTCTTGTAGGCACAACCATATCCTCCGTCAAGACCACCTTGCAGATCCCCGGATATTCGTTAGGGCTCCGAAGCGTCACCTCGTGTCGGTCGAATCTCAACACCATCCTGCCGATGTCGACCGTCGCATCGTAGCTCCTGAGGACATCCAGTCCCAGTATCACATCTTCAGTCACCCCCGCGACGAACACCCACATCCTTACTGCCCTAGGGTCACCCCTGCAGGGCCTCCTCCTCCATAGGCAAGTATCATCCGATGCCGTCACTAGTTGGTAGAGCCGATTCGGTTTCCTTGACGGCAAGCCCTGCGCCACATCAGATCTTATTACGGTAACGGCTGCACCTGTGTCGACTAGTACCCGGCACAACTTCCTTTGTGTCCAACCGTCGCTACGAGGCTGTCATCCACTCTTCTGTCCAGGGCACACATCACTCGAGGGGGTGGCGATGGCGTCTCCGACGTACCCCTCGCCATGCCGGTCGTTATTCGTTCCCCGCTTGCTCGTCGGCTTGATCGAAGACAGCCCTTCACTAGGTATCCTGGCTGACCACAACCCAACACACGCTCTTCTTCGACGTCCCTGGATTGATTCTCTATCCCCGCCGTATCAAATGTTCCTGGTCTTCGATGCCGCAGTTACCTTGGCCGCCTCCATCCTCAACGCGGCCGCAACGTGAGATACGTAACTGGAAGGAAGTCCACCAAAGCTTTATTCACCAGCTGTTCAACTGCCAGGGCGAACTCCTGCAGCGTCTCCCCTGGCTGTTGCAGCTTTGACTTGTGTTGACTGCGATGGTACCCAAACCAGTTTTCGAGGGCCTCCCAGATATCTCCGGACTTTGCCGACGTTGGAATAGCATTCAGAATTTCTGCTACCGTCCCTGGAGGCTGGCTATTAGCTCCCTCCCTTGCTGGCTATCGGTTGTGGCAACGGCGGCGAATTGTCGGCGGAAGATTTCGAAAGTTGACGTTTCGGCGTATTTGGGTGGCTTGACGCGCGCACATGTGTCGCGTCCAGGCGTCTCGATCTTTAAGTCTTTAAGTCTTCCGCTAAACATTTATTCCACCATGGCGTTCAATTCCTTGGCGCTGCCGTCGATTCTTCCTTCCTGGGCGCTAAGCCGTTCCCCACAGTTCCGTCTGTCGCAGGCCCCACCCAGGTATCAAGCCGGGAGGCACTACCAGCCAGGAGCATGTAATGCCGCGTGCGCGGTCACAATTTGTGGAAAAATTGGCCACCCTGAAAAAAAAACATTCTAGGTAAAAAAAAAAAAATGTGGCACATGAAGCATTAATCGACAGGGCAAAAATTATATTGTCTCCTCTTCGCATTAAGACTGGCTTAATAAAACAATTTTTGAAGGCAATGGATAAAGAAGGTACAGGATTCGCTTACCTGAAGGAAAAGTTTCCACTAATTAGTGAGGCCAAAATAAAATAAGGCATTTTCATTGGACCTCAAATAAAACAACTATTTCAGGATGCCATATTCAAAGATAATTGAATTTAATCGAGAGAAGGCCTGGAATGCATGTTGAAACTTTCTGGGAAACAAGAAATCTAAAAATTATGATGAAATTGTGGAGTGTTGACTTGCCTCATTTTGTAACATGGGCTGTAATATGTCTCTGAAGCTGCATTTTTCCAGTTTTCATTTGGACTTTTTCCTTGCACAAATATGGGAGATGTTTCTGATGAGCAGGGTGAAAGGTTTCACCAAGATATATCTGAAATGGAAAGGAGATATAGCAGGAAATGAAACCAGTCTGTCTTCTGCTACAACAAGAATAGGACATAGAAATTCAAGAAGACCCACTAAAGCCATACTTAAAAGCCTTCAATCAAACAATCCAAGAAATCAAAACTTTAACAGACACAGATAAATCAAGATTCAAACCAGATCATCCCACCTTACCAAGAATGTATGCTTTACCAAAAATACATAAACCCAGAAACAAGATGAGACAGATAGTCAACAATATTGTTCCTCCAACTTACAAACTGGCAAAATGGTTTGTACAAAGATTCTCTTCACTGCCAAGATTCAACAGCCTAACCATAAAGAATTCAGAACTAATAAATAACATAAAATTCTTGGAACTCGAACCAAAAGACAGACTGGTTTCCTTTGATGTCACTGCATTATTTCCAAGCATCCCTACAGATCAACTCCTACTTCAGTTAAAGAAATGGCTCCAACAGACTACCAGCCCTGAAGATGAAATAGAAGACCACTTACAACTCACCAATTTATGCATCACACAAAGCTGATTTAGTTTCAACAAGTTCCACTAACAACCGACAGGTCTAACTATGGGTAACCCACTATCACCATTCTTAGCAGATTTATTTATGAGTTACTTGAAAACACACATAACAACTTCCTTCTCATAAATTTTTAAAGCTTGGCACAGATACGTCAACAACATCTTTGCTATAGTCCCTAACAGGTTTATACAAGACTCCATAAGCTTACTTAACTTAGAAAACCAATCAATAAAATTCACAATGGAAGTGGAAAAAGAAGGCATGCTAACTTTCTTAGACCTAAAAATAATCCGGGAACAAAAAAAGCCTATCCTTTGGCATATACAGGAAACCTTCACATTCAGATAATTGCATAAAGAACAATAGTTTCAATCCAATAACACATAAATATACAGTAACAAACAGCTTAACACACAGAATGGTATACAATCCCCTGAATAAACAAGAATATCAACTGAAATATCTGCACATAGTAAACACAGCTAAAAACCATGGGTTCAAAAGACTAACAATCGACAAGAAAATTGAAAACTCAAACGAAACACATCAGAGACACAACAAATCTCATTCAGGAAGAAAAACAGTTAAAAATTCAAGAAATTCACATATCATCCAAGGACATATTACAAATTTAAGAAGCTATTCATAAAACATAACATCAGAACAAATTTAGCATAGAGAAATTACTTTGCAATAGGATAAAAGACCCCGTACCACAAAACAAAAAACCTGGAATCTACAAAACCAACTGTTCTGATTGAGAGAGAGAGAGAGAGAGAGAGAGAGAGAGAGCGAGAGCAAGCCACACAATAGACAATCAACACAACGGAAACACCAACAACACAGTCCAGTCGGACACCTTCTGTTGATGGGAACAAACCGTTTCCCGAAACATGTCAAGTGAGAAAACATAAGCGATGTTAGTGTAGCTAATTCTGACTCACCTTAAGTAAATCACTGTTTCTAGCTTCTTTTTCATATATTAATTATTTTGTAGTCCTTTTCTTTTATATAGTTCTGGTGTGTCTTACACAGAAGTCCAATAGTAGTCAGTTAATATGTTTTTGTTCCATACATCCTTTAAGGTCTGCATACAGAAGTCCTCTTTTTACTCTTGCAACATTCACAGGTTCATTCAACTGGTTGATTTCTGCTGCCAGCATGGGTGGTGTTTTGAAGTGATCACATTTGATACTTACTACTAAGTGTTTGTCTTCAGATTTCGAGGTCAACTTAGGCCTCCCTTTGCGATAACAATCCTTGTTACTATTAGTATCAAAATATCTCTTCACAGTGGAATGGATACTTTCCAAGGAAACATTTTCTTGTTTTGCTATTTCATGCATGCTATGACCTGCTTTGTGTAAACTATAACAGCATGTTTTTCTGTTGAAGGCTCGTTATTTTCACCAATTTTAACTTTTCAACTATACACACTACAGTGTCAATCTTGTGCTCTCTTATGACCCTCGAACTTGCTTCTAAATGCTTAAATATAGTTTGTTAGCTTACATAAATGACATCTGGTGCATTATACAACAATACTATGTCCAAAACCACATTTAAGGTTAAGTTTCCCTAAAAGGAGCATCAAGCTTTGACTTCTTTCATGAAAGAAAGGCAGCTTAATGAAATGGATTAACATTTCTATATTAAACATATTAAGTTAGCTTTGAGTGGTACCATAATACTTTTTATCTAAGGGAACGAGGGGTGTTCAAAAACTTTTGAGCAGTAGTATAAATTTATGACTCTTTTAAAAATGGTATGTGTTAGAGCAATTTGGTTTTCAAATTCTGATTCAACATCATGTAAACCACAAGAATGACCCTCTTTTCCCCCCAAAAGGATTTTGCTGCCGACCAATGTTATTAGACACTGCTCCTTTGTTGTAACTGCAACAAAATATATACATGGAGAGGGTATAAATGTCATCCTCTGAAGGGGTGATCTTGATCCTACATAGAAATATGAAGAAAACTTCAACATTTTAGTCTCTGAATGCTTATTTCAAAAGAAAAAGAAAAAACAATTTCCCCATTCTTTGTAATATTATAATTCACATATGGAGCAATTAAAGCAATTCCTATTGAAGTATCTGAGAGAACAGCAATTTATTTCCACTTCTGGTTACTTTTTAGTTTCTTTCTCAAGTGTCTCGTATGAGCACAATTTAACATTTTTGTTTTGCTCCAATCCTAATTTACATGAAGTTACAACACTGCAACTATTCTGAATAACTGCAATGCTCATGCCTCAGACTGTTATGTTATGTCTCACCTACTCCACTTATCATGCAATTGAGTCTCACTACAAACATTGTTACTAACACTGAGCATCATTTTGATTTCCTTTTATTCAATGTTTAAATAAAAATATTTGTTAGTCTCATTTATTAAAAGTTAAGAATCAATCTTTTACTTTCCTTTATTGCATCTCCATAAACTGTTAAGCTGTAAGCAAGTGGGCAAGAGATAACTAAAGCCATGTGAGTTCAGTTATTCATAACTGTTGCAATGTCACAACTTCAGCATAAACTATAACTTGTACAAACAAAAATGCTAAATTATGACAAAATGAGGTATTTAAGGAAGTGAAGATAACAAAAAATGTGGCCTGGTTGCTATTCTGTCCAACACTTTATTAGGACTTACCTTAATCATTCCATAATATGAATTAAAATGTAACAAAAGGTGAAAAAAACTTAATCTTCTCTTCAGAAATAAGCATTTACAGACTAAAATGGCATTACCATTTTTCATTCATCTTTGTGGATAGAATCATCTCCTAAAAGGATGATATCTATATCCCTTCTGCTGGTATACTGGTGTGCATAAATCCACTTAATTCATTGCAGAATTTTCTCAATATGCATGCATGCACACACATACAGTGGAAGAGAGAGAAGGGAAACTGTTTATAGTCTACGCAGTACTGCTGCATTTCAATTGAGAAATTGATCCCAGTGTCTTATTAGACATCAGTGACCTGAAATGGGTTTTATTCTTTCTAACAAGACTGAAAACACATTCAAAATTTCTGTGAGGAATAGTTAAAATTATCAACATAATTGATGCTATTTTATCATCTTTTAACATACCGTCTGACCCACATATACAAGCTAACCTAGTCCATTTATTATCTTCTCTACCAAGGGTGATGGCTCAGGCAGCAGCATCACCTCATCCCTTCCTTAACTCTAAGTCCTACCCTATTTGCAATGAAGTGATCAGGATGCAAATTTTACCTTCTTATCTGATTTTAAAAGAAATGGGAATTCCACTTTATAAGAGTACCTGAAGACCTTACATGTTGCATGTAAAGGGTAGCTGGGGATGGGGGAATTTCTTGCAAACCTTGGTGTTGCATCCCTCGAAGATATTGAACTTGAATACCAAGTTTGGTATTTATCCAACTTTTGTTTTTCAGTTATGCTGTTCACAGACACACACACAGACCTGTTTCTAAAAATTCTTTTTTTGTATTCAAGGGGCCTCTGTCATACCTGCTGAAATTCTTCCTGGTACCACAATAAACACATATTAAAGCAAAGAATGCCGCTTCCTAGGCTATACACAGATTTTTAGTCCATATTTCACACTTCATATCATAAACTATAAACAATTGTCATAAAAAAGCGAAACATATTCCACAGCTATAGAATATAAATAAGATCCATTACCAAATGCTTGCACTCATCCCGCCCAGTTACTAGAGGTTATAGTGATGCAATCAGATTTTAAATCTGCATGCTATGCATTTAGTTGCAGCTCAGTGTAAGGGGACCATGACTTTGATAAAGGATACACACACAGATAAGCTCTCGCCTGGCGAGTATACCAATTAGCACAGTACATTCAGTCTGTAATATTAAGTCACAATACAATGCAATAGAATTTAATGCTTTTGTCAAGCCCGTGGCAAAAATCTGTAACACTTTGAATCTGCCCACAAAGCAGTAAAAACATTTGCTTTGCCATAAAGTCTAAAAAGGCCTCCACTCCCATACATTTTATAAGCAAACTGTTAAAGTTGGCAATATGTAATAATAGCGGCAAATGTTTTCATGCTACTGCACAGTGTATCATAAGGAACCACTGGTGCCACCTATGTTAGCTTAATCATTTTGCAGTTACTCCTTTTTAAAGATGGAGTCATTAATGAATAAACATCACACATGTAAGTCTATAAACAAGGACACAATAACTCCACTGATCTGACAGCTAATGACAGAATAGCAGTTTATAGAACATTTCTCTTGCAACCCATAATGTACAGTATTAAATTCCATAAGGGCACAAAATGTATAAAGAACTAAATGAAATCCAGTCCTAAAGAGTCAGTAAGCAGTTTAAAAATTCATTTGCCATCTAAAAATCATGTTTTCTTCAACGTAAAACAAGCATCTATACATGAATATAACTGATGTAATTTTACAGCTGGAAGTAAGGATCTACTTCATTTATTATTCAGAGCTGTTTGTTGTTCTAATACTTTTCATTTGTAACATAAATAACTTATTTTGTAATGTCCTGTCACTTCAAAAAATTACACTGTAGTGTATAGGAGGGTATAACATTTCAATATGCATTTAATACTCGATTTCCAGCTGAATGAATAATAATAACAACAACAAAGCTAGATGACCAATGGAAATAAATCACACATACTTGATAAATATGAAAAACAGACAAAGTGCTCATTCACTCAGTTTAAATGCTGGACTCGCCTAAAAATAATAATGAATAATATAACAAGAGAAACCTCTCTTAATTTTAGAGAAGCAATCAGTTACAAAATAGCTTGAAAAAAATGACTTGTATGGGCCCAAAATTGAGTAACAAATTACCCATTTAAACCTCTTATAGTTTTAGCTAGACAGGTCATTTCTTACCAAAAGGCTCCATTGAAACAAAAAGCAGCGATTTTTAACTGTATGGTTCCAAAATTGAATGCTGAGTCACTTATTTAAAATTAACTGACCACAATAAACAGACCTAAACAAAAGGCATCTTGATACAATCAAGTCATATTTGCTGCCCTCATGAGCAGCTCCAAACTTTCATTGACCATTAGAACAAAGAAAAAATTCTGTGAACAGCAGATATATTCAGATGACTTTCTCTATCCTCTATCTTTATTCTTACTAAAGTTTATTTTCCTATCCACTACATTTTAATCCAAATAAACCTTTGCAGAAGGTTTACATTACACATTTTGTTATACATCCAAAGAGAACAGCGAAAGTCAAATGTTTATGAACTGGACGCTAAACATTGACCTTAAAATTTCATACTGTTTCCATGCAATCACAAGAAACAACTGAATGTTGACAGGACTTTTAAGAGAATGATCAGGTAATGAACAATTCAAACCATTAACAATGGATATCTCAGAAATGGCTTATGCCATAAAAAAAAAACTTATTTGAAATAAATTGCGTGCTTTAAAGAGATCTACATTTTTTGTATAATACATTTTTGTCTATCATTTAATATTTACCAGTTACACAAGATAACTCAAATTTCTTCGGAATGAAGAGGACTTCACAGGCTATTCCCAGAAAATTCAAGATTTACTTTTTATTTGTCATCTAAATATCTTTAATATATGGTATTTTATTCAAAATCGTTAGTCATTTCTCAGAAAATCAAAATTTTCAAAAAAATGTTGCATGTAAAGGGTAGCTGGGGATGGGGGAATTTCTTGCAAACCTTGGTGTTGCATCCCTCAAAGATATTGAACTTGAATACCAAGTTTGGTATTTATCCAACTTTTGTTTTTCAGTTATGCTGTTCACAGACACACACACAGACCTGTTTCTAAAAATTCTTTTTTTGTATTCAAGGGGCCTCAAAACATGTATTTACAGTGAAATCTCGGTATCAAATTTTTGGGTAGAATGCATTACCTTCTCTAGCTGCAAGGTACATGGTGCAGAAAGTAAAAAAAAAAAAAACTTTTAATTTCTCACTTTAAGCTAAATTTATCATATTTCAGTATGACCCCCCCATAAAAAACCTAAGATTTAAAGCAGAAGAAAAACTTTGCACTGTCTTTTTCTGTTACAGCTATGAAGATCAGACAATAACAATAAAGAAGGAAAATTGCTGAAGTAATGAATTTTCTCCCGACTGCTCAGGATATGCACTAATTCAGTTGAGCATTCTCAATGTGTTACATGAGGTTATGATTATTTGCAATAAGAGGCAGAATCACTCTATTAATAGCCATTTAATACATTTAAATTTAAAAAGATAGTGTTTCCAATTAATAGCAAAATATTTAATAACAAAATTATAAACATATATTAACTATACATTGAAAGCACATTTTAACTGAATTCACTTGTTTCCTCTCAGCTACAGGTGCTTTTCCATTAACAATCCAAACCTTCACTTTGATTTTTATACTTAATGTGAATAATTTTTATATGGAATTTTTGGACCTCTAGAAGACACACACTATAAACAGTATATTATGCAACGAAACTATAGTGGTAGTAATTAAAACGCGAGTATTATTATTAACCGAGCAAGCAAGCAAAGCAAAGCGAGGTTAATAATTATCATACGAGCGTTTTAATCACCATTATAGTCAAGTTTCATACAACTGTTTATGCTCAACCATGTATCTAAATTAAAGGTTTCATAAGTATTCGTTTCTGGTTTGAGTGATGTGTTCCAATTGTTATTCCTTTATCAATGGTTACAATACAATGATATTGTAGCACCTATGTCAAACAAAGTTGCTAGCGTTGAGAGACGTACTATGCAGAATAATTGATACTTGCGCTTTCACAATGTTACATGGCCACTTCTGATTGGTCGAATACCAATACTTTAATAAACAGGTGTACTTTAATGAGGTCCATTAAAGTACTGCTACCAGTCGTATAAATACTACATTTTGGCATGGTTGAGCATAAAATAAATAAATAAGTTTCCAAATTCTTTTGGAAGAATGCCACAAATAAGGTCTTCAGAAGATCCATTTAAAATACAGAGCAATAATTTTTGAACCTATATATATTTTTTAAACTTAATATATGCATATATTGTATGCCCCTTACAGCAGCCTCCTACATCCTTCCACCAATTTCAACCAAATTTGGAACACATTCTCTAGGACAATTTTGAAGTTTTTAAAATGAATAGTTTTCTCAATACTATTGCATATTAAAAATAGAAATGCTGTTCGTTCGTTTACGGGTGGTATCATAAAAAACTATCCTCAATGGAAGAGGGAGTGGAAAATATTTGGCAGGAGGCAATTTTGAGCCCTTTCAGGATGAATGGGCTTGTTTTCTCAATGTCTTTGCCAAATAAAATGACACACACTGCTTACTTAATTCTTTTAGGGATATAAACCAAAAACCAACCCTAATGGAAGAAAGAGTGTTTGATGAGAGATAATATTTCAGTGCAAATAAGAAATCTGGCACATGCATTCTTTAGGAAGAGTGAAAATACTGTTGAGGTGGTATAATAAAAAACCACTCCCAATTGGAGTGGGAAGGGAAAATGTTCTGCAGCAGCCAATTTGGAGGCTTTTCATCATGGATGGGCTGTTATCTCAAATGTTTCGCCAAATAAAAAATGTTCTATTCATTCTTTTAGGGAAGGTAACACAAAAACCATCTTAATGGGAGAGTGGAACCTTCTAGAGGAGGCAATGACCTTGTACTAAATGAAAAGACAAAATATTCCGTTAATTGATAAAACATTAAAATCTTCCGGGCTGTAAGGCCATGGTCTAAGGGTAAAATTACTAGCACCCGACGTTTCGGTCAACCACAGAGTTGACCGAAACGTCGGGTGCTAGTAATTTTACCCTTAGACCACGGCCTTCCAGCCCGGAAGATTTTAATGTTTTATCGATTAACTCCGGCCGTGAAAGCCTTCGTACTTATTTAAACCGCCTCTACGGGGAGGAAATATTTCGACGTTTTCATCGTTTAGAGAATCTTCGCAAGAAAAAAGCTCGCTTGTTGTCATCTTTGACCTTCCTGTTACGCTGCAGGGACGAATCCATCACTCCTAATTTTGTAAGGATGAAGCGGAATTTTCACTCTGCACAGTCCCACCGAATATATAATCGTGCTGAATCTGCCTTGTTACGGGATCGTATTCATCAGGTCAGAAAAGACCTTGCAAACTTAGACTGCAAGTTATTAAGCATTCATCTACAGATCAGTAACTCAGTACAAAAGAACGACTGGAATAATATCAACGCGCTTACTTTTCGCTCGATGGAAAAAGTATTGATTTCTTCTTCCGCTCGACAACAGAAAAAGTTCAACCGTCTATGTCCATCTAAGGTCAAACCACCGGAATGTAAACAAATCATTCACAACTTATCCGACAGACAACTTTACACGGATGAGTACAACGTTTTTGCCAAAGGTGGAAATTTTGCTCTTACACCCATCACATTGCCTGTTGAGGACATTATTGCTAATGTAGAAGCAGGCTTAAATCATTTACCATCGAGTGTGGCCTATGAAATACGATCCGAAACATCAAGAATTTTACGTAAATCTAAGGCTCCAGTAAGCAATATCTCCTCCAAAGAAAGGAGGGCTCTCAAAGATTTGAGTGCTGACACTAACATTTTAATTCTTTCCGCGGATAAAGGAAATGCCACCATGATAATGGATAAGTCGGACTATAAGCAGAAGATTAGTGATCTCCTTGACCCTCAGCTTTATAAAACGCTTACGCGAGATCCTACGGTGGGTATACTTAGAAAAACAAATAAACTAATTAAAGAGTCTACTTCAATAAACTCAGATAGAAAAAAGATACTATGCACATCAGAAGCTTATGCGCCACGTCTATATGGACTGCCGAAGATACACAAACAAAATATTCCTCTTCGTCCTATAGTAAGCACGATTGGTTCTCCAACTTATGCTGTTTCTAAACATTTGACGGCCTTACTACAGCCTCACATTGGACAATCCGGCAGCTATATAAAAAACTCACAACATTTTGTGGAGAAGTTAGATTCCTTAAATTGTACGCATTTGACATTTTAGTCAGTTTAGATATAACTTCTCTTTTTACCAATGTACCTGTAGACGAAGTTTTAACTCAGATTGAGGGTATTTTTCCTACAGATATTTTTAACCTTTTTAAACACTGTTTGACGACTTCCTATTTTCAATGGAACGAAACGTTTTATCAACAACAAGATGGCGTCGCTATGGGAAATCCTCTTGGGCCCGCCATTGCTAACTTTTTTATGGATCATTTTGAGGCTAAAGCTTTAGACACTGCTCCGTTAAAACCTAACTGTTGGTATCGGTATATTGACGATGTTTTCCTCCAGTGGTCTCACGGTAAACAACAACTTGCAAACTTTCTGGAACATCTTAATAATATGAATTCCAAGATTCAATTTAATATGGAAACAGAACATAACAATAAAATAGCCTTCTTAGATGTTCTGGTAATAAGAAATGCTAATGGATTACTGTCTCACACTGTTTATAGGAAACCCACCCATACCGACAGATATTTAAATAAAAGCTCCAATCACCACCCACAACAAAGGAGAGGAATAATCAAAACCCTAGTGGACCGAGCCAAACGTATTTGTACAGCGCAATACTTAAGTGATGAGATACAGCATCTTAGGCTGGCTATGTTACAAAACGGATTTACGAATAAAGATTTTAACAGAGCAATTCACCCTAAGAAGATATCACGTCAAGGCCACGAATCGTCTACATATAAGGGAAAAGTCTTCTTATCTTATGTTAAGAACGTCACAGACCGCACTGGAAAAATACTTAAGAAGCACAAAATAAATACAATATATAAACCAACCAGAAAAATTCAACAAACTTTAAAATCTGCTAAAGACAAGAGAGACCCCTTATGTGTTCCAGGGGTAAAGAATACCTTGCACATGCAGCTCTGTTTATATCGGAACAACAAAACATAGTATAAATACCCGAATAACAGAGCATAAACGACATTGTCGCCTTGCTCAAACAGATAAGTCTGCAGTCGCTGAACACTTTGTTACCATGGGTCATCGTATCCTATATGAAGACACGCAAGTACTATCTTCTACAAAATATTATCACACTAGACTTCATAGAGAAGCAATTGAAATTTATAAACACTCCAACAACTTTAATAAAAAGGAAGAAAAATTTAAGCTTAATCGTACGTGGATACCAGCGATGACACGTCACTGCAGACCCACTGCGGCAGTTTTGTCCTTGACGTGAGCTATAAATTGCAGAACATCTCTTGCCTAGTCGGCAGTCGTTATCAAGCTGTCCTGGGTGCCACACTCTTGAAGATGGCAACCACAGAGTTGACCGAAACGTCGGGTGCTAGTAATTTTACCCTTAGACCACGGCCTTCCAGCCTGGAAGATTTTAATGTTTTATCGATTAACTCCGGCCATGAAAGCCTTCATACTTATTTATTCCATTAATTCGTTGCAGCATGTCTTGATTCTAACATATGCCAACACACATTAATTACTGTTACTGTTAAAACTTTTGAAACTCATTAGGGAAGGAATGAAATAGTATTCGTGATGCACAAGTATTATACCTCTTTTATTTCTACCAGGTGTTTTATAGTATGAAAATATTAGCTGTAAGACTTACTCCGCTACACTGAAATTTGTGCAGGTTTTACTTAAAAAAAAATAGTACTGGCCAGTGTGTTGAGTTAAAAAAAGACCATACACTCAGGAAGAGGTTATGATGCTGGTAGAAAGTATTACAGAGCATACATCCGGAAGAAAATAAAGCCATAAAGCAGTTTTCATTAATCTGACTCATTTTCCAATTTCCTCATCCCTCTCTTCAAATTTATTTTTCAGAGATATTATTTCTATTATATAAATCATGTCTCAGCACTTCATTCTTGGCATGGTTACAAAAGGAATAATGTAGGCTTTCCCCAGATTAAAACATTTCAGAATATTAAATTATATAGGTTTTGCTGTTAACAAATGCTGTTTACTAAAGCCGGATTTTTAAGTAATATCAAAATGAGAAATATGCACCTAAATATGTAGTTATTAATCTATAATAAATAATTTAAAATTACATTAAAAGTTTGTACTTCAAACCAAAAATAATATTTCACTATTCTACCTATCAGCCGTTCTTTGTACCACCACATTTGTTGCTTTTATTGTTCCACAATCATTATTTTAAATTATTATTAATTTGTTAATCTGATAATCATGATCACAAATTTCACTTTCACACTTTACATGGTATTTTGTGAACACTTCAAATTATCGTAAAACATATAGACTAGCTTATATGAATAAAACAATACAAAAAAACCAGTGTCTTCATAAACAATAACTGAACAAATTAAGAATGAGTATGTAAGACAGATGTACTGTTTATTTCCTGACACAGTGCACTAAGATAGTCTCTACATTTTAAGGTGTAAATAATATTCTTCTGCCTGATAATATCTTCTTGCATGAAGAAAATGATCTTGCAATATTGCAAGCTGTCACAGGACTGTTCATGAATAAGAGTATTTTTCCTGGAGATATGCCCTTCGAGGCTTCAACTCCTGACCACACATGCATTCTTGATCGTTTAAGTTGCATTTTGTTCATTGCTGATATATCAAACAATGTCTAAACCATTGAAACTGCTGTATGTCATTAATATTTAATGTCAAATTTAATTGTTAATTATTAGCATTTCTAAAAGAAGAAAAAACATAACAAATAATTAAGAAAAAACATGGGAAAATATTGTGATGTAGCGGCTATGAGCCAAGGTTATCAGGAGGTTGGCACCAGGCAGCTGGAGATAAATGAAGATAAAGTCGAGCTCTCGCCCAACATAAACAGAAACACTATTGGCAGTTAACCAAACTCTTCTGGAAGTTTCTTTCCCCCACCTCCTGAACATGTGTCCAAATAGTTCTCTAAGCAAGTTGGTGATGACTGCTGTGACATGCAGTGAGTGCTACTGCAGAGCCAGAGATTGTAGAAGACTTGCGTTCAACTCCTCAGCAAGTGAACTGTCCAGAAGAAGAGACTATGTCATGAAGAAAGTGAAGTGATGAGGAAATTGAACTAGTTAACATTAGTGAAGTGACAATGTGATGAACTAAGTAAAGTTCCAGTGAAAGTTGAGCCAGTTCAAAACAGTGACAGTGAGAACTCTGTGAAATCGAAAAGTTGTAAAATTGGACAGTCCCATTGTGTCAGGAGTGGGATTAAGAAGTCAAGATAGAGGAAATGCTTAAAAAAATGATTGGCCAAAATGGAGGAGATATGAACTGAAGTGAAGACAGTGAAATCTGGAATAGTGGAGATGGAAACAGAAATAAGGACCAAAATGGAGAAAATGAAATCTGAGCTTAGTGTTGACTTTGAGAACGAAATGGAGAAAATGAAGACTGAAATGAAAACTGGAATGGAGAAGATGAGAAAGTGAAAAGAAAAGTGTGAAAACATAAATAAAGACTGAAATACAGAAAATTAAATCCCAACTAGGTTTAGACACTGATACTGTAATATTTGAGATAAACATAATGGTGAAAGCCCTGTAGGATGACATTGCAAAGGAGTTAGAAGGAACTAAATCTGACAGGAAAGACAACATTAATGGCATGGAAGAGCAAGGAAAATGGCTAAATGAGCAGACATAAGAAAACAAGAGGATGATAGAGGTTGCAATGGAAAAGCGTCTGGCACAGCAGATGACGGAGAGTGCTGCAGCCCTGTGTTTGGTCATGGTGCAACCTGCAGTTTGTTGCAATGAGACACTGAGGAGGGAGCAACTGGAGGATGAAAACATAGGGCCGAGAATCTGACGCACATCCAGCATGGGCAGATGTTTCTCCCAGATGTTTCTCCTATAAGAGTTATTGGACATGGGGGGACTCCCTGGTGGTCAGGAATGCTGTATTGTTGAATGTGTGGGAGTTTGCAAACAGAAGGCATTGGTGGAACAGCTGGTGCTCCCGAAGAGTACGTGAAGGAAGATCTCGATGAATCCCATGCCAAACACTACCAGGAGGACACCTGGATGCAACCAAGACCTTGAAGAAGCTACGTCGCCAATTCTATTGGCAACATCTAAGAAGTGACATGGAGAGGTGGTGCCAGCAATGCAACATATGCGTGACAGGCCCCGGGGCCTCGTCATGCTGTTGGTGCCAGGTGCAACAGGAAAATGTCAGGGTGCCAACCAAAACTCTGAGAAACAACTATGCTATGACCATCTGGCAATCCATGCCACATGCCAGTAATGTGACCTTGTATGTCTCTATCGTCCCACAAGGAACTACGGGGAAGTCATCAAAGCTGCAATATTCCTGTCAATAATGTGGTATACCACATTCAGTATCAACCCCGCAGAAAGCTGATGGTGGCCCATCTTGATCGGCTTGCCCCATATCATGGAGCTGCTTGGGATGACCAGCTCTGAGGAGGGAGCTGTGTGATCCAGCAGCTATGGTCCAAGCTTATCGGGAGGTTGGCACCAGGCAGTCGGAGAGAAACAAAGTTAAAGGACGACTGAACTAAATTTTTAAAGACTCCTAACAATAAAATATAAACAATTCTGCACATTGTTGAAAACCACATTGTTCTATGACCTCTTGTTTTCATTCTGGAAGCACTTTTATGCATAATACTCACCTTGCGGTGACATCATGAGGCTAGCATCGTGCCACGGTACTGAATGTCACTAGCATTAGTTAGACTTGCATTGCATTTAATTCCTGTTATGTTGTGATTGTAAGAAAGTTTTTCTTTCCTACTGCTCTGTGAGGTGTATGATCAAGAATACCCACGTGCAGTGCTTATGGTTGTGCAAATCATTTCAGCATAAACAGAAATGTTGGTTATTACTCATTCCCTGATAGAGATAAGAATCGACATGTGTACAACAAATGGTTTGCTGCTCTGAAACACAAAACTTTGTGCTAACAAAAAATGGCAGAGTATGTGGAATTCATTTCAATGAAAGTGATATTAATGAGCTGGATGTTATAAAAATAAGAATAATGAAGAACGAGAAATTCAAAAACCCTAGACTGAAAGATAATGTGGTATCTTCGAAATGTTTAGCAGGACTAGAAGATAAATCTTCCAAAAAGAAAAACTAAAATCTTAAAAGAAACCAAGTGCTATAGCTAGCTAATAATTCAGTAAGCAATTCTCAGCAAGAAAGTGAAGCTAAACTATTTTCTGAGTCCTTACATGTGGAATTGAAGATGATGCTGAAATACAGCACAAGTTGAGAACTGAAATTTTTAGTGCTATAAACGGTGCTAATGTGAACCAAAGTTTGACTGATGAGAAAGGCAAATGATAAAGCTGCAAATGACAAAGATTATAAACCGAATGAATATTTAAGGGAATTCAGTGAAGATGGAGAAGTTGTAGGTATGTCCAGCAAATATTCTTTTATGTTTGTATGTGTAAATGCTCTCCTTTGTCACACATGTGGTGCATCTGTCACTGAAAGAAAACCTAACACACAAGGAGCATTAATGCGAATTATAACTCATTGTATGAATGGGCACACTTTAGAGTGTTGCTCTGGAGGCAAAAGTGGAAGTCTGAAAAGTAATGTGTGCATAGCTTCAGGCAATGTATCTTTGCAGAATTACATTTAACTGTTTCTTGGCATTCTCAAAAGCAATAAGGATATTATTTTTTTCTGAATCATATTTTTATAGACTTGTTAAAAAATTTGCTTTCTCTTCCGTGCACAAAGCCTGGTTAAAAGAAAAATAAAGTAATTTTGCAATTGCCATGAATGATTCAAATTTATGTTTATGCGGGGATGGACAGTATGACTCCCCAGGATTTTCTGCGAAATATGTGACATATTCTATACTGAATTTGGCAACAAATAAAATATTTGACTTCATAATTGCACAGAGAAGAATTGTAAGTGGCGATATTGAGAAAGCTGCTTGTGAAAATATAACGACTTCTATGCAGGGCAACCCATAGTGGGGGGGGGCAACCAGGACTCATGTTGGGGGCCCCGGAATTTCGTGACGTCTGGAAGTCATAAATATATTATATTATCAGAAACCCAAGAAAAAAATGTGAACTCCGAGCATTCGCGTATATTGTGTCTTGGTCTGTTTATTATACCTCAACTTTTATGAACCATGGTTGTTACTTATGACATTTTATATCCATAACTGCTAACATACCGCCGCAACTGTCATGCATGTACATTCAAGTTCAGCATCGGCATTGACAAAAATGAGTTTCAGAAGTCTTGTACTATATATGCCTGTTGAACGTGCTTCTAACATAGCAAGAAGACGACCGCGCCACGCACAGAAGGTGTATATTTTGATCTTTGATGCTAATATGTACATACAAAAGTCAGTATCAAAATAAAAGTTAAAAACACTAGACATGACCCTTAGGTAACAGATGCGCTAAATTCTTGTTAAATTTATTTTGCAGGTTCCATTTCCAGACTGCTGCAGTTAACGTACAATCATTGTTTTATGAACATTAGTTTATAATTCTGACAGTGGTAATTTTCATTTCAATCTGGCAATAGGATAGTGAAATGCACAGCCAACTTCTTAAAATTGATTATCAGCAACAATGACAAAGGCGCATGCTACCAACAAGAAGCGGCATAACAGCATAAGTCCGGTATTGTTGAAGTTTATGATTGTTGGTGGGTTAAAGGCAGTGAAATGTTTGAAAGTCTTTCAATATAACAGTGGCTAGTTTAATCTGTGGTGTTCTGAATAAATTTGAAATTAGTTCAGTGCAGTTATAACTGCTTACAGAGTAGTTAAATAGGTACAGCATATGTTTAGCTAAACTGTGTTCATCAAGAGGTCAAAGTAAGCATAAACAAAACCTCATGCGTTTTGACCGCAACGCGCCTTCTTCACGGTTTGGTTGATGCTTCTGCCCTCTAAATAGTTCCTTGAAAAGTGTTACTAAATACTAAGGTTTGAAGCTCACTTAATTTCATAAAGCACAAACTATTGAGTATTAAGCATAGTTCAACTCAATATGTTAAATGATAAATAAATTAATTTGTAACTAGCATTACTAAATTTGTAACGGCACTAATTGGTTGCTGGAACTGGTAGAAGGGGAAAGAGGAAAAAGCAAAACACTCAGTATGTATCAACATGGCAGAAATAATCGGTGTTGTTAAACATAAGCGCGGAAAACCTTAACGAAGTGGTGAGAAGACAATAGTTTTGAACGTGTATAACAAGTTCTGTGAGAAATATCCAGAACCTGCTATCGATGATGTGGTGAAATTAACATCTGAGTTTACCGGTGTGTCAATTTCAAGTGTTTACAGCGCACGCAAAGAAAAATCCACAGTTGGTGAGGTTAGAACTCCTGGCAAGAAGAGACTACGTGCGAGACGAGTGCTGGATGTTGTTTGTGATGAATTTGTGAGGTCAGCAATCCGCAGAAAACTGCGGATTGCAGTTAACTCTGATTCGGACCTCCCAAACTTAAAATGAACCTCCCTCCACAAGTTGCTCCTGGAGATAGGTTTCGAGTTTGTCAGCAGGAAAAGAAAAGTATTATTGTGGACAGAGATGACATTATTTTATGGCGTAGAGATTTTCTCCGTAGAATAGAAAAACTGCAAAAAATGCGAAAAGTTTACTATTTGAATGAAACGTGGATAAATGAGGGACACACGACAAGCAAAGCATGGACAGACACCACTGTAAAATCAAGAAAGCAGGTATTTTATGCGGGTTTAAGTACAGGGCTAAAAAATCCTACGGGGAGGGGTAAGCGCCTTATTGTGCTGCACATAGGAAGTGAAGATGGTTTTGTCGAGGGTCGAGAGCTTGTGTTCATATCCAAAACAACAGGAGACTATCACGAGGAAATGAATGGCAACGTTTTCAGATCCTGGTTTGAAAAGGTTCTGCCCAAATTAGAACCAAATAGCTTCATTGTGATGGACAATGTCCCCTACCACAGTGTGAGGTTTGAACGCCTACCAAATCAATCTTGGAAAAAAGCTGACATAATAGCATGGCTGCAAAGTAAAAATATAGTTTTCGACAAGGGTCTTGTTAAGGCGGAATTGCTGGCATTGGTCAAGTCTCGTGCTAAACAGTACGAAAAATATGTAGTTGATGAAATGGCCAAACTTGTGTGTCACATTGTACTGCCGCCTTATCACTGTTACTTAAACCCAATAGAGATGGTGTGGAGTCAGGTGAAGGGTTACGTCGCCAGAAATAACACGGCCTTCAAACTGCAAGACGTGCGTGTGCTGGTTGATGCAGCATTCCGTGTCATAACACCAGATAACTGGAGTGCTTGTGTACAGTATGTGGTTCAAGAAGAACAACATTTGTGGGACTTGGAGGGTATTATTGACACCGTTGTGGAAGAATGTGTGATACATCTTGGAGATGATGAATCGAGTGACAGAGAGACGTCCGATCTGGAGGGTATCCAATCAATGTCAAGCTCAGATTAGAGGAATAGAGATGACGTAAGTAAATAGCAACTTCCGTTACTAGCGTGCTGTATGTTTTTTAGAGTGAATAAATATGTCCTAGTGGTGAAAAAGCTCATATAATAGTTACCATATGGGTAAATGTGTTCAATAAACTGAACATAATTAACTACTGATACCTGATGGAGGGTGGGCGTAACCTCATTTGGAACGCATGTGGCCGCGGAGTGATACAACCGGTGATTTGTTTATGTCTATTTTATTCTCCTGGTGTACAGAGTTTAACTGGTATAATGGCTAGTTACCATAAATCAGGTGCTTAAAAAAAGAGCTGAAAAACAAAAAAAGAAGAAAAATATCAGGAAGAAATTCAACAATGTAAACAGATATCCGCTTATTTCTCAAAGTCAATAGCCCCATCAAATTCTAAGATGCAATCAAATACAGAAACAGAAGATAATGCAGGTGAACATCTTCCTGTTGCATCTCTTGAATGTCAGGTACCTATGTATTTATTTATTTATTGCCATCAGCTCAAGGCAGAACAGAAATTGACTTTAATAAAGTGTCGGACTCAGAGTATACTTCAACAAACAGTTGGGACTCCTCAGTTCCTGGCCAGTGGCCGCCAAAAATTACAAATGTTGTGAGGGAAATAATTGTTAGAAAATGTTTGCTAAATAAATATTGAAAGTTTGCAAGAATATTTTGACTCAAAAAAGATGAAATTTACAGATCATCTTTATTCTAAATATTCATCTGGAAAGAGACTAGTTACTTTGGAATGATACCCAAAAACAGCTTTTCTGTGGACCATGTCTGTTGTTTGAAGACTCACTCAATATTATCTTGTAAGTCTATATTAGGCAAATGAGAGGGATTTGATTATACTGAATCATGTAAAAATTTACATGAGAGCTTACCTCAGCATGTAAACATTCATAGCGTAATTACCTACCCAGGCATTTTAAAACTTTTTTCTTATAACAAGTAATGTAACAGGTGATAATAGCTAATTTTGGGTCACTGAAAACGAATCCATTGTCCATTTCTACGTATTGCATCATGTTTTCTTGCAATAGGCACACCAAAATAACAGATATATTGAATATAATAATAAAAAGCAATGAACAAATTAAAATAAGTTTGGATATATTTACAGAGAAAAATGATACTTTTTAAATAGTCTATGACATATGTATTCCAATATTTTTTGTGAGCAGGGCCAAATAAACAGAAGTTACATCGATATAAGTGCCAATACTTGGGGTCAAACCAGAATCTCTTGGTTTACGTAATGCTGAAATACATATATTCATGATTTTTGTGCTCTAACAACTAAGTGTAAGCAAAGAATTCACAAAGAAGGCAATGTATATGTAAAACAACACCAGAACATGCCATTACAGGAAAAATTGTAGTCATCTTTGATATGAACAGTCCTAGATGTGCCCTTTGAATGACCACTTGGCTGCCCAGCGTCTGACTGCTGCATGTTTGCTATCTCTTTTCAAACACTAACAGTAGTCAGCCATCATTTGTACATCCCACCTTCCCTGGTATCTTCTTACTGCCTCATTGATGTTTCGGTGAAACCTCTCTCCCATCCCTTCACTAACAGCCTTAAAATTTTCTGGAAAGTGATTGAGATGAGAATGAAGGAAGTGCAGTTTCAGCCTCATTCTCCCAACTCTTTCATATAATCCAACATCGTTTTCACTATTGTTTCGTACTGTTCATCCTTTACATTTCCTAGGACCTTCGTCATGACATCCCTCATTGAAATCCATGCAGCAAGTTCCACGGCATTCATCATCTGTTCAAAGATTTGGTCTTTCAACAACTTTCTAATTTGTGGCCCATTAAAAATGCCTTCCTTGAATTTCTTTTGCATCTGATAAATGTGGAAATTTGTTTGCAATATACTGAAAATGGGCTACTTTTGTCCAAGGCCTTACCAAACTGCTTCATGATTCCCAGTTTGATGTGTAGCAGTGGCAAAATAACTTTTTGTGGGTCAACTAAGGCAGCATTTGTAACATTTTTTACCCCTGGTGTTAACACTTGTTTCTTGGGCCAGGTAGGTGTAGACCAGTGTTTGCCCCTAGCTCTGCTGTCCCATTCACACAAATGACAAGGGAAATTAGTGTAACCTGCTTGTTGTCCTAATAGAATACCACAAACCTTCAAGTCACTACACACATCCCACCTGTGCTCATGATATTTGATTTTGTCCAAAACAGCTTGCATTGTGATGTAATTTTCCTTTAGAGAAATGGAATGTGCCACAGGTATCAAAGCTAGAATGTTTCCATCATGAAGTAGTACAACCTGTATGCTCCTTTTAGAGGTATCCACAAAGTCTCCAATCTTCCGACTGGTAATCACTCCCCAGGTGTTCTATCAGTCCTGGACTGTCACAGCTGTAGGTCAGATCATCTTCCCTCTTGAAATACTTTCTGAACTCCTTATCTCTATGTCTATACCAAGAAAACTTAGTTTCGGGGCAAGAAGATTTCCCCCCCCCCTTTTCAATCGTGACCCTAGCAGTTCACTCTTTTCCTTCATTAGGCCAAGGTCTCATATCAGATTATTCAACTCTGACTGGTTAAACAGTGCTGGACTTGCTGTTTCTGTTGCTGGTGAAGAATGCATATCAACTTGCTCAATGGTCTTGCTGAAAATATTATATCCCAATTAAATGTTCGTTTTAAAGAAGTTCAAGATATGTGTCAAACCTTTGACCTGGTTCTTGACATAACAAGAAAAACATCAGAACAGGACTTGGATGGTTTCACCAGGAATCTCACTTCAAAATACCTTAAAGATCTGAGCAACAAACTGGAAGATGAACTAAAACATTTCCAGTATTTTTTAAGGTGGTGTTTCCAAAATGTCTTTTTAATAAGTCTGGAAACAGAAGATTTCCACTTATTCTCTTGAATTCTATTTATAAATTCAAGCTTCAGTCAGTATTTCCAAAATTGTGTATTGCTCTAAGATTATTTTGTACTTTGTGAATTAGTGTTACTTCTGGCGGGAGAAGTTTAAGTAAACTGTCTCTCATAAAGAACCATTTGAGATCCACCTAGGGAGAAAAAAGACTGAACCATTTATCTGTCTTATCAACAGAATATCTATTAGCATTAGATTTAAACTTCTCAGATCTTACAGATGATTTCGTGACTGTCAAATTTACATAATTCAAGGTGCCACAATGCTAACAACATGGAAGATATACCATATCCAAACCTTTCTTTAAAATGCACCATGCAACAAATCTTCAGTATCTGACATCAGCAGATGCCAGTATTTTACATTAATATTAACAAATAATTATCATTCAGTAATTAACTTATTATCAGGTATTAAATTTATTCATTAAAAAATTACATGTATTATTACACTAAAGACTACAGTGTATCAATACCCCAATGCTTTACTATTTTGCACAATAATTATATGGGACCTGATGAGTTTGGGATTTTGCAGGGCCCTACAATTATGATTTGTCAGGGGACTCTTAATTTATCTGGGTGGTCCTGCTTCTATGAATGAAAACCTACCCATAAAATTGTTCCTGACAGACACACAGATATTAGAGCTTTGACGAAAAAGAAATTTCTGCATATACACCATGAATTTTGATGTATGGCATTTTGCTTAATTGCTTATGAAAATATTTAACGCACTAGTGACTACACATTCCTGTTGAAACTTAATGCTATAACTGATCAGCTGCTCTGGCAGGAGAGTCTTGCTTCAAGAATGCTGGCTAGCTGCATGACATCACCTCAGTGTGCTGCCAGTGTGGAAAATACCTTACAGATCCTGAATGGTAAGTTGTACATTGTTCTGGTTTTCAACATTATTATACACAATCCAAGATCTTGTAAAATGTTAAATAAAATAGACAAGTGAATTTTTAGTTCAGTCCTCCTTTAAGCCATGCTCTCACGAGGCGTAAACACCAGAAGAGCTATGACAGATAACCAAAATCTTCTTGAAGTTTCTTTCATCTCACCTCCAGAATGTATGTCCAGATAGTTCTAGAATTCTGTGGAAGAGTGAGTGTTCTTGCGAGAGGAGTGAGTCAGTTAGGTCAATCAGTGAGTGAGCAAGCGAGTTGGTGAGCGCAATTCTGCTGCGACATCAAGTGCAGTTCTCAGAGCGAGTTGGTGAGCGCAATTCTGCTGCGACATCAAGTGCAGTTCTCCGAAATTGTGCTGTGAAATCAAGTGCGGTTCTCCGAGCGAGTTGGTGACGACTGCTGTGACATGCAGTGAGTGCTACTCAGGAGCAAGAGATTGTAGAAGTCTTGTGTTCAACTACCCAGAGAATGAACCATCCGGAAGAAGAGCCTACACCACGAAGAAAGTGAAGTGACGAGGAAACTGAACTAGTTCACATTAGTGAAGTGACAATTTGAACTAGGTTAAGTCCCAGTGAGAGTTGAACCAGACCAAAATAGGGACAGTGAGAGTTTAGAGAAGTGATAGTTGAAAAAGTGGACAAAGTTATATTTATTTTTATGTAAGATTGTGCAAAATATGTAATATATGCTGAAATATGTAAAATGAAACTTGAGTACAACAATGTCCATGCTTCAATTCATTACATTTTCTGTATTTAAATGACCACATATAAAGGAGTAGTAATATGTAATATGTAATATTTATTTCATCATTATTACAATACAAATAAAGCTTACATCTAAAACTTATGTCTAGTGCACCAGTTTTCTAGCTCCCCCATATTTAGCCCCTAGGCTGTATATATTGGGATAAAGCTACTATACCATCTCTCCACTTTACAAACTATGCTCGTTCAGCTGTACCTTTCTTAAGCTCCTTATCCACTTATCCCTTGTGTTGCCTAAAAATGTCCCCATCATTTTAATTGTTTCTACTTTTGTGCTTCCCAACATTCTTAATGCTACTGCTTCTTTGTTTAGCTTGTCCCATTTTTTATTCCATATAACCTCTCTCCACCTTTTAACCTTATCACATTCTATTAGACAATGAAAAGTACTACCCGATTCATCACACATAATACATCTCCCTGAACAATTATATCCATTCCTTTTTAAAAATATTACTCCTGTGCGCATCCACGCAAGACCTATTCTACCAAATTGATTACATATATCTACATACTTCTCCCTTCCCCAATCTCTTTTAACTGATTTATACAAGATCAATGACCTTTTATCCTCAAAACTAGCCCATATCTCTTGTTTCTCGATATCTTCCACCCTCATTCTCACTTCTTTCCAAAACCCACTGTTATTATATTTATCTAATAGGAAAATATTCCTCATGCCAATTTCTTTTAGTACATTTCCCATCTCCCCTAACCAACACTCTTCTCCTAGGACAGCTTTTTGAAACTGTATACATTCTTTTAATATATTATTATCTTCTAAATTTAAACATCTATACCAATACTTCAAAATTCTTTCCACTATTATACCTTTTCTCCCTACCCTTCCTAGCTCTGCCAGTGCCACGCCCCTTGGTGAACTCTTGGGTAAACCCAAAACTTCTTTACAAAACATTCTATGGATTATATCAATCTTAATCCATCCCTTTGCCACCCCCCATATTTCTATTCCATATAACATTTTTGACTCTACTACAGCTTCATATAGCCTTTCCAACCAGTTCATTGTTAGCGTGGGTGTTTTGCACAAGCAAACTCTAACAGCTTTCATCGCTAGCTTTCCTTTCAATTGTGCATTTTTAGATTGTGCTTCCCACTTCCCGTCATAAAGGAGTAGTATATGTAAGTACATAAGAATTCTGGCTCTACTAATTACTAATGCCATGAATTATATTTCTTATGGCTAATAAACAATCCAAGCCATTCCTTTATAATTTAATCAGTTTTTTTTTCTGCTATTTTTACTTTGTACCATACAATGCACATTGTTATTTACTACTGAAAACAATGTTAATGCTGGATTCCTTATTATGACTGCTGAGGTGTCATGTTTATGAATATTGAAACAACTGCAAGAAACGTTGTGTCATCTATATCAGATACCCACCATTTATATATATATATATATATATATATATATATAAAAATCAGTCTGGATGCAAAGCAACAGCAGAAAAAAAAAATGTATATATAAGAATACTGCATTCATGAACAGAAACTTGTACGACAATGCATATATGAGATATTTAAATGCAAAATCATACATTTCCACTTGGCTAAATTTTACAGGAAGCCAAAACTCGCTTATTTAAGGGGGGAGGGGGAGAAACAAATTGCTTCTTCACAAATTGAAACTAGATTCTAAATGTAACAAACAAATAGTAATACCTGATTAATAATAATTACACCTTATTAATCAAGAAAATAAGTTCAAACATTGATAACGTCTGTTTGCTTTTAAACATCTATCTAATGCTTTCTAAACAGCATAACATTCACAATTCATTTCTTTTGCTGTAGTAATGCAACAGTAATAATAAAAATTGTTTTATGATTACTTCTGATTTATTACTAAATTTTAAAATAAACATAAAAAGCAAATAAAATAAAAAATAATTATAACTTCTTCAGAAGCTGATTCAGCAAACTTTGTGCATCTCATTAGCAAGAATTAAACCATATTAACTAAAAACTATGCTTAAATATAGGAAATATTTTATATATTTTAAGTTTATATAACAGTGCTAAGAGCTACCAAGGTTAAATCAGTATATTCAAAATTTTGTGCCATATAAGTTCTTTAAAGTAACAGTATGTCTGCTCACCTGCAGCTGTTGCATTTAAGCATATTCAAATGCCATCATCCTGAGTCAAGACCAAACCCACAATCATGGGGCACAGTGTGCCAGTGTTTAATCATAAGCATCTTCTAGAAATGGCAAAAGTCCAATTAACATCTCCTGAAGAAATATCTATGTTTGCTTTTGAGCAATTATCTAATTCCTTGTAAAGAGTATATTATGAAAACATTTTTATTTCTTTTGCTCTTATTATAATTTATTGCATATAACTAACATACAGATTACTAGCATGTGAAGAAGTTTGTTGCTGTGAGTGTTATATAATGTGTACCATGTGACTTAAATCAGATTCATTACTTGCAAGAAGGAAGTGTTGGGAATTGCACCTTATAGTTAGGAGGAAATGTATGTGTTTGAATTTAAACAACGAATGGAGAAATGCATGAAAATGTAATGATGCTCACATATGAGCTATTCTGACTGAAAATTTCACACCGAATCTGAGAATAAGTTCAGTAAATAAAAATAACTCTAAGCATAATTTAATTACACTTTAATCTACAAAGAAGCAATAACGCATCCTTATTGGACTGACATCACAGTATATGTTAGCTCTTTCTAGCAGAAAGAATTAAGGATGTGCTATGTGAAATGGCACACATAAACAAACTGATAATAGTTATTATCAAATAATTTCAATTTCAATTTCAATTTATTAATCCTTTAACATCAATTCAGTACATAGTACATTGATACAGGATATGTCAATAGTTAAATAACTATCAGATAACAGTGATAAATGCACTGTTTATCTCCCCTTTTATTGTAGTGTATGGTTTAGTTAAGTACAGTTTTTGTGTAGCATATGTAGCAGAATGTTTTGGGATCAACATGAATTCTGACCAGATGTTAAAGCAGAAAGGCTACAAATTGTGTACAGTTCCTCAGTGCACCAATACTTTGTATACCTTCAGCAAACTGTTTATTCATATGCCAAAAAAGAAAAGCCTGCAATCAGGAGGAAAAGGATTTTGCCGTGGCCAAGAAATCTACAATGTACTATTGCAAGGATCATTTTGATGCAAGTTAAACATATTGTAAAAATGTATTTAACGTTTCAGTTGACTTTGGTACATACCTATTTAATAAAAGGTGGTAATGAACACAATATTATTCAAACATAACCTATCTTTTCTCGTGCCAAATTAAGAAATCATAGGATAAAAATGAAAACATCTGATCATTATATACTACGCAATTAATGTTTTTCATTATCATCACTATCATCGTCACTCATCTTCATGTAACAAAATAAAACTTTACTGATTTATTTGCTGTTTTCTTCATGTTATCTGCACACTACTATTAGAGGTGCCTTGGAGTTTTTAAGCATTACATTTGCGTTTCATAAAATCAACAAGTTGCAACTATTTTCATTATCCTCCATTACCTCTGTGGTGTTCTATGTTTATGTAATACAAATTAATAGGCAACAAGTCTGTTAGGCTAATGAAAAACATTTTAAGGCAGGTATTTGGCCTAATGGTGTGTTGTGAATGGTATATATGGTTACCATGCTTCACGATGAGCTTCTAAAAGCTAATCAATAACACATCTTAACTTTTCAACATAAGTATTAGATTTGTTACAACTTAGCAAACTTGCATATTCAGGTGTATAATAGGTGGGTATGCTACTTAACAATATACTTCTGATCCATGAATTTTGGCAGTCAAAAAATAGTCATTATTTCCAAAAAACAATGCTACCATTAATGCATCCACACATGGCATATATCTGATTGTGCCTTTTTAAAACCTTTGTCATTTCGAGAAACAAACACAAAAACAAAGCTTGAACCAACAATATGTAACCACCATATGGCACAACTTCAGGTGATATTAGCCAGTGACATCACAACTTCGTCACTTATGTCGGCAGCATTTTCGAGAGCCTTGTGAAATGAGACTTTAAAATATTGTTTCCCTTCCTTCTAAAGAACATAACATCACAATGCAATATCAGTTCCTGTTAATTTGAGGATGAAGTTTTCATTAAAAATATTTTTAGCATTAGTGCATGTTGCCATGCAGCATGTAATGAGCAGAAACACTTGTTGCAGTTTTAGACAAAAGATTAGAGTATTAGATGCTACATGGATGAAAGAAACATTTTCAACAAAAGGCGGAAATGTTGGGGTTTGCATCTATATCATAAGAAACTTAGAATTAAATCATGCTTATGCATCTTTCAAATATCCTTGCAATTTTCTATAAAATAGTATATAATTCACACTAACATATTGAAAAATAATGTATAAATAAATAGTTGTCACTTTATGTAGTTCTTTCAAATAATACTAACACAGAATGTTGCATGTAGTGATGAGTATACAGACATTAATTTATCACTAACATTTGAATTTAATGCATCATGCTTCGACAGTAATGCTGTCCTTTTCAAGCTACAAATACTGAGTTCTGGAAAATGTCCATGAAACAAAAGATCTACTGCCAAGTGTCACTGTCTGGGTGAACTTTTCTGGGATTGTTCACTGGCAGTAGTTCAGTACTGTTAATTTCATCTTAGCTTTCTAAATGAAGATGTTTTATGAAGGTGAAACTTGTAGCTACCCATGAGGTATTTTATAACCTCCAGAGAAACACAGGTTATAAAGTATGGAAAATGTACTTGAAAGTGAAGAATAACAATGTGCAATTCTAAAATGTTCAAAATTTAAAACCTTAATCTAATATACATTCCTGGCAATGGAGTTTTTAATTAAAGAAAGTATATTACTCAACTGATGAAATCTCTAATAAATTAATGCACTTGGGGAATTAAATAGCCAGCAGTAAATGTACTAACCATTCTCTTCGTTATAACTACTTATATCTTAAATTCCTTTTTGCTTGTACGTAAAGCTACATTGAAATGTGTTGCTAACACTTGGTAAGTATTGAAATGATAGCATAGCAGTCAAAAATGTGTGTGACACTGATGACAGTGATATTCAAATAAGTTCTTCACTCATTAATGGTGTGTTTTTTAACTTCTATACATTAACTCTTTTTACATTTTCTAAATTTTAGAGGCCTAGGCTTCATATTATCATCACATTTTTCTGCTCATAGTAATGTTACGCACCAGCATGCAAGAACCTTTTATATGATTAATGCATGCAAAATGCATTCTATTAGGTGGAAGGGAATACATGCAGTTCTTTAAACCGAAGAGATATCAATGGGTACACTGAAAATGTATTACAATACTTCTCTTCTATCCTTCAGAGATTTGAATTCTTCTCTTTTAGGAAAATACAGTGAATTTTTTTTACATTTAACATTCACAAATTTGAAGTTTTTGTGTATAAAGTGAAGCTAGAGTAACTAATGATTCAACTTGTGTATGTAAATTTCAGAGATATGTTGAAAAATGCTTTGAAATATTGAAATGTTTGGCAATTGCATGCTTTCACTTGCAGGTGGGTAAGACAGTTCTTGCTTTGCTTGAGAGGCACATCACACTGGGATATGTGCTGCCTGGTCACTAATGTGTCATAGCATTAGGGAATACCATTAATTCTCCTAATGGTATTTGCTTCCAAAGGCAGTTCTTTGTGTATATGTAGACAAAAGTTTAATACTTACTGAAAATAATTTGTTGTTTTAACTTTGAATGAAAGAAAAAAGAAAATGCAAGTTTTAATTTAAAAACTTTCTTTTACTCAAAGTAAAAATCTAAATAGGTACAATAGTTTTAACAATCAGCTACAAAAAGTAAATGTCCTCTTGATTACCTAAATATTCAATGAAATCACATAATGGATATTTTTATTTAGCAAATTATGGAAATATATTAAAACAAAATAATGGTTTTATTTAAATATATAACAACTGAAATATCTAATAATCCAATAATATGAAATAAAAACTAAGTACCATGTGGGCTAACTGTTCATAGTGCAATGCCACAAAAGTCTTAGGAGTGTGCAAGCTCACTCCTATAGGTTGGTGTTGCAATGTCATAACTCTAGCATAATTTACAATTTGCACAAAATCAAATTGTGAATTGTGGTGAAACAAGGTACTTAAGTAAGAAAGTGTATATATAGTATCTGCCGTTCTATCATATATTTCAATAAGATTTGCTTTAGTCATTCTTTATGTGAATTACAACCCCCCCACCCAAAAAAAGGCCCGTAAAACTTTTTCTCCTGATAAAGTAGATGTTCAAAGACTAAAATGGTATTAATGGTATTATATGTTTTACTTCTCTCTGTGCATGGAATCATTCCTTAGTGGATGACATCTGTATCCCTTCCACCCAGTATATTTGCAAGGACTTTTTTTAATGATAATAATAATGTCATTAAAATACTAAGTAAGATATATGGCATGCTTACAATGTATGAATACCACCATAGCAACCTTCAGCATAGGAGAGACTGTTGGCTAGCTCTGCTTTCTTTTGTTTTGATGTAACCTCTTCATGATATGGTGAACGAACTTGAGACAGAATATAGTACATTGTAGCATTGATTTTATCCCCATTAATAGCATCAGCAGCTTTTGAGTAACTGATACTAATTCCTGTGCTCCATAACTGTTGCCAGATGTTTATATGATCGTCTACAAAGCTCCGCCTACCAGCACGTGCAAGTGCTCGTCTCATATGCTGTTAAAGAACAAAGAAAATGAATTGTTAGGTACTCATTCATTTGAATCTGTGAAACAAAGTAGAGGGTAATTCATTTGGGAAGTCTTAATATAGAATAGAATATTTATTCATACCAAACAACATATAAAAATTTCAAATACATTTATGTCAATTCTTAAAGCTACTTACATTCTAGTACAAATTAAGGCCAATTTTCCTTCCTTTTAAGGGCTACTTTGTTCCTTGCACCCTAGCCTTTTGGCTTTCAGTTAGTCCTTATTCTTTTCCTTCCCTTTCCACTTCCCTGATTACTACTTTCCCGTTATTTGCCTTTCTCTTGCCCTTCCTACTCCTTTCCCCTTACTTTTTTTACTTTCCTTAACCATTTTTCCTTGATTTTGCTTGAAAATTCTGCCATATCCTTGATTGTTTTTCCTCCCTTAACTGTTAATATTTTTATAGCTAACATTTCCTTGCTCATTTTGCCCCATTTTGGATCCCAAACATTGTGTTTCACTTCTCTAATTCTTTACATTCTACCATGTAATGAATCTTATTCTCCTTTTCTTCACAAATGACACATGTTCCCAATTCACTCTCTAAGGAACATAGCCCCTGTTTTCAGCCATGTTAAACCCTGCCTTTCCTGTCCGCTACGTAAGTCAACATAACCTTCTCTCCCCAATCTCTCTTAATTATTGTTCTATATAAACTTAAGGACTTTTTGTTTTCAAGACTTACCCAGATTTCTTGCTTCTCTATATACTCTATCCTAGTTCTCACTACTTTCCAAAATCTGTTATTTTTTTTCTTCTAGTTCCAAAATAGCCCACCCCCATTCCTATCTTCTCCAACTCTCTTCCTATCCCTGCCCACCAGCCATTCTTATTTGATGTTATCTTCTGTAGATTCACGCAAATTTTTAATATATCTTGATCTCTTTGAAGGCACCTGTACCAGTATTTCAAGATTCTTTTTTGTGAGCTGTTTTACATTTGAAAGGTGATTATTAATATTTCAGTGCCGCTGGTTTCAAAAATGACTTCCGTTTTTCTTCATCACAATCAGGTTTTTTTACAAATCAAGAATGGAGTATTTACATATTTTCTTCGAAAAATGTATATACTCATGAGTTGTATAAGAGCTCCAAATGAATTTCTGAGGGGTTTTATTGCCAAATATCACATTTAAATTCATTTTATAAATAGCAGGTGATTAAAATCTTGTTAATTTGGTATCGAATGTTTGTCTCTTGGATTTTTTTCTTGTGTGTTTCCGTGGAATCCCTACACAGCATCCAGCAGTAATCTGTAATCATTGCAGAACTCCATCATCCTTGGTATCTCCTCTCCATTTCTTGAATATCCTGATGCTACAATCTCCTCTTGTTCCTCACTGACTGCCCCCAGGTTGTCAGGAAAGACGTCCAAATGTGAAAACAGAAAGTGTGATTTGAGACTCATGTTGCATCCTCAAGTTCTGAACATCTGTAGCATGTTGTTCACAATTTTATGTAACATAGTCAGGATGTTTATTGTTTCCTAGAAAGTTGTCTATAACTTCTTTAAATGCATTCCAAGCATTCTTCTCTTCAGAAGTCATAGTAGCTTTAAATAGAGCTCTGATTTGCAGACCCACAAAGATTCCTTCTTTTATTTTTGCTTCAGAAAGAGCGGGAAATTTGACACTGAGATATTTGAAATAATCATCATCTTGATCAAGTGCTTTTACGAACTGTTTCATTACACCAAGTTTTATATGAAGAGGTGGTAAAAGAATTGTCTTAGGATCCACTGGCTACCCCTTATTATGTTCTTATTACCTGGCATTAAACTTCTATTTTGGGCCATTGTCTTTGTTTCCAATGTTTCTCTCTTGCCCTACTATCCACTCGCATAAATAGCATGGAAATTTTGTGAATCCCTGTTGTTGGCCTAATATCATACAGATTACTTTCAAATCTCCACACATCAACCACTGATGTTCAACATAATTCTCTCCAAAACATACTTCAAACTTTCATAATTCCCCTTCAGCTGCACTGAGTGCACTACTGGAACTGAAGGAGGAGCATTCCCATTGTGAAGCAGCACACCCTTAAGCCTTCTTTTACTAGAATCAATAAATAGCCTCCATTCATGTGGATCATATGCAACACAACCCAGTTTCTTTATTAAGTCTGGAATGTTATTACAGTGAACTAGGTTTTCTTCTTCACTTAAGTATTGCAAGAAATCCTTTTCTTTGTTCCTGCAGAAAGTCACTAATGTATCAGCTGCAAGTTGTTTTCCTGTAATCTGGAACCTAACACCTCAGCTGCATCCTTGGGAAGATTTAAATCCCTTACAATATCATTTAACTTGGCTTGTGATAATGGTTGTGGTGCATTTGATGTTTCAAGAATGAACTCCTCGGACAAGGTGATGATGGTGAATCATTGTTACCGACTGTATCTGAAATAAGTTCACTACTGTCTGTAGGTGGCTTAGGTATAGGAATACCAGGGCCATGGGGCCACTGGTCTCATAGCAGATGGCAAGTTTGGCTACACAATTCCTGTTTTGTTCTTTGCATTAAAACCCTTCACATTATATGTACAAAAGTAACAGTCAGTACTGTGATTATGAGGTTCACGCCACACCATTGGTATTCCAAAATATACTGATTTGTTTCTTCCCTTTTGTCCAATTTCGTAAGTCTTCAACACAAACACTGCAGACATTATGAGGAGCCCAAGACCTGGATTGATCTCCTATTTCAATTCCGAAGTAAGCTTTGTATGCTTTTCTTACAAATGAGTTTTAGTGTTTTTTCTGCTTCTTCACAATAAAACTATCACAAAATAACAAAATGAATTTGGATTATTTACACACCTTCTTTCCATTATGCTGTACTGAGTTACATATGATAAAGATAACAAAATGGAATTATGTAAATGCTAATTTCTTGCTTTATACAACAACTATTAAGCCCTGTAACAGATGAATTCTCAATACAAAATGGTGTAAGCAGCTTAGAATGTGCTGCAACCTGCCATAAAACAGTCAACTATTTCCTTTTAGTAGCTATAATCCAATAGATGGCATTGCTGTAGTAGTGTAATAGTTAATGATCACATAAAAGATACACAAATAAAAAATGGAAGATATGAATTTTGAAAGAAATTGTATGTGATATGACAATATGGACTTCATTTTTGGAATCAGGACATGGAAATTACTATAAAAAGACCTGAACATTTAAAACAGCAAAATCACTGTTGACCTGTGTAATTATTCCTTTCCTTCCTATTCTTCCTAATTCTACCAATGCTACTTCCTTTGGTGCTGATCTGATTAATCCCAAAAGTTCTTTGCAAAATAATCTGTATATTTGATCTACTTTTTTACCTAATTCTGAAGCCCCTCCCCCCATATTTCTACTGCATACAACATTTCTGATTCTACCAATGCTTCGTACATTCTTTCCAACCATTTAACAGACTTTTCAATTTGTAATTGCCTATTCTTAATCCTATCATAGCAGCTCTGCCTTTTGTCATCACCTTCCTACTATATGCTTCCCACTAACCATTATTACTTAATTTTACTCCTAAATAATCAAACTCCTTTACTACCTCTAACTGATGTCCATTCAGATATCATCGTTCATATTTTCTTATTTTATTTCCTTTTTTGAAAACTATAACTTTTGATTTATTTACATTTACTCGAATTCCCCATTCTATACGGAATTTGTGTATTTCTTTAATTGCGTTTTGCAAGCCTATTACAGTTATAGCTCCTACCATTAGGTCATCTGCATACAGCAATCCTGGTATCTCCTTGCTCATTAATATAGGGCAGTGCCCATTACTTCCTCTCTTTCTAATATATCATCTATAAATAAATATGATGGGACTTAGTTTACATCCTATGCTAAGAATTGGATAAACGCATTGCTTCTTAATGAGCACTGTTCCAGGGATGTAACTACAATCCAAACAATAGTGGAGGAGGCAGGAGAGAGAAGAGTTTTAATACTCTCTTCCGTCTACCTCCCTTACAAAGACTCTGATCCACCATCGATAGCGGTGAGGGACCTTGTGACCCACTGCGGAGAGAATGGAAAGGAGTTAATCCTGGGGGTTGATGCCAATGCACACCACACACTGTGGGGGAGCACTGACATCAATCCCAGAGGAGAAAAGTTAATGGAGTACTTGGTGAGTACAAACCTTAATATTCTAAATTGAGGTAATGAACCAACCTTTGTAACTTTGCGAAGGGAGGAAGTCATTGACATAACGATAGGGACTAATATTATTGAGAACCTAATTTCAAGTTGGTGTGTATCATTGGAGATCACTCTCTCTGATCATAGATGCATATGCTTCAATATTAAAGCACAAGTCACTCTACCAGTGATTTACAGAAATCTGAGGAAAACTGACTGGGACGGATATAGACGAGACCTATCAGCATTGACATCGGGTATCTCAAGGAACATTCGTTCGATATTGGATGTGGAGTTTGCCGTTGATGAAATACAACGGTCAATTCTCCTATCCTATCATCAAAATTGTCAGCCTAAGGTAGCTTACTCGCCAAGGCTTGTGCCTTGGTGGACTAAAGAGTTAAGCAGACTTAGGAAGAAAGCAAGGAAATTATTTAGACTTGCAAAAAGAACTGGTGATTGGGATTCATATAGACAAGCCCTCACCAATTATAACAAAGAAATACGTAAAGCCAAAAGGATTTCGTGGAGGGAGTACTGCCAGGGGATGGAGAATGTTCCCAGCAGTGCAAGATTCATGAAACACATGACAAAGGGTGTTAAAAAAATTGTGAGCACTATTAAACTGCCTGATGGCACGTACACACAGTCTGGTTCTGAGACGCTCCTGCAACTTGCGAGGGCTCACTTTCCAGACTTTAAGGTAGACAATGACAGCAATTCTGTGAAGGGGCAACCAAATCTGGACCATCCTTCTTTGGACAGAGAGGATTGGAACCTAATCAGGAGCGTAGTCAATGTCACTAAAATACGATGGGCTGTCAAGTCGTTCGGACCATATAAATCGGCAGGCCCAGATTTAATCATCCCTGCATTTCTACAATATGGTATTGATTCAGTTCAATCCCTACTTTGTCGTATTTTTAGAGTTTGTCTAGCCTATGGATATATACCCATGGCTTGGAGACAAACAAAGGTGGTGTTTATACCTAAACCAGGGCGTCCTAGTTACGCCCAGGCCAAGGCTTATCGCCCTATAAGTCTCTCCTCTTTTATGCTTAAAACTCTGGGGAGGTTAGTGGATAGGCACATTAGGGATTATGTTTTAATGGAACATCCATTAAACAAGTACCAATTTGCCTATCAAACAGGGAAATCAACGGAAGCAGCACTTCATCAAGTGGTCTCGACTATTGAGAAGGCGCTTAATACCAGAGAAATAGCCATTGGTGCTTTTCTTGATATTGAAGGTGCATTTGACACGACATCTTGTGATGTGACGAACACCCTCTATGGACACGATGTACCTTCACTTCTTTGTGAGTGGATACGTTTTGTCTTGCAACATAGGAAGATAACCATGAATCTATGTGGGGAGACGCTGGATGTGTCCACGGATAGGGGCTGCCCGCAGGGGGGTGTTTTATCACCCCTCCTATGGAACCTTGTAGTGGACACACTTCTTTGCGCACTCAATAGTGATGGTTACTTCACAGTTGGTTTTGCAGATGATATTGCAACAATCATAAGAGGGAAATTTCCTCACACAGTTTCTCAAGTGCTACAAATGGCGCTTGAGAAAGTGGAAGCTTGGTGCAAGATGAATAATCTAACTGTTAATCCAAGCAAAACAGTAGTGGTACCCTTCACCAGGAGAAGGGGGCCTGATTTAACCAGACTCTCTCTTTGGTGAAGTAGTGCCCTATTCAACACAAGTTAAGTATCTTGGGCTTGTTTTAGACAAGAAATTAACTTGGAAACATCACATGGAATTATGTATTACCAAAGCCTACAGAGTCTTTTGGACATGTAGAGGTATGCTTGGTAAGACATGGGGTCTGAAACCTAGCATAGTGTATTGGATATACACTGCCATGGTGAGACCTATATTCTCTTATGCCGCACTGATGTGGTGGCCTAGAGTTAATTTAAAGGTGTGCAGAAAGGAACTCTGTAAATTACAGAGGACCTTCTGCATTTCAATTATGGGAGCCTTCAAAACTACTCCAACTGCGGCAATGGAGATGCTGATTGGGCTCACACCTCTCCACATATGGATGAAGGCAGAAGCCATGATCGCGTATCACCGTATTTGTCGCCAAACCAAAGTGTCTAATACTGGACATATTAATCATCTCAAGCTTCCTTGGGATAAGAATGTACAACAGATACTCAACATGGGGACTGACATTCTTGAAACAAGATTCAAGTTTGATTTGAAATTTACGGTATCCTATCCACAGCGGAGTGAATGGGAAAGACTGGTAAAACCTCATAATAACAAAGGCCCAATCTGGTATACTGATGGTTCTAGAATCAAATCGGGAACGGGGGCTGGGCTTTACGGTAATGGTACCAAGATTTCTTATAGTCTTGGTACCTTAGCTACAGTTTTCCAGGCTGAGGTTTATGCAATCCTAGCCAGTGTCATGGAAAGCATTAAAAGGAGATATAAGAATAGAAGTGTTCTTATCCTCTCAGTCAAGCTGCTCTTAAAGCACTTGAATCACCATCAATAAAATCAAAGCTCATCTCAGAATGCCAGGAATCCTTAATGGCACTGGCTGAACACAATAAGGTTCAACTTATGTGGGTGCCAGGACATATAGGTATACCAGGCAATGAGAAAGCAGATGAAGCAGCCAAGATTGGCAGTGAAATCCCATTTTTTGGTCCGGAGCCTGTACTGGGAGTGTCCTACAGATCCGTGAAACAGGCTATTAAGTGCTGGGCTCAAGCAGAACACAAGAACTACTGGAACTCCATTGAGGGTTGCAGACATTCCAAGTTGTTCATTACAGACCTGGATAACAGCCAGGCAAAATACTTGCGCAGTCTTAGTAGAAGAAGACTTGCATGGGCAACAGGATTCATTACAGGACACTGTGCCCTAAAGTTTAATCTATACAGAATGGGATTGTTTAACAACCCTATCTGTAGTAGATGTCTAGAAGGAGATGAGACTGTTACTCATCTACTATGTGATTGCCCTGCTCTTGTGAGTCAAAGAGCAAGTACTTTTGGCAGTCACTTTCCAAAGATAGATGAACTATCGAAAGCCTCAGTTAGCAGTCTGGTTAAGTTCATATCGAGCAACGGACTACTTAACTGATGAAAGGGGGGATGCGCAATAGATCTTAAGGTCGCAGTACTTGGGCATAAAACCCACCCCTTCTCAAACTAGAACTAGAACTAGTTTACATCCTTGTCTTAAAGCCAGTTTTTGTTCAGTCATCTCCATAATTCGGTTTTGATCACATCTTATAAAAATTTAAGTTCTCATAATATATTTTTTTCTAATTCCCTCAATAAAGTCATCACTTACCCCTTTTTTCATAATTTCCACTCCAGCACTTCTTTATTAATAACGTCGAATGCCTTTTCAAAATCTGCAAAAAACATTACACCCTTCCTCTTTTCCTGTCTAAATACTAGTCAATTATTGTCTGGATTATTAATACATTATCTCTATAATATATGGATAAGCTAGTAACAGTGATGTGAATTTAAAATTATTTAGAAAAATTGAGTCGGAGTTGAAACACTTAACATCATTCACATGTTTTTCGTCTTGACTGGTTTCAAGAGCTATTACGCCCATCCCCAGAAGTAGCTGACTGGCTACCAACTGGTCAAGATGAAATACATGCAAGTGATGTTAAGTGTTTCAACTCAGACTCAATTTTTCTAAATAATTTCACATTATCTGTTGTTCACTTGCCTTTCCTAAAACCTGCTTGTAACTAAGACAACTTTCCTTCTGAATCTGCGCACTCTTGTAGTCTTTCCGCCATTATTCCTGTGTATATTTTTCCCAAGATAGACAATATACTTATTCCCCTGTAGTTCTCCGGTTTATTCCCTCCCTTGCCTTTATATATCGGTACTACCATACTTATTTTTCAGCTTTCTGGTATATTTTTACTTTCCTTAATTTTATTTAGTAATTTTGCCATAATTTTCATACCTTCAACTTTACTAAACATTTTCCAAAATTTTCCTAGATTTCCATCGATCCCCAATCCCTAATTTTTTTTTTTTTTTAAATTTCTTATCTGCTAACTAACTTATAACATCAATATTTGTCCATCTAGTCCATTTTTTGTCCTGTTTTGAATTACCCCCCTTAATCCAAATTTCATCACTTTCTCTTTACCAATCAGTCTCCCAAAATACATCATCATCCTTTCGGCAAATTCTGGTTTCCTATTTCTCCCTTCTTGATTGTCCTCCTCACCAAATCCCTTATTTTTTTTTTTACTGTTTTTTCCTCTATGGCCTCTTTTAGTATTTTTCTTATTTTATGCTGCCATACTGTCCTCTTTTCCTGTAATAAACATTTATATCCCCATTTACTAATCAGAAAATTTTGCCTATTATCATTTTCTTCTGTTACTCTCCATCTATTTAACTCTCTAACCACCTCTCTTTTTGCTGATGCACACTCCTCGTCAAACCATTCTTTATTTCTCTGTTTCCCTCTCTGTTTTATTTCCATTCCTGCTCTTGCTCTTATTACTATTAATTCCATCAGCTCTAATGCTTTTTCTAAATTCCCTTCCTTAATGGCAACCTCTATACCACATTCCTGAATTTTTCCTACCTAGAACTTATGTCTTTCCAAAATGCCTCCCTTTGTTCTTCCCTCCATTTAAAAGTTCTAATTGTTTTTAGTTGTATTACTTCTTCTGGTTCCTTCACCTCTTGATCTTTACCTCCTATTTCCAAAATTATTGGGAAATGCCTACTATTCACTATCTCATTCAATATTTTGAAATTTACAATCTTTTCCTCCATTTCAGAACTATATATCATATAGTCTTTGGCCATTTGCATTTGCAAATATAAACTCTCCTTCTCTATCCTTTCCACTGGTTCCATTACATATCATTAAGTTATTTGTTTCACAAAATTCTAATAATTTTTTCCTTCCTTACTACATGTTGTATCTGTACCTTTTCTTATTAGTACTTCAGCTTTTTTCCCCACAACCCTGAACTTTCAGTTCCTGCTAGTCTTAACATTTTCTTCACCTACTCTTGCGTTAAAATCCCCCCATCAGTATAAACTCAATGTTTGGGAAGTTCCTCCTAATTTGTTCCATATTTTTTTCCAGCCTATCAAATAAATTGTTATCAAAGAAATGTGATATTTCTGGAAGATTGTATATTACTCCTAAACCGAAACTTACTTTTTCCTTCTTTATCTGTTTAATAACATTCAATAAAACTTGACTTCCTCCTTCCTCTGTTAGCATTGTGTATTTCTCTATATTTTTTTAACAAGTATACCTATCCTTCCCAAGGCTCTATCCTTATCATATATCTCGCATTTTTCCTCACCCACCCACCCCCACCCACACACCCACAGTCTTTAGTTCTATTGTTTCCTTTCCTTCCATTCATGGCTCTGCCACTCCTATATCCACTGAGCTTATCACTCTTTTATTTCTTCACTGCTTACCTTACTTTTTAATCCTTCCACATTCCAGAATATCACTTTTAACTCCAATCCCTATTTTGAATTTGATCTTTCCAAAAACTTAAATTTCTTCATCTTCTTTATATATCTTGTTTCTCTTGGGCTTGGCATCCCTTCTCCCTTTCTTTCTCCTCTTATCTGTATCACACTGTACCCTTCCACAGAAACTATTTTTAAACCTTTTCTTTTTGTCAAATTCTGCACTTCCTTTAAAACACTCAGTTGTATAATCTCCCCCTTATAATTTGACCTGATTTTGCTCCACTGACACCTTTCACAATCTCTGAAACACGTTTCATTGCTCCAGCCACTGATCCCCCAATTCTTTCTTCTCTTTCCTTCCTTAGGCCCAGTCTTGGTGTTGACATCGCTTGCAACTCTTCCCCTACTGCCCCTTCAAGTTCCGCTTCTACCACATTCTCAACTGCCTCCCCTTCTCCTCCATTGGCCATAATAATCTCAATCATTGCCGTATTTTGGATCAGTCAGCTGATATTTCCTTCGACGGTCAGTGCATTGACTCCCTCACTCTTCTTGGCATTCTTCACCTTTGCAAAACTGATGTCTATACATTCCTAGTTGGTCATTTCTCCTTACATTCAAATTCCATTTCTCTCCTTCCACATGTAACTGAAGTCCTTTCAAATATGCCTTTTTTCTTTCTGTTTTAGCTTCTTTCATTTTTATGAGTAGTGCTTTTCTTAAATTTTGTTCCTCCTTGCCAAAATCCTGCTCAATGAAAATTTGTATGCCTTTTTAACTCATTCGCATGTCTCAATATCTGCTATTTCATATCCATCGTTGCCACTTTTACTAATATTGGCCTAGGTCTTTTCTCCTTTCTGCCAAATCTGAATTCATCCACAATTTCCCATCCATGTAGTTTAATTTCAAGCTGCTTCTCTATAATCTCACTTACAATTTCTCCAAGCTTGACTTAATATAAAAATGTTATAAAATGGGAACTGTTGCCATTTATTGTTCAATACATTGTATATGCATTCTAGAAATATGGGAGTTTTGTTCAAATTAGCTAAATGTGTCCACCATTGCAAACACAACACAGTTCATATCTTGATGCTAATTCCTCCCATGTATGGTCTAACATCTCAGGGGTAAGTTTAAAAAAAGCTGAGGAAATCTTTGCTCTGAGATCATGAATATCTTGGGGTCACTGTGCATACACATAAATATTTACAAAAGCCCAGAGAAAGAAATCAGGTTGTGTCAGGTCAGGAAAATTTGGAGGCCACATAACTGGCCCTTCTCAACCATGTCAGTTGTTACCAAATAAGTCATCCAGATAATTACAAACAGTATGTCCATGGTGGTGGTGGTGCACCATCCTGTTGGAATATAATACCCATGTAGTTTTACTATTGCAAATGTGGTACAAGAAAGTTTTACAACAGCCTAGCTATGGCCCTGAATCAAACTGTTTCCTCTACAAAGATAAATGCCCCATACAATTTTTAGTGCCTTACCATACACCAGACATTAACTTTAGGACTAGCCCATTCCAGTTTATGAGAGACATGAGGATTTTCACATTCCCATATGATTGTGTTATGGATTTTCACTTGTCCACTGACATGGACAGATGCTTTGTAAGAAAATACTCACCTATTCAATAAGTCCTCTTCTCTCTTCATAAGATCAAACATTATGGATGCAAATGTAAAGTGTCACTGATGGTAAACCTCACATATTACCTAGATATGTTGCATTTTTTAGGAGTAGAGTTTTAAGTATTTTCTAATGATACAGAAATATATTGCATATGGGATAGTCATCTCTGTAAGCAGCCATCAGAGATTTTTGCTGGGACTTGCTGTCATTGCAGCACTGACAGCAGCTTCCATTTCAGGAACATGCTTATGACCGCCAGTATGTAGCATATTGAGCCCAGTTCTCTCAAACATGCTAAACCATAACATTACTGGCATGTAATTTGGAGCCCTCCAAACATCATATTCTTGTTGAAACCACCATTGAATACACATTGCACCTTCATATTTAGCAAACCACAAGACACATTTCACTCGTTTTTTGTGCAGTAAATGGTATTTTGTTTCTTCAATCATTACTGAGTAACTTCTTTTGTTCCTTAGGTGGTAACAATGATGATACAAAACTCCCATGCTTCAGTATCACATTGGAAGTGAAATGAATTCTACAGTACCCCTATTATAAATTTTATAGTCATCTTATTTTATGTCTCTCCAAATGGATCACACTGTAATACTGCATAACTTTAAATTTGTTAACAATTATTAGACACTTAATATCTGCAAATGGCCGATTCATGAAATATGTTTACAAGGCCAAATCAAGTAACTTTCATTTTAATTTCTACTGCCTGTTGTACCATATGCAGCAAGAACAGGACAAACGCCACAAAAAAGTAAAACTTATGCTTAACATGAAATTCATATTTTCTCAATAATATGTTTATTCTTCTATGGAAGTTTCAATTTCTGCATAACCAAGAAGCCAAATCATAAAATTAAAATGTTCTGTTTTGTGTAATGTTGATAGGCATGGCACAGTCCTGTCTGTTTTCAATTATAAGTTCTAGTGTTATGTCTGGCATGTCAAGTGACAGTTATATCAAAATTGGTATGTAATCAAGAGGCTGCATTGTCAGACCCAATGTTATGGTGGCTGGCTGGCTGACTTCCTTGGTAGGAAGAATAATGTCCACTACTGCTCGAATGTGGGTTAAAACTTTCTAGACTCCGAAGCCTGTGAAAATTGGGCATCTGTATACACTATGCACTGCAGTATGATGAGTTGAGCTAGAACTGCAAGCTTTGTTATGCAGGTTTACTACCTATTAAGGTGCTTCATATAACAGACAGTGCTGTCCTTCATTAGCCAAAAGAACTGTAATCAGACAAGTGATCTATGTGGGTGCTATAAGACAGAAAAACCAAGTAGAAATGAAAATTTGCTGAACTGGAAACTACATTTGGTTATATTACCATGGCCCATGGTCACTGCATAGCTTTTCAATCCAGCTAAGTTGTACCCGGACCTTTATTTTGCTTATCCATTCAGCATTAAAAATTCCTAATGTTTAGGTTGGCTGCATAGGATTTTAGCCATTTTCTCTTTCCTGTAACCAAATATGGAAATAATAATTTTTTATTTTAATCTGTATACTTTTGTATTTAGCCTTTTCTATGTATATTTCACAGATGTGTTTTATTTGTGAAGATACAGAAAATGAAGGTACTCTACCTTTCCTAGATTTGAAAGTAATTAGAAACCACAGCAAGATCAATTTTGGAATCTACAGGAAACCTATACATTCTGAAAACTACATAAAAAACAATAGTTTCAACCCGGTACCACAGAAACATGCAGTCCTAAACAGTTTGACCCATAGATTGGTTTACACACCACTAACAGAAACAGAATACAAACACATAGTTAACATAGCCATGAACAATGGCTTCACCAAACAAATCATTGACAAAAAATAACACATTTCAAGAAACAGAAACACATTAAGGACACCACAAATCTCACCCAACAAAAAAGCAAAATGATTTTCAAGAAGTTCAGTTTCCACCCAAGGACTCACTACAAATTCCACATCATCTTCAAAAAACACAACATTTACCTAGCGCCACAAATCAGATTAAGTATAGAGAAATTACTCTGCAACAAATCAAAGGACCAAATACCTCAGAACAAAAAAGCAGGAAACTATCAAATTAATTGCCCAGAATGTGACCAAATATACATAGGTAAAACAAAAAGAAATTTAGAGACCAAATTAAAAGAACATATGAGACACATCAAATACAAACAGATGGACAAATCTGCAGTTGCACATCACTTTTGGACAATAAATCACATCATCACACCAAATATAACACTCTTAACTGACAAAATACACTGCAGAGTTGGATACTTGGGAAAAGTTATTAATCACAAAACATAAATACTGCGTGATGAATTTTGAATTGCTGCCACCGAACCCACTATGGAATTTCATCACTACACCAGATTCCACCCACACAGACACATACAGGACAACACCACAAGGAGCCAGTCGGCCACTTCCAATGATGGGAGCAATTAGCTCCCGAAACCGGTCAATTTGTAAAACATGTAAGTGATGTTAAGTGTTTCAACTCTGACTCAAATTTTCTATGTAACATAAGAATTACTTATTCAATTCCAAGATAACATTTTGATCTGGAAGTTTATTATTTTATCACCAGGTAGTTGGTCTGAAGTTGAAGATGGAAGCTACAACTTTCGAAACATGTCCCACAGTAATTAAATGCAAATGATGTATCAGTGTTAAAACAACTCATAATTATGTAATTATTAGTTCACATCATTGTCACTAAATTATTCTTTCACAATTACAGTAAAAGAATATTTCTGCTAGAGTATCTAGTTTTCCCAATGGATTAATATAATTATAAGGAGTGTTTTGACTTATTGCATTATATATGCACAATGAACAATCAGTTGCAAGGGACTCACGTGATTTGCTCTTTCCTCCTTATATTTTGCCTATGAACATGGCACAATGGTACCACTTAGAACAGTACTTTTATGATTTGGGAAGAATTTGAGTTGATTAATGACCATTATACACAACTAACGCTAATAGCTAGAAACATGTTTTGAAGATCAGTTGTTTCCATTTTCAACATATGTTCAATAGATGATTCACTGTTGATGTACGCAAGTTGCAATCCTCTTGTGGTGATCAAGGGAGTCACTGAAAAAATCTTTCAGTGAATTTTAAAATGAAAACTCAAATTTTCCAAGTGACAAGTTCCTGTTACTTTGTTAATTATTTTATGAATATAGGACTGGTTTTGAACACCACTTGTGTCAAAAACAAAGGACACCATTCCCCCAAACAAAAAGTCTGGCATTTATAAAATTGAATGCACCAAATGTGAACAGTTCTACAAAAGAAAAACCATCAAAGAGGGCTACAACTCACCTACATCAACAATGAATCAGCAGTCCAAAATAGGTTGAAAATGGAGACAATACTTGATCTCTGAAACATGTTCCTGGTTATTGTTTGTGGTGTGTAATTTTTGCTAATAAACTCGAATTCTTCCTAAATTATTAAATTATACCAATGTCTTTAATCCCCTAAAAAGGAAGTATTTTTATGTGTTAAAGAAAATGGTTTAATTTATATGAGAGATATTTTCAAGCCTGGAAAAGCAGCATTTCTGGAAATAAATGGTACTCTCTCTTCAACTGGGATCATGTTTGAACAAATTCCTGCATTTCCTGTAAGAAATTTAAAATATTTTGTTTGTTATGGGACCTAATGTGGCAAAATATATCTGCAGGAGACTGTGTACCTGGTTTTGTATTCAAAGGATGTAATTTTGGAAGTGGTTTCTTTCAGAAACTTGAATATATTTATGTACATTTTATATAGACATATATATATATATATATATATATATATATATCTTTTTTGTATACAGAAATGCATTTGTAAAGATCAAGTGGCTAACATGGGAGCACTGTCAAACAACAGCATTATTCTGTCATGTTATGATGTTCACCTCTTGCTTTGCTTGCTCTCATTGTTAGGTTAAATACTAACAAATTTATTCTTATTTTTAAATTTATATTTTACAGTGAGAGTGATGGAAGCTGAAAATGACTGCAATTAGGTCAAAAGAAAATATGTACAAGTATATAATTTTCTCACAGAACTCCCAACTGTAAGTATTAAATAAAGCAATATGCTGTTCCCACAAGTAAAGCAGTGGTAGATGCAACTATAACCACTTTCCTGCAGGATTCTTATGAAGTATTGCCAAGTACCAGGTTGCAAACTATAAAACAAATATTTTATATCTAATCCAAATCTGACAATGGGTGAAAAAATGTGGCTCTCATTCATTCATTCATTCATTCATGACTCATCCAGGAATCACAGTTTGCACCTTTTAGCTTGTAATTTCTGTGCCAAAACTATATATTCTCATGATCAACAATTAATGTTCTGCTTTGATTACACTAGCCTATGAATTTACACTTTGTGATTTATGCCTAAAGTAAACAAAGTGATTTTATATAATCTTGATGGGCTAAATCCAAATTTTCAACCTGTTTACTTATGACGTCAGGATTTTTTTGCAAAATCATTTTAAATGTACTGTATAATTATGTGAATTTCATTTCATTTTACTTTTTTATTTCAAATGCAAAAACAATATTTAAAAAATACAACTTGCTGAAATTATGTGAATGGTTGTTCATACATGTCAGAATGAATGAATGAATGAATGAATGAATGGTTTACTTCTCAATACTCGCCATCACATAATTAAATTACATACATTTTAGACTATAACAACATTTGAAAATATTAGACTATTTACGCTATAAATTCACTTCTTGGTTGCTTGCCTATGCTAATCTACGGTCTCAATACACACAACTTCTGGTTTTCCATGTATTGATGACCCACTGTCTACTTGCTTACATTATGTTGTTGTTGTTCACCAATGGCACTGGGGATTAATTGATCTGCATCATTTTCCCTCTGGCTTCCCAATATACAGTCTGTAAGTTATCACTTTTAAGGCCTTTGCATTTGGCGAGATTTGCTTACATTATTCATCTATTTAGTCTGCCTTTAGCCCCATCTTCAATGTAGTCATTCTTAACCATTTCTCTTTGACCTTACACAAATAGTTACCCATAGCTTTTATATTTGTATCACCTTTTGCAGTCAGAATCTTCCTTATTAATACTTACCCCTCCAAGTTTTTCCATTTCTTGCAAAATTGTTCTCTCCATGCTTTTGCTTTATTACAGTATAACATACAACAGAAATCCGCGTTCACTTCACCACACATTGGATATTTTCCTATATCCTCATCATGGCTGATGTCTTTAATGTGTCTAACTCCTGTTCTCGTCCATGCAAATCCTTCTCGTCCTAGTTTATTGCATATCTCTATGTACTTTTCCCTCTCCTTTACTGTTTTTATTTCCCTACATGCCCTCAAGGAGCTTTTCTCTCTTGTACTGCCAAAAATATCTTGTCTGTCAATATCTTCTAGCCTTAATTCTACTTCTTTCCAAAAGCCTCTAATGTGATATCTGCATTTATCCACACATCTCCCATACCTATCTGTTCCATAAATCCCTAATTTTTAATAACCATGACCCTTTCCACTTACTTTTCTTTTGTATATGAAAACATTCTTTGATAATATCGCTATCTTCCAGATTGGAAATTCTATATAAATATTTCATATTTCTTGTGAAAATTTTGAACTTGGTGGAGTGCCTACCAAGTTCTAACTGTGCTGCCCCATTTGGTGATGCTATCAGTAGACCTAAAACATATTTGCAAAAAGATCTATTGATTCTGTCAACCCCTCTCCAAGCATCATCTACTCCCCATACCTGTGCCCCATGCAACATCTTATTTTCTACTGTGGCAGTGTAAAATATATGCCAGTAAAAGTGCTTTTTCTTTATTTCGTCTTGTTTACTTTACTATTGGATGTATAAATTAGCACAATATATCACACAAAAAGTTACATTCGTTGCATCTTAGTCGAGTTCTCCTGCTCCTCTTTCTTTTATGTTTTTCAGCTATTTCATGATTTAACATCCAACAATAGACAGCAAGCAGACTGATGTTTCAGTATCCCTAGTACCTCCTTTTGAATCCTGCAGCTCCTTGTGAAATTGTTCATCTTGATCTTTGCTAAAAAATTCCCAGATTTTCAGGGAAATAATCTTAGTGAGAAAATAGAAAATAGATTTAGAGTCTCGTGATACAACTAAGTTCCTTGTATACTTCAAGTGTGTTAGCCACAATGTTTCAGTAATTAGTATCTTTGTTAACAAGAAATTTTGAAACAATTTCACAAAAAGATATCCATGCTGCTTTCTCCTTTTCACTATAGAATTTTTAAATGCTGCATGAGCCACCATTTTTCTTATATCAGGACCATTAAATATACCTTTTTTTAAATTTTGTTTCAGATAGCACTGGAAATTTCTCACATATGTACCTGAAACAGTCCCTTTCCTTATCTAAAGCCTTTACAAACAATTTCACTAAGCCAAGCATATGTGGAAAGGTGACAGTACAAATTTAGGACTCTCAAGGCTTTGACACACAAATTCTTAGAACTGACTTCCAAATTTTCTCAACATGACCAATCTTTTGTAGTCCAGTGATGAACTCATGCCCTATTATCCCACAGACAAAGAAAGCATGGAAATTTGGTAAAACCAGATTGTTGACCCAGCAGCATAGTAAGAACTTTAAAATCACCACAAACTTGCCAGTTGTGTTTACTGTATTTCAGTCGCAATAACAGCAGTTACAAATTTCCATGATTCTTTGAGGATCACTGAATAGATAATGAGCATTGAACCAAAAAACTTTCCATTATGGAGGAGGACACTCTTTAAACTTTACTTAAAAGCATCAATGAACAGTCTCCATTCACTTGGGTTATAGTTTAGAAATCCAAGTTTTAGCCTAGGCTCTTTCACATTATTGCAATATACAAGATGGCCATCTTTGGAGAAAAATTATTTAAAATTGATTTTGTGTTGTTAATAGGTATAGATTGATGTTTCTGGACACCAGAATTTTGTTTTTGGAGTTTGAACTAACTCTTTAGGGAGGGCAAAATCTCTCACAGTCATTTAATTCATTCACTCTGGTTAAAACACCCATGTTCTGCAGTAGACGATTCTAATAGTCACTGTCACTCATCACAATTTCCCTCACTTCTACATCAGACTCGAATGAAAACTGTTCAAGTTTTTCTGGTCCCACAGGTATTGGTACATTGGCCCCATGGGCACAGGTAAAATGGCTGACCAAATAACTGGATACACAATTTGTTTTGCTTTTTATTTTTAGAATTGTACCCTGCATATCACATGAACAGAAGTGGCAGTTATTACTATAGTTCGAATGCTCTCTCCAAACCATAGGTATTCCAAAACATAGCAATGGTTTCTGGCATTGACCCAATGACAAAGTTCTTCAATGCATGCTCTACTTCGTGTGATGCCCAAACTTTACTTTGTTTCTCCAAGTTTGATTCCAAAATAGGCATAATATGACCTTTTCACAAAATCTGCAATATTACGCCTGTGTTTAGGCAATGTGTATTACCCACATATATAACAAAACTGGTCTGGATATTTATACATCCTCACTGTATTATGGTAAATAAGTTCTTACAGTAAAGTTTCTTACAGAACTAAAAACTCACAATGTTCTAGTCCAAAATAAATCTTCAAACTGATTTCATTTCCAGATGAAACACAGACTAATGAAAACTGACAGAAACTAGATGGGACATGCACATACTTACAAAGACAAGATGTGTCTCTCACCAAAGAGTGGTTAACATTCCTATCTCCCACAAATAAACATAATGGCAAGGCTGCACTTGGAACCTATCAGATAAGAAAAATCTGCTGTTCTTGGTTTTTACTATACACACCTTAAAATATTTTGAATACTTTTGGTTTTCATATCCTGACATACTAGAACTACACATGTTGAAGTATTACAGTTTAAATAATTTGGTATGCTACAACTGTCAAAATATATTATAAAAAAATTAAAATAACAAAAAACGGTATGCAATAGGAACTTTCTGGCTTTGAATTTGATTTTAGCATGCTGAAATATCCTAAAACAAAACTTTGGAGGCAGGAATTTCATCGTAGACTAGTGTAATTATTCTTTCACACTAGCACTTTCTATGTAGGCACTAAGTTGGAAATTTGAATCAGATGTGAAGAATTCAATGCCATGGTCAGGGTTCCAACCACAGATCTTTAGCCCCCATGCTGATACTCTTATTGTTTGAGCTACCATGGTGAGATATCCATACACCCATTAACCTCTTTCATCTAATTCAAGTATATCTACAGTTTCTTCAATCTTTGGCACACAGAGCTGAAGATCTGTGGTTCAAGTCCCAGCCATGGCATTGAATTTTTCAAGTCTGATTCAATTTTCCAACTGAATGCCTACACATAACTGGGAAAGGAGGAGGTATAATGTCTCTTAATATCTGAGATCTCCTTGAAGGTTTTACAGGAATATGATGGGGTTTACTGGGGATGTAATTAGCTTTCGGAGAGCAAGACATATCTTACCAATGTGAAATGTTAGTCTTTGTGTTACTGAATTGAACATTGATTCCTGGAACACAAGCCTATTACTGTGCTAAATGTCTGAGATCAGCAATTTCATTTTGTATCTACATGGAGCCTGAAGTAACATATTTGCTTAAATTATTATGTGCGCAAGGGAAACAATTTGTTAGAACTAATATCGCCATAAACCATTAATCTGAGAATTAGATTGAAAAGAAAAGCAGATGTGGAGCAAGTATATAATAAAATATTATCAAGATCCCATAACTCAGTTTCTGCCTGCTTTTTGGTTATTTAATGATATTAAAAGTTATATATAAAACAGCATAATTGTTAAAACATATGGAGAGTCACATGTTAAGATTTACTTCACTTAAGTCAGATGGTTAAAATTGGAAACATTTTTCGGAGAAGTTAGTCTTCATCCTCAGCTGTTTGGTGCTGCCGTCCATCTTCTGATACCCTCCAGCGGTAATTCTACATAATTTCATTAGCTCATTCAGAGGTGGGATCTCATAATTCAATAAATGAACTACTTTTTGCAAATACAAATCTTTTACCAAATATCTAATTCTAAAGCTGAAGTAACAGGTTCTAACAGTTTGACATCTTGTCCTATCTCATGATTATTCAACCAAAAGTGGTGAGCTAAGGCCAATTTATCTGTTTGTCTGCTTTTAATATTTCTTTGGTGCTCTTTCAATCAGGTGCTTAAATTTCTTATAGTTTCCCTATGTAAAACTTTTTCACAATCTTTGCAGTTAATCTGATAAATTCCTGATTTCATTTTGGATGGGATAGTATTTTTGAGAGGGTTATTGAGTAATTATTCAAACTGTATTTATTTTGGGGAGCCAATCTGATATTGAATTTTTTGAAAATCTTCACAAATTTATTGAAAGCCCATGGATGATATGTAAATCTTTTATATTTCCAATCTTTATTATCTGTTCCATTTAACGTAGTCAATTGCTTCAGTTTTTTGTTTTTCAAATCACATTTGATTAATTTATCAAAGTTGTTTCAAAATTATTGAAGCTTGCTATTTTTAAAATATGGTGATATTCTTTTAAGGCCCGGTTGCATAAAAACTGCTAACTGCAGTTCAGTTATAACCGAAGATCAGAAATGAACTTAGTTTGTTTCTCGATGTGGGTTGTATAATGCTGATCTTAGGTCAGTTGAACTCCATTCAGTGTTGATCCGAGAACACAAAAACAAACGCGGCAACATCGCCAAACATGTGGCAACTTTTGTATTGTATCGAAAGGACTCGAGAATAATCAGGACTATTCAACTCTGTTTGATTCAACTGCACAGGGTAGCCAATATAGACATAACAAAAACTAAATTAAACTTTCTCTTTATGGCTTTTAGTATCGGAAATAGCATTATTTTATATGGAAAGTATAGAAATTTACTCAAAATTAAAATAATATACCATAAAAAAAAAGTTATTTCAGTTACTTTATCTCCATTAAACGTGTAATGTACCTCTTTTTATTTTCGTTTGTTTGCAATACTGTGACTTGGAAAGCATAACCCACAGATTAATACATAACCATAAAATGGAGGTTCAGGGAAAGAAAAAAGTGCGTTGTGCCAATTTTAAAAGCGAAGAAAAGGATATGCTAGTAGACATTGTTTTGAAATATAAAGATGTAATAGAAAACAAAAAAACAGACAGCAACACCACAAGGAATAAGGAAGAGGCGTGGAAGGAAATAACTTCGGAATTCAATTCAAGAAGTTTTATTGTACGTGATTGGAAATGTTTGAAACTCTGTTATGAAAACATTAAAAAGCGCACAAAAAAAATAAATGCAGAAGGCAAAGTTAAAATTTACAAAACAGAGTTAAAATTTACAAAACAGGAGGTGGTATGTTTGTGCCATCTTCCTTAGACGAAACTGGCCACAAACTAATTGCAGCACTGAAGCCGTAGCTTGTGCCGGTTACTTGCGATTTCGATGATGATGTGGGCTTCCATGCCGAAGAAATTGCAAATGTAGGAATGGAAGTCATCTGCAGTTCACCACAAGATGTAAATGGTGTCCAACTGGAAGTCTGCACTTCGCAGGAGGGAGAAATGCAGTTTGTGGAGCCAGGTCCTTCAACATCAACTGCAGGTACTCCCAGATCCACGTCATTCCCTGCAAAGAAGAAGAAAGAAGACATTAGGGAGACATTCTACAAATGGAGGTTGGAGTGTTTAGAAGAAGAACATGAACTGAAAATGAAAATTCTAAAATTGGAACTAGAAATTAAGAAATCACAAAAAATGTAAAAGGTTGAAAATCAGGTTACGTAATAATAAAGTTAAGTGAATACCTGAAAGTGTTGTTAATTAGTGCAGTTCTCAGTGCTGTGTTTTCCCTTCTATCTCTCTGATTTAAATCAGGTATAGGCAGTTCCTGGTAAATTCTCCTTCCTCTGTAAACAGCACCGTCTACGTCAGGAGTGTCGTCTTCTGCATTAATGGCCAAGGTATGTAATACAAATGTTGCTACTATTATAGGAGGAACTCGAAGTAATTTCACAGCTAATTTCATTCTTAAACATGGGAATCGTCTTTTGACAATGCCAAAAGACCTTTCAATAACTGATCTTGTTTGTCTATAAGCCTTGTTATATGCCCGTTCTGCAGGAGTTTCTTCATGCATTGTAGGTGTGAGTAAGTAATTACAGCAGTGATAGGCACTGTCTCCTAGGAGCACACCTCGGAGAAACTCTTCAGCTTCAAACTGTGCATGAATTCTAGAATTTCTAAAAATGTTGCTATCATGTGCTGAACCTGGCCATCTAACAACAACATTCTGGAAGCACAGTTGCGAGTCGCAGACAGCTTGAACATTTAAAGAAAACCAACCATGGTGATTTCTGTAAATCTCAGGATTATTCCCACCAGGTGATATAATTGGGATATGTGTGCAGTGTATTGCACCTAAAACTCCTGGGAAATTACATATATTATGGAACTCTCGCATAACCCTTCTTATTTCGCCCTCTTCCCTAGGCATCTTGATGAAATAAGGTCTTAAGGCTGCAATCTCGCTTGTAACTTTGTGAATAGTCCTACTTGCAGTTCCTTTATTCACATTAAAAATATCATCAATCACCATCTGGAAGCTCCCAGTTGCATAGAACCATAATGTGAGGAGCATAAACATTGGATTAAGTGCATAATTCCTCAGGGTTTGTGTCCTTAATTGTGCATGTAGCCTATGCTCCAGTTCTTTGACTACATGCTTTGACAGTCGAAACCTCATTTTAAATTGTCTCTCGTTAAGTTCTAAGATGGGATTCCTTCTATGTTGGAAAACACGAGGAGCCCTTTCAAGTTCAAAATCCTCATTGTCGGAGATATCAGAGTAATCTGACACCTGAAAATAATAATATGTAAGCATAGGTTATAAATGCAAAACAATGCATCCTACCAAGCCAATTGTGAAATAAAGAGGTTAATTGAATTTTGAAAAAACAGTTTCATTAAAGTACAAAATACATAACATGTTAACTAATGGCTTATTTCCTCTTGAAAGAGTAATCTGGGTGTTTGGAAAAATTGTTAAAAACCAAATTTATGGGAATAACATTTTACAAAAGTAAATCAATATTGAATATCTGGTATAACCCCTTCTTTGTCAGGCATTCAATTTCCAAATAATTACAAAAAATTCATTACTTACCATTTTATTTAAAGCTGTGCTATTTATTTCTTCCTTAAAAAAAAGCAGCTGTTATGTAGCTTCTGTATTATTCTGCTGATCTAAGTTCAATCAAGTTAACCTGAGAAAATTCACCAGTCAGATTTGATCTTAGATCAAGGTGCCATGAACTTAGATCAATGTTTCTAAGTTCAGCTTGACTTGAGATCATTTTCAGGTGGTTGAACTCAGATTAACTTTTATGCAACCGGGCCTAAGTCTTCTTCTTGATCCAGTGGTATACTGTGGAGTCTCTGTTTAAACTTCTGAAGACTGCTAATTACGGGAAATTGGATTGAATTTATTTTTCTTAATATAATTGTCCACGTGTGTAGGTTTTCTATAAATACCAAATTTTAAACCATTTTTGTCTTTCATAATTTTTAAATCTAAAAAAGGTAACCACCTTCATTTTCTATTTCACAAGTGAATTTGATATCTTTATCCTGTTGATTAAGCAATTTTAATGCATCATCTTTGAATTTGTGTGGAATTACGTCGAAAATATAACCAATGTATCTATACCATATTTTGTAAACATGAGGGAAAGCTTTTATCAATAATGTTTCTAGATGGCTCATATACAGATCTGCCAATAATGCCAACAAAGGGCTACCCATAGCCAAGCCATATGCTTGCTTTTAATATTTTTGTATTAAAAGTGAAGAAGTTTTGATTTAAGCATATTTCAGTCATTTTAATGATATCTTCAATTTCCAAGGGATTTAGATCTATATAAATTAACCATTTTTTTAAAAGCATTGAGATTTTATCTGTGGGAATACTTGTGAACAAAGCTTTAATATCAAAGGAGACCATGATATCTGTTGTTTGTATTTTCACATCTGAATATTTTCAATTAATTGTAAGGAACTATTAATACTCTTACTCTCAAATTTGTAAATGTATTAATTTGTTTTACTAGCCATTTTGCAATGTAGTAGGTTGGAGAGTCAATACCATTAATAACTGGTCTCATACTGTGATGTATGTAAGAATTGTTGCGTACGTGACCTTGGCCGCCTGGATCGGGGATTACGTAAGAGAGTGGTGGGGGTAAGCAAGCTTAGATAGCGTCCCACACCGAAGTAGCGTGGCTTGGCAGTCAGTGAGTAGAGTCGCAGCTAGCAGGCAGGTTGTGTTGTTACGCGCTCCCCATACAGACATGTATGGCATCCTCGCCGACAGACATGAAGCTAAGGAGGTATTGTATCCCCTTTTAGTAATAAACCCCCTTGCCATCCATCTCTATTCTGTTTAATTTATCATAGTAGAAAGATCCTTTCGTCCATTTGAACCATGTAGGAATCCTTTTATTAGATATTCTATAATATTTCTCATTTTCATTTAGCTGCGTCCCTTGTTGTGGCCTCGCCTTATTTAAATTGTTAACTTCCTGGTACCTTATTAGCGAGTCGCCCTACCTCCCATTGAGTATTTGTTTAGAGGTCACGACACCTTGGTGGAGGCGCCGAGCATCTTGGTGTGAGGCGCCGAGTATTTTTGAGATTTTAACTGCAAAATTTTTTTTTCTGTAAAATGCAGCGTTTTTGGTCTTCCACGTGTTAGAAAATGTAAATTTTTTTTCTTGGCTTAAGGGTAAGGGTTTTGGTTGTATCATTTGTGGTTACTTTATTCTAAATTCCTGTTGTATTGTTTTCTGAAAGTCCCGTGTCTATATTTTAATTTTAAGTTCATTTTTAAATTTTTTTTCCATTGTCTGTCGGTGGCGTGGCACTAAAACTTTTGGCTCCATTTTCCCCCTTACCTTGGCTTCACTTCTGCTAAATTCTGTTACTGTGATAAATCATTCGTGCTGGTCATTTTAAAGTACATATTTTTGTGAATTGTGGAAAATTGGGCGATATTTGTAACTTTGATAATATAGTTGCGTGTGTTAGCTGGCCTACGTAACATTGCACTATTGGTTGCGCCATCTTGTAAGTTGTTAACGACTCGAAAGTGAAGCAAATATTTTAAAGTTCGCGTGTTGCGTGTTTAAAATTGCGTGTGTATAAAAAGTGTGGTGCATCTGTTTGAAATATTTAAAATAATAAAACGAAAGAAGTCAAGAGTACATATATTGAAAATTCATATTTGTGCATTGTACGCTCGCGGTACGAATAGTGGTAATCATAATGATGATAATTTTGCTTCACCGTTGCCATGTTTGGTTTATCTAGTTACGCAATGAATATTTTGGGGGGAAATTATTTCAAAATGACTAATTTAAGTAAAAGTTTCAGCTACTACCAACCTTGCCAGTATCTTCACCTAATTAGGTTTAATGTGCCTCCAATATGGACCAGTACGACGTGGATGTTGATGGATCAGCTATATGTGTGTTACCAGATTTTGGAAAGTTGCACTGGAATTTTGTGGTAAAAAGAAAGAATAAGAAACAAAACCTGTAAGTATGTGAACATTGTGTGCGCTAAAGTTTGGACGAATGAAACAGTTTCACAACTCACACAGGTATGCTAAATTTTTATTGTTTCACTGACTGATGCTTAATTAAGCTTTGCTGTTCAGGAATAATGTGTGCTATGAATGTCTCTGCTAAATTGAAAGTTTTATTATCATTTTGTGTAACTTAAATTTTGAATTCTGTTTTGGGCATTGCAAATTATTTGTTTTGTTATGTTATGCTGCAGGAATGTGTTTGATGTGTACTGTGTGCTTAATTAAGCTTTGATTTTCAGGAATGTTCTGTGACAGTATTGTTTTGGGTAATGATGTGCTTTGTTCTGTTGCATTCGATTTGGTTTGGTTTGGGTTTCATTATGATGCTGTGATCTTTTCTTTACAGAAAATTGTTGCAGGAATAGTGTGTGTGTATGTATGTTTTTGAGGTTATGTGAGTAGTATATGTGATATTTGCCTCGGTGGAAGTGCCTAAGAGTAACCCCGACGGTGTAGTGTGAGAGATGAATTAATATTTGCCTCAGTGGAAGTGCCTAAGAGTAATCCCAACGGTGGTAATGTGAGAGATGAGATGAGTTGATGTCAGCTTCGGTGGAAGTGCCAAAGTGTAATCCCGATAGTTGGAGTGTAAATGTTTTGATTTTTCAGGAGGGCTACATGTACCTGGAAATTCGATTCAATATGATGATTTGAGAGATTTTGCTTATTGGTGTTGCTGAAATGTGCCCAGTATAGCGTGTGTGATGTATTCACACGAGAGAGTAAATGTAATGAAGTGTATGCAATGAGAATAATTTTTTTTTGTGTTTATGCAACAAGTTTAGTACCATCTTACTTAGCGAGTTTTAATACCATCTATTTTCCAGCTTAATTTTGATTTGGAGGATGTGGCTGCAAAAGTATGATGTCATGTTATTTGTGTCATTCCTGAAATGTTAATGTGATTTCTTTAAGTTTATGCCTATGTCAGGTATTTTTGACTTTGCAGCATGTTGAATGATACACGTCAGTGAAGATGTTTTATTTTCTCAGTAATTACTGTCTACGAGAAAGTTGAAAGCTAAGATGATGATGATGATGATAATGATAATGAGATGAATAAGATAGTAATGTAGAGGAGACTATATATTTGACAGTAAAGCATGAGTATTGTAGTCGAAAATATGTAATGAGGTGTAGTTTGATGTATGTAATATGGATTTATTTTTGAAGTCTGTAGTAATGCACACAGTAGTTTTGGTTAGTTATTTAAGTGAGTGTTGTGTATAATTTGGGCCATGGTCAGTATGAATGATTTCATTCCATTGTCATGTATGAATGTATTGTAAGTGCACTTATTTTCTTTTCATTAGTAGTACCAGCTGGTTAAATAATATTGGGATCCCAAATAAGTTTCTATATTTGTGTTGTGTTATTGTATGTAAACAATGAATGTCAGTGATGTAATATTTATGTATTCTGGCCCTTTTGTGTCTCTGTATTTGGATTCCAAACAAGTTTGTGTTAAATTTTGGATGGTAACCCCTTGTGAAATTCAGTTTTTATGTCAACGTGTAGTCATTTTTTTCTCTTTGCCCCATACTAAAAGAATTGACTGATTTAGAAGATTTAGAAGCTAGTAACAGTGATGTGTCATAATTTAAAATAAAGAGAGTTGAGGGTTGTTACACTACATCACTATAATATTCTTACTTGAATGCGTTTCGGGAGACGGTTTGTTCCCATCGTCAGCATGTCCTCATCTGATTTTGCCGGTCATCGTCTGGGGGATGTGTGTGGTTAGTGGTGTTCTCTGGTGCTGGGCTGATGAACCTCCAAAGGCTGTTGGGTGGCGGCAGTTCGAAATTCATTAGGTGATTCCTGTGTTTGACAATATGTATTTTTTCCCAGATGTCCAATTCATTACTGTTGTTGATCGGTTTTAAGAGTTTTATGTTTGGAGTGATATCATGGTTTGAAGACCAGAAATGATGTGCTACTGCTGATTTATCTGGCTGCTTTTGGTAAATGCATCTCATATGCTCTTTAAGTCTTATTTCAAGATTTCTTTTTGTTCTTCCTATATATACCAGGTTACATTCATTACAATCAATTTGATATATACCAGCTGATTTATCGTTGGGGATAGGATCTTTTGTTCTGTTGCATAGTAGTTTCTGTATGTTGTGGTTATTCTGTGGAGACGGTGATGTTGTATTTTTTGAAAATCCTTTGAAATTCATGATGTGTCCGAGGGTGATAAGTGAATTTTCTATATGCTTGCGGTTTTTGTTGTCTGAGTAATGTAGTCATTTGTTGGATGTATTTCTGTCTTTCAAACCTTTTTATCTTCTTATCTATTGTTTTTTTCTGGTATCCATTCATAGTGGCTATGTTGATAATGTGTTGGTATTCTTTCTGGTATTCCTCTTTCTCCATTGGTATATGTACTAACCTGTTTGTAATACTATTTAAAATTGCATGTTTGTGGCTTGTAGGATTGTAGCTATTGTTTTTAATATAATTTTCTGTGTGCGTTGGTTTTCTGTAAATGCCGAACGTTAGTTTGTTGTGTGCATTATTTCTGATGATCCTGATGTCTAGGTAAGGTAATTGGCCATTTTCTTCTTTTTCTATTGTGAATTTAATAGATCTTTTTTGTAAATTTAATAATTTCAAAGCATCTTCTGAAAGTTTTTTTGGAACAATAGCAAAAATATCATCTACATACCTATACCAGGTTTTGAACAGATGTGGGAAAGATTTAATAATATGGCATTCAAAATGGCTCATATATAGTTCTGCTAAAAATGATGAAAGGGGGTTTCCCATAGTTAGGCCTGAGGTTTGTTTAAAGATTTTTAATGGAATGAAAAGAAATTTTGGTCCAGACATAATTTTGTTAGTTTTAGGTAATCTTCTGTTTGTGCTCTAGGTGTGTCATTGTTTAATATCCAATTTTCTAGGAGTGGTAATAATTCTTCTTTTGGTATGCTTGGGAAGAGAGCAGTGACATCAAACGATACCATCATGTCTGTGGGTGATATATTTATATTTGAAAGGTGACTGGTTAATTCTAATGAATTTTTTATACTAAGACTTTTGAACATAGGCATGGAGTTGAAGGTATTTGAAAGCCATTTTGCAAGTTTATATGTGGGAGAATTTATGTTATTCACTATGGGCCTCATTTTGTTGCCGAGTTTGTGTATATTTGGTAATGCATATAACCTAGGTATGGTGGGAAAATCTGGTTTAATTCTGGATTTTTCGGCTTTTGTTAATGTTTTGGTTTCTATCAATGTGTTCTGGAGTGACTTGGTGCATTCTTTTAATGGATTTTTGCTGATTTCTATGTACTCTGGGTTATGTAGTAATTGCATAACTCTAGATTCATAATCTTCTTGGTCTAATATCACTAATGTGTTTCCTTTGTCTGCTTTGGAGTATACTACAGGCTTTGACTTTAGAGATTTGATAATTTTTTGATGTGGTACGTAGTGGTGTTTTTGGCCTTGCATCTGGTCCAATATTGGTTCACCGTCACCTTTCAAATATAAATATATCACCCACAGACATGATGGTATCGTTTGATGTCACTGCTCTCTTCCCAAGCATACCAAAAGAAGAATTATTACCACTCCTAGAAAATTGGATATTAAACAATGACACACCTAGAGCACAAACAGAAGATTACCTAAAACTAACAAAATTATGTCTGGACCAAAATTTCTTTTCATTCCATTAAAAATCTTTAAACAAACCTCAGGCCTAACTATGGGAAACCCCCTTTCATCATTTTTAGCAGAACTATATATGAGCCATTTTGAATGCCATATTATTAAATCTTTCCCACATCTGCTCAAAACCTGGTATAGGTATGTAGATGATATTTTTGCTATTGTTCCAAAAAAACTTTCAGAAGATGCTTTGAAATTATTAAATTTACAAAAAAGATCTATTAAATTCACAATAGAAAAAGAAGAAAATGGCCAATTACCTTACCTAGACATCAGGATCATCAGAAATAATGCACACAACAAACTAACGTTCGGCATTTACAGAAAACCAACGCACACAGAAAATTATATTAAAAACAATAGCTACAATCCTACAAGCCACAAACATGCAATTTTAAATAGTATTACAAACAGGTTAGTACATATACCAATGGAGAAAGAGGAATACCAGAAAGAATACCAACACATTATCAACATAACCACTATGAATGGATACCAGAAAAAAACAATAGATAAGAAGATAAAAAGGTTTGAAAGACAGAAATACATCCAACAAATGACTACGTTACTCAGACAACAAAAACCACAAGCATATAGAAAATTCACTTATCACCCTTGGACACATCATGAATTTCAAAGGATTTTCAAAAAATATAACATCACCCTGTCTCCACAGAATAACCACAACATACAGAAACTACTATGCAACAGAACAAAAGATCCTATCCCCAACGATAAATCAGCTGGTATATATCAAATTGATTGTAATGAATGTAACCTGGTATATATAGGAAGAACAAAAAGAAATCTTGAAATAAGACTTAAAGAGCATATGAGATGCATTTACCAAAAGCAGCCAGATAAATCAGCAGTAGCACATCATTTCTGGTCTTCAAACCATGATATCACTCCAAACATAAAACTCTTAAAACCGATCAACAACTGTAATGAATTGGACATCTGGGAAAAAATACATATTGTCAAACACAGGAATCACCTAATGAATTTCGAACTGCCGCCACCCAACAGCCTTTGGAGGTTCATCAGCCCAGCACCAGAGAACACCACTAACCACACACATCCCCCAGACGATGACCGGCAAAATCAGATGAGGACATGCTGATGATGGGAACAAACCGTCTCCCGAAACGCGTTCAAGTAAGAATATTATAGTGATGTAGTGTAACAACCCTCAACTCTCTTTATTTTAAACTAAAAGAATTGATTGATTGTAAACCTTTTTGACATTTTAAATCTTTTTACTGTAAATGACATACTACTTGTTTTTTTATGTACGATGATCTTCTGGAGCACCATTTCTACCTTTCTGTGATTTCTGTTATAGTGACTTTGCTGATTCTGGAGCTCGAGTGTCAAGAGGAGTATCCCCGCTGGACAGACATGCCAGAGGTTCCAGAGACACCACAGGAGAGCTGTCGTTCATCCACTACACTGCAGTGGCATAAGGAGCCACTATTTTGGGGGGCAGTCTAAGCCAGCGATTGCTCCCCCCACATCTTCAGTGACTTGCAGCACCTGAAAGACTCTGCAGCTGAAAATTCGTCGTTGTGGGTGATGTGGAAATCCCACCCACAAACAGTTACGTCGGAACATCCAGGTGCAGTGTAGTATGCATGTAACAGTGGCAGCATGGTGTAGTGTGCGTGTGCAGGGTACTCGTACTTAAGTGATCTGTCAAAATAATTCGTCAGTGGCACTCGAGACTCAAAAAATATTTTAATCAGCATTTGATTTCTTCAAGAGATATTTATGCTCCATATAATCACAGATATTCTTTATTGTAATTCTTTCTCCACAAACAAAAAATCCTCGTTGTGTCGACGAGGGCGTCGATCTGGGTGGCCAGGGGGAGATGTGATGTATGTAAGAATTGTTGCGTACGTGACCTTGGCCGCCTGGATCGGGGATTACGTAAGAGAGTGGTGGGGGTAAGCAAGCTTAGATAGCGTCCCATGCCGAAGTAGCGTGGCTTGGCAGTCAGTGAGTAGAGTCGCAGCTAGCAGGCAGGTTGTGTTGTTACGCGCTCCCCATACAGACATGTATGGCGTCCTCGCCGACGGACATGAAGCTAAGGAGGTATTGTATCCCCTTTTAGTAATAAACCCCCTTGCCATCCATCTCTATTCTGTTTAATTTATCATAGTAGAAAGATCCTTTCGTCCATTTGAACCATGTAGGAATCCTTTTATTAGATATTCTATAATATTTCTCATTTTCATTTAGCTGCGTCCCTTGTCATGGCCTCGCCTTATTTAAATTGTTAACTTCCTGGTACCTTATTAGCGAGTCGCCCTACCTCTCATTGAGTATTTGTTTAGAGGTCACGACAATACTATTTATCATCCTTTTATGTTATTTGGGTAAGCAGTATAATCTAGGTAATGTGGCATTATGTGATTTTAAAGTATTTCAACTGCTTTTGGAACTATATTGATTTGCAGCATTTTATTCATTGAATTAATACATGCTGACAGAGGGTTTTTCACTATTTCTATGTATTCATTTTGTGATAGAAGAATGTTGACTCTCTTAATATAATCAACATCCATGATGACTAGGGTATTGCCTTTGTCTGTTATAGAAAAATTACTGATTTATCATTCAGGTTCTGTATCACTTGTATGTATTTAAATGTCTTCCTTCCAAATTCTAGGGACTTGATAATATCTATGCAACTATTCAAAGCTCTCATTTTTTCAGATTCAGTTAGGTTATGTACAGCTATTATCTGCAATGTAATCTTCTATATTTTGTGAAAAACTAACACAAGTCTCAAAAACTTTATGCAATAAGCCGAGTTCATTTTCCATAAATGTATATTAAGAAAGATTAATAACACCAGTTTCATTTCTGTTTTGCTTTTTAATTAGCTTCTGCAAATGACTATTAGTTTGTCGGTTCTGTAACAATTCAAACTTTTTCTTCAATTTGTTATTCTTGTTTTTCATGAATTTATTAATTTCTTCATATACATGTTCTTCAAAATTCTGCCAAACAACTTCTCCTAGAAGGGTTATTAAGTGCATATGAAGGTCATATAATTCCATATCAATGTGATTCAGTTTAGTGAGTGTTGTGATATTTCACATTTTGGTACACTTCTTTCAACTGCTTTTTGATACCCATTATTGTTATTGATTTTGATGGTTTTCATACAAACATCAGCATGACTTTATAGCTCAAACATCTTTTCAGAAATACTATATCAGCTGTTAAAAACCTCTTTTTGGATTGTGAATTAAAATACGCTTTTAAATCCTTTTTCTTAGCATAGAAGTCAATATTAACATCAGTAAGGTTTCTCCTTACCTTGTCATAGTTAAAATATACTCCATATTGTTAAAATCCATTATCACCATTTTGCTTCTTTGGTTTGTAAAATCATACATTAAAATTCTTAAAATATTAAAATTCGAGCACTAATGAAATTGAAATAGTGATTTTAACCATCTGACTTAAGTGAAGTAAGCTTTAACACGGGACTCTCATATGTTTTAATATGTACATCTCTTTACTTTCAGTAGTGCTTTGAATTTTAATAATTTTAAGCAGCATAAATTTGATTTCCATAATATTACCTAAAAATTGGTGGCTGCTAGCAATGTAGTAGAAGGCAAAATAGAACTGAAATCCCCTATCTACTTCATTATAAAGGTTTTAAGTTTTTATGCTGAAATAGCTTACTAGTAATTGACAGTGGTGTTCAGTTGCTGTTTCAGATTAACCACGCATGGCTCATGCTAAAAAAATATGTAGTACTTAATCACTATTAATATAAAGTGAGAAAAAATCTTTACAAAATTATACTGGAATTCAAATCAAAATGGAACGTTGTGAACTAAAATTTGGTGTTTCAATGTTAATGATTCCCTGTTGAAGGGGTGGGAAAAAGAATGTCCCTTTGTGAAAGAACAAGGGGAAGGAATCTAGCCACAGCTATACATGCTTCAGTACATTATACAGATGGGCAGTCTGTTTTTATGCACACTTGCTGTCTAAGTGTTGTTCTCATTGTAAGTCTTCTGTTAAAATAGTGTACCATATTGTGTGTTAATAATCATATTGGGAACCAAACAAAGGAGTTGTATTAACTGTGAAGCAAAAATAGGAGTAAAAGATAATGAATGTATTAGTAAAAGATATGGAATGTATTTCTCACACTCAGACTTTACGATGTGTCAATACTTTGTTGGATTATTTGGGACAACAGGGTTTTGAATACTGTGACATTACTGCAGCACACAAAATACAAATTGCAGTAAGGAAGCAAATGAATGATCAGAAGCAGTATCAAAGGCATTAGGGCATAATTATGTAAGCAGGTACCTACTGCAAACACCCCCTAGAAGCCACATGACCTTCAAGTTGGTCTGAGGGGAGCTTCCATGTATTTGCAAACCTGTGGGCTGTATTGGAAGAGTTACTTGTGCCAGGGTGGCCACAGAGGAGATGCCAGACGAAAAAGCGGCCTACTATATGCCCAACCCTAAAGTATAAAACAACCCATGCTGAAGGAATGTATAGCACAGGGCTAATGTGTCTTAAACAGGGCCTCTGGATACCAGACGACCTCCAGAGTATAAGCCTTACCCAGGTATGCAGGGCTCTGTCTGGGTGGACTTCACAAATCCCCAGCTTCTCACGAGACCCTTATGGAAACCACTAGGAAAATCAAATCTATTTCTGATGACCACATTAGTGAGCCCTCAATAACATCAACCACTTCTCTTGATGAGAAAGCTCTTTCAGAGCAAACCTCTGACACAGAACTGGGAAACTGCAAGGCTATAAAAGATCTGAGCAAAGGTGCTTTTGGGACCTTAGAAGAATTACAATCATACTCTAGCCAAGGATAGCCCTAAAGATCCTCCAGATCAACCTGCAGCATAACACGGCAGCTTTGGCTGCCTTCTGTAAAATCTTCAACAAAGAAGGAATAGACCTAGCCCTTATTCAAGAACCCTGGATAAATAAGGTCCAGGCAAGCTAATATATTGCAGCAAAGACACTCGTAATAGAAGTTGTATCATTGTTCAAAATGGAATTCAGTGCTTACCACTTCTAGAATTGTCGCACACTGCACTCAGAGAGGAACAAACCATCTTTGGGTGGCGCAAACTCTCATGAAATATGGGACAGCAAAAATGTCAATAAAAGGGATCAATACCTTTTAAATTTTCTGCTCTCCAGCAATCTATATATATTTTAAATATTGGTAACAAGCCTATCTTTGCTGATTGAATAAGGCAGGAAGTTATCAACATTACTTTTTGTACTGAATATATTTCAACTCAGATCACTGATTGGGGAATCCTGGATGAATCATCACTTTTGGACTGTAACTACATATCCTTTAATGTTAATGTAGTTAAAAGAGCTAATCTCTACAGGAATCCCAGGAGAACTTGGTGAGAGCCCTATATGCAGGATCTCTCAGGTAGGATTGGACAGATTGAGAGGATTAGATCTTTTGGTGATATTTACAAGATTGTCTATTCAATTCAAGAGGTTATACTTGACAGCTATCATGATAACTGCCCCATGTAAATGTGGATCAAATCCAAGAAAGTGACATGGTGGACTAAAAGAACTTGAACACAGGAGAGATAGAGTAAGACATCTCTAAAGAACTGAAAACTGGAGAGTGTATCATACAGCCCCCACAGACTATAATAAAAGTATACATAAGACCAGAGGATCTTCCTGGCATGCCTGTCAAAGGCAGCTAGGCTACAAACAGCATTAGCCCACGGTCCAATAAATCCCAATATCCAAGCCTACAGGTGGTTTTACATGCTTGGCTGAAGAAACCCTCAAAGTTCTCTTTGAGGTTTAATTCTCCAGTTGCAAAATGATGACTGCAAACTCACAGGCCACTGCGAAAACTTTAGACCAAGAGTATCACAAAAGGATTGGGAACTTGCACGTCCAGTAGTCACAATTCATAGTGTTAATGGGCAATTGATAAATTCAACCCATTGAAATCACCAGGTGGAGACAGTATCTTTCCTGCACTGTTGCAGAAGGGATCTGACTCGCTTTATATTCTCTTCTGTAACCTCTTCCAGATCAGCATAGCTTTTAGCTATATTCCTCTGGCCTGGAGAGCTACCAGAGTAGTGTTTATTCCTTAAGCCCGAGGCTGAAGTGCGTCCAGAGCAATGACAGAAATCTATATCATATAAGACAAGTGTTTATTCCTAAGCACAGGCATAACAATTACCGAGGCTAAGGCCTACCAACTGATCACTCTTGCATCATTCCTTTTAAAACCTTTGGAAAGACTGATCGAAAGATACATTTAAAGAAGGTACTGTTAGACACTCCCCTCCATCAAAATCAACATGACTACCAGCCATCAAAGTTCTGTGTAACAGCACTACACAGTATTGTCAATAGACTGGAGGACTCAATGGCTTGGAAAGAAATAGGCCTAGGAGCTTTCCTGGATACAGAGGGTGCTTTTAATAACACCCCTATGAATCTTTGGTTTTGGCTGAAAAAAATTATGGAGTCAATGACACTCCTGTAGCCAGATAAACTCCATAATCCAGAGCAGAATAATTACAGCTAGCCTCCTTGGGGAAACCAGGGAGATTATTGCCATGAAAGGTTGCCCACCAGGGGGAGTTCTCTCCCCCCTGCTTTGGAGTCTCATGGCAGATGGTCTACTGAAAGATATGATCCAGGAGGGATATTACATACAAGGCTATGCAGATGATATAACTTTGGTTGCTTTTGGGAAATTTCCCAATACAGTTTCAGACATGATGAATCATGTACTGAGAAAAATTCACAACTGGTGTATGCAGGAGGGCTTGTCTATCAATCCCAGCAAAACAGTTGTTGTTCCTTTTACCAACAGGAGGAATTTAAAAGGCCTAGGAAATCTTAAACTAGTCAATACACCCCTGGAATATTCAGAGACAGTAAAATATCTAGGGCTTGTACTGGATAGATTTTATAGGAAATTCTTTAGTTATAATCCGGTTTTGATTTGTACAAGCATTCTGCTCTACGCACGTGTTCACATTTGTACATCACTTTGATTATATTACCAGTCTTCCAGTAATGAGAGCAGATCACTATGATCTCACTCACATTCTGTTTAGCATTATAGTATCCAGCAAGATGAAAATACCTCAGGATCTTTTCAGCATTGTTAAAAGGTCCACCTCATGTTTCATTTGCCTCTGTTGCGCAATTTTCTACATTTTCTCTTTTAAATAATTGTTCGTATCTGCATACATCCGAGTCCTTGCATCTTGCAACAATTTTTAATTTTTCTACTACTTACGTATAGTAAGTAGAGGGAGTATTCCATTCTACGCAAAAATTTGATACCGAGATTTCATCAGAAATACACGTTTTGTGAGTGCCTGAATTAGAAAAAGCATCTTTAGCAAAAAAGTGCATGTGCATGTGTGTGTGTGGCATAAATAAAAACAATTACTTCAAGGAATGTGATAAGATTTTCAAGAAAAGCCCTTAGCCAAAACTACCCCATTTCTGAAAAATGGCTCCAACAACTTTGATTAAAATGTGGTATTGTTTAAGATATTTGCATGACAAATATAATTAGGTATACCTAGAATTTTCTAGGAATAGCCTGTGAAGTGCTCTTCACTCTGAATGGCTTTTATGTAACTGCTAAACTGTGAGAGATAGGCAAAATCCTACTATGCATCTATGTCTGAATAGCAAACTCAGAAAGGAAAAGTCATTAAATAACAAGTTTGGTATTTAAGTTCAGCACATTCCAAACATGTGTCAGGAAGATTTTCAAGAAAGTCCTCCCATCCCAAACTGCCCTTTATATGGAAACGTTTTCCAAAAGATTTGTTTTCTCAAAAATGGCTCTTAACAATTTTGATTAAATACCACGTGTTTAAAATATTTTCATGTCAAATGCATATATTGAATTTCCTGGGAATATCCTCTGAAGTCCTCTGAGTAACTTTTGCACAACTGACAATCCATAAGATAGGCACACCCTTGCAACAAAAAACAAAAAAGGTCTCGTTAAGGCACACAATTTATTTGAAAACATTTCTTTTTTCCTTTCTTTTTTTACGTTAACCATTCCCAAAATATTCCTTGTTATTTGCTTGAATTTTCAAATATGTACTTATAATTTTCTCAAATGGGAAGTCCGTATTCGATATTTTCTCGTGGTCATGCAAAGAGCATAAAAATTCAAGGAATAAAAGGAAATCCTTTTATAATCCCGTACACTGCAAATCACTTGTTTACACAACTGTCTTCCGCTAATTTGCACATAACTGATTCCTGCATGCTCTTTTACAATGGAGTATAAATTCTTCTTTCCTATTTTAGAGACCTAAAATCTAAAGAATAGGTTTAGTTGTAATATGCTGCTTGAAAGTTCATGCTTCACAATGTATTTTCATTTATGTGTCTGCCTCAACACATCTCATATTACTTTTTAGCTCTATATAAGTATAGTCATTTTTTCCAATGGCATGAGGAAATTTAGAATATTTATTTCCACATTGTCTACACTTCACTGACCCTCTGCTACTTAGAGACTTATGCTTGTATTGCAGTTGTGTGACTAACACTTGTCTCCAATGTATGCTGAGATATTCCTTCACATTATTTTTGTAGCCTGGGTCTCTCTTGCATATGCATGCACACACACCAGGTGTAAAGGAGGTCATTACATTAATTTAAACCAGTTACAGATCTCATTATTTGAAACACGCTTTGTAACTTCCATTTTTTATGGCCATTCCCTGCGCAAATATTTTAGGTTTTTCGAGGGCATAAAATAAACATACTAACAATTTTGCAGGGGTTGCAGACCAATTGTAGCAGGGGTGTCACTTTCACTTTCAAAACCAGTTGGAGGACACAATGTAAACAGGTTTCATTTTTGCTTTCAGAGTGGCGTGTGTCTCATTAGCATAAACAAATGTTTCGTGCCTGCTACCTCCTAATAATTGCATCTGAATCTTGTAATCAACTTACAGAACAAATCTATACAATTCACTATGGAAACTGAAAATGAAGGCACATTACCATTCCTAGATTTAAAAGTAATTGGAAACCCGAACAGGATCAATTTTGGTATTTACAGGAAGCCTACAAATTCTGAAAACTTCATAAAAAAACAATAGTTTCAATTCAGTCCCACACAAACACGCAGTCTTAAACAGTTTAACCCATAGATTGCTATACATACCCTTAACAGAAGCAGAATATAAAAAAGAATACAAACACATAGTCAACACAGCAATAAACAATGGCTTCACCAAATAATCATAAAAAAACAGCAAAATTTAAGAAACAGAAACACATTAAGGATACCAGAAAGCTCATCCAACAAAAAAACAAAAAAAACAAAATGACTTCCAAAAACTTCACTTTCCACCCAAGCCTCACTATAAATTACACATCTCCAAAAAACACATCATCTGCCTAGTTTCACAAAACAAATTCAGTTTATAGAAATTACTCTACAACACATCAAAGGACCAAATACCTCAGAACAAAAAATGCAGGAATCTATCAAATCAGTTGCTCAGAATGTGACCAGATTTACATAGTCAAAACAAAAAGAAATTTAGAAACTAGATTAAAAGAGCATATGAGATACACCAAATACAGACAGATAAATCTGCAGTTGCATACCACTTCTGAACGACCAAACATAACACTCCTAAAATCTACTAAATACACAATAATGTTGGATACTTGGGAAACCATGTAATAATTTTGAATTGCCACCATCAAATCCACTATGAAAATTCATCACACAACCACTAGAGGTCATCACACAAAAAGACACACCACCAGGAACCAGTCAGCCACTTCTGATGAGAGCAAGTAGCCAGTCAAGATGAAAAACATGTAAGTGATATTAAGTGTTTCAACTATGATTCATTTTTCTATAATTTCAAATTCACATCAGTTACTATACTCAGCGCCAATCAAGAAGGTGATTGACATTTCGCGGAGAGAGAGAGGCGATGTTGCCACTCATCGCGACCACATGGAAGCATGTTAGAACTGTGTCGAAGGCGACTGGGTTGCGCCTGCATTGTAGAGCAGGTATTATTTATATTCGTATACGAAGACAATTGTAAAATAATGAATCTACGTGCAGAGGATAGAACATGCAAGAATATATAAGTGTAAAGATCTGCATTAACAGAAGAGACATACCTGTGAAATATTGATGCTTATTCTAAAAATGCCACTGATTTCCGAATCACTTGCATCGCTGTTGTTACTGCTGCTTGTTTGATAGACAATGTTGCCACCGCCACCGTTGTCATTATCATTATCTGAAGAGCTGCTAGAATTCCCCACGGAAATGACAAGCTGTTCTATAGTTTCTTCCAAAACTCCTTCATTTTCCCAAGCTGCACTTATTATGCCCTTTGTATGAGTCACCGCTTTTTTCCAGTTTTCAGCTTTTATGGCTGTTAGTGCCTCTTCTTTAAGCTTTATTACTGATGACACACTTTATTGTTTCGCCCAACATAACCCTTTATTTTGGCCCAAATTAATTCAATCAGGTTAAAATGACAATGATAAGGTGGAAGCCTATTTTGTGACCATGTTCTGCAGCAATGCCATCGACTACATAACTTGGAAACCGCAGTTTGTTTGCTTTCACAAGTTTCAATAGCTCACTTTTCTTCAGTCCCTCCTTCACCGGTATATTGTGGCGAACAAGCCACTGAATTATTTTCTGCTCAATTTCTCCTCTTCAAAATATTCTCTCACAGAGCACATTATTTGCCGCGCCTGTCCTTTAATTGGGATACCTTTACAAATACAGTTTTATTCGGTTCCCGAGTGCGCTCAGTTTTTTGTTTAGCTGCGCTATCTTTGTCACTATTTTTGGACATTGTTAAATATCCATTAAACGTGTTAACACAATTATAAATGCTCACACAACACACACATGCTCAAATACACTAACACAAGGCAAACACCATACCAATAGGACGATGCAAAAGAACTTTTCAGTATGCAGGCAATCTCTAAACTGATACAAACACACAAGCAAGCTGGGGCTAAAAGGAGGACATTGTTTATAACTGCAGCGACAGCAGAAGATAAGACTGCAGTTCATGTTAGTGCAACGGTCGCTCGCCTGGCACGTCATGCCAATCACGTGTTACAATATTGCAACAAGGCATTTGCATCTATCGTTGCTATAGAAATGTCTTAGTTCTAATTGGTCCTTCTAATGGTTGCTATGACAACCGCTGTGACGTATTCATCCCCTCCCATTCATTTAAAGCTTTCCACCATGTGGTTAGTAACTGTCAATCACCTTCTTGATTGGCGCTGAGTATAGTTTATCCAATATTATATAAATTGTGTATCTATCTAAAAAGCAACATTATATTGTACACTGTAACTTTTATACAACATTCTATGACAAGCTATTACATAGGAAAGAATTTACCAATATTGTCTGAATTCATCCCTATACAGGGGTAGTTTCTTTTATATAAATGTAGTCAGGGTTTAAACATATTACCAGAATATTATTTGTAAGCCATACACTAACTTTTGTGAAAATGTATTAACAGCGAGAGAAGTTACTAATTTTGTCTGAATTCACCCCTATAAAAGGGTAGTTCCTCTTAACCAAATGTATTCAAGATCTGTACATTATAACAGAATGCTACTTTTAACCCCTATACAAATTTTCATTTCAATTAAGTAAGAAAGAATTTACTAATTTTGTCTAAATTCACTCCCTATAAAGGAGTAGTTACTCTTAAGCAAATATAGTCAGGATCTGTACATAATAGTAGAATGTTACTTTTAACCCTTGTACAAAGTTTCATTCAAATCTGGTAAATAGGCAAGGAGTTACCAAATTTTTCCAGCTAGATTAGCATTCTGTGCCACTGTGTGTTGTTTTTCTTTCTTTCCTGTTTGTATTTCCTTCTTGAAATATATGTTTCATCCTTTTTTTTTCTTTCTTTCTTTTCAGGTTCTTTAAATTATAGAACATAGTAAGATGTTCCACCAGGAAAGTTAATCCAACACTTACTTCCGTCATACACTAAAGGTCCCAAACTTACTTCTGTCATACACCAAAGGTGTCTCTTAAGTCATTGTCTAAGCACTCTTTGACATCCTAACAGAATTGAAAAGCTGAATCTCAGCGAAGTCATTGTTTAGTGCCCATTAAATTACTGTTGCCTCATTTCAAATGCAGACACAAGTGGCACTGACAATTAATGCTACTTCTTTATTCCCTTCAAACATCTTCATTTACTGTAAAGGGCAACTTTCGGTGCATATATAGTCTTTATCATTTATTTTGCTTGACAATTGCTTTTGGAACTTTATAACATCTGAATATCAGTACCAACTGATGATTCAGGGGGACATCATTCTAAGATGTCCTATAGTTGTTGTCGTGGAGATGGTGTTTTAAGATGCACAACTATATGAGTGAGAAACAAACGAGCAATGCAAAGGAGGCCTAAATCTTCATACATGCTCTATTAAGCAGTCCTGTATCTGATGACGTATCAAACAAGGGACTAATGAAATAATCAAAACCAAATTGGCAGAACTCCTAAACAATACTTATTGCTGTTGGCTGACCTGCACCTTTGTGAGCAACAGGTACTCCAAGCAGATGTTAAATTATTTTTCTAATTACAATAACAGTAGTTCAGTTTTCCAGTGTTCTTAATTCACAATAAAATTGCTTTGGTGGACTTTGTGACACTGATGTGTCTATAATTAGTAATTATTGAGTCGATTGTAAGACAACATCACTTACTTGTTTTTATAACAAATACATGTTTCAGGAGCTAATTGCTCCCATCCTCAGTTCCCTGTCGACTGCACGCATCCTTCGTCTTAGTTGTTCGCTTGAACTCTGGTGGCGGTTGGAAGAACTTTTTCAAAAGTAAGTCTCCTAGCGGGGTTTCAAAATTATAAGTGCGGTTTCTGTTTTTCCAATTTATTCTGTTTTCCCAAGTTGTAAGTTCTACTTTTCCTGAGATGTTTTTAGTATTTTTGGATTTCTGTCTATGGTGTGTTTGTCTCTCCAAAAGTGCCAAGCTACTGCTGATTTATCTTCCTGTTTTTGCTTTATGTAACTCAAGTGTTCTTTTGTTCTTGTTTTTATATTTCTTTTGGTTTGCCCAATGTAGATTTTTTCGCAGTCATTGCAGCTCATCTGGTATATTCCTGGTTTGTTCTCCTGTGGGATGTCATCTTTTAGTTTGGAGTTTAGTAGGTTTTTGATGGTGTAATTGTTTTTTGAGGCCAAAGAGATGTTGTGTTGCTTGAAGATTCTCTGGAATTTGTAGAACGCTGTTGGGTGGTATGTGAATTTTTTGAAGATTATCTTTTCTTTTTCAGTAGGGATGAGTGTGGTAACTTCTTTTATTTTCTTTTTGTTCATGGCTCTGTTTATTTTCTTATGTATTGTAGGCCAGAAACAATAGATAGATTCAGCCATTGACTGATGCCTTGGAGTGTGAGTTGGACTTTGCTGCACAGCTTCTATAACTCTCGCAATGTTCTCAAGCATGCAGACTGTTTTTGCATTACCAACAAATTTATTACAAACACAGCCAGAATTGTTAAATTTACTCACCCACTTTAGAATAGTGTTTCAGGATGGAATTCTTTTATGCCATGTGATATTAAATTTATTTCTAGATCTTCTCTGCACACGAGTGATCAATTTCAACTCAAAAAAGGTACTGAGAATACATGTTCTGCCACTGATCAGTTATCCATATAATCTTTCGCAACAATGAGAAAAAAAATTGCATGGTTTAGGGATCTCATTAGCAACACTGCTGGCTATTTCACTCAAAACCACTAGAAACGAGCACGTTTTCTAAAAACCTTCATATCCCAATTCCACATCCTGTATATTCATACTTTGGTAACAACAGTGTATGAGCTATCAATAGTTGTAGAAAGTAGTGTCATTTATTATTTTGTAAGAGTTGGAATAGAACCTGGGTTAGCACCTGGCCATATAAACACTGTAAAGAGAGTACAAATAAATAAACAAAATAAAAAATTTTCACAATCAGAAAAAAAAAAGTGATCAAATGTGCAAGTCAAAAATATTAATCAATCTGTATGAAATTCTGTATGCATATCACTAAGATGAATAAGTACCACAGGGTGAAAAATGGGTACTTTTGAAAAATGAAACACTCTAATGTTCATGTTTACTCTTCTATTGAAAATCTTCCTTCATTACAATGAATATAATTCTTGAATATATCTTGGAAATAAATAATACTTCTACCTAACATCAGCTGAGTTGTACCTTCAGGATGTAGCGAGAAAAAGCAGGATATATTTTAGGTGCATTTATCTTGAAACTATCAAATGTCACACTTGTATAAAGGTTTTAATTAACCTGTTCAATAAAAAAGTAAATTAAAAAGCTTTCTTTTCTTCATCTATTCCTTTCCCCACATTTTCTGCTGACTTTTTTCTGTGAGAACTTGATGAGATATACAAAAACAATTGTTTCATAACATCAAGTTTTTATACTTTAAGTTTATCACATATACTCACCTCAACTGCTTGGCTTTCAACAACATTTCTCTTTGTTGCATACTCGGATTTTACTATTGGCTCTGAATAATTAATAGTAGTAAGCACCTGAAGCGTTGCTGTACTGCGTGCCTTGATCTGTAAGCAAATAAGTCATTCCAATAAGTGTTCATTCCAATGCATATTAATAACTTACCAAAAGCAACTCACTAAAGTGTAATTTTCATGCTGCAATTGTTTAGGATGGATCCTCAGAAAAAATCTGTGCTATTATTAGGGATTGGAACATTTTACAGCTACAACTGTTGCTCATGATAAAATAATTTCTTGTGTGTTTAATTTGAATTCATATAACCACCACTTATTTTTAATCTGAAAGTAAACATGCTAAGTCTGAATGTTAATACAAGTTTTGCCGAGACTGTTATCAAAAGATCTAAATATTATCCAACAACGCATTCAGAGGGATGGCAGCATTTACCCATGTTTTGAACTAGGTATGTTAAAAAGAAATCTTCACAGCATGATACTCTGATGGCCTCTACTACTCACATGGAACCGCTTGAGTGCGAGGTTGCAAGTTCATCTATATTTAGGCTCATTTGAAAGTATTATGTTAACAATTAAGACAAGGAAAATATTAGCTGCTAATGACTTACCATGTGCATCAGGAGGTGGCAGAACATTAGTGCCCATGAGGTGCAGAGACCAACATTTTATGGGATGTATGTATTACACCTCACAAACTGACATTGACATTCAAGAAATGTTCAAAGCAAACAATTATCTTCCACCGTGAACACCGAATTAAAAATGACATGCCACAATGATCATAAAAGTTCACACCACCAAAATCGAAGGCAAACTCCTTGGGAGTAATAAACTGTTCAGGACGCTCAGCTAAGTAACCACTCTTAAAGAATACATATATAATCATACTGGTATAACACGGTGACAAGAACTGATGGAATGTGATGGCATGCAACAGAATACAGAAACAGTCTGTCATGGAGTTTACGTGGAACTGGCTATCCTTTAAGGTGTAGCTGCAGATGGTACAAAATGTTTTTATATGCACGAAAAAAGCAAACATCCAGAGGCTAAATTTGCCCAGTGGTTCCAAGTGGTATGAATTGCTCTAGCACTGTTGTGGGTTATTCATCGACTAAGCAGTTCAACTCCATTCTGGAGCCTCAAGCCGTGTTCACCTTTCGATATCAACAGTTCCTCTTGCCATTAGCAGTCAATATTGTGGTTGCATGGTAGACAATATGTGGGGTTTCGAATGCCATAAATATCATTGGCCGATTGTGACCTTGCACTTAAGGTGTTCCTTGTCAGTATTAGTTTTTAACTTTTGGCGGTTCACTTTTGCTTGCTACCCATGCTAATGTAATGTTCTATGGCAGCATCTGAGTAATAAAGTGCAGAGAGACAAATGGCTGTAATGTAAAGAAAGAAAAATAGATATGACATTTGTGCATGTATGTGTGACTTCAAACATGCACTGCAGCAACATCAATTTACAATCAGCATATGCCATATAGTGAATTGTTTAATGTGTTTATTCCAATAAACATTAAAGGCTGCAATGTAGACAGTCTGGTCATCATTTCTGGTTTGAAATGTACATACATGAAAGACAAATTGTCTTTACATACTACAAGACAAACATTAATGATCTTTTATCCTGCTACAAAGGCTGAGCCCTTCATTGCTAAGCTGTTAACTGGATATTTGATACTACAGTGTCATGCTATTTCTTGGACATCACTTTATTAGAATGAAATAATAGTACAAAATCGTTTGAAAGGCTAAAAGAGAAACCAGCACATTTATTAAATGTTACTTGTAGTTTTAAACATTTAAAAAGTCCAGAATTTTGTTGGTATGGGTGGAAACAAAGAAATACACCTATCACATTTTTACATTTGGGACACCAATACAAAGTTTCCAGCAGAACATATATCTTCTTGTAGGCTCTTTCTTTGTTGTCCTTGGAACATTATTGGGTAAACAATGTCCAACAAGTCAGGATGGCTTTGGGGAATTTGATTGGCAGCCCCTTACAGCACGTTCTGGAATTCCACCTGATGATAACGCTTCAGTTAATGCAAGGATAAATCAGACCTGTTTTCTCTACTTGTAGATTAGAAAAGCATTTAGGCACGCCATATCCAGGAGGTAGCAAAACATTTCCTCGTAGTACTTTTTCAGGCATTCACAAATCAATTTGTAGGTTTGGAGTTGTTTGGCATTTTTACCAACTATACTCATACTTTTATCGAAGCCCATTTCTACACTTGGGTTTTGGACTGCTACTAGTTTTGTCTGCACATCCTCCATGGAGTTGTCATGAAATGTGCTAACTAGATCTGTCTTTTCATTTCATTATCATCTGCTTTTTGCAAAATACTACCATGATTTGACCCGTCTGTGATTTAGTTGCCTTTGGATTCACCGGGAATTCTTTCTCATTTATTTTCATAGTTTAGGCAATTCTGTTTTTCAGGAACACAAAAGTGTCAACAAGCTTTGGACTGGTATACCAGTTATCAAGGTAGAGATAAAGGATATTCTTTCCTTTATGTCCCACAAGATTATTTTCGAAGTCCAAAACCGGACTGGTATGCACGAGCGTTAACAGAACCTGCCGAAGTACATCAGGATGTACCCTGAGGACTTAACAACTGCAGCTGGATCTCATCAGTTATTTACTAGGATTAGACTTTGATGGTTTACAAGGGGCCTGTCAGCCTAACAATAATGTGACAGGCCAGCTGAAACTTATTGGGGTGGATGTTGGAATAGACCAGACCATTGCCTGAGGAAAAGAAGCTATCTGTAATGAACAAAGGGAGAAGCTGCTGGTGTGACATATATTGTTCCTCACTGTGTCTACAAGAAGGACTAAAATACTAACCTCTGGCATTGTGAGGTGAGAAGATGGTCCTTTAGATCAGTGCAAGAATAACATTTGTCTGCACTACATGCATGACACATACAAAAAAAGCCATTTCAACATATGAGTATTTAAACAGTGTGTTAAATGAATATAGGAAAAAAGTACCACAATGAACATCTGGAAAAGGAGGCTTGCAGTGCTGTCGCTGGAGTTAAGGTGCGATTTACAAAATGCTATGGCTATCATTATAGCCACTGCAGTGTTACACAACATTGTTAAAGGTTTCAGGTTTGAGGAATCTTCAATCCTTAAATACAGAAACTTTTGGATAATCTGTTCAGAGTCAGGGGACCAGATATTCAGGATAATGATCCTGTGCCACCTGATTATTTTACCTTTTTCTCAATGGACATTTAAACCCTGCACTCGCTGCAAATGGATACCCAATAAACAGCGTAAGACATTTAAATGGGCTAATGATGCTTCGTAAATACACATTCATATTGTTTGTATTTATTAAGTTATTTTAATGAAACAAAAACTGGTTTAAAGCTCAGTAAAGGCAGTATACACCCATGGTATTAACAAAGTAAAGACTCTATTAAAAAAACATGAAAATTCAGTATTTTATTTCTCTGTAGCAAGCTAAGGCATTCTGTGTGACAAATGCACCTCATATTGTGCATATGAATGATATGGCTACCTCAGCAAAACATTTCTTATGATTCATTTTCTGCTACCAAGCAATATGCCTTGTATGCCATATTGCGCAACACACCAGGCTGCAAATGATTCAAATCTCTCTGCCAGCATTTGTATGCATGTGTTTGAATATTTTTTCAAGCGAAATTTGCATATTAGCTGTAGTTATTTTAACTACCTTATGAGTTATATGCAAATGCTGTTTTCACTCAGCAAAGTTGAGTATTTATTTAGCTGTGTCAGATGCAGAGAGATTTCTTTTAGCTAATTGTAAAGCACATTTAAAATAGTTATACCTTGGTGCTAACTGTGGCTTCAGCTAGTAATGTTGCAAATAAGTTAGTTTGTGTAGGAAGTGTACTATGGGCTTCTGAAATTACTCCAGAAAATGTGGAGGACTTTTTGCTGTATGGCAGTGATTTGGAAATTGACGGCAAGTTTTCAGATTTTGAGGAGGGTATTGAGGATATAGGTAGTAGTGAGGAAGAAAATTACCATCTTCCTTCAGGTGTGAAGAATCAACATTGTGGAATACTCAAAACAACTGCAGCACAAATAGACATATCTTTATGAGCACAGGCTCTGATGTACAACCCTAGGCTCAGTTGACTTCTGACAGCCAGCCAATTGATATATATTTTCACCAATTGTTTTACTGCTGACTTAAGTGTCTCTCATTGTTACAGAAACAAATCTATAAGTGAGTAAGGTGAAGGAAGACCTGACCTATAAAAGCAAATTAGGGCCTAAGAGTAGAATTCAGAAGTGGTCAGAAGTAACATTCAGTGAGATTTATAGGCAACTTGGGTCCAATTACACTCATGGGTGTTTTCCATAAACCTACATTAGACATGTACTGGTCTACAGATGACATGCTAGCCAGTCCATTTTTTGGGAAATGCATGTCAAATAACAGGTTTACTTCCGTTTTTTGGTTCCTTCATTTTAGCTGTACAGAAAATGTAAATGATAAACTACACAAAATTAGGCTGATTTTTTTATTATATTATTTAAAAATTAAAAGAAAATTATGTCTAGTGAAAAAGTCACTTTTGATGAAAGCTTGATGTTTTGGAAGGGTCGCTTAGGTGGTTGTCCTCCATGGTGTAGTGGTTACCGTGGTAACCTCTAGTTTCTGAGTTCACGGGTTCAAACCCAGCAGAGGGCGATGGATTTTTTCAGGCGTAAAAATCCTTAGCATGGCTTCCTTTGGAAGGGAAGTAAAGCCGGTGGTCCTGTGTTGTAGATTTACAGCACGTAAAAGAACCTCAAGCCTGATAAAGAGGCCTCTGAGCAAAATTACTGGTCTTTCACACTCAATATAGAATGGGACGCTAAGAACCATAGTAGTTAAAGAGCGTCCATAAATAAAACTCAATTTAATTTTAATTTCACTTAGGTTGGAAACCTCTTGATCTTGGCAAGGAAACACTCAGTAGTTGGTAATTCCAATGCTGGCATGGAAACAAAACATTATTGCAGAGTGCACAAATATTCGATTAGTCACTCCAGTGAGCTAACAAACTGCGAGAAAACAAATGTCGCAATAACAAACAAGTTACAGAATGCCAAATAGCAGCAAATTTGTTAAGAGCGGTTCTTTAAGCTTAACAAATATTGTAGTCGCCTTCGTAACAACGACGTTACAGAATAGCCCTGATTGTCTATTGATTTATTGTTATGTTTTAGTTTCTTTGGTGACATTTTTTTCTTTTCTTGTACAAATTTTCTAGCTTCTTTTTAAGTTTAATTGTTTTGTTCTTCAATTTTGCATTCAAACTTACAAAACAATTGCTTTCCACATTCTCCCAAATTATTTTCCTAAATTTCCAACTTGCTTTAGTAGTGTCTGTAATGCAATTTAACCTCTATATCATTCCTGTTTTTGTGGTGTTTATTTTTTTCTACTTGTAAAACTTTTTTCTCTGCTGCTTTTTGCTGTTTACTGTTTTAATCAAATTTCACTATCCTCTTCATGAAGTTTGGTACTACTTTCTTTGTGATGCAAAGGTTAAGGAACCAAATATCGACGTGATTCTGCTACAAATAAGTATAATATGGATGCCACTGTTACTAAACTCCTTTAAACATCAATTAATCATTTAGACCTACAAGTCCTGAGGAAGAAGAATACTTGTATGTAGAATGAATGGAAGGAAACCATGGACAAAAACAAGGTAGGATCCAACCGACAACACACACAATCCATACAACACAAGGAAGAAATTAAACTCTGTGCCAAATTACAAAAGATAAAAAGAAAAGCTGCAAAATGAACTGGGAAGGAAAGCGCTGGGTATAGGTTGTGGTGAACACATTGCTTACAATTGTGTACAGAATCCTATAAATAAATTACCCATCGATGTTGAGGTTATTATTGTAACAAATTTTTAAATTTTTCTGTATCTACACAGTGAGGGTAGCTCAGTTGAAAGACTTCTGTGAATCAGTGCTGGATTTCTAAGTCTCTTACCAACAGTCCACAGAAACCTATTTATTTCTGATGGTCTGAAATTACTATTCCTCTCTCAGTGCAACAGTTTGAACAATAAGGAGTTTCTTTCAAGGTTCTTCCTTCTATTGAGATCTAAATGTGGTTTATTACTAACTAGACAAAAGCAAAGTGCAAGCCAATACAAAACATATCACTGGGACACCAGAAACAAGGAAGACTATTATAGAAAGAGTAAATAAATCCAACTAAGAAAAAAAAAAATGTATGTTATAGGCAGCCCCATATTTATGTAATGTTACACTCATGGGCCCAGCAATTTTTCTGCCCCGTTCACACAACATCACTAAATGAAGCGCAGGCAGTATGCAGTAAGACAGTGTTGCCAGTTGCACCATGCATGTAAGATCTCCATCCGTCTACCTACAATTCCTTCTCGCTAATAAGAATTCCCACTAGCATTGTTGCTCTTTTTTAGCACGTGTGAAAATTTATTTTCAGCATATATGTATTTCATTATTTTCTCAATTTTGCTGCCCTTAAGAATTTGCCACTTGGGCCCGGGCCCATGTGTGAATATGGGGCTGGTTATAGGCACAACATTTTATAAGAAGCTACCAAAAGAAATAAAAGTATTATCAAGACAAACTTTCAATAGAGCTGCAAAAACTATACTCATAAACAAAGCATTGTATTCCATACAGAATTTTTGATAACCAAAATTGTAACAACTCTAACTGATAAGTATTGAGTAGTGTAATATTTTGTAAATATTTTTGTAATTTTATATTCACTTGTTCTAACACTGTATTATACAGTATATAGAATCAAATAAATGAATATGAATATGCATGTTTATTTGCAACTTCTCAATGAAACTTGCTTGAGATGGAAAGAAGTTATATTTCTACTGTCGAGGTCTGCTTAAAGTATCAAGAGTTGAAAGAAAATCTGATTTCCATCAGTAAACATAAATTCATCCCTCAGGCAGCCAAACAGAAGTTTGCATTAACTAGTCCATAAAGGTAACATAAACAAGAAGATTTTGAAGAAATAATTGTGAACTTTACTGGCCAGTGATTTCATATCTTGAACTGTGGGAGGGAAGTTTTGATGGTGCTGATCAGTTTTTATGGATTGAAGTACAATCATCATATGAATTATAATCTGGCCGCCTGAGAGAAATAGGCTACAAGTGAATAAGGTGCCTTGCTACAAATCAAGGTGATTTCAGAATTATTATGTGCTGATTTCTATGATTCCACCAAGAAAACATTCTTTTTGAAAGCAAGTAAATTCATCAGAGAAATATGTTAATGTGTAGAGCCTTGTGAATTGGTACCATATGTGTTAAACAACCATCAGATTAGTCCACAAATGTTATAAAATTAGTTTTTGAATTCACTACTACATCTTACAAGTATAGCATTATTGCTATGTTATAAGAGACGTAATATCTTTCATGAGTTTACTAAAATAATTTGCTCAAATGTTGGGAAAAAATTTAAATATCCTTTCTCGTACAGAGAGGAACATATTAAAAATGAGGTAATCAGAAAAGAGTTGAAGGTACAACCCCTATTAGAAGAAACAGAATAACATAGAAACAAATGGGTTGAACATTCTCACTGCATGCCAGAAGAAACAATCCCAAACAAGCCTTTTATTACAAACCTAGTGGATGAAGATCAACTGGATGACTCAAAAAAAGATGGCTTCAATAAATATGAGAGCAGAATAGGCAAATGCCTAAACTGTAGAGGAGGAGGAAGGGGGAGGAAGAAGAATAATTTAAATATCCGTATTTTGAATCCATAATTCTGGCAACCCTACCCAGTTAACATTTTTGTTGAAAGTTCTTTATTCCTTCATTCATGATTTCTTTCTTACTCTTTTTTTTAATTGATTTATTTTAGGTTGCACCACTGCACAGTTATAATGTAACCGCATTAAATATACAGAGGCAATACAAAACAATGCATAATTAAAACTTAATGAGTACAAAATTATAAAAACCAGAGGTTCAACTATATAAAAATGGGGATCAGCAACAATAATTATAATCATGTAGAAACTAGAAAAGTACAATTCACTATAGGTCACACAATGAAATGCTTAGTAGGTAGTTTTTAACTGCAAAAATACACATTTTGTTGTTTAGTGCTATGAATATGTCATTTGGTATTTTGTAATTGTTTCTACCTGGTGTATACTGTGGACATTCTATGATGATATGCTTTACTGTTAGAACACACTTGCATATTTCACACTCAGACAGTTTCTCTCTTGAAAGAAGGTAAGTGTGCATTAACTTTAACCCAGTCCCTTATTTCCAACTGGAGTGTCAAGTAGTTTTGGAAGGTTGGTTTTGTTATGACTGCATGAAGTTTACCTGGCTGGCTGTCAGTCTACAGCTTGATCCAATGTTCTTTTACTTTCTTGGTTATTGTTGAAATGATATTTTGGTGAGGAATTGGGATTGGACAAGTAATAGATGCATGTAAACTTTTCTTGACTGAAACATCAGCTTCTTCTACCTAAACCATGGTGAGAAGGTACCCAGGTGATCATTACTACTTTTCCTTTCCTTTGCAGCATGTCATAAAGTAACCAAATATCCTGTATTAGCTTGTCTGTAGTCCAAATGTTTGTGATCACTGCCATGGAACTCTTGGAGTAAAAGAAAATGATGAAATTGTTGTAGTCTTAGTTTTGGATGGGTAACAGCTGTTTCAATGCATGTAACTTCACACATAAATATAGATAAACCATCAGGCAGTTTGAAGCATTTTGTCTCATTGATGATGAAAAAGTGAGTGGTCTTACAGAAACCCACACATAAGCTCTAAAAACACTTTGTGCCTCCTGATCAGGGCATTTATTAAAAAAATCATGGTCCCGATATAATGGACCACATACATGATATTTGCCCTTCTTATATCCTCAGGTTCCAAGAAAAAGGAGCATAAGGATACATATATATGGGTATGACAAAATCTTTGCACTCGCATAGTATATGGTGGGAGGTTTCATATTCCCTTCCACATTTTCTGCATAAAGCATTTTGTGCAAGTCCCATTTTATTAGATATTTACACAGCATGTATACCCCATAAGATAGCCAGCAACCTCTCTGAGCTTAGATCTAGTTAGATTCAATAGAATCTCACTCTGCTTACCGCCCGAACCCACAATTAATTCATGGGCTTGCCTAGCAGTAGTTGTTTATTCCAATACTCAAGATGAGCATTACAGGTTAACTGGGCTATCTCATACTGACACTTCTGTTAGACATTCCACAAAAGGGCTCAGGTCCTACAAAATTAAGCCCTGAGCCCCTCTTTGCTAGCATATCCACTATCTCATTACTTCTAATACCTGCATGTCTAGGAACCAAAACCAGGGTGACCAGGCAGCTGGCAGAGTCCATCCAACATCCTTTGGCATTGCCATGCCAACTTCGAAGTGGTTTTAAGCACTTTAAGAGCATCCAAAGCTGCCTGACTATCCGAGCAGATAGTCACTTCCACTTGTTTACCTGGCATATTTAAAATATGCATTACAGAGGCAAAGATTGCATATACTCAGCCTGGAAAACACTGGCATATCTTCCCAGGGGAATGGTAAGCTTAGTTCTAGGGCTCCAGCCCCCATCCTGTCCCCCAACCTGGAGCCATCAATGCACCACAGTTGGCCCCCGGCTTTCAGGGGAAACCTCTTCTCTGGGCCCCGCTCCCCCCTGGAAGGCATTACCACTGTAAAAAAGTGGACTTAAATTATACCCAGTCCCCATCAAGTCCCTTTCCATCAGGGTAATGGGGCATATCTCCTGAAGCATGGTTAAAATATGGGAGTTTCCCTTAATGGGAATCTTTAAGCACACGCCCGCCCCCTACTGCCCAGAGTTGGTGCGCACTCACCCTAGTGACCTCCCTCACAAACAGGTGCAAAGCAGGAAGGTCCACCAAAATCTCTAAAGCAAACTGTGTGATAGTCCGCACTGTCCAAGTTATCATCAGACATGCTAATCTTTGCAGCATATTAGTTTGGCAACTACTGCCTTCACATAGGAAGCATGCCAGTAAACCAATGCTGCATAGGATACAGAGGGCCTTATTGGAGGTATACAGCCATTTGACCACCCACAGTCGGAAACCCCACCTCAGCCTAATGGCTCATCTACATGCCCACAAAGCATTGTGGGCCTTAATTTTGTCTCATTACTTGTCACTATGACACATCCACTACCTTCTCTAAATTTTGAGTCATCTGTGTAAATTGCTATGTGTGAGCTCTTAATTTCATTGCATGAACAACTGTATTCAAAATGTACTGACATTTATAATGTTTAGTTAGTTGTACATTGATACTGGGCTTTAATAACTTCCAGGGTGGAAGTTGTGAATGTCCCTTATCACTATTGAGGGAATAGTAATTTCTAAATTTCTGCAAAATCCATAGATTTATAAATTTGATGATATTCAGTTCATTTGGTTCTCTGGATATTTGTTCAAATATTTGTTGGATAAAAGGCAAGAATAAGTAAGTGAACAACCAGTGGAAGCTATACTTATAGCATAACAAAGAGTTAGTAGCTTTCTTCTGGTGTTTAGTTTCATCTCACCTGACTCCATTTGCAGACTATTGGCTGGACTAGTGTAAAAGGCTCCAGTAGTTATCCAATAGCTTTGGGTTATATAGAATCTAGTATTTTGAGTGTGGTTTGTGAAGCTGAAGTGTTAACAATAGCTCAAAGTATATCTTAGAACGCATTGATTAATAAGTTCTCATCAAACAGTTTGATCAGCTTCCCAGTTATTCAATGTGAGTGATCTTAAGATGTTGGGTCTACTGCAACAGTATTCATCTTTTAAAGCTTTAAAGTGGAGAATCCAGGTAATTTTTCTGTCAAATGTTCGTCCCAGCAATTTGACTGTTTCTACTATTTGATTTTCCCTAATCAATATATAAATGGGGAAAGCAACTTGGGTGTTTAATGTTACTAAAGGAAATACATTTTGTTTTTAATTTGGAGATATTAAATCTGAAATAGAGAGTTGAGGGTTGTTACACTACATCACTATGATATTCTTACTTGAACGCGTTTCGGGAGATGGCTTGTTTCCATCGTCAGCATTTTCTCTCAAAATGTTGAGAGAAAATGCTGACGATGGAAACAAGTCGTCTCCCGAAACGCGTTCAAGTAAGAATATCATAGTGATGTAGTGTAACAACCCTCAACTCTCTATTTCAGATTTAATATCTCCAAATTAAAAACAAAATGTATTTCCTCTCAAAATGTTGAGAGAAAATGCTGACGATGGAAACAAGCCGTCTCCCGAAACGCGTTCAAGTAAGAATATCATAGTGATGTAGTGTAACAACCCTCAACTCTCTATTTTAAATTATGACACATCACTGTTACCAGCTTCTAAATCTTCAAAATTAGTCAATATTAAATCTGGTTTGGGAAATTTTGGGATGTCTTTATCAAGAGCTGTCTGTAGAACTTTGAATATTTATTGTTTGACTTTACTTCTGCAGTATAAAATAAGATCGTCAGCAAAAAGGTTTGTCTTCACAGGAGCTATAATGTTATTACTGATGCCAATTATTGCAACTAGAAACAGTTATATTTATAACTGCTCCTTGAAGTAATCTATATGCAATATGAACTGACTTGGACAAATTTATATTAGCTCTCACTTAAATTGTGCCTTCTTTAGAAAACTATATATGAAGCTTAACGTGGAATTAATTGTTATTCCACACAAACCGTGTGTTGGACAAGGTTGGAAATGTAGAATCATACGACTGAAAAAATTCAATGCATTGGCTATGCAATCCTGGCTATTGCATTGAATTTTTCAGTCATCTGATTCTACCTTTCCAAAGCTTAATATGTTACCAATGATGTTATTCAACAAGTTCTGATTTATATTTTCTCTCAATACAGTGTCATACACTTTCTCAATATCAAGACTTCTTGCTGTTAAATGTTGACAATTACAGAATGCATCCCAAATATAAGATTCAAACAAAATGAGGTTGTCGGTTGTAGAGCAAAATTGACAGAATCCATTTTACATTTTAGAGAAGAAACACTGTACTCCAGAGTCCATTTCAATTTGTTATTCACTATCTTTTGAATTAATTTAAATGGTATATATGTTAGCACAATTGGCTGATAGCTTAGGGGGTTAATATTGTATTTATTAGGTTTGGGTATTGGTATTGCAACTGCTCTGCACCATTGGTTTGGAAACACTTCATTAATCCAGACATGATTATAGATGTGCAGAAGATGGTATAATACTTTTTGGGGCAGCTTTAACATCTCATATATTGTCTGGTCCAGGTCTGTGGCTAATATATTTGTTTAATAAATCTACAAGTTCATCCATAATTAATAGTTCATTATAAGGTTGGTTGCTGCCTGCAAATATCTTATTTTGGACTAGGACTTAGTTATACTTAATTGTTAAGAATTCATTTGCACAATTTTCATCACTAAGAGGATGTTGAGAAGGTATCTGCTATTTGATCAGCTATATTGTGTGGACTTGGTAGAATAGTGTTAATGGAAGTGTGTATGATTATCTTGAGTTCTCAGCAAAATTATGCAAGTAATTATATAAGTAACCTCCATAGTATACCCTTCTATTACTTTTAAAATGAGAGGAAACCCCAAAGAAAAAAATAGTCTTTGTGTATAATGAAGACACAATTACTGTGCAGCAACATTGATGTAAAAATGGGAACATGATTTAAAATCACTGTGTTACTGAATTACAATTACAGTAAAATCTCTGTCTTTCTCATTTGCACACATGCACAAGCACTCATGCACAGAGCAATATAAATTAATATAACTTATAGGAGCAACACAAGATGCCACTTAAATCCAAATCTGCTACCTCAAGAATTGGAAATGCATGGGAAAAGAGAATAGAGATTCTTCACAGAGGCAGTTAGACCTCATGCAAAAAGAACATGAAATAAAAATGAAAATCAAGGCCTTCAAATTGTTAGTTTTCAAAGAAAATCTTAAATTTTGGAACTATAAAAACAGAAAATTAAATGATGTAAAGAAACAAATAAAAAAGGTGCATAAATGTTCCTACTGTTTATGATGTGTTGATTTATTATTGCCTATTGAAACTGCAGTTAATAAATTTTATTATCTAGGGATTAGGCTCAAGAGCAATGGTGGTTGGAGTGAACAAAAGAAAATTCTTTGACTAAAGGAAGGTTAGCCTTTAAAGTTATCAGTGCCTCTCTAGGCACAAACTACCAGAAATACACATAAAGTGGCAGTAGAGAATATATTCTGCAATAGTTTTTATTGAGTTTTATTTATGGATGCTCTTTAACTACTGTGGTTCTTAGTGTCCCATTCTCATATATTGGGCGTGAATGACTGGAAATTTTGTTCAGAGGCCTCTTTATAGGTTTGAGGTTCTTTTACGTGCCATAAATCTATGACATGGGATCACTGGCTTTACTTCCCTTCTGAAGGAAGCTATGCTAAGGATTTTTATGCCCGAAAAGTCCATTGACCTCCGCCAGGTTTGAACCCATAACCTCGGGAACCAGATGCTAGCATGGTACCCCTAGACCATGGAGAATGACATTTGGCATTAGTCGAGGCTAAAATGATGTATGGTGTACAAATATGGGGTGTCAATGAGGGGTGGCTAATTGTAGACATGATTGACAAGAAGTTTTGCAAACAAATTTTGGGACTACCAAAAGCCTCTCCTAATGGAGTTGCGCAAACAGCTAGAAGAGTAGGGAACAACAGAAAAGTAATGACAAAAATGTTAAAATATTGGTTTAGGATAAACAAATTTAAAGAATAAAACATCTTGAAACAATGCTTAAATTTACAGGACAATGCGAGTGGGTGTAGAACTTGAGTGAACAGAATTAAAGAGATCATGGAAAGAATTGGCAACCTAGAGAATCAAAAGAGAGAGCTCTCTGGAAACAAGTCAAACAAAGAATTGAAGATAATGAAATACAGGAAAAATTCAGTCGCTTCAACAACAAAAACTCATTGAGGGTCTAATGGACCTAAAGAGAGAATGGGTTAGGGAAAACTATGCAGAAAAAGGCAACAGATGGGTGAGGGAGGGAGCTGCATGGACTAGAACAGGTGCACTGAAACTGAAAGGAATACAAAGGAGCTGGAATTCAGGAGAATGCCCAATGTGCAAATGAAAGATAATTATTGGCATACAATTCTTGAATGAAGAAACCAAAATAATGAAAGAAAATTGAGGCTTGAGAAATGGGACAATCTAAGAAGAGATACAGTGGGGGAAAAGTTGCTGAACTTGAAGTCAAGGACATTATTGAGCTTGGGGGTTAATTAGGTAAAGTAAAGAGCAATTGAATTGGGAAAATTAATAAACATGGAGAAATTCTAGAAACCTAATTAAAAGTGGAAAGGAACTGAAGCTATCTTCATGAGTAAAGTGGTCCAGATAGCTGAATAACCACAGTGTTGAAGTTGCCTGGGCCACTTGTCTCATGAGCATGAAACAAATATCAGCAAATAGTGGCATGTTTGTTTTTGTATTATTAAGAGATTGTAAAAGAATAATAATAATAATAATAATAATAATAATAATAATAATAATAATAATATATTATTATTATTATTATTATTATTTTTTGTGCAAATATGTGCAATTATAGAGTTAGATGGAAGAATTATTTGTTAATTGACATAAATTGTATCACTGTTGCTGTTATAAATAAATTGATTGATTTGTTCATTTATATTACTGCCTGCTGCACTGATCATCTTGGTAATGCATCATTGTGATGCATTAACCCTTTCGCCAATATGGACGTCAACTGACGTCCATTTTAAAATGTGGAAGTGATATGGACATCAATAGACATCCTGTGTACATATGCATTTAATGCTTATTTAACCCTAATTATTTTAATTTTACCCTTTTAAGATAATTTTAAATAAATTTCATAAGAGATCAAGACTTCCTTTAAAAGTTTCTTCTTGAATGGTACATTTCGAAACAAGATCAACACACAAGGGCACATCTCCACATTCACAGCAAATCATGTTAGTTTCCTTGCAACACACCAGACACTTTCGAAATAGGCACAACTTTTTTTGTTGTGGGTGGTATACTTTTAGGAAAGTGTTTTCTTTCAAGTCTGAGGGGTGCAGGTGTTTTGGATTTCTTACCCCCAGTATGAAGAGGCCTCTGAATGCTATAATGCTCAATTAGACTGTGAACTATTGATATGCAGAAGTCCAGGTAGGTCATCATCTTGTGTGGGTTTAGAGTTCTCCAAATTACCAAACAACCATATATGGTTACCAGTTGGTGCAAAAAAACTTTTTTATACCATTTAACTGTTTTTCATACAGAGGGATATGCTTGCAATACCTGCTCTACTAGATTTACATCGCCCATATGCATATTGTATTCTTGGAAAACTTCAGGCTTGAAAACTCACATTTTGGTGTGGGCATCTATTTTTCCAGTGTCAATCATCAAAATCTCAAAGCTGCAATTGGATAATGCCATAACTACCCTCCTGTCTTGCCAAACAAGGTGGGTGAAAGGTGGGAGCTGGTGCACCTCAATTTCACCTCTCCTTAGAGCTTGCGTATTCACATCCTTTGGCAAACGAATACAATTTGAATGTACTGTTCCTATTGCATTTGACTTTCTTTTGTATAAAGCCATGAATAATTTAGGGGAGCTGTACCAATTATCTAAATACACAGCCCTACCCTGATCAAGTACAGTTTCCATCAGGTGGATTACTATGGAGCTAGTTAACCTCAAATCTTTTTCTCCAGTATTCAGTCCCCTGACAGTGTAAATGCAGCTATTGTAAAGGTATCCCGTTTTACTTTCACAAAGATTAAAACTCTCTCTGCTAAATCTGGGCCTCTTTCCAACCTAAGTGAAATTAAAATTAAATCTAGTTTTATTTATGGACGCTCTTTAACTATTATGGATCTTAGCGTCCCATTCTATATTGGGTGTGAAAGACCGGTAATTTTGCTCAGAGGCCTCTTTATCAGGCTTGAGGTTCTTTTACGGGCTGTAAATCTACGACACAGGACCACCGGCTTTACTTCCCTTCCAAAGAAAGCCATGCTAAGGATTTTTACGCCTGAAAAAATCCATCGCCCTCTGCTGGGTTTGAACCCATGAACTCAGGAACTAGAGGTTACCACGGTAACCACTACACCATGGAGGACAACCACCTAAGCGACCCTTCCAAAACATCAAGCTTTCATCAAAAGTGACTTTTTCACTAGACATAATTTTCTTTTAATTTTTAAATAATATAATAAAAAAATCAGCCTAATTTTGTGTAGTTTATCATTTACATTTTCTGTACAGCTAAAATGAAGGAACCAAAAAACGGAAGTAAACCTGTTATTTGACATGCATTTCCCAAAAAATGGACTGGCTAGCATGTCATCTGTAGACCAGTACATGTCTAATGTAGGTTTATGGAAAACACCCATGAGTGTAATTGGACCCAAGTTGCCTATAAATCTCACTGAGTGTTACTTCTGACCACTTCTGAATTCTACTCTTAGGCCCTAATTTGCCTTTATAGGTCAGGTCTTCCTTCACTTTACTCACTTATAGATTTGTTTCTGTAACAATGAGAGACACTTAAGTCAGCAGTAAAACAATTGGTGAAAATATATATCAATTGGCTGGCTGTCAGAAGTCAACTGAGCCTAGGGTTGTACATCAGAGCCTGTGCTCATAAAGATATGTCTATTTGTGCTGCAGTTGTTTTGAGTATTCCACAATGTTGATTCTTCACACCTGAAGGAAGATGGTAATTTTCTTCCTCACTACTACCTATATCTTTTATATTTTAAAATATAAAACTACCTATATCCTCAATACCCTCCTCAAAATCTGAAAACTTGCCGTCAATTTCCAAATCACTGCCATACAGCAAAAAGTCCTCCACATTTTCTGGAGTAATTTCAGAAGCCCATAGTACACTTCCTACACAAACTAACTTATTTGCAACATTACTAGCTGAAGCCACAGTTAGCACCAAGGTATAACTATTTTAAATGTGCTTTACAATTAGCTAAAAGAAATCTCTCTGAATCTGACACAGCTAAATAAATACTCAACTTTGCTGAGTGAAAACAGCATTTGCAAATAACTCATAAGGTAGCTAAAATAACTACAGCTAATATGCAAATTTCGCTTGAAAAAATATTCAAACACATGCATACAAATGCTGACAGAGAGATTTGAATCATTTGCAGCCTGGTGTGTTGCGCAATATGGCATACAAGGCATATTGCTTGGTAGCAGAAAATGAATCATAAGAAATGTTTTGCTGAGGTAGCCATATCATTCATATGCACAATATGAGGTGCATTTGTCACACAGAATGCCTTAGCTTGCTACAGAGAAATGAAATACTGAATTTTCATGTTTTTTTAATAGAGTCTTTACTTTGTTAATACCATGGGTGTATACTGCCTTTACTGAGCTTTAAACCAGTTTTTGTTTCATTAAAATAACTTAATAAATACAAACAATATGAATGTGTATTTACGAAGCATCATTAGCCCATTTAAATGTCTTACGCTGTTTATTGGGTATCCATTTGCAGCGAGTGCAGGGTTTAAATGTCCATTGAGAAAAAGGTAAAATAATCAGGTGGCACAGGATCATTATCCTGAATATCTGGTCCCCTGACTCTGAACAGATTATCCAAAAGTTTCTGTATTTAAGGATTGAAGATTCCTCAAACCTGAAACCTTTAACAATGTTGTGTAACACTGCAGTGGCTATAATGATAGCCATAGCATTTTGTAAATCGCACCTTAACTCCAGCGACAGCACTGCAAGCCTCCTTTTCCAGATGTTCATTGTGGTACTTTTTTCCTATATTCATTTAACACACTGTTTAAATACTCATATGTTGAAATGGCTTTTTTTGTATGTGTCATGCATGTAGTGCAGACAAATGTTATTCTTGCACTGATCTAAAGGACCATCTTCTCACCTCACAATGCCAGAGGTTAGTATTTTAGTCCTTCTTGTAGACACAGTGAGGAACAATATATGTCACACCAGCAGCTTCTCCCTTTGTTCATTACAGATAGCTTCTCTTCCTCAGGCAATGGTCTGGTCTATTCCAACATCCACCCCAATAAGTTTCAGCTGGCCTGTCACATTATTGTTAGGCTGACAAGGCCCCTTGTAAACCATCAAAGTCTAATTCTAGTAAATAACCGATGAGATCCAGCTGCAGTTGTTAAGTCCTCAGGGTACATCCTTTTTTCTTAGACCTCTCCAAAAATGTTGCCTATGACCAGGTCATCAAGGTTCAACAGCATGTCCACATTGATAGGCATTTGAACTTCCAATTTCTTTGGCATCTTTTATAAAGATGGCATTCATGGCTCACCATGTTAATAGATTTAGTTTACATAAGCAATTCAAAATAAAATTTATCACATCATCATAATTGTCAGACATCCAGTATTCAGTGACTAAGAGAGTTGAAATTAGAGTACGTCTAGGCATGACAAAATACAATCCAGGGGGGCTGCACTTTATGGGCTGCACTTACATATAATGCAGCTGTCTTTTTAAAAATGGCTTTTAGTTTTACTATGCAAGCCCAGACTTGTGTCAAGAAAGAGGTCAACACATTATGTAACTGTTTGTTCCGTCAAACTCTCTGCTCATAGTCTCAATGGCAAATTTCAAACTATAATGCATGACTTTATTTTAATCAAAAGAGCCTGGGCCGTTTTTTCACAACCATTTATATTTTCCCATGGTTGCCAATGGTGGCAGTTAGTGATGGGACAATATCACAATTTCTCGATACTTGATGTCGATACTGATTTTTGAGCACCGATACTCGATACTTATTTTATAAAAAGCTGTAAAGGTGACAGCTTGTTCACTGAATTATGTTTTTATTACTAATTTTCTGTGTGTAAATGCATCAAAGCAATTTTGTACTGTATGCTAATTCCAAAATTGTTCCTGTTGGACATTCTCAATTGGCAGCAATTTGTTTATCTTGATGCCACAGGTTAACATCCCCAGTTGTTAGTCAAGGCACAAGTCAAAGCAGCGGCGACAGGGCAGGGGCAGTAGTAGTAGCAGTAGTAGTAATAATAATTAGAGGCTCAGACATTAGAAGACGAGGCTCAGCAGAAAATATGTTCATTATGGGTCATTGTAAGCCAGAAAATAGTGAGTTTCATCTGTCCTTTTTTTGCCTTTTTTGGCGTTTTTTGGCTTACAGGTGCTTTTGTAACAATTTTTTACCTTTAACAACTTTTTTTGTAACTTTACCTCTTTCTCTGCACTTTTTCTGCCCAGTAGAATCTAGTCTAGTCTCAGTTCCAATTTCCTTTTAACAAATACACACTAGAGTTGTATGCAGAACTGTTAAGACTGGCAACAGCAGGTATTTTTCTCTAACAGTATATTGAGAGGACCATTTCTATTGTACTCATGTCATTAGCCCCACAAGAGGGGTGACTTCCTGCGAGAAACTAGTGCAACCTCGCTGAATATCCGATTATTTTTTACCAGTGTCATGGCAATGACTACAAGCAGGGGTTGGGGCAGTTTGTTGTATTCACATCTTATGTTTGGTTGCAGTTTCACAGTTTGTGGAAGAAATCCAGACCGTAAACAGGCCTTAAATCTAAGCCTAGTAAAACTTCTTTTTTGTGACAGCTTGTAGACAAGTTTGGAGCAGAGGTATTTTCTACTGAGGAAGCATTCTTTTCTGTAAATATCACAACTTCTGTTAGAACAAAGTGGTAGTGAATGTTCTAAGTCATCTCCATTTTACAAAGACCTTTACAGTGCCTTAGTTAGTGTAAATATTCTGTTAGCAAAGATGCGCAATGAATCCTTCAAAACATTTTTAGAACTGCATACTAATTGGAACATTCCTGGCGAGTCTAACCTTCGGAAGGAGTAAGTGCACTGCTGCTATAAAGGAACGATTGAAAAAAAATCCACGACTACATTGCAGATAAGTCAATATTTGTGTTTATTGACGAAACATGTGATGAAGTAGGTCGCTCGTTGCAAATGTGATTGTTGGTACATTAGAGGAGGATAAACCCTGGAAAATCTCTCTCCTCGCAATGGAAATCCTGGAGAGAGTGAATCACCAATCTATTTGCCAGTTTAAAATAAAGAGAGTTGAGGGTTGTTAGACTACGTCACTATAATATTCTAGAATATTATAGTGATGTAGTGTAACAACCCTCAACTCTCTTTATTTTAAATTATGACACATCACTGTTACTAGCTTCTAAATCTTCAAAATTAGTCAATATTTGCCAGTTGTTTGACAAAAGCCTCTTTCTGTTGTGGCCACAGGGAATAAAACACAACAATGTTCTGATTTTTCTCACTGATGCAGCAACATATATGGTAAAGGCAGGAAAAGCAATTAAAGTATTTTATCCAAAGTTGGTTCATGTAACCTACCTCGCACATGCTTTGCATCGAGTGAGCGAAGAAGTGCGAAAAAGTTTTCCAGATATTGACAAACTTGTGTCCAGTGTTAAGAAAGTGTTCTTAAAATCCCCATCTAGGGTGCGACATTTTCATGAGAATGCCCCTGGTATACCTCTACCTCTGGAACCGTGCTGACACAGTGGGATACTTGGTTAAGCGCTTGCATGTATTACTGCACTCATTTTGATATGATTAAATCTGTGATTGATAGCTTGGATAGAGAAGATGCTGCTTACATTGCTGTGTCACAAGATCTAATGGCTAGACCTCAGCTGAAGAGCAGCGTGGCGTACATTAACAGCAATTTTGCTCATTTAGTGACAGCCATAAACTACCTTGAAAAACGTAATGAAACCATTCATTCAGTACTCTCAAAGGTAGCGATGTACAGTAACAATTGTAACAACGTGAAGGTGAAGCTGGAAAAGCCGTCAGCCAGAAGATTAAACTAGTGCTTTTAAAAAAAACCGGGAATATGAAGCCATGCGCAAGATTAGTGAAATACTGAAAGGAGAAAATTGTGATGTGAGGGTTTTTGAAAAGGAATTTTCTCCACGAGATCTCACTTGCTTCAAATATGCACCAATGGCTTCCATTGATGTGAAAAGAAGTTTCTCAATGTTTCACAACGTGCTGTCAGAAAACTGACAATCCTTTACACCAAAGAACCTGGAGATGACTAATGTGATATACTGCAATGCCAACTGAGGTAAAATTTCCGAAATTCCAATTTCTAGTTATACCTATTTCAGTTTCTTTCTCCAAATGTCGATTGCAGGTTCGCTGAATTCAGAACAAACATTTCTTTCATATAGTTTTTTGTTTCATTCTGTATATAGTTTTGCATTTTTGAAACATTATATTCATTAAATATATAATTGAAACTGAAATTATGAATTAATTTGCACCATCTTCCATGTAGATTTTTTCACATTCTATATAATTTTGTTTTGAAACATTATATTCATTAAATATATTGTGTATAGTTAGGGACCCCGACTTTTCGCGAGTAGTTAACTCGCGAAATTGGTGAAAATTAACAATAAGGAAAACCTTTAATCAATTATTTTTAAATTCCACATATATATCCATTCTAAGTCGCGAAATAACGCGACATTAGTTCTATATCGCGAAAACGCGAAATAACACCGTTATGAAAAAAAAATGTGCAAAATAACCCAAAATTTTTCTTTCTCTCTCCTTTTTTTTGGCATTTGTCTCTCCTTTTCACATAAACAATCAGATATTTGGCTTATCAATCATTTACAGATACGTGTATTGTCATTCGCTGCGGCCATGCTGCACGGCACAGAACACCAAACTGCACTGTGATTTAACCAGAGCTTCGGCAAACATCGGTACTGCTTCGACTACCCCGTCCCCTTCACTCTTCACCTATCGCATGCACAACAAAAGGAATGCCATGTTTATCGGAACTCGGCAACACCACATCAGTGACGGATTTCTCATTTCACTCAAATTATTCTTTGGATTTAAATGACAATACTACCTGCAATTCTTCTCTAATGCCGTATTTTAACGATTCGTGCTTGCATCGCCCCATTTCATGCCAGCTGGAAAAGACCGTCGCAAAAGTATCGTTAAATAATACGTGAATTTCTAAGTCTGGTTCAAGTCAATTCTGACGGTAGACAGCCTCTTCTACCAATCACTGTCTCCGTTTCCTGTACCCCTCGCATGAAAATTGTTGCTGTCTCGCGACGTTGCCATAATGTGAACGCATGTCTAGGTATATTTTGTGTCCGCTATACTGAAGGATTCGTTTGGAGTCAAGTTATATTCTTTAAATTACGTTACAATTTAGCGCAAGGAGTCTGTTTACCTTCTGCTCTGAAAAAGAAAAGGAATTATGCCGATGGAGCCATGTTTCAAATTAAGCTAGCGCATGCACAATTCAGCTGACGGTGGAGTTGGTAACGTGCCGTTCGCGCGCCGTGCAGACAGCATGTGCAAGACGTTGCCAGGTCAGTTTAGTTTTGCGGCACGCAGGAATTCAAACCGATTCTACAGTAGTATTTCAATGCGGTCTCAAAATATAATAAACTGCCAGGCATCTTTCCTTCTTGAACACTGCAAAGACACCATTTGCCTTATTGAAGTGCTTGAGGGATCTAAATATCCATTTGTTCATAAACTATATAGCAAACTTAAAGATATATCAAATGGCTTCACAATAGTAGCTGAGGGCTCGTTTGGAGAGAAAACTTCAAGTCTTCTTCAGAGACTGCCAACTCTCAAGAAGTCTTATGTTATCAGTCAGTTCAAGCAATTGGGCATAAAGTCAGTTACCAAGCTGAATTCCTTAATGTCAGCTGATCCAGCTGCTGATATTATTCATTCTGCAGGTAAATTGTTTGATGTACGAAAAATAGTATCAAATAAGGCATCTATTGATATAACTATAGAAAAAGCAAGAAGAATGTTACCTTTTCTGCGAGACTTGCCAGAGAAGACATTCGAGGAGGGATATGCTGCTCTGAACTAGTGTGTGAGAAATTAGATGATGCTGCTGAAGTGAACATATGGATTTACTTTCTGGACTTCAATATGACCACTTGTGTTTCAGTGAGAAGTGTATGAAACTATTGTGGGTACCCATGTCCAATGTGGACAGTGAAAGACTTTTCTCTGCATATGGGAACAACATGATAAACTTAAGAACATATCTTAAGCCAGAGAACACCGAACTTATGGTGGCTTTGTCTCCAACAAAGTAAATCAGTCGAAATGTGTACTATGTAAATATTTTCATGCTCCTCTTTTTTAAGTTACATGTAAGGTGCCCTTTGTTCCACAGTAAAATAGTTTAAACTGTGTTTTTGTTTTTACCCTTTTTTTTGCACGAGATAACACCGTTAAGCAGTTTTATTTACCGCCCAAAACACCGCTCACTATAATATTTTTACACTGATATTACATTATTTTATTTACCGACAATCTGGGGTCCCTATGTATAGTATAGTATTTATTGTGCTAAGAGTTTTACAAATGTGATTGTCTACTGCACTTTGACCCTGGTCACTCATTCAGTAAACAATCGCTACAGTTTATTTACATTTTACAATTTCTTGTCAATAAATTATCATGCTCTTTTTTTTTTCAGTTTTTTTCATGTCCCATTTCCACTTGCTTTTCACTTTTCATTTATTGATTACTTAACCATCACACATTCACTATAGTTTTCCATTCAAAGTAAGATGCACTACCTCTTACTTTTCTCTTTCCACTGTCCAAAGCCATTTATTTTTTACTTTACACAAAAACTGTCCAATGCTTCTAGCGTCCTTACATATCATTTCAATCATAAGTGTATTTCTATCCCCCTTCAACCACTTCTTATTAAAAAATTCTTTTCTCCAATTTTCTGTTCCTTGGCACTTAAATACTATGTGTTCAATGTCTTCATTACCACCACATATCGGACAATGGTTCTGAGGAATACCCTGTCTTAGCCCTTTTAACCTCCATGCTCCGGTTCTTAACCATGCAATAGATTCTCTCTCTTCTTTGTTTACTATGTCTATATATTTTTCCCTACCCCATTTATTTTTCATTGGCCTATAATAAACTAATGAGCTCTTTTCGGCAATCTCACTGAACATGATTTGTATTTCTATATCTTCCAGTCTTTTCCTCACCTTTTTCCAAAAATTTTTCACGTTCATTAAATATACAATTGAAAATGAAATTACGAAATAATTTGGGTCATCTTCTTACATCCTCTTTTCCTGCCTTTAGGTCCTTTTTAGCATATTTTAGGTCCATTTAAAGGTTCTTTTAGGCAATTTATAGGTCTTCAACTTCCAAGCCCTAATAATAATATACATTTTTCTGCATATTTTACACACTGCCCTACTGTTATTAGTCTACTTCAAAATAGTTCCACGCTTCACTCATGTTTTATTCAATATCACTGTTGTACATTGTTAAAAAAAAACATGTATGGAAATTGTTGTATGGTATACCTGTAAGCTAAGCTCATGACCCGAGTTTGACTTGCATAAATGCAAACAGATGGAAAGAAAGAACAAAATATTTCCATGCGCTGTATTATCTCACGTCTTATGTTCTGATTTGTTTCTGCTGAATTCACAGATTTTGGTCACCAGAGTAGGTAAATGTAATGGCTGAGAGTGATTTGCCAAGCCAGCTATGCAGAAACATGATTTGTGAGTCAGCTAAGTCAACTTCATTCAAAACTCAGTTAACCCTGCATGTTACATGAATACCTCTACTCCTTCCCCCATTGTTTTCATTTAGACAAAAGAGGCTATGGAATGTTGCACTGATTCACCCACAAGAAATGCAGTCAGGTCTATCAGGAACTATAGTACAGCAACTCTTTGGAGACACTTACAAGGCAATAACACAAAGTCTTGACTTCTTTCATTCCTTATCTAGCATATTAAATACCACAACTTTCAATAATGCAAAACTTAAAAATTTAATAGTATCAAAGGTTTATCTCAAAGTATTAGACATCCTTTGATACCACCAAGTATTGAGAGTATCGAGGTCCCATTCCTAATGCCAATATACAGGGTGAACCATTAAGTTGGGACAGTGCAATATCTCCAAAACTAGGCGTTGTAGAAAGAAATGTCTTGAGTAAAAGTTGCTTGACATTATGGGGGAAAGTAAAGGCCATTAGTCGTATTTTATTTGGAGGACATCGTGATGGTCAGTTTAGGACCAATTTAAATTGACTGTAATTGTAGGTTCCCATTTAAAAAATTAAATTGACCCTAAAATGACCATCATAACATCCTCCAAACAAAACATGACTAATGGCATTTACTTTCCCCCATAATATCCGGCAATTTTTATTAAAGACATTTCTTTCTATAATGCTTAGTTTTGGAGATATTGCACAGCCTCAACTTAAATGGTCCACCCTGTATATGTGAAATGTGCAGCCAAGTTCATGATGCACAGGGGAAGATGACGAGGGAATCAAGATACATTTGCAGAGCCTGTCTTGTACTTTTGAGTACAATGCCTTATTTCAAAGCACTTTATACACCAATGAACATTTGAGAGATGTTCATTGCATGACATTAAAAAAAATTAATTTTATCAACTGCATTTACTTTTGGAAAATGGTTTTTGTAACAGGTGATTTTACATACACTTGCGTTCTGCTTTACAATTCTTTGAAGCAACAGATATATTTGAGGTTTTAAAACCAGCTTTTTTCAAACCCATTATTCATATAATTATATTATAATCTTGTCATTTAAGACTTTCAACAAGCTTGATTTACAATGAAGACATTTTCAGTGATAAAGAAATTGAAAATTTTGTTTATTATCTTCTGCAAAAGAATTACATTAAAGAGTTAAAAGCTTGAAATGGAGCTTCTATTAGGTTCATTTAGTACTAGTAACTTCTGGTAAAAACTTAAATATAGCACTTATGTATAGGTGAATCTCCACTTTGGTGGTGAAGAGAATTGTGAATATTCATATAAGTGAGGTGAAATTAGCACGTTTGCATCGTAAGAGGAGCTGTACTCGCATAAGTTAGTAATGGCATTTAAATCGCATGACGAACACAGCTTGCAAGTGTGTGCTGGCCAATAAAACTACATATATTTGCATTTTTAACTAACAGGTGGCATTAAAAGGATCTACATATCTCTTTAGTAGGCCAATGAACAGAAAAATTAATGCTGTTGGAACAATGAGAGCAAACAAGGAGGATATGTCACCTGTTATATCTCATAATAAAGTGAAACATGGAGAGTATGAATCATGGTCTGCAATGAATGTGCTGTGTACGAAATGGAAGGATAACAAAGATGTTTATTTCGTACTGATGAAGCATGAAGCTGCTGACATTACAGCAATAGTCAAGCTGAGAAGAAGGAAAGGTCGGACACAGAGAGAAGGTAAAGAAACCAAAGTGTGCCCTTGAGTACCAGAAGCGAATGGGTAGTTTTAAATGTAAGATCAGGCGACAGCTCTGTTTCCTTTAATGCCACCCACAGCTAGACATGTGCATATTCAATTGTTTCGTTGTGTTTAATAAATGACTGCTAAGAAAACCACTACATGGACTACACCAATGTTGCTCATCAGCTGCTTCAAAGTGTAACCTACCACAGTTCAATATTAGAGGTCGATCTTCACCTCATTGAGACTGCAAGCTAAATTATGTGCCCCTTTTCTAATGCAAACTCCACCCAGACAAGAAAGAAGAAATGGAACAAAAGATTAGTTGTATGCCACACTAGTGGAAAATATAGCAAAAATGTCTGGCAACACAAAATGTGCTGTGTCGCCCTTCATTACAAGAACTGTTTTGAGATCTACCATGCCCAACAATCATATTAGGCCATCAAAATCTGAGTCTATGTTTTCAGTATGATATAAAATTTCAGGAAAAAAGTTATATTGGTTGATCTTATATGAATTTTGAAACTTCACAACATACTCATGCAGCTGTATAGGGATTTAAATAAGATTTCTGAGGTAGCCATTAGGATATTTAAATAAGATGCCAATGGGTTAGTCTATATGCTTATTTTATTCATTTTGGGCTTATTTCCTCACCATAATTATGCAAAGACCAATTCAGTGCTTTGTCAACGGGCCTGGCTTCAGAAGTGCTTATTATCTTACATATATAAAATAGCCAAGAACAGTGCAAACTTTACCTCCAAATTATTAGGTAACCGTTTGGAGATTATAGATACAGCAATAACATCCACAGTCGAAGGAACCTCTATCATTCCAGTAAAAACTTGGTATTCTTGACCACCAGATTCATGCTCAAACCTGCAAAAACAAAATTAACACTTAAATTAATTTCAGGTTTCACCTGCAGCACGATGCCACCTGTCAAGCTATTTTAGACCGTAATTACTACCAATAAGAACACTTAATATAGAAATATTCAGAAAATTGATGCTCAGATGCATTAATGCAACTTAATATTCAAGCTACTGTAATTACAGAGATATTTTCTAATAATTCACCACAGAAAACAAATACATATTATACTAAAATTCCCTTTCTCCAATGCAAACTTAACTTCCAATGCAACAGTTCACAATGCAAATGAAACTTTTCGTTCACCAAATTCTTTAAATCAAATCACTTGGCCTCTTTATTCTCATTTGATTTTAGATCACAACTGAGATTACAGGCAAATTATATTTGCAATATGGAATTAAACACAAAAACATTAATAATGTATAACTGAACTACTGGCTCTATCAAACACTAATTGCTACTCTTAAGAGCCTTGTTTTTTTGAAGGAACTAATTTTAGACTTTGTAGGTACTTCCCCAAATCTATAGAAATTAATTTTTATGCCTTGGTTTTTTGGATTCCTTCAGCAAGTTTATTTGAATATTTGCTCTCCTGTGCATGACATAACAACTCATTATATGCTGAATAATATTTTTGGCCCTTTAGTACTCCGTGGGCTTAAAGGCTGATTCACAATCACACCTATTCTGTAACATCTGATTAAAGTTTAACAACTTGTAAAAGCCATACACACACTATTTGGTATTCTGTAACATTATAACATCATTAACTTGAGAGGAAGAAAATTGTGGTTAATGATACCAAGAGCCACCGGCACCACTACCACACTAATGGTTGAAAATGGATGCACTTTTAGTGCTTCATGACCTTATAGAGTAACGGTAACAATCTTAACTAGAAAGTTACAGAATAGCCCTGAATAACTGGGAACAAAAACCAGAACAAGAACAACAAAGTTAAAATACATGTATTACAATGAGAGCATTCACAATTAATGGGAAGGAAGAGTTGGTCTAGTTTTAACTTTTTCATTCCCATTCCCAGGAATAGCATATTAGATCCATATTGTGCATATTACACTAGAAATTATTCAAGGTGGCTCTGACTTAAAACAATCAGAAGGGCCTTCCTAGTCACAAGTTGAAAATCAAACCAGAAGGAACTCAGGCAAATAAGCATCCTTAGTTCCTCAAATTCATTGAGCATTGGTTCTTCTAGCAAAAGTGTCAGTTGTAGTTTGTTTATATGCAAAAAATTGGCTGTTGCCTCTAAAAACAATAATAAAAGCTTCAAAGAACAAAAAAATGCTATAAATTAACACAGAACAATAAAGAACAACAAATGGCTTTAATGTGTGTTATTACTAAAGGAAAGATACCTGGTCAAACACTTTTGCTACAGGAATTGGAAATAGTAATGGCTCTGCATTTAGAAAATGTTTACTCTGTCAAATTTTGACATAGCTAACCTGCATTATGGTGGATAAACTGGAAGCAGGTAAAAGAATACATATATAATTGGTCAAATACAGAGAGAGCCAAAAAACTATGAACCGGCTGCACAGTGTTTATCCTGTCCACATCCTCGCCGATAGTTGCCGCCATCATAGAAAGGCGCAGATGAAACCATACAACATTTTTAAAACTACTTTTAAAAGCTTTACTTACCAACTTTATGAAAGGAAATGCTGAAACTGGCCACCGTCATTGTCCATACATTTTTGACACCTCTTTAGGAACCTATACATTACTCGCCGTCGTTCATGTTGAGAAATCTGACAATTTCCTGGCAGATATTTTGTTTTAATTCTTCCAAGGTGTGTGGGTTTGTCTTGTACACTTTGTTTTAAGTTACCCCAGAGATACAAATTGCAGGGGGTTAGGTCGGGGGGCCGGGGGCATAAATCTCTACTAATAATTCTGTCCTCAAACGCACTTTCAATTGTTCTCATTGATGTGGTGGTGGTGGTGTGGAGTTTAAGGGCCCGTCGACAGCTAGGTCATTTGGGCCCAGTTCTCATCGAAATATTAACCGTATAAGCTGTTGCAGTCTTGTTGAAAGAAGGCCAAATCACGCTCCCTGTCTGTCAATTCTCTAAAAAAGAAGGGGGCAAAATTGTATTCACATACATACGGGCGTCAACTGTTGACTCGAAAACAATTGGCCCTATAACTCTTTCTCCACTCATGGCGCACCATACACCAATTTTTTCGTCATGAAGGGGTACTTCATGAATAATATTACCAGCTGTGCAGCGTTTTTCCACTGGGCATGTGGAAACATGATAACGCACTGCTGCTATAAAGGTCATGCTGTTGACGTGGTTTTGCTCTGCTGTATGAACTGCAGTATTGAGTTGACAGTTATGTAATGTAGTTGTTATTACGAGTTATTTATTATTTTTCCTGTACTTAGTCACAAAGTATATTAAGGCTCAGTATATGTTTTCTACTGAAGAGCGTGTATTTATTTAGGATTTGTATGTGTTAGCTCAGTCAGCTCGCCAAGTGAAAGTACGATTTGCAGAAAGTTTCCAGGTGTAAAAGTTCCAGGCTGTACAACATTTCATGAATTTTACAATAAATTTCAGACCACAGGAAGTGTTCAGGCTAAGAAATCTAAAAGATGGCGAAAGAGTTATAGGGCCAATTTTTTTCGAGTCAATAGTTGAAACCTGTGCATACGTGAATACAATTTCATCCCCTGTTTTTAGAGAATTAACAGACAGGGAGAGTGATTTTGCCTTTTTTCAACAAGACTCTGCAACAGCTCATACGCCCAATATTTCGATGAGAACAATTGAAAATGTGTTTGAGGACAGAATTATTAGTTGAGATTTGTGGCCCCCTCAGTCCCCAAATCTAACTCCCTAAAAATTGCTATCTCTGGGGTAACTTAAAACATAAAGTGTACAAGACAAACCCACACACCCTGCCCCCAGGGGCCTACTATGGTAGGTATGGGATTAGCGCTCCCGGGGTCCCGAGCTGCACTCTTGATTGGGTTCCTCTAAGAGGTGAGAGGGCTTATACCAAACACCCAATTAACTGTGGTCCACAAGCATGTTTGACCAATGTCTAGTTACCTCCCTGAACACAGTCTGTTGGATACCACTGTGCATGATGGAGGAGGGGAGTCGCAAGGGGTGACTGGGTAATACATAACTCCCAGCCTCTGAATATCATGTAGGACTGTGTTCGTATCCGCTGATAAAGTTCAGTCTCAGGGAGGGGCCATTACATAAGCTGTTACACTCCTGAAGGCAAATGGGTCCCTCTATCTATGTATTGGGGGGTGAGACCCTAAGGTGAGCAAGGTCCAGGCCAGGACTCTCACCTAAGCTGGGGTGGCACCCAGGATGTGAGCATGCCATCAGAGACATTTGTAATGGTGGAGGATCCAAGCACTATGGATCAAAAAAATAAAAAAAAAAACACCAAAGTAGTTGTTAAAGAAGTAGTCGAGTGTTGTGGTCCTCGCTACTTAGTTATCAGTAGAACTGAGGAAGGAAGGAAGTTCAGTATGGTTAGTTTATTCACTATCCGAAAGGGTCTAGATAAAATTGCTGGTGCAGTAAAATCCTGTATTAGAACTCGCAATGGCACACTCCTGGTTGAAGCACATACACCATCCCAGGCAGCTATTATACAGAAAGCAAACATGTTAGCTAGCTACCCCATACGAGTTGAGATGCACAAGACCTTGAACTCCTCGTGCGGTGTAGTAAACACCCATGTGCTGGATGGTATGTCCAATGAGGAGATTCAAGAGAATCTAGAAGATCAAGGTGTGACATGTGTATATCGGGTTCAGCGGAGACAAGGAGGTGAATTTATGCCTACTCGTACATTGTTTCTTACCCTTGATCAGGTAGAACTACCTTAAAGGATTAAGGCAGGATATGAAGCCATTGAAGTTAGACCATATATCCCCAACTTGCTCAGATGCTATAAGTGCCAGCCCTTTGGTCATACAAGTGATTTCTGTTTCGGTGAAGCTACCTGCGTTAACTGTGGAGAATTCTCACACGAGGGAGTATGTACATCAGCTCCAACATGCGTTAACTGCAATGGTGAACATCTATCTAGTTCCCAAGAATGCCCCCATTTTACAGAGGAAAGGGCGATCCAGGAGATCCGGGTTAGGGAGAAGGTTTCCTTCTCGGAAGCCCGGAAAGCCTTGCGCATCCGACAATCCTCTGTCCCGAAGACCGGTACCTATAGCTCAGTTGCAGCTAAACCGGTACTGAGTTGGGAAATAGCAACTCAAACCAGCGATGTTAACGGGGCCACAATTTCAGAAAAGATTCTTGTAGACACATCACGTCCAAAGCCTATGAAATCCATATCTACTCTGCAACAGCACCTCCCAAGATCCCTTCAGTAAATTCAACAGCAAGATCGACTTCAAGAATAAGACTGGAAGCCCGTAACCTATAATGCACCACAGATAAAGTTCAAGACCAACTATAACTAAACTGATTTCCTGAAGGAAAATGTAAAGTCTGTACCCGGAACATCCAAGGGAAAGAAAAGTCTACAAACATCTCCTCGGAGATCCTCTTCTGAGGAATCTTCTGGGAAGGACTCGGATCAGCGATCAACATCTTCACTGATCTCAACTTCCAATTGGTTTGAGGTTTTCTGTTGGAAAGGGGTCCACTCCCATGGAGGAGATGGAGCAGGAAGATTCTGTCCACACTGCCAGAATGACAGTGAAAAAGAGGCAGGATATATCCTCCGTTAAAGGTGTTAGCCCGACACCAAAGAAAAATGGAAAATTGATTCAACCACCACTTTCCACAACATAGTAAACTTCTATGATTAAGAACTTATCCTGTTATAATTCTAATGGCTATCCTACAATGGAACATCCATGGAATTAGAACACATCGATCGGAGCTTGAACTTTTACTCAATGAGTACAAGCCTTTGGTTGTGTGTTTACAAGAGACTAAACTCCATCCACTAGACAGCTTTCAACTTAGACGATACACCCTAGCACAATGTGATCTCGCACCTGAAGAGGGTATTCCTGTGCACGGGGGCACTATGATGCTAATCAGAGACGATATATTTGTGGAATCTGTATCCATAGTCTGACATCCAGTCAGTGGCCATCCATCGGATTTACCATCTGTAACATTTATCTGTCTTCATTCGATGACCTCTCACTCATGGATTTAGAAGATCTAGTCTCTCAATTACCAATGCCTATTCTGTTGGTGGAAGACGTTAATGCCCATCACCCTCTTTGGGGCTCACCTCGGGCTTGTGCGAGAGGTAAATTAATTTCTGACTTTTTGGACAATAATAACCTAACTCTTCTGAACACTGGAGGGCTTACATTTCTCTCAGACTGCTACAACACTTTTTCACACCTTGATATTGCAGTTTGTTCACCACAGTTAGCAGTTTCCTTGCAATGGAATGTCATCTCTGATTTACACTCTAGTGACCACTTTCCATGTCTTATTAGTCTCTTAACACAAGACGTATGTTCCACACGTCTACCTAGATGGCGCTAAGATCAAGCCAACTGGAATCTTTACTCCCAGTTGGCCGTGTTTAATTACAATGAGCACAACTGTGTGGATGTTTCGGTCCAACATCTCACAGAGAAGATTCTTTCTGCTGCTGAGCAAGTTATTCCACGGTCGACTAACAACCCTCGTCGATTTCCAGTCCCTTGGTGGAAGGAAGAGTGCCGAAATGCCATTCCTGCCCCCAGGTGTGCTCTTAGGGTTTTCCAGAGTCACCCCACACTGGATAACCTAACTGAATACAAGAGAATGCATGCCAAGTCTAGATATATTATAAAGGATAGCAAAAAGACATCATGGAGCAGGTTTATAGCTTCATTTAATCGACATAGACCTTCCTCTGTCGTTTGGGATAAGTTAAGGCATATTGCCGGAAAATCGCCCCACATGCCAATTGCCGGTCTTAAAACAGTTGCAGGAGCTGTTGTTGAAGCATTTGACATGGCTAACATATTTGGCCGTGCTTTCGCTCAAGTGTCTAGCTCAGATAACTATTCGTCCGAGTTCCTCCCTGTTAAGACTCAGTTTGAATCTCAAGGTTTCCTTTTTCATTCAGGAAATCTTGAAGATTACAATCGCCTCTTCACCATGGCAGAGTTAGAACACACTCTTTAATCTTTGCGACTATCAGCACCAGGACCTGATCTTATCCAAGTACAAATGCTCCAACAGCTTTCTCCTAAAGGTAAAGCTTTCCTACTCGAGGTCTATAATTGTGTTTGGATTGATGCCACTTTTCCACTGTCATACCCATTTTGAAAGCTGAAAAGGACTGTCATCTCCCGTCCAGCTAACATCCTATTTCCTTCACCAGTTGCATTTGCAAGGTGATGGAACGAATGATCAAGGCGGTTGGTATGGTGGTTGGAAACTCACAACCTGCTGCCCAACACCCAGTGCAGTTTTTGGAGGTGCTGTTCAGCAATGGACCACCTTGTGTCATTGTCAACACAGATCATGAACGGATTCATGAAAAATTGTCAAACCGTTGCGATATTTTTTTAACCTTGAGAAGGCTTATGATATGTGTTGGTGAGCAGGGATACTACGTTCCCTACACGTCTGGAATATACATGGACGCTTACCACTGTTCATTCAGGAATTTATGAAGGACCGCATTTTCCGAGCAAGGGTCGGCTCGGTTTTTTCGAACCTTTTTGTTCAGGAGAATGGAGTACTTCAGGGGATCAGTACTAAGCATTACACTGTTTGCTATAGCAATTAATTCTATCTTTAAATGTGTTCCTCCAAGGGTATCGTCATGCTTATTTGTAGACGACTTTGCCGTTCATTGCACTTCTCTGCGTATGCCGTTTTTGAAATGCCATATGCAGCAATGCTTAGATAATCTCCAAGATTGGAGTTCTAAAAATGGCTTTTGTTTCTCAACTGAGAAGTCAATCTGCGTGAACTTCTGGCGCCGAGAAGATTACCTTCTCCGATTCACTCCAGATTTACCACCATTTGCAGATTTGACAAGATTCCTGGGGGTCAACGTTTGATAGGAAACTTAGCTAGTCATCGCATATAGCACAGTTGAAAGTGCGATGTGACCATTCTCTGAATATCTTTTGGATATTAAATTGCAAATCTTCGGGAGCAGATCGGACTATTTTGCTGTGACTGTATCGTGCACTGGTCTGATCAAAAATAGACTATGGGTGTATAATTTATTCCTCAGCACAACCATCTGTGCTGGAGATTAGATGCAGTCCATAACCAGGGCATTCGAGTGGCTATTAGTGCTTTTCCCACTAGCCCAGTTATGAGTCTTTATGCCGAATCTGCAGAACCTCCTCTGCGCCATCGGCATAAAATCCTCTTGGGAAATTATAGCTGTGCGCTTAAATGTATGCCTCAACATCCAACGTTCGCTTCGATTTCTCGCACTGCGCTGGACGAACGTTATAGGAATAGCTCCATTAATCCAAGGCCTGCAGGTGTTCGTTTCCGGGAGCTTCTAAGAAAGCATGGCATTGAAATGCCTAGCATGTTTGCTAAGGGGAAGAGGGTGTTCTCCCCTTGGTTATGTGCAACATCTCACGTAGATCTTAGGATGATGGCATACCAGAAGTCTACAATGCCTATGTTTAGTATCCGCACCTGTTTTTTTAGAATTTCTGTCTGGTTACAGTGACGGAATTTTGATCTACACCGATGGATCTAAGAGCACCAACGGTGTTGGATGTGCTTATGTTCATGGAACCGAACGCTATACATTCGGTTTTCATGATAGCACATCCATTTATAGTGTAGAGCTGTATGCCATATACCAAGCCAGTTTGTATGTGAGCCGCCGAAAATTGGGAGACTGTCTCATTTTGAGTGATTCCCCTAGTACACTTCAGAGTCTTTGTGAGCTGTACAACTACCACCCCATTGTTCAGCGAATCCAGGATGCCCTCCATGTTTTATAAGCTTCTGGCGTTAATGTGGAGTGTGCTTGTATACCTGGTTACGTTAGCTTGCTGGGGAATGAAATTGTGGATTTGGCAGCTAAGGCGGCAACTACAGAACCCAGTGTTACAATACCCCGGGTAACATCAGAAGACTTTAGGCTAGTTGTGCAGAGAGCAGTTCTCTCATGCTGGCACGAGGAGTGGTTAGCTCTCTGGGGAAATAAGCTTAGAGTGGTAAAGAACATTCCGATAAACTGGGTAACTTCCTCCTGTATATTTCATCGTGAGGAGGTGATTTTGGCTCAGATGTGTATTGGTGACTGCAATTTTACGCACGGTTATCATTTTAAGGGTGACCCTGCTCCTATTTGTCCGCTTTGTGGCGAAGGTCTTTCGGTCCGTCATGTGTTGCTAGAGTATATTGCTCTAGCGCATCATCGGGATTCTCTGCAACTGCCGGACAGTCTTGCAGAGGTCTTAACAGATGATAAGCAAGTGGTTGATAGGATTTTTAATTATTTGTCAAGAGTAAATTTCCAAATGCAGATTTAGTTATCTTAATAGCAGGTGTTTCATATTGGTCGGTTTAGTTTTATATATTTATATTTCTATATGACTTGTGCTATGTTTTTATATTGATACTTATCTCTAGCTTTTGCTATGACTTTTATATTGATATTTATCTCTGGCTTTTGCTTTTTTTTTTATTCAGCTTTATCTCTGGCTTTTGCCATGAAATTTTCTACTGATCTTTATCTCTGGCCTTTGCCATGATCTGTTTTACAAGGGCACTAATGACCTAGCAGTTGAGCGCCCTTAAACAAAAGAAAACCAAAACCCACACACTCTGGAAGCATTAAAACAAAATATCTGCCAGGAAATTGTCAACATTTCTCAACGTGAGCTACAGCAAGTGATGGATAGTTTCCTAAAGAGGTGCCAAAAATGTATGGACAACGATGGTGGGCAGTTTCAGCATCTCCTTTCATAAAGTTGGTAAGTATGCCTTTAAAAGTAGGTTGATATTGTAATGAAAAGAAGCTAGAAACAGTGATGTGTATTGAATTTATTTAAATAAATTTTAAAAGTAGTTTTAAAAATATTGTATGGTTTCATCCGCACCTTTCTATGATAGTGGCAGACGGCGAGTGCCAAGGACACAGATAGGCGAAACACTGCACAGCTGGTTCATAGTGTTTTGGCTCTCTTTGTACAAACAAATAGCATCCCATTGTGAAAATTGACTTTCCGCTTTGCTATCAATGTGCTGATTAAAATGTTCCTGGTCTTGTTCCAAAGGTATTTTTAGCCAGAAAGTTGCAGATTGGTTTGCTTTACATTCTGGTTTCTGTTCTCGGGCTGTATACCCCTTAAACAATGGCTCACAACCTATTGTTCAACTTGATCACAGTTGTTGCTTTGAATGGGTAATTTGGCACATCATCATTAGCAACCATTATCCAAAATCACCTCATTCTATGCACATTAATTGCAAACAATGATCTAAGGCATATCAGGTGAATTGTTAACCTATGCAGATTGCAATTTGCTTTCAAAGTGCCACAGCTGGTACAAAAGTTTTTGGTTCTATAATTTGGTGTGCAGATGTCTGTTTTTAGGCCCAATTTCCCTGGTGTATGCTTTGGCATTCTTTGACTTATGCCTATATTATAAGCTATTCTCAACAATATCCTGAATTTATATTTACATTTCAAATTTTCATGGTGTGAAACAGATGGGTTGCCGGAATGGTTAACCTGATTTGTGTGTTCTCTAACCATGGTCTATCCTACTATGGATGTATCAGCTTCACTGAATTTGCTACCAAAGTCAACAATTCAAATTCCATGGCAGGAAATGGCCTTGTTCAGCTGATTGGAAATATGCAATGTGGCTACTTGCAATTTTATTAAAGACTTATATCAATGATGATGCCCCTGCTAAAACCAATCACCTGATTTAAGGTATGAGTGACCCATTACTTTAATCATGCAAACCACAAAATGCAAAATCACCTGAATTTCAAGCAATACACACTGAGATATGGGTGCTTTCAAGGAAGAATATTTTCTCAGTGGTAGTTGTCTGGCCAAGGGAATTCTCAAGGTAGAACCCAGTTAATGACACTAATAATAGTGAGGAAGCATTTTCTCCTACTGCAAGGGAGTCAACAGTTGCATAATTACCCATTTAATTCCGGAGGTGAAATAGACTCTAAAATCTGATTTACTGGATGTCCCTTCATGTTACATACCTTAATTCATATGTTTTCAGATACTTCCCCCAGGATCCTGCTTTGGGATTTGTTATCTTCCCAAAGGTGTTTACCAGCATTGGTACCCACCAGCATCCCAATGCAAAACTGTTATTATTGGACATTGAAATTTTAAGATTTCTTTATAGTTGCATATGTTTTTAAAGGTGGTGGTATACTGTGCTGCCATACTACACAATAGTGAGTTGAATGCTGACCACAGTGTTGAAGCTCTCTGGGCCACTGGGTTAGTCAGCAGCCCACGAGCGTGACACACAACTAGTATATTCAGTTAGTGAGAACGATGTGATTTTTTTGTTTGATTAGTAATTATGTCTATTAAAGTAATTGAATATTAAAATATATGTATTTGTATAATTAGAGAAAAAGAAATACTTGGTAAATGCTTTATAATTGTATCACTGTTGGAGAATGAATGAATAAATAAATAAATAAATAAATAAATCAATCAATCAATCAATTCATTCATTCCAGTTGAATGTTGTCCTTTCTCAGGAATTGCTAGCCATGGTATTCAATTATTACCAAAACTCCCTTTTTGGTAGGCCAATGGGGATTTATAACACCTGCAAACAATTCACAAAATATTCACATATGTCATAAATATATTTCTGCTCAGGTAAAAAAGATGCCAGTATCCTGCTCTGGTAAACCTGCTGAGAGGTCTATGTTCAGTGAATCAGGATCTGTTAGGAGCCTTGGTTCCATTTCAGAAATTGTGCATTTTATTGGTCCCTTCCAGAGATCTACAACAGAGAATTCTTGTGCTAATTTTCCCAACCCTTTAATCATAACCTCAAGTCGACACTGATCATATACCATCACCTTAATCATACAAAGTGGGATGTTATCCCAAGTAATTTGTAATTTGCCTTTAGTGTATCACAGTACTGTATTGTTTACAAATAGTATTCATATTTTAACTTGTTTTAGGTAAGCTTACACTTGTTCACATCATGTATACATCAATGGATTGGACACCACATTACTATCAATGTGTGACGTCCCTTGGATTATGCTCCTAATTCACTAAATTAACCTCTCCATTGTTGTGAAAGAATGTGGGTGCAAGCATAATCATCTACTGCTCAGAATTATGTTATCAGCACAAATTGAAAAAGCTTCCTCTCTTAAGAACTTATTATAGATTTGACAATGCTCAGTACATTTAATAATACACAGTCACGTTTTCCTTAAATGTAAACAACTTTTTACTGTATCAGAGCCCTCCATTGCATACAATGCAGACATGTGTGAACAAATGCTTAGGTTTCCATTTACTCAATTTTCTTTTCCAAACAAGGGACAATGTGAATGGCTACCAATTTACTCACATAAATTCAACTATTGTATAAATAAAACAGCAAACACAAATGATAATTTGCTAAGTTACTTACTTGGCAATATGAGATACTGCAGTTGGCCAGTTGGAGTACCTCAATTGTTCTACATTCAACACAAAATTTTCATTTGTTGGATTTGTTACTTTAATGTTCTGCACAAGGACATTTGGCAGGGCTCTATGAGCCAAATACTTGTAGGAAACATAAAGTCCACTACTAAAGCACTGGTATTTATTCACAATGCCAGATAAATATTGTACTACTGTAGCTTCATGTAGTTGTCCTGATTCCATGCTCTGCCTCACTGAAACTACAGGGTGCCACTGCACTGGAAGTGAAAGACTACGTGTGTTCCCACTGCGTATGTATATCGGGCTGTTGTCTTCAACTTGGAAGCCAAATACTCCATTTCCTACAAAAGCTAAATATGGTTTCTCTCCAGTTTGTAAAGGAACATGCCTTATGTTTGCATTGAATTCCTCTGCTTCAAAATAGAATGTTGATAATCTGTCCTCCAAACACCTTTCTGCTAGATCTAAAAGAGAAAAATAAACTACACTGCACATTTGTATTACATTTTACAAAATAAATACGTTAAAATTACACTTTTCTCCTTTTGTAGTGATGCTAATTTAAGATCTTGAGTTGATCAATATTTAAAATATCACTTAGATATTTAATTTATAAGAACAAGTTTCCACTTAAACATGTAGATAATGAAGTATTGAGGTTAACCAACATAAAAATCCTATACTAAATAAAGCCAATCATCTCTCCAGATCTAACAGTGAAAACTTCACAAGTAAAAATTTTAATAAGGCCTTAACATTTCCGGATTTTTTTTTTCCCCAAAAAAGCAATGAATGAAGGCAAACATTTTTGTGATTATCATACTGAACATAAATACATCATTTGCTATATTAAATTATGTACACTAAAAATGTGGTATAACAACCTTGAACTGACCATTATTAGCTCTGTTCCAATAATCTGCAATTGTCTGAGCATGCGCATTCAAGAAATCTGACCGGCAATGGGTTCCAGCAAACTCTGGTTGCATTCATTTACTGTAATCAGGTATTTTAACAAAGTTCTAATCCTACAGTCTTCTGAAAGAATACACAGCAAAGGGCACATACAGTCTTTGATTGTCAGTGATAGATGCCAAAGCAATACATGTATACTAGATGATAATGGTCCTGTACATGAACTGATCACAAATTGTCTTGGAACAAACCTTATGTAAGAATGAAAATGCAGGCTTGACCCATCCTCTTGAAAGTAACAGCAGCAGATTGTAAAGATTGCCTTACCATTCCATCAAGGTTATCATTTTCATTAACACTCCAGCGTACTACACAGTGGTATTATAACATAGGTTTTTTTTTATCCAAGTGTTCAGTTCATAATAGTGGTTTCGTTTATTCAAGTATAATCAGGACCAGAGTGGTATTTATATTCTTATTTAGTAATCACATTTAACGTACTCTAAAATATTCTGTCACATCACATAACTGCAGTGAATTACTAATGAAAGAGCTCATACAGATATGTACCAAAGCTGCCTGGTAAGATTCATATTATTCTTAAAGATACGAGGAAACGGTTTAGTAATGAAGTCAAGATTAGTATTCCATGGTGAAGAGTATGCCAATTAGAAAATTGTTTATAAACATGCAATCGTTGAAATTCCTTAGCTCTAATATAAGCATTTATTTCAGTTTAAGTGCATTGTTCCATGGGGCTTGAACATGAGAAATACTGGCATTTTACAGAGGTTTTCAGATAGTCTAAAGCTCTTAAATAAGGATTTAACAAAGGTAGGATACCAGAACTGCTAAAACTAAGCATGAAAAACCATCTCTCAAGGGTGATACACTTTTACAGTACAACTTCAAAGGACACTTGGAACAAGATGAGACTATATCAAACCAGCTTGCACGAGGTGTCAGCATGGAGATGAGTCCATTGTTCATTTTTAGGCAAGTGCATGCCTGCCCTTACTCATCAAATGGCTCTCATTTTTAATAATCAATTTCCAAAACTTGAAAAGCTATCAATTGTTCCTGGTCACAGGTTAATTTGGTTCATTGTGGCATCACACTATTGCAATGATAGCACTTAAGAATGGGTAAGCACAATAGATCTGATAGGTTCACAGCGCAGGGCAGTTTATAGACCCACCAACAACTTTACTCCGCAGTGCTTAAAAGAGCATATAATATGTAATGGTGATTTATTTTGAAATTATAGTATTACTGCACATTTACATTTTACTGTAATTTACATTTTTTTGTTGGTTCCTATATTCATAAAGTATTAAAATCCTCAAATTTACATTTACAACATGTTATGCTTCCCACCATTAACGCCACATCAGGCATTTTTAGAGGAGATAAAAGATGGGATTGTAACTAACCTGAAGCACTTTGAACCATAGCATGATGACCAAATCAAGCAACCATGACCTATCTTCAGCAAGGAACTTGCACTTTCCCTTGCAGCCAGCATGTGGTAACACATTCACCTACAATTTGCAATCTGCAGTATCTGTTACTTTCCGATCTTTCATTTGGTGCGAAGTCAGGAAGTTACCGATTGATTCAGTGTTTGTCTTGCATTATGTCCTTTGTTTCATGGTTATTGTTTCATGCTTGCTTTTGTCGTTTGAGTTGTTGAAATTATTGTTATTGATTCATGGAATTAATTTTGATTATTTGTTACATTTTTATTGCACCAGAGTCAAGCAGCTTAAGTCATTTATCATGATCTCCTTGTTGCTTCGATCATATGTTAATCCTTCTATGTTATTGTTCTATTGTTAATGTTCAATTTAGTGATTGATAATAGAAAAAAGGAGGGAAAGGGAAACCTTCACTACTTAAGAAAAGATTCAAATCTTGGAAAAAGTTTAGTACCATGGAACACATGTTACAATGGCATGATAAATTCCATGATAAAAAGTAGAGCAAGTATAGCTTCAAGTGCTTCATAATGTGACAAAACTTCAAGAAAACGAAAAATGCAGCACACTCAATATACAAGAAATTGGAACAAATAGTTCAAAGGTGGTTCTAGACTCTGAAATCTGCAGGTGTTTCAATTAATGGCATGCGCTTAAGGGAAAAGGCACTTAAAGTGGCCAATATTCTATGAATTGATGTTTCAATGCATCCAATGGCTGGATGGGCCAGTTCAGGAAAAGGTACAACATAAGCTAAAAAATTGTCTACAGCAAGTCAAATGGTGTCGGTGAGGAAACTGTGGAAGAGTGGATCAATGGAAGATACAGGAGCTGACTAGTATATAGAAATTCAGACATTTTCAACATGGACGAAACTGGCTATTGTTCAGTGTGTTTCCCAGCAAGACTTTTGCATTCCCATGGTGGGAATCACAGCAAAATAACTGTGTTGTTAGGAGCCAATGCTGATGTCTCCGAGAACTTCCACTCCTTTGCAATAGGAAAGTCACAAAAGCCACATTGCTTCAAGCATGTCCTACCCCTAGAACAATACTACCACAAGTGAAAAAGCATAGTTTTGAGATAATTGCATATGAAAGCTTGATTCATGATATTAACAGAATATTCTGAATTGCAACACCAAAGTATCTCGTGTAGCTGTCTTCCAGAAGCTGGTTCAAGTTATAGCAGGTTTCATTTTTGGTAGAGAACTGTTCCATCAACTAGGAAATGGATATACCTCAAAACAGTTGTTTTGTTGTGGCAGAGCAGCAATTGGCTGCTCTATATGCAAAAATGAGAGTCCAAAATAGGAAGATGCTGTTTTTCATCCATTGCAGTCCTGCACATCCCACTGATATTCATCTGAGAAATATGCAGTTAGATCTTCTTCCTGGTAACTGCACAAATAAGCTATAGCCAATGGACTACACTCCTTTAACCCATTACTGCATAAAGATAATTTTTAAACTTTTGAAAATAATATATGTTTCTAATATGTATGAAAGCATTTTGTAATAGTTGCTGAAGTTTCATATTTTTCAGCTTCAAAATATTGTCTGTCCATTATAATGGATGCTATGCACGGATCGGTAGAGTTCTATATAAAGAGTGAGAGGGATGGTAATAATAATTGAAGCGATATATTATTAAAGGTTTATTTATTAATGAAGTAAAATGAATTGCCCATATCACCAGGACATATGTATAACTGAAATGTTTTCTGAAAATTACAAAAGAAATATATACATAACTGTTTACATAATACCTAGATTTGCATTGAAGCAACTACTGGGTATGATATTCTCTGAAGCATTTTGGATGAAGTCCTAATTTACACTTGCTGCAAGTAACTTAGCTTTCTTTTTACACAATGCACATCTTCTGCCTTTATCATTTAGGAGTGGCCAATGGTTTATTCCATTAAAATAGACCTCTTTGATTGGTGTAGGGAACAATTTTCCTTGATGAGATGCCTCCCCATTCATCTTCAACAAGGTATCGGCTATGTAACATCGAAATCTCAGGAGACCTTCGGAGCAATCTGGGCGTATCCTGTGGTGCAGCAGCCAAGCATTTACAGCACTAACATCTAGGAAATAAGAAAATATTGGCCACCACCATTTCTTCTGCCTCATGCATGGCTGATAAGCTGTCATGTATTGGTCCGGTTGATCCACCCCTCCAATTCCTTTGTGTTACAACATAAAAAAATTAAGGTTGTGGTAGAGACTTTGCATTCCTTCTCATTTGACCCCTTGATCATGGTGTCAATTTTCAAGTCTTCATAATTTATAGCAGCAGTGACTATATTGTTGTCATTCAATGAACTAGAAGTACATTACCACTGCTTTTATAATCATATGATCCCTCTTTCTCCTTTTTCATAATTATTTTGTTTTAGAGGACATTTTTCAGTTCAGTTTTCCTGAAAAGTTCCTGTTGCACACATTCCTCTGGAAGCTAATTGTCTCATCAGGTTAATAGATGTAACATAATTATCAAAAAATAGGTTATGTCCTTTCTCTGGCTAAATTCCAGCTGCCTCGATTAGGGTCAAGACAACACTTCCACTAAGTCCATATTATTTCGACCTCTCTTCTTCTTTACCAGTGTACACTTGAAATGTCACCAAGTAACCTGTATTAGAGCATAATGCACAATTTTTTAAGCCAAAATGTATAAGCTTTCCTCTGATGTAATGTTTAGCATAATGTTTCCTATAATATGGAATCATGCTTTAATCTATGGAGATGAACTCTTCTAGCCCACCATGTTTCTTATAGGCAACTTCCAACAAAGTTAGTAATAGCCTGAGTTTGAAAAGTTGGTCCGTTCCATCATAGCAACTGTTGTCATTTTGATGTAAGTGCCTCAATATTAACTCAAAACAATTACACCTAATACTCTCTGAAAATAGTGTAGGTGAAACATTTTCTTTAGACCAGTACATCTGTTTGTATGGATATTTAGCATATTCTGACAGCAAAATTCCCACAATAACAGCAAAAAGTTCCTTTTGAGTCACTGCAAGTGTGCAATTTTTTGTGATGAGTATGACTTTGTCTGCGTGATAAGATCAATAACTTGATCATTAAAAAACAATGAAAAGAAATCTAACAGTGTTTCATGTGCCCTTCTTCATCTGATGGGTGTATAGCTGTGCAGTTGGTTTGCATGGCGCCAACAGATTTGCTTTTTGTCCATTTAGGGCTTGCTTCTTCCGTGTTACAACCAGCAGTAGTTGTAGAACACAGCAATCCACTGTCTAAGGCTGTAGCCACAAAAGCGTTTGGCAAAAGATGTTAACCTTCACTGCCATTCAACAGCTTGCATTGTCTTCGCTTTACATGTATTTCTGATTCTTCCACCAGGTTTTCTGATTGGTTTTTCACAGAGTAATCAGAGTACTTTTTCAGCATCTCTAGATGTTGACTGTACTTCACATGTTGCCCAAAGCATATTCCTGCAATGGTTTAGGTTGGCATCATGTTTGTCATCAGATCTGTCACTGTCTGCATTTGTTTCAAACCCATCTTCAGGAGGAGTGACAAAGGTTAGTTGTTCATCTTCAGGTTCAAAGTCATAAAAAATTTCCAGCATCTGGTTTACCAACTGAAAATGAGTGCAATAAATCATTTCAGTACCTGCATATAGCACACACAAAACCACAAAGAACTAACAGTTTTCAAAATAAAATGTACAAACTGAAAACCATAGTAAAATAACAATTAGAACTTTGAAGAAACAAAAGAAATAGGCACAAAATAAAAGTATATTATAGGAGAGCAGATACAGCAAAAATAAATAAATAGAACATAAAAAAAAGCATTGACAAGAAATTGGACTTGAACTATGAGCAAAATTGTAAACTGGATTTACCGTCTGAGCTATCATGCAGTATTGCTAACTTATCTCATTTTACCATACATGAATGACAGCGAGTGCTTTATCTGTATAGCATCCATTTAAACAGACATATGCCTTTAAGAGTTCGTACTGTAACACTAGTATCATTTTATTGGTGGTGGTGTATCTCAGCAATTGCATATTGATATTACCCTAGTGTTCTTATTTTTTCAGTAATTAAAGATTTATAAGTGATTAACTTACTTCTTGTGCATAACCACATACTATCTCCCTGACATCTTGTGAACATGTGTGTCTAAACCATAATTTTTTTAACCAAATCCGCAGGAAACACTAAAGTCAAGTTAGGCACTTTCTTCTGAAGTTAAAGACACCAAGATAGAATAAATAATTCAATTTAAACCACCCCAAAATTAAGATTTCCTGGCATCTGTTTTAATGGACACTATGCACTAATGGGTTAAGACACTTTACAGGAAGAGACTGGTGCAGCAAATTCTGCCTCAGGGATCCATCATTCAAGGTTTCAATCCTGGATGGTTTTGCACTTATGCAATCATAGTCTGCAATCAAGGCAGACTTTAATTGCAAATAATTGTTAAGTACCAATTTTCCACCATTGTAGTGTGTAGGTACAGCAAAGTGAAAGGTTTTGCTTTTTATATTTTTTACTATAGGTACAGTAGTATTGTGTGGTATTGAGAAATTACACTGTTCGTAAGGTAAACCTACCTGTATTCATTATCAGGTGTCTAAAACGGATGCGGGCTGTTCATGCTCAGTTCAAACACCTGGCTTTGAGGACGTGTTGAGGCGTTTCAAATACGACCCATCCACTAGCACTCATCAAGTGACAGAAGCATTGGGTACATGTCACACTAATGTATGGAGTGTTGTCCATGAATAACAGCTACATCCATACCATCTACAGAAAGTCCAGGTATTAGTAGAAGATAACTACCCACGAAGAGTACAGTTTGCGCAATGGTATTTACAGTGCTGCATACTCTAGCTACAATTCCAGACTTTGGTATTGTTTACCAATGAATGCACATTCACTCAAGATGGCATTGTGAACTTGCACAACATTCATGTTTGGGCAGATGAAAATCTGCATGCCAAGTAGTTAGAAGTAACCAATACAGGTTCAATGTGAACGTATGGGCTGGGATAATTGATGACCAGATCACTGGGTCATAACAGGACCAACATACCTCACATTTGTCAGAGATGTTCTTCCTACTGTACTTGATGTGGTGCCACTACAGGTTCATGAGGTAATGTGGCTGCAACACGACAGAGCACCAGCTCACTTTGATGCAAATGTGTGGCACAACCTGGATGCCACATACTGCAATTGATGGATTGGTAAAGGGGGACCTGTACCATGGCCACCACAGTCGCCAGATTTTACACCTCTTGACTATTTTCTGTGGGGTACCATGAAGACTATGGTGTATGTTACCCCTATAAAATTAGAGAAGAACCTTATCACACGAATCCATGCTCCAACTGAAATACTGGGGATGCACTTATTTAACCATTTGTGTCTGTCACTGCATCACCGATGTACGCTCTGCATTCAAGTAGCAGGTCAACAGTTTGAACCCCTTTTGTAATTTACTGCAAGGTGTGATGTTCTTGTTGGGTTTCTTCACGAAATGTGGAACACACACCCATAAACATATCCGAACCATTCACAAACTTTGACATCCCACAGCGTCCAAACCACGTATTTTTGGACATGAGTTCCCTCTTGAAGAATGTTCAGTTTAATGTCCTGCCCAACATACTAAGCGTTGTCAGTGGTTTTTCTATACATCATGTATAAAAGCAAGTGGTATCACAGGAAACATTTTTGTCTTCAGTCACAAAAGCTATACCAGTATATGGTACCATATTTGCTGAGCATAATATGTCTGGTTATTGTTAGTTTTTGGCAATGGCCAGTTCTGCATTGAGTCAAAGTTAATTCTAATACTGTTTGATGGTAATGCATTCAAATTCTGAAAAAAATGCTTTGGCTCTATGCTTATGAACCATGCGTTCTACAATCAATGACTTCTCCTCTTCATCTATTGCAGCTTTGCATTTTGTGCTGTATGCTATGCATTCTCTTGCAAGTATCTTGTTTGAGGCTGCCAAATCCAAGATTATATCTACTAACAAATACCTGTAAAAATATGTAAATTATTTGTAGTTTTAAAACTATTGATTCATATTGGTTATAAGCTTATATCCAAAATAATTAATAGAACTGAGTTACCTTGTAGTAAAGGGAATAGGTGCAATACAGAGGAGACCCAGAGTTGCTGTGTGCTTCACAGAATATTCCACATCCTCAAATTAAAATCACTGGGAAGATATTTTCTTCCAGTATTTTATAATGTCCCAATGCTTTTCCATATACTTGAAAGACTCAATGTGACTTGAAATTTCAGCTTGTAGTGTCTTCATTTGGCCAGATATTCTTGCCCCTCCTCTCATCTCTGGTGCAAATCCCCCTCTTTCTCTCTTCTCTTTAGCTGCATTTTCTACTTTCCTTCTACCCAAGTTCAATGTACTTAAAAATGACTCCTTTCACTGACAGTACCATTTTCAGTTTGCATTTCAAACTCATACTTTTTGTGACAGTTTTCTTTTGATTTTTGCCTTGGTTAGGCGTTCGCCTGACACGAGAAGTTATGTCAAGAAATGATGCTATGAAGTTTTTCTTTAGATACATCATCTTTATTTTTACAGAATGCTATATGGAAATTCTATATTTCCGTTTGAGTTAAACTTCCAGCACCACAAATGTTATTCTCACAATAATCTATTTTAGGATTTTCACTAGCCTTAGCATCATACTTCTAGTTTTTTATTGGTTTCTTCCATTTCTCTTAACTTAACTTTTGCTTTCTAGGTCTTACTGTCTCCTGCAGTGCATCACAATACTCATCACATATATCTCATTCCATTTTTCAAAATTACGCAAACTAGTTATGAACATAAACTTCGGAAGGAAAAAAAATCAATCACAACACTTTAAATTAAGTATATAGAGTCCTTTATGTTGTTTATGAAGACATGCATTGTGAAGCAGGTGCTCTGATTGGATAATCGGATTCAATATGTTTTGTCATCAAACGGTTGAAGGATTCAGTAGCTTTTGAACTTTATTCACTGTTTTAAATAGGATGTAGTATCCTTTGGCAGCAATTATGTACCGCTAAATGTGGAAATAGATTCTGAGAACTGCTGTCACCGTTATTTCAATTTTTATGTGTTTGGATTTGGTACCTTTTGGAAACATGGCCCTCAATTAATTACATAGGTTCAGTCAGCTTGATGTACATATAATGAAGCACATTGGACTTAAGAACAGGTAAGCTTTTGATGGCAGGAAGCTTTTAATGGAAAGAGCAGGTCACACTAAGTTTCTCAGAAAATCACACCATCTTAAGACTTCAGAAGACAGCCATCCTAGAGTGTATCTAGACAAAACCTGGGTTAAAATCATTCCAGAAAATATATCTGGCAGGATTCTAAGAGTAATGGTGGTATGAAAGTTCTTCTGGGCAAGGGAAGAAGGCCAATTGTATCCATGATGGGCCAGGAAACACTGGTTTCATATCAAACTGTAAATTGACTGTTTATTCAAGTCAAATAAACCTGATAAAGATTACCAATCTGAAATTAATGCATAGTCATTTAAAGACTGGTTTACCAACAATTCGCCTTGTTCACCAGAAGAGAATTCCATAATAATCATGATTGATGTATCATTCCACCATTGCAGAAAAATTCCCAGCAGAAATTTTAGGAAAAAAGAAATAATAAGACTGGCTAGCACACAATAATATCCACCATCACAATCCAATACATACCATTTCTGAATTGTTGCAACTAGTAGCACCATTTAAATCTCAAGAAAAACAATGTAAACTTGAGAGGCTAACTAATGAAAGGGTCAAGGTTATAGGACTCCCCCCTTACCATTGTGAATATTGAGACGACTTGGGCCAAGGTTTAAGGAAAAAAGTCACCAGTGGAAACAATATTAAGATTAGCTGGTGTCAAACTTGTGCATGAAGCAATGCACAGGAATACAAAACAGAAGCTGTATTTCACATTATATGGCATGCAGAGCAGCTACAGGAAGTTGATTCCCACAAAGAAATTGCTAGGAATGGAATTATGTAGTCCATGGTAATTGGAAGAAAGTGATGACTCTGAATTAAGTGATTCAGAAAATGAAAAGGACACCCCTGAAATGCTTGTAGTCCCAATGTTTTAAAAGAAACAAGGTAAGGTTTGAAATATTTATTACTTTGTGTTATGTATACTGTTTCTGCTGGACTAGCATGCAAACTACCTACTTCGGCAACATTGCACCGCAAGTAGAGCGGCTGTTAAGCATATGCCATCAAGTTTTGTGCTCAATTTAATATACATAACACCTCTGTACTTTTACTGAAGGGAAGATGTGGGCAATGAATGTATTTTGTAATTTAAAAATAAATTGGTTGGCATTATTAACACAGAATAACACTTACTTAAGACATCATTTAGGACATGCTTCAATTCAATAATGGTGATGATGCATATTTTTAATGGTGTCCCAGGGTAAGTCACTGGTTGCATTTGTAGCTCTCATACTGAGGGTCCATGGTTTGATTCCTACCAGGTGGCAATTTTAAGTCACCCTTATCCAGGCCTTCACCTCTGACTGGCTCATGTGAAGTATCTCCAAAACCCAACGTGGTTCCGAGTCCATAGTAAAAACTCATTCAATCACCATTACTGTCATCCTCTATCATTTTAGATAACAGGCACTGTCTAAGGGATGCCCCCAGCTAATAAGTTGGCCCAGCATTGGTTGCTGGAACAAGGTTTCCCTGAAGGCCATAAAGACCTTTGAGGAACATTGGAAACAAAATTTACTTAATGATACTAGCAACTGTCTGTCAGAATCATATCAGCATTCCAGTTGTGTCCAAAGTTTGTCCCATTTACATGCCAGTAAATTGACATGAGACTATTGCATTTACAACACTTACATGTCATTGTCCTTGTCCAAGATACAACTTTAGGTGCAGAAAGCTAATGTTCGATCAACTGCACCACATGCTGACACTTTCATCCTAAAGTGATTGAATTTAACAATACCAACTCTCAAATTTTAAAATGTTCCATTTTGCTCATAAAAAGAATATTTTGTACTTATGCGCACCAAATTTCAGATAATGCTCATATTGAGCACACAGCATTTCTGGTAGGCTCAATAAATTCAATGACATTTTAATGCCATGTTTATATCAAACATAAGAATATAACTAATTACAGGGTAGGATAGGAGAGGATATAGTCAGGCGGGGGAGGCCCAAGTCACTAGAGCACAGCACTGCACTAGGCCGCCTCAGGAGAATCTTACAGGACCCATGGGAGGAAGGGGTGAAGGGGAGACACAAAGGACAATCAGATCAGAAAGATACACACTAGCAAGGATGGGTCCCTAACGATTCCAGAATTACACCAATCTTGACACTGGCACAAGCCTACCTGAGCCATCATCAACCCGGGGATTCCCGGGAATGAGCACCCCCAGGAAGGGGCACCAGCCTGCCAACCATGTGCCATGGAGAAATCCTTTACACAGCATAAACTCCATCATGCTGCCACCACACACCAATCACCGTTGCATGATCCTACAATGCTGAAATATGAAGATGAAAGGAAATAGACAGGAAATTCATTGTAGAAGAGGAACCACCCCAGCACTTGACTATCAAGCTGAGAAAACCATGAAAACACCCAAGTTCAGGATGGTTGACCCAAAGGAATTCTAACCCAGGAACTCCCAAATGCGAGCTTCACGTATAACCATGGAGCCATCTTACTCAGTAATACAATTACAACAAATCAGCTGCAATGACATCATCTGACATTTATTCACCACTGTCAGTGGCACTGTCCTTAACATGTAGGCTGAAATGGTACAGCCATAACCATTTCTTAACAGAGCATTTATGTAAGCCAAAGATACTTTGGCAGGTTTAGTCTGTTTTCTTTATGGAAAATCTGAATTACTCCATGTGAATTTCAGGCCAAAGTGATACTTCAACATCTTGCAAAAAATATGATGCAGAAAGACTACCTGCTGCAAAAATTATAAGCTAGAGCTCTGTGATCAGCAAGGAACAAATAGCTTTTCTTGTTTCTATTGCATGATTTATATAAATGTACAACATTTGCATTGGTGAATCGTTAAGTCAACCTGAAGTTAAGGCGGCAATACTTCTCACAACAGAGCCCCTGGGCAATGCCAAATTACCAAGGTTCCTTATTTCTGAGTATTTAATATGCATGTTGTATATATTTTCTGAGAATTTCTTGTGGTTCCTGTTATAGGATTCATGATGTTTTATGTTTGCCATGAAAGTCAAACTCTCTACCTCTTCTGCTCAGTCTTTTTATTGCTTAAGTTTTCCTGTGCTTAGATTGCCTCTCCAAAGTCCAACTTTGGTCCTCTCCACACAACAATGTAGGTTTCAACACCTTCAAATGGCACGATATGTCTTTATCTAATTGCCATTCAGTTTTTCAGAAACATATAAATTATTATTTTGGATTAAAACTTGGAAAACACTCACTACAGAAATGGGTAACCTACCTTTCTAATAATTTAACCTGGTCAGAGGAGTTCTCCGTATAAGCTATTGCTATACAATATTGACACAAAACAGATTTTTCTATTTAATGTCTCCTTATTTTTCGCTAAATATAAATAACTCCCTCTGCACATAATATTACTTCACTGCACTATCAAAATTAACTGTATGAAAATTATATCTCTAGGTTTAAAATCCAAACTAACAAACAAACAAACAAAATTATGGAAAATGAACCAGCATTAAGTGCACATTTGGTAATTACCAGTAATTTGGTAAATAGAGCAATATGAGTGCTTATCACTGATCCATTTTCCATCATTTAATTATATGCTTCACTGTGTGCAAGTTACAGTGATTTTAAATTCAAACTACTTTGTTTTTAACTAAGACAAACTATTAGTGCTATTAATATTTTTTAGTATTAATTTGAAATTACACAAATACATGGATTTATACAAATTTTGTCAGAAAGAGCAAACATATCCATTTATTTGGTCATTTAGACTTGAGAAGTGAGCATGTTGGACTACAAACTAGTTAAATAATAGTGGGAATTTTGGTCGAAGTCTATAAATCAGTGCAAAAGGAAGTATTGCTAAAGTAAACTAAAATTCAACATAAACACGGGTGCATTTACTGCTACACCGTGAATTCTGCAGAACCAAAATAGCATTTTCCAAAGTAAACAATCATTAATAACATTTTCCCCTCATAGGCTCTCTTATGATGCATGTTATGTCAGGTACATTTTAATCTTCATTTCTTCAAATTAATCTATAGAGTTACAAATCATACATTATTCAACCTTTCCCAACAGGTTTGCAAAATGAAAGAATTTATTCTAGAAAGCATGTACTCAAACACAGAGTTCTACTTTGATTTCATGTATAAATGACTGAGATATTATGAGACAGTTCTCAGAGATCACATGAGGCAGAGCTTAAGAATAGAATTATATTGCAAAGGTTTGCAATTCATCTAACATTGTAAATATTAAATATAAATGAGAAAATCAATAAATAAAACTTCTGCCTACCTTCAATATTGAGCTTTGACTGAGAGAACCATCGAAATAGATTTGGTCCTATGTATAATATCAGACCACAAATGATTAAAATAAAAAGGAATGTTCTTCTATACCTGGAACAAAAACATTTACATTTACTTCAGTACCAAAGTTTTCTAATAAAACAAATACTGCACATTACAAAAAGATGCTGGAGTATTTGTGGAGGCAGTAGTGATGAGAGTCCATTTTCATGTGAAAATAATACTGTATTCTACCTGTCATTTGGAAGGTTAGGGTTAATACCAGCTTTCTAAGTGATGAGATTGGCAAGCAGATGCTCCCATGACACAGCTATATCAATCTGTCTGTGGAGACTGGCTCACAATTTTTTCCCTAGATAATGCTAACAATGTGAAAAATATGAATATATTGGTTTACTTTCCATTATAAATGGAAATAATGCCCCTCTATGTTTATGCAAGCATGGAATCTGTTGACTACATTACTGAACACTCAGCAAATTGCTGTAGCCAAAATATTGGAAAACACATGCCAGACACTTTCTTCTAATTTGTTGAGTGTGTGGAAATTTGTTGGATAAACTTTATATCTAAGACCCCCCATAGATAATAATTGCAAAAACTTTCATCTGGAGAATGAGCAGGCCAGTCAATTATTCTACCTTCATAGATGTTTTGTAATGTGAAGGAGTGATTTTCTTGGACTTCTTTCCACAATAGCCCCTATCTCATCTATTTTTCCTCAGAACTTCTGGCTGTCTATGATTCTTTTTGTCTATCAGGGACTCAGTCTGTTTAAATTGTTCTAACAACCTATAAATAGTGGATTTGTTAAAAGCAGTGACAATAGGGAATTTCCATATGACTTCAAGCTGATAAGACCATATTAGAGTCCATTCAAGCAAAACTTCCACATCACGCTGTTCTATAGTATACACCGTATTAAGTAGGCACAGTAAACACAAAGCACTTACAGCTTCACATAACATTATTCCCACTTTATACCATGTCAAACAACATTAGACTGAACTGTGAATGATGCTTCCCTCCATAGGCATGTCTATATCATTCATCTATGTACCTGCTACAAATTTGACCAGGTAGTCACCAGTCACACATTCCTGAAAAACTGGTACCTTATTACTACATTTCTGCAAACTTATGTAACCTTTAATAATTTGTTATCAAAGCATTCTGGACAATTTTAGTCCTTGTTGCATTTAGTCTTGAAAGATTCCAATGGTTAAACAACACAAAATAAAGCATCTTCCAGCATTCAAAAGGAATTCTCACATGAATCGTAGGTAATGTTCTATTACAATATTAGTATTTACTTGTTGACCCATCTACTAACTTCCTTCCTTAATGACAATACTGGAGCATCATGTCTTTTTCAAATCATGCTACTAAGACAGGCAATCATTTGCATTTAAAGGATCAAGTTTTGTCCTTGGATATGAAACACAATGTATAAAATATTAAATGGATTATTGCAGGCCAAACAAAAATAAGTGTAAGAATTGTAAACATATCTTACATGCTCTATCTGCATATTTCTTTATAAATAATGCAAGCAATAAAAAACAACTGCTAGAAGAAAACAGTCTCATTTAAAGTATGCTGTCAAAATATGAGCAAGGAATTGTAGCACATGACTGTACAAGAAATTACTACATTTTCACAAACCATGCAAATGAGCACTTTATAATTTAACAGGCAGAATAATAAATGCAATTACAATCTTTGTTTGACTATATGTAGTGTCACATCTTTGCACTGCACCAAACTACAATGAAGAAAAACTTTGATGCCACACAACTTTCTCTACTCATTCCCATTTCACATGTATCCCTTACACATTATATGAGATGCACTCAACAACCCTGCAACTGTGAAATGTATTGTTGTTAGTTTACATTTACCTACATTACACACATTTAGCCCCATCCAAGGCCTGCTTACTCCGCACATGCACCTTTGATGCTGAGGCATTTGCTCCATCTGTATACCAACTTCTGAATGCCCTCTTCAAAGAATATATGACTATGGCTATATAAAATATGCAGAACTACTGTTGACCTACATGTGATTCTGGGCATGCCTAACTTTTAATTTCCCTTCCAAGCTAAGAAGAGATGGAAGTTGGTAGGTAATAAATCAGCCCTGTAAGATGGGCATTCAAGGCACACCCAGTGAAACCATGCAATTTGGTTATGTGATTGGGTTGTTATCAAGTAAAAGCAGAGAGTTCAGGAGCCTCTCACGATTAGCAGATTTGAGACATTGTAACTTACAAGAGCAATTATCAACTTTACTGTTTCTGTTCGTTCAAAAAAGTTCCCAAGAGCTTCTTTGGAAACCCAAAGAGTCGACACAACTCTCCTTGATCAGGGAACAATCTGAACTTTTTTCTTACTTGCAAATTGCAAATTTTCATTAATGGGCATCACTTTCACTTTAGGAGAATAATGATGCATCACCAACTTTCAATACCTGCTACAATTCCAATGGGATAGATACACATATATATATATATATATATATATATATATATATATATATATATATATCCCACTCTCAGTAAAATACAGGTGACAAGCTGCATCAACTGGCATGTTCAGTCCTTATGCAACATAGTGTGCCTTAAGCCTTGGCAGGCAAAATTTAATATATTAAACACCACATCAGTTTATAAAGAGCAGCATTTTATATATTATATGGAAACTTCACAGGAGAGACTGGCTCGTAGTTGTTCAATTTCTTCAACAGATATTGGTAACAGTCGCATTCAATGTGTTTCTCAACTATTAGCAGAAAATGACCATTTCCAGGTTTGGTTTTGCAGTGTTATTGTAAGTTGTATTATTCCATGTGTATTACATAACTACTTCTCTGTAATTTTAATACTTTAATGGTTTCCATTAAAACCCCAAGAAAAAAAGGGTTTACTGATGAAGAGATAGTTTCATTGTTCCAGGAATTAGATAAAGGTTTCAGAGATGTGAACTTATTCTACAGTGAGGAAGAAGAAAATAATTTAGTTGCATCCAAATGTGAAAATAACTCAAGTGAAGTCCACAATGGTTCTGGTTCTGACAACTGCAATGACATGAGTAATTACAATCCTGTAGCATACCATTTGCTTACACTACTAATAAACAGTGTTACCTATCAAAAGTAAGTTCTGCATACAAAAAATTGTGATAAAATGGTGAAAAGAAGCCACCTCAACCCTCCATTAGAATTAATGCTACCTTGCGCCATCCTTGCGCACACAATCAACCAGCAGATTTTTCATCTTCAGCTATAAAAGTCTAGGAAGAATGAAATTGTTGCAACAAAAGGTAGAACATCATTTTTCATTTATTTGCAGTATTTCAGCTAGTTATGATTATGTTTACTCCATGTTTTATTTCTAATGTATTTTGTTTCTGCCCTGACCCATAAACATTACCACCCAGAAAAAGTTAATTCTTCTATCTTCTTTGATCATTGTGTCCCAACATTTCTGGATGCCAACAGAAAAGACAATCAGAGGATGATTGGCTTTAAAGCTATCACAGATGCTTGTTAGTCTTTAAGTATATCAATGGCACCATCTGCATCAACATCGCATTATTGCCATACACCTGCAAGAGCATGATGTGCATTTCATATTCCAATAAGCCATGTGCATGCTCATAGCAGACAACTGCCCTTACCTCTTAATTAGGCCATTCCTGTATGTGTCTTCCTGTCATGATGTTTGGCTGAATAGGTTAGATTAGATTTATTTCCGTCTTTCTTTGATACAATATTACAAATGAAGCTTACAACTAAACATTTTAAAAATCTAGTGCATCTATAAACTAGCTCTCCCATACTTTAACCCCTAGGTTGTGTGTATGGGATAAAGCTATTGTACGAACTCTTCACTTTCCAGGCTGAAACCATTCTGTTGCTCCTTGTCCACTTATCTCTTACATTTCCCAAAAATGTCCCCACCATTTTAATTGTTTCTGCTTTTGAGCTTGCCAGCATTTTAATTGCTATTCTTTCTTTGTTTTAACTTATCCCCTTTTTTATTCCACATATCATCTCTCCATCTTTTAACCTTTTCACATTCTATTAGCCAATGGCAAATCTACCCAATTTGCATATACAACTCCCTGAGCAATCATTTCCTATCCTTTTGAAATATTACTCGTGTGCACATCCAAGCAAGACCTATTCTTCCAAACTGATTGCATATGTCTACATACTTCTGCCCTTCCCAATTTCTTTTAACTGATTTATACAAAGCCAATGAACTTTGGTCCTTAAAACCAGCCCATATCTCTTGTTTCACTATGTCTTTCACCCTCGTTCTCACTTCTTTCCAAAATCCACTGTTATTGTTTTTATCTAACAGCCAAATGTCCCTCATGTCAATATCTTCTAACACATTTCCCATCTCCCCAAACCAACTTTCTCTTCCTAAAATATCTTTTTGGAGCTGTATGCATTCTTTTATTATATTACTGCCGTCTAAATTTAAACATCCAATACTTCATAATTCTCTCCAATATCTTTTTTTCAACAAACTGTTAATTTTATTCAACAGCATTAAATACATAATTAACCATATACTAAATAGGTACAGCAAATTAGAATAACTGTGTACATAGGTTGCCAAAACAATTCCATCCATAATATGCAGAGGACAGAAGGAGTTGATAGAACAGGATTACAGTGGTATCAGGAGCATCTCTTGGCAGACTTGAACACGAGATCCAAATTCCATCCAGGGCCACTACTTTCACTTCCACCTATTTGTTGTTCTGCTTTGGCTTCACCACAGAGCCACCTGATGTTTCTCAGGAAACAGATGCCAGTTGTGATAAATTGCAGCCAGCGGAGATCTTATTTAAGTAGAAAATTTCTCCAATGGTGGTGAATCTGGGAACGTCCCCATGGTGCTAGCAGAATTTCCTTATTGTATGGCGACAGCTATTCATTGCTGTAAATATTCAATTGAACAAAAATCGCCAGAAACATCTGCTAGAAGTTGGCCATATTCACAAAAAGGTTCTTTATCTTCTGCACAGCATGGCCCAAAGGCTTCAACGGCAAATGCAACAAAGATGTAATCTTGGGTAATATTGTGGTATTTATGCCATTTCAGAGTCACAGCTAACTATGCAGCTGCTCCAGCTAGTTAGGAGGTAGAGTGTAGGTGTGAAGGGACCAGAGTATCCACACAAGTGGCATCCCATATCAAGGATTTGCCATTCTTCCATGGAATCATGGTTAAACCATCTGGGCATTTGCCATCAGATCTGCAAATTCCGGTGGTTCCAAAACAGCTGGAATGCCTGCACATGTAAGGGCTCTCTTTAGAATGTCATTTATTGCAAAATGTCCGGAGAATCTTCTGGAATTTTTAAGGTAGCTCAAACCATGATGTCCATACTCATCAACAGTAGCACCACACACATCTATGTTGCTGGCATATTTTAGATTCAATTCGTAGGGCTGCAGCAATCCTAAATGACAAGTTGTCAATGAAGGTACCAATGTTGGTAGATGGTAAAACAGTTAGCCATCAGCTTGCCTCTTTCTCTTGGATAGCGTTGTAACCTGCTTTATCTGCTAGGGCGTGTACAGATCCAAGCAGAGAGTCAAGAATACGTTTGAAATTGATCAGGTCCAAGCTTTTTTGTTCCTCAAGATGAGCAGAGGGAATTGAAACATTTAAGAGCTTCTGACATATGATGAGTGTCAATTTCATCACCATGTGCAATAAAAATAGACTTGATGAACTCAGCAGCACATGGGCTGAAACTAGGAAAACTGGTAAACATCATTTAGTGTACGAATTCAAAGCACCAAAACCAATACGTAAGCTTGCCAAACACCAGTTTAAATCCTCCAAAGGTGTATTCAATATAGATTCCAAGCAACTTCTGATTAATTCATCCATTTCAATGAGCACATTGGGGAAAAACCACAAATGGGTAGTGCAAATGAAATATGTGAATTTAGGAATGACAAAACAACTTTTTAAAAGAAAGTATGCCGTATGAGAAGGAAGATCTAACAAACCATCCATTAAAGTTTTCATAATCTTTAGTTTTTCAGGAGTGGTTGCTTCTACTGCTTCAAGAAGAATAGGAGAACCTAGTAAAATCAGTTCTTCTTTATTGACGATTTGAATTCAAAGGGAGATTTTCTGAAATTCAGTTACCACAGCATCATCCATCTTTGAACAAGAAAATAGCTCACACTTGTTGGAATTAATCTCTAGGTCAATAGATTTGCAGCTTTCCACAAGTTGCTGGTAAGAACTTTATTTGGTTCATTTCCTATAGTTCCATCATTCAGATAAAACAAGTTAAGGCAACTCTTCATTTTCTCAATTAGAGGCTCAATCGCAAGACTGAAAAGCATTGGCCCCAAAGGATCACCTTGCTGAGCTCCTGTTTCTGACAGAATTATTTCTGAATTAAAGTATAGGTTAGTGGGAAACCTATATGCCTGCCACAAGAAAGGATAAATTCTGGCTATTTGCTGCCTTACACTTTCTAGCATGGTATCACTGATGCACTTGAATGCATTTTTAAAATCAATCTTGAGAAGAACTTTATTACTGTCATGATATTTACTGAGGAAGGTATGTACCAAGTGAATTATGATCTCATAGCCTTTCGGAGTAACATATCCAAACTGGTGAGGATGGAAGTATGCAGTAATTTTCTCTCATAGGCACCTGCAGGCCAGTATAGCAGCTAATCTATAAGCATTGCCTATTGCAATGGGGCATATACTTTTCTTCTCAAGTGCAATCAGGGAAGCTCCATACAAAATTGGACAAATGGTGCTATTCACTTGACCACTTAACATGTGATTGCACAATTTGGTTAGGGCTTGCAGAAGTTGCCTTCCAGCATCTCCAGCAGATTTGGAAAGCAAGTCCTTGATGTGCAGAGGCCGTAGTCCATCTATGCCAAAGGAAGAGCCATTAGAGAAACTATTAATTATATGGTAAACAAGATCGGCTGACACAGTGAGACTTTGGTCATCAGGTTTAGACGGCTCCAGAAAGAAATTGACCTAGGTGGAGGGGGATGTTTATTCAATAAATCTTTGAAAGTTGAGGGTGTTGGACTTGCTACTCTTATGCTAGATGACAGTATATGAACTGCTACCCATATATCACCATCGAAAACTTTAGCTTGGACAAGTCAAGACTTTAAAGAAATATTTTTCTTCTTAATGGAATAACGCAGCTTAAAGTCGTTTAAATTATCTTTAATCCTAGTAACCAAAGATTTCACTTTCCCTTTTCAAGATTTTTCTGAAACTCAAAGTGCAATGTATGCGAAAAGGAAAAGGTCTTGCCAAGTCCTCTGTATTCACTGTAATGCATCGTTCGATGATATGACTCAGTTTGTCAGCAACAAAATACCTCGCAACTTACAGAATTCATCTTAGCACATGAATGTTCTTCTTATATGCTGTTATTTTTGCGTTCAGTGTATCCAGTGAAATAAGTTGAGAAGCTTCCTTGAGTCCATCAAATGCTGTATTAGGATGGGTTCTTGCCCATTAGATATGGAGACCTTTGGCACCTTTAAAACTTTAGAGCTGTTGGCACACAAAGGACATGCAACTAAATCAGTTCCACTAGCAGGGATGTCAGGTGAATTTCCCTTAGTCTCACACAAATGACATATCACAGGAATCTGAAGCAGAAATAATCTCAACTTCTTCATTACTCAGACCTGCACAAGGTCCACAAGACTAGTTTTGACATGATGCATATATCAGTGACAACTTAATGTTAATGTCAAAACTTTCCATGAAGCAACAGTTATGGATGTTAGTATCTTTAGTTTAGTTTAATATCTACATCTTGTGTATCAAATTGGCCACTCGTTTGATTATTATCCATGCTAGCATTAACTCTATATTATCCGTATCCTATAAATATAGTATTCTGACTTAAACAAATGCACTAAAAAATATAAGTATTTATCGGGGAGCATCTTAGAAGTCAATTGATTAAGCTCATAAATTATATGTTTATGTTCAAATGACAAAAAAGCACAGAAAGTGGTTGCCAAGAAGAAATCAATAGCCCCAATACAGTCAAAAATAATTATATGAAGTTTTCGTTAAAAAAAAAACTATTAACACATTCACAAATGATATCACTTTAAGTTATCACTTCAAAGATCTTGAAAATCAACTCCTAACTTTGTTTAAATATATCATAGTGTTGAAATAATACTAAATATCACCTCACAATAACAGCAAACCGTCATAGCCTGGAAGATTACCTCCATTCCATCATCTCCACTATTATACCTATTCTCCCTACCCCTCCTAACTCTGCCGGTGCCATGACCTTGGTGAGCTCTTGGGTAGACCCAGAGCTTCTCTATAAAACATTCTATGGACTACATCAATCTTAAACCACCCCTTTGTCATTCCCCATTTGGCTGAATAGTATTTGCCACAGCTGCATGAGTTTCATAATGACATGTGCATGTATAATTGGCCACACATACAGTTAATATGTACTTACAACTATCTTCAAAGCACTGGTGTTATTTTTAGTTCAAATGTCTTTAAGTTTAAGTCTACATTTTCTGTCATATTAACATAGAGAAACTTACTTACTGAATATCCTCATACTATTCGCATAAAAAGCCTCCAATTTGCAATAATCACAATAAATATTTGTCTAAAAAGGAATTCAAATTAGGTAACATGGATGCTTGTATATTTGTGGAGTTAGTTTTTTTAAAACTACGTCACTTACACTTTAATTTATGAGGGACTCAGACCCCTGAGGTTGAAAATGGAATCAACAGCTACCGAAACTATTCCCCATAAATTAAAGTGTGAGTGACATAGTGTTAAAAAATTACTCCATAATAAATATACATGCATAATTTGCATGTCATTGTTACTAAATTCCTTTAAACATCAATTAAGTAATAAAGACTTGGTTACATGCACAATGTTCGACTCATGGTTGATTTTGTGAGTCATGAGCTCATGTAAATAAGAGAGGGAACAGCACATTTGCACATTTTCGAATTTATTACACAGATAGTAAATTTCAATCTGGGGAAACCTGCACAATAATAAATATTTGAAGTCAATTAATGTCATGAAACACAAAATCTGAGATAAAGTACATGTCCTAATGAGTTTTGCATTTTTCTGCTATAAGCATTTGGCTATCTACTATAGTTTCCCAGTTGTCACAATTAAATGACAATAGAGTGGACTTCCCAAGTTATTAAAAGAACTAAAGATAAGAGATTTTATTCATCCTGCCATCGTCAAAAACATCCAAGACATTCTAACAACTGATGAAGAAAATAAAAAATAACAAAATAGTTTCCACATAAAGGGTTGTTTGGAATCCCTTGAAGTCTTTATCTTGAATGTTTAAAAGGTGCTTGACGTATCATATTTGGTACTGATCCAACTTTTCTTTCTGAGTTACACTGTTTGCAGATACTGATATTTTTTTCTACAAATCTTCCTTTTCTACAGAGGGAAAGGGGGTTAAATGCAATATTCTTTTTATAATAGGTAAGTGGTACACATAGAAAAATGCAAAGAACAGTGTTTTTTGCAACAAACTTATGCTTATTCTTTGTAATGTGATAAGGTTAATTATCGCATTTTAAAATTTGTATAGCACATTTTCCCAGGATTCTGTGACCACATTAAATCATTGTTAGCAAAGGCCAAATAAATAATTTAAATGAAAGAATTAAAGAGTGGGTTTCCACAATACACCTGCTGCAGATCTGACAGATCTCCTGCAGATTTAATGGTTGGATTTTCTTGCAGAGACTGCAAAACTGCATTTCACAGAATGTTATGAAAAACTGTTTCTACAAAATCTGATTTCATTGTACATTGATAGTATTTGGCCAGTCACATAACTCTCTTCTCTGATCTAAGTTTCTAATGAACTCTAGTTGCTCTTCTCACTCTCCAGATTTTCCAAATACTTCATTTTGAAAACAAAATTTGCAATGAAGGCACACCTCAGCTGAGGAAAACTATAACAACTCTCTCTCCCATCAAGGACTTCTGTATTTAAAAACTGAATAATGAGAACTGCCATCAAACTTCTGTCCTAAGTGTTTACTGAAAAAATATATTTATTACTAATTCAAACTGAAATGTGTTGTTTTTCTTGATGCAGTGTTTTCTGATATTTAATTTTACTCTGAGCTTATAAGCAAATAAAGATAAGGCATAATGTAAACGTCCATGTCATTCTATCCATTCAATACTTGTATGGAAAAAGGCCAAAAAAAGTTCCACAAAAATTAAAATTAAAAGGGTTTTACAAAAGCTACTTATGATGCTAAAATTTTGTAAACATTTTGGACTATAAGCTACAGAGAAGTTATGTTTTCTGCTATCTTCATTTTGTACAACACAAGCACTAAACATCTCTTTGCTTGATACAAATTGCTAGGCGTTGTTATTGAGAGACAACAAAATAGGGAGAAAAAGAAGTTCTTATGTTCCAAGAGACTGAACAAAATAATCTCCCTTACTCAATGCAGGGCGATTGAAATCATTGTCACATTATACTGTATGAAGGCACACAGCAGCATTCTTTTGGCTAAAATTAAAACTCCACCCTTTTTCAAACCCCAGTTCAACAGCTACACATTTATGTCTTCACTCAATAAGCACTTTATACCACTACAATATAAAATAATTGCAAGAATTAAATTCACTTCATACACTAAATGTTTAAACCCCTTGTGGATCAATAACATACCTGACTAAAAGCCCAATATTTTTAGTATGCTTAAACTACAAAGCATTCCAATATTCTCAAGTTTGGACTGGAGTTACTGCAATTTGGTGCTAAATGAAATGAATCACAAGTATTTTGTCTTAACATAATAAAAATATACAAAATATATGTACAATAAATTCTTACGTAAAGTAATTCTCCAAATTCCGCTTCCACTTCCTGAAGAGTTCCAGCAGCTCCATTACTAAAATCAGTGTAAACCTAAAATTAAGAACAAAGTTGATAAAGGATATCCAAAGCAGAGTATTATTTCATATCAACAAACAACTCAAAGACTGAAGACTTATTAGAAATAGTATGATTAATATGGTGAACAGGTCCCCAATAGAAAATCTCATCTGTTTATTAGATTACTTATTACTTCTTTTCTTGAATGAATTAAACGCTCTTGAATATGAATATTGTACTCAGAAATTAAGAAAAAGCGAAGTAAGAATCAAACAATTTTACTGAGTTGGACATAGTAACATACAACTTTACTTTTATTATTATGGATCAAAACATGTTTTAGTGACACCAGAAGTCTCTGCATTCATGGAACCCAGCAAATCTACCATGCATCGGCATTCAGACATTAACTGAGGATGGGAACAATTGCTTGATCCATAATAAACCTAAGTGAAGTTATAGTCTCACTATGCCCAATTCAGTGCAATTCCTAAATATATTAATTATGCTCACCTACCATCAAAAGCTCTTGACAGAATACAGAAAAACTTCAGTTCTGTGGTGATAATTCATGACTTTTATACTAGTTCAAATTGAGCTCAATATTCATACATATTCTTAGGCTTCACACTGGACAGGACATTTGCATGTTAAGTTTGCCTGCATAAAGGAAGATTGAAGACCACCTAAAGTAATCGAGTTTATGTGCCAGAAATAAGTTGACAATGTGTGCTGCCATATGAGGTTTCTGTGCAATATAAATCACAAGCGTTCTCATTGCTGGCTATGTTGAACATATGATTGGCAATGATTAGATGGTGGCTGGCAGTGTAGGATAAAGTAATGTAACAGCAGATGCGAGAGCATAGACAGAAGTAGGAGATATATAATTTATTTCAACAGTGACTGTTACTTGGCAATAAGATAATGACCATCACTTTATCACCACCATCTGTTTTTAATTCCTTCAAATCTGCCCATGCTTGCAGTACAGTCTGAATGAACAACTGAATAAAATATTCAGTTAATCTCATATTGATATCAGACAAATCACCTGCCGCAAGGTTTCTCTAGTTTTTTGCAACCTGTTAAGCAGAGAAATTGCCTTAGATCTTTGTCACCAAATGACAGCCCTCCTACTTATTCAGACACGCAAAGTTCCCTCACTTAGAGAAAAAGTCATTTAAGGGGCACAGTTACTGGGTTGAGGTCCATTTAAAATCTATAGTTCTTTCTACCATGGCTATACCAGCTTTCTAGCCAAATTTATAAAACCTTACCATAGCACACTTCACCAACCACCTTCAAATTCTGTAATTATTCCACGCAGAGGAAATTAAATTACTTCATAAAGTTAAAATGCCTCATACAGGTTAATCTTGCTCTAACATAAAAGCAAAGTTTTGAAGCGGAGACAGGATTTCACTTACTATAAAGGCAGACTTTTGAGTCATTTAAAAGTGCTGGGATTCCAGTGCCAAATAGCTGAATGATATAATGACCATATGTTCAGTGTTAATAAAGTGGCAAAGCAGGTTTAAATCCTATGTATTAAGTAACTTAACATTTTACTCCTTTTATTTATTGCTTTGCTCTTGGATATCTGCTAAAAGTATTACATGAAAGCTCTAAATAAGTGATTTAGATTAAGTCACACTTTTTTACACTCACCTTCCTAATTAAAGTTACATGAAACAGGAAACGTTTTCGAGGACATTCGTCCTCATCGTCAGCGACTGGGTGAATAAGGGTCGCTTTCTCCCATGTCCTCTTCTTCCTCATCCTACGAATTCTGACCCTGTTGCCATCTGGTGTTGGGGGCACAAAGTTTTAACACATTGCTTACAGGCGGGATTTCAAAATTAATGACGTTGTTGCTGTTTTTGACGATGTGTATTTTTTCCCAGATGTTCAATTCTATTGGTGTGGTGAGGGGTATTAACAACTTTATACTTTGGCCAATGTTGTGGTTTTCAGTCCAAAAATGGTGTGGTACAGCGGATTTCTCTATTTATTTTAGTTTTATGTTTCTTTGGTGTTCCTTAAGTCTGGTTTCCAAGTTTCTTTTAGTTTTTCCTATGTAGTATTTCTCACAATCCTCACAACTGATCTGGTAAATTCCGGATTTTAGTGTGTTTGGGATGGTATTTTTGAGAGGTGTGTTTAGTAAGTTCTTCAAGCTGAATTTGTTCTGTGGAGCTAGTCTAATGTTAAATTTGTTGAAGATTCGTTCAAATTTTCTAAAGGCCCAAGGGTGGTATGTGAATTTCTTGTATTTCCAATTTGTGTTTGAGAGAGGCGTTAAGAGTGGTGGAATGTGAAATTGCCTTGAGTTTTTCCTTCTTGTATATCATGTTGCTTATGAGATCTGAGTTGAATCCATTAGTTATTGCTATTTTTTCTATATGTTGTTGTTCTTTTAAAAATTCTTCTTTACTCAAGGGAACGCTATGCAACCAGTGGATTAAACTTCTAAAGACGGCTAGTTGGTGCGACGTTGGGTTGCAACCATTTTTCTTTATGTAGTTGTCCACATGTGTGGGTTTTCTATGTATGCCGAATTTAAAGATATTTTGATCTCTGGTTATAATAAGGTCCAGGAAGGGTAAGGTATTGTTCTCTTCAATTTCGATTGTGAATTTTATGCTGTTGTCCTGAAGGTTCAACAGTTTCAAAGCGTCTTCTGTTAGTTTCTGTGGTATGATGGAAAAAATATCATCAACATATCTCCGCCAAAATTTATATATGTGGGGGAAAGCTTTCACTATGTGAACTTCAAGGTGGCTCATATATAGTTCTGCCAGAATGGGGACAGTGGGCTTCCCATTGCTAGTCCTTTTGATTGTTTGTAGAATTTATGGTTAAAAGTGAAGAAGTTATGTCTAGTGCATAATTCTGTAAGGTTGATGATGTCATCTATTTCTGTGGAGTCTATTGTAGTCTGATCTAACCATTTATTAAGTAGTGTAGGGATTTTTTCTATGGGAATACTGGTGAAAAGTGCTTTGACATCAAACGATACCATTGTGGTTTTTTGAACCTTCAGGACAACAGCATAAAATTCACAATCGAAATTGAAGAGAACAATACCTTACCCTTCCTGGACCTTATTATAACCAGAGATCAAAACAGCTTTAAATTCGGCATACATAGAAAACCCACACATGTGGACAACTACATAAAGAAAAATGGTTGCAACCCAATGTCGCACCAACTAGCCGTCTTTAGAAGTTTAATCCACCGGTTGCATAGCGTTCCCTTGAGTAAAGAAGAACAACAAGATATAGAAAAAATAGCAATAACTAATGGATTCAACTCAGATCTCATAAGCAACATGATATACAAGAAGGAAAAACTCAAGGCAATTTCACATTCCACCACTCTAACGCCTCTCTCAAACACAAATTGGAAATACAAGAAATTCACATACCACCCTTGGACCTTTAGAAAATTTGAACGAATCTTCAACAAATTTAACATTAGACTAGCTCCACAGAACAAATTCAGCTTGAAGAACTTACTAAACACACCTCTCAAAAATACCATCCCAAACACACTAAAATCCGGAATTTACCAGATCAGTTGTGAGGATTGTGAGAAATACTACATAGGAAAAACTAAAAGAAACTTGGAAACCAGACTTAAGGAACACCAAAGAAACATAAAACTAAAACAAATAGAGAAATCCGCTGTATCACACCATTTTTGGACTGAAAACCACAACATTGGCCAAAGTATAAAGTTGTTAAAACCCCTCACCACACCAATAGAATTGAACATCTGGGAAAAAATACACATCGTCAAAAACAACAACAACGTCATTAATTTTGAAATCCCGCCTGTAAGCAATGTGTTAAAACTTTGTGCCCCCAACACCAGATGGCAACAGGGTCAGAATTCGTAGGATGAGGAAGAAGAGGACATGGGAGAAAGCGACCCTTAGTCACCCAGTCGCTGACGATGAGGACGAATGTCCTCGAAAACGTTTCCTGTTTCATGTAACTTTAATTAGTGAAGGTGAGTGTAAAAAAGTGTGACTCAATCTAAATCATGATGAATACTTCACTGTTTATAACGCTTCAGTTTTTAATCTTTAACTCTAAATAAGTTATACTAATTGAGCTTTAAGTCAAGTCAGAAACAATTAAAACTAATAGTTGTGGTGGTTTTCTGAGTACATTTGAAAAAGAATTAACATCAAACAAATATTATTTATTTCACTTAACCAACACAAGCAGCCAGAGAAATAAAGACAGCTTTACACCCTAAGAATAAAACAACATTCAACACCAAAACTGAATCACCTAAGAAGAGAGGCACATCGGCATGCTGCTTAAACAGAAACGTTGACATGATTTACAAACTGACAGCAAATTCACAACATCCTTTGTACAGCGAAGGACCCAGTAGATCCACTGTCCTCAACCAGTGTATATAGAATACCGTGCTCATGTGGTATGGTATGGTATACATCGGCACGCCTCAGTGCAGTATCAACACACACATCACAGAACATAGGAGATGCTGCCGGTTGGGATTGGGACCACCTGATAAATTCACAGTGGCAGAACATGCACTGCATACAATAGAACATCTACTACAGTATAAAGATACCAAGCGCTCTCATCTACTCTGCATTACCACATCCAATTAAATAGGGAGGCAATAGAGGTCTTTAAACCAAAAACAGTTTCAATAGTCCAAAGAAAGAATCATTAAGGCTTAACACATGACACCCATCTCTACAAGACATTATCAAGAAGATTCAAACAAAATGATCAAATGATGTGACACAGCATGCACAAGGTATAGTGATGAAGAGTGGCAGCTCACCCAGCACAGTCATAAGATGCAGTCCTAACACTAATCCAACCCACTCCACTCCCAGACCAATTAGGAGCTAGCAGGCCCTGGCACACACCACTGAGGAGTGATGACTGCCCACACCAGGGTATATAAATAGCACGTCACCGACAGACCCCAAAACACTTGTCACTGAGATTCAAAAGAGAACACCACAGCAACACCACTGAAGATGTTTGTCACAGCTTCAAACAAAATATCTGGAAATAAGAAGAGCTGTTCCAGTAGACCAAGGACTTCAAACCCAGAAATCATCCATTCTGCTATTGACACCAGTCATGAAAGCCTTCATTGTTTAGATGTATGAATAGTTCAAAGCAAACAAAGTTGCTCTTAACTGAATAAAAACTATATAATGAGGTTCATTACATTGAGCTTCAAAGATCCAAACATAAACATACCAAATAATAACAGAAGTATAATTTGGTAATTTTGTATCAATTTTTCTAATGCATGTGGTTTAAGGAAAAAATGTTTAAGGAGCTAATCACTCCAATAATTAGTTATTATCTAAGCTGACTTTGAACTGATGATAGGAACAATTAGCTCTTGAAATGTGTTTTCCTTAAGCCATAAGTAAGTGATGTAGGAGTTACAAAAACTGACTCAAATTACATCTCTGTTATAAAGCTCATCATAAATAATTAAAACAACAGATGAATTAAAAAAAACACACCAAATTCCTGGGCTTGCAGATAGATAACCACTTATGTTTGCTTTCTCAAGCGGAACTGTTCTTTCACCAATAAACTATGTATTTCAAAATGCTGGCGTTATTGATTATTCTGTAAAATGTTTTAGAGAAAATACTTTTGGAAGAGATATTGGTCTGTAGTTAAAATTTAACACATCTATACCTTTTGGTACAGAGGTTCAACATTTGAGTATATAAATCTGTCCTGGAGTATGCTAATTTCAAAGACTCATTACATAAGTAATGCAACAGTGCACTTACACAGTAACTTTTAAGTCCACCACAAACTTCAGGGGGTAATTCCTGACTGGAAATAGAGCACAAAAGTTTGTATCACCATGTGTCTGGAAATGCATAGTTTTCCACAGAGATGGCACTGAGACATTGTCTCATAACTTGCAGTGCATGTTTTGTGTGTTGCAGATAGTGTGATTTAAGCAACATAGACACATAGTGGTCCAGTATTCATTCCAGGAACAAGCCGAGATGGTGTTTGTGGCCAAGGAGATGGAAACAGTTGAGAGGCAGCACAACCCAGATCACACAACATTTGGAACCATTTTTTGGCATTTGTGTGAGCATGGGTCCTTTGAGACAGATGAACGTTTAGGACAGCCACGGACTGTGTGTATACCAGATGTGAAGGAACATGTTCTCCATGGTATTGAGAACAACCTATATAAGCTCCAGGCAACATAGTATAAGCCAAAGGACGGTTATCTGTATCCTGCATGACAACTGCTATTATCCCTATCACTCTAACGTGTGCTGGGATTATCACCAGCAGATTTTCCTTCACAGGAAGGATTCTGTCGCTGGTTTGTGCAACAGGCCATCACCATTATGGGATTTCTGTCTTCAGTCCTCTTCACCGATGAAGTGACCTTTGGTAGAGATGGCATCATTAACCTGCATAATTGTCATCTGTGGGCTACATAAAATCCTCACGGAATTGTTGAAGCATCTCATCAGCAGCAGTCAGCATCAATGTTTGGGCAGGGATTATTGGCAATTGCCTACTTGGACCAGTTCTTCTTCCACAATGCCTGAATGGAGAAACAACGTATCTGGACTTCCTGCAAAATACTCTGCCTCAATGCTGGAGGATGTGCTTTTGGCAATATGGCAGACAATGTGGCTGCAGCACAATAAAGCACCAGTCTACTTCTGCATTAATGTTTACCGACACCCCAACATCATCTTCCCCAGACATTGTATAGGACGCGGAGGCCCTGTTACATGGCCTGCTTGATCACCAGACTTAAACCCCCTGGATTTCTACTTGTGGGGGCATGTGAAAAACATTGTGTACGGTGAGCCTGTTTCTGATATTCAGACCCCTTCAGCATTTCCAGATAGCCTGTGATGATATTCAGACACAGCCCAGGACATTCGAACGGGTGAGGCAATCCATGATGCGGTATGTGAACGCATGCACTGCATCCTATGGAGGCCACTTTGGACATCCGTTGTGATATGGATGGGATTCAGGCCATGTACTGTGTGCCAGGGCTCTTTGTCTGATGTCATCGTTCAATGCCATCTACTGTGGAAACTATGCATTTCCGGACACAAGGTGATATGAACTTTTGTGCTCCATTTCCAGTCAGGAATCACTCCCTGAAGTTTGTCGTGGACTTCAAACTCATCCTGTATAATTCAAGAGCATGCCTTTAAAATTTAAACCATGATTTCACCATAGCCTATTGGATTCTTAGATTTTAGAGAGTATATAATACTGCTCATTGTAAATGGGGAAGTCATATTCAGCTTATATTTGGGAAGTTTATTTGGAAAAGATAGGTAAAGAAACTTTAATGCATCTTCTGCATTTCCATGATTCAGATCTAAGTTACTTGTTACACTTGGAAAGAATTAAGTAAAAGCATTAGCAAACAATTCAGGATTACGTACACATTTTATTATTCACCTTCAATGTTAGTAATTGCTCATTTAAGTTCATGCCATGCCCAACTTTTCCTTTGAGAATATGCCACAAGATTTTAATTTTATTTTCTGCTCTGTTAATTACATCCTTATAATAAAGTTTCTTTGCTGCTTTAATGACTTTACTGATCATTTTAGAACAAATCTTATAATATTCTGTGATGTTTTGCATCATTGATGGTACTGCTACAAAGCTGAAGTTCTCTCTTTTTCTTAAATGATAAGTGAATGCCTAAGGTAACCCAGGCTTTGTTGTTTTGATGATTAGGTTTCTTTATGGTTTTGACTGTAAAATTTTCATTTTAGTGATATTTGAAAGAAAGAAATTATTGTATTTAGTATTAACACCATTTCATAAGTTGATGAGGTCCCAAGATTCTTGTTTGAGTGCCTGAGTAAATGCATGGTGTGTATCAAGCTTTGATGACATCATGCTGTACATGGCATGTTGATCCCTATGGCATACGGTGCCTTTCATAAGATACATGCCGCTGGACTGGCACACAGCCACAGGTATCACTTTCTTTCAACTGTTGAATGGGAAATTGCAGTTAGCTTGAGCTTTCATTGCAAACATTCAAATGGAAGAGTGACTAGTGCACTGATGAGTTTGACAAGCTAGTAATTGCTTTGGTGAAAGAAAGACCCATTCTTTGGGACATAATTCCAGGACTGAAACAACAACTGCTTGGAGAAAAGTTTGCTACCAAATCCTAGTTTTAAGAACCTGAGTGATGGAGACAAAAATAAGTAGGTTAAGTCATTTTCAAAGAAACAAATAGAGTATTACAGGTGTAGAAAAGGCTATGCTGCTCAAACTACAGTAGCCAGAGAACAGACACACATATTTTTAAGGAATAATACTGTCACCTAAATGATAAGGTTATCAGGTTTCAAGTGGGGATACTAAGTGTTTTACAGGATATACATAAAGCAATACTGTTTTCCCCTGAAAGTCAACATTCACAAGTGTCTGCACTCACTACTGTGTAGACACAACCCAACAGAATAGAAACATCAGGATCTACACATTTTCACTCTCCAGAATCACATTTGGCATTTGAACACACTGATTTTAGTGAGAAATTCTGCTAACAGTTCATTGACAGATTCTTATGTACACAAATGCATGTCAATTTTTAATCCTTGTTTTCTCTATGGCACTACATACTTTGTAATCAAGATAATATGATAGAAAATAAGTAACTGTATGAAAATATACTAATTTTCCAACAAGTAACACACTAAATAGGTATTACTCCAAACTGCAGTATTTGTACATGCTTTTATATCTTTGTGGAACACTTAATATTACTGCCTGGATTACTACTTACGAAAATTCCATGCTAAGAAAAATATAGTAGGACTTAACCTCAGAGCAACAGCGAGTGCTTCATGAGATGACATCTCTCATTTTGCTATTTTGTTTCATGATTAGTCCTTGCCATTTATTCAGATTCAGGAAATCATTAAACGTTACTGTCAACATTCTAAAATAGTTGAAAAACTTACTTTCACCACTTTGCAAAGTATTAAACATGTTAAGTGTACCAAAAGCTGGCCTTTGAACATTCAGAGGGTGAACCAACAGTCTTATGCTGTTCCACCTCTTTTTACATGATAAATACAGCAAGTACAATAGCAGGCTATCACAATAATCCATTCTGCAAAACTACCTCAAGATTTGTGGTCAATAGCACATGTATGGCACAAAACACGCCATGGTATTAACAGCAAAAAGCAGTGTGCTCTCCAGCACATTTCAGGAATGCAAAGCACTGTACCAGACATGACATACAGCAATAAGTCGTCTCGCCTTAAAGCAGCCTTACAAGATCTTAAAACGCATGCCATTGTTCTGTATTCAAATCAGGCATAAATATGATGCAAATTTATGAGGAAGACTTAGAAATTTATAATTAAAAATAAAATTACTGACTATGTTCATGTTCCATTCCAAAGAATATGAAAATAATTATTTTAAGTTAAAAGCAAATTATATAATGTCCATGAGTGCACATTGGGTTGTATCCATAAAGAGATTTTGTCATACCAATCATGGAAATTAAACAGCAGTAAAATAAAGGAGTTGTAGTGTCTGTTTTTATGAAAACAGTTCAATTATTTTGAACTCTTTCACAAAAAGCTTGTTATATTTCAATTGAAGATTTATTAAATAATTACCTATGTACATGATGAATGACCACACAAAGTGGGCAGTCAATAATGTTCCATCAAGCATGCCATATGCAAAAGCTAGGTATAAATTTTATGAGGATTATTTCTGCATTCAGAATGCAAAAGGGCTGAGTGTTTATGTTTTGTGTTCTAAACAGTTCTGCTATGTGAGACATTATAACATCAGATGGCACTTCAATTATTCACATGCTAATCATCACAGAAAAGCTAAACTTTCAGGCATGAACATAAGTGGTGAAATATAGTATTGTTGATGTGCTTTATGTGACAGGAATTAGATGTAATTAATAATACATTATACATAGTCTATTACAATTAATATTATTTATATTATTATTATTATTATTATTATTATTATTATTATTATTATTATTATACACATGGGATGATAGGAAAGCACTTTTGGATAGTCTAAAGCAGCAAAGATCCTATACAAGGGTTCATGCAAACAAATTAGTTTGTGATAATTAACACATTTCTCTATGTACTACAGAAAAAATTAAGCTATTCACTGAAGAAGAATTTATTAATGAGTGCATGACACTGGCTGATGAAGATATTGCACCTGAAATTGCTGAATCCCTCAGCTCCATAAGCCTGTCACATTGCACTGTCTCCGAGAGCACTGAAATGAATTGTCACATTCAAAAACAACTAATGGCTAACTTTAACCCTGATGTAGCTTACTTTGGTGCTGGATCAGAACAACAATGTTATGGACTGAGTAGTTGATGAGAACTTGAGTAGTTGATGAGAACTTGGCTGTATCAAAGATTACTAGATTTAATACTGAAGGATTACACTTAAGGAAGGGATGTTTTTGTGTCATTACTAAGAGCTGCAAAGAAATTCAAGTTGCAATGTGAAAACACTAATGCCTGTGGTCATGAATGGAGGTCCACCAATGTCAGGGAAATGCAATGGTTTCATTGGTTTACTCAAAATCCTTTTGAATGAAAAGGGTATTAATAAAGATGGTTCCAATACTCTACACTGTATTATACACCATGAGTTGCTATGTACACCCTAAGACCCAAAAAAAAAAAAAAAAAAAGCAGACACTCAAAGCATATATTTGTCGAAGTCAAATCATTTCCAAGGCCAGTTCAAAATGGTGTCTCGGGAGTGTGCCTTTAGCTTTGTTCTATTGTCACCTTTCATATTGAGTAACAGTTATATGTGCTGACAGCCGAGCGGTTATAAGTAGGTAAGTAGCAATGAGGCATATTAAAGTTGGTATCCCGAACATAATTTTGTTTTTGGCTTTTATATACGAGGGTTGGGGCAAAAGTCATGGCAACTATTTATTTTCTTGAAGATACCAGTCCAGTTGGAAAATGTGACATATACAGACAAAAGGACAAGGTGTTAGCTACATGTGTGTATAACGAATAGCATTGAAATATCATAACACACTAATTTATTACAGTAATAACAGGGCAATATGGCCTTCACGGTGCAAAAGGATGACAACACAGTACACATACAGTTGACACGACAAACCTGGGCCTAAAGACCCTCAAAGTAGTCCCCTGCTACTGTCACCACACGCTGCCAACGATGTGGGAGGTGCTGAATACCATCTGCCTCAGCATTTGCTGCATCATGTGTGAATCGGGTCACCTGTTCGTGCACAGCATTAGCAATGTCCTCTCGTGTTGCAAACCACCTGCCACATAGTGGTTCCTTAATCTTTCGAATGAGATCAGTCACAGGGCGAAATGTTGGGAGAATACGGTGGGTGCTCCAATTCTTCCCATCCCCAACGTCGCAGTAGCTGCCCTACACACTCTGCTTTATGTGGTTTTACATTGTCGTGCAAGATTATTGCACTGTCCAAAAAGATCCAGACGTTTCTCCCGAACGCCACATCATACCTGTCGCACCAGGAAGTCCCTGTAGTACTGTGCGGTCACTGTTCTGCCATGTGGAACAAAGTGGCAAACAATGACACCCCTGACGTCATACGTGACGATAACCATCAATTTGACTGGGGAAGGCTTCTGACGGAACTTCTGCCTCCTTGGTGATCCAGCATGTCACCACTCCGTGGAATGACATGGCAGTTCTGGTTTGTATGCCCTGGCCCAAAATTCATTGATGGCAATTATTCGTGACAAAAATTGATCGCCGACCTGTTGCCAGTGTGCAAGGTGGTCGGAGAATATTGCATAGCACACCCACCTTTGAACTTCCGTCAGTGCATGCGGTACCCACCGTGATGCGATTTTGCATAGTTGCAGCTAATTATGCAATATCCTATGGACGGTGCATTTCTCGATGCCACCTGCCATCTCTAACTCCGGTAGCATCCATCGTCTGTCTTCATCCAGGAGCTGCTCGATGATGGCACGTGCCACATCAGTCCGCACACTAACAGGTTGTCCCGAACGTTGCTCATCACTGGTTGACACACGTCCTTGCTGAAACTTTCCTACCCACCGTGCTACTGAAGATATGGTAGGACATTATTCCCAAGGGCTTCCACTAATTCACTGTGACATTCCATCACATTTCTCCCTCGGAGAATGGCTATTTTGTTGTAAGCGCGCTGCTCAACACTGGTTACTTCCATCTTGCACGACACTCACCAACTGACTGATTTCACAGCCATCGCTGTCCTACAACCAGCTGTCACAGAGCCACTGTTGTTCTGCATACACACTATGACTGCAGAACTTCCACACGACACATATACATTTGTGATCCGTTCACATATCTACAAGTAAAAAAATAGTTGCTATGACTTTTGCCCCAATCCTCGTATATATATATATATATATATATATATATATATATATATATATATATATATTTCCGGTTTTACAATGTACAAACATTTTTCCGGCACCCAAGATTGCGGTTTTTAACATCTTATCACTTTTCTCCATTCTTGCCTGTTGGACCATAAATCTTCCTCAATTTCCCAATCCATCATTGCCCCTCTAATTCCTTGAATGCACGTGCTATGCAGTCTTCCATTTCTCCTTCTTCCTGGTGGTGTCCACTCCATTATTCTTTTGGGTAATCTTTCATCTTCCATTCTTTTAGCATGCCCATACCATTCTAAATCTTTCTGTTGAATAAAATCTAAAATTGAATTTTGAACATTCATATATTCTTTTAAAATCTCATTTCTAATTTTTTCTCTGTTAGATATCCTAGCAGATCATCTCCAATAATCCATTTCTGTTGCCAATAATTTTCTTTGTAACTGATAGTTCAGAGTCTACACATCTGAGCCATAGGTTATGATACTCCTATTGTTTTAAAAATTGTGGTTTTAGTTTCTTTTGAGGCCTGTTTATCCCATAATATATCATCCAAAGTAGATATAGTATACTTTCCTGAGTTTATCTTTGATCTTATTTCCTTTTCTTGTTTCCTATCTAGTGTAATCTTTACTCCCAGGTATTTATATTCCCCTGTGTGTTTAATTATCCCCACTTCATCTTCCAGTACAAAATCTTGATGAACATCTCCAATGGCCATATATTTGGAATTATTCATATTTACTTTTAGGCCCCATTTGTTGTACTCTTGAATCAATTTCCTTATAAGGTATTCCACGTCTTCATATTCTTGGGCCAGGATTAACTGATCATCCGCAAATTGCAGGGAGTACATTGTTGAGTCATCATCTATTGGAATCATATTTTTATACTTATTTTTCCAACATTCTATGGCTTTTTCTGTGTAAATTTTATATAATATAGGAAATATACAGCATCCCTGTCATAATCCTTTATTAACATGAAACCCGCTTGACAAACATTTTCCTATTTTTACTTTTATATATGCATTTCTGTATAAAGTTTAAATTGCTCTTAACAAAGTAGGTCTAATTTCCATCAATTTTAAAGCAAACCATAACTGCGATAATGGCACATTATCATCAGCTTTTTCTATATCAATGAACACCAAATGCAGGGGTTGTGTTCTAGCTGTTTTCCTCTCTATTATCTGTTGTAAACAAAATATATGATCAATAGTTGATCTGCCTGCTCTAAAGTCTGACTGTTCTTCTGCTTCCATATCTTTGCATTGTAGCTCAAGGAAATGCTTAATTATTTTACCATATAGTCTACTTAATGTGCTATTTATTGTAATGCCTCTATAGTCTTTACATTCACCTTTTCTACCTTTTTATGTATTGTGGAAATATATCCTATTTTCTAATCTTCCAACACATCCTCACCATTCAGGTAACTCAGAGATTTATTTGAAAAATGCCTGATTTTTTTTTGGGGGGGGAGCAGAAAAATGTAGTGTTTATTACACATTTATAATATAATTTCCAATATTTAAGGCTTATTTGATTTCAAGACATTATGCTCGCACATAAAAACTGAAACACACTCCTTTTCTTTTCCAAACTAAGTATGAAGTAAATATTATATTCCTAAATGAAAAACCAAATATAAACAGAAATCAACTTAATATCGAGTGTACAAACACTCTGCTCCTATTACTACCCTTATTCTATGGGTATGGATGATATCAAATGACTAGTCAAATTTTTACAAGAGGAATCACTATTTGATCCCAAAAAACCTCTTTTGTCTTGCAGGCCAATTTAACTCCAAAATGTTCACCTATGCTCACACATTTTCAATAGGATTCAAATCTGGTGAGCAAGGTCAATCAATCATTATGATATCTTGCCTTTGCAAGAGCCAGTTTGAAACTTGCTAACTTGTGTGGACAGGGTGGTTATCCTACTGGAATTCAATCATTCCATTGGGATATCTAGTCCTTACAGAAGGAACTATAGTGTTTTCGTGGATGTCTTTATGCTGCTGGCTATTTAATGTACCATCAAGCTGCCACAACACACCTAGACCATCTCATAACATCCAACCCCAACATGACGTTTTCATCTGGGGTGGTAGACAATTACTCCCCCACCCCCGCATTTGCAGATGAAAATGGAAAATGTGGTGGTAGACAATTACTACCCCTCCCCTGTTTGCAGATGAAAATGTCACCTCTTCTGTGAATATAACCCTATTTCAGTTATGGTTGACATTTTCTTCTGCAAATGCGAGGCGAGAAAATCTGTGATCATTGTAAGACACTGCCTTCTTAGCTGCCGATCAAGCAAAGAGCCCTGCTGTAGACAAACAAAGCAAGGTTGTGCAGTTCAACCCAGGAAATTAGAATTAGTTCTAATTTTAGACACATGCTGGAAGGGATTCCTGTCTGCCTCTTCTATATGTGCAGTGTCCTACTGAGGTGGTCCTACGTTTTCGACCCGAACCAGGTCGATGAACCATCCCTTTCCTGGATACCTACACCCACCTCCTAGCCATTGATATAGGGACTTCAAGTACTCTTGTAGCCTGAGACACAGAGTATCCAGCAACGTTAATTAACCTAAAGAGAGGTCTCCTTGTAGCTTCGTCTTTATTTGTGTGGTCAGCCATAGCAAAAGTCAGCTATGATTGTAAAATATCATGCAGAACTACAAGGCTATGAGGTGTGCAAGCATGATCACACCAGCACCATTCATAACTGAAGAATGAGACAGTGTGTCTACACATCCAATATTAAACCAGTTAAATATTTGGTTTACTTTTTCACTTTAGAATTCTTACTAATATGGCATTTATTTTGAAAACGGAAAGAGTAATCTGTGTTTTTATGCCTGAATGTCTTAAAATTAATAAATATCTTATGCATGGAAAATATAGGGCATTGCCATATATTTAACAAATTAAAGTTTAAATAATAATAATAATAATAATAATAATAATAATAATAATAATAATAATAATAATAATAATAATAATAATAATATAAAAAAACATATACACCAAAGATTTTAACCCAGGTTATTCCAATTACAAGACACTTGCATTTCACCACTCGGCTAACATGCATACAACCACAATTAAAGGCATCATCCTACTTATCGCACAGCTTTGAAATGAATGCAGGGTGGTATTAAATCATGTATTGCAAACGCAGTGTCAGCAAATGCTTCCAATGTTTTCCAAATTGAACTCCCTCTCTGGCTGTTGTTCATTTATTTTGTTTTAGCTGTACAGAACATGCAAATTTTGAAACCATAAGGAACACGTTGGTAGGAAATTTAATCACAACAGATCTAATGCTTTGTGGCATCAACAATTTGCACAGTTCTTGGAAAATATTTGCTGTGATTATTAGAATGTTACCTATTACTGCAAGAAATGAAGGCCTAGTAAAGGTACCATGCTATAATGATTCTTCATATTGCTCCATGAAATTTGCCAGTGTTTAAGAACAGGAAGCTAGTAGTGGAAAATATATTACATATCTATTTCCATTTAACAAATTTCATAACACATTAAATTTATTTTCTATAAAAGCAAATTTGATTAATTTTGAATGCATAATTATTCCTAAAGAGAAAAACTATCCAGGAATTATATGATCCACAATAGACTAACGATCTGTTTTCTAATAGATATCATGGGACATCTCAATGAACTCAATGTGTAACTACAAGGGAAAGATCACATTACAGCATTCATGGCTGACAATGTGAAGGCAGTTATGAGCTAGCTAAACCTTCGACAGCATTAAGTAACTCAAAAGATCATATATCACCTTCCTTGTTTACATTCTCTAGAAATTGAAATCCCTAATGTATATTAAAAGTACATATTAATTCTGGATAAACCATATAATGAATTTGAAGTAAGATACACAGAAAATAACAGTATGGAAATATACACTATGTGATCAAAAATATCCAGACACCCCCACAAACATACGTTTTTCATCTTAGGTGTATCATGCTGCCACCTACTGCCTGGTACTCATTATCCGCGGCCTCAGTAGTCATTAGACATCATGAAACAGCAGAATGGAATACTCCGTGGAACTCACGGACTTCGAACGTGGTCAGGTGATTGGGTGTCACTTGTATCAGAAGTCTGTACGCGAGATTTCCACACTCCTAAACATCCCTAGGTCCAATGTTTCTGATGTGATAGTGAACTGGAAATGTGAAGGGACATGTACAGCACAAAAGCATACAGGCCAACCTCGTCTGTTGACTGACAGAGAACGCCGACATTTGAAGAGGGTCGTAAAGAGTAATAGGCAGACATCCATCCAGACCATCACACAGGAATTCCAAACTGCATCAGGATCCACTCCAAATAGTATGACGGTTAGGCGTGAGGTGAGAAACCTTGGATTCCATGGTCGAGGGGCTGCTCATAAGCCACACATCACGCAGGAAAATGCCAAACAACGCCTCGCTTGGTGTAAGGAGCACCAACATTACACAATTGAACAGTGGCAAAACGTTGTGTGGAGTGACGAATCACGGTACACAATGTGGCGATCTGATGGCAGGGTGTGGGTATGGCGAATGCCTGGTGAACGTCATCTGCCAGCGTGTGTAGTGCCAACAGTGAAATTCGGAGGTGGTGGTGTTATGTGTGGTCATGTTTTTCCTGGAGGGGTCTGGCACCCCTTGCTGTTTTGCATGGCACGATCACAGCGCAGACCTACATTGATATTTTAAGCACCTTCTTGCTTCCCACTGTTGAAGAGCAATTCGGAGATGGTGATTGCATCTTTCAACACAATCGAGCACCTGTTCATACTGCACGGCCTGTGGCGGAGTGGTTACACGACAATAACATCCCTGTAATGGACTGGCCTGCACAGAGTCCTGACTTGAATCCTATAGAACACCTTTGGGATGTTTTGGAACGCCGACTTCATGCCAGGCCTCACCAACCTACATCGATACCTCTCCTCAGTTCCGCACTCCATGAAGAATGGGCTGCCATTCCCCAAGAAACCTTTCAGCGCCTGATTGAACGTATGCCTGCAAGAGTGAATGCTGTCATCAAGGCTAAGGGTGGGCCAACACCATATTGACTTCCAGCATTACCGATGGAGGGCACGATGAACTTGTACTTCATTTTCAGCCAGGTGTCCAGATACTTTTGATCACGTAGTGTATATGCAACTATTTCATAACCAATTTTCTTTCAACACAACAGATACCCCATTGTGGTTACAGTTAGAACTACAGTTGAACTTGACTTATACATTATTCACTTTAACATCTCTCGCAGATATATGCTAATTTTTAGGTACCTGACTTCGTACATTAATATTTAACTCAATTCTGGTTTTTCAATTGCAAGTTTTCTCATTAATATGTCACATTTTTCTGGTTCCCAAGTATGAAATATATCCATTTACTTACTTACATGTTATGTTAATGCTGTGTTAAGACATTATGCATGGTTTCTGTACACTGTATTCCTGCTGCTATTGCACAAAACAGTAGTCATGTTGGAAATAGACATCAATATTCTTGGAATGCATTATTGCTGCATACGTGTCAACAATATGGTCAGGCAAATTCATTATTTTCCAAGTTGCATCTGCTGAGGATGATGATGATGGTGATGAGGAAGAAGTAGGCCTAAATGATGAAAGTGTTCCCAGTGTGCATGAGGCAATTCTATTATCGCAAATCCTAAGTGATGACACATTTCTGTGATAACAGCATGTAACCAAATAGCATATGACTGAGTAGAGCAAAGAAATACTGACAATTTTGTTTACTTCCTCTACCACGTATATTATAGTAGGTAGAGAAGGTACTGCCTTCCACCTGAAAGTTTGATGTCAAGATTTCACCAGAAATACATATTTTGAGGCCGCTGAATCCAAAAAAAGCATTTTTAGAAGAAGGTCCATGTGTGTGTCTGTATATTTGAACAGCATAACTCAAAAACTAAATGTTCAATAAATATCATACCTGGTATTTAGGTTTAGTATCTTCCAGAGATGCAAAGATTTTCAAGAAAATGGCTAACAATTTTGATTAAAATACCGTATGTTTAAGCTATTTAAATGACAAAATGTATATTTCAATTTTCTGGGAATAGCCTTTGAAATCCTCCTCATTCAGAAGGAATTTTGAATAATCCTGTATGACTGGTAAACGTTAAGCAATAGATGAAAATGTGCTACAAAAAAAATATAGATGTCTTTAAAACACACAATTTATTTCAAATAACTTTTTGTGGCATAAGCTATTTCCAAGTTATCCATTATTAATGGTTCAAATTGTTCAATACCTTGTTATTCATTTAAAGTCCTGTAGATATTCAATTATTTCTTGAGATTGTATGGAAGGAGAATGGAATTTTAAGGCCAGTATATAATGTCCAGTTCTTAAACATTTGACTATACCTATTCCCATTGTATCTACAACATATGTAATGTAGCTATTTCTGCACAGGCTTACCTTGATTAAAATGAAGTAGACAGTAAAATATGCTTTTGTACAAATAGTTTGTATACCCACTAATAAATGATAGTGGGTAGAGAAAATCATGTGAATGTAGCACATCAAAATTATTAAACCATTAGGTACCAGTACTCTGAATTCTTGTAAATTATGAATAACAATGCTGTTATACATTTAAGTGTTTTAAATGGTGTATTATGAGTAACAGTTCCATATATACCTTCTGAATGAAATGCTAAAGATGATTTAAGGAACAAAGATGCATTTGGATCATTCCATACAAAATTTTTAATTTTTGTCAGCGAAGTAACCGATTTGTTTTAAATTTTAGTGTGTCAATAGCATCATAGAGAAAGGTTAAAATACATAATATAAAAATTGTAACATCAGTGGTTTAGCTGCAGTTAAGGGAGGAAGTTCAAGGGTGCTGTCATGCATATTCCAAAACGAACATTTATAACGATCTTATAGATGTTCCATAGAATAAAACAGTTGTATGATTCTAAAGAGGAATGTGCATATTTAAAATCTATTAAGGATTATTAAAAATAATATTATAGGATAAGGGTGAAAAGTGACATTGAAACAAATATTTATTTATATTTTCAAATCCAACCTTTTTTTATCATTGATATTTTCCACAAGATAAACGCATGTCAATGCTATCATTTAAATTTCATAATGGAACCAGCCAAACTGTTGCAGTTGTTAAATTATAAAAATACGGACGATTTGTGGTTAAGGTTTAAAATTGTATGCAACATTATGTAACAGATGGTAGACAACATGGATAGTTAACTACGCATGTGCACGTCACTTGATACCTACAGCAAAACTGCAAATTCCACTCATTGCTTTTCTCCTGGTTGGAGATTAGTATTGAATATCACATGCCTTTGCAGCTGGATATTGACAAATGCAAAATAAAATACCAAATTTAGTTGTAGGTGATATATGTGATCACAGTCATATGAAAGTATATAAAATGACTAATGTAGAACAAACCGAAACAGATTACAAGAGGAAAAATCAAGTGAAGAGAAAGGCCCCCTTCAAAATAAACAACAAAAAAACAAAAAAAAAAAAAAAATCATGTGAAGATGAATTGTACCGCTGGAAACCGAAACAGATACAACAATCAGTAATATTTAAATCAAATTCCAACTTCTCTCAGTGAATTACCTATCTCCAAATGAAAACTCTCCCGTGCCAAATCACACACTCATAATAAGCCCACTGGTCAAGGAAGCTATTAATAAAGTGTTCAATGTGTGTAGTGACAGTAATGATGGGGAAGAAATGATTGCACAATTCAAGGAAAAATTGCAAATATGTAAAAACTACTAATGAGAAATGCACGATTCTTATATGCCTTCTTAGAGCACAAAACAATGCACGAATTTAGCATATCTATGCAGCTTGCAAAGCAAAACTTACTCAAAACAGTAGGGTATAATATCAGAGCCTGATAGAAAATATCATTGCAACATACCTGATGATAATTTGAAAAACTAATTGGAATTAACACTTTGAAGTAACGTAATAATTCAAAGAATTACGCACATTGAGTCGACTAAGCACACTATGCTTCACATACCTTGAATTTACTCTCAAGGTATTTCACCTTTACTTGAAGGCATTATCAAGAAGTTATTGAATTCACTGTTATTGGTGACTATTCTGAAAATTACAGTTTTGATATACAGTAATGTCATACAAGGATCCCATTGAAACAGGTCCCAAGCAGCTATATATCCATTTATTTACTACAAGAAAGCTAAAAATGATTTGGAACATACACATTTTTCCATTATATCACATTACTTAGTTCATGACAGTCCTGCAGTTCATCTTTTTCGGAAACAACTAATTATCTATTTACAACAGCAATTTTTACACGTAAGTAAGATTTACTATTTCAGTGATGGGGCAACAGGTCAATATAATCTGCTGTGTCATTGGACAGATTTTCAAGTGTCAGCCGAATGGCATTTCATTAACAACCAAAGAGGAACACAAAGACGATCAGCTATTGAATACACAGAGATTTGTGGGACTGAAAACTGTGTCAGGAATGCACAACATCCACAATAAGATTCCAGTTCCTGAAAAACAGATTGCCATAAAAACATTTTCTGCTTCATGTGAAATCCCTCAAGAGGTTATCCTAAATTCCCTGTGATCTCATCATGAGGAGACAGAATAATGCATGCCAGACATCCAAACAAGTTCAACAGCATCGGGTTTGGCAGTTGCAGACTATGCACCTTGGTTCCAGTCAGTATTTATATTTTATAATTTGGGTTCCTTTTGTGCTTCCGTGTTGAAACTTTTACAGCTTAAATAATATGTCTATCTCTATTTCATTTTAAATTTTCATCCAAATTAAAAGGTTGTCTTGGAGTTATAACATTTTAAATAATTTTAGTGCATAATAACACTTAATATCCAACCTTTTCATAAATATAAGAATCATTTATGTTGAAACTGCTGTAGACACATAAGAAAATTATACACAGATGCGTGTTTTCAGACAACCACAAATTCTCTATGTCCATAATTGCCATACAATCATCAATATTTTCATAATATATTTAGTGTATGTAGACAACATGAAAAGTAATGTTCTACAATATTTTCACATTCCAAGATGATGCAGTTTTTAGCCATACTTTTTTGTACAGATTCACCCATAAATCCAAGAGTTTAATGGCCATGTGCACCATTCTTGATCAATATTTTACTGTGGTAAAATATGGACTTCACTGTGATGAACAGTCATTTGTGGTGCATCGACAATGGTTAACGTTTATCGAGCACTTTACTGCGGTTAAATCTGACCAGCCTAAATGGCTGGTTTTCATCGATTATCTCCAACTTCACTTGTGTTGAAATGTTAAAATGGCAGAACAGCATAGGTTAGACTTCCCAACTAAGGGTGGTGTGTACCATGTTGGAGTAAATTGCTTTGGAAGTAACGTTTACTAAAGAAGTCCCCACTACGGAAGTAGGTTACTATGGGAGCAATTTACTCCGAAAGTAATGTTGGAGAGCTCAATTACAATTTACTATTTTAGTTATGACTACGGAAGTAAGAGCTCATTACTCCCGAACGTACTGTTTTGTTTGTGCAATTTACATGATACAACCATGAATAAGGTTATGTGCGATAGGAAAAGGGGAGAAACGTCAGCGAAAGAGATAAATGTTTGTTGGTAGAAATAAAGAAAATCCATTCAAACAATATGAGTGTAAAAAAACGTACGGTAACCTGCATTATGTTGGTCTTCAAAGCGAGTTAGATACCGCCAACACTCGCAACGTGCGTTCCTAATTACTTTTTATTTTAGGTTTATTAGTTTTTTACGTTTCTGATTTACGGGAGGTTAGGTTAGGATTATATATAAATAAAAGCTTAGGTTCCTGATTCATGGGAGGTTACATTTATTAACGTTTTCAATGAAGACCCAAGTAATGCAAAAAAGCCAAATCGTGTTATAAAGATGCTGGAAAGTCGTGATTGATGAGTTTAATAATTCTAGTGATGGGAAACGTACTGAAGAGCAGCTTAAAATTCTGGGAACAATGTTTCGAATCACTTTGCATCACAGATCACTTGCATGTTGATAGAAGAAATGCCCTTTCTGATTTCAAAAAAGTTCACCATATTCACGGATGGACACAAAATAGTAACATGCGTGCAGTCAATTCCATATACAATGTGTGGTAAATCTGTGAAAGTGAAGAAGTGCCTTTTATTTTCTGAACACTTGTGTGTTTATATGTGTACCTTGCTCTTAACCTCAAAACCACTCTAACAACGAAATGAAATACATGACCAGCAGACACGTGGTGAATGTTTATTTATAACATCGCCTGTAATACCGGGATTACGATGAACTTTACTTAACGTGACATGAAAATGCTGGTAAACTAAAGATATAATTGGCATGCACTTAACGTAATGGGAATGACTCTTGTATCATAATTCTTTTATTACTTTGAGCTAGTACCGATTGGTTCTAATTGCAATGTGAAATCAAAGTTGACATAACGAGAAGGAAAAGTTTGTCTTTGCCAAACTTTTAAGTTACATCGCGGTAAGTCAATTGTTTCCATTTAATACAGCGTAAGACTGTCACATTACGTTAAATTCATTGTAATGCCGGCTCAAGCTTCTGAAACATTCCGGTACGAAACACTCATAGGATGCATAACAATAATTGCAGTTTGGATTATAGAGCTGAATTTTTGTCTGAGTTTTGTTGAAATGTTTTCCAAGCAGATTCAAAAGGCGTGTATAAGATTCTTTCCTAATACCGAAATGTTCATTGATCTCTCTCTCTCTCCCTCTCTAAGTACCATATGGTTCTCGCATAGCACTATCGCATTCCCATTGTTTTTTTGTTTTTATTCATCTAGATCATCAATGTAACCTAAGTAATCCATGAACGCGTCAAAAATATCTTACTCCAAATACTATACGGTATTCTAGTTCAATCGACAGGTTAGTTACTCCATCCAGGTCACATGAGTAAATTATAACCGATATTTGTGCTCTATTTAATTCCGTAGTAACATACTACATGATGGTACTCTCCAACATTTACTTCTGCGGTAATATAATCTGGGAGTATCTGAAAGGAGTAAAATTCTTCCGAAGTAGTTTACTCTTGCATGGAAGTCGCCGAGTGTTGACTTGAATAGTAGTTTACTACGAAAGTAGAGCTTACTCCAGGTTGGTGCACTCCGCCCTAAAAGAAACACTCCATTTTCACTAATGAATGCATCCTGATAACGTTCTTTAATGCACATTGTAAATTTTAATGCTTTAAGACTTTTTGTGCGACAGGTGGCTTAAATATCCTGACCCAAGGCGTAACGAAAATTCACACATCATGGCATTACATATCATTATATTACCTGAAGCATATTTCCAAGAACAAGGCAGAAATGAGGGGAGTAAACAATGGATTGCAATTAGTACATTTTCAGGAATATTAGGATACATTAATTGCACAGATATAGGAATCTGGTAATGTAAAGAGGTTAGTGCTGAATCTAAAGTCATTATGGTGTGAGGTAGCATGTGCACCTCATATTCAAGAGGTTCCAAGTTCAAATCTTGTCTGATAGTAATTTTTTTCTTCCTTTTTTCTGCCTCTCTTTCAGTAGGTAAATGTTGACTAAACTAAATGGAACTTATTTAGTGTGAAAAAAATTTATGATATATATTTTTTTAATTAATATTTTTTCTAACCAATTGAAAGGCCAGTTTTTCCCACGTTCCAACTTAAAAGTTATTGCTTCTATCTCTTTACTTTCTATCTTCGTTAAGAATTGCAAGTACATCTAATAACACATTAAAGAAACTTAGGTCTACTTTTGCATTCCTCCATTGCACGCTGAACAAGTGCATACATGCGCTTCAGCAAAGAGGTAGAACAAGTGACAGACGACATACAGGTGCATTCAGTAGAGTTTACCTGCAATGAACAGTGCACTCAACCAAGATGAGCTCCTGCCAGCTAACCACGGTCACCTAAACTGCAGTGAACATTGGTGCACCGCTATGTGATGATTAGCCCGGACAAATTCTTACCATGGTAACCTGAAGGGTTATACGAGAATGGTGCACACAGCCATAAAAGGTGATGTGAACACTTGGAAAGCCTTTAACCCACCCATACTCCCATTTTAAGATGCTTTCTTTTACACAAAATTCATTGCTAAATGTCAACAAAGAACTCCATTTTAATAACACTGCACATGCCCAGAAGATGCCAACCCAACTGTACTAATCTGCAAAAATAGTGATATTTGAAACCAGTTCACACACACACCCACCCACCCACCCACGCACACACACACACACACTAACCTTAACCCTGGGTAAAACTCAAAACCAGAGGGCCTTGTTGATATACTGTAGCTCACTAAGACCTGATGGCCTCCACTCGCCTCAATCTTTTTTATCCTCAGATGTTGGTAGCTCTTCCTCAAGAACAGCACAGCCATAAAGTGCCTGCTACCAGTCAAGTGTTAACTAATTAGGGAAGGTAGAGTTTGGAACAAAGCCTGGATTATGTTCATTATTTATGTTTTGATACATTTATTGCATTTTCAGAGTAAACAATACATAATTAGTTTGAGTAATAATCTAATAAAACTGTTTCAATTCCATAGGAAAATTCACTTTTACATTTTCTCACTTATACATTATTTTAGCCATCTCCCTTTGAAAATATACCACTGAGGTTATACTGTATTTGCATTACAGAACAGTACCCCTATTAAAACAGGAAAGCACGGCCTGCAATTCTAGCCGCCAACACATACCCCAAGTTGAGAGCTTGCTGGCTGTACTGTTGCAATATTTGGTTAAACATGTGCATGGAAGCAATTATTTTTTAAATCGAATTATATTAAGAGTGATCCAATTCCAATGAACAAAATTAATCCTACTCTGAATAGTGTTTCTCTCTTTGTGTCTACAATTAAGTCTGACATAAAAAAACATGTTAGTGCTCTACTATGTGCCATAAAAAGGTTTGAAAAACTAACTTTATGGAAGAAAGGCTGCAAGAATTAGCTCTTGGCCATTAGCTTTTTAAAGTGACTACTTCCTCCACTGCTGTACTTTGGATGCAGTGAGAACAGTTGCAACAGTCTTGTTTGCAACCCCAGATGGATTGTGGATGAAGTTTCCAATTACCCACTCCCCATAGCTGTTCTAGGGTGTCATATGACGTAGATTACATGTCAAACAATAAAGAAAGTAAAAAAAGGTTCAATACTTGCGTCCATTGTCGGATGCCAATAACTGACAAATGATGTCACAGCAGAGAATGCGAGCGTATGTTCCTAAGCTTAGGTTTTTTGATTCACAAGAGATTTGGTTAGGTTTAGCTATTTTATATAAGCACCATCTACTCAGGTAGCTTAAACACTTTCCATTGAGTTTTAATTCCTTTTTCAACACTTTTCAATATGGATGCAAGTAATGAACTTAAGCCAGAAAGTCTTTTACAGAAAATTTAGGATTTAATGCTCATAGCATTATAAAATCCAGTTTTCCTGAATTTATTTTTACAATGAATGATTATGAAAACCAAATGTAACCCACAATTATGTAATAACCCTCATGTAACTGTCATACTGACTCCTACATGCAAAATGCACCTGAATGATCTGTGCAATTTAATTCATTGTTACATACTTAGGATGTTTTATTACATTCACTGATCAATATGTTATTTTTTCTCCTCTTTTATTGTAAAGAACAACAAAATATGCACTGCATGCTTCTTAGCCTATGATGGTATTTTCTGTAAAACTGCAAGGCATGACATTCCCATTAATAATATATTATAATCAGGGTGGTTGTAATTTAACCTGGCCAAAAAAAAACAATAAAACTCACCTATATTTATGTACAAAAATTTAATTAATATACAAAATTTTGCATAGGCTTACACAAATTAAAGAGAGCCATCATAGGTATTTATATTTATTTTCATCAGAAGTTATTTTATTAATATTGTTTTAACTTTTGTTGCAATATAAGAAAAACTGTTAAATGACATTTACATTCCCAGAAAAAACTAACTTGATGTGTTATTATTGTTGAGTGGTAATAATGACTGTATATTACAATTTAGTCGCATTTGGGAACATGCAGAAATTTATAGATCTTCACTAATTTCTAAGCTCTTTTCTCCCCTAAATTATTTCTTAATTTTCACCAAACATGCCCATAGATGGAGAAAATTCTCTCAATGGAAGCAGAGCAAGAAATGAGGCTTTTTAGAACACTAATAAATTCTGTTGTCCTGCTCCGTAGCGCTGTGGTCTGGAGCGTGGAGCTCTGGTTCCCAGCTACGGAATGCGCCCAGGTTCAATCCCACCCATGGGTGTGCAGCTTTTAAGCCCCGGATATACGACTGGTGCCCACAAAGCATCATGAGGAAAGCGAGGAGTTGCAATAGGCAGTGGTCCTGGCCTCATGAGCCAACTTTCCAGTTAGGGGATGAACAATGCTGGCCACATCACCTCCCCGTATCAGTTGGATGAACACCCACATCTGCCATGCGCATGTGGACATGATGCCGGCATTCAGGTTGGCAGACCCAGACCCATTATTTATTTATAATAAATCCTATTAAGTTTGCTTCCTTTGCTGTTTTCAATTCAATTATCTTCTATCATTTATTTGAATGGAACTGTGTTACTATTGTAGTGGGAGAAAAATAATCAGAATTAGCAAACCTAAAAGACATAACATTTGCAAACCACTCTAGATGAATCTCTGTGAGGCCGTTTTCTGCACTTTCCCCTTGTTCTGCAGTTAAACTTCTCCCTCTGAATCTTTGACCTAACGTATTAGCAAGATAGTGAAAAAGTTCTAGTGCTTGTTTCTTTATTATGTACTTATAGGGTAACATATCAGGCTTTTTTAAACGATCAATCCATAGTTCCACAGCTTGTGCAATATTTGTGCTGTCTGTTGAAAAAGGTGACTCTACAAACCTCTAACAGTTGTCAGAGAAGATGAGTGGCATCCTTATAAATTATAACATTACCCAAGATTTTACCAATGTTAACAGGGACTTCCGAGCGATCTGTTATAATTTTTACATATTTAGTATAATTTTAATATGGATCCAATTCTGAAACAAAGCAAGAATTTTCCCAACTACTCTCTCTTTACAACCATGAGCTTAAAGTATTGTGATAATTGTGCAAGCCAGTGATGCCAACACAATAATCTGCAATATAGCTAATGCATAACTGATAAGTAGCTAAAACAGCATGTTACTGTTAAAAATTGTGTTATTTACATAGCTAAAGCCTTTTAAAAAGAATTAAATTCCTATCCCCATATTGTAAAGTTTTATTATTTTTGTATACTTAAATGAAAGCTTAAACAGCTAGGTTTAACCTTAAACTAACTAAAGTGGAACAACGGTTTTGGCTATCAACATAAGAGTATTTAATTTAAAAGGTTTTGCCTGCTTAATTAATTTTTTTTACTAATGAAGTAATTATAAGAATGTGTTAGTGTTTTGAATAAATTAATCATACGATCATTTAAATTGAACTATTTAATTCCCAATTTAAAAAAAAACACACAAAAAAATCCCAATAAAACCATAAGAACCCAATTTAACCCACTGGGTTGAGTTTTTTTTTAATATCTGGGTTTTCTCAACCCTGATTATAATGGTAATGGATATGCAAAATGCACTAAATGATCTGTACAATATATTTCATTCCACCTTATTAAACACTTAGGGTGTGTTTTATTACGTAAATCGCTGATCACTGTGATCTTTTTTTTTCCTATGGTGCAACACAATATGTACTTTAATCTATTATATTTAATAGATTTGCAAAGTATACCTGAGATTGCTTCATATCTTGCACTTAATACAGATGGTTGGTGAAGACTTTGTATACTGTATGATATGTTCAACATCCCCAAATCTTCTCGCCACAGGATCTCAAGAATCAAAATTCCAGTTATAATGCACGTTACTACTAAATATAATATACCCTTTTCTAATTGCACCACTAATTTCCACAATAATGTTTATAAGTAATAGCACATAAAAAGTGCAATTCTCTTCAGACATTTGAGCTTTCCCCGCTTATTATACATTTAAATTAAGTTCATTACTTCTAATACAAGCCAAGAGATTCAATGAGCTTAAAATAGTTTGAATGCTAGGGTATGGAGTTAATTACTAAGGAATTTAATATTTCACTTTCACTAAATCTTGTACCTGAAATTTGTAATGTTTGTTGTCAAATGTGAAAACTTGAAGTTCTTGCATCAGAATCCCACAAAACTTGTTTCAAGCCTTCATGCTTCATGTTATGGCTTGTCTTCAGCTTTCTTTAGATATTCAGCTTCAGAAAGGCAACTCCTGCAAACATTATTCCATGTTAATGTACATATTGGATGTTATTATTATTTATGAAGATCTATTATCTCCCTTATTCTGCGACATATGCGTATGTGTGTGGTGACGTGTCATATAATACACAAATGAACGGATTTTCTGCGGATACAATGCACTGTATCTCCTGAGAATTGTGTGCGTTAAAAAATTAAAATTGTGTTTCAACTTACAGTCTAAACTAACCTAACCTGACTTGAAAGATTCATGTTCTTTTGATATTTGCAAACGTAACAGATATTTTGTACCGCAAAATAGTGCGTTCAGATTATGATACATGCCGGTATCATCGAACTCATCCTACACAATCACAAGAACTAAATACACACCACAGCATTATGTACAGTCACTAAAATTATAGACAAATTTCTGGACCAACGCTGTGCATGTTAGTTGAGTTGTATCCAAGGTATTTTCTTTAAACAACACAGATTTGTTGGAGTAGCCGATTTGTTTTTAATCATTTAACTATACCACTTCAATACGTGTTTCTTTCTGCTACACACGTACCTTAAACAATTTCCACTCAAATTCACAGTGTACAGACATTCAAAATAGCAAACATTCACCAGCTAAATTCCCTATATTCAACATCTCAAACACCATGGTCGCCAACGCAATCGGATTCATTCACTAAGAAGTCGTGAGAAAGTTCGCTATTTTCACTAGTATTGACGCTAAATTGAGAATATTTTTCTCTTTCTTCACACATAAATTAAACGTGATAGAACCCATCTAATCACTGTTAAACAAATAAAAAAATAAAATAGTAATAAATAAAAAAAAGCATGTCTTATACGCTCCGGAAGTTTGAGAAGTGCAGACTTCTTATCAGCCTACTTTGCTCGTGGTACGGATTGGCTAACCAACATAATACTTCCAGAATGGGTCTACCTAGCGTTCGTATAATTATAGATACCCTAAAACATCAGCAGTGGTTGAAGATACTAGTGAATAAGCTGCCAGCATCTAAGTAGCGTAACATAACCTTACATTCCAGTTCATTCTGTGGATCCTGAAGTGAATTTGACCAACCACCTAACTCAGTTGGGTATATTACTTCAGATATTACATGCAGATCTCCCAGAATTCAACCATACAACTTTCAAAGATTGTGGATGGGACCTAAATAATAATTTTGAGACAGGGAGCTTATGCTCTGTGGTTTCTAAATTTCATGCAATAGCATAAAATTTGTTAGTGGTCAGCACGCCATTGATCAAATCTCGATACAGAATGTAGGGAAAGATACAGACACCTCTAACTCAAATTACTGTCCCTCAAAGGTGCCGAGGTTAATGGCATACATCGGCCTAAGATATCGATAATAGTAGGAGAGGAGGAAGTTCCTTCCTTAACCATCTCCCCCCCCCCGTGGAGGGAAAAAACTGCATTCAACCACCAACCGATGTGCAATGGCTGGGGGGATATGTGGGGCTCGCCGCTCACTCACGGAATACCCACTAAAACACTCCTCCAAGTGTTAATTGCGCATTGCTGTGTTTTTCGTACAATTCATGCATGTTCGAGTCCCGCATAGCACCCCGGTTATTAAGTGAATAGCTAAGTTGCTGGCATGCATTGCATGCGAGTGCGTCCATTGTTAATTACTGGGATTTTGTCCATGAAACCTGAACAATACCAGTGGGAATTCATGCGTTATAAAGTTGTGTATTTTTTGGGCTGCTTACATTTTAATGTTGTAAGTGCGTGCAGGGAGTTCCTGCTAGTCATAACGTTAACTTAGGTTAATAGTTTGTGTATTATATACTACATGTAACAGCAGGGAGTGTCTGCTTGTCATGATTTTAGCTTAAGCTAAGTGTTAGTGTACATTAGTACTAGAACTTAAGTGCACTATAATAATAGCGTGTAATGTTATTGAATAATATATGTTAGTGTGTTGGAAATGTTGCTTCCTGTGCCGGTCTTCATAGGTGATACCTGCCCATTAGTTCTGCACAGTAGCTCGTCCGTTTGAATCCAGCTCTCTGACGTTCGTCAATCTCGTTGTCCGTGTAGGCTGCCAATGTCGTCTGTGTGATCGGCTCCATAATGCAGCGGCCCGAAATTCGCTGCTCACGTTGATCACGGTGGGAGGCCCTTTCTCCCGGTCCGCCTCAACAGATGCTGAGGGCTTGAGGGCACTGCAACGAGCTGGTCTGAAGCAAAAGGAAGAAGAAGAAGAAGAAGAAGAAGAAGAAAAGATTAATGTTGGGAATTTAGTGAGGAGTAGTCCTTTATCATGATTGGATGAGATTGCCAAGGAAGTGTTGTATTTCATCAGTGTGATCAATGGATATTGTTCTATCGAAATATGATAGGGGTCTGTTATGTTTGTTATTTTCTGTATCGTAGTTTCCTAATGTTGTTATTAGTGGGTTATTATGCTGGTGTAATTTTTCGTACATAGCGTATGTTAGTTTCTTAATGAACTTTTCAACTGTGTGCATTTTAGGCTCTTCATGCAGTAAATCGGATGGTGCTATGTAAGGTACCTTGGCTCTCATGCGCAAGATCTTGTTTTGGAATCTTTGTAATCTATTGATGTAGGTTATGGCGGCATATCCCCATACTGGTGCAGCATCAGTGAATATTGGACGTATTAATGTTTTGTACAGCGTGAGTCCCATATTTAGATTTAATTGGGAATCAATGTTGATGAGTGGGTAGAGCATGCCCAATTGGGCGTTGGCTTTTCCCTTATATTATATGCTGTATGTGCTTTTTCCAAGTTAATCCTTGGTCCATTTTTAATCCTAGCCAGGTTACCGTGTCTTTCCACTCAATGTTGTCTCCAAATATGGTGAGCGGCGGTAGCTGATGTTTAGGAAATCTGTGGTTGATTCGTTTTGTGAATATTATGGCTTGTGTTTTTGGTGTACTAACTTAATGTGCTATTTTGTGAGCAAATCCTCAAGATTATTGAGAGCGCTTTGTAGTCTTCGGTGTATGTATTCGGTTTTGCCGGATTGTGTTATTATTGCTGTGTCATCAGCATATATGTATAAGTTTGTGTTCGCGGTTATTGGTATATCGTTTATGTATATATTAAATAGCATCGGCCCGAGCAGACTGCCCTGTGGGACTCCTGTTTTGATTGGCAGCTCCGTTGAGAGGTGACTGTTCACCCTGGATTGGAATTTTCTGTTCTTTAAGTAGTTCGCTATGAATTTGATTAGCGAGTCATATATGTTTATTGTTTTGAGTTTCTTTAGTATGCCCTCGTGTCATACTCTGTCCAATGCTCACTCAACGTCGAGCATTAGTGCACCTGTTGATTTGTTTATGTTAAAACCGTAGGTGATGCTTTCGGTTGCTCTGATTAATTGTAAGGTAGTTTAATGTTTGGCTCTGAACCCAAACTGTTCCGGAATTAGGATATTTTGTTTAATTAGCTGGGTGTTGAGTCGTTTGAGTATTACTTTTTCGAGAAGTTTACCTAATGTGCTCAGTAGACTAATTAGGCTGTAGTTGTGCGGGGTAGACAAGTGTTTCCCCTTTTGGGGGAAGTGAGCCACTGTGGTTAGCTTCCACCTGTCCGGGTAGTGCCCACTTGTTAGCAGATGATTAAATATTTTCGAGAGTAGATTTATGGCATCCTCCGGCAGATACATGAGAACTGCTGTTGGGATGCTATCTGGTCCTGGGGCCTTTCTTCTTGGGAGGTGACTTATTAGCCATTTGATTTCGCTTGGGCAGGTTTTTCGCAGTTGGTTGTGTTAATTGTTCTTTGTAGTTGTCGGTTTCAGTTTCCGTTTCTGCCGTGAAGTGTGGGCAGGACGGAGTGAGATTCGGTGTAAGAGTTTGCTGTAGCGCATCGGCTAGACTATCCACTTTTTGCTGATCGGCTGAGGCGATTGTTTGATTGTAGTGTATGGGGTGGAATTTGAGTTTCGTCGCGCGTTAGCCAACGAGCTATTCTCCACACAGAGTCACGTTCGTAGTTGAGGTTCTCTATTTGTGCTGCCATTGCTGGGAGATAAAGTGGTTGTTCTTTCTCTTACTAAGCTGTTTAGATATCTAAACTATTCTAGGTCCGAAATGTGACGCGATTTCTGCCATTTTCACCTAGCTCCATTTCCTTATTCTACTAGCATGTGTATGTCTTTTGGCAGTGGTGGTTTGCGAAACATTACCGCCGCTGCGGTTGCGGTCTGGATAGCTTGTTCAAGCTCTATTACAGCCGCATTCACGTTTTCGATTGTGCTTAGTTGTATTCTGTGTAGGTTTTGATTTACCGTCATTGCAAATTTTGCCCAGTCCGCTTTGTTGTAGTTGCGGCGCTGAACCGGTGGATCTTGGGCTGCTGAGCCCTCGAGGGTTATTAATACCGGTAAATGATCAGAGGACAGCTCGTTTTTTACTGGTAAGCTAATCCTGTGAGTTAGGTTGCGAGTGATTGCTATGTCCAGGATTTCTGGACGTTGATTTCTACTAAAGGGAATGTATGTGTGATCCGTTGGAGTGTGAATTATATAATTTGATGTTTTGCATTAGGATCGCCAGCTATGATTGCTCTCTGGTTTAATTGCATTAGTGCGTTTATGTCAGCTATGCTTAGTACCTGGGGGGGGCAATGCCGCCATCACTAGTACGCGGTTGTTATCTAACGTGATATAGATGCCAGTTGCTTCTAGTATTCGGAGTTGGGGTTGTGAAGCTAGGCCATGAGTTATATTTTGTTTTATTATTATAGCGGTTACGCCGCCGTGCCTGTTTCTATCGTTACGTGGGTTGTGTAACCTTGTATGTTAAATTTACCTTTGTCGCTTAGATGAGTTTCGCTTATTAGTGCATTGTGAGTGTTATTTTGTACAAGAAAGTATTTAAGCTCTGTGTTGCGTCTTCGCAGTCCGCATGAATTCCAGGTTATGAGGTTAAGCAGTGATGGTGTAATGTTCATAGGAAGCCTGGAGAGGTGAGGGTTTGGATAAAGTCTCGGTAGCAGGCAAGACTGCTTCGGGTCTCCGACGTCTTCGAAAGGGCCAGCAGCTCGAAGATCTGCAGGCAGGTGTCCCTCAGGTCCTGGTCCTCCCATCCTGTTGCTTGTATTCTGTGGTACTTCTGGCGCTGGTGCTCCAGACGTTGATCTGCGAAGGTCTCTTGTCGTGATGGTCTCATCGGACGGTCTCTCGTTGTGTGACGTGGCCTACCTGGTAGTTGGCTAGGCCTCTGAGTCCGGGTCTCGCTCTCCCGCACAGGCGCTTCTGCCAGCGCTTCAGTCACACCAGAGGTGGGCGGCACGTGCGCCGGAGCGTCGTTTCGCACATGTCGCCCGCTACGTCCACCAGTACCCAAGAGGTTGCGCGCCACAATAACGTGCCTCTTATACTCGGGACAAGCCCGGTACCTGGCCCCGTGGCCGACACGGAGACAAAGGGCGCACCTCCTTTGGGGTGAGGGAACATTGCAGGTTCGCGAGTCATGTGAGCCCGTGCACTTGGAGCACACTACAGCGGTCGCGGTACACCTGTCTTGTGTGTGCCTAAGCTGCTGGCATCCGCTGCACTGAACCGGGATGACCGGCCGTCGGTACGACTCCACCTTCACACGAAAGTGGAGCACATACTCGATCAGCCGTAACCGATCCAAGTCGTCAGTCGTTGCCAGGTCCACCAGGTAAAACGGAAGAGGGTTTCGGGCCTGGTCGAAATGCCGGAGCTGCGAGACACGCACCACTGAAAAGTGCGCGGCTTGCAGCTCAGCCTTAATTGCCTCTTCCGCACCGTCGTAGTAGATTTTGCTTCACCATGGCATGGAAGGTCTGGTTGTTGCTGGACCTCGTTAGCTGCAACTGGACCCTGCGTTCCCGAAGAAAACCAGTCAGTAGTGCGTAGTCGTCCGCAGATCTGGTGCGCACCAGGAAGTCCCGCGATAGCGGGGCCTGGATACGACGTAGCCATCGTTGGGGTGTAGGGCGTCGAATTCGCGGAGTGACTGGAACAGAGTGACGTGGTGTTTAGATATGTAAATGGAAGCCTGGAGTTGGAAGGTTAAGGCTTGGGCGTAGGAGGAAGGAGGACGGGTGGGCGTTGGGTTGGGATTCGGAGCGAGATGGGAAGAAGAGGGCTGGATAGGAAGGAAACCAGGGGGAGGGTAGACGAGAGTGGCAAGAAGGGCAGGGATGGGAGAGGACGGGCCAGGGATAGGCGAGACAGGGAGAGGGGGTGGGGTGGTTTGAGTGACACGGGAACGGACGGAAGAGGATGAACGGGAAGCAGGAAGAGGTGTCAAGGGCAGCAACGGAGATAGAGGTTCCGACGGAAAGACATGGAGTCACAGCAGAGCTGTTATCATTGCCGGAAGGTTGGGTGGACAAGGAGTGGAAGAAGGAGCAGAAGGAGCAGGGACAGTAGGAGAGGAAGCAGAGGGTGGACTGAAGCGCAGCTGAATCTTGACAACCGCTTGTCTCGTGTCTCGCACCTCCGATGGAGAGTGCTTCTTGAGCTTACGTTTGGCCATTGGGAAAGTCGGTTAAGGTAAACACAAGAAAACGCACTTGAAGGGAGAAGAGTAGAAATAGCTTAAGAACTACCTATGAAGGAGCTTAAAGCATAGAAAAAGAGGGAAAGATAGGACAGTAAGAGAAAACGAACAGCTAGAGGGCGCTAAAAAGCCCGAAAAGCAGAGGTCCTACCCGAAGGTGCCTAGATTCCAGTCAAAAGACTGTTGGCAGCGGACGTGCTTTTCTGCCCAACTAGACTGCTGGTAGTCACAGGCAAGCCTGTATGTCTTTGACGCTAGGCCTCGGCAATGACGGGCCGATCCAACGCTAGCAGCTTCTATGCTGCGAAGACCTTCGCCGCTGGCTCGGTATCGCTCGGCTGGGCTCGCTCCTCGTAGATCCTTCCTTGTCGGCTCCCAGGCGCTGAGAGTGTATGAAAAATGTATGCACTGTCTTTTTCTTCCTCCCTTTCTTTCTTTATGTGCTAGTTGCCATTTTGTTTTCTTGTTCAGAACCGCTTGTTCACTCTAAAGAATTACGCGAAATAAATGTACAATGTGTTTATCGGTAATTACTATAAGACTGCGAATAACGAAATAACTCAAAACTTGCAAGATATAAATCATTACCCTATGGAACAGAACGTAGGTAAGTACAGTAGGTACATCCATGGTGGGATCGCAGTAAAGGGGCGGGTGGGACAAGTGCTGCATGTTCTCGTTCGGTTTGTGCAGTGACGTCACCTTGACTGCAGCGTGAGGAAGAAGGCTACAAGTTAGCTGGTGACTGCGACGAGGACAATAATAACACAGTTGTAATGTGAAAGCCTGAATTCTTTTTTCCCTAATTTCTAACACAAAAGAATAAATGGAAAGTACATGAAGCATAGATAATAATGTTTAGCTAATATGTACAAAGAAATCACTAACTTTGTATTGTAAGCTGGAACAGACTACTCTATTACTCTAGATGCTTGTAACTACATCTTTATTCTCCCTAAACATCTTTATAGATAACAGCTATATAATTCCAATAAACAAAAATATTTATGAAATAAAAGAACACTACAAATAATCTGAATGCAGTAAAATTAATTGTATTTTGGTTACAGTAGAAATAACATTTTGTTTTATAGAACACGAGATAAATAGTAACGTTGTGTATGAAGTAACTACCACGTTTACCATGTACATCAATGAAAAATAAGATAAAAAACTTTAAATGTTACATAACATCACTATAAATAATACTTCTGGTTTATCATAAAAAAAGATCAAAAATGCTAAAAATAATAAATATAGATTTTGTATTTTGAAATACAATATACCTTTTAATTCAGTTTTCTGCATCTTTTATAGCCATGTGGTCGGTTAAACCATGGGAGATGCTCATTTAAATGTCTGGAAAGCCTAAAAAATTATGTTCAAAAGGGTGCGTACCTAAAAGTGAACAAACCATTCAAAGAAGCCGCAAGAATTTTAATATGACTAACTCGGGTGCAGAGGAGCAGACGACGGAGGGCCTGCACATACATAATAGTGAATTGTCACCATGAGTGTTTGCAAGCAAGGTGACGTCACCTTCTCTCGCGTAGCTCCGCCCTACATGCGAAGTACATCAAGTGTTCATCACTTTGAACTGTAATGTAGAGTGACGTAGCGTGCCTTTCAATTTGAGGGAAATAATTAATAAAAGTTTCCAAAGTTAAATAAAGATTATGAAACAGTTTTACATTAATAATAAACATCACCAACGTTTCATTAAGTAAAAGTTTGCAATGTTAAAACATTTTACTTCATGTTTCGTAAAGCAGCTGAGTTCTTCGATTTTCTTTGCAAATAGATAGAAAACACCATCCTGAAATCCCGTATGGATTGCAGTTTGGCTAGCAGATACTTCTCAATTTTCGTAAGTGCAAGGGGTGACAATCTATTCTGGCTCTGGGAGATTCTCAAATAGCTCGTTTGTTTTTTTAATGCGGAAAAGGACCGTTCATTTGCCGCGCTAGTAGCTGGTATGGTTACTATTAACTCACAGTTTTGTGGGAAAACAGATTTCAGCTGTAGTTTTAGCATATAGTGGTATTAGTCATACTCACTGTTTTTTCAACATATCTGGACCCGTTCACTTTTCAAAGCCACAAAATCAAAGAAAGCCTTGTAATTCTCTTTTAGGCATTAAAACGCTATTTCTGGAGCGATATTTCATAAACATAAAAATACTTTGAATCAACGAGAGGAAAAAAAGCAATGCTTTGGGACCTCCGAGAAATCCTTCGAAAACGTTACTGGTGTACTACGTCAGTTCTCATCATACAACCTTCATTATACAAGAACATTTTCTTTCTTCCCCTTTCATTGAGTCAATAAGAATTCTTTGGGCACGTAAATAAGAGGGCACGGCAATAAGAATAAGTAATATCTTACATTTTTGTCCAAAGCTGATCAAAACGGTTTCCCAAACGTTGGAGGTGGCCTTTATATTCCTCAACATTTTTACTGCAAAATGCTACGTCAACAAAAATTTGACTTGGCGGATTTTAAAGGGAGTTTTAGTTGAGTAAAAATCAATTTAAAAAAAGTTTCCAATATGAAATTGAAATAGCTTATAAGCAAATGAAGACCATGAACAGAAGAAGTTGCTTCCATAATCCATTCATTTGGATTTTCAATAACAGAAACAACAAGGCCTTCAACCTCATCTTTATATTGGTGGACAGTTTCAACTATATCTTTTTCACTATAATTTGAAAGAAGTAAATAAAACTTAAATGTATCACTCCGCCGAGCACATGGCAGCACCACGTGGAGGATAACGGGAACAAGTACCCGTGAGAGGAAATTTCTTCAGAAGAATTCGAACACATACATTGCGCAGTTTGGGGATCATTAGCTTTTAAACATTGTTTGTCTTATTCCTATATTTTGCCTTACATACTAAACTTCTAACACATAATGGTAAGAGTAGACAAATAAAAGTCGCACCTGAACAGCTTTGTATCTGTAGTTAGAGGTACTAGATTAAACTTCTCTTTATTTTAGGCTTTAGAAATCATTCATTTAATGACTAATATCAGTATACCACTTTTGCTTTAACCTTTTATGAGTCAACAAATTCAGAAAATGATTAGCACTATAGGTTAGAAAACAGACGCGACACAAGCAATCCGAGCAACAATTCTGCATCACTAACAAAGGTCAATTATTGTTAAATAATTGTCAACTATATACATTGTCGTTTAAAGGTGGGTACGTTTCACAGACTTTGTTAATTAGCATTTAACGCAATTGTCTTCTTTCCATTTCCCGTGTTTGTTTTCCACAGTGGCAGAGAATTCTCAACCATGACATTCATTTTTTCTCAGCACGTTGCTAAAGTACACTGGCGGCTTATCCGGACACCGGAAATGAGCTGCAGCGCCTGCGCATAGCCTCTTAAACCCTCTGCTATAACGGTTCATTTGGTTATAAGTGAATCTGAACAAAACACATTTTATTTCATAAATTGAACTGTTATAATAATGGGTTTTTTTTAAATTCTTCTACACTAGAATAACCACAAAATGTTACGATCTGAACCGAACTGTTTTATGTAGAGGAAGAGCCTAAATGCTAAGCGGGAAAAGCAGTAGTTTGTTCACCAGCAAATGAGGTGCTGTCTTGTCACGTGGTTTTGTTTACAACTCCTTTAAACTTAAACTGAAACAACTTTATATGAGGTTTTGATATTGCTAACGAGTTGGTGCTACGGATGGACATCATTTCCAATGCCGCGATTACGATGAACTGTACTTCATATTACTTAACGTGACGGGACATAACGTGAAGTTAAGAAATGCTGCTAAACCAAAGGTCTAATCAGAATGCACTTAGGTAACGAGAATGACTCTTGATTTGTAGTTCTTTTATTACTTCATGCTAGTACAAGAAGCACTGCATACCGATTGGTTCTAATTACCACGCGGCATTAAACTTACCGTAACGGGAAGCAAAACTTTGACACTGCCATACATCGCGTTAGGTTAAACCACGTTAAGTCAATCCTAAATTGCTCAACGTATTACAATGTGTTAGACCTTCATGTTACGTCGCGTCAAGTTAAGTCACGTTGCAACCCCGACTTTAGGATGCCTGTTCAAAGCCTCTGTTCTCTCAGTAGACTTTGGAAAAAATCCAAAACTGGAAAGAGTGGTAAAGAACATACTTACATACTGAAATTAGTAGACGGAAAATACCAGATTTAATTTGTGTGCGTAACAGTGGACAAACATGGAATTTTTATTAAGCTCCCAAGTTTTTACTTGCAAACAACCATGTTAACCAGCCAAGTTTAGAACCACATTCATATTCGCTCATCACTCCAACAGTGTGATTAAAGAAGGAAGTAGCACAACGGTGACCACTTATACCTGTCATCATCTATTATTATTATTATTATTATTCGGCTAGGGACATATGGCCTGTTCCATCTCCACATAGTGTTAATTGAACTGGTCACACCATCGTCATCTTGTCATCCTACACTTCGTCCTCCTTGTTTCCCGTCCGGCTATTAAGTTTGTGGAGATTCTAAGTAATAATGCTTTTATGCGGGTGGGTTACTATTCCTCCGCGCAACCTTCAACTTAAAGGACCAGGAGTTTGATTTCGGAGTTCTGTTCTAAATGAGCTGCCTTCCTGGGCTGTGCTCACATCTGTGAAACGTAAAACTCTTTCGCCAACCTCACCATCACTTGTGAAATAAGTAGCTAATGTTAGAAAACATTTGGCACTTCGTAGTGATATCTAAGTACCATCAAGGATTAAAGCCACAAAATTAGTACAGCAAATTTCCTTTTTTCTTCAAGAAACGTTAATTCGGAAACAACTTGCATTAACTAATTTTGAATACCAGGAAAACCTCGAAATGAATTGGGTGACTCTAAATAATCACGTAATTCCAAATCATTGCTCGCAAACACTTTGAAAAGTTCATTGTAGTTGCCTCTTTTGGGAGATGAGTTGCTTTCATCGTGTCCTCTAAAGCAAGGCCTTACGACCCTAAAAAGTAACTGAGTAATTAAATGTTCGACAAATTTTCTATTTTGCCTTACTAATTCATTGTACTTTTCAATAGCAATTTTATATTTATTGCTGAGAGCGATTTCAATTTCTGTATTATTCTTGCCATACAAATTAAATTTTTAAGACAAGCAATATAATTAATAACATTCCTATGTCGCTTGTCCGCCTTATAAATTTTATTTAGATCATCATACCCAATACTATTCAAAATATGTCTTTCCTTGGAAAACAGTACGCATGGCAAACAGAACAGTTTCTTAAGTTTTTCACACTAGCACAGCCAAGGAATCTCCTCATACAAATTCATATTAAACGTTTAACGCATGTCTATCTTTGTTTGTAAATTGAGAAAATGCTTGGGGGACCACTCTCTATTAGCTGAAGTTTATTGCTGTATTGTATACCATTGCACAAAATGGTGTTTGTAAACGTTTTAGTGAAACAAGATTACGTAATGACTCTGCCATACGAATGTTTACACTAGTAAACGAATGAACTACTTAATTGTTTATTTAATTTATTCACAACTTCATCACTATAAAATACTGTCTGACGTGTTTACCGTTTGCCCATCTGGCTATATGGGACTAGTGGGTGAAGACAATAAGATAAGCAGCCCTTCTCAAGTTCTCACCCCATCCCTTAGAAACAAGTTCATTTACCCCCCCCCCAAATTTCCTAGGTTGACCAAGGAGGCAGCTTTCCCTTTATATACCTTGCTGTTATATCCACAGAAAGAAAACTATTTCCATCTCCATCTCTCTCTCTCTCCTATCAACCCATAGTGAATAATAGGAAGGTTGGAAGCTAACATCTCAGATAGCGCGCGCGTTCATGCTTGGTGTCAAAACGTTCTATATACAACACAGAATGTAAAATATGAAGAATACGTCTATTTACTTGCATTCATTTGCCACTTAATAGACATGTCATATAATAAAATACTGACAATTGCTGAGAATTAAAAGGAGAAGCAATGTTACCACCACATCCACCTACAGTAGTCTCCTGGTAATGTAGGTGCTGGGTGGCTCGAATTGATACTGCGTAGTAGGTTGGATGACCTACTCCCCGGTGGTTGCAGGGGCTTCCATTGTGATATACTGAAAGCATGTTCAAAATAAGATCCGTCCTGCTCATGCTCAAGAGCACATCAGCTGGTACGAGGATTTGCGGCAACAGATTTTCTTGCAGCATTTACGTCTTTCTATCGCACACGTAATGGCCCATTTGAAGCATGCATCCGACAATGATTCCGTAGTCGTTTCAATTGACGGGTAGGGTGGCGGTTAGTTGTCCAGTCGTCTAACTGGAAACTTGTGGCTATAAATTATTTATTATTGCCTGCCAAATTCTCCAAACACTAGCATATATTAATCACAATAACTAGTCCCGAGTTGCATAGCCACGATGTGTCCGCCAGCAATTGAGTAGATAAGCTGGGTGTCCAGGTAGTCTGAACACCCCCGAAGTATAAAAAAGGGGAAAATATAAGCATAAATCCCAGCTGCAAATAGGAGCAAATCATTGGCGTGAAGCCTGCTAAATTACACACTACACAAATCGTGAGTAAAGCCATAGAAACTCAAGTTTGGGAAACAACAAATAAAGGACAATGATCGCAATAAACAGCCAACATATATAATAGAAATGCAGCCAACAAAAGCGCTATATGTATATAGAAATATGATATGTAAAAGCATTGTTCAGGATAAGAGAAACGTAAATATGTTAGCTTAACGGTGACAGGTGGCGGAGTAATACCAACCCAACGGTATACTGTTTTTCTTTTTTCTTTTTTTACGAATGTCATGGCTACCAATAGTTGTGGGTGCGGATTTATAGCCGGATGGAAAGCCTGGGTAAACCGAGTAACTTGTAGTGCGTTGCTGATAGAAACCCTGTACTTTAATCATTCAGTTGTTTTAATCAATAGTATTTAAAATGAATGCTTAACTAGGTAACACGACAACTGGAGATACATCATTGGTTACTGCATAATTTAAACTGTCAATTCTTCAATAGCTGGTATACAGATGTTGCCCGGTTAACTTTTTACACTCAAATGACCCATTGATTAATTCCATTTACCTCTCCCCGTTTTTTATGAGACTATTGTGCAATCCGTTAGAGCATTTTTATGTTATTTTTCCTCTTTTCGTCTTATAATAATGTAATTTCGTACAGCCCTAGCTGATAACGGATGAAAAATCTGATATTTACGTAAAAGGATATGAAATATCGGCGGGACGTCTCACTATCTTAACCTAACCCCCGAGAGTCTTCCAAGTACTGAAAATACTGCGTGAATGTAAGCACCGTTTGGCGGTGAAACAACAATCGATCGGAACGGTGGAGTAATTCTTTCGACAACTATAGCAGGTGGAATTTTAAACTTGTAGGTTTTCTTTGTTCCTGCAGTTAATTAATAACATAAAACATAGTTTTCACATAATACTGAAGTACTTAACATACATATATAACGAAATAGAGGTGAAGCTGGTCAATATATAGATTTCGCACTCCCAGGACATCTAGTTAACATATTTGGAAAATACACAGCTTTTACCACCATCGGGAAACACAATCTTCTCAATTGTTAGCTGCAAAAGATCGCTTTACTGATTTCTAATCTTAGCATTTTTTCTCTTCTTATAAATTATTTAGCATGCCCCGGTAACGAACTTGATTGCAACACAATGAGAAAGGAAATAAAGCAACTATTTTTTGCATGAGGGTTATTAAAATGTTTTCATATTGATATTGCATGCTTATCCTGTGGTTTAAGGAGATTCTCTTTGGTTTCGCTGCGTCTTCTGTTTTCTTAGTTGCTAAATCGCAACCATCTATTTCTACTCCAATGGCAATCTCAACTTCAAGTCAAGGCCGTCACAAGTATGGTCTTTTGTAACTCCAATGTGTTCGTATTCTAGTACGTAGGTTTTAAATACTTATTTAGTCTTTTAATCCTTCATAAATTTAAATTAGAAAGCGTTTTACAGCCCATATACACACACGCGCGCACGTGCGAGGCGTATTTCAGAACTAAGGAGAACAATATTTAATGTGTGGTAGGCCTGAATGACGTTTCACGCCTGCAGCGCTGTTTAACAAATCCTGAGGAGCCTACTGCAGTGTTGGGGTCACGCAGTATGCGTTTGCCAGTCGGTTAGAGCAGATCGCAGTGTCCACAACAATCGTAGATCCCACCAGTTGTGAAGTGCGCAGTGTGATTAGATCTTTGCTGACAAAAGGATCGTCAGCTGTGGACATCCATCGTGAGTTATGCCTCGTATATGGACCGGACATAATGAGTGACAAACAGGTTCGATACTGGTGTCAAGAATTCCAAAATGGCCGCACAAAGATGCACGAGAACAGCGGAGTGATTGACCCAGTATTCGGACCGACGACATCGTCGAGCAAGTGAACCAAAAAACTTCGAAATGATTGACGTTTGACGATTAGTGGTCTGGCTGATGAATTCCCAAATGTTGCTCAAACCTCACTTTACAGGATTGTCACTGAACAGCTTGGATATCGGAAACTTTGTGCGAAGTGGTGCCAAAACTGCACCAAGAATAACGAATGCGTAGTGCACGATAGATATTGGAGCACTAAGGGCAAGATGGAGATGGTTTGTTTTCCCACATTGTTACGGGCGACGAGGCATGGTTAGCGTATACCAACGCAGAATCGAAACAACAGTCAATGCAGTGGCGCCGTTCCGGATCACCCAAACCAAAAAAATGTAAGCAATCGCCGTACACGAATCGCAAGATAATGGCTACCGTGTTTTGAGACGAAAATGGCATTCTTTTGACTGATTTCATGGACCGTGGTCAACAATTAAGCTGACGTGTACTGTGCAATGATTACCAAACTGAGACGTGCGATCCAAAATCGACGCCGCGAGAAACTCATCTGGCATAATCCTCCTGCACAACGAACGCCCGCACGCCGCTGCCAAAACCAAAGAGAAGATTCACGAGTTTCGTTGGGATGTCTTTGACCATCCTCCCTACAGTCCCGACCTGGCACCAAGCGAATATTTCCTCTTCTTGCATTTGAAACGGTGGCCGGGTGAACGATTTCAAACCGAAGATAAATTCAAGACCAGCGTTACCAACTTGTTCAAATCCCAGGCGGCAGACGTCTATGCCGAGAGTTAAAGAAGCTGGTGCAGCGTTACAGCAGGTGTATAGATGCGAACAGTGATTATGTAGAAAAATGAAGTATATATGTAGGCACATACAACTGTCAATAAAAACCTTGTCTCATGAACAATGTTGTTATTATGACCAAACGGACCCAAGTTTTGGAATACGCCTCGTATATACACATACACAGGCATATGTTTTATATATACATACACTGGTGTGCAAAACCTAAGGACGAGATGGGTAAAGTAACATAACAAATTAACTACTTGATGGATGTAGATGAAGGTGCGGGAGCAGGTTGCCAGAGGTCTCTCACGCGTACACAGAAACCTGGACGTCACATGGCGTGAGTGTAGCGAGCTTATAATGCTAAATGATTCTGGTCCTGCAACACGGGGCAGTTAACGAAACTGGACAAGACGGTGTGTGGCAATTAACGAGCTGTTACGGTGCACTGTAATGGTGTTCTTCATTGCAATATGGCCCGTAGACACCATTTGGATGCCTTCACACGGGGAAGAATCATCGGGAAACTGGAAGAAGGACGACGTGTGACGAGTGTTGCTCAGGAGTTTGGAATTGCCCACAGAATTGTTTCACGTGCATGGGGAACCTTCCAAACCACAGGCGCTGCTGTCCCAAGGAGAGGTGGTGGTCGACCACGCTCAACTACAGCAGCAGATGACCGCTACATTGTGCAACAGGCAAGAAGGAATTCACGCCAAACAGCGGCTGCAATTGCAACCACATTTAACAGGATAGCGATGCACGCAATCTCACGATATACATTGGCACGGCGACTACACAGAGGTAGTCTCTTTGCCCGACGGCCATTACGTTGTGTTCCATTGACATCCGCACATCGGCGGCACCGTTTGCGATGGTCCCAAGAACATCAAAATTGGACCAACGAGGAATGGGGTGGAGTGCTCTTCGAGGATGAGAGCAAATTCAGTCTAAGTAGTGATTCTCGACGTACCCTCATCTGGCGAGAGGTGAGAACACGTAATGAACCCAGGAACATCCCTGAACATGATCGTTTTAGTGGTCCGGGTGTTATGGTTTGGGGAGGCATAACGTTGCATGGGCGCACAGACCTCCAAATCTTTGAACACGCTCACTGGTCAACATTATTGTGATACTGTACTCCTGCCTCATGTGCGCCTTTTCACGGGTGCAGTCGGCCCTGACTTCATTTTTATGAATGACAATGCGCGACCTCAACGATCAGCGCAGGTGGAGGATCTCTTGGAACAAGAGGATATTCGACGAATGGACTGGCCTGCTCGTTCCCCGATTTAAATCCCATCGAAAACGTGTGGGATGCTTTGGGGAGACGTATTGCAGCACATCCATATGCACCAACGACCATCCAACAAACGTCAACAGCGCTGGTGGAGGAATGGAACGCCCGACCACAAGAACTGCTTACCAACCTTGTAGCCAGCATGGGAGCACGATGCAGAGCATGCATTGCTGTCCCTGGTGATCATACACCCTTTTAAGCACCATGTATCTGTTTCTGTAAATCTAGAGAGCTATCATATGTAGTATTGACTTTAGTGTAGCTTATGGTCTATGAATAAAAGTGGCATTTCTATTCGTCTCATTACATATTTTGTTTAGTTGCTTTCTGTAGCATACCGTAGCAGTTCCCTCTATGTATGATTGAAGTTTCATCGAGCTTTGTTACTTGGCAGTATCACAGCATGCGAAGATTACTTTCGTCCTTAGGTTTTGCACTCCAGTGTATATATGTTCATTATATATCCAGCTATATGCAGCGTTTCCTGCAATTCAGGCAATGATGGTAGAAATAAGGGGGAAAAAATAAAAAGTAAACCACTTTATCCAGAATAAAGGAAAATTGTTTCTAAATAAAATCAATGAAGTAATGAACTGCATTCTAGTTTTCCAGCGCAGCATGAAAAAAATAAAGAAAGAAAAGAAAGAAAACTGGAGGACTACGAAAAACATGCCTATTTTAAATGGAAAAGGTACAACAGAGATCACCAGAGGGATTATTTACGAACCTCATCGCAAGCAGCCAAGATCCGTTATAGTAAAGCCTAGTTCAGAATAACGGAAAGCGGTAAAGGCAACATCAACGTTAAAATATGTGTATTATTGTCTGTTCAGAGTCTTTTGAGCCAGTGAAGAGGGAAAGGTAACAGTCACTGGCAAGCGGCCAGTTCGGCTTCGTGTGACTGTTCTATGTTCTAGCTATTGTGCCAACCGTGCGAATTCCTCCCTCTTCCACTGGCTCAAAGGTCTCTGAACAAACAATATAATGTGAAACGTTCACAATTAACGCGAAGTTTTCCCGGGTCCTAGGAACGGAAAGAAGGCTTGATCACATTTTAAGTCTGGCTTTCTCGTTCTCGTACACGGCATAGCCGCATAGAGGAACCATACAGTTCACATTAGACTTTTCAATGTAGAAATGATTCAAGGCGCCCTGGATTTGAAACAGTCCCTAGAGCTTTCTCTTACAGAAGGCGCTTCATGCCAAAAGACAAGATTGCTGTTATACCCGGAGGCGGGTATTGCCTGGCGGACAGGCAATCACGCATAGCGTGCATTTGGTTATCTTGGGTGGAGCGGCAGGAAAAGGTGACTATCACGCACGCAAGTATGCAAGTTTAGAAAGCAATTTCTTGACGAGAACGGCATCGATCCCTTTAGAGAATGCGTCACCATTGCTCAAGCTTGCATGAACGTTTACAGAAGGCGCTTCATGCCAAAAGACAAGATTGCCGTTATACCCGGAGGCGGGTATCGCCTGGCGGACAGGCAATCACGCATAGCGTGCATTTGGTTATCTTGGGTGGAGCGGCAGGAAAAGGTGACTATCACGCACGCATTCAGAGGACGGGAACTAAATATCCAAGGCCGCAAGGCGGACAAGACGTGGAGAAAAATATTAAGAGCAAAATTCAAGGTCAAAAAAACAAACACACGTTTACACGTTTCTTAGAACACTTCTGGAAAAAAGAGATGCAGCAGCGTTTGTAATTATGCTTCGTGTCGTACTAAGAACCTTGAAAAGTTATCCTGACATGTCTGAGTTTGCTTCATACTTCCAGGACTACTACATGGGTAATGTAAAATGCTGGGATTACTGCTATAGGCTGCATGAAGGACTCAACACAAACATGTATATAGAGCGAATGCACACATTTATATGTATATATACAAAAAGCAGATGGAGCATTTGGACAAGGTTACATTTGCACTGATGTCCTTTGTTACACACAAGCTATTTGACAGGCTTATTGTACTTACGAAAGGCAAACTAACCAGCAAAATGAAAGATACTCATTATAGGCAAATTTCTAGCTTACAAATAGACAAGGAACTCATTGTTAACGAAGACAAAGGATGGAAAGCACATCCAGTTCTAAAGTGACTGAGATGTACTTTGTACAAGATAATGAGGTTGAATGCACATGCAGATTGATATGCAGCGAATGTAACACCTGCATTCAGATATTCCTGAATGTGTGTTGATTCCAGCATTAAATGGAATATGTGTAAGAACATACACTGCGTATGTCAAGTTCAATTGAGCCAAGAACTTTCTTTAAACATCCTAGGGATTCCAGTGAGCTTGTTATAGATTGAGAAGATGTTTGCACTATAAAAGAAAACCAGCAAATATTAGAGCAAGTCAGTAAAGAAGAAGATTATCAGACTTTTGCACCTTTATCTCAATAAAATGACACAATTGCTGCGGAACAGTTGGACTTAATTAAGGGAATTTCTACGAAAAGAGTACTTGAAGTGCTTAAGAAACACACAGCATCATTAAAGGCAACTTTAGCAGCAGTTTGCAACCAGAATTAATAAGTATTCATGCCCAAAACCGAAGACATGCCCAAAAACAGAAAAGTTGTGTCATAGAGAAGACTTTTCTACCAATAGGAGGAGAACTTCCCATTGCATCTCTCTTGCAAAACCCGATAAAGCGGAAGCTCAGAACATCACAGTTTTTTTGCTGTGAGAGAGAGAGAAAAAGCAGCAACTGGTTGTGAATAATTATCAAATCAAGTACAAAATTATGAGCTTAGAGAGGAATGTATGTGTTTATATTTTTATTTCTGTAAATAATATTAATTTCGGTGAACCATTGTTCTCAAACGTATAAAGAGTGAAAATGAACGTATATAACCAAATATACATTCATAATTTGACGCTCACAGGAAGAAATGCGTATAATTATTTTTTGTGTCAATAAACGGCTGCTGCAACAGAGAGAAGTGACCATAAGTGGTAGTGGTAAACTTTAATTTTTGTGAATATTCTTATATAAGTGAACCATTGCACTTACAGTAACTGGGAATGACTGTTTAACTGAATAGGCTGGTAGGCATTCGCTTTTCTCTGTTGACGTTCGGTGACTGAAGCCTCAGGACGGCCGTTGTCTGTAAGGTTAAGTCTTTGTTATTTATCCAACTTTTCATTTTTGAGATATGCTGTTCTCTCTCTCTCGCTCTGTCTCCCCCAACGCACACACACAGAAAGAGAAAGAGAAAGAGAGAGAGAGAGGTGGGGCTGTCCTCAAGGCTCATGAGGTGCACCAGCATTATGGAATATCTGTACAACGTTTTGATATCTTTAGCATTTTCAAAGCATACAGAAAATATAACTTTTGCAGATGATCTGACAATGCGAACTAATGTATTAATGCTACTGAAGCTGAAAACTCTACAAACCAAGACTTGAAGAAAGTGGAGCAAAGAGAACAAAAATAATTCAACCAAAGTAAATCAAAAGTAATGATAATATCTAATAACACAAAGATTGCAACATTCATATAGATGTATATGTTAATTATAAACTACTCCAAAAAACAGAAGAAATAAAATATCTAGGAATAATCTTTGATAATAAATTCACATTTGACAAGCATTTATCATACACAGCAGAGAAATGGATATCCTTAAGACACATGCTAGCAAGAACTGCTAAATTAAACTGGAGTTTACGAAATCAAGCACTAAAGACAATACAGGGTGAGTTTTATGTCCACCGATAAACTTCAGGGGTGATTTCTGACTGGAATGCTGCACAAAAATTAATGTCACCTTTTGTCTGGAAATGCGCAGTTTCCACAGTAGATGTTACTGATGACATTCTCCCATAACTTGCAGTGTGTGTTTGTATGTTGCAGATGGTGTGACTTAAGCAATGTAGAAGCACAATGGGCAGGTATTCATTCCAGGAACAAACCGAAACGGTGTTCGTGTATGGCCAAGTAGGTGGAAATGGTCGAGAGACAGCACGGATACACTGAGCCATGTACCCTGACAGACAGCACCACCCAACATTTGGAGCCATTTTTTTGGCGTTTGTGCGAGCATGGGTCCTTTGAGACAGACGGACGTTCAGGGCGGCCGCAGACTGTGCATACACCAGATGTGGAGGAACATTTTTGCATTGATACTGAGATCAACCCTGCTACAGGCTCCAGGTAGTTGACTCGCCAACATGGTGTAAGCCAAAGGACGGTTATTTGTATCGTACATGACAACTGCTATTACCCCTATCACCTCCAATGTGTGCAGGGATTATCACATTCGGATTTTCCTCCACGGGAAAGATTCTGTCGCTGGTTTGTGCAACAGTCCATCGCCATTATGGGATTTCTGTCTTCAATCCTCTTCACCGATGAAGTGACTTTTGGTAGAGATGGCATCACTAACCTGCATAATCGTCATCTGTGGGCTACAGATAGTCCGCATGGAATGGTTGAAGCAGTTTAGCACGTTTGGGCAGAAATTATTGGCGACTACCTACTTGGACCACTTCTTCTTCCACAACGCCTGAACAGAGAAATGTATCTGGACGTATCAAAACACACTGCCTCCATTGCTGCAGAATGTGTATTTGGCAATGACAGGCAATGTGGCTGCAGCATGATGGAGCACCAGCCTACTTCCGCATTACTGTTCGCCAACACATCTTCCCCAGACATTGGATAGGACTTGGAAGCCCTGTTGCATGGCCTGCTTGATCACCGGAATTAAACCCCCTGGATTTTTACTTGTAGGGGCAGCTGAAAAGCGTTACGTACGGTGAGCCTGATCCTGATGTTCAGATCCTTCAACAGCACGTTCACATACCCTGTGATGATATTCGGACACAGCTAGGAGCATTCAAACGAGTGAGGCAGTCCATGATGCAACTGTGAACGCATGCATTGCATCCCACGGAGGCCACCTTGAATATCTTTTATGACATGGATAGGATTCAGGCCATGTACTGTGTGCCAGGGCTCTTTGTTTGATGATGTTCTTCAGTGCTATCTACAATGGAAGCTATGCATTTCCAGACACAAGGTGATATGAACGTTTGTGATCCATTTCCAGTTAGGAATTCCCCTGAAGTTTACCAGACTTCAAACTCACCCTGTATACAAAAGACCTATACTACCAGTCTTAACATATGGTTTATCAGTATGGGAAGAAGCAATTGTCAAGAAATATACTATTATTTAATATACGAGAGTCCAGAGGTTAATTAACATTAAAATACCCAAAGCTTTCAAAACTGTATCATGAAGCTTCTTGCATCATAGCAGGATTTCAACCTATAGAAATAATGCTCAACCAGTTACTAAAAGTATTTAGAATAACACATATACCAACTGAAGAGAACCCATCTTTTGAAGTACCTGTGTGATCCATTTCCAGTTCTGGCCTCATCCAGCTAAAACAGTTATTTAAAGGAAGCAGACAATAATTATGAGTAACCTATTAAGATCTTCACTGATGACAGTAAAATGAATGACAAGGTAGGGGCAGTAGTGGTTATATACATACATGGTAATAAAATGTTTCAAGACAAATTTAGACTTGGTAAATTCTCTAGTTATCAAGCGGAACAATTATGAATATTTAAGGCTTTAGACCAAGGGTGGCGAAAACACTTCGTTCCGCGAGTCAACAAATATGCAACACGCACTGCGTCACTCAGCAGCATATGAAAATCAAACGGACGGTTGCAGAGAGGGAACGTGCGCCTGCGAGTCAAAATGACTCGCGAGTCACGTTTTCGCCACCTCTGCTTTAGACCATCTAAGTATTCTCACTGAAATGCAGAACTCAGATAAAAAAAAATACATTAGTACGCATTGATAGTAAAATATCATTGAAATTATACAACAAACAGCTAAAACATAACCCAATAATAAAAGAAACAAGAGGGCAACTGGAAAATCTTAATACAATACAGTGGATATTGCATTTTAAATGGGTTAAAGCACATGTTGGAAGTATATGGAAGTGAAATAGCAGACAAATTAGCTAAGGATGCAGCACAAGATGAAATTGTGGTAGCTGTATACAAGGAACCAAAGAGTTCCAGCATTAGGCAAGCACAAGAAGAAAGGCTCGAAAAATGGCAACAAATGTGGTCAGACTCAAGACAAGGAAACACATTTCTACCATTAGTAAAAAGAAGATTCAAGCTGAAACTACCCCTCACTGCACAGTTAACAGCATTTATATAAGCGGCCATGGTAAAACAAAGGAATGTCTACATAGGTTTAAAATAACTGACAGCCTGAAGTGTACCTGTGATGAACATCAATCTGTTGAACACCTAATTTATAACTGTAAACTGCTGAAAGATCAGAGAGACATAATGATAAAGAAGATTACTAATTTAGAAGGAAAATGCCCAGTACCGAATGAAAATTTAGGGACAAATCTTTTAAAACGTTCCAGAAATGTATTAGTTCAATAGATTTTGAAAAACTGTAACTTAAAACAAAGCAAAAAGGAAATAATCTTATGTATTACACTTAAGAATTTCATCAAAGCACACAAGTGCTATCATGCTAAATGTGTAACTTAATGTTTAAATTGTGAATTTTAAAGCGTGTAGTATTGTGAGAGACAATGGGGCATGCTGAATGAAGTATATATATATATATATATATATATATATATATATATATATATATAAACCACACACACCTGTGGACCTTTTTCTAAAAATCTGATGTTGCATTTATATGACTTTCTCTACCCTCTAGTGCTTCTTAGTAGGTATATAAATTATTCTTACGAAAGTTTATTTTCCTATCTGCTTCATTTTAATCCAGATAAACCTTCCCGGAAATAGTTGCATTACACATTTTGTTATAGATCTAAAAGGAATACCAATAGTCAAATGTTTTAAACTGGATGCTATATGCTGGCCTTCGAATTCCATACTCTTTCCTTGGCATCGCAAAGAAATAACTGAAAATCAACAGGATTTTAAAAGAATGGCTAAGTATTGAACAATTCAAACCATTAATAAAGGATAACTCGGAAATAGCTTATGCCACAAAAAAGCTATTTGAAATAAATCATGCGTTTTAAAGCTATCTAAATTTTTTGTGTAATATGTTTTTGTCTATCATTTAACATCTACTGGTTATACAAGATTATCAAAATTCATTCTGAATGAAGAGGTCTTCACAGACTGTTCCCAGAAAATTCTAGATATACATTTTATTTGTTATGTAAATATTAATATATGGTATTTTAATTGAAATCGTTAGAGCCATTGTTTAGAAAATCAAACATTTCAAAAAATGTTCCATGCATAGAATACTTGTGGTGAGGGTTTCTTGAAAATCTTTGTGTTGCATCTTTGGAAGGTACTGGACCTAAATAGCAACTTTGGTATTTATCTAACAACTTTTCATTTTTGAGTTATGCTGTTCACAGACCTTTTTCTAAAAAAAAAAGCTTTTTTGGGGTTCAAGAGGCCTCAAAACGTGTATTTCTGGTGAAACCTCTTAAAAAATTTGTAGGTGGAATGCAATACCTTCTCTACCTACTATGTACATGGTAAAGTTAAAATATTCTTTTTTATTTAAGGAACCACAAAAAATGTATTTCTGGTGAAATCTCGGTTGAGTTTCTTTAGTGGAATGCCATACCTTCTCTACCTATGTATAGAGAAAGTAAAAAAAAAAAAAAAAAAAAGTGGAATAGAGAAAATAGTAGCAGTACTGATTATCCATGAAATGTCTAATGCCACAAAAAAAAAGGTTATTTGAATAAATTGTATGCTTTAATGAGGGTGAATAGGGTGCTCGATGTAATGTGACATCATTATTACATCATAGGGTGTTGGTGTGTTTTGAAACAATGCGTAAAACATACGCAGATGCATGGATATCGCTAAAGCCAGCCGACATAATTCGGCTTTCTCCACCAGCATTTGTAATGAAGTAATGGTCTGTCTGTAATGTCAAGTTGGTAGCACCTCCAGTTGAAATTATTTATATCCCAGCCACAGACGTTTCAAGTTGGACTTGGACGTTTTTGATGGAAAGATGTATAAGAGCATATGCATGTGGGCAAGTTTCAGAAAATGAAACTAGGGGTTGGGCTATTGGGTCAAGCTGTTATTTTAAGTCCTGGCGCATGCGCACGGGGTAAAACTTCTGCGTGACGTCTTCTGTTATGATGCGGGACGAGGAGAAACAGGGGGACCACACGCGCGAAGTAAGCATTAAAAGCACTAGAGGAGACCGTGTAACAGTCACACGATGTACGCTTTAAACACGTGTTTATTTGTACACCAAATAAAACGCAGTGTGACAGTCACACAACCTACGTATTTATGACGTGTTTAAAACACGGTGTAACAGTCACATGTACGTTTTTATAGCCTGTTTATCTGTCCACTTAATTACTTAAGAAACGGTGTGTCAGCTACTCGACGTGCGTACGTTTTTAATACTATCCCTTAATAATAGTACCAAAAACAGTAGATAAACACTAGAAAATTGCGCGCGAAATGTGAAAATAGAGATTGAAGGACAATATATTCATGGAATTTCAGCGTAATAGTAGTAGATCTTAAATTAGGTTTATCGGAAAAATGATAAGCAACTGACGAATTTAATGCCATACTTGCATGTTGCCATAGTAGTTGAATGGTTAGAACAACTCGACAAAAACTGGGAGGTTCGTGGTTCAAATCCCGCCGATGGCATTGGATTTTTCAGTCGTCTGATTCTACCTTTCCTATTCTTGCTAAAGCTTCTTACTTCCTCTACTACGTATAGTAAGCAGCGGAAGTATTGCATTCCACCCAAAATTTCGATATCGAGATTCCACCGGAAATGCATGTTTTGAGATGCCCTGAATCCAAATAAAGCATTTTTGAAACATCTCTGTCAGGCTGCGAACAGCATAACTCAAAAACGAAAAGTCGGATAAATACGAAACTTGGTACTTTGAATTTACTATCTTTCAAGGATGCGTCACGAAGGTTTTAAAGGAAATCCCCCACTCCAGACTACCCTTTACATGGAAAATGTTTCGAACATTTTGATTTTGTCAAACACACAATTTGTCATATACCTTTTTTGGGGGGGTCGAGTGTACATTTCCGAGGTATTCCTTGTTATTTGTTTGAATTTTCCAATACTTATACTTTTTCTCAAATGGAAATTCGTTATTCGTTTTTTATGCCCTGGACATACAAAGAGAATGAAATGCTCCACATAGCAACGAGCTCTTAAAACATTTGACTATCGCTTAAAGCCTACCATATTCCCCTTGCACCTACAAGAAAATTAGCAATCAGATTAACATGAAGTAGATGGAGAATAACATTTGTACAAAAATGTGTACAAGAGTAGAGAAGGTCATGTGAGTGCAATACACCAGATTATTTTTCTGCCTATGCATTGAAAAATAAACTGTTGTAGAAATAGCTACATTACACATTACGTTATAATGGGAACAGCTATAGTCAAATGTTTTAGAACTGGACACTATACACTGGCCTTAAAATTGCATACTGTTTTCTTGCAATCGCCAGAAACATCGAAAATCTATGGGACTTAAAAAGAACGACAAAGCACTGAACAAATCGCACCATTAATAACGAGTATCTCGGAAGTGGTGATGCCCCCCCCCAAAAAAAACTATTTGAAATAAATTGGTTATAAAGTAGTCTACATTTGTTGTGCAGTACATTTTCGTCTATCGCCTAACGCTTACCAGTTATACAAGATTATACAGAATTCCTTCCAAATGAAGTACACTTCACGACTATTCCCAGAAAATTCAAGGCTTACGTTATATTTGTCATGCAAATAATTTTAATACATGGCGTTTTCATCAAAATAGTTACAACCATTTTTTTAGAAAATAAAGAATCGGAAAATGTTCCATGAAAACAGTAGTTTGGGGTGGAGGAATTTTCTTGAAATTCTTCGTGTCGCATCTTTTGAAGTTACTGAGCCTAAATATAATGTTTGGTATTTATCCGACTTTTCGGTTTTGAGTTATGCTGTGCGCGGACCTTTTTCTAAACATGCTCTTTTTTGATTCAGGGGCTCTCAAAACATGTTTTCCTGAGAAATCTTGGTATTGAATTTTTGGGTGGAATGCAATACCTTCTCTGCCTATCAGGTACGTGGTAGTGAAAGTAAAAACTGAACTTCGAAATCTACCTCCACTTATAGGCTGAATAGAAAACGACCCCCCTTCCCATAGAATATTCATACAACTTTTGCATTAAACCACTTAAAATTGAACCAAATATTTTCGGGAGCAATGTGCGTAATTATGTGGAACCTGGCCAACGACTAGTACCTTACATTTGTCGTCCATTGGTATGATTAAAAACTATTTTATACCCAAGTGCTCAACTCCGCGATGACTGTGCTGTGCCTTGCTAGCAAATGTTAAGTCCCAGTGCATGCGCTCTGGCTTGACCCGAGTGCCCAACCTGGCAAATACGGTGCTCTGCCAACATTGCGCCGATGGCCATTTCCCATTAGCGACCCGGCTAATGAGGTCATTATGAAGGAGCTGTCAATCAATGCGGTTTAAGGAAAAATTACCAGGTTAAACTAAGACCACAGATAGAAGGAAGAAAAGGATTAAACAAATCTTCACAAAACATTAGTATAACTGTATATTTGTGCAAAGTAATAATTTTATGCGTTATATACGTACATGCATACCAACGTATAAAAGTATGTGCAAGGAGAAATTGGGGAAAATATTAAGTAAAAGATTTAATTTGATTTAGTTAATATTAATACTTATTATTTAGGCACAGTTTTGTGTAAAACAATTTACCTCGATGAATTTGAAATAACAATATCAAACATCTGTGATGGTGTTACTGAGAGACGTGGTAGGGAATTTGTATGTTTCTCGAAATCTCTACTCCTCATTTATCCCGCATTTGCTAACAAAAAATGGTTTTAATGTTTCCTGTTTGCATGTTGTATTGTTTATGGAAATACATAACTTAAACCCCAATGTTCTCAGAAATTGTATATTATAATTTTTCGCACTTAAAATGCTAGTTACGATGCAGCATATCAGTGCGAAATTTTAATTTCTCTGCAGCCTACTTATTGCTTTTCATAAAAACGCCCACCAAATGTTTCAGATATTAGAATGGGAAATAAAATGTATATCTTGAATTCTCTAGGAATAATCTACAAAACCATCTTTACTTTATGTGAATTTCATGCAACTTAAAACCATAATGAATAGGCAAAAACCTTTTATATAAAAAAATCTAATCTCAAGAAAATGTTCAAAATAATCTTTACTTTCTCTACTATGTATAGTAAGTAGGGGAAGTATTGCATTCCACCCACAAATTCGATACCGAGATTTCACAGGAAATACATGTTTTGAGGTGCACTGAATGCATATAAAGCATTCTTGGACACATGTCCGCGCGCGCACGCGCGCGCGTGTGTGTGTGTCTGTGGACAGCATAACTAAGAAATGAACAGTCGGATAAACACCAAACTTGGTATTTAGATTCAGTACCTTCCAGAGATGTGACACGAAGGTTTTCAACAAAATCCCTCCACCCCAGATTACCCTTTACATGGAACATTTTTCGAAAATTTTAATTTTCTCAAAAATGGCTCTAACAATTTTGAATAAAATACTATAAGTTTAAGACATTTTTATGGCAAATGAATTGTATATCTCGAATTTTCTGGGAATGTCTCCAAAAGTATTCTTCATTGTGAACGACTTTTGCATAACTGGTAAACCATAAGAGATAGGCAAAATTTTACTGCACAAAAAATGTAGATCGCGTTAAAATACAGAATTTATGTTATATACATTTTTTTGTTGAGTGAACCATTTTCGAGATATTGCTTGTTATCCCCTTAAATTTTCCAATACTTTTTCTCAAATGGGAATTCGTTATTCATTTTTACTTTCTCTACTACGTACAGTAAGTAGGGGAAGTATTGTATTCCACCCAAAAATTCGATACCGAGATTTCACCGGAAATACATGTTTTGAGAACCGCTGAATCCAAGGAAACATGTCCGTGTCTGTGTGTGAGTCTGTTTGTGAACAACATAACTCAGAAACGAACAGTCGGATAAACACCAAACTTGGTATTTAGTTTCAGTATCTTCCAAGGATGCGACACAAAGGTTTTCAAGAAAATCCCCCCACCCCAGATTACCCTTTACATGGAGCATTTTTCGAAAATTTTAATTTTCTCAAAAATGGCTCTAACGATTTTGATTAAAATATCATATGTTTAAGATATTTTTATGACAAATAAAATGTATATCTTGAATTTCCTGGGAATGTCTCCAAAAGTATTCTTCATTGTGAACGACTTTTGCATAACTGGTAAACCATAAGAGATAGACAAAATGTTACTACACAAAAAATGTAGATCGCGTTAAAATACACAATTTATGTCATATACATTTTTTTGTTGAGTGAACCATTTTCGAGATATTACTTGTTATTCCCTTAAATTTTTCAATACTTATTTTCTCAAATGGGAATTCGTTATTCATATTTTTGTCTTGGATATGCAAAGAGTATTAATCTGTGGGAAAGGGAATGGTGCTGCGCCTAGCAACCAACTATTAAGCGATATGTATGTGCTTAAAGGCTACTGTATTTCCAAATTGTCCTTGTAAATATATATTCCCCTTACATCTACAAGAAAATTAGCAATAAGATAGACTCTGCAAATGTTTATCTCGATTAACATGAAGTAGATGGAGAATAAGCGTTTGTATAAATAATTTGTACAAGAGTAGAGAAAGTCATGTGAGTGTAACACATCAGATTTTTTTATGTCCTGGACATACAAAGAGAATGGAATGCGCCACATAGCAACCAGCTCTTAAAAGATTTGACTATCGCTTAAATACTACCATATTCCCCTTGCACGTACAAGAAAATTAGCAATAAGATTAACATCTCGATATCTCGATTAACATGAAACATATGGGGAATAAACGTTTGTAAAAATAGTTTGTACAAGAGTAGAGAAAGTCATGTGAGTGTAACACATCAGATTTTTCCCCCTAATGTATTATAGAAATATTTCTTGTCGTATGTTTACAGTTCCCACATGTAAGTATGTCTGCACAGTATGCAATTCTTTTTTTTTCCAAATCTCATCAAAAACGAGAAATATGATGCGGTACACCTACATGACTTTCCCTGTTCCTTACAATTTCACAGGTATTTACTATTCATACAAAATGCAATTCTTCATTTTGTGAAAATGTTCATGCCACATACTTGGAAGATATAGCACTTAATTGAATCAGGGACCTGAAAACATGTATTTTCGAGTGAAAACTCGCCTTAGGTAGGTTGTAGAGAAAGCAAGTCGACTTTCTTGCATAAGCAAGAGCATGGCGAATAAACATAGTAAAGTCATACAGCTTCATTTGAAATCACTTCTAGCCAAACATTTTGAGCACTATTAAGGCAGGATTTGAGGTATCACTTTTGAGACGAATACTATAATATGCAAGGACAATGCAACGTTTGGTTGGCATACAATACTTTCTTACCTACCATCTAGAGGAAGTAAAAACGGGAATGTTAACTTTGTAAGAATTCTTAAGTTTTGCTGAAAGTTTAATTCAAGTGGTCAAACATATGTAAGCTGTTGAAAATACATTCCCTAGCAATTTGTTTTTCTGAATCGTGATTATGTTCCCCAACAAGTCTGTAATTCACGTCGTTAGATACCTCAGAGAAGAAATGCGCGTTTCAGTTTTTACGTGTGCATCGCCATTTCTGAGAGGCCAGGTAAGCTGCACTTTGCGATATTTGAAAATTTCAATAACCCGCAACTCGCGGTTCCGTTTGCTGTACATGGAATAGATATTCATTAATAAACACAGTATAAAAAGCAAGATGAAGTCTGAGAACGTCTTGATCGTCGGCGCAATACCAATACCTAGTTGGATATAAATTTAAAATGTTAGCGAAAATCTTTCCTGCAAATTAACTTTTAAGATTTTCGACAAGGGAAAAGTTGGATATAAATTTAACACTTTAACGAAAACCTTTCCTATAAATAAACTTTTTAAGCTTTATTCTGATGTACCAAAGCCTGTCCTCTTTCTTGTAACTGAGGTCCCATTTGAGTAACCAATTTTTTCTTAAACCGCGGTGATTGACAGGTCCTTCCTAACGATTCTTATTAGGCGGATCCTAATGGATTTTGGCCATCGGCGCACTGCAACAACACCGATTTCAAGTACTGTCTTCCACAGCAAAGAAAGTCTCCGGGGAATGAAGGCAGGGGGAAATTGCTGATTAGACGTGGTCCGAACGCTGCCTACTTGCTTATGGTACCCTTATTTATGACACACATGACAGCTCAGTTACAGCTCTGAATAGTTTTACTTTGGTGTTCTGTGGTTTTACGCATAGCATGCATTCTCCGTCACATATTCACTGTCCTTGTCGCACTGTTTCCAAACAGATAAGGGTAACACATTCCTGTCAGGGAGTTTTTCTCCGTTGGCGAACAGTAACATTTACTTCTTCAGTTCATTAAAAAAACAAACAAAACTTTTTCATGTTTATTACGGAAGAGAAGCTTTTTGCGAGAAAACGTAAAATTGGCAAGAAAATTACACCATTAAATCGCCTACCAGTATCATGAAATATTGAGATACTTTTAGCCGGAGCTATAAAATATTTTTCACGTTAATCGTTAATAACGAAAAAAGACGGCTCTATCCACGAGCTCTCCAGGTGTAGGGAAGATAGACATGTCTATTTACCTGCTCAATTCTATATGCCACATATCTTTTCATAATTGACATAAATAAGGAAAATACCATCCAGATCTTCTACATAAACAACTCCATTTGCACATATATCTCATAAACACATTATTCCTCTCCATCTCCATATAAAATCCATATTAAACACACATAATTCCTGTCCCTCCCCATATAAAATCTATATTAAACACACATAATTCCTCTCCATCCCCATATAAAATCCATATTAAACACACATAATTCCTCCCCCTCCCCATATAAAATCTATATTAAACACATAATTCCTCTCCATCCCCATATAAAATCCATATTAAACACACATAATTCCTCTCCCTCCCCATATAAAATCTATATTAAACACATAATTCCTAACCAAACCTATGCAAAATCCATATTAAACGTAGTAAATATTTTTCCACACATTATTTAAATATAAAAAGAAAATCCCACATTGAAGAAATGTGTAAAAATGCTGTTTCATTGGGCGACAATAAACAAAAACGTCGACTTGAATTTTTTTAAGGTGCTGGGCATAAACAAATGAAATAAAACGGAAGAGAGGCTCTCTTATGGTGTGCAGGAACTTGAAACATTTCCGTTGGCAAACAGAGCTGACACCCAGAGTTGGGCACTTGGGTCAAGTCAGTGCGAATGCGCTGGGACTTCAACTTTTGCCAGCAAGGCAGAGCACCGTGTTTGCCAGGTTGGGCACTCGGGTCAAGCCAGAGCGCATGCGCTGGGACTTTACATTTGCTAGCAAGGCACAGCACAGTCATCGCGGAGTTGAGCACTTGGGTATAAAATAGTTTTTAATCATACCAATGGACGACAAATGTAAGGTACTAGTCGTTGGCCAGGTTCCACATAATTACGCACATTGCTCCCGAAAATATTTGGTTCAATTTTAAGTGGTTTAATGCAAAAGTTGTATGAATATTCTATGGGAAGGGGGGTCGTTTTCTATTCAGCCTATAAGTGGAGGTAGATTTCGAAGTTCAGTTTTTACTTTCACTACCACGTACCTGATAGGCAGAGAAGGTATTGCATTCCACCCAAAAATTCAATACCAAGATTTCTCAGGAAAACATGTTTTGAGAGCCCCTGAATCAAAAAAGAGCATGTTTAGAAAAAGGTCCGCGCACAGCATAACTCAAAACCGAAAAGTCGGATAAATACCAAACATTATATTTAGGCTCAGTAACTTCAAAAGATGCGACACGAAGAATTTCAAGAAAATTCCTCCACCCCAAACTACTGTTTTCATGGAACATTTTCCGATTCTTTATTTTCTAAAAAAATGGTTGTAACTATTTTGATGAAAACGCCATGTATTAAAATTATTTGCATGACAAATATAACGTAAGCCTTGAATTTTCTGGGAATAGTCGTGAAGTGTACTTCATTTGGAAGGAATTCTGTATAATCTTGTATAACTGGTAAGCGTTAGGCGATAGACGAAAATGTACTGCACAACAAATGTAGACTACTTTATAACCAATTTATTTCAAATAGTTTTTTTTGGGGGGGGGCATCACCACTTCCGAGATACTCGTTATTAATGGTGCGATTTGTTCAGTGCTTTGTCGTTCTTTTTAAGTCCCATAGATTTTCGATGTTTCTGGCGATTGCAAGAAAACAGTATGCAATTTTAAGGCCAGTGTATAGTGTCCAGTTCTAAAACATTTGACTATAGCTGTTCCCATTATAACGTAATGTGTAATGTAGCTATTTCTACAACAGTTTATTTTTCAATGCATAGGCAGAAAAATAATCTGGTGTATTGCACTCACATGACCTTCTCTACTCTTGTACACATTTTTGTACAAATGTTATTCTCCATCTACTTCATGTTAATCTGATTGCTAATTTTCTTGTAGGTGCAAGGGGAATATGGTAGGCTTTAAGCGATAGTCAAATGTTTTAAGAGCTCGTTGCTATGTGGAGCATTTCATTCTCTTTGTATGTCCAGGGCATAAAAAACGAATAACGAATTTCCATTTGAGAAAAAGTATAAGTATTGGAAAATTCAAACAAATAACAAGGAATACCTCGGAAATGTACACTCGACCCCCCAAAAAAGGTATATGACAAATTGTGTGTTTGACAAAATCAAAATGTTCGAAACATTTTCCATGTAAAGGGTAGTCTGGAGTGGGGGATTTCCTTTAAAACCTTCGTGACGCATCCTTGAAAGATAGTAAATTCAAAGTACCAAGTTTCGTATTTATCCGACTTTTCGTTTTTGAGTTATGCTGTTCGCAGCCTGACAGAGATGTTTCAAAAATGCTTTATTTGGATTCAGGGCATCTCAAAACATGCATTTCCGGTGGAATCTCGATATCGAAATTTTGGGTGGAATGCAATACTTCCGCTGCTTACTATACGTAGTAGAGGAAGTAAGAAGCTTTAGCAAGAATAGGAAAGGTAGAATCAGACGACTGAAAAATCCAATGCCATCGGCGGGATTTGAACCACGAACCTCCCAGTTTTTGTCGAGTTGTTCTAACCATTCAACTACTATGGCAACATGCAAGTATGGCATTAAATTCGTCAGTTGCTTATCATTTTTCCGATAAACCTAATTTAAGATCTACTACTATTACGCTGAAATTCCATGAATATATTGTCCTTCAATCTCTATTTTCACATTTCGCGCGCAATTTTCTAGTGTTTATCTACTGTTTTTGGTACTATTATTAAGGGATAGTATTAAAAACGTACGCACGTCGAGTAGCTGACACACCGTTTCTTAAGTAATTAAGTGGACAGATAAACAGGCTATAAAAACGTACATGTGACTGTTACACCGTGTTTTAAACACGTCATAAATACGTAGGTTGTGTGACTGTCACACTGCGTTTTATTTGGTGTACAAATAAACACGTGTTTAAAGCGTACATCGTGTGACTGTTACACGGTCTCCTCTAGTGTTTTTAATGCTTACTTCGCGCGTATGGTCCCCCTGTTTCTCCCCGTCCCGCATCATACCAGACGACGTCACGCAGATGTTTTACCCTGTGCGCATGCGCCAGGACTTAACAGCTTGACCCAATAGACCAAACCCTACCAAAATCATTTTTAAAATCTTATTATATACTATCTTCTAACTAAAATAATGTTTTCACAAATAAGATTATCAGGTTAACAACATACTATCTGTAGAAATGAATAACAGTGCATTACTTTTTGTCTTTGTTACAGGTCACCAGGTTATAAATTTATGGTCATTCATTGCCTGTACTGCATTGTTATTTCTTTTCCATTTTTGTGTCGAAATCACTCAGATATGACAACACATTTTATTCACATCAGAATACAATTGACTCTCAAATTTTGTACAATACCTACTTTATTATTTTATTTTTTTTAGATTCATACCGGTTTGACACATCGAAGATTGTTGTAACCAGGACATCTCAGACCTTAAATTTCTTTTGATGATGAAAAGGAAGATACTTCTTTCATTCTTCCAGATGTGCAGCCATCATCTTAAGAGGAAGTGGAATATGAAACTCGTTCAGCTTCCATTGTCATAAGCTGATGCAAGAAAACCTTATTGGAAGGCTAAAACCGAATGAATTTCGGCCATTAATTCCAGTTGTAGTTAATGATATATATCCTTTCTTTTAATCGTGAAACAGTCAATTAAATCCTACTCAAGTTTTGATTTCTTAAATGTATTTTCTATTATTCTCTAAATTTTATAATTGGATCTGAATTGTGCTAGTTTATAATTACATTAGATAATTTATGTTCATAGAAAATAATAAAAATTAAAATATAAATGGTGAGAAATATTTATTCCTAGAGACCTAATGTCTCCTTTAGGAGACATTCAGTTTCAGTTACTTCCCATTAATTTTTACTTTCTCTACTACGTATAGTAAGTAGGGGAAGTATTGTATTCCATCCAAAAATTCGATACCGAGATTTCACCGGAAATACATGTTTTGAGACCCCCTGAATCCAAAAAAAAAGCATTTTTGGAAACATGTTCGTGTGTCTGTGAACAGCATAACTCAGAAACGAAGTCGGATAGCACCAAACTTGGTATTTAGGTTCAGTATCTTCCAGAGATGTGACACGAAGGTTTTCAAGAAAATCCCCCCACCCCAGACTACCCTTTACATGGAACATTTTTTCGAAAATTTTAATTTTCTCAAAAATGGCTCTAACGATTTTGATTAAAATGTCATATGTTTAAGATATTCTCATGAGAAATGAAATGTATATCTCGAATTTTCTGGGAATGTCTCCAAAAGTATTCTTCATTGTGAACGACTTTTGCATAACTAGTAACCCATAAGAGATATACAAAATTTTACTACACAAAAAATGTATATTGTGTTAAAATACACAATTTATGTCATATACTTTTTTTTGTTGAGTGAACCGTTTTTGAGATATTGCTTGTTATTCCCTTAAATTTTCCAATACTTATACTTTTTCTCAAATTCGTTATTAATTTTTTAATGTCCTGGACATGCAAAGAGAATGGAATGCGCCAGCGCTTAAAATATTTGACTATCGCTTAAAACCTATCATATTCCCCTTGCATCTACAAGAAAATTAGCAATAAGATTGACATCTCGATTAACATGAAGCATATGGAAAATAAGCGTTTGTAAAAATGGTTTGTACAAGAGTCGAGAAAGTCATGTGAGTGTAACACATCAGATTTTTTTTTGCATTAGTACGGAAGCTATTTCCATATTCCATATTACTCAAAAATTTCTGAAAATCAAAATTTTACTCAGGACTGAGGAGGATAAAGCTATATTATCTTTAAACTCACTTTAAGTGAGTTTAAACCATGTAACAAGACAGCACCTCATTGGCCAGTGGGCAAACTACATCTTTTCCTCTACATAAAACAGCTTGGTTTAGATCGTTAACATTTTGTGGTAATTCTCGTGCACAGAAATTTGAAAAACCCATTATTGTAACAGTTCAATTTATGAAACAAAATGTGTTTGTTCAGATTCACCTATAACTAAATGAACCATTATAGCAAGGGTTTAAGAGGCTATGCGCAGGCGCTGCAATTCATTTCTGGTTTCGGGATAAGCATCAGTGTTCTTTTCCATGTACTCTGCCACTGTGGAAAGCATAAATGCAGGAAATGGAAACAAGACAATTGCATTAAATGCTTTTAACAAATTCTGTAAAAGTACCTACCTTTAATCAACAATGAATATAGTTGGCCATTATTTAGCAATAATTATTTGTTAGCGATGCAGAATTGTTGCTTGGTTTGCGTTTGTTTTCTAACCTACAGTGCTAATCATTTTCTTAACTTGTTGACTCATAAAAGGTTAAAGCAAAATTGGTATACTGATGTAAGTTATTAACTGAATGATTTTTAAAACCTGAAGTAAAGAACAGTTGGTAAACTGTTCAGGAACCACTTTTACTTCCCTATTCTGTGTTAGAAGTTTAAGATGCAAGGCAAAATATAGGAATAAGACATACAATGTTTAAAAGCTAATGATCCCCAAGCTGCGCACTATACTGTATTCACATTCTGACTGAAGCAATTTCCTCTCACGGGTACTTATAGTTCCCATCATCCTCCACGTGGTGCTGCCATGTGCTCGGCGGAGTGATACATTTAAGTTTTGTTTAATTCTCTTTTCAACTTGTAGTGAAAAAGGTAGTACATTTTAATTTGCTTAAAATGCCATGAATCAACCTAATTATATTACAGCTTTCTGTGAAACGCATGACCAAATTATATTAGAGAATAAGCTAAAAAGGGCTGTTTTAACTGCTTTACCATATAGACTTTGCCAACTAATGTTATTTTTTTCTTTTATTTACTTCACATGTTATGGATGGAAGGTTCTACCAAGTTATCTGCAGTTTGAAGCTACAAACACTTATTATAATCTTGCTCTATTTAGGTTACAGTTAATTACTGCCATAATGGAATAAGTGCAACATGTTGGCCATAACTTTAAGAATAAGGATAAGTCTGCTGGTCTACGTTTCTGATGTTGGAATTCATGTTGAAAATAAAATTGACAATTCTGTAACTATGATGCATTGAGTTCATGCCAACCAGGCAAAAATTAAATTTCAAGAATGACATATTAGCATTAATTGGATTTTGATAGGATAGGCTATCATTATATACATTGTTGGTTTATTCTAAAGCAATTAAAGGTGCACTTTGCAAATCATACATGCTTCATGTGTAACCAATAGCAGTCATCATGGCACATTTATGTTGTCCTCCGTGGTCTATGGGTACCATGCTAGCCTCTAGTTCCCAAGGTTGCAGGTTCAAGCCCAGTGGAGGACGATGGATTTTTTTGCACATAAAAATCCTAAGCATGGCTTCCTTTGGAAGGAAAATGAAAGCAGTAGTCCCATGTTATAGATTTATGCAAATAAAAGAATCTCAAGCCTGGTTAAAGAGGTCTCTGAGCAAAATTTCCAGTCTTTCATGTCCAATATAGAATGGGACGCTAAAAACCATAATATATAAAGAGCATCCATAAATAAAACTCAATTCCATAGCACATTCATAAGCCATCCATTCACTAATTTCAAAAGGTTTCACAAGTCTGCAAAAATGCATATGAATTCTGATAAAGTTGCTTTTGAAAGGTCAAGTAATTTTTTGTGTGTAATAACAAACAAAACAAGGAGTGTGGAAGAACTCAGAATGATAATCTTAAAAACACTATGATGAAACCAATTATTTCAGGCCTATTGTTTTGTGCATTACATGACTTGCCTTTAAGAGGAAAATCAAATTTTAATACTGTTTTTGATGACATTGCAGTTTAGAGTACAGCCAAGTGACAAAACATTTTGATAGTGCCCCTAAAATTTCCACCTATATTTCTCATAGGGCCCAAAATCGCTCGCAGTACTAATGAATGATTTGATTCACACCATCAATAATAGTGGATACTTTTTTTTTTTTTGGCAGACAAAACAATGTACATTTCATGGATAGAACAACTTTTCCTTGCTGCATGCTACTTTGGTAGTACAAGTAAAATTATTAGAGATTTCCTTGGAGCTAAACCATTAAAGGAATGGCCGCGATAAACATTTCTGAAATTTGATTGTAAATAATTTAAACATCTTATCAGAATTTAGAAATGCGCTGGTGCTATCAAAGAAGCAATTTTTCTTCAGGGGCAGTATACAAAGAAAGCTTCTGATTGGGAATCTTCAGACTATGTGACACACTGGTCTGAAAGAAAATTGTGGAAGCACTCACAATAGAACGGAGGAGATCAGAAACTAGACAGAAAGCCTGGGAACTTTACTGCACACTTATTTTATTATTCATTGCTGCATTAAAAATCATAGCTAAATATTCAGCCAAATTAGAACCTATTACAAATATCCTACAATCTAAACATTACCTTGTTAGAAACGTCGGAACATAACCAACAAATTGTGAAAATATTAATGGAGGATCTAAATTTGAAATAATCATGAACAGAGCTGAAAGTGGCTCTACAGCTCTTAGAATAGGTAGCATTTAACAGTTGCAAGGAGTTGGACAAACGCTGTGTTCAAATCATTAATTTGTTTGTTGAGTACTGCGGAAATCTTAGACTCCCTAATTCAGTCATTACCAGAATGGTTTTTAGAAGAAAACAGAACAGCTTTTGAGATGTTCTGTTTGCACTCAACGCTTATGAACTCTCAAAGTGACGTAGATATGGAGAGGATATTAGAAAATATTAACAAACTATATGGTGATCTTCTGGATAATTTCACTGAAGATGCACACACATGGATTAGTATGTGGAAACACAAATTAGCTAAAGGAGAATTAATGAATCACACTTGGTTGACCTGTTGCATAATACCAAATTTCTGCCCGCTTTAGTTTCACCCTTGAAGATAGCTCTTAGTTCAACTGCAACCACCTGCTCAGTGGATAGATTGCCCAGGCATTTAATTATCGTCATACTTCTCAAAAAGAAAGGATTTTTATGAATCTTGTAATTCAAATTTCACAAATTTATGATGTACATTAGCTCTAATGAACTGGTCATGGATTATCAGTTTTACGTACGGTATGCATTCACATATACTGTATAGAATACAACTGTAGGTATTACTAGTTTACGTTTGGCACTATTAAAATGCATTGCAGAAACTGATAGGGGGAGAGCATGACCACAGAATGTCCTTGGGAAACTCTGAATCACATATATTGGAAAACTTGACTTGAGATTATGTTACAGGCTTGCCCAGACCTCAGAATAAATAAACACATAAAAAAATATTCCTATTGCAATTCTGGAGGACAGCATAAACAAAAGTGCTGTGTATACTTCTTTATTATAACAGCATGAGGCACAATTTCTACATGATTCATTTACTATATCTTATTGTGAAAACAAGAACGAATGATGTTGCAAGTATGCATTCAGTCTCAATGCATTGTTATGAGACAAAAAGCTGACCTTGTGGTTACTTCTGTGTGCAGTCCATGAAGTCTTTAAGTAACCAGAATGCTTCTTTATTCATGTTATACACTATTTTAAATCTTACTATTCCATTAAGAAGTAAATCAAAATCAGTACTGAATAATAAATTGTAATCTGTATGCTTGTGGTATATATGGTTCCTTAGAGATTATAACTTCAGTTATTATACATTCTTTGTTTCACTCGAACATCTTTAAAAATAATGGAACAGATTGTGTTTTTTTAAAACACCCATAAGCTTCAAACAACTGGTTTAAACCAATTTGACTGATGTGTTACAGTATGTGGGCATTTAAATGTCTGTTAGCAAAGGTATAAATAAACAAATTTGAACATGAAATTTATGCAACTACATAAGATACTATAATTTTTATAGTGAAATGAAAATAATGAAGAAAAGGCAACTGAAAAGAAAAATAAATTTAACAGGCAAATAAGAGCCATAATCACCAAAAAAAACTATAAGGGAGTATAATTTAGGTATAATCAATAAATTAAAACATACAAGAAATCAATGTGTTTTGTGAATATTTGAATGAAAGAAAAGTAAAAGATAAATTTTATTGCAGCTAGAGGGGAAAAAAATTAAAAAAACAGTAAATATTTTGTCAGTAAGGCTATCATGATGTATTATAAGATTTGTGTAAAGATGGTGGGTTATATCTCCCCTTAACACTGAAACCTTTGGGATTTGTTGCATTATTCTATTTTTATAATTTTAGTTAAATAGACATGTTCCTTTAATCTCTTAACACGCACATTATTTACAAAGTGATGTTTCTTTTTTCACTTATTTTTTTTTATTGTCAAAATGAAATGTTCACTTAGGTGTAATAATGAATCTCATTTTGAAGAACTTAACAATGGACATTTTAGTCTCTGAATATTGCACAGATTAAAAGGTAGGCATGTTGTCAAGTGCTTACACTTTGTTTCTTTCTGAACTTAAGTGTAAAAAACAAATACTGGGCATTAAAGCATTAAGAAATGAACTGCAAAACTAAAAAGTCAGGGCACCAATGATCTCAGCAGTTGTGTACCTAAAGCCCCACTACAACTAAATTCAATTTAGTAACTCTTTGTGACTCTCATTCTCATAGTGTGTGATGAAGTAACACATGAAAAACTGCAAAAGCCAGTTGAAACAGAGACCTCTAGTGTCAATAAAGCATATGAAAAGGAAATTTGACTGAACTCACTAATTCACAGATTCTTCTTGGTAGAAATATACATGTGCAAAAATGAGATTACAGCGAAGTCAAGAAGTATCAAGGAACTGAAACAGAACTGGTGAATTCTGCCTTTTAAAATATATACTGCTCAGAAGCAATATGCTCAATTATACTCAGGATTTTGTTATTTGGCCAAAATTAAAAATCCAAATATACTCTGGCTTTTATGTTAAGAGGCTAATAAGGAGCAGTAGATTTTTAGCTAAATTATTTGTAGGAGTATCTTCCTCTAGGTTTACAATACCCAGTAGGTTGTATCTTTTCCTACCTAGAGCTTTGTATTTGAAGATAATATGAGCAGTTTCATCTTCTTCATTGCATAGTCTTTATATTGGTTCTTGTTTAAAGATTCCCATTGTAGTAGGCATTTCCTTAATCTACAATGTCCCGTTAATAGCCCAATTATTCAATTTATTTGGAATCTATTGAGTTTTACTACATCTTCAGTAAGCAAGGAGAATAATTTTACTCATCATTTCCTTACTGTGCTTGCATCCTTTTGTTTGAACCCACTGCCTTTTGGTTGGAATAACTAATCCACTAAGTAATGGTTTTTCAAGCAATATTTAGAGCAATGTCAAGAACTAGTTCTGGTCCAGTAAATGATTGAGCAGATACTTTCCTAGCAAGGGTATCTGCTTTTTCATGGCTTAAGATTCCCTTATGTCCAGGCACCCACCCAAGAGTAACCTTGTTGTAATAAGGCAACCATGGTTTGCAACTGAGACATCCAGAATTGAAAGTTGATAAATCATTTTTCAGTCTTTGGAGTCTTTTCAATCCAAGTTACTTCAATAAGCTTAAACATTTTATAAGTCTGTAGTGAAGTAGGAAGTAAAGAAATCATTTAAAGAGGGTACATAATGTGGGTTAATACTTAATAACACAGTGAATGCTGCACTTTCATGGTTGTGATGCAAAGTAATCACATATTTTCCAACTATGAAAGATAGTTAAAAATAGAAGCGACAAAAAAAAGTAATTTTGTGTCCAGTATACTGAATTAGAAGTTTAGTACCACTAAAATAAACAGTTTTTAATTAAATAAAATTTAAACTGTCAAACAAAATCAATTGATCATTTTGGTGAATTGACTTTGTAAGAAGCAGCATGATTCTGAAGCACTCAACTGCAATGGTTAGCTAAATCTCTATCTTTATCACAAACTTTAAGGTGACTCAATAAAACTTAAAGCACTGACTAGAAATACAATGAAAAAATGAACTGCAATCTATATAACAATGTGAGTTGAATGTAACTTGAATTACTTCACTAACAATATATTACCGGAATGTGTTTTGGTGAGTGAAGCAATTCAAGTGTCCATTCAACTCGCATTGTAATTTAGTATTATCATTTGTGCTTAACTGTGTGCCACTTCCAGGTTTTAGATTAAACTTTTTAGTGTGGAGAATTTTTCACTCAAAGATATTTCAAGTAATCAAAGGGGGCAAAACCTACAGAATTTCCTTTCATTACAATGATAGATGTTTTCTGCATCAGTTTAGAATATAGGCAAAGCATTAACTTACTGATATGGTTGCCAATGTACACTTTTGGTTTTAGAATTTCACATGTAACATTTCATGCAGATGTTACAACTCTAAACTGAAAATGCTTGGATGACCTTAAATGATTCATCTGCCATGGCTATTTTTAGCACACACTCATTCTTGTTAAGTGTCAGTATAGTAATATGCAAAAGTTGATGAAAAATGATGTAAAAAATGAATCTGTTGCAGGATATATTATTAATCTTTCCAAACTTACTTTCAACTTATTAATGATCCACACTTTTCAAATACCATCATCATACAGCCGAGGAACCTTATAATCAAAGATAGGGCCCATAACATTCTTCTTGAAGGAGGCTGCATTTATCTTAGCATTTTTTGGCTTTTAGATGATGAGCTGATCCCTGTTAAAATAACCTGAAACTACTATCAATCCCTTGGAAAATTCTTTTGTTTTACAAGATGAAGTTGGAATGACCCTTTTAGCCTACTGGGCAGGAGTAAATGACATGGTGTTGGTTAGTTCACCAAAATATACACATGCTTAATCCAGAGAAACCACCCATTGCTACTTGCCTTAAATGTAATTTTCTGCCATTAATGTAACATATTTTGATGTTTTCTCGAAGCATACCTAAATGCTTTATGGGAACATTCTAGTTTCAAACTGACAGTGCCTTTGGGTGGTCTTGTGTATTTAAGCATGAGTTCTTTGTGTGATTTTCTGGATTACTCTTTCTTGATTGATATGTGTACCACTGTTTTCACCTTGAATGTGCCAGAACTCTCTTTGGCGGGGGGATGCAGGTGGGAACCAATTTTTATGCTTAGCAATGTGTCCCACACATAACTTGCTAATGCTCATAACTCTTCACAGCATCTTACAATTAATGATAGGCTGAAACAAATTATGAAGAGTTCAGTAATATACCCTATCAGAGACCCATATTTTTTATGCCATTTTTCATTAATTCTTGCTTGTGATAATACCAATAGCTACTTCAGAGTGATGCTGATACTATCATAGGAATTAAAAAACAGCCAGGGCAAACTGATCAAATATGTCTGAGTTTAAGGAGGGCAACCCTCCATATGGCTGTCATTTGTAATTACCTTTAAATCTATCGTATATATCATTTCCAGTCATTTAGCTCTTCTCCTCAAAAATTAAAATTAAAGATCCTTCAATTTTTGAAGCAAACAAACTTTACTCTTGTGACACTACTGCTAAAACAAAATAAATGTTTGGAATAAAATTAATAAAAATGAACTTGGAAAATAAGCATTGATGTTCTACTTCATAAAAAGCATGGCTCAATTCAGCAAACTTTATTAGTGAGTTACTTTTATGAATCTTAATGTACAGAAGTAAAAATTTGTCCTTCCTAAGAAGATTACCATAAATGGCAATGCTGAGTTTTTGCCAGTTAATCTAAGTATCACAGATGTTATGTAAATAGAATCCAACCCAGATTGTTATACTGTTGAAAATAAGCATATTATTTTCAATCAACTGAACTGTTTCTAAGTAGTAGTTCTCTCCTTAGGCTTAGGGGCAAAAAAGATTACATCATGAATATCTATGAAGTTTGGTGGTACTTAAATGCACCATGATGGTCCAATTCATAGGCTATCGCTACACAGTACAGCACCACAACCTATGATAGTAATCAAGGCAAAATAAACAGCTTCCATAACAAAATCATTAAATACAATGATATATGTACCAACCATGACTATAAAAGTAAAATCTTGGTAGCTTGTCATTATTCAAGTATTTATGGTTCTGACTAGTTAAACTACCACAAGTGGATGTTTTCCTAGAAAGAGTAGTCATTTCTGTGTACAATCTAACCTCCCAAGTTACCTTCAATTAGTTTCATGATTTATTTCCTCAGTCCAAAATCTGATTATCAAATTTTGTATTTTTGAAAATTGTTAATATCCAAAACTTTCTTAAATGCTTGTTCTGTTAGCACATGTAAACTGAATACTGTAATTAAACTGGGCTGTCACACTTTGCAAGAAAGCATTTAATCTCCAATTTTGCAGCAATGCATGTACCTTGCTGTGATCTTGCACCCACTTGAGTCCAAAGCCGTTAAGTGGAAGGAAGGAAGAAAGAAAGAAATTCAGCTATATTACCAAAAGAACATAACATTGTCAAGGTGTAGTTCTCTCCTCATATTACAGAAACATAAAAAGCAAGCCTTTTAATTGCCATAATCTTATCCTGCAAGTCATTATGCATATTTAGAAAATAAAGGGGGATAATTTTACTTTTGTTATGTACTTCCTTTGACATGTAAAATAAAATTCTGTCATCCAACTACAAACACCAAGCACTTAATTAGTATTATAACAAATGCAAAAGACAAATTGGTAGACTTTTGTTATAACTATATGGTACCTCTGGAGAGCTGGATATTTTACTTGTCTTTTTAATAATCTACAGAAGTAGTCTTTAACACATTCTCCATTTGGCACAGTGTATAAGGAGTTTATACTGCAATGGACATGTGGAATTTGTTCAGGAAGTACATACCTCAAGATATTTAGCATGTTTGTTAGGTAAGTTGCTTATTTTGCATGCATTCTATAGCCTTCATAACTGTTGAATAGTGAGAATGCCAGTGTTATGGGGCAATAATCTGTTTAATGCATTAACTTGTAGCATTGATATTTATGCAAAGCTTTGACATTCCATAGTTTCTGTAACAGAAGAGTGCCCCAACTTAGCAGGCACAATCTTATATTCATTTACTTAAGATTTACCTTCTACATCAAGTGCTGAGATTTCCAAGATAACGAATTGGTGAATATAGTGAATCAACAATATTTTACTTAAATAATATTGAACATCTTGCAAGTCTAAATTTACCTAATATTTCTGCTCTCTATAAAGAAAAGTTCCAGATAGAATTCTAACCTAGTTCAGATTGACCTGTGCAGGAACGGAACCTGTACCCTGTAAATGGGTGTTTTAGACATTTGGCAAAAAGATTTGCTACAGAAGTGGCTAGCCCCAGTTCTGACTGTAATAGAGCTTTGTTCATTGATATGGTTACTGCACATAATTAAAATTTCTTCATAGTCTGTTGCTCTCAGCACAAAACACACTTGTTCTACCTCCTAAGACATTAATATTAGTATCAATTAATACAGTAATATCGATGATATTTATTAATTACAAAGATATAAATAAAACACATAAAAGATTCAAGGATTAAATTTAGTGAGTGCTTAAGTTAGGCACCCATTTATAGAAAGTTTTATTTTAATCCCTTTATTCCATTAGATTTCTTTAAAACAATACTTTAGAATCAAACATTCTTAGCCACACTGTTTTTTTCTGATATAAAACTATAATGCCAATGGGTACAAGGCAGCAACTGTTTGCTACGCAATAATCACTTGCAGTATGTATAAGAGTTTTGCAGCTTATAAATATATGTACATTTTCTGCCTTGTGCCAATGACAAAGATGACAACACAACTGGGCTCACTGTGTATAAAATTGAAATAAACTTCTACTGCTCAACATTATTTGTTTTTCTTTGTTGAGAAAGCACGACTTGGGCAAGGCTATTGGGCCAAACTTATGTTCTTAAACTTATCTCCATAGTCTGGAGGAGGGGGGATGAGTGTTTTGGAAAATACTTGAATATCTAACATTTTGAGAAATTAATGTATATTGTAGGTTTGAAAATGAATGAGCAGTGGAAATGAATAGAATTCAGCTCACTATAATGATAGGAATACTGAAAGTTTAGGTGCCTTTGTACAATTTCACAATAGTATGCAGAATTGACAGTCAGGCCAATTATTTGTTAACAATCCCCTTGCCACACAAAATTATCATCATGCTCTTTCTCCTTGCTTGTCTAACCTTTCTGAAGTACATGAACTTGGCCAGTTTTATTGAAAGGAATGTTCATTTAGTCTAAGGATGTTGACTGTAAATCCAACTCCCATCACCAGTATGTGATCAGATGAAGTTAATTACTTATATCAACATGCTCCTGGGCAAAAATTTGCTAGTGATGTAATGCATGTCCAAATTTATTTGTCAGAATTGCATGTCCCACAAACAGTATCCATTCCAATAGTAAGACAAGAAATATTTTATCGCTGATTACACTGGTCAACAATGATTCTGCAGTATAAAGGAAAATATGCGACTTTAATGGAAATCAGTGCCCTGATTTCAAAAATGAAGTCAGTTTTTGGTTATCACAACTAGTTTTTATGATATGTGCATATATGTCTATGGTGCTAAATTCATTTAGCTTATACAGCTTACTGCCATGTTTCATTATGTTATTCTTAATCTGTTTGTGATTTTCTTCCTAATCGCCTCACTTCTGTCCTCCCTTATTACCCAGATGTTTATGTTTATATTTACAGCTATCATAGATTTCAACTTCAGTTGAACTGAAAAAAAGTGTTAATACACACGTTTGTCTTCTATATGTGTAGTGCTAAAATAAAAATTCGAGTATGACTTTTACATCAGGATTACGCAGGAGACAGTGTCTACAAAGTCCTCAGAAGTTTTGTTACCTTTGCAGGTGTTACGCATTTGACAGGAAGGTATGCAGAATAGACTCGCAAACAAAGAAGCTATGTTACTCATATTTCAAAGAGAAAGTTGATCAGGATAAATCATTTGCACCTCATAGTGTATGTAACAATTACGTTATTGGTATGGAGAACAGAAGGCAATGCCATTTGCCAAATCAATGATATGGGGAAGCAGCAGAATCATGACTATTTTTACTTTTGCATGTGCAAAGTTGTTGGCTATAACAAAAAAATAAGGCAGGAATTAAATATCCAAATCTGAACTCAGTTACATGGCCTATTCCTCATGGACCCAAACTACCCATACCTACACCACCAGCAGACCTAAACTTTAGTGAATCTGAAAGCAGTTCTGTGACTTCTGACAATGTGTTGGTTTCTGATCCAGAAGAATTTGACAATTCACTACAACAGTTTAATCAATTTGAGTTAAATGATTTAGTGAGGGATTTAAGCCTCACAAAACAAAAAATTGAATTACTAGGCTCAGGACTACAGAAGAAGAATTTGTTATCACCTGGCATTACATTTTCATGGTATAGGAATCGTGAAATACAGTTTCACAAGTACTACACAGAAGATCAACTTGAATTTTGTGTGGATGTGTGTAATCTTATTCAACAGTTCAGCAGGGAAGCATATGAGCTAAGCAAATGGCATCTTTTTAATGATTCTTCCAAACGAAGTCTTAAGGCAGTATTACTTCATAATGGCAACAAGTTAGCTTCAATACCGCTTGCACATACTACGAACCTAAGAGTCTTATGAAACTCTGAAGCGCGTTCTTGAGAAAATTAAGTATCACAGCCATGAGTGGTAAATATGTGGCGACTTGAAGGCCATTGGTCTGTTACTAATGTTACTAATGTGCCTCTTGTTGATTGTCAAAAAATTCTACTCCCTCCATTACACATAAAACTTGGCATAATGAAACAACTCGTGAAAGCACTTGACAAAAATTGCCCTTGCTTCCAGTACTTATGGACAAAGTTTCCATCATTGTCACAGGCTAAAATCAGAGAGAGAGAGTATTTGATGGACCACAGATAAGGAAATTGATGAAAGATGCTAATTTTACCAGTTCTATGAATGAAATTGAAAAAGATGAGTGGCATGGATTCAGAGAGGTTTTTAAGAAATTTCTGGGCAATGTGAAAGATCCTCAATACAAAGAAATTGTCAGAAATATGCGGAAAATTTCAGACTGCTCGGCTGTAATATGAGTTTGAAGCTTCATTTCAAGTCACATCTTGACAACTTCTCATCAAATTTAGAAGTCGTCAGTGAAGAGCAAGGTGAAAGGCTTCATCACCAGGACTTGAAAGATGTTGAATGATGTTATCAGGGACGTTGGTACATACATATGGTGGTCGATTACTGCTGATGTCTTGCACGCGACAAACCTACCAGAGAACATCACGTACACTAAAGTCCATGGGAAAAGAAAAAGGGGTACACAAGATAACATTCTCAAATTCAGGTATGCTTTCATGTTGTTATTCTTCTTTATTTTCTTTAAAAGTTGAATGAAAGTGTAATATTTTTGCAAATTTTACAATTATATTTTCATTGAATAGAGTCATATTGCCAAAACGAGATGTGCTACAGAAAAACAGAATGCATTTTTTAATTCTGTGCACTGAAATTAGTAAAGGTCACCTATTTTTAATCGTACTGCAGAAAAAAAGTTTTCATTTGTAACCCAGTGTTGTCTATATATAAGCTGCTGAATTTTGGCAACGTCATATATGGGTCTGTTTGTGTTTTTGTTGTCCTAAATGTATGCAATCCCTAGAATTACATTAAAGCAGCTGTGTAATGTGACCTCTTTTGCACATTGTCAGAATTTGAATTATAATTTTAAAGAGATTTGTTTAAATAATGCATCCTATCTGTTCCATTCTTCTGCTGCTTTCAAAACCATTGCAGACCAATTAAATGACTACAGATAAAAGGATATAGCAACTTAGCACATCCACTGATGTATAAAAGCTCTTATGAAAACTTAAAGGGAGATAAAGGACATCCATTATCATAAGCTGCTAAGTCGACATATCTTCCAGGGGACACTTGTATGAGACTACACTTAATTGATAAGCATAAATTTGAACATTCACTCTTAACCCTTTTGCTGCTAATCTGGATGTATCTAACAGAATGCAGTCTTCATTTGCGATTCAGTTTGGGTTCCTCTTTCCTTAAGATGATATTCGAATGCTCTGGGATGTACTGCCTGCCCTCTGAATGATTTATGTTTATGTCTGCAGGATGCACATCCTGCTTGTTCCACCCTGCATTCATAGAAAGCAGAGTCAACATTCAGTAGAACTTGTAAACACTTTAGGAAATGTAAATGATGCTATGCATGCAGTGTTGAATTTGTCAGAAAGCATTTGGGTGAACAAGGTCTGAATGGTCAACTGAACATCCCTCTTATTGTACACAGTAAGTAACAGTGAAATAAAAGGAAGTGGAGGCAGTAATACATTTTGACCTAAATAAAATCACTTTACACCATTTTATATGTTCTTTGCAGATTCGCAACCAACTTCCTTGTTTCCTTCCATTAATCCTTACTAATTCACAAAATGTAGTTTACTGATCTTGAGTCCAGCAATCAGATAAGTCATTGGATTTTTAAGCCATTTGGGTACAGGGTTACTCATTTCTGTAGGCCTTTAAGCTGATTTCACAGCTTTAATTTTCCATTCTTGTTTTGTACTTTTTTTTACCTGAAACTAAATTTGACATTCACCAATTTTATTTCTTTGGTGAGAGAACAGATAAAATAGTTATTTTGTTACCCACATCTTAACTCTTAAAAGAAACACTTGTGCAGTATAAAAAATGTGCATCTATATAGCTTGTTGCCTCTCAACAATGATGCTAACATAACAGTCACCAGCCAGAAAGGACACATCAGGAAATTCTAACATAATCAGTAGACCTATGGCACCAATCACATGATGAATAATTTTGATAGCATTATGGTATAAAACACAAACACAGAAGGGAACATATAAACAATAAAAATAAGAGCTGTTTTATAAAACTATTTTGGGAATCAGTGAAGTTTTTATAGATGCACAAATTAAGATTTTTTATTATTCTAGCTTCACTGTATTTTTAAATTTATGTATCTTTAAAAAAAGGGAACAATATTTTAGTTCTTTTGGGTTGTAAAACTTTAAGAGTATACATCCAGTCCAGCAGCATTTCCACAGAAAAAGAGCTCTGATTAAAGGCAACTGCTGAGGAGTTTTGAAACAATAGGAAGGTGAGTATGCATGTATCCTCTTTATATTCATTTTCTTCAATGTTAACCATTAAGCAGGTGTAGTGTGTCATCTTTTCAGTTTTATGAGAATTACATGGTATTAAAATTTCTTTAACTACTTCTCCAACATGGGTGTTAGAGGAGGAGGAGAAGAATGACAAATTTTCATACCATCCGTTTTTCTGCAATAAATTCCAAGTGTTTTCTTTATGCATATCATCCTCCTTACACCCCAGAATAAATAGAGTCCTGAAAATGTATCAAGAGCACCACCAAAAGAAAGATACCAGAGGACGCAAAATTGGCAATACAAAATAAATTGCAAGAATTGCAATAAATATACAAAGATAAAACCAAAAGAGACAATATCCAGAACGAGGAACACATGCACAACATAAAATACCAAAATATAAATATAAAAGACAAGTCAACAGTTGCAGGACATTTCTGGAACTGCAATCATGAAATTAACACAAACATAAGTGCTACTAAACCAAGTGAGTCACCCTCGTATCTCCATGTGGGATGATTTTTATTAATATGAACACAATGTCCTGAATTTTGAAGTTCTGCCACAGATATATTCACCAGGTTCATCAGTCATCCACCAGCTACATACAGGATGACAACAATGTCAGTTAAACTACAACTGAAGATGAAAGAAAGCTTTTGAAACATGTCCTGCTTTTAAGTGAAGTAATTTGTGTCACTACATCAACTCATAGTTCCAATTTGTTCCCTGCTTAACCAGCAAAAGCTTTTTTTTTCAATTAAATTTATTACATTAATTGTTTAATAGAACTGAGCATGTTCATTCAATAAATGCCATTCCTTATAACTTCAATATCATACACACTAGAAAACTTGAACAACTAAAAATTCTATTGTGGCACACTCTACCACACATGCTTGAATTTATAAAATAAAAGAGCACACCTGCTTAATGCTTAAAATGCCTGAGTTATCACTTTTATTTCTCAAATAAATTAAAAGAAACTAAATAGTTCCCCTATGAAATCTTTTTCCTGAAGTTCTAGATGGTTGGGAATTTATTTCTCTGTTTAGTACAGAGGAAAGGTTTTAATAAATGTATGCATTACTGAATTAAAGTTTTTGTAAGGCCCCCCCCCAAAAAAAAATTCCAACTGCATCAGTGAAGGTTAAATGCTGATAAAATAGAGATCTACACAGTCCTGACCATAAAATTAAAATTACGCCAATGTCATAATCTTCTCATCTTGGTGATTTTGTTGGTGTTCCTAACAAAAGTTAACTGCTACAAGCTCATGTTTTCAATACAATACTTGTGTACATATATTTCCACCAGAGCTTGCAGGGGCATGATACAGGCCAGTTTTCAGAGTAACTCGCTATTATATACATTTATGTTTTATGCTCCTTAAAGTGTCTGCCATTTACCACTGCATCATGCTATTACAAAGTTTGATAGCGGATAAAGGACATATGTATTATATTGAACTGGTTATGTTGTTAGTCTTTCATACAAGTATTCATGAACGAAGCTACAAGTAGTACTAATATGATATATTAAAGCTGTTCATCCTTGTTTGTAGGTTGAAAAATATTGTTTAAGAATATAGATAATTTTCATTATGAGGCAAGAAGATTGATATATTATGTTCTGAAACAGCACAGCTTAAAAATGGCACTGTTTAAAGAGAGGAAATATATTTAAAAGCTCTTCAGCAGTTTCTGTTCTAAACACAGACTGTTATTATAATTAGGACACTTATTATATATCAATAGTAATTATTGTGTAAGGCAGATAATATATTGCTTACAAAGTTGTTCTCATGTTTCTCAAAAAGGTATTCACTGCTGATATCACAAGGCTTGTTCAATTCTTTTGTTTGCAATCCCCCTCCCCTTTTTTAGTAGTACAATCTGCTGGATTTCTTTGTACAAATTATTTGCAGTTTCTTTCCTGCACTTCTAGCCAAAGGAAACATTTACAGTCATGTGTACAATGAGGTTCACTTATATTGTATTTACCAGATTTTTTTCAGCATATGAGCACATAAGAAGATAATTTATTTCTTTATTGTTTTACTGGAATTTTAATGCAAAACCAAGACTTAGTTTTCTGTATTTTGTATGCCCCTTCCTCCAGAATTGTAACATTTACGAAACCTAACCATTATTCATTTGTTCTCTGATCCACCCTCCTTCCAAGTATGTTCTGGCTGGGAAACATCAACAATGATGATGCCACTTCTTATAAATTCTTGATAATCAAATATTTCCAGAGCAGGTTCCAATTCCTACTGTGGATCTTTCAGAATTAAGCAAACTCATCGAGCTTGCAGCAAAGGCATATACAACAAAACTCTCCAATGCACATAGAGAACCACTAAAATGTTACACAATCTAGAGTGTACACAAAATGGGAGAAAGCTATAATATTTAGGCACAGAGAAAAAAAATTATTTTACATTTTCATTAAGACTAATTGAGTTTTATGTATTTTGGTTTCTTAGCACCTTATGCTCCTTAGTACAAAGAAAGCAGATATGAAATACAGAAAGAGAATAAAATGTCATAGTACCATTTAAATCTGTCCAACTAGAAAACTGCAAAGAGCCACATTTCATCCAAAAGGATATTTAGAATCACAGATTATAATGTGTACTAATTATATCACATAATGCACATGCATATTCTAAGAAATTTTATTATTATGGCTTCTGCATAGCTGCCAGCCAAATTAATTCTTATATTGGGCCTAATGTAACCCTGGGCTGCCAGTCTGATAACTCAGTATGTAAGTTCATAAAAAAACTAATTGCAATTTAAATACAGAGCCTTCATTTGGATGCTGGCCGGCCTTTCTTGGCACCAGAAAGCACGGTTTGCTGGCAGAATCGGATATTCATAACCCCTTAAATTCAAGTACATAGATTTTTCATGCAAATTATAACTATAATAATTGCATACCTTCATCATAGATGTTGGAAATTATGTCTTTATGCTGCCACATATCCTTTTAAGAAAATCTGCATTAACACTCATTAATTCATAAAAAAATAGACATATGTCAATAGAGCTACCATTAACATTATCCAACACCCAGTTGCAGAAATGAACTCTACTCGCATTACTGTTTGGTTGCAATTCCTGAGCTACCATTATCTTAGAGGGATTTAATTTTAAAGGTTTAATGGAAATTCCAAGTTAAGGTTTGCAAAATTCGTCATTCCTTTACAAGCTTTTTCAGAAATTTCTTTGGAATTTGCTCTACTTTTCTCCAGTGTCATCAAGTTTTCCTATGTAAGAACACAATGATTTACTTTAGGTTTCTTATCAGGAATAGATCCCATTTCCCTAAATCTATTCACAAGACTATGAACTATTTTTCTGTGAGGCACACGAACACAGGGAATCCGTCTGTAAATCACGGTCTTTCTTCTATACACAAATTTGCTACCACATAGGAATCATACATGAAGATTCTGTGTGCTAAAGTATACAGATTTTTTGGCATTATAACTGCAGCAAACACTATAACAATGAAACAACATGGTCTTATAACGTATCAACCACTGTACAAAGACTTTGCATCAACTGATTAGCTGGCAGACACAGGAAGGAAAGCAGAGAGGGAACAGAGGCATTTAAAAACAGCACAGTACAAGGCAAGCAATTCCCTGTGATATGGCCACACATGCAAACAATGGCTCTGTATTTAATTTTCTAGCACAGTAAACCCACACTGAAAATCTGCAGTTCTGAATTCTTGATTTCTCTTATTTTTTTGAAGGAGACTTTGTCATTCCCTTTTTACTATTATTTCATGCGGAGATGTTGTGCTATGTATTCAACTGAAAAATTATCAAAACTCTTAATCTTTGGAAAAAAAAAAATTAACAGTATCTCAAACTGGTTATACTCAAGACTATATATGACTGTACATTTCCATTCTCTTCCTTTGTTGTTCAAATATTAAGCCAAAAGAGAGTACCTCTTTTAGTGTTATTAGTGTTAGGATACTTTTTTTCATTTCCCTGGAAGACTGTGGGAGTTAGAAAATATCCTTAATTATGCTTCACAATTTACAATGACATACTTTATCGGTTTCTCTTTACATAATTTAAACAGCATCAAAAACTTAGTATAGCAATGGTTAACCACTCACAAGGGAATGGCACCAAGGAGGCATGCCCAATTCTTCTGAAAACTACTTTATAATTTAACTCTTAAGCAAATGTAGTAAAAGAAGTCTGACCACCTTTTCTTTGTCTTATGAATAGTTCTCAATTTTTGGACAAATAAATCACTTCTCTTCTCTTGCCAGGTTATGCAACTTGGATTCATGTTTATAGTTATGTACATAGTTATAACATTATATATAAAACAGAATTAATACTTATACTAATGTAAATATTACTGAATATTAAAGATATAAAATTCTATTAAATGAATATATTTTATGCCTAATTGAAGTGTGACAGTGGCAATACAAAATCAGTAGAAAAGAAGTGATGCTGCTTGTTAATTGTGAAATTCTCTACAACACCAGTATCTCTTAAAATGGTACATGAATTACAAGACAATCCTACTTTCTGAAAAACTCTTTGCAACAGCCAATCAGAAAAGACAATGTAAGCTACATCTGTGCCAAAAGTGTGGAAATTCAGGCTAAATTAGAAAACAGGTCATACCACATTAAAGAAGTTGTGATCATCTGTTAGTATCAGCACATGTATGTAGAAATTGTTTGTGAAATTAGACCTAATATACACAGTTTTTCAAATATAATGCTGGATATAAATTAATGTGATTTTTTTTTTTTAAAATGCTTGACATGTCCATATTTTTTTTCTTTCATCTTTTGATATTTTTAAGCACTTACCTGAAATTTAGGATTTTTGTTACAACATGGATTAGTGAGAAAAAACATAGTTTCCAATTTAAAAATTCCTTTGATAAAAATGAGCTTTATTTATGGGCGCTCTTTAACTGCTGTGGTTCTTAGTGTCCCATTCTATATTGGGCATGAAAGACCGGTAATTTTGCTCAGAGGCCTCTTTATCAGGCTTGAGGTTCTTTTACGTGCCATAAATCTACGACACGGGACACCGGCTTTACTTCCCTTCTGAAGGAAGCCATGCAAAGGATTTTTACGCTTGAAAAAAATCCATTGCCCTCCACCGGGTTTGAACACGCAAACTTGGGAACTAGAGGCTAGCATGGTAACCACTACACCACAGAAGACGACAATTCCTTTGTTGTCATAGCTCATGCAACAATAATTGCAGAAAGGTCTGTGTTTACAAAATGAATCCTTTTAAGAAATTAGAAATGAAGGTCTCAGTATTTTATAAAACAATTCTATTGAACTTGAATAAAAAACTAATCTGCAATCTTTTAAAAAATGACAAGAGCCTCTTTCTAAATTCCTTTTTACAATCTGGTACCTAGCCCATTATATTATGATGGGGATATCGCAATTTTCTGTCAGCCATGGAAAATATCAAAACTGCAATTTTCAGAATATTTGCTTCCATATTTATAAGACTATTTGCCCTGTCCCTAACCTTATGAGGGTCTACTGTTAAGGCCACATATTTCAAGAATAGTTTTACTACCAATGTACAAGGCACAGATTTTGTAACATGCTGAGCAAAAATGTGTTACATATATAATTGAATGTGAGATTGTAAAACCGTGCTAACCATCATTTTATCAGAGCAATGAAAGGTCAGCCTTTGCAAATGCCAATAAAACAAATCCCCAATAGATTCTAGTATACACAAGAATAAAGTAGCATTACAGCCATCTTACACAGTCATGCCATCTGCACAGCCTCCTGTGCTAAGTGAGTCCAATTTTGCTATAACAAAACAAAATGGCACATTTTCAATAAAATGTCATAAATTATATGCTTTGTATTTAATCACACAGATTTCCTTGTAGTTGGCCGAACTCAAAGAAGATGCATTACAGTTTCTGCAGTTGATTGAAGCATGTAGCATATTTTTTTAAAAAAATTGATGGTTAGCTTGTATTTGAAAGCACCCATTCAATTGAAAAGCTTTCCTACTACTTGTTTACTTTCATTTGAAATCCTTCACTGTCAATTGCTTCTATACTATTACTTATAACCCATTCAATTGTTCTAATTTATAATTTTTGTCTTATTATTGATTGTCAATCTACCACATTCACTTTCAGCAAAATTGTTTTATGCAACATTTCATAAGATTTTTGTGTACCAAGAACTTTGGCTCAATAATATGGTAACCCAAGCAGGGCTGCCAATAAGGAGTAAGGGGGGAAAATTTTAGGGGATATAGGAGATTAGGAGACCCAAAAGGCCCTAGAAATTAAAATACCAGAATAGTGGACGTCATTTTATGATGATATATAATTTTATGTTATTCTTTCTCACCCATATTGCACATCGCTTTCCCCATTATTGCACACATTACATATATGGTACTTTGTGACGAACAGGAGCCCCACTGCCATGAATTGCCAGAATTTATGTGTGCAGTCCTGAACCCAAGACTTTTGTAACTGCATATACTGCAGAAAAGATGGCAACATGAACTGAAGCTAGCAGAATAAAACAATATTAGCATACTGATGTCAAAATTGCCGTAGCTTTGTCCACAGTAAAATTTAATTATTTTTAAGCTTAATGCATATATTTGCAAAATGTTGCATTTTGTATCAGAAATGCATGCTTATGTCTGAGAGTTAAGCATAATGGCTCAATCCAAAGTTCTGTTTCTTACATCCCAGTCAAGACCCACATTTTATGTGAATACTTGGTAGAATTACTAGAACATGCTAATGGCTGAGAAAGTAACATGATTGACATACGTCACATTTTCATTTGGCAATATAATGCATATGGTAGAGTAAATCTTAAAAAAAGATGAAAGATTTCTTTTTTGTCATATGAATATGCTAAGGCTATTCTTTAATTAAATTTTAAGTGAGGTTTATGAAGCAGTAGTGTAAAATCATTGACTCATATTACTGTAATGGTAATTTGTTTCACATTTATCAACTTCTAGTAATAATAATGCTAAGGCTAGATCATATGGTTTTATGTTTACATTACTAGAGATCATGTATAATAAGCAGGCATAGGAATTCTTAAGCAGTTGGCTTCAGGTTATCTATACTCAAACCATTATGTCAATACAAAAGAATGTAAACAATTGCGGCCATGAGCCACTGATTGGTACGTAAACATGGTCTGGTGAATGCTGTCTGCAAACACCAACAGACTGTATAATAGATGGGGATGGTTTGCAACTTGTAACATCACTGCGTAAAGTCCAGTAAAAGTTTTCATTTCCTTTCATCCTGGCTTTAATGCTTAGAAAATTCCTATGCCTAGTAATAAGGAGGGTAATGAAATAAAAAGTATACTAATATCACACAGGAGTACTATCTGGCAAGAGTAGCATTCAAGCCAGAGGGGCACATTAGCAAGTTTTTTGTTTTAGTATTTCAAAAGACATGATAAAGCTGGTCAGACATCCAATGCCATTAATTCACTTTCTTGAATGGAAGTTGAGACTAAGGTATTTTACAACTCAAAATTTATGAATCAATACTGCTAATACACTTAAAACCTTATTTGTGATGTTAAAAATAAAATTTTAAGTAATGTATTGTGTTAATACTGATTCATCAATTTTAAACCACTGTCATATATCTTAAGATACCTATTAGTTCACATTTAAGTTTTAAGAAAAGCTGAACATGCCCTGGGTAGTTCTCTTGTCAGTTACATACAATAACTGGCCAACAAAACTTGAAGATTACCACATTTTATCTTCACATGTAACACTTATAAATCTAAGTCTAGCTCAAACATACATGTACAACAGACATATCTACAAGAGAGAGACAAACTCCCTATTTTCTTGGTTACTACATGACGTCAACAAAAAATTCACAGGGATTTCCCATAGCAATGCGAAATGATTGCCTACTACCAGAGAGGTCCTGGGTTTGTTGTAAGGGATGTTGTTGAGATGACTGCTGTTGACCTACAGGACCTGCTGTTGAGGTTGTAGCAACAGATTGTTCTGAGCCACTAGAACGCGACCTAGATCCACCTGATCTTCGACCAACAGACGATGGCTTTAGAGCAGATGTTCCTGACGAAGTAACTACCACTACTGGTCCATTACCACCATTTAATTCACTCTCACTGGCTGAACTGCCAGACTTCATCAAATCCACACCTCCTGTAGCTGCAGTAGCATTGTCTTTACAAACAGGCTCTGATCCATTGCTTGAGCCACCTGAAATGAATCATAAATAAACAATGCATCAGTAAATGAGAGGTCCTTGAAATGAAGGAGCTTAATGCATGTGTTATAACTTTCTACCAGATTTGTATTAGGAGGAAATCCTTTTATTATGCCTGTAAATCTTAAACGTGTGCAACTACTTCATGGCTTAATATTTTATTTATTTAAATGCAGTAACACACACAACATTGCTGCACATATTTTGCACTTATGTCTTTAAAGTGTACAACTTTCGCAAGATTGTGTACAACAATCTCATGAAAGTGGTTTTATTATTAAGGAACATTTGCTCTAAAATATCTTCCTGAAAGTTTACATTATATTATAGCAAATCAGACCACACAGTTAAGACAATGACAATTTCAAACAGCAATTCATTGTAGCTGTAGGCGAGAGAAAAAGATAAAATAAGTGTTCTAAGTGAATATAAGTGGAGTGTAAAGTGTCACAACACTAACTTGTTATCAATTCAGTATATTTATTATGAAACTCTAAAGCTATGAGATACTATAGAGCCTTCGTTTGGATGCTTGGTTTCCTAACAGGAATTTGTTTGTCCTGCACTGTGCTGTTTCTAATGGGTTCTGTTCGCCCTCCACTTTCCCTCCTTTCCATGTGCCAGCTAATCAGTTGACATAATGTCTTTGTGTTATGCAGAGTTTGATATGTTGTGGGACCACATGTTTTAGTGTTATAGTGTGTTAATGCTGTTCTAATGCACCCTCCCTAAAAAAAAAAACAAAAAAAAAAACTGTATACTTAAGCACAGAATCTCATGCATAACTCCTATGTGACAACAAACTCTTGTAGAGAAGTGAGATGGTGATTTATAGACAGATTCCCTGCTGTTCATGCACCTCACAGAGAAATGGTTTGCAATCTTGTGAATAGATTTAGGGAAATGGAATCTGCTCTTGGTAAGAAACAGAAAGTAAATCACTGTATTCTTACAGAAGAAAAACTTGGTGACAATGGGGAAGAAAGTCCAAAGGAATCTCTGAGAAAACTTGCACAGGAATTTTGCAAACCTCGGCTTGGAATACTAAAATTAAAACCCTTTAAGATAACTGTAATTATCTGTTATGTAATTGCCGCCATGCGATAATATGAGTAGAACTAATTTCTGCAATGGATTGCTGGATAATGTTAATGATCGCTCTATTGACCTGCATTTAACTTTTTTATGGATTAAACATGGCTTTATTTACATGGCCATGTAGCAACACAAAACAATAAGATACTGGATGCAGAAAAGCCCAATCTTGTACACAAAATGCTATTGTATGATAAAAAAAATTGGTGTTTGGTGTGTTGTGAATGCTTAAAGCATTATAGGGCCTATATTTTTTTGAAGATACAGCGAATGGGCAGAGGTACAGAGATAACATAATCTCACCATTCCTAGAAGAATTGTGGGACCATGAATGTACACTGGCATATTTTAACTAGATTCTGCTATAATACATGCAACTGATCTCTCATTGAAATTAATTGAGGAAATTTTTGAAGGCAAGATCATCGTAGGGGATTATGGCCAGTGCAATCTATAGATCTAACCATAGGTAATTTCTATTTAAAGGGGACCTTAAAAAAGTAAAGTGTGCTGGAATAACCTGCACACATTGGAAGAACTGAAAAACAATATAAAAAGAGAAATTACTGCAATTTCAGAAGAAAAATTAATATGTGTTAATGTAAATTTTCTTAAAAGGTGTGAGGGATGTATGGCAGCATAAGGGCATCATTTTAAACATCATCTATGATGAAGGTATGTGGTTATTATAGTTAGAATTTGCATGAGAAATCTATGCACTTGAATTTAAGGGGTTATGAATATCTGACTTTGCTGGCAAACAGTGTGCTTCCCAGTGCCAATCAAATCCCCATTTAGCTGCCCACGTGTCCAAATGAAGGCTCTTAACTAGGTGGTGTGAAATCATGCAAAAAGCTATTCCTACATATTAATGAACTTCAGGTTAACTAACCTACAGTTATCCTGCACTCATAATATATTGAACTGTGTTAAACCACAGTTAGCAAACTGATGTTGTTAGAGTATAATAAATCTCCTATAGACAATAAATTTTAGGTAATAATTACATGGATCCTGCCTTCTTGAACCAGGAATTTGGTCAGCCCCTTTCAATATTGCATATATGTATTTTCAAAATCAATTTTGATAATATGAAACTTAAGTTTTCAATAAAGAACTGTGATAAAATTCCAAAAGTCCACATTAACTTGTTTTTTGATGCTGATATAATGGCAAATATCAAAACAACTGGAATTATTTGCCACATATATTATTATACAATGAAACTGAAAACTATTAAAGCATCTAAAAGAATTAAAGAAGTGAAAATTCTTTTAGAGCTGCTTAAATCATTTTTGCAGATTATAAAGAGATGAATTTTGCATGTTTATAATTCATAAAGTATATGTTCATATAATTCACAGAATAAACTTATGCTGGATCTTGGGAAGGAAGGGGAGGGAGAGGGAGAGGGAGAGGGAGAGGGAGAGGGAGAGAGAGAGAGAGGGAGAGAGAGAGAGAGAGAGAGAGAGAGAGAGAGAGAGAGAGAGAGAGGAGGGCACCCTACAGATGATAGTTGTGTGATAGTTTGGCCACTACTGTTATTGTGGTTGCACTGATATAAACAGTTTTGTAGAAGGTTTAAATCTTTGTTACATATACCTGAGGTATTTATATGTAGAATTTTAGGACATCAGCAAAAGAAAAACACACACGTTTTACAGGCATTACTTTAAGGGGGGAAAAAAAACTTTTACAGGCATTAAGGAAGATGCTATTAAAATAACGCTAACAATTTATTAGGAACACGTGAAAATGAGTATTTTCAGCTGCTAGTACCCTTTGGTTGCGCTTTATGTGCTAATTGTGTTTGCCCATGCATATTTCACTGTAGATCGCATTTTCTTCAGCAATTGTTGACTATTTTTGGGTAAGAAAGGAAATCTCTGCAGGAAATGAGTGAAATTATATTGGACAAGAAGTATGCTTCTAATAAGACTCTACAGCCAAGCTGTTTCTTTCCTTGGACCACTGACTTTGCATTAACAAAATGACTTGTTCTACGTTTGTATTGTAGGAGAGTATTGAAGAGATAATGCACCATCTTCAAACATTCAGAACAACAACAATAATTGTCAACTTCTCAAAATATGTTGTCCACTTCCGGTGTACTTGTAAAGTTTTGAAGTCCCCATTTACTTGCATCACCTCAATGGATTTTCTCAGATTGAAGGCTGGTCAAAGCATTTAACATACTTTGTGGACACATCTTTTTCAACTAGAAAGTTTACAGTTGGTTCAATATCATCCCATTTAGGGTATTTCACTCAAATAGATCCATAAGGAACAAGAAAATCCTTCTGAGGGCTGCATCCACTTGTTGAGGTATCCTAAAAAGTTTGGTATAAATTGCTAGCTCCAGCACAGAACTTGTCATATTCTGTATCCACACCCTCTTTGTGGTTTTCTTCCAGCAGGTTCTTCGCCCTCTGAGACAAGAAGTTGTGAGCCTTTCTCTCACAAAGAATGCTGTGAATTGATGTTAATATTTTTAGCACTTCCATCAAAAAGTTCTTAATGACAGTGGTGGTTTGCTTTAAGATATAAGTGAATGATTTCAAAACTGGAAACACGCATATCATTTTATTGATGCCTGGAAACAGTGACAGCCAACATCTTTTGCTATGTGAAAAAAGTTTCTTGTCATTAACTTAACATGTTTCAAGAGTCACCTGTTCCCATCATCAGTTGTCTGACTGGTTTGTGGTGGTGGTGGTGTTGGGCTTGTTGTTGTTAGTGGCAACATAATGTACTTTCAGTGTGTGCTTGGTGGTGGCAAATCAAAATTCATTGTTTGATAATGCAAAATCTTTTCTCAAATAATCAATTCTGATGCATGTTTGGTTTAAAATTGAAACAGTTTTATTTATAGATGCTCTTTAACTGCTATGGATCTTAGCATCACATTCTATAGGGCAGTTAAATTATATTCGAACCCACTCACGGCCTCTCTCTACTGTGCAAGACAGCCGGCAGTCGCCGGGGAAATTACACCAGCAGAGGCGGACTAAAACCCTTGCCTTATAATAGATGCTGGAAATGTTGACCTTCTGCTCTCAAACAGGCAGCATATCTCTTGTAAATATTCTTGCTTGCTCTCCGAAGCTCAGCAGCAGGAATTCTTGTGATTTCTTGCACAATGTTCTAAGTTCCTGTAGTTTGCAAGGATTGGAACGATACACTTTGTCTTTTAAAGAACCCCATAAATAAAAAATCACAACTCATTAGGGCAGGAGAACAAGGGGGCCACAAATCAACACTAATTATTCTATCATCAAACACCTCTCTTATTGCATGTAATGATTCGGCAGCCGTATGCGCTGTTGCAGAATCTTGCTGGAACCAACCATACGATTTCTCTTCTTCTGTCAAGTGATTGTAAAATGGCCTCAGAATTAACCTCTGCATTTATTGTTTCATCAAAGAATATGGGCCCTATTATTCTTCTAGCACTTATCGCACACCACACTCCAATTTTCTCATCATAACGAGGCGTTTCATCACAAGAATTCCTGCTGCTGAGCTTCGGAGAGTGAGTGAGAATATTTACACGAGATATGCTGCCTGTTTGAGAGCAGAAGGTCAACATTTCCAGCATCCATTATAACGTAAGGATTTTAGTCTGCCTCTGCCGGCTGCCTCGCGCAGTAGAGAGAGGCCGCAAGTGGGTTTGAATATAATTTAACTATGATGGTAGATTGAGTTACATTTTTTTACACTCACCTTCACTAATTAAAAGTTATATAAAACAGAAACGTTTTCGAGGGCATTCGTCCTCATCATCAGTGACTGGGTGACTAAAGGTCACTTTCTCCCGTGTCCTCTTCTTCCTCTTCCTGCGGATTCTGAACCTGTTACCATCTGGTGTTGGGGGCACAAAGTTTTAACACACTGCTCACAGGCAGGATTTCAAAATTAATGACGTTGTTGCCATTTTTGATGATGTGTATTTTTTCCCAGATGTTCAATTCTATTGGTGTGGTGAGAGGTTTTAACAACTTTATACTTTGGCTAATGTTGTGGTTTTCTGTCCAAAAATGGTGTGATACAGCAGATTTCTCTATTTCTTTTAGTTTTATGTTCCTTTGGTGTTCCTTAAGTCTGGTTTCCAAGTTTCTTTAGTTTTTCCTATGTAGTATTTCTCACATTCATCACAACTAATCTGGTAAATTCCGGATTTTAATGTGTTTGGGAAGGTATTTTTGAGAGGTGTGTTTAGCACTACCCTATATATTGGGTGTAAAAGACCGGAAATTTTGCTCAGAGACATCTTCATCACGCTTGAGGTTCTTTAATGGGCCATAAATCTACAATACGGGACCACCAGCTTTACTTCCCTTTCGAAGGACGCCATGCTAAGGATGTTTATGCCCAAAAAAAATCCATCACCCTCCACCAGGTTTGAACCCACAACTTTGTATATTTGATTGACTTTAATAAAGTTGTTTGGTATAATGTTGTGAGTAATTGTCCAAAAGTGGTGTGCTACTGCAGATTTGTCTGTTGTTTATATTTGAGGCATCTCATGTGTTCTTTCAAACTAGTTTCTAAGTTCCACTTGGTTTTTTCTAAAAAAATACTTTGCAATCTTAACAATTAATGTGGTGAATCTACCTGCTATCTTGTCTTCTGGTATTGGTTCTTTAGTTTGTTGCATGGTCATTTTTCTAAACTATATCTATTTTGAGGATCAGGGTTGATATTGTAAACTTTCTGAAATTCCTCTGGTCTTTTTGCTGGGTGAGTTTTATGGTATCTTTAATGTGTTTTTGTCTTTTGAACTTTGCTATTTTCTTGTCAATGATTTCTTTATTGAAGCCATTATCTTCTGCTGTATAGACTATGTAATTGTAGTCTGCTCGTATTCTTCTTCCATCATAAGTGTGTAAACTAGCCTGTGCATTGTTCAAAACTGTATGTTTGTGAGCATTAGGATTGAAACCATAATTTGTGTGTAAATTTCTGAATCTGAGGTTTTCCAATAAATGCCAAAGTTTGTTATTTTGGCCTCTGATTAATTTCAAATCTAAGAAAGATTTTTCCTTCTTGTTCTATTTCTATTGTAAATTTTGTTGACTGGTTCTATAGATCAAATAGTTTGATGGAGTCTTTCAGAATCTATTTGGTTATTGTTGATGATATTTTTGCAAGAGTCCCAAACATCAGAATTCGATACTTAGGAAAAAATCTTCATCAAACACTGGTCTCTACTAATATACTACTGTACAAATAAATTCATTCAGATTCAAATAATCTTTTATTTGCCACCACCAAGCACACCCTGGAAATATGTTTCAGTATCATAAGATGCCATCACTACCATCAACACCACCATGAACCAATCGGACAGCTTCTGATGGAAGCAGGTGTCTCTCGAAACAAAGTTAATAACGCTAAGAGAAGTTTGCATTTCCAATGCCTACTCAGCTTTAAAATTAATAATTTCAATCATATCACTGTACCTAGCATCTTTCAAAATACATAAATGGACATTTCTTTTATTCAATGGCCACAAACTTGCAGCATTCCTTTAGCTATTCAGTTAGAACACTGTAGATATGGAAGTATTGGTACACTTTGAAGATATTACAATCAATGTCCATAGCCAATGTTTCTGCTGCATGATGTTAAGTTATTCAAAACATGTGCCGGGCAGCCAATAACAATAAAAAAATTATATGCTAATCAGCTTCAAGTTTGCAAACACGTTCTTTCCATCTTCATCAAGTCGTAATTCACCAAACAAATGCATTTCTAAAGTAAACTGTTCTGTTCCAGAATCTCTTTTACATATAATACAATTGTTTCTGCTGTTTCACTAGCTTGGGGTTGAATGTCCATTGCTTGACTGAATTCCATCATTCTTTCAGTCAAAATATTGAACTATTATTACAGCAATTAGTTTCGCTGACTAGTGATTGCTTCCATCAGTAGATACACCACAATAAGATATTTCATGATCTAATATACTTTTTATAGCTGTAACTACAGAGTGAGGTGCTAAAATGTTAACTATTGCTTTAGTCTTAGTTCAAGCAATTGAAAATTTTCTGGCAACCTCTGAGTCAAAGTATACAGACTTAATAAGTCTGGATGTAAAATCCATTGACTTGTAACTGGTTTGTGCTAAACAGTATGGAATGCATAGTGTTGCCCATAATCTCTTCTGCCATAACCCCTCTTTGGATGTCGTTCGTTCCCACAAGTAGAACAATTATTTCTGGTTGCATTTCCCTCAGATCAAGTTGTTCCATTTTGTGTTTGAGTTCTATACTACGTATTCCAGGATAACAGTAAATTTAGTACATCTTTGTATAGAGAAATCATTTGAGGCAACTGCTATAAAGTTAGAAATAAATCAAGGGAACATACTCGTAATTGGATTATATACGTCACCTTCGGCCCCCAATAAAGATTTCATTTTCCAATTAGAAATATTGCTAGATAAATACATGAACAGGAATATAAAAGCCATTCTTGGAGGTGATTTCAATATAAACCTAGATAACCTTGACAATTCATACAAAGAATTTAAAAACGTGTTAAATATGTATAATATTAAGGATATAATCCAAGAACCAACGTGAGTAAACTTAAGTACATCCTCTACTATTGATCATGTAGCATCCAATGTGCAAGAATGCACATACTCCATAATAAATACTCACTTTTCGGATCATTATGCTCAATTTGTTCAATTTAAAATAGATAAATATATGACTGAGCCCCAAGAAGTTAGGATATTTCATGACATAAATAATAAAAATATACATAAATTGGTACATAAATTAAAATCTGAAAATTGGGTTTCTATTTTTAACTGAAATAATATGAATAATAAATGGAGTAATTTTTATAAGATTTTTAAAATACACTTTGATGATTCTTGTCCATTGAAACAAGGTACAGTAAATCAGATCAAAAATGAAAGAATTGTATTGCCATTACAGCTAGTTAAGTTAAAAGAGAAACTGAAAGACATATATATGCTTTGTATAAGAATACTTCAACTATACACTATAAAAACAAGTATATGTCCCTAAAACGGTATTATTTAAAGGAACTAAAAAATGTAAAAGCAATATCAGAAAAAAAATGGAAAAGTCAAAAAATATTAATAAATCTGCTTGGAATTTAATAAACAGTGCCAGAAAGAACAAAATAATGCACAAAAATATCCAACTTAACATTAAAGAGAATTTGCTGCATGATCCCATAATTATAAGTAATGAATTTAAAGACTTCTTTACAAATGTGGCTGCTCAAACATCAAACTCGACTATGTACTCAGACACGACTGCTGTTACTGCACTCTCTATTCAGTCTTCCTTTTTTATTAGGCCAGTAACAGAAAATGAAAATAATTAATAAACTACCAAATAAATCAAGCAGTGGATGGGACGAGATTAGTCCAAAAATTTTGAAATATTGTAAGAATACTTTGGTTAAACCATTAACATATCTAATCAATTGCTCTATAGAAGAGGAGGAATTTCCTGAAATGTTAAAATTAGGAGTAATCAAACCATTACTTAAAACAGGAAATGAAAATAATGTTAGTAACTATAGGCCAATTATACTAACCTCTGAGATAGCCAAAATTTTTGAAAGAGTCATATTGGGGAGACTAATTTCTTATTTTGACAAACATAAATTATTTTCAAATTTTCAACACGGTTTTAAAAAAGGAAACTCCACAATTACGGCTATAAGCCAATTTATTAATGAAGTTACAAAAAAACTGGAATGTAATCACAAGGTTAGCTCCCTTTTCTTTGACCTATCTAAAGCCTTCGATTGTGTTGATCACAAGATCCTATTGAGCAAATTGAAGAAAATTATAGGATAAATTATAGGTTTGCCAAATAAATTAATTGGTAGTTATCTCATAGGGGAAAACAGTTAACGGAAATAAACCATAAAAAAGTTAAATTTATGAACAAAATAAGGTCAGAAATAGAAACAGTTAAATATGGAGTGCCTCAAGGGACAGTATTAGGCCCCTTATTGTTCATCATATACATTAATGATATCACCCAACCATTAAATACATCAATTGTTACCTATGCTAATGATACAACTGCCGTCTGCTGGAGTGAAAACATAGAAAGATTGAATATAACTATGAACAATTCTGCCTCCTTGATATTAAAATATTTTGATGCCCTCAATCTTAAATGAAATATGGGAAAAACAAAAATGATGCAATTCAATACCATAAACAAAAATATTTCTAATATGAGTTTGCAAATCCAGGGTAATACTGTAGAGGAAGTAAAATCACATAAATTTTTAGGCATAGTTGTGGATAATCAACTGAAATGGGTGGAACACATTAACCGTACCTGCATGCCATCAGCAAATCAATTTTTCTATTAAGGTATTTTCAGATGTATGGGGATTTGCATATTTTGAAACTCATTTATTTTGGTTGTATTTATTCACACTTAGTGTATGGAATAGAAATTTGGGGCTGTTCTGCAAAAACACACATGGATAAAATATTTATTCTTCAAAAAAAGTGCATCCGACTTATATTTAAATTAAAACCAAGAGACCCATGCAGGGAGATATTTATCAATAATAAAATATTTACCATTTATTCTCTGTATGTTTATAGGACTATACTGTATATAATTAATAAACAGAACTTAACAAGAAATTATCAACTACATGAACATAACACAAGGAGCAACTCTGACTTCCACAGGCATAATTTAAACAGAGGTATTACTGAGAAAGATGTTAGCTTAAGAGGAATAAAGCTTTTTAATAGATTACCATCACAATTAAAAACTGTTAAAATACATAAAAAATACAATTTCAACGTAAATTAAAAGAGTATTATCTAATAAATAAGGGTCTGTATGATTTAAATGAGCTATGAATGTATAAATAGTAGAAATCTGTAATTGTAAATAATTTAGAAATAAGACTGACTTGTCCAAAATCGATGTAAAGTTGATAACTGGATGCAAATAAATTACATTACATTACATCTTCAGCAGCAGTGGTGGAATCTTCGCTCTCTCCTCTTTTGGAAAAAAAAAAGAAAACAAAAGGAAAAAAAAAGGGGGGAACTAATTTTATTGAACTCTCTCCTCAAAAAGCTTTTTTATGTTTTTCCAATTTCATGTGAGAGTGCAAATCATATCCAAATTTATTTGCTACAGAGATAAATGTAGCAAATTTACTGGCTTGGCATTCTGCATCTCACTCATATCTACCACTTCAATAGCAATTATATTTTATTTGTAATTCTATAATTAATTTTGAATACATTTTAGTGCTGTAGTGTAACAGCCTTCAACTCTCTTTATTTTAAATTGTAATTCTTTATTGAATTTGCACTTCCGTTTTGGCATAATGGACAATATCACTTGGTTTAAACCTTGTTAACAAAATGCACTTTCACTTATTCTTTTACTTATTTAAACAACTCTCAGAACATGAAGGAGAAGGTATTTTGCGCTGATACCACACCAACAGGAAATTGGCAAAAACAGTAAAAACATGGTGCTCAAAAAGCACTAGATTAACAATGTTGCCACACCTCATTTTCAGACAAAATGAATCGCGAAGGAAGCGGAGTATAGAGAAACTCTCTGGAAGGAAGTGATAATAAAGTTAATCATTTGAAGAGATATATCCACCTACTGGAATTTTATGGAACTTCTTGGATAATGTTGTCAGAACTGAAATTTGTGAAGAAAATTAAGTAATATATGTTTAAGAAGTGCAGAAAGAAAAGAACCAAAACCACAGACATTTTTAAAAAATGTTAAAAATTTGCCTGGACATAAAATTTAGACCTGTCTCGGAAAAACTGGACATTTGTAGCCCTAGAATAAATAGTAGCACTTTAAGGAAAGAAAGAAGAAAACAGGGAGGGTAAAAAAGGGCATTTTCAGGAGAGATTCCATTAATTTTTTGCTGAGGCATCACATACCACCTCCAGTATATGTCCAGATCAATAATAAATAGAAATGCATCTTATTAGTGGAATTCCATCAAAGCTCTGTTTCAGGAGTCTCAGATGATGTTTAAAACAAAGCATTTTTATCCAACTGAAAGCAAAATACATCTCAGATTTGTGAGATGAATTTCTACTTTATCTACACCATGAAGGAAGGAATCATGTTGCAATCAAAATTCACATGGCACTGAATAAGAATTACTTCCTGCTTTATTAACTAATAAGAAAAGCTTATACATTTAAAAACATGTTTCTAAGGCAACTTCCTCTCATCCTCAGCTACTATCAACAATAAATTCATCCACTTCTTGTAAAGGATTCCCTGGATATTAGAGGTCTGCACGGGCTGAAATGCTTATAGGCTAACGCAATCTGAATTGAGCCCAAGAGTATATTATACTGTACCACCTGACCTGGGTCTGATGGTCTAATTTTGTTTTAAATAAAATTATTTTGCAGTTACTGATGGTGGTGGTTATTATTACTACTATAATTCCATGAAGCACAGCTCTCTGAGGTATGAAGGGACTCGGGTTCAATTTCCAGTACCAGCATGAGAAACTTTTCCCCTGCTGGGGTGCCTTTTAAGGGAGGCACTTGGGTCCTTGGGACCAGCTGAGGAACCACTTTACAGAAATAGTGGCACCTGAGGTCCCAGAATCCCGCATGTTGTAAGTGGCATGTTGATGACATATTGCCTTATATACCACATGGCACCCCTATTACTGCAATCTGCCCAGGAAGTTTTGGGTGTGGATGGAGGAGGGAGGCAGAGTTTGCATTTATTTATTATTACTACTGCAATGGAAGTCTGCATGCTGTGATAATTTTGCTATTCTGGCCATCTCAATATTGCGGAGACAAAAAATGTGACAAAGTAATATTTTCCGTCTTTGTTTTCCCCTATATAGAAAAGTTTTTGTTATATTTAGGTTTTCTCAAAAATGGTGATGAAGATTTTGATTAAAATACAATACATTTAAGATATTTATATGACAAATAACATTCTATGTTGAATGTGATAAATTAGTTTTTCTTTGTCTTTATTTTCAACCTCAAGCCCAACAAACATTTTCCAAATTAAACCCAAATCGACCCAAGCCCTTGCAGCTCTCGACTGGAACTAGAGCCTGGAAGTTAGGCAAAATGCAATTTCTATCTAGGTAGATATATTAAAAGTCAGATAGAGATAAACATAGTACATTTGGGGATGGTAGGACCAGTTTTTAATATGCCTAATTTGCTTCTGTTGCCCATTTTAAATTTTAAAGCCTTTTTCTTTTTTACCCGTTTTGGATCATTACAAATGTTTTCTGTGATTATTTACACATTTTAAAAAGTGCATAAAGAATTTCAATATGTCATAATGGAGGGAAAAAAATTTACACAAATTAAATGACACATGCACTATCTATATCTATTGAAAATCTTGTTCCCTATAAATACATTTATTTGTTTTCAGGCGGTCCTCAACCAATTTATTTAAGCACTTTAAGTAGCAGAAGAGCCTTCATTAGTGAAAGGAATGCATGGTTACCCTGGACATAATGAATACCAGGAAAGACAGAGGATGAGGAAAGTACGTAATAAGCTTTAGTCTAGTGTTGTACTTGTTAAAGTCAACTCAAGTGTTTGTGCTGACTTATTTATCATGTCAAAACTAAGTTTATTGTTAAGTAGTAAATTATATGTCTCTATTAGTGGATTCAGTTTGGATGCACTTTATACAGATAAAGCTATACTCTTTTGTAAAATCTGTAAAAAATCTATTAATCACACAAAAAAAGTATTTTATAACATTTCTGATAGTAAAATACAAGTCTAGAATTTTTAAAATGGCAGGACCAATGTAATATCAACAGCAGTTGAAACCTTCAGTGGACAATTAGATTTCCCTGGATCTATGCAAAGCTTTCTTGGACTCTGGAATTCTATTCTGGAAAATGGAAAACCAATCCCTCAAGACGTTTCTACAGAAGTACACTAAAGAAGAGGTTCTGTTCAGAATTTAAAATAAAGAGAGTTGAAGGTTGTTACACTACATCACTAAAATGTTCTTACTTGAACGCATTTCGGGAGATGGTTTGCTCCCATCGTCAGCATGTTTTCAATTGATTTTGCCAGTGATTGTCTGGGGAATGTGTGTGGCTAGTGGTGTTCTCTGGTGCTGGACTGATGAACCTCCAAAGGCTGCTGGGTGGCGGCAGTTCGAAATTCATTAGGTGATTCCTGTGTTTGACAATATGTATTTTTTCCCAAATGTCCAATTCATTGCTGCTGTTGATCGGTTTTAAGAGTTTTATGTTTGGAGTGTTATCAAGCTTTGAAGACCAGAAATGATGTGCTACTGCTGATTTATCTGGCTGCTTTTGGTAAATGCATCTCATATGCTATTTAAGTCTTATTTCAAGATTTCTTTTGGTTCTTCCCATGTATACAGGTTACAGTCATTACAAACAATTTGATATATACCAGCTGATTTATCGTTGGGGATAGGATCTTTTGTTCTGTTGCATAGTAGTTCTATATATTGTGGTTATTCTGTGGAGACAGGGTGATGTATTTCTGAAAATCCTTTGAAATTTATGATGTGTCCAAGGGTGATAAGTGAATTTCCTATATGCTTGTGGTTTTTGTTGTCCGAGTAAAGTAGTTGTTTGTTGGATGTATTTCTGTCTTTCAAACCTTTTTATCTTCTTATCTATTTTTTTTTTCTGGTATCCATTCATAGTGGCTATGTAGTGGCATTCATAGTGGATTCTGTTCAGAATCCCTACTAAGAAAAAACTTATTTGAATGTCTACCGTGAAAAGCCTGTGCAAAGAATTCAAAATTGAGTTATGGAAAACAAAATCTGGATCTCCATTGATGAAACTACAGATACAGTGGGATATTACATGACCAATATCATCGGAACTACAGAAATAATACAAAGTGATCCTGCAGTATTTCTTTTGAAATGGAAAAAATGGAGAGGGCAAACAGTTACACAGTGGCAAAATTGTTTACAAATTCTTAATGCTACTCTGGCCACATGAAATATGGAATGATGATGTCCAGCTTTTTGTCGTAGTTGTGGCATCTTATATGTAATGTTTATTTCATCATTATTACAATAATACAAATAAACTTACATCTAAAACTTAAATCTAGTGCTCCAGTTTTCTAGCTCTCCCATATTTAGCCCCTAGGCTGTATATATGGGATAAAGCTATTATACCATCTCTCCACTTTCCAAACTATGCCCGTTCTGCTGTACCTTTCTTAAGCTCCTTATCCACTTATCCCTTGTGTTACCTAAAAATGTCCCCATCATTTTAATTGTTTCTACTTTTGTGCTTCCCAACATTCTTAATGCTACTGCTTCTTTGTTTAGCTTGACCCATTTTTTATTCCATATAACCTCTCTCCACCTTTTAACTTTATCACATTCTATTAGCCAATGAAAAGTACTACCCGATTCATCACACATAATACATCTCCCCGAACAATTATATCCATTCCTTTTTAAAAATATTACTCCTGTGCGCATCCACGCAAGACCTATTCTACCAAATTGATTGCATATATCTACATACTTCTCCCTTCCCCAATTTCTTTTAACTGATTTATACAAGATCAATGACCTTTTATCCTCAAAACTAGCCCATATCTCTTGTTTCTCGATATCTTCCACCCTCAATCTCACTTCTTTCCAAAACCCACTGTTATTATATTTATCTAATAGGAAAATATTCCTCATGCCAATTTCTTTTAGCACATTTCCCATTTCCCCAATCCAACACTCTTCTCCTAAGACAGCTTTTTGGAACTGTATACATTCTTTTAATATATTACTATCTTCTAAATTTAAACATCTTATTTCAAAATTCTTTCCACTATTATACCTTTTCTCCCTACCCTTCCTAGCTCTGCCAGTGCCACGCCCCTTGGTGAACTCTTGGGTGAACCCAGAACTTCTCTAAAAAACATTCTATGGACTATATCAATCTTAATCCATCCCTTTGCCACCCCCCATATTTCTATTCCATATAACATTTTTGACTCCGCTACAGCTTCATATAGCCTTTCCAACCAGTTCATTGGTAGCGTGGGTGTTTTGCACAAGCAAACTCTAACAGCTTTCATGGCTAGCTTTCCTTTCAGTTGTGCATATTTAGATTGTGCTTCCCATTTCCCGTTGCTTGAGAATCTAATCCCCAAGTAATCAAATTCTTTTACCACCTCTATTTGCTCTCCACTTATATACCATCTTTCCTCTCTTTTTAATTTTGATCCTTTCCTGAACACTATTATCTTGGACTTTTTGTATTCACCTTTAGCCCCCATTCCATACAGAATTTTGCAATTTCATTAATAGCATGTTGCAATCCTATCACTGTTACTGCCCCGTCTACTAGATCATCTGCAAATAATAACCCTGGTATTTCCTTTTTCTGGACAGTGTTTATTACTTTTCATTATTCTATCTAAAATATCATCTATAAATAAGTTAAATAATATTGGACTGAGTTTACAACCTTGCCTCAGACCTAAATTTTGCTGTATATAATCAGAAGTACTATTTTTTCTACATTTTACACAAAAGTTAATTCCTTCATACAACCTTATATGAAAAAAGCAGCTAAAACCTTGAAAGTTCTCTTTCTGAAAATGTTCTATTTCAAACGCCTAGTCCATTGGCTGCATGAAACTGCCGAACTACAAAGTTTGTATCCTCTCATGAGTAAGTTGGTTTCGAATACTAAGGACTTCAAAAATCCCCTCACAATGGGTGAGAGACATGGCACTAGAGCTCACTTTACTTCTACAGCCAGTTCTCTCCAAATGGAGAGCCTGGATCACTGCAGTTGTATGTGGTAGCAACTATTTGGACAAGCTACATGAAGTACTTGATGCTGTTATCAGTTAGTAAGGTAAAAAAGTTATTGTACCATGCAGAACTCAGCAATGAACTGGTAGCAACACATTATATAAACAGTGTGATAGCAGAAGCAATCTTGAAATTGGGGAAAAAAGGTGATAAGCTAGTGTAATCCATGGCAATCTTCGAAGATACAGTACACCAACTACTGCAGGTACCAGAAGAGAAAGGAAAAGGCATAAGTGTAAAGTGTAAACATGTTAAAGGGTACCAATGTGAGGCTAGAAAAACTTAAGAATATTTGTGTCCTGGAAGGTGAAAAGTTCTATTGCAACTGAAATGTCTTTTTGAAATAATTTGTTTTAAATATGCTCCAATCACTTCAGTAAAAGTAGAAAGTTCTTTTTCTGTGAAGAAAAATGTTCTCTCTGACAGATGGCTGACTATGACAGTTGATACCTTGAAAAATATCTTATTGCTTGTAACCAAGAAAAGCACGAGTATGTACTTTAATCATGTGATAAAGAAATTATTAAGTATCTTAAATAGCTGTTTTCATTAATAATGAGTAAGTTACTTTCTGTTTTCTATTCTAATAAACCTTATTTTAATTACATTACTGCCTATTTTAAGTAGTTGAGTGTGTTTTTTCCTGCCTATTTTAATCAAAATACATGCCTGAACTTCCAAGCTCCACTTATGACAATCTTGATTCTCCATAAGTAATTTCTTTCTCCAAGTGGTTAATTTTATAGGTTTCTAGATGACTTTACCAATCTTGCTTACTCCTTGAAATCATGGGTTTTCTTACCAAAATGAAAAGCCAATGCAGATGTATGCCTGTATGTAACATGCCGCATATGTTCTCAGAATCCTGTCACCAAATTTGTTTTTGTTTTCCCTATTTATACTTTACCATAAACTGTTGCTACAAATTTCATGCACCTCTAAGGTTTTGTAGTAGTTTTGTCCTTTGTTTTTTTTCTTAGAGATCTGTAAATTTAATTACTGCAGTTGGTAATGGATTTCTTTTAAAAACCTGAAATTTGCTGTCCATGGATGCTATGTTAACTTTCTGAATGCTTTTCTTGAGTTTATCTGTCTTAATGCTGTGGCATTTTTTTATTTCCATGACTCAACATAAAATATCAAGATTCAGTCATAAATTCCAATATACCCAATGAACCGAATCTCATCACCAAATACATAAAACCAAGGGGAGTGCTAAGATAGCAGTTGAAGAGGAAGGTTGTGTTCAGTGAAAGCTCCTGTCTCGTGCACCAAGAAGGGTTCAAGTAGCAATGGTAGTAGATATAGCCATCTACAGAGTAAGAATAGCAATATTTGGGAGCAATGAAGAACTAAACATTTTTGTTATGTAAACAAAAATTGTGTCATTACTTATTATCGGAGGAACCAATATGAATCCTGGACCTGTTGAGACTTATGCTATTTTACAGGAGTTAATCAGTAAGATAGAAGAAATGACAAGTAGCTGAGTAAAAAAATGAATGTGATCATGAAGGAGATAAAGGAAGAAATCAAACAACAAATGCAAGATGTGAAGTCCAGAATAAGAAAGCTAGGAGGAGGATTGCTGAAACTGAGTCTGGTACTTTCTGGAGTAAAAGAAAGGAGATGAGTCTGAGCCTTGCAAGAAGTGATAGGATTTCTAGAAGGAAAGTTAGAAATGAGGGTAAATGAAAGGGAGGTTGCAGATGCTTACCGGATTGGAACACAAAGAGGAAGGACGTTAATATTAACAATATTTATATCTACACAAATATTGCATCAAGTAGGTACTATGAAAAACCAAGAAGCTAAAAGGAAGTTATTTATTAATAGAGATTTGTAAGTGGAACAATGTAAGTTGAAGAGTTAGTCAGTGCAGCAAATGAAAGATGGAAGGCGAACATATATAAACAACTTCCAACTTTGGATCAATGAAAGAGCAGCTACTACAGAGAGCAAGGTCATCAGTAATGTGGAAGAAGAGGAAATTAATCAGTAGTATTACAATAGTTTGTGAAAACAACAGCAGTGTGGCTGTGAGAGGGATGACTGGTGCTACTGGGCATACAACCGGACACATACCATGAGACAAAGAATGGCAAGGACAATGCTGGTGAGCTGATGTTGCCACATAGAAGAATACCAGCTACGGAAGGCTGACACAGCAGGTGCAACAGCGGGCCAGAGGTGGGAGATGAAGTAGAGATCAGCTGTTCCAATAAATTGTCATCTAGCATTATTTCGACATTCTGGGGCAGTTCAATTGAAATTGAGAGGAGAGGATGCTGGCCAAAAAGATATTTTGATTAGTGAAAATTTAAGCAAGAAAAAAGTATTAGAGATGTTGAGGGTATTATTCTCAGAGGTCAGAGGAAATTTCAGGATTTTAGATATTAGGCTTGCTCGAATAGCAGAATAGTTTAGGGATAGGGAGTTATGTTCCAGTTTTTGGAATTGTGACAATTTACAAAGAGGAATGCATTTAGGCGAGGTTAGTGGATTGCTCAAGGAAGTTTACATCTTAGAAGTGGTGAAAATGTGGTTAGATGGAGAACATCAAATTGAAGGTAATGATTTTGATTATATTAATAAAACTGGAAGCAGATGGCACATAATAGGAAGAGTATCTGATGGAGTGGATACATTTATCAATAAGAATACTATAACTTGAGTAGAGGAGAAAATCTAAGATGGATGGAATAATATGGTTGATGTGCCAAGAGAGAATATCATACAACTCTCCCAAAAACTCTGGGCTCTGTAATCCTGAGCTCCTTTGAATAATGGAAGATGAAATGGAAGAAATCAAGAATGACCATCCTTGAACTGAATTTTTAAAAGTTGGTGACTTAAATCAATATGTGGAGACATAAAGGCTAGGGGTAATAATTTAAAAGGGGGATGACAAACTAGAGCAGGGATTGCCACACATTTCATAACAGGGGCCACATTAACCGCCAGAGAATGAATCTTGAGTGAAACTACATCACTTTAAGATAGGAACAATAAGGTCGCAGGCACGAGGTGCACAGATCAGATTATTTTCAAACACAGTGTTTTATTGAACTAAAATCTACACTTTCACATTAATAACTCACGTACTTAAATACTACACAAATGATTAGTGTTTCCTTCATAGTCTCATGAAATGAAACTCATTAGCAATATATATTGACACTTGTTACATGAAGTATTTTTACGTTAATAGCAGTTCATATTCAATGAGAAGAATGGAAGTGACTTTTCTGTGCAATAATTGCAGACATTTCTGGTTCTAATTTTGTGCTTCATCAAAATGGACTCTTGAATGTTCATCAGTCATAGCAGACCTTTAGATTTGAGACATTTTATTTTTTAAAATGTGTCTTCTCATTGACGTGAACACTGATATCAGTCACATGTAAAGTCTTTCAAACAAAGAAAAGTGCCATTTGGCAGACAACTGTAAAAATATAAGAAAGTAACTCCTTGTATTTGTCTTTCAATACGTCAATACATCAATTAAAAGTGTGAGCACTTAATTTTATATAATCATTCAAAATTCATAATAAACTAATCTAATAGAGGTGCACCATTTCTTTGTATTTATATTTTTAAAGCTTTTAGGTGGGCCAAACAAAAACAGCTTGCAGGCTGGGTTCAGCTCCTGGGTCTTAGTTTGGCAAACCCTGTACTAGAGTGTGGTGAATTGATCTGTACAAGAAACAGTAAAGGCAGTCAATAAATGAAGATTTGAAACTAACTGAATCCTATGAAGACTCAAATTGTATTATCTTAAATGATTGCTGGAAAGATGACGTGGCAGGGCAGCTGATGCATTTTAGTGGACTTGGTTAAGTATAGTGGATTATGCCTTGTTTAATGAGGATTTACTGTCTAGGGTATCTAGTTTTAAGCTGCCTAATGACTTAGGTAAGAGTGTTAATTTTCCATTGGTTTAGTTTTTGTCAACTAAGGCAAACATTTGGGAAGGAATAGTTCAGGGGAAGAGAACTTAGCAATGAAATTGGTACTTTACAAGTGGAATAAGAAATATGAGGAAGTCTATAAATCATTTCTGATCAACCTATCATGAGATTACCTCAATATAATGCTCCTAAAGGCTGCCAGTTACCCAGCTGAATTAGATAAATGGAAAAAAACACACATGCTTAAAAGCAAGGAGTGCCTAATTAATTTTGATTTGCCGCCACCAAACCAATCCTGGAAGTTCATAATGTTGCCAACAAATATCATCACTTTGGACAATTCCACAACAAAATTTTCCAGCAAGAATCAGTTGGGCACCTACTGAGGATGAGTACAAGTAGCACCCAAAACATGTTCAAGTAAAGTTTAGTATCTCAAGGTTTTGGCTCATTCAATGTATTAGTAACACATCACTGTTTATAAGCTTCTACTTAATATTCAGTTAAGAAGATTAGGGGAATATCTTTGAAATGTTAAGATGAATTCGAAACGGTCAATGAATAAGAGTTAGAGTTTATATAAATAACTTTTAGCCTATAAAAATGAATGGGATAAATTGTTGTATCAAATCTTTTTATGCCAGGGTGCCCCTGGGACAAGTAGCCAGGGGCCAGATCCCATAGGCTCCATTATTTAATGTGTTTAGCAATGTTTGTAAATAAACTATAAAATAAACCCAAGGAAACAACCTCAACAGGAATCAGATGAGCGTAAAGTCACTGTAGCCGATGATGTGAAGAAGTTGCCTTTGAAATGTGTGCAAGTTTTATAAGTTTTTCTTCCTTAAGTTAGTGAAGTTGGGAGTATTTCTCATTCAGTAATTATGAATTCATGTCACTATGTTTTGCATCAATTATTTATAATCTTACACCATTGTTTAGAATTCTTTTGATATCCTAGTGAAGGATCATAGGCTCATGTTTCTTTATTTAAATCAATCAACGTGGATCAACAAAAGAGCCCTTAAGTATTTTTACACAACAGAAAACATACCTGATCCACTATGAACACTTTCCTCCCGTGTATAGCCATATACAGAAGGTTCATTGGTGTAGTTAAATGGCATCGGAGCATACCCTGTGCCTGTATGAGGAAGATAGGTTCCAGAATATGGCATGTGACTGCCTCCCCATGGTGGAGGCATAGTGTTTGGAGCTGGCAGTGGACCCACAGTATCACGATCCAAGGATGTGCAGTCATCGTGGAGCTTCAGACTTGACATGGCTACAAATTTCATAGTCTTTTAAGTACAAAGAGCTGAAGAGAAAATTACGTAAGTTGAAAACACCAAAAAATTCTTATTTATGGTTAAAGATAGGGAAAAAATTTCACATAATGCTAAATGAGTTTTATATTCTAAGCAAAAAAGCACACCTGTGTAGCAAATAATTTTAAAAAAATAAACAAATGAATAACTTTTCTGCTTTCATTGAAATAATAAATCTTAGCCTTGATCTGTTGTAGTTTGTCCAACAACAAACTGAAGAAACGAGGATAGATTTACTGCTTCCATTGATTTGCAGGCTATAATGGCAAGTAAGTTTTATGACAGTTAAATCTGCAAGAATAGTCAATAACTAATGAAATTATATGCTCACACAAACTTTCACTTCATTAAGCTGCTAAAAAAAACAGCAGTGTTAGCAGTGAGAGAGGAAGGTTGTGTGGCGGAATGAGTCCGAGAGTACAGTAAAATGGGAGTAGATGTGCATATGCATCGAATTAGAATTGAAAGTTTTGGCAAGAAGAAAATAAGAAAAAGATAGAAGAATAAAATTAAAAATACAGCTATGGATACAATACAATAATACAATACAATACAATACAATAATAATTCCGATATTGCTGACAATAGGAGGTGTGGAGCAGAATTCAGGACTAGCGGAAATGAACAAACTACTGGAAGAAATAAGGGAGTTGGGAAAGAAGCTAGTAAAAAGAATGGACAATAACACAAGAGAACTAAAAGATGCAATGAAACTACAGAAAGAAGAAATGGAAAAACAGATTTCAGAATGCAGAGAAAGAATAGAAATGATGGAAAAAAGACACCAAGCAGAACAGAGATGGACAAAGTGTGTCACAAGTATTTATACAACAGGATTATATGAAAGAAGAACAGGATTTAAGGAAGGAACTAATTCGGAGAATAAAAGCAGCAAGAGCAGAAGAAAAAAAAAAGAAGCTTTTTTGAGAGGTTTGCAGCTAATAGTGGAAGGTGAAAAATGGAGCATGAACATAAAGAGGAAGGAGCCCAGAGGAATGCATGGGCACAGCAGAACTTAAATGACCAAAATCTACAAGACAAAGACCCAAACAGAGACCACGAATGTCAGCTAAATTTCTGAGCAATCCAACAGAGGAGATATGTAGATCAAACCAAGAAAAGATGAAGGGGAGGCAACCCAAGCAAGAAAGAGAAGCCATGAGGGAGCAGAAGAGGGGCCAGAGGAAGAGGAGGAGGAGAATAATGGAGCAATGGCAGCAGGTATAAGTGAGAAGGGCCAAGGTGGAGAGATGGAAGCCAGTGGAACAGGTCCAATGAGAAGTGCAGAAGGGGGAAGTGGTGAGTGGGGAAATTTCATATGTGGAAAGCTTACCAAAGGCAGAAGAAATTGGGGGGGAAAAAAAAGAGGGCTGGTGATAACGGCAGTGGATGGGTGATCATAAACCAGGTGAATGGGGATAGGGAAGAAAGTGAAGTTGCTTTTAGAAACACTAGGCTAAAAAAAGTGGTGGAAAAATTTAAATTCCATGATAAAGTAAATAGGAAAAAAGCTTAAAACTGATGTTATGGAATGTGGAAGGCTTAAAAATGAGCTATACAGAGGGGAGTTACAAAATGTGATGTGATGAAAGCTATAGACATTCTAAGGATAGCAGAGACATGGATAGGAGATACAGAAAAAATAGAGTTAAAAGGCTTTGATTTTATTAAGAAAATTGCCTGGAAAAGGCATGTTAAAGGCAGAGCCTCAGGAGGAATAGGATTATTTATGAGAAAATATTTATATTTAATTATTGATACAGAGCAAATTGAGAGCAAGGATAATAATATGTTGTGGTTAGTAATTAAGTGAATAAATAGTATGAGCATGAGCTTACAAATAGGGGTAGTGTATAATCTACCAGAATCATCACTTTTCTCTGATAACAGAGTTTATAAAAATTTGGAAGAGAGCATAGAAGAAATTAAGAACAAGCCGACTGATATAGAGTTTATCGTAGTGGGGGATTTTAATGCCAGGATAGGGGAAGAAAACAACACACTTATAGAAAATGCATTTGAAGGAGGAGAGAGGGATTAAGTAAGAGAAAGGAAAAGCAGGATAGGGTAGTTAATAAGGAATGAAAGAAGTTGGTGGAATTTTGTAAGAAAACAATTTATTAATATGCAACAGTCAATAAGTGCGGACAAGAAAGGGGAAGTGTAATGGATCTTATCCTGTGTAGTAGAGAGATGGAAGATAAAATTGTAGAATTTAAAACAAAAAAGAGATAGTAAACAGTGGTCATTTTCCAATAGATTTAGAAGTAAAGAGAGGAGAACTAAAGGATAAAGAAAAAGATGCAGTACACATAAAGAAAATAAGTACATATAAATGGAAGGAGGAATTGAAAGAAAATTTTATAAAAGAGAAACACTAAAAGATAGAGCAGATTATAGAATGTGGGATAAGGGTAGCTACAAATGAGGAAGGCAATGACAAAGCTTTAGAGTTAATGAAATTATTAGTAAAAAGAGCAAGGATGGGCATGCGAATAATATAAGGAAAGCCACAAGTGAATATAGGGTGGTTTGATGAAGAAAGTAGCAGAGCAAAAAAGGAGGTATTTTAGAGCTCATGAGGTGGAGAGGCTCAGAAAAGACAAGTTCTACAAGTGGGGATATAAATGTTTGCTAGAAACAAAGAAAAGAGAGTGGCAAGAAAGTATAGAAAGGAAGTTAAAAGGAGCAATAGAAGGAAAGGATAATAAAAGAAATGTGGGAAATAGTGAGAAGGGTGAACAAGGGAGGAGAAGAAAAAAGTAGTATTACGCCAAGGGAATGGGTAGATTATTTTGGAAGGGTGATAGGGGAAGGGAAGGGGATAAAGGTAGAGACAAAAAACCTAGGACAAGGTGTAACAGCAAATGAAAAACTAGATGGTAAAATAGCAATACTTGAAATATATCAGCAATTGTGGAATTTAAAGAAGGATAAGGTAGTAGGGATAGATGGAACCCAGGGGAGTTTTAGAAAGGAAATGGGGAAACACAAAATGGTCTGAGAATTATGACAGAGTTAAAACACAAAATAAAGGAAGGAAATGATATCCCAGAATGCTGGAAAATAAGCATGGTGGTTCCATCTATAAAGGAAAAGGAGAAAAAAAAACAAAACAAAACAGGTAACTATAGAGGAATAAGCCTATTATCTATTTTAGGGAAAGTATACACAGGAATTTTGCCGGATAGACAAGGGGAGTGGACAAAAGCAGAAAATGAGATATCTGAACTTCAAGTGGGATTCAGGAAAGGAAGGCAGACAATTGACAGCCTATTTATAATATGAACTATAATAAATAAATATCCGAGTAAGAAAAGAGGCAGGGTCTATATGTTCTTTGCAGACTTCGAGAAAACATTTGACGCAATAAATAGAGAAGCTTTAGAATATAAATTATGGGAAAAAGGGGTATGCAAAAATTTTATAAAAGAAGTTAGGAAAATTTACAAAGACGTTAAATTCTGTAAAAAATATGGGAAAGATAACATTACTGAGATAGTTCAACAAAAAACATGATTAAGACAGGAGTGCAAACTGAGCCCCATACTGTTTAATTTGTTTATAGATAATATTTTAAAAAAAGTGGAAGGAAACAATCAACACTGGCCAGTAATAATGAACAAAGATACCAGGCTTACTGTATGCAGATGACTTGATGGTTGGAGTGATATCAATAATAGTGCTACAGAGAGCAATAAATGGAATACAAGAACTTTGTGAAGAATGGGGGGGGGAAGGGAAAGGAAAGATGGAGTCTAAGGGATCACAAATTGGAGGTCCTCAAGGAGTTTGAGTATTTGGGGGTAAGAATGAGTTATAATGGGGAATGGGGACACAAGGCAGAAAAGTTGTAGCAAAAGGGAAGACGGCTATGACAGGAATAAGAATATGCAAATATAGACTAGGAATGACGATGAAATGGTTAGAGAGAATGCATGAAGCATTAGCAGAATCTAGAATGTTACATGCGATAGAATTATGGGAATAACCAAAATTAAATAAAAGAATTGGTCAGGTGTACAAAGGGTTTTGTAAAAAGATGTTAGGATTATCAAGAGCCGCACCAGGGGAGGTTGTCTTATTGGAATTAGGAAGAACAAAAAGGGGCAGAATAATAATGGAGAGAAACTTAAAATTCTGGTATAGGAGCATGATTAAGGAAGAGGGGGAGATACTAAAAGGTATGCATGAACCAGCAGAAGAGAATCTTAAGCAAAAACAGTTGGTGGTCAGGGATGGGAAAGATCATAGAGAAAATAGGAATCGGAGGGACTTGGATGCAAGGGGAAAGAAGTGTAAATGGATTTTGGAGAGATGTAAGAAGTAGAATGGAAGACATAGAAGGGTAAGAGATATGGGGCAGCCTAGAATATAAGGAGTCTTTAAATTTCTATAAAATAATAGAGGCAGATTGGGGAAGAGAAAGATATGTTGATCAATGTAACAGGCAGGAAAGAGAAGATCTAGCACGGATGAGAACAGGATCAATATAACTAACAGGGATGAGAGGTGGTGAAAAAGGTAAATGTGAGGTATGTGGAGAGAGGGAGGGAGGGAGAGAGAGAGCATAGAGCACTAAATGGTAGAATGCAAGGAGATAGAACTATGGAGGGAAAAAAATTTTGGAAAAGAAATGGGAAAAAACTGACAAAAAATCACAGCAATAAAAATGTTGACAGTAAAAGAAGAGAAGAAAGCTAGGGCCATGGGAGAATTTCTAGGTAAAGTAAAAGAAAAATGGTGGAGGAAAGTAAGAGAGATAAGGAAAGGCAATAGGGCAGAAGGGGCAGAGTAACATGAGGAAAATGCTGCTCAGTGAGCTATAAGGTCAGGGTAGCAAGCAAAATGAGTAGTATTAAGAGTCTCAGACAACCAGACAATTATACAAATGTAGATTAGGATTTTGAAAAAACAACATGTAAATAAGGTATGTAATCAAGTGATAATAAACAATTCAAATTAAAAAGGAAATGCTATTTAAAAAGAGAGAGTGGATTATGGATGCAAGTGATCATAATAATGAAAAATGTGTTTAGGTTAGGCTAATTCAAAAGTAAAGAAATGGTCCCATAGAATACACATTTTTAACAAGGAAAAACTGCAAATAACGTTTTCAGGTGACAGTTTGTTCAGAAAATGATCACTTATATTTGGATATGACAAGTCATCAAGAATATAATTAGAAAAATGAGAATGTTTAATGTAGGTGACAACCAATTGCTTTGAAATCCTATGTTAATTTAGGCAAAATATTTTCAACATCTGCTGCTGGAAAATAGAAAGGAATATGTAGTGGAAACTGAAAGCTCATGTAGAGATGTGTTCCAAGCTCATGAACCCAGGAAGGAATGCATACACACACAAGAATACAGACATGATTATGTAATGAATCAAAAGTCACGCACAGTTAGAAACGGTGTTACATGCAGCCTATCTTATATTAGTGGCCGTGCTAATTCCATATCTGTTTCTTACATTAGTGAACTACTTAGATACGCTGAGCAAAGTAGGCTATGTGAATGCTGACAAAGAACCTATTGCTCGCTGAGTAACTCGGATTGCATCTTCCCCTCTTCCCACACCTCATTCTGCGGGGCTCACGAGCCCAGAACACAACTATAATGACAAAGGTGACCTAATACAGTGATAAAAACAGCTTATCTATGTGCATGAAAATATGTAACACAGATTTATTTGTATGTTTAGGGTGAATTTTTTTTAAAGAAGACAGTGTTTTTTATGGCTTATGTGCATGCACTCTATTTGTAGCATTAATTTAATCAAAATAAATAAACACATTCAAATAGGTGTGTGTTCTGCCCAAATTATGTTCAGCATGAACAGTGGCAAGCAGAAGAAAATTACTGTTTATGCTGATTGAAAAAAGTCTAAAGGTTAAGAAAAATTATAACCAGCTAATAAATACATTTTTGATAATTTAAATTGATAAAATGTAAAATTTACCGCATCGCTTTTTGGCACAATACTGTCCATATATGTACACATAATTCATGTATTTGTATTATAAACAAAGCAGTTATCTTTATATATAATTGCTAAATTAGTTAATATTTATGGCTAATTGCAAATTTCACTTATATTATTGTTATATACTCTGTGATAGTGTAAAAAGCCTTTACATGCCTGAACTTACCATTACAAATATCTCCAAATACATAATAGCACTGCTCTGAGAATGTAATTTTATTTACTGTGTGACGTATATAGCCTGCCTTCAGCATTTGTGATGCATATTTTCTAGCATCCCTTCGATCCAGGAAGCCCTCGACATGTGTATGCAACCAATCAACCACATCACATCCTAGAGATAAGAAACATTTGTTTTGCACATTTAGTCCCATTATTAGGTGTATGCAAAGTCACAATTTACTAGTTTTTATAAATTCAACACATCTCAAAGATAGAACGTGACAGTTCAGCAGTTCTAATTTATATGATATTTGATTAAGCTAGTAAGAGTGATGTGAATTTAAATTTATGGAAACATTAAGTCAGAGTTGAAACACTTACATCACTTACATCTTTTGTGCCTTGACCAGTTTCAAGAGCTACTTACTCTCATCGTCAGAAGTGACCAACCACCAGAAGTGGTGGTGTTGTCTGGTGTATGGCGGTTGTTTGTGGTGACATCTAGAGGTGGAATGATGAACTTCCATAATGGATTTGGTGCCAACAATTCAAAATTCATTAAACAGTGTTTGTGTTTTATGATTAAAATCTTTTCCCAAGTATCCAACTCTGTTATGTATTTTGTAGGTTTTAGGAGGTGTAATATGTTATGATAGGTTGCCCAAAAGTGATGTGACACTGCAGATTTATCTGTTTGCATTTGATGTATCTCATATGCTCTTTTAATCTGGTTTCTAAACTCCTTAGTTTCATGTATACAAATTTTATCACATTCTGGGCAACTGATTTGATAAATTCCTGCTTTTTTGTTCTGAGGTATCTGGTCCTTCAATTTGATGCAGAGTAATTGCTCTACACTGAATTTGTTTTGTGGAGCTAAGCAGATGATATATTTTTTGAAGATGCTGTGGAATTTATGGATTACTCGGGTAGAAAGTGAACTTTTAGAAAATCATTTTGTTTTTCTATTGGGTGAGTTTTGTGATGTCCTTAATATGTTTCTGCTTTTTGAATTTTGTTATTTTCTTATCAATGATTTGTTTAGTGAAGCCATTGTTTATTTCTGTGTTGACTATGTGTTTGCATTCTTCTTTATATTCTCCATCTGTTATGGGGATAATCTAAGAGTTAAACTGTTAAGGAGTGCATGTTCATGTGGGACTATTTGTTTTTTATGTAATTTTCAGAACATGTGGGCTTCCTGTAGATACCAAAATTCATCTTGTTCTGGCTTCTAAGTAGTTTTAAACATAGGAAAGATAATGTGCCTTCATTTTCAGTTTACATAGTGAATTGTATAGCTTTGTCCTGTAAGTTGAGTAATTTGAGAGAATCATGGATGCACTATTGCAAAGATATTGGCATATCTATGCCAAACTTTCGAAATTTGTGGAAAGGAGGTAGTTATACATATTTCTAAGTTACTCATGAAAAAATGGCACGGAACGGTGATAGCAGATTGTCCATGGCTTAGCCTGAAGTCTGTTGACAGTACCTATTGTTAGGGACCCCGACTTTTCGCGAGTAGTTAATTCGCGAAATTGGCCGAAAATTAACAATAAGGAAAACCTTTAATCAATTAATTTTAAATTCCATATATATATCCATTCTGAGTCGCAAAATAACGCGACATTAGTTCTATATCGCGAAAACGCGAAATAACACCGTTATGAAAAAAAATGTGCAAAATAACCCGAAATTTTTCTCTCTCTCTCCTTTTTTTTGGTGTTTGTCTCTCCTTTTCACATAAACAATCAGATATTTGGCTTATCAATCATTTACGGATACGTGTATTGTCATTCGCTGCGGCCATGCTGCACGGCACAGAACACCAAACTGCACTGTGATTTAACCAGAGCTTCGGCAAACATCGGTACTGCTTCGACTACCCCGTCCCCTTCACTCTTCACCTATCGCATGCACAACAAAAGGAATGCCATGTTTATCGGAACTCGGCAACACCACATCAGTGACGGATTTCTCATTTCACTCAAATTATTCTTTGGATTTAAATGACAATACTACCTGCAATTCTTCTCTAATGCCGTATTTTAACGATTCGTGCTTGCATTGCCCCATTTCATGCCGGCTGGAAAAGACCGTCGCAAAAGTATCGTTAAATAATACGTGAATTTCTAAGTCTGGTTCAAGTCAATTCTGACAGTAGACAGCCTCTTCTACCAATCACTGTCTCCGTTTCCTGTACCCCTCGCACGAAAATTGTTGCTGTCTCGCGACATTGCCATAATGTGAACGCATGTCTAGGTATATTTTGTGTCCGCTATACTGAAGGATTCGTTTGGAGTCAAGTTATATTCTTTAAATTACGTTACAATTTAGCGCAAGGAGTCTGTTTACTTTCTGCTCTGAAAAAGAAAAGGAATTATGCCGATGGAGCCACGTTTCAAATTAAGCTAGCGCATGCACAATTCAGCTGACGGTGGAGTTGGCAACGTGCCGTTCGCGCGCCGTACAGACAGCATGTGCAAGACGTTGCCAGGTCAGTTTAGTTTTGTGGCACGCGGGAATTCAAACCGATTCCACAGTAGTATTTCAATGCGGTCTCAAAATATAATAAACTGCCAGGCATCTTTCCTTCTTGAACACTGCAAAGACACCATTTGCCTTATTGAAGTGCTTGAGGGATCTAAATATCCATTTGTTCATAAACTATATAGCAAACTTAAAGATATATCAAATGGCTTCACAATAGTAGCTGAGGGCTCGTTTGGAGAGAAAACTTCAAGTCTTCTTCAGAGACTGCCAACCCTCAAGAAGTCTTATGTTATCAGTCAGTTCAAGCAATTGGGCATAAAGTCAGTTACCAAGCTGAATTCCTTAATGTCAGCTGATCCAGCTGCTGATATTATTCATTCTGCAGGTAAATTGTTTGATGTACGAAAAATAGTATCAAATGAGGCATCTACTGATATAACTATAGAAAAAGCAAGAAGAATGTTACCTTTTCTGCGAGACTTGCCAGAGAAGACATTCAAGGAGGGATATGCTGCTCTGAAGAACAGTGTGTGAGAAATTAGATGATGCTGCTGAAGTGAACATACTGGATTTACTTTCTGGACTTCAATGTGACCACTTGTGTTTCAGTGAGAAGTGTATGAAACTATTGTGGGTACCCATGTCCAATGTGGACAGTGAAAGACTTTTCTCTGCATATGGGAACATCATGACAAACTTAAGAACAAATCTTAAGCCAGAGAACACCGAACTTATGGTGGCTTTGTCTCTAACAAAGTAAATCAGTCGAAATGTATACTATGTAAATATTTTCATGCTCCTCTTTTTTTAAGTTACATGTAAGGTGCTCTTTGTTCCACAGTAAAATAGTTTAAACTGTGTTTTTGTTTTTTCCCCTTTTTTTTGCACGAGATAACACCGTTAAGCAGTTTTATTTACTGCCCAAAACAGCGCTCACTATATTTTTACACCGATATTACATTATTTTATTTACCGACAATCTGGGGTCCCTACCTATTGTTTGGTTTGGTTTTGTTTAAGGACGCTCAACTTCTAGGTCATTAGCAGTACCTATTGTTGAATGCAAAACTGTTTTGTTTGATGCAAAGGTCTGTAAGATCCATAAGGTCATCATGTATTTCCTCTTGTGGTATGTTGTTGTGGGTAAGCCATTTCTCTAGTTGGCATAGGGGTTTGCCTATTGGGATACTTGGGAAGAGGGCTGTGACATCAAAAGATATCCGTTTATTTTCCTGTTTCAGTTCTGTGTGTTCTATTTTCCTAATTAGGTCCTGAGAATTCCTGATGCTTAAACTGTTGTGCTTCAGTAGTGACGAGAATTTCTGTGTCAACCATTCTGCCAAGTTATAAGTGAGTGAATCAATATTGTTTATTATGGGTCTCATTTTGTTACCTGATTTATGGATTTATGGTAGTGCATCATACAATCTCGATAAGGTGGGATGGTTTGGTTTGATTTTGGATTTTTCTTTTTCTGTTATGGTTTTAACTTTATTCATAGTAAGATTGAAGCCTTTCATCTGAGATTTTAGTGGATCTGTTTTCTACTATTCCTGCTGTCACTGATAATATAAAATACTGTCTGTCCATCAGCTTAAGGTCTCTGCTGAAGGGGACAGGCAAGGTACGTCATGTTAATCTTATCTGACATTTTATAAACTCTCTGCTATTGTTGTTATGCTGCTGTAGCTTAATGTTGCCAACTTAGCTCTAATATTATGTGCACTATAATTACTCAATCACAGTTGTGTTCTCAGAGTTCCACTTGTTAACTTCTTTGCAAGTAACTAGTGCAAGAATGTAAGCATTTGGCAACTACTGGATAGTAAAGAGGAATTTGGCAATCATATCAACACTAATGTAGCAAAGAAACTGATAAGGATTGATACAAGAACCAAAAACTGGAAGCGGTACACAGCAAAGTGCAAATCATGTTACTAAATCACTCCACTTTTAGTGAAGCTTCAAGTGTTCATTTGACTCCCACTTGTGATTTTGTAAAGACTGGTAATAGTTCATGGGTTTCTGGAAAATTCTCTTGTTTACAAGACCAGGACAACTAAAGGTGACTACAATGGTCAAATACAACCATTTAACTTTGAAAAGTGTATTTGAGGAGAACTAGCTCCTAATTTGCCCCCTTCTTCTGTTGTAAAGTTAGATAATGCCCTATATCCCACTGCAGAGAAAGACAAACACCCTTCTAGGAGTTTTGTGAAGTCTGCCATGACATTACGGTTGCAAAACAAACAGGTTCAGTGCGACAGTTTAATGCATAAATCAGAAATATACAAATCAACTGAAATAAACAAACCTAAAGAGAAAGTGTTTAAGGTGGAGTCATTTTCACTTTCATTTGTTATCGTTCGCTTGCCCACATATATGTGTGATCTGAATCCCATAGAAGGAATTAAGTCCATGGTGAAGCTAATGCTTACGTTAAAGAAAAGTGACTTATTGCTGTAGGAATTGTGCTATATAACACTTAAGGATATATTGCTTATAACTGAAACAGACTGCAGGGTTTATGTAAACACGCAGAAAAGGTAGAAAATTATTACTGGGAGAACGGCTGGAAGATGGCAGCAGTGATTTCTATATCTAGCAAAAATATGTACTTCAAAGTTGGCACACTGCCATAAGCATAGCTTGAAAAGTGACTCCAGTATCAGATATCATGGTGTACATGGAACTGTTTAATAAATTGCCAAGTGATTGCATTCCTGCCAAAATGACCTCAATGTCATAATTTGTTTTATCTACATTTAACTCTAATTTACTGAGCTACAAATATTGCAAGATTTCCACAATTGTGCTCATTATTTTTTCTTCCAAGCTTTCTATGCCATCACTCCCAATGTATTCAAGATTTTATGTCTGGTCAAGACACTTAAGTTTTCTTTCTCTTTCTCTCTTTTGCTTGCATGAGTGTACAAGAGAAAGGCGCAGAGAGAGAGAAAGAAGCATTTTCTACCTGCCAGTTTGATTCATCAAGCGGTTGGTAAATGACCAAATTTATGGCATTTTCTTAACTAGATAGTAAAATGGCTAAAATATTTTATTACAGTGATACTATTTATGCTGACATTTACCCCACTTGTAACAAGAATTAATATAAATCTTGTGTGTGCCAAACCACATGCAACAAAAACATAGTGCAAATGATTAACCTTTGATTCAACTGTATTCTTACTGGTGCTAGAAAACAAATTCTTTCATTGTATCAGATGTAAAGTCTTATGAATACATGTCTAAAAGCACCTCTCTCACTAATGTAATTTAAAACTGTCTGCATACCTTATAACATTTCCTCTCCTGAAGAGTGGATCATTCTTAAGCTCCCAAATAAAGGCCAACATTCTTCAAACTGCCAGATGGTGCTATTCATATTGCATTATTTGGAAGCTATGTTTCAAAATTACCCTTTCAGAGAGTGTTTAACTTACAGAAGAACCATGTGGAAAGAGACACAATCTTGCATAGTAAACTTAAAAGATTATAAACTGGCACTAAGTAAGCTAGTTGGGTTTGTTATAGATGTATTGTTACACCCAGGACATACATACAAGCTGTAAAGCTTATGTAACTGAATAGTCAGTCATATCAAACATATTGGCACAATGAGACATACCCAGCTGAAAGGTTAACACAACTGCAATGTAGAGCTATGGTTTTAGATGCAACTTGTGTACTTTTCATAAATAAGAATAGCAAGGACATCACTGAAAACTGTGGGATTAAGTTGATGTCCCATGCTTTTGGAAAATTTATGTTATTTGCATTATCGACTTCCCAATATGTTTGCCAATAACACACACATTAAATGTGTTCAATCCACTCTTTCCCTTTTATACATCAGAAAACCAAATCAGTTTTCTTTATTATCTCAAAACATGGTTGTGGGGTTCATAAGATTTATCCCCCCATACTTCTCAAATGTTAAATATGCTAAGCATTCATAAATGCATGGTCTTCTGCATGGGTTATGGTTAGTGTCTACAGGTAAAAAAAATTATACTTTACTTACCAATGAAGGCATTTGGTATTGTTATTTTAAGCCACATCCTATCTCTGATTTCAAGGCCAGAGTCTGGACGTGCCATTGCTCTCACTATAGTAGGCATGTCTGTATTCACAGTAAGGTGCAATTCCTCAAATTGTCCTATAATACAAAAATAACCATAGTTATCAATCTTTCACATTTATTTATGGTTTCAAAAGTATGAGAGACACATAATATTAAATGAACTATTACAGATAATCAGGTGAGCAATCCTTGATAGGACTGCTTTTGTGATGTGTGACCGGGAGGCTGCATTGGCGGTGCAGGTGACAGGAAGTCGCAGTAAATATAGTACAGTTTGTCGTGTAAGTTATTTCTAACACATATAACAAACACTTAAAAAGAAAAATAAATTACTCATGTATATCAAGCAAGTAGACGCTGGAACTGCCATCCTTCGTTGTTCAAGCATTCTGACACTTGCTTAGGAAATTGCCTACTACAGTCTGCAGTTCCCTCTGAGAAATGGCAGCAATTTCTTGTAGAATGTTATTTTTAAGTTCATCAAAAATGTGAAGATTTGTTTTGTAGACTATTTCTTTTAATGCACCCTTGCTCCCAATTTAACCCTCTGCAATTTTTATCTCTGGGAGGTATAAAAAGAGAAAGTTTACAAAACAAATCCACACACTTTAGATGAACTTAAAAATAACATTTGTCTAGAAATTGCTGCCATTTCTCAGAGGGAACTGCAGAGTGCAATGGGAAATTTCCTAAGCAAGCACCAGAAATGCTTGAACAACAAAGGAGGCAGTTCCAACATCTCCTTGCTTGATATATGTAATTTACTTTTCTTTCTAAGTGTTTATGTTATGCATGTTAGAAATAACTTGAGAGACAAACTGTAATATATTTACTGCGAACTTCCTGTCACCTGCGCCACCAACACAGAAACTAGCCTTGCTGGCCACACATCGCAAAAACCAGTCCTGACAAGGATTGTTCACCCTATACATATACTGGGTATTTAATTTTATTTATTTGTGCTAAGCTCTTTACTGCATTTATATGGCCTTAAGCTAACCCAGATTCTATTCCAGTCCATACAAAATAATAAAAACACTACTTTCTATAACTATTTTTGATAGTTCATATATCGCTGTTACCAAACTGTGATTTACAAACTAGTTTGCGCTATATACTTCAATTATGTTTACTTACGAGATACATTTCTTCTTAACTCTAAATAAAAACTCTCCTAAATTAATAATCTGAGATTGTTTTCAAACATTTTTTTTTTTGAACTACTACTATTTTTGTAATTAACAACCATTTGTTTTGAACAAACTCTTTCCTCCAGATATCCATATTCTTGATTGTAATAAAATGTGCATTGATCTGTTTATCCCCGCATATAGGGTAAACTCTTTTTCTGTCCCTCCCCTGTAATCTTTAAAATCTACAAAATCCCAGTTTAAACCATGCAATACCTTCTCATTGATAATTATTACAACTCTCGGTATACATTTCTTTCCCATCATTACTTTCAAAATCCTAATAAAATTTTAAAGAAGTTTTGTTTTACAACATTGCCCATAAATTCTGTCTGTTTATATCTTCCAACTGGCATCTAATACCCAGAATTCTGTTAACATACCCTCTCTTCCTAGTCATAGATCACCCATACTGTTGATTGTAAATGGTACCTACATAGTTTCACCAAGCCAATTCTTTGAGTGAATACACTTTTCTTGCACATTTAAGCAATTTTTCAAAATATGTCGCTGTATTAAGTGATACATTCCATACCAATATTTCAGCATTCTTTCCATAAACATCCCACATACACTCACTTTGCATAATTCTAACACAACTCTTTCCCCTGCAGAGTTATATGGAACTCTTTATCAATTTACAAAACATTTTCAGCAACATTCCATCTTTTCCCAACCTTCCTCTGCACTCCAGATCTCTATTCTATACAGCCATCTTGACTCCACTAAAGCCTTATAGATCCCCTACATATAAACCTATAGATAGGTTTAAGAAACTTCTATCACTGTGTATGAATTTATCAGCAAGTCATCTGCATATAATAGTCATATGATTTCTTTACTATTAATAGTTGGTATGTGATTTATTAACTACCTTCAACCTCTATAACACATCATCTATAAATAGATTAAACAATATAGGGCTCAATCTACATCCCTGCAGAAGTCCTCTATCTTGTCGCATGTCTTCCATAACTTCTCCCTCCTGCACTTTTATAGAGAATGTGTTTTGTTTGTACAGTTCCTTTAATGTACTATCTCTTTACTTAACCCTTGAGCGGGAACTTGTTAATTTTGTTCTGAATTCAAATTACTCATTGTTGCACTGCTGGTGGTTCCATCTAACTTCAAGTTGAACCTTCATCTATCACCAATATTGTTGGTAGATTTGTAGTAACCACACATAAGCGATAATTGCAGCTTATTTTTGTGCAGGCTCTATTTGGTATACAGAGTCAATCATGCAACCAGCAATGTAAATATAATTTTTATGCTAATTGTTGTTTACACCACAGTTTTATGGATTAAAAACAATTATCTTGCATTTATGTTTATTCTTTTAGGGCCCTTTTCAAAAAAGGGTTGTCAAGAGGAGGAAATTGAGAGGCTTGCAAATGAAAGTTCTGATGACAGCCAGTTTTCTGAATTTGATTGGTCAAATGGGAAAGAAGAACAAATACAAGTTATTGATGACCACAGTGAATCAGAAAAAGAAGCAGATCCATCCGAGGGAAATGGACACACACATCTTGAAGAAGAAATGCAAGGTAACGAAGATGGTGACAATTTGAATCTTAGCTGTGGATATTTTGTTGGTAAAGATGGTAAAACTAAGTGGGTCAAGGAAGTAGTGTAATGGGCAAAACAGCAAAAACACCCTCAAAAGATATAATAAAAGGTCTTCCTGGTCCAAAGAGAACCCAAGGGTATTACACAAGAAGTGACAGCTTTCAACAGGATCATTAGTGAGGATATGACTGATTCAACTGTGGAGTACACCAACTTGTATATTAGAAACCTGATATCTCAAAATAACTATTCTAGGGAAGAAATTTCTGCTCTTAATTGGAACGCTTATTTTGATGGCTTGAATGTGGAAACAAAACTAATGTTGAACTATGGGGTAAAGATGGCACTGGTATAATTCTTAGAGCTTGTGTGTCATGCAGAAGGTTCTTAATTCTCCTCAGAAGTGTGAGATTTGATAAGTTGACAAGAACACAAAGGTGTGAGAAAGATAAATTAGCTGCAGTCAGGCCATATTTTGAAAGATTTGTCAATAATTGTAAGGAAAGCTACAATTTGGGAGAGTTTATAACTATAGATGAAATGCTGACATATTTTAGAGGAAGATCTTCATTCATTCAATATATGCTGAGCAACCCGCCAAGTATGGCTTGAAGTTCTTTGCTATTTGCGATGCCAAAACATTCTAAGTAGCTTCAGCTGAGCTATACTGTGGAACACAACCAAATGGGCCTTAAAAGCTGTCAAATAAACCACATGATATTGTACATCGACTGGCAGAAACTCTAAATGGGTCCCATAGCAATCCTACTTTTGATAACTGGTGTACCACTTATCCATTGGTAGTCTTGTTTTTGCAGAAACGAATCACTTGTATTTGAACTCGAAGACCTCCGGAATTCTTAACATTGAAATCTAGCAACCTTGGGTCTTCATTGTTTAGATACCAGAAATATATCACAATGGTGTCATATGGACCCAAAAGGAATAAATGTATTGTTCTGCTTAGTACCATACACAGCGAAAGCACAACTGATGAAGAAACCAACAAATCACACATTATCATAGGCTACAACATGACAAAGGGAGGTGTTGAGAGTCAACCAGATGTGCTGCAAATACTCCGTTACTCGAGTTATGAGGAGATGGACAATGGCTGTACAGTTTGCTTTACTAAATATTGCTGGTATCAATGCCCAAATATTGTTTCAATCCAATGCAGAAAAACCAAGGAGGACATTTCTGAGACAATTCTCTTAACAACTTATGTTAGCTCACTTCGTTGCAAGATCCCAAATTTCAATGCTTCCAAACGATCACAGAATATTTTTGGCATCTTATAAATTGGAACTACCTCAAGAACTGGAAGAGCCTCCAAACAAAAAGAAGAGTCACTGTGTTATCTGTGGCAGAAAAAAAAATGCTGTTACCACAATTAGATGTAGTGAATATAACATGTTTGTATGCAAAAATCATTCTTTCATTGTCTGGAAAAGTGTGCCGTGTGTAACACTGTTGATGATATAAAGGAACAGAATGATTAAACACTATTTTACATAATAACAATATCCTCATATGTAACAGATAACCCTGTAATAGACAAGTGCTGCAAGAGTAATTATATATATATATATAATTTTTTTAAATGGGAAGCTACAATTAGGGTCACTTTAAATTGACCCTAAAATGACCATCACAACGTCCTCCAAATAAAACACGACTAATGGCATTTACTTTCTCCCATAATATCAAGTAACTTTTATTCAAGACATTTCTTTCTACAATGCTTAGTTTTGGAGATATTGTACAGTCTCAACTTAAATGGTCCACCCTGTATATATATGTAAAACATCTACTCAGTAATAAAAGCAGATTAGTTGTGATATAAGATTAGCATGTATGTTAGGAATTTATTACGGATTAAACACCAGGAAACGTTTATTAGACTTTACAAGCATTTGGTATTCAGAAAAAATAAATGTCAAAAGTTAAATAAGTATACAATATATATATATATATATATAAATATAAAACAGCAAAGTAAAGTATAATATTGTCAACACAAAGCATATTAGAGCAATGTTTTTCATTTATCTAAAGAACAAGACAGCTAGTTCACAGAGTCTACCACGCGACTGTTTATGTTACAGAAATTGGCATGAACATTCGAGAATTAATCCCTTTTTAGTAATCTGTACCATACTGCCTCTCTAATTATGTTATCATATGCTTTCTCTAGATCCACAAACTTTGTATATAGCTTGCCACATTTCTTGCTTGTATATTTATCCACCATAGTACTTAATATTAAAAAAAATCTAATGTACTTCTTCCTTTTCTGAATCCCAAATGATATAGCAACATTAAATTAAAACCTTCTGACCAGGTATGAATTCTTTCAGAAAGCATACCCATAAATATTTTCCAAAAGTTTGACAATGCAATACCCTTGTAGCTGTTTGGATTATTTATATTACCCTTATAAGATGTATTACAGCTACTTGCCAGCTCTTAGGTACACCATTATTACACTTAGTTTTATTAACTGTTAAAACATTGAATCCTTTGTGCTTTCTCAACCCACATATGGAAATATAGGGTAACCCATCCCTAACCACTGCTTTCACTCTTTTTAGATTCCTTACTTGCTTTAGAACTTCATCTGCGAATGGTCTATCTACGTCTTTATATTAATACTGTCGCAGTGCATTGATCATTAGTACTATTTTGTATTATTAACATATATTTTTAGTAATTTAAATTTAATTTACAAATCATGGGATGTAGAGCTGCCATATGGTGAGTCGAGTGATTGATCGTGGACGTACCAGTGTCAGGAATCACTGACCAGCATTTAGCTTACACACGGGAAGGATGTTCATCTGGGTAGTGACACTTTGCATATAGCTAGCCAGGATTTGCTTTAAAAACCCCCAGTTCTGAACCGGCTGGACTTGTGACCAGTTGCTGGAGAAATCCATGCCGGTTGGTCTATTGAAGACCACATGGTGTAAAAGTATTTCTTTACAATGTGTTAACACATGCATTCAGCTGCACCATCCTTCAACTCAAGGTAAGACATGTGTTTAATTAATGTAATTTCCTATCCAGTTCAGAGCCATGTCATAATAAATTATACTTTTATAGAAGTGTGGGGTACTATGTGATGGTTTAGGACCGCCCTGGTCATACCCACACCTTCCGTTGTCATGTACTATAAAGTGTAGCAACCCCTAAAGACCTTCCCCCATCCTGACTTCCTCCCCAAGTGAGTGCTGTGGTTCGTGGCTTTGAACACCATGTTAGTAGTAACATGTGAGTGCGACACAAGTCTCCCACCACATGGGGTAGTTACACCCTATGCTACCCATCTGAGCAACCCCTCAATTTGTCCATGACAATATTCTCTACTGAGATTCCAGTTTTACATTTCCACTAATTTCATTTGAAACAAATTGTGTAAAACGCTTAACCCATACTCCTGATTCAACAAGCACTAATTCCAACTAGGCTTATATGCATTTCCTAACAACCTCCCACATCTGTTGTAAACTACCTGATCTTATTTTCATTCCAATTCTCCTGCCTTTCTCCATATCCACTTCAACTGTTCTTAATTTTTAGTTATTCCCTTTATGCACCACACTTTAAACTGTCATCATCACTGTCTGCCAAGTCTAAATTATAAGTCCAATCACCCTTCAAAGTATCTTGCCAAGAAAAGTAGTAAGATCGCACAAACGAGAGAGAGAGAGAGAGAGAGAGAGAGAGAGGGGGGGAGAGGGGCAGCATCACATTAAAACAACCCCTCTTCAGAGAGTGCAAAGGTATTAGCATTTTCTGAAGCTCCAGTGAAGGAAAATGTATTGACTAAATTGCTGAATTGAAAAACTGAATTAATTTACCTAACAGGAAGGAAAGGAGTGGATAAAAATACCCAAAGTGAAACAGATTACCAGAAAACAAAACAAGATATTAAGCAGGAAGCACACCACCATTCAAATTAAACAGTACATCTTGTCCAAAATAAGAAGAAATTTCTTAATACTTTTCAGCAGCTTCCATGTGACAAATGAAGTTCTGTGCTGAGCCGGCATTAAGATGTTTAATAATGATCTCTCACTGATTTTCTTCAAGGATTTTATCTCTCTGTTTTGTTCAGCATCAAACACATTTTTAAGACAAGTAACACTATTGCTTGAGAAATAACCACACACTTAGGAAAAATGAAAGAGATTAATTTTAACATGCACGCGCACACACAAGCCATAACATTATAAAGTAGCAAAGGTTATTTTCAGGAAATAAAGTAGTTTAAAAAGTAGTCAAATTTCCCTTTAATATTTAAGAGCAATTACAGTAACCGACGTTAAAGTGATTCAACACAGAAATTATGCAAATTTTGTTTCATTGAACAACGTTAGCTGCTACTTTGTGTTAACATCACTGTACCCTTGTGTTAAGTTGTTTTTTAAATGTTAGCATTTGGAAAACGGCTGCTGCAAACCAAGCTGTTGATGTGGAGTTGCTATATTTGGAGTTTTTTAATGCCATTCCTAACTGAAGAAGAGCTGTGCATCATAATGAATTTGAAACCTGCAAAAGCAGGAAGTTTTAATGTGATACAGACTATCCAAAGCAGTTATGAGCAGCATTGTAGAGGAAATTCAGGTTAGAATACTACCAACAGAACCATGCCTTTTTCTCCTATGCTGCAAATGTTAAGTACTCCAAGATTTTACACTACTGGCATATAGGCACTTTTCATTTAATGGTAGGTGACAGTGTTGGCATTTTTAAAGCTACATTTGTAGGTTTATCTGGAAGATTTCTGAAGCAAACAATATTCTTTCAGGGGTCTGGTTTATCCTTAATCAGAGATAACACACTTTTATCCACTTTAGTTTTAATATAGTGACCACTACCAGTTTTAAACTATTCTAAATGCTCTTTGCACCTGATGTTTTTGAAGCTGCATTTTATGTTAGCATAAAAACTATTACAGTTGCTTACTGGACCTGGAAGAAATGTGTGCATTACAATTAAATTCCTTGTGGATTTTTTCCCAGTCTACATCCTCTTTCTTTAATTTAAGTCTGTCAACTTTCTTGCACTAAAAATTCCCATACGTAGCAACCAGTTCTATAATTAACACCCTTTCAAACTGTGAAACATTAATATACAGTCAACTGAAAAATTCAATGCCACAGCCGATATTATGGCACTGAATTTTTCAAATGACTCTATATTAAAAAACATGTCTTAGATCAGGCTTGGTCTCTAAAAAATATCATTCATTTCAATTAATTATACAATAAACAATATTCTGTGAAACATTAGTTCTTCTGCACCTTGATTTTTCCACTGATAACATGATTTTACCCTCAATCAGGAAAACCACATGGCAATTGTCTGTGAATGTAACCAGTTATCTGCTACTGTAACAGAGAGTGTTGCACAGACAAAAGTGCACTGGAGCACATTCAGAGGCCATGTGGTTTGGTCTTTGACATTAACTAGATGTTAGCTAACAATTCACTACAAAAGCTTGATAGAAGGAGTCAAAATGTGTTAGACTCGTAACATAATTTCAGCAAACATGATGTTAAGAGTATTTTTAACATTGGGTGGTGAAAATGGCCTTTACTCCATTAAATTTTTACCTCTTGCAGCTCTGGAACCTGGCCAGAAATTCATTAATAGAACAGTTCATATTGTGCTGACAGAACACTATAATCCGCATTCCATTTCAGATAAAGTATTCCACATGCAGGCACAGTATTTCATAGACACCCTCCTATTCACATTGAATATCTTCAATCATCTGATCTTCTTCCTGTTCTAAAATCTCAGGTTTGGGAAATCTGATTCCACTTCATGCCATCAAAACAAGGTTCAACCTCTTGAAGTTGTAGCAGAGATCGGGTCTGAGCTGGTTTTTCAGTCATACAAGTTCCTGTAATGGTTACTAAGAGGCAAACTAATGCCAGCATAAAATGCTCAAAACATCCATTTCCATTTGGCTACTGACACTGACAGAATCAATGTTACAATACAAAGCTGATAGGTATCCTGCCTGCTGCGAGTTTTCAAAGTCTCAAAGTCTAAAATTGATCACTTTGGTGACACAGCATTTCAAAACAAGTTTCATGAAGGCACAATTAAAATGAACACTATGTATTTATGGAGATTTATAAACTTAAATTAGTTGACTGAAAGCATAAATAAACAAACTAAAATTCAGCTAAAGTAAATGAAAAGTTATGTAAACCACACATAAACAGATATGCTCTCTATATACTACACTCAGTGCCAAAGTAACCAAATCTTGCAGAGTTGACTTTTACAAAACAAGGCATTGCTCAAATACTTACGCTCTGTCTCCGGAACACTTGACGTGATGGATGAGCTAGTAGAGGTAAGAGTTGTCACTGAAGGTGGTCGAACAGGAAATGTCTCACCTGAAAGTACAATACAGGAAATAATACTGAAATAGTACAATTTGTTTCTGTTAACAATATTTAGCTAGTGACTTATCTCAAAGCTGTGTATGTGACAGTATGATCATTAGGAGTACATATGTACCATTATGTACATTTTGTACCGAATTACCAAATGTGTACAATACCTATGCACCACACTGGGATAGAATGCTAATCTAGCTGGAAGAAATTATTAACTTCTTTCCTATTTATCATATTTGTATGAAACTTTGTGTATCAGTTACTAGTAGCATTCTGCTATTATGTACAAATTCTGACTACATTTAATTTGCAAAAACGGTGAATTCAAACAAAATTAGTCACTCCTCCCATTCTTAACAGATCTTCACAGACTTTATATACAGGTTACAAATAACATTCTGGTATTATGTACTAATCCTGGCTACATTTGGATAAAAGAGAGAGAGAAAAGAAAACCCCTTATAAGAGTGAATTTAGACAAAATTAGTAACTTATATCCTACAAATGAGATTTGAATGAAACTTTGTACAGGAGTTATAAATAGCTTTCTGCTATTACGTACAGATCCTGACTACATTTGGCTAAGAGAAACTACCCTTTTACAGGGGTGAATTCACACAAAATTATAACTTCTACCACAGAGTTTCACAAAACTTTGTATGTGGGTTACAGATAACATTCTGGTATTATGTATAAATGCTGACCACATTTGGATAAGAGAAACTATCCCTTTAGAGATGAATTTAGACAAAATTGTTAACTTCTTTCCTCATTAATAGCTGACATAGAACATTATGTAAAAATTATGCTGCAGAATTATATATAATGTAGTTTTGAAATAAATACACAATTATTTTCATTTTTTTGTCAAAATCAGTCAGCAAGAATCTATGTTCTTTTGTTTATACCGCAGATGTCACCATTTCCATCTTTAGAGGCCTTTCCAAATGCTTATGTCTTGCTGTTAAGGTAATTTATTTTCTACCAGCAGAGCCAGTACCTCTTTTCCAGTGTAAGAGTTGGTATCAGTAATGGATATTTATAAGCATATTACTTTCTCTATCACGTACCTAGTAGGTAGTGAAGGTATTGCATTCCACCCAAAAATTTGGTACTGAGATTTCACCATGAATACATGTTTTGAGGCCTCCTGAATAAAAAAAATGCATTTTAAAAAAAAAGATCTGTGTGTGTGTGTGAATGTGATCAGCATAACTCAAAAACAAAACGTTGGATAAATACCAAACTTGGTATTTACGTTCAGTAGCTTCCAAAGATGCGACACAAAGATTTTCAAGTAAATCCCCCCACCCTAAACTGCCCTTTACATGGAAGATTTTTCAAAATGTTTGACTTTCTAAATAAATGGCTCTGATGATTTTGATAATACCATATATTAATGACACTTACATGACAAATAAAATGTGTATCTTGAATTTTCTGGGAATAGCCTTTAAAATTCTCCTCATTCAGAAGGAATTTTGTAAAATCTTGTATAACTGGTAAATGTTAAGCAACAGACAAAAATGTACTTTACAAGTAATGCAGTTCTCTTTAAAGCACACAATTTATTTCCAACTTTTTACTAACTTTTTGTGGCATCAGCCATTTCCGAGATATCCACTGTTAAGGTTCGAATTATTCAATATTTAGTCATTCTTTTAAGTCCTGTCAATTTTCAATTGTTTCTCACAATGTCATGAAAAGCATGCAATTTTAAGGCCAACGTGTAGCATCCAATTCTAAAACATTTTACTATCACTATTCCCTTTGTGTCTATAATGAAATGTGTAATGCAGCTATTTCTGAAGTACATAGGAAAATAAAATTTCATAAGAACAATTTATATATACACTAATTAATGATAGAGGGTAGAAAAAGTTGTGTGAATGTAACACATCAGATTCTTTTATTTTAGTTGCCCTTGTAAAATTCGCCTGGGTTACTTCCATTATACCAGCAGCATCTCATTTCCCTAAAGACTGAAATGTGTGCCAAGCAGCAAAAAAATATTTCTTCTCCAGAACAGGCCTCCATTAATGGCTGCAACCTGTGTTTGGACCGTTACCCACTTTCTACAAACATCTTCCTTGGTCTTCCAGTTTGTTTATTTTGATCGTCTTGTTTAATCTGTTGCCTGCTGCTTTAGGGCTCTGTATATTTATAAATCAAATCAGGGAAGTCCACAGGTTTGCTCAACCGGTCAGAATGTTTATCTTTCTTTAATTCTGTGGTACTGCTTCTAAACGTTTACTATATTCAGGCACTCCTAATACACACACTGTACACTTCACTATTTTCTTAGGGCAGTTTTCAATAACAAACTTTTTAATTGTTTGGTGAGTCTTTTGCAACAGCAGTGCTAATTATCTCTGGTGATGATAGACCCATGGCAAGGTCCTGAAAAGGTCTCAAAACTGTGAAAAAATGGGCACTTACTAACCTTGCACAGCGAACTACATTAGTTTACTTTTTTTTAAAAAAGTTTTCAGACCTCCACCTTCTGCCACAAAACTTGTAGGCCTGAGTGAACTTGAAAAATAATTTCAGTGTTTACATTTGCATACAATAAATTATATATACAAAAGTCATAGCTCAACTAAATGACTTCTATATTTAACTGTAGGACATAACTGTACTACAAATAACCCTAATGATTTTTCACTCTCCTTACACAATACATGCAAACAATTTCTCTCTAAAACTAGAATGCAACTGCAGCCCTTATCAGCTGCAACCTCATGATTTAATCATTTACCAACTTTATATGTGCATCAGAGATAAGTGTTCTGAAAAAAAGAGACAAGATAGGCACTAAAGGAAGTACCAACTATCTAAGTATCAAGAGATAATTAAAATGTTCAAATATAAGAAGTTCGGAATTTGAGTTTTTTCAGCCAGATTCTAGATTTGTCCCACCGTGCGCACCTATGATTTCAATTTAGTAAAGAAACCCTGTTCTTAATAAGTTCAATTATGAAAAACAATACAAACACATAATTAGAAAGAAAATGTGTAAATTTTATAAAAATGTTCAATTACCTTCATGTTAATAATAAATTATTAACAAATACTACATGAGTAACTTCCATTTGCTAAATCTGAATACAAAAATCTTTGAACATGCATTTTAGGAACTCAAATGGAATGGTGAACATTATTTCTAGTATGTGCTTTCAAGCATATGTACCTCGGATTGCAGCAGTATGAGCTACCCAGGCCCCTGGATCAATTGGCCTTACAGGTTCTGTTCTAGGAATGGTGAAGTAACCCTTAGGATTTGGATCCCAACACTTCGCCACCACTAATTTTATTGGGCTGTAATGAGAGGATAGTTAAAATTAACAAACATGGGAGCCTTTATTAAACAACAAAATCACCAATGTTTCACAGTATTAATAAGGTACAAATTTTTTCCCTAGTTTCTCATTTTGGACACTGAATTCGAAATTTCATTACCATAAAAACTGTCCTAATAAATGTTTAAATTTTTTAATTGTATACTACAAAAAATTAAATATGTACACTAAAATCCCAATTTTACAAACTCTCTCTTAACCTTCTCTCACTTTTTACTTCAGATTGATAGTCTTAACTTTTATTTCTTCAGTTAATGCATGTTAAATTTTAATTTGTCTAGCTTTAGTAATTACAGTTTTAGTTATCTGAAACTTCAAAATCCCTGAAATATTATATGGCTTAATTATGCAGATAAACTGATATCTACTTATTAGCATTATGAAGTAACCACAGATAAACTGGGAAGAGTTAGTTGGTAGAGCTAGGTAGCTTAAGGTATACTGAAATATTAGCATAAAATTCAGTCCCTAGAAAAGCAAACACTGTCCAAGGCTGTTTAAGGGCACAAGAGATAGGAAAATGGGGAAGAAGTTTGTTAGTCCAAACACAAAAATAACAAGAAATTGGAATGGGTGGTATACATAATACATAGATAAGTAAGGCTCTTGGAATAAAGTGACACTAATAGTTGAGGACACTGAAAAATGGAAAATACATGTGTGGATAAAATATAAATGGAACATTTTAAAAATAATTTATTGAACCAGTGAAAACCTACAACATATTTTCCATATAGTCTTCTGATTTCAAAATATAAATTTCCGAACAAATTATCAGTTATTTTATGTATCTTTCTGGAGGAAAGAAAAGGGAAGTGTTGCAGCCAGTTGCACACAAACTCCTTCACACTTGCATCATCATCAAATCACTGTCCCCAAAGTACCTCTGTAACACTAGAATGCCTGAATTTCAAGTACTCTAAAATGCCTAGGAGTCAAATTGACCACTACTATTTCTTATGCATTTTAAACAATTTTTATCATCGAAAACTATGGAATTTCTAGCTCATCACTTTCTAGCATACTGTGATGTAATAGAAGGAATGAATTTACTTCTAAACTACAAGTCAGGTTCAAATCCAGTTGGCATTTAGCTTACGGAGCAAGTTTATGTATACTTGGTTTCTGTTCAGTATCACATTCTCAAATGCGTTTTGACACAGGCTGATGAGATATCGATTATCACTTACCAGACAACTATGGTGGTATAGAGGGAACAGTATGACTTCTGAGCTGGGAACCAGGGTAAGGAAGTGGTCAATTGATCACCTCTGGGAATTGATGATAAATTTGCTATTATTTTAAAAATGCAAAACAAATATTGGTTAGCTAAACATCATTGAAAAGGAATAAAAGTCACAAAACAAAAGGAAAATTCTTCTGAAAACAGTGACAATATGAGTTTTGGAAATCAAAAGCAGTCAATTGACCGCCATCGGGTGTTCTAGTGTTAAGTGGTCTGAACAAATGATAGTCACAGAGATATAATTCTGGACTGTAAGGAGGGTGACCCCAGTTGTCTAGTGAATCTCTTCCAGTTTTCCATACATTAACATAGCTGCAAGTGGTCTCGCATTGTCATGGAGAAGAGTGGCGCTATAGTAGGCAGCTTTTGCCTTAATCACCTACCTGCACTAGTAGCTCTAACAGTTAGTAAGCAGCATTTATTGATTTTTCATGAATTAAGTCCAGCATCAAAATGCCCTTGGAATCCAAACGGTTGCAAGCACCTTTCTAATTGAGAAGCATCTACCATCAGAATGTTTTCCATAGAAATGTTTGTCTGCAGTCTTTGTCTATGGGTCTTTCTCACAGCTTCCCATCACACTGAAAATTTTTGTCATTCATACACTTGGGTCTTGAAAAAGTTTCTTCCCCAAACTGTGCCTGCAATCTTGTCAAAATTTAGGATGGCTTTGCATATTCCTTGAGAAACTTTAGAATGTGTTACATAACTGATGTGTGTACCTTCTGCACACTCATTGTACTACTGACAAGATAAGTGATTGCTGTATGTGACCATTAAAGACCTACAGATCTCCCTTAAATTACACATCCTAAACCACTAATCAGTTTGCTCCCTGTTTGAAGATTCTGGTATATATTTGACTTCACAGCTTAAAAGATAAGAGTAGTTTATAATATTATAAAAACCTAATTAAGAATTAAATAAAATATGTTCAATTGAGAGATAGGGAGAGGAAGGGAGAGAGAGGGAGAAGTGGGACACTTCAAAAGAGGTTTTTGGGTTTAATAGTTACAGAGGCATATAATTAGTGATATAATGGTTAATAGTGTTAATTTTGTCAATTATTTATTTGTGTCAAGCTACAAACTAGATTGCGTAGAACAACACTTGTTCTTCAGCAAGCCATAACTACAGAATAATAAATATGATGTATAGTTCTTATAATCTATGAGTGCTTATCAATTGGTCATATCCACTTATTTTTAACTTTGTATAAATATTCTCCTAAGGATTGAATTTGTGATCTACCTTAAAAATGTTCCAACACACTATTTCTTTATTTATTTTATGCAATTTTGGTTTGAGTAAGTTCAATCTCCCTTGTTCTGTTCCAGAAATGTCAAATAAAATGTGATTTACATCCTCTTCCTTCAAACAAACCAAAGCCCCTACTTCCTGGAACCATTAGATCACCACTAGTCTCAACCATACAATTGCTTCTCTTACCCTAATATTACAGTTATCAATATACCATTCTCTTTTAGAATCAATATTAATAGTTAAATAATCTTTAAGAGAGTTCTTGTCTTTCATTGATGCATATATAGTTTGGATATACATATCCTCTTAACTGACATTGTACCCTCTGACAAAATCCTGTTTGTAAATTGTTTCTCCAAGTCCAAATATACCCATAGCATTTATCTGCAGTTGAAGTCTAATATGTTTTATCCCACTACTATCATTCTTGTCATTCTGCTTGTATTTTAAACAATCTTTTAGTATATACCCTTCAAGAAGTTGTTCAATCCAATACCAGTAAATCAAAATCCTTTCCATAATCATCCATCCTCTACACTTCAAATTTCTCTCATCTCTATCATAGCACCTAGGTTTGCAGAATTTTGGGGTAATTTCAACTAGTTTTGGACTATGAGGCCCAAAAGTTTGTTCATTTCTTCCCATCCATTCTCTATTCCCCATATCTCTACTCCATATATCCATCTTGATTTTACTAAGACTGTATAAATCCTCTCCAACCAGCTTACATCAATTACTGATGCTATATGTAAACATTTTCTTACCAACTTCATTGCTAAACTTCCTTTTACCAATGCCATCTTCTTTTGTTTCCCCCAGTTGCCTGTGCTATTAATTTTTACATCTAGATACATAAAACCATTAACAATTTTAATCTTTCTACCTGTCATCACACTTCATCTTCTTTTCTCAATCTGCACCTTTCTTTATACCATCACCTTTATTTTCTCCTGATTTGCAAGTTCCCATTCCTTAAAACTATACAGCCAGACCTTCAACTACTGTCGATGGCAATTGTAGCTTCCAGCAGATAAACTTCAAAGCTACAGCCAAAAGTCACGCAGGTGTGTCTACCAAGACTCAGCGAATCTCTAGTAAATGATAAAAGCAAATAGCCAAACAAATACAAATTTGAATCTACAGAATTAAAGATATTGCACCATTGTCCAGCCTAAAACAAAATATATGAATTAGAAACTATTTTCCAAGAAATATAAGAATTGCATGTTTCATGTTTTTTAGAGCATTGTTTAAAAGAAACCCTTATTTTAAATACTAAGCTCTGTAAGTTTAGCACCACATTATTGCAAAGCAATATAGAATCATGAGATGTTTCATATGTGTAAGAGTCAGTATTAAATAATGAACAGTATAATGAACACATCCGGCATGTCAAAAGAAAAAGATATACAGTACAGTTATGGTCATCCAACCTTCGCTAATCCGATCTGGTCAGAAGAAATACAATTTTTAAAACATCACAAATTGTTGAGCATACACACATAAGCAGCGTTCATGCTTCTGGGACTACACAAATGATTGTACACCACCGCCCACTGGGCCATTATTAGATGCAACTGGCCACCAATCGATTATTACAAAAACGAAACAGCGTAACATTGTTCGGTTTATAGCACATATATAGTATACTACTAAATATGAAATGTTTTAAATACTAATTGTCAGTTTTAAATGTTTTATCTGTTATTCTCCCCCTCATCCAACCTTCCCAATAATCCAGGCCAAGGCTCATTTAAGGGGACACACTGGTACCAAATAAACTTTTTTCCCTAATCAACCAATTTTAATGAAATTTTTAGGTTAAACTGTACCTGTCACGATATATTGTTGGTATACATTTCATTGCTCTAGATTGAATATTTTTGTAATTAAAAATAATTTATTATGTCTTTTTTTGCAAATAATTGGATGATAACAATAAAAGAGACACTTTATGCAATTTAGGAATGAAATAGAGATTTGAAATTTGGTATGCTAGTTGCTCTATTCTTATACAATAAACGTGTGAATTTGTTTTCCAAAATACTGATATTTATTAGAAATATGATTTTTGTTTTTGCATTTAGAACAAAGTAAAGAAAATATTAATAATAATTACAAAGAAAGAAAAGAAGAAAAAAAAAAGCATATGCTTGTGTGTATGAGAGTAATCAACAAAGCAATACACATTCTACATGTCCTGAAAATTTCAGCCTGTTTCATCAATATTCACTGCAAAAAGGTATACCTCAAAGAACAAAAATTGCTATACAGAATTTTAAGTTTGGGAATACAGTTGTTGGAGGTACTGCTCTTCAATTTGGACTACACCAATTTCCAGACAGATTTCAAATGTAATATTTACTGGGTGTACTCCAGACATGTTGAAGAGCTGTTTTCTTTAAAAACATTTTCCCTGAAAAAAATTACCATTTTTTGCCATTTTGGTACCAGTGTCCCCTTAAGTTGGATAATCGGGACCCAACTGTAGATGTTTCAACTGTTGAACTACCCGAACACCTAATAATAGTGGTCTGCATACACAGTTCCTCCAGTGTAATTTTGGTACATTCCTGTACAGTAGAAAAAAGCTCTCAATAAATTGAAACATTTAAGCAAAACTCTTATTATCTATGGAGACTTCAATATTGACTTTGCAAAAACCTAAAAACAAATGTATGATTGTATTGATTTGGTGGCTACATTTAACCTGAAACCTACAGTAAACTTTCCAACCGGAGTAACAAAATTCTGCACAACTACGGTTGGTCAAATTTTAATTAATTCGAATCATACAAAATTCAACCATTAAATATGGGTTTCAAACATCAATTATCATAGAAAGCAATATATATTCCAACTGCAAATTAAAAAAACAGCATATTTAAAAACTGAATTTCTTGCATTTATTTAAAAACAAAACATGGCAAGATGTGGATGATACACAAGAGACTATTATAAAATTCAAATATTTTTTAAAAACATTTAAACATTATTTTGATATGGATTTTCCACTAAAGCAAATTTAAGAAACATCCTCAAAAAAGACCAACTCTTGGAGTACTAAAGGAATTTTAATATCTTATTTATATTAAATAAAATTTTGATCAAAATTTATTAACACAGGATACCACTCCACAATTTAATAAATACTTCAGAGAATAAAGGACATTAAAAGCACCCAGAATAAAATGAAAGCTTCAGAGAAAGTAATTAAGAATGAAACAAAGCCTAATAAAATTGTAAATAATATACTAAAGAAGGACTCAAAAATAGTAACTTATCCACAGTTAATAGCTGAAACATTTTATGATTGTTTTATAAACCTAGCTGAAAATCTTGCTCCAAAACAAAGTAAAAATAGATGATTCTAAAAATAATAATGAAGTGGATTTATCTAAATCAACAACATTCTTATATCCTATTTATCAGACAGAAATATTTCAATAATATCCAAAATTAAATCAAAGCATTCATCTGAAATTGATGGTATTCCTGATTTTCTGTTAAAGAAATGTGCTCTTTCTAGTGCAAGCTCATTAGTAGACATATTAATGCAGCCCATCGTAGAGTTCAAACCACAGTCAGGAGATTGCATAAGATTTCATGAAGTGTTGAAAGATGTGGTAATGTAGGAAGAACTGGCTTCCAGGGCACCTGGTCACTAGCTCAGCTTGCAGATAAATATATATTGACCACAAATGTGGGTCACCACTCTCAATTTACTGCGACACTCTAACGACGCCGAACCCACACTAGTCAGGGCCCAGTGCCCCACCCTAAATAAGTTAATTATTATAACTGTTGATTTAAAGACCAGTGGCAGCTCACTAGGTAAGCAAAGTGTGGATACGTTTATGCTCTTGCACATACTCCCCTCTACCCATGGGCCCCCAGTATTCTTGTAAGCTATTAGAGAATATAGTCATTAGCTTTTTATAAAATCTCTGGGTTCTTATTCAACTCCCTACTATGATACCCTGCATCCTGGCACTGACCAGCACTACCTTCTGAGTCTATTCTGCCCCTGGACCTAACTGCCTCCCAAGGGGCACTATAATATGCAATAGCATGAGATCTTTCTATTGCAAACCCATTAGCAGACATATGCAATAGTTTGTTTAAGCTTATAGTATTTCCAAATAACCTAAAAATTGCCAAAATAAAACTCATATAAAAATGGAGATAACACTCCTTTACAAAATTACAGACCATTTCACTTTTATCTAACTTCTCTAAATTATTAGTAAAGATCTTCTATACAGTATTGATGCCATTTTTAGAAAGTAATGATCTGATATCAAAACACAGCATGGGTTCTGCAATAGTAAATCTACAGAAACTGTTCTTTTCAATTTTATAAATGGTGTAATAAATACTCTAGATAACAAAGGAAACATATTTGGTGAATTTTTTTATCTAATTAAGACTTTTTAGTTTTAAATCACAACTTGTCATTTAAAGAATTAGAATGTATAGATATTAGAAGACACACCTTAGCGGGGATCAAATCATATCTTAAAGACAAAAAGCAAACAGTAGAAAAGTTTTACATACTGAGAAACACCATACTAAAGAATATGCATCATAAAACAGAACTACTAAATTGTGAATATTGAATAAAAATTCAAGGCACTTTTCACAAGTATTCCAATAGAAAACCTTTCCACATTTCTTAGAACAATAAGTACTGCAGAATTAGATGAAATTATAAGCTTAATAGAATTATGCATCCAACAAAACTATTTTACATTCAACAGGTTCTACAAGCAAGCACAAGGTCTAGCTATGGGAAGCCCTCTGTCACCCATCCTAGCAGATTTATACATGAGCCACATAGAAACACATGTAGTAAAAGCCTTTCCCCACATTTTCAAATTTTGGCTCACATATGTAGATGATATCTTTGCAGTCATACTAAATAAACTCTAGGAAGATGCTCTGAAACTACTAAATTTGCAGGATGTATGTAAAAAATTCACAATGGAAACTGAAGAAAATAAAACCCTATACTTTTTGGACCTCAAAATAATCAGAAACCAACAGAAATTTACATTTGGTATCCACAGAAAATCAACACATGTAGATAATTACATTAAAAAGAATTAATGCAATCCGATCTCACACCAGCTTGCAGTTTTCAAAAGTCTAATCCATAGGTTAAACAACGCCCCTCTAAGCAGAGAAGAATATTCAAAAGAGTGCCAACGCATACTGGAAAGGCAAACGGCTTCAAACCAGGTTCAATAGTTAAGATGTTCAAACACAGCAGTAAACTCAAAGAAATAACCCAAACAACTACACTTAAGACAATCAGTGACAGTAACTGGAAGTAAAAAACGTTCACTTATCCATGGGCGTTCAGAAAATTTGAGAAAATATTCAATAAGTTTGGCATCTAATTAGCTCCTCAAAACAGATATAGCCTGAACAATTTACTGAACAAACCACTGAAAGATACAATCCCAGATACAATCAAATCAGCAATCTACCAGATCAACTGGAAGATTGTGAAAAATTCTACATAGGCAAAACCAAGAGAAATTTGAGCATCAGATTGAAAGAACACCAGAGAAATATAAAACAGAAACAAACAGAGAAATCTGCTGTATCACACCACTTTTGGTCTGAGAACCACAACATTGGTCAAACCATATAATTGTTAAAACCAGTTTCCTCATCGTTAAAACTATTTGGGAGAAAATATTCATTATCAAGAATGAAGAAAATATCAAATTTTGAAATCCTGCCAATGAATAGGTTGTTAGAACTTTTGTCACTCCACCAGTAGGCGGCAGCAGGATCCAACCCAGTCAGGAGAGGAGGAAGGGGAAGCAAGCAGGAATATGCTTGTCACCAAACTGCTGATGATGAGGACAACTGCCCTTGAAAATGTTCCAGTTTTATTAATTTAGTAACTGAAGGTTTTGTGCAAAAATAGTGTCACTCATTCCTAATTCAAAATGAAGAAAGCTTCACTGTTTATAGTGCTTCTGTTTTTAATAGAAAAATTAAATTTGGTATATTATTTGAATGAGCTATCAACAGGATGTGACTTTGAAAGCATACAAAATTGATTCGGAGTTGAAACACTTAACATCACTTACATTTTTTGGGTCTTGACAGGTTTCGAGAGCTACTTGCTTTTATTGTCAGAGGTGATCGACTGGCTCCTGGTGGTGTTGTCCAGTTAGTGGTTGTTTGTGGTGACGATCTAGAAGAGGAGTGATGAATTTCCATAGTGGATTTGGTGCCAGCAATTCAAAATTCATTAAACAGTATTTATGTTTTATGATTAAAATCTTTTCCCAAGTATCTAAATCTGTTGTGTATTTGGTAGGTTTTAGGAGTGTTATGTTCAGTGCGATGTGATTGGTCATCCAAAAGTGGTGTGCAACTGCAAACTTATCCTCTGTATTTGATATATCTCATATGCTCTTTTAATCTGGTTTAAATTTCTTTTAGTTTTACCTATATAAATTTGGTCACATTCTGGGCAACTGATTTGATAAATTCCTGCTTCTTTATTCTGAGGTATCTGGTCCTTTGATTTGTTGCAGAGTAATTTCTCGATGCTGAATTTGTTTCGTGGAGGTAAGCAGATTTATTTATTTATTTTGTTTGGAAGATGTTATGGAACTTAAAGCAAGTATGCTGGTGGAAGGTGGCCGTTTTGAAAATCACTTTGTTTTTTTATTGGGTGAGTTTTGTAATGTTCAAATGTATTTCTGTTTTTTGAATTTTGCTATTTTCTTGTCAATGATTTGTTTGGTGTAGCCATTGCTTATTGCTGTGCTGACTGTGTGTTTGCATTCTTGTTTCTTTTCTCCTTCCGTGAAGGGAGTGTAAACCAATCTATGAGTTAAACTGTTTAGGACTGCATGATTGTGTGGGACCGAGTTGAAACTATTGTTTTTTATGTAGTTTTCAGAAAGTAAGGGCTTTCTGTAGATACCAAAATTGATCTTGTTCTGGCTTCTAAGTGCTTTTAAATCTAGGAATGGTAATATGCCTTCATTTTCAGTTTCCATAGTGAGTTGTATAGCTTTGTTCTGTAAGCTGAGTAATTTGAGGGAATCCTCAATAAGCTTGTTAGGTACTATTGCATATATATTGACATACCTATGCCAAACTTTGTACATGTGCAAAAAGGACATTGTTTTGCATGCTTCTAAGTTATTCATGAAAAAATTGGCAAGGAAAGGTGATATCAGATTGCCCAAAGTCTGGTGTCCCACAAGGGTCTGTTAATTCCTATTCTAGGAATTATGCAGATGGCACAAATATAATATCTGAAAGCAATAGAAACCAGGATTTGATAAACTTAGTGAGCAAAATGTTCAATAATATTTCCAAACGATTCGACAATAATAATTTAATTGTAAACATAGGTAAGGCACATCTAATCCATTTTCATTTTCCCACAATAAATATTCCATAACTGCTTTCTTAACTAACATTCTCATCTCCTTATAGGCCTTATCAAACCAGTCACTGGGAGACTTGCTTGGCTTTCTGGGTTATCATTTTACATCCAGCCCATTTTAATATAAAGTCAAGGGCTTTTAACTTCACTTAATATGAATGAATGAACATTTATTTGTACTAAGCATCAATACAAAAGAATATGGCTAAGCATCCAGTCCAGGCTGTAAACTTGTCATTTTCATCTCCAAAATGTCCTATTCTTAACACCTCTTAATTTTATGTTTGATTTACTTCTCTTTTGACTTTACTTCCATTTCTTTTTTACTTTAGTTTGGTGCTCACCTACCTTCCTGCTATCTTTACTAAAGAGTTTAATTAATGCTACCTTTCTGTCTAATTTACGCCATTTCCCATTTATACACTCCTTTCTCCAAATCTCTGCCCCTTTACATTAAAAAATTATGTGCTCCATATCTTCTTTTCCTCCAAATAATGGGCATTGATTTTGTGGGAAACCTTTTCTCCTTCCTTTTAGCCTCCACACACCAGCTCGTATCCACACATACTCTCTCTTTCTTCTTTATCAATATACGCTTCTCTTTCATATGCTTCTGTACTTTTTATTGTTATGTACGATTCTAACAATCTTTTTTCCAGCTATGTTACTAAACAGTGTTTGTATTTTTATATCTTCAAATCTCCTTCTTGCTCCTTTCCAAAAATGATTTACATTATTTTCCCTCGTTAATCCAATTTTCGTCCAGTTCATTATTTTCCAAGTTACAAGGGCTGTCCCAGAAGTAACTGACCTAACAAAGAAAACACAAAAATTTTGGGAAAATACATCTTTATTTCTCTACACAGTCTCCTTTCAGCTAGATACACTTTTCCCAGTGATGTTCAATAGCTTCGATACCCTATTTATAGTGAGAACCGTCGAGTTCTGCAAAATAGCCATCAACTGCAAACTCCACCTCTTCATTGTTGGCAAATCTTTTACCACCAAGCCATTTCTTCAACTTTGGAAACAGAAAATAATCAGAGGGGGCTAAGTCTGGCGAATAGGGTGCATGAGGAAGCAATTCAAACTTTAACTCATTGATTTTGGCCATGGTGATAATGGATGTGTGAACTGGTACATTATTTTGATCAAACAGAACCTTCTTTTTCGTTAAATGCAGCCGTTTTTACTTGATTTCATCATTCAAATGCTGCAATAAGTTTGCATAATACTCGCCATTGATTGCTTTTCTTTTTTGAAGATAATCAATGAAAATTATCCCATGCGCATCCCAAAAACCTGACGCCATGACCTTGCCTGCAGATTTAACTGTCTTTGCCTTCTTTGGAGCCAATTCTCCCCTTTCAATCCACCATTTTGACTGTTCCTTCATCTCAGGTGTGAAGTGATGGACCCATGTTTCATCCATGGTTATGGATTGATGCAAAAAATCTGCTTTATTGCAGCGAAACATCGCCAAACACTCAACTGAAACATCTTCACAACACTGCTTTTGTTCCATTGTGAGTAAACACAGCACCCATCTTGCACACAGCTTTCTCATGTCTAAATTTTCAGTTAGTGTGCAATGTACAGCACTTTTTGAAACGCCTATGATGTCTGCTAGCTCACGCACTTTCAGTCGATGGTCATCCAGTATCATTTTGTGGATTTTCTTGACAATTTCTGGTGTGGTCACCTCATTCGGTCGACCACTGCAATGTTCATCTTGGTAGCTCGTACGGCCTCACTTAAACTCTGCCACCCAATATTTTACTGTTGTAAACGAAGGAGCAGACTCCCCCAGAGTAAAATCTAGCTCAGCTTTAATATTAGTTGGAGTAAGACCTTTCAAATGAAAATATTGTATCACATAACAATGGCCAGTTTTATCCATGTTTACAAATTCACTGAGAGAGTTCACTATTAATGGCTGCCAAACAATTACTAAACACCATAGCATCTTCAAACTTAAGCTTTATAAGATTGGTACTTTCTACCATAGTCATTTCTTTGAAACAACAACCACTATATATACGTCAGGTCAGGTACTTCTGGGACTGCCCTCGTAGTTCGCATGCTGTAGCTCCACCCATTTCTCTTAAATTATTTTCTTGATATTCTAAGCATTGTCTTAGCAGATTTCTTTCATCTAGATTTAATATTCTAAACCAATATTTAAGAGGACCCTCTATAATCATACCTTTCCTTCCCACTTCCCATCTCAATTTGAGGAAATTCCTTAGCTGTTGCACTTGGCAGGTCTAACACATCCCTGCAGAACATCCTGTGTACAGCATCCAAAATTTATATCCACCATCTAGTTCCCATAATTCAATGCCATGTAACATTTTTGCTTTAGCTACCATATTATATATTTTCTCTAACCAATTGACATATGCGTCTGGTAGTCTAAATTTACATCCTCTGACAGCTGGGAATGGTCCTTTCCCTTTTGCCAATGTCAACTTTTTCCATTTCTCCCATTTTCTACCCTATCAGTTTTGACGCTTAAATACGGTGTGTCTGTAAAGTCATGGTGCAGTTTTGACAAGTCACTGAAAAGTAATGAAACAAGATATAAATGTAAATCCTTCACCAAATAAAAGGAAATCTCTCTTTGTTTCTGTAATATGATGTGCGTGTGCGCACATAGGTGATGATGCAACACCATGAACTGTGCAGCAGTGGATCAGCTTAAGCCACACAAGTCAAGATGTGGATGGCACAGAGGAAAGCTCAGAGTGTTCAGTGGCTTGCCAAATTCAAATCCGTGACCAAAGTGCAACGTGAATATCATCGCATGTACAACGAAGCGCCACCACATAGGAATAACATTACTCGGCGGGATAAACAGTTGAAGGATATCAGCAGTTTGTTGGACAAACCCCGTTCTGGTAGGCCATCGGTAGGTGACAAGTCTGTAGAGGCTTTAAGGGAGAGCTACGTAAGGAGCCCTAAAAAATCGTGCATGCAAGTGCTTGGCAATTATACCTATGCAAGACTGCAGTTCATAAGGTGTTAAAAAAAGTCTACATTTTTTGGGTTACAAGTTGCAGCTGTTGCATGCTATAAAACCGGCAGATAGAACCAAACAATTCATGTTTGCTACAGATATGCTTCATGAGATTGACAATGGCAAACGATTTCTGCACAAGCTTGTGTTTAGCAATGAGGCGACATTCCATGTCTGTGGACATGTTCATCATAATGTCTGCATATGGGCTGCTGAAAATCCTTGTGCCTACATTGAGTACGAACGTAACACCCCTAAAGTGAACGTGTGGTGTGGCCTGATGCATGGCACAGTGATAGGACCATTTTTCTTTGCGGAGCAGACTGTGGTGGCAAAAAACTACCTTGACATGTTGGAATTGTATGCTATGCCACAATTTCCGGGTGTCATCTTTCAAAAGGCGGTGCTCCTCCACACTACACCAGCATTGTTTGTGAGTTTCTGGATACAACATTCCCCCAGTGATGGATAGGCAGGGGTTTTGTCAAGCCATGGGCACCACGATCCCCAGATCTGATGCCCTTAGACTTTTGCTTGTGGGATTATGTGAAGCAACATGTGTACAGTGAACTTATCACAACATTAATCATTTAAACAGAGAATCACAGACGTTATTCACTCTGTTACACCAGATGTCCTTAAACGTGTGTGGGCAGAACTTGAATATCGTTTGGATGTGTAGGGCAACAAATGGAAGCCACATGTAACTGCACTGAATAAGTACGAAACTTGAAGAGTTTTCCTTTAATTTGGTGCTGATTTCACACTTCTATCTTGTTTCGTTGGTTTTCTGTGACTGGTCAAAAGTGCACCATGACTTTACGGACAACGTTTAACCACTTTATATACTTCCATTTTCTTTCTTCCACTTTTCATACTTACTCAGTTTTGCCCCCCTTTTTAAATACCATTATTCAAATCATCTCCTGATTTACCTTCAAATTCCATTCATTACAGTACTTATCTATTTGTTGTAAAGATTGCTTTAGACCTGTAGCGGAAAAAAGGTGACATGTAGTATAATTTGTAAATTAGTTTTATATTGGAAAATTGAGCAATAAGATCTCCAATATCCTCAGAGCGTGGTGCAGATAAGACTTCTTTACTTTAATAGATTATCAGTATGAAGTATAACTCGACTTTTCACAAATTCAATTTTTATTTATTTCTCTTTTCTGCTGTACATTTTTCTTTTTATATAAGTTTAGATGAGTTCTTCCAGGTAAGATACAACAGCTCCATTTTAGTACTAATGAGATACTAATAGCAATGATAAAACACTACTGCCTAGTTTGAGTACTGATGAGGTACTACTGCACAGTTTAAGTACTTATGAGATACTGATTTCTTCTAAGGAGAAGAAAATTATTTATGGTTCCTTGGCAGCATTCATTACTCTATTGCTATTTCACTTTTTTTTATGAAATAAACAAGCTTGCTTATTCCATGGCCATGTATTTTATCTGTGTACAAATTTTTCTTTATTTGCTTATTTTTTACTGAGTGGGCCATGGTTGCTAACCAAATAAATAAATTCAACTTCTAAATATTAATATAGGGTAATAAATAACTAATTGGCAATTCCATAATAAATATAATAATCATGATAACATAAAAAATATGCAAATAGCATAATATACACATAAATGTAACATTAAATTGAACCAATTCTGTATATCTCATATTACATTCAAGATGAGTAAGTCAAATATAATTAGTATTTAACCTTTCTGCTACAGACCAATCGTTGAAATGGATCCTACAACTAAATCATCTGCAAATAATAGCCCAGGGATTGTCACATTATTTATTGCTGTCAAAAGATTATTACACTTTCCTATCTTGGTTAGTATATCACCAATGAACAGATTGAATAATGTAGGACTTAACTTGCACCCTTGCCAATGCCCCTTCTTTTGATTTAGTTTTTTGTTACCATTCCTTCCCCTACTCTCACATAGAATATATTCTCCTTTATAAGGCTTTAAGGATATTCACCATATGTTGACTGACTCCCTTGCTCAAAAATTTGTACCATAATTTTAGGTCAATGCGGTCATGCGCTTTCTCAAGGTCTACAAATGCCATGTACAGTTTTCCTGTCTTTTCCTTTAGATATTTATCCAGTAATGTTTTTATTATGAATAGATTATTTACAGTTCTTCTCCCCCTAAGAATCCCCATTTGAAACTCACAGAGAATGTTATATTCTTCTACCCACTTTTATAACCCATTTGTTAAGATTCCTGTAAACATTTTTCTAACATTCGATAGCAGTGCAATACCTCTATAATTACTGGGCTTGTCCACTTTACCCTTGCCCTTATATATTGGGTAAATTATTGCTTTCCTCCAATATTCTGGTACATATCCCTCTGCTCTAATTGAATTGAACAGACCTGTAAGTAGCTTTACTCTGTTTACATCATTATACCATACCTTAATGAATTCTGGTGGGATCCCATCTATTCCTGTTGCTTTATTCTTTTCCATTAATTTAACTTGCTGGACCTCTTCACCTCTCACTTCACTATCCAATATTTCTATGAAACTAATTCCAAAATATGCCATTGGTTTTGCCTTAAAAACACAGTCCTCATCCAATAAGATTTTAAAATACTCAATCTGTTGTTCCGGATTAATATTCAGTTTGGTACTTACTTGTTGTAGGTTGATTTTAGCCTTTTACATTCCTTGCTAACATTTTTTTCACTTAATATCCTAATCAGGATACTCTCATTCTTTTTTCTCCACTCATATTTCTTATCTTCTAATAATAGAATATAGAAATTTCTACCATTTAAATAATCCTACTTTGCCCCTTCATCCCCCGCCTCTCTCCATTTTACTATGTTTGTTTCACCATTCTTTTTGCTACTTTACATTCATCATCAAACCACCCATTCTCCATTTTTTCCCCTCCTTTCTCATCACGTCTCCTGCTCTTTGCATTAATATCTTTAAAATGTTGGTTGCATTCTCTATTTGTGATTCTTTAGCATGAAACTTATTCCCTGTAGACAGATTTGACCATACTTAAGAGTCTAATGTCAGCTTAAATTTATTACTCTGTTCCTCCTTCCATTTAAAACCAATATGTTGTCTAGTAACATTTTCTCCTTCCCAGCAACACCAGCTACTTCCTCCGATTGTATTTTTATAACAACTACCAGTGGGATGAGATTACCATTTGAAATAAAATTACTTAAAGTGTACCCCATGTTGACAGGCCATAATATAGTCAATAACACTTTGACCAATCTTATTAGCCAAGGTAAAATCCACCATATCTTCACCATATTTGCCATTTAAAATGTCTAAGAGCATTCACTTTACAAAATTAATAAAATTTTCACTCACCTTATCTATGCACTTATCTCTGCTATGTCTGACAATATTGCTTTTAGTTCTTGTTTCACTTCCAAATAACATGTTACATTTTCTAATTATCCATCTTCATCTATTCTGGTTAAAATTCCCCATTATTATTATTATTATTATTATTATTATTATTATTATTATTATTATTATTATTATTATTATCATCATCATCATCATCATCACCATTATCATCATCATCACCATTATCATCATCATCACCTCCTTATTCCTGTATCTCTCTCTTAACCTTTCTGTCACTTTCTAAAAGCTTGATCAGGCCAGGGTTCTGGTACTGTGAGGAGACCAGTACATTATACACTACACCTAAACATATAATATTATCATTGATCCGTTTGTCTTTCATTATAATTCATAAAACATTTTTTGTCCAAGACCAAGTATCTCTCATTACTTTTCTCAGGGATTTTCTGCCCCACCGCAAAAAAAAAAGCCTCCATAGGCTCTCCCCTTCCTTGCCACCATTTCTTCTTTTATTCTGACATATGTAAAATCATTTATCTCCACATTTTCTTCCCTTAGCCAAGATTCTACTTCCCCCAAATAATCTATCTTTTCTAATAGTTGTTTCATCTTTCCCATAAGAATATTATTTTTCAGATCCTCACAGTTCCAGAACCCTAACCACCTCGCTATCATCTCTCTAGAACTTTCTAGCTCCGCAGTTCAAGTCGCATTCCCTCTCTTGATGTTCCTAGTTTGTTATTCTCTAATACAAGCAGACTACCATTAGATGTTGATATGATGCTTTCCTCTCCCTCTGAGCTCCTACTCTGTGACCACGTCCTTGCCCCTTATTCTGTCATGCCATGTGTTTGTTGTATTTCCTCCCTCCTCGGTTATTCACTTTCCTTGTTGCGGTTTCTCATATGTCTCCCCTTCGTGACGGGTGCACTGCCTTTCTCTGATGTTATCTTCCCTTCATCAGCATATACTTGCATGGATGACGTACATTTCATCTGTCTATCCTCTAGAGCTGTTCTCTGGTTGCCCTTTGGACTTCCTGTCAGGATTTGTTCCGTTTCTCTGGCTACCATTTCCTGATGCTGCTGTCAGAAGTCCCTTATTCCACCTCCTTGCACAGCCACCACCTGTCCATTAACCCACAGCCATAGATTCTGGATAAAGGCCTGTTTCTCTTCCATTCTTGCTATCTTCATTTGTTGCATTAATTTCTTCTTCAAGGCTTGTTGTTCTATGGATAAATCTGTTTATAAAGATATCCCTTCCTTTTAATTGCTTTGCCTTCTTCAAAACTTCATAAACAAACTATACAGAAGTGAATTTCACAACTATCATTCTTGATCCTCTTGATCTTCCCACTCTGAAGGCTTCACAAATCTTCCAGCCCTGTAATACTATTCCAAGTTTTCCCAGGATCTCTTTGACCTCTCGTATGGGCCATACTCCATTCCTTTCCTTCACTCATGCAATTAGGTTAAACCTACGATATCTGTCCTCCAAAATCTCTACTCTTTTTCTGATATTCTGACCTCTTATTCTCGCAACTTGGCTATCATTCATTAACTCTTCTTTGGTTTCCACTGGTTCTTTCTCCATGCCATCGAGTTTGTTTCCTAATCTCTCATCCAAGTCCTTTACTCTAGATAGGATTTCCTCCATGAGAGCTTGGTTCCCATTTGGTCCAAGGTTGATTTTGACTCCACTGATTAACAGTAGTATGCCTATTACACATAGTAGAAGAAACATATTTGCTATCTTTTCTTCACCTTGTTTCTTTTTAGACTTATTCCATTTTATCCTATTAAAAATTCCAATTCTTCCTCGATATACTTCGATGCCTACTCCCAATGTTCCATATTACCTTTTTCCTTTGACTCCAGTAGCTAACTTCACACGCTTCTCTCTTACACTGCTAGCTTAGTACTCCTACTTAATATAGCCACTGTCCTTTTCCACATAAACATATCTTACTCCTACCTGAATTTAATATAATGTAAAATCATAATTCATCTTTCCATTTATACCTTAGCACTTTCTCAGCATGTTCACTGACACTAGTTTTATATTGAATGCATCCTTATTGTATGTAACTTCAATTTCCAATTGAAAGGACTACCAACGTTAAAAGAGTTTAAAAGTTTAACTTTCTTCAAAACTGAAAACATTTCCCCAGAACATAAATCATAATCTGTAATACTTCACCCATTTTCATTGAAAAATGTAATTTTCCCTAATTTGTCGTCTCCATAGCTACCATTCAAAATTACCAGATCATTGTTCCCATAAAAGTTATCTTAAAACGCTCCTCATTTTTCACTAAATTTTTGCTTTTTCTGTTACATGGGACCTTCTCTATATAAAAGCCCTGCTGTTCTTAAATATTATTTTCTCTTGTTTGTAGATCCCCAGATCTAGCAAAAACATCCCCAATAAACATTATCTCTACCATAGGATTATCCACTTTTTCTCCTCCGTTTTATTTTCTAATCTCTGAAACAGATCTGGGATATGACATTATGAATTCTTAGGGATATTGTAAACTATTCCTAAGTATGATCTATCTGGAATTGATAGTCGCATGATCACATTTTCTAGGCATGATTTTCTTTCAAATATTCCCCTCAGTCCCTGAGAAATAAATGCTCTTATACCACCTGAAACTACTCTTCTTTTCATATATATTGTAATGAAAAGAAGCTAGAAACAGTGATGTGTATTGAATTTATTTAAATAAAAAATATACTCTTCTTTTATTTCTTCTAACTCTAATTTTATCAATAAAATCAAAACCTTGTACCTTAATGACATCTCCTGTTTCCAACTATGTTTTTACTGCTGTTACAATCTGCATTCTTTTCAACAGTACTTTGGAGTAACCTAACACCACACCGTATTTTGAACCTTCACAATACCACAATCCCAATTTTAATATTCCTTCTCTTTTTCTACTTAGTCCCTATTCTGAGTCACTTCTCAGCTTAAAGCTATCTAGTATTTTCCTGCTTCTTAGTTAATTTCTTCTTTAGGTATCGCTCACTGCAATTTGCCACAATCTGCATTATTACAGTCATGATCATTTTCGATAATTAACAGCGTGCCATGTGATGTTGACACTATGCTGGTGGTCTGCTGTAGTAGTGGTGTCATCACACTTCAAAAAACCTGTTCACTCCATCAGCACTCTCAGAGCTGCAACCTGCTGAGCTTTGTATAATAAACTTCCCTCAGGTGTGGTTCTCTTCTTTTGTGGTTATGCCAATGTTCTCTCCCTTCCTTGACTTTGATGACTCCAACTACCAGCCATGCTCTGGCTTGCTTCTTCTGTATGAGTGCCAGTCGATGTTTCTCCCTATGACCCTCCTGCCTCAGTCTCATCTCCTGATGAGATTGCTGATGCATATTCTGTTCTCTTCTAACTCCGGTTCTGCTAAGAAGGTGGGCTGAACTTAAGGTTTCGCAAATAAAGAGAGACAGATATTTTGCAGTCGGCATCACCATATCATTCCGCTTGTGGAGGCATGATACTGACATATTACTAAACATTCATTCGAGCACAATTACTGTAAAAATAAAGCATTCTATCATCACACAGATTAAATACTGACCAGATAAAAGGAATAAAAACAATATGAAGGAGAAAAAGGGTCATGCATTAGTAACACGTACAGAAATAAATTTATAGATAACTTACACTTTTCAGTGTAATTCTTCACAGTTACTGACGTCACTGCAATCGGACTCAGAAGATAATTTATGCAGATTGATTATAAAGGGCTCCATCAAGTCATCTATTTCCAATTCCTTTTGAAAGTCCTGCTCCTGTTGTTCTTCTGCATGTCCCACAAAATTTGCCCAGGTGGAAACTTCAATGCTGTTGATTGCCTCATCTGTGAGTTCTTCCATGTTGGCAATTTTAAATGTGCTATTTTTTTCTTCCTAAATACCCTTTCACCTGTGACCATGCCAGCTCTATGGGGTTGTAGTGGCAATAGTATGGGGGTAACTGCACTATGTGATGTCATGCTGCTTAGCAATTTCATCTATTTCATACACACGTTGTGCAGGTTTGTGTGACTGAACTAAAAATAACAGCTCCGCCCTGGTTTATGTGCTTGTGTGCAGCATACCTCTAGAAGTGAGCCATGAAATTATGTCCAGTTTCCTTGTGTTTGTGCATAGAGGTTTATCTAATTGCAGCGAACCACTGTTTAAACACTTGATATATCACTTCTCAGTGGTAATCTTTGCTGTGCTTGGATTTAGACTTAAATGCAAGTTTGCTTTCAGGAACAAAGCCTGTCTCTGCTTAACCAGCATGTAACACAATTAGCTGGCTGCCTTTGCCAATGGGAACCTTTAAGGCGCCAGAACCATCGGACATCTTCCAACGGCTTGATTTGGCATAGTTCTGTTGGCCCAAGTATTGTCTATATAATATATAGCAGACAGTCCCTCTTTCCTTATCTCGTGAATGGAGTGTAGAAATATAATTCTTGCCACAACAATGTCGCTCCATTCCATTAAAAACTTCCTGCCAGCATTAGTATGTTTGTACTTAAATACCATGCCTTTTTAAATATGCAGCATTGAAGCTTTTCCACGCTGAAAGTTTTCAGCTTCTCTCAACTTTACAATCAAATTCTCTGCTGTTGAACATTTTCCTCTCTTGTACATATAAAAAATTATGCGATAAAGAATTTTTTGTTGAAGTCATCTAAACCAGTAGCTTCCATATTGTCATTGTGTCGCTTGCCTGGTAATTTGAGTATTGCGGAACCATTACTTTTAACTGTATTATTGGCTTCTTTACAAATTTGTTGCGCTGTTCTTAGCCCAACTCCACGTGCACTTTCTGTCTTCTCCTGAGCTGTGGCAATGCAGGAGGCAGAACCACGTATTACTTCACATGTTACTTCCAACTGTTTTCTGGAATAATTGCACACAGGATATACAACTTCTCTTGCTTGACTAATTTTGAAGATTTAGAAGCTAGTAGTAACAGTGATGTGTCATAATTTAAAATAAAGAGAGTTGAGGGTTGTTACACTACATCACTAAAATATTCTTACTTGAGCGCGTTTCGGGAGATGGCTTGTTCCCATCGTCAGCATGTTCTCAACTCTCTTGCTTGTCTATGCAACACCTGACTTACTGTTTTATCGTCAGCACTATATTTTCACCACACTTAGCACAAAACAAAGAAAACTTTAAATTCTGAATTATGAAAATTTCTGCTTGCACGCCAACACTAAACTGAAGCGCACTGGTTGCAAAAGCCATGTGACAATTCCAGTTTACTGTTGTGGCAATATTTTGGCACACTAAGACATTATATAAACAATGCCTCACACCACCAGCCTAAGTAATGAGTATAATTGCCAATTAATTACATGTTCATTACTAATCTCCGGAATTTCTTATTGTTTATGTACAAGTAACACTGTTTATATATGATGCATTCTTTATGTGAATATATTGTATCAGATGTGTATCGAGGTAGCTCTTGAATATGCCAAGAAGGGAGAAACTCATATCGGTAGTCTAGACAGGAAGGTTTGAAACCCATTAAATTTAATAGCATAGGGGGAAAAGTTCAGGACCACAAAAAAACATTGGAATGTAGAAATGGACTCGCAGGGCGAAACTGCAGGGATGTCATGTTATATTTGAAAGGGCTAATAGTAAGGCAAGGAGATAGATTCGAATTACTAAAGTTAACCAACCAGAAGCGTGTATGAGTAAACTTTCAAATCTCAAATGTAAAATAGTGAAGCCACGCTAAAATTATTCCAACTGAATAACAGTCACAGCTTATATATACGGAGGGAGACGGACCTTAGTGAGGTGTATTTGCTAAACATGTGTAGGTAATCACTGATAATGCAGTTGATAGACCGATTAGTACAAAGTGACAGAAGAAAACTATAGGTTCCGATTGATCTAAATGTCTTGAACATGTGGATTTTTATTCAAGAGTAATGACCATACTTAGACTTTGAGTGAAGCGACTCCTGAAATAAATTCCACGGCACCACAACAGCTTTCTCAAATACACAAAGAACAAATACATTAAATGCATTAACTCAAACCTTACCTTTCAGCAGTGTTCTAATTTCATAAGATGTACTGATAGCTCACTACTTCATGCTCCATTACCTCTAACAGATACTTGCTGGACTATTGTAGCCAGAACAATAAATTCTGTTAAAGGGAAAGAAAGAAAGAAAAAAAAAAAAAAAAAAAAAAAAAAAAAAAAAAAAAAAAAAAACCACACACACACGCAAATGCACGCATGCATGCACATGTGTCCCCTTCAGTCTTTTGACTCTGCTTAAAACCTCATACATCATGTCCATATAAGTAAACCTAATAACTAACAACCTTTTGTCAACTCTTCTTCCAACAAGAGACTTCTAGTATTTCACTTCTCCTCGCTTCCATCCTCTACTTCTACATTAGATATTTTACTATTCTTGGCTAGTCAAATCCCTCTTCTTTCTTCAGCTCCAGAAAATACTAGACTGAAATGACAATTTCTTCCTCCAACATTTCTACTTTCTCTTTTCATTCTTCTATTTCCTTGCCAATCAGAGTCATGCCTTTCTTGAATTCTTTATTTATGTGCTCATCTGGTATCAAATCTTGTTGTTTAACCCTTCTTCTAAGTTATCCAGTTTATTGAACATCTTGTCTCAAGCCTCTTGAGGTTCCATGGGGCCTGGATTAATTTCCACACCACCTATTATTAATAGTATTACTATCATATAGCCATAACTATCGGGTTTTTGCCTTCAAGCAAACTTAGGTCATCACGATTCATTCTTACACTTAAAAAGGAGATAGTTCTTGCACAATATTCTTGTATATCTACTCCAATTTCCACCTATATCTCTTTTTCTCTCACTACAGGTGCTTCTTCCAAACATATTTTTCCTCTCCAAGTGCTAGCTTAGCACTCCTCTAATGATAATTAAAGTTAAGACAAAATGGAAACAGGTTAGAAATACTACTAGCAACAAAATACTTTAAAGTTTATGAACACAGATGATGCACGTACCAAAAGATGGGAAGCACATTAAGTGTGTGTACAGCTCCAAGTATAGAAGAACATGTTATATTGTTGCATGTAATGTAATAGATGAAGAAATTCATTCAATTCATAGTTATTTGCATGCTTCCATTTATAAAAGTGATGAAATAAAAACTAATCAAATTGAAGAAAACCCTGAGCATGAGGTTAGAACATTTCGTTAGTAATCACTATAAAATACAATTACTTACCCTGGCTTTTGAACCACTTCTCTTAAGACACGCACAGCTTCATCGTTTGACATGTTCTCAAAATTAATATCATTTACTTGAAGGATCATGTCTCCTGGTTCAATACGCCCATCCAGAGCCACAGCACCCCTTGAACAAATAAGACTCTTCATTAATTTAAGTTTCTCCCTCCACATAACTGTCATCATTTAAAGCAATGAAACTACTTAAAGTTGTAACGGCAAATGTACACATTATTTTTTATTCTTTGTAGGGTGTTGCAAAAATGATAGTAAGATGCATAAATATCACTTGGCCTCTAAGAGACACCTCTTCAAAGAGAGAAGTTCAAATGGAAGCAATTGTTTCATTACAATTATGCTTAAATACATCCAGGTAAAAAAACAATTTACACTGCAACATAAAATCATTTTGAGGCATATACTTGGCACAGTGCCAGCATACTGAACTATTTATTCAGCTTTACAAGCAAGGATAAGTTCTGAGTCTGGCAAACAACATATTTTTTATACATTATCAAATTCAATAATTATTCATTTTATTTATATAGAGCATGTGTTATGACATTTGTATCACTGTACTACGTGGACTTTCTACCAACAGCTTTGGATAACACAAGGGCTGATATGCATAACTATGAGTATTTGCTATAGTACCTTCTCGCAAGGGGGAAATGCTTCTCTCTGAACCCATATGCATACAAAATACCTGCACAACACTAACTGCTTACTCATTGACATGAGTAATGCCTCCTACAGTCAATGGAATTAAAGAGGTTTTGGATATCAGAATACAAGCTAACTACTTATTATTCCTGCCGTGGTGCTATATACAAGTAATTCGCATCAATCACAATGAAGGATAAAAGCAGTGTACTTGTGGAAGTATTAAAGGAGCATCCCGTATTGCTTTTGAAATCATAGATATCAGGATAAAAAAGCAGAAATATTGAAAGAGGTGGATAACAAAATTAAGTCTTCTGTCACCTTCACCCATCTCAGAAACTGAAGTGCCAGAGTAGAGAAATTTGCCCACACACCAAAAATGGGGTAAAAAAAAAAAGAAAAGAAAACTAATAAAAAATAAATAAACCAAGAAACTAATAAGGATATGACATTTGTCAAACTGTGAAGATGTGTGCTTTTGAAACTCTTGCAGGTTTTGGAACCAAAAGGAGAAAATTTGTTGTGGGAAAAATAGAGAGAGAGAGCGTGCGTGTGCGCGTGTGTGTGTGTGTGTGTGTGTGTGGTGTGTGTGTGAGTGTGTGTGTGTGGTGGTGTGTGTGGTGGTGTGTGTGCGTGTGCATGCGCATGCGTGCATGTGCGTGCATGCATATGCATCTTTAAACTGTGTACCTATAAGTGATTAATTTAAATGCAGTTTTCAACAGAAGAAAATAAAGAAATACTTTCAAATACTTTAGGACAAACTCTAAAGAGAAGAAAGAAATTAAATATGTTGAGTGTTAAATAAATTTAATAAATGTGGTTGTTCTGCAAATTAAACGTGATTATTTTTCAGTTAATTTCAAAGAAGTATGGTGTCCATTTTTGCATTCAAGTCTGTCAACCAGAGGATAAAATTTAGGTTTTTTAATAGACATATACATTACATCAGACAAGAATGAATAAATGAAATAAATGCTCAGATAAGTATGTCCTAGGGATGAAGGGAGGTCCCCCTCCCCAAAATCTCAAGACAGGCAGCATGACCCAACAAGGATTTGAACCCGGGCAAAGGCATAACAGATAAAAAATGTATTCTTACACCATGTGGTTCAAATAAAAGTTATTTATCTCATGAGATGTTTTGCATTACTACTGTTACAGTGAAACCTTAACATATTCCTCATTAGTATTCAGATAGATATTTTATTTCACTTGGATAATTGCATTCACAAATACAATTTCAATAATACTTAAATTCTATCCCTATATGCTACCCTTTACATATCATTTTCCTAACTTCGCTAAGTTGCTGCATTTCCAAGGACCCATAGCCTCCAACACCATGGTTACTGAGCTATTAGGTCCTATTTACTTCTTTCCTTTCTCAGTCTGTGTTTTGTTCCTATTACTTATTTCTAATTTTCTTCAGCAATCCATTTCTGGCTGCACTTAAATATTTTCCTATCTCTATTAAACTTTCCTTTGATTTAACTTTAACATCCTTATAGCTATAATTTCATTTGGTAAACTGGACCTTTTGATTTTTTGCAATTTTTCTCTCATGCTCATTGTTTTTTCACATTCTAAGATTAAATGCCAATAATTGTTAAAATTTCTATTACACAATGGGCATTTTCCTTGATCTTCTCCTTCCCATAAGCCTTTTAACCTCACTATCCCTATCCCTGGCCATGCAAAACCCTCTCTTGCTGATTTGTTACAAACATCAACATAATTTTCCCTTTCCCATGTCCTTTTAAGCTCTTTTCATTTAGAATTCCTTCTAGACGGTTATACCAAGTATCCTCTTTATTAAGCTTTCGCTGAACCTCCAAGCATTGCTTTAGGATATTATTTTCTAATTCCTTAATCCTGAACCAGTATTTCACTACTCTGTCCATAATTTTTGCTTTACTACCGAATCTCTTTAATTCCATTTGTGCAACCCCATTAGGTGAAGCTCTAGGTAAACCCAAAATTAATTTGCAAAAGCTCCTATGCACCTTATTTACATGTTCCCACCCATCCTCTATACCCCAAATCTCCGCATTATAGAGCATTTTTACCTCAACTACTGCTCCTATACTCTTTCTAACCACTTTACTTGCATCCCTGGTATTTTGTCTAAACAAGCTCTAATAGCTTTTATTGCCACTTTTCCTTTAGACCTGTTTCTTTTGTTCATCCCATTTACCATCACTGCTTAATCTTACTCCTAGATAATCAAAATTCCTAACGATCTCGATTTCATTTCCTTTCCATTCCAACTCCATTTTTCGCCCTTTCTTAGCTTGTTACCCTTTTTAAATACCATTATTTTTGTTTTAGTTGTATTAGCTCTAAGGCTCCACTTGTTACAAAACTTCTCTATTGCTCCAATTACTTTGTTTAGTCCCACAATGGTTATTGATCCTGCAACCAAATCATCCGCGAATAATAACCCTGGTATCTCCTCATTCCCAATTATTGGAAGATGACCGTATTCCAGCTTAATTGACTCTAAAATATAATCAATAAACAAATTAAATAATATAGGACTTAACTTGCAGCCTTGCCTTAAACCTATACAATTTTCAATCTCCTTCGTCATTACATTATTATCAAACCTTATACAAAAATCATTATTTTCACATATCCTTTGTACGGTTCTTATAAACTTATTATTCATTCTTTTCATACTCAGTTTGACCCATAAAGCTTCCCTATTTATTGTATCAAAAGCTTTTTCAAAATCCACAAATAGGATGTATAATCTTCCCCTTTTGTTTGTGAGATAGTTATTGACCAATGAGGTTATTACGAAAATATTATCTACTGTTCTACTATTTTTTTCCTAAAACCCGCCTGGAGATCCAATATCCTTCCCCTCTCCTCTGCCCAACTTGTACTCTTTCAGCCAAGACCCATTCCTCATTAGTATGTTTTATTGCTTATCACATCTTAATTTTTAAGATCTAATCCTCATCATATTAAATTAATGTAAAAATATCTCATTTGTCACATTGGAAATTTCTAGTATGATTACATTTTCCCCAATCCTGAAGGAATTTTTTTGTCCACCCCATGTGGAATGTGGAACAGTCCAACGCTCTCCTATACTTGCTGGTCAAAAAGAATTCGAGTTGACTGCTGTGAAGGGTGAGAATCATTACATATTGAGTTGATCATAGCATACATATTTACGTTACCGAAGACACTGTAAAAACTTGTGTTGTGTCTTATTGCAGTAATGGAGGAGAAAAAAATTGTCAAATCATTAACTAATGACAAGATTAAAATACTTCAAGAAGTAGACAAAAATCCTCACCAGTGAGTGGAACTGGTGCGAAAGTTAAAAAAAAAAACAAACAAAAAAGAAACCTTGCTCCTTCAACTTTCAACACGATTGTAAGCAATCAAAGCAAAATAGAAAATGAGGACAAAGACAACAGAAATGGAAAGAGGAAATGTGTGCATGTAGGAAAGTTTCCAAAGTTGGAAAAAGTGCTCCTGAAATGGTTTAACCATGCCCATACTGCAAATATTGCAGTGGATGGAACTATAATTTATGAAAAAGCAAACTTTCCTTGCAATCCATATGGAAAAGCAGACTTTGCAGTGTCAAATGGATGGATCGAGCATTGTAAGAACAGGCATAGTCTTGTTTACAAGTGCATGTAGGGAGAAGCAACAGCTGTTTATAACAAGACGGTTGAAACTTGAACTAATGAGGCATTACCATCACTGTTGGAAGTGTACAAGCACAATAAAATATTCAATGCAGAAGAAATAGGACATTTTCTCAGTCATCTATCTGACAAGATGTTTGTGTATGAAGGAGAAATTTGCCATGGTGGGAAATTAAGCAAAGAGAGATTAACTGTCATGCTTTGTTACAACGAGAGTGGAAAAGAGAAGTTGCCTCTGCTTGTCATCAGTAAAGTGAATAAGCCTCGATATTTCAAGAATATGAAGAGTTGGCTGTACCAGTATAAACACAACACAAATGCTTGAATGACTTCTGCTATATTTGAAAATGTTTTGCAAGCTCTTAATGCAGTAATGGGGGCTAAAAACCACAAAATGTTTTTTATTCATGACCAGTGGGCTGCATGCTCAGTGAATGTTCCCATGAGAAAAGTGAAGGTGGTTTTCCTTCCTACAAACTGTATCAACCTCTCGACCAGAGCATCATTCATTATTTAAAGAAGTGGTACAGGAAATTATTGGTGCAAAAGCAGTTGGCCAATATCACTGGTACATACAAGAAGATTACCAACCTCGATGCAATGTAGTTTTTAAAATGTTCTTGGGACTCCGTGAATCAAACCACAATTGACAAATGTTTCCACAATGCAGGATTTCGTGCAGAAAATGAAACTCCAAATATTGAGGAGGAAAATTTTGGAGACACTGATAACTTGGAGCTTCGACAGCTATTTTCAGTGCGATGAGAATGTTGCCATTTGCCAGACTGTGACAATAGGTGACATTTTAGAAGAGCATATGAGAAAGAGGGAAAAGAAGGTAATGTTGATAATGGAGAAGTGGTATCCATACCAAACTTTGTGAAGGCAATGGAGGCTATGGACACTGTTAGAAGCTTTATTTCAAGCTTTGTAGTAGACAAAAACGTAAAAAAACACACTATCAAAACTAGACTCAACTTTGTACGATCCTGGATAGAAAAGTCAAAAGCAAATGAATATGGATATTTTTTTAAATGCCTGTAAAGTGTGCAGTTAAGTAATATATTGTGTTTCTTTCATTATTACTGAACTGTATGTGTAGTTACTGTCATGTCAATACTGTGGAAATATGTCACTCAATTTGTTACATGTAAATAAATGTGCATTTTAAGAGATTAAAATGTTTATGTGTGCTAACTAAAATACAGACAGGCCTGACACAGATTGCGACTACAAAACTATAGGGCTATAAATGGGTAAGTGTACTACAAAAAGTTTTGATGTTTGTTGCTAAGGTCATGAGGAACAGGTTGGCAAATTAAAACCAGTGCTGTGCCAATATCCTGCTATGTTTGAAGTGGCATGGTGGCAGATTTATTTAACGCATGGGGCAAGTGTAATCTCAAACCAAATTCAATCAACATATACTGGTTCTGCAATTCTCTTAAGTTTTCTTAAATTGAATATTCAATTGTTTTATATTCTTGTCCCCTGCAGAAACAGATTAATAGGTTTCACTGTGTTATCTTTAATAATGTTAGTAATAGATGCCACTTTTAAATTATAACTGCTCTACCTGTAATATGGCATTGAAGTGATTTACATAAATATGCTAAATTGGTAAAAAGCTCCACAAATAATGCTACCAACAATAATGTCAATAGCACAGCTCTGCATCTGAAAATCTTTTTCACCATTATCACCTCACATTTTTCTGGAAATAAGAAGGAAAATATTGGCTTCTTATTTTGTTTGCTACACATCTAATGAATTAGTTCATATTTTTGCTTCCAAACTATCATTTGAATTAGTATTGATAACATTTTTTTTATTTTATTTATTTATTTTTATTTTATTTTTATTTATTTTACTATAACCTTTCTAAGATTCTCGTTCTTAGCTACCAACAGTGGTCAATTAATTATCAAAGTTTTGATGACACTATTACATCTATGTACAGGGTGACCGACGGGAACTGGATGTTTTTGAAGTAAACAGTACTTATTTGTTTTTCTATGAAGATACCATTTTATTACAAAATAATATTTATAATTACATGCCATTTGGAATGCATCTTATGAATGAAAGATGTCAGGCAGGTGGTGTCCACTAGCTTGAATGCAGGAAGTGTGTGTGAGCGGTCCAACATCTCGTGATCAATTGCTGCTACTTCCTGCTTCATTGCCTCCTTCAGATTGGTCAAGGTGCAGGGTTTTTGAGAATAGGCACGTGATTTGAGATATCCCCACAAAAAAAGTCTCAATTGCTTAAATCAGGGGACCTCACATATGGGATATTACTAAAACGTGAAATGGCCCTTCCTGTAAACATGTGACGAACCATGTCCATTGAAGCATGCAAGTGTGTGGGATGGCACCATCTTGTTGAAAGAACACATTTCGCATGGTGTGTAGACGTCTTCTCAGATGTATATGCAGAATGTGTTAAGTATGTGAATGTAACTTTCAGAGCTGACTGTCAGTGTGTCACCATTTGCATCTTCAAAAAATACTGTTGCCAAAAGTGGCATTCGCACACCACATTGTTACATGCTCTGCATGGAGAGGTTTTTTGTGAATGTTGCAAAGATTCTCATTGGACCAGTAACAGAAATTTTGCTTGTTGACCCCTCCACTCTAAACAAAATGAGCCTCATCGCTCATGGTGATCATTGCATTTCATTTTCTTCAAGAAGCAAAGTCCTCTCATTGCTCATAATCTATTGCCTTAAACAGCTGAACAATACACATTTTTGTATGGATGAAATATTAAATTTTTCTTCAAAATTGAGTGCACTGATTCACGACTTAACCATAATCCACATGTGTGTCTCCGTGCAGACTGCTTGGGGCTCTGAAACACTGCTTGTCTCACCCTCTCAAATGTTTTCTGGCATCCTTGCAGTCTTTGTGGGACCAGGTGGCTTCTTCTTTATGATACTTCCTCTTGCCCTCAGACTGTTAACCCACCTGAGAATTGTATTGTGACTGGAAATGCTACCATGGCATCCAAGCTGCTGTATCACTGTGACAGACTCTGCATTTCGAACATATGCATCATATGCAGACATGTGCTCTACCATCCACTGCTCCATAGCTACTGAAATGGCAAGGGTAATGTTACTTGGTTCCCCACCCTATCTCCTCTAACGGCCTCATACTAGCCAGCTTAAAAATGTCCATTTCCTGTCGGTCACCTGTTATGTATCTTTTCACTTTCAATGGATATTAAGAATTAGCCCACATAATCCCCCTGAAGGGAAAGGGCCTCATGGCTGGCAAGGTGGCTGTTTTGGCGATCCCGCTTGGCCAGTGTGGGATAGATCCTCATTCCTTCATTGTTGCTTCTACCAATGGTTTCCACCCGCGTCAGTCCTTAGCCTTTGTAGTCCAGTTGGTCCCAAAATGGAGTTTTAGGTCATCTGTCCATCTTTACTTCTGTACTGCCATTTAACTCCTTGTTTACAAAATTCAAATATTTAAAATTACTCGGAATATATAGTGATCAAAACAAAAAAGTGCATTTTTTAATTCTTTAGAGAAAAATTATTTAGGAACAATCATTCACTGTTGGATATAGAAATTCCTTGCAAAGCAATGAACTAATGATGATGATGATGATGATGATGAAGAAGAATACAACTTATTTAACACTGCAGCTGATGCAGTAGTCTTGCTATCCCCTCCCTTGCTTTCTGTCCTCGCTCATACCTGTGTATCATCTCCCATTTACTTGTAACATTTCATTTGCTTGCATGATATCAGGAGTTTCAAAATCATCATGGAGGTATTCTAGGTTGTGAAGTATTAAACTGACTAAAATAAGTAGCAGTGGTTTTTCTGTTGCCAGTTATATTTTACTTTGTAAAACTGGAAACTGTAACTTCAGTTGAACATCTATTATTATTCTCTCTTTAACAAAGCATGTATTGTTCAGGGGTTATTGGATCTTGAAAGGGGGCCACAAGCCATGGAGCAGTGCTGTAATCTGCATCCCCAAGAAGAAGTACATTTGCGTGATTGTCAGGCATTATGGTGTAAATTTTGGAATTATGCCAAATTTGGCTATCATGCACAGATCTTGGCCAAATGTATCCACTATTATGAATATTTCATCACATTGCATGTAGCTTATATGTTTATACTGGCTACCCCTTTCCTGTTAATGTATTCATCCCCATGCCAATGGGGCTTTTTATAAGAATATTGGTACAGTCCTGAAATGGCAAGGGTAGCATGAGGGAAATTACAGTTTTCCTGCTGGTGATTTTTGACATCCTGTAGAGCTTCAGGGGTACTTGAAAATTTTATCCAGTAGTTGGACTTAAGTTTCTATGTCAGTCATACATAAGTGCGCATGAAATGGTAATTTGGTGCATCCTGTCTTTGGCCACTCCTATCTGAAATCCAGGATTACCAATGTAGTGCAGGAAAGTCCTCACCTTTAGGGCACTGATAAGAGCACCTTTCCTTGTTTCCTCATATCCACCCAAAAAATATTGCACTAAGCACTGCATATTTTCCTTCCTGAAGGAAGATTCTTATAATTGTTATAATTGTCAATGTTGGAGTCCCCATGGATTTTGTACATCTTTCTTCTTCCATGAATATGCATTAAATATTCCATCAGCTCGTGCCACCACCCATAATGCCATATGTACTTAAAAAGGTTATTAAAACCACTATTATAAAAAAAAAATCTTGCACATGGTCTATGTACGGAGAAACTCAATGAAATATGAACCAGCTGCATGGTGTTTTTCCGCTGAGCATGTGGACACATGTTCCCCACTGTTGCTGTAATCAAAGTCATGTTACTGACGCTGGCTGGCATTGCTATGCCCTGCAGTAATGCATTGACCATGATGTGTAGTTTAGTGTGAGTCAGTGTGCAATTATGAGTTATTTATAATGTGTCCTGTATTTAGTCACAATTATGGCTCAGTATACATTTACTACTGCGCTGTGTGCATTTATGTATCATTTGTATGTGTTAATGCAGTCAGCTCATCAAGTGAAAATGCAAATTGTAGAATGATTTCCGGGTATAAAGGTTCCAGGCCATACAACATTCCATAATCTGTATCATAAATTTCAGGCCACAGTAGTGTTCAGTTTAAGAAACCTGACAGACAGACAGACAGACAGACAGACACATTAGACGACATCGGTCATCATTTGGAGACTTCCCCATAAATTGCTTAGGCATCTTTCACAACAGGCAGGCATTTCATATGGCTCTATGCAAAGAGCTATTAAATTGTTGAAGTCAAAACCATATAACACCATGGCACATGCTCTTCAACCAAGTGATCCTGTATGTAGGCACACATAATTGTTATTGGAACTCCAACAAACCTAATATTGTTGATGAAGTACCCCTCGATGGCAAAACAATTGGTGTATGATGTGCCATTAGCAGAAAACGAATTATAGGGCCTTTTTTTTTTTTTTTTTTTTTTTTTTTTGAGACAACAGTTGACACGTGAATACAATTTTGTCCCCATTTTTTTAGAGAATTAACAGACAGAGAGCGTGCCTTTGCCTTTTCTCCACAAGATTCTGCCACAGCCCATACATCCAATATTTCTAAGGGAGCAGTTGAAAGTGTGTTTGAGGAGGACAGAATTTATTAGTAGAGATTTGTGGGCCCCTCAGTCCCCAAATCTAACCCCTGCAACTTTTATCACGGGGGCAAATTAAAACATTAAGTATACAAACCAAACCAACACAGCCTGGAAGAATAAAACCAAAATATCTGCCAGGAAATTGCCAGCATTTCACAACATGAATTATGTTGAGTTCTTAAAGAGTTGCCAAAAATGCATGGACAAGGTGGCCAATTCCATTCATAACATTGGTAAGTAAAGACTTTTAAGAAAATTGTTGTATAGTTGTATCACTGCCACTCAATGACAGTCACAGACAGCAATGCGAGCCACCATCGCAAACCACAAAAACACATGCAACCAGCTTTATAGTTCATTGACTCTCTTTGTACTCCCACATTAGTATGCAGTCGAGGAAATGTCGTCCTCCGTGGACTAGTGGTACCGTGCTAGCCTCTAGTTCCCAAGGTCGCGGGTTCAAACCCGGCGGAGGGCGATGGATTTTTTCGGGCGTAAAAATCGTTAGCACGGCTTCCTTCGGAAGGGAAGTAAAGCCGGTGGTCCTGTGTCGTAGATTTACGGCACATAAAAGAACCTCAAGCCTGATAAAGAGGCCTCTGAGCAAAATTACAGGTGTTTCACGCCCAATATAGAATGGGACGCTAAGAACCATAGTAGTTAAAGAGCGTCCATAAATAAAAAAAAAAAAAAAAAAAAAAAAAAAGTCGAGGAAACTCAGCAATTTGCCAGTATATTCTTTTTTTTATTTATTTATGCTAAGCTATACATGCAAATATGACAAAGTAGTCAGCCCAGGCTGTTAGCCAGTCATATTTGAATATACACAATAAACTTTCTTATATTATTTGTAAATCCTCCTTAAATTATAAAATCACTAATAAAAACTACTATGCAGTTATGTTTGAACCTCCACTCTTTTGACAGTTCCGCTTTTTTTAAAAACTGTCCCATGTTTTTAGTATCTTTTCTGAAAAGTTTGGTACACTATTTTTCTCTAATTTAAACTTTTTCTGATTCATTAGCTCCTTCTCCATAAATCAGTCCCTTTACATTAAAATATTAATGTTCAATATCTTCATTCCCAACACAAATGCGGCACTGATTCTGTGGGACACCCTTTCTTATTCCTTTTAATCTCCATACACCTGCTACTACCCGTGCAATGCCCTCTCTTTGTACCTTATTTTGCACTTCTATATCCTCAAATCTTCTCCTTGCTATTTTCCAGAGGCCATTATAATTGTTTTCCCTTCTTTGAATTTCTCCTAACCCAAATTCTCCAAATTATTTTGAAGATATTAATCCATTCAGAATTTCTTATCCTCTTCTCTTGATATTGTAAACACTGTTCCAGTAGGTTACTTCCTTCTAAATTGAAGATTCTAAACCAATATTTAAGAGCCCTTTCCATAATCATGCCCTTTCTTGACGCACTTCCCAATTCAATTTGTGCTACTTCCTTCAGAGTTGCACCTGGTAGATCTAAGATTTCCTTACAAAACATCCTATGTGTCATACCTGTGATTTCCTCTCCTCCATCCAGTCCACATACACAAACATTTTGAGTTCAACTACCACATTGTAAAGTTCTTATAGCCATTTGATATTTATATTGGGTACTCTGTATTTGCAACCTCTAACAGCTGACATGTGAAGCAGAAAATGGTCGGCAATTTTGAAGCTGTTTACCTGCTTCATTGTTGATTCTGCTGCCCTGATCTCGTAGCTTGTTCTGTTGTCTCGTGCACCAGCTACTCTAGTGGTAAGCTATGAGATCTTTCCCTCAGGGGATGTATTGTGAAGGACAACACTGGTTTAAATTGACTGAACAATTGATTGAGCTAATACTGGAGTTATTGAAGTGAGTTGCCAACTGTTTGAGATGAAATAAACTGGCTCTGAATTGTAGCACTCGAAATTTTAATTACTGAATTATTATACCTGCTAACTTCTGCAGTATCAAGTTTATGGTTTGAAATAACTGTTTCTGCAATAAAAGAAACCAGAAGTGTAACTTGCCGTGAGTCGCTAAATTGCTTATCGGCGACACCTCTCGTAATAGCCACAAAATCTTATTCACACAAGTGTGTCACTTAGCACTTAAAATATCACACAAACAATACGGACCAGTGGTGGTACCAGAGAAAATAATGTATGCACAACTGTGTACATGAATGACTAAGTACCAGTGGCGGTACCAAAAGAAACTCTGATTTAAAATTGAATGCCTTTATTACTTTTAGCTCTGCCTACATTAGAATTACTTCCACCAACATTATTTTTCATGTGCAGCCAATACTTAACCCCTACGCGTGCCTCTTAACTTTATTACCATGCTGGCTTAGCTAAACTCTCGGAAATACCTTTCACGTCTCTTTTTCAAAATTTTGGCCTATGTGACTGTGTAAGCGTACTGAACTTATAACCTGTGTTCCCAGAAATCCTTAAGACAATGTGCTCGCTACTTCGGCTGTCACTAATGACTTTGGCTAACCTGACTTCCTAATTACCTTCGTCTTATTGGACAAAATCTTTCAATCCAAGCTTGTTACATTATGCATTGATTTAATATATGGAAATTATTTATTGCAATTATTTCTTTATTTAATTATTTATATTTTCCCATTCATAATTATGATATAACATGGCTCCTTTTCCTTTTATCAATGCTAGTTTCTTTCATTTCTCCCATTTTCTGCCCCCATAAATTTTTACTCCTAAATAAATACATTCTTGTACTACCTTATAGTCTATGCTACCCTTCTTCCATTTTTCATCTTTGCTCAATTTCGCACCTTTCTTAAATACTACTATTTGTGTTATCTCTTTATTTACATTTAATTTCCATCCATTAAAGTATTTATCTATTTCTTGAAGTGATTGCTTTAAGCCATTCACTGCAATTGAACCTGCAAATAGCAGACCAGGAATTGAATTATTGTTCATAACTGGCATAAAATTATTATTCTTACTTATCCCTAGTAATGTATCATCAGAGAATTGGACTTGATTTACGTCATTGCCATAGTCTTTTCATTTGTTTAGTTTCTCTAGTTACTACTCTTTTATCGAGTCTCACACAAAGTATTTTTCTTGTACAGAGCTTTTAAAATGTTTGCCATATGCTAACTCGCCCCTTTATATAATAATCTATACCATAATAATTGTAACACTACCCTGCCATACACTTTTTCTAAATCAACAAAGACCATGTACAGATTTCTCCTTTAGGTAAATGTCTACTATGTCTTGATAATGGATATATTATCAACTGTTCACTTCCCCTTTTGAAACCTCAGTTGGAATTCTGAAATAACATTATATTTTTCAACTCAATTCTACAACTTCTTGCCAAAATACCACTAAGAATTTTCCAACATTCGATAGTAATGCAATACCTTGATAGCTATTTGATTATCTGTGCTGCCTTTCCCTTTGTATATCGGGTGGATAATTGCTCTTTAGCACAATAAGCCCAAATGTGTGTGGAGCAATGATGGAAATCCGTACTGAACAAGACAGTGTAATTGCTTTCCTCCAATTTTCTAGCACATATCCCTTTTCTTTAGTTGCACTGAGCAATCCTATTAGTTGCCAGTATATACCACTGCCGTTCTGGTTTTATGCATACCAAACTGGAGTAGCTGCTTCTTGACCTCTATGCAATCTGTTGGGTGACATCATTTAAGAGTGTTTCATGCATACCACTGCAAGAAGATACTTCAAATACGCAAAAGCTACTCATCTTTATGCATATCAGCCAATGTCATAACTAGCTGACAAGCACTGCTAAACAGTATTTAAGGGTAAAGAGAGGAAATGAAGTAGCTATTTACATTGTTTTGTATGCAGTGCATAGATAACTATATACTAATATTCTTTATAATTAGTATTTAACCCCTTCTAGTGATGGCATGGTGGTGTTAGGTTGTTTGCAAATATGGAAACATAAATGAAAATCCTGCATCTTTTATAATTTTGACAATGGTAGCACTGTTTGTACCATTGCTGTAATGTCAAGGTCTATAAAACTCACTTCCCAAGAGTGATGTCGTTACATTCAAATTTGCCTGCAAAAGTCCAAAAATAAATGAACACCTTTTATGATGTACTAAGCTATTTATTACTTGTACTGGGTGATCAGTAGAGCAGAACAGGTTTCATGGCTCTTAGCTGGCTGGCAGTAGAGTGAGTCTTCAGTATGAGTTGAACTTTTGCAAACATGACACATATTTGATAGTTGACACAATACAGTGTGTATTAAATGAAATTGCTCTATTCGGCTATCAATATTCAGTTCCTCAAAATGTATTCATTTATGATTCATATGTCTGTACAGAATCTGTGAGTGCCATAAGGAGATTATTTCAAGAGAGATTTCTTGACGGTTGAACTACAACTCATAGATTAGTAAATAAATTACGTGAAACGGCAAGTCTTCTTGATAAGAAACATAAGAAATAAGGTACAGTACTAACAGAAGAAACTCTAGATAATGTTGGACACGCTCTGCAAAGATCTCCTAGAAAATCACTTAGTCATCTTTCCCAGCAAATGGAAATTTCCTACGGCTCTGTTCAAACGGCTACAGAGTTACTCAAGTTAAAGCCTTATAAAATTACTGTAGTGCAAGAACTTAGACCAGGTGACCCTGCATTAAGGATGCAATTTTGTGAATGGGTTTTGAATCAGGTACATGACAGTCAAATGGACCCTAATCTAATTTTCTTTTTGGACGAGCTATGCTTCCTCCTAAGTGGGTATATTAATACACAAAACAATTGTTATTGGAGTGCTGAAAAGCCTACCACCTTCACCAGGAACCCCTGCATGATAAAAAAAATAGATGTATGGTGCACAGTTAGCGGCAAGAGAATAATATGCCCAATTTTTTTTACGGAAACAATTATTAGTGAGAGGTATGTGCAAAACATTTTGCAGCATTTGTTGGCAAAGTAACTGAGAGGGAAAGAAGTTATCTGGCTTTCCAGTAGGACTTTGTGATGGCACATACAGCCAACTTCTCCTTACAGGAAATCCATGAAGTGTTTGAAGATAAAGTTATCACTAACAACATATGCCCCTGCATTTCCCAGATTTAACCCCCTGCAAGTTTTATTTTTATCTCGGGAGGGGGGGGATTAAGAGAGTTAGTTTACAAAACAACACTTTAGAGGAACTTAAAAATAACATTTGTCAAGACATTGCTACCATTTTTCAGAGGGAACTGCAGCCTGTAATAGCCCCTTTCCTAAGCAGGTGCCAGAAATTCTTGAACAAAGAAGGGAGACACTTCCAACATCTCCTGGCTTGATATATGTGAGTATCTTTATTTTTAAATGTTTACTATTTGTTTCTTTGTTAGAAATATCTTACACGACAAACCCTCGTATATTTACTGCAGACAGTGTGCATAGACCCACAGTGTGCATAGCAAACAGCACTGCCGGCCAGCTAAGAGTCACAAAACCTGTTCTGCTCTATGCTGATCAATCTTTACTTCTAAAAAGAGAAAGTATTGTTACAGTTCTACAAAAGCGCCTGAATTGAAAAATACACAAAAGGGAAGAAAATAAAAATTTTAAAACAAAATGCCAATACTTTGTGTGGCTTCCTGTGCAATAAGAGCAGCAGTAATTTTATCAACATCTTCTACCACTGCCTGAAATGGAAAGAATGCATCACTGTTTAAACAAGAATGCTGGGTGTCACCTTATCAGCAATGAAAGTGAACATACATCTGAATGAGAAAGAAAGGAAGTCTGAAGGAATAAAGTCTTCTTACCACTATTTGGGAACAAGGGTTATAATCCACAGTATACATATATTATACTTAAACCCTTCACCATCATCCATTTAAATACCCACTTAACCACACTATAATATGCTGATTACATGTGATGTAACTGAACTATAATGGCATCCATTATACTTCAGTGATTCATTATGATACTACTCAGGAGAGTGCATGGCTTGCCTATAATTTTTAACACCTTCAAAGCAGCAGTCCACTGGGATCCATTCCCCAGATAAACAATGAAATGTGTGTGTTTACGAGGCGCATCCGAAAGTAAGTTTCCCTATTTTTTTAAAACAAAGAAAACATAGTTACATGAAAAACTTTATTGGCAACAGGTACAGCAATGTGAGGTGTTTTTTGACATAGTCACCACAAGAATTGACACACTTGTCATATTGTGGGATCTACTTTTGTATTCCTGTGTCGTAGAAGTCTGCCGCCTGTGAATGCAACCAGCGTCTGACACTCGTCTTCAGCTCTTCATCGTCGTCAAAACGCCTACCGGAGAACAGGAATTTCTTGAGGTGCAAGAAAAAATGGAAATCACTGTGAGCAAGATCAGGACTGCATGGTGGATGATCAAACAGCTCCCAGCCGAACTCCTGCAGAACAGTTGCAGTGCGCCGAGCCGTATGTGGATGAGTATTGTCATGGAGCAGCACAACACCTGCAGTAAGCATTCCATGCCTCATTTTGAATGACACATCGCAATTTCCGCAGTGTTTCACAGTAACTGTCAGCATTCACTGTTTCACCTCTGGGCAGGAAGTCAATGAGCAGAATGCCCTTCCAGTCCCAGAACACTGTGTACATCACTTTCTGCACCGACACGGTTCTGTTTGAATTTCGTCTTGACCGGAGATCCACTGTGACGCCAATGCACTGACTGCTGCTTGGTTTCCAGGGTAAAGTGCGAAATCCATGTCTCATCGCCCGTGACGATCCTGTCGGGGAACTCATCGCTATTATGATAATGCTACAGAAATGTCAGTGCTGCTCCTAAGCATTTCGTTTTGTGCTTGGGTGTCAGGTTTTTCAGCACCCACCTGGCACAGAATTTCCTGAACAGCAGGAGCTTAGTGACAATTTCATGCAACAAGGATCGCGATATCTGCGGAAAATGGCTACTGAGCTCCGTAATCGTGAAGCGATGGTTCTTCACAATGCGCTGCCATACCAGCTCACCAAGGTCATCATTGATGAGGGATGGTTGTCCACTGCACTCATCATGGACACTGATGACCTTTGGAAAACTGCCTACACCAGCGACGCACCATCTGTTTGCTCATGATGTTCAGCCCATAGACCTGATAGAGCTGACAATGAATTTCGACTGGTGCTATGTTTTGTGCAGTAAGGAACTTTGTCACTGACTGAACCTTGTAGGCAACGGGAGAACGAATAAGAGCTGCCATTTCGGGCCACTGCAGCTGTGCTATTGGCACCAGGCAGGACCTGTCCGGCTGGCATATGATTGATACGTTATAGATCTGTTACACAGGTGCAATTTTCCTGGCTAAATACGTTTACTTTAAAGGAAACAAAATCAGGGAACTTACTTTCTGGATGCACCTCGTAAAATAAAATAATTTTGTTCAATGCAATTTTAATATTCTAATAAACTGAGTTCATTTCCTTTGTTTCAATACTGTTTAATATATGTTACCTGCAAAAGATCAATAAATATGGCCTGGACTCAACAGTACTGATATGTTGCAGTACTTGCAAACATGCTCAAGGTCTTGCAATCATGCTGCTATCTGATCAGTATTTAATTCCATGCAATTAACACGGTCAGATATTTTTGTAAAAACTCAAAAGTTTGAAATTATAGTATGATTGACCAAAAACAGTTGTATGCAATTAGACTATAATGGTAATTAAGACGTTCATACAAAAATTATGAAACTTGCTACCACTTGTTTCATAAACATACTCGTGACTTAATTACTACCATTATAGTCTTGTTGCATAATACACTATTCTAATTTCACAGTAATTCTGATTTACTCTTTCATGGAATATTGTTGCTGATTTGATTTATATAAAGATGGTGGCACATTATACGGTCTTTTAACACTGAAACCTGAGAGGTTTATTGGATTGTTCTATCTTATAGTTTTAGTTAAATAGACCTGCTCCTTTAATAAGGAGAAGTAGATTTTTAATTAAATTATTTGCAGGAATATCTTCCTCTGGGTTTAGAATACCCAGTAGGTTGTATGTTTTCCTGCACCACCTGCTGCAGGATGGACCATTTCACTGGGTGTCCACTATATCCCTGGACACCTCCGCAGGATGCTCCACAATCGCCCAGGTGCTCAGACAGCACCACTGCCACTACTCAACTTGAACTTGGCCAAGCCTCAGCACAGTCACCTTTCTGACAGTGCTGCCACACCCAGTCAGGATGTTGCAGTCTAGCAGCCATGAACACTTGATTGCCAATCTCCTCACAGCTTCAGCTGCCATAGAGACTGAATTCAATGTACTAAACCAAGGACTCAAAGTGCTTTGGCTATCTGCCAATAAGAGACTTGCAGCCATTGAAGCCAAACATTGTGCCTCAAACAGAAACTATGCTGTTGCCTCAAATCACCTTAACAAGATTAGAACTTCAGTACAGCAACTAGCACTCTAAACTATTCACTTCACTAAGCTGCATCGAATTGAAAACTGCCTGGAAGAAGACAACAGGACACTGAACAACACTACAGATATGATGACTGATCTGCACGGTTGAGTGCCCTGGAACACTCAGTCGCTGCCATGTGCGAGCTACAAATCAAGGCAAACTCCAACATCTCCAAATGCCTCACTCAGCTTCAACACAACCACAGCAAATTTAAGGAAGGAAATCTACTTATCAGGAACTTCATAGAGCAAACAATCTCTTCGACACCTCAACTCCGAAACAGATATGCACTGCTATGTCACACCAGAAAACAACACATTCCATCCACTTCACATTGCTAATAACTCAACCATTTCAATGCCACCAACAACTTCATTCCTTCCAATCCTATTCCTCACTATTAATCTTCCGTGGTTGCAAGCTGGGGACAGTCAAGCTTGAACTGTAACCCAGTCTAATGTACACCATGGAATGTGCAGGTGCATAATGCAACGCCATAGCAAACCTTCTCCTTCCTATTCCAGTGAAGGGGTTTTAGTGGGTATGGTCATCCTCGGATGGTGAGTCCCACACTCCCAGATTGTCTGGAGTTAGTACGTAACTGCATATCCCCTCCATTCAAAAAAATAAAAACAAAAAACCACGGAAATAAGGCTTTACAGTTAAAGATTATATGAGAGCAGTGTCGTCTTCATTACATACCCTACAAACTGGTTCTTGTTTAAAGATTCCATTGTATGTTGGTGTTTCCTTTATCTAAAATGTCCTATTAAAGCCCAGTTATTAGGTTTATTTAAGATCCATTGAGTTTAGTACTTCAGTAAACGAGGAGGACATTTTACTCATTATTTGCTTACTGTGCTTACATCTTCTGTTTGAACCCATTGCCTTTGATAGGAATAACTATTCCACTCAGCAATGGTTCTTCGAACATTATTTAAAGGAATGCCAAATACTGGTTCTAGTTCAGTAAATGATTGAGCAGATTCTTCCCTTTTGAGGGTATCTGCCTAAGAATATATACTAGTTGATATTGTAATGAAAAGAAGCTAGAAACAGTGATGTGTATTGAATTTATTTAAAGGTGAGTCGGAATTGTTACACTAACATCACTTAAGTTTACTCACTTTACATGTTTCGGGAAACGGTTGTTCCCATCCTCAGAAGTTAATTCGACTGGCCCATGTTGTTGGTGTTTCCGTTTTTTGGACTGGATCCTGTGGTGGCATCTTGTGGTGGAGAAATGTACTTCCAGAGAGGATTTGGTGGCGGCAAATCAAAATTCATTAGATGTGTGTTGTGTTTTAGAATGGTGATCTTCTCCCATGCATCTAATTTGGCTGCAAATTTGGCTGGTTTGACTAATGTAATATTGGGTTTGATGTTGTGATTAGTGATCCAAAAATGGTGTGAAACTGCAGATTTGTCCATTTGTTTGTATTTAATACATCTCATGTGCTCCTTTAGCCTAGTTTCTAGGTTTCTTTTTGTCTTACCTATGTATACTTTATTGCAATCTGAACAATTGATTTTATAGATTCCAGCTTTTTTGTCTTGTGGAATGGGGTCTTTTAACTTGTTACAAAGTAATTTCTCTATGTTAAATTTGTTCTGTGGAGCTAGGCTGATGTTATGTTTCATGAAAAATCTTCTTAAATTTGTGAAATGTTCCTGGGTGGTATGTGAATTTCTTGAACTTTAGCTCTTTATCTTGCTGGCTGAGATTTGTTGTGTTTCTGATGTGCATCTGTCGTTTGAATTTTGCAATTTTTTTGTCAATAGTTGCTTTGTTGTACCCATTATGTATTGCTGTGTATACTATATGCTGGTATTCTGGTACAACAAAGCAACTATTGACAAAAAAATTGCAAAATTCAAACGACAGATGCACATCAGAAACACAACAAATCTCAGCCAGCAAGATAAAGAGCTAAAGTTCAAGAAATTCACATACCACCCAGGAACATTTCATAAATTTAAGAAGATTTTCATGAAACATAACATCAGCCTAGCTCCAAAGAAAAAATTTAACATAGAGAAATTACTTTGTAGCAAGTTAAAAGACCCCATTCCACAAGACAAAAAAGCGGGAATCTATAAAATCAATTGTTCAGATTGCAATAAAGTATACATAGGTAAGACAAAAAGAAACCTAGAAACTAGGCTAAAGGAGCACATGAGATGTATTAAATACAAACAAATGGACAAATCTGCAGTTTCACACCATTTTTGGATCACTAATCACAACATCAAACCCAATATTACATTAGTCAAACCAGCCAAATTTGCAGCCGAATTAGATGCATGGGAGAAGATCACCATTCTAAAACACAACACACATCTAATGAATTTTGATTTGCCGCCACCAAATCCTCTCTGGAAGTACATTTCTCCACCACAAGATGCCACCACAGGATCCAGTCCAAAAAACGGAAACACCAACAACACGGGCCAGTCGAATTAACTTCTGAGGATGGGAACAACCGTTTCCCGAAACATGTAAAGTGAGTAAACTTAAGTGATGTTAGTGTAACAATTCCGACTCACCTTTAAATAAAATATATACTAGTGTTTAATGCACAATAACGAAGCTGAGATGGTTACTTCATGAGCTGCATGCCAGAGAAGCTAGGTGCAAATAAAAGCTCAGCTGTTTGTGTCTGGTGATATAGTTACATCTGAGCGATGCTTAATTTGGTGTATCATTTGTCCTTATTTTCAGATTGAGATGTGCTTAAGCAAATGTATTTTAACTAATTGCAAGTGTTTCTTCACACTAATGTAAACAAAGAAAGTCATAAAAGGCTAGGTAGTCTGTGTCCTTCATGACTCACTACTGATCCTCCTTCCCCTCCCCCATTCCAAGGCCCAAGCAAGCCTTCAACAAGTAAACCGCAGCTGATGCCACCATAACTTATCAAGGGCCATAACATCTATATTTAACGCATTTACAAGCAAAGTAAACAAACACAAACAGTTGGCCTGTAAATCATATTAGTAAACCAATACTATAAGCATGTGAAGAAATGTCTGATGTAGAAATACACCTAAAATCACCAAGTATTACAGGGAGACATGAAAATTGCCAAAATATTGCAATGCTAGTTTTTTGTGCAGTCTTGTATATTGTAATTTCCTCTTTAATTTGATACATATTTTATCACTGTAGACACAATACTTGTATTTTAAATATATATTTTTAAAAAGGTACTGACATTTTTGTACTCTAAATTTTGCACCATCTCACAGAAGTAATCATTACTCCTAAGCTATTTGAAGTTCAGAAGCAAGTTTTAGCTCATCTTTTAGGGAGAAGCTGTTGTTAAACAAGAAGTTTGGTTAATTTAAAAAATAATCAATTACTGATAAAATTTAACAAAAAATTGTATAATTAAGAAAAAAGATCTTACATCCATTAATAAAAGACATTATTGTATAATTGTAGATCAACTAACATAAAAGGCATGCATCTACATATTGTAAAAATTTCAGTCTGATACCTTAAATCATTTCTGAGATAATGGGTTCATGAATTTTGTCAGTTTAACACTGGCAAGATAGGGTTTTTAACCTCCCCTTAAGCCTGTGAGGGGTGTAATGTATGTATAACATACCACTTGTGTTCCATTCGATATATAATTAACTATATGAAAAACACAGTAAGTAAGAAGAAGTCCTCACAAGTTTTAATCCTGCACAGAACTATTTAATCCATAATAGTGAATGGTTTAATACATAAGCTGAAATTGAAAACTGCAGAAAATCTATGTAAGTTTAATGTAAAAAGGCAAAACTCAGTGAGAGATACTATTTCACTCATTCCACTTTAGATGACATAGTCAACATCAGGTGGGAAAAAGACCAAATGCTGATACCAAGATTTGAAACTCCAACTGTCGACACCCATAGTTGATCCTTTACTCCTGAGCCATATCTTACACTGTTTCTTGAATTGATTTACGTAGATGTAGAGCAAGGGCATACTTCATATCAGTATGCATAAACCAAGCTGGAAAATTAATTCATAATGGAATGTTTTCTGCTCTCCAACCATGCTTAAACATGTTTTCTAGTATTGTAGAAGATATTCACTCATTATTCTGAACAACAGAAAATATATGCTTGTATTTTCATTATATACTGAAATAAGTAACTAAACTACTATGTAAATATGTATGAAATTGTAGCTAATGTTAGTCTGTGATACTTCTGAAAATGACAGCATATGTAAAGTATTACATCTGCCTCTGTTCAACAGATGGCATCAAATGAATAACCTAGTATTCCACATTTTATTTTCATCATGTGATAAGGAGTAACCTAGGCTTAGAAAATTATCATCTTACTAGGGTATACAAATAAATGAAAAAAAAAAATCCTTTAATATTTAAAAAGCTATTAATGATGAAAACTCACCCTTTCATTATAGAACCTACATATATGCCTCCGTCACCACCCTTATTACTCTGACCCACAATTGAGATGCCAAGGAAGTTTACTGTATCCATGTTGAGTGTGACAGTAATGATGTTAAGGCTCATTGTAGAATCAGTTATTGAAGAGAAGGAAGAGGTTCGAGACATTGCTGGTGGAACACGGTGACGACGTCTTCGCTGTGGACGCCTACGTCCTGACAAGTGCAGTCTAGACACACTGCTGTGATCAGCTGTAACATTGTCAATTTTAAAATGAGTGTTTTTATAAAAACGGCCACGGTATCACATGAAAATTCACCACTGGAAGCATAAAGTTAAAAATAGATTCAATTGTTCCCCTTACAGGGAGTCCTGCAAATATTAAGATCTGCAAATGCTTTATTTTGGGTAGAGATCACAAAAATGTGTCCCATTATACATGTCCCCCTGTTCTGCAATGCTTTACACCTGTAATGGTAGTAAAGAGGTTTTTTGGGCCAAAGGGCAAGGTCCAAGCGAAATCTACAAGTAAATGTCGAGTACATGTGGAGATGACTAATAAATGGTACCAAAGCAGCATCTGCATCTCGTGGTTTCTGTTGATGCAGAAGTTGTGTACACACCATACACTTCAGGTCTTTCACCATATGGGTTTAGTTTGTATGGACCAATGACAGAATTTTTGGGCTGGCAATGCTTCAATTTGGATGAAGAAATCATATCAAGCATCCACGGATGACTGCATATTCTGGTAACTGAGTTCTATAAACAAGGAGTATTGAAACTGGTGTCATGATGGGAGAAATGTCTTAAAAGACTTGTTTCTTATGCTAATAGACAATTAGAATATACAGCTTCATTATATACTTTTCTTCTACATACTGAATATTTTGCACAAAACTGAACTGTGTGTTACTTTCTGATTCACTTTCATAGCAATATGGTTTGCAGAAACCTAAATAATAATAGAATTATTATTAAGTGCATTAAGTATCTTCATCTGTGTAAATATTATATAAGGAATCCAGAAAAGCAGAGAGTCTAAGGATTGGCATTAAACTGTAACATACAGCATATAAAACAATATAATATGCAGATATAAACCATAACACCAAAAATGGTACATTATCTTCTAATGAAATGGTGATGAAGTACACTATGGAGTGACTTAGAATCATTCCAATTATTTGCAGTTTACTTCATGTTATAAAAGTTTTTAATAGGCTTGCCAGAAATATGATTATAGTAACTTTTTAATTTGACACAATGGCAAAGGGCTGGGAGGACATTTCTTAAATTTTCACAATAATCTATCACAACAAGAAAACTGATTTAAACAAAACAAAAATTTTAAATCTTATTGACTTACAAATGGTACATTTAAAATGTGCAACTTCATTGGCAAGAGCAGGAAACCAGGTAATAGGAATGGAATTGGATAAATGTGTTTGGAAGCTAGGAGAAAGAAATGAGACAATGCATAAAGGGAAGCAGAGGAGATGCAAAAGTAAAAACCATGGAACAGCTCTAAGGTTAGTTAAAATTGCATAGAACTATTAGAAAAGGAATTAGGGTAGGTTAAAGAAAGCTATGCTGATTATCACAATAAACAAATGGATGAAATCTGCTGTACTATTTCCAAATAGATTTAAGGCCAGTAACCTTGTGGGAATGGCACAAGAAGTTGTACAAGGGCATAAAGGGAAGCAGAGGAGATGCAAAAGTAAAAACCATGGAACAGCTCTAAGGTTAGTTAAAATTGCATAGAACTATTAGAAAAGGAATTAGGGTAGGTTAAAGAAAGCTATGCTGATTATCACAATAAACAAATGGATGAAATCTGCTGTACTATTTCCAAATAGATTTAAGGCCAGTAACCTTGTGGGAATGGCACAAGAAGTTGTACAAGGGCTGATCAATAAAGACTGAGACTGATTTTTTCCTGAAGCGTTCTTGATAGTTTCCTGTCTCTACTATAAATATTTGAAAAGAATGGGGTTTCATGTATAATGTCCATAGGCGGCAGCACTCTTGTATTGGTAGGTTGGTAGTAATGCTGTATATTGTTGACCCTACTTGAATTTCGCATACCACAAAATGGAGGTGACACGAGAGGAGCAATACAGCGCAATAAAATCCTGCTTTCGTTTAAATCATACAGCCTCTCAAACTTTCGAAAAGCTGAAACAAGCATACGGTGAAGATGCATACATCGTGCAACAGTGTTTAGGTGGTACAAGGACTTCAAAGAAGGGCGAGTTCTGGGCTAAACATGGTGGGCCTGGTGTTTCGGCTTCCGTTATGACTGAAGTCAACATCAACACAGCTGCTGTGATTGTTGTCCCTCCTTTCGCTACTATTACAGCAGCGGATTACACATCAGTAATGGCTACACTGAGGAAGCACATTGCAAGGAAACGTCCAGGATTTCATCAGAATGGGTGGCAACTTCATCATAACAACGCGCGGCCTCACGTCGCCAATCAAATCCAGGAATTTTTGGCTAAATTCAACATTACCTGTGTACGCATCCGCCTTATAGCCCAGATCTTGTCACCTGTGATTTTTTTTTATTCCCATCACTAAAGGCAAAGCTCCGGGGCATTCGATTTGAGAGCACTGAAGCAGTGCTGAAGAAAAGTGAGGCGATTCTCAAAAACCTGACAAAGAATGGCCTGCACCATGTGTTCGAGGACTGGCAGAGACGCTATAAAAAGTGCGTTCAAGTAGGAGAGGACTACTTTGAAAAATAGCAGGACAACATTGAAATGGAGTAATAAATATCTGTGAAAAAAAAAATCAGTCTCAGTCTTTATTGATCAGCCCTCGTATTTAGTTTATTCCAAAAAGGGAACTAGCAAAATAAATATAAGACAGTTTTGAGAGTTGAAGAGCAGCACAAGATACAGCAATAAATATATTATATTACAAAAAGGAACTGTGTCCAGCAGTGGACTGGTTTGTAATCAACAATATGTAGGTGTGGGAATTAGCACATATATAATTTACTTAAGTTAAAACACTGCTTAGTTTTCTGTCTGCATAGGAAGGCTATGTCACAAGGAATCTCTGAAGATGACACCTGGTGCAGTCCCAAGCAAAACATCAAATGGTAACACATCAAACAGCCCATGCTAAAAGCCTAATAAGTACTTTGCATTTGTTTGATTCTAAACAAAACTCATGGCGAAATTAGTAGAGTACATGTGCAATATCGTAGATTCTGATTTGATCCTTTTCATTTTTTTCTTTCCTTTTACTTTCTCTACCACACACTTAATAGGTTAAGAAGATATTGCATTCCACCCAAAAATTTGATACTGAGATTTCACCAGAAATACATGTTTTGAGTCCCATGAATAAAAAAAAAGCATCTTTAATAAAAGGCCCATGTGTCTCTTGTGTTTGTGACTGTGAACAGAAAAACTAAAAAAGTTGGATAAATGCCAAACTTGGTATTTAGGTTCAGTACCTTCCAAAGATGTGACAAAGATTTTCAAGAAAATCCCCAACACCACAATACCATTTACATAGAACATTTTTCAAATTTTTTGATCTTCTAAATAATGTCTCTAATGATTTTGATTAAAATACCATACATTAAAGATATTTACATGACAAAATGTACATCTTGAATTTTTTGGGAATAGCCTGTGGAGTCCTCTTCATTCGGAAGGAATTTTGTATAATCTTGTATAACTGGTAAATGTTAAGCAATAGACAAAAATGTACTACACAAAAAATGTAGATTTCTTTAAAACACATAATTTATTTCAAAGAACTTTTTTGTGACATAAGCCATTTCCAAGATATCCATTATTAATGTTTCAAATTGTTCAATGCTTAGCCTTTCTTTTGTAGTCCTGTCAATTTGCAGTTGTTTATCGCAATGTCATCGAAAGAATATGGAATTTTAAGGCCAGCATATAGTGCCCAGTTCTAGAACATTTGACTATTGCTATTCCTTTTGTATTTTTAACAAAATGTGTAATGCAGCTATTCCCAGAAAGGTTCATCTCGATTAAATTTAAATAGATAGGAAAATAACCTTTTCTAAGAATAATTTGTATATCCACTAATAAGTGATAGAGGGTAGAGAAGGTCATATGAATATAACACATCAGATATTTTTTATATACTAGATAATCTAGATGTAGAGAAGGTATTGCATTCCAGTTGCATATTGAGATTCACCAGAAATATATGTTTTGAGCCCCTATGAATCTAAAAAAAATGCGTATTTAAAAGAAGGTGTGCGAGCAGCTTAACTCAAAAACAAAAAGTTGGATAAACACCAAACTTGGTATTTAAATTCAGAATTTTCCAAGAATGTGACACAAATAAGCTCAAGAAAATCCCCCACCCCAAAGTACTCTTTATATGGAACATTTTTCATACTTTTTGATTTTCTCAAAAATGGGTTTAATTGATTTTGATTAAAATACTGTGTATTTGAGATATTCGCATTAAAAATAAAATATATATCTTGAATTTTCTGGGAGTAGTCTGCAAAGTCCACTTCATATGGAAGAAATTTTGTATAACTGGTAAACATTAAAAGACAGACAAAAACGTACTTGACAAAAATGTAGACCTCCTTAAAACACACAACTTATTTCAAATAACTCTCTTTGTGGCATCAGCCATTTCCAAGATATCCATTAATATTGGTTTCAATTGTTCAATACTTCGTCATTTTCTTTTAAAGTCCTGTTGCTATTCACTTGTTTTTCATGATGTGATGTTAAGAATGTGGAATGTTAAAGCTATAGCGAGCTACTGTTAAAACACCTGACTAACGATTGAGTTTCCTCAATCCCTCTTGTACCTATAATAAAATGTAAAATTGACTATATCTGCAAATGTTTATCTCGATCAACATGAAGCAGGTAGAAAAATAAGCTTGTGTAAGAATAAATTGTAGAAGCTATAAATGAGGGCGGTTCAATAAGTACCCGTGTTAGGAATGAAGACGGCATTTTTTTCAAACAAATTATTTATTTCACAACATAGTCCCCTTTTAGGGATATACACTTCTCCCAACGTTCCTGCCATTTTTTTAACCCTTAAAAAATAGGAATTGTCAAACCCTGCAAAATACGCCTCTGTCTTGATGGTGACCTCATTTGATCTAAATTTTATTCCTGCAAGCCTTTCTTCATGTTTGGGAACAAGAAGTCGCAGGGAGCCAGATCGGGCAAATATGGGGGGTGCAGCAGCACAACGGTTCATGCAGTTTAGCGGTGACAACTCTGGATAAACTCTCTATATCTCTGCATTTCATATAATACTGACTTGATTTTGTCTTCAAATTTTTAATTGTGTCTATTATGCTCTTGTATTAAACATGTGTATGCTAATGTATGAGGGTGGATAGTAGAGAGGCTTAATCCACAAACCTACTATGTTTCCGAGTGCTATATGGCCAATTACTTATTATTCATTCATTATCTGTTTACCCTCCTCTTATGTAGGACTTACACCCCCCAGGACTTACAAGCGGGTGCCTGGGGTCAGAGGCCCGTCGAGGAGCAGACACTCATGGATCAGACAGAGCATCTAGGATGGGTGATCAGCCCGATGCCTGGTATGGGATGAAAGAAGTAGATGAAATGAAATGTTGGTGAAATGGATGAAAGGAAAGGTGATGATGGAACAGTTGGTGGAATGAATGGCAGGGGAAACCGGAGAACACGGAGAAAACCCGCCCAGACGCCGCTTCGTCCACTACAAATCCCACATGCAGGTCCCTGGGATTGAACCCGGGCCGCCTCGGTGGGAGGCGAGCGGTCTAACCACTCGGCCACGGCGCCGCCTAATTACTTATTACCGGATGAAAAAATACATGTGTTATGCAGTAGTTGTGCATAGTAGCAGAATGGTAGTATAACACACACATTATTTTTAGTTGTTTGAGTTTCATGTAAAATATATATTACTCTATATTCACAGATTGCAGAATAACAAGAATTGCTAGTACTTGTTTTTCAGTGGATAGAAACTACTTTAAAAGAAAGTTTTCACCACAAAATATAGTTACATAAAACGGGAAGCAAAGAAATTGTTGTTTTTGTCATCATCATCATCAGCCGTGACTAACAATAAGTGATGTATAACTCTAGCATTATCAAGAAAAAAAAATTGCTGCCAATTGGAGAATGTGAAACAGGAACAAGTTTGGAATTAGCATACAATATAAAATTGGTTACATGGATTTATACACAGAAAACTACTAATAAGAACATAATTCAGTGAACAAGCTATCACCTTTACAGTTTTTATAAAGTGAGTATCAATTATCGAATATTGGAGCTCAAAAATCGGTATCAATATTGAGAAATAGTGGTATCGTCCCATCACTATTTTTTATTATTATTAGGCTTATGAACATAGTTAAAGAACGGAAGAAGGTACCGGCAAGTTGGCATATAGTAATCATACACCTAATATATAAAGGGAAAGGGAGCAAAACAAACCCCAATAACTATAGAAGAATTGCATTAACTAATTTAGGAAAAATTTTCACAGGAATTATGCAGAGAGAATACAAAATTGGGCTGAAGAGAATAAAAGGATATCTCCATACCAAGCAGGGTTCAGGAAAAGAAAAAGAACAGTGGATAATGTATTCAAAATTAAAACAATGATAAATATCTAGTAAAGAAAAGGGGGCAGATTGTATACCACATTCGTTGACCTAGAAAAACCTTATGACAGGGTGGATGGAGAAATGCTATGGTACAAATTAAATAAGAAAGGTTTAAGTGCTAATGTGATGGTATACTACAGGAGTTATATTATCAAAACAGATTTTGTGTTAAGTGTGGTGATGAAGTAACTAGAGCGGTTGATCAAGAGAGAGAGCTCAGTTAAGGATGTAAATTAAGCCCCATTTTGTTTAATTTGTTTATTAATGATATTTTGGATGTTTGATGAATGCCTGCACTCACATGCCTGCAATTAAAAATGTAGATATCTCCGGGTTACTCTATGCAGATGATCTGGTGGTACGTTCAATATCAGCAACTGGTTTAAAAACAGCTATAGGAGAGATTAACAGATATTATGAAGAATGGGAGCTGAACATAAATCGGGATAAAACTAATATCATGGTATTCCAGAAGGGAAATAAATTATGTAAAGATGAAAAATGGTTCATGGCAGGCAACGAAATTCAAGTTGTTAGTGATTTCTCATATCTGGGTATTATAAGCTGGGTAGCAGGGCCGTATTTATAGGGCGGGTTTCTAGGGTTCAACCCCCCCCCCCCGAAACTTCTGACAGTTTTATTTATTTAAATTCATAGCAAACCAATATGGGAAAATGTCATTAGATAACAATAGGTCTATTGCTAGTAGCACATTTACAAGAAAAGAGGAAACAATACCATTGACTTACATAGCTAAGGTGACCATACATTCCGGTTTTCAAAGCAGTCTCCATGTTTTGTGCATAAGGTGGAATATCCTCATTCTGGTGAGTTTTTCTTGTCTATATAATGTCTCCAAGCAATTTTCTTATTCATGTAACGTCTATATTCTACCGAGTAGGTACATGATAACTGTGTGGGGTACTGTTCAGTTTAGATCTACTTGTGGAAAACTCTCCCCGAAATTTTTTTCTGGATACGGGCATGCTGGGTAGTAATGGAGGCTGGGAGAGACAGAAAAGATCTGTAGTGGCAAAAGGAAAAATGGCCTTTGACAGCTATATGTAAATGTTTATACTTGATGCCAGTAATGCACATAAAATGCTTTGAAAGACTTTATGCAGCCTTGGTTGAATCTTGATGGATTTATGGAGGGTAAATTTAGGGAATAGATGAGGGATGGCATAATATGGACTTTATATTAAGAAGTTTCCGTAAATTAATTTTAGGAGTACCTAGCAATACCGTGAATGCAATAGCTTTAATACAGCTAGGAAAGATAAGTGTGAGAGAAAGTACTGAAATATTTATTTTGGATCCAAGAGTTAGCTGATATAGTGAAAATATGCTTGATATATTAAGAACAAAATATGGGTATTATGTCAAATGTCTGGTTGAGGAAAATTAGAGAACAGTTATTTAAAAATGGGTTAGGAGACTTTTTGGTTAAAATTGGACACTTTGGAAGAGGCTTTTGGAAGGAAGTGAGATCTAGAATGGAAAACATGGGTAGACAAATTTTATTTGCCCAAGTTAAGGAGAAAAGCTTACTGACTTACTACAAGGAATTAAAAGATGACCCAGAAAAGGAGAAGTACATTTTAATTTGCAAAAAGAATGAAAGAGAAGGGTTAGACTGGTTTCGATTAGGGTTTGGAAACTAAGGGGAATGAGGGGAGAGGTTATCCCTGGAATGTGCCCTATATGTGGGAAGAGGGAAGATGAAATTCACATTATCTTTTAAAATTGCACTTATAAAGGTTTTTGAAGACCAGAAGCAGGTTCCCAAACTAGGGGAGTTTTTATGGAAAGTGAAGATAAAATGGAACTGGTCAGTTGAAAAACCTGCAAATTTAGATTAATTTTTAGTTGACAAAGGACATCCATGTAATATGTTAACTTTTGTATTTGTATACTGAAATAGTTATGGCTGGCCAAATAACTAGGGTTGTCAGTCCATAACTATGTATGAACTTAGCACTTAATAAATAAATAAATAAATAAATAAATAAATAAATAAATAAAAATAATTATTATTTATTTATTTTCATGATTTCCATTGGAAGTACATACCATTGTCGTCAAATTTTCCTAAGCCAAGTTGTGAACTATAATCTGTTCTCAAGCTTGGTTCAAACAGCCTGGACAAAATGTTCTTGGCCTGTGCAGATCTCTACCAGTTACTGAATTAAGCAATTAATTATCTTAGGGTTATCAGTGGGTAAATGCCTGAACACATTTCATACCCATTCTATACACATGAGGAGAATTGTGCAACACTAATATGTGAACTACCCCCCCCCAAAAAGGTGATATGTTTATGTTGTAATATTTTGTAATATTTATCGAGTACCAAAATAATTACAATCATATTGGGAGTGACTGCTTCTGGCCCTGGCCATTTTATAGTCATCTCCCCTCCTTTGGTCATAATAATAACATATTAATCTATTGAGCATTAAGTTATTACATATTAATGTCTTCTCGGATTAATATTACATGTTAGTACAATTAGTAATTCTTATATTTATTTGTATTTACATTATTTTCTTCTTTTAACCATCCATATCCATTTATTCCTATTCATTCCATACCATGAACTTTCTTTTCTCCTAATCTCTATTTCTTTAGATACATTAATTTTATACCCTTCCATATTTTACTCACATTATTTTCTCTAATAATTTTAGTTACTTTCTCTGCTTGTCTCTTTCCCCTATTCTTACGTTAAAGTCTCCATTATTATAATTTCTATGTTCGTATATTTATCCTTTAACATTCATATATCTTTCTCTAAAAGATGGTACAGTCCAAGATTGTGAAATTGTGAAGCAGCCGGTTTGGCCTTCACAATTCCAAAATCCCAATCTCCTTATTGGCCGCTATTGTGATCCCATTCTGTTACGGAAAGGTGTAAACCTCTCTAAAGTTTTTTTACTTCTCAGTTTGATTCCCTCCACTGATTTTTGCATTTCTTTCTGGAGTACCAATATACTTCCATGAGGAGATGATATAATGTTTACTTTCCCTTCTTCCTCCGAATACTCCCCACTTTTCCAATAATTCTCTCCCCTTCCCGTACCTGCTATATGCTTTTTTGCACTGCTCACTGCACACTGTTGCCACGCCTCTTTCCTCTTCTCTGCAAGGATACGTATGGCTTTCCTCTCCTCTTTCTCCGGTGACACAATAATGTTTTCTTCCCCTTCTTCCTCCGAATACTCCACGCTTTTCAGGCAATTCACACCACTTCCCTTCCCCGCCACATGCTTTTTTATATTACTCACTACACACTGTGGCCATGCCTCTTTCCCCTTCTCTGCAAGGACACGTGTGGCTTCCCTCTCCTCTCTCCCCGGCGACACTATCTTCTTTGGCAATGACGTATGCCGTGACGTTACTGGGCTTCTCCTTCCCCTCTGGTTCAGTGTTATTGCTTCATACATATGTTGTGACGTACCTTCACCTGTTACATTTACGTCATTTTCCTTTTGTGCTGGATCTATCTTCTTTCCTTTTCTCAGCTCTGTTCTGGACTTTGTACTTCCACTGGCTGCCACTGGTGTTAATTTACTTCGTTCGCCGCTATTTTGCTGACTTGTTTCCTTCCATTCTGGTTCTCTCCACCACAAATCCTTTTTGCCGGTATGTGTTACATCCTCATCATCTATGCAAAGCCGTAAGTTTCGAATGAATGCTCGTTTGCCTTCTGATCTTGCCTTCTTCATCTTCTGTATTAGGCTTCTTTTGAGGTCCCTCTGGACTGGATTCAAGTCTTTGTTTATAAATATATTACTTCCTTTTAGCATTTTTGACCTTCCTAAAATTTCGTAAATTATATTGGATGTTGCAAATTGTACTATTATTGGTCTTTTCCTTCCTTGCCTACCCATTCTGTATGCTTCCGCAATCTCCCATCCTATCAGATCCATTTCTAGTTTATTTGTTAAAATTTTTCTTATTTCTTCATATGGCCAGATACCCCTTCTTTCTTCAACTCCTGTGAACACCAAATTGAGTCTCCTCCTCTTTTCATCTATTCTTTCCATTCTCTCTTTGATTCTATCAACTTCTATATTTATTCCTTGCACATCTTTACTAACATTTTCTTTTATTTCTTCAGCCACTTTGTTTAAATTATCTTTTATGCGTTGTTCCATTCCGTTCATGTTGTTGATTTTTTCTATGAGATCCTCCATCATTTCTTGCATGTTCTTTGGACCTGGATTTAATTCAATCCCTCCGATCACTAGGAGCATAAGTATCACACTTCCTGTTGTCAACCAATTCATCAACATGTTTTGATCAATTTTACATTTTTGCCATAAACAGTCCAATTCTCATTCCATATACTGTAATTTCAACTCACATTGTCCCTTAATTCACTTTTCCTCTTCAGCCACAGAGCTCCTTACTAGCACAACCTTCCTCTTTCCCTGCTCACTTAGAACTTATCTTTATGTTATACTATGAAATTCAATAAAATAAGTGGCATTATTGGCAATCATTCTCATTACACTCTATAGCATTTTACAAAGACAGTTTTGGTATATGGCATTTGGTTCTATTGTCTTACACTGTTCTTCCTGCTTAAAGAAGGAATAGTTAATGGTTTAAAATGGAGAGTTGAGGGTTGTTACACTACATCACTATGATAATCTTACTTGAACGCATTTCGGGAGACGGCTTGTCCCCATCGTCAGCATTCTCTCTCAACTGCCAACTTTAGTTGAGAGAGAATGCTGACGATGGGGACAAGCCGTCTCCCGAAACGCGTTCAAGTAAGATTATCATAGTGATGTAGTGTAACAACCCTCAACTCTCCATTTTAAATTATGACACATCACTGTTACAAGCTTCTAAATCTTCAAAAATTGAGTTAATGGTTTGCTAGTCATGTAACTCCTGCAACAAACCTTACCCTAAAGTTGGAGTAAGGTTAGACATCCAATAACTAATGATAGCATAGAAAATTTATACAACAATTTTATTGCAATCCCATAAGCGTGTGATTTTGTATTCTTCATTTACCATATTGACTATCATTTGCCTTCTACTTAACAAAAATCTGTCTTCCTTAGGTCTAATGGTTCAGCAATGTATCAAATATTTCTTTGCCATACATTTTACCTATCCTGCAGCAATTAATTACTCTCACAATTGTTTGTATTTCTACATAGAAACTTCAGTGTCAAGTGTTATGCATTTTCAGAGTTAAGTCCAATTCTTTCAATACAGAAAAAAAAAAGGACTAAGCCATTAATTATACAGAAAATTTTGTTAAGTTTATGTATGTGAAGGCATTAGTGATAACAAAATAAACTTAGGTTCTGATGGACATTGATTGGACTGCAGAATACAGTTCTATATACAAATTAGTGTTGCAATACCCTGTTTGTAACATTCATTAAACATTCATCTAATCATAATTCTAGAATAACTAAGATTACTGTAGGTTCCTCTGCAAATATTAAGCTGTTTTTCTGACTCTACTTAGGCTTTCATTGGTAGTGGTGATCTAACAAAATGTAGGCCTGTAGGCCATGGTAGAGCCAAAGTTAAAATATCGCCTACGTTTCATACCCATCTGCCCATTGCCTAAAAGCCCAGAAATATCACTTATTGGGGCATTTTCATTACAAACTATTCTTAGAGAAAGTTCACGCTCCAGTTAGTATTAGTATTTTATTGTGCTAAGAGTTTTACAAATTTGATTGTCTACTGCACTTTGACCCTGGTCACTCATTCAGTAGACAATCACTACAGTTTATTTACTTTTACAATTTCTTGTTATAATCTACACTCGTAAAAGACTTTGTGGTTATGTTGACAGATGTGTAAAACTTTAAGATCTGCATATCTTAATTTGGCAGACTACTGGTCTGCCTGAAGAAGCACTTTCAGATCAGCTTTCAATGATTTCAGAAACTGAAAAATCTTATTTAAAAAAAATAACCTCAAATAAATAAATAAATAAAAGTTTCCCAAACCACTTTGAAGGATTCCATACTATCATTCTTATGAAAACATTCTAAAATTACTGAAAAGCTACACCATTTACCTCCCATGGCAATTATGTCCATGGTAACATGGACACGGATAGCAAATTAACAAATTATTTAAAGGGTCATGCAAAAATTTAAAGACAAACTCGTTTTAATGGCAGAAAATGTTTACATAACATGAAGATTTTCACAGAAAGTGGACTGCACAGCAGAAACAAAAAGCATGAACTAGGAAACTGTTGTTTTGCTGTGTTCTTTGCTCAAAAATATATGATGTATTGCATTCACATGACTTTCACCAACTCACTCTTCTACAAGGTATTCTTAGAAAAGCTTATTCTTCTACTTCTTGATAATACAGATAAACCTTCATTATTCATTTTTACATTTCATTGAAGGTATAAGAAGAACACAGTAGGCTGAAGCGATAGTCAAATCTTTTCGAAGTCAGTCACTATGTGATGGCTTTGAAATTGTGTTCTGTTTGCATGACTGTGAGAAAAGAAAGAAGGCCTGTAGGGGGAGAAACAGCAATTTGCAGTTGAGAGAAGTATAAAGTATTTGAAAATTCAAACTAATAACAAAGAATATCTCAGAAATGGTTAATATTTTATGTCATAATTTGTGTGCTCTAACAGATCTACATCTTTGTGCAGTAAGCTTTTTTTTATCTCTCTTATGGTTTCCTAATTATACAAATGTCCTTCAGAATAAAGAGGACTATTTCCAGAAAATTCAAGATGTGCATTTTATTCACTATGAAAATAGCTTAGATATATGGTATTTTAATCAAAATAGAACCATTTTTGGAAAAATAAAAAATTTTGAAGAATGTTTCATGTTAAGGGTAGTTTGGAATGGGTAGATTTTCTTCAAAATCTTCATGTCACATCCTTGGAAGGTCCTGAATTTAAATACTAAGTTTCGTAATTAACCAACTTTTTGTTTTCGAGTTATGCTGTTGTGTGTGTCTCTCACATGGCCCTTTTTCTAAAAATGCTATTTTTGGGTTCAGGATGCCTTAAAACGTGTATTTTTGGTGAAATATCAACACTGAATTTTTTGGGTGGAATACAGTACTTCCTCTGCTTACTGTAAGTACGTAGTAATGAAAGTAAAGCAATGCATCAGCATAAAAAGGATGTCAGCAATGGTTACTTTAAGTTCTTAAAATATTCTGGAGATCAGAATCATCATAGGTTGAGAAATAACCATTTGTACATAATCTTGTAATTAATTCAAAGTGAATTATTGGATCTGCTGTTGCAAATAAGCCAGACCAATTTTAACACTTTTTGTATTTCCTGCAGCAGTATTGTTGTAGGAGGTAGCACCTTGAGGTCGACGAACTTCCAGAGAAAATTCGATGTGTGTGTCCTGCTTTTTGTGAACAGTATTTTCTCTCATGTGCTGAGCTTCATTGTATATCTGGCCGATTTTAATAGTTTAATATTTGGCACAATTTCATGGTACATAGACCAGCAGTGATGAGCTACTGCAGATTTTTGTGCCTATCTGTCTGTACTTTACACATTCCATGTATTCCTTTAGTCCGGTTTCTATGTCTCTTTGGTTTTGCCTATGTAGAACTTATTGCAAGCTGAATTTAATTAAAATTAAATTGAGTTATATTTATGGATGCTTTTTAACTCCTGTGGTCCTTAGCGTTCGATTCTACATACGGCATGAAAGACCAGTAATTTTGCTCAGAGGCCTCTTTATCAGGCTTGAGGTTCTTTTACGTGCCATAAATCTATGATACAGGACCACTGGCTTTACTTTTTCCTTCTGAAGGAAGGCATGCTAATGATTTTAATGCTCGAAAAAATCCATCACGCTCCGCCGGATTTGAACCCACAACCTCGGGAATTAGAGACTAGCATGGTAACCACTACACCACGGAGAACGACTATTGCAGTCTGAACAATCATTCTTGAATACTCCTGAATTTGTATGTTCAGGTATAGGATCCTTCGGGTTGTTACATGGTAATGTTTTGCACAGTAAAACCTACATTCAACGGACCCCTTGTTAAATGAAAATATGCCATGATCCCATGAATTTAGGGAAGAAAAACATGCTAAATTTCCTTTATTGAACAGAAACTGTGTTACGCAGACAGCGGAAATTAAAGTATGCCTTTTAACAGAAAACTGTGTTGCAGAAATTTCCAGTTCCGCAAAGCAGCATTTAGAAAATTTTCAGGCACCCTGTGAAAGTCCGCAAGTGTGTTCTACAGTATGTGAGGTTTAAGTTGAAACATGACCATTTTGCTGCTATCTGACCAGTCTAGGAGGGGAGAGGTGCACTAATGACAGTCCGCATGCTGAGGAACCCTATCACAGTCATCCTTCACTGCATAGTTAAGCTACCAATTATTGATGGTAAACACAGCTGATTGTCTCTACCCTTTCCAATTCATGCTCTAATGACTTGTCAAACAGTATAGAATGCAGCTTTTAATAGTACACCTCTAAACTTACATTGATGATGATTTAGTTCAGCAGTAGTCATCATGGCTTTGAATACAAGGGTTGTGCTGGATCTTAACACTAGAGTAAAAGTGATTCATGTTAGTGAATGAGATAAATTGAGGTAAAGCAGATCATGAAGGTGTTCAACATAGACAAATAAAAGAGAACTTAAGAAAACTGAAAACCAGGACATTAATGAAATAGTGTGGGAGTGGTTTGTTAGTGTCAGGGCAAAAAATCACTACATATCAGGGCCTATGTTACAGGAATGTGCCAAAAAGGTAATTGAAGAACTGGGTAAGATTGAATTCAAAGCATCTAATAGATAGCTGGAGAGTTTCCGCAAGAGACATGAGATAGTTTTTAACAGACTCTGTGGTGAATCTAGTGATTTAAATATTGAAACCATTGCTGATTGGGTTGCCAAACTACCTTCCATAATCGAAGGATACGAACCTGAAAACATAGTAAACGGTGATGAGACGGAACTATTTTTCCACGCATTACCAAAAAACAGCATTGAGTTTAAAAGGTGAGAAATGTTCATGAGGAAAATTGTCCAAGGAAAGATTGACTTTTTTTAATGTGGTTTTATGTCAGGTGAAATGGAGAAACCCATAGTGATTGGCAAGGCTGCTAAGCCAAGATGCTTAAAAAACATCGACCTTCGGAACCTGCCCAATAAAAAGATGTGGATGATGTTACAGATCATGGAAGAATGGTTAACGGCATTTATGGAAGAATGAAGAAGCAAAACCGGCATGTTTTGCTTTTTTTGGATAATGCAACATGTCACCCCACATTGAACTTTCCAATATCAGACTTGCTTGATTCCCTCCAAACACCACAAGTGTTACTCAAGCATTGAACCAAGGCATCATTCAGAATGTTAAAGTACATTTTCATAAACTGTTAATGCATCTTTACTTGCTAATTAATATGCATTCCGCATCATCCGCTTCTGAGCTAGCCAAAACCATCTCAGTTCAACATAGATGTGGTAATTTGGATAAGCCAAGCTGTGAGGAAATTGTTATCAGAAACAGTGACAAAGTGTTTCGGAAAAGCAGAGTTTCCAAAGGGTCAAGTTATTGATAGTGAAGAAAATGAGGATGAGCAACAGCAATTACAAAACCAACATCAATGAAGCTGCTTTCAATTGCAATGCCAAGGAATACATCAACATAGACAGTGATGTGCAAACTGAAAAAGACACAATGGATATAGATACCCTAATTGAGAACAATACACAAAGTTGGAAAGAAGAAGAAGAGGCAGAGGAAGATAAAGAGGAATATGGCCCTGAGTTGGAAGAAGAGTGTAGGCTAAAGACCAAAATGTTGTCAAAAGTTTAAAGGAACTGCAGCAATTTGCCCTATAGTGATATGACTCGGGTATGTTTGATGTGGTTTCTCAGGCTAAAGTGTTTGTGGAAAATCGAGCAGCTAAGCAGCAATGTGTGCAGAAAACTCTCCTAACTACTGGAAAAAATAAAGAATCCTGTGTACATTTTTCCCACCCCCACCATTAATTATAAGTTTTGGTGTGTATTATGTTGTAGCAGAAATATATAAATACACAATTGCATAATGTACATACATTTTTTTTTATTTCAGTATGTCCATTTATGTATGATCATGGTTTAATTTTTTAATACAGGCCTTCCTTTGTAAACCAGAAACCTATTTCTGACAGAAAAATCTCTCTCCCCCCCCCTCTCTCTCTCCCTGAGATTGTGGTATGTTCCCAGGGTTGATATGGAAATTTCTTAAACTGTTTTCTCTTTTTGCTACACCAGTTTTGTACTATCCTTTGTGTGTTTTTATTTCTTGAATTTTTGCCTTTTCCTGTCTATTATTTCTTTCATGAACCAGTTGTTTGTGAGTATTCCAATTAGGAGTGTTCACATTCTTTTCTTATTAAGTGTGCTCAAAGGAACATTAACCTATCTATGTATTGTAATGAAACATTTTGTAACTTAGAAACTAGGCTAAAGGAGCACATGAGATGTATTAAATACAAACAAATGGACAAATCTGCAGTTTCACACCATTTTTGGATCACTAATCACAACATCAAACCCAATATTACATTAGTCAAACCAGCCAAATTTGCAGCCGAATTAGATGCATGGGAGAAGATCACCATTCTAAAACACAACACACATCTAATGAATTTTGATTTGCCGCCACCAAATCCTCTCTGGAAGTACATTTCTCCACCACAAGATGCCACCACAGGATCCAGTCCAAAAAACGGAAACACCAACAACACGGGCCAGTCGAGTTAACCTTCTGAGGATGGGAACAACGGTTTCCCGAAACATGTTAAGTGAGTAAACTTAAGTGATGTTAGTGTAACAATTTCGACTCACCTTTAAATAAATTAACCTATCTATTTATTAGACTATTTAGTACTGTATGTTTCTGGGGCGTAGAGTTGTAATTGTCATTCTTGCTGTAGTTGTCTGTATGTGTTGGTTTCTTAGATGCAAAATGATATGCCTTGTTGTTTCTGGATTATTTTTAGGTCCAAGAAAGGTAAGTAGCTATGTTTCTTCCATCTCTATTGTGAACTGTATTTCTTTATTCTACAAGTTTAATAGTTTCAATGAATCTTGCAGGAATCTGTTAGGGACAACAGCAAAAATATTGTCTACATACCTATACCGGCATTTGAATACGTAGAGGATGGATGTTGTAATGCATGGTTTGTAAAAACTCACAAAAAGACCAGTTAGGAAAGGTGAGAGTGGGTTATCCATTGTTAAGCCACAGGTTTGTTTTTAGATTTTTTCATTCAATGTGAAGAAATTCTGATCTAAGCACAGTTGGGCGAGTTTCATTTGGGTTTTCTGTTTCTTCAGCAGTGATGCCAGTTTGATTGAGCCATTTCCTGAGAAGAATCAGAATAGTTTGTCTGTGGGAAACTTGAAGAGGGCATTGCATAGTACCAATTTATCACTGTGTCCAAGTTGAGTTCGAACATGTTATCTATAAGTTCCAATGGGCTTCTGGTTAAACTGTTAAATTTTGGCAATGATCTGAATTTCTGTACCAGATATTTTGCTAACCTGTGGAGTCTATGTGATTGACTATGAGTCTCATTTTGTTTCCAGCCTTATGTATTTTTGGGAGAGCATACAATCTAGGCATGACTGGGTGATCTGATTTAGTTCTAGATTTGTGTCTAGCATTATATAAGACTCTTTTATGATCTTATAATAGGATTTCATGCAGTATTTGAGTGCGTCACCTTTTACTTCTCTGAATTCAGAGCTTTGTAACATGTTTTTACTTTACACATGTAGTCTGTTTTGTTCAACATTACTATCTGATTGCCTTTGTCTGGATTTTTGTATACGACTGGTTTTGACTATAGAGACTTGATCACGGACAATTATGTCTAGTATCTTTTTGTATACCTAGCAAGATTCCTTCACATTCTTTACTTATGGAAGTTTCATCATCTACTTTTAAGTTACCAATGGCAATTTCTCTATCAGTTACTATTTCATCTAAGTTTTTGTGGTAACATAAGAACGTTTTTGTACTGTGAGAGGTTCCAAGGATAGATTAGTTAATGAGAAGGTGTACATTGCTGCTTTTTTAGATTAGGTGTGCTTTTCTTTTGCAATTTATGGTAAGTTTTATAGTTTCTTTTTTGAGTTGCAAGGTTTTTGTCTTCATTTTTGTGTTGAGAATCTGAAGTAAATTTGCCTGCACAGAGAATGTATCCCCAAGTCTAAGAGATAATTCTAAATTTGTGTGTATACTTCTAGGTCCAGAGATTCCAATTTAGCATAATGTGCGTTCTTTTCAATTTCTATGACTTTTTTATCAGCTGATAATTGAGTTTTGTTGTCGTTCCTGTATTTCACTATTCTACTTAAAATTTTGGTGTAACTTTGTGGTATAGACATAGGTGTTTTTTCCTTTTTTTTCCTCATTCAAGTAACTGCTTAACATCCTCCTATGCTCCATCAAAATTTGAATTCATGGTTTTATCTTCATGTTTACTATTCTGTTATAATGTTCCATATGGTGAGCCTTGTCTGATAGAGTTGCTTCTAGTTGATTGTTGGTCAAAATAATAATGCTGTATAACAGAAATCTGGAAACAGTGATGTGCTTATCATTTAAGGATGATGAGTAACACTAACATCACTCCTACTAGGCTGCCTGAACATACATTACTGCCATGCTGGTTTAAGGAACAGAACTGTGTTGTTAACACCTAAATACAAAATGGGCAGCAGAAACTTTGAGATTCGGACTACCATACATTTAGTTTGTTGATAACTAGTTCCATAGTTTCATTTTCAGCTGTATCTTTATGCTCTGCAATTAAATGTAACCAAATTGCTTTCTGTCTTTCAGAGAAATATTTATTATGTATTTCTTCTTGCACATTTTACTTACTTGCAAAGGTACTGTTTTCTAGTACAAACACATTTTAAATTATAGCAGTGCTGGTAATTATTTCTGTAGAGCATCTCAAGCAGGAACTTTAGGAACCCTTTACACTTGCTCCATTGTTTTAGTTATTCCCGTTTAAAAAGGAAATACTTATCAGATTGCTAAATGTTGCATCTGTAATCTGTTGTTAGAGAAAGAATAACTTGAAGATCTAATAATATAGAATAGCAGTTCATAGAACAATTTTCTTGGAAGCCAGATAAGTTATGTTATTTGTCTTTAGATAGGCATTACAGTAGAATCTTGTTAGTGCGTTTTTGCAGGGACTCAAGGATTTGGATGTCACAGACGGGGAAAAAATGTTACTGAAAATACAGAATCTGCAATTTAAGAACATAATTATGTAATAAAATCTAATAATGCATTGTACCTCAAAAACGGATGTGAAATATGGACACTATTTACACTGGTTTGAAATACATATCTATGATTGATTGCTTTGTTGGTTTTAATGCCAACATTTTACTGTCCATCTTGTTAAGTAGAGTCATTACATTGTCATCAACTTCGAAACTGCACACATATCACTTCAAGTCGTCCATTGCTTCGGACACTGTAGGAATTGGCTCAGGATCTGGTTCATCATCACTTTTCACCTTCCACTGACACTTCTTTTTTCATTTATTCTTCAAGTATTTCATTTATCGTCACTGTTTCACACACTGGAATTTCATTGTTAATGTTTACATATGTTTCAAAAGACAAGCCGGCATCATCTGTTATTTGGCGCCATTCTTCACTCTCGGAAAACTCATCTTCCAGCATGTCGTCATCACCAAGAACCCAACAAAACCCAGCTTTATTAAATCAGTTCCTAATTGTATTTTGCATCACAGAATCCCAGGCAGTCCTAATGAAATGCACGGCATCTAAGATGGTGATTTTTCTTGTCGTCGATTTCAGTGCAGCCAACCTTCTCTTTTGCAGCTTCTTCCGATACATTTGCTTCATGCACCGAATTATGCCTTGATCTGAAGGTTGTAGCTTACTCGTGCGGTTTACTGGGAGGAAAATGATCTTTATGTTTCTTAAATTTGAAACAGTTGGTGGATGAGCAGCACAGTGATCAATGAAGAGTGCAATTTTCCTGCTTCATATGCCCAGTCTTACATCCCATGCTTGTAAGAAATTTTAAAATAATGCAGAAGTTATCCAGACTTTTGTGTTGGAAGTGTACTTACATGGAAAAGATTGCACATTCTTGAAGCATCGCAGACTGCATGTTTTTCAAATTACCAGTGGTACCAATTTCTCTGTTCTGCTTTTGTTACAGCACAACAAAACTGTAATCCTCTCCTTGTTAAGTTTCCCACCGCAACACTTAGTGCCCTTAAAATGCAGGTTTTTGTCTGGCAGAAGATGGAAAAATAGTCCCTTTTCATCTGCATTATAAACATCATCAGGGCTATAGCTTTTCAAAATTGACGGGAGGGCTATATTTTTCCACATTTCTACATTTTCACATAGTGTAGTATTATTATCTAGGGCAGCAGCCTCACCTCGCACACATCTGTAAACTAAGCAATGCTGATTTTTTAATCTTTCAATCCAACCATTGGACGCTTTGAAATCGTCCAGTCCCATCCTCTGTGCTAAATGTGTTGCCTGAGCTCTAACCACAGTACTGCCTATTGGCACATTTGAAGCTCTTGCTTGCGTAAACCACTTTAGTAGTGTATCTTCTAATTCTGGAAACTGGCTAGGGCAATTGTGTTTTCTTTTAGCACTTTTCCCTTCTTCAAAAGCAGTTCAATCAGTTTACATTTGCTAACAATTGTGTTTAAGGCTGGCGGAGGAATGCTTAACTTCCCACTATATCCACACATTTCATATTTGGATTGTGATCTACTTCAAGAATTTTCAGTTTTTCACTGTTAGTTATTTGCTGCACTTTTTTTTTCTCCATTGCAAACAAAAAGTTAAAATACAATCTACGTATGTTTGGTCAACACTCAACAGTACAAACGAACCACGCCAAGCTAAAACATTCTCTATCCTGCCCACACAAATTGCATCACACAAATACATGCATGTCATTGGCCTGCTGGTCTCCACCTCAACAAGATTAACCAAATAGCAAATGAGAACTTCGAACGTAGTGAGCACCTACTTCCACTGGACCGACCAAGGATTGGCCAAAATAGCGAATGAGGACCCCAAACTTCAAACGTAGTAAGCGGGAGCGAGAAAACGTACTAAACAAACATTATTTATTATATTTGTCACATTTGGTGCCAAAACTTCTATAATTCAACGTAATACATGGGAAAACATGTTAATGAGGAACGTGCTAACAAGATTCCACTGTAGTATGTTCTTCATAAAAATGTGCTACAGAAGAAAAAATTCTGGAAGAAAAAGCTAAAATACATATTAATTTTAGTGAAGAAGTGAATAACAACATGTATGTGCATGGTGCATGAACTCAGGAAAACCTTTTCTTCTAAGAAAACAGTAAAAATAAAATGTGCATCCTCAGATCACAATTAAGACTGTCTTATTCTGCCCACATATAATCAGACTAGAAAAAAGCCTACATGAGTTGCATAATGATGGCTTATTAACATGTTTTAGTGTATTCGGGATCTGTAGCCTTTAGCTTCATACCCAACTGTGCCACCAATAAATGCTAAAATGTTTTTTTGATTGTTCTCATGGTGATGCAGTGAAGGTGCTGCCTGCCTAGTGGGAAATCTATGCTCAATCTCTAGTAGTGTCCTGGAATTATCATCATGCTGGAGGAATTGAAAGAGGTTCAGTTAGCCTCAGGATGCCCTTGAGGGGCTGTTAGGAAAACTGTGGCTTGTGATCATGAAAACCACAAAAAAGCAGCCACAAGAGGAGAGGGATTTCAGCATCCTGAACACATGCCACCTCCTAATACTGTCCTGTGCTCATGATGTCCTTGTTAAATGTGGGTAAATGCTAGGCCTTGGCCAAAATTTGGGGCTGTTACATCAAAGAAAACTACATCTTTGGTTTTATTAATGCAATTTGCAGACAATAGGCTACTAGCTTCCATCAAAGAAAACTCTGGTTGATCCTGAATGGCTTTGCCTATCTGTAAGAAAGAATGAGGTCAGCTATCTCTCACAACAGTACATATAAAATTGCTTTCTGGTTGATGAATCATGAACATGAATACCCAAAACTAATCATGCCAGCTAGAGAGGTTTTTGTTAAGTTTTGGGTTTAAAATTGGTTTACATTTTATTATTTTCTATAGTAGTTAGTTACAAACTTTGTTCAGAAAGTAAAGAAATATGCATTAAGTATTATTTACAAACACTTTCCTTATTTTTTGGTTTTAACAATAAATGCAATATTACTTTTTTTCCTTTCTTCTATTTTTGGATCATTTCTAAAGTTGTCTCTTTACCTGGCCTAGATTTACATGTTTGAAAATCACAAAATTTCAAAATTATTCAAAAACATGGAATGAACATTTCTGTAAACAAATAGTGAAACATGCACCATAACTGCTGCAAACTTTGGATTTTTCTAAATATAACATATTCATTAAGCACATATTTTGATTCCATAGAGGCAGGTAGCACCATTCTCTTTGAGGGAACCATGAGCCATTTCAGATAGCGCAGTGTAACAGTTACATTGAACACATGATCTGTGGATAAGCTGGAAGAAACAGCTATGCTGAGTGTCATTTTCCACAAGTGGTGATGATGATGGTGGTGGTAACTGAGTGGCCTCTTAAAGAGGCCATGCACGCAAACTCAAGAGCCCACTGTGCCTCTTATTTTGGCATTACTCTAGTCCAATGGTCTGTACGAAATGGACCACATCCTTGATATATACCCTTCTTATCTCCTCAGGTTCAAAAAAGAAGGACCCTAAGATACATACCTATGCACAGCGAAGCCTTCACATTCGCATAGTATATGCTGTGAGGTCTCAAAGTCCCTCACACATTTCCTACATAAAGGGTCTTGTGAAAGACCCATTATGCATAGATGTCTGTGCAGTGTGTTGTGGCCCATAAGAAAGATTACAACCACTCTGAGCTTAACTCTAGTCAAATTTATGAGAAACTCGCACACTTTCTGGTCAGGCTCCGATATTAGATCATGGGCCTGCATGGCAGTGGTTTGCTTAATCTAGATCTCAACATGAGTCTCACCATAAGCTGGGTTATCTCATACTTGACATTACTAGCAGACTCTGCAAAAGGGCTCAGGCCCAATAAAATTAAGCTTTGATCCCCTCTTCGCAAGAGTGTCTGCCATCTCATTTCCTTTAATACCCAGCATGCCCCGGAACCCAAAGAAGAGTAACCCGGCAGCTGGTACATAGTCTATCCAAAATCCTCTGGCATTGCCACACCAGTCTGGATGTGGTTTAAACTGCCCTGAGGGCTTTCAAAGCTGCCATAATATCCAAGCAGGTGTACACATCCACTCGTCCGCATGGCATAATGTAAATATACATAGCACAGGCTAAGATAGCATAGACCTCAATCTGGAAAACCGTGGCAAATCGCCCAGCCTGGTTCTAAGGCCATAGGGCCCAGCCCCCATCCTGCTGTTGAGGTGGGAACCATCCGTGAACCACGTCCTGCCCCCTGCCTTTGGGAGAGACCCGTCTCTGGTTCTCACTTCTCCCTGTAAGGTATTACCACAGTATAGGATGGACTTAGGTTATACGCAGTCCTCATCAAATCCCCGATCATTTGGGTTATAGCTTGTTGTGACTTTTCTTTCATTTTGATATGTGTGCACATATATTTTTAACCTTAAATCATAAAATCTAAAATGGTAATAGTTCATTCTAGAGATGAAGAAAAAGGCTTTTATGTTTCTAACAAATGATCCATTAATGTGTAAATATTACAATCTATAAATTAACTAGGAATGCAAAGACACACATGAAAAGTAGTTCAAACTCCTGGAAATGTCCAAGAAATACGAGTTAAACAAATAGGAATGAATTGACAAAAATACATTGCAGGTAATTTTCAAGTTGCGAAAAAGCTTAAAGCTAACAAGGAAGAGTTTATTGGCAATGAAACAAATTATTCTTCGATAATTTATACTGTCCAGAAAGGTTATTATTAACAAATGAATTAGCCTTTTTGTGACAGTCTAAAAACAGTGACATGCTTATAGTTTAGTGATAAACTGTGAAGTGCACAGATAAAGAGTTAATGCTTTTACTAAGATTTATGTCTGCTCAGTTATTAAAGAAGATAATACACAAAACTTTTACTTCCACAGGACTGTCCTCCCTGATTGAGTTTTTCTTCTATGTTTTCCTCAGTCTTCATAACTAGCAAATGACAGGAAAATATTCCAAATTTAGGCCTGGAACATTTCCATTCCTAATTATCATTTCATTTCATGTATAATCCAGTTCCCCTAGTTGTGGCGCCATATGCATTAAGAGTGGGCATCAAACACTTTTTAAAAAAAGCTTTCACTAACTTGCTTCCATTGTGCAAGCATAACATGTCTCTCCTATAACCCAGAGGATATGAGACCATACATTGATTGGGTTGAGTTGCTTAGGTAAGGTTTTTCTGAGCTTTCACTTGCCTCTATTTACACCATCACTGCAGTTTTGGAAGGCATTCTATTGGGCCTTCACAGGTGGAGTACGTATAGCAAGGAGGAGGTGTGTGTATGTTTACCTTTTTGTGCATGCAGTGACGTCCTGTTATGTGCACAGTTCTAGATTATTCACATATGAATATATAACTTTGAGCAATAGCTTTAATCATCATCACTTCAAAAACCATGTTTAAATATACAACTAAATAAAACCTTGTTTTTTACAATATCTCCACAAAACATATTTTTAATGGCAACATAATGTAAAACTGAAATACATTATACTTTTTACTCTCAAAGAGAACACATTTACTAGACATTATGGAAATCTTCTGTCCAATCTAAATATACAACTAAATAAAACACTGTTTTGCACAATTTCTCCATGAAAAAGTATTTTTAATGACATAATGTAAAACTGAGGTAAATTATATTTTTTACTTTCATAGAAGACACATTTGCTAGACGTTATTTTAATAATCTCTCCAATCACCATTCTTGTCCAATACCTGATTTAACCAACCAGGTACTGAATCACTTAGGTGCTGGAAGAACTGGCTATAAATACAAATGTTCCCACATTCATTACAGTGCTCCCAGAGGGCAACTCTGGTTCTTCTTTGTTAAGGTTGCCAAACTTGAACCATCCCGGCAAACACATTCTCGATGATGTTGAGATCTGGTGAATTCTCAAGAATGAGAATATCGGGGTGCTCAGCAAAGAAGTTCTGTACTGCGTAGGAGTTGTGTACTGAAATATTATCCTGCACTATATGAATAATGGGCACCTGATCTACAGGATAGACTGCCTGCACACTAGAGAAAATAACATTACTAAGGATATCTCATACTCCTGAGCATTCATGCTGGCCATGTTCTCCACAAGCTCACCAAAACCAGCAACACTAATCTACCTCAAGAGTGAACATGTGATGTGTCCAGATTTTCTAGTCGCCTGTTGAAATTCTGGAAATATTTGAGAGCCATCAGGCCTCCAACATTTCATTTGGCAATTAGGTTCATGACAAAAACCTTTTTTGTCCATCTATATGGTGGTTTCCCATGCTTGAGCTGCCATAAGTTCCTGCAGAGTGAATCCTACACACAGCTCCCAATGGCAGGTGGTGAGGAAATCTTTCCTTGCAGTAATTTGTGAATGGATGTGTGCCAAGTGGAACCTCTGGGATGCTGTTTGAACACTAAGTTTCAGTCCTAGTTGTGCCTTACTGCTGCTACAAGGACATCATCATCTTCGGGCGTGGTTTTATTTGGCCGTCGGTTTGTTTCTCTGTGATCCTTAAGACACTTAGCCCTTTCTGCTTGCCAGGGATTGTGTGAATGCTGATGGAATTTATGCAAATGCTGCATGGAATTGCCCTAGTAATATCTTCAAATGGCAAATTGGCTTCCCACATACCCAGGATTCTTCCCTGATGCACCTCTGAAATATTTGCATACATCATGTGAGCTACAGCTAACACACATCTCTGCTTGATTGAACAACAAAGGTAGAATGCTCCAGACACACCCATCCCTGCCAAGTACGCATCTGCTGAGAAGGTTGGTAAAATTCTGCCTGAAACTGTAGGGATGGCATATATGGAACTATGTTCACTAAGCTGTATGGATCCTGAGCTCATTTGAGCACTTGTTTAATATACTCATTTACCATCAGCTATGACAATCGAGTAAAAAGAAGTTGTTCACCATAAAAAAGCAGGCATGCAGCAAGCAATAGAGAGACTGATTCTACAGCACATTTCCAATGGTGTGCTTTAAGTACTTCTTTTGAGAATTTTACTGCACCACAATATAGGAGCTCTACAAATAACCTGTATGACTATCCATCATTTTTCCTATAGTGTTCTTTGACTATCATTTGTATTATAAATACAAATTCTTATTAGCATTCATTTTTGGATTTATAGACTTAATGTTCTGTTTTCTTTCTTTCTTTTTAGAAGCTATGAAAAATGTGCGCATTTTGTGTTAACAGGCAAGAGCTGAAGCAAAATTATTTTCAGGCAATTTGACATAGAGTATTTACTTGCATAATTTCCCCCACTATGGCCATTAGAAGTTTTTCAAACAAAATTAATTTTCATTGCAATTTTTGTGAAAAATTTTGGACTTCCCTTGACCATCAAAAGCTTTATTTGTTAGAATTTCTGGAATACCCAACCTCCTGTATAGGTACCTGATGTGTCACATACCTGATTTTTAAGTGGTCATTAGAGCGCACACATTTCACATAGTAATTGTTATTCTAGTTAGTATTGTAGTTATTGTTAGCTTCCTTACATACATAAGCAACTATCATACTTCAAAATTGTTTTAAACTTCTGGCAGCAGATCAGTCTTTTCCTGTCCTGAAAGCATTAAATGGTTATATGTAGTGTGCAATGAGAAAAAAGAACAATACAGCAAAATTTAAATCTTAAGTGCTTAATTTTGCAGGGAAAAGCAAAGTGAAGCATGCAGGAAGAGAGTTTGGCATAGAACCCAAATTAATTCATTACTGGAGGGACCAGACAAAAAAAACTGATAAGCGCCTAATCGACCTGTCGATCAATTCATATGGCAAATATCCTGACATTGACAAAGAAGTGTTAGATTATGCTGTGGAACTAAGAAATGATGGCAATGCGGTAACATACAAAATGTTACAGTTGAAAGCAAGGAAAGCAGCAAAAACAACCATGGTATTTCACATTTGGAATTCAAAGCTAGCTAGGGGTGGGTTACCCGATTTATGCGGAAGAAGAGACTTAGTTTGAGAAGACAAAGAACACTAGCCCAGCATCTGCCACGTGACTACACAGATAAAGTGATCCAGTTTCATTGTTTTGTAATCCAACTGGAGCATGAAAATGAATTTCTGCTATCACAAATAGGGAATGCAGACCACACACCAGTACTTTTTGACATGCCACGAAAGACGACAGTGGGTGTAAAGGATACTTCTACTGTTTTAATTAAAACAATGGTTGCAGAAAAACTTTGCTACACGATGATGCTAGCAATGCTAACAGATGGAAAAAAGCTGCCGCCCTTTGTTATTTTTAAGAGAAAACTGGGCCAAAGTGTGATATTCCGCCTGGTATAATTGTGAGGATGCATGAAAAATGAGAGCTAACCTCATGAGAGTATGGTGAAAATTGTGTGGGATCAACGTCTTGGAGGTCTGCTAAGGAAGAGGGCCATGATTATTTTGAACAGTTTTCGGAACCATTTAACAGAACCAATAAAAGAACAAATATTGTGACTGAACACAGTTCCGGTGATAATTCCTGGAGGGCTTACGTCAGTGCTACTACCTCTGGATGCATCAAATAACAAACCAATTAAAAGTCACCTGCTCTGATTGTATGGGGATTGGATGGCATCTGGTTCACTGCCTCTTATGAAAGGTGGCAATATTAAACACAAGTGCGTCAGTGGATAAAAAGTGCATGGAATCTCATCAAACAAAAGCATCACAATGAACTTCAAGAAGACTGACATTTCAAATGCAATGGATGACTCCGAGGTCCATAAGACATGGGATGCAGTTTCTGATGATTTAGATACGTCATCAGATGTAAGTAGTACTGAATAAACAGGTATATTTTATTTTTATTTACGTATGCAATATATGACTAAGCTTAATGCACATTTCATTCACCATATTTATCATTGCTCCATGTTTCGGTGTTGCAGGGGTGAGCCCAAGGTCATGCTGCCGACATGGCTGTGTAATAAACAGCGGCATGGCATGCATGGAAATATTGTGAAATTGCATCAATTTCTGTGTATAATTCTTTCTGTTTCCTTTTTAGGGTACCTACCTATTTGATTTGTCACAATTTACTGCCCTTTTTTTTTGTTGATTATTGCATAATTTCTCCCCCTCGCCTTGATTTTTTGCCTTAAAATTTTGAAAAACGGGGGGAAATTATGTGAGTAAATGCGGTAAACATAATGATATTTGCCAAATTAAATTAAACTGAGTTTTTTTATGGATGCTCTTTAACTGCTATGGTTCTTACCATTCTATATGGGTATGAAAGACCGATATTTGCCAAATTTCGCTTCTTAAACTTCCCAATGTTTACTCCTTCCCTATCATCTACACAAACATTTGAGCAACACATTCACTCCAAACAAGAGCCAGAGTTCAAATTGATTTTGAGCAGTTGGCAAGCATAAGTATCACATAGTCTTAGTGTAGAATTGATTTTAAATCACTGCAATGCTTTGCACAAGAACAATACACAGTATATTAATTCATTCTTAAAAGAAGCTGCACATGAATGACAATATGAAGGAAAACTGGTGTAGGGATACTTACAATACAAACATGTCTTGTAAAATATATTCACCACAATTATATAAAAATTCTTTATTGTTTGATTATATTATAAATGATTTTGAATTTACATGAGCAAAGTTATCAATCAAGCACAAATTCTTGGCTATTCAATGAAAATAAATGCCTATCTACATACCTGTTCCAAGTGTTTGTCTATCCACAGATAAGTTTGTGGCCCTTCCTGTAGTAGTTGTGATTCTGCTTGAAGCATCATCTTCAGATTCCAAGAAACTTGTTGTTTCCAGATCTGAGCTGAGCATTGAACTAGATTCATAGCCATGACCTGATCTGTGTTTTGAATGGCCATTAATTCGTAGTCCTGTAACAATAAGGACGTTTAAGTCTCTGAGAAGAATTTGCATTGGGTTCATTTTACAAGTTTCTTATATTGACTGCAACTCAGTTACGCTAGCCTTATTTATAAACTTTCATGTAAATAGTACATCATCACATATTGTTTTTTTCTTGCTCAAAAACCTGCATGATCTTAAAATCGCTAACAGATAAGCAAACAGATAACCAGATATATTAGCTGGCTATGGATTACTATTGAAGCAGTTAATGGGTATGAGAGGTACTCATTTCTATGCCAGAAAGAAATGAAGCAGAACAAATATGATTTTGTGTCGAGATTCGCTGATTTCTTGATACACCATTTTCTTTTGACTCTACTTGTGTTTCCATTTATTTTTTGGATCAACATTTATCTCATAAGCTGAGGGAAAATTCAGCATCAAACACTGACATGCAGGATCAAGACTGAAACCTCTCAGTGTAAGGCAGATTGACAAACTAGCCAAATGAGTGATCAGTACAGACATTTTTTTTAACAAGGCAATTTTTTATGACAATCCCATCAGAAAATTCATGTTTTGTTTTTTTTTCTAGTTAGCACAATAAAACTACCATTACCATAATTAACACATGCCTTTATGACATAAAAAATATCTAAAAATATACAAAGTGACAAAGCTGCCAACCAAGGTTTAAATTAAATTTTGAATCAAAATAAATATTATACCAAAAGAACTATTTAAAATGCAATTTTTTTTGCAATTATTTAATCTTCTACTATGTGTGTAACACACGTGGAATGCATTAAGAGCATTAATTTAATCCATGAGTTTTCATGCAGAGAATCCTTCAACATTGTTAAATACTTCAATAAGCAGAGCTTTTAAAATGTATACTTTTCATTACTCCACAGCTCTTTAGCTGTACTGCATCACATGAACACAATCATAATAATGACCACTGCATTTGCTTTTAATTATAGCTGTGATTTGATCAGGTACGCTCCTGGAAATTTTATATTGAAAGATCCCACACCAGTTGCAGCACAGTATGAAGACTGGCCTAATGTCACAGAAATAATCTGCATGTCCTCAAGCAGCCTCTATCAAGTTCAGCTCTAGATTGTATGTTGGCCATACCATCCACTTAGAAACACAGCTAAAATGTGCAGATGAGAATTATCATAATACATCTGTACAATGTAAGTGCCTATAATTGTACAAAAGATGCTATGTGATCTGTTAGAATTTCTTTGTAACACCAAGGGTTGTTACTGACCCATTTTCAGTGAACGCAGTTTTACTCTTGGTTCATGCTGATCCCTTCCCAGAGCTTCCATTGAAAGGAGTGCTTAAAGATCAACTATAGGGTACATAACATTCTTTGGGGCAAAACAGAACTTGCTCTCATCTGTAAACAAAACTTTGCTTCCAAAGTCCAGCCTTGATGAGCATGGGCAAACTGAATCTGAGATACGTGGTATTCCCTTATCAACAGAGGTTCTGTTGCAGGTCTCCAGGTCTCTAAATTCACTTCATACAGTCTTCTCCCGATGTTAACCAGTCTCCTCCAGTCTGCTTTCACTGATGTTAGCATTTACTGGCTGCAAATGATTTCTGGCTTCTGCAGAAGTGTGTGAATGTGATGGAACTTGCATTAAAAGAAATTCATCTTTGCAATCAAAACCAGACTTTGGTGTAAATGTCATTCTCTCTGAACTTCTGGACAGTACTGTTTATATTAAAATGGGAAAAGCAACATATAACAGACTTCACTCATGCTGCACCAATGTCACAGCCCTTGCTGCTTCTTCAATTCTGTGATCACAATAAACTATTAAAACTGACTGACACTTAGTGCTAGATAGTCTGAATGGTCAAATTATAATATGGCCAAGAGCACACAACAATAAAATATCTCTTTGCAGCAATTGTTGTAAAAAAGCACACATAGAAAATTACTGGTAATAATGGGTAAAATAATGGTAAAACTTTCCTGATCCATTAATGAAACCTTACACATATTGGAGTTAGCCTATATGAAAGAGTAATTATCAAAACATTGGGCCTGTTGTTACATTTGTGTCTTGTTACAATGTTAACCTAACACTAGGGTGAAGCAATCTAAGGTTTAATGTTACAAAAATACAGAGAAATAGCTTGCCTTTTCACTTTATTTTTTTTTCATTTAATGTGTAAATGTGGATTGTAAAAAGAAGCTCTGAGGATCATGCTGATGTTAGCATGGACTTGCAAAAGCTTAAATGTTTAGAGAATGGTGAAAGAAAACACAGATTTGCAATGCTATATAAGAGAGAATCCTGAAAATGAATACTGATCTAATTTTTGCTCCAATGTTCTGCAACTTCGCAAGTGTATAAATACAACAGAGAACAAAATAAGCTATGCATATAGGTAAAATGATGTATTATCTAAATTACCTACCTTAAGACCCGAGTAGTATTTACCTGCAAACTTCCTCATTCTGGATTATGGAATCCAAATATTATTGTAATCCCACATCTAATACACCCAGTTTTGATCCTCACTAAAATAAGGAGCCCTAGAGAAGCTAGTCTTGAAAATTTATATTTTATTGGGTATTTAAGAATAATGTAAACTTATAAGCACAGCAGCTGCTAACATTTGTTAAAAACACCATAATCTTAAAGTGGTGCTCATTTTCACTTTTTACAATTATATTCATTTCTTCTAAGATTTGTTAAAAGACACCCAAAAAGCACAAAACGAAATTGTAAATGTACATTCATACTTAAATTTCAGGTGCATTTGTTTTATAGCAAAATTTATGTGATATCTTATTGGGAAATAATCCTAAAGCAGTACGTTTTTTGGAGGTTCTCTATACATAAAAAAGTATTACTTTAAACAAAATTTAAATATGTTGAAAAACGTTTCTTAAAATATTAGATAACAAAAATTTCAACTTGGTACCACACCATGCTGCCTAAAAATTGTAGCCCCCCCAAAAATGAATTAACTTTTAAATGCATTAAACTCTTATATAAAAAAGTTGAAGCATGTATATTTAATAATTTAATAATAAGTTATAAATTGTTTGGAGACTCTCCACATAAATTATGACTAATTTTGTGCTAGTGTCAAGTGTTAAATGTGTTGACTTATATATAAAGCTTCCATTCTTGACATGCAGTGATTCACGAGTTGTTTCATGCATACATATGTGCAGATTGGCAAAGCAAAAACTACATGTGCTCTGCAATAGTGAAAACTTTTTAAAAAAATTAATAAAGCTAATGAAAAATGCTTTTAATATCATTCACTACAGGAAAGCAGAAAGAAAGAAAATGCTTTTAAAAGGTAAATTATCACAACTCATAGCATATAAATACATAAGTTACAGCAATAAGCCAAATAAATACCTTAAAGTAATTTAAAATGCCTAAAACCTTCATATTTGCATCTATGTCTAATTCTAAAACTCAGTCATAATCTAAGGATATGGTTTAAAATGTTTAATACAAGGAATTAATAGTGCATATTTGATTCTAAAAAGATAGATGACAGCTTATATTTCTATTTTCTACAGCCTTGTAGCAGCATATTTTTTTTCCTCCTGTGCATTAATAGGTATTAAAAACAGTTGCTTTGCAGAGTTTAATTTTCTTGTTTCTTTAGCTTGTGAACTATTAACATTTGAAGCTTACAAGCAAAGAGCAATCCAAGCTAAAAAATAAACAAAATGAATAAAAATAAAAAAAACAAATAAAATACATCAGATTTGTCATTTTAGTTCAGAATCAATAACATGTTTCTAATACAGTGAAGCCTCAACCTCTACATACATGCACGCACACCCTCCCTCCCACCCACACCACACACACACCAAAAAAAAAGTTTTCCCTCCAATTAAAGCACAATCTAAGGCAAATGTCCTAAGGAAGAACAATCTAATTTAACTTATTGTATTATTGATGATATTAGTACCTACTAAATAGTGGCAGAGACTATGAAAACATTTTCTCTCTTCACAGTCGGAATGTAGGCATAATCACAAGTGTCTGGAGATTACGTAAACTTAGTGGCTCACTGAGTATTTGTGGCTGGATCTAATGCTTTGCACATCATTGTCAGATGTCAGCAGTGTGCAAGGATGCCATTTGTAGTGGGTTAAAACATGTTTAAGGGGGATTCCCACGCACAAGTTCATGAGATTGTACATGTGCTTGTTTGAGTAGTTCTATGTTTTAGTTTTTTGCATGATATGCAAGGATGGCATTGAAACAAACACTGACAGATAGTGAATAATGTAAATGTTCAATAAATTTAATTATAATTTTTCTTACTTCAAGTTATTTGGCTTAGAAGAAGAAGAAGAAGAAGAAGAAGAAGAAGAAGAAGAAGAAAAAGAAGAAGAAGAAGAAGAGGAGGAAGAAGAGGAAGAAGGAGGAGGAGGAGGAGGAGGAGGTGGTGGTGGTGGTGGTGGTGGTGGTGGTGGTGGTGGTGGTGGTATAGAAGCCGCTCCACAGTAAGCTAGGTGCAACAACTCAAGTGATAACAGTGGCGAGTACCCAGATTAGCAGGTGTTATGTGCTGTTACCAATACTGGCATTGTAACAAGCCAATTTCCATCCAGATAAGTGTTTCAAATTTTATCACACAAGGAAAACCTACTTATGGTAAATGTGTAATACCAATGTTTACATGGATATAGCTTTCAGCACATGAACATTTTTGGAACCAGCATTTTAGCGAGTTTTCAAAATCAACATAAAGTCAGAAATTATCACTTATACATATTTATACAATATTAGTTATGTGCATAATATTTTCAATTTTAGAGCAAATTTTAAACTTTGTTAAATCTGTCCCAAAATAATTCCGCTCAGAAATGGTTAAATATCTGGCCATGGCCAAAACTATACTTTTCTTAACCTATATATACTTGAGAAGTAATAATGACAAAAGTGAGTTGTCACCAAATACTCTGGTCGCAATTTTTAAAAGTACTGGAATATAGCTGCTGGTCACAACATTAATATAGTAGAGAAGACTGTATTCCCCCAATTACTAGGTATTAAATAAAATTCTCTAGTCATTTTAAATTTAATTTTTTCATAATCCTAATAGTAACACTACATATTATTAATTCAACAGTGTTTGTTAATCTACTAATGTTGATCATTTATGGCTGCATGGTCAGGTGCATTTTTCCTTATGCAGACCTTTCGGTAATGTGTCACAAAACTCCAATGAGTCTTTCTTATGAAGAAACATGTTATCATTGCATTGTAAAATTAATTTTTGGTAAATTAAAGCTTCTAGATGCAATATACTGTTTTGAACATTAAAACATTTATATCTCAAAACCATGGAAAAAGTTACTTAGATTATTTGCTTGTATCTTTATTTCATTTTTTAAAATCTTGTACTTTTAAAAATGACAATTTTTAGTAAAAAAAAAAAAATATTTTGAAGGGGACAAATAATTGGCTTATGCAATTCAGGATTCATAGTTTTGACAAAATTAAAAATTGAACATTTGTGTATATATGGTGGCATGAACATTAGGGTTACAGCCTGAAAATAAACAATTTCCCTGTTACATGTACATACTATTTGCTCACTAGTTGGAGATATTACTTCAAAAAATGGTAGAAGTTGAGAAATGGCAACGATTGGGTATACAATATTTGTGCATTATGCCAATGATATTTAAATTTACAAATTTAAAAATTGGATTTTTAATAATGCTAACTAAAACAGAAGGGGGAAAATTGTATTTATCACATACCAAAATGAAGAAAGAAGCAAAACGAAAACTAGAGGTGTATGCTGAAAACATGCAAAAGCTCATGTTCTGCTGTAGTTCTTCATGAAATTACAGAGCTTGTTAGACTAATAGTATAACTCTAACCTAAACTTCTTCTATCTGCCAGCTTTTAGAGGTCCAGCAAATGGTGTACAGAATGAAGTTACACTATATGCTGGCTTTTCATGGTCTGCCTAGAATCTTTGCAAAATGATGGATTTCAGCAAAAGCCTATGACATATACACAGGACGTTTCAGAATCCAACTGATTAACTTTAAGGGATTATAGAGGAGTATTGGTGGAACAATTGGAGATAGGACACTTATGGTGCCAGAGTGCATGATTTTGTGCAATAAGCCAAAACAAATTTGAGTCAGTACACCACTGATACCACCTCAATGGTATATGCGAGCGTTTGCTGCACTGTCAAGAAGTGTACATGTGTGGCTCAGTGGTAAAGTAGGGAGTTATCAAGCCAGTGACACCAGATTCCAAGTTGAAGTTGCAAACAAGAATAATACACACATTACTGAGCAATAGGTTTAAACTTTGCATGACAAAACCACGTTTAGAGAGGACTTCATTACTCAAAAGCTGAATGTTTTCTTCCTCTGCATTATTCATAAATTAAAATTACTATTGCTATTCGTATATGCATGCATCTCTCATCTTAAATGCAAGAAGGAAATAAAAATTATTTAACAGAGGGAATCAAACATAGTACTATTTCACTATTGTCAATGATGTTACCAGGTGAGCTATCTGTGCAAGTGGCAACACGCGCTTTCATAGGTTATATTTGACTTTCTGCAAATGCAAAGGAGTGCTATCTCATGATTCACTAGCACTTCCCAAAGGACAATATGTATGTATTTCAGAAAATCAGAGTTCACAAATGGGAATGCTCACTGTTAGCTGTTTCCATATATATGAAGAAGAAATACATTTTTCTATGATTCAAGTGAATAATAAAGCTTAAGCAAAAATGTGACTGATTTGCTTGTACACTAGTTATTTCTTTTCCAGATCTAACAGCGCATTCTTTCAATTTGTAAGCGCAATAGTGTATTAGTCACAGGTCATGGTAATGCCATTTCTAAAGTCCCCTCGAAGGATTCTGATTACATATAACGTGTACATTTAGAACATTACGGTATCTTATGTTGTACATCCCTGTTCAAAATTCATTCGTTTGATTCGCTCGATTGCATTTAACAGCAGCAGTAATAACGAATGGAGCAGTGCAGTATTCCATATCCTTCACAATCAATAATTTGAAGAAAGAAAAGAAAAGGAAAAAAAAAAAAAAGAAAAGAGAAAGAAACATTTGGGAAGGCTTAACTTGGAATCTGGTGTTGCTGGCTTGAGAACTCCCTACTTTACCACTGAGCCACACAAGTACATTCTTGGCAGTGCAGCAAATGCTCGCTATACCATTGAGGTGGTATCAGTGGCGTATTGGCTCAAATTTATTTTGGCATTGCACAAGATCATGCACTCTGGGACCATAAGTGTCCTATCTCCAATTGTTCCACCAACACCCCTCTATAACTCCTTAAGTTAATTGGTCAAATCCTGGAACACCCTGTATATTACCTCCAGAATAGTACTCTACAGACAAACTGGAGACAAAAGCTTTATAGAACATATGTCCTTAGTGTAACTGTTCACAAGTTACTGCTGCAAAAATGTAACATATCAGAGGGTACAATATTGCATTACAGTTTAGTGACATGCACTTGCTAGCCTAGTACTTTCAATGCCCTATGCAGGCATGGCTAACCAGCTGAAGATACACTTGTCACTATTCCTCTTCTACCTTAAGAGTCCCGCTTTGTCCTTGCTGTACTTACTGGTCTGAACCCAACATGGGTAGCAGAGGGGAAAACAGCAGCAACCTAATATTCAGCCAATCAGCCAGGCCTGCATGGATTTTATCAGCAGCAGGCTACCAAATGCTTGTGCTAAAGTATGATGTGATATTAAACCTTCTGGTTGATTAGCTTATTAGAGCTATAACATGGGAGCTACTACACTTAGAACATACACTCCATACAATTTGTCTTCAATTTGTCCAATAAAATATGATCCTGGAGACTTGGTGCCCAAATTCCTAGACTGCCTGTGTTTATTGTGCATATAAGCAACTCGTTCTAAATCACTTTATAATAATTGAATCAATATATGCCTAGAAATGTTTTCAAACTGTGTAATAAGACTCTGTTATCTGCAGGCAATCACACTAATCTCTCTTTCTCTCTCTGCATATATAAGTGTGCGCGCACGTGTGTGTGCATGCATACACACATAGTCATTAGCACTCATTTTCAAATGTTCATTATTAGCACACTAATGCACAAACTGGAAAAATTTTAGGTAAAATATGAAAGGTCTTGGCAATAAATTATATCAGGAAAAAAATTATTTAAGCTGTGTATTTAATGAGCTTGGTTTCTTTGCACCTTTCCTGTATTTTTATAGCTTTCCCATTATATCATTTATTGACAATAAGAAGAACTTCATTGGTTTCTTACAAAAAAATTCATGATACACACTTTGTCTTTTAAATATCTAACATTTATGACATTTTAATCTGGATCAATAGGATAATTTTGAAGAAATTGCAAACAATACAAAATGTTCCATACGGTAAAATTGCTCCAAAAGGGGGAAATTCCTAAGAAATCTTGTCTTGCATCTTTAAAGTAATCTATTTAAATGTAAAATTCTGTAGTTAAAAGCTTTTAGTTTGTGTGTTTTGCTGTTTCCCAGCCCTCCCCACAAACAGACAAAAATCATTTTCTAAAAATTTCCTCTCTTTTCTTCACAGGCCTCAAAAATGTGCACTTTCAGTACAATCACAAAGTTTATAATGCTTGTTTGTCATTAAATAATATGTACAGACTTTCAAAGGTGTTTGAGAAAGTAATGTATAACAACAGGCTTTACATTTATATTGAAAGTAACAATACTCTCATTAAAGATCATTTCAGTTTCAGGTACAGAACTTCAACAGATAATGCAGTTTTTAATCTCACTAATGTAATATTAATTGCCTTGAATGAAAAGGTGTATATAAGACGAATTTTTTGTGACATGCAAAAGTGTTTAATTGTGCAAGTCATTAAATTCTCTTACAAAAATTTAACATTTTATGGAATAAAACAAAAATTTTAAAATGCTTGGTACACTATCTTGATAAAAAGAAACAAAGTTAAAGATAAACTGCCTCTTCAAAAATGAAAATAACACTTCAGAATGGGGATTAATTAAGCAAGGGGTTCCTTGAAGATGAATTCTAGGTTGCCTTTTCCTTGTTCATATATATTCACTAACTTCCCTCTCTACATTCTACCAAGTAATGTATCTTATTCTCCTTTATTCCACATATGACATATGTTCCTGGTTCTCTCCCTCTTATCCCCCTAGGAACATTACCTCTGTTCACACCCATGCTAAACCTTTCCTTTCCTGTCTGCTACATATGTCAACAAAACCTTCTCTCCCGCACTCTCTCTTAATTGTTCTACATAAACTTAAGGACTTCTTATTTTCAAGGTTTCCCCAGATTTGTTTATCTATATCTTCTCTCCTATTTCTCACTACTTTCCAAAATTTGTTATTTTTTTCCTCTAGTTGCCAAATATCCCCATTTCTATCTTCTCTCTTTCCTATCCCTGTCCATGAGTTATTCTTATTTGAAGTTATCTTCTGTTGTTTCACGCACTTTTTAATAGATCTTGATCTTCTCTTTGAAGGCACCTGTACCAATATTTCAAGATTCTTACCATAATTATTCCTTTCCTTCTTGTTCTTCCTAATTCTACCAATGCTACTTCCCTTGGTGCTGACCTGATAAATCACAAAAGTTCTTTGCAAAATAATCTGTATATTTGATCTGGCTTTTTGCCTAATTCTGAAATCCCTCCCCATATTTCTACTGCATACAACACTTTTTATTCTATCAATGCTTCATACATCCTTTCCAACCATTCAACAGACATTCCCAATTTGTAATTACTTATTCTTAATCCTGTCATAGCAGCTTTGCCTTTTGTCATCATCTTCCTCCCACACACTTACCACCCACCATTATTACTTAATCTTACTCCTGGGTAATCAAACTCCTTTACTAGCTCTAACTGTTGTCCACTGAAATACCATCACTCATCTTTTCCTAGTTTATTTCCTTTTTTGAAAACTATAACTTTTGATTTATTTACATTTACCCAAATTCCCCTATTCTGTACAGAATTTCTGTATTTCATTAACTGATCTTTGCAAGCAATTATAGCTCCTACCTACTATAAACAGTTATAGCTCCTACCATTAGGTCATCTTCATAAAGCAATTCTGATAATCTTCTTGTTCATTATTATAGGGCAGTGTCCATTACTTTCCCTGATTCTTTCTAATAAATCATCTATAAATTAAACATGATGATTTAGTATACATTCTTGTCTTAAAACTTTTTGTTCAGTTATCTCCATAATTCTGTTTTGATCACATCTTATGCACAATTTTACAAGTCATCACTTCCCCCCCCCTTTTTTCTTTTTTCTCTCATAATTTCTACTACAGTGCTTCTGTTAATAGTGTTGAATGCCTTTTCAAATCCCGTAAAAAGACATACACTCTTCCTCGTTTCCTGTTTAAATGCTTGTTAATTATTGTCTGGATTATTAATATATTATCTGTTGTTTGCTTGTCTTTCCTAAAACATGCTTGAAACTCAGACAGCTTTCCTTCCAGTTCTTAAACAAACTAAAGCTTGTATATGGAATTTTAGAAGTTGAACGAATGCACTTAAAGGAACAAAAAAACAAACAAACAGCAGGAAGTCCTCAAAAGTGCCAGAGCTGTGTGGGTTGTAAGAGGAGGATCAAAATCCCTAGTCATAAAGTAGGTCCTTATTTTAATGTAACTGACAACCTGAATCATTTCAAGGTTAGTGGTTTCAGTTGCAGAGATATTTTACCCAGTCTCTTGGGAGTGAGATTTCTGGTTGCTGCACATACGATCTGCCAACTCATATGAGAGCAGCACTGTATTTGATATCCTGCCCAGTGATATTCTATTCTGTAAGATCATTTATCCATCACTAGGAAGGAGCTCCTCCACTCTAAAAATGGTTATACTTTTGTACTTATAAGTTGTCACTTTTTCTTCTGTCCCTGTTCACCAGAGTGGGGTGAGGAAAACCCACTATACTAATGTCTGACTTTAAATGACCATCTCCTCAAACCCTCTTTTTCCTGCCAAAATCAGCTACCTGCTTGACATGAAAGTAAAAATGAAGGTTTGCGACTGTGATAGAAGTCACTTCTGATTTTTGTAAGAATGTAAGTAGTAAATTAGCAATGTTATCAAACAAATTTGTGAAACATTTTTACATTTTGTGAATGCTGCATTTGTTGTTTTGTTTGTGCTCATATTATTTACTGCAGTCTTAGAAAGACAGAAAGCACATAAAATCAGTTGGCAGGGAAGTGATTGTTAATGTCCTTAGATACTTTAGTGATGAATGTGAAGCCCTGAAATGCAGAAAACCAACAATTTTAGTGACAAGTATAATCAAAATAACTGCTGCAGCTACAGGTGTATCTTCTTGCACTGTTAAAAGGATTCTAAAGGAGCAACATAATGCACAAGCAAGTGACAGCTTTTTGGAGACCCGGGGGGGGGGGGGGGGAAATGTCCTAGTAGAGGATGCAAAAAGACAATGATGACTCTTTTGTGCCATGGTGATTATAAGAATTATCTATTCATTGTATAGAATGGACTTTCTACTTAGTTTAGAAGATATAAATAAGACTTTAAAAGAAAACAACCTGTTGAATGGAAGCATAAGTACTCTAAGAAAAGTTCTGAGGAAAATAAATTTCAGATTTGTAAAAGATGTAAATGGAAGAAAATTCTTAACGGAAAGACCCAATGTTGCTTCAAAATGATATAAACTTTTACGGACAATGAAACAACTGAGATACTCTGATCATCCAATTATTTACCTAGATGAAACTTGGATTATTGTTAAACACACTAAAAGCAAAATTTTGATTTGTGAAGGAGACAAACTAAATTTCCTTCTTCGAACTTCCATAGGAAAAGGCCAGCGTTTTATAATTTTACATGCAGGATATTCAACAGGTTTCGTTTTAGACACCCGAGTTTCAAGTTGAAATCTACCATAGACCATCACAAAGAAATGGACAGTATAAAACCTTTTAAGGACTGGTTTGTTAACCAATTATTGCCAAACACTCCCTCCAACAGTGTTATTGTTCTCGATAATGCTTCCTATATTCTATAGAAATAAACGAGGGTCCTACTTTGGCATCCCTTAAGTCAGAAATGCAGTCCTAGCTCCATAATAACATAGAATTTGATCCATACTCTACTAAAGTTGTACTATATGAACTTATAAATTGAAAAAAGACAGCCTTAAAGTTTATGAAATAGATCACATAGCAAAAGAGCATGGCCATAACGTTGTTTGTCTACTGCCATATCATTGCGACTTATATGTGATAGAGCTGTTATGGGCCCAGATAAAAAATGATGCTGTAAAACACAATATACTGTTTAAGAACTGCAATGCAAAGGAATTGTTTGACTGCACAGTGCAAAAAGTGTCAATGAAAAACTGAAAAAAAGGTGTGTGAACATGTGCAAAAACTTAACAGTTTTACTGGGACATGGGCAGTTTAACAGATAAGATTAGTGATCAATTTGTAATCAATTTGGAAGACTCAGACAGTGACGGTGAGGAATATTTTGAATTATCCGATATAGTAGAGGAGGAATACGACCAATCCTGAAGGATGACTAGGATGCTAGAGCAGGTGAGTATTCTCTTTCTCTTTCTACAAAACAAGTGACAACATTTTGATCAAAAATCTTAACAATGTCTGGGTTATCTATTTCTTTAAAATATTATTCACAGTAAGAGGCAGAATATTTTGGTGATTCATTACTTTTAGTGTGTTTGCAACAAAATTCAATTCACTCAATTAGATGCAGATTCTCTATGTTTATTACACATTTATGAAAAACACGAGTGTGACATATATAGTCAAGAAACAGCATTATGGCAAGAAAACAAAATAGCAATGTTGAGCGCTAGCCAACAAAAATATAGTAGTAACGATCATTATACTCTTTGGCAATAGTTCTCATAGTAATGGTACAGTGAGTAGTCTATGGCTTGGTGCTAGCATTGTGACAGAAATGCAAGAACAACATTTCTTCATTATTTAGGACATTTGAGGATTTGTTGAAAATTGGACAGGACTCTCTTCCATGGGCTTAAATTCAGGAAAATCCCGCTTTTTCAAGATGTATGGCAACCCTTACCTATGTGAAAGTCATATCACAGTTCTCTTAAAATAAGCATTAGCTTTAAAATATAACAAAGTAGTACTTCTCAATTATTGACATAAAATATATCAGAAACACGCACTTCAATTAGTATGTTACACTTATGTGGTATTTTACTGCCATTATGAACGGAAAACTGCAAATTACACTATGAATAGAGGTAAAAATTTATATAGTATGGCCTTAAATAGTATTTCATTGGTTTAAACAGAAAAATCAGGTAGGTTTATTACTGTAAATTGCACTTGCAATTCCAAGGTTACTACAAAAATATAAAATGTATTTAAATGTCTGTTATATGGTATTATATCTTCAGTAACAACATATTTTACAGTTTATATGGTTTATAGAAAGTTTCTGGATAGGACAGGTACTGTAGTCTTAGCACAAAGCAATGAAAAATCACCTGTTTTAAAAGTCTGTGCTTCATTAATTTAATCATTTAGAAACTTAATTATACAACTAAATTTAACTACCTGAAATACTGTACTTTAATATGCAGCAGAATCTGGATTATTTGATTTAATGAACAGAAAAAAAAGATGGGTAACAATTATACTACTTAGAGTACTGGTAAAGTACCAAAGTACTTTCAGGCAAATCCTAAAAAATTTTATTCGAATTTTCTATATTTTTGATTCCCATTGTGATTCAGCAAATAATATACTGCAACTACATGTTGTCAGTGATTATGGATAGAGTAATGCTAACATTGTAAACGTGATTATGGAACATGAATGAACCATACACAATAATGCAAAGTGCTAGTGCATAAATAGATTTTCGAACTCGCTTTCTAAGTTCACAAGCTATATCTTTTCCAGCTTTGTTATATTTGTCTAGAATGATATAACTAATGAATAGCATGAAATTCAACAAAATTTTGCAGTTGATGTGCCATTCCTTACACTTAAGCCCTTAATTTCTGTTAGGACAACTTCTTTTAATTGCAAAATACTTAAGTATTGAAAAATACTCCATTCTTAAGCACTGCTGAATATTCAAATATTCAAAGTCTTTAAACCTGAAGTAAAACCAGGGCGTCCTAGTTACGCCCAGGCCAAGGCTTATTGCCCTATAAGTCTCTCCTCTTTTATGCTTAAAACTCTGGAGAGGTTAGTGGATAGGCACATTAGGGATTATGTTTTAATGGAACATCCATTAAACAAGTACCAATTTGCCTATCAAATAGGGAAATCAACGGAAGCAGCACTTCATCAGGTGGTCTCGACTATAGAGAAGGCGCTTAATACCAGAGAAATAGCCATTGGTGCTTTTCTTGATATTGAAGGTGCGTTTGACAGAACATCTTGTGATGTCTCGAACACCCTCTATGGACACGATGTACCTTCACTTCTTTGTGAGTGGATACGTTTTGTCTTACAACATAGGAAGATAACCATGAATCTATGTGGGGAGACGCTGGATGTGTCCATGGAGAGGGGCTGCCCGCAGGGGGGTGTTTTATCACCCCTGCTATGGAACCTTGTAGCGGACACACTTCTTTGCGCACTCAATAGTGATGGTTACTTCACAGTTGGTTTTGCAGATGATATTGCAATAATCATAAGAGGGAAATTTCCTCGCATAGTTTCTCAAGTGCTACAAATGGCGCTTAAGAAAGTGGAAGCTTGGTGCAAGATGAATAATCTAACTGTTAATCCAAGCAAAACAGTAGTGGTACCCTTTACCAGGAGAAGGGGGCCTGATTTAACCAGACTCTCTCTCTTTGGTGAAGTAGTGCCCTATTCAACACAAGTTAAATATCTTGGCCTTGTTTTAGACAAGAAATTAACTTGGAAACATCACATGGAATAATGTATTACCAAAGCCTACAGAGTCTTTTGGACATGCTTGGTAAGACATGGGGTCTGAAACCTAGCATAGTGTATTGGATATACACTGTCATGGTGAGACCTATATTCTCTTATGCCACACTGATGTGGTGGCCTAGAGTTAATTTAAAGGTGTGCAGAAAGGAAATCTGTAAATTACAGAGGACCTTCTGCATTTCAATTACGGGAGCCTTCAAAACTACTCCAACTGCGGCAATGGAGATGCTGATTGGGCTCACGCCTCTCCACATATGGATGAAGGCAGAAGCCATGATCGCATATCACCGTATTTGTCACCAAACCAAAGTGTCTAATACTGGACATATTAATCATCTCAAGCTTCCTTGGGATAAGAATGTACAACAGATACTCAACATGGGGACTGACATTCTTGAAACAAGATTCAAGTTTGATTTGAAATTTACGGTCTCCTATCCACAGCGGAGTGAATGGGAAAGACTGGTAAACCCTCATAATAGCAAAGGCCCAATCTGGTATACTGATGGTTCTAGAACCAAATCAGGAACGGGGGCTGGGCTTTACGGTAATGGCACCTAGATTTCTTATAGTCTTGGTACCCTAGCTACAGTTTTCCAGGCTGAGGTTTATGCAATCCTAGCCAGTGTCATGGAAAGTATTAAAAGGAGATATAAGAATAGAAGTGTTCTTATCCTTTCAGACAGTCAAGCTGCTCTTAAAGCACTTGAATCACCATCAATAAAATCAAAGCTCATCTCAGAATGCCGGGAATCCTTAATGACACAGGCTGAACACAATAAGGTTCAACTTATGTGGGTGCCAGGACACATAGGTATACCAGGCAATGAGAAAGCAGATGAAGCAGCCAAGATTGGCAGTGAAATCCCATTTTTTGGTCCGGAGCCCGTACTGGGAGTGTCCTACAGACCAGTGAAACAGGCTATTAAGTGCTGGGCTCAAGCAGAACACAAGAACTACTGGAACTCCATTGAGGGTTGCAGACATTCCAAGTTGTTTATTACAGACCTGGATAACAGCCGGGCAAAATACTTGCGCGGTCTTAGTAGAAGAAGACTTGCATGGGCAACAGGATTCATTACAGGACACTGTGCCCTAAAGTTTAATCTATACAGAATGGGATTGTTTAACAACCCTATCTGTAGTTGATGTCTAGAAGGAGATGAGACTGTTACTCATCTACTATGTGATTGCCCTGCTCTTGCGAATCAAAGAGCAAGTATTTTTGGCAATCACTTTCCAAAGATAGATGAACTATCGAAAGCCTCAGTTAGCAGTCTGGTTAAGTTCATATCGAGCAACAGACTACTTAACTGATGAAAGGGGGGATGCGCAATAGATCTTAAGGTCGCAGTGCTTGGGCATAAAACCCACCCCTTTTCAAACTAGAACTAGAACTAGAACCTGAAGTAAAATATTTCAAAAAGTTTCATTTGCAAGAATAAGAGGCCTTACTCCCTTTGAATTTTGAAGGTTCCCCCCCCCCCCCATTTGCAGCAGCTAAATCCTCTCACAAAGATGGATTGTGGGATGTATTCTTAGTACACAGTAACTCTGATATACATATGCAAGTGCTTATCCCTAAAATGGCTTCTGCTGGCAGAAAATAAAACAAATTATTTGCATTATTACACTTTCATACTTGTGAACTTCCTGAAGTTGAAGCCAGAAAAATTTTCCTCATCCAGCAAAGTATAGTAATTTTGCGATGACATGAAATTTAAATGCATAAAATATTCATTGCAGTAAATGTACAAAAATTACATGTAATATAAGCCACAACACTGAAATAAGAATAAAACATATTCACTAACTTTTTCAAGCAGAAGGCAACTAGTAAATATACATGCTGCAGCTTGTGCACATCTAGCTTGTTAAGACAGCATTATTCACAAAACTAACTAAACTATTAATCTAGAGATATTGTTTGCTGATATCATCCTACATCATGGTGCATAGAGTTATTTTCCATCTGTGGCAGTAGATGCAGAACCTTTTAGGCTTTCTGATGTAGCTCTATTAGCTCTTATCAGAAAGTCTTTACTGGATCTCTGTCCATAGCACACAGCAGTGCTGCTGCATTTCAAACGAGAAATTGATTCCGTCTTATTAGACATCAGCGACCTGAAGTCAGTTCTATTCTTTCTCGAATATATTCTCTGAAGACACATTCACATTCAGCATTATTATGAGGAATAGTTAAAGTTGCTAACATAATTGATGCTATTTTATCATGTTTTAACATTCCATATGACCCAAGAATACAAACTTATCTTGCCAATTTATCATCTTCCACATTGAGCGGAATGGCTCAGGCACTAGCCTCTGAAGCTTGTATTTGGGAGGCTCCAGGTTCAGTTCCTGTTGGACCTACCACCCTAACTTTGGGTTTTGTGCCTTTTCCAGGTTGGCAGGCGACTGCTAGGATGGATTTTATTATGCAATGTATTATCCTATACATTTCCTTTCAGGGGTTGGTCAATGATATGTGACATATCCAGTGGAAGTTCTTTAAAGAGAATATGTTTCTTCCCCAGCATGGAATCTTCTGCCCAAACAGGTATGTCAATTCTTCCAGATGGGGGGAGGGGGGCAATCCAGGAATGTTCTATCTGGAAACGATATGGACCCCACTGCAACACACTTCATACTCTTACCTCATCCCTTCCTCTCAAGGTTTCTGTTTCTTAACCCTAACAACTCCCCCTATCTACAATGAAGTGATCAGAATGCAAATTTTGCCCCCATATCTGATTTTGAAATAAAAGGGAATTCTGTTTTATAAGTATACTTGAAGACCCGGTATTATTGCTTCTTATAGATATATTAAATAGCAAAGGCTGTACACAGATTTTTGGTCCATATTTTACAGTTCATAGTGAAACTATAAATAAAAACTGTCACAAAAAATGGGAAACATATCCTGCAGCGACAGAATGCAAATAAGATGAATAATTTACATGAGGGAGTTGACTTTGCAATTCACATCATCTATTACTGAATGTTCATGCTCATTTACAACTGTTATCGTTAGAGATCACCAATAGTGCAATCAAATTTAAAATCCCACAAAACGTAGTCTGCACATTACGGTTTTTTTTTTTGGGGGGGCACCCAGTGAAAGGGACCATGATGATGATGATGATATGAAGTATACAGAACGATCTGACCCACCACAATACCATATACTAATGCACATGATTTATGCTGTGGGGTATGTAACCTTAAGTTAGCAAGAAGTCTTATATTATCATCAGCAAATTACGTGATGCAATATTATGTCATTTATGTGGTGAAATTCTTTAACACTTTAAATCTACCCACAAAGCCCTAAAAACACTTTCTTTGTCATAAACTTATAAAAGGCCTCTGCCTCCCATATACTTTATGGACAAACAGTAAAAGTTGGCAAGTATGCACTTTATATTTCTCATAAAGTGTTTAACATGCATGGAACTTTCGAGTTTTATTTATATGTGGTGGTGGAAAATCAACCAAATCATTGTGGTAGCAAATGAAGTGCTCATTCAGCACTTTAGTTTGAAAACTTCTTGCTTAGAATTATCAATAATTCCATGTAGCAGTCAAAAATGAATATTTTTCACTAATGCTTCATATTAAAGATAATAAAATTAGTATACTTATACAGAATACTTATACAGCTTTTGCTCCACATCATGTAGCTAAATTTACCTTTTGATCTTGAAAATGTTATATTACTTTAGAGTATTAGCCTATCTTTTAAAAAAGAGTTTTACCAGAATTAACATTCTGTATAAACTTTATATAGTAAAAACACTATAAACATTAAAAACAAACAGCACACAGTTTAAGTCTTTTTCAAAATCTTCATGCTAATTAAAATTCTTCTCGATATTTTGGGATATAAAATGTAAGATTTTAACTTCATCAATATTATTGGTCCATTATATATAGATCCCTTTCATCCTTCACTATCTCTATGACACCTCCTCACAATTCTCAGCTTCAGGAAAAATTCTGGCATCATCTTAATTTACTACATTATAGACCAGTTTTATCAACTGATGTTAAAAATACTCCAACATCTCATTTGTTAAAATCATGTAAAAGTTTAACATAATGTTAAAACTTTTGTTTCATCAAGCCTTTACAGTGAATTAATAACTAACATATTGTTAATGTCAAAGACAACTGTGAACAACATCTTTCAAGAAGGCAGTGACTGTACTACATATATGGCTTCTGAATGTTCTCCAATGCACCTTTGTCATGCATTGCAGAGCTCTCTATTTCAGTAGCGGACAACTAGTTATGTTCAGATTATTCTTACTAGAATCACAGAAATTATCATGTGATACTCCTGACTGTTTGAGGCTAGAATCACAATGTCAACTGAAAAATCTAGGTGCAAAGGAACTAATGTTTTACTGTTTAAAAAAACATTAATATAGAACTGGTTATTTAGTATAGAGGTCTCAGTGAGCAAAAAACATCCAATGGACATTCTGGGAAAAAATCTATGAGGAATTTAATTGCACTGCACGCATTCTCCCAGGTCCAGTAAGCTTATGCAGTAACTCTATACCAACATAAAATGCAGCACCAAAAACCCTAGGTGCAAAGAGTGTTTTAAAATGGTTTAAAACTGAGTGGTGGACACTACATTGAAACTAAAATGGACACAAGTGTGTTATCACTGATTAAGGATCAAGCAGAACCCAACAAAAATATTGTTCACTTCTTGAAGTAATTGCTTCAGAAACCTTCCAAGTAAACCCACAAATGATAGCTTTGGAAATTCTAACACTATCACCTATCATTAAGTGAAAAATAAAAGTAACATAAAAATGTCAAGAGTAATTAACACTCAAATATAGGAGAAGGATGCATGTTTCTGTTGGTAGTATTCTAACCTCTCATATTTTCTCTACAACCTCACTCATGACTGCTTCAAAAATTCCTCCTTTTGCAAGTTTTTAAATTCATTATGATGCATGGCTCTTATTTAGGAATAGCCTAAAAAATACCAAATACAGCAACTCGACATCAACAGCTTGGTTTGTGGCAGCCATTTTCCAAATTCTAACCATTGTCAAATGGCGTAAAGCAAGGGGTAAGGTGATGTTAATGTAACACGAAGCTTAACACAATGTTACAGCTCACATTGTTCAATGAAGCAGGATTTGCAATAACTTCAATATTAAATCACTTTAACATTATGTTAAAATTTAATATCAGTTGGTGAAGCCGGCCCTAAGAGCATGCAAAACTTCAATAGTGTTGTTGAATATGTAGGGGAGACTGTTGTACCTTGAATCACTTTTTAAAAAATCTGTTATTGACAGTACACTTTAATTGATTTATTTAAACAAACAAACCTCACACATCAAAAGCATAGTGCTCTATAGTAATACATATGTTTGAAACTTCATATACTTTCTTTAGTTACTGTATTGCATGTTTTAAAAATAACTGACATATGATCTAAGGTACAAGACCATCGTGTACCTCGGATCCTACCCTCTTGTACCTTGAATCAGTAGATAATGCAGCTTTATAAATGACAAGAGTTTATAATTTTACATTGTTACGTTGGCTTATAACTTCATATTGTTACATACATTTGAATTATTGTGTATGTTATAGCGGTTTATTTCACATTGTAGTTAAAAAAAGTCTACTTGAAACCATAACTGTCCTTTTACTCGAGTAGAACCAGTTGATTCAACTGGTTTTGGAAGTTTAAGTAGTATGTCCTCTTCAACAACATCAAACACATCTTCAGATTCAGAAATAAATTTACTACTTGCTCCAATGCTCTTGTAAAACTTGATCTGAAATTCACACACATCTTTTGACACTATTTTTCCCACAAAATATTCAGCAGCTCCTTTTTTTCTTTGTAGACTCAACCAACACATAATCTCCTCCTGTAAACATTGCTCTCTCGAACAGTAGTTCATCTTGTGCCACACAGATTTCTTCATTTAGAAGCTCCATTAATGTAATATCATCATCACTTGTTCTTCCCTCTACAGGGCTATCTATGTCTTCAGAATCAAATTCGCTGTCAAAGAGTAATTCCTTAACAGCCTTACGCTTTCCGCATTTTTTTTTCACCTGGAAATGCTTTTACCTTAGGCTTCACATTTTTCTTTTCCTTCTGTTTTCGAATTTCTTCCTTCTCAGGAGTGTCAGTTACTATTCTAGTGCGGCCTGGTTTCCTTCCCTTTTTTTCTTCTTCCTCATAGTGGCTTTGGGAAATGGTTGAATTTGCTCAGGTGTGATTATTGGATTGCTTTCAACCATTTTCCTGGGTGTGGCTAGATCCTGTGTATGTTCAGCTACTAGGTGCTGTGTAGGAGTACCAACCATTGAAGTTGATGGTCCAGTTTGAGATGGTTCAACTGCATCAGTATGGTTACAGCTCTCTTACTGGGATGGTCTGGAACTGAGCAATCTGTTACATAGGATGAAAGAAAATCACTGTCTGAAAATACAACTCAATTGAAGGGAAATATCCCTGTCTTTTTGAAGCCACTTATAATGTTGCTTGTAGTAAATGCTCGGGGGTATATTAGGCCCAAAATCTCAGCAATGCAGTAAATATCAAAGGTTTTTCCTGGATTGTTTAAATACCACGTTTGAACAGCCTGATCATAATATGTTTTGAGAGGGGAGTAAACAGAGACGTCCAGTGGCTGGAGCTTGTGTGATGTATGCAGTGGGAATGTCAACATCACAACCCCAGCTTCAGATGCCCGTTCTATAGCTTCCACTGAAAGGTGAGTTTCGTGATTGTCAATCAGTAATAGAACACGCTAATTTTTTGATGCTTTTACATGCTTTATAAAGTGTTCTAGAAAGGTCAAATAAAGAGAATTGGTGGGTTAGCTCCACTAATAGTTCCAGGAGGAGCCCCTTTCAACATAAAATCTTTAAAATTCACACGTGGGAAAATAAGCATGGGTGGAATGTGGTTCCCAATCGCATTTTTGCATGTATTAAGTGTTACCAGTTGGCCACATCCTGCTTAAGTTGAGCTGCCAAGTTGTTTCACGCCTTCTGGTCCCATTATTTTTGGTGGAGTTTGAACGGTTGTAAGGCCGGTTTCATCTTGGTTCCAAATTCTTTCCGGAGGAAATGGGCCAAAACGTTCATGTACTTCTTGAAGGTTGTCGAAGAACTCACCAACATTGAATTTATTGAAGCTTGTAGATCGAGACAAACTAGAAGCTTCGGGCTTCCTAATAGATAGATCCTTTCATGAAGAGTCTCATCCATTCTTCACCAGCAATTTTTTCCTCGTCCCATTTTTTGGATATTTTTTATTTGCAAATGCAAATTTGTAAGCAAGCAAGCAAACCCCCCTTTTTTGTAAGTCCATGTTGTATTTTTGCCATTTTCTGAATATATTGTACTAAACATTGCTCTTTTTCATTATTAAAAACTCTATGTACATCATACTTCACACTATAATTATAATTTTCTTTCCCAGAAGCTTTGAATGACTGAAGATGTCGTACTAGAGTCGGTAACTTTACATTGTACACTCTGCATGCCTCTCTAATTGATATACATTTATCTGGTGGTGAGCAGACAGTTTTAACAGCTTTCCTCATTGCCTCAGGATCAACAGATGTCCTTTTATTTCCAGTTTTGCTTCTTGGCATTGTTACCTACAACAAAATACAGAAGAACATTAGCATCATGTACCTTGGAACAATGATCCAAGGTGCATGATGTAACTGTGATCCGAGGTACAAGAGGGTGCTTGTTTAAATATAAACAATGGCCTAGCTTTGAGGTTAAGCTTAATCCTACTAAAGTGTATACGGTTATACTCACCACGTGCTGAAGAACTTACATGTGTGTATTGTTGTTGTTAATTTCTTGTTACTAGGTACTGAGAAAACGAAAACACTTAACCAATATATTGTGACGTATGCGCATACGTCTCTTTGGTCACCTAGATTCGAGATGGCGGTTGTAGTTTAGGTGGGGGTAGGTTAGTTGGCGTCCCCCACGCTTTTTGAAGCGTGGCTTGGGGCTGAGAGTCAGTTAGTAGCAGTCAACCAGACCAGACGTGTATTCGCTCTCTCCGTGCAGGAATGCATGGCGGCCTCGCCCGACAGGCATGGAACTAAGATGGGGTATGTAGTAAGTTTTATCTAATAAATACTGTGTCATCCAAATCTTTATTGTCTTATTTATGATAGTGTAAAGCTCCTTCTACCTATTCTGAGCCATGTAAGTGTCCTTTTGCCAGTATTCAATAATATTTCTGCACTTTCACTTTAGCTGCGTCCCTAGTCGTAGCCTCGCCTTATTCAAATTATTACAATTTGTTAACTACCTGTTACCTCTCTAGCGAGTGCTCTGCCCCTTGAGCGTGTTTGATTGGAGGCTGCGACAATATTAACTATCACCACACTGAAATTTGTTTTTAAAAGCAGTCAAACAACAAAGCCATGAGCAACTCTTCCTCAGGTTAACCCTGACCTCTAGAGGGTAATACATAAACTACTGTAACTATTCTCTCCCAGGTGGCAGCACAGGCTGAGAAATGGAGAAGTGATCCAAGGTAAACTATGCTCAAGGTAAAACAGTTTCCCCTATACATCAGCAAAGGATTCTTTTTTTTTTTTCCTTTTTTTTTTGTAGTTCCATTTATACCCCACCTATAACTACATTGGTCTTATCGGCAGCCTTTCCTTTGGAACTTGCTGCCTAGGGCAATGGTGTTAACTAATATTCGCTTGTCATTGGGTTTCTTGCACTTCGGATTATTATTTTTTTTTGGGTTTTTTTTATCATTAGATCACACACACATTCACACTCTCATTCATACTTCCAGTCTCTGGGGAGGAGAGGGAATAATCTTAGCTAGAGAAAAATTCTCAGCCCCAGCTGGGAATCAAACCCGGGACCCTTCGCACAGCAGGCAGGTGCTCTACCGACTGAGCTATGGGGCCAGCCTTGGAGGATATTTATACGGTTTTATCATGCACCACAGCTCTGAAAGCATTTGATGTTATTTACATGGTAAAAGTGAACCAAGCAGCATAAATCATGTGCACTCCAACAAAAAACTTTTGTGTGATGAAATGGTGCAAAACCTAGCTTGTTTATTGCATCAAATTCAGGAACTTTATAGGAAACCAGCACTTTCATTACTCTGTGGGAGGAGTTAGCTAAGCAGATGTGCACTTTGTGGCGAATCAAAGGAGGCATCGTGCCATTTAATGCCCCCCCCCAAAAAAAATGTTTCCTATATCAGAAATAACATTTGTAATAAGTGAATCAAGATTTGATAAATTATATACCACGGAAGTTAAGCAGCTACAACTGGATCTAATCAAAATCAGAAAAGTAATGGGATATATAATCATCCAATAAGAAGAAAAATGATAAAACTGCCACCAGTAAAAACTCTATAAAAAAGTTAGTCTTTATTTTTGAGCAAATAAATGAAGCATGTTCAGCACATAATACTGCTTAAAACTGAACAAAAGTGAAGGTAAAAGAAACAGGAGGGATCAAAAGATATTATCCTGAAGCATGTAATTTTAAATTAAACCACTAGAATGCATATGTCCTTCAGTAAAATGCAGGATATCCCAAATGCTCCAATCTCAACTAAACATATGACTTTACTACAGTGTTTGTATATAACAATCTATAAATAATGCTGCTCCCTCAATATCATCCTTGAAGAAACAACAAAGCTGCTTCTGTGCAGAAATCAAGCAGCTCTTTTTTCCACATTAATTCCTAGTGTGAGCATAAAATTTGTACTTGTCTTCCACGTTTAGCATTTAACTACATTTCTTATACTGACTCTTGCTCTCATTTTTCTATGCTTTATGATCAATCTGATGTCAACATCTGACTTGCAGAATCTTCCAATGTCAATTTATATTTGTGAAGCACAAAAGATCAAAGTTGCTGGCATATATTCATTACCATCCACAATCTGCATGTGCATTATGTTTGTATGAAACTATAAAATTTCTATCCAATATCCAAACATTGTTTCATCCTCTTTTGTTAAAATAAAGATTTGTTACGTATGTATTGTAATGAAAAGAAGCTAGAAACAGTGATGTGTATTGAATTTATTTAAAGGTGAGTCGAAATTGTAACACTAACATCACTTAAGTTTACTCACTTAACATGTTTCGGGAAACCGTTGTTCCCATCCTCAGAAGAGGATGGGAACAACAGTTTCCCGAAACATGTTAAGTGAGTAAACTTAAGTGATGTTAGTGTTACAATTTCGACTCACCTTTAAATAAAGATTTGTTGTTAATTCTTTCCTGGACATTAATTAGGTAACTCATGCACAACAAGATACATCATATGCCTGAAAATGCTTTCCAAGTGGCAATATGTGCAACACATCTCAATGCCTGAAAGCAGATAAACAACTGAATCAATCTCAGAATGTAATCAATTAAGATGTGGTAGAGCATTTTAATTAGATGGCAAAGAACTCCTTTGTATCTGCACCACAGTATGTAATATTTCAGTTTTAACATACTCCAATATACTCTCTGGTAAGCATATTTAATATTACGAGATTTACAGAGCTCTAAGTGACTGGTATTGACTTGTTAGAACAAGTTCTTGTCAGATATTTCATATGAAAATAAAAAGTTGTGACTGGGCAAACATTAAAGAATATCTTGTACACTTATTAACATGCAACATGGGTGGTTATAATGCATGAATGCAATGCACATTACTTGCTTCCAAACAGATTTAATATTATTTTAATATAAACTCTGACAATCTTTATTGAATTACTATAATCTGTTCACATTAAATAAAATTATGTACTTACCATTATATTTACTGTACTTCTCATATTTGTCTCCATGATGTGGCCTAGATCCTTTGTGGATGTTATGATGTCCTAAAATAATAGCAAAATTAAAATGAAAAGCTGCAACTTAATACTTAAGGCATTTAAATAAAACTAAGCAAAGCTAAGTAAAATGATATGGTGCAAGTGCAATGTTACAATAATAAAACAATATTTTCAGTACTGAAAATTTCTCCTGTTTTATGTTTTTATTTACAAGTTTGTCAAAAGCTTTGTTATATTGAAAGTTCGCATATTTGTTCTAGGTTGCTGCAACCTGTTACAAAGTGGACAGTGATACTGTAATCCATGAGGTTAAAAATCTCTTAATAACTGTACATAACAGTTAAGATGTCCATTCTGAAAATGAGAACTTTGATCTAAATGATAGTGACACTGAAATTTTGTGAATGGTATTTACACAATTTGTTTTAAAGCATAGAAAAGCTGTTTTCAATATCTGCAGCAGTGTATTTTGTATTGTAATGAGAGGCTTTTACAACAGCAAAACTGAAAGCAATTTAAATAATAAAACTTTTGCATATAGATGCAAAGCTTCAAGTCTATATCATACAAAACTAAAACCAATATTCATTCTTTACACCACCAAGATTGGCCTATCAGTGTTAAAAGTATGTATCCCCTCTTTTCATTAGATGGCTTGGTAATATCAGAAAAGAATACAGTATTTAAATTACACATATTATTTGTTTTCCTTAAACATTACACTGATGGCTTGGTTTGAACTGTAATTTTAACATTTTGAAATTTATTTTCTCCAATATTCCTTATACAATGAATACATGATAAATCAAATCCCCCAAAATGCTTATGTTAGCTTATTTTGGGAAGAAATCAATTTTATTGTAAAAACAGGAAGTATACATTGAAGATATTTATTTTCTGATGGTCGTACAACCACATTTCTTGTCTCCCCTAAGTATGCCTATAAATAAAATGTGTGTTCACTTAATTCAATTGGATGCATGGACCAACAGCAAATTCAAGATGGTTCCATGAGTGGTAACTTTTCTGATGCATGATACAAAATAACAAGATGTGGACAGTGCATGCACTCACTTTTCTTTCACAGCAGATTGAGACAGCATCACTGGCCACAAAGTGCAGGCTTAAATCTAATTGAAAAATTTGTATCCATGTGCACCAAATGGGTAAGTATACAAACTTAAAGGGCCATAATTGATTCTTGCTGCATGTAAGGCCACAGTGATGTACTTTTTTGTAGTCGTGCATTTGTTTACCTGATTTCAACAAGGAATTGAAATTTGTGTAATAGTTTCTCAGCAGCAAAGAAAAATTAAATTGAGTTTCATTTATGGATACTCTTTAACTACTATGGTCCTAGCGTCCCATTGTATACTGGGCATGAAAGACCAAAACTTTTGCTCAGAGGCCTCTTTATCAGGCCTGAAGTTCTTTTATGTGCCATAAATTTATGATACAGGACCACTGTCTTTACTTCCTTAGCATGCTAAGGATTTTTATGCCCGAAAAAATCCATTGCCCCTGGCTGGGCAGTATCAAAGAAGCTGCATCTTAGGATATATACCAAAACAATGCAAATATTTATGAATGCCAAAAACATTTTGAAAGTTTCATGACATGAGTAGAAAGATAATGTACAGACTTTGCAATACTTGCACTAGACACGGTAGAAAAGATCTGTGTATCAAGCACATACAGAGCACCAAGCACATAAGAAATAATGCCAAAGGAGTGAATCTGCTAAGAATAAATCACAGCTTTCCCATCTATGTGATGCACAATTTATGGTCTTTGAATGTATAAACACCACTTTTTTTTTTATTTATTTACCACTACACAAAAAGTTGTAGTTTTCTTTGCCTTTTGGAATTATGTTTTTATACTGCCATGCTTTGAATTTACTGACCACTTTTCAGGTCCTTATGCAATGAATGTGATTCTATCTGACAGAATAATCCACATAAATGTATATAAAATCAGTATTAAACAAATTTTGCTGATTTATGAAACAAAGAAATGCTAAGCAGTAAGACATGCTGCAGAAATTAAGGCATGACAAAAGAAGCAATGGTAGACTATTTTTAAAATTTCTGCCACCATCAAAAGCACAAAGCCATTATAAGCAAGGGTACATTCAAACTTAAGTACAAACAAATTAATCATATGATCAAGGTAATATCAATCATTTAAGAAAGTTTGAATGAAATAAATGTTTAATTTATCAAAAATATCCAGTGGAAAAGAAGTCTAAGAGTGCCAAACTCCATTTAGAATTATGGTTTATGCAGAAATCAATTACAGTCATCGTTTTATGATATTTTGTAAAACAAACAAGACCAAAAGCATTGCAATGAGAAAAGTTAAAATTATAACTGCCAAACTTCAGTAGTTTGAATTTCCTTTTTCCTATGATATTTGCTGAAGATAACTTTTTGCATTTACAAAGCTAAATGCAAACAAGCATGCACATATGAACATAAAACACTCACACAAACAAACAAACAAACAAACAAACAAACACACACACACACAACCAGAATACAAGATATAGCTAAGTAAAAAATGCACAAAATAGTTTAAAATTAAAAAACACAAATTACTTTATTATATGTTTTATTTTAACTTTATAACATCATACTGATACTCCCCAACATACACAAAATAATTGTAAGTATGGATCAGCCATATTTCATGTATATCAAGCAGCATTCAGCATTTTCTGGTGCAGTTCTGTTGTTACCACAGAAACCCCCTGCATCCGCACTTAACATAAGCATTACAGTTTACACTTACACGTTGCTTAATCCAAGTTGTTTTAAATATTTCCATAGATACTGCAGGTAATTTTCCAATATTTTATGTAAATATATGTGAGGTTTCTTTAAGTTAAATGAAGTAATTCTAATTAACATCTTTAAAATAAATTTTGTCAAATATAGTTGCTTGGCTTAACACATAGCTAGCTGCTTTTCTCAGTGTATCATATACATTCACTTGTTGCAGGATAAAAATCCAAACTACAGCTGTCTTCATCAAAAAATTGATAGCAACTGTTGTTTTACAACTATAATTAATTCTAAACTGCACAATAAAACATACATAGAGATCTGTCATCCTCATCTGCAGGTCCTATTTCCTCAACTGTAAAACTCTGCTTCTTTACATACTCTGCAAATGACAGTTTACGAAACAATCATCTCACAATTAAAACGGCATTATTATAATGAATAATATTAATTTTCTTACAAAGCAGTCATTACTCTCCCTTTTACCTGCCACATCAAATTCTTGTGTATATATTTAAACCTCCAAAATGATTGCTGGTACTTCTCATGAAAGTTAAAGTATATGTTAGCTATTCATAATCTTATTTGTAAGTGTTTTTCACCATGTAGTACCAGAAGTTTGTGCATTTCAGTTGTAGCAGAAGAGACATTTATTATTAGTTTTCAGCTGTTTTTCCCCCTCTTCTACTTCTTTTTACCTCTGGACTTATTGTATTTCTGAAAAATCTCTATCCCTGGTTGGTTTCATTTACTTCTATAATAACTTGAATAATTAGAAAAATTGGCTAGATGAGAGCAAGCATAAGAATAGTAACTTTATAACATTACACACATGCAAAACAAACTGTTTATCAACTCTGTAGACACTATCGACGATCAATACCAACGACAAAAAAAAAAAAAAAAAAGAACAAGAAACAACCACCACCTTGACTCACCGATAAATGAGCATTACTAAACTCTTAAGAACTGTCATTCCTTGTATCTGTGAAATGTAGATGTTCAGAGAATATCTATCATGTGAGTACCGACTATACTTCTTGCACAACAGTGGAGAGAGAGCTAAAATTGTAGCTTTCAGTAATTTAATACCAGAATGTATGGGCAACAAATGGTAGTATGCAATATGTGTACTTCTGGACTTTATTTGCTGCATGTGTCAATCCAGAAGAATGCACTCGATATTCAACCTAGTGTCAATATAAATACAAAATATATGTTGCTTAAAAATGCCTCAGTGTTCTTACTATGTTTGGTCTGAGTACCTAGTACGCCTGATGACATAGCTGATCTTGATGAGCAATTCAATATATCACATAACATACAGCATATGAGTCAAAAAGCACTGGCAACTCTGCTATTGCTGTCCAGGTTTCTTACCAGAATAAGGTAAGCAGAAAGGGTTTCTGCAGAAAGGAAACATTGTGGATGACATGCACTGTACACCAAAACTTGCACATATGCAATTGGCAATGGCATTTTGATGCAATAATGCCTGATCAATACTATCTGCGCTCTCCATAACATCCTATGAAATGGCAATGTATTGATTCCCCTTAAAGCACTAGGGTGTCATGTATATCTTTTATGTTTAAAATATATGCCATCAAAATAAAATGATTCACAGCAGGTGATGAAGCACAAAAATGCAATCTGACATTGGTCATAAATAGACACATCATGTGTATTTATCCTAACAAAATAAGCATTAATAGCATGAGGGCAACAACTTTTAAATATACAAATTAAGGATGATATTTAACACAAACATGTACATTCATGAGAAACATGTTGGAAATTATCTTTGAGCATTTAATACTTATACTTTCAACATCTTAATAGTGTAAAGCTGTACTTCTAATTTTAAATAAGATCTAGATATTAACTTTCTTTTTTTCCTTCACCCCATCCCTATATTTAAGATAATTCCTTACAGTGAGACTTTTTGAAAATTTGTCTAGCAACTGACACTGCTTTCTTTACTTCACCAATGATAAATAAGAGAGCACTCAGGATAAGAGGGGAGGTTGCACTGTAATCCTGAAGTGAATCAGGACTTAACAAATGGCCACTACCACCATAAACATGAGCAACAAAAGTCCCCAAATCCCGTTCTTTTTCCCACACTATGTTGTGATATAATTGCAAAATAAAGCAGAAATTTGAAAATAACTTACTTTGTTATAGGAACACTTGCCTTTACCCTCGTCTGATATTAGGAAACATGAAGATTATCTACCCAAGGGAATGATGTAGAATAAACTGAGTTTTTCCTTAGTTTTAATTTCATACAATTTTTACATACAAAATCCTTTTAAGTCTGACGTATTACTACATTTTTATAATGTGCTATTAAACTCAAGTATTTTCATTCCTCATTTTAATTATGTACACTTGCATCTAACATTTTAATATGTATCTCATTTGCTTATTATGTTCCGTCTCTGAAGATAAGCAGGGTGTTTGCTGAACAATCTAACTTATTATTACAGTAAATGTGATTTAAAATACACTTTAACCTGTCCATAGAATCCAAAATTGATCACAAACATGATGCATTGTACACATTAATGGGAAGTGCAGGGCTCTAACTAAACAATTGTGACTGAAGCCCTTCCATAAACTTCATTCAAAGTGAAAAGTATTTATTACCTTCAGTGCTTTAAGCTATAAATTTATAATTTTGTTCTTACCTATGCTTTTAAAGCTTGGAAATAAGACAAAATATTTACATAAATACTTCTGAAGTGGTTTCAGTAGAAAAGGTGGAACCTGGAAAATCAAAATAAGTAATGAGAAAGAACAACTAACATTTCACATTTGAACATGTACCATCATTAATACCAATAAATGTTCATAGAAGCCACTAACCTGCCAAATGTTGATCACTGTTTTTCTCAGATCATGATGTTCCAATGTAACAAGTCGATGTGCAGCAGAGTATGTTGCCAACATCCCAAGAGAAAGTGGTAAGTGAAACAAGATAGCTAGTGTTAAAACTTTGACTCGTCTATTTGTAGTTAATTTTATTCAACTGCTTCACTATTTTAGATTCCTTTACAATAATTTCAAGATGTTTATGTAGTGTTTACTGATGAGCAAACAATATTCATGTAACTGTAGGCTGGAGCGAGGTTATTAATACCTGTAGTTCTGTCATATCATTACATTTAACAATGCCAGCAATTGCTAGAATCATATCAACATTACTGGTGCCAGAAGTTCATTTGAATGCCAGTAAATCTAATGGCATGCAGCTGTTGTACTTAAGGTTACTTAAATATCAATGTCCAGGGCTGGGTTTGAGCCCACTATGGTGCAGAAAGCCAGAGCAATTAACCAAAAGCATCACCCAGGTAAATATAGCCCTAATATTTCTGCTATATATTACAATAGTTTTGTGGTGCATTCTGGGCCTCATATGAGGAGTAATATTAGTATTATAATAATAAACTGTTTAATGGCAGTGAAGCTAGTGCCTTCAGGGTTCCTGAAAATGCTGGCTCTACTATAGTGAGTGAAAGGGATAGAATATCCACAAAAAGGCCTTAACTCCAGTTTATTCAGAATTGAAGTGAAGTGAAGTGAAGTGATTTTGTATGTTCAAAGAACAAAATAAATCCCATTATATATGAGGCAAAATTGTCATCATTTAACATTAAAAAATAGCACACCTCCATGGTGCACGAGTAGCATGTTTGCTTTCAAACTTGGAGAGCTAATCTTAAATCTTGGTTAGGAAAAGCAGCCTGGATAAGGTTTGTTCCTGCGATTTTCTCTTATCCTCAAGAGATGTCAAGTAACTCTCAGCTCATTGGACCCCAGACTAATTTGAGCATCACTTCAACCATTTCATTCACTGTCTATGCAGACCTGAGTTATTACATCAGACAAGGAAACAGATATTAAGGCTTAAATGATGGTGATGGTGACTGAATATTCAAATGTCCCAATACCAAACTTGATTTTTACTTACCTCCAATGCTTACTTTAAGATAAAATTATCAAAACATGACGAGAGGTAACGATTTTTAAAGTACTATAGAAGAAATGTGGTTCTATGTATGCAGTAAGATGAAAAATACTTACACTATATTAGTCTCTGCTTATTTCAGCAAAACCAAATAGGTTTTGTACATTTTTCTTAGCACAACAGTGTGGGTTGTAAGACCCAATAAACCCATTTTTTTGTTTCTGTAGAATAAATATGTAAATAAAAGTTTAACAGTAACATTTGGAAACCACTGCACTGCAATGCAATGCATTTAACAAGCCATAGACAATAATTGTGTCAAGGATTTTAGCTTTAGTCACTTCAGAATGAATACATGTTTTTAGTATGGAGGAAAGACCTGTGGCTGCTGTATGGGTCCACAAGCAGCAACATTCAGGAAAATTCACCTATAACACCATGAAGGTCTTTTAGGGCAACTTTGGTTAGGCACCATAGATGACAAATAGCTTGTTAAAGTGGGAACAAAACTCTTTCAGTACTGAGTGTGTTAATGCTATTCATGATAATGCTTTCCATGAGGTGACATCACTAATGCATGTGCGATACATGGTGGTGTATTTGTCTCTGCATATACCTACCTACATTCTAGATGAAAAACGGGTATATTTCCACTCAAATCTATTCAGCAAGAAAAGAAAAAAGTCTTAAGTGTTACATTCACATTACTTTTTCTAACCTTTATTGTTTATTTTTATAAAACGTCTACAAACTATTCTTGCAAAAGTTTATTCATCTATGTACTACTTAACTGAGATAAAGATTTGCATAAATAGTTTCACTACACATTTCATTCAGGGCTATTCTGTAACTTTGTTTTTAAGAAGGTGACTACTACAATTATTTGTTAAGCTTAAAGAACCGCTCTTAACAAATGTGCCATTATTTGGCATTCTGTAACTTATTTGTTTTCTCACAGTTTGTTAGCTCACTGGAGTGACTAATGGAAAATTTGTGTGCTCTGTAACAGCGTTTTGTTTCCACACCGCCATCAGCGCCAATAACAACTACCGAGTGATTTTGTTACTTTTCCTTGCCAAGATGGAGACAAAGCATGCTATGAAAGCATCACACGAAAAATATAAAATATACATGGATTTTTAAAATTTGCACCCATTGCTTAGAATAATAGTATGACTCACATTTTCTTGTGACCCCAAATAATTAGATTTCTTTTTTATGGGGAAAACTCGCCAAGCTGTTGAACAGCTGTGGCAGTGCCCTGTAAACTCGGTTTAATTTTAGGTTAGGAGTGCAATTAGCAATGCACTTTCACATCATTTTGATGTAAGTTTCATTAATTCATATCAACCTGCAATTATTGCTTACTTTTCTTTGTATTTTTTTGGCTTTTAATTATATTTTTTAAAGATATCAGTGGTCATGCAGATTTTTCTGAAATTTTAATGTATACCATCAAGCATAAATAGGTACTTATTCTTTTATTCATGATTTGACAATGTTCATCTTTAGTTCAGTTCTGTGGACACATTCTTACAGCTTAATCTTTGAATGAAAATCATTATTGGTATTTGATAATATCCATATTATTTTAGGTATTCGTTAAGTGGAAGGTCTTAGTGAACAGAAAGGTTAGTTTCAACAGTTGTGTTATCTGGGGGTTAACAAGTACAAGTATTTTATTTCGTTTTTTTTTCATATGCAAATTTGCTGCATATAAATTATCATTTTATTAGCCAATTCACTGTTATGTTCTTCCTCTTCCAGCAGGATGGTTACCTATGGTTACAAGAAACTGGTAAATAGCTTTCTGCTAGACAATTGTTTTAGCAGATTGGAAATTTTCTTAAAATAATTCTGGGAATGAAAACATATCGCTGTACTCTCCTGCAATTCCTAACCGTAACCTAAAAATGAGGCATATGAATTCATGAACCATGCAAATAAACACAAGATTTATCACTATTTGGAACTAAAATTCCTAAATCAATAACTGTTAATTTTTATTACAATACGAGATTACACAAAATTTTAAACTTTGTCTCTTAAAACTTATGTTGGGAGCACCATTTACCACTGCTAATACACAGAGTATTGCTTATTTAAGTGTAATCCGTAACATCTATATTTTATGCTAAAACAAATAAACATTTGATAATATAAAATGACAAGCTTCTATCGTGCTTTTCCTCTTACACCAGCATTAAAACAACATCTATGTGGATCTGTTGCATAACAAACACGTTAGCATGAGGGTCTCAGGGTTTGTTGCACTCAACAAACAAATTTTTATTCTTAACAAAGTTTTGTTTTATTACAAAGTTATAGAATGCCGATCAATTGGTTAGTGGCTTTAACAGTTTGTTAAGCCTTAACAAAATGTTACAGATTAAAGGAACAAATACAAAAGCAATGGTCAAATGTTCAAAAATTGGTTGCTCTATACTGGCCTAGAAATTCTCTACTCTTTCCATGAAATTGCAAGAAATGACTGAAAAGCGACAGCACTTTAAACAAACAACAAAATATTGAATAATTCAAGCAATAATAACAGATCTCAAAAATGGCTGATGCCACAAAAAAGTTAGTGTATTTAAGAGAGATCTATATATTTTATGTAGTACATTTTTGTATATCTCTTATGGTGTACCTGTTATACAAAATTATACAAATTCTTCCGAGCAAAGATTAACTTTTCAGGCTACTCCCAGAAAATACAAGATATACATTTTAATTGTCATGTAAATATATTAAATGGTATTTTAATCAAAATTGTAAAGAGGCATTTTTGAGTAAATCAAAAACAAAGTTTGTGGTGGAGGATTTTCTTGAAAATCTTTGTGCTGCATAAAACCACCTTTGATATTTATTGACCATTTTATTCTAAAACTGAATTTTTGGGATTCAGGAAGCCTTGAAAATGTATTTCTAATGAAATCTCAGTATCAAATTTTTGGATGGAATACATTACTGCCTTAATCACTTAAAGATTTGGGGGCATTTGCAAAAACGATGTGTTGTTTAAGGACTTCAACATTGTCTAACTTTGTACTGCTATATCCATGTCTAGATGGTGTTTAGCTACGCAGTATTTTAAGTGTCATCTGCTCCAAAAGTGAATGTGGCAACACCACATTTTAAAGCTTTCGAATTTAGACACCACACAGCATGTGTGTTTCCAGGAGCAGCAGAAGGGCTTGGGGAATTTCCACAGTCTTTTTTTCTACCAGCAGCACGGAAAGCAAAATGCCTGAATGAGTACAAAATTTCAGCACTACTGAAAGAGAAACTCTTTTGGAAATATTAAGAGAGTTTGAGATAGAATAGATTACCAAACCAGTGCTCGTTTTATAACTATGTAAAATATAACCACATACTTTTAGATAATTTAAAAGTGTAATTTACAGCAGACAAAGCACAAATTTGGTTGCCATATTAACTTGTAATGTGTAAAAAAAGTATTCCAAGTTCCCGAAAGTTGCTTTATTGAACCTGAAAAATACTATATGAATGTGGTTATGTGGTGCCAAAATGTAACTGCACAAAAATCAGGGCCTGGTAGTAAGCACATCCAGTTTGATGAACTGCTATAATGGATCTTCAGCATACTGTCTGCCAATGCTCACACTAACTTAAGCATCTGATTTGTTGTCCTTTGTCATACATTCAGCTTTATTCACTTAAATGTGGGGTTGTCAAGATGTGTTATTAAAGTGTTATTTTGTCATCATATTCCCAATATTTTTCAGTAATAATATTTGATTCATAAAGCCTATATATTTTATGGATGTGCATAAGACACATTCTTGAAGCTCATCACACAAGGTACCTTGTTTCACTTCGATCCTAACACCAGGAAAGAAAGAACAAACCATGTGTGCAGTAATATATGCTTGCTTCATACAGGTGCAGTAAAGCATTATCATGCCTGCATACATCCATTCAATGTTCTAAATAGAACCACAAGATCAAATGGCAAAATAAATTAATGAATTACCCTTCATAATAACCTCCACATTAGATATGCTTTCACTACATGAAATCTCATAAAAAAATGAGGTTAGGTAATGTCTGGCTTGTTACATAGAAAAAAGCCTGAGCACATTTCTTCCTATTAAAATTCTGCACCTATAAGAAACCAGCTTATATTAACCTGGGAGGAAGAATACTAAATTATCCTGAAATACATTGTTATAAGCCACATGCACTGAGTGTTGTTCAAGTTAGCAGAGGAGGTTAGATTATTTTAACACATGTTATAGTGTATTTTTTCATACATCTGTTAAAAGACATAGGAAGAATGAAACAGGTACAAGAGGCACAAACATTGATTTAATTTGTTTTAAACAGTATTATGGAGGTACTAGCTCTAAGACCACTTTGTTAATGAAATATGCATCTGGATTTATCACCTAAAATAAATTTTGCTTTGAATTCCCTTTCGGTATAGTACTAAGGGATTAGAATGGACTCTGAGTACACTTCACAGCCATATCACACTTCTTTTCCGTTTTGGGTGTAAAATTCCCTCCATATCGTGCAATGATATCAAAGATTCGCATAATCACCATCTTGTTTCTCTGCTCTTACTCCGTACCTCATGTGAAATAATAGTGGTGTTTAAGCTTAAACACTGTCTAAATCAATGTCATGCAGTGTTTAAACATGAACACAATTTAGACAGTATTTAGCACTAAATATCATTTGTGCAATGAGTTAAACAACATCTAGGGCTAAACGTTGCCTAAACATCATTTCTGCAAGTGGCCCTTAAGTTGACTTTGGGACACACTTCACTTACTCTGTTATTACCAAGGCTAAGGTCAGCATTTGCATACTTTTTTCAAAGCATGTTATTGATATGCTGAAATATTATGTTCATGAACTACGAATTTTCTAGTGCTCCTAATAACTTTTATTGGACATATAATTGCATATATATGCTGTTTAAGTAAATGCATCATATTTTAGTAAATATTATGCTTATATGCCATATTTTAGCACTCAAACAGCAAACATTTTTTAAAACGAGTTATTTTGGTTAAATGGTCAATTTTTTTACTGTGCACTGATGCAAATAAAAACTGGATACCGTTTCATCCTCAGTCGCATAAAGTCACTCAGGCAAGTGATTCAGCGATTCATGATCACGTGAAGACTGAGTGATGCAATGCTGTGTAAGTAGTATGTAATTTTGGCTTGCATTTAAAATAGGGAAATCCCCCGCTGAATTGGGGAATAGATTACGCAGTAAGGAAGTGTCTTAACTGAGCAGCCACTGCAGCCAGTTTGTTTATAAAAAATCTGATGTGTTACACACACATGACTTTCTCTAGTCTTGTACAAACTATTTTTACAAATGCTTACTCTCCATCTACTTCATGTTAATCGAGATAAACATTTGCAGACTCTATCTTATTGCTAATTTTCTTGTAGATGTAAGGGGAATATATATATACAAGGGCAATATAGAAATACAGTAGCCTTTAAGCACATACATATCTCTTAATAGCTGGTTGCTAGGTGCAGAACTATTCCCTTTGCCACAGATTAATACTCTTTGCATATCAAAGACAAAAAAATGAATAACAAATTCCCACGAATTTAAGAAAATGAATAACGAATTTAAGAAAATAAGTATTGAAAAATTTAAGAGAATAACAAGCAATATCTCGAAAATGGTTCACTCAACAAAAAAAAATGTATATGACATAAATTGTGTATTTTAACGCGATGTACATTTTTTGTGTAGTAAAATTTTCTCTATCTCTTATGGTTTACCGGTTATGCAAAAGTCATTCACAATGAAGAACACTTTTGGAGACATTCCCAGAAAATTCAAGATATACGTTTTATTTGTCATGAAAATATCTTAAACATATGACATTTTAATCAAAATCGTTAGAGCCGTTTTTGAGAAAATTAAAATTTTCGAAAAATCTTCCATGTAAAGGGTATCCTGGGGTGGGGGGATTTTCTTGAAAACCTTGGTGTCGCATCCGTGGAAGATACTGAACCTAAATACCAAGTTTGGTGTTTATCCGACTGTTCGTTTCTGAGTTATGCTGTTCACAGACAGACAGACAGACAGACAGACAGAGACACACAGACGGACATGTTTCCAAAAATGCTTTTTTTGGATTCAGGGGATCTCAAAACATGTATTTCCGGTGAAATATCGGTATTGAATTTTTGAGTGGAATACAATACATCCCCTACTTACTATACGTAGTAGAGAAAGTAAAAATGACAAGGTGTGACAGATACAGATGTACAAAACACCGAAGGTGAAACCAAGTAATGCGAGCAGACTTAAGAGCTTACAAAGTGAATTTTCTAGTGATCTTGTTAGTACAGATGGTAGTGTCTTATACTGTAAGGCATGTGAAAAAAATATTGGGAGTGAAAAACGGTTTCAGGTGGTTCAACATAACACAAGGAAATGATTGCATAAAAGAGTGACAAGTGAAAGTGTCCAACGTCTACTAGTTGAGTGTATGGGAAATAGAGTTTACATAGTTTTCATATGACCTTTGTGAAGCATTCCTAGCGGCTGACATTCCTTTATGGAAAATAAGTAACCCAATTTTGCATAATTTTTTAGAAAAGTACACCAACCAACAAGTGCCTGACCAAAGTATCTTACGTAAAGCATACGTCCCTTGTTGTTACAATAATGTAATGTCTACCTTGCAAATTAAGTTAGCAAATGAGTTTCTATGGAACTCAATAGATGAAACAACTAATGTAGAAGGACGTTTCATTGCAAATGTAACAGTGGATGTTCTAACTCAGCCAGAGACAGGTGTAACATATCTCTTAAATTGCTCTCAAAAGTTACTAACAGTGCATCAGTGAGTCAACTTGTGATTGACTCTATGAAATTAATATGGCCTGGTGTTATAAAATACGATGATGTACTTTTATTTTTAATCAATGCAGTAAGCTATATGAACAAAGCAGGGAAAACACTAAGAGAAATTTTTCCTAAGAGTATTCATTTAACTTCTCTTATTCATGCTCTTCATCGCATTGCAGAAACAATTAGACTATGTTTTCCTAAAGTAGATAAGTTAATCTCTAATGTGAAAAAAGTCTTTCTTAAATCTGCATCTAGGGTCCAGCTGTTCAAAAAGATGGCGCCTAAGATCCCACTACCACCTGAACCTGTTTTAACCCGTTGGGGGAGTTGGATAACATTTGCATTGTATTATGCTAAAAATTTAGGCAGTCAGAAGAGTTACTAATTCATTAGAATCAGATAATGCTGCTTCAATTAATACACCACAGAACCTCTCAGATGAAGAAATTGAAAGAAACCTTTCCTTTATATTAAACATTTTTCCAATATCCTGCAGTCATTAAAATACTGGAAACAACAGGATCTTCCCAAACAACAGGATCTTCCCTTAAATCAATCATTAAATGTGTTTGGTACTACCATTTCTGGTTTGGTGTCTATTCCGGGTAATGTAGGGCAGAAAATAAAAGACAAAGTAAACTATGTTCTTTTAAGAAATCCTGCCTATAAACAAATCTCCGAAATACAAGACATTCTTGGAGGAAAGCTCTTAGGTATACCTGAAGACTCGTCTCTTTCTGTGGAACAACGATCAACTTTTAAGTATGCACCAATATCCTCATGTGACATTGAAGCAAGTTTTTCAAGATACAAAAGTATATTGAGAGACAACAGACAAAGATTTACTATGGAAAGTCTGCATCATGCAGTAGTGGTAAATTGTAGTTCATTCCTTATTTTGGATGCAGAGTCATGTGCATCTACTTCTCAGCAATAAATGTAAGTTTGCATGGGTACATTGTCTTATACAAAAATTTTAGGGCATATTTTGGTGCATATTTTGCACATTTAAGTGCATACTTGCATGCATATTACAAGAGTTTTTAGAGCATGAACTTCCTAACCCTAAACATTATTAATTATGAACCCTTTAGTAGTAAAATTATAAAGGAGTGACTATAAAAAAAAACTACGTGAATAATTCACGGACAAAAAGAACATACAGTATATTAAGAATGATGTACAATTTGATATGCATTATTGTCCAAGCAGTTTTTATTTTGTTCAACTATTAATTGTAAATTATATGCATATACAAGGTGTTGGTTATATGTTTGAAATGCTAGTAAATTGTTATTTTCATTCATGTCTTCATTACCTTCATTTTGTTTTTATTGTGTATCAATTTACACCGTGGTTTGCTTGAGTGTCATTGTTAAATAGTATTTTATTCTGTGCATTGTAATTCCAGATATTTTGTATATGTGTTATCATTTCTTTCAGATGACAGTGATTTTCTTGTGGGGGCATATGAAACTGTACATTACGTGCAGAAGCAAATAATTTTGTTAGATGATAATGTGTATTCTTATATCACCTTAATATTAATTTTAGAAATTGTATATATACCAGAGAAGATGGAAATATGCACTCAATGGGGAAAACAGACCTTTATGGAAATACAAAAGGCCAGCTTTCTATAAGGCTTCGCAATGTCGGCCAGTAAAGGAATCTTTACAACTACAGGAGTGCGTGACCAGGACAAAAGACCCTAAGATTTTAAGTTAAAGTGGAGAGTTTGGCGGAAATGTGTTTTATCTTGAGATCATATTAGTTCTCGTGGGAACCTTCAGAATGTTTGTTTCAAAAACATGTGAGAAAGCTAAGTGTGGGAGTTTCTATACTATTTATCCACCAATAGGAAAATTACACTTACTTTAAGGAAATTCTAGCGATAAATGATATTAAAGGAAGATGTCACGTGACTTGTTAGACGAAACGAAACTTAAACAAGATCTGAAATGCACCCATAAGATCACTTGCAACTTGGAGTCACACGGAGTTGGACATGTAAATCACTTGCATTTTGGAATTGTGGGCAGGCACACATGTATGAAGCACTTGCATTTTGAAGTATGCATGGACGAACCCATAAAATTTATAAACTAGGAGTATGTAAAAATGGGCAATGCAAGTTAATAAAGTGAAACTATGTGCCATTATGTAGTGCTGGCAAACATGAAGTTACAAGAGTTGTGGTAAAGGAAGATTATAGCAAACAATTTGCAAAATCGGCCTATGACGCAAATATATAAATGTTTGTGTGGTGGCAAAATCGAATGTGGAAGTGGTGCTAAAGGAAACAAAACAAAGTCCGTGTGAATAAAGTTATTTAACCATAAATGACATCTGTATTGAGCATCAGACAACACGATCCGAGATTAAGAGATCCACCATTACACCCACACACCTTCCATCTCTCTCCCTCTCCTTCCCTTTGCTGGCACGAGCCCACTCTAACTGTTGGAAATTTTTCATTAGAGGCAGAAAATGTGATTTATTTCCCTTTCTTTCTCTTAATGACTTATTTTTTCAGGTTGCTCAACTGTATATCAAATGTGCTTATTTAGATAGTTTTTTCCTACAAATGTAAAATCATATAGTATATATAAAATAATATAATGGAGATTGCTATGATTCATTTTAAGTTTTAACATAAGTAAAAGATTCTCAGAAAGAATAATAAGAAGCATTTGTGTCCATTTTAATGCACAGAATTAGACATTATTTCTTTAAAAGTAAAGAATAATTGTTTCATTTAGTTTACAAACTCATCAGTTTTAATGCTATGATCTAACAAAGTACTCATGTATATTAGGAAACATATTCTCTCAGGCTTCCACAACCATTGTCATAGATCGAGATGGCTCCTCAGCAATGTGTGAGGCTTGTATTCGGGAGGTCCGCAGTTCAAATGCCGCCAGGTGACTGATGTTATTTCCAGGTTTTCCTAAGTCCTTACAACTGACAAATGCCGGGATGTACCCTTAACTTTGTTAGGCCTGGAACATTTCCCTCCAAAGATTCCTTTTCTTAATATCATTTCATCATTTGTACCATCAATGTCCACTGCCCGTGGTGCCGTATGTAGTAACAATGGGTATTAAACACTACTTACAAAAAACGATCAGTCATATACTTCTTTCTTTCTTTCTTAGCTTCTGGATTGGGCTGATTTCAACAGCCAACACAATGCAGCCCAATCTGGAAACTAAGAGACAAGTATTACGGATCTTATTTTTGGAGAGTTCTGAGCTTGAGATATAAAATCTATGGAGACTCAATTTTTTATTTGAAATGCCAATATCATAATTTAAAATAAATGGGATACAGCTCAACAGCCATAGAATATACTGAAAATCTTGCAAAACTCAATGCAACTGCAGCAATGCCAGTACCTCATTTTCATCAAAAAGTGGAGATTGGTGGGTTTGATTCCAGATCCATGTTAACTTTATGTCACAATCACATTAGCTTTAAATACCATCTGGAAGCTAAGAAAAAGAAATATTAGAAATCTTGTTTCCTAATGGCCCATTTTGGAGAGTTCTGAGCTTGAAATACGAAATCTGTGGAAACTCATTTTTTTATTTGGAATTCCAATTTCATCATTTAAAATATATGGGATACAGCTCAATATGTCATAAAATACACCAAAAACTTGCAGAATTCAATGCAATGATTGTAGCAATGCCAGTGCCTTGTTTTCATCAAAACGTGGAGATTACTTTTGATTCTAGACTCCTCGTATTAAACTTATGTCACAATCACATTAGCTTTAAATAGCATAAACCGCCTTAATCATCCAGTGATGTTTAGTTTTAAACTATCCTTCAAATAAATGACATAAATGCCTTTCAATCCAAACACAGAAGATTTTCAGTGAATGCATATTGAAAGCATCAATTGAGGGACTTGCCAGAAGAAGGGTCTACTTGCCAATAAGGCATATCCAGATACCTGCAATTAAATATTTCAGTGCATTCCTAAGCAAAATTTAATGCTGGTAGTTGAAACACATATCTTAAATTGAAAATCAACAAAAGTTGAGTTAAGTTTCAATCTTTACACACAGAAGCCATTTTAAGCAAGTTTATTAGGACATAGTTATTCTGCACTTCGCTCACCATGGTTTACAAGGCAGAGCTTACTGACCAGTATCCAATAATGTGAATAATAGTTCTTGTAATACATGTTCTTTACAAGAATACATGTTCTTGTAAAACATTATGAGAGATGCTTAGAATGAGTTATCAACTCTAATATAAAAAGAGTTAAGGTCTTGTAGCTTTAGGGAGTATTCTTATAATTGAGCATTAAAGCCAATCACCAAAACTGCATTATTAACACAGCAGTAACACAGCAGTCCACAATTAACTTTAAGTTTGCTTTAACCAAACAGATTTTTCAATATAAACAAAATATCACTTATCGCATACCAATACATGGCATGGTTCTTGATATTTGCAACTTAACAGCCATTGAAATGGTAATTGCACTGCTCCCGTACTGTAGTGAATGTGAATACAATTTTATATGCTTGGTTGTAATTATAAGAAATGATATTTTGGTTTCCAGTTAATCTAAATCAGCAAATTATAATGTTCAGTTTTCATGCTTCTTTCTTTAACGAACAATGTTTTAAACTATAGTACACTGAAGAGAAGAAAGTTATTGTACAGAGTTGTACATTAAAATGCCATGGTGTAGTGTTTTTTCATGTGTTCAAAAAGAACAGCAAACAAAGAACATGAAGATAGGATATTCTTTCATATTTCTCCTAACAAAGAAATACCACTGCAGAGACTCAAATCTGGAAGAACATAAACAGAAAAGACTTAACATGATCCAAAATAGATGTTTTATTAGCAATTGTAGAAGAGGCATATGTTTATTACCTTCACTTATTTTATTACTTACTTGGAGAAGGGGACGAATGTTTCCAAATTTGGTTCAGGTATACATTAAAGTAAACGAAGGTAATAAACATCCAAATCACCAAATAGTAACATTTCACTATATTTATCTTCTTGGTTTTAATTAATTAGCTGTTGTATGTTCAAAATATTACCAAAACACAGAAAAACTGATTTTAAGAAATTAAAGGATACATAAAAAAATATACCAGAATGGAAATCAAATAATTTGCATTCTGGTATATGCAAACTGAATAAATTGAAATTGAATAAAGCTACTGTGGCTTTTCCTTTTTTAATTTTATTTTTGAAAAGAGAATTTCCCGCAAGAGTTCCGACAAAATGTGCTCTTCTGCCTATGAACAAAAGTACACCTTTCAAAAGGCAACAGCAGTCTGTAGGGGAAAATACTGATGAGAGTAGTTCTCAAAGAGCCTAAAAATTTAAGGCATCAGGGAAAAAAAAAGTTTGCTTCTTTTTATTAAAGCTTAGACCTTGTACTTTCGTAGTTCTTAATTTTGAACACTGTTTAAGCTCCAAATAGTCATTTAAATTACCCTGTGTCATTTAGGTGAACCAGTGTGTTAAACTTCCAGTTAATTTTTCCTCCCAGCCTTTTTAACTGTAACTTTGTCCAGTTTTTAAACTGTCACTGTTCTAAGTTCTTATCTAGTTACTTTAGTGAGAATTCACTTCACTAAGGTGAACTAGTTCAATTCTTCATCACTTCACTTCTGTGACGTAGCCTCTTCGCACTGGACGGTTCGCTTCACTCGAAAATCAAGCACAAGACCTCCACAATCCATCGCTCCACAGCAGCACTTACTTCATGCCACACCAGTCATCACCAGCTTGCTCAGAGAATGCACTTGATGTTGCACAGGAAACTCACCCATCAACTCGCTTGCTCACTCGCTGACATACACAAAGCAACTAAACTCAAACTCGACTAACGACCCACAGACTCAACTCTACTTGCACTCGATTTGCGACTCAACTGCTGCAAGAGCGCTCGCTTATATAGTCAGTAGAATCTTTCCACAGGGTTCTAGAACTATTTCAACACACTTCCTGGAGGAGAGGGGAAAAGCAGCTTCCAGAAGGTTCCAGTCATCTGCCGATAGCGCCACTGGTGTTTATGCTGGCAAGCGACGGTTATCTTGTTTACTCTGACCGACTGGCGCCAACCTCCCAATAACCTGCCATCGCTCCTGCATCACACAGCTCCCTCCTCAGAGATGTTCGCCCCGGTCAGCTCCACGGTGATCACAATGAACCACCATCAGCCCCACTTCGGGCCGACACTGAATGCGCAACGAGGTCTCAGGACCTATGGCACAGATGTCGCATGGCGGGCATCACTTCTCCACGTCACTTTGAAGACGCATCCAATAGAATCAGCGACGTAGCTTCTTCGGCATCTTATTAGCATCCAGGTGCCCGCCCCCCCCCCCCCCCCGGCAGTGCTGGCATGGGTTTCCTCAAGGACTTCCTTCACAATTTTCTTCAGGAGTACCATAGCTGTTCCACCCTGGTCCTTCTTGCTACGAACTCCCACACTCTCTTCGGTACACTGTTCCTGACCACCAGGGAGTCCCACCGCGTCCAGCAGCCCTCATAGCTTGGGCCTCTGGGAGAAATATCCGCCCACGCGGGTCATATGCCAGACTTTTTATCCTTCAGGATTGGCCCTATGTCTTGATCTTCCAGTTGCTCACTTCTCAAGGTCTTCGCATTCCAACCAACTGCAGGTTGCACCGTGACTGTGTGTGGGGCTGCGACACTCTCCGTCATCTGCTGGTCCAAACGCTCATCCACTGCGGCTTCTCATCATCCTCTCGTTTTCTTCCGTCTGCCCATCTAACCATTTTTCTTGCTGATCTAGGCGCTCTTCCACCGCAGTAATTTTATCTTCCATATCAGATTTAATTTCATTTAACTCCTTTGCAAAGCCATCTTTTAGGGCTCTCACCGTTGGCCTTTATCTCAGATTTTAGAGAGTTGATGTCTCCAACGAGATCGGGTTTCAATTTCTCCATCGTGGTCTTCATTTCTGTTCCTATCTTGTCCATCCCGGATTCCGTTTTTGTTTTTGAAAATTCTGCTCTCCTCCATTCTGGCCAATAGATTTGTAAGCATTTCCTCCATCTTGGCTTTTTAATCCCACTCCTGACACCAGTATGATTTTGTTCCAGGTTTTTTTTTCAGTTCTCACTGTCACTGTTTCGTTTTTATGTAGTTCACCTTCACTGGGAGTTCGCTAATGTCACTTCACTAAGGTGAACTAGTTAAATTCTCCGTCACTTCACTTCCTTCATTACATAGCCTCTCCACAACAGACGGTTCACTTCACTCGGGAGTCGAACCCAAGACCCCCATAACCCATTGCTCCGCAGCAACACTTACGCAACTAGACTCACATTATATTCGCACTGACTCAACAACTCCACTTGCATTCGCTTATATAGTCAGTGGAATCTTTCCACAAGGTTCTCGAACGTTCTAGAACTATTTCGACACACTTCTTGGAGGAGGAGGGAGAAGCAACTTCCAGAAGGTTCTAGTTATCTGTCAATAGCACAACCGGTGTTTATGCTGGTGAGCTGCAGTTATCTTGTTTACTCCAACCGCCTGCGCTAACCTCCTGATAACCTTGGGCCATAGCCGCTGCATCACATTATCATTCAAAATGCTCCAAGTACCTAGTTTCTAATCTACATCTTTGAAATTTTCAGGATCCCATCAGATAATAAGCAGTAAAAATTCCCTTGCAATTAAATACTTTCCTTCACTTATTTTCATAAAACTGAAAATTTAAGAACACAAAATAAATTTTGATCTAGCACACTAATTAAAAGCAATCTATGCAGACAGAATTTCGTTATACCGTAAGTTCAAAAGACTCTTTGGGACAGGTATAATAAACTGTTTGGTACAAGGAGCATTTTACATTGGCTTATCTGAAGTGATTAATAGAAAAACTAAATATCTCAAAAACAATTTGTAATAGCTTATTAAAATGTGTATTTCATTTGTTATGCATTCTGCTTATTTAGTAAAACTTTCAAGCTAATCATACGAAAACTGTGATCTATTAGTTTTTCACTGTTGCAATGCCTTAGCAACATATTTAAATAAATTTAGAAAGCATAAAATGGGAGAGGCAAGCTGCTAAGAAACATGTTTATATTGGAAGAGGGTTAATCAGAAACTAATTTAATCAAACCTTTAAGGATGTGAATGAGAAAACTACTCATTAATTACAATTATATAAACAAAACATGGTGCCTTACTGCTTCTTGTGGCATGGGTAAATGCACGTGCAGCAAATGGGAGAAGTTGTGCAGTAATTCTACTTCATTATTTTAGAATTATAATATTATTTCTCAAGCAGAATGAATTCTACACAGGCTGTAAACAATAGCACAGTCTGGGCGATATTACATTACCATATAGGGTAGTTAGGAGTTACTGAATGTATTTTCACTAATTCTGGACATAAATAGATAATCTTAACACATTTGAAAGAGAGAAGTTTGTTCAAATTTATATCTGATTTTATTTACCATTTAGAGGGAAATGTGTACATTTTTGTTGTAGAAAATAGCTGCATCACTGATGGATCATGGTTAGTAAGTGCCTGAATATGCATGAAGAGATAGTGCTGTTGTAGCTTGATGGGCATTTAATGGCAATTTGGATGTTGTGCTCCTTGTGCATCATCAGTCAGGAGGAAGAGGTGGAACAGAGGTCTTACTGGCATAAAGACATCTGTTGCTGTTTTCAAATGGCTGGAGCTTGGTTTCACACCATTAGTCAGTGCCCTTGCTTCACAGTAGAGTCCTACTAGATGTTTTCAGTCTGTTTTCTCTGGGTATAGTAGTATGCAGCATAGCAAGTGCTCCTTGTTTAAAGGTACATCATCTCCACACATGTTCCTGAGACAAATCCCATCCTAGAAGGTATTCTTCTAAGCGGTCATGCCCTGTTTCCAATCTTAGAAATGCTACTGCTGTTTTCCATGGAAGGTGTTTGACTTTGACAGTGTATCTACCAACATTTTCATATTTCTTATAAACTCAGCAGAGCGCGATGGATTTTTTTAGGGCATAACAATCCTTAGCATGGCTTCTTTCGGCAGGGATGCAAAGCCAATGGTCCTGTGTCAGATTTACAGCACGTAAAAGAACCTCAATCCTGATAAAGAGGCCTCTGAGTAAAATTTCCTGTCTTGCACACCCAATACAGAATGGAACGCTAAAAACCATAGTTAAAGAGCATCCATAAATAAAAAACTCAACAAAAAAAATTATTATTTATAAGTTTTTTCTTGTCTTGTCCTTGTCATATATTATTTGTTCTACTTCTTGTAGCCTTCTTTGCAGCAACTTGGCTTTTTATGGTTTCTGTTGGACTTTGTAGTCTTGTTTAGCTAACAAAACAATTTAGGGGGTAAAGTTGTTCGCAGCAAGTTACATGTGCACCCCAGGTGGTGCCAAATGAGCAACAAACAAGGCATTATACTTCCCAAAGGCATACAGATATCCGGGGGTACCTAAATCATGACTTTCTAGGTTGATGGATTGGTTGTGCAACAGCCACAGACAACACCCTTCTGCATATGTCCAATCCACTCACTCAGTCTCACATTATCTGACTTCCTCTTGTGAGATTTCATCAGGGGCAATAATTACATTCCTCCACTTCCAGCAATGTTACCAGAATTAAGAAGGCACATTAACACATTCATCAAGATCACACAAAACATGCCTGAGAGGATTTAGCAAGAATTACACATGCCATATTACACAAACTCATTGCGTGCAACTATGGTCAGCCTTAAAGTTCAAACTTTCCTCTTAAGATCAAGTATTTATGTTGAATATTGGTGAAAATACAGCCTTATGAATTGGCCCAATAATTTGTAATGGTGAATGCTGAATAATGGTGATGGTTTGTAATTGCTTTATTAATTACAGATGAATCTTAATATATAAATTATATATTTTAGTTCTATAATGAATGGAGACTACACCCAAACAGTACTTTCCACATTAAGACTTTGGTAATTTTTTTTTCATAGACTGAATATTCTTAGCATTTTTGAGTTTTTTTAATAACATTTTGGAAATGGAATATCTTTTGCTTAAAATTCTTTTTTGCCAAAAAAATATTTTAACTTATTTGAAAGTTATAAAGTTTATTTAGCTAAATATTATTTATAGCATTGAACTAACACAAAAGCACAATGTAGGTTTTTCCAAGACATGTTAAGTATTTACACACTATTTACAAGCATACAATAGTGTTTAATCTGGGCAATACTTATAGTCCATTGTTACAATTACAGTGCACTTTCGTCATGTTGCAGTATGAACTTTTTCTCAAATGCAATTGCAAACTGAATATGTTTCACTATCATCTAAAACAAGTGAAACTACACTGCAATAAAAAAATGAAGCTTTTATGTTAAATTTTCAAATTTAGCAAATAAAAATGCTAAAACAACTATATGGTTGCATTAGAATAAATTGAGAAAAATGATGAAAATATGCACAATTGGGATATGAACTGTTGCTTATGAAACTAAAACCAATTGTCTTAATTTATATCAGCATTCTAATATGAGAAAAGCAATACAGGAAACATTCAGCGCTAGTAAACCCTGAACTTGCAACATAACTTTATTACAACAAATTATTGTAGTTTTAATTTCAAAATCAACAGAGGTTGTGTAAATATGGATATAAACCTTATGAGCTTTACAGAAAGATGAACTAAAAATTTTATCTGATTGACAAACCAAAAGGACAGATTCCTGTATAAATAACGGAAGTCTAAAATCACAATAATTTGAGGTATACAAGCTTGTTCTTGAATATATGCACTTCATTTACACAATGTTAAACAGCTATCAATAACTGAGGCAACACTGGCAGTAAGACATATAATATCTTGAAAGGAGTGGAGGGATGGGACAAATACAGATACTCTACTGATAACTTTTGGTAATCCTCGTATAATGAGATTAAATTTCACATTTTATGGCAGATTACTCATTTAGCAAGTTTAATACAGAATAAAACAGATTTCACATCCAAAACCTGTACAAAATTTGGAAACTAGGAATGCTGTGGGATATTTCTTCACTTTTAAATAACCTTGCATTACTGATGTACTATCAATAGATATAAATTATGGCTAAAACAAAATGCACAGCATAAGCTCTTTTGTCATCACTGATCTACAGTACTGCAAGGACAATAGAAAGAAGGTCTGAACACCAATGTTACATGTGGGGCCACCATTTTGGTTGTATAAAATGGCTTTCCCGCAGGCATAGCGTTACAAAGGACATTTTAAGTATGAAACAGCGAAATAGGAATAAATAAGCAATGGTGCTAATGTAGAATTGTTAGCCCAAGGTTGAAGCGCATCTGGGGCAATGACGGAAATCTGTATCGAACAATGTAGAGTTGTTGAAATATATTATTCTGTACAATATATCACCGCAAAAAGCACCATGAAATGTGTAAATATACAAAATAGACAGAAAGAAACCCTAGCAAACCTGGAAGCATATCATATGATGAAAATCATATGAGCACATATGGTGACCATAAATCCCCATTAATCCAGATTATTTTATATTAAGGGTACAAAGAGCATCCCATTTTTTCTATAGCATTATCCCTTGTCTGGAGTTTAGCCCTTTGCACGCAGACTGTATTAACGACTCTAATGGAGCAAATTCTCTCCAATTTAAAAATGGTTTAAAACCTACCATGCACAGCTAAAAGCATGCAAACACAAGTAAAACAATGTTTTACCTTAATCCGAAGCTGTCATGGTTGTCCATCCCGCGTAGTTTAAGAAATAAACATTTCAAAGAAGTTTGTTGTTGCAAAGACGTCACAAGCAGCACTTAACTTTCACTCACACAGAGAATTGACTTTCGAAACACGGCACTGTTTCTATAATATTTGTATCACTGTATGTCACTATAAAACACTAGATGGGCAGTCGTCCTCCGTGGTGTAGTGGTTACCATGCTAGCCTCTAATTCCTGAGGCTGCGGGTTCAAACCCGGCAAAGGGCGATGAATATTTTTAGGCATAAAAATCCTTACCATGGCTTCCTTCGAAAGGGAAGTGAAGCCGGTGATCCTGTGTCATAGATTTACGGCATGTAAAAGAACTTCAAGCCTGATAAACAGGCCTCTGAGCAAACTTATTGGCCTTTCATGCCCAATATAGAATGGGACGCTAAGGACGACAGCAGTTAAAAGAGCGTCCATAAATAAAACTCAATTTAATTACTAGATGGGCAAATTTCCACATAAAATTATAAGATCTGGTTACCAATAATAATAATAATAATAATAATAATAATAATAATAATAATAATAATAATAATAATAATAATATATAGATGCAGCATAGATCGTAAGAAAATAAAGGAATGTACATTTATAAACATATTTACATTTCCTTAGAATGTCCCCAGCATATGATACAGTTCAAAACAGGGTTCAGGATGGAGGTAAGGTTTCATAATGTATGAGGCGCATCCAGAAAGTAAGTTTCCTGATTTTGTTTTCTTTAAAGTAAACGTATTTAGCTGGGAAAATTGTGCATGTGTAACAGATCTATGACATATCAATCATATGCCAGCCAGACAGGTCCCGCCTGGTGCCAGTAGTGTGGCAGCAGTGGCCCAAAATGGTGGCTCTTATTTGTTCTCCCACCTCCTGTGAGATTTGGTCAGTGATTAAGTTCCTTACTGCACAAAACATAGCACCAATCGAAATTGATCATCAGCTCTGTCAGGTCTATGGGCCGAACATCATGAGCAAACAGATGGTGCGTAGCTAGTGTAGGCAGTTTTCTGAAGGTCGTCAAAGTGTCCATGATGAAGAGCGCAGTGAGCGACCGTCCCTCATCAATGATAACCTTACTGAGCTGGTGCAGCACTGCATTGTGGAGAACCATTGCTTCATGACTACGGAGCTCAGCAACCATTTTCCACAGATATTGCAATCCTTGTTACATAAAATTGTCAATGAGCACATGCTGTTCAGGAAATTGTGTGCCAGGTGGGTGCTAAACAACCTGACACCCGAGCACAAAACAAAATGCTTAGGAGCAGCACTGACATTTCTGTAGCGGTATCACAATGATGGCGACAAGTTCCTCAACAGGATCATCATGGGTGATGAGACGTGGATTTCAAACTTTACCCTGGAAACCAAGCAGCAGTTAATGCATTGGCATCACAGTGGATCTCCAGTCAAGACGAAATTCAGACTGTGTCGGTGCAGAAAGTGATGTGCACGGTGTTCTGGGACAGGAAGGGTATTCTGCTCATTGACTTCCTGCCCAGTGTTAAAACGTGAACACAGACAGTTACTGTGAAACACTGTGGAAATTACAATGTGCCATTTAAAACAACAGGTGTGGAATGCTTACTGCAGGTGTTGTACTGCTCCAGGACAATGCTTGTCCACATATGGCTCAGCACACAGGAGTTCGGCTGGAAGCTGTTTGATCATCCACCATACAGTCCTGATTTTGCTTCCAGCGATTTCCATCTTTTCTTGCACCTCAAGAAATTCCTGTCCTCCAGTCAGCATTTTGACAAGGATGAAGAGCTGAAGACAACCGTCACATGCTGGCTCCATTCACAGGCAGCAGACTTCTATGACACAGGAGTACAAAGGTTGATCCCACAATATGACAAGTGTCTCAATTCTTGTGGTGACTATGTCGAAAAATAGCTCAAATATTGCTGTACCTGTTGCCAATAGAGTTTTTCATGCAACTGTTTTCTTTGTTTTAAAAACGTAGGGAAACTTACTTTCTGGATGCCCCTCATGCATTTTGCAGTAGTAGTATTAACTAACCTTATTCTTCTTTCCTTTTGCCTTGTACACTATAAACCTATGGCAACCCCCATCTGCTCTTCCTATGAAGTGTGGAACCCCTGAAAGTGTCTCATCAGAACAGCAGCCTGCTGATAATGCTCTTGCTTTGATTTGCTGCTTTAGCATTCCTCTTTCACTAAATCTATCACCAGAGATCTTCAAAATTTCAGATGGCTCATGGAGGATTTATTTTCTTTTTTCTGCACCATTGAGCAGAAGATGAAGGAATTTACTATAGCCACCTCCAAAAGCCAGAACATTTTCCTATACTATTTTACTCCTCAGGATTTGGTAGGAAGAAATGTAATGGTCAATTCTGTCTACCCCACCCATGTTCTTGGTGTAATCAAAGACTACATCACGTTTAGGTGTGTGAGGTTGGTTTGGTAATTTGGGACATAGTAACCCTCAATTTATCCCCTTTGTGTTTGGTACTTAGCATATATACCACCCTTCTGTCCTTCCATGCTAGTACAAGTGTTATTTCTGAAACTAATGATGTCACCTTTTTTTTAGATTCTTCACATTATTCAACTGTGCTGGCATCCCTTTCCTGTTTGTCATTTCTTTCTCTGTTGTTACCATGTTCATATTCCACAGTGTCAGCAAGCTGTGATGAGGTATAGTATCTGTGTAAATGTGGTGACCAGGGGGAGGGCTGTTTGGATCCTTTTTCAATCTTGCACATAAATCTTTCACAATCTGTGTAGTTTTTAAGATGTCAGAATTTTAATTATCTTGTTTCTCCATGTACACTCAAATGTGTACAGACATCCATTGGTACTGTCACCAAGCACAAATACCTTTAGGCCAAATTTGTGGGTTTGTTGGGATTACACACTCTGAATGGTATTTTTCACTTGAAGCTTATTGTGCTTTCATCAATAGAAATACTTTCTTCTGATGAGCAAAAGATATATTTTCCTCTTATTTTCTGCAGAATATGGAAAATGTGTTCCCCTGTTTTTAGAGTCACATTTTCATCTGCATGGGCAAAATGCAAATTCCAGAATATAAACAAAAATTCGTCAAAAACGTCACCAAAGAATTGCATTTTGTCAAGCTATGCCTTCAAAAATTACCCATGTATGTTTGTGGTTAAGGCCCATATTTATTATTACCCTTAAAAATGCATTAATGTTACAGGTAGCACGTGATTTCCAATTGTTTAGTCGTGAGTTTTTTGTGGGTAGGGAATGCTGCTGCTTTCTCCTATTCCTGTATAATTCTGTTTCCTTTGTGATCAAATTGATAAGTTCATTGCTGAAATATTCAATTGGGATACTTTACTGTTGAAATGCAATGGCAGAACTGGTCCTTGCTGAATGTTGATAATTAGAAACCCCCAAAAAACCAGGGCTGGAATCACTTACTTTAGTCCAGGAATTCAAAGTGCATGCTGCGGAGGCGGCTAGTGAAGTAGACACAGTGTCTCTTGAGTCCTCATTGCTCGCAGGATTATTCAATTCAGAAATTTCATCTTCAAATTTAGAGAAAACCAATGAACTCAATTCCTTGTCAGTATCCTCAACTGCATTATCTCATTATCGCTTTTTCCCCGTTTTCTTCACATTGTGGTAAAACGTGCCAAAAAACACAGAAACCCACACTCAGCTAATGGCTACGTTCACCTCAAGGTGCACAAGATGCTAAATTAACAGGGAATAACCTGGAATGAAGCAGGTTCATCCAAGTCACCTAACAAAGCAATAAGTAAGAAGTTGAGTCAGTCTTCTCATGCCATCTACTGGGGAAACTATTAAAATAAAATGAGCTGGCCACTACTTTTGAGAGCACAAATTAAAACTGCTGCCCGTGCACTCCGAAAAATGATGGAGCAATGTTAAAACTGCCAACCGTGCACAAAGGCTTAACAAGCACATACATAAGTTTCAGAATTAGCTCCAGAAACATGCTTTCTGTTTCAAAATATAGTAAATGTGTAGTGTGACAAATTGACTCAATAACACAATGCAACAAATTGCAAGGTCACAAAAACTTTCTTCGAAAATGTAGGCGTTCTTTATGTATTTCAATCTTTTGAATTGAAAATTCAGGAAAGAAAATGATACTCCAAACATTGTATCACCCACAGTTTTTGCACAAATTGCATATTTTGCAACAATGATGATATACACGAAAACACCATATGAAGCTCAGAAGCGGTGCATCGCTTTCAACTGTTCAACACTTGCACGTCTAGCAACACACAGAAAAATGTCACATTGCAAATGGCGCTGCCTGTCCGTCACTGTTTGTGTTTGTGCAGGGAAGTTAGTGTTAGTGTACAATGTCCACCCGAGGCTGTGTAAACTCTCCTAACTGTTTTTGTTATATTTGTGGTGAAGTTGTGGTGAAAAAAGACCAAAGAAACATTACTGCCTTCGCGAGAAAGGTCTACCATACCTATTTCGGGGTGAAACTAGGCAACATCAATAAAATGTGGGCTCCACAGGCCGTGTGTGTTGTGTAAGTAGAAGATTTACAACAGTGGGCGGCAGGAAAGAAGAAGTCATTACGATTTGACATCCCTATGGTCTGGCAGGAGCAACAGAATCATACTGACAACTGCTACTTCTGCTGTTGCAGGGTTTCAAAAAGAAAAACAAGAAGAGCGTTCAACATTTGCTCAGCGATTCCTTTTCCACATGGCCCAGATATACCTATTCCACAGCCTCTGCACACATTATATACGGACAACAGTCATGACACAGGTACCGTGCAGGAGACGCATGATACTGAGTTTGAAGTAGGCCATAAATGAGGGCCCTCTTCTGTTCACTCAGGCAGATCTAAATGATTTAGTCCGTGATCTGGGACTGGCAAAGGATAAAGCAGAGTTTCTAGGGTCAAGACTGCATGAAAGACATATGTTAGCAACTGGTATGTCCATCACATTTTACAGAAAAAGGGACTTGATATTCACACAATATTTTGCTCAAAATAACGTGTTAGTGCATTGCAGTGATGTACAAAGTTTGATGGGTCAGTTCAACACTCCGTATGCGCCAGGTGACTGGAGACTGTTTATTAACACATCTAAAAGAAACCTGAAGACAGTTCTCCTGCACAATGGTAACATGTATGCCTCAACACCTGTCAGCCATTCTGTGCACCTGAAGGAAACATATGACAACATTAAGGTACTCTTCTACCATTCATTATGAGGATCACAATTAGATGATATGTGGTGATTTGAAAGTGTTGGGTATGGTTCTAGGACAACAATCAGGATATACCAAGTTCCCCTGTTTCATCTGTGAATGGGACAGTCGGACTCACGACAAACATTGGGAGTAAAACAAGTGGCCCTGAAGGTTGGAATTGGTTTTAAGGGACAAAAATATCAAGTGTGACCCTTCAGTGGAAAGAGACAGAATACTCTTGCCACTTCTGTACATCAAACTGGCCATAATGAAGCAGTTTGTCAAGACATTACCTAAGTGTGGCAACTGTTTCATATATCCATGTCACAAGTTCCTCAACCTGTCAGAGGCTAAGTTGAAAGATGCTAGATAAAGATTTCCTTCATTCGATGAATGCCGTGGAGCAAGAAACCTGGACTGCCTTTAAGTACATGGTTCAAAACTTCTTGGGAAACAAACATAGCCCAGAGTACATCGACACAGTTGAGAACATACTAACAAAATTCAAAACGCTGGGATGCTCAATGAGTTTGAAGTTACATTTTTTTTAAATTCGCACCTTGACTTTTTTCCTCCAAACTTGAGTGCTGTAAGTGAGGAACAGGGTGAAAGATTCCACCAGCATATCAAAGACATGGAACGATGATACCGGGGAATATGGGATGTTCAGAAGATGGGCAACTACTGCTGGATGCTTCACCGTGAGCACACAGATATTCTCCATAAGAGGAAAAGCACGGGCCATGCCATGACAACTAAGAAAACATGGAATGAATGATGTTAGTGCATGTTTCGTAACACATTCTCTGTATGCATCTGTTCACTGTGTGTATATTTCAATAAGTTGTTTTAAATTTGTATTCTATTTTTGCACGATTCATTTTTGTGATACAAAGTTTTGAGAATCATTTTCGAATTCAGGAGGTCAAAATACATAAAGAAAACCTACGTTTACGAAAAAAGGTTTTTCACTGTTGCGTTATGTAATTAATCTAAATTATTAGTACACATCACTGTCACAAAGCCTACCACACTTAATATTAAGTGTAAGTTAAACTTTCGGAATATTACTACGATATTTTAATGCATTATCTTCACAATGGAAGACATGTTCAGCATTAGAAGCTTAATTTAAAATGCAAGAAACTCGGCTACAGCAAACTTCATAGTTATTTACACAATTAGGGTTACTTATCCATACATTTGTGACTTCATATATTCTGCATTACATGTTTTGTTTCTATATATGATTTAGAGTGATAAGATTTACATGTACTGAAAACTGGATCTTCACATATTTCTGCTGATATTTTTCTTAGAATGTCCACTTAAAATAGGATAGAAGTTAAATTATAAATTAAAACCTTGAATTGCATAAAGCTATTTTGCAATTGTCTTTTAGTTTTTATATTTCTCAGGGCTCTTGAGGGCCTCAAATGCCATGTTTTTCATCTAAATATAGCATATTCCCGTTTTTCTTTCAATATTTTAACAACATTTAACAATTATGAGGAACCCTAATGGGAAAAGAATTGTGAGAAAATGAACACTGGGGTACTTACAACTGTTAAATTCTATCATTGAAGCAAGAAATGGTAAAACTGTTTCAAATTCGATTCAACATAAGCTCTGAATGCAATCTATTGAAATACTTTCTTTAGACAAGAAAATATTAAGCATTCAGAGGCAGATCCACAATTCTTTTAGGGAGAGGCTAACACATTTTGAAACATACCTTACCAGTCACAAAATGCAATCAATAATAAAGCATTTCCAACTCCGACTCAATTTTTCTAAATAATAGAGCTTTTTACCTTTCTAGATTTTCAAGCATCATATAAGTGATCCGTGGATCATCCTTTGGATCCAGATATTAATTAAAACTTACAAAACAACTTATTAAACAAACATGCCTTTTAAACATAATATTTTAGTAGTTTGATTACTCACTTAAGTTTTTGCTCCTATTGTTTCACAGTTTAATTTTTATTCAGAAGTTATTTACTAGTAAGTGTAAAACGTACTTGTTTCGGCATATCTGCTTCTTTTTCTTCCCAAGTTAGTGGAACATTTTTTGAGACATAATCACTGCTAAGATAAATTCATTCACTGACTCTGAACAAATAGATGTCCATGTGGTTTAAGTAAATAGGAGAAATCAAAGTGTTGCTTTTAATTTTACCAAAGCAAAACAACACCATAATCTTAAACATAACATATGCCATATAAATTTATTTTTACTTAAGGGGGGCCTCTCAGACCCTCCCTGGGTCTGCCTATATAGGCATTTATTTCTTTACGTTTTCACTGTACACAAATATCTTGGCAGTGCTTTCAGATCAAAAGCTGTTTAGAATATGCTTAACAGCATAGAGGAGAAATTTTATTTATTGCATAACACTTCTCAGCAGGAAGGAAAGTTCTCCATTTTCCTTTAAATTCTTGCGTTTACCATAAGGCATGCCCACTTCAACTCACGTTTTAAAACCAAAATGGCCACCACCACAAAGAATTGTGGTAGTGTGTGCAAACCTCAATCTACACTGACCTTGCAGGAGTGTACTGAAGCACGCATCCTCTAGGACTGAATAATAAAATCAAATCATGGTCACCATAAGTGAGATATTCAAACCTTTAAAAGCAGTATGAGGATGAATTTGCCCTTTTTGTGGCAAAGTTCTCAAATATTATAAGGTAAAGCACATTCCCATACAATGAGAACAACTTAAATATGTCAACACTAATTGATGCTCATTCATGGAGCAGGTCTATAATCTCTTAATCTATTTAAAAACGGCCATTTTCTTTTAACTGCAGCAATCTTATGCCTATGCAGTTTTTAGCATTTAGCATTCATATTATTTACAGTTCTGAAATCATCCATTAATATGTATGCATTATTTAGTGTTTACAGGTTAAATCTGAAATCAAGTAATTATAGCAGTTTCTTGGGAACTTTAACTTACAAAAACACAGTAAGTGTTAATGGAATTTTACTTTAAATTAATTTAAAACATGTTAGGTAAAGACAGTTGTTCCATTTAAAACACAATACTGTTAATCTGAAAATGTTATTTTGAGAAGATTCTCAAAATATTTGTACATAGTAGATGTGTGAACTTTTGCAAATCTAGATGTTTAAGCTACACCTTTAACCTGAACCCTGGTTGTCTAGAAGAGAGAAAGATGAAATGCAGCAAAACAGTCTTACCTTGTCTGGAGCTGATGATTGACTCAGTTTCTGTACATGTTGTATCTTCTATATTTGTTCTTCCACCATGAACTACACTGATGATACTGCAAGAAACAAACACCATATTCATATAACCTACATAATAGCATTCACAGTTCTTATGCAGCCTTATGGTCAAATTTGAATTTAAATTGATTTGCTTTCATTTGGTTCTGGTTTTAAATTAGCCGCTAAGGAAGAAGAAATGTATCAGACAAAGACAATAAAACAGGTAACTGTACAGGATTACTTGAAATGATTCATTGGTATTTCCAAAGTGTTATGAGCTGTGGCTATTATTAAACAGGACTGCCCATCTGCCTTGTTCAGGTGTAGCATAATGGGGGATTCAGAGGGGAATTGTTGACTTGAAGCCACTTGAAGCAGTGCAGATGGTTTCATCTCACTGTGTTTGTTAGTCTGCTTTTGAATTTGAAGAGAATGGGGTCTTGTTCAGTTGCTAGAAGTCATGTCCAGTTTAAAGCTCAAGCAGCATGTGAATTTTAAATTTCTTGTGGAACTGGAAATATCATCCACAAATTGCTTTGATTTTATTAAGGAGGTTTACAGTTATTCTTCTATGTCAGGTACATAAGTTTTTGAGTAGCACAGTTCAGTGAAGGTCAAGAGGAGATGGAAGATGAACATCCAGGTTGTCCAGTCATATCAAACACAGATGAAAAGGTTAACAAATTAGTGAAATTGTGCACTGAGCATCAGGATGATAGCAGATATGTTCAGTATTGATCAAGAGACCATAAGACAAATTCATAAAGGGAAAAGTATGTTGGAATGATCCCTAAATTCTCACTTAGGAACAAGAGGACAACAGAAGAATTTCCTCTGACATATTGTAGCACATCCAATTTCTAGAAAATGCCATAAAATCCAATGAAACATGAGTCTTTAAATATAATCTTGAAAAAAGAGACAATCAATGCAAGAGTCCTGCCTCTCCAAAAATGGGGGAGGAGAAAAAAAAACTAATGAGCTTAGTCAAAATCCAAGGTGATGCCATTTTTTTTAAGGCATTCAGGGATATTATGATTTCGTGCCTGAGGGTCAAACAGTCAACCAGTTAGCAGACATTATTACAGTGAGGTTTTGAGAAGACTCACAGAATGAGAATCAGCCAGATCTCTGGAAAAACACCACTTGGGTTTTTTATTAGAACAAAGCACCACATTTTTTGGCTGATAAACACATTCCAGTTCTTAAACATACCCTGCACCTACTGGTCCAATTGGCCCCATATCACTTCTTTCTCTTCACAAAGTGAAAAGGGTCTTGAAGGGAACTCATTTTCTGTCCATGGAAGAAAAGCAAAAAATGGCAAAAGTACTGAACAGGTTGACAGTTAATGACCTGCAGCATTGCCATGAGCAGTGGAAGATCCATATGCAGAGTGTATAGACAGAGAAGGGGAATATTTTGAAGGCGATAGTAAAGCTGTAAGTTTCTTGCAATAAATATACTTATGACATCAGTGCCATTTATTAATAGCCATACCTCATACACACAATGAATCATGTACATAAATAATTGAGTCATGAAAATAACTGTGAACTCTAATAATTTTTCTTCAAATAGCAGTAATGCTATATTTGTGCCTCTATGATCACATAATGATGTAATTAGTAATAGAGTTTGGCTGATACATTTTCCAGCATTGGTCTGTCAACAGTTGTCGAAGCAGCATTGATGCACTCCCTGGGCTCTACCACTGTTGGTGGCAGTCTGGGTGTATGAATGTTTGTCACTACCTAGATAATGAGCATCATCATTGGATTGCACATGTTGGTGAGGATGTCCTATTCTTGATTAAATGGCTCAAGTTTCTTGATATCCTGTGGCTTATTTCTTTTAGGGTAGGCTATAGACCTTGTTTGCATATCTCCACTGTTAAATATTGTTGTAAACACTGGTAATGCCCAGGGAATGTATCAGTGCTGCTGTGATGACAGGGGAATGCTACATGTATGGACTAAATTTTTCAATATCAATATTTATTTTCGACTTTAAACACAATATACAATTGGACTTGTCAACATTTAAATATAACAATGTTAAACAGTCTTAAAACACATGGGTTATAATCAGTGGCGTAGCCTGATTGTCAGACTCGGGTATGCAACTCAATATAAATTGTGAAATTCGTTAAAATCTGACCCAAACTAAACAGAATTGCCCATATCAACATATTTCATCTCAGCTAGAGAATCTCCTTTTCTCTCAGAACTTACATCTGCAAAGCAAATAAACCTCCCTTCAACATTTCTGTCAACGGTTATGTATCGCAAAACGGTAGAGTCATTGACTACTTATGTCAGGAATTTCATCTAATATCAATGAAACAAAGGCACTAGAAATTTCTTCTTAATTTCACGCATCATGACTGCACTCACACTTGAAATTAAGTCATTCTGAATATCAGGTGAAGTTGCAGGAAAAACAGTCAACTTTTCCAAGTGCTCTTTCAGAGAGGTGTCATATTATATTGCTAATCCATTTAAATACTCAATATAGCTGTCCCAGTTTGAAGTATCCTTCACTCTCATTATGACCTCGAAGAGCAAGTGCTTGCTTTCCTAAAAAACAATTATAGCCCATACAGCGTGAGAAAATAAAGCTCTATGCCTTTTCACTTCATTGTTATGCTGTTCAACTGAGAGCTTATACTGACTATCCAAAGAAAATTCTATTCTGGGAGTTTCACTAAATGTTTTAGTTGTTTTTTGGCTGCCTTATAAATGTTATTTAAATCTTTATAACCGTTGGAATTCCAGACGCACTTTTCATTTGAAAAAAGACATGACCAACAAAACACAACCATGACTCACTTTCATAAACTTTAATGTTGAAATGCCTTACACATTTTTTAATCTTAGTCGTAATAATGAGTATGGGCTTTGGAGGACCGGCTTTAATTACAACTTCCTTTTCAGAGAAATTTAATGACTGGAAACTTCTTAGCTTGAACTTGTCGATCACACAACAGTTTATTTCCATTTTCGTTGCTACAACCGCACTGAAACAATGTATTGTTTGCTATTGCACTTCGTGACCTCTCGGATGTACACTGCCTGTGTACACACCTTCCTCCCAGAACCCATGCAAATATTAACCTACATTTGCTTTGATAATGAGTAACCAAGTGTCCAAAGCCTGCTCAAATTTTCACAATTGAAGAAACACACATACAAGAAACAAAACAACTCGCGAATTACTCCCTATTCACATTTATAAATGCAATTGTATGAGCACGATTTTCAACACGAGATGTACTCCAACTGAGTACATAACATGGGTCACCAGGATCAAGCACACAGCGCCAGTTTCCTCCAGCTGACGGCAGGTGCCGTTGACCACAGCCTTGTCTCGATACAGACCACGTTTGTTATCGCAGCATGGCACGAATTCAAATTATAATATTTAGGAAAGCTCGATTTTTAATGATATTAGAACGTTGTGTACTACAAAATTACAATGAACACCAATTTTGCCACCAGTTTGAGGAAAATTACAGGGTATGTACACATCTCTCACATCCATTGACGCTACGCCCCTGGTTATAATACATATGGATTAAAATAACACCTGAATTAAATTAAAAACTGTATTAAAACAATCCTGCATATTATAAATGGGTTTTCTTCCAACAATAAGTGTAACTGAATCTTGTACCCACTTGTACCCTCTTAGGAAGCCTATATTATTTATATATAAATTGCATTAATCCATTCGAGTCATATGATGATTTGTACTCACATAAGTTAGTAATGGCATTTAAATTGCATGTTGAGCACAGCTCGCAAGTTTATGCCGGCCAATAAAACTACACACATTTGCATTGCATACTATATTCTGTTGTATTTTCTAACCTATAGTGTTCATAATTTTCTTAAGTTGACTCATAAAAGCTTAAAGTAAAAGCGGTATACCGATATTAGTCATTATATGAATGATTTCTAAAACCTAAACTTAAAACCGGTATTTTTAATCCCAGGTTGAGTAGTAGATAGGTAGAGCTGCCAAACCATTTAGGTAACACTTTTATTTGTCTACTCTTAGTATTGTGTGTTAGAAGTTTAGGATAACAAAAAGCAGGAATAAGACATACAAGATGTTTAAAAACTAATGATCCCCAAGCTGTGGAATGTCCGTATTTGCTGACTAGAGCAATTTCCTCTTGCGGGTACTTAGTTCCTGTCATCCCTCCATATGGTGCTACCATGTGCCCGGCAGAGTGATACACTAAGGTTTGTTTACTTGTGCTTTGAACTTAGAACGAAACAGGTATGTATGTGGTATAGAAAGTAAAAACTGATCACAGTTAACCTCATAGTTATCCAGAAGACAGAAACACATGCTCATGAAATAATATTTTATGGTAGAAGATTCATTGGATAACGATGTAACGTACCATTTTTCAGAAATTAAACTCCTAACAAGGCACAAGTTCTTAATGTTTAAATCTGCTGTGCCTCTGAATGACACATAATTCACTTCCAGATGAACTATAAAAAATTGTAGGTTACTTATTAGAAGAAAAGTGGAAGATTAAGGCAAGCTTTAAAAGGGAAACATAAAATAATGAAAGGGAAAGAAGCATATTTTCAAAAGAATGCTGCTACGTTATAAACCACACTTCAAAGTATTGATGAGCAAATAATCAGCTGAAACGCTGTATACAGACACTAGCAGAAGAAACCACAGGATACAAAGAAAATAAAAACTATAAGAAATAAAAACCGGAAAATTTGAGCAAAGAAGAAGGTGGAGAAAGCTACAACAAATGTACAAGAAGAGCTAAGGCAAAATAGTATGGATGAAGTAAAAATATGAAGAAATAGTCTAAAGAAAATATACGATACAATAATGTAATTACTTTTAAATCGGAAGACATAGTGAAAAGATTAAATATAATATATAGAAGTGGTTGCAAATATTATACAATAATGTAACACAGTTAAATGTTAGAACACCTCAAATTTAATATGCTATTAGAAGTGTAAAATAGTCATGAAATGACAAAGCATACTTATTTTGAAATACACGAGAATAGTGAATGGACTTGGTTATTTGGAGATAGTGGTGTTGGCAATACCTAAGAAATAATGTCAAGAAATGCAAAACTTTCACCAGTATAAATATGATTCAGCAAAGATTCTACTGAGAGTATTAAATGAACATTTACACCCTCAAAAGGAATGTGAATTAGAAAAAAGAAAAAGAACATTTTCACTTCAGGAAGTGTAAAGGTAGACAAGATGCAACAGGACTGCTACAAGCAAGAGGAGACAATACATAGAGAAAGATAGTGTATGTGATATCTGTGGATATGGATAAATAATTTAACAAAGTAAACTGTAAGAAACTTAAGGATATTCTGATTAAAATAAGTGTGATGGAAGGACAGAATGTTCTCAAACATTCTACATATGAAACAGCAGGTCAGTCAGGAAAGAAGAGGAAAACATGTCATAGGTAAGTATAATAGTAAAACAAGGCTACTACCCCTTAACGTCCACAGTTCTATATCTACAGTAAAAGCCTGCTTAACCTGAGAGCAGTCGCATCCTTCATGCAGGGCTACAAAAACTATTTCTACACAGGTCATAGCGATCTGATCCATTGTGACCATTCTCGGGTTAACAAAACTGTGCTTATCTAAAACTGGCTTAATTGAAAGTGCGGAAGGGGAAGAAAGGAAAGAGAAAGAAAGAACAAAAGAAAAAATATGAGATGCTCAAATTCAAGCTGACTACATTGCGTGACCATTGAAATGTTCTTTTCCCCTAACCCTAAATTCTAATACAGGTACATACTTGGTATTGCATACAGTTAATCCTCACCCCCTACCCCACATTCCAAGAAATATTGTAACATCATAACATGTGTTAACTGCTTGCACAGACATTCAGTGCAGAGGCATACTTATTTTGTGTTGGATTTATTTGAGTTTAAGATGTCAACAAAAAGACAGTGTGTTGTAATTAACAAACTGTATACAGTAGTAGTTCTTTATTAAACATTATTACTTGCATTTGGAATACATTTATTTTCTCCTTTTCACTGCTTAAAATCGTTACCATCAATTATCCAAAAAAATGTGTTATCCCAAATGGCTCTGCTCCCTTTAGTGTGGTTAAGCAGAGTTCTACTGTATGTTAAGAATTTGATGAAATGCCTTCCTGAACAAGAGGGGTAGTTTTATGGATGCTCTTTAATTACTACGGTCCTTAGCATCCCATTCTATATTAGGCATGAAAGACTGGTAATTTTGCCCAGAGGCCTCTTTATCAGGCTTGAGGTTCTTTTACGTGCCGTAAATCTGTGACATGGGACTATCAGCTTTACTTCCCTTCTGAAGGAAACCATGCTAAGGATTTTTACGCCCCAAAAAATTCCATCGCCCTCCACCAGGTTTGAACCCGCAATCTCGGGAACTAGAGGCTAGCTAGCATGGTAACCACTACACTACAGAGGACGAGAGGGGGGGGGGGGGGTAAAATGAGGGAGACTAGTAAAGTGTACAAGATTTGCAGATGTGATACTGCTAGCTAAAGAAGAAATAATGCTGATAAATATGTTAATGGATTTAAATGACAATGAGGATTAAGAATGAAGATGAGCACAGAAAAGATAGAAGAAAAGTAATAATAATAATAATAATAATAATAATAATAATAATAATAATAATAACAACAACAACAATAATAATATATTATTATTATGTAATTAATTATAATTCATTACAACTAATGAAATTAATTATGCTCTTTAAAGACCTAACCTGGTCTGGACATTGTTTTCAATATAGAGTCAGCTGAAAAATTCAATGTCACAGCCGGGATTTGAACACAGTGTTCCCACTCTCCATGTGGTTGCTCTAACCATTGAGCTACTGTGACATGACAGTGGGACACTGAATTCCCCAACCGACTCTAAATGTTTCCCAGGTAGACCACATGGCATCTCACTAGAGATGGCAATCTCAATGGCGATATGCAATCGCAAGTACTTTATTACTGGGTACATGGGTTTCTTTGTTAAGGTTTTTTTTTTTTTTTTTGGTATACTTCCACTGTAAGGCACACCAAAAATTACAGGCTGCCTTGAAACTTTAATAAACTATCCTTGCTGTTTTTTCAACTGGTTTTACATAAATCTACATCGTGTGTGTAGCCTGGTACATGAACCTGATAACCCACATTTAAAAAAATTTTGGGCTAATCTTGTCTTATAGTATGCCCGTTGAAAATTCTTATAAAATCAAAAGGAAAGTGAATAAATTACCTTAAGAGTGAGTTTAGAACATGATGTGGTCTCTTCTATATCTGGTGCCCACCTGCCCGCCCGTTTTAGGTGTCTTATTTATATAGGCAAATCGCGTCAGGAATACAACAAACGTAGCCATTTTTCCGATAAATCACATCAAAGTGGGTACTGCCAACCTAAATAAAAAGTGAAATGCACTAAATATGTGATGTGCTGTTGTTTCTGCGAACGTGAATCATTCGAGTTTTAGATGCGCAGATCCCTCGGCTACGCTTTGAGGCTGAGGGCCCTCAATCTCTCGGCTACGCCTTGAGGCTGAGTATCTTACCGGCTTCGGTGGCATTATTCATATGTTGGCAGCAATACGTTAGAGCAAGCGTATGACTAGAGTGACATCTGTTTGACTTACAACACATTTTAATCGCTGTGGGGCACACTGTAAGAGGAGATTATTGAAATTTTGAGTTAATACACGTGAGACCCAGCTTATGCCATCTGTTATCTTTTGCTAAACAATGGACTTCATATGTTTCCATTCTCACCTCACAGAGGCCACTAGTGGGTGTGTATTTATAACTAAGCATTCTCCAGTGCAAGAATGTTTAAGAAATAGCTGAACAAAAGAACAACAGATTTTCTGTTGCAAAAGCAAAACTTGACTTTTTAACTTTAGTGGAGTCTAATAATTGGGGTAATGTACTTTAGATTTAAAATAATATTGAAATTGATTATTAATTGAATACACCTATGAATTAAATGTTAACAATTTCAACATATTCAATTATTATTTTTAGATGACAATGATGACTGCTCTGTTGAAACCTTCAATAATTTGAGTGAATATACAGATTCTGACAATGAACCAAAGGAAACAACTAAACACAAGGGTGGTATAACATACAAAATTAATACTCAATAATTTATAAATACACAAAGAGTTACATCATATTATTAAATGTAAATATTAAGTGTGTATATGCATGCTTACATACTTTGGTAATAATGGCATTTACTAGTTGGCTATTTATTATTTTGTGTTTTTAAAGTAAATTTTATAACCACATAAAACTGTTCAGGTTTAAACATATTTAAAGGACATTAATAACTGGAAGGGCAATGTATTTTTTGAAATTAATGTTGTTTATGTATTTTAACACATGTTGCTAATGCTGATATATTTTCAGGCAAAGTGCAGTAGGCATACTCTTACAATAGAAAATATTGACACACCAACAGCTGATGCAACCAAATATAGTGCTCTAAATGGGGTTACTTTGTGGCAGACAGAATTTTATGCTGAACTGAGGAGCAAAGTGCCTACATCATGCAAACCAAAGGTTAGGTAGGTGATAGGTCAACAAACACAACAGGAACAGCAGCAGCAGCAGCAGCAGCAGCAGCAGCAGCAGCAACAACAACAGTGATAGCAGCACTTTCAGACTGAAAGTGAATTAGAAGATTCATGGGATGATGGAGATGAGTAAAAGAAAGTGTATTGTGGTTTGTCAGATTCATGCAGTGAAATGATAAAATTTAATGTGCTACTTTTTTTTAAATTTTTTATGGACCAGACACTAAGGTATATTGTCAAAAATTTGTGGGTAATTCCTTTCAATGTATACTTTCAAAAGGCAAATATAAATAAAACACAATTTAATCATAACGTGTAAAAACATAACAGTTTGAGCTTTATTAAATATTTCAAAAGTAACATTGTGTGGGCTATCAGGTTTGCACCAGGCCACAGATTTAATCTATCTGGATGAAATTTCATACAACTAAGACTGGTTCACAATAACCTCAGAACAGTATCTAAAACGGGAAGCAAATCACCATACAAGGTTCCTAATAGCCCGGTAATGAGAATGGGAATGCATATCGATGACCATATCAATAGCAAAATGGAGTCAATTTTGCACACTGAGATTTTGTTTGTTTTTAACTGACCATTATGTTTTTTCACATGCTTCCAATTCCGTCAATATCAAAATTCAATTAAATAAACATTATCTAAATGCAGCTCCATTACTATTTCCAATTCCTCTAGTTGTACCACACTTTTATTCCTTTATTAATGGCATACATTAGAGCCGTTTGTTGTTCTTTGTTAATTTCTATCAGTTTTTGCTGCTCTTTGTAGTTTTTGCTATTGTTTTGAGGCATATAAACTACAGATGACCCTTTCACTAGAAGAACCAATGCTCAATGGATCTGTGGGTGTCAAAATCTGAGATTAGGGTACAGATATGCTAGAATTTCTTTCATTTTCATGTTTCCAGCTTGCAACTATTTAAAACTGTTATTTTAAGGGGGTTTAAGAGAATTGTATATTGTTCATATCATCACATTTCCCTCGTATTTAACTGAAGTTTTATCAAGAAATGTTTTTGGTATCATTTTCACAAAACTGGATACATTTGGATCCTAGAAACTGACAAAATTGATAAGCTACCCTTACAATCCCCATTTTCAACCCCCAATATACAAATCAATATTTTTGGCCTATCTAGATTAAAGTTTGTGCACTCATACTATACAACCCAAGTGTAAGCTACCTTACAATTCTAACCCCTTATGTAAAAGTTTCTAACATTTAAACCATTAATTAATTTTGAAGATTGAGAAGCTAGTAACAGTGATATGTCATAATTTAAAATAGAGAGAGTTCAAACCATTTAAACCATGTCAAAATATTGCACAATTGTATAATGGGAGTTGGCAAAAATCATAGGTTATGTTACAACTTCCAAAAACCACCTAATCCTTATTTTGAATCATATGGTACTCAAATGTTTTAAAAGCTACCCTTATTTTTTTTCAACCCCTTATAGATAAAACTATACTGCTTGATCAACCAGGGAAAAAAAATTGTTCACTTGGACTATAGGACTTGGCCAAAATTATAGGATACCATAGAACTTCATAAAGCTACCCATACTCATAATTTTCAACCCCTTATGTACAAATTGACATCATTTTACAATCTGGACAAAATATGGACACTTACCCTTTAGGTAAAGTAAAAATTACAGAATTACAACTTTAACAAATAACACCCATCCTTATTTTCAACCTCATACTTAGAGAATGTTCCAATGCAATACCAGGTAAGACAGCTACAACTGTATAGAGAGAAAATTGCTAACGTTAACAGTTGAGACGATTGTTTTTCTTGATGGTCGCAGGCTATATGTTGTTTGCAAAGTGGTGATTAACTAGGTGGCCTGGGAGTGGGGAATCTTCTATTCACCAGCTTCAGCTCTATTTTGCTGTATATATTAAGGGTTTCTGTATTACATGAAAATATGTACCTTTTATGTTATTAAATAACTATGGGACCAAGGAGAAGGTACAACGTTTTAAAATACTGTATCTATCTAAAAAAAAATTCTTATGTATTGCACTCACAAGACTTTCTCTACTCACTCTTGTACAAGCTATTCTTACAAACACCTATTCTGCTATCTACTTCATGTTAATCGAAATAAACATTTGCAGAAATTGTTTTATTGCATAATTTCCTTGTAGATACAATAGGATTTGGGGAATACAGTAGTCTTTAAGCAATAGTCAAATCTTTTAAGAGCTGGTCACTATGTAACAGCTTTGAAATTCCATTCTCTTTGCATCACCAAGAAAAAAAAAGAAAGAAAGAAAACCAACTTCCCATTTGAGAAAAGTATAAGTATTTTAAAATGCAAACCAATAAGAAGGAATATCACCAAAATGGTTAACCACACACACACGCACGCATGCACACACAAAAAATAAATAAATTTAGCATAAATTGTGTGCTTTAACAAGATCTGCTTTTTTGTGTAGTAAGATTTTTGTCTATCTCTTACGGTTCACCAGTTATGCAAACTCATTCAGAATGGAGGCTACTTCAGAGGCTAGTCCCAGAAAATTCAAGATGTACATTTCATTTATCATGAAAATATCTTAAACATATGATATTTTAATAAAAATCATTAGGACCATTTTTAAGAAAATCAAAATTTTCTATGTAAAGAGTAGTTTGGCATGGGGGAGGGATTTTCTTGAAAATCTTTGTGTTGCATTCTTGGAAGACGAATTTAAACACCAAGTTTTTAACCAATTTTTCGTTTTTGAGTTATGCTCCCCCCCCTCTCTCTCTCTCTCGTCCTCCGTGGACTGGTGGTACCGTGCTAGCCTCTAGTTCCCAAGGTCGCGGGTTCAAACCCGGCGGAGGGCGATGGATTTTTTCGGGCGTAAAAATCGTTAGCACGGCTTCCTTCGGAAGGGAAGTAAAGCCGGTGGTCCCGTGTCGTAGATTTACGGCACGTAAAAGAACCTCAAGCCTGATAAAGAGGCCTCTGAGCAAAATTACAGGTGTTTCACGCCCAATATAGAATGGGATGCTAAGAACCATAGTAGTTAAAGAGCGTCCATAAATAAAACTCAATTTAAATTTCTCTCTCTCTCTCCCCCTCTCTCACAGACAGACAGACATGCACACATGGACCTTATTTTAAAAATGCTTTGGGGGGGGGGGTTCAGGGGGCCTCAAAAAATATATTTTCAGCAAAATCTTGACATCAAATTTTTGGGTGGAATATAATACTTACTATACATAGTAGGGAAAGTAAAAAATCACTCAATAATTTTTACTGATTTTTATTCCACCACCAAAAGGTACTTGTAGGCTATGCACAATTTCCAGAACTTGGAAAACTGGCGGGGGAGGTTAAGGAAGTCAGACATTCCACCGATGTTTCATATCCTTTTGCATGAATAGAGGATTTTTCATCTGTTATTGGGAATACCCGGGTCTGTACGAAATTAACATTAATAAGCAGTGGGCATTGGGATAACACAGTAGTTCCAGTTCCTTCTCTCATTCTGAGGGTACAGGGTTCGATTTCCAGTTCTGGGGTGGGGATTTTAAGTTGGCCCTATCCACGCCTTCACCTCTGACTTACTCATGTAGAATATCCCCAAGGCCCAACGTGATTCAAGGTCCACGATAAAAGGCGTAGGTCCTCTCATCCCATCGTCATCATCATTACCCTACCATCAGAGATAGCAGACTCTGCCCTCTGGGTGCCTCCACCTCAAATGGATCCATGGATCATCACTTGGTAGAATGAGGTAACCCTGAAGGTCATAGGCCATATATGGGGAATGTTAAAGATGACAACATTTATAAGCAGTAAAGGGGAAAAATTCACCATAAAACCTTGAGATCATTGTACAGTCATTTCGTAAAAAATGAGGAGAGATAAATGAAATTAATTAATTTGTCATTCAAGTTTAAAAAGTTAACCGTGCAACATTGGGTAAGTCTGCTAGTTTTTGTATATATTGGTTGCTGAAAAGATGTGCCACAGTAGCATAGGAATCTCTCTATTCACTGCTTTGGTGTTAAAGGCATCAATGAAATGATCCTACTCCTGGTGTTAAAAGCATAAATTTTACTATTAGTTTTATGTTACTGCTTTTTGATAGAGAATAACTCACTAGATATGTAAATCAACAATTAATTAGCGTGGGAATATTATCAATATTTATCAAACCTTTCCACCCACAATACAGTAGAATTGCGGTGGGTACCTGAACTCACAAATATCGCGACCAATGAAAAGGCTGATTCCTTAGCAAAGAAAGGAGTATCTCCCCCTTTTATAGGACCATAACCTGCCCGTGGAATAATCATGTTAAATGCGAAAAACACAGGACTTAAATTAAGTAATTTACTTACTAAACTTAACAAATCCTCACTTAGAAGAGTTACAAGCTTCATAACTGGGCATGGAAAGTTCAGAAAACGCTTAAGACAATGAGATTATAACATATGGAACCCATTTGCCGTCTATGTTTACATGCCGTTGAAACGGCAAAACACATTCTACTAGAATGCAAAGCCAGGGAATGGACAAGACACCAAGTTCTTGGAGCTACCGCAAAACCAGAAACAAGCCTTAATTTGTGAGACAAATACTACAAATAACCAAAAATGTAGACATTGATCTCTAGATTAGAAACCAGGAAGCACACATTAAGTATTTTTAGGCTGAGGTGCTTAAAGGGAAACCTACTTCCAAAGTACTACTACTAAATCAACAACTGTAAAGAAAAAAATGTCCATCCTATTGACTGTATGTGCTTTTAAGATTCTTCATACAATTTAAAAAAAAAAAAATCACTAAGAAATGTGAAGAGAACTACTGTTCCAGTATATTTGAATTCCTGTCAGTTTTAAAACCTTTTCAAGTAAATTTATATGAATAGAAACAGTTTAGTTTTAGAGATATTACATTTATTAAAAATTAGAGGCACCAGGGTAGAGCAGTGGTTTTGTTTCTGGTTTATGTACTGAGGATCTGAGGTTCGATTCCCAGCTATGGGATGGTGTTTTAAGTCAGCCCTATCCTCACCTTCACCTCTGACCTGCTCATGTGAAGTATCCCAAGGCTCAATGTGGTTCAGAGTACATGATAAAAGGTGTACGTCCTCTCATTCCACCGCCATCCTCATCATCCTCCTACCATCAGAGGTAACGGACTCCACCCTCTGGGTGTCTCCACCTCAGAAATGGGTCCAGTCATCGCTTGGTAGAATGAGGTATCCCACAAAGGTCACACACCATATGGGGAGTGTTAGGAACGACATTTATTAAAATTTGTTATAGTACTGTTATGGAATTTGAAAGCCTCTCATTCTACATAATTCCCAAAATAATACTGTTTGCTCCATACACCAGATGAAATGAGAGCCACAGCAATAGCTACGGAAAATGAAACACACCCAGAAAAAGAATGGCTCCGAATATATATAGATGGATCCCTCATCAATATAAAAAATGCCGGTGCAGGAGTATACTGTAAACATTTTGCATAGTATCTAACATTAGATGAAACGTCAAACCACTATGATGGAGAATTAACAGCTATAAAAGCAGCATTACAGAACATTTTATATAGACCATACATAAAACAAAAAATAGTGATCTTATCAGACTCAAAATCAGCCATAGATGGAGTAGTAAATTATGATAATAAAACAACACGAAATATTAAAGAAATAAAAAGCCAATTAAAGCAGTTGAAACTAGAAATCATGTCACTCTACAATGGATCCCAGCTCATGTTGGACTTTTGAGCAATGAACATGCAGATCAATTAGCAAAGAAAGATGCAATACAACAAATAAAACCTGTGGGACAAATAGAAACAAATAAACAATTAAACAACATTTTAAAAGACAGCAGAGACTTGATGAAGAAGATAAATTAAAGGATAAAGATTATAAGAATATTAAAGATAGAGTTGATATACAAAAAATGCCAAGGAAGACTGCAGTGGCCTTATTTAGGATGGCAACTGACCACAATTCCCTCGCAGAACACCTCTACAAGATAGGATGTCTACCTACACCCAAGTGTACTCTCTGTGAAGATGATGTCATCCTGAACAAACAACATCTTGCCAAATGCAAAGGCCTTAAAAGTGATAACTTACAGACTTTATATTGGGAAGCCAGAGGGAAAATGATGCAGATCAATTAATCCCCAGTGCCATTGGTGAAAAACATACTGTTTACTCCTAAAAGATTTGTAATAAACAGGGTTAGGATTTGTAGATGCAAATTTCAGATGAAAAAAGGGAAAAGGTAATCAAATAAGGTGAAAAAAGGGACAATAAGGTGCTGGTTTATTTCAGGGGATGCACAACTGAAATTGCTATTTTCTAAACTATCTATTCAATTGGGCTGAAATTTTAACCACATGTCAGTCTTCTTTAGATATAACTGTTTTGTGAACTTCAATCCAAAACCTTAATTAGTTTTCAAGTTATTAATTTTCAAAATGTAAAATTATGGGCATAAGCAAAATGCAAGACATGATGCATTTTTTAAAAAAAAAAATTTTATGTTGCTTCTATGTCAAGGAACTACAAGTCTGTCATATAATTTTTTTCTACCATTCTTAGTTAAAGAGAAAAAAAAGTTTTGCAGTTTTGTATTTGTATTTTTTTTTCGTTTTTTTTTTGTATGCATTGTTATCTTCAAAAATTAGTAGCGCAAAAGCTATTACACAGAAAAATTGTATGACAGTTTTATTTATTTGGGTTTTTAAAATAAGCATACAAAATGTCAATATGAATGGATGAAAACTACATTGTATGGAACATTTTGAATATGCAGGAATGCTGAAAATAAGAAATGCGTTAAAATGAAGTTTTAAAAATATAAACCGCTCGCTACCAAATGCTCAAGGGTATTTAAAAAGTCTTGTAACGATCCTGAAGCATTCGCTAGGTCAAAAATAAAAGTGGGTTCTAAAATTACAAGCAATGGAGAATTTTGGGGGAACATAATTTTTTTGTTTTTAGATTTTTTGAGATTTTGGGTTAATTTCAGTTGTGCATTCCCTTAACTAATTCAACGATTTCTCTTTCCTCTATTCTAATTTATTGAACTACAAGTACATCAAATTATCACTCATCAAAAGAAGGAAAAAACATGAAGCTGTTGTACTTCAAGACATTACGCATCTCCACATTTTTAAAAGTCTGTTCGTTTCTATTAGGAGATAGAATGTCTTTGTAGATGCCAAAGCTTCTTTCAACATCCACAGAAACCAGTGGGGCAAACCTTGTATGCACTCGGAATGGCAACTCTACAGATTTGGCGAATTCCTCAATGTCTGGATTCTTCTCAAGACTAGATTCAAGTTTGTCTTTGGCAAAGCCATCTAACTGCTCCCTCACGGAAGTAAAAATATCCTATTGTTTTTCCTTTTCCAGACCTTGTTCTTCCAATCGTTTAATAGCTGCAGGCAGGTACTTGTACCTATGGACACAATATAGTTCTGTCTGCAAATTATGTATTTTCTCTGGTAACAGAAGTTGCTGTCCTTGGAAATTGCACCTGTGTCGGATGGATCCAAAAAAAGCACAAACTCTTTAATTTTGTCAAAATTCTCACGCAACATAGCAACACACTCAATCCAAGATCCCCAGCAAGTAATGACCGAGAAATTTGAAAGGGGCAGGCCAGTGATTTCCCTGTAGTAAACAACACGGCTGGAGCTTTCAGTAGAATCTTCTTCAGGGCAGAGATGAATTGATTTGCGATGTCGTATTCGTTCCTTAAGGATTCACAAACCCTGTGAAGGGCATGAGCCAAGCATGTCACATGCTTCAAGTTAGGAAATAAAGGTTTCAATTGGTTAACAGCTGAAACCATGTATGGAGCCTGGTCCGTAACCACAAGAAGAAGTTTTTCAAACTCGATACCAGTAGGCCAGAGTTCTTGGCAGAAGTCCATAATGGATTGCATTACTGTACTGGCATTGGCTTTCTGCAGCTCGTACATTTTTAACAACATGAGCTTAACTTTCTCCCCTGCTAAGGGAAAAACTAAAATGTTCAAAACATATCGTTCCATTGAGTCTATGGTTTCATCTACAATGATTCCCACATCACAATCAGACACTTTCTCCTTGATTCTTTCTATGGTTTCTTGGTAAACAGGCTCCATGTAGTTTTTTCTTAAAGTACTCTCATCGGGCATTGACATCTTTGTGTATTTTTCAAGAAATCCCTTGAAGGCTGGATGGTTCACCTTATTGAATGAAATTCCTGCTTGTGTAAGAGCTGCACACAAATCAATGTTTAATTCCTTCAAATTTTGGCTTTTTGAAGAACTCTGTTGAAACACATTTCGTAATAGAGGTTGCCGTGATTTGTTTGCTTGAAGAGTTTTGTTCATTTGATGCTTAGAGCTGGAAATGTGTTGTTTGATGCGATCTTGCTGGTGGCTTTCATTAACAAAATTCCTGAATCACAAATGGTACATCGCATAACAGTTCCATCAGTGTCTATGAAATCTTGTTTGAATTCCTCAGCCAGATCAATAAATTGAGCACTGGACACCTTTGGCATGATAAAATCTAGTACTAGTACACTCGTTTGGAGAGCTAACACTAGTTCACTTGCTAACACAATGCGACTGTCACACAACTCACTCTTGCGCCCATTTGCTGTCCACAGTCTCTTATAACGCCGCGACAATTACCAGAATGGTCTCATTCATGCTGGAACTTCAGTCTCAGCGATTTCTAGTAGTTTCGAGCAGAACCCAGTCTTAATAATTCTCGGAACTACGTGGGTGAGGTTATTGCCATCTCTGCATGCCCAGCCTTCGCCTCCACGCAAACAGATGATGTCTCTCACAGTAACAAACTCACATTCACGAACAGCAGGCTACTGATTCTGGTGGGATAGAATCACTCATTGTCAATTGCATTATTGCGAGCTACTTTATAGCGCTAAAGCAAGAGAAAGAGGTTTTCATTGAACACAATTATTTTCCATTGTTGCGGGTGTGCCTTTAATTCCCACACAGCGTTTACTGAAAGAGGTAGGCTTACTATTCGCACGTACACAGCAAGCTGAGGAGACGTTAATTGAAAATTAAAGAATAAATTGGAATGAAATTTAAAAGAAAAAAGGGGGGAAAGGGGATTATGTGCATGGTATGGGGAAAATGGGATAAAGGTGACAAAAAGGGATAAAGGTCCCAAAAAAGGGAAAAAGGTGCTAGAAAAAATGCCTCTTTTTGCAACTAGAAACAAAATTTTACACTGATATCTTTCCGCACAGCTTTAACTTACCCTAAGAAAAAAGGTGTGCACCTAAAAATCCTAACCCTGGTAATAAACCTGGGAACTAGCTTACAATGGGGGGAGGGCACCACCTAATAAGAATACACTAGTTTCTGAAGTCATGAGTAGCCTACAATTTTCACAGGGACCTTAAGCATTAATGTCCTAAATTTTGCTCAGATTGATTAAATGGTGAAGATCTGAATAACGAGTTGAAAATATGAGTAGGAATGGATTTTGAAAGTTGTAAAAGAGCCTAAAAGTCTCACTGTTCTATAGCTGAAGTGCACAAATTTGTGTTCTGACTGACCAGGCAGTGTAGTTTTGTACTTAAGGAGTCAAAAAATAAAGGATAAGGAGAGTTGTTTTAAGTTAACCTATTCTTTTTGCCAGATCCTGTAGAATAACTGTAAATATTTTGTCCAGATTTCTGCATAAGGGGTTGAAAATATGGTATGGGTAGCTTTTAAAAGTTGTAAAAGAATCTTAAGTTTTGCTGGGTTCTAAGGTATATGAATAAATGAAAAAACTATTTGCACATCTTTTATACACAATCCTTTTTTACAATATTCCACTTATAAACTAACTTAACCTATGTACAAATTTTCTTGCCAGCTATGTTCTACCTATACTGCTCATTTTGCCTGGCACCCTGGCCTTATGGCTCAGCTGAGCAGCCCTTGCTACCCTTAATCACCTATGATCCATCCTCTCTCTCCTCCGTTTGCCCTTCTACCTTCCTTGCCTCTCTTACTTTTCTAATCCATTTCTCCTTTACTTTCTTTAAGAACTCCCCCATATTCTTATTTTTCTTTTCTTGCTAACATTTTAATTGCTACTATATTTCCATCCATTTTTTCCCATTTTTCCTCCCATACTTTTTGTCTTCATTCTGCTAATTCTTTGCATTCTGTCATATAATGCTCTGTGCATTCACTACCTCCGCATAGTTCACAAATTCCACTTTTTCTGCCTCTTAGCCCTCTCAGGTACATTGATCCTGTTCTCATCCATGTAAACACTTCTTTTTCAGCTCTATTACAATAATCCACATACCCCTCTCTTCCCCATTTCCTTTTTACTAATCTATATAACCCTAGTGATTTTTTATTCTCTAAGCTTCCCAAATCTCTTATCTTTTTAAGTCCTCCACTCTGCTTCTTACTGTTATCCAGATGCTGTTGCTATTTCTTTCTCCTGCTCTCCAAATACCTCCCATTCCTATCTTCTCCATAATTTTTTCTATCCCTGTCCACCAGCTATTTTTATTTTTCGTACTCTTTTGTTGTTCCATACATATTCTTTAAAATTTCACCTTCGTCTTTTTTCAGGCATCCAAACCAAAATTTCAATATCCTTTCCAGTATCACCCCCTTTCTTCTTATTCTTCCTAATTCCACTAACGCCACTTCCCCTGATGCCGATCTTGGTAACCCCAATAGTCTTTACAGAACATTCTATAGCTCTGGTCTATTTTTCTGCTTAATTTAGATTCCCCCCCCCAAATTTCAATTGCATATAGCATTCCTTCTATCCATTTAGTTGGCATTTCTAATTTGTATTTGCACATCCTTACTCCTGTCATTGCCGCCTTTCCTTTAGCCATTACCTTCCTGCTATGCACCGCCCATTCACCATTACTACTCATCCTCAACCCCAAATAATCAAACTCCTTGACAACTTCTAACCTTAAACCCCCATTTCTCTTCTTTTTTTAATTTATTTCCTCTTTTAAATGCCAAACTATTGATTTATTTATATTTACTTTAATTCCCCATTCTTCACAGAATTCATGTATTCCATTGATTGCTTTCTGTAGCCCAATTACTATTACAGCCACAACCTTAAGATCACCCACATATAGTAAACCTGGTATCTATTTGCTATTATGGGACAGTGCAGATTTTTTCTTTCACTCTTTCTAATGTGTCATCTATGAATATATTAAACAATATAGGTCTCAATTTGCACCCTTGTCTTATCGTATTTTTTGCTCAATCACTTCTGTAATTCCATTATTTTTACATCTTATATTTCTTCCTAATTTCTTTTATAAAATTTTTGCTTAAACCTTTCTTTCTTAATTTATAAGCTAATGCTTCTCTATTTATTGTATCAAATGTTTTTTCAAAATCTGCAAAAAACATGTATATCCTTCCTCTTTTCCTGCTCAGATACTTATCTATTATAGTCTTTATTATAAATACTATATCTATTGTTTGTTTACCTTTCCTAAATCCTGCTTGATATTCCGACAGTTTTCCTTCCTTTTCCACCCATTTTCTTAATGTAATATACCTGTGTATATTTTGCCTAATATTGATAATAAACTTATTCCCCTATAGTTCTCTGGTCTATTTGTTCCCTACCTTCCCTTTGTAAATTGGTACCACCATACTTATTTTCCAACATTCTGGCACATCATTCTTTTCTTTAATTTTATTTAATAATTTTGTCATCACTTTTAAACAATTTTGCATTTCCCCATACATTTTCCAAAATTTCCCTGGTATTCCATCTATTCCTACTGCCTTGCCATTTTTTATATTCCTTATTTGCTTGTAAACTTCCAGCTTCATGATTTTACCATCTAATTTTTTCATTGAATATTCCTCCTTGTTCTACCTCTTTTGGATCTAACTTTACTCTCTTCCCTTCTCCAATTTAGCCTTCTAAAATATCCTATCCATTCACTCGGTGCAATTTGTTTTCTTCCATCTATTCTTGTTCATCATCCTCACTATTTCCCATATTTTTTTACTATCCTTTCCATCTATTGCTGCCTTTAGTTTCCTTTTTATATTTCCCTGCCATTCTTTCCTCTTAGCCTCAAGCAAACCTTTATATCTTCCCTTAAGTTTCATCAGGTTTTGTCTATACCTTTCCTTCTCTGATCTCCTCCACCTAATAATCTCTTTAAATACCTCCCTTTTTCTTGCTCTGCACTCTTCATCAAACCATCCCTTAATTTCCTGGCCTTTTCCCTGCCTTCTTTCCATCCCTGCTCCTGCTCTTGTTAGTAATAATTTCAGTAGCTCTAAAACCTTTTCTGGTTTTCCCACAATCATAGCCATTTTTATTCCACTCCACAATCTGACTTACCTTTGAATTTAATTGTTTTAAAAAGTCCTCTTTTAATTCCCCCCTTCATTTATACACTTTTATTGTTTTTATTTGAGCTATTTTCTTATTCTTTACCTTTTGCTCCAAAACAATTATTTCCATCATTAATGGAAAATGGCTACTACTACTTACTACTTCATTTATTATTTTAAATGTAGTGATTCTCTCTTCCAGTTCCTCACTGCATAATATGTAGTCTACTACACTTTGCCCATTTGCGTTTACAAATATAAACTCCCCTTCATCTCCTTCCATTGTTGCATTACATATTAACATGTTGTTTACCTCACAAAATTCTATTAATCTTTTTCCTTCCCTATTACTCACTCCGTCCCTGCTTTTCCTTGGCCTTATCACATCCCTATCCTCTTCTACCTGCTCTTTGCCTAATAACCTTCCATTCTCCTCCCCTATTCTTGCATTCAAATCTCCCATCACAATAAATTCTGTTTCTGGCATCTTTTCCCTACTTTCTCCATGTCTTCTTCTAGCTTACTATAAAAATTATTGTCGTAAAAGTATGATGCTTCTGGAGGGTTATATGCCACCCCTATTCCTAATCTTACTCCGTTATTCTGATTAATTATTGACCATAACACATTGGAACCTCTATTCTCCATTTTTTCTATATAATAATTGTTTTCATATCGTTCTTTACAAACAGACCTACTCCTCCTGATGCTCTTCCCCTATCACATCTTTTCCTTGCCTTTTTCTATAGAAACTCAAAACCTGCTATCTCTGCTACCTCTTCCTTTCCCAACCATGTCTCTGCTATTCCTACAAAATCCATAGAGCACATAATGTTTTTAATTTCACAACTGCCTATCTTATTTCTTAGCCCTTCCACATTCCAAAACATTAATTTCAACCCCTTTCCCTATTTGTTCTTTGGTTCTTCTTGAAACTTAAAATTCTCCATCATTTTCCTGTATCTTGTAGTTCTAGGCTCCATTTCCCTTTCTTCTCTTTCATCCCTAAGCTGAATATAATCCTCGTTGGATATAATTTCTAAACCCTTCTTTTTTATTATTTCTTCTGCCTCACTCATGGATCCTAACCATATCACTTCCCCACTCTGCACTTTGCCCCTCTCCATACTTTCACTTCTCACTGTCTCCCTTCCAACACTCCTCATAACTCCTGCTGCCTCCCCTCTTCTTTCTTCTGGCCCCTCCCTCTTGGTCATCTCGCTCACCAATGTTGCTCCTTTGCCATCCCCTTCCACTACCAACTCTTCTTCCTGCCTTCCCATAGTTGTCTCTTGTTGATGTATCTCCCTTGTCTCTCTCCAAAGCTGCTTCTCCCACTTCTCTTGCCCCTCCTGATCAGCTGCCGTATGTCTCATGGTTCTCTTGTGTTGATGCTCTCTTCTTGCCCATGTTTGACTTTGCTGAAATCCTGCTGACAATCCCATTCTCTGTTCAGGTCTTTGTTCTGTGTTTTTCGGCCGTTCTATATTTTGCTGCGGTGCGTACGTTCCTCTGGCTTCGTTTCTTTTAATATTCATATTCCATTTTTCACCTTCTACTATTAACTGTAGGCCTCTTGAGAATGCTTTTTTTCCCCCTCTGCCTTGCTTCCTTCATTCTTTGAATTAATTCCTTCCTTAGGTCTTGTTCCTCTTTTGTATAGTCCTGTTCTATAAATATTTTTGTCTCCCTTAGTCGTCTTGTTTGACTTTTAATCTCCCATTTTTTTCTCATTCTTGCCAATTTCAAAATAATAGGTCTTGGCCTTCTCCCTTTTTTGTCTATCCTAAACATATCTTCAATTTCCCAGCTGTACATCCGTATTCCCTGCACACCATCTATGATTTCATATACGGTGTCTTCCAGATTTCTTCTGTCCTCTCTCACCCCAAATATTACAGTTTTTTCTTCTCTTATTCATTTTGTATCTTTTTTCTATCCCATTCACTCTTTCTCTACATTTTGATATCTGTTTCTCCATTTCTTCTCTCTGTATTTTCATTGCATCTTTCAACTCTCTTGTATTATTTCTGGGTTCTGTTCCACTCCTCCTATTATCAGCAATATCGTGATTACCATCATGATGACTCTCCATATCCGAGTTTCTTTTCTTAATTTTTTTCTGCCGAAACTTCCGATTCTGCATCACTACGTTTTATCGCATTCTCTCGTACTTGCTCCACTACACAACCTTCCTCTATTGCTGCTGGCTTACGACTCTTTCTAAGGTGTGAGTGTACAAAGATAGGTCAAAAAGTGTTAATTTATGTGTAAGGGGTTGAAAATGTGAAAGCTTAAGGTTTTTGAAAGTTGTAGGTAAGGTTATATTTTTGTCAGATTCTAAAATTAAGTATATAAAGTTCTGCCAGAATCATAAAATCCTCCCTAATAATGATTTACAATGAAATCAGAGGGAAGTTCAATGACATGAAGACTTTAATTAAAACTCCCCTTTTCAATACCCTATTAATAGACTAAACCTCTCCTTTTGCCCCATTGGGCTGAGAGTCATTAAAAATCGGATAGGTTTGCAATAAAGGGCCATAAAATATATTCTGATATTCATATTCAACAAATCGACAGGGAATATGAAAATCCATAAAACCCCAACCTTAAAATTTTTGGAAATATCTGCATGCATACCCATCCACCCCCTCTACACATAACTTACTCAAAATCTAAAGGGGAAAGAGGAGGGAGGTTAAAATGCTAAAAAAAATGGGTGGTGGGAGAGGGGGCCTGTCATGTTCATATCACCTTGTGATCCACAACAAACTTGAGACACTTGTTTTTAGGACATCAAACTTTCACATGCTTCCACTACCCTTATTTTCAACTCCGTACATACAAATCTACATGGATTAACATATCAGAAAAAACTATACACTTATGCTATAAGGCACAATGAAACTTACCAACTCCCTCATACATTTCTAAAATTACCCTACCTGTATTTTCAATGCATCTGCGCAATTTTACCTATCTTGACAAAATTTATACTTATATAACCTGGCAAATATTACATGCTATCTTACAATTAACAATTATCCTAGCCTATATCATTTGACTGGTTCGGACAGAGCCTTGCTCACTTAAACTTTAGGACCCAACATTTCCAAAATATAGAAAAATGCTTCTTTTTTCATAAATTATGTTTTTCTCCTGCTTAAGATCAGACTGCTAGTTTCTATGAATGTCTCATGTAGTTCAAAGTTGTAGGGTCTACATACCTGCATCATTATCCGAGTTTAACTGTGTAAGGTAATTAAGTTACCATCAAATTACCATCACAGTTCGCATTGCACTTTGAAATGCTCAAATTTTGGTAAAATTCAATTAATGATGAAAAAAAAGAAATCATTTTTATACACATCACTGTAACTACTAGATTTCAAGCCCTTACTAGCTAGACACATGACCATAGAAATAGCACAGCACATATTCTTATTTTCACATTGAAGTGTGCAGAGTTGGATCTTTATCACAACCCTCTAGAAACTTCAAGATTTGGAGATGTGAAAGCTTGAACACTGTTTCCTATTTCATACTGTTTAGGTTTCGATAATTTTGGGAAAACAATTAAGAAAATAGAATTTTACATTTTTGCCTTAAAATGATGTTTATACACTGTATCACTGTTATCAGTGCAGTACCATTTAAAACCAACACAGGTAGCCAAGGTCATTAACACAAGACTTATAAACGGGAGGTCTGCAGTTCAAATCCTGCCAGGACCATTCTCCCGGCTGAGGTGTTTTTCAAGGTTTTCCTCAGTCCTCATAACTAACAAATGATGGAAAGGGACCCTAAACTTAGGCCTGGAATGTCCCCTTCCCAACTTTCCTTTCATCTTATCAGGGGCATTTAACTCAGATTGGCGCAGTGGCTATTGCAAAATCCAATTGTTAAGCCACAAAAGCACAATAGTGGCCTAGGGAGGAAGTTAAGTTTCTTTGGTGACAATGATAGATGGCACTGCCGTCTATCACAAATGTGTTTTAATGTGTATGGTTATCGCCATATTGGTAATCTTGGCTTACATAGATTGTTTGTGTGATTATTTTGTCAGCAAACTTTTTCCAGGAATTTATTGTGAGAGCCATTTCTGTAAATGATCAATAGTGATTTGTATTTAATTGTGCATATAAATTTTGGTATGATTGTTTATTGAAGAGCAAGTGAATGACAGTCAACTGTTGAGCATTTGGGAAAGCTGGATAAAGCCAGATTGTTCCAATTCAAAGCCACAAATAAAGAGGTGTATTAATTAGTAAACAAATAAAGGAAAGTCATGTAACTGTAATTCTGAGGCAATATGCCATAATTTTGATGCACTACCCATATATTTTGTTTTGTCCCATATGATGACAATACTTCACTTTTGTGAAAACAGTATGGGATATTCAGCTTTACACTTCACTAAGCTTTCTAACAACAGTACAAAAAAGTGCTACTCAAATTAAAGGCTGAGAAAATTGAAAATGAAATAGTTAAATCTGAGAATACAACGAAAACTGCATGGGATATAATAAACAAGCAGGCTAAACCACAGGCAGCTAAGTATATGAACATAAACTTGTACGCAGATGGGAAGATAGTCAACAACCCACTTAAAATCTGTAAATTATTCAGTACCTTCTTTTTAAACACAAATGACGATCTAAGGTATTATTATTATTATTATTATTAATAATAATAATAATAATAATAATAATAATAATAATAATAATAATAATGATGATGATGATGTCAGTAGTAGCATAACTCAGGACAAAACTATAATAAATAGCATATATCTTTATGGCACATCTGTAGAGGAAATTGGCAAAATAATAAGTAACTTTAAAAATCAGAATTCAGCAGGGTGGATTGGAGTATCACCCAAGATATTAAAACATTGTAAATGGGAGCTGATGAATATACTGGTCTATTTAATAAATCATTCAATGAATGAGGGCTTATTTCCAGAGATGTTAAAAATAAGTTTAGTGCGACCTATATATAAAAAGGGTTCAAATGCTAATGTTGTTAATTATCGACCAATTACCCTAACCTCTGTCTTCAGTAAAGTATTTGAGAAGGCCCTTATGAACAGAATAAATAGCTTTTTAAAATCTAATAACATGGTTTTAGAGATAAACTGTCAACAGTAACAGCTACTGCAGAATATATGCATGAACTATTGAAATTGTTAGATAACAAAAAAAAAAGGCTGCGGGAATCTATTTAGATCTCTCAAAAGCATTCGACACTGTTTCGCATGATTACCTAATTGCAAAACTAGAAAATTATGGTTTCAGAGGACATGTAAACAAATTGTTAGCATCATATTTAAAAATTTGTGTACAGTGTACTGAAATAAGTTGGAAGAAAGGTAACGTTATAGATACAGTCAAGTCAGAATATAACATAGTAAAGTACGGTGTACCTCAAGGATCAGTGCTTGGGCCCACAATTTTCTTGATTTATATAAATAATTTACCCACACCTGAATGCAGTAAAGTAATCTCCTATGCTGATGACATCTTTAATATGTTGGAGTGATAACAGAGACACACTAGAACAAAAAATGACAACTGCAATTGGTGAAATCTCGCAATACCTTCTACATAGTGGACTGAAACTAAACATAGACAAAACTAAAATTATGGTATTCCAAAAGCCCAACAATCTTACGGACGAAATAAATTTAAATATTAACAATAGCACTTTGGAACAGGTGAACAACTTTAAACTTTTAGGCATAAATATTGATGATGGTCTAACATATAACAAACATGTAGATACTGTTTGCAAAAAAATCAACTCAGGACTATTCCAAGACAGCTGGCAAAATACAAAAACACTTCTATTCTCAATTCAGCTTACTATGGCATAATTTATCCACAATTAACCTATGGAATTGAAATTTGGGAGGGTACAAGTAAGTTCAACATGGATATGATATTAAAAATACAAAAAAAAAAAAAAAAAAAAAAATGTATCAGATGTATGTACAACCTCGACTACCGACAGTCGTGCAGGGAAACATTCATAAAGGCAAAAATATTAACTGTAGTTTCACTATATGTTTATAAAAGTATACTACTTCTTCTTCTTTCTCTGTTTAATCTCCTCATATGTAGGACTTACACCCCACAGGACTTACAGGCGTGTGCCTGGTGTCAGAGGCCCTTCGAGGAGCAGACACTCATGGATCACACAGAACATCCAGGATGGGTGATCAGCCTGATGCCTGGTATGGGAGGAAGGAAGTAGATGAAACGAAATGGTGAAATGGATGAAAGGAAAGGTGATGATGGAGCAGTTGGTGGAATGAATGGTGGGGGAAACCAGAGAACCCGGAGAAAAGCCGCCCAGATGCCGCTTTGTCCACCACAAATCACACATGCGGGTCCTTGGGATTTAACTCAGGCCGCCTCTGTGAGAGGCAAGCGGTCTAACCACTCTGCCACGGCGCCGCCTATAAAAGTATACTACTTGTCAAAAATAATAAGGAATATAATGTGCTCAATAAAGACTGCCATAACCATGATACTAGAGGTTCAAATGATTATCATAGGGTTAGCTCAAATAAAAGTCAAACTAATAAGGACCCATATAGAATTGGGAGCCTTATATTATAAGCTACCAATCCAAGTGAAAAACAATGTAAGTATTAAATTTAAAAATGTTTTAAAATTTTACCTAATTAAGAAGTGTCTGTACAGTGTTGCAGAATTATAATATATGTACATATCTGTATAAAATCGTAGGATGTAATCTCTGACAATGTCTAATGCTCTTGTAATGAGTCTATTGACTGCAATAAAGAACCATAATTCTTTACATGTTTCTCAGCATACACTATAATAGACAACTTACTAACTAAATTACAAGCAATCAAAGGTATAAGGAGTTCTAATATTAGCAAAGTTCTGGTCACAACAGGTAATGCATTATGATAATATAAAGATACAAATTACATATATATTAGTGGGTTAAAGTCTTATGGTTAATACTTCCACACATGATAGAAATAAAAAAAAAATATGGTGCTTTGTACCTCTAATATGCCATTTTGTTCTTCCTTAAATCAGATTTGATTGTTTTTAACAGCTATTAAAATGCATTTTAGTAGATGATTAAGACCATAATGACTCTAATCCGTTTTGTTGCATTGAAAACTCACCTACAAATTCCAGTTACCCTAAAGGCAAATGTGGAGATCACATGCATTAAGTTATTAACACCACTCAAATGCACTACACGAAATTTGATGACCTCTTTTCTGAAAACACATTACAGCTAACAGAAACTATCCTGAAGTTAGGCTAGGCAAGGTTGTGCTCAATTGTAGGCATGCAAAGCTCATAATGCACATATGTAATAGCAAAAGTGCCATTTGCAATTTAATGCAATGTTTGTTTTTCTCTGCAGATCTAGAAACCGATATAGCTTATAAAGCTGCTATGCATGATAATGAAGCTGCTTCACAAGACCTTTTAATTTATGGGTAGTACTAGAAATCAGTCACTATTGTTTTTATTCAGGTAATGTCTAGCAACAAGTAAATAAGAATAAATTGCATTGCTCTCTTTTGCCACATTTAAAATGTGTCAGTGAATTCTAATCTAACCATCGCTTGTGTTAAATCTGATTAGGTTTTCATTGGGTCACTATATGCATGAGCACTTTTTAAATTGTAGGTATAGTATGTATTTAATGTGTTTCTAAACATGTATTTATTTGTAAAAACTGCTTGTTACAGACATGAAATATGGATGGAAGTAGTAGGTGTCCAGTAGATGAAAATCAAAGCCACCTGTTTTACAGGTATTTTCAAGATAAAGAAAGAGTTTTACGACCCATTTCGGAGGTTCCTGAATTTGAGTGCTGTTGCACTAAGAAATGCTAGAGCTCCCTCTGCAGCATCTGCTGGGATGACACTTTGTTAACTAGTTCAGTACCTCTACTCTGATGAAACTTTTCCAACTTGTCCGGGTTTTGCTCCTAACCCTGATGCTACTATATATACTGTGTGCGTGCGTGCGTGTGCGGCGCGCGCGATTTTGTATGTATTGTGGCATTTAGCAGGTTTTTAGGGGATTATGTTACTTATTTGAGGGGACTGTATATTCTGGGGTTGGCAGCAGATGGCTGAGAGTGATATAGGGATTAGAGAGGGAGGAGTTATCAGGTATATACTAACAGACAAGGAGCTTTCTTCCTCTTTTGTATGTAAAAAGCAATTTAGTTAACATGGGAGGTTAACCAGTGCACAGCTCTCACCGACAACCAGGTAAAAATGTGACAATTATAGATTTTCCTTTTATAAGCGTGTCTAATTGGTCTTTGAATTTGTGTTGGGTTCTTGAAGTCACTGTCTCTTTCCTTTCTATTTATGTAGAAGTTAGGGAGTTTGGAGTAATAATGCATGAAATGAATTTGTCTACACTTCCACGTCAACTTGGTCCTGTAATATAATGTTTCCGGTATCCTGCTTTTTCATTTGTTTGAGACTGCGACATTTGGTGGAGGTGCGGGCAATATTTTCATTTCAATATCCTGTAGAAATTCTTTTTCCTCAACTTAAATTCAAGATGTTGTGATAACTTGTTTTCTCTGCCACATAGTCACTAAGGTGAGGATTCTGCCTCGGGTTTAAGTACCTCTGTGGTTCACTATACTTTGAAAGTAGTTTATTTCCTAGAATTTGACCAATTTTTAAAAGTATTTGTGTGAAATTTGTTTTTCTGATGTAACTTTGTGCATATTATGAAACTTTAGTGATTTTCTTTGTTTCGGTTGGCATTCTAAATTCTATGGTTAGCCTAGCACCATTTTTTACATGATAACTTAAATTAATTTAAATTCTTCTTTACTGTATTTCAATGTTTGTTTGCCATTGTTTGGTGTATTTTTCTCATCTGTGTGAATTTCATTAGTATTTGCATCTTAGAAATTGTACTTTGCATCACCAAGTGTTGCATACGTTTTCTAAGTTTTGGCTTAAATCTTCTAAATTCTGACTTTAAATTAGACTTTTGTGATAAATTCAAAAATTCTCTTGAAGTCTGTGTCATATTTTTGATATTGTATGCAGTTTTTTAAATTTTCTCTGCTACGCAATTCTGTGCATTTTTGTGTTTCAATTTCTAGGTAATTACTTTTGGTGTTTCTGCCTTATTTTATTTTGTATTTTACCTCCTTTACTGTGAATAAAATACAATTAGAAAAAAGAGTGAAAACAGCGATTTCAGCTTGACAAACAAGAAACATAAGTGAGTGTGAAGTTGAGAAACGTGAGATGCATATTAAACCTGTTGCTAATCCATTACTAAAGCAGCAATTTTAGAGTTTATACACCCTTTGATTTGGTTTCACCAAGGTAGTGTTACAGTATGTGATTTTCACGTGTTACATGTTACAAGTTAGTTGTGGTAAGCATGACTTTTTTTTTAACTCCACTAGAAATTGCTTTTAGTGAAGACATCCCTTTGCACTTTTTTCCCTCCACATGTCATTTCTGTTTTTAAATCTTATCAAGTGGCTTAAATTTTGTTTTAAGTCTGTGAATTTGTAGCACTGTGCTCAACCCCTTTCAGAATCTCCCCATGGGTGCTTAGTTTTAATTATAGTGGCTATTATTTCTGTATTATTTGTAGAAATTGTGGCAGACATAGTGTTATTTTAAGTGCAGTTTTTATATCCAGTCTCTTTTGGTGTAATGAGTTGATTTTAGAGAGTTTTAAGACAACAATTTTTTGTCATTTACAAACACGTTTTCTTTCACAGCTTCATACTGGCACTTAGTGCAATTATTTGTAAAGCAATACAAACATACTACATATTTTCTACTCTTGATGTATTATGAATTTAGTATGTGTGCATTTTCATATGCTATAATGAGTACATGTATGCTTGAGCTATCACTTTGTGTTTTCTCTGTTGGATCTTTTGCATTTTCTTCGTGAATTATAGCAACATTGAACTATTCTCTATTCTTCCTTTGTTTTTATGCATATCTATGAATGATAAGTGCGCCTTGTTCATAATTTTATAAGTTTGTAATGTAAGTTAGTACCAGTTGGTTAGGTTAGTTTTGGGATCTCAATTATATTTCATGCTTTACTTGTAATTGCCATTTTTATATTTTGATATAAAAATAGCAATTATTTATTTATAATTTATTAATACAATTTATATTTATTAATATAAATAACATTTATATTTTTATATTTTATTTTTATATATATTTTGCTTGAATGTCAAAATGATTTGCTTAAATACACAAAAACTGTATGTTTTGCTCCTGTCATTCTTATTTGTTATTTTTTAATGTATTTGCTGTAAAAAATTTTGCTCTTAATTTGCTTTTAAATTCATTGCTTATGTCATTGTTTAATATCTTTTTTCTCTAATCTGTATTTCTGTATGTAAATTTAATTTTATCTTTGGCACTTTTTCTTATCTTTTCAAATTTGCTTATGGAATGACATTCAATTTTCCTATTACATTTGCAACTTTGGCTTTGGAGTTCACTTTATACACTGTCACCATTACTGTTTTAGTTATATCTGCTATATGGTGAGCACGAGTGCCCACTATGGATGAGCCTGCCTGTTTGGATTCCTGCCTTGCTGCACTAGTTGCCAGCACCACTCATGGCAAAGTGCCACCTTGGAGGGGCAACCCAAGTCAGCGGCTGCCTCTCGCTCACCATGCCAGCTTTATCACCATCAATGAATGCCTTCCGGGTAAGGACAACCCAAGCCAGCGGTTGCCTCTCGCTCACCATGCCAGCTTTATCACCATCAATGCCTTCCGGGTAAGGCCAACCCAGTGATATACAGACTTATCAGCAAACATTGCATTGTCAGTGCTGGTGGATACTGTGGTGGGATAGTGGAGGTAATAGCGAACAAAACAGTTTACCTCATAGTCTCGGTGCAGTGAGTGTGTATCAACACTTAACTTTTGTGCAGCAGTATGCTATATAGTGCGTGTGCAGTGCTCATTCAAAAAACTTGCAGAGAACCTTGAAAACATTGTTGGTATTGTGTGGCACTCAAGACTCCTATAAGAACTTAAAAATGTATATTTTTTATGTGAAGTCATAGTAATAGACACTTACTGTTGGATTAATTCACACAAAAAGTTTTTCTCCTCCATCACATTGTGTAGCTTCAGTCATTTTTGCCTTGTGTGGTGTACTTTGCTGGTTACAAGAACTACTCCAACCATTGTAATTTTTTCAATTTTTTTGTATGTATAAGTTTTCCCTTATTTTGTTTCGACAAAAACACCAGCATTAATGGCCAGAGGAAGGTGCGACATTTAGCGGGTTTTTAGGGGATTAAGTTACTGTATTTGAGGGGATTGTATATTCAAGAGTTGGCAGCATATGGCCAGTAGTGACATAGGGATTAGAGAGGGATGAGCTCTCACATATATACTAGCAAACAGGGAGCTCTCTTCCTCTTTTGTGTGCAAGCAACAAGTTAGTTAACATGGGAGGGTAAACAGCATACAGCTCTCACTGACCACCAGGTAAACATGTGGCAATTATAAATTTTCCTCTTATAATAGATGTGCCTAATTATTCTTTGAATTCGTGTTGAGTTCTTGTTGAGTTACCCTTTCCTTCCGGGGCCTTTATAGGAAACCAGGTATTGACCTCATGGGAAAACCCTCGGTGGGAGAGCCACTCGGTTGGCACCACACGCTGAGCTTAGAAGGGGGGCTTGGGCTCGTCTCTTGCCCTGGGTAGAACTTCGCTCTAACTGTTTATGTAGAAGTTATGAAGTTTAGAATAGTAATGCATGAAATGAATTTGGCTAAGCTTCCATGTTGTCCTGATCCTGTAATAACAAAGTTTCCAGTGTCCTGCTCTATCATCTGAGTTTGTTTGAGATCACGACAATATGGCAGTGTAACTGTGTGTATGTAAATATGAGCGTGTTTGTATTGTGCGCACTCCTGCTTGTAGGTCCATGAGCTTTGTTTTTTCTTGCAACTAATGCAGGGAGAAGCCAGTTTCTTGTTTTAACTTCCATATATAATGGATAAATGTAAGATAAATGGGAAGCCAAATAATATACAAATCACTATAGTGTAACGGTCATGAATGACAAGAAACTTTAAATACAGGTGCACACATATGGATGTACAAAAAGGAGCTATGCCTGGTTGAGCTTTTGCAGCCCTTAGATTGTTACACTGTAAACCTAGGCATTTATGCATGTGAAGAGGGGAAGTTGCATGATATGAGTTTGGAATATAGTTTTCCACTTTCATGTCTGTTTTATAAATTATTTCAAACTATGCTATATGTGGGGTTGAGTTTTAATGTTGTAATCAATTTGCTAAACCATTTTCTCCCCTTATGGCATTATCTGTTATAGCCAAAATATCTGGGCATAAGGAAATATTACCAACAAATGCAATTCAACATCCTGTGTACCGAACAAATGATTTGTGAATGATCTCATACGTGTATTCAAATTTCCAGACTCTAGGGAGGAAAAGGAATAATATTAATTCATGAAAAATTCCCCTCCAACTGGAAATCAAACCCTTAAAGGCCAGCATGCTTATCAACTATTCTGCAGTCAATTGACATTAAATGAACCTGGGCTTATTCAATTTCCTATTGGAAATTATTGTGGAGAGCCTTGCAACATTTACATACAAGTGGTTCCCAAACTTGTTCAGTTGATATCCACCTTAGTAATCTCTGCAGTTCACAAATCCCTTTGCAGTTATTGTTATGCAATATAATGTTATATACTATAACCTAAATTATAATATTTTTAAATTTTGGGCCACTTGCAAAAATGGTGTTTAGATAACGTTTAGTGCTAGACATTTAACTCATTGCATAAATGTTTAGTGCTAAACAGTGTCCAAATTGCATCCATGTTTAGACACTGCATAACAGGTGGTTTAGACTGTGTTTAACCTTAAAACTCACTAATAGTTTACATGAGGTATGAAGCAAGAGCAGAGAAACAAGATAGCGATTATGCGATTCTTTGATATTGTTGCACAATATGAAAGAGATTTACACCATGAAAGGAAAAGAAGGGTGATACGACTGCAAAGTGTGCTCAGAGTCTGTTTTAATCCCTTAGAGCACTATACCAAAAGGGAATTGAAAGCAAGATTTAGGTGATAAATCCAGATGCATATTTCATTAATGAAATGGTCTTACAGCTAGTACTTCTGCAACACCATTTAACACAAATTAAACTAATGCTTGTGTCTCCCATATGCTGTTTCGTTCTTTCTGTGTTTTTAACAGTTGAATGAGAAAAATACCTTTAACATGTATTAAAACAATCTAACCTCCTCCGCTAACTTGACCAAAACTTGGTGCAAGTGGCTTATAATAATTTCAGCATAATTTAGTATACTTCCTCCCAGGTTAATACATACAGATTGGTTTCTTAAAGGTGAAGAATTTTAATAGGAAGAAATGTGCTCAGGCTCTTTTCTATATAATAAGCGAGACATTACCTAACCTAATTTTTAATGAGATTTCATGCATTGAAAGCAAATCTAATGTGGAGGTTATTATGCAGTGTAATTCATGAATTTATTCTCTTGTTTGAACTAGTGGTTCTGTTTAGGTTGTTGAATTGATGTATCCAGGCTTGATAATGCATTGCTGCATCTGTATGAAACAAACATGTATTACTGCACAATGGTTCGTTCATTCGTTCCTGGTGTTAGAATTGAAGTGAAATAATTGGGTACCTTGTGCATTGAGCTTCAAGAATATTTCTTATGCACATCCATAAAATATATAAGCTTTATGAATTGAACATTAGCGAAAAATATTGGGAATATGCTGACGAAATAACACATTTAATGACCCACAGATTTGAGTGAACAGAGCTGAATGCATGATAACGGGCAATGAATCAGATGCTTAAGTTAGTGTGAGTATTGGCAGACAGAATGCTGAAGATCCATTATAACGGTTCATTAAACTGAAAATACCAAGTCCTGATATTTGTGCATTTGCATTTTGGCATCACATTCTTATAGCATTTTTCAGGTTCAATAAAGCAACTGCTTCAATAATCTTGAATTTTTTATTTTTTTTAACACATTACAAATTATGACAACAAAATTTGTGGTTTGTCAGCTGTAAACTGCAGTTTTAAATTTTCTAAAATATGTGTTGTTATATTTTACATGATTACTTTTAAAGTGAGCATTGGTCTTGTAATCTTCTACTTAAAACTCTCTTAATATTTCCAAAAGAGTTTCTCTTTCAGTAAAGCTGAAAATTTCTACCCACTCAGACACTTTGCTTTCCGTTTCACTGGTACAAAAACGACTGTCGAAATTTCCTAAACCTTTCTTCCACTACTTCTGGAAACACATATGCCCTGTGATGTCCAATTTCGAAAGCTTTAAAATGCAGTGTTGCTACATTTACTGTCATGTCAGATGGCGCTTTAAGCGCTGCTTAGCTAAACACTGTCTAGACGTGGATTTAGCAATGCAAAGTTAGACAACATTTAACTGAACAATGTTTAAGTCCTTAAACAGTGCTTTGTTTTTGCAAGCGGCCCTTTATATTTAAATATTCTACTACTCACATAGAGGAATATAATTTTACAAATCACTATTTTAAGAGCAAAAGTCACCCACTACGGAGTGCTACCACGGGAGTAGCAGGAAATTACGAAAATGGGTTGTAATCAAGCAAAATTGGAAAGGTGCAATGTCCATGAGCAGGTATAGAGGGTTAGGGCAGCTACTCTCCTGGCTCTGGGATGTTCAGCTGCACTGTTTATAGCTGGTTGCCATGACAACCAACTCAAGCTTGGACTGTTGAGAGTGCTGTGTACTTGCACAAACTGCCAGTTTTGAGGCTATTGTGAAACTAAAATCCTGGATCTTTTGCAGTAGAAAAACCCCTTGCAAAGGTTATTCAGTGGTCACTGACACTTATGAAACCTTTTGTAAACTTGCAAACATCCCTTTAGGTAACAGAATGTTTTCCCTCTCAAATCACTTTTCAACTCCAAGTTCTCGGACTCGGTACTTCAGTGTCAGTTAAATTCATGTGCATAGCTATTACTGTCACTGTGTGTATGGTCTTGGAAGATCGCTAGTGTGAATTAAAGTATCAACAATAAGATTATGTCTTAAAAACATAAACCATTGGCAATTTGCAATGAATCCATAAAATGACAGTATGTCATGTGTTACAAAAATCTTTCTCACAGTGGACTGAGGGCAACAAATGAGATGATATTTACAGGTAAAATCTAAGCCAATTTAGTGTATTGGCACATATAGTGGAAAGGAAAGGTGCGAAGTGTTATATCAGACATTTAAAAGCTCATGGTTTAGTGAGTATGCCAACTGAAAGGATAGCAGAGTCAACTTAACAGACAAGAAATAGGTAAGTTGCATGTCTTGCTTTATGTAAATAGAGGTTCACTTTATCGCTTAGGCCACGAGTTGTCACTGTAATGATTTGTAATTAATTCTCCATTACTAAAGAATCAGAACCAGTATTAATCTAATCAAACAACTTTTATTTGAATTGCCTTTGCACTTGGTGTTATGTGCTTATTACAGGAGAATACATTATTTTATTGCTGTGTAGTAATAATTTGCAACTGTATTTCATGTATTCCTAAATATATATATATATATATATTGTTAGTGTGCAAAGATGATTTCTAGTTATGTATCCTTGAAATTCAATTCCCGATAAATTCCTCATGCTATATGCCATAAAATAGCAAATAGGTGCAATAATTCTGCTAAGATTTCCAGCTTAATGTAAATATGAATTTTTGGAAAGAGAGAAAAAAAAAAATTAAATTAAGGGAAGTGTAAGCGCACGTGGAACAGTATGGATACCAAAGAGTACTGCATTATCAACAGGTATGAGCATGTGCTTTCAAACCAGATAAAGCCTTAGTTGTATTATTGACATGCGTAGAGTTTATAATTTTTGCTGTTATTGGGATTTTGTGGCACTTGATGTGTTACCTTCCTTTTTCCACAGAGTTGGAAGACTATTTAGTTAGTAAGTTGTTTACGGTTTTATGCATCATCAGTATCCGCCACCTGTGGTGCCATATGCAGTAAGAAGGCCATTAAAGACTATTCTACTACAGTACCAAGTACTATAAAATATTTTTCTTATATCCGCATACGCTGTTCATTCATTAGAATCCTGGTTCAAACCCAGCTATGGCACTGAATTTCTTGATTTGGTTCTAACTTTCCAATTGATTGCTTAGCTAACTAAAAAGGCAACTAATTACATATTCCAAGATTATATGTACAATATTTTAAAAACTTTTTTGGATAACATTGGAAAAAACAACAATTAAAAATAATAAATTACAAAATTTAAAATTAATGCTTGCATATTATATAATAGCTCTGTTTGGAACTTGTTCCACTGTGCAACAATGACCTGCGATTGTTCATCAGATATTCTACTTCTTTTGTTAATGGTGTAAATATTTCATAAATAAGGTGAAGCTAATCAAAGAGTATCAGAGAAGAATGAACATCAACTTAGCTTTTCTGTTGTTTATGTGTTTCTTTTTTTATTATTATTATTATTATTATTATTATTATTATTATTATTATTATTATTATTATTATTATTATTATTATTTTGTTTACATGTGAAAAATGACACACCATTGGTTGACAAAATGGTCACAGGAGGCAATTTTGAGTTGAAAATCCTATATTATGTTAATGGTTAAAATACTATGAAGACAATTCTCTGAACCTTCAGCGTTTGTTTCGTTTCATCATTACTCCATATTTTCTTGCAAATTAAAGAGAGAATGTAACCTAAACTAAATAGGCAGGATTACCATTGTATGCTAAATAAAACAACCAAAGTTTAACAGATAAAACAATAAAAAGGATTTATCTCGGAGTGTCTGTGCACATATTTTGTTCCTAAAAGCGCAAAATGCTTTACCCTACCAGTGCCTCACTTTTTATTTCTAAACTTATACATTTTGCTCTTAGTTTACAATAAAAGCTTCATTTTAAAAAACCTGGAACACTGGAGTATATAAATGCCATAGGATTTTAGCAATTAATTATAGTGTTTTTTTCCCCCTTTTTAATAACTGTTCTATGCAATCTGGGGAGGATAAACAATATTATTAAGTAACTGCTTTTGAACGCAAAAGCAAAACAAACATGCTTATTACTTAAGATTTAATTCTGAACTTTACTGAAGGTTAAAGTAAATTAATGTTACACCTATTTACCAGTAACTAGATGGCTATTTATGATCACAGATTTTATTCAGTAGCCATCTATTGGAAAAGCAAAGCGAGAGATTGGAAAGCAGGCTCAAATTATATTTCTCACCTTCCAACCATTAAAGCATTTTAATTGCTGTATATGGTCACTGAAAACTTAGCATTTACATCACTTTCACAAAATGTCAAATTAGGATTAGTATTTTCTTTTTAAATACAGTTAATCCTTCTTTTAAGGCAATTATTGTATTAAGATGATTATTGATGATGATGAAAACTTGTAATGCCTGGCAAAAGTAAGGTAAAGCATAAAACTTTTACAACCTTGCAATGTTGGATAGTCTTTACATGCAAACTCCTATGTGAACAATATTTATTAAAATGGAATTTGCTATTTTACTAGATCATTCAATTTTCCTGCAAATATTCATTGATATCTAGTTATTGAATATTTAAAGTTAAGTTCTTGTGGACTAACCCTATAAGATGTGATTGGGGTGTGTTTCAGTTATGAGTTGTGTATTTGTTGATAGCTGTATGACGTGTTGAATGTCACAAAAAATTGCTCGATGTAAGATACCAAGAACATGAAGAACAAAATAAACACCTTATGAACTGAAGGTTCACTGTTTTATGTTTCAAGTAAAAGTTAACAAGAGATTTTACATAGAATGTCTTAAAAATGTATATATTATATTCATATCAATTTATAGTCACAATGAAACTTCTTAACTTTCATATGATGGTTGCAAACTGGTGAATATTTTAACATTTTGCTTAGAATATGACAATAGCAAACCTTAAGGTATGTCTTCCATCAACAACAGAGAATTATGCTTGTTTTAATATTTAAACACAACATTTAGGTTGTTAAGTGCAATAAAATTTCAGAGAATGCTTCAGGAATAACAATAGAGTTATGAATAATTAGTAACTTTAATTTCCGACTTACACAGTAAACACTCTGTTCCTATCTTAGATTACTAAATGTGAGTGATAGAAAAAAATGTGCATAAATGTGTAACATCATCCAAACACACAAGTTCTCGCAGTTTGTATTTCAAAATTGGTTGCTTTAAGCTTGTTCTATAAACCAGTGCTTTATTACACAGTTATTTCAGAAACAGAGCACACATTAATTTTTAAAACACAGCAAACATGTAAAGATAATATAGGTTGAACAAAAATTTCTATGTTAGGTTTACAACTGCATTTAAGCCTTCGAATACAATGTTGCTGTTAATCATAATGCACTTTATATAGAGTAACAGAGTTGTTCTGATGAATGTAATGCTTATTCTTTATCTAACACACCAATTTACGCTTAAAGCAATCTCATTCAGCCTAAAAAATAAATATTTATTTTTACAATTTTGCAATGAAACATTAATATTTTTAATTATATTTTGAATTCAAGCCATCTAACAGTTGCCTAAATTCTCAGGAAAACTACTGCTTTTTGGAATAGCGTCATTTCAATGGTTTAAGCATGTGTAAGCCAGATGACAAGGCATGTATCAACTGATGCCCTTAATTGATGTCCCTAGAGTTATTTCAATATGAATAATTACTGACCGCTTATCGATAATTTAAAGCAGCTCACGATCCACAGTTTCATCTCCAGATAGATGAAAATCAGATATTCAACATCATTACTAACCAGAATCATCACTGTTTTACAAAATGTGTGTCTGTACTTTAAATTTATGCTTGCATCACTTTAAATGCCATTTGTCACTTGAAGGGTTTGTAAATTTAAACAAACAGAATGAGTCGCCGAAAAGAAGTAGAAAGCACTAGCTGTTTCTGAACTTTTGAAATGTCACCCATAGCTACTAATGTCTACAGAAACAATATACTTTTTAAAAACTGAATGCATAAATCGACTAACTTAAACTGACCTAATATTGAATTTTTAAGTAAAAATTCAGCAAAAGTTTGAAAGTAGTAAGCAAATACTCAACACACACCAATTAACCCAATAAGAGTCTGAACCTAGGAGCTCCAAATTTTCAGTTAAACTTGCTGACACAAATAATTTCATGCTATTTGTTAACACGGAAGATATGGGATCTCATGAACCAAAAAAAGTTAAGATGCTACCAATATCTAAGATTACATATGTAAATACTGGAAAAAATTTAATTTCTGTTCTTATATGTTACTCCTGACATTACAAATATTGTGTTTAATTAGCAGACAAATGACATAACAAAATAAAATGTTGTATAGTTTCAATGTCACTTGTTCCTATGAGCATTATTCCTGAAAAGGATGCAAACACAGTACATAAACGATAGTGCTTACTTTAGCATCATTCGTCCAATTTCTCTTTCTGTACACCACCATTCAAATAAATACACTTGAAATATGCTTATTTAGAAGCACAATGTCATTGTGGAATCTCAACTTTAAAAGAATAACAAATGCACTTTTTGTAACAAACGCACCACACCAATACTCAAATTAGGTTAATCAACTGCCATTTCATGGATCTCTTAATTGTCAATTGCATACATTATAACATACTTCTGTGCTTAGTATGTAATACTTACTGTGGATCCCCTGTCCTTTCGATAGGAACCTTAATGTCAGAGTGAGCAACACTATCTGTGCATTGTGATGTACCATCTGAAACGTTACTGCCCTCGGCGGAAACGAGCTGCAAATGAACACAAGCCTCATTATGTCTTGACATTTCTTCACGATTATGTCACTGTTAAAGGAGCTTATAAACATATTTACTTACCCAAGAAACCACTCTGCCGTTGAAACACGGTAGATGCGCATCATCATCTACAATTTCTTCCTTCACCACCCTTTAAAATAAAGTGAACTGTATGTAGAACTTGGGACAGTGCAACTGTCAACAAGACACTTCTGGTTAGGTTACCTCCGGCTTGTTTTGTCAGTTTTTTGGAATGGCAACCTGCCCAGCAATCTTCCCATAGCATGAATGGACTCATAAATTAAGTTAAAAACTAGACAAATACTCAAAAGAATACCACTCTTAAACAACGTGCATAATAGTACTTACCCAAAATCATCGTCCATTGACTTGAAAAAGAACTTGTAATTCGGCCGATTGAGGACATTTTTGAAGTCTGCCAAAGTTACGCGTTCAGGTGCGATGTTCAGTTTAACTAAATATGGTGTTTCCTCGTCATCTATGTGGTATATAATTTTAGTTTCTTCCATATCAGATACTGTTAGTCAACAACTGATTTCCGTCATCAAGACTTCAATATGGCAGCCATGAATCGATGTCCTACTCAAAACAAATTAACTTCTTTTTTCACTGCCTTCTATTTTAAATAAATCAAACCTCTGAGCAAAAAAAAAATCATTTAAGTTTAAATTGTATCAAAATCTATTGTTACATTTTTTATGCTTAAACCTACAATGATCTGAAATAAAATACAGCTAAATGAACAGTATGTCAAGCTGAAATGGATGTGTGTGCTATGATTTTGGTGTAATATTGCGAACCTTAAATGTATTATTTTGCGTATGTTTTAATTCTTATTAACAGGGAAATTATATTGACGTAGTCAGGTACGAGCGAAATTGTCAGTGGGAATAAAGGAGATATTATTTGTCAATTGTCTAAGTGTCAGATTCAGAGAAATTTATAGACAAGTGATCACTGTTTACGATATGAACGTGTAAACAAGTTACAGGGGCACGAATTTGTCACATTCACATTTTTTATTCAATGCTACAGTGTGTTGCAACTGGTAACAGACAGCTTTCTTGTTTTCAGGAAAAAGTTTTGTGTTTATTGAATGTTACCCTGTGAGGGGTGATAAGACGGAATGAACACAAATTCTACTGATTACGTTTGACAGCTATAAATATTGTTAGCGTTGTGTAGTTTATTTCGTATATGCATAAACTGCATGTATAATATCGCCAATAATCTATTTCAATGTAAATAAAGACCTAAACGCAAAGAATAATGCTATTTTAATTCCATCATCATACAACTCGGAACAATATGTTACAAATAAAGGTACTTTTATAAAACACCCTTGACAGTTCATTAAAATGGTGTAAGTATTTTTAAGACACATATGAGCAAATAATATTTATTACAAAACAAACATGCAAGTAAAGAGCTGCATATTCAACATACAGTGAAAGTATACTAACGCGCTTTCTGACCTGATATAGGTTCCTTTAATTTCTGTCTTCATGCCCCTTTTTTTTCTGCACTCCAAACTTAAATAGCCATAACTTTTATTTTTATCAATTTGTCATCCTAACTATTGCAAAGTTTACCAAAAGGACTGTGTTGAACAATTTCCTATTTATTGCCTTCATGGGTAATGGTTTCTTGTAGACTTAAAAAACAATTGAAGCACCATACAACTCGAGAATATGATGTGAAGTAGCTTGAACATGCTACACCTACCAACATTTATACCAATATATGTGAGGAATGTGCCACTTGGCACATGAGTCATTGAGATATCACTACAACCATATCCACAACTAAAGAAAATTATTTAAAAACTCTATACAGACTCGCGCATCCATCAAGTATCACTACCTCTTCCACCTTGTGGTTAAGAAATATACCACATCACCAGTGAAAATGTCTTCCAAAACTAATTTCACTAAATTGCGGAAGAAATCCACATTTGTCCATAAACTCATGTATGAATAATGGGCTTGTTGCATGGGTAGGTATTTTGAAAAATGGGACTTGCAGGTAGTTCAAACTAGAACAAGATCTCGATGGGTACATTGAATAAGTTTTATGAGTATTTTTCTTCTATCTTTCAAAGATTTGTAGAAAATTGCTTTAAAAGTCAGAGATTTTCAGCGACAGTAAACTTTCTTTTGCAGATAAGGTGAGAAAATCATCCTTGAGAGCCAAGGTCATGAACATTGATAGGGCAATGCTCACCGTTTCTGAAGGTGTTATTACATTACAGGAATGGCATTAACTTTAACTAGTGGTATTTTAACTCCCAAGTGAGTTCTTTTGGACTTGCAGCAAAATGTGTAATGTTCAATGAAAGCAACTAAGTCCAAAACACACTTTCTTTAGCTTTGAATGAAACAAATGCAAGAAAGAAAACAATTGATTTAACTTGAATGTATACTTACCTGCACTTAAAATAACAACCAAATAGATACCACTGTAGTTTATAATTATCAGATACAAAAAGTTTACATATAAAAGCATTCAGTGAAAACAAAGGTAAATTTATATTTTATGTAATAATTTGATGAAATGCAATAAAGCAAAATAAATGCTTTTATATAAATATGTTATAAATGAGATTCATAAACTAACTTATTTCTATTGAAAGTAAAGTAAAGGGAAATAAAAAGATTTACAATGTTGGTAATGTTCTTCACATCAAAGTTATGAGCATGTTATACATTAATTACACAGTTCTGAGGAGTGAATCAGATAAGTTATTCAGGCAGCTTGAAATTGAATTTATTTATGGATGCTCTTTAACTACTATGGTCCTTAGCATCCCATTCTATATTGGGCGTGAAAGACTGGAAATTTTGCTCAGAGGCCCTTTATCAGGCTTGGGGTTCTTTTACGTACCATAAATCTACAACACAGGACCACCGGCTTTACTTCCCTTCGAAGGAAGCCATGCTAAGAATTATTGTGCCCGAAAAAAATCTATCGCCCTCTGCCGGGTTTGAACCCAAGACCTCGGGAACTAGAGGTACCCCTAGACCACAGAGGACAACATTCAGTCCGCTGTTGCAATGGTTTCATTCCAATGTAAGTTATGATTTTAAAAAGATGCTAGAATTGCAGTGAAAGCTTAGGATGAGAGTGTAAGTAATAAAACATGTAGGCATTCTAACCATGTAACTCATTAATACATGATTCAGCATGTCAAATATAATGCCATGGTGCAGAACTGGCTTCCAATTATAGGCCCATCTCTCTTTTGACAGTCTTCTCTAAAGTAATGGAAAAAGCTGTATATAATCGGGTTATAAAATACTTGGAGTTCAACAACATTCTCTCAGTATCCCAGTTCGGATTTATTGAAAAAATGTCAACAGAAAATGCAACATACATGCTCACTTCTAAGTATTAACAGCCTTGGATAAAAAGGAACTACCGTTAGGAATATTTTGTGACTTAGCTAAGGCATTTGAGAGCATAGATCACAACCTCTTGCTGCAAAAGTTAAAAGTTTATGGCTTCAGTGATATCACTATAAAATGGTTCAGATCTTACTTAACAAATAGGATCCAGAAAATCAGAGTCAATGGTTGTGATTCAGAACCAGGTATTATTACTAGAGGTGTCCCACAAGGTTCTATACTTGATCCTTTGTTATTTTTAATATTTATAAACGATCTGCCATACTAACTTAGCGAAGATTCAATAGCTGTGCTTTTTGCAGATGATACCAGTGTACTTAATCTGAAAAGTCACATCAGCAATTAAGAAATTCTGTCAATAAAGTGTTCAAACAGCTCAACTTTTGGTTTGAAGCTAATAAGCTTTCATTAAACTACAATAAAACCAGTTTTATTCAATTTCAAACGAAGCATAAACAAGTGAGTGAATTAACAATCAGGTACAACAATCACACCATAAATAACATATCTGATACAAAATTTCTTGGGCTTCAAATAGATGGAGAGCTCAACTGGAGAAAACAAATAAAAATCATGTTGCCAAAACTCAGCTTGGCCTGCTTTGCCTTAAGAAACTTAAAAAATTTGCTCCACCAAAATGCCTTAAGAACAGCATATTTTGCCTACTTTCACTCCCTGTTGCGATATGAATAATGCTCTGGGGTAATTCAGCACATAGCAAGCAAGTATTTATATTACAAAAAAAGGCCATTTGTATTATCTGTGGTGTTGGTTCCTGTCATTCCTGTAGACCCTTGTTCAAAACCCAAAAAATTCTTACTCTCACTGGTAAATATATATGTTCTCTCTTGAGCTACTTTACAGATAATTATGATAACTTCACAATGAACCTTCTGTATATGACCACAATACAAGGCATGCAGGCGATTTGCATAGACCAGCAAATAGCTTAAAACTGTTCCAAGAAGGATGTTACTATTCTGCAATAACAATTTATAATAACCTTCCATATTATTTAAAACTATTAGGTAAGCCTAATCAACACAACATCTGTAAGAAAGAGCTAAAGTCTTTCTTATATACTCACTCCACATTTACTATGGAGGAATTTTTTAATATGCCGTGCAACATATAAATATTCAATATATAGAGCAGATGGCATATGATAGTGACTTAAACTTATTTGTTATTGTCCTACTGCTATGCATGTTGAGATGTTTACTCTTGGAATCGTGATGCTTTGCAAATTTTCATTTCTTAGATAATGCATGGTGTGGAGAGAGGGAGAAATGTTCTTGGTGTTGGGTATGTTATTATTTAAGAAGTTCTTGGTGCTAAGTATGTTTATTAGTTATGCTGCATATTTCATAATTGTATGCTGTGTTCAATGTCCCTGAGCGTTGCTCACAGTGGGACCAAATGAACAAACAAACAAGCTTATCATTTTCTGTCAAAATAAGTATTCAAAAGCCTAAAATGTTATAATTTTTCATTTGTCTTGGTGCAAAGAATCCTCTGTTAACCAGATGTTGATATACCCCTTCCACCTGGTGTAAATTTGTATAGCTCTCTTATTTTAGATTATTAGTGTCACACTAATTGGCACAAACAACTGCTTGCTTTCAACAGAATTGTCCCAGATTATTATAACATATGTCATTACTGTGCAAAAATAAACAGTAAACGCTGTTTAAGGTAAGGTTTTAGCAATAAATATTTAAGGATGCAAGTGCAAATATTGCTGATATTAGTTTTTGGAATAATCTACCATACAAAAAATTTCCAAATGAAATGCATGCCTCCCTGGAAACCTAAATGCTTGATTTCATTATAAAACCTTAAACTAAAAACAATCTTTGTAATATCATGCCTTCTTTATGCAAACATGCAACACTGTTCCTGTTTGCATTAATGTATGTATATGGAATCCATAGCAGATTATTGGTTTTGATCATAACGTTGTACATTCCAGCTCTTTCCTGTGTATTCCATTGAGTGTAATGTTCAAAGATATTGAACATGTATTATAATATGCACTATAGGCAATCCAGTCACATACCATCATGTTATGCATAAAAAGAAGAGTCTGTCGTTTGTTGGATCTGTTGTTTCCAAACATTTAGATTGAAATTGCATCAGACATCATCAGCGGTGGAGATGAAGTTCCCTCCTGTTAGTCTTTGCAGTGAATGGTGAGGAATGATTATTTTAATTTTTTATTAAACCTCCCAGGAGGGAGAGATAAGGCCCCATGTTATCCCATTCATTGGCAATCAGCCTGGAAAGTCTTCCTGGTAAGGAAGGGGGGAATGGAGAAAGGTTTGCGGTTACCAGTAATGTATTCTGGGATTGGAAGACTCATGCACACTGCATGAGCGATAGATCACGTGGGGTCTTAGGAAGCATGTTTGACTACAGAGTTCAGCATTACTCCTTGGGATATTCATGCTGGTGCCATTGACCTTAAATAATAGAATTATTGCATTGGATTTTGATTCAAACTAAGTATAGTTAACTGGTAATTGTTGATTCAGTATATGGTTAGTTAAAGTGAAAGAATTTAAGGAGATTGTGTAGCAAACATTCATATTATTGGATGAAGTAGTGTGTGCTACTTTACTTAGGCTAGCACATTAGCCAGCTTGGAGAGCAACATCATCTGTGCTGTATGCTGTATCCAGACTCTATGTAACAAACTAAGTCTAGGAATGTAATATTTGGTAATTTTACATTATCTGCATTAGTGCTAGGTCATGTTTGTAGCAAGTGCATTTGTTAATTTGCTTTGTGCCATAACTACATCATCTTAGTGCTAGATGTTGTGATATTTATATATTCTTTTGATATTTTTTTTATGTAACGGCTTTCTATACTTAAAACTATGCTCATTGCGTTATCTAGAGTTGTACATTCGATTCAGGGAGTCCTCTTCCCCTGTGCATAGCTTGACTTGGAGCAAGGATTTTGAGAACTATTGTCATGTATGTGAAGACAATTGAGTGCAGGTGTGATGTATGAGTAGCTATGAATATAATTTTAGGGGAGTCTTACAAGTGTATACAGGTATTCCTGTACTATGTTGATTTCTGGTTCCCTAGATCAAGGGTTCAGTTCAATAGTGGCCGCAGCCTTTTGATATGTTGTCAGTTTCATATTTTCCTAAATCCTGACTTAGTTCATTGTTACTTGATATGTGTGCATATAGCTTGTAGCTCAGGCTTTTTATAAAGTCCACTATGAGGTGTAATTTCAATTCATAGTAAAGGAAATACATTGGGACTACTGGAGGCTGTTTAGCAATTATTCAGAATAATTCTGTTTTGTAGGGCTATAATGTGTCTCTTCAGTGCAACTATATAGGTGATGAAAGGTCTGATGCTTAGTTTTGCATAGGATGATCCCCATATTGAAGTGTAGATGGGAGTTTGTTAATGATGGGATATAATTTATTTAGTTGCTATAATGCTTGCTCCAGATGAGATCTTAATTCTTTTTTATACCCAAGTAGGTCACGTGATCTTTCCACTCTATTCTTTTGCTTTGGTAATTTAGGGTGGTAGTGCATGCTTGCCTTTACAGTGTAAAATCCTTTTAATGAATACAATTGTGTGGATATTCAAATATTTACTTTTATATTCCATTTTGTTAACCAGGGTTCAAACATGTCAAGCACTTTCTAAAACCAATGGTGTAAGATTTTAGGTTGAGTAGATTGTGTCACTAGGGCAGCTTCATCCACGTGAATATACAGGTTTTAATGAACTGCACCGAAATAATTTCAGAGATTTAGACATGTCTGATGTAAGCAATTTGAGATAGGCAATGCATTATCCACGGCTAAACATAATGCAGTTAAACCATAATATATTTATGGTGTTAAACATTTTGGTATCAAATGCAAAGTCCGATTGAAAAATTGGCATGGTATGTATAAAGCTTCTGCACGAGTACAAAAATATCGATTTTCAGCATGTCATTATTAGCGTTCTCAAGATTTAATGCCACAAAAATCTCTCAAATCTTGAACTAATCACCTGACAGTGCGACGCTGAATATCGATCAACTGCCTTCTTGCGTTATGGAGCCTACTCTAGAGGCTTTCTTTAATTTCTCGTGTGGTTTAATGCATAACGCTAAAAGCTGATGCTCCCAAGGTTATGGGTTCGTTTCTTGTAAGCAGTTATTTTTTAATTCCATACGAAGAAGTGATGCGATACGTATATTCAGGACGTGACTCTGATTGGCCAGTGCAATAACACTAATGTCATTTCATTGATTCGGCTCACTGAGATTAGTATGCTGAGAATTGTCTGTGAGGCAATAAGGAGAACATGTACACCTCTAAACTTGCAGATAGCACCTTATTTACGGTGAATCAAGAAATAGTGGTGCCTGCAGCACTGTATAGGGAACGGTATCCCGATAGGCGCAAACCACATCACTCCTTTTTCCAGTCCATCGTTAGGCATTTGCGAGAGTGGAACCTTCAAGGTAAACAGGGGCGATGTGGGTGTTACACGAACTCGACGCTCAGTACAATTTGAAGGGAATGTTCTGTAAACAATTGTAGAATAGCCATCTACTAGCGCACGCGCTTTTGTACATGAACTGGGCACCATAGGGGTGATGGTTGTATTGGAGAAGTGGAAACCAAGGGCACTAACTCCCCTCATGAACACAGTGTGTCACTAGTTGTACTTTTGCAGGAAAGGCGAATTTTCTGATTGGCTTATTCAAGTTTCGAAGTTTGTAACAAACTAAATGACAGGCACGAAGAAAGGGACCATCTTGGATTTTTATAGTTGGAAGTTTTCGTCCGAAGTTTTTTCACCAGGAACAAAGCAGAGATGGTAATCATACATTTACGCTATTTCTGATTGAATGTATATTTGTTGTAATATTGGTATTTTCTATTAACTTCAGTGATATTCGTAGAATGAGGTAGAAAACTTTGATAGGTTATTGTGTGTTGCACATTTTTATATAACAAATTAATTTTTAGATACATTGAGCCATCCAGACAGAGGGGATACGCCTGCGATTTACATTCCTTCCAGTGTTGTGGTTCGAGTCCCGAATGGTGACATAGAATCTGAAGGTATGTTATTAAGTTTGAGCAAGTTATTAAGTTTCCAGCATTACAGTGCTGGATGAAAGGTAAAGTTTTTAAGAGCTTCTTAGTGTTGCTGAATTTTATATTGTCTGATTTACTTTTCAGATATTGTGAGTCATCCAGACAGTGGAATAAACGATTAATTTTCTTGTTTGCACTTCACAATTGATGGGTGGAGATCACAGCCAAAAGTAGGTAAGGTAAAATCAACCTTTAATGCAAATAAATTAGCATGTTACTGTGCTAATATTCAAACACATAGATGCAGATCATGCGAGTGATACGCGTGTATAATTAAAAAATGTAGGATTATTGGTGGACTGACACACTAACTGCAAGGATAGCATGCCAATGATACTATAATTCTTTTAAGACAGTGCCCAAATGAAATTTTCTAATACAGAAGGAAGAAAGATATTTGATATCATTCACATATATTTCAGTAATTCACCCTCTTTTGGGCATTTTTATCTAACTACCACTATGTCCTTTTTTGAACTGGGCATGGTGTATGAAAATAGAAATTCTGGTAGCTTTTTTGACAGTTAACGTCTCTGTAATCTGTTAGTACAGATGCTCAAAAGCATTTGTTTCCAAGAATAACTGAAGTGTTTGTTTTGAGTGAAATTAGCAGCTTCAGTATGTGTTCTGAGGCTTTGAAATTCCAAAGTGGTTTCAATCTTTCGTGTCTGTTTTCTACCATTTAAACTTTGTAGCAATTTTGATGATACAAAATCCTAAAGTTACATTGTGCAGTAGTAATTAAGTTGCAGGATATTATAAGAAATGTATAGGCATTTAAATGATTGTGTTGTTTTTGTGCAAAAATCAAAGGTTTTGAAGTAATGGGCATTTAATATTTTTTAAATGTATTGAAGCCTTTTAAGTTAACACATGTGATAAACATGAAGTTAATCACGATATATGATGAATCATTTGTAGAATACTTATGAAAATAGCTTACTGTGAGTAGAGAAAGTCTTAGATGGCAGAGCAGTGGTATGGCAAGTTAAAGATTGCTGGTTTGAATCCCAGGCATGGCATTGAATTTTTTGTCTGATTGTATATACTCATCCACCATTCTGTATGTGCAAACCACCAGTGAAGGTTCCATGAATGTTTTCAATGAATTGGATCTTTTGAATGATCCCTTGCTCTGTTATTTATAGTGAACATTTTAACACACCAAGTATTTTAAACGCTTTTCATATACAGCGCATTGCATCCAAGGTACTATGGGAGGTTAGGTTTTTTTTTATATTAGCTTAGGTTTCTGAATTTATGGAAGATTAGCATTAGGTTGGTTTATTTATATATATAAGCTTAGTTTTCTGAATTCACAGAAGGTTAGTAATTTTTTTTAATGAAAAGTTTTTAAAATTTCACTATAAATAACAGTTCGAAGGATCCTTCAAAAGATCTGATTCATTGAACCTTCAATGAAAAGATCCATGGATCCATTGCATATACTGAATTTTATTTTGTTCAAGTAACACAAAGTGGTGGTGGTTTTACAATAAAAGTGTTATTTCCTTCTCATTTAGCACTTTATCAACCACACATTTTTGCCACTTTTTAACGGTTTCCCAGTTTTGTGTTAAAACAGCTTATTCACACTACGCACTTCTTCCTTTGTCATGGCAACTCAAACACTAACTGATAAAATTGAAGATTTGACCTGAGCTGAGCATATGAGTGCTAACGTATTATGAATGACTGTTTGCTTATCATATTTCCTGTGTTATGCAAAGAGTTTATTTGGTACTCAGATAGCACCGCTGCGAATTCATTGCTGCATTTCTTATATAGGCAAGAGAATAGCAGTCATCCATTACAGTTGGTAATTAACAAAAAGATACTCTTTGATTGTTAATGCAATAGCAGATAGAATTAAGAAAATCATATTTTGTAATCTCTTAACAGTTGTTATATATCCATTACTTTTAACAATGAGTTCTTACGATAACCGCAATAAAATGTGTAGTTCTATACCTTTCCTACTCCAATATTTCATGATACAATACGTTTAAGGAACTATTTACATTGGCGTAAGCGTAGTGCTTAGTTTCATGACAAGAGGAAGCATATGCTTTGTTTACATCAGAGAGAACTCTGGTTTACAATGGATAGTGTGTAGTATAATCACAAGGTGTTTGTAACCACAAATTTTCCCTAATGTAAGCAATTTCTCTTTTCAGAAACCTACTTTTAAGGATAGTTTAAACACGTGTGTTCTATTTAATTCTAGGATATACACAATGGAAAGTTGGAGTTAAGTTGTGGCTATTTATGTCCAGTGATGGTGCTTCAAGTCAGAGCACAGAGAGTGACAATGACATTAATAGTGCTAAATGGTGTGGTGAAACTTGCTAATGACATTTATTGCACTGCTAATAGCGATTTAGTGAATGACAAACAATAGCTACACTGTTGCATATAATGTGTGCAGAAGTTTCTTTGTAGGAAATGGAATTAAGTTATTCATGTCAAATTGTATTGTGCTAAGAGTAGAATAAAATAACAAGTGTCAAACATGTGTTATTCTTCCAATTTTCCTGTCAAATTCCACATCCTACTGTTGGTTGGTTGCAAGTTCATACAAACCATGAAGGCAGTTTAAGTGCAAAAGATTTTACTATGAAGCATGCAGAAGAAATTATTGCAAGGTGCTTGATCTCATTCACTCTCAAAAATTTAAATGTGACCATTATGTATTATGACATAGAAACATTCAGCAACCACTATTAACCCCAATAATATTATATAAAAAGCAATGTATGTGCCGACTATTGGATAATTTAAATAAGTTACACAGGAGTAAACAGTTGTGTTTTTCATACTAGCCTAGCTGTGAGGTGTTCAGCTGATCATAATTGTGTTCTAATATTGTATTCCTACAGATGACAGGGACAAGTTATTTTATGTGAGCTTTAATCGACTCCTTTAAAAATAAATGTGAATAACTCAAAGTGCAATCACGATTATTGAAGTTCACGTAATTAACTTTGTACGTCAGTAGCGATACAGTATTAGAACATATGATCAGCTGAGCAGACAGCTAGGCAGGTATGAAAAATTCAGCTGTAGTAGCTACGAGTAACGTCGTCATCCGAGAGCACGATTTTTCATAGTTTAGTTCCATCCCCGATCACTACTCACGCTGCAATCGCCTTCGTGTTTCCATCATTTTGACACTAGGGTAGTACTTCTTATACTTTGGTGTTCTGTGCTGGGCACTAACCATGTTAGCGTATGACAAACGGTACACGCAAAACATTTTCACCGTCAAGAGGTACAAGCACTAAGTCCGGAAGACTTTGGCCCTCGGATACAATTTTGTAACTGGGCTTTGCTACAGCCTGAATTCTTCTCATCGGTATTGTTTACTGATGAAGCCTTGTTCACCACAGGAAGGTCTAATCTTCAACTCAAACAACCATTGACATTAACTAATGTATTAAGCATGATTTAGCTTTTGTTAGCAAGGATTGTAGGTAATTGGACTGATATGTTGAAATTCAATTGCATAAATTGAAACACGAATTTTAAACTTGGGTTAAAACTGCATTAATACGCTCTCCTAAAAAAAAATGTGTGAACGAGACTCGAACTCGAAAACAGTGACTACCTTTTACTCGAAAGCTAATGTCATAACCATTACGCCAAGGAGGTACGCTCTGAAACCTTCCTTCGTTTTTGTGTGTTGTGCTCTCAAATAGTATCATCATTAGCAAACGGCGTAGGGCACTTTGGAAACTTATAGACGCAACTTCGAATTTTGGACAGGCCATAGTCTCCCATCTCAAATTACTTATTTAAGACAATTCCACATTCCCTGAAAATATTTCGGTTAGTCCATTAGTATCCTGTATTTGTTCTTAGGAGGTCAAGAATGTCACTGATGTAGAGAGCATTATTTGGCCTGGCGCTGGAGGTTTTGATGTTTGTTCGTAAGGATCGGTTCGTGAGATAATTCCTAATTAGGGCTATCGGTATATCTGAAAAGTTGAATTGTTTTAACTTTCGCAATAGTCCGGTTTGACATACTTTATCAAGGGCTCGCAGGGCGGGTTCAAGGGGTGGTCAAGCCGTGCCACCGCCCAGGGCGGCGTGTTTTAGGTTAGATAAAATCTTAAAACATGAACAAGATATTTGAAAACAAGACGGAATTACAAAATTATGCTTAAATTCTAGCGACTTTCTGGATATTTCTTGTTATGAAACTGGTGAAGCGCCAGGAGTTAGTCACTTTTGCTGTGACCTTATTGATGATTATCGCCAAAACATCCCGTGCACGATGTTCAACAATAAGCATCGTGTACATAAACAGGAGTGTTTCACGCCACAGTAGCTCTAACCCTTGTTTTAACCCCACCCTTTCTCCTGGGTGGGGGTATCCGCAATAGATCTCGTAGGTCGCAGTACGCGAGGTGCGCTCATCCGTTCCGTTGTATACCTTACATCCTATAATAAAAATGATTAACCAGTGTAGTCTATAAATATATGATGGAGGGTGACGTATGGTCATCCTTGAACAAGATGACTCTTTGTAATGACTGGAACAGAAGTTCTTAGTGCAGTTTTGCTGTTTTTAAGGTAGTGTTTTTTTTTTAGAAAAAGTGAAAATTACTTAATATTAGCTCTATTTTAAACGAAAATTTTACAGAGCTTAAATACTTGTTTAGATATTTCTTAGAGGAGGTTGAAATATAAATATTTTTGCGTGTTTAAATACATTTTGAATTAAAACAATTCGCACGCTTACTATTATAAGCTTTCGAAATTTGTCTCTGTTGAATCTACATCATTGGCCATAAGACTACACAACATGAAAACACTAAGATCGAAAGAAACGCACTTCAAATGCTGTTTATTGCGTTTATGGCCTGCTTTCGAAGCAGCTGATTATCAGTTATAAAATAGCTCACTTTACTAATGCCGAGTTTCTTGAAATGCTACTCATTTACGATGAAACACGTTGTAATGCGGCAGCTGCGCCAAGAATTTATCGAGAAAGATTTCCAAATAGACGAGCACATCATAGGGCATTTGTTTTCATCTGTCAAAAAGTTCTAGATACAGGAAGCGTATCTCCTCATGTTGAAGAAGTTGATCAAAGAAATCCTTCATTTGGTGGAGGAAGATCCTGGAAGCAGCAGCCGTGGTATAGCTCCCACTATCGGCGTAACCCATTGGACTGGTTTGAGAACATTAAAAGAATAATTTCTACGCCCTTATTATACTCGGCGCGTCCAGTATCCCTTGAAACAGATTATGCATCAAGGGTAGCATTTTCCGAATGCTTTCTTCAACAAGGAGGAGACTTCCCCTTAAAATTCTTGCAATGGATGAAGCAACGTTTACCAGAAATGGAGTAACGAATTACCATAATGCACATACCTGGGCTTACGACAATCCACACAGAATAAGACAAGACAGTTTTCAGCATAGGTTTTCTGTAAAGTTTGGGCAGGAATCATAGGAAACATTTTAATCGATCCGTAGACTCCTCGGGTTTTGACAAGTTTCTTAAGAAACTTTACTAGTTCTGCTTGAGGATGTTCCCATGCAAGTAAGAAATTATATGTGGCTATTACATGACGGCGCACCTCCGCACATAAGTAGAGCGGTGTGTGGGCATCTATTCAACACCTACGCAGATCGCTCGGAATGGACTAATAAAATGGCCTATAAGATCGCCATATTTAAATCAAATCGATTGTTTTTCTTTGCGTCGATATGAAAACTCGAGTATACATTTCAGATGTGTCTGATGTGGCAACGTTGCAAGAAAGAATACTTCCAGCAGCAGAAGAAATAAAAACCCAGACGTACTTCGTAGAGTGCAGCAGAATTGAAGAATACTTTGTTAAGCATGCGTGCTGGCGAGGGGTGCACATTTTGAACAATTTCTCTAAACATCAAACAGAAGTTCTCGTTGATTATCTGTTCCTTTCTTGTTTTAATTATTCACAGAACATTTTACTAAGGAAAAACACTCACAACAACGCGATCTTGTAATTTAAAACTATGGTCATAGAGCACCTTCCAATATCCGAGTGTGTGTGTGTGTGTGTGTGTGTAGAGAGAGAGTTATTTATTAACTATCCATGCAAATAATTACGTTATGTAAGAATAAGTAGCCATGGAGGTGTTGATAAAATTTAGGTTATGTCTGAAAGCATTAGGGCGCGGCACTTGGAATTATCGCACGGGGCTGTAAAACTCCTGGAGCCGGCCCTGAAGGCTTGTTCAATATCCAAGGAGATGTCGCCTGTGGAACCTGTTTGTGTTGAAACTGTTTTGAGATTTGTTCTATAATGCGTAAAATTTGTAATGTAGAATGACTGGTTTTAAACCCAAGTTGTTCCGCTAAAAGAATGGAATTTTCGAATGTGTGCATTTATTCGCGTCAGTATTACTTTTTCTAGTATGTTGCTTAATTTGTTCAGTAGGCTATTTCACCTGTAATTGTTGGAGGAACGCGATTTGTCTTTGATTTTGGAAAAAGGAATATCTCTGTTTCCTTCCATTTTATAGGGGATTTCCCCTGTTCTAAGGTGTAGTTCAATGTATTGGCCAGCAAATTTACTGTTCTGTTTAGTAAATTTTTTAGTACCCCATTTGGTATTTTGTCGGATCCCGGTGCCTTACAGGTGGGCAATTTGTTTTTTTAACTCTTCAGTCGATTTCGCCGGAATTTTATGCATTTTATTATGTGCGACCATTGGCCCAATGCTCTCAGCTTCTTTTAATTGTTGGGTGAGCACATCTTGAAGATATATTAGATTTGGGGTGAATGCGTGCTCGAGTGTGTCCGCCAACGCCGCGGCCTTGGGCCAGGGGCTTTTAGCTATAAAGTTATTCGTTTTTAATTGTGGGATATATTTTGTTGTGCACTTAAGGCATTTTCTATTCTCCCAACTACATTGTTTGTGTATTGAGGTTTTCTAGGGTATTATTCTACAGTTTAAGTATATAATCTCTAACTTGATCATCGGCTAAGTTTCTTGCTTTATAGTATTTGTTTGTGTGCAAAACATTTCTCGAACGCTACCATTTACGCTTGCTCTAGTTTTGGTTGTAATTTTATTGTTTTACATTTAGGAGAAATTGGGCATTCATTGAGATGTCATAACTAATAAATGAATTACAACTATCCGGGCTTGTAGGCCGTGGTCTAGAAGCCCAGATAGTTGTAATCCATTTATTAGTTATGACGCCGGCCGTGAAAGCCTCAGTATGTACATTGAGATGTCAGTTTTAAAGAGAGGTAGACTTGTGGCCAGCTTTATTGCCGTCTCTTTTTTCGCAATTTCAAAAGTCATTGGTGGCTGGTGAAGTTATTTCAAGATGCGGTAAATAGTAACCTACAGTGCTCTTTAATTCCCCCAGCCGAAGAATGCCGTAGATGTGGCCATTTCTATCAGCACTGGGAGGTAGGTGATCTGACATGAGCTCTTGTAATCCTTGCTTATCCATATAGAACAGTATCTTATTTAACAGCGCGATGTTTAGAATATCTGGCGTGTGGTTAGGCATGTGAGGTCCTAGTTCTTCTGGGCCAGTTATTAAGTAATTGGTGTTATTGATTAAGTTTCATACTTCAGTGATTGGGGTTAGGGTTTAAGACACTCAAAAAAGTGTTTAGAATTGTAATCTCTTGCAACCATTACCTTCGATCCTATTCTCCATATTCGTTCTACATCGTCAGAATCAATGTCCCAAGAGGGTTGTAGTGCAATACCAACATTGTGCATTTTAACGCGAATGCCGTTTAATTCTGGCTTGTTTAGTCGATAGTTTTAAGTTTGTCATAATAGCTATCGTGGTTACTCCTCTGCTGTCGCGATCGTTTGGTAGCTTCCGTTAAAGCAAAAGCAGTCTTTGTTGTGTAAATGTGTTTCATCGAGTATGGGTTTGAAGAAAGTCAGCTATTCTTTTGCCTTTTTACGTATATCGCTGTACTCCAGAAAGTTGTGTGAATCGTGTCGGCATTACCCATAGCTACATCTACGAAGAGCAGTCACAAATTCGGCGCAAAGTGCACCATCTGTATCCTGTCTGTCATAGGCGCCGACTTGTGCTTTTTGGGGGACGGGGTCGTGCAATAAAGTGGGGTAGTAATAATATGTTTAGTGCAATTACTGAAGTAAACTGTATTTAATCATAGTATGTAATAGGTGCTTTTACTTGCCTGAAAATTAAATAAACAGTTATTTAATTTAAGGTTTGAAGAAACATAGGTTTGTTGAGCCGTACCTTACTGTTTTCTTGCGAAAGTGTTGCATCTCAGTTTATTCCTGCCTAGGTTCTGAAGGTTCTGGTAGTTCAAAATCTGGCAGGACCGCCCTCCTGAGAGTTTCCTTTTCCGGTTTCCCTCACTCCTCATAGCTGACGAAGGAACGTTCCATAGGCCCGGAACGTTTCCTTTCCCAATTAATTAATTTCATGTATCACCACGTATAACGCCTGTGGTGCCGTGTGTAGTGGGAGCGGGCGTTAAACGTTACTTTAAAAAGTTCCTTCCTGCTTATAAACTAGTCTGCCACTGAATGATGCTCGCGATGATAATGTATGGCAGCAACAGCATTTGGTTGAATACAAGAAATTTCAATCCATGGCCACACAAATGGCAAAAGTAATTTTAAAAGCTTGTTACTACAACCCCGCCGCTGAATCTTTGCACTTGACAGTTCGTGTGGCTTCGCGTAAAGTTGGCTATATTGCGGTTGCGACGTTGCCAGAGTGGCTAGTAAACAACAACAGCTGATAGTTCTTTCTATCGTGTCTAAGCCGCCGCATAAACAGTGTAATAAATAATAACTATTTTGTATTATTATTGTTATTTGAAAATAACTCTGCAATAAACATTGCAGCGTATGTAGAATAAATTATGCACTTTTGACAATATAGAAACAGAATAATGCAAACTTTCCTGCTATAATGATGAGAAATGAAACAAATTATAAGCTGCGATAACAAAGTTATTTTCACTCACCGATTTAAAACTGCAAGCATCATAGTTATCATCATCATCTTCACCAAGGCATATCATTAATGGTTTGCACTCACTAATAATTCCGTCTATTTCTTCTGCTTTTCGTATTAGCTTATTTACATGATCTACTTTCTTCTTCCACGAAGCCATGTCCACCGTCCCCACACCTTCCCACCAAAGCCTTTCCACCTCGGTAATGGTAAATGACTTATTGTTCTCCCCCACATAAGCCTTAATGTCGCTCCACACTAATTCGATAGGTTTGAAGTGACAGTGTACAGCTTTATCGGCAGGAATAGAGGAATGGCCGTGAAGCTTCACGTGCTCCTTTTCCTGTTCAAAGAATTCCCGGGTCCTCAATAGTTCCAATGCCTGACTATTAAGTGGCACACCTCTGCGCAAAGGATTTTCACTTCGTGAATCATCACTCAGCGATCGACATCGTTTTTCAGACATTGTTGCACTTAAATCTTGTATTAATAAATAATATGAGTGAAATATATACATAAATATATATATAAATAGATAAATATAAATAAATATATGTATAAACGAACAATAGGTAGCATGCAAAAGAACAACTCGACGCTCGTACTAGAGATTCACAAACTGAAGCACGTGGTTGGGAATAGCTACATCCGGCAACAGAGCCGCTTCCAGTTAGGGTTCCGTTTCCGCTTTGTCATCGACTATCCAGAATGCTGTTTTGTAATTGGCTTAGTAAGTCAAACTGTTAAAGCTTTCCATCTATTTTTTTGCGAGTGTACCAACTTAAACGCTAGCTGTCAAGTGCAACGTTACAGCGGCGGGGGTATAGTTAGCGTAAAGATAAATCTTTGGGTTTGTTTACGTTGGCTTTTCTTTGTAGCATTAAATTCACACACACTCATTTACACTCTCACTCATATTGCTAGATTCTAGGGAGAGTGGGGAATAGTCCTGGCTAAGAAAAATTCCCATTCTACAGACGGGACCGCTGGTTTTGGAATCTAGTATGCCCACCACCAGACCACAGAGGTAGTCAAAACATATCTTGTAGAAATTCTTTATTACATATTTCCTTTTAGGTACAATGCGAATAGGGGAATACAGTACGTTTAAGCGATTGTCAAATGTTTTAAAAATCGGTCGTTAAGTGATGGCTTAGGTATTCCGTTTTCTTTGTATGACCAAGAGGAAATACTAAACTTCTCATATGAGAAAAGTATAAAGTTACTGAAAATTCTAACCATGACAAGTAACATCCGGAAACGGTTAACCCCCCTAAACTGTGTGCTTAACGAGATCTACATTCCTTGTGAGTAAGATTTTGTCTATCTCTTAAGCTTTACAAGTTATGCAAAATTCATTCAGAATTAAGAGAACTTCAGAGACTATTTCGAGAAAATTCATGATATACATTAATTTGTCATGAAAATACCTATCTTAAATTTATTTTATTTTAATCAAAATCGTTTTAGATTTTTGAGAAAATCGCAATTTTTTAAAATGTTTCTGTATAAAAGGTAGTTTACTGTAGGGATTTTCTTGAAAATCTTCGTGTCGCATCCTTGGAAGATGCTGAACTTAACCGAGTAGGTTATTTAACCGAATTTCCGTTTTTGGGTTACGCTGTTCACGCACACAGGCACACACACGCATGCCTTTTTCTAAAGATGCTTTTTGTGCTCAAGGGGCCTCAAAATATACATTTTCCCGTGAAATCTCGGCATAGGTTTTTTGGGTGGAATACAATAACTACCTACTTACTATACGTAGCAGAGAAAGTAAAAATGGATGCAACACGATTATCATAAGTGGATTGCTCACAACATACAAAATGAATTTCATTTTTCATCACGCCTTAATTCGAAATTGATCGCAGGTACTAAAGCTGCAAAATGTTTACCTATAATAGGGGAGCAAACTATGGATGTGTCAACACAAGATTCAGCATTTGTGTCTTCAGATTCGGACCAGATGTCAACTAAAACCTAGGTTGTGTCATCATTGTCTTTGTTTAACGGTTGAACCTTACATTTGAAATAAATGTGATCCTTTAAAACTCCCCTCGGTCTATATAAACGATTTCTCTTTCTTATTGGTTTAATGACAGATCTATCTTTGAATTTAAGGGGAAGCCTCTGGCTTTGTAAGTTAGAGAGCCAAAAGCGCCTTGCACTCTAAGTGGGTGCTTGTCCTTGGTTTTGAAAGGATGTTGCAGTGATGTTCGAGGACGTGCTCGATTCGATTCGTTGGAGTTTTATCTTTGGGCATGCCTAGTGTCTCTGCTACTTTCCCCAGTGCCATGCCTGGGAATCTGTTAGTCTTTTGTGATTCCCGAGTGAGCGACTTAGTTGCAGATGGGTGAGGCCCATTTGCATTCTTCTGTGAACTTTATTCGGCATAGGAGTATGTTTTTGTTGTCGGGAATCGGTCATTCTTAGCTAGACCAGCCTCTTCGTCTAGTGTATGGTTCCCCGCCTCAGGGGTTCTGCCAACGGAATTACTCGTGTCCAGCCTCTACGGTCCCTAATGAACCACATTGAGTGACGTGTGGCAGCCTCAGAATTATCTTGTATTTTGCGTATCTTAGAATTCCAAGGAGGCTGTGCACGAGACGTGGTATTTGTGCATGCTGCGTTGTATGCGATTCATATAGTCAAGTATAGGCGAGAGGTTATGTTAATTACGGGGTATAAACTTAGTTGCCAAATTTCTTTTGCTCTAATGATGTTATAACATATGCTTGCTCCAGGTGAAGCGTTGATCTATTGTTACACCTAAGTCGGGCACATGATCTATCCGCTCTATTTTTATGCGTTGGTGCTGAACCTGCCTCTGAACAGGCCATGTATATACCCGAGCAGCACCAAGGGCTTCCGCTCCCAGTTGCACCAACCTGTTTTGCTCGGAGGATAAGCGGGCTGGATTAGTTTGGGGACCTATCCTAAATAACCGTATATGTAGCGCGAGAAGTCCTGGTTGGATCTCACTCTCCGTTGACACGCTTGGGACTCCACTCGGAGGTGAAAAAGCAAGCTAATGCTTTTTCCATCCCGACATTAGTGATAAATCGCTGGTCACAACAACAGCAACCTCGGCCATCTTAAACCGCCTCCACAAAACGTTGTCGCCGTCGAGTGCGAGGGAGAGTATGTCTCTCCACACCTTTTCCTTCCTAACTGGTAGACAAAACCCAGACGCAGCTCACCTCACACGGGTCACGTATAGCACGAACGTATGTGGCGTACCGCGAGACTTCCCAGTACACCATGTGGTGTCCGTGACAGAGTAGCGGTGGCGCTTAGCAGCGAGGGCCTTCTGCTAGAATTCGCCGACGTGACCGGCTACGAGGCTATCTTCCAAAAACCTGACCATGTTAGGTCAGTGTCTGCATATTGAGGCACGCCACACTGTCCACCACACTTCCTGTTGTCACTGCTGCGCCTTCGACAACTCCGCCCACATCTTCGCCGATCCAAGATGCCATATTGTGGCGCCACCAACTTTATTTCCGAATACATGCAGCTAATCAGGAACCGCCGCCGGCACTGCACCACCTGCAATGGCATCGGATATTGCACAGACCAGACACACTCCCCACTCTACTCAGGACAACTAAAACAACCACTGTAGCACCCCACTTCAGACCAGAATACTCTAGTCTCCTCTAAGCCGATCACACACTCCTATCACCACAACTGCATGCAACATTGCCTGAAATACTCCAAAAGCTGGAGGACATAGGCGGAGCTCCTACACTTCACAGCCAAGGTCACTTTACTTGAAGAAACACTTGAGCACTAAAAGACAGCTAACGATAGAGAATTACGACAGTCATAGGACACATTTACGGATACATTCACAGAACTTCCACCAGCAAACACACAAAAGGGCCTATCCTCATCACTGTAGACATTCACGTTGACCATCCGTACACTAGTTAGGGAGGCAGTGGTAGCCCTCAAGACGATGATTGAAATTAAGCAACAAGTTCCAAGTTCCCGAAACGCTGGTAAACTTCCAAAACACCGGTAAACCTCCAAAACACCATTGTGGCGACACCGATGCACCGCCATCGCACTGGTCGGACAATATTATATAGAAAGGGCGTGTAAAGTAGCTACAGAAATAATATAGAATAAAGATCATCAGCTCAACCAAATACCACATCCCGTTATTCGCCGCATGGCAGACCGGGCCAACAATCCTTCCGGCAGCCAGTTCACCATTAAAACATCCACTCAGAATCCTCGTATGCTTCCAGTGGCACAGCCGCATGAATGCATCCGAATCTTACCTCCACTCTTCATCCCATTTATATTTTTCCCTTCGTGTTCCCCGCGTTAATCATTTATATCCTCTATTCTTATTTTCCAAAGAATGTGCCGTTCATTGCCTTAGGTGCCTGCCATGTAGTACGATCTCTTGTTATTTTCACGAATGGATATGTGTTATAAACTATCCAGAGTTGGGTGTATAACTTTATTTAATCGCTTCGTTTCTTTATTCCTATTAAAATTATCTGCTTTTGCAAATTTCAATCGCCTCGCGATTTAGACCGACGTAGCAAATGGAAAGACCTCTGTGTCAGCATATGTTGAAACATGCTTACTCCTAATAGAGCGTTTTCAGCGACTGCCACTTTTTCTGGTGGACCTAAACGGCAGAACATCTTTTGCGGGTCGTAACACTTTTTTAGTTATTCCAATGTATTCAGCACCACAAGAGCACGATATTTCGTTTACGCCGGCTAAAGATAGTATTTTCGTTGGGTCCTTGTCTGAAGTAATATGTTTCGAGTCTGCTGTATTGGCTTATACGAGACGTTGATGTTGTGATTTTTAAGTAGTTAATCAATGCATTTAGCTACTCACTTAATGTAGGGCTAGATGGTGGCTAAATTATTGGTTGGGGATTAAATATAATTCAGTTCTGTGGGCGTATATCCGTTAGCTAGTAGTGTTTAATTCATGTGAATTAATTCTGACAGAAATAATATTCGGAGACAAGTGTAGTTGGCCCGGTCAACGATTCTTGAACAATGAAAGCTTGTGTCTATGGCAGCGTTTCCCAACCTTTTTCGCCTTGAGGAGCACTAGAAATATTTAACTGAATCTCGGGAAACCCCAGCAGCCTCGTGCACACGTTTTTACCTAAACTAAGGTATAAGCCTGTGTTGTACACCGGATGTTACAATCATTATTTTATATTCGGCGTATGGAAAGGTAATACATTAATTTAAATCAGTTAAAGGCTCGCTATATGGAATGCATTTTGTTACTTCCATTGTTTTTCTATGACATTTCCTGCAGAGATATTTTAGTATTTTCGAGAACATAAAACAGATATGGTGGCAACATTGCAGGGTTTGCTGACCCATGGTAGCGGGGGTGTCACTTTCACTTTCAAAAGCGGTTGTAGCACACCACGTCAATGGGTTTCATTTCGCTTTCACAGTGACATTTGTCTCACGAGCGCAAACCAACAAACATTTCGTGACTACTGCCAGCTAATAATTGCATTTGAATCTTCCAATGACGGGTTTTTTAACCTAAACTCACAATCTACAGACATTTATCAGCTCGTCCAACATTAAGCTTAAACACGTTTTAAAATTGATACTACTGTGATGTAATCAACAAAACCATTTTCCTGACATGTAAACACAAACGACTACGTCGCTAGGCCACTATTGGAGTGTGAAGGCATTCATTTCATTTTACGCTGTTTTAGCGTAGGCCAATAGCGTGCCAGTTGTATTTGTTATTTTTCCAAAACCATACATCACACTTTCGTCGTGTTGTTTGGACTAAGGGACGTGTGGAAAACTAAACCATTAGTCAACCTTCAGATAAGGAAGAGGAGTGGGGTAGGTTATATTTTGTTTACATCCTGAAGCCCTTTCAGATTGCCTAAGATACCTCGTCCTGTTTGCAATGTTGCCGAGTTCTATAGCAATATTACTTTAAAGCCAATGAACAAAGTGTATGTAACTCCATGGTAGTGTGAGAAATTACAAATGAGCAGGTCATTAAACAGATAAACACATAAAATGTAAAAAAAATCTCGTGGATTGGATGAGTATTCAAATCAGATGATAAAATGTTGTAAGGATGAGATAGTGAAATCCTTTAATCACATAATAAATGAGAGCTTTAACTCAGGAACTTTTCAAAGTAAACTTAAACAAGTAATAGTCTAATTTACAGAAAGAAAGACTCCAAACAACTAGTGGAAAACTATCGCCCTATATCACTCTGCTCAGTATTATCAAAAACGTTTCTTAGAACAGCTGCAGAGTTTTTGTAATACATTTAATATAATTTTGGAAAATCAGTTTGGCTTTCAGAAAAAGAAATCCAGAATACATGCAATTAGCAAAGGAAATGATATAATTGTTCGAACAATAGACAGAAAGGAGACAGTGGTGGCAATATTTCTTGATCTCTCCAAAGCTTTCGACTGCGTGGACATTAAAAATATATTAGAGAAATTAGAAAACTATGGGATAAGAGGAACCCTACTAGAATGGTTAAGTTCATCCCTGTTTAATAGAAAGCAATTTATAGAGTTAATGCATGACAGAAGGAAATCTGAGAAAAATTAAATCTCACTTTAAGCATATAGGACATGGTGTGCCACAGGTGTCTATATTGGGACTGTATATATTTATACTTTACATAAATTATCTGTATAAAAATTCAGGTTGCGGGAGGATTAGCCATTGGGTATGCCGACGATACCACTATAGTGGTAACAGGTAAATTAACGATAAAGGTACGAAATAAAGCAAATAAAATACTAGAGGAAGTTAAAACATACTTATCAGAGCTAGGAATGTTACTAAACACAAATAAAACGGAATGGATGATAATTGGAGTAAATAATAAAATGCAGACAAACATAGCACTAGCAATCCAAAATGAGCAAATTCGCCGAGTAACGCACACAAATTTTTAATTTAAAATGTAATAAACATGTAGAAAATATCAGTAACGCAATAAATAAGGGGATATATGTGCTTAAACAGGTAATACAAACCATGGATGAAGATAGCGCTCTAAAAGTATATTACGCCGGTGTACACTCACATCTGAATTATGATATACTATGGGGAGGAGCAGGAAAGAGACAAAGGTTAAGAATAGTTAGGTTACAGAAACGAGCAATAGGAATAATTAAAAAATTCCAACAATAAATTCATGCAAAAGTAGTTTAAAAAACTCCGAATCCTCATAGTGTATTTTATATATGTGTGTGAGTGTGTGTGTGTGTGTGTGTGTGTGTGCCTTAAACATATAGCAGGAACGCATAGGGAAGAAAAAAATATAAATGTACACAAACATAACACAAGAACAAAACTGAACTATTTTAGGAACAGACTAAGAGGCTTACTAGATACGACATGTATTGAAAGCAATGCAAAAGGTTTATACAGTCATTTACCTCATCAGATTATAGAAATAAACGCAGAGATAAGAAACTTTAAGCAATAGAAACTTACCTGATTAACGATGCTTTCTACTCAATTGGTGAATATAAAGCAGCTAATTCAACAATAGCTAGTCTGAATTTTATATATATATATATATATATAACTAAGTATTAATACATGTAAAATGTATACATAAAGCATTATGTGGAAAACCTAAAGTAGAAAATGTCAACAGTAGCTAGTCGACTATTTGTATTAATGCACTTAAAATGGATACAATAAACAGTTTTTATATTTTGTTCTGACGAAGCCTTGTAAACTTTTGCAAATGGTGAATAAAATCTGAATCTGAATATCGGAGGGAAAATTAAACACGTCTTGAATAATATACCTATACATTGTTGGACGACTACCATTAAATATTGAAAAGTATTAAAAGACATTAATATGAATTTATTTTGCAAGGAACAGTTTTAAATAAATAAAAGTATGATATTTGGTTATGTTATTTATTTTAATAGTTAACTGTTGTAAATAAAGGTTGCATGTATGTGGTTCTACTTCTGTAATTGTGCGCGAAACTGACGTGAGAACATTCTATATTTTGTTTGGCCGGCAACCAGAGAATGTGGTAAAATGAAGTTCCAAAGAATGAAAAAAACCAGTAAATATGTAAAATGTTAAAAAGAAGAAGAAACGCTTGAAAAAGTAAGGCGAATGCAATTTTTTGACACTTTTGGAAGATAGCCGCTTTTTACGTAGTTTTGAAAAAGGAATACATTGCTTCACAGTAATGGCTTTAGTAATAAAACGGTAATTAAAGAAGCACTGTGTATTATTCATTAAGATGTGTAATATTTATTAGTTAGCATTGCAGCCTCTGTTTACTGAAATTAATAGCTTTGTTATAAAATAGAATATAAGTAAGAACGATGAAGCCAAAAGAAAGCAATGGCTCGCATTTAGACTACGAGTTAGCTGTAACAAATTATGAGAGACAGAAAAAGACTATAGATTTATAGTTAAAAATTAAGCTTTCATCCTACCAGTTGTTTTCGTACAACTTTAGGACTCTTGCGGTCTCGATATTGAACCTATACCAAAATAATTCATTTCCAAATATTTCTGAACATTAAACGAAAATCTGGGTTTGATTTTTGAAAGTTTCTGTAACTTTTTATCTTCGTGGTCCTGGCACTACTGGTACTTGGCAAGGGGTCATTTGCTGGTGCGGCCTAAGAGACAGCTTCTTGGTTTGTTTCCAAAGGCCTCCACATCTTAATAATTAAAATATGCAAGTACTAAAGGTTAATATCTATCAAACACTGCTAAACTATAGAATTATCAAGTAAAAAGCTATATAATTTCTGTGAAGATAAAGGTATAAGTTTAATCATAAGACGGAAAAAAAGCACATGCTCACAGTCACATCTGCTTACGTACTGAAGAAACATAAGAAATGACATTGCAATAACGCTTGGTTTTGGTGGCATGTAGTGAGAAAATCACCGGTTATGGTTAAAAAGTCGGAAGACCCTACTAATAGTTTAAATATGGGTCAATGGTCTTGCTATGGGATCAGCACCATTTTTATACTGTTGGTTCCTTTTACCCATGACTTCTATCGTGAAAGTCTTTGTTTTACGAATCATCTCTACAAGGAGTGTGTATAACGCCGGATTCGGTGCCTGGAAGCCTTACATAAAAAGAAGGCGCAACTGCTGTGTTCTCTCGTGTTCCGATTCCGCTGCCGAGATAATTATACGACAGGTTTCTTGCGACTGTAACGTCATTATTAATACTGCTTTATTCAATCGAATCTACAACCTGACGGAAAGAGACAAGACTTTCTACAATATATCTGATCCTAAAGCCAATATCGGTATGTAACGATGTCGTCCTCCATAGTCTAGATGTACCATGCTAGTTTCTAATTCCGGGTCGCGAGTTAAAACTCGGCGGAGGGCGATGGATTGTTTTGGGCGTAAAAATCCTTAGCATGGCTTCCTTCGGAAGGGATGTAAAGCCGGCCGTGACGTGCTGTAGATTTGCGGTACGTAAAAGAACATCAAGCCTGATAAAGACACCTCTGAGCAAAATTTCCGTTGTTTCACGCCCAATATAGAATGGGACGCTAAGAACCACAGTAGTTACAGAGCGTCCATAACTTAAAAAAAACTCAATTTTGATATGTAACAGAATGATGCCGCAGTTGGTTGCCTTGTAAATAAATTTGCATAGCATACCGCGCTGATTTTCCTGAGATTTTGAGACTTTTGTGCAAAGCGAAACGAAGGGTAAGCAGTTTGTGTCTTTCTGCATGGAGTATGTGTCGTTGCTTTTGTTGTGCTACTGGATGTAAATTCGACAATGGTGCTACAGATTCTTCAGGATTCGGGTTTCTTGAGGACAAGCTTTGACAGAAGAATTGGCTGTATTTATCCATTGTGACAATTTTGTAAGTCAGATAGTTCATTGATGTGGATCATAAAGGGTGTATCATCAATATTAAATTAAAAACTAGATATTATTCCTCGAAAAAACGCCTAAAATCCGAGATGATGACTATCCTAGCATATTTCTTAACCAACCATCCTATCACAGGTGAAAGTACTTAAAGATAGATTATAACCATGATCTCGTTCAGAACGACTGCTTAGCACAGATAATAACGTTAAAAAACGGCGTGGAAATGCCGTAATTTCGGATTTCGTGAGCTTCAAAGATGGGGTTATGCAAAAGTATATTTCATCCCTCGTTTGAATAGTGAAAGATAACTATATACTATTCGTGAAATTGAACGGCGAAGCATTTAGTGATTGCTGTCTCTATCTCGCTTTCGCGCGCTCTCTCTCTCTCTCTCTCTCTCTCATATAGTTAGATTTTTAAATTGATTCTAGAAATAGAGGGTCAAGAGGACCTATTCTGTAATAGATGGACCAAATTCGGCCATCTTCAGCGCTACAGCTGTGAGAGCTTTGAAGTTAATGTACGAGTTATGATTGTAATTGACGTTTTGAGAGACACTAGTTTACAACACTTTTAACGCAGAAAGAACTATTAAAATAAACTTTCCGGTGGAATAATTGCTATATGTGTAATCAAACGAGTAAGTATCCCACAGGAACGTTGATTTGGGTTGCAACAATGTCTCATACATTTCCTGGTACATATCAGGTAATGAGTGAAACAAATGTTTCATTTTGGTAGTGTACTTGAAACAATTCCTAGGTAAGAATAGCTCCATTACTCCAGGAATAGGAGCCTCATATACAGTATTCATTATGAAAAGAGAGAAAAATGTTTTATACCCGAGATAACGATTTTCTTTATGTTAGATGAAATGGATCTATTTCAAAGGGTGACATACAAAGGTGGAGGAAATGGGCAATGGCAGAAAACAGCGCACCCTCAGATGTAGCTGGTACTATACAGGTTATTCCTAAGAAAATTTTGTTGTAAAATGTTCCAAGTTTAGCAAATAACGCTGAAGAATATGGTTGAATTTGTTTGCTAGTATACTTGGCAAATTTGATTATAGGCCTTAGCATTGTCAGTATAGTAACAACGCTAAGAAAATGCACTACAATTAGCACATCTACAATTCATCAACGCTATACAACATCCTTTAATTCCCCTAGGTAACCCACAACGGCTTGGAAAACCAAGTAGCAACATGCCATATGTTATTGTGCGCAAGTTATGTTATAGCATATTAATTATAAACTTCTATTATGTCCACATGTTTAAAATATATTTCCGCCTTTCGTAGTTTTCCGTGTTGAAACTTTCTTTAATATTATATATGTGTTTTCTATTTTTGGGGGTTGAGATAGGAACTACCTACCACCCCAAAATTCACGTCACTGTATTCGTTATCTTATTGTAATTGATGCGTGCACTTATATTCTCCCATTGACATTATGTCTGTTATTAATATTTTTGTATTTGTGTAATTTGTTGCATTGCATAAGGTATTCCTGACTGGGCGAGTTTAGCAGTGTTAAAGTATGCATTTTCGAGAGAAGCTTACAAGCTTTATTTCCCTTGTAGCTGGCATGCTTTTGTTAGATTTTGCGAGGGGAAAGCTCTATTCAGCTATTGTTAATCGAGAAGAGACGCTACAGAAGGTGGGGTGGTAGAAGAAATGTAGATACACCGGGGACACACCCCATGACGTAAATAATTTTACCATGATATGTAAATAATTGATCTATAGGATATCACTGTTTAAAACCACGCTTCTAGGCCTGCGAAAGAGCAGCCAATGAGATGTATAGCCATCTATGTGTGTAGAATAGGGATAACGTGTGTATAAGCATTAAGATTTTGGACTTATTCGGCAGTCTTTCAGTGTAACCGACGTGATATCCATATTACTCGAAATAAAGATTTGCCTTGGGAAAAAGTGTAGATGTTATAGTTTATAATTCCGGGGAAGAACAGTGTGATACAGTAGTTTAAGTAACCGATGTAGCATTTGGTGAACATTGCAGGACATATAAATAGTTGTTGAAGTTTAATTCTGGTGCGATAGATACAAGCATATTCCCGTGAAAGGAAGTGATATTTTTGTTTCAACACAAACGCCGCGTGAGTGAGCATAATTGCTGAAGTCAGATGCCGAAGGATTTCAGTAAGCAGCGCTAGCTAAAATAATCTGTTGATGTTTGTATGTTTGCGCCTAGAAGTGCTAAGGTAGAATATTGCGAGATACATTTAACTATGCGTAGCACGAGGAGCGCCGTACAGTGAAGTTATCGGCGAACAATTAGAAAGTGAAAAATAGTGCCAAGAAACATCAAATCTCTGACTATGTTGTGACATTATTATATTAATAAATTCAGTGAAGGTGAACTTTATAGCTTTCCCTCATCCATCTTCTCCTAGACTAGAACCTGTTCGACTGGGTTTTATTTCCTGCTTGTCGGCATAGAACGAAGACAGAGTCCTTCCTCTGCGCTGTGTACTGCTAAGAATAGCCAGGGTAATAAAGAAAACAGCTATAAAAGTTCAGCGAAGTATCGACGGAGACGCGAGAGGAAGCAGCAGCCACTAGTATACGACATCACAAGGGACATCGGGGACACTGCCCAGCAGTTCTCATCGGTCCCCCGGTTCAACTGTGAGAGGGTAAAACATCTTCTTGCCTCGAGCTGGTTCCACCTCAGAGGGTAACATTAATTACAAAGTGATGTATTGTGCTTTTGCCTCATTAATGACCTACTCCGACTCAGACTATACGGCAGCCATCTTGTTTACGTATTAAGGTCTGAGTATTGCAGGTCTTGAACGAGTCCTATTACAAGCGCTCGTCGAGTTTTGGGCATTACTAGTTGCATACTATGTTGGGGCGGGGACTCCTCGAGGGATCACAAGAAACATTTTTCATTCTTTCTTGTTTATTATTGGGAAATTTGTTTTCTGCTTTATTGTTGTTTTATACAAATTCTAACAAAAAATCGCTTTTAGCAGCAACTGGTTGGTTTGCAACGGTTGTTGCGAATAATTATTCGCATTGGATTTCTTGTCATAGAGCAGGAAATAAATATTGCAGTAGTAAACTTTACACTTTATGGAAAATATGGAAGAAACATTATACGGACAGAGCTTTACGGAAAAGATATGATGGAAAATGAGAGAGTTGACTATGATCAAAATGGCAATTTATTTGATAGTTCAGGCATTGAAAATGAAGATGATATTCACAACTCCGTAGAAGAAGACACAGTAGAACGTATTGGGTTGGAGGAGAAGAAACAAGTTAATTATCACACTAACTGCTTTTATTTTCATGATTATATTCAGTTGCACTGATGTGCTAGAACCAAAGGGCTTCCGTGTCTCGCCCCCACTGTTTCTGTATATAGGAATATATACATATATATTCGCATTATCTGCCGTATATAATTGTATGTACGTTTATATTCCTTTAGATATTTGGACTAGGAGCAGATAGGGATTTAGCATCTCGTCCTACGGAAATCTTTTGTTCCTGGTTTAGATATTCAGCCCAAAAGTAGACGTACTCGTCTGGAGGCAAAAATTATAAACTTTTCAAGGTACAAATATAGCGATTTGTTTACATGACTTGATGTAACATACTTTTACTACATATTATATTATTTAGTAAAAGTGCTATTATTCTGTCTGATAACTGTTCTTTCACACTAGCTTTATCTAGAGTAGGGTTGGAAATCATTCTCAGATTTGGAAAAAGCAATACTACAGCCCGGATGCGAACGACTGCGAACTTTCCAAATCTTGTTCTGTTTTACTGAAACAGTCGCATCCTTTTGGAGCACCTGGTCAAGAAGCTGACATTTTACCTATGTATTCTGCAAAATTCAAGCCAATTGAGAGGTTATTTTGTAAACTCGCTTCCAATTATGCCGTCACCGCAGCTTCAGGCCGCATCCTACTGCTCTTCACAGATGGAGTATGCTATATATAGCAAGGAGGAGGTATGTGTATCTGTTTACGTTTTCGCGCATGAAGTGGCATTCTGTTTTACGTGCACAGTTCTGGATGATTAGCATATGAATATATAACTATGAAGAATAATTTTACTCGTCATCAATTATAATAACCATGTTTTTATATATGTTTTACACACACACAATATATATATATATATATATATAAAGAAACAACTGTTTCGTACAATACCTCTACGAACAAATGTTCTAATGACAACATAATGTAAAACTGAAATGATTATACTTTTCCTTTCAAAAAGGGCATATCTACTACACATTATTTTAATAACCTTTTCATGTGAATGCTGCATTGGTATGCATCTGTTAATGACTCAGAACTCTTAAACTTACATTTGCAAATGAGAAAACCTTACGCAGGCACGTTTGCAACAAGGTGCGTGGTTCTATCTTCAGTTCAATGATGCTAAATTCGAACCACTGTACCACCAATTATAAGAAGTCTAAAAATGTCGAAGACAACAACTCTCGCTGCCAGCAGTACGGGGGCCAATCTTTCAGTGCCGAGAGAACGTTGGTAACAATGATAAAGCCAGCCAGTATTATTATACGTTTGGTAGCATTGCATAATGTAATACGCTTAAAAATAAAATATTGCTAGTGTTTTATTCTGAACGAATATGGTGCAATCATTTAAGAAGTAATAATAGAATAACTAAAATAAGACAAGGAGTATCAAAAAACTAAGAGGTTATGGAGCCCAATCCACGCTGGAACTAAAATTTATAAAAACGGGGTAATCCTGTGCGAAAGATGATAAAACAAAGTGACCGTTAGAGAAGCACATAATGGCGCTGGCAGCTAAAGCTGAGGGAAAAAGCCTTACTAATACCCAGAAACTAAAGACAACACAAATTTTCTTAGGCGTTTTTTTTGCTAAAGTTCTATTCCAAGCAAAACAACCAATGGATGTCGTGGATGGATCGTCGTTACTCGCGTCCTGCGGAACCAATGAAGAGAAGAAGGCCAATTGGAAAACAAAGGATGCTGCAACCCAACATGCAATCCTACGAACAGTGGACAAAGTAGTAAAGCTGTATCTGATGACACGTCAGAATACAAAAGGCATGTATGACACACTTCTGCGCATCTACAAGAAAGATGCAGATCAAGAAAAGTGCCTGATACTTCAGGAATTCTACAATTACAAGTGTGAATCCAAGATGCTCATACAAACATTACTCAGGTTCAGAAAATGAAGTCCAAACTAAAAGTCCTAAAAGAAGAAATTTCAGAAACTATGCTCCTCTCAAGAACATTGACTATCCTGCCTGAAAAGCTCAAGCACTTCATTAGCGCTTGGGATTCCTCATCGCAAACGGATAATACCAATGATTTTCTAGACAAGATTGTCGTTGGAAGAAGATAAGCTCAAATTTGAAGAAGAATCGCCAGTATCTTTCACAGCAGAAGCCAAGGGAAAGCATAACAGTGATGTTAAATGCTGTGGATGTGGACAGGGAGGACATGTCAAGAATAATGTAAAATGACCCTCTGTAATTTGCAAGAAAACTAACCATGATAAACAAGACTGTTTCCTCCAAAGTAAAGCTTCTTGTATTACAAGAAATTAAATCATAGATAAGAAGACTGTTTCTTCAAAGATCACCACGAAGGTAAAAACAAAAGCCAGAACAGACATATGAAGAATAATAACAGCAACAACAAACAATCTTAAACAAGTAAGATTTAATTCTTTGCTTATCACAGTGAGACAATGAATGAAATAGAATGACGATATTTTTTACTTACAGACGCTCTTTAACCGCTATGTTTCTTAGCGTCTCATTCTATATTGGGCGTGAAAGCCTGTAAATTTTGCTCAGAGGTCTCTTCATCAGGCTTCAGGTTCTTTTACGTGCCGAAAATCTACGACACGGAACCACCGCCTTTGCTTTCCTTCCGAACGAAGCCATGCTAAAGATTTTACACCTAAAAAATCCCTCACCCTCCGCCGGGTTGGAACCCGCGATCTGCGTAACCGGAGGCTAGCATGGTAGCCCTATACCATGGAGGACGACAGAATCAAGCAATGATTTTGAAATGGTGGTAGTTGGTGGATGCAATAAAACGATATCAGATATGAACGAATACTGATTCAAAGTTAAAACTGCAAAGAAAGAAAAATCCATATAATAAAAGGATTTGGATTAGTCAAGCTGGACAACTGCATAATAAATGAAGTATATTATGTGTCAGATCTAACGCAAAACCTCTTGTCTGTAAGCCGTGTCACAGAGAGTAATGGAACAGTGTACTTTGATGATGAAAAGGTGTATATCCCGAAACCTAAAGTGAAAACACCAAAGAACATTGTATTTATAGAAGGAAGAAAACAAAAAATTGACTTTATGTTGTGAACATGAACTCCTATGAAAGTGCTCCAATTGTTGAAAAGAAGACAACAGAAGAATGGCACAAGAAGCTAGGCCACTTCAGTTACAGTCAGCTAATGAAGCTTCCTGAGTTGTGCTATGGAATATCTTTCAAGACTGATAAGTGTAAGACTGTAGACTGCAGTACTTGTGCAAAGGCTTAACAGGTAAGATGCCTTCCAAAACAGCGAGTGAAAAAGTCAGTCGTCTGACTTGTGTTGGGCAATTAGATCCCCCAACATATGATAACAAGAATTACTTCATCACTCTACTGGATGTTTATGGATATGAATATCTAATCTCTAATGAATAAAACCAGAGCACTCTATTTGATGCTAAATGAGAAAAACATCTATAATCTATAGGGGGAAGCACTGCCAACAAGTTCAACAATAGGAATATCTCACACACCAGCTGAGAACTGCTGCAAAAAGAAACCTGATTTAAGTAACCTACAAATGTTTGAACAGAAGGTACATATATGCAAAAGTGGTGAAACCTCGAAGAAATCAAACAGCAAAAATGAAGAAGCTGTGCTTGTAGGGTATGCTCCCAATGGTTACCGTTTGTGGAATAAAAATGAGGGGAGAGTTTTTATAAGCAGATATATGATTGTTCACAAACAAGTTTTTTTGCTTCCTCTGAACACAAACTAGATGAAGAAATCAAAATTGAGTTCTATGAAGTGAAATGAACACCTAGAACATCAATAACAGGAAAATCAAGTCCAAGCAAATCAAAGCAATGGCAGCAGAAAAGGAGAAGAGCTCCCAAGAAATTAAGAGAACAGAAGACCAATCAGAGAGAAAAGAATACCCGTGGAATTTCAAGATTACATCATGGATCTTGACACAAATGAAGATGAAGCATCCTTAACCGATGATGATTCTTTAAACTGTGAAGAAAAACAAGAATGGATGGGAACCATAAAAGATGAAGTACATTCACTGATGAATAAGGAATGGACTTATGTGGAATGAAGATGAAGCACGAGGAAAACAGATTCCTACAAGTAGATGGATTTTTAAGATGAAAGAAAATGGAAAATTTATAGCCAGAGTAGTAGCAAGCGGATGCTTCCAACACTAGAAAAAATATGGACTATAAATATATTTTTGTCCGTGATAGACACCATCTCCTTGAGACTGTTGTTTGCCATATCAGCCAAGAAAAACTAGGACATTCAAACCCTAGATGTGAAGACAACCTTACTCATCGGTGACTTTGAAGAACCAATCTGCATGCAAGTTCCTGAAGGTTTTGACCAGCCAGGAAAAATCTGTCTGCTGCAAAAATCCTTGTATGGGCTTCGACATGCACCATGTCAATAGAATAAGAAGTTTACATCTCTCAAGGACTGAACATGATTCAGTTAAAGACAGACCAGTGTATCGTCAAATCTCAAGGTGGACATATGTATTTCACAATACATGTTGATGATGGAATCCACCATTGGAAAAGAGAAGGAAAAGATGAAACAACTGCAAAATAAACTAAAGAAAGAATTTGAAATAACAATTGAGAAACAACCAAAGTCGTACCTGGTATGGATATAGTCAGGACCGAAAGAGGAATAATCATCTCTTAGGATAACTATGCAAGTTAAGTGCTGAAGAGATATAGCATAGCACACGCAAACCATTGAGGGCACCAATTTCTCCTGATATCAAGATGGGTGAAGAATATGAATATACTGAACGCGCGGAAAAAGATATCAAGTTTAACTGCAGTGAAACGGAAGTCTCCTATTCCTCTCCTGCAAGACACGATCTGAGGAGTGTTTTGCAGTAAATTATACAAGTAGGTCGATAGAAAATCCAAAGAAACAAGACTGTGTGAACATCAATAAAACTCTCGGATATCTGAAAAGAACAACTAATGCTGGTACCTTTTACAGTGGTGAAAATGGCTCTGATAAGGTTTTCGATTTAGTAGCATACTGTGACTCTCAGGTTATGCAGGTGATGTCAGAACCAGAGAAAAAGACATTGGAAAAGACATCCGGCGCAAGAGCACCTCACGATTTGTTATAATGCTTAGTGATGGTCCTATTTCATGCTGTTCTAGGCGACAAACTGGTATAGCACAGCCCAGAGCAGAGGCTGTACTGCTTATGAATGCTCCAAGGAACTTCAGTATCTGTTAGAGCTGCTGAGGGAGCTTACAGGTGTGAAAGTGAAAGCTACAATTAACATTGACAACCAAAGTACAATAAAGTTGATTAAAGCTGTTAGAATTAAGACTATTAGACACATTGTTTTTTTTTTTAAGAATAGATATCACAAAAGTTTGTCTGCTATCAAATATGTGACATCTGAGAACAGTGTTAGTGATATATTTATCTAACTGTTGGTTTTCTACAAACTTTGAAAAGTGTGCTAAAGAATTGCTTGTGTACTAATATACAAAATGTGTCAGACTGAGATTTACTTTTTTCTATTAATCAAAATAAAAACCCCTGTGTTTACGGGGGAGTGTGGAGAGAAAGTTGTTAGCATTAATAAATAAAACTAATAATTTTATTAATATAGGTTTGCAGCATTGTATGGTGTAATACGTTTAAAAATAAAATACTGCTAGTGTTTTCTTCGAGCACGGGTACAGAAGAGAGCGAATCTGCATCCTGAGACTTGAAACGAACATCAAAGTCACGTGTTGAAGGTAGCAAAGTGCAATGTCGCCCATAAGGCCTAACGGACGTGTGTGACGAGAATGTTAAAATAAAGCAGAATTGTCATATACATAAGCAAACTGAGTAGATGTAACAGTTCCTAGCAATACCCTATTAATTTAGAACACTAAATAACGTGCATTCCATGTTTATAAAACTGGAACCTAACCTGAAAATGTAGTAAGTTTGATTTTTTTTGAAATTGAGTTTTTTATTTATGGACGCTCTTCAACTACTATGGTTCTTAGCGCCCCATTCCATATTGGGCGTGAAAGACCGGTAATTTTGCTCAGAGGCGTCTTTATTAGGCTTGAGGTTCTTTTACGTGCCGTAAATCTACGACACGGGACCACCGGCTTTACTTCCGTTCCGAAAGAAGCCATGCTAAGGATTTTTACGCCCGAAAAAATCCATCTCCCTCTGCCGGGTTTGCACCCGCGACCAGTAAGTTTGATGATAGATTATGTGGTGAAAATCACCACGTTAGTTGTTTAAGTGAAGAATTTAAATATATACGGTGATGAACAGGGTGTTAGTGTTTGACCATAAAAAGGGACTATAACTTAGCATGTTAACTTGCTAAAATGTGGGATTATATGATTTGATTTTTAAACATTCTTGGACATTAGAAAGTGTGTTTTGAAATGTTCATGGTGTTTTTGTCGATTGCACAATGTGATAACTTAAAATGAACATCAGAAACCGTTATGAAACGTTATTAAAAATAGGGTTCACCTGAAGTGGGATTGCCCCTGTTATGTGTGACAAATAACCAGTAACCTAAGAATTAACCCACAAAACCCTTCAAATGCAACCGTGTAAACAAATAAACCTAATTCTTTACATTTTTTGTACGTAGGAAGTTACTTATCGCTCCTAATTGTATCCAGAAAAGCTAATCTGATTTCATTTGCATTTATAACATTTTAATAACGAAATGTTAAAAAGCTTCATATAAAGCAGTTAAAGTTATAAATAAAACTTAATACCCAACTACACTTGACACCAAAGAAGAATATACAACGAGGCTCTGAGTTTCTGCTGTTTCATTTGACATCTCCATTTATTCCATAGAATAAATTGAAAAAATTAAATAAATAAATAAATCGAAACCTTCCTGAGAACAACTTTTGTTAACTCAAATAGTACCTTATTTCCGGTAAAACTGACAAAATAGGGCTTGTTGAATTTTTTCCTCTCAAGACTTCTACACTGTTTATGTTGACATCGTTAATTTCCCAAACTAGAAAAGGTGGGAGAATCTGCAGTTTCTAAAGTAGCAGGCTTCTTTTCTTTATTTCCTTTTTCCAAGTTTTTCACCTCATCGTATTTAGACTGAGAAATGCGTACAAGGCTGTCATAAGGTGTTAAGAACCTGAATATCAAGGAATCTAACTAAATATATTTTCTAGACTAGCTGCCTTTAATTTCAGCTCTTGTCTTTCTTCCCGTGTACAGTTGTCTTAAATATTAATGTAAAATTGTACCCCCGTCTTCTTTTTTTAAAGTAATAGACTGAACAAGTATGACACTTTAATTTTGGAAAAAATGGATCGTCATTACTTTTCTGCTGTGCTCTTTATAAATGTGTACACGTTTATGAAAACATATGCCATGTGATTTTCTGAATGCTTCCTTGCAGCCATGAGCTACACAATAATAGACTATAGTCTTGTTGGATGGCATAAATCTTTAATTTAACCTACAGAGAAAATATCGCACTAAGTTCGTCCTGCATTCATTAGTTATACCTTCGTCAGATGATCTAGACGTTGGTTTCAAACGCATGACGTCGCGTGCTCCCTATCCGTATACATGCTCGAAAGTATTTTGTTCTGAACAAATATGATGTAATCATTTAAGCTCCCAAAGTAATAACATAAGAACTAAAACTAAGACGAGGAATATCATAAAATCTACAATTCATAACACTTGCGAACGACCACACTACACTAAAGAACACGTAATTCGGAAATTTAGCAACAAGTACAGGGGTCTGGAGCTTGATTTCATTTGTTTAGTTGGTTTCGCAGTAGTGTGGTATGTACGTATGTATGTATTTATGTATGTATGTATGTGTGTATGTATGTATGTGTGTATGTATTATGTGACGTACTATTGAAGTGTCTAACTGCATAGTTGATTTACAGGCATATAAGGAATGTGTTTTAAATTGTTATGCCCTATTGTTTTTGTTATTATTGTTCTACATATTTTTATTGATATTTGCATCTGCGGAACTTGAAAATTCGTTACAACTGTGCACGCTGTTGGTAACACAATTAACACATCTATTTTTTTAAAAGGTTGACTTTTGGAAATACATTATTTGCTTTTAGTGTATAGATAATATTTCAAGTGCATAAAAGCCTCAAGGTAATCAGTGATATGCTGATATACATACCTAACCTATACTTTGTCTTTCTTATTTTTGATGCCGAAGCACTGCTGAGTGCCAGGTTGTTCAAGCAATTATGGATCTGACAAGATCCTTACTAATCGGTTTCTAAATTTCCAAAAGATGTCAGCCTGAAAGCTTCGTGGATTAAAAGCAGGGCCTTCCGGCGTTGCGAGACCTGTTTTGAAGCTTTTTTCTACACTTTTAGAATCAAAAGTTATAAGTTACATTACGGATGTCGAATTATTATTTGAGATGACCGCGTTATAGCATTTTTTATTTAAATTGTTTTAATTTGGCTATAGTACAGGCATTTCGAATCGCTTCCTTATTTTCGAGAATGGATACATAAACTATCGCTTGGCGTTTGATTGCGAATTAGTTATTCTTGTTTCTTCCCTCCGGTTTGTTTGTTATGCAAGCGACGCATACATAATCTTCGATTGTGTTGCAACCTTTTTATAATAACAAATGGTTATTTGTGATTTCACTCCAGTTACAGTTGCAGTAAACCCTAAATGTTATCTGCCATAATTAAAGACTCAAAGCTTAAAATGAATGAACATTTGGAAAAGTTTTGTGGACTAGTTACATGTACCGTGTACCATGTGGTGAGTGATAAAAATGAATAGGATTTCGGACCATTTTACTGTGCCAGTTAAGCGTAAAGTTTTTGAAGACTGTTCAAAACATCTACCGATCCTTGTGTTTATCAAATGAGATTATTTCATATTATAACAAAAACTCAGCTACTAAATTTCAGCAAGTAGCAAATATCTTGGGGAAAACCACTTGGCTCTCCAATGTGAAAACAAAATATCAAAGCATCTGGCCTAATTGTTGGCCAATAGAACAGAAGAATGAATTCGTGAAAATGAATGATTGGTGGTTATTTTATGATGAAAGGTAGGCTGCGAAATGTGTAAGAATAATCGACACTTATGGCAGTATTCATATATTTCACGTTGAACTGGCCTATCTCCAGAATCATTTGATCCGGGCTAAAGACTGACCAAGGTTTTGACAATCATCAACGATAAAAATTCTCGGACCAAGAAAAGCTGTAGATCAGCAAGGAGAAAATGTTACCTGACGGAGAAACGTAGTATGCGCATGCGCGACTTCCATAGAGCAGTAAACTAACCATTGTTACTCCCTAATTTTTAAGTTTCTATGGTCGTTTCACAGCTGTTTTTTCATCGGTCCAGTGCTCACTCCTCTCCCTCAGCAGAATATGGAGATAATAAGAAGCGTGCATTACAACGGTTGGAGGAGAAAAATGCCTGTTTGAATGATTCCTACCTATTGCCACGCCTCCCTTTTTGGAAAAGTTCTTATCCGCCAGTTACACACTTTCGTGGCACTGTTAATAATTTCAATACGAATTTGACTTCATGGAATATTAACTTTTAACCTTAAAATTACAGAATGAAATCGAATTTAAATAGCAAGCAACATTTGCTGTTATTAGAATGTATCTCACACTGGATCTTAACCAAATAATTAAATATTGTGTGACAGTAATTATACAGAAATAATTACCTGAGGAAATCCTGATATACAATACAACATTCGGGAGTTGTAATCCTTCACTCATCTCCTCGCAGGGAAAACGTAAGTATAGACTGAATTACTTTGAACTTAACCTAAGTGACTTAACAGGACGTAACGTGACGGTCCTACACATTGTATTAAATGGAGCTTTTAGGGTTGTCTTAACGTGGCTTAATTTAACGTGACGTAACTTAAGAATTTGGCAGTGTCAAATCTTTTGCTTTCCGTTTTATCAAGTTTAACGCCGCATGGTAATTAAAACCAATCGGCGTAAGGCAGTAGCATGAATTAATGAGTAATCAATCAAGATTCATTCCCGTTACGTTAAGTACATCCTAATTAGCCTTTACTTTAGCAGAATTTCTTAACTACGCGTTACATCCCGACATGCTACGTAAAGTGCATCGTAATACTGGTTGAACAAAGGGGAATCTAGCAATGGCACATAAGGCATTAGTTATATTGCGGCTTCCTGACGCCTTACTAAGGTGAGTAGTGTTTTCTTGATACCCTCCTCTTGCATATTACGGAAGCGCTATTAGCATTTACGTATCAATTGAGATACTCAAGCTTCGGTTATTGTCTCTATCATATAGTATAGGATGAACCAGTTTTATCAGCCTTCTAGCTTTTGCTTTACTAAACCCATAATTTTTTAAGTTTAATTTCGCCATACTTTCCAATTAGGTCTAATATTGGTAGATAGTTTTACTACTCCGTACTATTTCGCGAATTATAGCACAGCATTCACGACCACCACTCCAAAGTAATCCATTTTGTAGAAATGATCTGCCTTTGATCTACCCCTCTGAGGTAGACCAAAGCGTTTGATCCCGGACCTACGCATGTCCCGGTCTATGAATAAGAAAATCGATGGTTCGTCGTAAATCCACCGGAAGTAGCCAGTTGGTCCGAAACAAAATCGACTATAAATACTGCCCTTAGGAACAGAGAATACTGTGGTACTGTTTTAGATGTTTGGCAAGATTATGAAACCCTAGTATTTCATTTTGAAAAGGGTAAATCACAAAGTGGCAGAGGCAAAAAAAGAGAAATGTACATTTTAAGGCCTGTACAGAAGGATTAGATTTGAAGACTTAAGCTTTCACGGCCGGCGTCAATGTCATAAAAATTATTGTTCAAATTCTTAAAACAAACCAGGATTTTTTGCCGTGGTCTAAACGATAAAACATCGCCTGGCGTTTCACCCGATATTCCCGCGGGCATCTTTAGAGGACACACTGAGCGACTTCTGTCACCACACTGCTCATTTTTTTCGAGTGGAGGGAATATACATTTACGTACTAACCCCACTGCGGGAGCTGGGACTCCACCACGGCGCGAGCCGTGGCCCTACACACTAAAAAACCTCCACTGGAGAGCATTCAGGTGAAGTGTAGCAGTACCGCTTATAGCACCTGCGGATTCAAGGAGCTTGTGTATTGGCCGGCCACTAGGGCCTAAGCCGGGTGAAGGTGAGAAGCCAGGACGTATTCATGACCAAGGCCCTGAACACCCTCTGGCGAATTCTGGAGAGGAGTTAGGATAGTCTGGGTGCTGTTGAAAGTCCTGTCGCGCCGAGGCGCTGCGTCCTCTGGTATTGCATGCGTTGTGCGTTCCAAGCCTACACTTGTTCGCGAGTCCAGCTTCTTGAAATAACTAACTTAGGCATGCATACACATAAATTAGTTTATGTATATAAATTCTTAGTACATTTATGATTTCTATTTGCAATTCATTGTATTATTCATTTAAATTATTTAGTTAATGCCACGTGGCTTCGTCCTTATATAACTGTAGTATTTTAAGTGTTTGCCTAATGGCGTCGTCACATAATTAAATATTTCTTTGGTTTGCGTTATTTTCTGCCATTTTGGCATTGTCGTACCACATTTATCGTGTCCCTATTCAAGCTTGGTCGTGTAGTGTGCACAACCGGCGGGCTGCCTGCCTGAAGGTGCAGGTACGAGCCAGTGACACTCGTGGGGGCCCCCACCCCCCAGGGCCGCCTTGGCTCAGAGAGCGAGAACCTCGAGAGCTACCAATGGTTACGTAATGTAAGTCTGGTCATGGGTAATTCTTATGGGTATATTACTAGGGCATCAAGGTATTCTTGTATGTTGATTTCCTGTTCCCCCAGGCTGAAGCTTCTGTAAAATAGTGACAGCGGTCGTTTGTGTTTGTTTCATATGTCCCTAATTCTTGTTTTAGTGCATTGTTGTTCTTTTCTCTGCGCTTGTATAGGTTAAAGCTTTGACTCTTAATGAATTCTTCAATTGAGTGCAGCTTCAACTCCTGATGTAGGAGATATGCCGGTGCTACCTGTGGTTGTTTCGCTATTATTCTTATTATCCTGTTTTGGAGTGTTTGCAACTTATGCATGTGTGTTTTGGCAGCGTATCCCCATACCGGGCCCGCATACGTAATGATAACGCGAATTAGTGTTTTGTATAGCGTAAGTCTCATATTTAGCTTAAGTTGACCGTTAGTATTGAAGAGTGGGAACAGCCTGTTCAGTTGGTCATTGGCCTTTGCTCAGACTTTAGCTATGTGTTTATTCCAAGCAAGACCTTGATCCATAATTAGGCCTAGGTAGGTCACTAGGTCTTTCCATTCAATTCTTTCGCTTTGATAGTTTAGGGGTTGCATTGCATGTTTACCTTTCCGATGAAGGAGTCTTTCTGTGAAGATTATTGCTTGTATTTTTCTGGGGTCCACCTTAATTCTCCATTTAGTGAACCAAGGTTCGAGCGTGTTTAATGTATTTTGTAGTCGCAAGTGTATAACTCGCGGTTACGTAGACAGCGTTATTATGGCAGCTTCATCCGAATAGATGTATGTATTCGTTCTTTCCTGATCGGGAATGTTGTTTATGTAAAGATTAAAATGAGTCGGCCCCAAGAGACTTCCTTGTGGGACTCCGGCTTTTATTTGTTTGGTGCTTGATACTGCCTCCTCCACTGTGGTGTGAAAGCATCTGTTGTGGAGGTATTCCCTAATAAGGATTACAGCAGTGTCTTGAAGGTGGTATTGCTTTAGCTTTCTGAGAAGCCGTGCGTGCCAGACTTTATCAAATGCGCGTTCAATATCTAGATAGAGGCTGTCTGTCGATTTGTTTGTGTTACACCCTTTCGTAATTTCTTATTGTAGGGTGGTCGAGTGTTGCGCTCTAAACCCAAACTGTTTTGGTATTAGAATATTGCGTTTGTGTATGTGTTTGTTTATTTGTTTTAGTATTACTTTTTCTTATACTCTGCTTATAATGTTTAGAAGGCTAATTGGTCTATAATTGATCGGTAGTGCTAGATTTTTATTCGCTTTGGGGAATAACAGTAATTTGGCCCCTTTCCAAGAAGGAGGAAACCTGCCTTGTTCAAGTGTGTAGTTAAATATGTTAGCTATCAGCTTTAGTGCTCTGTTTGGGAAGTTCTTTAGAACCTCATTCGGTATTTACATTATTCAGTAAATGCCCTGCGTTTATATCAGGGACAGTGCAACCCGCTCTGTTTTTGATTGTTTGACGGCTAATGATTGCACTGCCGGGCCTGGAATTTGACATTTAGAGCGGATGTACTTTTGTGGTTTTGTATGCAGTTCTTTCAATGTGGGTAGCCAAGCTTTATGTAATCGGGTTAATTCTCCTTTTTTATTTAAGTTGTTGCGGTATTTAAAGATTTCTATAGTCTCACGATATAGTCTGGCATGATAGTAAGCTGTTTTATTGAGCACTTCTGTCTCGTGAATTTTGATTTATGGTCTTGTAATAGTGTGTGTTCTGCTACTGTAGACTTCTGTGTTTGTCCTAAGCTGCAGCAGTCTTTATGCTCGTTTATTCTTGTATTTTCCTTTCAGTGAAATTCCCGGCCCAAAACATGCCCCCTTTCAACTTCTCCTCCTATTTCTTATTTTAATTCTTTACACTTCATCACTGTTGAGCCTCATTGTTACCCAAACCGACACATATACAGATCAGTTCCTCTCAACGCGTGTTCTATCAACAGAATCGAGAAACAAGACTTGGCGGCGGACAACAATGGACGAAATTATAACATTCATAATCGTAATTGTGACTATAAGTATGAATAGAAAACCATCGATAGAATCCTTCTGGAACAAACTGATTACTTTAGCACCCGCTGGTTTATGAAATGTTGTCTCGGAGATAAATTTCAACTTCTATTAAGTTTTTTTCATGTCATTTGCAATAATAAGCTATCTCCCCCTGGCTCCCCTAATTACGATTGCTGTACAGCATTTCAACCGTTATTAGACCATGCAACTAGAATTTTTCAACACTACATTCCTCATCAAGAACTTTCAATAAATTAAGGTCTACTAAGTACAAAATGTCACACATAACTAATTCAGTATACTTTCAATACGATGATCACAAATGGGGAATACAATTTCGGATGGTTTGTGATTTCTGTTTCAAAGTATTGTTTAGTTTTTCTCATATATTAGACAAAAAGTCTGCTATTTATCCAGTGGACTAGCCTACACTGTTGCCATGAAGCTACTTCAGCTTGGAAATTATTTAAACAAGTGATATCGCATTTATAATGAGAAGTCCTCCACATCAATCGCCCTCGCTAAACAGTTATAGTCATTAGAAACCTATGTCACAGCAGCAATACGAAAGAACCGAAAGAGAATACCGGAAGCCCTCGAAACAAAATGCAAAAGAATTCAAAGTACATTTTTAGGCATAGGTAACTTCTGTTAATTGAATATAAACATAAGAAGTCTAAAAAGGCCTGGTCATTCTTCTCACTACTAATGGAACTGCATCAGAGTTCCAAGTATACTTCCTCCGAGGAATAATAATCAGCAGCTCACTAAAGCAGATGTGATTACCGTCTACAAAGCTTCATGGGTGGGATTGATTCAAACGACATGATGTTATATTTTTATTTAGATGAGCGAAGATCTCACAAATATTGTAAAAGGGTAGACTTTAACATTATTTCTCGAAAGATGTTAAATGCATATTTATCATATTACGAAAATACTACCGGGAAGAAAATGAACAAATTTAAATTTTAATCTTCAATGGTTTAAACTATAAGCTCTCAGTGGTTTCTGAGAAGAAGAGAAATCGCCAAAGATACAATTAACAGTCCTGCTTCTCCATCGTATACTGTGAAACTATTGCCAAAGAAGCAGAAACCAGTGTACTATTGGTTACACGCCAGGACAAAGTAAAATATCGCATACAGTGTGTAAAATGAGAATCGGAATTTCATAAGTGCTCTAAATAAAGATGAATTAGTGATTCACAACCAAATAGTATTATTATAATTAGTGCAAATTTTGTAATAAATTTAGTGTACTGCTTTTTTCGTGGCTTGAAATGCCTAACTGCAACGAAATTATCTTTTGCTAATTAGTGTTTCATTTTTAATTTTCTGATGACCAGGAGCGAACTTTATAATAATAATAATAATAATAATATGATTATTATTGATATTGTTATTACTATTTATATTATTAAATTTAAAACTTTCGGAACGCATGTAGTTCCTATGTTACGCCTACAGCTGCATTGTGAATGGTGTTACGTAAAGAAGCTGAGTAGTAATAGTAGTAGTAGTAGTAGTTGTTGTTGATGTTGTTGTGTTGGTTAGCAGTAGCGGTGGCGCCGGTGGTAGCAGTAGCCTTTATTCACCGCAAAATCTACAGAATCCATATAGGGCTTCGTGAAAGAACAAGATGCAAATTTTTTATACAATATATAAAGGTGTTAGCCGAAGAATAAATAACGGATAGTTACAATAATAAATTATAAACTCAACATCACAATAAATGCAAAAATAACTACTTACAAAAAATACAAGTAACAGTGTGTTAATGTCTTAATTTTATAAATTCATTAACATCGTAGCATTTCTAATTTGACAACAATTTTTGTTCCTTACACGTGAACCCTTTTTTGTAACATTCTTAATGATTTGGGTAATTTGTTATACAGGGTCACTTCTTTTTGCAATACGCTAGTAATACTCTGAGAGGTCTCGTTCTCTGTGCCGTAGGGGTACCATGCTGGCCTCTAGTTCCCGAGGTCGCGGATTCAATCCCGGGAAGGGCAATGGATTTTTTCGGTCGTAAAAATCCATAGCATGACCTTATTCGGAAGGGAAGTGAAGCCGGTGGTCCCATGTTGTAGATTTACGGCATGTAAAGGAACCTCAAGCCTTATAAAGAGGCCTCTGAGCAAACTTTCCTATCTTTCACGCCCAATATAGAATGGGACGCTAAGGACCATAGCAGTTAAAGAGCATCCATAAAAACACTCAATTTAACTCTTATGCTCTGAGAGAGTCTGTGATGCTGTAAATGCAGTGATTCAATGTTATGGTGTTTTATGAATTATAGTCCTTATTTTTTGTGAAACAGTGTTTGTTAATATGAACGAAGAAAGCCGTTTCTAAAATATATAAGCATGGCAAAGATAATACATTAAATTCTTCCAAAATGTGTTTACTTGGAGTATTATTTGGAACCTCTTTTATTAGCCTCGATATTTTATTTCGGAGTTTGAAAACCGTAGCAGACAAATTTGTACTCTCCAAGAGGGTATTTCATATGATATCGTCGAGTAAATATTTCCAAAAGATACAAGTCTTAACATTTATTTGCTACCCATCTAACTTAGGATTCTTATTGCACAAGTTAACCTACTTAGTTGGTCACATATACCTAAAATGTGCTCTTTCCGTGACAATGAGGCATCAATGATAATGATTAATGACCCGCCAACATATGTAACGGCTGACTACATTCTATTTGCGGATGATACTGCCTTCTTAAGCTCTAGCGTAGATTTTAATTTGATTAAAGATATTATTGAGAACGCCTTACATCAGGCCTCAGAGTGATTCAATGCAAATGGTTTTCTATTCCATGAAGATAAACCGCAAAAAATATCATTCAGTTTCAGAGGCACCCACATTGAAAATTATAGGGAGAATGTTAAATTCTTAGGTATCTTTATTGATGGCCAATTATCTTGGGAACCTGACATAAAGTACATGGCCGGTAAACTGTCCAGATTTATATATTTGATAAGGTGTCTCAAACATCGTGTACCTGATAACTATATAAGGTCTGTATATTTTGCGTACTCACAAAGCATACTTGCATATGGTACCTATTTTACTTTGGGGGAAGAGTACCTATGTTAAGGTACTACAGAAGAAAGTTATAGGAATAATAACAAACTCACCTAAAGCGGCTCATTGCAAACTTCTGTTTAAGAAAATTAAGATACTTACCATTGTAAACCTGTTTATATACTATGTCTTGATATACATTAAAGATAAAGTTCCTGATATGTAGCATAGATATAACGTACGCACATATAATACACGAAATAAACGGCACCTTGATGTACTATATTATAGATTAGCTAAAATAACATACAGTTATGATATTTTAGGTATCAGATTTTTCAATAACATCCCCCTTGAAATATCTAACAAACCACTTAACATTTTTAAACAAACTGTATGACTACTTAATAGAAAATCCTATTTATGATTTAAGCGAATTGTTTATAAATCATATTGACTAAATGGGCTAACTAGTAAAATATATAAAGACTATACATTTTAATTATGTAAATAAAGACATAAAGTAACCATCAATTGCAAATTTGGAACTGACTTGGTCTATTGCTGTACAAACGTAATGACAGTAAAACAATTATTATTATCATCATTACAAATACGGTACCTAACATATCTATGTTTTTGTCGTTACTTACTACAGAGTTTTCTACTATATTTTAAGGTGATCAACTAATCTTGTATGTCCTTTAAAATGTAAACAGAATGTTTTGTCAGTATTTAAGATTAATGTATTATACTTTATCCAATTCACGAAATTAATCCCTAGGCTATCAATGGTCAACTGTAGTGAAGTTTTGCCAGACCCACTAATGATAAAATTTGGATCATCAGCAAATAAGACACTTTTAGTAGCTGTCATTTAAGATGGGATGTCGTTTATATAAATGAGAAAGAGTATTGGTCCTAAAATGGAATTTTGGTGCGCACATCATTTGAAACCTGCAGATTAGTTTGCTCGTCATCAATCTCCACCATTCGTTAATGTTAAGTCTTCATTATGGATGGGGTCTTATAATCGTTCCCGCGGACAAGGAGAACGCCATTGTCATACTGAAGTAGCTGATTACACACAGAAAGTCTCCGGTATAGTGAATCCGACCGATCAAACATGTCAACCACAACCATTTTCATGAGAATTAATTCACATAAGTAAAGCATTAGGCAGTATTAACTAATGGAAGTGCGAGGGTCATCTAGGGAGAAACGGCTGTTTGGCTCTAATATACTCAGAAAAAAATATTATTTTAAAAAGCACGTTACAAAATTTAAGCTTGCTTTATTTCTTCATATAATCACCTCCGTTATTTAAGTTTTTTCATATCTGTCCACGAGCATTAGAATACCTGTATTGTAATGGGCTGCCGCCAGTCCGTTAAGCCAAGATGTTCAGATAAAATTTTACCACTTAGGGAACGAAAGGTGCTTAGGTAAGCAATTTGTAACTCACCTAGGGTTACATGTCTGTTTGTACGATTTTGTTGTTCACCTGAGTCACTAAACCATCTGTGATGAGTGGTGGATGTACGTCGAGCTTCATCATGCACTTTGGTCATCCATTGAACGCCTAACAGCACTTTCTCACATTCCTTTCGTTCATTACTGTATAACCATAACATTTATTTAGTTGACTGTAAATGTCTACAGGTTTCAACTTCCGAACATTAAAAAGTCCATTACCTCTCGCTTCAGAGTCGGCGGAACTTTGTATCACGCAGTTCTTTTAACAATCACAGAAAGCACAATAAAAACTTGTTCCGTCTGAAACTTACATAACACTGAGAAAAGATGTGAAGGAAACTATTCGATCTTGGATAGCAGCACGACAGGGATCTGCGCAGCGGGAATGCGCAAAAGTCATTACCTCCTATATTACCCTCGTCCATCTACAGAAGTGAAACGAGCCCTACATTGCAATGAGAAACTATATTTAATCTTCACCACGCATGGAAATGAGCCTATGGTACATTATTTCATTGTTGCTTGGACATCTCTACTTTTCTTTTTCAAGGTATGTATTTTATGTAGAAATAAAGTCAAAACGGTTTCTTATTACATTACAAGAATAGTGTTACTTTTAAACTGTGTTTTAATGTGGTAGTAAGTTTATTATTATTATTATTATTATTATTATTATTATTATTATTATTATGTGCTATTCTGCTTCAAGTATTTTGTGTTTTGCAAATTACTAGGTTTGACAATGTTTTCAAGGCCTACCTTCCACAAAACATGACATCACTAATTGTTTGAGTATTTCTTGGGAAAGTAAAACGAAATATTATTCATTAAAGGTTGTGATAAACTGATATGTTTGCCAGGGGGTAGCCAGTATGACTCCCCAGGATTCCCAGCCAAGCATTAGTATATTCTGTCATGGATTTAAATCCCCGCAAAATTAGTTACTTTAAATATGTTGGAAATGCCTGCTGGTAACAACATAATGACTAGGTTTGCAAAACAGGAAGTGTGTAGAATTAAAGAGCTTTTCCTCTGACAGACACAAAGTTGTATGACATCTGTTAGGAGATCAGTATCCAGAAGTTGAGCAAGAATTCGACATATGGCCTCTGTGTAAAACAATTAAAACTCAGGTGAAAAAATAAAACAGCCGGAGCTGATGTTATGGAAAAACAGTACAAATAACCATTTATTGTAGGCTGCATAAAACTGTAATGAGAATGGTACCATTTTAATTGAAAAAAGCTACGTCAATTCTTCATCATTTAAACATGAACGTAAATGGTTTGAGAATGATGAATGGAAATTCTGTGAACATAATGAATTATTGTAGGGAGACAAAATAAATACATTTATGAATTAGAGCAGAGTCAAATGCTTATAATGATCTGAATTATTAATTAAGTTAAAATTGAAATTAAATTAAAAATAAAAAATAATTAACAATTATTTTGGATAGTCCCTTCTTAAAAGGTTCGACTCATATTCGACATTATAACAGTTATCACAGTCTTCGTCTCAGAGATGCTCCGGAAAGAGCACATATATTCATATAATGACCTTCTAACTAGATTCATGCAGTAGATACCAAGCTCGATGTAAATAAAAATAGACAACGGCCACATGGTAGGTGATGAACGTAAATAAACGTAAGGCAATTAGTAGACTGCACCAGCAAGAGTCAATATCACCAATCGTTAAAATCTGGATATCTGTGAAATACAGTAGTACTTACTACTATTTGTGAAATCTAAGAAAAACACATAGTAGCTTAAAACAATCAAGGAATGGAGTAACGGAATCTATATTACAATAAGATATCGTTTTCACGTTCTATGTTGAGCATAAGTTGTGTTACAAACTGTGGATTATTCTGTTTTACTGCCTTAAATCATTGACCCTGAATTACAAAATTATACAGGTTATGCAGATTCATAGAATGAAACGTACGAAAATAATTTAAGATACTTGCTTCTAAAAGTGAAATAGAATCTACCCAGTTTTTAACATAGATTCCCTCCAATTTTTTGATATAGCGTTTCTGATATGTGTAAAGACAAACATGCATGGTTTATTCAACTGTATTTCCCAACATCTGCTGTAGTAAAACCTCGATACTTTTATCATATCGTTGCGCTTTTTAGGCAGTTTGCAGCCATGAAAAGCTGCTTGTGACATTCCATGAATATCTGGGGAGGGAGAGAAAGAGAGAAAGCGTGAGATCACAAGAGGACATGATAGGCATGGAATGCGACAAAGTATTTCTTAGAGCAGGGGAATACATTAATTTACTACTATAACGAAGGATAATTTACTGTAAGCTATCAAATTTGTGTGCTACCTGTTCCTCTATTTTCAGGAGTTAGAGTGACATAGGTGAAGCATTCGGATAAATAATTGAGCATGGCAGGTCGGTTACTTTGGTAACAGCCACAAGAGCCCAGAAGAAGCTTACGAATAATGAGCGTAACGTCAGTAACAACACACAAGATGACGTGGGCTTCTCCGAAAATCATCATGTTGTCACTTATAAAGACATTATGTTGCCAGTTTTACCGACGCCACATTAAATACTTGGTTATTCATTGCTTATATTCACTCTCCGCTTTAAACTTTTTCTTTCAGCTTGCAGCTACTGTGTCTTGTTTTTACTGTATAATTTCAGTTACATGTGATGGAAATGGGACCTTATACCCTGATGGGCTGATTCCCGTTTCCTATCTGCGTTACTGACTGCGTGTTAAGTTTTACAGGCACTGTATTATGAGGCCATTATGTTATGAGACCATTTCATTTTCGTAAACAAATGAAACAGCATGGCAGCATGTAGCAAACGTGTACACTTGATTGTTTTGGTTTCTATCCATTTCTGATAATAACAGAATAGCGCACACATGTGCATAGATCATTGTTTGCTGTATTATATTAATGGCTTTAATCTTTTTGCGTTTTCTGAAATGATAACGACCGTACTCTTTGCTGCACAGAACACACACACACACAGTCTATATGGTGTTCATGGAAACCATTTCGAGTGCATACCTTATAGTGAAATCCGTGAGCTGCCAGTCTGTTCAGTGAGTTCCTTATGTCATTGTTTAGTCCGGTCCAGCTCCCGTTGATAATTACCTCTCTTGTGTAGGAGTCAAGATCGATTTATCCTCTTTTTCTCTATCTCATCCGTAGGACTTCTGTTCTTGTTTGATAGAAGGCAGCTGCACTCTTAGTTGTTCTATGAGGAAAGGCCCCATACCAATACGTAAGCCATTCTGGTTAGCGAATTTTTAAATGCCTGTTGTTCTTTTGAGAAACATTATAAGCTCTCTTAGCCGCTAATATTTTTACCTTATCATTTAATTTTCCTTTAAAATGAAAAAGGTGAAGTGTATTTAACAACTCCTACGGCATTTTATACTATAATTTAAACCTTTTTCCCACTTCAAAGCACACGCAAGAGGGGTTCAAGTACTGGACGGCTTCCCCCCACATTTCCATTTTAGCTCTTGGCAGCATTCCGTTAACTTATTGATGTTGTTTTCGTAACTATGATAAAATTGTTTGTGGCGGCTGTCTCTATGTTGTTTGTTTCATAATTACCACGTCATTATATGCACATCAGTTCAACTTGTTTTGTGCTTATTGGCATCTTAGTGCTGCAGTTCAGGGTTTGCCCGCTAACCTGTCAGACACCAATTCTCGGAAATAGGGATCTAATTTATGTCGTAGCCAGTGAAGGTTATAAAATGTCGAGCCCCATTTTTCTTGTGTATCCTATTGTTTCAACGAAGGAAACAAAAGATGACACAACAAAAAGAAAACATAAAAGCTTGAAAGTTTTAAATATTTATTACTAAATAAAAAAACTAATAACTCTGGAAACATTTACAACAAGGCGCTTAGCACTAAATTCCTGTATTATTCATACATAAGGTTGCTGAAAAGAACTTCTATTATCCTTTCGTTTGGGTGTATTTGAAGAATAATGATCCTTCCAGTATTCTATTAAGAGTTAAAGAATGTAATAATTAAAGCATGGCTTTTATTGTGCATTAAAAATGAAGATTAATTTCAAATGAATATACATCCTGACTCACAGACTACACACAAAACTAAGGAAGCATTTTATTTCCCGGGAAAAATGTTATGGCGGAAACTATTTATTATCAGAATTAGCTAGCTGCAGCTATTACTTCCATACGGCAGAATGCGAAGACCATTCTGCGGAAATAGGCGTTCTTATAAATGAAGTACCTAAACACGCATTCAGAAAAAAGCTGCAGACTCCATACATTTCTACATAATAGTAGCTAAGCAGATGAATTCCCCTTTTCCAATTAAAATAAGTTGTTTGAAACAATAAATACTTGTATTTGTTTTTTTGTGTATCGAAGTCCAGCATTCACTTCTTCACTTTCAGAAATATGTGATGTTCTGTACCGCATTGACATCGAAAAATGTAAAGCGCAAGAAAAATCATATTTATTCATATGTATTCAACTCCTTTTCCCCATCAAAATTTCTGATCTTGTGCATTTTGTAGTCCCTCCATGAGCATGTTTTTTTGTGGGGAGGGGGTTTATGGATGGAATGGCGTTAAATGCGCGTAAGGTAATTTAAGTAATCTCCGAGGATAATATTTTAATGAAATTGTTGTGACTTGGCAGCACTGAAAATGACAAAGCGGGCAATGCAGTATCAAACTTGATAATTACAAATAAAAATAAATGGAGTTTTATTTATAGACGGTCCTTAACTGCTGTGGTCCTTAGCGTCCCATTCTATATTGGGCGTGTGAAAAACCGGTAATTTTGTTCAGAAGCCTCTCTATCAATCTTGAGGTTCCTTTACGTGCCGTAAATCTACGACACGGGACCTCAGGCTATACTTCCGTTTCGAAGCAAGCCATGCCAAGAGTTTTTACGCCAGAAAAAATCCGTCACCCCGCCGGGTATGAAACCGCAACCTCGGGAACTAGAGGTTAGCATGGCAACCACTACACCACGGAGGACGACAATTTTTAAGCATTGCTTACTACATATTATAAGCTGGTGCATCGGCTTGAGAACTGATGGTAAAACTGGTTCCTGTTGCAACCACATTTTTAGCCGATAGAGGGGCTCAACTACTCCCTAAACGTCTAACAGACTGCTCTAATAGCAACGAAATCTTGGCGATTTATTTCAAATGTTGTTTATATATTTAATGTTCAGGATGGTATAGCACTTAGACGGACCTTTATTGGTTGTAGATTGGAATTATCCAATAATAAATGATTTCCACTTCCGTTGTTATAAAATAAGACGTAAATATACATACGGAGATGCATTCCCAGGTAGTGATGAGCCAACCGAATGTTTTACACAATCGATGGTTAAATGATTGTTTCCTGTAACAACGGAATGTTTTCGTTCAGTTTGTCACTCGTATAAACAAGTACTGCAGTCGTACCAACTTCTAGCAATGAAATTGGTTTTCATTCTATAGCCGTAAGGTAAACTGTAGGGATGCACTCGGTGCTGCGTTGCGATAAAATCACAGGGGTGAAGGTTAGATACGGAAACGGGAAACACAAGGCACTAACTCCCCACATGAACACGGTACGTCACTAGTTGTACTTTTGCGGGAAAGGCGATATTTCTGATTGGCTGTTTCAAGTTTTGAAGTTCGTAATGAACTAAATAGCAGACAGGAAGAAAGGGTCCATCTTGGATTTTTATAGCAAGAATTTTCGTCCAATGTTTCTGAACCAGGAACAAAGCAGAGACGGTGTTGATATATTTACTCATTTCTGATTGAATTTGTATATTTTTTGTAATATTTGTATTTTCTATTAACTTCAGCGCAATTCGTAGAATGAGGTAGAAGAATTTCATAGGTTATTGTGAGTTGTCCTCCGTGTACTAGTGCTACCGTGCTAGCCTGTAGTTCCCAAGGTCGCGGGTTAAAACCCGGAAGAGGGCGATGTATTTTTTCGGGCTTAAAATCCTTGGAATGGCTTCCTTCGGAAGGGAAGTAAAGCCGGGGTCCCATGTCTAGATTTACGGCACGTAAAAGAACCTCAAGCCTGATAAAGAGGTTTCTGAGAAAAATTACTAGTCTTTCACGCCCAATATAGAATGGGACGCTAAGGACCATAGTAGTTAAAAAGCGTCCATAAATAAAACTCAGTTTAATTTTAATTTAGGTTATTGTGTGTTGCAACATTTTTATATTATAACAAATTAATTTTAATTTTCAGACACATTGAGCCGTCCAGACAAAGCGGAATATGCCTACGATTTACATTCCTTCAGGCGTTGTGGTTCGAGTCCCGAATGGTGACTTAAGAGTCTGAAGGTATGTTATTAAGCTTGAGCAACATAAAGTGATAGTGCTGGATGAAAGGTTAAGTTTTAAGAGCTTCTTAGTGTTGCTGAATTTTAAATTGTCCTGATTTACTTTTCAGATATAGTCAGTCATCCATACAGTGGAATATACCATTAATTTTCTTGTTTGCACTTCATAATTGATGGGTGGGTTAGTAAGAATCAACCTTTAATGCAAATTATATAGCATGGTACAGTGCAAATATTCAAATACGTAGATGAGGATCATTGTTGATACTCGTGTATAATTTAAAAATTTAGGATTACTGGTGGACTATTTGACATATACTGTCAAGGATAGCATGGCAATGATGCTGTAATTCTTTTAAGGCAACGCCCAACTGAAATCTTCTAATACAGAAGGAAGGAAGACTTTGGATATCATTTTCATACATTTCAGTAATTCACTTGCTTTTGGGCATTTTATCTAACTACTACTATAATGTCCTTTTTTGAACTGGGCATGGTGTATGAAAATAGAAATTCTAGTAGCTTTTTTGACAATTAGTGTCCTTGTAAACTGTTAGTACAAGTGCTCAAAAGCATTTGTTTCCAAGTAAAGTGTTTGTTTTGAGTGAAATTAGCAGCTTCAGTGTGTGTTATGAGGCTTTGAAATTCCAAAATGGTTGCAATCTTTCGTGTCTGTTTTCTGCCACTTAAAATTTGTAGCAATTTTGATGATACAAAATCCTTCCTTTAGGAGATACATTGTGCAATAGTAATTAAGTTGCAGGTTATTATATGAAATGCATAGGCATTTAAATGTGTTGCTTTTTGTGCAAAAACCAAAGGTTTTGAAGTAATGGGCATGTAATATTCTTTAAATGCATTGAAGTCTTTGAAGTTAACACGTATCATAATAAACATAAAGTTAATCATTGTATATGGTGAATCATTTGTAGAATACTTATGAAAACAAATTACTGTGAGTAGAGAAAGTCTTAGATGGCAGAGCAGTAGTATGGCAAGTCAAACATTGATGGTTTGAATCCTATGCATGGCATGGAATTTTTTGTCTGATTGTATATACTCTTCCGCTATTATGTATATGCAAGCAATCCATGGATCTTTTGAATGATCCTTCGATCGGTTATTTATAGTGAACATTTTAACACACTTTAAGCATTTTAAACGCATTGCATCTGAGATACTATGGGTGGTTAGGTTTTTTTTATATAAGCTTAGTTTCCCGAATTCACGGAAGGTTAGCATTAGGTTTTTTATTTATTTATTTTTTAATGAAAAATGTTTAAAATGTTCACTATGAATAACAGATCTGACCATTCAAAGGATCCGATTCATTGAACCTTTAATGTAAATATCCATGGATTCTTTGCATATACTGAATTTTGTCCAAGTAAAGCAAAATGGTGGTAGTTTTACAATAAAAGTCCTATTCCCTTCTCATTTAACACTTTATCAAGCAAACACGTGCACAGAATTCCAATTTTCTCATTTAATCCCGGTTTCTTTACACTTCGGGTATTTGTATTGTGTTTCACTTCATTAGCTGACTAGTTAATTCACTCATATCAATATTTGAACATTAAAACTTGCATGTGCTTTTTTAAATGTAAGCAGGAAATGGCCTAGCCTCTTCACCCCAAAGCACTCGCATTACTTAAGCTGCTGGATGCATAAAAATGCTGCTAGACATTGGCAATTACTAACTGACATGTTAAAATTCCTCTAGATATAGTTGCAATAGTCGACCTACTTTTCATTACAAACTAGAGTGTCTGTTACTATAAAAAACTCTTTGTATTATCCCCACTAAAATAGTTTGCAATCCCTGCCCCTTACGGCTGCTTCTTCCTCTCACACATGCTTGCTGCATATCAATTACAGCCAAACATTGTTTAAGTTTATAAAAAGGTGTCCTGCGTGAAAATCATAATTAAAAATGCAACCTCAAGTAACAGTTGATTTTATAACCATGTGGAAAATGAACATTTTACTTACATTAATCGAAATCTTCAGGCGAAGGTACAGTACCTTAATCCAAATCCTCCAAATATGACTTAGCTGCCATATTGGAATCAGAACTATCCTCGAAATTAATGACAAGCTTATATACAACACTGTTGCATACAAAACAGGTTCCTACATTTTAGTCTCCTATTATGTCTATTTATATTCCCTGTGTGATTTGGTTACACTTTTTGTTGAAATGCCTGTAAACTCGGATGTTAGTGTCGTAATATTTACTATTGCAGTTGTCAGGTGTTTTTGTTATAGTGAGTTGAACACATTAAGTATTATTTCTTTTTCGCCATTTTTTAACGGTTTTCAACATTTTTATTTGAACAGTTTATTCGCACTGCACTCTTCTTCCTCTACAATGGCAACTGAAACACTAACTAATAAAATCACCAGATTTGACCTGAGCTGAGCATATGCTAGTGTATTATGAATAATTGTTCGCTTATATTTCCTGTGTTACGCAACCAGTCTATTTGGTACTCAGATAGCACCTCTAGGAATTCATTGCTGCATTCTTCGTATATGCAAGAGAATAGCAATCACCCATACAGTTGGTAATCAACAAAAAGGTACTCTTGAGTGTTAGCGCAATAGTAGGTAAAATTAAGAAAATCATATTTTATAATCTCTTAACAGTTATTATATATCCATTACCTTTAACAATGAATTCTTACGATAACCGCAAAAATATACAGTTCTATAACTTTCTTACTCCAATATCTCATGATACAATATATTTATTAAGGAACTATTTACATTGGCGTAAGCGTAGTGCTTAGTTTCATGACAAGCTGAAGCACATGCTTTGGTTTACATCAGAGAGAACTCTGGTTTACAATGGCCAGTATGTAATATAATCACAAGGTGTTTGCAACCACAAGTTTTTCCTTAATGCAACTAGATTTCTCTTTTCAGAAACCTATTTTTAAGGGTAGTTTAAACATGTGTTTTCATTTACTTCTAGCATATACACAATGGAAATTTGGAGTTAAGTTGTGCCTATTTGTCTCCAGTGTTGGTGCTTCAAGTCAGAGCACAGAGTGACAGTGACATTAATGGTGTGGTGAAACTGTTGCTAATGACATTTATTGCACTGCTAATAGCGATTTAGTGAATCACAAACAATAGATACACTACTGCATATAATGTATACAGAAGTTTTTTTGTAGGAAATGGAATGAAATTATTCATGTTACACAAATATGTCAAATTGTATTGTGCTACCTGGAGAGTAGAACAAAATAACAAGTGTCAAACATGCGTTATTCTTCCAATTTTCCTGTTAAATCCACATCCTGCTGTTAATTTTTTACAAGTTCAAACAAAACATGAAGGCAGTTTATGTGCAAAATATTTTACTATGCAGCATGCAGAAGAAATTATTGCAAGGTACTTCATCTTCTCATTCAGCCCCTAAATTTAAATGTGAGCATAATGTATTATGGCATAGTAACACTCAGCAAGCATTATTAACCCCAATAATATTATATAAATGCAGTGTATGTACCGACTATTGGATAATTTAAATAAAGAAGTTACACAAGAATAAACAGCTCTGTTTTTCATACTAGCCTAGCTCTGATCATAATTATGTTCTAATATTGTATTGCTACAGATGACAATGTCAAGTTATATTATGTGAGCTTTAATCAATTCCTTTAAAAAGAAATTTGAATAACCAAAAGTGCAATTACGATTACTGAAGCTCGCGTAATTAACTTTGTATGTATGTCGTCAGTAGTGATGATACACTTTTAGAACATGATCAGCTGAACCAGACAGCTACGCAGGTATGAAAAACAGCTGTAATAGCTATGAGTGACGTCTGCGTCCGAGAGCGCGATTTTTCATAGTTTGGTTCCATCCCCGATCACTTCTCACGCTGCAATCGCTTCGTGTTTCCATCGTTTAGCACTAGGGTTCCACTTCTAATGCTTTGGAGTTTTGCGCTTAAACATGCTGTGTAATGTGGTCCGGAAACGGAATTTTGCCGTAGAGTTGTAATTGTTAACTGATCAATGAATTTAAATATGTATATTGCGCGGTTATTAATTGCTGGGATTGTTCTTGATGTGCATTGTGTATCATGATCTGGAAACTTAGGTTATGTTCGTTGAAATGTAATTATAAATTCCAAAGTTGGACTGGCGTGCTGAAGCATAGTAGCAGTTTGACTTTAATTGCTTTTAGTTGAGTATTAATAAATAAACGCATATAAAATCAAAAAAAGCGATTCAGTTTGTGTTACCCTTTTCACTCCCGCTTTTCGCAGCATTTTCCCCTTGTTGATCTTTAAGGAAAATTGTAATAAATGGTTATGATGCTACCAGCCTCTCCCTATCATACGTCATGTCGCTAAACCATACCAACCTTGTAGCGTTGAAACACGCGAGAGGGATGTGTTGGTTGGCAGGATGTTGCCTGTCGGAGTTGAACGGAAGTAAAGTGTGGAGGGAGGCGGTGATTCCGGAAAGGACCAGAAATGGAATGAAACGGATCGTATAAAAGGGCAAGTAATAATGCGCAGATAAAATGGGGCGTACGATGTGGGACACACCCATTACTTATCGTGTATTTGCATGCTGCATGCATTTCGTTAAGTTTATTTCATTAGAAATGGCGTAATAGCTTTACGAAATGTATTTATTTACCTATTGGGGAATTGCGCGAGGTTATGATTTAAATAGTTATTTGAGGTTATGTGGTACATAACTTGTCGAAATTTTATTTCAGCACAATATGAAGAGGCCCTCATTTTTTCTGCAATGGTACTGCTCAGTCTTACATTGGGTTATTTTTTATTGAATTAAGGAACGTAATGCTTAGGCAACATGCCATTATCAAATAATAACTGCTGTGTTGCTAACAGTCAATACATATAACAGTAAAAGTTATAATTAAGGTAAGTAATAACCGAACTTTATGAATCATCCAACCAGATCTTCACGTGATTAAGCAGCCAATTAATTGCTCTTTTATGATGCAATGCTAGCCTTAAGAAAGGCTGTTTTTACTTCGGTTTGGTTAAAGAAGCCGCACAATCGTAGACACATCGCAGTTGGCCATTTTGAACATCAATGACTTTTCCCTCGGCGGCATGATTTGCCTACTACCAACAACACTCGTTTTCTGCAGTACTGCTACTCGCGTATTTTTAGCGATTTTTTTAAGTATGTGGGTTGGCAGCATACGTTCTTGTAGGACAGGGAGAGGCTGGCAGCAATATTACCATTATTTAATATTAATTATTTGCTATATTGATAGTGCAGTGCCAACACGAAAAATTTAATTCTGAATGGTATAATGCCAGAGGAGTGCTTTTATTTATTATTTTCTAAACGGGTCCCAAGACTAGTCATGCGAATGGTAAATAAAATTCTGGTACCATTCATGCTTTTATGGAGTACCTATTAGAACTTGAAGAGTACAGCGCCATTACACAAAAAGTATAAAAGCAGCATTTCTACATTCATACTCAGCATTGCAGCACACGCCACATTGTTTGTGGCATTTATTCTATAAACACTTCTATAACTTTACTTAGGGTTCAAACTAAGTAATTCAATTCATTGTTGCTTTCACATATACAACTCTGCAATTTAACCCCCAAAATTCATTATGTGCTATTATAACATAAATTAATTAACCATTTTAATTTTATTAACTTATTTTCCTTTTGTTGGGTAACTGGTGACTAATGCAGGTATATTATTGTTATTGACATTTATTTTGAAATGCAATTAAGAGGAAAAATACGAAAACGTAGGAGCAAATTAGTATTATTGTAATATCCTATTTGCTCTTCCTTCAAAACTATTATCTCAGAACAACAAAGTATAGCCATGATTGCATAGTTATCGGTGAGTACACTTATATAACACCACAGAACACCAAAGTATTAAAAGTGCAACCCTAGTGTTAAACGGAGATAACACGAAAGCGATCGCAACGTGAGTAGTGATCTGGGATGGAACTAAACTATGAAAAATCGCACTCTCGGATGCTGAAGTTACTCGTAGCTGTTATGGCTGTGTTTTTCATACCTGCCTAGCTGTCTGGCTCAGGTGATCATGTTCTAATATTATATCGCTGCTGACGACGTACAAATTTTATTACGTGAGCTTCAGTAATCGTGATAGCATTATGAGTTATTCAAATTTCTTCTTAAAGGAATCGATTAAAGCTCACATAAAATAACTTGTCATTGTCATCTATAGCAATACAATATTAGAATATAATTATGATCAGCTGAACACCTGACATCTAGGCTAATATGAAAAACACAACTGTTTATTCTTGTATAACTCATTTTATTTAAATTATCCAATATTTGGTGCATACATTGCTTTTATATGATAATATTATTGGGGTTAATAGTAGTTGCTGAATGTTTCTATGCCATAATACATAATGTTCACATTTAAATTTTTGAGGCTGAAAGAAGCTCAAGTACCTTGCAATAATTTCTTCAGCATGCTTCATAATAAAACCTTTTGCACTTAAACTGCATTCAAGTTTTGTTTGAACTGGCAACCAACTAACAGTAGGATGTGGAATCTGGCAGGAAAATGGTAAGAATAACGCATGTTTGACACTTGTTATTTTATTCTACTCTCCAGATAGCGCAACACAATTTGACATCTTAACATAACATTAATAACTGCACTCCATTTCCTACAAAGAAACTTCTGCATACAATCATATGCAATAGTGTAGCTATTAACTAATAGATGAATTACAACTATCCGGGCTTGTAGGCCGTGGTCTAGAAGGCATCATGGATACCGACTCCGACCACCGCAGACACTGAATCACTTCACCCTGAAGATGCCAAGCGCTGTACTTGGCGAAACGTCGGTATCCACGATGCCTTCTAGACCACGGCCTACAAGCCCGGATAGTTGTAATTCATCTATTAGTTATGACGCCGGCCGTGAAAGCCTCAGTATGTACATCAGTGTAGCTATTGTTTGTCATTCACTAAATCGCTATTAGCAGTGCAATAAATGTCATTAGCAACCGTTTCACTACACCATTAATGTCACTATCACTCTATGCTCTGACTTGAAGCACCAACACTGGACACAAATAGACACAACTTAACTCCAAATTTCCATTGCGTATATCCTAGAAGTAAATGAAAACACATGTTTAAACTACCCTTAAAAGTAGGTTTCTGAAAAGAGAAATCTAGTTGCATTAAGGAAAAACTTGTGGTTACAAACACCTTGTGATTATATTACATACTGGTCATTGTAAACAAGAGTTCTCTCTGATGTAAACCAAAGCTTGTGCTTCAGCTTGTCATGAAACTGCGGCGATCACCTCCTCATCCGTTGCTGTTAGGCTTACCTTGATGCTTCTCCCGATGGTTCCAGAAGTTCACAGTGTGTTGGTTCTCTTCAATTTTATCCTCGGCTAGCTGCAGTAGTTTTCTTTAAACTATATAGGAGCATGGACTTATCCTCGGTAAAGGAAAACGTAGATCTCGGGTGGTGATATAGGAAGACATAGACTTGCTTTGTTTATGAAAAGATGACACTGCCGTTTCTTTTTATTTAATTAACACTCGTAGTATACAAAACTGGTATTGCCGCTGTAAAATACTGTCCACCGCTGTAAAACTACGGCGCGGATATGGCACGAAGTTTAAATATGCTTATTATCTCTTTACCAGTAGCGGATCTTAGGTGTGTTTCTAAAACTGTCTTGATTCCCTGTTTTGGCGCGATATCTCACACATCCTGCAGCATCTCTCCCTGACCACACATTACGAAAACTGTCCCGAATTTTCCCCAAACAGATCCATTTATAGTCGCAGGCTTCTGAGGCTGCTTCCTTTCCTATTGGTCCATTTTTAGCGCGACTCGACGCGTCTAACTATTTCGAATAAACTTCCAGAGATCTCATTGGTCCAAGTTTAATATAAATCGCGGCTTTTCCTACATTTACCGTTAGGCTATCTGTCTCGCTCACTTGGTCACGGCGAATTATCAAACAAAGGGACAAAGGCGCTACACCCTCGCTGTAGGAATAATGGCACTGCGACCGAAGAGAGGTAATAAAACTAGGTTTTCTGCCTTCGAAAGCACTATTCCTGAAGCTAAAACATTTTATCGTGGACAGTATTTTAACATAGCGCTTAAATTATTTACATTAAACCATTTATAACTCTACTAATATTAGTAACCTAGATAGATAAATAACGTTAAATCACCCTTCTTAAAATATACAAGCAGTATGAGAAAAAGATATTTACATAGTACGATTTAACATCAATAAAAGTTAATTAATAAATTATCTAGAATTGCAGTTCTCGGGCCCGGCCTAGAGTTGCCGTTTCAAAACTAAGCACTACGCTTACGCCAATGTAAATAGTTCCTTAATAAATATATTGTATCATGAAATATTGGAGTAGGAAAGTTATAGAACTGTATCTTTTATTGTGGTTATCGTAAGAACTCATTGTTAAAGGTAATGGATATAATAATAACTGTTAAGAGATTATAAAATATGATTTTCTTAATTTTACCTGCTATTGCGCTAACACTCAAGAGTATCTTTTTGTTAATTACTAACTGTATGGGCGACGGCTATTCTCTTGCATATAAGAAAAATGCAGAAATGAATTCCTAGAGGTGCTATCTGAGTACCAAATAGACTGGTTGCGTAACACAGGAAATATAAGCGAACAATTATTCATAATACACTAGCAATCATATGCTCAGCTCTGGTCAAATTTTAAGTGGCGAAAGAGAAATAACACTTAATGTGTTTAACTCGCTATTACAAAAACACCGGACACTTGCAATAATGGATATTACGACACCAACATCCGAGTTTACAGACGTTTCAGCAAAAGTGTAACCAAAGCACGCAGGCAATATAAACAGACGTAATAGGAGGCTAAAATGTGGGAACTTGTTTTGTGTGCAACAGTGTTGTGGATAAGCTTGTCATTAACTTCGACGAGAGTTCTGGTTCCAAAATTGCAGCCAAGTCATCTTTGGAGGATTTGGATTAGGGTATGGTACCTTAGCAGATTGCGAAATGTAAGTAAAATGTTCATTTTCCGCATGCTTATAAGAGTAAAATCAATTGTAACCTCAGTTTAGATTTTGAATTATGATTTTCACGCAAGACACCCTTTTATAGACGGAAACAATGTTCAGCTATAACTGATATGCAGCAAGCATGTGTGAGAGGAAGAAGCAGCCATAAGGGGCAGGCATTGCGAACTACCTTTGCGCGGATAATACAAAAAGTTTGTTTGTAGTGAGAAGCACCCTGGTTAGGAATGGAAAGTAGGTCCATTATTACTACTATACCTAGAGGAATTCTAACATGTCGATCAGTAATTGCTAATATATAGCAGCATTTTTATGCAACCAGCAGCTTAAGTAATGAGAGTATTTTGGGGTGAAGAGAGGCTAGGCCATTTCCTGCTTACATTTTAAAAAACACATACAAGTTTTAATGCGCAAATATTGATGTGAGTGAATTAACTATTCAGTCAATTAAGTGAAACACACTACAAATAACTGAAGAGCAAATAAACACAGGAATGAAATGAGCAAACTGGAATTCTGTGCTCGTGTTTGGTTGGTTAAGTGTTAAATGAGAAGGAAACAACACTTTTATTGTAAAATCACCACCACTTTGTGTTACTTGGGCAAAATTCAGTATACGCAAAGGATCCTTCGATATTTTCAGTGAAGGTTCAATGAATCGGATCTTTTGAATGATCCCTCGATATGTTATTTATAGTGAACGTTTTAACACATTCAAACATTTTAAACACTTTTCATATTAAAAAAACCCAACCTAATGCTAACCTTCCACGAATTTCGAAACCTAAGTGAGTATATATATGTGTGTGTGTGTGTGAGAGAGAGAGTGTTTATATATAAACTAACCTAAAGCTAACCTTCTGTGAATTCAAAATCCTAAGCTTATTTAAAGAAACCTAATCGCACAAAGTGCCTCGGATGCAATGCGTTGTGTATGAAAAATGTTTAAAATGTTTAAATGTGTTAAAATGTTCACTATAAATAACAAATCAACGGGTCATTCAAAAGATCCGATTCATTGAAAGGATTCATGGGATCTTCACTTAAAAGATCCATGGATTATATGAATATACGGAATAATAGCGGAAGGGCATATACAATCAGACAAAAAATTCAATGCCTTGTCTGGGATTCAAACCATATATCTTTGACATGCCATACCACTGCTCTGCCATCTAGGACGTTCTGTACTCACAGTAAGTTATTTTCATAAGTGTTATACAAATGATTCATCATATATCGCGATTAACTTCGTGTTTATCGTGATATGTGTTAACTTAAAAGGTTTCAATGCATTTTAAAAATATTACTTGCCCATTACTTTTTAACCTTTGGTTTTTGCATAAAAACCAACACATCGCTGTTTAAATACCTATACATTTTTTTATAATATCCTGCAGCTTAATTACTATTGCACAATGTATCTTCTAAGGGAGGGATTTTGATTCATCAAAATTCCTACAAATTTTAAATGGTAGATGGCATACATGAAAGATCGCAATCATTTTGGAATTTCAAAGCCTCACATCACATACTGAATCTGATAATTTCACTCAAAACAAACACTTCAGGTTTTTTCTTGGAAACAAATGCTTTAGAGCACTTGTACTATCAGATTACATGCACACTAATTGTCATAAAAGCTTCCAGAATTTCTATTTTCATACACCATGCCCAGTTTATAAAAAGACATAATAGCGGCAGTTAGATAAAATGTCCAAAAGCAGGTGAATTACTGAAATATACGTGAATGATATCAAATATCTTCCTTCCTTTAGTATTATAAAATTTCAGTTGGGTGCTGTCTTCAGAGAATTACAGTATCATTGGCATGCTATCCCTGACAGTTAATATGTCAAATAGTCCACCAATAATCCTACATATTTAAATTATATCACTCGCATGATCTGCATCTACGTGTTTGAATACTGGCACTGCAACATACAACTTGCATTAAAGGTTGATTTTTATCTTACTCACTTTGCCTGTGATCTCCACCCATCAATTATGAAGTGCCAATAAGAAAATTAATGGCAGGTATCTGTTTGTTTGTTTATTTGGTCACTCTGTGAGCAACGATCAAGGACATTGAACACGGCATACAATTATGAAATATGCAGCATAACTAATAAACATACCCAGCACCAAGAACCTGTTTAACTAATAACATACCCAACACCAAAAACATTTCTCCCTCTCCTTCTCTCTCTCTCCACACCATGCGTTATCTAAGAAATGTAAATTTCCAAACCATCACCATTCCAAGAGTAAACATCTCAAAATGCATTACAGTAGGATAATAACAAATAAGTGTAAGTCACCATCATATGGCATCTGCCCTATGTATTGAATATGTATATGTTGCACGATATATTAAAAAATTCCTCCATAGTGTATGGGGAGTGAGTATGGTTTTAAGTAGTGTGGAAGGTAATTATAAATTGTTACTGCAGAATAGTAACATTCTTTTTGGAAGTTTTAGGCTATTTGATGGTCTATGCAAATCACCTGCATGCCTTGTATTGTGGTCATTTACAGCAAGGTTCATTGTGAAGTTATCATAATTATCTGAAAGGTTACTCAAGAGAGAATATACGTATTCACCAGTGAGAGTAAGAACTTTTGGGTTTTGAACAAGGGTCTACAGGAATAACGGGGCCCAACACCACAGATAATACGCATGACCTTTTTTTGTAATATAAATGCTTGCTTGCTATGTGCCGAATTACCCCAGAACATTATTTCATATCACAGCAGGGAGTGAAAGTAGCCAAAATATGCTGCTCTTAAGGTATTTTGGTGGAGCAAATGTTTTAAGTTCCTTATGGCCAACCAAGCCGAGCTGAGTTTTGGCAGCATAATTTTTATTTGTTTTCTCCAGTTGAGCTCTCCACCTATTTGAAGCCCAAGAAATTTTGTATCAGATACGCTATTTTTATGTTCTAATTGTTGTACCATATTGTTAATTCACGCCCTTGTTTATGGTTCGTTTGAATAAAATTGGCTTTACCATTGTTTAATGAAAACTTATTAGCTTTAAACAAAACTTTAAGCTGTTCGAACCCCTTAATGACAGAATTTCTTAATATCTGATGTGACTTTTCAGATATAAGTAAACTGGTATCATCTGCAAAAAGCACATTTATTAAATCTTTGATAAGATAATATGGCAAATCGTTTATAAATATTCAAAATAACAAAGGGGCAGGTATGCAACCTCGTGGGACACCTCTAGTAATAACACCTGGTTCTGAATCACAACCACTGATTCTGGTTTTCTGGATCCTATTTGTTAAGTAAGATCTCAACCATTTTATAGTGATATCATTGAAGTCATAAACTTTTAAATTTTGCAGCAAGAAGTTCTGATATATGTTGTCAAATACCTTAGCTAAGTCACAAATTCGGGCATTTATGATGCCGTAGTGTAGCGCCCTAAAACAATATTCATCATCATTCGAGTCACAAAATATTCGTAATGGTAGTTCCTTTTTATCCAAGGTTGTTAATACTTCAGAAGTGAGCATTATGTTGCATTTTCTGTTGACATGTTTTCCTAAATCCGAACTGGAATACTGAGAGAATGTTGTTGAACTCCAAGTATTTTGTAACCGTTTTATATACAGCTTTTTCCATTACTTTAGGAAAGGAAATGGGCCTATAATTAAGCCAGGCTTTTATACCCTTTCTTGTATAGAGGCTTAACAATTATGTGTTTCATTTCTTCCGGAAATATCCCTGACGTAAGGTATTATTTCTTATATGACTAAGAGGCTAGCTTAACTCTTCTATGCAATATTTAGCAATTTGGTACCTATCTCATCCCATCCACGAGAGGTTTTGCTTTTCAATGAGCTAATAATATTTGCTATTTCTCTTGGCGTTGTGGAGTCCATCTTAAATTCACAATTAATTTTAAGATGCGCCTTTTTTAGTATTTTAAGTGCAGCTGGGTTTTGGTCAGATCTGTTTATTTTGCTGTTTGCTACATTAAGGAAGTATGTGTTAAAGGCATTAGAAATGGCAGAGCAATCACTGCCTTCTTTATTTTCAGTAGTTATGTGAGTAATATTACTATTTGAATTAATTCTCCCTGTTTCACTTTTTATTATATTCCGCATTGTTTTAATTTTATTATTGGAATCATCAATGGCTAATGAGTAACACTTTTTTATCGTCATTAATTACTCTTTTAAGTATTTTACAATTTGTTTTAGTGTGATTTAATGTTTGAATATTACTTGTGCGATATAGTAAGAACAAATTTCTTTTATTTGTACAGGACTTCCTTATACCTGAAGTAATCCAGGGTTTGACCATTGTTACCTGTGATGGCGTTATTGTTTTCTTAGGAATAATAGCTTCAAATATAAATAGCACTGTTTTAAGTAATTCATCAAATTTGTCATTTACTTGCGTGCTGGAATAGACAGAAGCCCATTTTTCGTATTTAACACTGGTTTAAAGTAATTGATATGGTCATCATTAATTATTCTTTTTGTAATTTTACCTTTTGTATTAACAATCTGATTGCTAGCTATGACAGGCATCAACAGTACCCTAGCATCATGATATGACATGCCATTTACAATAGGAATTATGGTATAATTTGGAATTTTTCTAAGTCTAGAAATATGTTGTCTATAGCTGTTGCAGTGTTCATATGCGTTTTGGTGGGAAAGTGAATCACACATTCCAAGTTAAATGTATGTAATAGGGAAGTGAGATGAGTTTTCATTTCATTGTCATTAAGTGTGTTAACATTAAAATCTCCACAAACTATTAATTTAGCATTTTGAGTGTAAATGTATGAAATGGTTCTTCCTAATCCATTTATAAATCCTTGGAAGTTACCTTGGAAGCTCTATATACTGCTAAAGTGTTGTATGCTCCCTACCAAATCCTATTTTTACTAAACAGCATTCAAAATACTTTTCCTCACAAAAAGAAGTAACAATTATCCTAGTGAACCTTATCGTGCTTTTAGCAAATATACTCACTCTTCCATAATGTAATATAGTTCTGCAAAAACTGGAATATAAAGTGTGCTTACTGAAGTTCACACCTTTAAGCTCTTATTCCAATGTCTAGTTGATTCATTATACCTTAAAGTAAATCAGGACAATATAAAATTCTGCACACTAAGGAGCCCTTAAAAGCTTGATTTTCATCCCGCACTATCATTTTATGTTGCTCAAACTTAATAACATACCTTCAAATTCTAAGTCTCCATTCGGGACTCGAACCACAACACTGGAAGGAATGTAAATCGTAAGCATACCCCACTCTGTCTGTATGGCTCAATGTGAATGAAAATTAATTCATTATAATATAAAAATTGTAACACGCAATAACCTATTAGAGTCTTCTACCTCATTCTACGCATTTCACTGAAGTTAATAGAAAATACCAATATTACAAAAATATATATTCAAGCAGAAATATCGTAAATGTATGCTTACCGTCTCTGCTTTGTTCCTGGTGAAAATATATCGGACGAAATCTTTCTGCTACAAAAATCCAAGACAGCCGCTTCATTCTTGCCTGCCATTTAGTTCGTTACACACTTCAAAACTTGAAACATCCAATCAGAAATATCGCCTTTCCCGCAAAAGTACAACTAGCGACATACCGAGGGGAGTTAGTACGTTGTGTTGCCAGTTTCCGTATCTAGCTTTCACCTCTGTGGTAACACCATATATACAATAGTTCTTGACTTTGTGATTCAGAGGGGAGGTGTTAATGTTTTGAAAATCTCTCCGCAGATGACAGTATTATGTGTGTATTTGTACAGTGGGACCTATTAACTTATTAATGGTTAATAGAGCCACTGTATATATTTGGAAATGGTACTACAATTCCTCGTATGGGAATGCGTATCACTCATTATTCTAGAAATAGTAATGGGCATGCAATGCACATATAGATGGCAGTGCCTTATAGTGTTCCTCCAAACTTATTGGTTGGATAAGCCGAATTAAAACTATGGTCTTCAGTTTGATGTTCCGTGGTTTTGAAGGACAATAAGTAAACGAAAGAAATAACGAAAGCTGACGAAAACTACCGAGTAATTCGGTTGTTTGCGACTATAGAATAATAGGATGATTTTCATTCGGGTTGCCCACCACTACCCCAGGTAACTTTTCCTTTGTGTCTGCTATACCGATACAAATATATCGCAAATCACAGAACTGGCGGGAAATACATACACTGTTTGAAGTTTTCAAATGAGCATACGTTTCTATACATGTAACACCTTTCTGTTAAGTAATAGATTTTGCAGTGTGCATGTCTGTATGTATTATGTATGTGCGTTAAGCTCTCTAACCTGAAATATGTAATATTTGCATTTAGTGAATAACTGTATAAAAATGACCTCTTGCTGTGTAGCTTACTAGAAAGGAAAAGGAATATGACTTGTCATTCCATGCATTCCTAAAGGACAATGCACTAAAACAAATTGTGCATAGTAATTTCTCACCAAGGAGACAAGATGGGCTCTTTGGAAATCATGGCCAAAAGTCTGTGGTCTATAGTAGGCATTTCAAACAAAGTGATTACAGCATTAGCACATCTAAAAAGTGCTTACTTCCTAAAGTTTTGTGATCATATTTGAAGGTCTCTACCATATAAAAAGAATGTTCAAGATGCGGAAAAAGAAAACAAAACACTGAAATGGCAAATACATTTGCATTTTCTTTCTCTTCCAAATCATCCTCCATCACGTCAAATTTACGATTAATGGCGTAGGTTAAGTGTGAAACAGTTGCTTACTAGATATTGTTGGTTAATTCTTCAGTGAGTACATAACACGATTTTCAATATATGTGTATTTTTGTTGCTGTATATGGTGTTTAAATTAATAATTGTAAGCAAAGTTTACAAGCTTTAACATCCGAATGTCATTTATATGGGACCATTATACATCACTAGTTCCAGAATTTCCGAATACGGTTAATAACGTTTAAATGATGCCGATATAACCTGATTTCTTCATAAACTTCATCTTTGCATACGATTCATTAGCAATGTTCACAAGCGGCTTTAACATCCAAATATGTCACTTAATGTTGGGTTCATTATACAGCACAGCACAGTGAATTTACGAAGATATTTTGTTTTAACACGACTAGTAATCCGAGAAAAAAACAAATACACTCTCGATTATTATTAATTTTTTTTTGAAGTTTCACAATGTGGCTACAATTCGTAATTAGCTAATTAAACATTCCCATTGACAATTCCGTAATACACAGCAATGGGAGTTTTCCCGACTTTAGGCTGTAATCGAGACATCGTAGCGGCAGTAACCGCAAATACGTACAGGACCCGATCAGGAACGAGACTACGCCGACCTGTGATAGTAAAAATGATATAAATCGTTGGGCAGCACAGAATCTCGAAGCTTAGAAAATAGAATTAGTGGTTGGCATTAGTATTGAAAAACAACCTCGGCAGAAGAAAGAAAACAGAATAAAGTAGTTTGGGCAGTTACCTTGCAATGGTGAAACGACTCAGACATGTTACCTTAGTCCGCCGCGATTTACTTCATACCAACGCATAATGGTCAGTGCTTTCTCTTTTGTGTTGGCGCCACCTTGGTCACCGGCACTTTTTGTGTGTAATTTGTGTGACTTTTGGAATTCCACAGTAAAGTGTATGGAAATACTTTCCCTTTAAGACTATGGCGGGGGCGAATCTCCCGCGTTTAGATACTTTACGCACTTTGGGGACTTCTGATAAGCCCGAATCAGTGGAAATGGGATCTAATGCGACTGCGGAAGCACCGTCGTCTGCGACGAACCCCATATTATATTACTCAGCCCATGATAGGGCGCTATACATAGTGATTATCAATGGATCAACCGGCTTGCTTAACAATATACATCCCCTTAAATTGCGGAAGCTCTTGTGCGAACAATATCCTGATTTCGGGGTGAACAATATTACAAAAACGGGCAGGAATGGTTTTGAGCCTTCCTTCCCAATAGCGGACATGGCCAACGGTTTTTTGTTGTCCGATTTTGCTACAGCTAATCAGATGCGTGCTTTTCTCCCTCATTCGTATTGCATTCTAAGGGTGTTATACGTAATGCCGACCCCGACATTAATGAAGAAGAATTTCAACAATATGGTCACACAGTGGAAGGATTTTCTATCCAACATATATATCGCTTTAAGAAACTGGTGAGTTCTGAGGAGGGAGTTGTAACTTACGCTCCCACATATACCTGTTTGTTTACATTTCGCTAGCAAACACTTCCCAAATATATTCGACTCTATTACAGCCAATTACATATCTCCCCATATAAACAACGTTTGTTGTAATGTTTTAATTGTGCTAAGTTTGGCCAAACTGCATAATCATGTGACATCACGACTTCCCTGCGATGTGCAGGTGCACATGAGTCAAAGGGCTTCACTCAAGATTCTTTAAAGTGACCTAATTGCGCTCTTCCACACCGCGCAATCGACCGCCATTGGCCAGTTCTCATTAGGAAACAATCCATTATGGAGAATATAGTCGCTCCTCTTATAACCCGTTTTGAGGTGTTACAAGTCCTAAGGGGAACACAATCATATACGAATGAGACCCGACAAACCCCAGCAAGAGTGGAAACCTCTACTAATGTACACATAGTAGACAGTTCACGGCCGGTATCACTCCTAGTGCTTCCCGTACTAGTCTACGTACTAACAAGCACAAACCCTCCATGGAGTCGCTTATAACTCCTCCAAATAGTGGTAAAGCACTGGAACCACACACCCTTACGCCACAGTTTCACATACGCAACTCAACTCTTCTACTTTAGAGGGAGTGAACTGCCCAGTAGGCCCACTCTCATCGTTTTAATACATATACTCCAAGTGTGGGACGCTCTCCAGCGGAGTACCCTACGCTCCTCAGTGGACCCCCACCTTTGACCACTCAGAAGATGGATAGCGCTCTCTTCTTCTATTATTTGGAAAAGATGAACAGGCTTACTGGAAAACCCAACCCAATTTCCAGTGCGATGCTTAGTAATTTGTTATATAAATTAATATCCTCCATTCAGGCTAGTTAATTCCACTTAATCTTTTATGCATCGATGCATCTTAGTCCAGTAGAATTCACTGTCCCTTCAGCACAAGTTATCGGATTTACAACATTTGTTGACAGGACACCTGGTTGACACTCTAGTAATACAAGATACTTCGCTGACTACTCCTTAACAGAAATTCAAAAGGGCACTATATCAAATTATACGTAACGCCGACAAAGTGGCGTAGATATGGTGTCATGGTACTAGTTCACTCCTCCTTTAAGGTTCTATTATGAAGCAGTGATGACGCGTAGTTTTATGCTATCCTCCAATTCCCTTCGTTGCAACTCCTCACGGTATACAACGCTCCACAGAGTTGTATATTCTGAACCCTTTGGGACAACCATATCACTCTCCTACCAAACTAAGACACTATTCTTTGTGGTGACTTTAACCTTGGCATTACGCCCCACCACATTCGTACCTCCAATCATCACATTCCTTCCTTCACCACCTATTCCTTCCTACACACCTCGGTTCACCGTCACAGCTGTCCACCTCACCCGATTTAACTTTTGTCTTCCCCTCCTTTGGCCTTACGTATCATGATCAAATTTCACAGATGCATTACCTTAAAAAATGCAATATCTTGGGGCTATGGCGAACTCATTAAGATTAGAAGGCACAAGAATCATTTAAATAAGTCCCAGCGCATGCGCAATGAGGATCTGCTTGGTACGAGAGCCATTCTCTAGAATCTCGGCAGCTCGGGAAAAGGAAATTCTTTAACTGATGTATTCTATTTGCTTTTTGCAAGGGAGCAACATTGCACCGTTTGACTTTTATAAACGGTACTGTAAGAGGATGTGCAGAATTTGCAGACAATTTTTTTCCCACTGCCGTTTTAATCGAGTGGGAAACGCGCGTTAAAATAAAAGGCCATTAATAAAGTTGACACTTTTGAAAATACAATTACGGAGCAAAACGAAAATAGTTTTACATCTTGCCACATTTTAAATATAGTTTTGAAATATTTTGCCCTAAAATCAAGATTCTCATAAAGATACCCGCCAGCTTTGATATTATGTTTATTAAATTGTGAACAAATCATTCTCTTCTTCCCCCTTTAGGTTTAGGCCTATGACCTGTTTTGTAGTTAATATATGTAATAAATGTTTTGATCACTCCATCTTCTGTGAGATCTGCCCAGATCGCTTGTTCCCTTTGGTTTATAAAATAAATCATTATCGTATTTGGAAAACAATGTGATTAATTGACGCTTGAGAATATATGTGTGTATACAGGGTGAATCACCTAAAGCTTGCACCGCAAATATTTCGGAAATGGAAAGTGTTATTGATGTGCAGTTTTCACAGCATTGATTGGTAGTCAGGGGTTCATACATTTAGCATATAAACAGATTTTAATAATACTGAGAAAGTGTATTTTATTGGCAAACATACAATTTTTAAATGGAACAATCCTAGTTGCATAAACAGAATAAAGGTATGGTAAATTATAATGTCAGTGGCATTTGTTGCAAGATTCTAGTGCAAGTGATTTACGAGAAATCTTATTTTGAAACCTTTACGCACCGAAACTTGTACAACCTGTGGTAGCACAAACTAAGGAAAAACAAAAGGGAATTGCAATACTTCTGTGGATTCTTACAAATAAAGAGAACATAGCCCTTCAAAGGTTGTGTTCAAAATGACCACCGGCAGCTTCATCACACGCTTCCAGTCTGCTATGGAAAGACTGCTGCACACGTTCTAGCATTTCAGCGGAAGTCTCAGAGCAAGCAGCAGTAATACGCCGTTTCATATCGTCGGGTGTAGTTGATACATCCTTGTAGACAGTGTCTTTCAGCCTTCCTCACAGAAAAAAGTCTAAAAGGATCAGATCCTGTGAACGGGCCGGCCAAGGTACAGGTCCTCTTCGACCAATCCAACGATTTGGAAATAACCCGTTAAAACAAGCTGTAGTCCTCGTGCACTATGGGCTGGACAGCCATCATGTCGGTACCACAGGTTCCTCCTAGTCTACAAAGGAACGTCTTCTAGCATTTGTGGCAGATGGTCTGTCAAAAGGCTACGATACTTGTGCGAGTTCATTGTTCCTTCCATGAGCAAAGGGCCTATGAGCTGTTGGTTCACTATCCCACACCACACGTTTAAACTCCATGGACGCTGAGGTTCCACCTGACGAAGCCAACTGGGATTGTCAACAGCCAATAGTGCATGTTTCTGCGGTTTACCTAGCCATGATCAGTAAATGTTGCCTCATCACCAAACAAGATACATAATGAATCTGGAGTATCATGTCTTAATGCCCATGTACAAAAGTTAACACAATTCTCAAAATCGTTTCCATGCAGCTCTTGATGGAGAGAGATGTCATAGGGATGGAACCTATGTCGATGCGCATTACACTTGCCTGACTATGCCAGTTCCACGTGTGATTGTGCGGGAACTAATTTGCGGATCTACTGCAACGGCAGCCAAAGCATTAATTTCTGCCTCTTCTCCAGTCACTTGTTTGTTTCTGATACGTTTTCTAGGTGTTACAGTACCACTTTCACGTAATTGGTTGAAGAGGTTGATAAATAATTGACGAGATGGTTGACGTCTATTGGGATAAGTTTCCGCATACACCTTACAGGAACGAACTGCATTCTTCCTACACTCTCAATACACGATGAGCATGTCAGCTGTTTCTGAATTAGTAAACCCAATCTTCCACTCACAGCTTACTGCTTGAACTATTACAAACTAACTGACCAGAAAGTCGCAATGCAATCTATTAATAGAAAACACAATTCAAACAAACATTAACAACATCGTACCTAGCAACTAAGCAGGTTAAATGGGACAAACAATTGTCGGGTTGGAAACTCATCAAAATGCGATTTCTCGTAAACCACTTGCACTAGAATCTAGCAAGAAAGAACATTGACATTCTAATTTACTCTACCTTTATTCTGTTGATATAACTATGCATTGTTCCAGTTAAAAATTGTATGTTTGCTCAAAAAATACACTTTTTCAGTATTATCAAAATCTGTTTATAGGCTAAATGTACGAGTTCCTGACTACCAATCAATGCTGTGAAAACTGCACATCAATACCACTTTCCATTTCCGAAATATTTTTGGTACAAGTTTTAGGTGATTCACCCTGTATATATACCTACTAAACTTGTTAAAAATACTATGTGTCAATAGTTATTCATATAGTAAGTGCTTGTCCAAAAAGGAATTAGTTTAAATATATACAGGGTGGACCATTTAAGTTGAGACTGTACAATATCTCCAAAACTAAGCGTTGTAGAAAGAAATGTCCTGAATAAAAGTTGCTTAATTTTATGGGGGAAAGCAAATGCCATTAGTTGTGTTTAATTTGGAGGACGTTGTGATGGTCATTTTAGGGCCATTTCAATTTTTTAAAATGGGAACCTACCTTTTTATGCCGTTTTCTCACTCCTCATAAAAAATAAGCAACATTTTTGTAAAGTTCTTACACCAATGCAAATAACAGGGAAAATTCTGAATTGCTGTGTACGAAAAGCGCAATGAATGGTAGTACCATCCATGGATAGTCATTTCAGGGCCAGGTTCGTTTCGTAATTGGGAACCAACATTTTTTTTGTTCCTTATTCTTCGTCACAGAATAAACAGATTTTTATATACCATTTTCTAATAAGAAAGCAACATACAAAATGTGGGTTCCCATTTTAAAAAATTAAATTTGAACTAAAATGACCATCATAACGCCCTCCAGACAAAACACGACTAATGGCATATGCTTTCCCCCATAATATCAAGCAACTTTTATTGAAGACATTTCTTTCTATAACGCTTTGTTTCGGAGATATTGTAGAGTCTCAACTTAAATGGTCCATCCCTTATGCACGCATTGACTCAAAAATGCTTACATATCAACAGTTATATGCAACCTAAGTATTTGTCTAAAAACAAGTTTAAATGATCATGTAAGTTACTGTTTCTTCTTGAATTAGTCTATGGGAAAATACAACAAGAATCTGATGTGATATATTCACATTACTTTCTCTACCCTCTATCTTTATTAGTGGGTACGCATGTAATTCTTACTAAAGCTTATTTTCCTATCTGCTATATTTAATCAAAATAGACGTTTGCAAATATAGTTACATTACAGTTATCGTTATGAATACTAATAAAACAATGATAGTCAACTGTTTAAGAGCTGGATATGCTGGCCTTAGAATTCCATACTGTTCCCATGCAATCGCGATAAACACCTAAAAATCGATGGGACTTCAAAAGAATGGCAACTAATGAATAATTCGGACCTTTAATAATGGATACCTCAGAAACGGCTTCTGCCACAAAAAACACATTTTAAACAAATTCTGTGTTTTAAACAGGTCTACACTTTTTTGAGGTATGCTTTCGTCTATCGCTTAACATATACAAGTTATACAAGATTATGTAAAATTGCTCCCGAAAGAAGAGGTCTTCTTAAGCTTTGCCCAGTAAATTCAAGATATACATTTTATTTGTAATGTCTTTCATGTACGGTATTTTAATAAAAATCACCTGTTACACACGCTGGACTGGTGTCATTCGCTCTTCCGCGTTCGGCGGGGGAGCATATCTCAAGTTCACCATGTCTTTTTATAGCAGTGTGTAAAAAGCAGCGTGCACAGATAAATACTGGATAACAGTTTACAATATCAGAATACGAAAAGTACAAATACCTGGTTTTCGAGATATGGGCTGTTCTTGGTTGCCCTGTTACACGGAGAAATAAAGAAATTAAACGGTTTCGTTTCCCGAAAAATCCTGAAAGGTAAGAAATATTTCAGAACACGAGAATAAGTGCAGAAACAGTAATTAAACTTGTACCTTGCATGACGAATTTTGCCGTATGTTATTGTAGCCTTGTGAAAAGGACATTTAAAGACAGTTACAAATGTATTCATGCAGATAAATCATAATGGCAACAAGCTCAGCAACATGGTAGCTCAGTGGTTAGAGCAACCGCACGGAGACCGGGAGACCCGTGGTTCACATCTGAGGCAGTATTTTTAACATTTAAATGATTTCAGTCAAATTATATAATATGTAAATTCAATAACAGCCCACCTTGAAGCAATATGTGTATGTAATAATTTGTAAAATGTATGTAACGGTCATTGCATATGCTTATATTATTGTATACATGTTCAATAATGTTATATGAATGTATTACGTAATTTAATAATGTAGGAGCTGTGAGAATAATAAGTTAAACGTTGATAAGAATGAGGTAACAATGAGGTAAACTTGAGGCAATAATGAGTTTGAGAGTTTAAATGTTACTTGTGATTCTTGGAAGCATTAATGTGATTTTAGTGACAGTTTATAAAAATAGCCAATGAATAAGCAGAAAAAGCTTTAGTTAAATGCAGGTATTCTATTGGAGTAAAAATAGTCAATCAGAGACTTGAAATACAGAAATTTACAATTTAGGCGCTTGAAATCAGTTCAGCTGCCTGCAGACAGAGTTACTAACCAGACGCGAGATGTGTCCTCGAGAAATTAATTACGTATTCGTGTGAGACAAAAATAGTGTACGTGTTAAAAAGGGCAAGTATTAAATAAAAGAATCTCATAGCTCTCGATATCAGTGAAGTGTTTATTAATTTGTGTCAAGGATTAATAAGAAGGAGTGAATTAAAACTTAAAATCTGTGTAAGCCTACATTCTTGTCGCATCACGCCCTGCCAAGACATCCATGTCTCTAAAATAAATACTGACGCAGCCGAGGCAAACATAAATATCAAATATTTAAAGAAACAGTTAAATTACAAAGTTAATATTTTTTAAACCTGGAGCAAAGGCCATCTGAAAATACATTTGGGGCGAAGGCTACCGGAAACTGTTTACTATCCGTGCGGTTGCAACGAATTTTAAATTCGGCTCCCCAACAGTTGAACTATAATACAACTCCTACTTCAAATCGGCTTTTCATACGTAGCAGCAAACAACGTAAGATATCATCTTCTTCAAACAGTCTTTCCATACGTGAGACAACAAAATCATTTCTTCAAATTGGCGCCCAACTGCGTGAAACTCGAAGAGACAGGAATTGGCGACAACAACAGAAAGAAGAGATCAACGAACATCAGAGAGCTTTAGAAAACAACAGAAAACATCAGGAAACTTCAGAAAAACTTCATAAAACTTCAGAATCATCAACAGCATCCAAGGACAGCAACAATTCTTTCAGGAGTACGGGGCACGCAGTCAACAATTCAACAATCTACGTGGGAACACCGAGTAAAAGGTTTACTAACAGCCAGAACAAAAGGTCAGAAAATTCCAGTACATATATAATAATTGTCAAGCGAATTAAGAAAATGTATTGTTATTAAGATAATTTCATGCTGTTAAGAAGCGGAAAATTAAAATTGAGCAATTCCAAACCAAAAATAACAAAAGTAAATATACAAAATAAAATGGAAACCGAAAACAATGAAAATATGGAAGTAGGAGACGATGGGTCAGCCATTACAGATTACAATGTAAATTTACAATCAGAGCTAGAGGCAACAAATAGGTTATATGTAGAACAGTTATCTGTAAATTCGCAGGTACGCATAGAAAGAGATAGCAGTAGTATGCAAGGTCAATCACCTTTACATATATTAGTGCAGGGAACAACAAAAGAAAGAAACCCTCACATATCTAGCCAACAAGAGCAAGAAAACTTATCACAACAAAATATTATGTGGCTTCTAAAAGCAATAACTGATAAGTTAACTGAAACTAATAATACGTTAACTGAATTGGATAATACTATAGCTAAATCTTATACAGAATTAAGTAATACTATAACTGAATCTTATACAGAGCTGAGAGTAGGGTTAAGTAATACGTTAACTGAAACCAGTAAAGAGTTAAATAATAAGCTGAATGAAACTAACACAGAGTTAAATAAACTACAAGAAACTAGTCAGAAAACTGAAGAAATAGAAAACACAAATGCAGATATTGTGGAAATACAAATAGATGTAACAGTACCAAAGATAAATACAAATGTAACTAATTCTGTAGATGCTAATCAAATGCATGACAATAATGCAAGTGCAGAAAGAAGCGTATCACCTTTGTTAACTAACAACACAAGAGACGCTACTGCTTTATCCATAGCATCAGCCTTTCAAACACACAACAGTAATGATGGCACACATGTGCATGTACCAAATCAGATGTCAAACTATTATTCTGTGCTTAATGAGTTACCATTACCTTATTTTAATGCTTCCTCAAGTCCAGTAATTTTTATTAATGATCTAGTAGAATATTTTAAATTCAAAAATGTGCCTGAAGCATTAAAAATGATACTTGTTAAAAATGCTTCAATAACAAAACCTTAGAATGGTTACATATGCTAGCAGATAGTGAAATGAATTTTGAGACCTTTAGAATTTTATTCGTCAATAAGTTTTGGAATATCACTGTGCAACATAAGATTAGAGCAAGTTAAAAAAGTCTGTGGCAATGGAAGAAAAAGAAAAAGGAAATAAAGTATATAGGTTATGTGTGGCACAAAAAGAAAAAGAAAATAAATGTGAACAGTAGGTTATGTGTGGCACAAAAATAAAAAGAAAATAAATGTAAACAGCCTGTGGCACAAGAAGAAAAAGAAAATAAAGTATCTGGAACATAAAAGGGGAAAGCAATGTAATTTAAAAATGTAAAGTACTATTTAAAATAACACTTTTTACTAAATGTAGCAAATTGTCAATATAACAAAGGAGAGTTTAGATAAAAAGATGTAATAGAAGAAAAACCATTGTTAGTTAGAAGAACATAATAAATCTTAATAGTAACTGCATTTATATTGTATAATGTATAAATTGTTAGAAATTGTAAGAAAATAATAAAAAAAATGTTTAAGGAATAGGTTGTAAAGAAAGGGTAACAAGTGTTAATATCACTAATTAAATGTAACATGTATAGCAAATAAAATGCTTAATAGTAGCTGTGATAGTGAATAAACAAACTTCACTCAGGTCATTGAACACCAGATCATTGATCTTACATCAGGTCATTGACCTTCGAAAGTGTCTAACATGTAGCAGAACAAAATAAATATGGGGACTTTTACGTTTTTTAGTAGTGTCTAACAGCTTTGTTATAGTATGCCAAAATTTGGAGTGTTACCTTTATAAAACTAAGTTATTCTGGAATTTCTATTACCTAATTAAGTATTAAAAAATTAACAGCTTTTACACTTATCAGGGTTCCTTATGCAAAATCTAGTTTTTGTGGAATAAATTTTATCAGTGTGGTGATAATATGCAATATGCAGGTAAATGATAATAACAATTTTTGGAGACTGTATGCTGCTTTAAAACCCTTTCCTCAAATTATATATATATATATATATATATATATATATATATATATATATATATATATATATATATATATATACTGTTTGCCTTAAGCCACTAATTAGTTAAGCCACTAATAGTTGCTATTGAGATGACCACAGATATTTGTGTTGAATTGAACAAGATTTTGTATACTTCATATAAACATTTGTATATTGTGCCAAATTGCATGTTACAGATTTGTTGAAGGATTCATAGTGAAACATGTGTAGATATTCTTGCATGAAACGTAATACTGAGCTAATTATTCCAACTTTTTATATACATTATTTTAAACAAATACATTCATAAGTTTTGCACCAACTTCATTATCTAAGCAGAATATTACAAAGTTAGAACTGATTCTTTGCCTCATTTGTGTTTGAATTTGCTATTAGTAATTGCGTGTTTACAAATTAAAGTTTGCAGAAGCAATTCTATAATCGGTAGTTAATATTTTGTAGCACTTCTCTCATTTTTCGTGCAGTATCTATTTTGTAATTCCCTGCTTTACTTACACTAAATACAACATTGCAGGCTCTTATCACTAATTTATTTACGTGTATACAATTTACTTGTTTACTCCAGTAACCCTTACTCCCGAAAATTAGTACATCCATATATATATGTTTGTGTGTGTGTGTGTTGGCATGCAGACAACAGAGCAGCATTTGTTTACAAAGTTATACAAATTTGCATTTAATCCTCAGTATTTTTTGGTTGTGATTATCATATTTATAATAATTTTCTTGGATTAGCAGTCTAAATAATATGAAATATTGATGAATTATATATAGGCATTATTGGCACCATATCCTGTCATTTGTTTCAGGGTAGCCTAATTGGATTTGGCTTCACCTACTTGTGCTACCTGGTGCAAATATCTTTGAATGTATTTATCTATGGCATAAAGCGGAACTACACGTGCTGTGTCTGATGGCTTACCAGCCGCTACACGTAAGCACGATAACAGCAATACCAAATCGAGCGCAATGTAATATGTCGCGTGCAAGAAGTTATGCATTGTATGTAGTGTGTGTGTTACTTGCGCTGTTGATTTCCATTGCATCACCTTCAGTCAAACAATCCACCTAAAGGATGTGAAATGTAAAAATGCTACACATAAGTAGTGCATAAATATGTGAAAAGTGTTGTGGATGTAGGTATACTTGAATTTGAGTTACTTATCGTATGGTTTGTCACATTAAGAACCTACGGTTATGAATATTTACTTAGTTTATTAATGTGGTGTTTATTATAGTGGTAATGTATACCAAGTTAAAGTTTTGTAAATGAGTTAATGAACTGTATTTTTTGTATTTTATCTGCTTAACATGATGGTGATGGAGGAATAGATATTGCTGGTGTTAATTGTGGTTTTGCTGAATGGTGGTTGTATTATTGTAAGGGCGAATAATAGTGTTATCCATTATTATTATTATTACTGAATTTTGATACGGTAATTTGTATCATAAATTACTTAGATGTAAATAAGGATTGTAATATGAATATGTATTTTTATGTGACATTGATTTTAGAGGTTTATTAATTGTAAATATTATTGGTAAATAATAATATACGGCTCTACTGAAACTGTCAACAATAACGCAATAATGCAGCGAGGGGATGAGTTGTTTATCGTTACCGGGAACCAGGAAGTTACGTAATGTTTCGCGCCTTTTCGGTAAAAGCTTCCAGAATGTTCCTTAAAAGAAATATGTATTAGTGGTTTTCATTGGATAGTAAAATAGACGCTAATGTTGGCGCGTTTTATTAGCCAATAGCATTTCATTTATAATCTTTAGGCGTATCTTGAGGCAAGCCTATAAATAGTGTAGATTCAAGGGAGCGTTCCCCCAGTTCAACAAGATTCTCAACACATTACACGTCAGCCCACCAGTTCTACAAAATTCTCCGTTCATTTATTTCGTCAAGTTACGCGCAACAGAATTACAAGAACTATTATAAAGTATTATACAGTTAAATATATAAAGTTGAAGTACGTGAGTTAAAAGTGAGAAGTTATTACAAACAGTTTCAGTATGGCGATTATCCAGATAAATCTGTGAAAGTGTTCGTGAACGTGTTCTGCAATAAAGATTATAAAACCAATTTCTTCGTCAATATCATTTCTAGACAAAAGATTCCTTTCCGCTTCACACCCTGCAAGAGATACTTGTTCTACTAAGATAATATGATAGCTAGCCGGAGGACAATATACAAAACTTAAAATTCTTTCGAACCCTAATTGATGCAAATTGCTACGCCAGATGGAGTTAAACGAACCAAACAAGGAGTGACGTCACACAAGATGGCAACGCAGAAGTCAACATAACATTAATACCACATCAACATTTGCTCCACAACGTGGTGCTATAAACATATATACAATTTGTTATACTTACAATTTATTGCTTTAAATCATACTTTGTGCAAATAACAATAAAGTTATGTTCTGCTTTCCATTCTTCCCTTTGGTTTTAAATGAATGAATGAAGTATATTTCTTGCTAATATTTGTAACAAGGCGCAATTAGAAAACTCTTTTTGTATTTAGTATACTGACAATTACAACAAAGCAGTTCATACTTTTTTATTTTGGTAGCATTGTTTTGTTTATAATGCAATACAACATACAGTAAATAACTGTACATAAAAATTTAGTTCTGTCATGTTTTGGCCACTATGTGCGCCCAATGACATTCCTGAGCTCAAATTAAATTCTTGGGAAGAGTTGCTTGGGTATGAATTTTTACAGGGTTCTTCTTTGTCGTGCAGTGATTAATGTTTTGTAACTTGGACTTCTTTGGACTTAGCTCGTCATCTCTGTATAGCTCACCTCTTCGCTGAAATAGTGACAAAGGGTAACAAAGCTTTTTATTTTTATAGTCATTAAAATATAAGCTGAGATTATATAAATTTAATTCATTTTATTTTGTTTAATGCATTAAACATGCTTTGTCATATGTATGTATGGTTTCTTTCACCGATTGGAAATAAATTTGCTACAATCTCATGGCTTCAAGTACAATAGAATAATTAATTTCTACAAATAATTACATCATTAATATTAACAATTCAATTACTTACTATATACATAAAGATATAGTTAAACATTGCTCTAAGGATTTTATTTTCATTGGTGTTTATACCTTGTAGCTAAATAACTCAAACAACTCTTGTATACTATAAAAACAGTGATGAATTAAAAACCTCTTAACCTGCTTTCTGACCCTCGGTGAATGCATGTCATTAAATTGTCGTAACTAAATTATACATCAGGATTCCTGTATGTAATATAGAGTTAACCTTTTTGGCATTCTGGCGGCTTGTAAGTGAATGTTATACCTACTTCTAGTGGAATTCTCATGTATGGGCTATTTATGTAGAAGTAGTGAAGGTTGTTATTTGTAAAGCAAACCGTTTCCAAGATGCACAAACAGGGTAGGGTGAGTATATTGCTTTGTTTGAAATGTGTTTTACAATGTTCGGTTTTCTTTAAACTAAACATGTTTCTAATTATTTTCTTTTGTGTTATAAATAGTTTATTTACGTCGGTAGAATTTCCCCAGAACTTGCAAAATGATCTTAACAATCATTGTGTGGCGATTGGAATATGTGTACAAAATGGGTTTGCTAAATTATTAATAATGTGTGAGACAATCTCAAATTTTGGGTCTTTTTCTGAAGACCTTCTTTTGTAATCTTGTTTCAGCAAATAATGTGTGCATGTATTTATGGAAATACAATTGATGTATATAGATTGCTATTGTTCAAAACCTTAATAAATATAAGCATTAACATAACACTTTTGTTTTAGTTTTGAAACAGATGCTGCTGTTTTTTGTACATAGTTGTTGGTATATCTTCATTTTGAGTTTATATATATATATATATATATATATATATATATATATTTGCTGTTGTAATCATTACAGTTTTCTTCAATGGAATTTTTAAATTTACTATTAACTTGTGTACAAAAAATTGCATTACACATAACCCGGTGGTATCCATTCCTATTTTCTTCTGCCCATTAAGTGTAATAATTCAGTGTGAAGTTATAATTAGTGTAGTCATTAGTGGAAAAAGGTTTGAAATTCTAACTTGAGGAGGGAAAGAAGACGTGTTTGCATAATCTCTGCTACATTTTTGAGTGCTCTGTCTTGCTGCATCTGTAAGTTGTAATGATTAATTGAAGCCATAATTATTGATCTGCAGCAGAAAATAGTTAAAGTTTAAAAGTGGCTTCTTTTTGCAGATTTTCTTTCAGGAATTGGTTGGCTAAACTGATTTGGAGGTCAGAACTCGCGCCTTCATGAATAATTTACGGCAAATTTCAATTTTTCACGTATTAGCGTAATACGCATTCCATAGCTACGTGGAAATGTGCCTATACCATTCATGACGTATACTCGTGATGGGCCTTCGTAATTTCAGCAACTAATTCACGAATGGAATGCAAGCGCTGGGGGGGGGGTCAGTTGTGGTACCGTAGCATGCTCTCAGTCGAAATAGAGGTCGACTGCATTACCGACTCAATCGTTAGTTCCAATCAGTGCTACTTCGAAACATCAGGAAAAAGCGCCCTATGTGTCACCTTGCCTCAACCATTAAGTTGAGAATCTGGTATAATCTGTGTTTTATAGTTACTAACCGTTGAACTTTTTATTCTACGTCTAACTTCATTGTGTGATGTGCTAATTATTAGATATCGTCTATTATCCGTGTCATCTTCGAATTTTTGATGCTATGCAGTGGACTACTACAGTTATATCTGTACACAGCAGTTTTATTGAGCCGCAGTAGCCAACTTTAATAGTGGGGCAGTAGCGTCTATAAATAATCCTTTATTATACCATACCATAAGGCTGGCGTACAACCACCCGAGAAGGGTAACCAAAACGGAAACGAGAACGGGATGCTATACAACATACAAGGTATTGTTTCACAACAGCCCAGTAACGCGAACGAGAATGCATATCGTTAATCATTCCGATCACAAAGTGAAGGTGGATTTTTCGCATTGGGATTTAATTTGCTTTTAACTGACCAATGATATTTTCATCCACTTTCAATTTAGCCAACAGAATGCTGGTTAGCCAACGTAAAAATTCGATGGAATAAACATTATCTAAAAGCAGATCCATTACATTTCCGATCCCCCAAGCTTCCATTCCTTTATTTAATGGCATACATTAAAGTTGGTTATTGTTCTTTGTTAATTTACACCGGTTTTAGCTACCATTTGTAGCTTTTTCCATTGTTTTTTAGGCAATAGCCAGTTTTGAGTTGAATTAAATAAACTACAGTGACCATTTCACTAAAGAAACCAACGCTCAGTGGATCTGCGGGTGTCAGGATTTGAGTTATCATGCACATTTACTACTAATTTCTTCCAGTTTCATGTTTCTAACTTGCGACTATAGAGAGCACTAGCGGCTGTTACATGTCACGGCCACCTAGAATATCCTCTATAGTGAAGAGTCTAATATGCAGAATTGCACAATATGTATCTAATATGCCGTACCCAGGGCAAGTCTTCTTTCTCATTCCCAGGGGCTGCGAAGGCTTCACGTCGATTATGAACGCTCCCGTTTGAATACATATATTTCAACTTTCTCGTTCTGGTTACCGTTCTCGTTGATTGTGAACCAGCCTTTATACTTCTCAGCGAGGCCGTCAGGTACAGTAGTCCTACTTTCGCAGAAATTGTTTTGCATAAATGTAATATTTCTGCAATACCGGTATTTTAGACATACTTTATAATATACATTTGAGCAGTAAATTAAATTAAATTGAGCTTTATTTATGGACGCCGTTTAATTAATATGGTCCTTAGCGTCCCATTCTATATTTGGCGTGAAAGATCGGAAATTTTGCTCAGAGGCCTCTTTATCAGGCTTGAGGTTTCTTTACGTGCCGTAAATCTACGACACGGGACTACCGGCTTTACTTCTCTTCCGAAGGAAGTCATGCTAAGGACATTTGAGCAGTTTTGTTGTATAGAGGTGTAATGGCGAATGATGAAAATGCGCAACCACTGCGAGTGACTCAGGTGATTGGCTTTGTCCTTGAACTGCAAGCGTACTGTGGACTAGGGAGCTTCTTGCCTACGATGCAAATAACTCAACACCAGGAGTCCAAATAATGTTTCACCGATGCAAATAACTCAACACCAGCAGTTCAAAAGCACTGTCAACAGGTGCAGTCCAAATAATTTTTCACCTGTATATGGTATAAATATATTGTTTTACATGTATGCAGGCCTTACGGGTTTACTTATTGAAAGTATTATCATAATTGTTTTGTTTGATGGGACAATATAATGTATTACTGATGCTACTTCGCGTAGTGTTTATTGTTCCAAAAAGGAAAGGATAAGTATCTTTGGAACAAGATACAAAACAACAGGCAATATAGAAAAACAATGAAGCGCTAGCTAGGTTCGTTTACGCCAACCACAAGGACGTAGCTAAACACATGAGTCACTGACAGTACGAGGTAAGTGGAGTAGGCAGGTAGTCCATTCTGGCACATTTTGCTCCCATTGGCTGCCGTCAAATACCTCATTTGGAAGATTGGCGGCGCGCGTTCTTCCACTGGCAGTTGAAAGGGAACACGTAAAGCCGTGCATTTCAAAGCAGGAATTTGTAGATACATAGTGTAAATGAGCGCTTAAAAAGTACTTAACATCAAAATATCATGTATTAAAAAGCCATTTGCCGTAAAAATGCTTGGGTTATCTTTGTCACCTTTTATTCTGATTACAAGCAACTTAGCTATCACAACTAATATTTTGGGTACTGCTAGGATAAAATGAAATAGCCTGTTTCGTAACGCAAATTTGGCTTTCATTGAGAGCTTTCATGCTGCCATAGAAGAGCTGGATGTTACCCATTGGCGATTTTCCTGGAATTTCATTCCTCCATAGCAGCAATTGCACTTTTTACTTTCTCTACTACGCACACGTTAGGTAAAGAAAATATTGCATTTCACCTAAAAATTAGATACGACATTTTACCGGAAGTACATGTTTTGAGGCTCCCTGAATCAAAAAAAAATATGTTTATAAAAAGGTCGTGTGTGTATGTGAAAAACATAACTCAAAAACAAAAATTCTAATAAACACCAAAACTTGGTATTTAGGTTTATTGCTTTCCAAAGAAGCGACACGAAGATTTTCAAGATAATCCCCTATTCCAAAGTACCGTTTTTACATAGAAGACTTTTCGAAATTTTTGATTTTCTGAAAAATGGCTCTAAGGATTTTGATTAAAATACTATGTATTAAAGATATTTACATGAAATAAAACGTTTCTCTTGAATTTTCTGGGAATAGCTTGTGAAGTCCTCTTCATTCGAAAGGAATTTTGTATAACCTTGTGTAACTGGTAAACTTTAAGCAACAAAGGAAAACGCACTACAAAAAAATGCAGATCTCTTGAACACACATAATTTATTTTAAATAAGTTTTTACGACATTAGCCATTTCCGAGATATCCGTTCTTAATTGTTCAAAGTGATCAATACTTAGCCATTCTTTTAAAGTCCGGTTGATTTTGTCGCAGTTTCTCGATGACTTGTGTTATCTTATTTTGTCGGGCGCCTCTTGTTTATTATTTTTAAATATGGGTTCTTTGTCCTCCGGCTAGCTATTGTAACTCAGTCGAGCACGTATCTTTAAGCAGGGTGTGTAAACGGAAAGGAGCTGTTGTTAAAAGATAACACTGATGAAAAACAACTGAATCTAGACTTTTATTGCCGTCACGCTTAATTTATAACTGACATATTTAATTTTTATTCACGCCTGACTGAAACTGTGATATTTCTGAATGTAACTACAGTCGCTTTATTTGCCGTGCACCAATTACTTCGCGTACTTTATATTTTTGTAACTAAGTCTGCGACGTGCACCTCGTGAGGGATTCTTCAGAATTGTGTGACACTTCCTTATGGCTCGAGAATATATACTCCTTCACCTGGAATTGCCTAAACATTATAATATAGCTCCTATTGGTTACCAAATTGCTCCAATTTTAGCGTCTCTGTTGGTCAGCCAATCACTACTACTGACATATCTCCTCTAGGGAAGATATTCCCTCCACTTCTGAAAAAGACACGCTACCCTGACCTCAATTTCGGCTTTCTCTACTTGGTGACAAACAACTCACCCGCTCGGTTTATTGTTACCCACTTCTATTATCGGTTTCAGTTAGGCAGTGCAAAAAATTTCCTAACAAGTCCTTATGGTTGACAGACATCTAAAAGCATGTATATACAATAATATTAGTTTACGCTATAATCACTCTGGCATTCACAGCATGTTGTGATATAAAATATTGCCTTATATGCCCCACTAGAAACATAATTGTAAGTATTTACAACATTTTGGAAATTTTATAATTGGGTTTTTAGTCTCCTGAATATTGTAACACACAGTATCTATCACTTGCACGAAACACTACACACGCATTTAACACACGTTATACTTCTTGCCTTTTTCTCGCCACTATTCTCTGGCTCGGGTCTAATGTGTTCATATACCTGCGTCTTACCTTACAAGTTTTCTTTCATACAGCAAATATCGTACTCTGAACTGTTTGGGTCACTGTTACAAAGTGGTTATACCCTCTTAGGTATTGACATAAAAATGTATACGCTCAAGCTTCTTACCCTGTTTCATTTTGTAATTATTGAACCTATTTACCCAAATATCCATCCTCTACACAAACATATTTACATCTCTTAATGCTAAGACATAATTTCACTCATATCGATTATCTGTGTGAGATACATAAATGCTTGGCTTTAATTAGTCTTACCCTTTTTTATTGGTTTGCGCTTTATATTCACAATACCCTTTGAATTATAGTTACTACACTACATACCTTTACTTTCATATGACATTTATTTATCCTTATTACAAACCTTATTTCAAATGTGGCTCCTGGTTATTAGGAAAATATGTACTTTCTTTGCCTTAAAACATTTATCTCTGCCCTGCATTTATTTATCCTTCCTTATGACATATATACATAGTTAACCCTCTTACATGCCAATACTTTGTTTCGCATTATAGCCTTACTCATCCTAAATTTGCTTTTCATTTTCTTGATTTTCTATTTCATCTTTATCCTCAATGTTGTATTGCTTCAGCATCTCGATATGGAACTTTCCAATGGTTTTTCGGGTTGCTGGGTTACACAATTTATATGTTTTTGTTCCATATGCTTCAACAACTTCGTAAGGTGCTGATATTTTAAAAAATTCGCCAATTAAGTTTGTTTGCCTTATCGGACTATTTCTTATTTTTAACCAGAACTAAATCTCCTATTCTGATCTTTCATTCTTTTCTTTTCTTCTCTTCATGTTTCCTTTTTCTTTTCATGGCCTTTTTCTTCATCCTTTCGAATGCTTGTCGGAACATCTCTTCCGTTCGTGATATCGAGTGCTCATCTGGAATGGCTTCCGGAATTTTCCTGCATATTGTATTTATTTCCTTTCCTGCTTTAAGTCCACATGGTTTGTATCCTGTCACATTGTTTACTGTTTCGTAGAGTAGATTCTGAACGAAATTCACGAATCCATTGGATTTGTTTTCGATGGCACAGGAGCCTTAGGTAATTCAAAATTTCTTTAATTTCCCTCTCCACTGGGTTGGAGCTCGGCGTGTATCTTGACGAAAAATATTGTTTAATACCGTTTTCATGTAGCCCCTCCATAAATTTTTTTCTTGTGAAGGACGAAGCATTGTCGCTTAATACGGATTAGATTGGCCCTTCCTCTATCACATACGACTTGTAGGTTTTCTCAAAGGGTAAATTCTTACATATTTGCTGAATATACCATAACAGACAAATATATATTTGTTTCCAAATTGACTTGGAGGCATATAACCATGAATGCCAATACCAATTAAGCACCTTGGCTTATCCCTTATAACCGAATTGGCCTCAAATGCATATGCTGCATTCATTTGCTTTGCCTTCTGACATAGGTTGCCGCACGAGATACATTTCTGAACCTTCTGACGCAAATTGTATATGTATAAATTTTCTAAACTCATAGAAGTCGTCCGGTCCGTCCCTTCGTGAACATTCTTAATTAGCTCTTTTTCCATGCTTTTCGGAACCATTACCTTCCAACTAGGCATTCTTTCCCATGCTTCTTGTATAATATTCCATTCCGAGTTCCTACAATTTCTTGCTTTGCCTCTTCAATTAATGGTGCATTTCCTTTTAGTTGGAATAATTTTGCATCCTCATTTGAATTTCCCCCATATTTTTTAATTTTCTTACCATTTCTTTGCTTAAAGGAATTTCAATTGTCAATATTTTGACTTCATTTCTGGGCCTTTCAATATTCTCGGGAATTTGTGGGTTGTAGTTTAATCTCGATAGTAAATCACTGAAGATGTTATTCTTGCCAGGAATATGTATAATTTCAATATCAAATGCTGATATTGTGTGAATGTATCTAGCAAGTTTTCCACTACATAATCTACACCGTTGAATGAAAGTTAGGCTTATGTGATCCAAATTTACTTGCACCTTTTGCTGATAAATATAGGTCTTGAAACGAATTAATGAAATATATAGTGCTCCAATTTCTAACTGAGTCACTGAAAAATTCCGCTCAATGTTTGTAAGTCCTCTAGAGGTTGTACTAATGACGTGAAACTCATTATTAACGTCTCGCTGTCCTAAAATTCCGGCGAATCCTTGCACTGATGCGTCGACATAAATCTCGTACTTCAAATTCTCTCTGGGCCTCTCGAGCAATATGGATTTAGCAAAGAGTTCTTTGACCCTCTCAAAACATTTTTTATGATCCTCCGTCCATCCCCACTTGATATTCTTTCGGAGTAGCTGCCGCGGTGGTTCTATTTCAGCCGAGTACCTTGGTACGAATTTGTTCTGAAAGTTCAATACCCCTAAGACGTCTAATTTGCTTTACGTTCCTTGGTGGTGTAATTTTCATTATGGCTTCTACTCCCTTCTTGTCAGGTCTTATACCCCGTTCATCGACTACATAAGCTAGAAAATTTATTTCCTTGACAAGAAATTTTGATTTAAGTATGTTTACAGTCATACCATGTTGTTGCAGCTTATTTAACACGTAATGTACATTATTCATATGTTCCTCAAATGTTTGACTGATGATGAGGAAGTCGTCAATATACTTTATTAAAAAGTCCTCTGCAGAATTTCCAAAAATGTTGTGGATTGCCCTCAAAAATCCACCTCCTGAGTTTTTTTTAAATCAAATGGATTTACACAAAAACTATACTGGATCCCGGAGTATTGAAACGAAGTGTAATCACGCACCTGTGGATCTAGTTCCACTTGCCAATATGACGCAGTGAAGTCAATGGATGTAAAAAACCTCTCTATTGAAAGTTTCGTGATGAGTTGTTCGATTCCTTCTCTTTGAAAATGATCTGACTTCATATATTGGTTGACATATCTACCATCTAATGTTAATCTAAAACTACCATCTCGTTTTATACTCCAAAAGATCGAATTTATATACTGAGAATTACTTTGCTCAATATTCCCATTTTCTAAAATGCTATTTATTAGTTTTCTAGCTTCGTCCCGAAGACTTATAGGCAAATTATCATACTTAAGCCTATATGGTGGCACATCTTCTACCTGAAATGTATGCTGATGTACGTGACATCTGCTTGGGTCATTACTAAATACTGAACTATTGTTCATCAATACGTCATGAAGGATTTGTTTTTGTGAATTCGTAATGTCGTAAGCCTCTTCACACTTGTGTAGTATTCCTTCAATTATTCTCTCTTCCCAGTTATTGTCTGTCTGTCTCACACGGTCGTCTTTTGTTCAGTTGTTTCTCGCGATGTCACGGAAAGAGTATGGAATTTTAATGTCAGCGTATAGTGTCTAGTTCGTAAACATTTGACTATCGTTGTTCCCTTTTATTTATAAAAAAGTGTGCATTGCAGCTATTTCTGCAATGGTTTATCTCGATTAAAATTAAGTAGATAGGAAGGTAAATTTTCGTAAGAATAATTTGTATACCCACTAATAAGCGGTAGAGGGTAGAGAAAGTCATTGAATTTAACAAATCAGATGTTTTAAGTCACGTTCATAGTCTATGCGAAAATGTACTGAGCATATTCGAGCATTTTAGGGCTGCATTTATCACTCTTTTACACCGAGAAATCCACACCTGTCTTAGTTTATCATCTCTAGGGAACCTGTGGTACATAACGTTAGACGCTTTTATTCCTATAGTAAAGTATTGTACTACAGCACAATTAACTTTGTCTCCCGAAAATGTGCTCATTTTGAAATTGAAAGTAGTTTTATTTATGGACACCCTTTAACTGCTATGGTTCTTAGCGCCCCATTCTATACTAGGCGTGAAAGACAGGAACTTTTGCTCAGAGGTATCTTTATCAGGTTTGAGGTTCTTTTACGTGTCGTAAACCTACGACACAGGACCACCGACTTTACTTTTGTTTCGCAGGAAGCCATGCTAACGATTTTTACTCACGAAAAGAAACCATTGCCCTCCGCCGGGTTTGAACCCGTCACCACCGGAACTAGAGGCTAGCACGGTCACATAAACATACACACACAGCACTTTACAAGATACCACTAGATTTACACTTCAGCTTGCAACTAAAACTGTTTGACACACAATAAGCCTTTATGAGCGTGTACCAGAAACATTATTGTTTTCTGGTGGGTTTATGCTCCTGTGTCAGATTAAATTCAGTCGCAGATTTCGCATTGACTTCCAAGAAAAAAAAACAGCGTAAGCATTCTATACGCTGACAAAGACATTATCGCTTTGTGGTGGGTGTATGTTTATGCACCTGTGAAAAAATGTGTTGTATATACCTGTACTGCATGCAATACAGTTGTCAGATTCAATTCACTCTCACAGTTAACATTAATTTCAAATATAGAAACTTGGTATCTTTATTGGTTAAGCATGTAACACATACTATTATTTGAAGGGCTATTTTATACCTTTTATAGTGCTTGTAGACTTTTAAATAATATTTGAAGACGATAAACACAAATAGCTATAATAGGAAATGATTTAAATGCGAATGGAAGAATAAAATAAAATCCATACGAGCATCTTCCTCTATGCCAATTGTAATAGTACTGTGTTGATTGTGATATAATAATGTGACGTTAGCAGAATACGTAACCCACAGTATGCGTAATTTTAGAGTAGCATACAGACATTTAAAATCAATGTAAGCGCAGCCTAATTGAGATCCCAAGATGTATACAGGTCGTGAAGGAGCAGTAATACCTTTCGTATGACGTCAACTGCATGCAAGTGAAAAAGCGCGGGAGTCGGGACTACAGACTGTCGCAACTACAGAGTTCAGGTACCAACTTCATAAAAGGAAATATATAAAATATATGCTGAAAGAGTGGCCGCGAAGATGAGGTTGGTGCGACGATTCCACTGCCTTCAACAAGCGCTTGGAGACGGAATACCGAAGTTGCCCGACGAAGTTGAGCCAATGCCGAAAATGAATGAAAGCGAACAATCTTTCGAATGAGCATTCCAGTGCAAGGGAAAGTAGTCCATTCCGGCACATTTTGCGCCCATTGGCTGTGGTCAAACACGTAACTTGGAACGTTGGCGCGCGCTCTTCGACTGGCAATTGAAAGTGAATACATAAAGCCATGCGTTTCAAAGCACGATTTTGCACATACATAGTACAAATTCGTGCTTATAAAGTACTCAGCTATAACATGAATAATAGCATGTATTGAAATCGCCATTTGCCGAGAAAATTCATGGGTTATCTTAAATTTTTATACCGATGCAAGCAGCTTAGCTGTCACAAATAATATTTGGGTACTGCTAAGATAAACTGAAATATCCTGTTTTGTAACATAAATTTGACTTATATTTAGAAGTGATTATTCATGCTGTTTTAGAACAGTTGGATGTTACCTACTGGCGATTTTTCCTGGAACTTTGTTCCTCAATAGCAGAAATTTTCACTTTCTCTACCACGTATATATTAGGTAGAGAAAATATTGCTTCCACCTAAAAATTCAATACCGTGATTTCACCGGAAATACATGTTTTGAGAATCCCTGAATCCAAAAAGGTATTTTTAGAATAATGTCCGTGTGTGTTTAAGGTTTGTGAACAGCATAATTCAAAAACGAAAAGTTGGATAAATACCAAACTCTCATCATTCATGTAGGCCATTATTCAAAATCTAAAAAATTCTTACTCTCACTGGTGAATACATATATTCTCTCTTGAGCTACCTTACAGATAAATATGGTAGCTTCCCAACAAACCTTGCTGTGCATGACCACAATATGTGGCATGCAGGCCATTTGCATAGACCAGCAAATAGCTTAAAACTGTTCCAAAAAGGATGTAACTCTTCTGCAATAACACTTTATAACCTTCCATATTACCTAAAACTATTAGGCAATCCTAATTAATATAAAATCTTCAAGAATAGTTAAACATTTTTCCTGTATACTCACGCCCCATACACTATGAAGGAACTTTTTAATATGACGTGCAACATATGAATATTCAACACACAGTGCAGATTGCATGTGATGGTGATTTACACTTATTTGTTATTGTTGTCCTACTGCAATGCGTGTCGAGAAGTTTACTGTTGAAATGGTGATGGTTTACAAATTTTTCTCTCTTAGATAATGCATGATGGGGAGGGGATCATCCCCACAAGGCTGTTCTTGACGTTGGGTATATTACTACTTACTCTGCATTCTTCATAATTGTATGTGTTCAATTTCCCTGAGCATTGCTCACAGTGGAGCCAAATGAACAAACACAAACACACATCACTGTATGGGCTCAATTTGTTTTTTTCTCATATGACCTGTCAATAAATTTAAGGTTCCCATGTGCTGTAGGACTCCACTGTTTTATATCAAATGTAATATATAGAAACTTTCCCAGGAAAGGGAATCAAAGTGTATTTTCTATTCAATAACTGCAAGTTGTATTAACTAGAACTGGCTTTGTGTATACATAAGTGACTAAGTGCAATTATAATTACCTATAAAAACATTCCAATAGATTGTAATAACAGACATAAAAGAGGTTAGAATTTAATGGACACTTTAATTGGTTAGGCCATTCAAATGTATATTAATGTAGGCACATATTCCTTAAAGTACCATACAAATGTATTACACAGTATTATTAAATATGAATGTGAATATAATGTCTCTAAATAATAAGAATGTCTCTTTGTGTTTAACCAAATCAAAACCACCCTTCATAATTGTCAATCACTTTAAAATGTAGTTTAGCGTGCCAGTATTAATTGTTTTTTCAGATGTTGACTGCAGAAAAATGCAACACCATTTTGTATAACTTTCATACTATTGTTTTTTACGCAATTACAGAATTTAAATTTGCTTAAAGTGCAATATTTCATTATTACGTGCTTACTTCCTTACCCAATTTTATTATCACTTAAGTATAGTTATATTGTTGTTTCTGCAGGTTAATGGTCCACATGCTGGTTTATAAATTTGGGTGGCTGGATGAGACACTCATTCACTAGTATTGCTCTCTGTCCTCCATAGTATTTTTAATTTTAATGTCCCTTTTAACTTCACAGGTTTACAGAGATTGGAGTCTGGTGGGAGGGGGGATGACAATGATGAAGATGGTGCAATTGATGGAATTATGGTGGGGAAAACCAGAGAACACTCATTTTAAGTGCCATTTTATCTACCACAAAATCCCACCTCTGATCCCTAGGATTGAATCCAGGATTTTTTTGTGAGAGACCATAGTGCTGCCCAATTAGAGGTGTGAATATGAGACAACATTTAAAACGGATATAGTATTACTCAATACTATCAAGTAATGAAACCAAGAAGTTCTTTCACTAGGCAGCTCCCACTATGACCTCACAAATGAGGTGTATGTAAATAAAGTAGATACTTAAAAAAGAATAACTATTTCAGCAGATATTTTGCCATGCAATACATATTATTCATTTATGTAATTTAAGTTGGGTGTTTTGTCATAAATATGGTAGCTGACATTTCGATATGTAGAAATCATTCAGCAATAATGTGGTATTACACAAGCTTTATGTAACTATTTGTGATTCCAAGGCCAGCGCTTAACCGAGTTGCCCAGATTGACAAAAAATTCCCAAAGATACACAGTACATATGGAGAATTTTCTGTTTATGAAATGCTTTAAGTTATTTTGGAATGAAAAGAGCATTATGTCCTAATTTATTTATTTGGTATAACAGCAGGAAATAGTGTTTGAGCACAACACTAATACACATCCAAAATCAAACTATTATCATTACATCACATTCAAAATTTAAATAGGTATCAGATATAACCTTTGAGCATGTAAACAGATAGAGAGCACATGACGTCACACTAACCAACATTTCTATTAGCTGACAGAGGTATAAGCAATGAATGCAGGATGAACTTAGTACAGGATTTTTTTCCTGTAGTTCGATTAAGTTCAAAATTTAAACTACCCAACAAGACTACGGTACATTATTCTGCAGCTGACAACAGAGGAAGCATTATAAAAGATCTGGCGTACTTTTTTCACAGATACGTACACATTTTTGAAGAGCACAGTAGAAAAGAAATGGTGCTGTTTTTTTGACAAAGTTAAAGTGTCAAATTTGTTTAGTCTATTACTTTATGAAAGAAGATGCAAGTACAATTTTACATTAATATTTAATAAAACAGTACACAAGAAGAAGTCAACTGAGTTAAGAGTCTAAAAAAATGTGCTTTGTTACATTCCTTTGTGTTATTGACATTCAGGTTCTTAACACCTTATGAAAGCCTTGTACATATATCTCACCCTAAATACCATGATATGTAAAACCTAGAGATAAAAAGAAACACTTACTCTAGAAGCTACCGATCCCCCACCACCCTTTCTTATTTATGAAATTAATGATGTAAACATAAAAGTGTAGGACTCGAGAGGAAAAAATTCAACTTCATTATATGTTCTTCTTAAAAGTCAGATGTGTTGTTTTGGGTGTTAAATTTCATTTCTAACTTTAGCTGCTTTATATGAGGTTCCCAAATTCTTTTATAATTAAAAATTTCACAAATACAAATGGAATTAGGCCAGTTTTGTGGATACAAGTAGAAGCGATATATAATAAACACACAAACACAAAAATGTAAAAAAATAAGCTTATTTGTTTACATGGTATAGCATTTGAAGTGCGCTGGAGGTCAATTCTTACGTGGCCCTTTGTCCGTTACATATAACAGGGGCAATCCCGCCTTAAGGGATGAACTCTTATCTTTAATAACGTTTCATAATGACTTCTCATGTTCGTTTTACGATATTGGTGTGCAATCCACAAAAACAAACTTTTCGAAATACAGTCCCTAATTCGAACACATTTCAACACTAAATAACACATACACACATTTTAACGTCTTAACATACTAAGTATAGTTTATTTTTATGGTTAGCTTGTTTTCGCTCTATATATTTCAATTCTTCATTAAAACCAACTAACGTTGTGACTTTCGATCCATAACCTGCCTTCTACCTTACTAGGTTTTCAGGTCATGTTTCAGTTTTAAACATCGAATGCGCGTTATTTGGTACTCAAGATTAAATAAGGTATCACTATAAACTCCTACATTTACACAATTGCTCGCTGATACGAAAATTCAGCTTTATTTTTATATTTTCGGCATCGCTATTTTATTAGCTGACTTCCAACTTAGTTTCAAGCCTCAGCAATGAGCATGGCAGAGGTCGCGCTATTCGCTCTGGAAGCTCGGCACTCGTTTAGATTAGATTAGATTAGATTAGATTGTATTCTGTGAGTTCACTAGCAGCCATAAAGACTTGTGAACATAGAACATGTCAAGGAAATGTACAAAAATTATATATAAACATAAATATTACATAGAATATGGAACATTTGAAATAAAATACAAATACTATATGCGTGTTAAGGAAATGTACAATAAAGTTACATATATACATAAATATTACATAGTATACAGAACATTTAAAATAAAATAAGGACATATTATATACAAAATGAAACAAATCAAGTGTAATTTATTACAGAGTTGTATACCTCCTTACTGTTATAAGGTTAACATACGTATAGGCAAGAACAGTTATTTTAACATTCACTAGGATTTTACCTTTGTTAGTCTGATCATTTTGTTCTATTTGATGTGTAATGCATAGCATTTACTGTCAGTTCTTAATATACATACATTTAAATAGCTTCATTAATTCTAGAGCAGATATCAAATATGACTGGCAATTGTCATTAATATTTACTAATACTACTTACAGAGCTATATAAGTATTATCAGTAGGATAATTTGTCATTAAGATAATCTTGTACAGAATAATATGCTTTTGAGCATAGGTACTCTTTAACAGCAGTTTTAAAGACATTGAAGTTGTCAACTTTTCTCTTAAGATCATTAGGGAGAGTATTAAATATTTTTATGGTCTCATAATATACACCTTTCTGGAAGCAAGAAAGCTTTGTACTGGGACGATGGATGTTACCCTTTTGTCTAGTGTTTATCTCATGAATTTCCATGTTTGTAATAAATGTGGTTCGATTGCATACATAGAATTTTAAGATTGAAAATATATACATGCAAGGTAGGGTTAATAACTTTAGTCTTCTAAAAAGATGTTTGCAAGAGTGTCTGCTATGAGTGCTGGAAATGATTCTTATAACCTTCTTTTGCATGAGGAATATTCGTTGACTTTCTACCGAATTTCCCCAAAATAATATTCCATATTCAATGATAGAGTTAAAATATGCATAGTATACTAATTTAAGTGTATCTATAGAACTGACATTTACCAATGCTCGGATAGCATAACATGCAGAACTGAGTTTGGGTATGATATACCTAATGTGAACTTTCCAATCTAAATATCTGTCTACTTGGAGGCCCAGAAATTTAATGTTGTCTATTTGTTCTAGTGACATGTCATTAATCCCAATTTCTATTGGAGTGTGTAGTGATTGATGGGTTATAAATTTAACAACTTTTGTTTTGTCTAAATTTACAGATAATTTGTTAGCTTTAAACCAGTGTGACATACAGTTCAAAACATAATTCAATTTAATTACACACTCATTCAAGTTTTTACTAGTCACCAGAACACTCGTGTCATCAGCAAACAGAATTATACTTGCAATATCCTTTATATAAAGTGATAGGTCATTTATGTAGATCAAGAATAATAAAGGTCCTAGGACTGAACCTTGGGGCACTCCATGTGTTACTGTTTTCCATTTTGATGTCTGTTTTCCAAATTCAATATCATTGACAACTTCAACACTTTGTTTTCTTTCATTTAGATATGATACAAACCAACTTAGAGTTTCATTTTTTAGTCCATAGAATTTCAATTTTGCTATCAGAATATCATGATTAACACAGTCAAATGCCTTTGCTAAGTCACAAAAAATCCCACCTACATGCATTTTTTTGTTTAATGCAGTTAACACTTCATGAGTAAGTTTATAAGTTGCATTATTGGTCGACATTCCTTTTCTGAACCCGAACTGATCCCTGACAAGTATGTTGTTACATTCAAGGTATTTATAAAGTCTATTAAACATCAACTTTTCAAGAACCTTTGAGAAAATTGGCAAGAGAGATATTGGTCTATAATTTGAAACATTATTGCGTTTGCCTTTTTTGAAAAGTGGTTTAACAATGGAAAATTTCATTCTGTCAGGGAAAATTCCTGACCTTAGTGACTCATTGCACAAATAACTAAGGGGAGTGGAAATTTGAGATGAGCATGATTTTAAGACTTTTATTGTTATTTCATCATAACCAGAAGAGTTTTTTGTTTTGAAAGAGTTAATAATTTTGTTTATTTCAGAAGGCGTTGTCAGGCTAACTTTAAATTCAGGCACTTCATTAGTGAAATTTGATCTTAGAAATTCCAAAGCTGCCTCTTTACTTCCAAAATTAATACTCATTTTGTTTGTTACATCCAAAAAGAATTTGTTAAATATTTCTGCAACTTCATGAGGTTTACTAATTTCTTGATTATCAATGTTTAGTGTTATTAAGTCATTTTGTAATGAGGATGTACCGGCTTCTCTTTTTATTATATTCCAAGTAGTTTTTATTTTATTGTTAGAGAGTTGAATCTGTTTATTGTAATGCAATATTCTAGCCGCTTTTATTACCTTCTTTAGAAGCTTACAATATTTTTTGAAGTAGTGTTTTAAATCTATATTATTACTAATTCTTACTTGCTCATATAATTCTCTTTTACGTCTACATGACGTCCTAATTCCTAAAGTGATCCAGGCGTTCTCTCTTTTGAAGTTAGATATTTTGTTTAACTTGACCGGGAAGCAAGCTTCAAAGTGGGTTTTGAAACACTGAAGAAAGATGTTATATTTATTATTGGTTCCATTCGTTTGGTAAGTTTGATTCCATGACTCAAGTTCAAGTATTTTGCTAAACTCACTCAGAGTATTTTCATTTATTTCCCTAGATTTCTGATAAGTATATTTAGGTTTGGATTTTAAATTTAACTTTTTAATGTGTAGAACTTGTGCATCGTGATCCGACAGGCCATTAGATTTTGATGAGACATTGCAAAAATTAATGCTATCTGAGTTTACAAATATATTATCTATAGCTGTAGAGGAGCTGTTTTGGATTCTTGTTGGAAAGTTTACTGTATGTGTCATGTGGTATGTTGTAAGTAAAGTGCTGAGTTGTTCCCTTTGAGGACTAGGTTTCAAATAATCAACATTTATATCACCACATATGATTAATTCTCTTTTTGGTTTGAATAAAAATTTTAGAAGATGTTCAAGTTGCTTTCTGAATATTTCAAAATTGCCTAAGGGAGATCGATAAAGGGCTACTATAGTTAAATTCAATTTACCTTCATTTAGCTGAACTGCACAGAGTTCAAGGTTTTGTTCACTACAAAACTTGGATAAATCCAAAACTTTATAAGTCACATCATTTCTGACATATATACAAACCCCACCTTTATGTAAGATTTTTCTTGAAAACTCTGCTGCTAAAGAGTACCCATGCAGTAAAATATTACAATATACTAACCAAAGGCATTGTTAAAGGTATTGATACAGATTTGTCGATAGACGAGATAAATCAAGTGGCTAAAATAAATGGCGATATAGAAATTGTCCATGCATACAGATTTCAAAGGAAAAGTGAAAATCCCTATGGAGACATACAATGGTTCCCTACTCAAACGGCTCTTATGACTTTTAGATCTCAGTTGTTGCCACAAAGGGTATTTATTTATGGAGTGATCTGCAAAATAGACGAATTTAAAGAATCTCCTATTCAATGTAAAAACTTTCAACAATTTGGTCATGTGTTTAAATTTTGCAGAAATCCTAAAAAATGTGTAGCCTGTGGGGAAGAGCATATCCTTTTTTATTGTTTAGCTTCTGATTTTTACTGTATACTATGTAAGGGAAACCATAAGGGCAATAGTCGTGATTGTCCAGTGTATAATTTTGAGCAGGAAGTCATAAAAGTAGTATATGAGCACAGGGTGTCTAGATATGAAGCTATCAATACCATCAAAAATAAATCTTCTTATGCAGATGCCACTAAAAGGACAAGTACTAATGATAATAACCTTACTTTGCTTAGTTCAGTTGCCATTCAACGTCTTTCTTCTCCTCAAGAAATATCTGTTAGCAGTACTCCTCAGTTTCCCCCTAAACTTCCTAGATTGACAAAAGAAACTCCAAAGAAGAGGAAATCCCTAGATAATGTAAAGATAAGTAAACAAAGTCAAAAAATTAATTTTCAATCATCTCTAATTTGTCCTAATGGTAGATCTCTATCCTCCTCTGTGACATATGCTTCAGTTGCTGCTGTCAATAACTCAAATTCTCAGAAGACAGTCTTTAAAATATCTGAAAATTTAAGTTCTGTTAATACTAATGAAAGCATCTTTCAGAAGATAAATCCTTCAGACCCATACTGCTCCCATAATAATTCCAACAAGACTTCATCAACTAAAGGAAAAACTAAAAAGAAGGATGATATTTCATTAATATAAGAATATGGACTTCTTGAACAAATCTAAGTCGGTTAATATTAACCAATTAAACATGTATTGGAATGCTCAAAGTCTTAAAAATAAAAAAGATGACTTTTTATCGTATATAGTAAATCAAGATATGGACATTTTTATCTCATAAACATGGTTAGAAGAATGCCATAATATTCGTATTGCTAATTATAAAATCATACGTTCAGACAGACCTACAATTGGTGGAGGAATACTATCAAGAATTAAAAAAATCAATTATTGTTAATTCCTATGAAATTTTAGACAATGAAGATTATTTAATTCAAGGAATATCAATGGTATTAGGTAATATTAAAATAATTTTCATATACAAAAAACCAAATGCAAATTTCTCGATTTGCTACTGGAATTATCCTCTTCAACCTCAATCTCATAAGGATATTTTGTTATTTGGCGACTTTAATTTCTATACTCCTTAGTTGGAAAGGATTAATGGAATATTCAATTTGCCATTTGTTGATTATTTAGCTTCTCATAATATATTTTTATTGAATGATGGGACACCTACAAGGATGGATAGAATGGGTCAGCAAGATACCTCTCCTGATTTAACTTTTGCATCAGCTTCACTTATAAATTTAATTCAATGGAAAGTAATCCGTGAAACATAAGGAAGTGATCATTTTATGATCTCAATTATGTTGGGAACTACATCACTTAACATTTTGAAAAGTAACTGGCTTTCAAGAAATATTAATATAAATAGGGAAGAGTTTAAAATATTTATGCTGGAAAAATATTACCATTCTTTCCGCGACCCAAGTAAATTTGTTGTTTCCTTCATTTATGAAATAATAGATTAATAAATTAAAAAATTTCATCCTATAACAAATTTTAAATCCAAAAAGAGAAATAAACCTATGTTGTGGAATTGTAATTGTCATAAACATATTGACGAGAGAAAGCTTAGATGTTACAATTTCATGAAACATAAAACAATGGAGAGTTTTCTCTTAATGGGACAACAATATGCTAAAACATAAAATATCATTAAACAGTCGAAATTTAATGGATGGAAAGAATACTGTAATTCTATTACGTTACAGAAGAAAACAGTTTCACAAATTTGGAATATGGTACGAAGCTTCACTCATAAAAAATTCCAGCAATTTTCTCTAATATCAGACTATCATCGCTTACAAAATAAATTTCTACATCTACTGTCGCCTGCTTCTTGTAGTATTCCTCAGATTATGAACCAACCAATTTACCAGTGGAAAAATTATATAGCGAGTTAACCAAAAACTTTACTTTAATTAACTTCAAGAAGCTATTAAAGGACAAAAGGATTCAATGCCAGGCCCAGATGAAATTAAATATAAAATGGTTCAGAACTTTCCTACAGAATATCTCTATTTATTACTTCATGGATATAATTTTATCCTTCATAGTGGTATTACTCCTAAGATATGGCAGCATTTTTACACCATTCCATTGAAAAACCAGAGAAGAATAAAAATAGTGAAGAAAATTATACACCTATAGCATTATCTTGTGTTTTTCGTAAAATTTTAGAAGAGCTGCTAGCGCAAAGGATTCAATTTCTCTTGGAGAGATGGAGGTTGGCCAAGAAATCAATATGGTTTTCGTCTAGGATATGGAACAACTCACAGTCTGAGCATACTAAATTTGGAAATTCTTCAAGCATTATCTAAGAAAAGGCACTACAAGGACTCAGTTTGAATGTTTCTCATGCTTATGATACAGTAAATTTAAATATTTTATTCCTAAGTTTGCATAAGTTAAATTTACCTAAGAAGATCATAACTCATATATATAGCTTATTAAAAGTTAGAAAGATTCAACTTCATCCTAGATTTCATAATGCTTTACAACTCTTAACATCAGAAGGACTCCCACAAGCATCTCCTCTCAGTCCAATTTTATATAATTTATACATCTATCAATTATCTCTTATGAAATCAGCATCAACAAATTCATGATTTTTGCAGATGATATTTTTATATATCAACATATCGATTTTAAAAAACTTAAAAATATTAATGTAGAGTTTGAGAATTTGGTTAACAATTGTATCCTTCAGTTAGAAGCATTGGGACTTAACACCAATCCTCAAAAGAGTAAATGGATAATATTTAAAAAAGGAAGATTTGTACCCAATTTGTATCTGAAAGTACGAAATGAAATACTCCAAACAAATCAATGTGTAAAATTTTTAGGAATTATCTTGGATCATAAATTGAATTGCAAAAAACGTTTTAATTATATAGTTAATAAAATAAAAAGTATATCTCATATTTTCCAGTATATTTCTGGCTCTTCTTGAGAAGCTCATCCTCAAGCTATAATAAATTTGTTCAATAACCTCATCAGCTCAGTAATACAATATGGTTGTTTAATAACCCATAATCCATTAAAAGTTCTCTTCGAAAACTTAACTCGGCAGTTTATGATGTTGCTAAAATAATTTTAGGTATCAGAGGTAATCCATCTACACATCTCACATTAAAAGAAATTGAATTTATAAATTATCAAGATTCTCAACGTATTTCAAATTATAAATTACTCTCCAAATTATTCAATTGTTCTGAAGATGAACCTTTCCTTTTGTTGTCTCAAATTAGTAACTCAATTCATGTGAAGAAATTAGAAAATCACGAATTTGGAACACAATTATATATCTGGTCAGAATATAATCCATTATCAAACCTGGCAATCACTCCTCGTCATCCTCGATACTATGTCAACTGGAAGATTCTCTTCAACAATTTGGATATTGATAACAGTACTTTCTGCAATATAGAGTCATGTCACAATCAATTTTTTTTTTTTTTACATTTTCTTCAGAAATTTCCTCGGAAGACATGGAATTTATTCTTCACAGATGGTTCCAAAAAAGTATCAGAAAGAGTGGGAGCAGCTGTATATCATAATAATTTTAATGAATCAATTCTGATTAAATTAAATGATAAATGGTCCATTTATTCTGCTGAAATGTTGGCCATCAAGAAATCTATTTAAATCATCAGAAAACATAGATATAAATTTAATATTATATTCACAGATCAAAAATCATCTCTCCTGGAACTCCAATATTTCTCTATTAAGGAAAATATTAGTCTTTTAGAAGTGGAAATCAAATTTTTTATTTATCAAGCTCTACTTGATAAAATAATAATCAAATTGATATGAATCCCAGGCCATAAAAGTATTATTGGTAATGAAAAAACAGACTCTTTGGCAAAAACAGCAAGATATGAAGGAGATTTTTCATCAAATCCACTTCCTTTAAATGATGCAAAAGTCTTTATCCTTAATAAATGGTGTAATAATTAATCTCATAACTTGGATTGTTCTATGAAATGTTATATTAATAAACCTTGGTTCAATAATATCAACATCAAGAAAGAAGACCTTAAGGTTATGTCCAAAATAAGATTACAAGTAGCTTATACACCAGATTTTCAATATAAATTAGGCAAAACTGTTAATAATAAATGCTCATGTAATTTGGTAAATGCATGGTAATTTAGAACACATTTTATTTGGATGTTCTTTTAATGAACAACAAAATAATAAATTGTTATTAGAATGGTACAAATTAGATTTTTCAGGGCCCATTAGAATCACTAATATAATACAATATCATGGAATTAAGTTTTTTAAAAAAATCATTACCCATATCCGTAAATGTAAAATTAAATTATAAGTTAGGATTACTTAGCCATTTCAGTTTTGGGGAATAGTCAGCTATTATTACGGATAGGGTATTAGACGTCAAAGAGAATATAGCGTCTTCAGGACGTCTAAACAAGAAGGAAGAAGAAGAAGAATGGCGTAGGCGGCGTTAAGGTTTTGTTCAGGGTGACCAACTTAGCGACTTTGTTGCCAGATCTAGCGTTTTTTTAATCCAATCTGGAGACAAGATTTTACGTTTTGCGATATGTCTCATTTCTGGAGATTTTAAATACGTTTTAGCGACTAATCTGGAGTTTTTTTTAAAGAGTAGCAATACATTTTAACTTTCAGTTCTACATAAAATGTGAAAAGATTCTCAGAATGATTAGATGTAACCTTTTTCATTATTCGTTAGCAACTCATGCATGGTCAACACCCCACCAGGGAAGTCTCTGGTTTGTTTGTTTATTTGAGTCCTTCCTGCAGGCAACCGATAAAAACCAAACAAACATTGCCGTCCCAAGCAATGCGATAGTATTTCAGCACTGCATGAAATCATACCTAGCCCAGAAGTATAATTTATTTGTGTGTGTTCGTGTTTTGCTAGCCTATTTCATGACCGAATCCAGAACAAATTTCGGAGGGGGGTTCCATAACTAGATCTGAACTTAACACTACCCTACACAGTTACTATGTACCTACTGTGTAGTGCATAGACAAGAAAATTGCTTGTAAATATTATATATACAGGAAAATCTCACCCGAATGAAGATATTCCACTTTATAGCACAAAACTCTCAGACTGCTTGGAAAACCGGGACGTATGGTCAGCTTACCTATGTAAAGTGACATTATTAAGCTTCATTTTCCTTTTAAATGTGCTACTGCTGCTGTTATCTAAGGCAATTTTCCCTCACCTATTGGTTTGATATAGATTTAAATAAATAAAACTATCAGAAGTTTCGGGGAGGGGATTGAGCCCTAAAACCCCCCTCTAAATACGGCCTTGGGCTACTTTACACGTTTGAAGACAAATATTAACTATTAATTAGTGCGTTATTCATTTGTACTGTTTACGAATGCATGTTATCGTTTGTAAACGCATTTGTTATTTCATAAAACGTTCTTAGTAACAAATCTAAAGTTGGAACAAATATTATATTATGTTGCACAATAACACCACCTATCGTAATTAAATCATGGAAGTAGCACATTAAGTTTTAGTTGTTGTATTTTTATGAACGCTAACTACGGTGGTCCTTAGCGTCCAATTCTATATTGGGCGTGAAAGACCCGTAATGATTATACACAGTAGTACCTATAGGCCTAATAGAGGGGGAATATAAATCCATTATAACGACCATCGTTTCTAAGGAAGCAGATAATTAAATGGGGGGATTTCACGCATAGTAAGTAACAAGAAGGCATAAACTTCTATATGTTTTCTCCAAATGAGGCAGGACTGTAGTCTATGTTTCTTTAATGGTATGAATTTCGTACCCAGATATTACACTACAACTAAGAAAAGGTAATTTATTTACTCCGTGAGAACCTCCTTCGATCACGAATTTTCATATTTTGAGGGCTCTAACTTGATTCAATAATTTTTTAATTGTGAAAGTAGAAATACCAGACCCCTTAAGTTTTAACTCGTGGATATTATGTTGGGTTTATTCAGATTGTATTACTATGAAAAACACCAAGAAATATTTTGAAGCATATGCATATTATTCAAAAGTGTTCCTAAATACTGCTTCAGCGATCATGATAAAACCAGGTATTAGGAGCCATAAAAGTAAATGCGGTAAAATTAAGATTCACATTTAAACACCGAGGAAACAGTTTGTTTTGTATTAGTTTATTCAGAACTGCATGTATATATATAAAGCGAATAAGTGAAATGTGAAAATACTACTGTAGAACTCTTCTGATTACGAGCACATTTTCAGTCCACTATAAGTACGCTAATACAGGTTTGCTGATCCATGCTGTAACGCAATCGTAAAGTACACTTAAAGCAGATTAGAGTGCTGAAAGCTCTGTTGAGAAGGGAGAAATAGTTTAATATGATAAGCTGTCCTCTGGTAGGTACCTTTTATCATATCCTCTAGGGGTAACCAACATAATGATTACAATTACAGTTTTGTGGACCTGTTCATAGTTGCTGTGGGCATCCCTTTTTGTCAATAGAATAAACAAGAGTTTCTCTGCGTTATGAAGTAAGACATACGGTTTTACCCCGACCTATCCACGACTTGACACCAGAAGCTTGATGTTTTATTTATCTGTACTCAGTTTCTGTTTTTAGTGTGGCGTCGAAGTGATACGATACAGGAACAGAATAAATTGTCTACTTTCGCGCTTTTACAAAGCTAGTTATTAATAGTAATTTTAATTAAGTTATTGAAATGGGTAAACCGCAGTACCTGCAAAATTTCGAGCAGAGTGGCTAAAAAGTGAACAGTTCAAGAAGTGGCTGTGTAGGGTGGAGGGAGACCACACGAGGTGCTATTGTATGTATTGTAAGGTGCAGTTATCAGCAAAATTAAGTGATTTGATAAAACATGAAAACTAACAGACAAAAAAGCGGAAGCACCTTTACGTGATCCACATCAACATGTGTTACCGTTCAAACCAGTGAACATTGAAACAAAACAAGTGGAAGCACCAATTGCATTATTCATTGAAAAACACTGTTCTTTCAGAGTAACTAACTGATCACATGTGCAAACTCTGTAAATCGTGTTTTTCGGATAGCAGGGGTACCAGTGAACTAAAGGTACACAGATAAAATGTGCTGCTGTAATTTGCAATGTAGTAGGACCATATTTTGAGGAACAGTTGTTAAAAGATATTGGTGATAAGAGTTACAGCTTACTGATTGAAGAAAGCAATGACTGTTCGGTTACAAAATTATTAGGTATAGCCATCAGGTACTATTCACAAACAAAGGAATGTATTGTTGCAACCTACTTACAGGTAATACAACTAAGTGGGTGTACCGCTGATGCTCTTGTCTCAGCCTTAAAGACTTGTATAAAGGACAAAAGTTTAAATTTTGCGAAATTAATAGCAATTGGGACTGACAATGCATTGGTGATGACTGGTATCAACAATGGCGTGTACGCCAAACTGAAATCTGAATTACCTCACTTGCAGCTAATTAAATGCGTGTGTCATTCTCTACAGCTAGCAATTACCCATGCTACTGCAGAATTCCTTCCTAGGAACTTAGATTTTCTAATCAGAGAAACCTATAACTGGTTCTCCCATTCGTCAGTCAGGCAGGTCGCATACAGGCATGCGTATGGAGCAATTAATGGAGGAGAACTGCCGTTGAAAATTGTAAATGTAAGTGAAACTCGTTGGGTGTCTATTTCTGTAGCAGTGAACAGAATACTTCAACAGTAGCTTGAACTGAAAACTCAGTTTGGTATAGCTAGAATCAGTGAGCGTTGTTATTCCGCAGAGATTTTATACCAGATGTACGCAGACCGTCGTAATTATGTATTTCTTGTTTTTCTCAAGCCGATACTAAAGCTAGTTCAGACGGTAAACAAACACTTTGAAAGTGAAAATCAAGATCGCACAAAACTTCTGGAAGATTTATTGCTACTTATTAAGTCTCTATGTACGAAAATTGTGCTTCCGAGCAAAAGATTAGACTTCATGCGGGACAAACTGGAAGATCATTTAGATCCAAAACCGTACATTGGCTATGAATTTGAGACGGAAATGTCTACTGAAAAATTCCCTCAGGGAATTGAGAAAGATATGCGTGAAAGGTGCCTTAAATTCATTGTTGGTCTAGTAAATCAACTACGTCAGCGTCTTCCCGAGAACATTGAAGTTTTGCGGGAAATTACCCTATTTTCTCCTGACGAATGTCTCAGACCTGTAAAACGGTCTGTAATTGAAATAGCAAAACTGTTTACAAACAGTAAAGAAATATTAACAGTTGTTGACTTTCTGTGGAAAAATTTATGCAATGTACAGTGGCACGAAGTGAATGACTGTGTAAAACTTTGGGTAGAAGTGCACTGTTATAGAGACTCCGGAGGAGAAAATCCTTTTCATGAACTGGCAAATATCGCCTTAAATGTGTTGTCACTGCCACATTCTAATGCAGATGTCGAGAGTGTGTTCAGTTTTGTAAACAATACAAAATCAAAAGAAAAGAACAGAATGAAGGTGAGGACATTGCATTCAATATTGTGTGTCAAATATGGACTAAAAAGGGAAGGCAAATGTTGCCACTCACATGAACTGCCGAAAGAGTTGTTGCAAAAGATAGGGACCGTGCAGTGCTACTCTCAACCATCAACTTCAGCATCAGCATCGACTTCGAGTTTATTCTTTGAAGAGGAGGTGGACAGCAAAGACGAGGAAATATAATTGAGCACGAGGTGGTGACGGCAGAGGATAACAACACATTTAATCGAGGTACCTTGTTTAATTTTAAATTATTGGTCCTTAAATAGGTTTCAGTAGGCACTTAGCTATATGCGTATTTAATTCTGTATTGGTATATTACACATAATTATATGCTGGTATAGTACACATTCATTTATAATTTTATAAAATATTTTAGCCATAATTTTTTTGTATCTTTATTATATGCATTGTAAAGTAGTTTATTGAATGTCAGGAATCTGGAGATTTTTTTATGTTCAAACTGGCGACAATTGAAATTCCTGTGTTGGTCATCATGGTTTTATTTTAGTTATAATCGCTTGGAGACGGAACACCCGAAGGTACAACATTCGTCTTAGGAACGGCACGGCAGCAGGTTGGCAAGGCGCATAGTGCATATCGACTTCAGTGGGGAGGGGTGGGGATACACGTTGGAGAGTGTGTTCGCCTGAAGTGCAGGTTTGCACGTGCACCGCTTTACTCCTGTATTGGGCAGTTTCTTGTAGTTTTCTTGATTTTCGTATAGTTAGAGTGTGGCTGTCGTCTTTTGGTAAGTGTGATTTTTCTTTTTTGTATTCGTGCGTGGTTCTGTGAGTCCCAGAAAGGGGCGCAGCCCCCAAGGGGGTGCCAAGCCGTACTATGGCGGCGGCAGAGGAGACTATTCTGTGTGAGACACCGTTTGTAGGAATGGAGACGGAGGTGATTACTAGCACGCCGATAATCCCTCAGGTTCAAAGTGCGGAACAATTACACCCGTCCAATGCGCCTATGATGGAGCGCCAGTCAAATGGAGAGGTGATAGCACCACGTGCTGCTTCGGCTACGAATCCGCCACAGCCACCTTTAAGATACATGCACACGGACGCAGGCCCTTATTTTGTGCTTGTGCGTGGTAATAGCCAAAATATAAGGGATTTTCACCCCTTAAAGCTGGGTAAATGGCTGTTTTTACACGCCAAAGGAGTTACGCATAGCAACAAATCGGGGTTTAACCAACTTGAAGTACATTTTGCCTCGGCACAGGGAGCGAATGACTTCTTAGATTCAGATTTTGATTCGATACACGATACCCGATCATACATACCTTCATATAACCTTTTTGTGTCAGGAGTGGTACGGGGAATAGATATAGGCGTGGATCTCGACGAGATTCGCACTCATCTTAGCATGACTGGACAATTGCCAGTGCACCATATCATGCGTTTTAATCGCCGGGCACAGTTAGATGGGGAAACCCAATATATCCCCACGCGTTCACTGAAGATCACGTTCCGCACGCAAACTTTACCTTCCCATATATATCTCATTATCAACGGTTTCAGGTGGACCGATACAATGTTAGGGTAGTCGTTTGCACTAATTGTGAGAAATTCCACCATAGGGCCAAATTTTGCAAAAATAAGCCACGTTGTCTCAAATGTGGACAGGACAATTTGGATGCGCAACCTGAATGTTTTACGGATAGATTGCGATGCATTAATTGCAAACAGGAACACCTACCCACGGAGACGGAGAAATGCTCGGCCTTTCATTTGGAAACACAAATAACGCATACCATTGCGTCTCTACCAGTGTCACGGTATGAAGCCCGCCAAATGGCGACAGGACGAATATCCTATGCAGAGACTCTACGTACATCTAGTGTTCCATCACCTAGGACACATACGGGGGAAATTTCGCCCACTATACCACATGTGACAACTCCCGTACCGGGTGCCATGTTGGCGCCACAGGGACTGGGGCGTCCAGGGTTTAATGGCTCTAATAAACGTAAATGTATGGCGTCTAGTACTCCGACGACCCCGGGCTGGGTACAGGAGCGCTGGCAACCACATGGTAGGTGGCCCGAGGGGGCGCAGGCAGTTACTAGTAGGAACAGAGACGCACACGAACTGGGGAGAGATGGTGGTGGGAGACCCACGCCCTCGACTTTACCTCGGGAGAACCCGACAACATGGTTTGCTGAAATGGGTAGGGATGACAATGTGTTAACTCCGGAAGGAGTACAGCTTACACCACAGACACGTGAGCCCACGGGGATGCCCGGGGTCAGTATGCAACTCCAGACACTCTTTGTAAAATTGTGTATGATGGCGCCTGATTACGTCCTGCACACCCTCCAGGGGCTGCAGCATCAGCTGCACTTATAAACTTAGGCGTATTACCGTATGGATGTGCAGCCAACCGTTTACTATTGGAATGCGCGTAGTGTGACTTCAAAGAAGGCGGAACTCCAAACATATTTAGCCCGAGTCCGGCCCCTTGTGGTGATTATCGTGGAGACCTGGTTACGGGAAGGGCAGTCATTTCGACTCCCGGGTTACAATATTTATAGAACGGACAGACAATCTCCGGGTGGGTGTGTGGCTATTTGTGTCGCAGACAACCTATGCGTATACAATTGGAGGACGGACATTAGGTTCCCACCGCACCTCGAGGCGGTTCGTATCGTGCTGGGGGATATTACTGTCGTCGGTGTTTACACCTCAGGCGCTCGATTCACACTACGAGAGTGGGAGAGCTTTCTTACTCCCCGTGACTCGAAGTACTTACTTGTAGGTGACTTCAATATTGGTAATTTTGCGACTCTCACGCCGCAAAGGAGGCGATGTTTACCATTAGGACAAATGGCGACTAAACATAGATGGCAGGTCCTTACGCAACATTTTACTACTCGGCAAGGATCGCTACAGCAGCTTGATTCATCGCCGGACATAATATTCGCTACGCCTGACGTGACACAAAAACTACGTTTATCCCACCTTGACTACACCATGGGTAGCGACCACTACCCGTTCATCCTTTACACCTATAGTACCACAGGAGTGACACCGCCGGACAGACGACTTCTCCGCACAGGTGACTTTACGCCGCATCAATTTCAGGTACAACTACAACACGTTACCCGAATACTCCATGACACCGATGTTACTTATGAACACCTGGAGAACACACTTACCGGATATCTCGATCACTTCCATCCTAAAACACCTAGACGCCCACGCAGAATACCGAGGCCGCCTTGGTGGACCCCAGAATGCGCCCGACTAGTGGCGGAGAAACGTCGACGTTATGCTCAATATCACCGGGAACGTACTAGGGAGACCTTCTTGCTAGTGCGGGCTAAAGAGGCACACGTTCACCGTCGGTTCCGTCAGATTAAACGCGCGGCTTGGGCCACCTTTTGTAATTCTACTACTACACGCACCCCTACAGTTCAGGTTTGGAAACGTCTTGCGTGGTTCACGAAAGCCAGACAATCCCCACCGACACCGATATCGGGACGTCCACGGCTGCGGTTGGAATTCTTGAGACATGTAGCACCTGATTCAGTCCTGGACCCCCCTTATCTCTTCCGATTGATACTAATGTATCCGACCCACTATATCGACCTGTCACGGTACTGATGTCCGCAGCGTCGTGATCGGTAGATCGGACAACTCTACTCCGGGACTTGACGACATTACGTATCGACATTTGAAGGCTTTACCCACCAGATGGTACACGTTGCTTGCGAATGCCTTTACTTCTATCCTCCATACTGGGGTACCACCAATGTCCTGGCGCGAGGTAATTATCTACCCAATATTAAAACCGCGGGATTGACCGCGGCAGACTATCGCCCCATTGGCATGCTCCCTACACTACGTAAAACCTTTGAAAAATTACTACATGACTGTTTAAGCTTTTACTTGGAACGTTATAACTTATGGCCCGCCACGCAATATGGATTTCGAAAGGGTTATGGCACCACATTCCCGCTATACATCCTCCTTACCGACATTAATATAGCCTTTCACACACACCGGCAGGTCCTTGCACTTTTCCTTGATTTGTCGGCAGCGTATGACCATGTTCTTCTGCCGATGCTTATAGACCGTCTCCGCAAATATTCCATTCCCCCTCGTATATGTGCGTTACTTTATGCCCTTTTTTACAATCGACGTTACCACCTCGCGTCGTATTTTCATAACTCGCACACCCGTACTACGTCTCGAGGTTTGATACAGGGTTCGACACTAAGTCCTTTGTTATATTCTTTATACGTAGGAGATATTCGATCCGAGGTGACAATGACTGCGCGCGTGGTACAATATGCGGACGACCTGGTGATATATACACCGATTCAACCGAATTCCAGGGGCGACTTTCGACTCTATGAACTAGACTGCCTACGTGTTATACGTTTTTTGGAATCCTTGGGTATGCGGGTAAATATCCGGAAAACGAAATTCCAGCATTTCCGTAGATCCACTAGACCTTCACCATTTATACTCCACATACAGGAACACGATCTAAGCCCGACGCCGACGGTAAAATATCTAGGCCTCCATCTGCAACACAATCTCTCCACCTCATCACATTACAAATTTCTTGTGACTGCTTTGACTCGTATCAAAAACTTATTCAGAGCCTTGGCGGCCCGACATTGGGGTATGCATCCCCTCTTACTACTCCGGCTCATACCGCCACTGATATACGCTAGATTGGAATACGGACAACTCCTTGTACCACCATTATCGTGTGGAACTAGACGGACGTTGGACGCCTTTTTCTACCAACTGTATAACATCATCTTTCACATTCCGGGCAAACCGGCTAAATACCTCTCTCAACGACATTTCCCGCGATATCATTTGGAACAGCGGCTGTTTGCACTCAGCATGCACTTTATTGCTGACCTACTGACCCAATCTCATACACCATTGTTACCAAAACTTACCCGTTTATACGACTTACTATGCGCCAAACCCGATGGGGTGGCGCATTTACCTTTACCACTGATACGCGGTCTTGCCTTATTCCGACAACGCGGCCAATATTATAGTACGCCGGTATACCCGGCGTATCTACTGGACATCCCGGCCCACACACTCCCGGATTACGTACAAGTTGACACCCGGACATTCCATATTCCGATTTCGGATTATAAGACATTATGGCACGCGTACCGCGAGGACCGGAAGGTCTATTGGAAGGACGATTCCCCACTCCTAATTTTCACAGATGGCTCCGAAACCCCGGATGGCACTAGTGCGGCGATCTATGTCGACACAACGTCCGAAACTTTTACATGGCGACTGGATGACGTTACGACTATTTATACGGCGGAGTCTATTGCACTCTATAGGGCTCTGAAGTACTTACATTGTCACTTAGTACCACACTGTATTATATTTACTGACTGCGCAGTCTTTTGACGGTTCTGCAATGCCCGGTCCGGTGGCCCAAGGTTCCTATATATGAAGTGCTTATCGGTAATCTCTTGTATACTTTCCAGGGGACGGTACACCTAGTTCTAACCTGGATACCGAGCCACGTAGGAATCCCGGGTAACGAATGTGTGGACGCAGCTGCGCGGGACGCGACGAGGAACCTGACGACCTGTGACCAGTTACGGACGCCTCCATCGGACATTGTAAGACATTCACTACGTGTGGTGCCCGATATGGGACAGACGCCGCATATAACGTTAGATCATCTCACTACATTTTTATCTAGTTCTCGACGACTACCTAATCGAGCTTTCTCGTCTTACTTTCGCCTTTTATTCAATGTGGCCTTGACTCCTGCGTATCTCTTTCGTATTGGTTTCCGGGACACGGACCTCTGCACCTGTGATCATCGGGGTTATGTTAATCATCTGTTTTTTGAGTGCCCCCTTCACCAGGCCGCTACGGCCGCTCTTTTTGCCAATTTACAGGACATGGGTATCATGGGTCCATACCACTTACCTTCGATTCTCCTGCCATTTTCCGGACATCTTTGTAGGGCTTTATTCAGATTTATCACACGTACTAAAATGAAGCTGTAGACGATGGTGTCCCCACTCCTCATTTTAAATACGGCGCCTGATATCACTGCTGCTAACCGTATTCCTGAGACGCAGTAGCACACCTCTGGTGGAGCAGTAGCGTCTAAAAACAAGCCAACAACAACCCGAAGGTAAACGAACGTGTCCAGAGCCTCCGGAGTCGAATAGCGCAACTTCTGCCATGCTGATTACTAGCGCTTGCAGATAGCTCCCCGAATTTGCCCAACGAAGTTCGAGCAAATGCCGAAAATGAACGAAAGGGAACGATTTTCCAGTTCAAGGGGGAAGGTAGTCCATTCCGGCACATTTTGCTCCCATTGGCTGTGGTCAAATACGTAACGTGGAACGTTGGCGCGCGCATTTCGACTGGCAATTGAAAGTGAATACATAAAGCCATGCGTTTCAAAGCATGAATTTGTACATACATAGTACAAATCGGTTTAAGTTCAGTACCTTCCAAAGATGCAACACAAAGATTTTCAAGAAAATTCCCCACCCAAAATAACCATTATACTCCTCCCCATTCCTGACATGTCTTTTCTGATATTGTCATCTTGCTACAGTGCCAGTCTCTACAGACATAGCAGGTTTGATATTGGACTTTACATACTTAAGCTACCATGTAAATACTATTGCTGGATAGAAAGTAGTAGGAATACCGGTAGCACACAGTGATTGTATAATTGTTAGTCAATGGGACAGATGGTTCTGTTGCATCCCAGTTTTATATGTTATAATGTGTTATGTATATGCAAACTCCACCATCTTCTAAATGTTTTCTTATACACGGTAAAAGGTGTTGCTTGAACTGTAATAAAATGGCTAATAGACACAGGCACAAGGAACATCACTATGTTTCATTTTTGTAGGTTTAATGACAAAAATTGTATTGGACATATTTGCACTACTCATTATATAGAATCCATGATTAACGTACAGTTCAAGCAGTACCTTCCACCCTGTATACTGTCTTCCCAAATAATACCCATGCAGTAATAATGAGAATTTCTCGTTTCAAGTGATGTCTTTCTCAAACATATCTTCAAGGTAATAGAAATTACATGGGAAATTGAAATTTAAGCATAACATAAGTATAAAGTTATAATTTCGAGCTTATTCAAAGTGAATTAATCATCATAATAGCATCAACCTCATGTAAGCAATTTATTGTAGGGCAGATTGCATGTGATGGTGATTAACACTTATTTGCTATTGTTGTCCTACTGTAATGCGTGTTGAGAAGTTTACTGTTGAAATGGTGATGGTTTACAAATTTTTCTCTCTTAGATAATGCATGATGGGGAGGGGAGCATCCCCCCCCCAAAGGCTGTTCTTGGCTTTGGGTATACTCCTACTTACTCTGTATACTTCATAATTGTATGATGTGTTCAATTTCCCTGGGCATTGCTCACAGTGGAGCCAAATGAACAAACATCACTGTATGGGCTCAATTTGTTTTTTTCTCATATGACCTGTCGATAAATTTAAGGTTCCCATGTGCTGTAGGACCTCCATTGTGTTATACCAAATGTTATATATAGAACCTTTCTCAGGAAAAGGAATCAAAGTGTATTTTCTATTCAATAACTGTAAGTTTTATTAACTAGAGCTGGCTTTGTGTATGCATAAGTGACTAAGTGCAATTACCTATAAGATCATTCCAATAGATTGTAATAACAGACATTCATGAGGTTAGAATTTAATGGACATTTTAATTGGGTAGGCCATTCAAATGTATATTAATGTAGGCACATGTTCCTTAAAATACCATACAAATGTATTATACAGTATTATTAAATATGAATGTGAATGCAATGTCTCTAAATAATAACAATGTCTCTTTGTGTTTAACCATTCAAATGTATATTAATGTAGGCACATGTTCCTTAAAATACCATACAAATGTATTATACAGTATTATTAAATATGAATGTGAATGCAATGTCTCTTTGTGTTTAACCATATCACACCCACCCTTCATAATTGTCAATCACTTTAACATGTAGTTTAGTGTGCCAGTATTGTTTTTTCAAATGTTGACTGCAGAAAGAATGTAACAGCACATGCTGGTTTATAAATTTGGGTGGCTGGATGAGACACTCGTTCATTAGTATTGCTCTCTGTCCTCCATAGTATTTTTAATTTTAATGTCCCTTTTAACTTCACAGGTTTACAGAGATTGGAGACTGGTGGGAGGGGGGATGACAATGATGAAGATGGTGCAATTGATGGAATTATGGTGGGGAAAACCAGAGAACATTCATTCTAAGTGCCATTTTATTTACCACAAAATCCCACCTCTGATCCCTAGGATTGAATCCAGGCTTTTTTGTGAGAGGCCATAGTGCTGCTCAATTAGAAGTGTGAATATGAGACAACATTTACAACAGAGATAGCATTACTCAATACTATCAAGTAATGAAACCAAGAAGTTGTTTTACAAGGCAGCTCCCACTATGACTTCACAAATGAGGTGTATGTAAATAGTAGATACTTAAAAAAGAATAACTATTTCAGCAGATATTTTGCCATGCAATACATATTATACATTTATATAATTTAAGTTGGGTGTTTTGTCATAAATATGGTAGCTGACATTTCGATATGTAGAAATCATTCAGCAATAATGTGGTAATACACAAGTTTTATGTAACTATTTGTGCTTCCAAGGCCAGCGCTTAGCCGAGTTACCCAGATTGACAAACAATTCCCAAAGATATACAGTACATATGGAGAATTTTCTGCTTATGAAATGCTTTAAGTTATTTTGCAATGAAAAGAGCATTATGTCCTAATTTATTTATTTGGTATAACAGCAGGAAATAGTGTTTGAGCACAACACTAATACACATCCAAAATAAAACTATGGATCCCAAACTATTATCATTATATCACATTCAAAATTGAAATAGGTATCAGACATAACCTTTGAGCATGAGTTCTCTTGTTCGTTTTACGATATTAGTGTGCAATCGAAAAAAATAAACTTTTCGAAATACAGTCCCTAATTCGAACACATTTCAACACTAAATAGCACAAACACATTTTAACACCTTAACATACTAAGTATAATTTATATTTAAGGTTAGCTTGTTTTCGCTATATATATTTCAATTCTTCATTAAAACCTACTAAACTTTCGGGTGATGATGTGTTATAGCGGCTGTCGTCTGCTAGCGGGCGGCCTGGGCGTTAGGTGGTTGTTGGCAACGGTGAGAATCCAAAACACGCTGTAGGCATAACATGTAGCCAACCCATGCACGCAATGTACAGCGAGCCATTGTAGTTGTATACTTATACGGCCCGCGTGTTGTTATTTATCGTTGTTGATGTATTATATTATTATGAGAATGATTATTATTACTATTATGTATTATTATCATCGGCATCCAAATAAAGCATTTGTGGAAACGTCGTGTGTGTCATAACTCAAAACGAAAAGTCGGATAAATACCTAAACTCCCTTGACATGGAATATTTTGGGGAATTTTTGATGTTCTAAACATGGCTGAAACGATTTTGATTAAAATACCATTCATAAAAATATTTACATGGCAAATGAAATGTATATCTCGGATTTTCGGGAAAGAGCCTATGAAGTCCTTCATTCGGAATGAATTGTTATAACCTTGTATAACTGGTAATCCTTAAGTGATAGAGGAAGACGTTCTACACCAAAAATGTAAATCTCCTTAAAGCTACAATGTATTTAAAATAAGCTTTATTGTGGCATGAGCCCATTCTGAGATATCCGTTATTAAATGTGCGAATTGCTCATTTTTACTTTCTCTACTACGTATAGTAAGTAGGGGAAGTATTGTATTCCACTCAAAAATTCGATACCGAGATTTTACCGGAAATACATGTTTTGAGATCCACTGAATCCAAAAAAAGCATTTTTGGAAACATGTCCGTGTGTGTGTCTGTGAACAGCATAACTCAGAAACGAACAGTCGGATAAACACCAAACTTGGTATTTAGGGTCAGTATCTTCCAGAGATGTGACACGAAGGTTTTCAAGAAAATCCCCCCACCCCAGAGTACCCTTTACATGGAAAATTTTTCGAAAATTTTAATTTTCTCAAAAATGGCTCTAACGATTTTGATTAAAATATCACATGTTTAAGATATTTTCATGACAAATAAAATGTATATCTTGAATTTTCTGGGAATATCTCCAAAAGTATTCTTCATTGTGAACGACTTTTGGTAAACTGGTAAACCATAAGAGATAGACAAAATTTTACTACACAAAAGATGTAGATCGCGTTAAAATACACAATTTATATTATATACATTTTTGTTTTTTAGTGAACCATTTTCGAGATATTGCTTGTTATTCCCTTAAATGTTTCAATACTTATTTTATCAAATGGGAATTCGTTATTCATTTTTTTTTGTCTTGGATATGCAAAGAGTTATAATCTGTGGCAAAGGGAATGGTGCTGCACCTAGCAACCAGCTATTAAGAGAGATGTATGTGCTTAAAGGCTACTGTTTTTCTATATTGCCCTTGTAAATATATTTTCCCCCTACATCTACAAGAAAATTAGCAATAAGATAGGGTCTGCAAATGTTTATCTCGATTAACATGAACTAGATGGAGAATAAGCGTTTGTAAAAATACTTTGTACAAGAGTAGAGAAAGTCATGTGAGTGTAACACATCAGATTTTTTGAAGGTTTCAATTGTTCATTTTTTTTGTCATTATCTTAAAGTCCTTTCAACACTCAGTTGTTTCTCGTGATGTCATAGAAACAGAATTGAATTTTAAGGCCAGCATATAGCGTCCAGTTGTTAAACATTTGACTATCGCTGTTCTCTTTGTATCGATAACGACATGTGTAATGTAGATATTTCTGCAAAGTCTTTTTTTATATTAAAATGTAGTAGACAGAAAAAAAAGATTGATTAAGAATAATAAATATGTATCTACTAATAAACGATAGAGGATAGAGAAAGTCATGTGAATGAATCAATTGTAATTTTATTATTGTTTTTTATAAAAGGAGTTGAAAGGAAATAAACTTTCTGTGCTACCAAGCTGCAAAGAATGTCATTATTAAAGTGTTTTGAGCTACTAAATATATGCTTTTCAGCAATTCCTTTTTTCAGTCTGTACAAAGCAAGAAATATGAAATGAATGAATTTTCGGGTAAAGCAGCTGTAATATAAAATGATTTTTCAATTTAAAACACCCCTAAGACTGTTATAAGATTATGCAAACTTTCATACATTTATAATACACTTTTAGGTGCAAAGTGACGCAGTAATTTGTATCACAAATTATGTAAATGTAAAGAGTGATTGTAGTGTGAATATGCATTATTGTGTGACATTGATTTGAGATGTTTGTTGATTGTAATTATTGTTGAGAAGTGGGTTTATACGGCCTTACTGAAACTGACAATAATAGCGTGCAATAATGTAGCGAGGGGGTGAGCTGTTTATCATTATTAGAGACGAGCAAATGACGTAATATTGGCGCGTTTTTCTTAGAATTTGCTGGAACATTTTTCCTAGAGCATATGTTTTCGTAATTTTCATTGGATATAAAAATAGACGCTAATGTTGGCGCGTTTTATTAACCAATAGCAGCTCGGTTATAATCTTTAGGTATATCGGGGTGTAGCAGTATAAAAAGGGCTAGGTCAGAGTCAAATTCGTTCAGTCCATCGGAAATATTTGTACATTACACGTCGGCTTCAGTCCATCGGAAACTTTTGTGCATTACACGTCGCTGAATACATCGCACAGTTTATCGATTCGCAGGTTACGCGTAGCAGAGTTATGAAAAATCTCAAGTGTTGTAAAGTTAATTACACAAAAAGTTGAAGTACGCGAATTAATAATGTGCAGTAAATAAGTTATTATAACAGTTTCAGTTTGGCGAGTGTCAAGATTAATACGTAAAAGTGCATAATGTGTTATGACAATAAAAGTATAAAACAAATTCTTTCATCAGTGTTATCTTTGGATAAAAGACTGCTTTCCGTTTACACACCTTGATTAAGAGATTTGCTTGACCGAGAGATCATAGCTAGCCGGAGGACAGTGAACCAAAATTAAATAAAATAACAGGCGCTCAGTAAAAGCTAACACGAAGTGACCGCGACAAATTGTCTTTTATACGTGCGGCAGATAAACAGTAGCATTCTTTCAAACTTAACAAAGAATACCGTCGCAAAATGGCTTCCACACGTGGGGCTAACAAATAAATAACATTAATACTGTCGCAAAAGGTGCAATGACATTTCCTGCAATATTATCCCAAATGCTAACACAAGAAAATATTTGTTTGCCTCAAACTGCATTTTAGAGCATTTCATAATTTCCTAGATACTTAACGCAATACACAAAATTCAATCAGAATAAACGGGAGTTCACAGGCTATTTCCAGAAAATTCAAAATGCATGCTTTATTTGAACCCACCAGCACAACCACACTAACACTCCGTAGCTCACACACTCGCCTTCAAACACTACAAATCACTAGCAAAAACACACTCACACTCCAAAGCGAACACACTCGTAATCAAACACTACAATACACCAGCACAAACACACTCAACACCAAAGCTCACACCCACACAGTCACACACTACAACTCACTAGCAAAAACACACTCATTTTTCAAAGCTCACACACACCCGCAGTCACACACTACAACTCACTAGCAGAAACACACTCACACTCCAAAGCTCACACACCCCCAGTCACAAACTGCAACTCACCAGCAAAAACACACTCAAACTCCAAAGCCCACACACTCGCAATCAAACACTACAACTCACCAGCAAAACACACTCACAGTTCACCCCCCCCAGGGGCTCACTATGTGAGTATGGCTTTGACGTACGCAGAGTGCCCGAGCCAGTCCTCACCCTCATCTGGACTAGCCACGTTATCTTCATTTATTTTACGCTTCCTTTTCTACAATTATTTCTTGTACTGGGTTCAGGTTGTATGGTTTTATTAACACCTGTCTCACCAACAGGGATCTTTTCTATTTCCGTGGTTGCTGTCCCACTGTTTCAACGCAGCTTCCAACCCCCCAGGGGCTCACTTTATGTGAGTACGGGTTTGGCACACCCGGGGTCCCGAGCCACTCATCACCGTCGTCATCCCTCCACCCTTATCCGGTCGAGGTGGGTTCGTCCTCTTGACTGGGAGACACAAGATGCGATCTCGTGCGTTATTTTCATTTCGTTCCATACCCCGCTCGCCACGCTTCTTTTTTCTCTAATCTATTTACAAACAATTCGCACCACGACCATTCACATATCTCTTTTTCTTCCTCGCCGGCCTACCTTGCGTGTGAAACGCCCACACACTTTTGGTTTATTTTCCAATTTTCTTTTAATCCTCCGCGGACACAGCTTGACGGATACCCGCTCAGCTGGGTGAGTGGATAATGGCGTCAGCCCCACTACCCGGGGTCGTCATGTAGGGTGTGTGTTCGTATCTGCTGTTCAACTACAGTCCCGCGGGGGGGGGCACTACATGAGCTGCTGACTTCCCACATCCATTGGGTCCCTCTGTCTATGTTCTGGGAGGTGTGACCCTGGGGTGAGACCGGTATGGATAGGCCACTCACCCAAGCCGGGGTAACGCCTGGGAAGACAGAGCCTGAAGTCGGAAACGGTTGCAGTGTTGGAGAATTTATTTCGCTATGGAGCCCTCTTTCTCCATTATTAATAACACGCCGAAAAGTTTTGGTAACAGAAGTAACACCACCGTCATCTGCTTGTTACTTAGTCATTACGCAAACAGAGAAAGGACAAACGTTTGAGAAGGTGAACCCTTTTATAATACAGAAGGGCATTGACTGTATTGCTGGTCCGGTTCATTCCTTCGCTTTCACTTCGGTTCATTGTTGGTTCAGAGTAAGTCCGATCAACAAAGTAAGACTTTGTTGCGCGCGACGCTTCTCCACGGTTATCCCATCCGTGTTGAGAAGCACCGCACCTTGAATTCCTGTCGAGGCGTCGTTGCAACCCGGCGGAGGGCGATGGATTTTTTCGGGCGTAAAAATCTTTAGCACGGCTTCCTTCGGAAGGGAAGTAAAGCCGGTGGTCCCGTGTCGTAGATTTACGGCAAGTAAAAGAACCTCAAGCCTGATAAAGAGGCCTCTGAGCAAACTTTCCGGCCTTTCATGCCCAGTATAGAATAGGACGCTAAGAACCATAGTGGTTATAGAGCGTCCATAAATAAAAAAATCTTTAATTCAATTTCGGCATACGCGATAATGAAGTTACATATATCCAATGAAGGTGTGCATGCCGCTGCCAAGAGTGCCATTTTATCCTAATCGTATTTTAGCCTCTGTGTTCCTGCGGATGATTTTAGTCATTACTTAAAGAATTCTATTTCTCCGGTTGTTTTGGTGCCTGGTCCTCTGTCCAGCACACTCCAATGCTCACATACACACAAAGTCACACACTCATGCTCCACAACTCATTAAAACAAACACACACTCAGGCACTACAACTCATTAAAACACACAGCCTCTGGCACTACAACTCATTAAAACACGCACTCAGGCATTACAACTTATTAAAAAACACACACACTCAGGCATTGCAACTTATTAAACACACACACACACTCAGGCATTACAACTTATTAAAACACACACACACATACACGCACTCAGACACTACCTCTCATTAAAACACACACACACATGAGGACAAACAGATATATACACAAATGCTACATGTGGCGTTTTTAGTTTTCCGTATGGTGGATGTAACCAAGTTCATTGTAATGAAATATGTAATTAATAGTGGTCAAATATATTTTTCGTAGGAAATTTGACGTGAATACCATATAGCATTCCTGCAAAATTAGGCTTCTATTCACATTACATTTTCCACGATATGAGTATTTTTTTGTCGAGTAAGAATATTGATTTTTAATCAGTAGAGAACTTCGTCTAACTGTGAAGGTTCCTATTGAGTTCTAATCCTTAAACATAAAATTGCGATTTTGAACTACACAGTGTAAATTCCTGTCAGCGTTTTAAGCTATAAATTATCTAAGGATTGTTTAATCCTTTCTTGCACTTTCCTCCTCGAATCCCCGTTTTTTTCTTTGTTTTTAGTGTAAAGTAAATCAATGACTAAAAGTAAGTTTTGCAAATATAGAATTTTATGGAGTATTCTTCAACTTCCTTTCTGCCTGATTGTTCTTAGTAATGGAAGGAATGGAAAAGATAATTATGGCATAGATGAGCACGGTATTCTTCTTCTTAAAACTTTCTTGGAAATTGTCTCTACGGGATAAACGAAAACTGGGGAAAGCCTTTCCGAATAGCTCTTGCTACTGGAATAAAACGCAGGCCGACAGGGAGGAAAAGAAACACTTTACCACAAAGCATTCGTCAATTATATTCCTTAAATCGCGGCATATGCTACTCACTTTATTTCGTCTAGAATGCGGAATTTTTTTTTGAATTCGAATTGCTTGAGTACTGTTTGCAGTGCGGTCTGGAGTTTCTTGTTAGCCAAAGGTTGTACCTTCTGCTGAACAGGTGTTCCCCCGTCCACTTTTAACATGTGGTGCTGCTGTATTGTATTCCTGGTTGAGAGTCATTTACTGCCCATCATAAACATGAATTGCTTTCGGAATGTTCAAACACTACCCCTTGCAAAGTCCCAGGCAGGTAGGGAGGGTCTGAGCTTTGCGGTTCTTAAAAGTCACGTACAAGTGTTATGAAAAATGGAAACGTTCATACAAGATGTTACACTTAAAATGTTTGTCCCTAAAGTACTGCAACCCTGCAAAGATTGGGCTCTTAAGGTTGTGCTTAATTCAAAACCTGATGTTGGATTCACATAACTTTCTCTACCCATTATTCAAACCCTGGAAGCCCTTATCATGCAGCATAGTTTGCCTGGAAGCCGCATCATCTCCGATGGATGGGCTTCTTAACGCCAACATCGGAAATCTGCTAGACGGCGTATATATACACGACGTAATTGTCCATGAGCAGAACTTTGTAGACCCCGAGGACGACACCATCCACACGCAGAATGTCGAAAACATTTGGATGAGGGTGAAGAGGAAACTTCGGCGGCAATTTGGTACCAGTGACGCCCTCTTCATGTCCTATCTCCACGAATTCATCTTCCAGAATCGTTTTCGGGGACAAGACATGTTTGGCGTAATATTGGATGTGATAGCGCAGCATTACCCGGTGTAACTCAACAATGTCAAATTTAATCAAAGGCGCATACTTCAAATTCTATTTCTTTTAATGACATCAGATTTCCGATTCCCATCTCATTGCAGTACATTAATACAACAATGTGTGTACGTGGCTCAAGGACAATGAGAACAATGCTGCCACCACTTCTGTCTAATAACGTATGCTGCTGGTAATTCACCTAACTTACACGTCTTCTCCAGTTTTCCTATTGCCACATCATTGCAGTACATTAATACAACAATGTGTGTTTTGTGACTCAAGAACAGTGAACAACAATGCTGCCACCGCTTCTGTGTAATAACGTATGCTGCTAGTATTTCACCTAACTTACACGTCTTCTCCAGTTTTCCTATTGCCACGTCATTGCAGTACATTAATACAACAATGTGTGTTTTGTGACTCAAGAACAGTGAACAACAATGCTGCCACCGCTTCTGTGTAATAACGTATGCTGCTAGTATTTCACCTAACTTACACGTCTTCTCCAGTTTTTCTATTGCCACGTCATTGCAGTACATTAATACAACAATTGTGTTTTGTGACTCATGGATATTGACAACAATGATGCCACTGTTTTTGTGTTATACGGTATGCTGCTGATATTTCACCTAATTTACAACAATGTGTGTACGTGGCTCAAGGACAATGAGAACAATGCTGCCACTGCTTCTGTGTAATAAGTTATGCTGCTGATATTGCACCTAATTTACAACAATGTGTGTTTGTGGTTCAAGGACAATGTCAACAAAGCTACCACTGCTTCTGTGTAATAACGTATATGTGCGATAATGTGTTTGGCCTGAAATAACAGCATTTTCTTTGGGTATGAATCAACATGCAGGTTTGGTTAACTTTGTACAATAGGTGTGCTTCAATGCAATGTAAAAAATCTGATGTGTTACACTCACATGACTTTCTCTACTCTTGTACAAACTATTTTTACAAACGCTTATTCTCCATCTACTTCGTGTTAATCGAGATAAACATTTGCAGACTATCTTATTGCTAATTTTCTTGTAGATGTAAGGGCAATATAGAAAAACAGTAGCCTTTAAGCACATACATATCACTTAATAGCTGGTTGCTAGGTGCAGCACCATTCCCTTTGCCACAGATTATAACTCTTTGCATATCCAAGACAAAAAAAATGAATAACGAATTCCCATTTGAGAAAATAAGTATTGAAAAATTTAAGGGAATAACAAGCAATATCTCGAAAATGGTTCACTCAACAACAAAAATGTATTTGACATAAATTGTGTATTTTAACGCGATCTACATTTTTTGTGTAGTAAACTTTTTTCTATCTCTTATGGTTTACCAGTTATGCAAAAGTCGTTCACAATGAAGAATACTTTTGGAGACATTCCCAGAAAATTCAAGATATGCATTTTATTTGTCATACAAATATCTTAAGCATATGATATTTTAATCAAAATCGTTAGAGCCATTTTTGAGAAAATTAAAATTTTCGAAAAATCTTCCATGTAAAGGGTACTCTGGGGTGGGGGATTTTCTTGAAAACCTTCGTGTCGCATTCTTGGAAGATACTGAACTTAAATACCAAGTTTGGTGTTTATCCGACTGTTCGTTTCTGAGTTATGCTGTTCACAGACACACACGGACGTTTCCAAAAATGTTTTTTTTGGATTCAGGGGGTCTCAAAACATGTATTTCCGGTGAAATCTCGGTATTGAATTTTGGGTGGAATACAATACTTCCCCTACTTACTATACGTAGTAGAGAAAGTAAAAACATCGACAATTTGTGTGTTTGAAATAACCGCGCCGCATTGCGAATTTCGTGTTACATAGTTGTTATCTTCCGCGCGTACATTTGTTACGGTTGGCAACGCTCGAACTCCTTAAGCCACGCCCAGGCCGCTCGCTAGCAGACGACAGCCGCTATAACACATCATTGCCAACTTTCGATTCATAACCCTTTCTTCTACCTTACTAGGTTTTCAGGTCATGTTCCAGTTTTAAACATTGAATGCGCGTTATTTGGTACTCAATATTAAATAAGGTATCACTATAAACTCCTACATTTACAAAATTGCTCGTTGATACGAAAATTCTGGTTTATTTCTATATTTTCGGCATTGCTATTTTATCAGCTGACTTCCATCTTAGTTTAGTTTCAAGTCTCAGCAATCAGCATGGCAGAGGTCGCGACATTCGCTTTGGAAGCGTGGTGTTCGTACACCTTCGGGAGAGCTTTCTGCAAGCGCTTGTTGCGTCTAGCCTTATTAAAGTGCCAACATCAGAACATATTATTCGCGGCATGCCAGCCGCTACCAACGTAATATTTAACATCGCTAGACGTTAAATAAATGTGGAACACACACACACTTATGTTGAAATGCGCTTTTCGACAGGACCCTCTAGAAACAGAGGGTCCTGTTTTCGAATAAGAGAAAACCTGCATAACCAATGGATGTCGCACGCTATGAAGACGCGCGTAAAGTAACTAATGCATGTTTTCTGTAAGGGGAAATAAAAAGTGAAATCTGCATAAACATGGGTATAATGCACACAAATATTGGCGAATTTGTGTGCGAAAACAAAAATGAAAAAAGCAATGACGCCGTAAAACAAAACATGTAGATGAAGCTAAACATAAATAAAGTTTAAAGCAAAGTATACTTAAACTACACAATAAATATGCATGCAATTTTGGGAAAGTCTGCAATCTATGAAATTTAGAATTGTGGATATTTTAACATTTATTTCTACTTATTCTTTTTCTCATTCATTTTTCCACCACGTACGTAGTAGGGAGAGGAAGTATTGCATTCCACCCAAAAATTCGATACCGAGATTTCACCGGAAATACGTGTTTTGAGGCACCTTGAATGAAAAGTAAAATGACTTTTACTTAGTCTACTACGTACCTATTAGGCAGAGGAGGTATTTCATTCCACACAAAATATTCGATACCGAGATTTCACTAGAAATACACGTTTTGAGGTCCTATGAATCCAAGAAATACATTTTTAGAAAGCAAAATGACGAATGCCTTCTCTACCTCGTTAAACAAGCAGGGAACACACGGATGATGTTGAAATGTGCATATGGTGTTTTGTACACGCGTGAAATAAGTAATGCATGTTTTCTATAAGGGTAAATAAAAAGTGAAATATGCATAAACATGGGTATAACGCACAGAAATATGCCAGGATTATGTTCGAAAGCAAAAAATGAAACGCAATAACCCGTAAAATAAAACACGTAGATGAAGCCCAATATATATAATGTTTAAAGCAAAGCATACGTAAACTCTGGCAAGAAAAATAGAAAAGTTTCAGGTTTTTTCATTAATGTTTATTTATTCTACCACATACGCCTTAGGCAGAAGTATTGCATTTCACACAAATACATGTTTTGAGACCCCTAAATAAAAAAACAACACTTTTACTTATTCTGCCACGTACCTAAAAAGGTAGAGGAGGTATTGCATTCCACGCAAAAAATTGATACTGAGATTTCACCGGAAATACATGTTTTGAGGCCCCGTGAATGAAAAGAAAAATAACTTTTACTTATTCTGCCACGTATCTAGTAGATAGACTAGTAGTAGATATTGCATTCCACACAAAAGTGCGATACAGAGATACATGTTTTGGGGTCCCTGGATAAAAAATCACCTTTACTTATTCTACCACACACCTAAAAAGGTAGAGCAGGTATTGTATACCACACAAAAATTTTATACCAATTCACCGGAAATGCATGTTTTGAGGCACCCTAAAAGTATTTTTACCTTCGTACCTGTAGGTAGAGAGAAGGTATTCGTCAGTTTTGCTTTCCAAAAATGCATTTCTTGGATTCATTGGGCCTCAAAACATGTATTTTCGGTGAAATCTCAGTATCGAATATTTTGTGTGGAATGAAATACCTTCTCTGCGTACCAGGTACATGGTAGAAAAGTTCTGTTTCTTTTCATCTAAGGGGCCTCAAAACATGCATTTTCGGTGAAATCTCGGTACCGAATTTTTTGTGTGTAATGAAATAGCTCCTCTGCCTACTAGGTACGTCGTAGACTAATCAATGAGAAAAAGAATAAGTAAAAATGAATTTTAAAAAATTGACAATTCTAAACTTCATACATTGTAGACTTTCCCAAATTTCATACATATTTCTTATGTAGTTTACGTATGCTTTGCTTTAAACATAATTTGTTTGCCTCCATCTACGTGTTCTGTTTCACGACGTCATCGCTTTTCATGTTTGTGTTTTTGCACACAATCCGCGCATATTTATGTGCGTTATACCACAGTAGTAGGCTGTGGTTACCCATGTTTATGCAGATTTCACTTTTTATTTCCCCTTTTAGAAAACACGCATTAGTTATTTTACACGTGTCTTCATTGCGTGTAACATCCAGGTTCTTCTGTTATTCGAAATGCACATTTCAAAATATCATGGCCATTTCAACATAATTGTGTGTGTGTTTGCGTGAGTGTATGTTCGTTTAACGCCTAGCGATTTAAATATTACGTTGGTAGCGGCTCACATGCCGCGAATATGCAGTTCTGACATTGGCACTTCAATAAGGCTCTGCGCGCGGTCGCCATAGTAAATAGAGTCGTCGCACAGAATTACTGGAAAGGAAACAATAAAATAAATACACGGTAGATACTTTATAGGCCTTTGCTCTTTGATAAAGGATTTCACTTTTCAAAAATAGCTTGAAGGGATGCATTCCTGATTGTCACTCAGCAGTTTGCAAGTTTTGTTCATTATGAATGTTTCTGATAACTTTTTCTCATATCAACGTATGTTTTCTTTCAGAAATGGCTGATGCTGAAAGCAGAACAAGGTAGCAATGTGTTGTTTTTGCAGCAGAAAGGCTAAAATAGTCACAAAAGTATGCAAGAGGAAGAAAATTCGGATTCTACACCAGATGTGAAAACAAAGTGGATTCCACCTAAGTCTCCTCACAATTTAATTCAGGAAACCCTTTGGCACGATCCCTGGCAGCTTTTAGTAGCAACAATCTTCCTTAATCGCACAAATAGTAAGTGTAAATACAGAAATATAATTTACTACATTTTTTTCATATATGAACTGCAACACTAACCACAGCAGAAACTTGCTATGTTCAAAATATTAATTTACTTGCTCACCCCTATGGCACTTTGCTCAAGTATTCCTGCCTTAAAACATACTTATTGTTGCCATAAGCAAAAGTCAATTTCAAACTTATGAATTCTTCTTGTAAAGTCATCATATTGCATTTGTTTGGTATACATTTATGCTCCCAATAATTTTCAGAGAAAAAAGCAATTCCGTTGCTTTGGAAATTCCTTGACCGTTGGCAGTCACCAGAAGAAGCAAGGAATGCAGATGTATTTGAAATGGCAGAGTTTCTTAAACCTTTAGGTTTGCATGAGAAGCGTGCAAGGATAATACAGCGCATGTCAGGTATGATCAAAATCTGTTTCATAAGTGCATGAGTAAGCTCTGATGTAAGGTGAAGCAGTTTATCACAGGCACTGAGTTCTCATCATTGACTGCATAGTCATTTTCCACTGTTGTTTCTCAGGTTGTGTTTATGCAGAAAAATTGAGTTTTTGTTCATAAATGCCTTCTGCTCTAGATTAAATAAATAATTACAAAGAATACAAAAAAAAGCGACATTATGCTCTAGTTGTGTCCCGCACAGCGATGACGATGATGTCGTATATTTCCAACAGATGTCACTCTGTCATACGCTTGACTAACACAATACTGCCAACATATGAATAATTGATGCCACCAAAGTGCCGCAACTATGATCACCGGGCGTAGCCAAGAGATATTATATAACCTTAGGTTTATGAATTCACGGAAGATTAGGTTTATGTTAGGTTTTTTTTATTTATATAACCTTACGTTTCTGAATTCACAGAAGTTTAGGTTACTTTTCTTTTAATATAAGCTTAGGCTTCTGATTTACTTTTATACATATAACCTTATTTAAATTTGTTACCAGTGGTTACATCAAAGCACGTGAGCGAAGCGAGCATGCGTTCCTAAGCTTACGTTTCTGGTTCACGGAGGTTAGGTTAGGTTTAGTTTTTTTTTTATATAAGTTTGTTTTAATTAGTTACCAGTGGTTACATTAAAGCATGCGAGCGTGCGTTCCTAAGCTTAAGTTTCTGGTTCATGGGAGGTAAGGTTAGGATTACTTCTTTTTAATAAGTTTATGATTTCTGAATTCAGGGAAAGTTAGCCTTAGGTTAGGGTTTTTTTATGTAAGCTTGCGTTAACTATCTACCAGTTAGGGTAAAGCAACTTCTTTATTACACTGTTATTACAATGGAAATACCCTCTTAATAAAATATACTTTACAAAAACTATTACAAACTTAAAACTTTGGTGCATATTCTTTTGCTGCTTTCAATTGGTGCATGGTGCGGCCAGTCTTTGAATGCATTACGTTTTCTCAGCGGGAATAACACACAAAGAAAAACAAGAAGAAGAAAAAAAAACACTACTAACAACAGCGCATTGCATTTCTGGTGGATTTTCATTTAGGTTGGCAGTTCCCACTATACATCTTCAACGAAAAAATGGCTACGTTTGTTTTGTTTCGTACGCGATTCGCCTATATAAGTAAAGCACCGTCGAGGGGCAGGTAGGTGGGCACAAGCTATTGAACAGATCACATCTACTTCTAAACTCACTCACAAGGTAAATTATTCGCTTTTCTTTGGCTAATTTAAGCTACTTCGACGGGATACAAGAGTAGCATAATTGCCAAAAAATCTATTATGGTAAAATCTCTGAAGGCAACTGATCCTTAGCCTACACTCAGGCAGTGAAGAAATAGTATATGGATTAACCACATACTGTAATTGACTAAGGGCTTATCAATAAAAGTACTTTCATCACTCCCCTTTAAGCTATGATATTTGTGAGTAATTGAGATTGCACTGAATGTTTGCCAGGATATATGAGTTGGATGAGGAAAGTTTGATCCTTTAGAACATCGGGAACATTTTAATCTTTTTAGGAACTTTGGAACTGGAGAAAGTAAGAAGTATAGGGCACAATGGATTTTCATGCAGAGCTCTTTTTAGAACCCAAGCATTTTTCATCCACTCAACTCTCAAAGTGTAAATTTGTCTTAAGTTCTGCTTGGCTCTGTTGTTGATTCACACTGGCTGCTCTATGCAGCCTTTAGTTTCATTCCTCATTATCAGCCATATTCAATTGTGACTGTCAGGGGTGTGCTCTTAGCCATGCATTTATTATTAGATATCTAGCAGTAAGAACTACCCATTTTCATCCCATTCATGAATGTTGTTCTATTTTCTACCAGGGAAACACAATGTGTATTACACACATGATAATGTAATTTGCAAATTCTAAGGCATATTAGATTTTATGCTATTTAAGCTTGCACTCATAAAAGTGGAGTATTCTTCTTTATTTTAAAAAAAAGTATGAAATTATACATTCTTAAATTAAAAACCAAATAAATGTATAACTTACATCAGGTGTGTAAACCCTCTGCTTCTATTACTGCCTTATTCGTAGGGGCATTTGTTTTGAAAACAAAAATTATTAATTTACAGTTTTCTGCTTAAGTATTAATACTTTATAGTTCAAACCTATACATTACAAATATAAAGTTTATTAAACATGAATTTTACTAAAAAAATTATAGATGATTTGAGCTACCACCACCACCCAATGGCACTACAGCCCAAAGCCAGCCTGGGCCTTCTTGATCTGAGACCTCCAAGCTTCTCTATCCAATGCTCTGTTACCAGTTTCTCCATTTCAAGATCTGATCATAATCTTCCATCACTGAGAGCTTGTATTACAATCTCCTGTTAAAAGCCGGGTTTTTCTGACTTGTAGTTATTGTTACCTGTTGGTTAAACAGAGTGCCCATATTACGGATGCAAGGTAATTCTAGGTTAGTTAACCTGGTGTTTGTTAACTATTTGGTGTGGTTGGCAACGTTTTCGTGTGCAATTTCGTATGTTTAAAAAAGAATGATTTACTGGAGTAGTGTAAAATAAGGTAGCTATACATGTAGTGTAGTTTGAAAATAAGTTAAGAGCATTTCAGCTTATTAGGTTATGTGGTATTTCACTCTCAATGTCATTTAGGTTAATGGAAAAACAGATTTCACTTATAAGAACACGTTGGTAATGGAGAATGCTGAAGTGTCTGTTGATTCTAACATATGCTAACACGTATTCTATTAGTGTGGAAGCATAGCTTCCTTTGTAAGGGAAGTAAAGCTGGTGGTCCTGTGTCATACATTTATGGCACGTAAAAGAACCTCAAGCCTGATAAAGAGGCCTCTCAGCAAAATATCCGGTATTTCATGTCCAATATAGAATGGGATGTTAAGAACCATAGTAGTTAAAGGGTCTTCATAAATAAAACTCAATTTCATTTCTCATTCATGTTAAAAAAGAAAAATAAAATATAATGATATGCAAACTATCTCTGAGAATAATGCTGGAGGTATTATGCAGTAGAAATGTAATAGAACTTAAAGAAACCAGTGCAACTTTCGACAATCTAATAACATTTACGAAATTCATCCTCATCCCAAACCTGGAAATTACTTTTTCAGATGTCTAATTATTATTTTGGCTTTCCTCCTGTTATATACATATTGCTCTTAATGTTTTGCCTTGGAATTGTTATCGACAGGGGCATCATTTTGGGCTACAGTGGGAGTGGTCAATTCCCCCCCCCCCCACAAGTTATGAGAAATAATTAGACTACTGATTATTATTGCTCTACCAAAAGAAAAATTACAAGTACTATCCCGACGTGGCTGTTAGTTCATCACTAAGAATAACACGCAGTTAGCTGTCAACCGAAGGTCGTAATGTGAAAATGTGCCCAGGCCCCCAGTTAATTTCTAATACAGGTCCCGAGTCCATTTATTTTTTCCTAGGTTTACCTGCTGGTCTTTTACCAACTGAAACAAGACAATTGTCACAGTCTATTTTACCTGCTTCTGATGTCATTATCTCGTAGCTCATTCTGTTGTCTCATGTGCCAGCTGCTCCAGTGGTAAAGCTATGAGTACTTTCTCTGGGTATGCACAAATGTATTGTGAAAGGACAACACCAGTTTAAATTGAATGAGAAATGTAATGTGATCTAATACTTGAGCTTTTGAAGTGAGTTGCCAATTGTTTGAGATGAAGAAATAGATGAACTCTGAATTTTAGCACTAGAAATTGTAACAACTGAAGTACTGCACCTGCTAACTTCTGCAGTATCAGTTTTATGATTTGAAATAACTGTTTCTGCAATAAAGAAACTAGTAGTGTAGCTTACCATCAGTTGCTAAAATGTTGCTCAAAGATCCTTCATGATAGCCATGAAATCCTACTCACACAAGTACATCACTGGGCACTTAAAATACACACAAATAGTCACAAGTGTCCAGGATGACGAGTCTATGATTAGTAAATACCGGTGATGGTGCCAGAGTAATTCTCTGATTTAAGTTGCAGGAACATTTTGTACTTAAGCTCCGTCCACTTTAGAACTACTCCCACCAAAGTTATTTCATGCCCGGGCCAATACTTAAAAATCTTGCATATGCTTCTGTTATCTTGCTACTAGGGGGCCTGGTTAAAATCTCAGAAATACCTTTTACTTCTGTTTCCAGAATTGTCCTACGTGACCCTGCAAATGTACTGAATTTAACTGTAAACTGGATTCCCAGAAACTGTGTTCTCTCCTTGGCTGATACTAATGACTTTCGCTAACCTGACTTCCCAATTAGCTTCTTCTTTCCGACAAATCTTTCAACTCAAGCTGATAACATTATACATTGTTTTAATATATGGAAATTATTTATTGCAATTATTTCTCTATCTTACTGTTATCTCTTGATTTAATTATTTATATATACTTGCCAATAATTACGGTATCAGAATGCCCCATTACATTCATTTATTATTCTCAATAAAAACCACATCTCAGTAGTTTAAACAAGAAGTTGTGGAATAATGAATAGGTAAAAAACTGCCCCAATAAGCTTTCGGAAATCAGGAACTCTATTCAGCAGTAATCAAATCCACCTAAAGAACAGAAGGGACCAAATAATTTATACCTGGTTACAAATAGGACATTTGCAACTGACACATGAATACCACCTAACTAAAAGTCAAGCCATTCTATATAACCATTGCAGTAAAACATATATTTGATTGCAAACATTTAAAACCTCATAGATTAAAATACAAAGTTCCTCCAGGCCAAAAGGAAGCACTGAATGACTCTACAGCTGTTTTCAACATTATTAAATTCATCCATGCAATTAAACTATCAATGTCATTGTGATTTTTTTTTTCCTAGTGTATTTTTGTACGAGGGTCATCCAGAAACTAAGTCCTGATTGCGTCCAGAGATGGCACCACTAGTCACATAGGAATGCACATGCTCAGGAGTAGAGAGGAAGTATGTGGGAATAATGCAGTGCAGTTTGTCGTGTGATGGCAGTGGTTATTGCTCAGTGTTCGGAGAAAATGGCCACTCCAATATTGTCTCCTGCTAACTTCAACGTTCGTGCAGTCATCCGATTTTTGCGTGCTCAAAAGCAATCTCCAGCAGAGATCCATCGCCAATTGTACCGCAAGTATGGACATGACAATATGTGAGGCAGTATGGTAAGATGATGGTGCAGGCAATTCACTGAAGGATGAACCAATATTCACGACAAAGACCATAGTGATCGACTGTCCCTGGTGACGTCAGAAGTGATAGAAAGTGTGCGGCAAGCAATTGTGCAGAACCGGCGCTTCACAATTTCAGAACTCTCTTGTCAATTCCCCCAGATTCCCCTACAGCGATATGCAGTGAAAGGAGACAAGTTTCTCGACAATATTGTCACTGGGGATGAAACATGGGTGTTGCATGCCACACCAGAGACAAAGAAACAATCAATGCATTGGTGGCATAGTGGCTTACCTGTGAAGACCAAATTCAAGCAGACAATCTCTGTCAAAAGAAATCATGTGCACTGTCTTCTAGGATCAATGTGATGTCCTCCTGTGTAAGTTTTTACCGCGAGGGGAGACCATAAATGCTGATTGGTATTGTCAGCATTGCATAAACTGAGGAGGGCAATCCAGAACAAGAGACGTGGGATGTTGATAAGAGGCATTATGCTATTGCATGACAATGCAACACCCCATACAGTCAACCTACATGAAATGTGTTGAATCAGTTTGGATGGGAGATCTTCAACCATCCACTCTACAGCCCCAACCTCGCCCTAAGTGATTTTCATCTCTTCTGTCTCATGAAGCGTTTTCTGGCAGGAAAACATTTCCGCAATGTCACTGAGGTGCAGAATGAAGTGACTTTGTGGCGCCAGACATTTGTGGCAGATTCCTATGACTTGTGCATACAATCGATGGTGCACCATTACGATAAATGCCTCAACAATGGTGGTAACTGTGTTGAAAAGCAGCCAGTGAATCTATGTAATTATTCCAATAAATATCCCTACTTAGTGATGATTTTGTTCTCTTTATCACTCATCGGGACTTAGTTTCTGGATGATCCTCGTATTTTTGTTTCCCATTATTAAGACTTACATGTTTTTGTACTGTCTTTATGTAATACCATTGCTTGTAAAACCATTTTTGTTTAAAATAGTCAAGATTTTAACGTTGTAACATACTTAACTTTCATTATATATCTACTATGTTCAATTGTTTTTATATTTTAAAGTAGTGTTATAATGCTAATGTAATGTCAATACTGGCTAGTACTTAAAATATTATTGCTCATTTGCTGTTTCCAATTTACTGAAAGACAGTGTTTATTGTTGTTTATTTTTCCATAAATTTTACAAATTAGTATACATTTCTTTACTTTATCACTACACCGAGTTGCTGTGTATCCTGGGATGTAACAGATTCAAATCCTGTGGTTGCCGAGCTATTGGGTCCTGCTTATATCATAAATCTAATGCCTACTACCTACTATTGTTTAATTTTCTTCTTCGTCTTGCTTGCCAATTTTCTTCAAGCATTTGGCTCTTACTCTGCCCAAAAAGTTTCCAATTCCATTTAAGCTTTTCCTAGATTTTACATTCATTAACTTTTTCGTTTGAATGTCTTTTGGTAAATTTGCCCATTCCTTTTTACTTATTCTCTACCTAAGCATCTTAGTTTCTTCACATTCTAAAACTATATGCCATTCTTTATCCTTAAGGTAACACAAAGGGGATTTCTCAAACCTTTCAGCTTTACAACCCTTGTTCTAGCCCATGCAAAACCTTCCTTGCTGCTTTATCACATATGTCAACATAATTTTCCCTGTTCCAGATCACTTTCATTTCTCTATATATTCTCAGTGAGCTTTTCGATTTGGAACTTGCTAATATTTCTTGTCTTTCAGTACCTTACAGTCTTAACCTAATTTCTTTCCAGAAACCATTTTGTAATGATTTTCTAGCTCTCCACATTTCCTCAAAACCAATTTTCATCATAATTTCATTTATCTTACTGAGCCCAGTATCTTTCTGGTTGAGCCTTTCCTGTACTACCAAACACTGATTTACAATCTTCTGTTCATTTAATTTTCTGATTTTAGCACAATGTTTTAACAATCTTTCCACAATTTTCCCTCTAACTCCCATTCTTCCTAATTCTGCTCATGCCACTCCATTTGGTGAAGCTCTTGGCAAGCTCAGGATTTGTTTGCAAAAGTTTCTATGGATCATATCCATATTTGCCCTCCCCCCCCTTCCTCCAAACCCCATATCTCTACACCATAGAGCATTTTTGCCTCGATTACAGCCATATAGACTAAAAAAATTGAATTAAATTGTGTTTAATTTATAGACTCTCTTTAACTGCTGTGGTCCTTAGTGTGCCATTCTATATTGGGCATGAAAGACCGGAAATTTTGCTCAGAGGCCTTTTTATCAGGTTTGAGGTTCTTTTACGTGCCATAAATCTATGACATGGGACCACTGGTTTTAAATCCCTTCCGAAGGAAGCCATGCTAAGGATTTTTGTGCCTGAAAAAATCCATTGCACTTCGCCAGGTCTGAACCCGGACCTCAGGAACTAGAAGCTAGCATGTTAACCACTACACCACGGAGGACAACAGTATAGACTCTCTAACCATTTTATTTGCATTCCTGGTAATTTGTCTATACATGCTTTGATAGCTTTTAATGCAATTTTACCTTTAGCCACTACCATTCTCTTTTGCTCACTCCAACCACCATTACTTCTTAATCATACTTCTAGATAATCATATTTATTGACTACCTCAACTTCTCTTCCTTGCCAGTACCATTTCTCATCTTTCCTTAACTTGTTACATTTTTTAAATACCATAATTTTTGTTTTACGTACATTAATTCTTAAATTCCATTTCTTGCAAAAAAAATCTATTCAATTGTTCTAGCTATTCCCACATTGGATATAGATCCTGCTACTAAATCATCTGCAAATAAAAAACTAGGTATTTCCTTATTGTTAATTATTGGCGCATGTCTATTCTCCACTGTAATTGCCTCAAGGATATCATCTATAAACAGATTAAACAATACAGGACTCATAACCTTGTCTTAGTCCTATGTTGTTTTGAATGCTTTTAGTTATGTTATTATTGGTAATTTTTACAAAGACAATGTAATGCTATATGTATTTTACATAGTCGCTCATGACTTAGTTGTTCATGCGACCTAAAATAGATGAATTAAAAAAAAAAGTAAAAAAATGAACGCATTTGCCTGAACAAAATTTTTGCTTTAAATTTGTCTGATCCCTTGTTGGGAACTCTTTCAGTTTTCATACAGTATTTTACAAATTTCTTCTTATCATTTATGATTACATGCAAATATTTTCTTGACAGTTAATAACCCTAATATACATAAATACAATACTCTTTATACTAGATTTACTAAGCTATTTTGTTTACATTGTTAATTTCTCTTCTGAATTTATATAAATTTCCAAGAGTCAGTTTTCTTTGTATTTGGTTTCAGCTTGTCTTTGAGTATTTTGGTCAAAGCACTGATTATAATTGTGTTAAATTCACTGCACTTCACTTTCATTGTGTTCTGCTTAAGCCAATTTTTACAATTTTGCACTTATTATCTATTTCAGTTTCCCAATTATGCTTTCTTTCTCTCATTTTGTAGGTATATTTTTTTGCCTTTTTCATAACTCTTTTAAAAGCCATTGTAATCCTATCTTCTTCACTTAGCTGAACTGTATCACGGTTTCTATTTCTATGAGAAAAAAAAATGCAAACTTTCTTCAAAGTTTCCAGCCTGTCTCCTACTTTCCCTTTCTGCTTTTTCATGTCTATTTCTACTTTCTTGTAATTCTTTTCTAGCCACTTCCCTTTCTGTCTCCCATTTCTTTGCTACTTCCTTCCTCAATTTTCTACTTTCTAATTCCAATTTCTCAGTAGTTTGTTTACAAATTTTCTTTTCAGATTTTTCTATTTCTCGGCTAATTTCCTTCCTAATATTTTCTATTTCTTTCCTAACCTGACCTCTTATTTTCTTTGACTTCACTTCTGACATGACTTATTTCCCCTTTAATTTCCACCTTGAATGTTTTAATACTTGCTGTTGATTTTCTAACTTCTTTCCTAGCTGCTGTTGCTGTTTTTCTAGCTCCTGTTGACTATTTTCTAACCTCTGTTGAACATTTTGTAACTTATTTCCTAACTTTTTCCCTAATTTGTTTCCTGGTTCTTGTTAACTATTTTCTAGCTCCATTTGCCCCTTTTCTATCTTTTCTACTAGATTGTTTTTGTTTTTAGTTGCCACTTTCCTATTCTCTCTCCTAGACTTTATTCTAATTTCTTTCTGAACTCTTATTGACCCTTTTCTAACCTCTGATAACTCTCCCTCAGGCTTATTAACATTTCCATCATCACCCTGCATTCACTTCCCATCGATCCTGAATTCTCTTCTCTTTCTCCCTGACTTCTGTTCCTTCCTGTTCTCTTTCTAAGCCATTCTGCAAATTTTGACTATTTTCTCCCATTTCTGTTACTCTATTCTGCACAATTTCATGCTTACCATTACTTTCTCCTTCCTGTACTTCCATTATTTCTACTGAATTATTTTCACCGTACATTCTCAGCCATGTCTACATTAATAACATTGAAAGAAAGAAATTTACACTCAGTACCTTATTGGCTGATGCAATTCACTGTTGTCTAGTGATACTGTCTTCTTTCTTCCTTCTGCTCACATATATGTGTGTAGCCTGAGCTACTGCTGTTGTAGATCTCCTTCCTTCCTTCCTTTTCATGCTGTCAGTCACTGGGTTTGATTTCCAGTGTGCCTTCTCAGCTTCTGCTGGTCCTTACTTCGAATTCCTGTGATGGTGCGACAGTTTGAAGCAAGACGATTGTCGTCACTTTTGAAACCATCTACTTTACCTGCTTCTGATGTCATCTGATAGCTCATTCTGTTGACTTGTGCACCAGTTGCTCCAGTGGTAGAGCTATGAATTCTTTCTCAGGGTATGCGTGAGTGTATTGTGAAAGGACAATGTCAGTTTAAATTGAATGAGAAATTTAATATGATTAATACTTGAGCTTTTGAGAAGCAAGTTGCCGACCATTTGAGATGAAGAAATAGACTGACTCTGAATTGTAGCACTAGAAATTGTAACAACTAAATTATTATACCTGCTAACTTCTGCAGTATCAATTTTATGGTTTGAAATAACTGTTTCCGCAATAAAGAAACTATTAGCATAGCTTGCCATGAGTCGCTTGGAAAGATCTCTCGCAATAGCCGTTGAAATCTTACTCACACAAGTGTGTCACTGGGTGCTTAAAATACAACAAATTGCCACAAGTATACAGGGTGATGAGTCTACAATCAGTAAGTACCGGTGACGGTACCAGAGTAACACTCTTGATTTAAATTGCAAAAATATTTATTACTTAAGCTCCATCTACTTTAGAACACTCCCACCAAGTTATTTCATGCTTGGGCCAATACTTAAAAATCCTACGTGTGTCTCTGTTACCTTGTTACTAGGGGGCCTTGCTAAAATCTCAGAAATACCTTTCACTTCTGTTTTCCAGAATTGTCTACATGACCCTGCAAACGTACTGAATTTAACTGTAAACTTGAATCCCAGAAACTTTAAGCTAATGTGTTCTCTCAGCTGATGCTAATGACTTTCGCTAACCTGACTTCCCAATTACTTTCTTTCTGGACAAATCCAACTCAAGCTGATTACGTTATACATTGATTTAATATATGGAAATTATTTATTGCAATTATTTCTCTATCTTACTATGATCTCTTGATTTAATTATTTATATATTCCGGTCAATCATTATGGTATCAAAACATCATCCCTGTCATCACCTTCTTAGGTATGCTTCCTTCATTCTTTGTACTTATCCTGCCCATTGTAATCTTTTTAATTTGACAATAATGGACAATTCAGATTCCTTAAACAGGTCATATACTTCCTTATTATATCTCATTCTCCATATTCCATCCTCATTTTTAGAACCATATATTCTTCTTAAGATCTTTTTTTCAAATGTGTTGATTAAAATGTCAGATTTCTTCGTCATAGTCCAGGCTTCATCCATAAACAACTATAGGACATATACAGGTTTTATATAATTGTATTTTAGTTTTCCTGTATATAGATTTGGATTTTAAGTAACTATAATATGCCCTATATGTTTTGTATATCCTGTTCTGGATTTCTTCTATTTCATCATTATTACTGGTAATGATTGTGCTTAAATATAAGAATTTCTTAGTTGCTTCAAATGTATTTGTATCTGTTATCAACTCTTGTTCTGTATAGGTATTCTTCCATTATTGTGTTAGCATTTTTGTTTTGGAGCTATTTATCTAGTCCTACTTCTCTTGCTGTTGTTTCTAGTAAGATAACTGTCTGTTTTAAAGCTTTATGATGTTAACATCATCAGCATAAGCTAAATGAAATTAAATTGAGTTTTATTTATGGACATTCTTTAACTACTATGGTTCTTAGCATCCCATTCTGTATTGGGTGTAAACGACTGGAAATTTTGCTCAGAGGCCTCTTTATCAGGTTTGAGGTTCTTTTACATGCCGTAAATCTGGGACCACTGACTTTACTTCCCTTCCAGAGGAAGTCATTCTAAGGATTTTTATGCCTGAAAGAATCTGTCACCCTCCACTGGGTTTGAACCCAGAGCCTCGGGAACTAGAGGCTAGCATGGTACCCCTGGACCATGGAGGGCGAGATCAGCATAAGCTGTCATTTATATTGATTTATATAGCAGTGTTCCTCTAATGTCTATATTTAGTTTCCTGATTACATATTATAGTGCTATATTAAACAGGAGTGGGGCCAGCCTGTCTCCTTGTTTCAATTCTTTATTGGGTGGGATAGAGTGTGTGATTTCAGTATTCATTCTAATTTGAGCAGTAGAATCCTCCATAATTATTTTTGCTAGTCATATTAGTTTTTTGGCAATTCCAAATGCTACCATAATTTCATATAGTATATTTTGTTAACATTACCATGTGCCTATTTAAAATCTACAAATAGTTGATGTATGCCAATTTTGTATTCCCAAAACTTGCTAGTATGCATTTAACAGTAAATATTTGATCTACTGTAGATTTTCCTTCCTGAAATGCAGTTTGGTATTTGACAATTATTTCTTCCACATATGGTTGGATTTTATTTTTAAGCATAGTTGTGAATATTTTAAAGCTTGTGCATAGAAGCGAGATTCCTATGGTTTTGACAACATAATTTATCTCGAATTAATTGTTCTTTCACACAAGCCGTGTGTTGGACAGGGTTGGAAAGGTAGAATCAGATGACTGAAAAATTCAATGCCATAGCTGGGATTTGAACCACGGATCTCCCAGTCTCCGTCCGGTTGCTCTAACCACTGAGCTACCATGGCAACATGCCAGCACGCCATTAAATTCTGTGAGTCAGCTGGAGAATTTAATGGCATGCTGGCATGTTGCCATGGTAGCTCAGTGGTTAGAGCAACCGGACGGAGACTGGAGATCCGTGGTTCAAATCCCGGCTATGGCATTGAATTTTTCAGTCATCTGATTCTACCTTTCCATAATTTATCTCCATTGTTCTTGTATGCGGACAGATAATACATTTCCAGTCTTTAGGCATTAATTCAGTTTTCCATACATTAATAATCATATTAAATGATTGCTTTTTCATATGTACATTTTCCACTTTGGTCAGTTCTGCTAGTATACTGTCTATTGCCAGGAGCTTTATTGTTTCCCTGTTTTTGGATAGCCATTTCCATATCCATCTCATCTGGTACTAACGTTTCTTCTCTAATCACTAATCTCTTACACTTCTCAAATCAATCATGTCTGCCTCTATTAAGTTCAGTTCATCTGCATTTAAGAATGTACTAAAGTATTCTGTCCATCTGTTCTTCACATCTTCTGGTTTACTTAATAATTCTCCATTGGAGTCTCTGCAACTAATGGTGTTTGCTTTAAAACCTTCTTTAAAACTTTTAACAAATTTATAAGCATCTGATATTATTTTCATTAAAATAATTATTTATTTGTAAAAGTTGATTATTTAAAATCAATCTCTTTCTTGTTTGGATTATTTTATTTGCTTCTCTTCTTTTCTCTTTGAATATGTCTTCTCTGTGGCAAGTGGGTCTTCCTAAATATTCTCTATATGCATTATTTCTCTCTTGTACCACCTTATTGCATTCTTCATTAAACTAGTGATTTCTTTGACTCTGCTTTTCTAAGCCCAAAATTTCTTTGGTCTATTTCATGACTTCATTTTTAAAAATATTCCAATGTTCTTCTACTTCCATTATTTCTGATGATGCACATGTTAAGTTTTTAGTTGCTTCATTATATTTCTTTAAAATTTCTTAATCTTTTGGGTTTTTGATATTACTTTTTGGTTGTTTATTATGTCTTGTTTGTTTTTGTATATTTATTTTTGCTCTAAATTTCACTTTTATGAGATGATGATATGAATTGCAGTATGCCCTGCAATATGATCTTATATCTCTTATTCTTCTTCTTTTTCTGTTTAACCTCCTCGTATGTAGGACTTACAGGCGGGTGCCTGGGGTCAGAGGCCCATCGAGGAGCAGACACTCATGGATCAGACAGAATATCCAGGATGGGTGATCAGCCCGATGCCTGGTATGGGAGGAAGGAAGTAGATGAAACGAAATGATGGTGAAAGGGATGAAAGGTAAGGTGATGATGGAGCAGTTGGTGGAATGAATGGTGGGGGAAACCGGAGAACCTGGAGAAAACCTGCCCAGACGCCGCTTTGTCCACCACAAATCCCACATGCGGGTCCCTGGGATTGAACCCGGGCCACCTTGGTGAGAGGCAAGCAGTCTAATCACTCGGCCATGGCGCTGCCTTACATCTTTTATACTGGAGGCAAATCTTCTATTTATTAGTACGTGATCTGTTTGATTAGCAGTCTGTCCGTCTGGGGAAATCCATATTTGTTTGCGTTTATTTAGATGTATAAAGCAGCTTGAGCTTACTACCATGTTCTTACTTCATGCAAAATCTATAACACTTTCTCCGTTTTCATTTGATGACACGTGTAAGCTATATTTTCCTACTATTCCAATATGCATTTGCTATTTACCAATTTTGGTATTGAAGTCTCCAAGTATTAATTTAATGTCATTTTGGATGTGATGTTACAAATGTTTTCTAGTGTCTGATAAAATTCTTCTTTGGTGTCATCTGAATTCTCCTCAGTTGGCCCATGTACATTTAAGGCACATTTACATGGGTTGAGAGGACAGTCGTGATTTTTTGCCTCTAAACCAGGTTGAGAAAAGTGGTAAGAGAGTGCATGCATGAAAGTGTTGCATAGGTTTGAGCAAACGTGACCATTAGTCAACACGAAGTCTTAAAGAAGGTGTTGCTATTGTGACTAATTTGCTTTGTAAGGAAGTATGTTCAGTTCTAAAGAATTGTAACAGTAAAGAAAAGTGTGGATAGGGAGTTGGATACAATGGCATAATATATTGGAGGCCTCCAGTACTCTTAGCTAAAAATTCCAGCAGCATATCATAATTTGTTTAGACTAAGCAAAACACAGCTAACTTATTTCCTTGGAAAAACTGAAAATAATATTAAAAGTGAGACACAAATATGAGAGAAGCTCTTCCAAGCAAAATACAATTGGAAATGACACACTGATTCCTGGCAACTGGGGATTCTTATGGAACCCTGGAATGTAGATTTTGCATACCAAGGAGTACTATTTGTCGCTTTATGCCTGCAGTATGTGATGCCATTTATAAAGCGTTGATAGGAATGTACAAAATGCATCACACTGTCGTCGTTTCATTGAGATGACATTTTCATGATGCTCGGTTTAGTCCTCACATGACCTGTGCATGACCGCTCTGATCTAACACTGCTAGATTTTATAAACCAGTTTGAGAAATGACTGGTGTTGGTCGTGATCACATGCTCAGACTGTTTACACAGGGCGAGAACAGGTTCTGGCTATCAGTGCGTGAACTCTTGACCGTTTTCTCAACTCATGTAAATGTGCCTTTATGATCCACATGTTGTGGAATTTCAATTTCAGCCAGATTGCACAGATTCTTTCATTCATTCACTGGTTTAAATTCTGTCACTATCTGTCTCAGTCTTTTGCTAATGATGAATGCCATACCAAATTTATGATTACTTTTGCTTTTCCCACTATAGTATATAGTGTGTCCCTTCATATTGAATATCCCTTGTGCCAAACATGTGAGAGAACAATTCTGAACAATTCAATTTCAGAATCAGTTCATCTAACAATTAATGGATATAAATTATACCCTTATTGTGTTTAACTATAAGCCCGTAATTCAAAGTACTTAATGGCGTTATGGTTGCTTTTAAAATTGAATGTTTGGAATAATTGAGATTGCTTGAGAGGTTCACCAGGATATTTAAATCAGATAGTAGAAACTACATTTGGAAGTATCATCAATGGTAGTGTGTTTGCGTCGTCCTCCGTGGACTAGTAGTATCATGCTAGCCTCTAATTCCCAAGGTTGCGGGTTCAAACATTTTTCGGGTGTAAAAATCCAGCATGGCTTCCTTCAGAAGGGAAGTAAAGCTGGTGGTCCCATGCCATAGATTTATGGCACGTAGAAGAACCTCAAGCCTGATAATGGTGCCTCTGAGCAAACTTTCTGGTCTTTCACGTCCAGTATAGATTGGGACCCTAAGAACCATAGCAGTTAAAGAGGGTCCATAAATAAAACTCCATTTAATTTAATTTTAGTGTGTTTGTACAGAAAGCCAAAGATTGGTGGTTTAACTCCCAGCTATGGTACTGGATTTTTCCAATCTGATACAATTTTCCATAGTGTACATTTTTGTATGCCTACTTTGATGTTTAAGATTGCAATTTTGTGGATGTTCAGGTGTTTGGTTTAAAAGAGATTAAGTCATTCAAATGGAAAGTAGAAAAGCCTGGCATTTTTAAGCATCGAACACAGATTCCTGTTAATACATATTAGTTGCAAAGTTGCCCAGAGGGAAAAAATTACATTTTGTGAAGTTGAAGGAGTGAGGTAATGTTTTTTTTTTTTTTTCTCCCAGATGAGTTTCTTTCTAAAAGTTGGAAGTATCCCATGGAGCTGTATGGAATTGGAAAATATGGAAATGACTCATACAGGATATTTTGTGTTGATGAATGGAGATTGGTTACACCCACAGATAAAGAACTTAAAAAGTATATAGAATTTTTGTTGAAAACAATGTGAGAATTTATAACAAAATATGTTGAAGTTATATAATTATGATAAATGTTTTAAAAATATGACCAAATTCTTAAACAGTTAATATAAATTAACTTCCCAGGTAATAGGCACAATTGTAAGTTACATTATTAAGTACAAAGTGATATGCTTGTATTTTCTATACCAGCATACTATTGAGTGGCCGTTTTTTAGCCCAGCCACAGATTGCATGTAAGTGTGGTTCGCTTGCACTGCGGTGACTTGAGTATTGTTCCGTTAGCTCACTAGTGGTGAATGATCCACTCAAGGCTACGTTGATCAGCTGTAAATGTCAACTGTCTGTTGTTGCCTCCTGTTTGTGGTGTAAAGACTAGAATTTGTTTATTGTGCATCTCAAAAGTAAAAGCTTATTCAAACTTCTGTGTTAGTGTGAATTACCTTAGAGTACTTTTATTATTGTTGCTGTTCTTTTCTTGTTATTAGTCCACTGAAATTCCTACCAAAAAATTCAAGCTTGAACAAATAACTTTTATGTATGATACATATGTAAAAACCGAATCATGTGGGCAGGTGTGTAGGCAATTTCAGGAGATTTTTCCTGGTAATCCAGTTCCAAATAGAGATACTGTCAGATGTCTGGTTAATAAGTCTGGGACAATAGGATCGCTAAACCTAGGAAGCAAACAAGACATGTTCTAACGGAGGAAAAAATTGATGAAACTGTGTATCATTCGAATGCTCTCCAAAAAAGAGACAATCCATAGTCCTTACTTGAGGGACACTCATACTCATTTCATTTGTGAGGACCAGATTCATAGTCAAACCTTAAGCGTGAACTGAAGCCCTAAGTTATAAGTGCTTGTTCACAATGAGTGAGTGTGTTAGATGTTTGCAATTCATAGATGGCACTTAAAGGACCTGTGATCTGTGAACACTTATAACCGTAGAAGACATGGCAACATGCTAAGATCTATGATGTCATTACCACTCTCATATACCATTGGTCATTTGGTGACATGCAGGTTGATTGCTACAAGCTTGATACACAAATTTTCATTTTGTCGAGCTTATTTTCCTGTATAGTTATGTTTTTACTTTTTGAGGGAAATGCTTGAGTGAGCAATCCAGGAAAAGGTGATTGCTAATGGACAAAACTGAACTCAACAGTAGGAGATTTTAGTTTGTTTTGGTTAGGATCTATGTAGAAGTCAGTGGCTTTAGAGTAATTTGATAAATTTTGTATTCAAAACTACTGCAATGCAACTTGTTGCTTGCACTTCTCAAAGAGAAGTTATGTGAATGGTTAACTTTCATCTAAAACACATGCAGCATTCTCACTTTTTAGCAAGGTTACTGTAAAGGCAATTTAATTGAGAGTATGCTTAAAAAGGAAAACTGTAGTGATAAGTATACAATTGACAGCCAAATGAAATTCAGACTTTATTTATTCAGACACATGAAAATAAAAGAAATTGTAGTTGCTTATTGTTGTGAGAGGTTAGGTTTTTATATAAAGGCAGAAATAGCATTGGTTACTACAGAGAGAGCCAAAAACTATGAACTGGCTGCGCTGCGTTTTCCCTGTCCGCATCCTCAGCACTCGTTGCCATCTGCTGCTATCATACAAAGGCGCGGATGAAACCATACCACATTTTTAAAACTACTTTTTAAAGGCTTTACTTACCATCTTTATGAAAGGAGATGCTGAAACTGGCCACCGTCGTCTTCCACACATTTTTGGCACCTCTTTAGGAAACTATTCATTATTCGCCATAGTTCACATTGAGAAATGCTGGCAATTTCTTGGTGAATATTTTGTTTTAATTCTCCCAGGGTGTGTGGGTTTGTCTTGTACACTTAGTTTTAAGTTACCCCAGAGATAGAAATCGCAAGGGGGTAGGTTGGGGGAACGAGGGGGCCACAAATCTCTACTAATAGTTCTGTACTCAAACACACTTTTAATTGTTCTCATCAAAATATTGGCCATATGAGCTGTTGCAGAGTCTTGTTGAAAAAAGGCAAAATCATGTTCCCTGGCTGTTAATTCTCTAAAGAATGGGGGGGGGGGGGGCAAAATTGTATTCATATATGTACGGGCGTCAACTGTTGATTCGAAAAAAATTGGCCCTATAACTCTTTCTCCACTCATGGCGCACCATACACCAATTTTTTCGTCATCAAGGGGTACTTCATGAACAATTTACCGGCTGCGCTGTTTTTCCACTGGGCGTGTGGAAACATAACACACTGATGTTATAAACAAGGTTGACATGCTTTATCTCTGCAGTGTGAAGTGCAGTATTCAGTTCACGATGATGTGATGTAGCAGTTATTACGAGTTATTTATTATTTTGTCCTGTACTTAGTCACAAAGTATATTATGGGTCAGTATATGTTTTCTACTGCACAGCGTGTATTTATTTATGATTCGCATGTGTTAACTCAGTCAGCTTGCCAAGTGAAAGTACGATTTGCAGAAAGATTTCCAGGTGTAAAAGTTCCAGGCCGTACAACAATTCATGAACTTTACAATAACTTTCAGGCCACAGGAAGTGTTCAGACCAAGAAATCTAAAAGACGGCGAAAGAGTTATAGGGCCAATTTTTTTTTGAGTCAATAGTTGAAGCCTGTGCATATGTGAATACATTAGAGATTTAACAGACAGGGAGCATGATTTTGCCTTTTTTCAATAAGACTCTGCAACAGCTCATACGGCCAATATTTTGATGAGAAATTTGAAAGTGTGTTTAAGGACAGAATTATTAGTAGAGATTTGTGGACCCCTTGGTCCCCCGACCTAACCCCCTGTGATTTCTATCTCTGGGGTAGCTTAAAACAAAGTGTACAAGACAAACCCACACACCCTGGAAGAATTAAAACAAAATATCCACCAGGAAATTGCCAACATATCTCAACGTGAACTACAGCGAGTGAGGTGCCAGAAATGTATGGACAATCATGCTGGCCAGTTTCAGCATCTCCTTTCATAAAGTTGGTAAGTAAAGCCTTTAAATGTAGTTTTAAAAATGTTGTATGGTTTCATCCACACCTTTCTATGATAGTGGTATACGGCAACGAGTGCCAAGAATGCAGACAGGAAAAACACAGCCCAGCCGTTCATAGTTTTTTGGCTCTCCCTGTATTAAAAGGTATAAATTAATAGCGAAGTGAGGCTTTATTATATTTTGTATTAATACATTTTCCACAACAAAATTGCCTTTTACATGCTTATTATAAAATCTGTCTATTATGTTAATGTGAAATGAATGAGGCTTTATTATATTTTGTATTAAGGCATTATGCACAAGAATATTCCTTCTTGTCGCTGGAAGGTTAGTTCATACCCAAGGGATAAAATGATTAGCAGTTTCACTGCTCTTTGTAAAACTGCATAAGTTTTACATGAAATGAGGAATTACTATTTTACATTCAAATATAATGCAACAGTTTGCTGCTTGTAATTCCTGAGTAGAAGTTCCAAGAAAGGTTCACTAATAACGACACAAAGCAAAACAGCAAGTAGAGACAGATGGCAATCAGCTTCATTGCACCAATACTGATTCAAAAGCAGAAAATTAACAGTATTATGAGTGAAAAGAGACTAATTCTGTTTTCATATCCACATTGCTTACTCCTTTTGCACAGAAGCATGTTTAAAAATAGGGAACTTATAGGTTAGGTGTTGTTAGTTAACAAAATATTTGTCATGCCTAAACTTTGAGTGTTACAGGTTAGGTTTCATCTGTATTGATAATTGCGGATAAAGCTAATTACACTACTGCTCAATGCCAAAGGATTATTTGCATCCCTAATGTATCTTTTTGCAATTTGGGAAGCATTATGAGCATGGAATTCGACATATTCTACAAATTCCTGATCCTCCATTTTTACTGCGTGATGGTCAGCTGATATATAAGCAACCACAGATTGACACTCAAGCACAACTCAGGTGAGCGAGCAGGCACCCTGAAGAGGCAACTGTGAATTGAAATGCAACCCTTAAGGACCACTTGCACTTGAGTATTAACTATGAATCTGGCCCTCAGTCTCTCAAGTAGAATGCCGATTCTTCCTCACTTTGGTAGCCAGAGACGTTTACTTGAATGAATATGATATTAGTGTGAAGTGAGTGGCAACTCACTGCTAGATCATTAAATAACCATGGAGAGACTGAGAGGTAGATAATTTTTGTCTTTGCAGGACCAGTGTTAACTCTGAATGCTAGAGAGAGCTGTGATTTTTGCGTTATCGCTTTATTCATTGGATTCACGGTCTTCCATGTGAGTTGTGTTGTTCCATGGTTTTCATTTGTGGAATGTTGGAAATTGTAATATTTTCTCCACAGAAATGAATGAATGCTTAACACAATTGTAGAGAAGCATAGCAATGTTTTCGGAAAAGAAGTAGGAATGTACGAGTGTTTCAAAAAAGAAATCCACTTAGGAGATATTGGCAAAATAATTAAATTGATATGTATCTAATATCTATGAGCATATATTTACTTACTGCTTGCAGAAAGAAATCACTAACGGGTGCTTAAGTGTGTTTTCCAGCATTTTGCTACTATTTTTTAATATTTCTACCTATTTATGCAAAACATTTGGATCGAAGTTGAGCATGCCAGGGAAAAAGAGAAATATGCATTCAGTACCACTGTTTTATAAGAACAATGATATGTGTTTGTATAAATTATGACAAATGACAGTGGAAAGTAGACCAATAATCTATGACTGCATGTGAAGAAAACAGATGGGAGTTTAAAATGCAAAATTTAATGCAATCATAGCTTTTGTGTGAAGTAAATTGCAAAAAATATATTACAAGGACAAGAAAAATGGCAGATGGGAGGTTTAAAGTTAGAAGTTGTCAAGGAGTTTGATTATTTGGGGGTAAGAATGAGCAGTAATGGTGAATGGGAAGTGCATAGTACGAAGGTTATGGCTAAAGGAAAGGCGGCAATGATTGGATTAAGGATGTGCAAATACAAATTAGAAATGCCAACTAAATGGATAGAAAGAATGTATGAAGCATTGGTAGAAACAAGAATGTTATATGCAGTAGAAAATTGGGGGGGGGGGATCCGAATTAAACATAAAAATAGATCAGAGCTATAGAATGTTTTGTAAAGAGCTATTGGGGTTACCAAGATCAGCACCAGGGGAAGTAGCATTAGTGGAATTAGGAAGAACAAGAAGAAAGGGAGTGATACTAGAAAGGATATTGAAATTTTGGTTTAGATGCATGAGAAAAGATGAAGGGGAAATTCTAAAGATTTGCATGGAACAACAAAAAAGTAATAAAAACAAAAATAGCTGGTGGACAGGGGTAGAAAAAAATTATGGAGAAGATAGGAATGGGAGATATTTGGAGAGCAGGAGAAAGAAATAGCAATGGCTTCTGGATAACAGTAAGAAACAGAGTGGAGGTCATAGAAAGACAAGAGATTTGGGGAAGCTTAGAGAATAAAAAGTCACTATGGTTTTATAGATTAGTAAAAAGGAAATGAGGAAGAGAAGGGTATGTGGATTATTGCTATAGAGGGGAAAAAGAAGCGTTTGCATGGATGAGAACAGGATAATTGTATCTGAGAGGGCTAAGAGGTAGAGAAAGCAGAATTTGTGAATTTTGCGGAGGTAGTGAAAGCACAGAGCATTATATGATAGAATGCAAAGAATTGGCAGAATGGAGAAGAGAAGTATGGGAGGATAAATGGGAAAAAATGGATGGAAAAATAGTAGCAATTAAAATGTTAACAAGAAAAGAAAAATAAGAGTATGGGTGAGTTTCTAAAGAAAGTAAAAGAGAAATAGATTAGAAAAGTAAGAGAGATAAGAAAGGCAGAAGAGCAAAGGAGGAAGTGGATGGGCAATAGGGATAAAAGGCAGCAAGGGATGGTTAGATGAGCCAGAAGGCCAGGGTGCCAGGCAAAAGGAGTAGTATAGCTGGCAAGAAAATTTGTACATAGGTTAAGTTAGTTTATAAGTGAAATATTGCAAAAAAAAAAGAAAAAAAAGAAAAAGAAAAAAGGATTGTGTATAAAAAATGTACAAATAAAGTATCTATCTATTACAAGGATACAGTGGCAAAAGTAAACTGTTGGTGCCTGCAAGAAGGCATGTAATATCATTCTTGGTTGATTTAAAACATAAGTAAGCTTTATTCGCCGTAAGAATATACCATATTCATGGCTTCGTCAATCTTAACTAAAGAAATACAATTAATGATGAAGTTACATAATAAATACAAGTAAATACACTCAAGTCAAAACAATTTAATTTACACATTTTTTCTTTTTCTACTTAGCTAAATACTTCTGTATAGAATAAAAACATGCCTCACTTAAGAAATTGTAAAGCTTATGTTTGAAAGTCGTCATTTTATCAACCTGTCTTATATGATGTGGTAACTTATTATACAATTTTGTACCATTATAAGTAAAGGAATGTTCATACAGAGTAGAATTATGACATTGTTGATAGATTTGAGCTTCCTCTTGTATCATGCTGATGTGTCATTTAATAAGTCTTAAAATTGTTTATACTGCCTTTAACATGTAATAGAACATATATATATATATATATATATATATATATATATATATATATATATATATACACATGGCAGATTCATGATTTTAAGTTCTTTGAAATATGCTCTGCAACTCACATATGATGGTTGATTAATTATAATTCTTATGACTTTTTTGCATTCTAAAAACCTTTTCGCACATCTTTGAATTGTCCCAAAAAAGAATGCCATAATTCAAAAGGGTATGAAAGTATGCAAAATAAGCAATTTTTACAGTTTACATCTGTTAACATTTTTAATGTTTGTATTGCATAACATTGTTTACTTAACTTTTTGATTAGTTCTTCTATGTGAACAGTTTTGATTTAACCACACGCCTAAAATTTTTGTGTCTATTACATATGTGATTTTCGTTCCATTCAAATAAAAATCTGGAAAAGTAATACTTTTATTAACTTTATGCCAAAAACCTATTGCTACTGTTTATCTATTTAAAATTAGTCTGTTATGGTTAAGCCATGGCACAATTATTTCATTAATATTATTTAGATTCTGAATTATGTGACCTTTGTCGTTTCCAGTGATAAGTATATTTGTGTCATCTGCGAAGACTGTAAGTTTAACATTTTCATTATTAGACTATGGGTTATATCATTTATATTCAGTAAAAATAAAAGGGGGCCCGAAACAGAACCTTGTGGAATCCCACATTTAACCATTTTCATTTCAGAGTATTGATTATTGTGTCCATAGTGGTTTTTGCATTTAAAAATTCTAGTTCAACTATCTGTTTTCTATCTTTCAAATACGAAGCAAACCAGTCATTTACAACTCCTCTGATACCATATAAATGTAATTTGGATTTTAAAATATCATGGTTGACCAGGTCAAATGCTTTAGATAAATCTAAACATAAGCCAATGCAAAGTTTATTGTTGCTATCTATATTGGAGTACACTTCTTCAAGAAACTGAATAAGAGCTGTGTCAGTTCATTTACCTTTCCGAAAACCATGTTGCTGATTTATCAAAATATTGTGTCTATCAAAAAAGGACATTAATCTTTTGTACATAATTTTTTTCATGATTTTAGAAAAATTTGGTAGTAGAGAGATTGGTCTGTAATTTTCCACCTCATTTCTTGACCCTTTTTTAAATCTTTAGACAGTCAGGAAACTTACCAGTACTGAATGAAAGATTTATTAAATGTGTTAAAGGTTTGGTTATATGTATATCACATCTTTTTATTAACAAACTGGAAAACTGATCTGCCCCGCATGATTTTTTTGTTTTTATGCCTCTTGATTACAGACTGGACTTCATTAGCATCTGTAAGTAAAAGAAAAAGGAAAATTTGGTACATTTTTAAACTCCTTTGTGTTGCTATTCTGGCTAAGCTTTGAATAATTGTTAATTTCATTGAATTATGTATTAAATGAATTTACTACCGCATTTGCTTCAGAAACCAATATACCCTTATATCTTATTGCTTGGATATTGTGAAATTCATTGTGTTTACCAGTCTCATCTCTAATAATGCGCCAAATAGATTAAGATTTATTAGCTGCCTCACAAATTTGCTTATTGTTAGATAACATTTTGGCTTGCTTGATAACTTTGTTATATATTTTCTTACAGTTCTGTAAATACAACATGAATTCCTGTGATATATTATTTTCTTTCACATGTTTATTTAAGAATCTTAGCCTCTTACTTGGTTTTTGAATTCCTGGAGTAATCCAGTCTTTACTTGACCTTTTAATATTTACATTAACTTTTTTAGGGGAATTGCAACATTAAGATAGTGAGTGATAGTCATTAAGAATTTTTTAAATGCACTGTTTACCTCCTCTAGATTGTACACATCAACCCACAGTTCATCTGACAACAAAAAGTTAAAATAATTGACATTTTCATCATTAATTACCCTGACTACTTTGTATGCATTTTTATTAATTTTTGCTTCATTAAACTTATCAAATTTGCGTTAAATAAGAATTAATTGCCCAAAATGGTCAGAAAAGTCTGTTTCTAGCACAAATGTGGTGTATTGAAATGCATACGTATTTAAAATTGATTTGATCAATAGCAGTCTTAGCACTATTTAGTATTCTGGTAGGTTCATTTATTACAGTTGAAGGCCGTAAATGTTTACTAAGTTTATAATCTGTTTCTTTTTCTTGTTGTCCTTTAGAAAATTAATATTAAAGTCTCCTGTTAGTATAACTTGAGTTTTAAGTTTAAAATATTCAAGGATGATTTCCAAATTTTGAAGAAATATATGCAAATTGCTGTTTGGATTTCTGTACACACATAATTAATGTCTTATAATCAATTAGCTTACAATACTAACTTCAAAATGCTGCTCCACATTTAAATGATCAAATTTTGTAATATTTTAGAAATTTATGCCAGATTTAAAATCTATACATGGCCCCCCCATTCATGTTTTGTCTGCAGAAACTACTTGATAGTGAAAAATTAACTATATTGTAACAGCTCATTTCTTCTTTCTTTAGCCAATGTTCCGTAAGACTGAGAACATCTACCTTGTTTAAATCATCTTGCAATATGATTTCTAAGCTTTTTTTTTTGTTTCAAAGGCTCTGTATGTTTAAGTAGAAAATGCTTAATTGCTTAATATTTTCCCTTTGTGGAGGAACATTTTTTATATGATTTAAAGGTTTCAGATCATCTTTAATGTGGTCGTATGCCCTATTCAAAGGGTTAGATTTTAAATTTGATTCAGAAATAACATCTAAAAGTGAATTACAACAGGCATGACTACCTAAATGTTGGTGTTTACCATTTCTAGTTGATGCAAGCCTTTAGTACTAGGCTTGCAAGTACTACTTTTCCTGTTGAAGTGCAGACCGTGATGAGTGTAAAGCTCCCTATCTGCATTATAAGTGTTTACTAGTTTTACATAGTTGAAACTTTTATAAAAATTAGGGATGTTTAAGTTAACTTTTTCCACACATTTATGAAAGGGGGAGTTTGGGATAATGTCGTGCCTTTTTGGCAGCTTTACCACTACAACATTTGTCCTTGAGAGATGGGGAATCACTCAATTTAGGTTGAACATAGTAATTTCACCAGAAAAATCAAGATTTATGTCGTTTGAACCACTAATTATTACCACCAATCCTCAGAAGTGAAGTCCTCAGTTTCTTTCACCACTGATTTAAGTACTTCAGAAGTGGTTGCACCTGGTTTCACTGTAGCCCTGGCTTCTGCTTCTTGCCCGGATTCGTTGATTAAAGCTGCAACTCCTCAAGCGTGACTGTCATCAAAAATAAGCATTCTTCTTTTGTGCTGTTTATACTTCCGTCCTGCCGTATGAAAGCTTGGAGAGTTTGAGCTGGGTTTCCCAGCATTGCTACATGTTTCCGTCTTTAAAGTATTTAAGATTTCAAAACACCTGTTTGAACATTGTAAACCACACTCTTTCTTCTGATTGATGATGAAGTCTGAATCAAGAGTGCCTACGTCTTACACTTCTCGAGCCCAGCACTTGAGTAAATCCACCATTTTCTTGCTTCACAGGAGGAGAGTTTACATTAAGTAATTTGGCTTTTAAAGCGCTAATTACTCTTCTTAAAATTGATATTTCTTCTTGAGCAGCCTTCAAGTCACTATTCAAGGTATTAATAATTATATGAAGCGACGCTACCATTTCATTCTCATGTGTATCATGCTGTACTGAGGCAGCTTTATTTCTTGTTTGTTTCTCAACTTCAAGGATTTCCTGATCGTTCCTAACATTTTCACAGTTATTAACAGTTCTATATTTTAAATTAACAGCCTTTCCTGACACTATATCCGCATAATTTGCATTATTTTCACTGAAATATGTGACTTGCTACGCGTCACCACTCCACCTATGGTCGCCATCTTGAGATGATGGTAGGTACCCAGTACAAAAAGTTAGTTTTTATTTACAGTATGTATTAAACAGATCCCAGCAAGGTATCTACATTGCTTACGTGCACTTAATACATAATTTTTAAGCTTACAGTTAGTTTCAGGTTACATTACTCGAAGTGAACAGATTAGAGTGAATTTAAATTAAACTCGGCAAATATATTAAGTAACTAATTAAATTTATATTACAATTTTCCAAAGCATTTCTATTTCAGTGGCATGGCTTTCATCACGGTTTGCTTTAGACTTGAATTTGTGGCATGTTTCATTTTCTGTGCTCACAATAGCAGAAACACTTAACGTTGGTTCTACCATTGTGCTCCATAAAAGGCTTTTATTATATTGAGATTTGAAAATGACTTTTAACTGACGTTGCTGGCAACTTTGAATAACTGAATCACTGCACAGAGATAAGGTAAACTACTTGCTAAACAGCTGTTATCAGCAAACATAAATATTAGAATGTTACATAAGAGTAGTACATTAGGAATGCATTCTCGATACATGTCACACTTCTGTGATGGCAATACTGAGTGCAACAACCACAAATGCTGAGTCCAAGCAATGACACTGAAAACATTATTTACTGATAGTGTTCTCTGTTTTTCCTCCACAACAAACAATATCATTTCGAATGTCATCCAGCTGCATTTGCGTTGTATCCAGACAAGTGATAGTGACAATGAGTTCATCTATGCATTTCATTTGAAGTAAGCCCACGTTGTGAACACACATAATTATGAATTTGTTCTCAAGTAATGTATCTATGTTAGAAATAGGAGCTTTGTATTAGAGATCTAGAAACCCATTAATCACAGGCACACCCCACCCGCATCGCAAAGTCTGCCAGGCCTTTTGTTTCACCGCTGTTAAACTTACACATTAGCTCCAAATTTTAAATTAGCAAATTACACAGAATTGCACCTACATTCACACTTGTACTATTACATGTTTGAATAATGTTACTAACATGTTTAATAATGTTTCTGAACCTTTTTTGTTGTTGCCAATCCTCAAAAAGTGCTTTAAGTGAATCGTAAGTCTACACCAAACTTTACTAGAAAAATACTCAAACCTCACTCAATTTTCACTCATTTGCCACTCACTTTTCAGTTAAGTATTGTTACTGAATCTGATATTAACACTGGTGAGATTTGTGTACGAGTGTCCCTCAAGTAAGGGCTATGGATCTGGCCCTAAGATGAGATGCATAGCAAGTGAATGTTTCAAAAACCTCTGTTCATATAGCTGCTAGACTTTTAAAATTGAAACCCTATAGAGTCGCTATTCAACCTCATGACAATGAAAAATGTCCATTTCTATAATGTATTTTACAAAATATCATTGCCACACTATTGACCTACATGTTATAATATTCTCAAGTGAGGCTTGTGTTCATTTAAATAGTCATATTGCCTCACAGAACAATAGGTTTTTGAGTGCAGAGACTCCTCATTTAATTCATTAAGTTCCGTTACATAATGTAAAAATTGATGTATGATATGCTGTAACACCAACATGGATAATAGAGCCCATATTTTTCAGAGATACCATAAATTCTGATAGACACTGCAGAAATATTCTTGCACCATTTTATCAGATGTCAGATAATGAGAGAGAAAATAGATACTTTCAACAGGATGACAAGGGTTATAGCACCCCTGTTCCACAGATCTTACTGTGTGCAACTTCTGTATGTGGCAAACCCTAAAATATAAAGTTTATTTTAACAACCCACACACCATAGAAAAGCTTAGACAATATCAGAGCAGCAATAAGGAAAATTATGCAAGAAGAACTTATGTGTGAGAACGGAAATTTCATCCAAAGATCCCAGGAATGTCTCAATGCAGATGGCTACCACTTATAACTGATTATAGTGCATGTTACTATTACTCATGAGTAAGTAATGCAGGAGTTTTAGAATTGAAAACCCCCAGTGTAGTAGATAGCATACATGCAATCTGCAGTCAGGCCATAAAACAACCACTATGCATAAAGTAGCTTTAATAATAATTTGCAATATTTTTGTTTCTAATAGCTATGGAGTTTTGAAGTATTGATACTTAGATGTTTTTATTTGCATCAGTTGTTTATGTAAGACTGAATGTTAATGTTTCTAATTTCTTTGTGTCCTGTGTTATTCAATGTAGTGCTGTTGATTCATTTTAATATACTGTATTATAAGCCAACATTCACAACCATAAGTGACTAGTAAAACCTCAACATAATACATTTACGCACTAAACCAAAAGAAAACACTTATGTACATAGATAATCTATTTTTAATACCATTATTTACCATTTGCAGAATATAAAAGAATGTCAGATCAAGTAGTTGAAGTCTTTAATGGATGATGATTTAAATGACCTGTGCTCCTTGGAAGGTACCCTGCAATTTAAACCTTAGTAAAAATTTGTGTTATTAGCTGGCCATACAAAGGCATTCTTTCGCTTGTAAAATCCTTGTATGCTGAAATGGTACATTAGCATGCATGAAATAATAGCACATGCAAGAATGTGTCTTCACCCATGCTTAGTATTAAATCTCAGAAGTATATTTGTGCATTCTGTTTCTAAGACTATGAGTGTATGGATAAAAACATTTGCTGTGTTGTCTTGAATGCCTCATGATGTACAAAATTTGGGTGTATAGAGATAAAGCAGCCTGGTTGAAAATCTATGATATGAGCGAGAGAAAAGAAAAAAGATTGTATATAATTGCCAATGTTGTTTGGGAAATTCATATAATATAAATAGAAAGAAAACAACTCCCGTGGTAGAAGAAATTGGTTAGTTGAAAGAGAATGGCCTTTATTGGTAGAGCTAAGAGAATGTAATCCAAAGTATTTTTAAGAACTGCATAAGAATGACTGGAGAATGAGCTTCATATTTCAGATCACACCTCACAAATAATAGATATTTTTAAAATACTTTACTTTTACAAGGGACACAAGTGAGAATAAAATTAATGAACTAAATAAGATGATGCTACAAGAAGATTGGAATAATGTGTATAGTGCAGATAATATTGAGGAAAAATGGAACCAGTTCTTTAATACTCTCAGCTGTTACCTAAATATTGTATGCCCCATAACTAACAAATCTATAAAACATAGTAGTAAACTAAACCCTAAACAAACACTTAGCTATGAGGTGAGGTTACTGCGAAATAAAGTTAAAGAGATGTATGATTATTACAAGGTTACTAAGACAAATATAAAAAATTATATAGAGAGTATAAAAAATACTATAGATCAGCACTGAAAGCAAATAAAGCCAACTTCTATTCGGACATAATTGCTAATGGAGGAAACAAAACTAAAACAATGTGGAAAATTATAAATAAGCAAAAAAATTTAGAACTAAAACAGCAAAAAAGATATTTACCTAGACTGAGGTGGAGAAATAATAACAAACCCTGTCAACATTAGCAATATGTTCAACAATTATTTTGTAAATATTGGAAATACTGCTACACAAAATAAAATGGAAAATGGCAATAGAAATATATCCAAATCTATGTATGTAAATGAAACAAATACTAGTGAATTAAACACATTAATAAATGGCTTTAAGAGCAAGAGATTTTGTGGATGGAATAGTTTTTCACCTGTTATGCTTAAACAATGCAAACATGCCCTAATAAATATATTGGTGTATTTGATAAATTATTTGATTAATGAAGATACCTTCCCTGAAAAACTTAAGATCATTACAGTGTGTCCTATATACAAAAATGGTAATACAATGGACAAGACAAACTACAGGCCTATTACCTTGACATTGGTTTTTGCTAAATTATATGAAAAGTACTAGAAAAACAAATGATCAGTTACTTAAATGCTAATAACATTATAGTAAATTCCCAACATGGATTTCAAAAGGGATGTTGAACTATTAATGCTTCTGTAGAATTCATTCATGAGGTTCTGACAAATATTGATAAAGGTGAAAATACTATAGGGCTGTTTTTAGACTTATCTAAGGCCTTTTGACTGTGTCTCATGAAATGTTATTAACAAAATTAGCAACTTATGGACTAAGTGGAAAAATAAATAAGATACTACACTCTTATTTAGTAAATCATAAACAATTTTGTGAACTATATTGGCAGTATGGAAACTATATAAAGTTAGTTCAATCGGACACTCAAAATGTAAAATTTGGGGTTCTGCAAGGATCCGTTTTAGGACCATTGGTTTTCATTATATATGTAAATGATTTGGTGGAATCAACTAAGAGTAAACTTATATCATATGCAGATGACACTTCACTCATTTGCAAAAGAAAAAACTTGCTGCAACTAGAAAATAAAATTACTCAAAATGTATCACAAATTTCAAATTATCTTACTGTTAATTCTCTCAAATTAAATATTAAAAAAACAAAATTGATTCATTTTTGGCACCAGCAAAACAGAAGCAAAGAACTAAAGTACATAAATGTAAAACTAGATAATGCTAAAGTAGAAGAGGTGTCTATCCATAATTTCTTAGGAATATACCTTGATGAACACCTAACATATGAAACTCATGTAAATGAAGTGGGTAAAAAAATCACAAGAAACATATATTTATTAAAATACTTTTCAAACTACCTTAATGTAGAACAACTTAGAACCATATACTATGGATTTATATATGCCCATATGGAATATGGCATTGAAATTTGGGGAGGGTGTGGGGTTACAAAACTAAATAGGTTATTATTATTACAGAAAAGATGCATATGTTGTATTTATCAGCTAAAAACTACAGATACATGTAAACCAACCTTTAAAAAGAGTAAAATACTAATAATTATTGCTATTTATGTACATAAAGTAATTATTTTGACTCAAAACAAACTACTTATTAAAAATACAAACATTTACTCATATAACACCAGGAGCAGCATAAATTATCATAGATTACACATAAACAAGGCTTCAACAAAAAAGGATCTGATTATAATGGGAATGTTACTATATAATGCCCTACCAAAAAGTATAAAAGATCATTCGGGGGAAAAACCTTGTTTGCTAAACGGCTAAGAAGGTATGTAATTGAAATGTGCCCATATAGACGAGAAGAGCTACTAAAGTAAAATAAATTGTATATAGACTAGAAATACTATCTTTTAAATTTTATTTGTATGTTTTTTAACGTCTCATATTTTACATGTATTAGCTTTTGACCATGTTCTAGGCTTGTAACACAAGTTATATGAACAATAAAGAAATTGAAGTTGATGAACTTTTGTTTTTGATGCCACCCATCTTCCAAAACAAGGCACTCGAATGAGGTGAAGTATATCTGGCATCTCTCTACCCCCGCCTCTCTCTCTCTTACTCACTCATATATTTAAATTAATCATACACAAATATGAAAATTGCATACGTTTATATATCCATAGTTTCTTAAAGGATATCACCTATATTGATGGGAATTGTACAGAATGTTCATCATATCTTGTATGAGATAGGCGGTTAAGACTTTTATAAGTTAAGGGGCATAGCTTCAAAAGAAAAACATATTTTAATATTAGTGCAGATTTTCCATGTAATGAGTTTGTTAATACGAGTCACCCTCTAGGCTCCATTAGTAACTCTTCCACAGCTGTCTAGGGCTCTAAACATATGGTGTGATTGCAAAATTTGTTTGTGCTTTTGAGTAGTTTCTGAGTTAGTATACCTAAAGATGAAAATAACTTGGGGAATGGTTTTTGAAAAGCAGCATTTAAATGAATGATATTACAAAAAAAGAATATAGTAAAACTTGCTTGTTTGAGCATTATTCTAAAAGCAAAATATCCCTCCCCGCTCTGAAAAAAAGGAATAAATTTAAACCACTTCCGGGTGCTCTTAAAGCTAAGGGAGACTTTGTACATGGACATTATCAGTTCATTACCAGCATCTGTTCTCCAAAGCAGATGTTGACATCTAGTAAAAGAGGACAAAGTCTGTAACATAAAATGCGTCTTTTTTCAATTATCATTTATAAAGTCAAGCTTTTTCATACTTACAGGCATACAAAAGTAATATCTCTTAAGCAGTAATTGATAAACCTAATTGTATTTATTGTTGAAATATTGATAACACAGGCCTGCAAAGATTTTATGGCATGGAATATATTACATTGTAATGGTCAAATTGGGTGCTCTGATTTCAAAAATAATAGTTTCAGTGCATCACATACAGATTTTGAACAATTCTGTTTCAACACAAAATTGAAAGTTCAGTACACTAGTATTAACATCACTGCATATCCGACTTACAGCATGGTTGATTAGAATATGTAAACATGCTAAATCATATGTCATATTGTACCATGTCTATCTCTGTTTACAGGTAATGTTGAACCTATCTCATAAACATTTATTGCCTAAGATATCAACAGGAACCTATCTTAGAATCCTCAGTACAATTTTAAACTTCTTCTCAGCGGGTCTCTCTTGAAGCTGTATTGTGTTGTGAATTTTATTTATGGAAAAAAATGGCAGGTTCGAGTGGTATATCTAGGAGGGGGCTGCATGAACAATCCTAACAATTTTTGTTATGTCTGTGGATATTATGTGATAAAGCAGCAGAAAAGAAACATTACCGCATTTATCAAGAGTTTGTACCTGGCCTACTTTAAAATTAAATTAGATCAAGACAAGAATTTTGCTTCTCATATTGTGTGTAAAAGTTGCGTAGAAAATCTAAGACAGTGGTACATGGGAGTTCGTTTGTCTCTCCCTTTGGTGTTTGTTGGCATGAACGACAAAATCATTTGAATGGCTTATTTTATGTCTGTGTAATATATCTGGATTCAATAGGAAAACAAGGTGGGCTTTATATATCCAAACTTAGGCCTGTGCCTCATGAATCTGATGTTTCTGTTCCATCATCACCTGTGGTATTACCAGAGAGTAGTACTAATACTTCGAGTGTAGAAGGTGATTTAAATTTGTCCCCAGACTTAGAAGATGACATCCCAAATCCATTGAGTCATTCAGAATTAAATGATTTGATACATGGTTTTGATCTTGCCAAAGAAAAAAGTAAACTTTTAAGTTCAAGGCTGAAAGAAAATAATCTTTTATGATCTGGAACAACTTTCTACTGCCACAGACATCGAGCAGAATTCAAAAATATTTTGTAAAGGAAGGGGAACTAGTGTATTGTGATATCCCTAACTTGATAGGTCGTCTTGGAACAGCTTACGAAGCAAAAGATTGGCATCTATTTATTGGCTCAAGCAACAGAAGTCTGAAAGGTGTTCTGCTGCACAATGGCAATATGTTGGCTTCAGTTCCAATGGCTCACTCTACATCCTTAAAGAAACATACCAAAATTTGTATACTGTCCTAGAAAAAATTAAATATAATGAACACAATTGGTATATGTGTGCTGTGATCTTAAAGTGTGCAGGTACATGAAATTCCCATGCTTTTTGTGTGAATGCGACTCTAGAGCCAGAGAAAGATACTGGGGTGAAACTAATTGGCCAAAAAGAAAAGATTTAGTGCCAAGGACAAAAAAATGTAATAAATCGCCTGCTGATTGACTCACAAAAGGTTTTGCTACCCCCCTTTACATATCAAATTAGGAATAATGAAAAAATTTGTCAAAGCTTTGAACAAACATGGTCCATCTTTCCAACATCTTGTTCAGAAATTTCCAATGTTTTATGAATCAAAAGTGAAAGAATGCATTTTTGAGAGCACATAGATTCGCAAACTCATGAAGGATGTTCATTTTAGAAATATCATGACAGACATAGAGCTTCAAGCTTGGGAATCATTCAATGAAGTTATAAACAAGTTTTTGGGTAATGTTAAAGATGTCCAATATAAGTATATTGTTAAAACCATGCTCGAAAAGTTAAAGGCACTCAACAATGAAATTGTTTTTGTGTTACATTGTGTGTAGACGGTGTATAGACCGTGTTTACTTCTTCGGATGCTGATGTAGGCTTCCACCATTTTGGTATTTTGTTTCTTCTTTGCTTCCGTAACAGCGGGAGGGTCGCTGAGGCTGCTGTAGACTGACCCTCACTCGTCGTTTCTCTTGGTCCTGCATCCTTGAGGACGTCCTCTATAAACAGACTTAAATTTTGCCGTTAGCTCACATAACGCAATTTTAACGATATTTTAACTAATATTGTAGTAAGTTATGACCAATCATACAACTAACAATGAAACAAAAAAAAAACGATATTTACACTTCGCCCATTCTTACTCTATTTACATACATGTCCCAGTGTGCTGTACACCACGCTTTGTACATGTCGCGACAAATACCTGTGTCAGCGGGATTCGTGACAAGAAGTTTCGTTGCTTGCCGCTGCTTACCGTTCATTCAGAGTTGGATGTGTAGAAGGCGATATCTGTGTTTCTTAGTTTGTGAACAACAATTCTGTACCTATTCGTATGTGTGGAAAGTGTTAAATCTTTTGTGTTATCTGTGTCATTCGTAGAGGATACCTGTGCCTTTCCTGCCTTCATCCTCTTGTCTATTTTGAGCCTTTATTTATTTCTCCCTCTATGTTAGTGGTGATTCTGAGGCGGGATGCGAGATTCAAAATTTCTATATTCCTGGTCCATGTCATGTATTATTTGCCCTGGTCGTGAAAGAAATTTGTTGATTTTCATCTGCTTATTTGCCACGTTAATCGACATTATTTAGTGATTTGCACATTGATTTACTTCGCCTTGCCTGTTAATTGACCTTTATTTACTTTATAGCGCTTGGTTGTCATATCAGAGTGAATGTTATTAGATTTTTTTCCAGCTATTATTTATTCTCTATGCGCTAACACATGTGTAAGTTACGAAGAAAAGAATTCCTGGCATCAACCCATAGTTCTCAAAACAAATTATCAAATACATATCTTAAATTAATCTTAAACTAACAATTATATAAATAACAGTACTGTGAAATAACTTTTCGACCTCCACTAAATCTTATTTCCTATTCTCTTTCCTATTTCTTTAACTCTGCTCCCCAAACTCCAGAACAAGGACAATACTTATTTTTTTGTGTATACTTGTTCTCTGTTGTGTCCCTCGGCCCATTGTACTCTCAACTCCTGGGGGGAATAATATATATTGTTCAAATTTCTGTATCTGAACATAGATATCTGTATTAAGCGAATAACAGGGTCGCGTCTCAGATTTCCCATTATATTTTCTCTTCATTAAGAGAAACAGAGAGTCCAAAAAAAAAAAAAAATTAAAACATTAAAAGTGAATCACGTGGATTATCACTTTTAACCTAACTTAAGCTGGAGGTCCGAAGGTATACTACGTCTTGCATTGTAACCTATTACTTAATCTATCTTACGCATTTGAGAAATATTGTTGATGTTTAATGTTTTACCTTCTTTCTGTTTCTTGTTTGTTTGTTTTTTTTACTTCATCCTTACTGCAGCGTGGATGGTGTTGTGTAACGCATTTCGTCATGTAATAATGTCAACACTTACGGATGTGTATTGATAGACATTGAGTGATACACTGGCGATTTTTATTGTGTTTATTTACATGTGGCAATAAGACAGTATTTATTCGCTGTGTGTCTGCTGCAAGCGTGGTACATACTCACTAGGCATAATATGGTGAAATTCTACTAACATGAACATTCTGCTGTTTTACGGAATTTCTCGCTTTTATTACATAATTTATTTTTTCTTTGGCTCTTTACTATGTTCTGGGATGTTCACGCCCTTGCTTTTAGTAGTTTCCCGTGTTTGCTGCACAAATAGGTTTTGCGAGGTGCCCTGTAATTGAAGGTCTGGGGTTGCCATAAGTTTCCGCGACCGTGAATTTCATGCTTACCACACTACATTTAATTTTTATTTTCTTGACTATTTATTTACCATTCATCACCCTTGTATTATAAATTACTTTTAATTCTACATTGTCTTATTCTTCCGTCGTTAAAGCTTTTAATTTATTTATAGTTCTCGCCTGCACAACTTGTTTTTGGTGAAATCAGCTCCAACTGACTTAACATTCGCCAATTATTTCAGAAATAAGTTAACATAAAAAAACAATGCTAAGATTAAACTTAAATATTCGGTGAATCTTAGACATTCATAAAACACTCCAGTGGTAACTTTAGTCTTTATTCTACTATAAAAGGCATGGGAAACCCAAAAAACTCTCATAATTCATGTACACAATTCCTTGAGCGTACACCACAAACTACTGAAAAATCAATTTGTCGTCAGCATTGTCTTCCCGAACTTAGCTTGTATGACAACAATAATATACTCTGTTCAAATCTTTATATCCGAACATTTGGTGTCTTAAAAACGTGGGGATACACCAGGGTCGCATCGGATAAACCTTTTGCAGCTCAGTTAAGACATTTTCTCCTTATCATACCTCTTAAAAAAAATGGGTCGCGTAGATCACCACCTGGTCTACAAAAAAGAATTTAAAATTACCTTGGAGGTGAAAAAACATACCATACATTGTATTACAACAAATTAATTCATTTTTCAAGCATTTGAGGACTAAAAAATTTAAAATTTAACTTCTTTCCTTCTTTTTTTCTTACTCCTTTCTACTTTCCCTTTCTTTTCCTTCACTTCCTATAATCACTGCACTGCACGGATGTGGAAGAAAATGCATTTCGGAATTTGTGGTGGAAGCACTTTCAGTACTGTTGTGTTGGAAATTGAAACGTCAGCATGCTTCGCTGACATTGACCCTGTCAACCATCTCCTGGCATTTGTGAATACTTAGCGCTCGCTATGCATAACATATGGGTCAGCCATGATTTCGTTTATCGTGCCAATGGAAGCTACTTTTCATCACAATAAATTGATTTGAGGTGAGTAAAATATTGCAGCAATAATCATTGTAATTATGCTTGGATAACACATTGAACTCGCTTTCTGAATGTATTATATTTTATAGAAATCGACGTAGCCGTTATGGGGATAATTAGATTTGAATACATTTATAAATTTGGATTTTTACTCCTACAATGATATACGGCGACTTTTATATTGCCGTATTCGTTTTGTTCAAGCTGTACTACAATCCTGGATGTTTATCTCGTTTCTCTGTAAGGGTGGATCTGTTAATTTTGCATGTTTGTCATTTTACATGTGTTATGTGTGTTCTAATCATACTGGTGACGGCGCTTTTCATTGTTCACGGCATCTTGACTTTAGGGCTTAAACTAACTTAACATTTACATGGTGCAGCTGAAGGAGGAAAAAAACTCACATACTAAAGCTACACGTATTACTATGAAATAATTACAATATAGCATGCCCTTAAAAAAATTTATATGGCATGATGCAACGGGTGGGTGGGTGGCTTTTTACATGGCATCATGACTGGGTTTTCTTATCTACAGTAGAGGGCGGAGGAGAAAACAAAGTATATGCATATGTGACAAGAGGGGGAGAAAAAAATTCTGGGAGTCGTGCACCGTAGTTCCACCATTCTGTGGTGGTAACATGTAGCTTCCGTTACATCCAAGCTGTTGCTTGGTAGTGCCACCTTGTAGGTGTACTCCACATTGTACTCGGCCTACACCAATTGTACTTGGTGCTCCACAAATTATACTCGGAGTCCCTACCATATGTAATCGGCGCCCCAACAAATGTACTTGGCGCCTATACCATTTGTACCCGGCAAATCCGGTAGGGGATGCGTCGGTACTGGGGTGGTAGGTAGCCCAGGGTGGCGTTCCAGGATAGGGGTATTTAAATAATGCACAGGGAATGCATTGATCCAATAAATTGTATTATTGCTTTTGTGTGAGTACATTAGGGCCCGTAGGTGGGCCACTCAGATTGGGGTGAAGACCGGCAAGTAAGCAGAACTTAGAGGAGATACATCCTTACCTGTTCACCTGGTGGTGTGCTGGCGACTCGTGTATGGTGAGCGGACCTGAGGTCGTCGATGATACAACTCACCCTCCAATTGATTACTACGCCGATTCCACAATGATTCAGACGATGGTCCCGACAATTCATTCCGACAATTGCTCCCCTCGAGTCAAACCCCCGTAGTATAAATAGATACACACAGAAGAGCTGACTCGGCGTTCCTTAGCGCGGTCGTGTTGAGGTAATCTCGTTTCGACACTTTCTGCCCGGTTACCTCATCTGATGTAATCCTCGGCGCTCAACCTGGCCCGCTACATCATGACTATCGTCTGCAAACACCGGGAGACGGGTATGGGAAAGTACTACTTCCTCCAATTCAGATATGTAAATCAGGAATAAGAGCGGACTTAGGAAAGAACCTTGAGGCAGGCCTTCGCTGATAGTCCGAGGATCGACCTTAGTATTCCCAGAACGTACAGTAATACAGCGATCCCAAAAAGCCGAAATAAAGGATTATAAAACCGAGCCCGGTACACCTGGGCCATGCGAGTAAAAAGTGAAGGTAGGGAGACGGAATCAAAACCACGGGCGATACCCAGAAATATCGCATCGAGGTCAACATATTCCTGAAAGGACAAGTAAATGACAGTCACAGTATAGATAAATTATCTAGAGTAGAACGGCTTTGCGGAAAACGTACCAATTAGGGAGCAAATTATGTCGCACCATCCGGTGATACAGGCGATGAGCAAGAAGACGTTCAAACGCTTTCCGAGGTCAGAAAGATAACGCACTACGTCGGTAATTTGACGAGAAGTAGATTTTTCCGGGTTTCATAATGGGTAGAACCGTTAAGTGTTTCCAGGTACTGGGTAAAATATCAGTGCGCAAAAAGTAATTATAACAAAGAAGAAGTTGCTCTTTCCAAAAAGGCAATAGTTGCCGAGCATCGCATGGGATATCTAGTCAGGACCTGGGGAGGTGGATTTGATACCAAATAAGGCAACACCAAGCTCTGTCAGAGTGAAAGGTAGCAACAAAGGATATGCAGGTATTGATACCTGCGAAAGTACGTGGGGGAGGAGGTGCATAGTCTGGCATACATAAATATAACATTTTGAGAATCTCGGAATCCACAGAACACGTGAGGCTGCGCGCATGCAAATCGCCTCTAAAGGAGCCATACAACGTCCACAGTTCCTTCATTGCAGTCTCGTGGGTTAAGACACTAATTTTCCATAACCAGGCAAGCCGTTTTGCAGAGCGGAGATAGCATCTTGCGCCTGCTACCGTCTGCTTATAATAGAGATACGTATCCAATGGCAAGGCGCGGCGGTAAGCCGCCAGAGCCCTTCTGCGATGAGCTATATAAAGGGAACACTGTTCTTCCACCAAACGGAGGAACGTCGTCTTCCTGCGCGAGGTACATAAGACAGATGAAAAGTAACTAAATACGCATGGAGTGTATCAAACTCATTTATGGAGTCCTTTAGAACCGGATAAGAGCCCTAGACGTTCCAAAAGATACATACGGAAATGATCCCAATTAGAAGATTACGGCGCGGCAAAGGAGGCGGTGTCACACGATGGGAAGAAGAGGGTCGGTACTGCAGTAAAATAGGAAAATGATTGCTGCTGCAAGAATCGGTCAAAATGGACCAACCCCAATGAGAAGATTTTCCACTACTACACAAGGATAAATCTAACGTAAGAGCTACGCTAGGACCAGGAGAACGCTTGGGAGCCGGATGATTCAAACAAACGACGGCATGTTGAATGAAGCAGTGTGCGAGATCGGATCCTCGCGTGTCGAGAGAATCTCCCCAAAAAGAGTGTCGGAGATCAAAATATACCAGAACAACAAAAGGTGTCCTGAATTGTCAAATAAAATTATCCCATTGCGCCACAGTAGAGCGAGAGGTGGACAGATTATATACTGCTACAAGCTTGAGGGGACCTATAACGATCACTACTCGTTGCAGATGTGACGGAGTAAAAGAGCACGCTAATTCCTTATATGACAGACACTGATGTATTAAAATAGCTACACCAGCATAGCCATCCACGCGATCAAAACGTACGACTCGATAGGAAGGAAGAGTGAAATATACACCCGGCCACAGCCATGTTTCACAGATGTCCGCTACGTGTGTTACGTTTACGTAAATGATCTGTCAGTTCCGAAGCTTAGAAGATAAGTTTCTAGCGTTCCACTGCAAGAAATAAAGCATATTCTGATACGGTAATGTCCAAAAATACGGAGTTACGATTGGGACCATACGTAAAATCCGTAAACAGCCTCCGAGCGTAAGCAAGACTTTGTTGCATTTGGGCGTCAGTCAACTGGAGTCCAAATTCACGACTGAAACACTCATACAAATGCAATGCCGGGGCTGCGGATAGAGACATAACGTACATAGGCGAAGAGTTGGATAGGCCAGGGATATCACCCCCCCCCCGACAAAGGTAGGTTCCTTTCGCCCCCTTCAGAGGGAAACACCGAAGGATGTCTACCTGCTGGAGCATAAAGAGCATCATCGGCGTAGGGCTTAAGATACTTCGTGGAACCCGGCTGAACAGCATATGTCAGCAGATCTTTAACTTTACGTTTTATAATAGATGCAAATGAAATGTGCACCGGAATCGCAGTAGAGGAAAATCGTTCACGGGAAGGTGCAACTGCACGCGGGCTACCCAGTTCCGTTTCGGTATGGTCAAGGTAACGGAGCGTGCAGACGGTGCAATGGTAGCATTGCGAGGTACCTGTCGAGCTGCTTGCAAAAATTCATAGTTTTGAGCAAGCATAGCTCTGTATCTGAAGTTGGCTTACCCTTTCAGAACAGTTAGACGCGTTGGCTTCATGGGGACCCCTGCAATGTAAACAACTGACAGAAATAGATGTACAAGGGTTCAACGAATGATCATCGCCACAACGCACACACCGAGACTTACTACGGCATATCGCTGAAGTGTGACCATATCGCACATAGTTAATACAAAAGCGCAAGGCCGGTAAATAGGGTTCCACCGAAAGGGAACAATAATGCGAATATGCCTTCTGAGGAAGGGCCAAGTAACCACAATAATTGCCGTTGGCAAATATTGCGCAGAACCATTCACCAAAATTTTTCTGTTCAACCGACTAACCTGACTTACCGGGAAACGTCCCTGAACCTGCAATTCCAGCAAGATATCCGACTCCAAGCAGTCTTTGTCGACTTGACGGACAATGCCCTGCTTATATAAGAGATTGAAGGGAATAAGACCCTTTAAATGATTTCTGCGAGCACTTATATTGCAACAGATTATTGGCCATAATACCGTACACAAATGCAACTATCACCTTGCGTTTGCCACTGGGTTGATTGGAAAGAACCCCTTTAAAGGAATGCGTATGTAAAAGCTTACCAACCGCCACATAATTCAAAGGTTTGAGTTCCTATTACAGTGATAGAATATGAACCCCAGAGGGTCTCAGACCAGTGGGCAATGAGGGCCCCGGCGGATCCCTCGGCGGGGGTGGAGGATCCTCCATAATCGAAAGACGTTGAGGCTCTTATTAAAAAAGATTCCGGCTGTCATGGAACAGACCGTGTAGAAAGACGAGACGAAATAAAAATAGAAATTATATAAAGAGAATAAGAAATTGAATGAAAAGAAAACGAGGTAATAGCAAGAAAATAAAGAAGGGTGACAAGGAAATGAGACGGTCGAATTTGACTCCGCGTACCACTTTCACGAAAGCGCACACAACACGAAACCAAACACCACACTCCCGAACATACAAATGATCTAAGTCAGAAACCGCCCTCCAGTCAGTGTCGTATGCCTTCGACCGATCTTCGCCGAACCAGGTAAGCGAGTGTGGCAAACCTTTACATTGATGGCACAACTTTAGGAAGTAGGCACTTTGTAGATGTGCTGCTGTTAATCAGTTTGTTTGAAATGCCTACTACAGACCACAGACTTTGGCCCTGGTGTCCAAGGAGAGCCCAGCCTGTCTCCTTGTCGGGAAATTACTATGCACCATTTCTTTTTTTAGTTTATCGTCTTTTGGGAATGCATGCTAACAGGCATACATAACGCTCACAGACATGCACACTGCAAAAACTACTACTTAACTGAAAGCTGTTGCATGTAATGAAATGTATGCTTATTGGAAAACTAAAAAACAATGCACTTATTTCCCACCGGTTCAGTAATTTGCGATATACTTGGATCGGTATAGTAGGGAGAAAGGAAAAGTTAATGGGGAGGGCTGGATCTACGTATGTATATTTACGTCATATTTCGTAACGGAAGTTTTAATAATTTATTATTGCATAATTCGAATCTGCAACAAATAAAGTAAAGTCGCTGTGGACGGCTGAATCTCCTTATGTATATTTACGTCATTTCGTAACGGAAGTGTTAATCATTTATTGTATAATTCGAGTCTACAACAAATAAAGGTCCATCTAACAGCTATAAGGCAACATGAACATTAAATATATAAGCAGTATTTGAAATAAGTCGCGAAAACTTCATTGTCATTATAGTTGTGCTAGAAGTTTAGGGAGTAGTTGAGTGCTAATATCGCAAAAATTGGCTTTGCACAGGAACCTGCTTTGTTGTCAATGCTGAGGAGGAAGTAGTTTCGGCCTTTGGTAGAACTACTTACATTGGAAGTACAGGTCGATTTTTTCGTCGTGACACGGCAGAAACGCAGGGGAGGAGAAGGTATTGTAGGTTTTGGGGAGAACGGCTCGCACTATTCTCCTTGGGTGGAACAACTCATTCGGAACGCGTGGTGAGGTCACCTTATGTCACATTATGTATAGGCTGACCAGTTCCACTCCGAGGAAGTAGTTTCGGCCTTTGGTAGAACTAGTTCCATTGGAAGTACAGGTCGATTTTTTCATCGTGACACGGCAGAAACGCAGGGGAGGAAAAGTAGTGTAGGTTTGGGGAGAACGGCTCGCACTATTCTCCTTGCGTGGAACAACTCACTCGGAACGCGTGGTGAGGTCACCTTATGTATAGGCTGATTTTTTCGTCCTGAACCCGCTTATCTATATACGCAGTAGCTGGAAAAGTCCATTATCTTCTGGGAGGGATGTTGGGTCAGTAGTAAGATAGTAGCAGGCGCGTACACAATGTGCGACAATGTAGCATCATAACGTGTTACGTACTCCTGTGCCACGCAAGGGAAATATTGCCAACCGCTGTCCCCCACATTAGAGTACCCTCTCTGTTTTTGCAGGGTCAGGTCGAAAAAATCGACCTATACTTACCTGCTACTCTGTTACTACTGTCCCAACAGTCTTCTCAGAAGATAAATGGACTTATCCAGCTACTGCGCATACAAATAAGCGTGTCACGATGAAAAAATCGACCTGTACTTCCAGCCTTTGGTGGAACTCGTTCCATTGGAAGTACTTTCACTTTTCCACTCCGGGATATTGGTGAAAGTACTTCCAGTGGTTTAATCCGGAGTGCTGTCAGAGTGACTGCCTCCACTTCATAATCAGGAGGTGTTGCAAATTGCAATGGCATAAGGCATTGCCATTTTAAAACAAATGATATCCAACGGATGCTACACTATACAATTAATCTCTGCTGTCGCATTAACAAGTGTTTGAGATTTAATGGCCCGCAGTTCCATGATAGTATGCTGTGATTTTATCCGCGTTGTATAATAGACTACAAGGTAATATCAGTAATACCACATGTAGTAACGTATACCCTACTTACAAGAATAAATTGTAATTCCATTTCCTGTAAAGCAAATACAGCTAAAGGAACACTACACTGCGGATTTAAGATCGAAGCTTATGTCTAGATACTTCGTAAAATATTGTTTTCTTGCGTGTTAAGCGTTTAGGTTATTAACATTGTGCAGGTAAATTGTTTTACATTAAATATGGTTTCAGCAAATATAAAACATTCTTTTGGGAAATAAACTTAAATATTCTCATAATCTCTAGGAGCTGATATTCTGGCAGTAAGAGAAGAAAAGAAAGCTAGGGCCATGGGAGAATTTCTAGGTAAGGCAAAAGAAAATGGTGGAGGAAAGTAAGAGAGATAAGGAAAGGGCAGAAGGGGTAGAGTAACATGTGGAAGATGCTGCTCAGTGAGCTATAAGGTCAGAATACCAAGTGAACCGAGCAGCCTTGTAGTAGACAACCAGACAAATGTACTAAGGTAGGTTAGGATTTTGTATAAACAGCGTGTAAATAAACTATGTAATCAAGTGGTACAATGCATTCAAATTCAGGAGCTGATATTTGTGTTACTGTGAAGCGGAACATAATGAGAATTTAATAAAAAATGACACACCCAGGGGCGTCATATAGGGGGGGGGGCAGGGGTCAATTTCCCCCCCTCAGGTTACAAGAAATGATTAGGATACTGGTTATTGTTATACCAAAGAAAAATTACAACTGTGTTTTCATACAAATATTTCATATTTGAGAAGTAAAGGATTTTCTTTCAGACTAAACGTTTCATTAAAATTCCCATACAAATTCGGGAAACTGCTTCCGGCGATTTTGGTCCCCTTAGCAGAAAATGAAATGCTCCTGCATGCACCGATTAACTTTTATTTTATTTACCCTTCTAAGGAATAACATTTACTGCTTTTAGGCAGTTTAGTAGGCAATTCATAACTTATTAGTCAAGCTTCACGAAAAAAGTTAGGTCAGCAGATACAGAATATTGCAAATAGTTACACCTGCATCGCAGAATTAACAGCTATTTTGCTGTTGACGACTACTACTCTAACTCGTGGCAGATAGCCAACAACGAAGCCGATGAGTAAAATGCGTAATGTAAAGTACCAACGTTTTCAACAAGAAAAGGAGTTGGCGAAACTGGAAGTAACATTTATCAGCTGATTTAAAATGAGGTTATGCAACGTATTACAATTCATGATTTAACTATATTGTAGCTTTGTATCACTCATTATGGTGCTTTAAGAGTTTCCTGGTTTCACCAAGCTATTTTGCTTACAGCTCCAATTTAACAAAACAAAAAACACTATATTTCTGAATGGGTAATTATGCATAACTTGTGTTGTTCACGTAAGGGACTGTCTACTAATTTTAAGACTAAAACTCACAGACATAATATGTTGCTTTAGGGAGTTCAAATGCAATATTTAACTATAGCCATGCTGCAATATTCCGTTATTAATATCACTGCTACAGGATGTGGAAAGTACGATTACATGGAAATGTAACTAGAAATGGGGATTTTGTAATTGAACCATTACATCAGGGAAAAACAAGCTTTTGTGTACTTTTGGAATTCTGTGTTAATGTTCAACCAAAGCGTTCATTGTATTTATTGCATTATTCAATAGGGCATTTAACCTCAGTTTTCCATAAACGACACACTCGATTTCACCAGTACTTGAGTCAGAAATGGCTTAATATATTTAAACATTTTTGTCAAATTACAACGTGACGCAAGCTGCATTGATGTTATCTCATTTACCGCGAAAGAAATGGTATCCAACTTTATGGCGACTTCTAAATAATGCACATAACGCAGTACTGATTAGGCTTTGGAATAGCAATGGAATTGATGAAATGATGCAAATGGAAGTTTCTTGGCTTGTTCGACACAGATTTCGGTCATTGCTCCGGACCTTATTGTATTACCGGTTTCGTTTAAAGCCAATTCATTATGCCTGCATCCTTTATCATGGAATACAGTCCCATGACAGATATGGTTTCAAATTCTTTTGGTTCTAAAACATTTTTCCAAAAGCAATAAATCTCGTGTGAGCCAAGCTTCACAGCGGCATATAATGTGCGGGGCTATTTCAGTTTCTTTCTAGCACAATCTGCAATCTAAGTTACCCCGAAATATTCCCATCGTGTTAAGAATCTTTTTCATAAGAGCAAGTCCTGTGAGAAATGGAATAATTGTTCTCAGCTGATGTTTGTGACATGTAAGTAAGCTATCAGCTTTTTTATCACATGACTTTCTAATAAATGTTTTACCATGCTTGTTTCCTGGAGTTTTAAGCCAGGTTTTACGATGTTCTACCTTGGACCAGTTCTTAATAGTCTCCTATTAAACATCGAGATTTTCCTATACCCAACTCTGGCCCCAAAATTGTGAAGCTGCTCCTTGTCTTGCAAGTTCATCAGTTTTTCATTTCCCTCTATGCCATTATGACCCGACACCCGATGAGTTGATCTTCATTCTGTTCTGCCAAGCTTGTGAGCATGTTTAGGCAGTTTGAAACCAGTCCTGACGTTACCTTATGACTATTTAGAGCCTTAAGTGCAGCCTGGCTATCTGAGAAGGTGAGGATCTGCTTACCAGTGTAAGCTCTTCTTATGTTTTCATGTATGCATTGAATAATATCATAAATTTCTGTTTAAAACAGTAACATATTCACCCAAGGGAAAAACAGTTTTTTGCACCTTGGTCTTACGATATATACTTCGGATCCTGTTAATGAGCCATCCTTTGAACCGCCTGTAAACCACATCAAAGTTTTCTTAGGAGTTTTCAGAAATCTTTTCGTCCTACCTTCAGGATCAATAATGAACTTGAACATAGACGGTGGGACCCAATGACCGTGGGGAGTCAGCAGCTCGTGCAATGGCCTCCCGCGGGACTGAAGTTCTTCATAAAGTGTTTAATTGGAATTATGTCGTTTGACGGCATTTCTAAAGATGCATCTCCTATGCATTTCCCAATTCTTAACAAACTTAGCGTCAGGAATTCTCAGGTTCTTAGCGTGTTGCAGTCTATAGATTGCCATTCTTGCCTCCTTCATTACAGCTGAATGCAATGGAGTCGGATTCAAGAGTATCTCCATTTTTACAGTAGGAGCTGTTTTCATGACTCCTGTAACAGCCATACATTTGTTCTATGAACTTTAAGTAGTTGAGTTTTAGAACCTGTTGGAAGGACTTTAGGCCACCAGATCAGTCCCCCATACGTTATCGATGGTATGATTAACCTAGTATATATCTAATGGATCGTAGCAGCTCTTAACAGCACCTGAGGTTTAAGTTGAAACATGGCCATTTTGATGCTACCTGACCGGTCTAGGAGACGGGGTGTGCTAATGACGGTCCGAGTGCTGAGAAACCGTCACAGTTACGCTTCACTGCATAGTCTCTCTGTGCAGTTATACTTGTTGCCAGTTGTACTTTTGGCAGTTATATTATGGAAAATAAACTGATATCTTCGGCCGTCCTTGTTTCGCTGGCTTTCGTATTGTTACAAGCGGGTGTTGGCAGTTCTCTAAATTACATGTTTCAAACTAACCCAGATTTTAAATAGTAAGTTTCAATGCTAAAGGTTTTGAGGTTAGGCAGTTAAGGAGTACCACCTGTCGTGTGGAATATAGTGCTATCTCTTTCTACTTCCCATGTTTCAACTTAAAGCAAATGCACTGTAATTCCCATCTTTTACCATGCGTGCGTCTACATCAAAAGTTGTTTTCTCACGTTTTATTGTTTTCTTCAAATGCTGATTCCAGCCCATCTTGGGGTCAAAAGTGATTCCCAATTATTTGACTTCCTCAGATGAAGTTCTTTACCTTGAAGATATGGAGGTCCTAATCCATATATGCCTCTTCTTATAAGTGGTATTATGGCTGTTTTATGAGGACTAATAGTTAAGCCCTCATTCACAGTCAATTTTGTTACAGTACTCAGGACCGAACGTATGAGTTCACTGGCTGTTCCTAGGTATTTACCTTGAAATATGATGATATCAGCATAGTCCGTGATATCAAAGCCTAGGTTACTTGCTTGAACAAGTAGCCCATAAACACCAGGTTCCATAGTATGGGTGATAACACCCTACTCTGCGGACAACCATTCATGACATTTGCAGCTAGGTTACTATCCATGAGGCTTGTATGAAATAGTGTGCCTCTCAGCATGGACTGTATCTACGGATAACAGGTTTCATCAATTCCATGTTTCCTTGCAGCAGTAGTTATCGCATTAAAGGAGGTGTTATTAAAGCCACCTTCAATTTTAATGAAGGCACTAAGTGCCACCTCCTTTTCCCGAATTGTCCTTTCCAGTTTATAAGCAACCTCGAAAGGACAGTTTCAGCTGGTTTGCCTATACGATAGACGTGCTGATTCTGGTGCAGAGGATATACCTCCAAAACCCCTCTTATATGCCTATGTATTAATTTATCAATAGTTTTGAGAATTATTGACATTAAACTGGTGGGTCTTAGGGGCTTAGCCAGGGCCAAGGGTTTCCCTGGATTTGGCATAAATACCACCCTAAGATGCCTCCAGTTCATTGGTATGTATCCTAAGGCCAAAGTTGCTCTTAGAATTTGTATAAAAAGTTTTGATAAAATTGTAAGTGTGGATGTAACTCTGACGGAGCTGGAAGTAAATGTCTTGGAAGTATTCCGGCGGAGTGGAAGTAAAATTGTTGTGGAAGTAACTCCGACGAAGTTGAAAGTAAATGCCTTGGAAGTACTCCGGCGGAATGGAAGTAAAATTGTTGCGGAAGTACTCGGGGATAGTTGTAGTGGTTGGAAGTAAGAAAATGCCAGTTCCGAATAGTGAAATGGTTACTTCACACTTATAAAGGAGGAAGCGTTCCTTTAAAACAAATCTGACTCCTTCGACCCATCACTATATGTGGTGGAATATATTAACCAATAACCATGCAATCATATCTATGAAGGAATGAGCAAATAAGGTATCATATTAACTTAATTTGTAGGGAGGGGGGTTAAACTAAGAATAGGAAATTGCTTAACTAATCTTAAAGGTGCCGTAATGCCGTCGACTTATATGCGAATTACAATAATACTAATATATTCATAAGTTTTTGCTGTTAATTACATTTCAAAATAAATGTAAATTTATTTAATATCACTGCATAAGTTAGGTAACAAAAGAAAAATAAATAAAATAAGCAAAATAAAAATGATTAATTAATTTAGGTTATAATAGCATTGTTGAATGTTGGAGATTAAATTGCAGAGTTGTATTTGTTTAGGCAACAATAAATTGAATTACTTAATTTGAACTCAAAGTAAAGTTATTAAGTGTTTAGAACAAATGCCAAAAATAATGTGATATGTATAAATACAGAAATGCTGTTTTGATACTTATGTGTGTATTGGCTCTGTTGCTACTCTTCAAGTTCTAATACTCTACAAAATGCATGAATGATACCTGAGCTTTATCTATAATGCCATTCACTTGACTGCGCTAGGGATCCGTTAAAAAAAGTAACAAATAAAAACATTCCGCTAGCATTGCACCATTCAATTTTGAATTTTTCTTATTGGCACCTGCACTGTGAATATTGCAAATAATTGATATCAAATCTTGCAAACAATGAATTATAATTTTAGTTAAAGAGCAACCAGAGAAAATGCTGCGACAAATCGGAGTATAGGGGTTACAAAAACTGAATAACATGTGTGGATTTTATATCCAATTTATGCATACTCGACTAAAAACAGTGCTTCAACACGCTAGTCCAACTTCGAAAATTATAATTACATTTATGCGAACGCAGACTAACGCAGCACATCATGATACACAACACCCATTATGAATTAACTGAGAAATTAGTAACTGTGTGCTGTACAACACACTGTTGCTGATTACGCAACAATTGCAGCTTTACGGGCAAAATTCCGTTTGCGGACCACTTTAACAGCGTGTTTACATTTGTGCTGCGAATATCATTTTAATATAACGCAAAAGCGAATACGACCGTGCACTCTACTATACGACTATCGAATGAAAACAGTTTTCATTGCTATGACTACAGTTCAACATGTTTATACGAATGCCAAACAGAATGAAAACTATCAATTGAAAACATTCAGTTGTTACAGGGATCTCGTTTAACAATCGATTGTGTAAAACATTCGCTTAGTCCATAATTATTTGCAAGTTCGTAAAAATGAACCCTCAAACTCACGTTGCAGTTTGGACATTTTAACTACAAGATTCGTTTCAATATTGCTCTAATTACTAAAAGTTCGGCCAGAATTGAAATTGGCGGTTGACATGACGCCATCAAAGTAGCAGGGAGCAGACGGTGGCAACTAACGTTGCATAACAGGCAGCGTGCTTTGGAATATATGCATTTTTATCCATAAAAAATTAGTGCAGTATAATTAATTGGCACAGCAAATAAGAAAATAAAAATAATACGCAGGTTTGTGAGCATGTAATGTGCTAATTGCCAGGAAATAATTATCACAACGTGAGACAAATGGATTTAATGTTAACCTCTACTATCAAACGAAGAAATATTATCCGTAAATGAACTTCTTTCAAGGTGAAACAAAAATTATTTATCACGTACCTTCGCTCTGTTCCATATTATGTGTAGCGTGGAGGATGCCTGAAACTGACTAACTTCCTTTTCTGGGCTGCCGCCGCCGTCGTCGTCTTTTGCCTTTGGCCTTTGCATCTTAGATATAATGGCATTTAGACGAATAATTATCCTTTTTCTTACAAATATTTCTAAAATTTCTGTGTAAACACCCGCAATCTTACGTTGTATCATGCTGCACATCGTTTTACAATGTTCTGTTCTCTGGAGATGCCATTTGGCCAATTGACCTCCTTGAATATTAGCTCAAATTGTGACACTTAATTCAGCCAATAAGCTGATAGCACAATTAGACGTCCACGGGATAAAGCTTCAAACCAGCCTTTATTTACAGCCTCAGTCGTCGGTGGTAGGGTCAGTTCTGATGGAGTACCCAACGTTCTGTTATACTTTCTTTTCAGGTAAGCTATGTAACCTGCCAGCTGCCGGAATACTTCGGCCGAGAACAGTTTAATAAATTTGTATTAGAAAATGCTTGAGTTGCACTGTCAAATTGAAGTTCGTCAGTCTCTTTTTCGCCCTCATCTTTGGCAAGGGTTCCGAGTATCTGTTAATATTCCTTGTGAAAGTCAAGATGTCAGAAATGGTTCTCCATCTTCCTCTGCAGTACAACCGATTAGACATGGAGCGATTCATAAACGAATCGTACATATGAACGACTACAGGGAAAGAATCGTACGAGTCGAGCCAGTCTTAGCATGAATCGTTTAAACAATCGTAGGTAGCAAGAATCGTGATCAGGGCATTTTCGATTAATTCCCGCGTGCGCTTTGTTTACTACCCTTAGCTGTGGCTGCCAAGCCGAGCTCGGGTGAACACTGCCGAGTGAGTACAATGATGCACAGTGAAATCACCACGCATTGTGATGTTATAACGTGGTATGCAAAAACAGAACAGCACTGTCAAAAATCGAATATTGCTGAGTTCTGTGGATTCGGAGTAGACCGGAATCATCGAAGTACTGAATGGATTGTGCAGGTGGAAACAACAGTTAGAATTTATAATATGAATTGGTAGTCAGTACGATTCTTTAAGATGCTGATGTCATAACATAGGAGTACCGAGTTCAACCGAGAAATATTATTTTCTTAAAAACAATTGCATAAACTGTAAAGGTAATAAAACGAATTGCAAACATTGCCAACGGATGAACGGAGGCTGCAGCACGTATAATAAACAATAGCAATTTTCAGTATTTTACTGAGAGTTCTAATACACAGTATTGCGCCATTACAGTGTAAGAGGTATTAGCTACTGTAGCGAACTTTGGGGCAGTTAGCACCGGAGGTTGCTGACAACGAGAGGAAGGAGTAGGCTCAGAGGGTAGAGGCGGTTGGTACCTCGTAAGGAGAGTCATGGAGTCGCTCGGCAAGAGAGGGTGAGAAATAAGAGCAAGTGTTTCTATAAAAACTAGCTGTATTGTTGAATAAATTGAGTTTAAGGTTGTAGACCCTCCGAAGGGGGTTCTATCGTCCAAGTACTTAATTGCACAGATACATAACTCACCTATAAGACTCTGGAAGGAATTTTAAAACAGTTTTAAAGATTTACAAATTAGGTTGTGGCACTAAACCAGAAATAGACGTAGTCTCCTCGTCGCTATTGGTCGTGAAGGAAATTGAGACAGTTGACCCACTTATGTGGCCAATAAAAAATTTTTAGAGGGTCAGCTCAGCAACCTGTCGTCCTCATTGCTAGCAGTTCCTTCATTGCAACATTTTTTTAAACTTAACTTGATGTAAATTCCCGAGTGTGGATCGAACTCCACGCAGGATCGCTACATCTCCCTCGGGGCGGAAAAAAAATTCCGACCCGAAATGTTCTAGAGAATGCATAAAAAGGAGGGAAGTGCAGGTCGTAGGGGGCATGTCTCATGTCCCTTTCGCGGGCCTAAAAAGGATAACGGTTCTCCAACACAGTCAAGCTGACATATAAAAAAATGTTTGCCTTGGTAACACGTTTGTCACCTACCGCTCCTGCGTACGACTCGGAAATCACGGAAAAGGGTTCTTATGATTTGTGGATTAGGTGGTCGGGTCTTCCTGGCAGTACATTGATTTCACTGCGGTCCTTTCCTGTGACCGGAGTATGTGAGGTGGCCTCTTGTCCTTCACACCTCTACTTCCTGCTGAGCTTGCAATTTCCGCCTACCTGCCCGGCTTTCTGTTGCCTCACTAACCTTTGCCCGTCAGCGGTCGCTTGCAGATATGTTTTAGTGCACCGTTTGAAATGCTGTCCCTTGTGCTGATAGTGTCCTTGCAGTTAGGGTCTTAAGGTTGACTTGCTTTACGGTCTACTGCGGCGTTTCCGCTGCCTTCCTGGTGTTTTGTGTGCGCCTATTACTGCAATTCCGACCGGACTATTGAGGGATGTTCGTTTCCAGAAAGGAAATATTTTGAGGGAGATAGTTTAGTTTTCCGTTCTCGCGAATTAGTCTAGTGCAGGTGCGGGAGTTAAACTTTGAAAGAGTGTTCTCCTGCCGACCAGTTCTAACCTGAATTTTGAAAGAGGGGAGAGAAGAAAAAGAATAATCTATCCTTCGGGTATGCCATGGTGTTTGTTAAGCTCTTGTACGTATTAAGCTTGACTGTACATTTTTGCATGTGTTTGTTACGCTTTTGCCTGTTCTTTTCTCCTATATACGTGTTCTATCTGAGAAACAAAAGATAAGGTCACATTGAGTGTGTGGGTGGTTGTAATTCCTTTCTTTTTTGTGTCATTGCTGCTTGGTTCACCCATGATCCAGCTGATGCTGTTGCTCTATGTGGCCTACTTTCCTGGTTTTCCTGGGGACGCACCATCTTTCTTTTGGTCTGCCATCTTACTTCTTACTGTACCTGGAATGCGAAACACTTTAACAAGCACGTTACTTGAACTCTCCCTGAATTTAAGAACACAACATATTTTTTTATCTAAAGTTCCTCGTGCTTACTTTTTGGCCTTAAGCCTCGGGGTGCAAATCGGCTTATTTCGACCATCGTCCTCCCTTTCTCCTTAGGACTTATACAAAGTGATTTTGTAATGGGCGTTTTTGTCATCTTTATATCTAAGGCTGTCTACTGATGCCGTATATTTGGAGTATCCTGTAGTTTGCTCTAACAGTATCTATAACCTTACAGTATGTTGAAAGGAACAAAACAACCAAAACATAATTAATGAAACAGTGGTTACTTCTGAATTTGAGCAGAGAGGGACGCTACCTTTTTTATGAAATACTTGTTTATTTCTAAAAAATATAACTTACGCAATTTTACCTGCCCCTCATACTATCTTTTGTGCTTATAATTTTAGCTGAGCTTTCTTTCCTTATCCTGATAAGGATCGCTTCCCTTATCCAGGTTTTCTTGCTCGTTCCCCTCCTGCAACACTCCTAAGCATCTGTCATAAATTAATTTGCTATCCTGCCTCATGTAAGCTGTAGTGACTACGGCATAAATGCTTGTTTAATATACAATTAAAACATAAGTATATTGAATCGATCGGGATACATATAAAACAATGAAATGTTTGCGCTGAAATGTTCAAGCGAAAAATATTCCATCGTGTTTATTCTATTACTAGGGCGGGAAGAGGGCTCTGTATTGATTTTTCGCTCCTTTGTTTCCCTTCCCCTTATTTATTCCCCTTTTGTACTATTTACAATCCATTCTTTACACTTTAAGGTTCATATGCAGGAGCCGCTCCTGTGCGTCCAAAATTTGTTGCACGCGTAACTGACGGAATGCTGATTCGCCGATCTGTCGCTCACTGCCTTGTGTGCAGTGGCGGTTGCGATGCAGGACTCTTGGCGCCCTCTCCATAAATAAACGCCCCGTAAATAAAAAAAATAAAAACAGGAAAGGAAGGATAAAATCACATATCATAACAGTAATAATTTCTGCACCCCCAATTTAGTTCATCAATTTTTGTTTGTTTTGTTTGAAGTGAGCAACGCTTGTACAGTGAGCAACTCGGATGTTTTAATTATGGAGTGTATTTCGGACTGCATCAAGTCCGTCCGCGAAACCTTGCGTTTGTTGATACTGCTAGAAGTGAGACGTACAGAGGGGAATGCTTCGAATGAGAGCGAGGGTTGCAGAAAGCTAATAACAGCTTGGTGGAGTCGAGACTCTTCGCTATCGGTTATAACTCCTCACGGTCTTTTCCATGTGGTATCATTCAATTTCACTGCCGCCACCAAATGGATAAAATGCACCCAGTCCTGTCTAAAACTATTTAATTCTGTCATATGAGTTGCTTTATACTTTAATTAATTTAAGCTATACTGCGATTTAAAGTACAGCAATATAGAGTTAAAACGATTCAGAGCAGAAAATAAATAATTCCCCTTATACCACAATCTATGTCGGTGGCTTTTGTTTGCGCGTCACATAATCAAAGTGCACGCGCCATACGCTGTGCTATGATTCACACATGTAAATGTTAGTTGCGTACTGGGTTCGGAAGCACGTGCTGTGTAAAATACCTAACTTAACTAGTTGATTCAATGTAAGTGAAGTTAAATTAATTAGTTAAGAAGTCCTAATGAACAGAGTTAATAGCAAAAAGACAGACCTAATGCTTTAACCACATGTTATATTGAGAAGGCTCCGGTTTCGACCATTTTTCTGAACAAAAGGAAAGTAGAATGGACTTCACCTACAAAAGTATTAATCAGGATAGTTTAGTTATAGGCAAGGTTTCATTTTGCTTTATTTTATTTGAAGGCAAGTAGATGCATAATAAATTTCTCATAGTTCATTCTTGCTCTTGAACATTTTTCCAATGCGTGTTGCTGGTTGCTTGCATCACATACAGTTTTAGGCGCGAGATAAGCTTCGGCAACGATAAAGAATAAACTACGCCTTCCCACTTAAGAATTTAGTTTTTATTCTGACATCTGAATAAATATTTTCATAGAAGACAGGAATTTAGAAGAAATATGTTACAAAACACAGTCTTATCGATGTACAAGTATGTTAAGGGTTCACGGGAATAACGACCAAGGTCCATTTTTTAAACGTTTGAGAACAACTCATTTTAAACTTTAATCATTCAGTGCTTAGAATACACTGTGTTCAGCACACACTAAGGCAAAATTTCCACACGAAAATACCACAACATTGAACACACTTCACCAGGTCCTTTGTTAGAAACTATTTCGCCATATGTACAAAATACAGATTTTCCAGAAGAAAGCAAATGAATACTGAATGAATAAAATAATAGCCACCTGTGGTAATATGCCTCATTGGTTGAAACATTAGGAAGCGGAAGTTTCTCCTGGTAATCCATATAGATTGCTTCCTTAATCACAGATTTTCTGGACTTCAAACGTTCGGAACGTTTTATTTCGTAAAACGTATCCAATTTGTATGTGAGTTGCATCTTTCACGTTGTTTATCTGTAAATCAAGTTTAGAACAGTTGGCTCTAAATTTGTCACATAGTGAATATGTGTCATCTACGGTCCTGAAACTGATGTAGTTAGAAACAAAAGTCAGTCGATAGTGTTCGTATGACACAGGGTTTCAGGATTTTTCTCTGAATATAACAGGTTCAACTTTCGAATATTAAGTTCTTCTGTTAAATATAAACGTTTGCTATCATGAGCGCGATAATGTGATTCGCGGGCTCTCAGACTATATGTTAATGCAATTTAGATACGGTTTCTCCCATAAGTTTGGTCTATTGTTATATTTTCCTCTGGTCTTCACATGGGCTTTACCTGTAGTAGCCAATGCCTTTTTAAAAGTGTAACAAGACGTCTTTTGGCGATGCCATGCAATGCTAGGAATGTTGGTTGACATACCTGAAACTTCTGTATTTGACCCTCTCTATTAATACGCACCTTATGGATATAGGAAACAATCATGACACGCAGCTTCATCTGATTTTCTTTGGTCTTCTTCACATTACATAATTTACATTGATAAGTTCTGTCAGGCCAGAGTTTGGTGTATCATGAGAGGCCATTGTATTGGATTGATTTGTTAATGTATTCCTTTCTCTAATTGGAACATTCTGAAAATATCTCAGTGATAAGCACTTAACAATCGTCAGCTGTAATATGACTCGTGGCCCGTAATCTTTTTGAAGAATCAGAAATACGCCCAACACCTTTCTTTCCCTTGTACCATGGAAAGGGGTACCATGCTAGTCTCTAGTTCCCGAGGGCGCGGGTCCAAAACCGGCGGAGGGAGATGGATTTTTTTCGAGCGGAAAATCCTTAGCATGGCTTACTTTGGAAGGGGGGAAGTAAAGCCGATGGTCCCTTGTCTTAGATTTACGGCACGTAAAAGAACCTCAAACCTGATAAAGGGGCCTGTGGGCAAAATATGCCATCTTTCACGCGCAAAATAGAATGGGACGCAAAAAACCATAGTAGTTAAAGAGCGACCATAAATAAAGCTCAATTTATTTATTTACTTAAGAAATAATGTTATGCTTAATCTCAGTAATAGTAACACAATAGTGTTTATGCTCAACTTACCGTGAAAGCTCCCTTTCCCACCAACTTTGGAAGCATATTTTGGCGCAATTTTATATCGGTCTTTGCTTTCTTACTCGACAATGCAACAGTCCGAACTTCATTTACAATGTGTGAGGGACTGGCAATTATTGTTGGGAAGTCGGTAACATGAAGCGACAGCATTACAAGGTGAAACATAAAAGGAGAAGAAAAAAGCTCTAACAGCAAATGCATTTGGATCGTTCTTCCTGAGCCCGAGTGAACCTTGATCGCTTTTCTCAAGTACTTCAAAACTTAAACACTCATTTGCAAGTACCTTGATCGTTTTTACAAAAAAAAAAAAAAAAAAAAAAAAATCTTACCACATTACAATACTTCCATTCCTCTATAAGCTGGAATTATTAACTCAATTTGAATTCTGTTGAACCATGATCGTTTTTCTCGTGTACCCTTCATATGTGATTAAGCTTCTTAAATAATTTATCTTGTGAAAACAAAGCACAGAATAGCGGTTTGTTATAAACCGAGTGCTCTCCACTGAAAATTTAACCAATATTCATTAACGCACGAGTTCACTATATAATATAAATGACAAAAGGCTTGCTGTTACTAAAGGGAATAATACAATAATTATTAATAGAGTTTAATTTACACTCGCTTTGATAGATGTGTTTATTGTACGTTTTATTTCTGCATTGCACTAATCATAGGATTTGCTACGTGCTGAAAAATACATGCAGTAAACTGAACAAACGAGAAATTATATGCAGAATACTGTAAATTGTAGAATAAAATCTGTCGTGTAAAGGTGCTTAATACGAAAACATCACCTGCCGCCCTCCCAAACTTGCAAATCACGAGCAGCTACTGCTTGTATCTGTCAATCCTTGTTCCGTAGTCACTGTATTATAATAATACAGAATAATTCTGCTATTAGCAAAACGTGCGCTGTCGCTTCGCTTTATTGTTTCATACTCCACGCAAGACCGCGTGTTAGTTTCTGTGCTATTCTGATGTGAGTTTATCTATGTGTTTGCTGTACCTAGTGGATTTTAGTGTAAATATTTGTGTTTACTTAAGCTATGAGGTTATCCCCCCTTTTTCCTATCGCGTTAAGCTTTCTCTTTTTCTGTGTGGCCTGTTGGTGTTACCAGAATCAAAATTCTGCTTGTTCCTGTTGCGATTTTTCCGCGTTCGGTTGGGTGTCATTATTTCTCTTCTGATATTGCCGGCATTATTTTGCAACTTTTTCTAAGTTATAGGAATTATTATTATTATTATTATTATTATTATTATTATTATTATTATTATTATTTACACATAGCATTATAAAATATCTGATGTTTTACATCATACGACTTTTTCTACCCTCTATCATTTATTAGAGGATATAGAAACTATTCTTACTAAAGCTTATATTTTTGTATACTACATTTTAATCCAAATAAGCATTTGCAGAAATAGCTACATTACGTATTTCGTTATAGATACAGAGAACACAGCGATAATCAGTTGTTTAAGAACTGGACATTATGCTGGCCTTAAAATTCCATACTCTTTCCATGTAATCGCGAGCAAACACTGAATGTTGAAAGGAATTAGAGAATGACCAAGAAATAAAAATTCGAACTTTTAGTGGCGGATATCTTAGAATTGGCTTATGTCACATTTCAATATTTGGAATAAAGTGTGTTTTAAAGAGAGAAACAGTTTTGTGCAGTATATTTTCGTCTGTCGCTCAACGTTTATCAGTCATACAAGATTATACAAAATTCCTTCCGAATGAAGTGAACTTCACAGGCTATTCCCAGAAAATTCAAGATATACGTTTTATTTGTCGCCTAAATATCTTTAATGTATGGTACTGTAGCGGTTATCTCGGATATATCTACATATTTTTGTTAGATTTATTATAAAATGGTAATTTTGGATGTTCTTTATGTTAAGCTGTGAACGAGCAGTTCATAGACACCCGGAACTCAAGTTTAAGAAAGTACTGATTGGGATGTTATCAACCCTGGGTTAGTTTGCGGTCGTTACTGTCCATATGCGAGGCGTCGCTTCGGCCATTGCACAGGCCAGGCGCAGTGCCCTCGCACTCCTGATCGACGACATTCACCGCCACCTCCGCTGTTTCCATACCAGGGTGAAGCATCCATCACAAAAGCCTCTTCACCATCAACGCAGAACACCACACCAGCTCAACCGGAGATCCTCCAGAAGTTGGAGGACTTCCAAGCTGAGATACTTCACTTCTCAGAAAGGGTGCAGCCTTGGATGAGGCACTTTCTGAGCGGAACACAACACTTTAATTTCTACAGAACTTCAATCCATCCAAGAAACCTCCAGTCAATAGCTAGACAGGATACTAACAACTAACGATTTCAACGCTACCATATGCGGGATTTCCATCACACTGCAGAGAATCGTCAAGGATTAGCTCAAGTTCTTCCTGAGGAAGCTCAATGAACAAACAGCCACAGAACCACTGGAGTGGCCGGATGCAGCACCTAGAGGCCGCACTCCGCAGCCAAAGCACTTCTAGAAGCCAGCTCACCGAACTCATCACGGTGGTAAGCTAGGCAGGTCCCACACTCACTTCTCCGACACCCATTGGTTCGGTGGCCAGCACGAAACTGTGTTTTTCTCCACTTTACAAAACTCGTTTTGAGAACTCGAGTAAACATGCGCAAAAAGAAGGCTCTCACCGCAGGCCACAAGCCTACTTCTCTGGTGGGAAGCAAGGCTTCCAGCGCAGCCGAGGTCCAGCTTGCCGCCACTTCACCGCCGCCAACCGAAGCGGTCATCTCCAGCCCGCTGCCCAGCTCAGTCAGCCAGTTACCGCCTCATCACCTGCCACCCCGATTCTCCGCGGAGTTCGGCAGCTTCCGGCCACGTTACTGCTCAGCGCCGTCCAGCGCCCCCCCTCTGCGGCCAGGGCTACCAGGATCAAGAATGAACGCGGACCTACACTGCTGGTCAGGGTCGAGTTCATCTACAAGGGCGATTACTCGGCGGCCTTGGGCGCAGGATTGCGCTTGTTAGGGCAAACTCTGACAATCGAGGCTAGTCGCAGTTTCCTCCCTGTGCCTTGCCGACGCTGCTGCCAGTATGGATATCCCGCCAACACCTGTGACGCCATTACCTGCTGCCACTACTGCGGGAATTCGAGCCTCACCGCCGACAGCGGGCACACTAACTCGGACAATGCCACCGCTTCTACACCTCCAGTGGAGCCAAGGGGCACAACTGGACAAGCCGTGTTGCCCACTTTACCCTCGCAGACCGTCGCCGAACATCTTCACAGCCACGTCAACATCGCAGATCATCTCTCAGGCGCATCTCTTCACCTCCAATCCTGCCATCATACAGAAACTGGAGGATATGCATACGGAGCTTCTGAATATCAACACCAACTCACATAACTGGAGGGAGCACTTGTAGAGCTACAGTCAGATAGCGTATCCGTGATCTTATACAGCAAACTAATTCAGCACATTCCAAACAAGCTTGCAATGCCAAGATACCTCTACGATCAGCTAAGTTCAATCAGGAAACTTGTCACAGAAGAGCTAGCAGCCCTTCCGATGAGACCGGATGACCAGTTACCGACTCCACACCAGGAACCGCCCGACTGGGGCATACTGCGAATCTCTGATGCGCCATTATCGAGGCCGTCGGAGACCTAAATAACCACTCACTACTTCTTTTTTCCTTAGCACCCAGTAACTTCTTCACTTATCACACTGAATTCCCAGGTCGTTAATAGGGCTCCGGCCATGCTTGCATCCTGGCTCCCATTTCACCTGGCTTAGGCCCAATAGGCCAGCCAATATGTCCATTCCGTGAATGCGCAGGTGCAATAGCGATACAGCTGCATATCCTCTCTCGAATTCCTCTTTTCCCTTCGTTTCCTTCCCATGAAGGAGTTTTAGTGGTTATGCCGCCTATTGGTGAGTTCCATATTCTCGGTCCCGACTTCCATCGGTTCTGGGGTAGTGATTAAATCGTTCTCTCGTCCACTGGAAAAAAAAAGATCGGACAAGAGCCCAGAAGATGCTCGCGACAAGAAGAGCGAAACGTCAGCAAGTTTATACAAGTTGACGCAATCTTATTCGGAAGCTAAAGATAAGCATCATTTCTGTATTTATCTCATAGCTTACGAACTGTTCCATTTGTCCTTTCTCCAGTTGCGAATTAGCGTTAAATTTCTCATCCGTAATATATTTGTTTCGCTGTTTCTTGTGTAAACGCATCGACCTGGACTAAGGCGACTTCGTATAAGAGTGACGGTGTATTTCCTGTGAATAATCTCTGGGGGGACAGCTGTGTTATTTTGGACTTGAATTACCGGATTTTGTGCATTGTTGCATAACATCGGAAACATATTAACGTGTTTTTTCTGCATAACGTTAATGCATGCTTATAGCAATTACGTGCTTGTGTATAGTAGTGGTAGCTTAATATTTACTTGTGTAGTGGTGAATGGGTGAAGTTTTACATTTAGGTCGCATGTTGCTTTGTTTTTAGTTTCCGGTGTGTAAGGCTCGAGCGTAATTTGTGCTAGTGTTCATTCTCGTTTTTACTTTCACCCTATGCTGACTTTGGCGTTCTGCAACGTCAGCGTTATTGTGCCATTAGCGAAATCTATCACTGATTTATACGTTTGAAGGAAATCGATTCCTAGTAACAAGCTATGTAGAAAATGTTTTACTGCCGGCAGCTGTTCTTGAGATTCTACTCCTCACATTCGGAAACTTGTGTTGGCTTGATATTGTAGTGCATTTAAATTATTACTGGCTGTTTGGAGTATTAAGCTTAGGGATACTGCCTGCTTATCTGTTCCTGCCAAGCTATCATCTGCAATGCTCACCGAGCTGCCTGTATCTATTAAAATACAAATTTTCTGTTTTGCATTGACTGTTCCTATTGTTTGTAATGTGCTCGCCGGTGTTATGCCCTGGTAACTGTGGTTCTTACGGGGAGCGATTGCTTGGAGGTTGGGAGTGAAATTTTAGATTCCTCCTCTGCGTTTGGCAATTGGCTATCACGTGCCCTATTCTTTTGCAGTAGTTGCAAATGGGTTTCGCTTACACCGTTCTTCTCTGACTAGAAGTTTCTTCCAAATTTGGGTGGAGGTCCGTAATTCCTGCCTCATTCCCGTTGTGCGCTTGTGTTCGATTTGGCACGTGCGAATTAAATTTAATTTGCTGCACTTGCTGTGACAATTTCTCCATCATGTTAGTCATGCTTGAGATTTGTTCCTGTGAGCCATGCTCGCACCCGTTTGGAGCGACCTGCACGCTAATTAGGTCGATCATCTTCCCTGCTGAATAGCGCGCCGTTTCTATCCTGCGTACAAAATGAACTAAATACTCCACCATCCGCTTGACCCGTTCCTTCTCTGACATCTGGGTTGACTAAGTCGCACATCGCTATTACATTGTATACGTACTGGTTTGTGGGTTCGCTTAAATCTTGCACCCTTTTCCTCAAATTAAATTCCAGGATTTCCCCCCTCGGCAGCGTGAACAAAAGCGTGTAGTGACCCCTCTTTTAGATTTTCCCATGTCGTATATGCGTTTCTATAGGCAAAGGTTTTGTGCCAGTTCAACGCTGTATTATTGAGGTAGCACGGCAGATATTGATTTTTGTGTTGCTGTGCACAGTTATTGGTGCGCGTGATCGTTTCAAATTTATGTAAGTAGTCCCTCACTTTTCCCTGGTTTACCCGAAAAGGTTATCGGATCCAGAGGGGGGCGACTAACCCTGTGATGGTAACATGCATTCGTGCTGCCTATCTCTACCATAGCTGATTCCATTTGGATACTTACGCTTTTGACTTGATTCTTGTTTGTTGTGTGCTCATTTTTTGTTGTGTGTTTACTCTACTAATACTGGGGTTTAGTGTTTGAATAATTCGCCCCGACCGTAACCGAATTTGGTTTACGGTCTCTACGTCCACGGCTAATTCTTTCGCCATTTCCCTTAGGTCTGAAATGGTAAATTCTCGAAATTGTAACTGTTCGCCTTGTAATCCCGCCAGTTCCCTACACAATTTCATGTCTCCCGACACAGGGTTAGTTGGGCCTGTACTGTCGCATCCAGATTCTGCCATGAAGCATAACCTAGTCCTTAATTACCACGTTAACATACTATCATCCTATGAATCGGGGAGGAGCCTAAAGATAGCATGGGTATGGAGATTAGGAGAGGTTATGTTGCGGACAGGGAAGAGAAGAAAAAGGTTTATAATTTTGTCATTTTCCCTGACCCCCCCGTCCTTGCCTGGCGTCTTTAGCATCTTTCGGGGGATATACCTGGCGACGGAACACCACATTTGTAGCGATATTTGGGGCTGCTAACCTGGAGGAGGTAGAGCTTCAGGAGGTAGAAGCAGTCGCTACCGCGATGAGGGACGCCATGTGGATGCTCGGAGGAGGGTTGTGAAATGAGTACCAAGGATTCTATAAGAGATATTTGCTATATTCTGTGGTAAATTTAAGGAGGTTTGTGGCCCCTCCAAAGGGGGTCTGTTGTGCAGGAACTTAACTGTACTGACACATGACTCACCTGCAGGACTTTAACAGAGTTTTAAAGATTTACTAATTAGGTTTGGGCACGAAACCCGAAACAGACGTAGTCCCCGCGGCGCAGTTGGTCGTAAAGAGAATTGAGACAGTTGAGCCCTTATGTGGCCAATATATACGTTTTAGAGCGACAGTTCAGTAACCTGTCGTCCTCATTGCTAGCACATCCTTCATTACGACCGTTTTTGAAACTTAGCACAATCTGATGCAACTTCCCGAGCGTGAATCCAACTCCATACAGGTTCGCTACAGTATAGTACCAAAATATATGCAAAATGCAGGTAAAATAGGGAATTTTAGAATAAAATGCTCGTTTGAAGAGTATTTTGATTATAAAAATGTTAAATGGTTTAACATGATATAATTTAAAAACATTAATTTGTATACTACAATTTATATTAAAAGTATAGAAACATGCATCGATATAATGAAGCGCATTCTCATGCATAAAAGATTCCTCGAATGTGATGAAATGAAATCGATACAATGCTTTTGCACTGACACGACCTTATTTCATCGATGATGATCCCCCAGGAGCCCACCTTCGGTGGGTACGAGTTTGGCGTACCCGGGGTCCCGAAGCACTCGCCACCATATCTCCCCCTCCACTCTCATCGATTGTGCCACGTCTTTCCATAACTTCTTAGTTGTTAGTTGTTAATAATCCTCTTCCTCTTCTGGGTTTATCCTATTCTTAGTTTTTACGGTCTTAGGTGTATTAACTCCTGTCTCACCAGCAGGGATCTTTTCTGTCTTCGTGGTTCTTTCCCACGGTTTCAGCGCGGCTTCCGACATGTATCCTCTACGGGATTTTGGGCGCGAAGATCGGGCGGACCACTCGCACTGCCTCTGTGTGTAACCTTAGGTGCGGAGCCCGTCCACGCCGTCATGTACACCCATGTAGCTCCCTGGGGGCCCGGCCTATGTTAATTCTCCGACGACCGAGTGTCGCTGCATTATTATCACGGGTCGGACGTGTTACCGCTGACGGAACCACGGTGTAATCAGCCACAAGTCCTCTGAATCCGTGTCTTGCTCGCAGCGCGACTTAGGGTGCGGAGCCATGGGCGTTTATTCCCGTGGTAGGGGCTTAAAGCCGGGGTGTGTGTGGTGAATGGCTTACACATATGGATCAGCAGTGGAGATTGGGGGTAGCCATTCTGAAGTACGCCTTGAGATCGGTGTTGGGAGGGTTCCTACGACGGCACAGACCGTGAATGTCTTTTCTCTTTAACCACCGGATGGCAGGCTGACGCCGACGGTTCCGGATGGGGTCCTATTCATCATGTATCTGCGGAAAAGCCCTTTTATTGACTCTTTGGTGGTGACCTTAGCTAGTGATGGTAAAACGTTTAAGGACCTTAGCCCTTTCTACATCAAACGTGAGGTGGATGGGATCTGTGGCCAGGTAAAGAACGTGGCGCGATCTAGAGACGGTACGTTGTTGATCGAGACGAACAATGCTGAGCAGTCACAGAAACTGTTTAGGGCGAGTTTGTTGGGCTCCTATCCCATCCGGGTAGCCGCACACAAATCGCTAAAACCTTGTAGGGGTTGTCACTACCTCCAGTCTGGACAACCTTTCCAACGAGGAAATAGTCACTTGCCTCTCCGATCAACGTGTATGTCAGGCGTACCGATTATCTCGCAAGCAGGACGATCAAGAATACCCGTTACGCACCGTGTTTCTCACCTTCAAATGTACCGTGTTACAGGAGTATATTTTTTGTGGCTACGAACGTGCCGCCCTACGCCGATATATCCCGAACCCCATGCGCTGTTTTCGGTGACAGAGGTTCGGGCATACTACCCGCTCGTGTACCCACCCTGCTATTTGTGAGCGATGTGGCTTTCCTGCCCATGACGGCGCGGCCTGTGTTCGACACCTTAGTTGTATTAACTGTGGAGGATGTCATCCGTCTAGCTCGTGACAGTATTCGAGGTTTTTGGACGGAAAGTGTATATAGGAGCTGCACGTTAAGGAACACCTCACCTTTCCTGAAGCACGGCGGCGCTTTGCGCAACTTTAACCCGCAACCACCACTCGATATTCATCCGCTGTCCGCCGCTCTCATGTTGCCACTGTCGGCTTACCACTCACGCCCGTTATCCATGCTTCGACGCAAACCGAGTTGCCAGCGAGTACCTCTCCATCGTCTCGCCTTGACCCTGCGGCACAGTTTTCGTCTTCAGCCGTGTCGCAAGCAAACTCCAAGCCGTCTACAAGGCTCGCCCATCAACGTCGTCCGCTGAGGGTGTTCGTTCTCGACCTCAACAGAGACAGAGTACTCACACTTCTTCTGTGAAGCCCCGGTCCCGCTCCACGAGTCGCAAGGTCTCTTCCGATTCCCGGGCATCGGAGTGTTCGCCAGAGGATGCGGATTTTATTGCTGTCGGTCCGAAATCCGTCAAGGTGAGGTAGAAACTCAAGCGGACACTTCAACCTTTTTTTCAACGGAAAAACTCCAGTGGAACGTTAATGCGTTCCGGGCAGCTCTTCCTGACATAGTGTTTAGCTTCCCAACCTTCTCTCTCAATCGTCTGTCTTCAAGAAACCCAATTGCAGCCTACTCCTGCTTTGCATCTTCAGAGCTTTTCCTGCTTTAGGCATGACTGTTGTTGGACAGCGTGCCAGCGGTGGGGTTGGTATTTTGGTGGCGCATGATATTTGTGCCACCAACATACCACTACGCACAGCATTGTCGGTTGTAGTTGTGCGTGTCCAATTGGTGGGCCTCTGTTTCTCTGTTTGCAACGTCTATCTGCCACCTCTTGGTGTCATTCAAGCGTACGAACTTCGGGCGCTTTTGGCACAGATTCCCCCACCGTTAATTTTCATTGGTGATCTGAATGCCAGAAATTCTCTCTGGGTTTCCGACACTAACGATGCCAGTGGATACCTTATAGCAGATTTTTGTGATATGTCCGGCTTACTTTTGATAAATACTGGTGTCCCTACCTTCTTATCCGTTGACTATGGCACCCACTCAGTCTTGGATCCTTCTTTTTGCAGCCCGACATTACTTCCCGCCCTTGGTTGGTCGGTGCTTTCGGACCCTTATGGCAGTGATCATTACCCCTTTGCCATTCCCTTATCAGGTCACCATCCTCTATCACGACATCCTCCCTGGATTATTTCTAAGTCTGACTGGGAGAAGTTTCGTTCCCTCATTCATCTCACCGATAACGATTTTGCCACGGTAGATGAAATGGTGGAATATTTTACTTGTTCTTTCTTACTCGCAGCGGATTCCAGCATTCCTCGAGGTTCTTGCGCCCTGTCCCTTGGTGCACCACGGAATGCCGTTTGGTCCACCAAGCGCGCCGGTGTGCCCTGCATGTCTTTTAGTTACATCCTACTGAGGAAAACTTCGTTGCTTTTAAGCGTTTTCGGGCTAGGGGACGTTTTGTGCTTCGCAGTGCCAAACGCAAGTCTTAGAAATCTTATGTCTCTACCTTATCCCGTCGTAGTTCTGCACAGAAAGTGTGCACTGCAGTTCGGCGTATGTATGGCAGGTGTCGCCGGGTGATCATTCCCGGTCTTGCCGTAAACGGCACCAGTTATACGAGCGAACCGTGTATAGCCGAAGTCCTTGCCGCCTCCTTCGCTACTTTTAGCCAAATGGCTGGTTATGGTAGCTCCTTTTTGCCCATCAAAGCCTCTGTGGATTCGTTGGTCCTCGATTTTAACAGTAACCAGTGAGTCGTACAACGCACCATTTACCGTTGCCGAGCTGGCGCATTCTCTGTCTGTCGCCAAGGATTCTTCCCCTGGTCCCGATGACATCCACCGACAAATGCTCCTTCATCTTCCACCTAAGGTATTTCATCCTTAATCGGGATATACAACCGCATCTGGCGTCGGCAGGAATTCCCGTCCTCGTGGGGGGCGAGTATAGTCATTCTTATCCCTCGAATCGGTAAAGAAATGTCGCTTCCCTCTAGCTACCCGCCTATTTATCTGATGAGTGTCGTGTGTAAGACCTTTGATCGCATGATTAACGTTTGGTTGGTGTGGTGGCTCGAGAGGAATAATCTCCTCTGCAATGTTCAATGCGGATTTCGTCGTCATCGCTCTAGTGTCAACAACCTGACATGCCTGGAGGCTTATGTGCAAGATGCGTTTCTTCTGAAGCAGCACGTCGTGTCTTCCTTGATTTATAGAAGGCGTATGACACTGCTCGGCGCTATGGCATTCTTCGTACCATGCATGGTTACGGTTTACGCGGTCATCTAGCTGGCTTTCTCTCTAACTTTTTACGCCTTCGCCGTTTTCGTGTCCGTATTGGAAACACGCTGTCCCAAGAGCGGATCCAGGAGAATGGTGTACCCCAGGGGTCAATTCTTAGCGTCACTCTCTTTGCCGTAGCCATTAACGGCATCCCTAGTGTTGTTCGTAGCGATCTTCCGTTGTCCCTGTATGTTGACGACGTTGCTATATACTATCGTTCTTATAGTCTCGATCACATCGAGCGTCAACTGCAGCTGGCCATAACATCGCTTGCAAACTGGGCGCTTCGCAACGGCTTTCGCTTTTCGCATACGAAAACAGTGTTGTCGCTTTCATCGCCTTCGTGGTGTATATCCTCTGATCTTCAGTTGCTCGGCACGCCCCTACATTTTGTGCCGCACCTCATGTTGTTGGGCCTTTACCTCGACAACAAACTTAACTGGTAGTACCATATTCTCCGTCTTCGTACTTCGTGTGATCGCTCTCTTCGAGTACTAAGGGTTTTATCTGGAGCAATTTGGGGCGGCGATCGCACCTTGATGTTACGATTGTACCAATCCTTGGTTCGGTCCAAACTGGATTATGGCAGTTTTATCTACGGCGCTGCGTCCGCCTCTAAACTCCACCTCTCAGACTCTGTTCATAAAGGTGGTATCCGCCTTGCTACTGGGGCTTTGCGCCCTAGTCGTGTCGAATCTCTATACGCTGATTCTGGCGAACCCCCATTGTCTATTCGACGCTCGGTCGTACTCTTCCTATGTTGCAAGGTTGTCGGCTCATCCAGATTACCCTTGTTTTACTTGTGTTTTACACCCGGATCTCGCTCTTCGTTATCTGCAGAATAGTACTTCCCACCTCAGCGGTATCCGGTTTCGCGGCCTTCTCTTTTCACGTGATCTCCGACTGCCTCCTGTGGAGCAGTTCTCTTTCGGACGTTGTCCTCCGTGGCAACTCCATCGTGCCCGGTTTGACCTAGCACTCTACCCCACCGTCGGTGTTTCGTCATTTTTTTCGTCGAGCTTCAAGGAAGTTACCGGAACTACAACTCTGTGTTTACTGATGGCTCCCAGGTGGATGGTGCTACAGGTTGCGGTTTCGTTCTTAGCAGAGCGACTCACCGGTATCGCCTCTTGGACGCCAGTTCCCTTTTTACCGCCGAGCTCTCATCCATATTTTATTTCCTACATTTTATCTCCACTTTAGATCCAGGGTGTTTTTTTATCTGCTCCGATTCTTTGAGCGCCCTTTAAGCCTTGCAACAGTTTTCGGCTCCTCCACTCTCGTCAAATTCAGCAACTTCGTCTCCCAGTTGCTTTGTCGCGAATACCAGTTAGTTTTTACATGGATCCCTAGCCATGTGAGCATTGCCGGCAATGAGGAGGCAGATGCAGCTGCAAAGTGCGCCTGCCATTATTCGGAATTTTCCACGGCGTCTGTGCCTTACAGAGATGTTCAGCGGTACTTCCGGCGAAATATATTTCTGGCCTGGCAAGAGTCATGGGAGGCGTTGAGTGGCAGCACACAACTGCGGACTATTAGGGACACCGTCCATCCTTGGTCCACTTCTTGCAGGGAATCACGGCGATCCGAAGCTATTCTGACTCGTCTACTCCTGGGTCATACCCTCGCCGCTCATGGACGTCCTTTGCGCGATGACCCGGCCCATGTTTGTCCGACATGCGCCTCTCCGTCTCACTTATTTTACTTGATTGTCCGCGATACGCTCGTGAGTGCCGGGCCTTTGGCCTAGGTCCTGCCCTGCGTTTTGTTTTAGCGGACGACCCCGTGGCTGTCGATCAGGCACTTCGATTTGTTTTAATTATTGGATTTCGCATGCAGATAAGTTGCTTTTATCTTTTTTATCTTCTGTTTTTAAACTTTTAGGCCTGTGACTGTATAGTATTTAAGCTTCCTTTTTACCTTTTTAACATCCGACTTTTAGGTTTTTATGGTTTTAAGTTTTGACCTCAGGCCCTAATGGCCTAGTTGTCGATGGGCCCTTAAACCTCACTCACTCGATGATAATGATACTAATAATATTGCCCATTTGTAATTACTTTGTATAACACCGTCATGTATTCGCAACTTGTAATCACACAGGATAGTTTTATTGGCAAATTCAGGAAACTCCAAGTGTATTACCCAGAAGAATGCGGAAAGCGCTTTTACTTTCATTGTTCTCTTTATCCTAGCCCCCATCTTAGTAACAAAGTCGTGCTTGCATATTTTGGCTGCAAAGTGCAAACAGGGACGATTCATATATGAATTATAAATGAGAATAAGCGCCAGCCAAGGGAACGAACGATTCATGAACGAATCGTACACTGACGTAGGCCAGCATATAAGGGAACGATTCATGAACGAATCGTGCAGTAGGTCAGGCCAGCATACAAGGGGATGATTCATAAACCAGTCGTTCACTAGGACAGACCTGCGGACAGTAGCCAAGGAGACGATATACGAATCGTATGAATCGATTAATTCAAAAGAATGGCTTCGACCAAACCTACAACAGATTCGTTTGACAGAGGGATGTCTCTTGCATTTTTTTCTAAGAGTAGCAACTCGGGGAATTTCACCTGGGTGCTGATGGGTTCTGGTGAAAGCGACCAAGTCCCTTTAGTTGGAAAAATAAACTTTCCAAGCGGTCCTGATTGAGACGCGAAATCAAAATGTGTTTCACGTTTGATTTAGGAAGGTCGGAAAACAAAAATATTTTGATTTTCCAATCTGCATTTTTTCACAGCATGCATACATTTACCTCAGAATGTTTTCTTGTATATCTTTACTGGTGTCATATCCACGTGTTAGAAACTTCCTGTCATCTAAGAATGTTAAATTTTAAACCTGAAAGGAATCATTTTTGTTTAAAGACACTCGTGCATTTGTTAAACCTAAATAACTATTCGAAGACTTTTGTACCGAAACACAATATTTTAGTCAGCCTATATTCACGTTCTATGCAATACAGCTACAGTTTGCTGTTATTAAAAAAACATTAATTCAAAGGAAGTGCAAAAAAGTATTATTCTCATTTTCTGACACTTTAGGGATATTCTTATACTTGTAGTAATTAATATTTGCGCGCCATCTATAACAGCCTACTCTACTCATGTTGCGTTAGATTCTGGAGGCTCACCCGCTCACACAATTTGATTATCATAGTTGCAGGGACTCAATAGTAGACGTAAGACTTTGAAAGACCCTTTGTGCTGGTTGTCGCCGGCTGCTATATAGCCGCCTTGCCTCTTCTCCTGCCAGTCATGTATAAGTGCATACAGCTTGCGGACACCACATTTGGCTTTTTCGCCGCCACAATGTGCAGTACCGCTGACAGCAATTAGTGCATCATATGGAGTTTCAGCAACCAAAAGCGCATGCCTCTTTAAGTTTGCGGTGGTAGCTGCTTTTCTTTATTATTTCCCGGCTGTTTACTGAGCATATCAGGGGCCGGCTACATTGTTTAGAGAACACCTCTAGTGTTCTCAACACAATGCACAAACCTTTTTTAGTTTTCCTATTTATTTGAAATGAAATAGGTTGGTAGAAGTGGCAGTGCATAAAGCGAGTCCAATTACTAGTATTCACATCCATATACATCGTGTGTTAAAATTTGATGTTTCCCTTTATTAAATAATAACAATTTTGTTGCTGAATGGGGTGTTTGGCGCGTCCAGAGCTGATTATGTTTGTCCTATATGCTTATGATAATTCAAGAGAAGGTGCTTTATGCTGATAAATGAATGGGGATTCTTTTTATACAAGAATGCTAGCACTAATTGCTAACAAAATTAATGATAACGCAAATCCAATATCAACACAGATAACTTCGATATTGGATTATGGCCGGTATCACTATACACATGTAACACACGCGGACCCTGGGCAATTTTTATTGATTTTAAAACATCATTACGTGTAATAAAGAACAAGTAGCATGGTTCTTTAGGTATTTTCAGGATTACATGGCATATTTGTCACTTTTGTTCCATATTACTGACTATTAGAAGTCGCATCTCACCCGTGGTATCATGGGAACGTCTTCCGCTGCTAACATTTTAAATCCCAACATACCTGAAAATACAATTGAGGATCCTAAGCCGCAAGGCGTAGCTGAGGAATTGAGGGTCCTCAGCCTCAAAGCGTAGCCGAGGGATGTTTTTAGAAGCAGTGGAGCGGCCGCAACTGCGAAGCGACGACAGGGCTAACCGAGGAATCTGCGCGCCTAAAATTCGAATGATTCACGTTGTTAGTAATTCCTTCCAAGGCCGCCAAAACTGCCAAAAACGACTATATAAGAACGGTCGCATAAAAGGGAGGCTGGGTGTGCATAACATTGCCGCCGGAGCAACATTCACTACAACAAAAATTCCTCATTAAGCAAGGATTACTCTGGATAGCCAAAGAACCCGATTTCGTAAATTAAAAACCTCTATTTTGACCATAATCTAATATCGAGATAGTACACAGATAAATATCTGAAGTAATCTCTGCAGTTATCTGTTATTTCCAGGACACAAAATTAACGTTTTCAGGTTTTAGAGTTGAACGAAATTTTCTTTCCATTGTATCCTCTTTATAGTCAATACTTTCACGCTAAATATCTGTTCCACAGAACGAAGCATATAGCTGATCAATGCTTTTTTTCTAAATAATATTCCGTTTGCTATTGGCACAATATAAATTAGTCGGAGGTCAATACCCTACAGTCAGAGCTCAGAAAATCCTTATTCTTACAGCGTTGAAATTAAAGTACATGATTTGCCTGTCTAATAGGTGGAGAACGCAATAGCTGGCTTTAACTGCGTCTCAAGCCAAACTTATACACTTTGAGAATTTGGTATTTATGATATTCGAAACTTTGTTCACGACGATTAAACTCCATAGGCACGTTTTCGCACTGTTAGTTTCAGGACTTCATATCTATAAATTCCGTTATCCGTACGAGTCAAAAGTTTGAGAATGTACATTCGGACAACCTAAAACTGGTGGGCGTCTGAGAGACGGGGCTCGAATCGGGTATTTACGTGAGCGCTCGGGACAGCCAGGCTTTGTTCACAAGACTGCGTATATTCTTCTAGCGGTTATAATGGGGAGCACAACTATAATCACAAAAGTCGTCCAAGAAAATAATTAATATACGAGATTTTAAACAGACGGTTCAAAGTGTTTTAACACTGAACATTTGTAAAAATAATTTTTTATTGATTTATAGTACCCATGTGGAGTATAACTAAAGCTCTTTACAATGCAACGCTTACTGCAACACTCTTAGCTCGGTGGTAGTGAGTTCCTGAGGTTGTAAGTTCAAATCTGCGTGGAGATACCCAGTTTTTTTTCCTTTTCAGTTTAAATATACGAGTAGAAATATAAGAGGTTTTCTTCATTTTTTATGAATGAGGCATTTGTTCAGTAGTCCATCATACCGGTAGATGGTAACAATGGCATTCATTTATCTGTAGGGAAGAGGTTTCGTATTCAGTCAATTTAATTTTAAAACCACAAGTTTCCCATTACTGTAGCCATATTTGTAAGTAAAGTGAAGTAACAGAAGCAAAATTATTTAACTATATTACAGAAAAACGATTTGTAAAATAAAAGGTAACAGTCCACTACGGAGATTCCAACTCGTGCTGTTTGTGTAGAATTTAAGTACCTTAACCACTGCTCCGAGTAAAATAAGCTCAAGGCTGAAGTGTGTCCTGAGCAATGACGGAAAACGGTATCGAACAAAACCACTGCGCCGCGCCAATTACGGTAAGAAGGTAACCCAAATCAGTGCCTTATGGCCTGTATTATAGAGTTGGCCAATGCGGCGCACCGAAGTTGACGGTTATGAATCGCGCGCTCATTCGAAGGGACTTCAAAAAATATTAACTGCTCAAGAGATCAGCTAGTTTTAATTTGACCGAGTGTAATTACTATTAATAGAAATTTACAATGCTTTTTTCTTACAAGGTGTGGCACCAAACAAAAATTGATATAATATACTAAGCTTTATTGAATAACATGAACTTGTAATCTCTTAATTAAAGTATGTTTGCTGTTCACATTTTCACAAACACATTTTCTCTCATATTACCGAAGGATCTCCAAAAGATAGAAGAACTCCCTGGTGCATATTGTGACTTTATCCAGTTTTCACTGTCACTTCATTCTAGGTTCCCGCGGTTTATTCGCTAAGTTCTCACTGTCATTTCACTTATGTGATATAGTTTAATGATGTCCTCCGTGATGTAGTGGTTACTATGCTAGCCTCTAGTTCCCGAGGTCGCGGGTTCAAACCCAGTGGAGGGCGGTGGATGTTTTCGAGCGTAAAAATCCTTGGTATGGCTTGCTTCGGAAGGGAAGTAAAACCGGTGGTCCCGTGTAATAATATTTATGTCACGTAAAAGGACCACAAGCCTGATAAGGAGGCTTCTGGCCAAAATTACCGGTTTTCACGCCCAATTTAGAATGGAACGCTAGGGATCACAGGAGTTAAAGAGCGTCCATAAATAAAGCTAAAAACAACTAGTTTAATTTCCCCTGTCACTTCACTTTTCTTCACGATGTGCATCCACTTCTTAGGACGGTTCACCCGCTGGGAAATCGAACACAAGTCTCTTAATCTCTCGCAGTAACTGCACTGACTTGTACGACAACAATAGTCACACGGAATTGCCAGTACTTGATGTCACCAGAAACGCACGCAGCACTCACTCGCGAGAAGCTCGCTTATATAACCGTTGGAATTTTTCAGAGGCTTCTAGAAAGTTCGGGAGGCGCAGAAAAATGCGGTTCACGAACAATCACGTTATCTCCGATTAACGTTTATGGTGTTTACGCTGGTTGAGGGCGACTTATCTCTTCACCCGGTCAGACAGTCGGTCGGTCGTCCGGCGCTTTCTACCGATAATTGAGGCTCATAGCTATGTCACAATATGAGCTAATAGACCAGGTTGCACTGTGATTATGTCTGCCGTTTACTATTTGGGTATTTTAAGGAAACTCCGAAAAAAAAACTTTGTAGATTTCCTTGTAGTTGTTGAAAATTGTTGGGTAAGCGAATTTTTCTCCGTTCTTCCGCCCCACTCACGTTTTCCCCCACTCCATTTTCTTAAATTAAGCGTTTTAGATTCAGTTGTCAACAGATTTGTTATATTAAAGTGGAACTTTTTTTAAAGACGCACACTTTTATTACTATCGCCTATATTAAATGTGCAAAGGGAATAAAGGCTGTTAGAAATTACGCAGTGATGAGTATCTTTACTATCATTAATCATTATCGTTAATATTTGATGAATCCGCAGACATTACGTGTGCCAAACACCCCTGTGTTTGCTGCCGGTATTATAGTAGATGAAATAACAAAACACTTACTCAGTTCTGGGGGCTAATCTATGCCAATAGTACTACAGCAGAAATATCTTGCTATCACACAACATATTTTCCCAGAACCCGGGTATAAATCACTTGAAATGTTTCGAAATAGCGACGGATGGTGCTTCAAATCTTTGTGGTTCCAAGTATTCTGTGTTTACATTAATGAAAAATGACACCTGTCTAGAAAAGTGTTCTTAGTACATGATGAGCTATATCTGGTATTTCTGAAGCCTGTCAGTAATTTAAAATAACCAATATATTATTTCAAAGGCAAAGTGTATATCACTGCCATGTGCTGAAATAATTGGAAACATTCACACTTTGAATGCTCAGAATGATCCATTTTTCCTAGCATATAATGCAACTGTCTTTTCTCGAGTGACACATAACAAAAATAGAGTTACGCAGTTACATGGAAGGGATCTTCTCAGTTCTATTTTCCGCCTGTAAATGAGTATGGAGGAAAATATAAAAAAGGTGCAAACGCATAGGCTAATAATAAAGGGCTCTTGCAGAAGACAATGTGATATTAGAGAAACTTTAATTTTAATACAGGCATTCAGTAGGGTATATGACAGGGCTAGACCACCAGATAGCGTTTATATGGAAAGAGATAGGGAAAACGAGGAGAGATACTAGGCTGGGCTAGGTTTGAAGGGCAGAAAATGCGTTTTATATGGTAGTGTTGGGGAAAACGAGTAGATGTGCTCGAGGGTGGTTCTAGGAACAATTTAGCGTTCATTGAAGATGGAGGGGTAGGGTATGCACGTATGCATGTTCATTGTTGGATATGCTGTATTTTGGACACTGGAGCAGACATTTGCGGTACTTTTACGAGCCTGTACTTCTTCAGGCATTTTAGGCGTTATGAAGCGCTTTTACGGTCATTTTGAGCAATTTTAGAGTTACCTTGGAAACTTTTATGAGAATTTCGGACACTGGCATATGTATTTTGAAGGGTGCTGATAGGATAGTTCAAGCACTTTAAATTTATTCTGGGCTATGGATCAGATATTGGCACAGTCTTTACGGGACGTTTTGGAACACAAGCAGGGGACATTTTAGAGATTTTGAAGGTATTTTAGAAAACAGCAGATATTTCCGGTATTGTTACAAATTTGCTAGAACGTTTCGGAAAATTCTGAAAGTATTTTGTACAGTTTTAAGGTATCTTGACACATTTGTAGACATTTGGGTCGGTTCTGGCAGCAGTATTTTGGTTCTTTGAAGGTATTGTAGGTTATGAATCACATATTGGCACAGGCTTTTAGGACATTTCGGAAGACGGCTAGGGGAGAATTCAGGCATTTCAAAGGTATTTTGGAAACTGGAGCAGGTATTTTCATGATATTGGTACAGACTTTTAGAACATTTTAGGACATTTTGAAAGTATTTTGGGTAATTTTATGGCTAATTATAGCATTAACACCGATGTTTTGGACAATTGTATGGGTTATTCTATATTAACACAGGTATTTTGGGTCAATTTCATGTGTAGCTCAGGTATTAACACAGGCATTTTGAGGAAAATCTCATGGGTAATTCGGATAAAAACACAGGCATTTTTTGGCAATTTTATGGAAACTTCTGGCATTGACACAGACATTTTAGGGCAATTTTAAGGGTAAATTTGATATTAATATGGGTATTTTGTGTCAATTTCATGGGATATTTGGGTATTTACACAGGATTTTGGGTGTAATTTTATGGGTAATTCTGGTATTAACACAGGTATTTTGGGGAATTCTGGCATTAACACAGGTATTTTGGACACCTTCATGGGCATTTTGGACACTTGCATAGATATTTTGAGCACTTTTATAGTCATGTCTGCCATCGGCATATGTATTTTGAACACTTTTATGGGAATTTCAGCGTACGTTGACGGTGTTTTGTGATTTCAGATCCCATGTTTTATAGGTTTTTTTTGTACTTAAGGCGCATATGTTAAGTATTTCGAGCTTTTAAGAAGATGATTTGTGCATTAAACATAATTTATGCATAATTATATGTTTTATCGTTTATATGCTTTCAGTCCAATCATACATGCAATTTAACAATGAAACGCTGATTAAGCATCTAAACCTCCAGTATTTACTAACAACACAATGATTTTTTTATAATTACATCACGTGATCGGAGATAAAGCAATTAATGCAACTCTAAAACCTTTACGTAAAATCCAGTTTTGTTGTATGCTATTGGTTTTTGCGTTTATGTATCTATTAACTAGTTCCATATTATGTAAAACCCAAGCGGAGCCGAAATATCTAGCTATATCCCACGCGTTGAAGCCTGCCTAATTACCCTCCGTCACAACCAGAAAACAACCGCCGCAGCCACCACCACCACCACCACTACCACCACCACCACATCACTAAACTCCACCCCATAAAAAATTAAAAATCAGATAAAATAAGTGAATATTGATGATAATGCTCTTACCTTTTAATTAACACGGTTTAGTGTTTAGGTGGTGACATCACCTGTGATGAGTCTTTTATCAATATAATCGCCGTATTAAAACTTGTCCCTTGAGACAGCTCAGTGAACAGTTCACGTCACTGCAGCTAAGTGTGTGATAGTCAATCAGTCAATTCCGCCCAACACCCCTACGTACCCTCCGCCTATCACCTCTAGCATAACACTTCCGCTGTTGATGGATTTATTTATACTGTTGCACTCGGTAATACGTATAATATGTTTTTGTTTCATGACCCTGGAAGAAATGCATGCACGTATAAAACAGACATGGCCTTGCCATAATAATATCATTATGTTTTAATGACATAATTGCCCTAAAATTCCCCACAATACCTGTGTTAATACCAGAATTACCTATGAAGTTGACCCAAAACTCTGTATTAATACCAAGATTGGCTATGAAATTGCATTAAATAACTGTGTTAATGCCAGAATTACCCATAAAATTGCCCAAAATACTAGTGTTAACACCTAAATTACCCATGAAATATACCCAAAATACCTGTGATAATACCAGAGTTACCCATTCTATTTTCCAAAATGCCTGGTTAATACTGTTCTCAGTCATAAAATTACCCAACATATTTTTACAATGTCCTGAAATGTTCTATAAACTTCTATCAATATCATGAAATACCTGCTCAGTTTCCAAAATACCTTTGAAATGCCTGAATTCTCCCCTAGCCGTCTTCCGAAAACGCCTGTGCCAATACCTGATTTATAGCCTAAAATACCTTAAAAGAGTCAAAATACTGTTGCCAGAACCGACCAAAATGCTTGCAAACGTGTCAAAACATAAAACTGCACAAAATAATTTCAGCATTTTCCGAAACGTTCTAGCAAATTTGTAACAATGCCGGAAATATCTGCTTAGTTTTCTAAAATACCTTCAAACTCTCCTGCTTGCGTTCCAAAACGTCCCAAAAAGCCTATGCCAATACCTGATCTATAGCCCAGAATATGTTTAAGGTGCTTAAAATATCATATCAGCAGCCTTCAAAATACACATGCCAGTGTCCGAAATTCTCATAAAAGTTTTCAAAGTAAGCCTAAAATAGCTCAAAATGGCCGTAAAAGCGCTTTATATACCTGTTCCAACGCCTAAAGTGCTCGTAAAAGTATCTTAAATGTTTGTTCTAGTGTCCAAAATATAACATTTCCAACAACAAACATATCCCTACAAATCCCCCCCCCCAACCCAATCTTCAATGAACGCAAAATTGTTCCTAAAACCGCCCTCGAGCACTTTCAATTCCTAGCCTTCCTAGGACCTCCCCTCGTTTTCCCTATCTCTCCCATATAAACGCATTTTCTGCTCGTCCAGCCTAGAGCATCTCTCCTTGTTTTCTCTCTCTCTCTTCCCATATAAACGCAATTTGGCGGCATATCTCTATCTTATATAGATTACTGAATTCGTATTCCATTTTGTTATTTCAACAACAGCAAAATCAAAGTCTTCCTACGTGGTCGAGTGGTCAGCGTTCTGACTGCTTAACCGAAGGTACGGTTTCGATTCTCGGCTTGTTGGATATTTTTCTTTAATTAGGATTATTCCCTGCCCTCCATGGAACTATAGATTTGAGAATGAAGGTGCGGATGAAAATAAATTAAAAACGACATAAATTTACAATAACCTAAGCTAAAAAAGTTTCAAAAGTAAAAAACCAAACAAACAAACAAAAACAGGTGGACTCTGTGGCTCAGTCTCTAGGGGCCGTATTCATAGATTTCACATTGGTCTGGACTATCTCCAGACTCATTTGGTCCGTAGCAAAGGCCGACCAAGTTTTTGATATTCTAAGGGTGGCGTGCACCAACCTGGAGTAAGCTCTACTTGCGTAGTAATCTACTATTCAAGTCAAAGTCAACACTCGGCGACTTCCATGCGAGAGTAAACTACTTCCGAAGAATTTTGCTCCTTTCAGATACTCCCAGATTAAATTACAGTTGAAGTAAATGTCGGAGAGCACCATCATGTATGTTACTACGGAATTAAATAGGGTACAAATATAGGTTAGAATTTACTCTTGCGACCTGGATGGAGTAACTAACCTGTCGATTGAACTAGAATACCGTATCGTATTTGGAGGAAGATTTTTTGACGCGTTCATAAATTATTTAGATAACATTGATGATCTCGATGAAGAAAACAGCGATTACTTAGGTTACATTGATGATCTCGACGGAAAAAAACGGAAATGCGATAGTGCTATGCGAGAACCATATGATACTTATGCAGAGAGAGAGAGAAAATTCAATGAACATTTCGGTATTAGGAAAGAATCTTATACACGCCTTTTGAACCTGCTTGAAGAACATTTCAACAAAACTCAGACACAAATTCAGCTCTATAATCCAAACTGTAATTATTATTATGCGGCCTATAAGTGTTTCGTACCGGAATATTTCAGAAGCTTGAGCCGGCATTATGATGAATTTAACGTAATTTGACAGTCTTACACTGTATTAAATGGAGATATTTAGAATTGACTTAACGCGATGTAAGTTAAAAGTTTGGCATCAAACTTTTCCCTCCCATTACGTCACGTTAAGTGCATGCAAATTATACCTTTAGTTTACCAGCATTTTCATGTTACGTTAAGTAAAGTTCATCGTAATCCCGATATTACAGGCGATCTTATAAATAAACGTTCACCACGGTCTGCTGGCCGCGTATTTCACTGCGTTGTTAGAGCGCTTTTTAGGTTAAGAGCAAGGTACCTACACATACAAATATACATGAGTGTTAAGAAAATAAAGGCAATTCTTCTTCACTTTATCAGATTTCCCACACATTGTGTGTGGAATTGACTGCACGCATGTTACTATTTGTATTCATCCGTGAATATGGTGAAATCCGAAATCAGAAAGGGTATTCTCTATCAACACGCAAGTGATCTGCGGCGCAAAATGAAGATTAGAAATATTGTTTCCAGAATTTTAAGCTTCTCTTCAGTACGTTTCCCGTCGCTAGAATTATTAAACTCGTCAATCACGACTTTCCAGCATCTTTATAACACGTTTTGTATTACTTGGGTCTTCATTGAAAACGTTAATAAAAGTAACTTCCCGTGAATCAGGAACCTAAGCTTTATATATATATATATATATATATGTAAATAAATGAACCTAACCTAACCTCCCGTAAATCAGAAACGTAAAAGACTAATAAATCTAAAATAAAAAGTAATTAAGAACGCACGTTGCGAGTGTTGGCGGTATCTCACTGGCTTTAAAGACCAACGTAATGTAGGTTATTGCATTTTTTTACACTCATAGTGTTTAAATGGATTTTCTTTATTTCTACCAACAAACATTTATCTCTTTCGCTGACGTTTCTCCCCTTTTCCTATCGCACATAACCTTATTCACGATAGCATAAAGTAAATCGCGCAAACAAAACAATACGTTCGGGAGTAATTAGCTCTTACTTCCGTAGTCCTAACTAAAAGAGTAAATTTTAATTGAGCTCTCCAACGTTACTTTCGGGGTAAATTGCTCCGTAATAACCTACTTCCGTTGTGGGACTTCTTTAGTAAACGTTACTTCCGAAGCAATTTACTCCAACATGGTGCACGCCACCCATAGACGATAAAAAGTCTCAGAACAAGAAAGGCCGTGGGTCAACAAGGAGAAAATGTTATACGACGAAGAAAGGTAGTTCTGCGCATGCGCGACTGCCATAGAGTAGTAAACTGCTACTCCCTAGTTTTTAACTTTCTATGGTCGTTTCACAGCTGCTTTTTCATCAGTTCAGTTCTCACTCCTCGCCCCCCCCAAATGGAGATAAGCTAGAAGTGTGCATTAAAATGGTCGGAGGAGGAAAATTCCTGTTTTCCGTAATACAAAAAATGATGGATATTATTGAAAACAAATCGATTTCGACAAATGCAAACGCAAAAAAGGAGGTATGGAGGGAGATAATACATATATAGGCAGTTTTGTGCATGCTTCTAACCTATTCCCACACCTCCCTTTTTGGAAACGTTCTTATCCACACAGTTTCATGGCATTGTTAATCTTTTCAATAAGAATTTAACTTGCTGAATATTAACCTTTAACCTTAAAATTTCATGATCACATCGTATTTAAATAGGAAGGAACATTTCCTGTTATTAAAATCTCACCCTGGATCTTAATCAAATAAATATTGTGTGATAGTAATGATACAGAAATAATTACCTGAGGAAATTCTAATACATCATAAACCATCCGGGAGTTGTAATCCTCCTCTCCTCTCCGGGAAAACGTAAGCAAAGCCTGAATTATTTCGAACTTTATCCAAGTGGGACATTCCGTATTGGGTAGGACGTATGAAATGTTAAGAAACATACGATATCAGGTTTTTTTTAATACGTAGGGTTGATTGTGTAGTATCCTAGGTTCTCGTTCGAGTTTAGACGCGCAGATCCCTGGGCTACGCCCTGTCGTCGCTTCGCAGTTGCAACTGCTACACTCCTCTCATCCTAAAAAATTCCCTCGGCTACGCTTTGAGGCTGAGGGTCCTCAATCCCTTGGCTACGCCTTGCGGGTTAGGGCTCTCGATGTTACAGTGTTGAAATTCCGATTCCGTAAGTTTCTTAACATTTCATACCTCGGAATACGGAATAATCCTCCTACCCGCATACGGAATAAAGTCCTCTTATACATTGAATTAAATGGAGCTATTTAGGGTTATCTTCGGTGGCGCCGTGGCCGAGTGGTTAGGCCGCTCGCCTCCCACCGAGGCGGCCCGGGTTCAATCCCAGGGACCTGTATGTGGGATTTGTGGTGGACGAAGCGGCGTCTGGGCGGGTTTTCTCCGGGTTCTCCGGTTTCTCCCGCCATTCATTCGACCAACATTTCGTTTCATCTACTTCCTTCATCCCATACCAGGCATTGGGCTGATCACCCATCCTGGATGCTCTGTCTGATCCATGAGAGTCTGCTCCTCGACGGGCCTCTGACCCCAGGCACCCGCTTGTAAGTCCTGGGGGGTGTAAGTCCTACATAAGAGGAGGGTAAACAGATAATGAATGAATATTTAGGGTTATCTTAACGTGGCTTACTTTAACGACGTAACTTAAGAATTTGGCAGTGTCAAACTTTTCCTTCCCGTTACGTCAAGTTTAATGTGGCATGGCAATTAGAACCAATCTGCGTGAAGCAGTAGCATGAAGTAATAGGAGAACAATCAATCAAGATTCATTCCCGTTACGTTAAGTTAACCTTTACTGTAGCAGAATTTCTTAACTTCGCGTTACGTAAAGTACATAGTAATCCCGGTTTAACGATGGTAAATCTAGCAATGACATTTGAGTCATTAGTTATAATGCGACTTACTAAGGTCAGTAATGTTTTCTTGATACCCTCTCTTGCATAATGTGGAAGTGCTATTAGCATCGTATCAATTGAAATACTCAAGCCTTATCGTCGTCTGTCATATAGGTTAGGATGAATCCGTTTTATCAGCCTTCTAACCTTTGCTTTACTAAACCTGTATTTGTTTTGAAGTTTAGCTATTTCCAATTATGTCTAATTTTGGTAGATAGTTTTGCTCCACCGTCTCATTTCGCGAATTCTACGCAAGCAGCCACGCCCATTACTCCAAAGTTATCCATTTTGTAAAGATGGTCTGCCTTTAATCTACCCCTCTGAGGTAGACCAAAATTTGCTCCCGAGCAGGGCATTTGATCCCCGGACCAACGCAAATCCCGGTCTATGAATAAGAAAATCGATGATGCTGTAAATCCTCCGGAAGTAGCAAGTTGGGCCGGACCAAAATCGACTATGAATACCGCCCTAGGTGTTTCCGGCTGGAGGTAGGAATTTTTCTCTAGGCAAGATTATTCCCTATTCTCCGAGAGTGTGAATGTGTATATGATCTAATATATAAAATGCAAAGAAAACTAGAAATCCAATGACAACTACATAGGTTAACACCATTATCGATAGGCAATATGTTCCAAAGACAAAACGACCGCCTATTTGACCATTGCAGTTAAAGGCGGGTATAAATGGAAGAAAAAAAATCAAACGTTTTAGCCAGAGTCCCCTATATGACCATAGCACACGGGGGCCGCTTCCCGCGCATTCACTGCTTGTCGAGCTGTCTGCTAGTGACGTCACGTGGAAGGTAGCTGGCATCGCTATTCCCAAGTGGAAGCTCAGGGTTTACGATATAATTCAAATCCTGACATGATATGGTCACCTCAAGCAAATTTATTTGAAACAAAACTCTCATTCCGTAACATATAAAATAGAAAAATAATACAGAGGAAGAAACAAAACTATGCCATATACTCTATCTAACAGCTTGTCTTGTTAAACAACACATTTTTTTATTTAAATTCTTCAACATTTAAGTTATAATTGCAATACATTTCTTGCAAAAGATAGCAAGTATTATTGCCTTTTAAACACGTAATAAACGAAGAGAGGTAGGGAGAGAGATAAGGGGGAAGAAAAACTGTATTATATTAAAATAAAATAGAACCTTCAGGCTATGCATTATTTCTGCAATTTTACTTTCCCTCCTATTTACTTATAGTAAGTAGAGGAAGTATTGTATTCCACCCAAAATTTCGATACCGAGATTTCACTGAAAACACATGTTTTTAGAAAAAGGTGCGTGCGTGTGAACAGCATAACTCAAAACGAAAAGTCGGTTAAATACCAAACTTGGAATTTAATTCCAGCATCTTCCAAGGATGCGACATGATTTTGTAAGAAGATTCCCTATCACGAACTACCTTTTACATGGGAAATTATCCATTACTTTTATGTTCTCAAAAATGACTAATACCTTTTTGATTAAAGTGCATATGTTTAAAACATTTGCATGACAAATAAAATGTATATTTCGAATTTCCTGTAATTAACCTGTGAAAACTTCATTTGAATGGCTTGTATAATTTGGTAAAGGTTAAAAGATTAAAAAATTACTTTAAAAAGAAGTAGATCTCGTTAAAGCACACACTTTATGCCAAATAAATATTGTTATGGCGTTAACCATGTACAAGATATTCTATGTTATTTGTCGAATGTTCAACTACTTAAACGTTTTTAAGTGGTAAGTCGCTATTCGGCTTTTTTCCCTCGTGGCCATGTAAAGAGCATGGAATTTCAAAGCCATCACATAGCGACACGCTTTATAATTTGACTATTGGTTTAGCTTTCTAAATCCTTCTTAAGCATACAACTAAATGTGTAATTACAGTTCATCTCTGTTTAACAAGTTAGATAGAAGAATATACTTCTTTATGAATATTTTGTAGAAGAATGAGCAAAGAAAGTCATGTGAATGTAGAAAATCCGAGTTTTATAATTACAATATATATTGTGCATATTTTCACACTTTAAACAGCTATAAATAATCTTAGTTATATATGTTACGCGTTTTCAGAGATGACAGTGATAAAAGTAAGCTATAGAAAATCCTTATTTGAGGTAAAATAATGTAATTTTATCGCAGATTACACTTTCTAGTTGAATACCATCACAATGTTATATCATTACAATGATATTCCTCAGCATGGACCGAGTGTTTTTTCCCTTAAAATGGCAAAGAAAATGTTTTTCTTATTTCGGATTTTAAAAGAGCACTTGCATAGGTATGCAAAAGGGTCATCAGCCTTTTGTCCACGTTATACCTGAATTTCCACATGATTTGGTATTTAAGGCGGTATATTACCCTAAGGCAAAGCGAAAGTTATTAGATTTCGCCTTCTTTTATCTTTCTGTTGAACTTCTTGAAAGTTTTGGAGACGTTGTGTCCGAGTCCTTGTGCATTTGAAACAGCGTGAACAGGTGTCATAAAGCGTGCCAAATTACCCTATTAGGTGCATTTGATTGCACGTGTTCACGCACTAATTTCTAAAACAGCATATTCCCTATTTTCTGGGGGAAAAACCATTCTTAAATAACGCTATATAATTATTTCGTGGAATCGCAGAACAACTCTTTAAATAATATTTTTCTGTAATGCGTTGTACTGACCAATCATGAGCAACAATTTTGTACCCCACAGGTGCAAACGTTGTTTGATAAGCATTGTTGCTCACTAAATAAGAATGCTCTTTCCGATTACTTAGAAGTTCTAGTTGTGGATGGATTTGGAAATACAAGTGTGGTGTGCATTCGTGTTCAAAATGAATGTTAAAAAAAGAAGTTAACTGTGCTGTTGCGTAATGTTCTAATATAGGAACAAAAACCGCTGGAATTATGTATCATAGATTTCCTAAAATGATAAACTAAGGCGCATGTGGGTGTCTCGCTGTAAACGGAGTGATAAATTCAACACTGATAGTGCTCGAGTCTGCCTAGTATATTTTCGGCCTGAGGACTATGAATGGGACTTAAAAAAATGAATTACTTGGCTTACCTCTACGGAAAAGTTTACGTGGTGTGCAGTGCCGTGTCTGTCTCCCGATGATACGATTCCATGGCTTTCATATTTCGAATGTGTTAAAGAGTATGAAAACACGTAGCGGCATAATTTGCTCTAAATTCCCTGATTTCGACAAAAGAATTGTTTATATATACGTCAGGACCTGTACATTTATTAGGATACGGCATTTCAATACAAAATTAAAAGCTGCAACCGTGGAAAAAAGAGATACAAGGAAATGTCAGCAGTGGGTGACATCTATTTCTTCTACAACAGCAGCATGACCAGCCACTTCTAAATTTAAATCTACTTTTAAGATTAAACAAATAATAATTTGTTACTTTTTATTTTAGTAATAGTTTGGATGGTGGTGTTGATAAAATTGGTTTGTAATTAGTAGAATGAGTTGAGAAAAGTTTCCTATGCATTTTCAGTTAAAGTATCTTTCATAACATATGTCATTGCATTATGTTACACTTCCTTAATTACTGCTTAACCGTTTACACAATGGGTATACCAATCCGTGGCTTAAATTGTACGTATTAAAACGGGTTTAAACCGTTCTCTTTCAATTACTATCCAAAGAGCGCGCGTGCTCAACCCTCCACATGACGTCACAGGCGCGCAGCCAATGAGAGCGAAATGGCCGGAGTGGCCTACCTTCCCTATACTCAAGTTACCTTGACCATAGCAGGCAAAGGGGGCTATAGAAATGAATAACGAAACAGCAACAATAGTAATAATAATGTGTTTATTATTGTTACTACAAGATAATGTTTTATTATTATATACGACATATTATTGTTTCAAAGTATTCTTGCGAGGATATTCTTTCTCATTAACGTTTAGTTTATGTTCATGTCAGGAGCAGTTTCTGCCTAGGGGGGTGGGGTTAGATTGCTTGAAGCAGTTTCACGAATTTCCATGTACATTTTAACGACCCATTTAACCTAAAATAAAATCATCTTTTACTTCTCAAATGTGAAATATTTGTATTTAAAGTACAGTTGTAATGTTTCTTTTAGTATAGGAATAATAATCAGTGACCTAATTATTTCTCGTAATCTAGGGGGGCGGCGGCAATTGACCCCCCCTGCCCCCCGTAATAACGACCCTGGTTCGTGTGCTATTTTTGTTGGAATTTAACTACCTTTTAGGCTTATGTTCACTACTTTTGGTGTTAGAAATATGGCAACCATGATTTTATTCTAGTACTATATTTGTGGCGGATGTTTTGGCATTGGCAGCTCTGCTATTTGCAGTTTGCACGTGTCCTGTCATTAAGTGGTAGGTGGAATTTGACAACGTTGAGATTATCAAAGGTAAATATGCGTACGTATTATAAATTAAGTAACTTAATGCAGCGATATAAACCACTAGATTATCAAGGTAAACCTGGTAGGAATTTTTTGAGCTCTTTTTTCTGTTTAATCATTGGAGCTTACATTTTACGCTACTCGGTGACTACTACTGTGCTCATCTCTTTAAAAGTTAATCTCCATGGCAATTGTTTTATTTTTAAATGTTTTAGAATCCTAATATCATTCTTATCTATAGGCAATAGTGTGTTGTAAATCTAGAAGAGTTAGCGTCGTGTTTTAATAACATGTTTATAGGGTGTATTGCAATTGGTTTTAATCCTTTTCCCGTTCATGAATATGATCCACGTTTACATGTAACATTGTTTACGAACCAAGTTCGTTCTGGATTCCACTCGTTTCAACAGTTTTACCTTTAAGTATCTTCCGCATTGAGTACCATTAGATAGAGTTTTAACTTGTAAGTTTATTATTCTCTATACCCATTAGTTAGAGGAAGTGTTGTATCGCATACAAAAATTGTATATACATGGGTACTTTACGTGAAATGGATGTTTTGAAGTCCCCTGACTCAAGAAAATATTCTTAGAAAGAAGTCCGTGTTTGAGTGCGAACAGCATAATTCAAAAACGAAGTCTGATAAATACCAAACTTGGTATTTTTTTAGCATCTTCCAAAGATGCAACGTGATGTCTTTCAAGATAATCCCCACACCCCATACTCCCTGTTCATGGAAGATATTTCGTTATTTTTTGTTTTCTCAAAAAATGTTTCGATATTTTTTGATTTCTTAAAAATGGCTGTAATGATTTTAAATAAAATACTGAGTAGGTATTTAAAATATTTGTATGACAAAATACATAACTTGAATTTTCTAGGAATAGCTGTGAAGTCCTCTTCATTCAGAAGGAATTTTCTATGATTTTGTATACCGGGTAAACCATAAGAAACAAAAACCTACATACACAAATGTGGATTTTTTAAAATACACAAACCTACAATTAATCTTATATATGTTTTTGTGGCATTGTCATTCCCAAGATATTAGTATTGGTTTGAGTGCTTCAATACTTTGTAATATTTAAAGTGCTGTCACTATTTGCCATTTTCTTGCAATGTTATGTAAAGAGTATAGAATTGACTAAAATAATATGGCTCACTTTTAAACATTTGACCATCAATTTGGTTTCCTCTATCTCCTTTGTATCTATAACAAAATGTGGAATGAACTACTTCTGCAAAGTTTATCTTGATTAAGATGAAGTGGATAGAAAAATAAACCTTTGTAAGAATAATTTTTAGAAGTTATATAAAAAGTACACCTAATGGGCAGGGAAAGTCGGTGAATGTAACACTTAAGATTTTTAGTTTTCAAAGTACATACTACATTTTGCCACTTAGTAAGTTCAAAATACAAGTTTTCACACAATTTGTTTGGTAAATGACTAGTCGTTTTTCCTCCAAGAACAGAGGTACTTCTAAAAAACTTTTTTTACATTCACATGACTTCCTCTACCCTCTTGTTTATTAGTGGGAGTACAAATTATTCTTATGAAATTTAATATTTTTGCCTACTTCATTTTAATCCACATAAACATTTGCAGGAATAGCTACATTACAGAGTTTGTTAGGATACAAAGGAAACAGTGATAGTCAAATGTTTAAGCCTAATGCTGGCCTTAAATTTCCATACTGTTTCCATGCAATTGCAAGAGACAACTGAAAATCGACATGACTTGAAAGAATGACAAAGTATTGAATAAAACTATTAATACTAGGTATCTCGGAAATGGCTTATGCCAGAAAAAAGAATTATTTGAAATAAATTGTGTGTTAAAAAGATCTACAATTTTTGTGTAGTACTTTTTGCCTATTGCTTAACGTTTATGAGTTATAAAAGTTTATACAAAATTCCTTCTGAATAAATAGGGCTTCACAGGCTATTCCAGAAAATTCAAGATGTACATTTTATTTGCTGTATAAATACCTTTAATAAATGGTGTTCTAATCAAAACCATTATGAGCCCATTTTTAGAAAATAAAAAATTTAAAAAAATGTTCTATGTAAAGGGTAGTTTGATGTGGGGGAATTTCTTGAAAATCTGTGTCACATCTTTGGAAGGTGCTGAACTTAACTACAAAGTTTGGCATTTATCTAACGTATCGTTTATTGAGTTACAATGTTCACAGACACACACAGAGACATTTTTCTAAAAATGCTTTTTTTGGATTCGGAGTGTCTCAAAATGTGTATTTTCAGTGAAATCTCTGTATCAAATTTTTGGATGGAATGCAATACTTTTTCTACTTAAGCAGTAGAGAAAGTAAAAAAGAAAATTAAGGCATTGACTTGCCTTTGTAATATGTTAATCACAGAAGGAGAGATTGTTTATACCCAATGCATAACCAAAATTTAGAAATTAGAATTGGCATACATTTTGTACGTTGTTTCAAAGCATATTAAATCATTAATTCCATGCTGTATTTTTCTTGCCATGGATTACATATCACACCATAAGTATTTTGAACTTCTTGCAACTGGTTTCTTTTGGAAGGGAAGGGAAGTAAAGCAAAGCCGGTGGTCCTATGTCATAGATTTACGGCACATAAAAGAACCTCAAGCCTGATAAAGAGGCCTCTGAACAAAATTACCAGTCTTTCATGCCCAATATAGAATGGAACGCTAAGAACCATAGCAGTTAAAGAGTGTCCTTAAATAAAAAAAAAAACTCAACTCAATGGAGGTTTTAGATCCCATTTAAATTTGAGTGCACAAAGGTGTACTGAAGTTAAAGTAATGGGAAATTAATTTTAACAGTTTGCAAGCAGTTAAAAAGTGAATGTAGATTAATTAGAAAGCAACTTACAGTTGCAATAGTGGCTTAACATTGTATATACATATACATTATTATTAAAACTTGACATGGATGTATCAAGCTATAATGATGATAATGATGATAAATTTATTGAATCAGTAAGACATTACATGTACTGGACTGCCCACTGAATTGCGCTCTGGACACTATTCAGGCGGGTAACCCATTTTGTTACAATCTACATTATACACTTTTTATATAGATGCTCATAAATTGTTCTTTTCCTCTTTTAATAGTTCATTCGTATGTCTTTTTTATACTTTTTCTAAATATTTTGTTACAGTTTTTCTCTAAAGTTGTATTTGTCAATTTTCCTACTTGTTCTTAACCATACACTTTCTTATCTCCAAATCTCAAGTTTCCCTGCATTCAAATAGTATGTATTATACATTTCTTTTTCCCAGAATAATAGGCATTCACCTTGTGGATAGCCATTCTGTTGTTCTTTTAACCTCCACACTCTTGCTCTTTCGACATGTCCCCTCTTTCTTCTTTATTGCTTTTGCCTATATACTACCCAGGACATTTAGTAATAGACTGGCATGGTGGAGTGCTATTATTTTTACAGCCTGAACTGCTATTTTGGCCTCAAGTAACATGCTAGAGATATGTCTTTAGTAGTACCTCTCTCTTTCTCAACTGTTTTTCGTTGAAATATAGAATACTAGTCACCTTCTCTGTTAGTTGACTGAACAATTTTTGTATCTCAATACCTTCATGTTTTCTTGTGCCTATCCAAAATCTTCTATTATTTGTTTCCCTTTTTCTCCAAATATTCCCTGAGCCATTATTTTAAGTTATTTCTTAAATTGCTTATCCAACCTGTATTTCGTAGACCTGTATCTTGGTATTTTAAATGTTTTAATGCAGTATAATCTACGTTCATGATCCTGTACCATACCTCAGAGCTCTTTCCATAATCAGTCCTTTTCTTGCTACTCTTCCCATTTCAATGTGAGCAACTTCATTAGCTGTTGCTGTTGACAATCTTGGAACTTCCTTGCAAAACATTCAAATGTACTAAGTCCACAACTTCCAACCCATTTTCAAGTCCCCATATTTCAATAGCATATTGTGACTTTGTCCAGTTTTCCACTGTCACTCCTCTAATCCATGATCTAGTTCAATTTTCAGTGTCATTTAAATTTCTTTGCAATGTAATGAAATACACATGACGTAGCCTCCTCTTCTGGGTGGTTAACTGCTGAGGAGTCAAACACAAGACCTCTCTAATGTCTTGCATTTGCCGCATTCATTGCACTTGTCACAAACTTCTTGTAGAGCTGCACTTGATGTCGCACTCATTAACTTGGTGTCTGACTCGCTCCCGAACATGCTGGATTATATAGCCACTGGGATTTTCCAGACCATTCAAGAATGTTCAATGTTCTGGAGAGAAGGGAAACTTCCAGAAGATTCTGGTTATCTTTCGATAGTGCTTCTGGTGTGTGCACTGTGAGAGCACTATCGTGTCTGCTTATCTGTATTTCTCTCTCCAACTGCCTGGTGTCAACCTCCCAATAAGCTTGAGTTATGGCCGCTGTGTCACAATATAATATTCGAGCTTCAACCACCGAGTTATATACCCTTTCCAATTATTTCATCTCCATCTCTGGTATTTTATATAAACATCCTCTCACAGCCATTATTGCTGCTTTCCCTTTTGCCAATGCTGATCTCATTTGTTTTTTCCCATTTTCCTTCTGCACCTATTTATATTCGTAAGTAAGTGCAATCATGCACCACTTTATACCCATCACTTTCTTCCATTTCTGATGTTTACTCAATTTATCTCCTGTCTTAAATACTACAATTTATGTTTATTTCTCTATCCACTTCATGAATTATCAAGGAACATGAGAAAAAAAAACCACTTTTAAATTGTCAAATCTGCATTAAATAATATGATTTTAGTCTCATCAATGTATATTATTACTTTTTGAACCAATTATGAACATGGTATCATGTGTGTACATTATGCATTTGAGGCTGTAATACAAACAAACAAAAAAGTTTACAAAAGTGAGCAGCACTTATGTTAGGTACTTCATGTGGAAGTTCTCCGCACATTCAGGGCATATTACATTCCTTGCACATACATCTCATTCTTCATTTACATGTGTCATTATGACAATGCATTGCTGTTTCTTAGTCACCTTTTCCAGAGGATAATAACCTCTTCCATGAATCTTAAGTTAGAATTACTGTATTAGAAACAGCTACGTTTTTCTTAGGTGGTCTGTAGGCAACAGTATCATTGCAAGGCCCTCTCTTCTTTTGATGTTCATTAACAAGTTCAATAAATTTGAATTTTACAAAAGAACATTTATTGCCTTTAATATCTCTATTAAGCATTTCAGCCATTCCTTGGGAAAATGAGCCTTAAGCTAACAAATTTAAAAAATATATTAAATAATTTTATTTACATAATACCTAGCAAAATGTTCATAAGCTCATAGGCCAAAAGAGTTATTGCGATATTTATTTTTTTTCGCTGTTTTTTTTTTATGTATAGAACTTTGTTCTTCGTATAGTGTAATCAAAGTGGAATTGTTAGCTAAGTTGGCATTATGTTTTTTAATATTGACAATTAGCGTTATTGTTTTTAATATTAGCAATCAGCTGACATCAATGATTTTGACATAATGTCATTTTTGGAGATTCATACTTTACAGCAGCATAATCCAAAAAGGTAAGATAATAAAAATTCATCCATTGTAGTTCAATTTTACGTTAATAAGCTTCCTTGTAACACCTGTTAACAAAATCATACAAAAGTTTATATAATAGCTACAGCAAAGCTTCTATTCTCTTAATGTTTTGCAGAAGTGAGGTTATTGCCATCCTTAGCATTATGATAACCTATGATTTGTTAATATTGAAAATTGGATGGTGAAAATACAGTAACAGGTGTTGCAAATACTACATACTTGTGTAATTTGTAAATGTTTATGCTTTATGCCGCATTGTTGAACTGGAAAAGCAACAACTGAACCAGGGGGCTGTAGGTCAGTGTAATAAAGCTCATTTTTATTGCGTTTGTAATAAAAAAAATGAGAATGTTTATTGTTATATAATTCTCAAACATTAAGTGTCCATAAATTTTCATGTAAATTATTTAGACTATAGGTTGAATTAGGCCTACAGTTAAGTAGTTTATTTTGAAAGCTTTATTGTATTTTGAGTAGTTCTAAGCATATTAAGAGAGAGTAATTCTCGCTTGGAAGTACTTACAAATGCAGGGTTTCAATCAAGCTTGGAATGCTTTATTCGGTATCATGTAAAAATATAAATGTAATATAATATCTTACTTTAAACAAATGGCTCTAGACTGTTCTGACTGTGGTCAAATTGTAAAAAAAAAAATACGCATACCTAGCATAGGATTTTAAAAATACATAGCGTATGTTTTCACTTAACTCTGTAAATAATTTGTAACGTCTACACTGATAAAATACATTTGATGAAAGTGGAGTCAACCTAAACACTCTTACTAGCTTCACTCATTTATTTTGCAGAACATGTATCGTGAGCATGAGCTCACATCATCAGCTGCTTGTTGCTTTTATCAAGTGTATTTTATTAATTGCTTCACTGTGTGCGATTCCACCCCTTTTTGGATATCTATACTTATCTACATTTTTTTTTTATTTATTTTATTTTTTTTTTTTTTGTTAAGGGAAGGTGACAGTGAAGAAGAGATTGCTCATGAAGGTTTACCCTGAAAAGCTTAAAGCTGATAAAGAAAAATGGCAGCAGCACCTTCAAAAAGAGAGGGAACAGGACGAAGGAGGAAGTTGTCAAAGCTCAAAGAAAAGGAAGATGATCAATCACTAACAGAAAGATGGAAGAAGGCTTTGGAAAGAGTGAGGAAACATCGTAGTAAACTTACAAACCCTGCTGAAGATATTGGCAAACAAATTTCTCCTATAGGTAACCACAAATGCCCACAATCTTCTGGAAAAGCAGTGAAAATGAAAAGACTAAAAACAAACACCTGAAAGTCCAAGGAAAAAGGTGGATGTAGTGAAGAAACTTGCTATAGAAATGGGCTTTAAGAATTTAAATACTAACTGAGATAAAGCAGTCTCATAAGAGAACTGGGGTTTTATCTGAAGGATATATTCAGCATATAAGGGACCCATAAGCAGACAGGCTCCAGGGAAACGAGATACAAGTCAGTCAAATGCCCTGAAACTAGAAAGAGAATACACGTCCAGAAAAGAAATATGGTGATGAAAATAAGACAACTTTTAAAGAATTCAAAATTAAACACCCAAACATACCTGTAAAATAATCTTGTTTTTTCTTCCCTCTGTCCAATTCATGTTCTTCCATTGTCTCAAATGCCCATAACGTTTGTGTTCGCAAATATTACAGCAACATACATTTTTTATTTGATAGCATTTCTAAAACAAATGATTTTTCTTTCCCTAAAAAACCACAAGGAAATTCTGCAATATCGTTTTGATTTGTCTAATGAGAATTGCATTTGGGGGAAATGCTGAACATGTTAATCTGAAAGTTCACTGATCTTATATTAGATTTAGAGTTGGAAGCAGTAGATTGATGCTCAAGATGGAATTCAGCTCACCGTTGTTAGAGGAACTATGGTTGAAGCTGTCGAAGAACTTGATAAGATTTCCCATTTCAAAATTTACTGTCATGTTAAAAAAATTCAGGAAAGCTATTTTGAAACATGAAAAATTTAAAAAAGAAGGGCTCTTTAGAGACATATGCCATTGTTCAAATAGATTTTGCTGAAAATTATTCACTGACATATCAAGATGAAGTACAAGTAGCTCATTGGAGCCACCAAAAGTTTGGTAATTTTACAACTTGTGTTTGGTTGCCTAAAATTGAAAAAAAATCATATGTTGTTGTAAGTAATGATGTGACCCATAGTAAACATTGTGTGTTCATTTTCTTAAGCAAAATTTTCGAAGTTATCCAGATGAGCTTTCTTTTGGTGGATAAAATTAAAATACTTAGTGACAACTGCACCGGTCAAATTAAAAGTAGGTACACAATGTCTGTTATGTGCAAAATGGAAATAGAGCTTGGCTTAGCATTTGAATGGAACTTCTTTGCAAGCAGCCACGGGAAGGGGGCTGTCGATGGAATCGGCGCAACAGTCAAACAACACTGTGTGGATTGCAGTGAAAGGTGACGAAAACATTCACATTGTAACTGCAAGAGACATCCGTAATCATGTAAACAGAAAGGTTACTGGAATAGCAAGTTTTTATGTAGACAAGGCTGAGGTTTTAGAGAGTGAAACTTCACTAAATAACTATTGGGAAGGCATTTTATTAATTCACAAATACAAGCAAATCATCACTTCAGGGTGTATGATTCTAACAGCATCCTAGTAGTTGGGAGGATATCATCTTTAATGACAAGAGTTGCAATTAAAGTTCAACTTGATGAATCTGAATCTGATTTTGATACATCGACATCATTGTCTATGAGGGTTAAGTGTATCCGTTACAATGACGTGTACTCAGATTCAGATAGTGAAGACAATCCTGCTAGTCCCCAGTTTACTATAACATCTCCTATTGCTGACCCAAGAGAAATACAGTCTGCTATGTATTTGCTTATAAACGTTCCCAGCTTGTGAGGTCGCAATGATTCAGAAGGAACCATCTATAGCTATGCTACAATTTCTCAAGGAAGCTTAGATGATGAAAAGCGTGTATTAGTAATATTTTTGAAATCTCATTGACTTGACAAAACTATTTATCGCTGATGATGGGGACATTACATATGTAAATTTAGATCAAGTAATTGGCAAATTACCAAACCCAAAATTAAAACCAAAGGGTATTTTCACAATTTTGTATATATTTGAAACTAAAGTAGATGTGTTTGAAAAAGTGTATAAGTAGATGTATCATTGAAGCTATCAAGTGTTAAACATTTTTAAAGAATCCTCGAGGGTAGTAAAATTTCTAAAAAAATACTTATTTTGAGTATAAGCATATTTTTCTGTAAATAAAGACAAGCTGCACTTTAGTTTTGTTTCATTATTTATCACCTCAGACCTATAATTTTGGCAATATCCTTGGGTACCTCATGTGCACAACATCCATTACTATTCTTGTAACACACCTTACTGCACATTTTTACTTGTTTATGTTAATGTTTATTTTTTCTGCAAACAATGTCTTGACATCAATGCAAAGCCTATATCCTTGGCTTTGAGTTTTAATTTTTCCATTCTTTTTTTTTGGGAGGGGGGCCATCTTGGTTCACATAGTTTTAAAACTATTCTCTCTTGCTTCAGATAACAGGTCCATTTTCTGTAACACCCGTTATCACGTTCTCCACTTTATTTTGCAGTTGGAATGTAAATAAAATGCTTATACATCAACACCTTCATACATTTAACAAAGTACTACAATCAGGTGTATTAAATTGTTGTCTAAATTATTTAGTTTATGTAACTTTTAATTGTTTAGTGTCTGGTGTAACACCTGTTACTATGGAATGGCTGATTTATACATTTACCAGTGTGATATTAACCATGTGGAAAAACACTTCAAGTACCATTTCTTATTTTTGAACCCATGGGGCCAATGGGCAATAAACTGTATGATCCAGAAGGTCCACTCCACCCTTGTACATGTTGACTAAATGGACCAGAAATAGAAATCAACTTTTTTTTTTTTTTTTATCTATTCCACCTATTATCTTTATTTTCTTCTGCTTCTAATGTAGGTGGTACTTCTTGTTCATCAGGAAGCAAAATTTCTTTTCCCATTTCCCTTATAACAGCTCTTAGAAGATACTTCCTTTCAGAATCTGAAGGTGATAGTAGTTTCAGATGTGATTTCCTCAATCTCTCTGCTGATAATTGAAATTTCTGCCCCTTACTAAATTGAAAATTCATAATAATGTACCTGAAATAATCATAAGCAAGAATGCAAAATTATTAGATCGAAATACTATAGTGTAAAATTACGAATAGTTACATAACCTCAAAACCTTCAACACACCTAAAGCATAGTGTTATCATTTGTGTACATCACCATTTTCCGATGTTATTAACATTTTCATTAATTAATTTCAAATGATTTATGCACAGTAACTAATAGTAGATACATATATTTCAAATAACTTTTTTTTGGGGGGGCCCCTTTTTATAATAAAGATTTTTATGTAAAAAACAGTTCCAAACTTCTGCAAACTAGTACTTCCAATCAAATGTTGCACACTCATTCTGCCAAGATCTATTGCTTCATCCAGGGAGTGCTGCACTCTTGTGGACTTTTGTAGCAACTTGCTTTGGTACCAAATGTTGCCTTCATGCATTCATAGGTGGTCCTAAATACCATACTTGTGAAATTACAGCAAAGCAAATCAAATCACATGTTATCATATGATACCTTCAGGCATGAAGAGGCTATTTACATTTAATCCCTATTCTGAACAGTACTTACCTATTTTTTGTTAGGAATATTTTAAGCTGTTTACAATAATAGAACCCATTACCAAATCATCTGCAAAAAGCAGACCAGGGATGTACTTACTTTAAATTGAATGTGTTAAAACAAAAACCAAAAGTTCCAATTTTGACCAAAAACGAGACCAAAGTTTCACCTATCTCACCACTTAACTGTCTGTGAGTAGGTGTATCTTGTTGAGCCTCTAGGGTGATCTGATACGTTTCTAAGCTAGGCATATAAGATTACATTTTGGACAAAATAAAGGTGTTTCTTTGCTTCAACATATAAATTAAACATAATATAAATTAAGATTTTAAAATGAAAACACTTGTTATTCAGAGCATGCAGGATTATGGTTGCAACTTTTTGTAGCAACAGTCCATATTTTAATGCCCTAAAAACGCTAAAAAAATGATCTTAACATTAATTAATGTTTACACAAAAAGGAAACAAAATCACTTAAAAATTATTTAAAAAATAAGCAGTGACAAAAGCTACCATTATTTTTACCTTCTCATACAATCATATTTTCTTTAGTACTATATTACAGTAGTTATGAATACCTTCCACAGATTTTCAAATGTAAAAGGCTAGCAATTGTCAGTTAAAAGAGTGTTATGCATGAAAAGCTCCTTTCAACATCTTCTGAAGACACAGGCGCACACTTAGAAAAGCATACACACCATGCTCTAGATCTTCCAAACCATCAAGAGAGTAATTCTTCTGTGACAGTGCATCACTTATCTTAGCCAGTATGTCAAAATCAATGGTTTTTCTTCAAAACAGCTTCCATTTTATTAAACACAAGTCTACCAATTTTACTTTTCACATTACAAAATTTATTCTGGGCTGCCTTCACCAAGTTAAGTCATTTGTTGATAAAGGGAACCAAATTGTTCTAGGGACATAACTCATCTTAGAAATCCAAAATTTAGTTTTAGCTAGGCCAATTTTTCTTCGACTTATTAAATTAGATCTGGGAAGATTTTAACAAATCCTGTACTGTCGCTGTCAAAATGAATTGACTTTCATCAAAACACGAACGGTTTGCAATTATAATTACAAGCATCCAACCAACTGTTGAGCACTGGAGTAGGCAGAAGGAGAATCCCAGGAGCTTTTTCTTGGACTCTTTTTAACAGAGTTTCAGAAATACCCTTTTCACATTTTTGATTGGCCTATTCATATCAGAGAAGCGACTTCCATAACTCTGTGACAAGCATGAGCCAAGCAGGTTGCATGTAGGTACCATTTTTGAGTACAGCGTCTTAAAAGAGTTTGCTGTTTTAACCACATGCAGAGTGACATCTGAAAGAAATGGTACCACAGAATCATGATGAACACTATTTGGATAGAGATAATTGTTTTATCAAATGGTTTGCTTATTGTACACTAATTTGTTTTCTCCAAAATTTCACAATTTAGAGGAAAACAACATTTCCTTTTCTTCATTCATTGCTCCGTTAGTTACATTCACGCCCCCAGGGGCTTACTTCTGTAAGTACAGAATCGGCACTCCCGGGGTCTCGAGCCACCGGGTCCTCCAAGTTTCAGGGGTTTGGTTGGGTTAAGTACCCAACCCGTAAAAGAGCTTTGTTCTTACTCCTTTGAAGGATAGCCGGGGCAGCGTGGGGTCTTGGGTGAACTCCGTTCAGAACCGCCATGAGGTTCGACCTGGCATGGAGATAGATGGGTCCGGTGACATCTCTCTGTGCATGGCATTCACTGCTGCTATGGACTCTACTACTGATTTTCGTCTAGTAACCTCCAAAAAGAGACGTATGGTTGATCTTGTCTTGGAAGAAAATGTTTCTACGTCACGAAAGTGTTTCACTCCCCGTTATTCAATTATGCGCTCGGCTACACCAGACCAAACACCGTTTAACTCTTTGAACCCCTATGTGGTTCAGGCCACTTGGACAAAATCGCTGGCCATTACAGAACTGTACCTGGCAATGCAGGGGTCTTTATTGATATTAACTAAGGATGATCCAGAGACCCTTCATTTACTCCAGGTACACCACTTTGGAACTTAAGAAGTTTTTGTTGAGCCACATGCTTCCTTGAATGTCTGCCGAGGTGTTGTGACTTCCTCCACTTAGACGGCCTCTCTGAAGGAGAAGTTGTTGCCTACCTTTCTAGCCAAGGGGTCAATGCAGCTGTACCTCTCCGGCGGGAAGTTGTGAAACAGGTACCTACCAGAAGTCTTTTTGAAGTTTGCCTTGAGGCTGCCTTCTACCACTCTTAAGGCTGGATATGAGGTATTGCATGTTCGTCAATATATTCCCAACCCTCTACGTTGTTTCTCCTGGCAAGGATTCGGACATACAGCATTATCCTGTAAGCGGCAACCTTTATGTCCTCGGTGTGGAACAACTTGGCACGACGGCTCTCCTTGCACCTCCATTCCTAATAGGTGTAAACTGAGGGTGCCTATCCTGCATACTCTCGCAGCTGCCCTGTGTATAAGGAAGAATACGTCATTCAAGAACTCAGGGTTCAGGAAAAATTGGCTGTCGAGAGGCGAAGGAGAAACTTCGTTTTTTATTTCCTACGAAGTTAGCTCGCGGATCTTTCAGTCAGGTTCTTCGGTCTGCAGCTACTACTACTATTTCTTCGAAGTTGAACTGTACCTGCATTTGTATCTGTACTTCGCAAGCTAGCCACAAGGAAGTTCTTCTATCCCCACACTATTTCCTTTCCAGCCCTCTTCCCTTTCCACTCCTTTGGAATCTTCCAAGCCTCCCTGTCATTGTTTTACTTCTCTCCAATCTCATCAGCGTCAGGAACTTTACACATTCCGACCGTCACTTCAAGTGGCCAATCGGTTGGCACCTTACCCTTGGATAATCCTGCAGACCCATCTATGAATATCGACCAGGCGGGTGCTGCTCCTGGCTTCTTCGAGAGAACTACTTGTGCACCACATTCACTATGGCAGAAACCTCCGTGATGCGTCAGGGGTGCTCTTTCTGCCACAGTTTTACGGTGTTCCACCTCCGGTACTCCGTCAATGACGTCCAGCAATCCTGAGAATTTAGACCACTGGATGTTTCTCATCCACCAGTACTTTATGGTGCACCTTCGCCCCCCCCTCCACTGTCTCTGACAGCACTGAGGAGATCAATTCTCCATCTACTAGCGGTGTGGATAGGGACATTTCTTCAACACCTGTTGTGATGTCTCCTTTTTCCAAGGGTTGTCCACAGCTGCTTCTGTGGATCTGTCCCAGGTCACTACCAACGTTTTCGCAGCAAAAGTTTTACCTTCGGTGACCAGTGTTAAATTACAGACTCAGAAGAGTTGATGTGAAGTCCACCACTGCTGTCAGCACGAATAAATCTTACAAGCGGAAGCCTTCTATACCATCTTTATCGCCAATCTCCAGGAAGAATTTACATCCAGGTTCACTAGCGGAAAAGCAGACATGTATCGAAATCGTCTGCAACGGTAGATTCAGACTCTGAATTTTAAGGGCTTTTACCTTTTCCCCACGGTTTTTTATTTTCCTTTTTTCTCCTTTACGTCTTATCACCTTTTTAGCAGTGGAGTATGCGTGGTCACCGTTCCTATAAGGAGGAGCTAAACCTTCTGCTTTCTACTTATCAGCCTTTGTGTTTGTGCCTTCAGGAGACTAATCTTGCCCTAAAGGCCATATGCACTTTCTCCCACTATATGGCTTTTCGTAATGATCTCCCTGTTCCTGATGGTGGCCATGCCCATGGGGGGACTTGTATCTTGGTGCGTTGGGACCTTTACTACACTCCAGTACAGCTATGTACGGATTTACAAGTGGTAGCTCCGTATTACCTTGCCATCTCTTTAACGCTTTGTTCTTTGTATCTTCCACCTAATTTTTCTGGGGCTGCGGAGGGCTTTCTACATTTGCTTCCCCAGCTCCGCCAACCGTTTCTTATTTTGGGTGATTTCACTGTCCATCATCATTTATTTGGCTTAGGGGTACTCAGATTGCTGCAATTACAGATCTCCACAATTTTGTTACACTCAGTTCTGGGCTTCCCACGTTTCTTTGCGATTCTACAGGCTCTTTTTTTTTTTTTTGTCGTGACTTTCCTTCTGTTCGCCACAGCTCGCTTCCTCTTTGCGCTGGTCTGTGGTTTCTGATACTTAAGGAATTGACCACTATCCTGTTATGTTTCATATGGTTCGAGAAGTTAACCCTACTTGCCCATCGAAGTGGGTGTTCAGTAGGGCAGACTGGTCCCTTTATTCTAAACTTACGGCCCTAGATAACACTGCCTCGTTTCCTCATATTGATGCATGGGTCCAATGTCTTCGGGACACGATACTAGACAGTGATGAGCTTTCTATTCCTCAAATGTCATTTACTGGACAACGTACTCTGGTACCCTTGTGGTCGGAGGGATGTAGTGCAGTTCTCCGAGCTCGACAAAAGGCCTTGGAAGTGTTCGAGCATCATCCGATGCTAGAGAATGTGATTACTTTAGAAAAGTTGCGTACCCAGGCTCGGAAAATAATTCGACAGTGTAAGAAGTCTTCTTGGGAACATTTTGTCTCTCCTTGGGTGTGGAATAAAATCCGCCGGCTTTGTGGTAAACATTGTGTTTACCAAACAAACTTCATCTACCCCTGGGCTTTCTGTGGCTGGCAATATTGTTACTGATTCCCATCATATAGCCAATTCCCTGGGTGGCGGTTTTGCTCCTGTCGCTAAGTCTTTCCACACTGTTATCCCCAATTCTTGGTTGTCAAGGATCGGGTAAAGTCGTCTGGTTTTGATTTCACCTTTCAGAATATTGAAGACTATAATCTGCCCTTCTCATTACGTGAACTGGAATTGTTGGTCACTCCTGATATTGCCTCTGGCCCGGATGGCATACATGTACTAATAAACATTTGCTTCCAAGTAATCATCTTTCTTTTAGATACCTTCAACTATATTTGGCTGCATGGCACTTTCCCATCTCAGTGACGCGATTCCTATTCTTAAGCCTGGAAAAGACCTATGGTTGTCCACTAGCTGCCGACCCATTTCTCTAACAAGCTGTATTTGCCAAGTAATGGAAAGGATGGTTGCCAAGCAATTAATGTGTCTTGAAACCTATAATCATCTCACTCCTGTAAAATGCGGTTTTCGACCGGCAGTTTACTGTTGACCACTTGCTTTCATTGGCGACTCACATTTTTTACCTTTCTGCGCTGCCAACAGACAGTAGCTGTCTTCTTTGACTTGGAAAAGGCCTGCGATACCACCTGGCATATGGGAATCCTCCACCAGCTCTTCCGTTGGAACTTCCGGGCCATCTTGCCTTTATGCAGCAGTTTATGGATTCCCGTGCTTTTCAAGTATGGGTGGGATCATCTTTCTCCCTGGTCTTTAGACAGAACGGTGTGCCCCAAGGCTCGGTGTTGAGTGTTCTTTTGTTTGCTATAGCCATTAATCCCATAGTGTCGAGCGTTCTTTCGGACATCACTCCATTTCTCCTTGTAGATGATTTTGCAATTTGTTGCAGCTCTGGGCGTATGCGCTTTATCCAACAGCACTTTCAGTGCTTTCTTGATATCTTAAACACTTGGAGTTTGGAGAATGGGTTTAAATTTTCAGCAGAGAAAACACATTGCCTTAATTTTTGGCCTAAGGAGCTTCCTGCGCCCTATCTCTCGGTGCAGTGGAACTGCCATTAGTTGAAGCTAAATTTCTCGGCCTCATTGTTTACCTTGATCTTTGTTGGGGACCTCATATTTTATATCTTCGTGGACGCTGTTCTCGCTCCCTGCAAATACTTCGTGTTCTTAGTGGCACTTCTTGGGGTGCCGATCGCGTACTCTTGCTACGTCTCTGACAGGCTTTAAGACGTTCGAAACTCGACTATGGGTCCATGGTCTATTCTTCTGCTTGACTATCTATTCTGCATAGATTGGATCCTCTCCATTATCAAGGCCTTTGACTAGCCTTGGGAGCTTTTCGTACTAGTCCCACCTGTAGTTTGTACACGGAATCTGGTGAACCATCCCTTTGGATACATCGGGATATTCTTCTTTGTAATTATGTCTCCGCTTTGCATGCTATGCCTTCTCACTCCAACTATTCTACGGTCTTTGGTGCCGCTTTGGATTATTGTTACCACAATAGTCCATCTGCACTGCTTCCTGCGGGGTGTAGATTTTAAAAATGGAGTTTTATTTATGGACGCTCTTTAACTACTATGGTCCTTAACGTCCCATTCTACAGTACATATGCTACAAAACTTGGCCCGTCTTCCAGTCACGTACTGTACGACTTGGCTGGCAGTCGCACGGCCCGCCACTCGGTCACACATGCATGGACATCAAATCACATTAACAATTATCAGAATAAACACAAAACATATTTTATCACAGGCGATGTTGGTAATGTCCATCTGCATCAATACATCTATAGCATCTTCTGAGGAAATTTCCATTCACACGCATTAGTTCATCTTCCGAAATAGTGTTAATTTCTGTCCTGATATTTTGTTTTAAATCTTCAAATGTGTGGGGATTAGTTTTGTATACTTTATTTTTCAATTTTCCCCATAAATAAAAATTGCATGCAGTAAGTCCAGGGGACCGAGTGGGTCATAAACCCTTACTAATGATTCTATCCTCAAAAATTTCCTCAATAAACTGTAATGACTCATCGGATATATGCGCGATGGCAGATTCTGCTGAAAATATCCAAACTGACATTCAATGTTCGTCAGCTGTTCAAAGCGTGGTGCTAGTATATTATTTTTGTACCTTTCTGCATTTATGGTTCACTCATAAAAATAGGTCCTATTATTCTGTATCCATTTATTGCACACCATACCCCTATTTTTTGATCATGCAAGGAAGTTTCATGAACGAAATAGGGTTTGTAGCATAATATTGTTTGTTGTAATGGCACACGACCATGTAAATGAATCCATGCTTCATCACTGAACAGTATTAATTGTGGATCAATTGTTCCATCATTAACATTCCTCAAAATCCAGTTACAGAATTTTCCTGACTCTGGTTATCACGTGGTAGCAATTTCTGGACAACAGTAACCTTGTATGGTTTAAGTTTTTAAAGTTTTGTTGCTTTCCATGCTGAAGCTTTCTAAATGTCAGTTTCTTGTGCAAGGCGCCTTAGAGATTTTCGAGGTGACTGTTCTAACCCTTCTCCGATTTCGTCTAATTTCTGCTTCATAAGCACATGCCCTTTTTCCTTTCTTTTCCTATCATGAATTGATCCCGTCTCCCTAAATTTATTTACAAGCAAACATGTTCTCTATTCGGAACACGCATGCCAGGAAATTTAGTTTCAGATTGCCTTGCAACTTCCCTACAAGATGATGTAGGCTGGACCCGTAGCTCAGTTGGTAGAGCAACTGCCTGCAGTGCAACGGGTCCGGGTTCGATTCCTGGCTATGGGGGTGAGAATTTTTCTCTATCAAAGATTAATCCCTATCCTCCCCAGAGTCTGTAAGTATGGGTAAGAGTGTGAATGTGTGTATGATCTAATGATTAAAAAACCAAAAGTACAAGAAACCCAATGACAAGAGTTACACGAGGCAATAAGTTCCAAAGGAAAGGCCACCGATAAGACCAATGTTGGCGGGGTATGAATGGAACTAACAATTTAATTTTAAGATGATGTAAGCACATACGTATCATACATAAACACTCTTTGTGGTACTGTATACTGCGATCAAGGCATTTTGAAAACACTTCTAAACACTCCTAATGTTATTCACATGTGAACTGGACTAAAAGAGAAGACTGACGCACGTGTAACTACTAGAACGGATGTAGGGCGTGCGTGCAGTGAAATGCAGTGAAGGTCACATGGGCCGTGCGCCTGCTGGCCAAGTTTTGTAGTATACGTACTGTATATTGGGCGTGAAAGACTGAAAAGTTTGCTCAGAGACCTGTTTATTAGGCTTGAGGTTCTTTTACGTGCCGTAAGTCTATGACACGGGACCCCCGGCTTTACTTCCCTTCCGAAGGAAGCCATGCTAAGGATTTTTATGCCCGAAAAAAATCCATCGCCCTCCGCCGGGTTTGAACCCACGACCACACTACTGCCGCTCCTATATATGCAACCCATTTCACGGCTTTGAAACACAACTTTCCTGGATACCATTTTCTATAAACTCATGGTTGTCGAACTGATCAAGGGGTAGGCTGTGCTGTGGTTATTGATTCACATGTCGTTTACAAGACTTTTTTCCCCCTTAGCACTTCTGTTTATACTGCCGAACTGTATGCTATCTTTAAAGCCTAGTTTTTCATCTGCTCCTTTTCCCTGTACTCCAGCGTCATTTGTTCTGATTCTCTCAGTGCTTTACTTAGTGTACAGGATCTCTCTAGCCAACACCCACTTGTTCAGAAAATCCATGATGAGTTGCATCTTTCTATATTGCTGGCTTTTGCATGATCTTTGTCTGGGTTTCTGGACGTCATGGCATTGTAGGAAACGAACAGGCAGATCAGGCAGCAAAGGCTGTGATTCAACACCTCGATTAACGGGTTCTTCACTGTCTATGTACAAATTTGAAGGGGTTTTTGTACAGAAAGATACTCTCTCAATGGCATGAAGAGTAGTTTACATCTACTGTCAAACTCCAAGAGGTCAAGGCTACTCTGCTTTCATCGCACTGTTCTCGCCCATCACATTGCGAGGAGAGCGTGCCTGCTCGGCTTCATATTGGCCTCTGTTATTTTAGTCATGGCTACCTCTTCAGGAGTGAAGTCCCATCCTGCTGTATCCACTGCGATGAGCCCTTAACAGTGAAGCATTTCCTCACCCAGTTCTGTCACTATTCTGCCCTTCGCAAATGCCTTGGGCTCTCACCTAATTTAATTACTGTTTTAGGGGATGATCCTGCCTCTGTTGTCAAACTTTTTCAGTGTGTTAAATCAGTGGTTTCCCTCCAAAATTTAACTCATGCAATTTCTGATGTGTTATTGACTCTCAAACTGTGTCAGCACTGTCTCAACTGCTTGTGTTTGCTGAGGATTGGTTGTTGTATATATTGATTTGTGGATTTTCTAGTGTATAACTTGTGTAAATTTTTTTTCCTCTACTTTTGTACTCTTAGTTGACTAATCCTGTAATTGCTTTGTATTAGGCATGAATAAATTTATAGCCAGTGTGTGGCACTGATGACCTCAGTAGTTTTGTGCCACTCAAAAACTATTACTACTATTAAAAATTACATTCATGGTATAGTGACTCATTGAGATGCAGATGTCTGCCTTGTCCAGCTTCATTCTTATTTCACTTATAGTCTTCTCATAACACTGTGCAATATAATTATAATTGCTGATTCATCTGGTACAGATTTTCTAGCATTTTACTGCAGAACAACTGAATGCATCATTATTCAACTTGTTGAATGGAAGTTTTGCTGAAGCAAAGATTTCTCACTGACATTTGTAAAGCTATGAGTTCACTGAACTCATTCTGCACTGTTTTAACAGCATTTTTTGTTTCCCATGTGCTTCTTTCTGTTTACGTGTTCATCTTGGTGGTTAACTCTTATCTGCTGCTCCTTTAACATTGTTGATTTTACAACACAGAATACTGCCATCACTCAAAAATACAGTTTTTTCATACATGGAAATTGCGGAATTTCATAGAAATACTTGGTGTCACTTTTGGCATGTTGAAGTAAAAATGTGTGTTGACCCACATGCTGACTATGAAAAACTAATATTGAGCTGCAGACATGTGAACAGAATTTGGCTGAACAAATGTAGGACTTGTTTGAAAGAACCCCACAGGTCATTGCTTTCTTCACATTCTCAAATCCTCTCACTTTTTACATGTTTTTTAATAATGTGATTACTTTGCAGTTAGACCAATCCAAATTTAAAATAAAGTATACAGAGGGAAAAGATTCCCATGTATTTCCAGAGTGGTGTTGACTGTATAAACATGAATGTTGAAATTGATTGTAATTTAAATGTAACCCTTTAAATGAAATGCTTTAAAACTAGCAAACTGAAAAAAAACCTTCATTTTTACTAAAAAATACTAAAAATGACCATAAACTGTTTTAAAAAAACACCTTATTGTACTAAAGATTGGAAAGAAAATGGCAAATAAAAATGGCTGTATTTCATTCCTGGCAAGAAGCAGGCCTGCACTTATTTTCAAATAGAGCATTATCTACCTGTCATAAAACAGATGCAAAGTCATTAAAATTTGGGCTCTAGTAATAAATAAAACTATGGGAGGCACAGCATTTGATAGTGGCTGAGTTCTGCCCACGACTGAGCTGTCCAATGTTGCCATATGTTTACAGGGTGAAACGAGTAAAAAGCATAACAAGGAAGAAGACTAGGATGAAAACAAGCATAACATGGTATGCATTCTTAAATCAACAAATGTCCATGAAAGTCTCGCCTTGATAACAATAACAAAACTTGCACAGGCCAAGCAGAAATCCCCTTATGACAAAGCATTCGTATTGCATCAAAGGATTTTTTAAAAATAATACACATTATATATTATATTCCTGCTCTCATGCCACAAAATTTCCCATTTGGGTATTAGTGACTCACCCTCAACATTCATGCATTGCTAATTAAGTGACATTGTGGCTAAAAAGCAATGAAATAGTACATACACAATCACTATAACTGATCGAATGCTTACTGTCAATTATATTATTAGAGCCCTAATTTGGTGGTGACTTTAAATCACGGTGCATAAAACATACAAAATGAAGACTGTTTTGTGATATAAATGGCAGCAGCAGTAAAACCTTTCTTTCCTTTTTCTTTCTTCAAAGGGTTTATCTTATTAAAGTATTATTTTAGCTTAAGAAAACTGAAAGACATTTCTGTTTGTTTTAACCAATTTGTCGTTTTTATGAGAAATGAACTTGAAAATGTTGGATAAAGAAGTAATTAAGTAGGTACTTTTAAAATGTCGTGATTTTTTAGCTACAAAATGACAAACTCTCCTGAAAATATCAAGAAAATTGCTAAAAATAAAAATACATGGAGCATTTTAAATATTGGGAAAATGTTTTAAGAAAAGTAAGGTTTAAAATTCATGCACAAAAATGTTTAAATACCAAAATATGGCCTTAACTATTATGGCTGGAACCATCAAATTTTCACATGAAAGTGCAAGGTATAAACAAAAAACTTAAGATGAATGGAATTTTGCATTGGTGTTTCCAAATTTTACCAATATATTTTGTTAATGTTGAAAATGTCATGCTGTTAAAACGAATAAGATGCTTATTTGGGCGATCATGCAGAAATTAGGCCGCTTGAAAAAATGAACAAAACGTGTTACTGATGGGTTGTTTTACTCTGATTACTTTTTTATCAATTCTGTTTATTGGAAAAGCTCCGTTATGTAGTTAGATGCTGATTTGTTGCATGGACTTAACCCTCCTTCAGGCACGCGCTTTGGTAGAACGCCGTTAGTCGCGCGGGGCCTAGTAGACTCGCGCTATATTTTTGTTGTTATTGTTTGTATTTTTGTTTTTTTTTTCTTTTTTTTCCTGTTTTTACCTTTATTTAGATTAAGCGTACAAGGCTTTCATTAATAGGTATTATCTTACAACATAAAAATACAAGCTAAAATATGAGTACATGTACGTTATAAATTGTATTACAGTAAGTATAAAGAAATACATTGCCATTTCCAGGTATACATACAACTTGTAATTTCAAATGTTCACTTACTCAGAATCATCTACTATTTCACCCGTGTTTTCCCCAACTAAGCAACTATCGCAAATAATTTTAGCATGTTTGCTTAAACACATGCATATTTAGTTTTGCAGTTCATTTTGTCTTTGTTGCTGGGTTCACATCGTTTCCTTTTCAATGTGCATAGTGGTGTATTTGACAATTCATCTATGCCGGATTCTTCAGGTTTATATTTTGTCAAAAGTCCTTTCAAATCATCAGATAGATTTGATGCTGTTGCTCTCCTTTGTAGCTGTTGCAACAGTAAAGTTAAAGATAGTGATTTCAAATACTCCTGCCTTGTGGAATATTTATTTTGTTTTCCAAGGAAGATAACTCTAGAATTAATACCTGCAATGTTCAAGATATGGGCAAAAATTACCACGGGCCACCTTCACGTTGTTCTGGCTATATTGTATGTAGCACACAATTTATCTACTGCATCAACTCCACATTTAGTGTCATAATGCAGGATTATTTCAGGCTTTTTCTCAGCACCTTCTGATAACTGTGTGGATGAAACATGTAGACTTGAGAGCAAAACTACTGTTTTACCCTTTTTTGGAACATATGAAACAAGTGTTTCATTTTTTGTGAAGCCAAATATGCTTTCGTACTGTCTGCGATCTTTTGGAGAAGTGAAATTAGTGGGTAACTCTTTTTTGTTCTTTTGCACTGTACCGACGAAAGAAAGTTGTCTTTTGTGCAATTCATTCACCAGCGATACACTGGTAAACCAATTATCTGCAGTAACGTTTCGTCCAGTGCCAGAGATTGGTTCAGTTAGTCTCAGCACTACAGCCTCTGCCGAGTTAGTTTGCAAATATGGTCCGTCCGGCTGCTGTACACAATAAATCTCCATGTTAGTTGTATAAAACAGTTTTGCATCACTCAAACAGAATATCTTTATGCCATACTTGTTTGGCTTGGATGGTATATATTGTCTAAAAGCACATCGACCACGAAATGCCGGCAACTGTTCGTCGACAGTGACATTTTGTCCAAGAGAATAATGGTTCTGACAGTTGTTCAGAAACAATGTAAACATTTCTCTAACAACAGCCAATTTATCCAATCTTCGTCGCTCCAGTCTTGAGCTTTTGTCATCAAAGCGAATACAGCGTATTAGAAAACTGAATCGTTTTTCGGACAGTCATATTCTGGCGTCCACCACGAAAAATTCCTGCCAGGTACAATAAGCCTAGGAAAGCTTTTATTTCTATTACATCTGTAGGTCTGCTGTCTCTTTCACAATCAAATTTGTGCTGCACACTGCTAATGTAAGTATTTGAGCTTTCAACAATCAAATCAACTATATCTTCGGTAACAAAAAGGTTCCAACAATCAATTTCCGTTTTCGCATTTTTGGCAGCTCCTACCATACCAGGAAGTTTGGTCAATATATTGTGAGCCCTTGTCTATGTTATTTTCAAAGGTTTTTTTGTTTTTTTTTTTCATTTTGTTCCATCTCTTCCTGTGAATAACAACAGAATGTATTGTCAATAATAATAAGAAGAAGAAAAAGAATTACTATGATACGCATATGATGTTACCTATAAAATACATGTTATCACACAAGCTGCTTTCATCGTTTTCCTCTTCATCTTCATGGTCAGTTTCTGAATCTAAAGATCTCGTTTCGAGTTTATGTTCTGAATCAGAATCATCTTATTCATATAAGTTGTCATCCACGGGCAAGGCATCATCATCGCAAAGTAGGCGATGTACTTCTTCAAAATCATTCAGATTTTGTAGATCGTACCTTTTACTCGTATTCATGAAGGAGCAGTAACAGCTCCTTGCAATAGTAAAGCAATATTGCACAAAAGCTAATGAGAAACAAATCTGTCAACAATATGTAACGAGAGCAGGCGCGCGGGGCCTGGTTGACCTGTGCGACACGTAACTGCTGATTATTCATTCCTCCAGCCAAACAAATAAACAGATAAGGTTATCGCTGCAGCAAATAATCGCGCAAGGTGTAATGTTAGATGTCCTAGTCAAGCAATTGCATAGGTGCGTTCATTCGAAAATTATAACATTTATATAATGCCAGGGGTCTCTCAGGCCCCTAGCAACTGACGGAGGGTTAATGACATGACTTGTTGGCATTAGAACAAGTAGGAGTGAGGGTAGGTTATAGCGAGCAGCAGCAAAACCAAGAGGTCCTGTGTTTTCTAGAGTTAACACTGAGGTAAGCATTAAGTTGAGAGAGAGAGAGAGAGAGGGGGGGAGGGGGAGAGATTGCTTCAGTGACTTACATCGTATGCAATTCCAGTAAAATCAGTTCATATATTCATCCACTAAATCTAAGCCTTGCCTCGGGGCTAAATATAGAAAACACAGAACCCCTAGTTTAATTTCGGCTCATTACAGTCTTCTCTCGCACTTGTTCTAGGCTAACAAGTTATGATGCAAGTAACAGGTTAACATTTAACTCCTTATTAGAGGTTTTCTGACAAATAAAATGGTAAGAAATGTAATCGACATAAAAGTATATACCAATAACACCGCATTTCATTTATTTTTTCAAGTAACCCAGCATAAACAATCGTTGTTTATTTGTAATTACACATTCTAGATCTTAAAATTTGACATATTGACATTTTCTGTATTCTAGCACCAATTATGAATGGTCTGAAGCAGGGGTGGTTCAGTGAATTGAATGACTTATGGCCAGGTGTAAGTCTCTCTCTAGAGGTGGAAGAAGTGCTACATTCAGAGAAATCTTCATACCAAGACATTCTGGTGCTTAAGACGTAAGTTAATACAGTGGAATCTCGTTAGCACGTTCCTCATTAACACGTTTTCCCATTTATTACGTGGAAATATAAAAGTCCAGGTACTAAATCACCAAATGTAATAAATAACATTTGTGTAGTGGGTTTTCCCGATACCGCTTACTATGTTTGATTTTGACGTCTTCATTTGCTGTTTAGGCTAATCCTTGGTTGGTCACGTGGGAGTAGGCGCTTAACATGTTCAAAGTTTGACGTCCTCATTTGCTGCTTTGGTCAATCCTTGGTCACGGGGTGGAAACCGGCAGCCAATCACATGCATGTATGTAAATATTTGTGTGACATGATTTATGTGGGTAGGATAGAGAAGCTTTAATGCCAACGATAGTTTCTACTTTTGAGTGTTGACCAAACATACGTAGATTGTGTTTTAACTTTTCATATGCAATGAAAAAAAGAAAGTGTAGTAAATAACCAACACTGAAAAACTGAAAATCCTTGATGTAGATCACAATCCAAATATGAAACATGTGGATATAGTACGAAAGTTAAACATTCCTCCGTCAACCTTAAACACGATTGTTAACAAACCTAAATTGATTGAAACTGCTTTTAAAGAAGGGAAAAATACTAAAACAAAACTTTCCTCTTGGAAAATAGGATCAGAAAAGAATCGGAACGAAATTTGTTGCATGGAAACACCTACCGTATTCAAATCGTATTGAATATGCCAAAGATACTATCGTCTATTGTACTCGGAACACGATGCACACTCATAATATTGTTTTCCTTTTTTAGCGGAAATTGTTATATGTGTAATAGAACACAGCAAAGCCACTATTGTCGCTTCCATAATTTGCAACTTATTTTCTCAAAAACATTCATAACCTCAAAAATCCAAGTTGACTAACATAAAAGCTTGAATTATTTATTCTCAGGTTTTGTGTATCCAAATCCATTTGAACACACATTGAATTTAACATGGAAACACGGATCGTATTCAGTATAAAATTGTACTTGAAATCTATTTCAATTGCCCATGGAGACGTAGTAATTATTAGATTTTATTACATAACTATGTTCTTAAATTGCAGATTTTGTATTTTCGTTAACACGTTTGCCCGCCTATGACGTCCAAATCCTTAGGTTCCTGCAAAAACGTACTAACTAGATTCTACTCTATAAGTTTTGTTACATACAAGTAATAACTAATGACAGGCCTTTAATTCCTTTTCTTATTATATAATTTAAGAGGCTAGCTATTATCAGGGCGAGGTTCAACACCTTATGACTAGTGAGACTACATTACTAGTACATTCTTGTAGTTCCTGTTTTCCCTTTATGAAGTACCAAATACAATTTTTACTAAAGCATATTGGAAGAATATATTACATACTGAAGTATTAAATTGTTTTAATTATTTCATCAAAGCATTTGTGGGATCTCAGTACTAGGATGGAATGTAAGTAAATGTAAATATGACTCATGGTTAGGTCACAGTGGTGCAAAATCTCTTCATGGGTTGTGGTTTGGGTCAAATGATACATTGGCTCTATCATTACTTAAACATTGCTAGCAACAGTAATTGATGCACATGTTATTTCTTAATGCGGCTGCGTCTGAGATGTTGATGAGCTAACAAAAAGAACATAAATTCTGTGGTAATCGCTAGAAATATGTGCACACTATAACCATATATTTAATTCATAAATGAATATGAAGAAAGAAGCTTTAGTTTAACCATGTGAATCAAAACTTGGAATAAAATAAAAGGATCAACATATGTTCTTGCTTAAAAGATAATTAATTAAATGTTTATTTGGTTAATCTAATACACAGTGGTGGCTCTCTGGAGTGGCACAGACCATTTTCTGGACAGTATACTACACACTCAGTAGGGAAGAAAATATAAGTTATTATTAATACTGTTAGAACTTCTTGTTGCGTATGGACTTGATACAGTGAAGCACACAATTTAATTTTTGAGTTGAATTAATACTTCAAGCTCCATTTATTTCTAGCATTTACGTGGAACACATTTTGTTAGGGCCTTCCTAACATCATGAGCTTATGTTGACTGTTCGATTTTGATTAGGGAACTGTTGACGATTGAGGCATCTCTCTTGGTGGCCTGATGAAGTGTGGATTCTTGTCAAAATTGACGAGTTTCTGTTCATATTTCTTATATGAAGATCTTATCTCACATGGATAATGCTGTAGGATCCTGAGCACCTTTTAATAAATGAATTTCATGTTCTTCCAAAAATGGTATGCCACAGGTAAATGCTAGTAATAAGTGGAGCATGGAGTATTAATTTGACTCAAAATTATATTACTGTTAAAACTCATTATTAGAAGGATATTTCTAATTATTACAACAATTTACTTTCCTGATCCATACTTGCTAAGTTGCTAACCATTTCTAATCATTGACTAAAGGAAGGTATTACCTGTCTCCTCCTTTTTTTTCCTGCTGACCATTTTCAAAAGCATTTTCTCTAAGAATTTTTCTCTAAATTTCTTAATTGTTCACAATTTACTAATATCTTTTTATCACATCATTCATTTATTTCTAACAATTTTCTTTTTGCACTAAGTAATTCCTGTACATTTAAACATTTTTCTTTCTGATATCTCAAACAAATGTGAATGTTGTCTGCATCATGCAATTGCTGTACCTGTATAAATACTTCATTATTCTTAACATTATCCGTCGTCCTCCGTGGACTAGTGGTACCGTGCTAGCCTCTGGTTCCCAAGGTCGCGGGTTCAAACCCGGCGGAGGGCGATGGATTTTTTCGGGCGTAAAAATCGTTAGCACGGCTTCCTTCGGAAGGGAAGTAAAGCCGGTGGTCCCGTGTCGTTGATTTACGGCACTTAAAAGAACCTCAAGCCTGATAAAGAGGCCTCTGAGCAAAATTACAGGTGTTTCACGCCCAATATAGAATGGGACGCTAAGAACCATAGTAGTTAAAGAGCGTCCATAAATAAAACAATTTTTAACATTATCCATCCCCCAATTTTAGCTAACCTAACTCCAATAAACCCCTGCACTTGCTGTATTTTAAGGCACCCCCAAAATCAGCCAACAAAATTTTCTTTGGACAGAATCTATACTTTCCCATCCATTGTCTATTCCCCAAATTTAAACTCCATATATCTATCAAGATCAGGGGATGATGAATTCTTTCAAACCATTTCATACATAGTCAATTCAACTTTATTCACCGTAAATATACAATTTGTACATATGCCTTCATCAAAATTATAGAGATAGATAAATAAATAAAGTTAAAATTATACAATATGAATGCGCTAAACACTGAAATTAAGAAAATCATTAACACTATAAAATTTGTGCTTTAATAATAATTTATGCACTTTTGATTTAAAAATATTCCCTGAGGTAGCTTTGGAAGGGCTGGGTATCTTATTATATAGAATTAAACCTTTATGAGATACACCATTGAGTGTTCTATTAAGTCGGTGACACTGTAGGTGCATAGACTCAGTTGTATGTGTATAATAGCTATGATAATCCTTATTTCTTTTAAAATATTGCATATTATTGTGGATAAAAGAAACTATTTCCAAGATATATATACACATGGTAGTGGAAGTATATTAAATTCATCAAAAATCAATTTGCTTCGGGTATGGGGTGGTACATGCTTCATTAGTCTTAAAATTAATGTTTGTATTTTGAATATTATAATTGATTGGTTAGAACTCCCCCAGAAGGGTATTCCATATAAAAGTATTGAGTGTATATATCCAAAATATACCACTCTCATTACCTCGTAACACTCTTATTGCATATATTAAACGATTTAATTTAGTACTAAGAGCTACGATGTATTCTTTCCATGTTAATGCTATGTCAATTGTAATTCCTAAAAATTTGGTACAATATTGATCGTTTATTGCAACATTATAAAAAAATATTTGAAACTGGTTAATTAAATTTGGATGTACATTAAAGTTTAAGTAACTAGATTTATTAGCGTTTATTATGATTTAGCCAATTACATAGTTTCAACATTGAGTCATCTATTGGAGTTGCAATGAAGATTGGCATTGATTTTTGTAAATGAAATTTGCATCATCAGCAAATAGAACAGTGTTAACAGAAGACAAATATAACGGAAGGTCATTAATATAGATGAGAAAAAGAACTGGCCCTAATATGGAGCCTTGAGGCACCCCACATTGAGCAATTTGTAAGTTAGATTGTGTATTATCAATTTCCACTGAGTGAGCTCTATTTGTAAGATATGATCTAAACCAGGTGTCATGTATAAGCAACCTCATGCTGCTCCCTTGGCCAGTCTTCATTTTTACACAGCCATTCTTTTTATGTTATTCCCAAACTCTTAAGTTGGTAACTTTACTAACTTCAATTTATTTGCCCTCCATGAACCAATATTCACTCCTCAGTTTGTAGCCTTTTTTTAAGAACCATACTTTTAAACTATATTTCACACAGGAGTTTATTGCATTGGAGATAGCAATGCTGTAATTTCACTTACACTGATTTAAATATATATTGAGAACATTTGGTCCCATCTTCAGTTGGGGACCAACTGCTGGTTCAAACCTCGGTTTTAGGTCTTTTAAAATCTCAGTAAAGAAGTTGATCAAAACCAAACTTATATGTCATTGTCTAAGACTTCTTTCTTGCCTTACCTCACAAATTACCTCATCAAGACCACATTTGAAACAGAAGGTATTCTGATGACTTAGTTCTTGAATTATTTCAGTTGTTCTATACCTTCTTCTGTAACTTATGCCAAAATATTTAAACATAATGGGATCTAGTAGGTGACCATAACTCTTAAGGGATAATCTAAATGTTAATAATTTTAATGTGTAGATTAAAATGGATTTGTAAGCAGGGATTGCAAGTAGCTTTGTATAAAGTTACTGGTTGAAATCAGTCATTATATACTGAAGTATTTCTCTTAGTACCCTATTACAGGTTTTTTCAAAGTCTATAAATACTGCATAAAACCTACCACTTGTCAATGTCAAATATTTAACTATTGAAAGTTTCAACACTAGGAGGACTAACTGCTCAAATTGTCTGTTTAACAATTTATGATTGTGTACATGTCACTATTGAACCAAGTGAAGTGAAACTTTGAGTTCTATGAATTTAGTAACTGTTATTCTTGAAATGTAATTATAAAAGCTTTAATTTTACACTGCTACCTTTTAGGACCACAGCTATTCAATTCAAATTTTATTCACCATTTGATTTCAATACAGAAATATTGGCTTTGTCAACAATGTAATTATTAGTACAAAATGAACAGGTTTAATTAGACAATACATAATTTTCAACTGTAATACACAAATACAGAAATCCTAATTTATTACATGGGTAGGCACCTAAACTAAGTTTTGGAATTGTAAACATAGTATATTCCATAAGAAAGCTTATAAACTAATTCATTTATAGATATTCTTCCACTGAATAAAAACAACTATGTATTAGGAATTTTTTCAAATCTTTTTTGAAGACTGCTAAGGTTTTAACTTTTTTTTAAATATGTGGGGAGCTTATTAAACAGTTGCATGACATAATATAAACTTTTTTACATATAGGGTTCTTTTATGACCTGTAATGTGCAGTTTATATTTATTTCTTGTATTGTATCATGAATATTAGCATTTGTGTTAAAACTATTTAGCTGCTTATGCATTGTTACCAGAGTTTCAAAAACGTATGGCGAAGGAACAGTCAAGATATTTAACAGTATCAAGTAAGGTTTGCAGCTCGTGTTGCTGCAAAGGTTTAACATTATCCTTTTTTGTACTATAAAGATTCTATTTTTATAACTGGACTTTTCCCCCAAGTATTATACCATATAATAAATGAGTATGAAAATATGCAAAGTAGGCCATTTTAAGTACACCAAGATTAACTGAAGTTTTAAGGGTGTATAATACAAAGCATGTTTGGGATAATTTTTTAGATAGTAATCAATGTGGATTCTCCAGTCAAGGTTACTATCAACCCAGATTCCAAGAAATTTAATTTTGTTAGACATTGTTACCAATTCATTTTCTAAACAAACTTTGGCAAAATTTAAATTTTTGTTAGCTTTATGATAGAATCCTAAGGCAACACTTTTATTTTTATTAATGACAATTCTGTTGTTACTAAACCAATTTACTACATAATCTGTTGCCATATTGATATTTACTTTAAGTTCTTGTTTATCTTTACCAGAAATTAAAAGGCTTGTGTCATCTGCAAAAAGAGTAAATTTAGCGTTAGGGAAGTCATTGTTTATGGCCAGGTCATTAATATACAGTAAAAATAGTAAGGGGCCCAGTATCAAGCCCTGAGGTACTCCATATTTAACATTTTCCAAACCAGAACATGAAGCTTTAATCTCTCTTGAATTTATTTCAGATTCAATTTCAGTTAGGTGTTTTCTATTGCCAAGATATGATTCAAACCACTTTAATGGAATTCTCCTTATACCATAATTGCACAATTTGTAAATTAATATATCATGGTCAACCAGGTCAAAAGCTTTAGATTGGCCAAGAAATAATCTCAAGCACTGGTTTCCTTCATCTAGAATTTTATACACTTCTTCAATAAAGTTCTGCATTGCAGAATTTGTAGATTTCCCTTGTTGAAACTCATATTGGGCTTTTGATATAACATTAAAGATGATACTACCCTATTGTATACTACCCTTTCAATTATTTGGAAAAAAACTGAAGAAATATGCCTATAGTTTTCTAGCTCGAATTTTGAACCCTTTTTGAGTAGTGGTTTAATTTTAGAGACTCTGAGAGAAGCACCCTTCTTTTAAAGGTAAGTTGATTATGTGATGCAAAGGTTTTACCAGATGCAAGGAACATGTTTTTATTAACAAATTTGAAAACTCGTCAAGACTGAAGACTTTTTGGGTTTCATGCTTTTAATTATAGTGAACAATTCATCTTCAGTTGTTGGTAAAAAAAAATATAGATTCATGAATAACATTTCTTAGGTCACCTGATAGAGGATTATTAGTAACATTTCCCTTTTTTCTAATACTACTGGCAGCAGTTGAAAAAATATTGATTGAACTCATAAGCTACTAATTGAGGATGTGACACCAGTCTACCATTTATATTTATGCTCAAGTTCCTATCTTTCCTTTAATGATCCTTGGATTCATGCTTAATAATGCTCCATATAGTTTTAGATTTATTTATAGAGTTACTCACTAGATTCCCATTATAAAGCTTTTTAGCCATTCGTGTTACTCTGTTATATATTTTTTAGTAATTTGTGCAATATTGTTTTGTTACCTTATCAGAGACACAATTTTCAATTTTCATTGGAGATCAAGTAATTAAAATACTTAATATTATCCAGCTAACTCAAATCATTTACTGTTATTTTTTAACGCATCATGTTTCAGTAAGACTAAAAATGTTTAAAGACTAAAAATTCATACTACATTAGTTTATTTGTGATACTGTGGTTGTTTTTGGTACTAACATGGCACAGAGACATCTTAAAGATGACAAAATATTGTCACACTTTGAATTGTTGCCTAATATTGAATCAGAAGGGGAAGATCCTTTCAATTTATGTGAAGAAGAGGAGGTTGCAATGAATAATGAGAATGGTGATGGTGATTACATCCCTTTACAACAGGATAAAGACAGTGATGAGCATAAAAATTATTAAAAAAAACAATTGTTAACTCTAAAATGATGATTAAAGATAAAGGTGTGGTAAGGTTGTGATTAATGGTATGAACGATGGATCATAATTTATGGTACTATTCTTGGTGAAAATAATTTTATTTCATAATTTGTGATAGTATTTCTGATGAAAATACTTTCTCCCAATTATATCAAAATAATAGTTGTTTTATTAATATAAAAGCATTTGGAAAACAATTTTAACTCTAAAATGAATTACAGATAAATTTAACTTGGAAAAAAGAAAAAGTTATTAAAGAATGATGTACCAGTCAAAATGACAGGTGCTGACATTAAAGTGCTGGTCTTATTAGGTAGTACAAAACTTCTGGTCCTCCTAGTGTTAATTATCAATACATTGTGTGTTATCCTTTTCCTCTTTCTAAAGCCTACTAGGAAAGGAGATAATCTACTTTGAAACTCTGTCCACTGATTAATTCTTCCTGCTAATAAGCCAATAATTTTTTTCCAAAATTTGATGATAAATTATGCCTCTAGAATTGCTGAAATTTGTCTTACTCCCTTTACTTTTGTAAATGGCATTTATAATCACTGCATACTTTTTGGGATCCCATTCTTTTTTTAATTACATTTGTGAGTCATTAAACACAGTAACCATCCTGGTTATTGCACCATACTTTAAAGAACACTGTTGGAAACCTCTATTCCCACTGTTCTGTTACTCTTGAATTTTAGTACTTGAATGAGGAGCTCATCACAAGGGAATGGTTTGAATGGTTCCTCCACATAAAGACAATTCCACATTCCAACTAGAACGCTCCAGCCTTTCCTATTGGAATAAACTATTAAAATATTGAATCCATTCACTTGATTTAACAGAAACATCTTGCCTACCTTTTGTACAATCGCTAATAATTTTCTAAACTAGTTGGGTGCTCCCTAACTAACATTTTCTTCAATTTCCGAAGCTTTTACAGTCCTCCACTCTTACCTCTTATGTTGTTACAGTGGGCTGTATTTCTGCCCTAATTCCACTATGAGTAACCTTTCACCTTCTCTTCATCCAAATGCAGCTTCTTGCATCAACATACACAAATCTTAACATTCAACATCAAACGGATTATCAAACAGTTCTTCTATTACCGTATTTACTCATGTACCTTGTGCACGGGAGTAAGACGTACACCTGATTTAAAAAAAATTTGTGATGAAGTATATGCATTACAAACACACACTCATATATTCAAGGTTAATATTTATTATTTAGAAAAACTATTTACAAATGTACAATAAAGGAATCATTCCTGATTGTGTCCATAGTATTTTATATGGCAAGAAGAATTTCCATCAAGCCGATGACCTAAAACAAATATACACCTAATGAATTAATACGTAACGACTCACTTCAATTCATTATATGATAACATCACAATCAGTAATACTTCTGTTTATCATAATCTAAAATATACACCTATTAAGATGGTGTATTGTGATTTGTGTAACTAATATCTAAGTAATTCACTCACATTTTTACATTGTATCGTATGTATGTAGATAACTAATCCTCGCTATCACTGCTGGACTCCCTTGCGGAACATGGTTCACCATCATTGTCATCGACGCTCCAGATTGCATCATGCTCTGTCCCATCTATTTTATTGGATATACTGCACTTCTTGAATGACCTCTCGATGAGACTGGCTGGAACTCGGTCCCATGTAACTTTTACCCAGTTGCATACCAAAGACATAATAGGTCTTTGAATTTTCCTAGTGGACGTTAACTTGTTGCTTACTATCCATTCTGTATACAGTCTCTTCAGATGAGCCTTAAGTGGATGGTTTATGCAAACATCCACTGGCTGTAGCAGTGAAGTCATTCCACCAGGAATCATAACCAGGTCTGAATTTCCTGCAGCTCATCTTCTTTTCACATCTTCCATTTGAGGCCTGCGAAAGCTGTCCAATACTAGCATGTTTCTCTGGCATGATAGAAGTGCTCCAGGATGTTGCTCCCATACTGTTTTAATCCAGTCAACGACTAGCGTATTGTCCATCCATCCTTTTTCCTGGACTCTCACCAGGACTCCAGGAGGAAAATTCTCTCCCTTGGGAATGGTATTCTGCTTAAATATTACAAATGGTGGAAGCTTCCTGCCATCAGCAAACACAGCCAACATAATGGTACAGTGTTGCTTTTCACAACTAGCTGAATGTATTGCCACAGTCTTTAAGCCTTTTTTTCAGTGGTGGTATCGTACAACATCTCGAAATAAACAGATGTTTGATTGGCATTTCCTATTTGCAGAAGCAGATATTCATGATACTTATGAAGATGTACAACATGCCTTTGAGAGGCTAGAAGTTTGTTTTCATAAGTTTCTGGCACACGTTGTGCTATTCTGGTATGCCTGCGAATTGAAAACCCATGCTGTACAAAAAAGCATAGAATCCAGTCCATGCTTGCTTTGAAATTCTGTGCAATACTGACTTGTTGCACAATATTCTTGCTTGAAGCTGGCACATTGCTGTGGTCACAGCATAACCAAACTGGCATCTCAAACTTATGAAGGCTCCAAGTCTATCCTCCACTTCTGAATACATGGCTGACAGTTCTCGGAAAGGCCGTCTATTGGTTGCAACTTGTTCTGTTTCCTCCAATCCCTTACACAAGATTCTGGAACATTAAATTTTCTTCCTGCAGCATGATTTCCTATTTCTTCCGCTGTTTTGATAATTTTCAACTTTTTTGCAGCAGTGAATGACAGCAATCTCATAGTACTCATTTTTGTAAGTATGCCGAGGTGTGAACATGAACATTGGTCACAAAGAATGGATGACACCTAAATCAGAACTATTGCATATGCTAGAGACCACCTGGAGATGAACAAAGACTGACGGTGACTAACCCTGTTATACTTTGTGCACTCACATACTGAAAATACATGTGTAGGACTGCACAAGTCAAAAGCAATGCTTCCAACATAACACATTCAAATAAGATGCACACCCCAATTTTCAAAAAAGGCGTGCATGGTAAGTAAGTAACTATGGTACTTCTTAGCATATTGTTCCCAGCCCACTTTAGTGCAAGCCATGTAATTCTAATGCTAATTTGTTTTTTTCTTTTCCTAAGGAATTCATTAGGTTAGTTCCCTAAATACACAATTTAGCCATAACAAATCCATTATATTGCAGAATTCTTCACTTGTCATAAAGCCATTTAGAAGCATTGGTTTATCCTATTTTCACTACATGCTCATTGATCTCCTATTCATTACTTTTGTACTCCATTCTCAGGATATTCTAAAGAAATGAGAACTAGTACAAGATGTATTCATTATCATAAATTCACACACATTAAGCAATATGCCATAATTGCACACCATATAGTGTACAACACTTTGACCCATAGCACTTGAAAATATAAATTCACCATCCTTATCCTACCCTCAAGAGCTATTAAACATTACAAAATCATTCTCACAAAGCTCGGCTAATTTTATCTCTTCATTCCCTTCATTAACCTTGTGATGCCTCACCCATACTTCATTGTAATCATCCTCCCCAAAATTGCCCCAAATTGATTTCAAGTTCCTCTGTCCTAACATTAAGTTTCCAACTAATATGAAGTCCATCATTGGCTTCTTTTCCTTTCATATATCTAGATTCAGATTTATTCACCATTTGTAATAATTTTACAAGGCCTTTGCCATATGAAAATAAACTACGTCCAGTTTCACCATCAGATGCTAAATTTTAACACAATGTTAAACTGATTTAACACTGAAGTTAACACAAATTCTGGTTCATCAAAAATGTTAACTTTAACAATGTGTTAAAGTCGGTGTTAAATTAACATCCCCATACCCCTGTGTTAAGGCATTTAGCAAATGTTAGAAATTGGAAAATGGCTGCCACAAACCAAGCTGTTGATGCGAGTTTGCTACAACTGGCACTTTTGAATGTCATTCCTAATGTAAGAGTAATCGTATGTCATAATAAATTTGAAACCCTGCAAAAGGAGGAATTTATTAAAGCAATATAGACTGTCCAAGGGGTCATGAGGCGGTTTTATGGGAAATGCGAGAGGTTAGAATACTACCAACAGAAGAGTGTTAATTAGGTACTTAGATTTTATGCTACTAACATTTTTCATTTACTTGTGATAATGTTGGTATTTCCAAAGCTACCATTTGTGGGTTGATCCGGAAGGCTTTCAAAGCAATTGCTTCAAGTAGCAAACTATTTATTTTTTTTGGGCCTGCTTGATTAATCAGCGATAACACGTTTTCGTCCACTTTAGTTTCAATGCAGTGTCCGCCACCAGTTTTAAACCGACTTAAATGATCTTCGCACCTAACGTTTCTGGTGCAGCACTTTATGTTAACATAATATTGCCATAGTTACTTACTGGGCTTAAGAGAAACGTGTACATTCCAATTAAATTACTCGTGGATTTTGTCCCAGACTGCAATCTTATCCTTTAATGTAAAACCATCAGCTTTTTTGCACTTCACAATACGTCTATACTTAATAACCAGATGTTAATGCGTTTCAAACGGTGAAACCGTTATTTCATTTTACATCATTATTCTAACCTCAACCGGGAAAAACACATGACCATTGCCATGAATGTAAATAGTTGTCGGCTACTGACACAGAGAGTGCAACTATACGTAGACAAAAGTACATCGGAATACATTCAGAAGCAGTGTAGTTGGACCACCGCCTTCTCGAAAGCTAGCATTCACAGTTGTCTTTGACGTTAACAAAATGTTAACTAACAATTTGCCGTAAAAGCTTGATGAAACGCAAAAGTTTTAACCTTATGTTAAATGTTGAACACCTTGTTAACAAACTAGAAGTTAAGAGTATTTTTAACATCGGTTGGTGAAACTGGCCCTTAGTTTTAAGTACTATCTATCCATATGTACAATTCTACAAATACTCCAATGTCAACCACTATTTACATTTGCTATTTTACATTCCTCTACTGTAAGAGAGGTTCTATACATACAGTTTTATCAAAAACTTATGCGTCAACCACTATTAACATTTTCTTCAATAGAGTAAAATGTATTTTTCAAAAGATAGGATTTAATTTCCCTTATTTTTGTTGTTTCCTTTTCTATTTCTTTAATCCAGTGAGGTAAATGATTATATAACTCTTTTGCATTCTTTCAATACATTTAGTTTCTAGGGATCCTCTTAATCTGTCCCTAAAGTAGTTTTTCCTTGTTCAAGTTTTATGTTTATGCTTATCTGTATTATCTTGTTTGTGTTTTTACAACATATTTAAGACATTTTTATAGATAGATAGATATTTTATTTCACTTCGTTAGTTACATAAATTAATTCTCATATAAGTTCTACAATGCATAATTTTATCTCTGCACATTACCCTTTACATATCATTTTCACTAAATTGCTGCATTACTAAGGGCCCACAAACATTCAACACCATGGTTGTTGAGTCATTGGGTCCTATTTAATTTATGATTCAACAATCTACATTTTCTTTCTATTCCCTATTTCTAATTTTTTTCAACCATTTATTTCTCACTACACCTAAATATTTTCCTATTTCAAATAAACTTTCCTTGGATTTAATTCCTAACAACCTTTTACATATAATTTCATTTGGTAATTTAGACCAATTGTTTCTTTGTAATTTTTTCCTCATATTCATTGTTCTTTCACATTCTAACATTAAATGCCAGTAATTATTAAATTTGCTATTACATAATGGGCATTTGCCTTTATTTTCTCCTTCTCCTATGCCTTTTAACCTCACCACCCCTGACCTACCCCATGCAAAGCCCTCTCTTGCTATTTTATTACAAACGTTTTCTCTTTCCCATGTCCTTTTAATCTCTGTTATACATGTAATGATCTTTTTGAATTAAAACTTCCAATTATTTCCTGTCTTTCCATATCTTCAATCCTCAATCTAACTCTTTTCCAACATCCCTTCTCACGTGATTGTCTATATTTCCAAATATCCCCACACCCTATTTCATTGAGAATTGCTTCTAGGCGCTTATACCATGTATCCTGTTTATTTAACTTGCGCTGAACCTCCAAACATTGTTTTAAAATATTATTATTCTCTGATTCCTCAATTCTCAACCAATATTTCACTATTCTTTCAATAATTTTCGCCTTACTACCAAATCTCCCTAACTCCACTTGTGCAACCCCATTAGGTGAGGCTCTTGGTAAACCCAGAATTATTTTACAAAAGCTCCTATGCACTTTATTTACCTGTTCCCACCCCTCCTCAATACCCCAAATCTCTGCACCATACAGCATTTTTGCCTCAACTACTGCTCCATATACTCTTTCTATCCATTTTACGTGCATCCCAGGTATTTTATCTAAACATGCTCTAATGACTTTCATTGCCACTTTTCCTTTTGTTCTCCCCATCTACCGTTGCTACTTAGTCTTACTCCCAGATAATCAAAATTTCTGACAACCTCAATTTCCTTACATTTCCAACTCCATTTTTTGTCCTTTCTCAACTTATTACCCGTTTTAAATACCATTATTTTTGTTTTGCTTGTATTAACCCTAAGACTCCACTTGTTAAAAAAAACTCTTTATTGCTCCAATTACTTTGTTTAATCCCACAGTAGTTATTGATCCTGCAACCAAATTATCCGCGAATAGTAACCCTGCTATCTCTTCATTCCCAATTATTGGAGAGTGGCTATTTTCAAACTTAATTATCTCTAGAATATCGTCAATGAACAAATTAAATAATATAGGGCTTTACTTGCAGCCTTGCCTTAAACCTATACAATTTTTAATCTCCTTTGTCCTTACATTTTTATCAAATCCTATACAAAAATCATTATTTTCATATATTGTTTGTATTGTTCTTATACACTTGTTACTCATTCTTTTCATACCCAATTTGGTCCATAAGGCTTCCCTATTTATTGTGTCGAAAGCTTTTTTCTAAATCAACAAATAAGATATACAATCTTCCCCTTTTGTTTGATAAATATTTATTTACAATTGAAGATATTATAAAAATATTGTCTATTGCTCTCTTGTTTTTCCGAAATCCCACCTGTAGATCAGATACTTTTCCCTCTTGCTCCGCCCAACTTTGCACTCTTTCAGCCAAAACCCCCGTATAAACTGTACCTAACACTGATAACAAACTAATCCCCCTATAATTTTCTGGGTTATCCCTTTATTCTTAAATATTGGCACCACTATTGTTGTTTTCCAACTCCTAGGAACCTTCCCCCCTTCAAAGATTACATTTAATATCCTAACCAGCAATTCTAATCAATTTTCATTTAGACTCCAAGCTTTCCAAAACTCCCCTGGTATGCCATCAATACCGCATGCTTTGTCCCTTTTCAATCTATTAATTTGTTCCCTCACTTCCCCTACATCTGTCGGCTTATCCAATTGCTCAACATAATTGTTATTTTCCATTACCCAAATTGTTTGGTTATCATGTTTCCCTCCTAGCAAATTTTTAAAATACTTGAACCATTCTTCCACACTTATATTATTTTCTCTTGCTCTAATCTTATACATTCTTTTCACCAACATCCATATTGTTTTGCTATCATTTGCTTTTGCTGCCTCATGTAACTTTATACTCATCTTCTCGGCCCATTCTCTCCTCTTTACTACCAACAAGTTTCTGTATGCCCATCTTGCAATCAAACTCCTCTCTTTCCTTTTGCCCTTCTTCCTGCCTCCAGCTTCTTAGTTCCCTAAAACCCTTTGTTTTGCCCTCCTACATTCTTCATCGTACCATCCCTTCTGTTTCCTATCTATACAATCTTTCACTTTCATCCTTACACCTGCATATTTTACTAACATTTCTACCTTTAAAGCTGCTTCGTCCGTTTTATTTTCTTTCAGCAATTCTTCTACCTCTTTCTCCCTTATTACCCCTATGTCTGACCTTAATTCCTTCATAAAAACTTCTGCCTCCTCACCCCTCCATTTATATTTATCAATTTTAACTCCTCCTTTATGTTCTCGTTTTAGTTCATTCTTATATGTACTTATAAAACTTAGCCTCAATGGGAAATGATTACTAGAACATACTGTATTCAAGAGTTCAAAATCTGCAATATTTATATCTAAGACTATTGAATATAACATATAGTCAACCACACTCTTACCATTATAATTGACACAGGTAAATTCTCCCATTTCATCTTTCCCTTTTACCCCATTACACATCTCCATATTGAACTCCTCACAAAATTCCACCAGCTTTTTTCCTTCACCATTCATTACTTTATCTTTACTCATTCTTCTTACCATCTCTTTTTCTCCCCCCATTAATTCATACTCAGGATCTATTAGCTTTATTTGACTTACTCCTACTCTGGCATTGAAATCACCCATTATCATAAAGCTACTGTCCAAATATCTATTTGATAACTCCTCAATATCCTGTCCAATTAAATTGAATAAGTTTGGATTATAAACATCCGAGGCACTTGGCAGGTTATATACCACTGCAAGACATATCTCTTTCTTCTCCCCTGTTACACTTAATACGCACCACAACACCGAATTTTCTCCCAAATCTTTACACACTTTCACTTTGCATTTCAAATCTTTCCTAAAAAATATCCCTAACCCACCTGACATTCGTCCTCTTACGCTCTTCTTTGTTCCACTTTTCCCGTAGAACTCAGTCGCTTATTTCCACATGAAAGTCGTTTGCCAACCAAGTCTCTACCACCCCTATCACATCACCTAATCTTAAGATCTGCATTATTTCTCTATTCTTTAACTTTTCAAACAATCCTTGTACATTCCAGAATATAACCCCCAATGCCTTTTGCTTTACCAAACTCTTCCTCTCAAACCTGAATTGCTGTAATTTGGCCTTGCTTCTTGCCAATGGAAATCTGTCCACAAGTTTTTGGCCTTGCGTTCTCTTTTCCACCTGTATGATGCTTCCTGCTGGTGAAGAGAATATGTTGGGCTCTGTCTCGTCCATTTTGCTTGGTCCCATGACTATCTCCACTGGCAGCCTTTGTGAATCCTCTCTCAGCTGTATTTCCAGTCCATCTTGCTTGCCCAGTGATGTCATCAACTGCCTTCGCGACATTTGTATATATAAAGACAAGGTAGTGTGAGTACATTGAGTTTTTTAAATGGAATTCTGCAGGTATTTCTTTTTTGTATTTTTGTTAACAATTCTTGTTGCTCTTTTCTTTAGCCTAAATATTTTAAATATATTTTTTTCTTTGCTGATCCCCATAAGATAATCCCATAACTCAGATGGGAGTGTATAAAGGCGTAATATACTTGAACTATGCTACTTTCATCCATAATTTGAGCAACCTGTTTTAGAATATATATATTCTTATTGATTTTCTTAGATAGTTTGTCTATTTGACTGCTCTATTTCAAATTATTATCTATTACTTGTCCTAAAAAATTTGTTTGCATAGCTTGCCTGATTTGTTCATTTTTTATTTCTAAAGAGATGTTGGCTTTTCTTTTGTTGCTTAGACTGGTCTGCATCCATTCAGTTTTATTCATATTCAATGCGAGCCCTAGTTCTGCCTAGTATGTACTAACTATCTCTAATAATGTATTTGCTTTACTCAGAACATCTGCCACTGTATTACCAGTTACCACTATTGTACCGTTGTCTGCATACCCGGTGGCTAAGCCTCTTGCTTCCTGAATTTTTTTGAATAGGCTATTAATATATAAAATGAATAAGAATGGCCCCAATTTTTTATCTTTGTAGTACTCCATGCATTATTTGTTTAAATGACAATTGAATTTTGGTTAGATTTCCATCTATATTATGCCTTGCCTCTATGCAATGCTCTCTGTTTGGTAAATATGATCTTCTCCATTCCAATGGTATGTCCCTTACCCTTTAATTTTCTAGTTTTCCCATTAATTTACCGACATTAACACAGTCAAAAGCTTTAGATAGGTCTAGGAAAATTGCTACCACAAATTCTTTTTTGATAGTTCTCTGATAATTTTGTCATTTCCTTTACTTCCTGTATTGCTGATTTCATGTTTTGGAAACCAAACTGGTTCTCTGGCACTATGTTGTATTTATTGCAGAAACTCTGTAGGTGTTCTAGAAAAGCTCCTTCTGTTATTTTGAAGAAAATAGAGCACAGAGATATTGGTCAGTAGTTTTCCATCATTTGCTTTGAGCCTTCTTGTTTTTAAATTGGTCTATTACTTGTTATAATTGATTTGGGAATGTTCCTGAATTGAAGCTTACATCTATTATGTACAAGAGGATTTCAGCTAGCTCATATTTGCAATGCTTTACCATTTCATTTGAATACTCATCTAGACCAGTTGATTTCTTGCATTTTGATGTGTTAATCTGTTTTAAAACCTCCTCTTTTGTAACTTCTCTAACTACCATAGAGTTACATTTCCTTCATCCACTGCTTGGGCTGTTAGTCTCTGAATTTCCATATTTGTTACCATATTTATGTAATATGCATTAAATATGTTGCTTACGCTTTCTGCATCTGATGTAGTAGTGGTGTCTTTTACAATTTTTATATTTTCCTTCCATTTTGTGTTTTCTTTATGTACCGTTTTTATAATATCCCACGCCTATTTAATTTTATTTTCAGAATTTTGGAGAAGCCTTCGATTATGTAGCTTTTTTGCCTCACACATTACTTTGTTTAGGACATTTATATAATTCCCTATGTACCTATGGCAGTTTTCATCTAGTTTGCAAGATTTTAAATTATTTAGAAATTCCATTCTTTTTTTTTTATTTATTTATACCTCTTGTAGACCAGTAACTAGCTTTTTGTGTGCTATATACAATTTTGCGCATGGGAACTGATTTCTCTAAGCATGATGCTTTCGTATCATAAAGATTTCATATTTATTGTGTATATTTGCCATTTTGTATACATTTATCCATATTATTTGACTGAGATTAGATCTCAATGCATTTAATGTTTCTTTATTTATACTTCTTTTAAATTCTGTTAGTCCTTTAGAATTTACTCTTAGCACATTTATTCTTCACTGTCCAAAATGGTCGCTGAGCCCCCACCTTAATTATGGATATATTTGTCTTCCTGTCTAAAGTTGGTATATGGATGGTTAATACAAGTAGCTGAGTGGTTTGTTACTCTGGTTGGCCCTGTTTTTATTAGCTTAAGGTTACTTCGTTCTATCATTTCTAGCAATAGCTTTTTCTTTATGCTCTCCACTAAGATATTTATATTGAAGTCTTCTATCACAATGATTTTGTTGTTTTGTACCAAATTATTTAGGCATAACTCTAATTTGCTTAAGAAAAGCTTTTTATCATCTTTTGACGGACTATAGACCCCTAGTATAATAAGCTATCCATTTTTAAAAATAATTTCAATTGCAGACAGTTCACAGCACATTTCCTCAGTATAATTTACAGTCAATTTTATTGTATTTAATATTCTGCTGTGCATATATCGCCATTCCCCCACCTTTATGCATTTCCCTACAGTAATTTAAACCTAGAACATAATTTTCATAGTAGTTTACCTCCAGTTCATTATTGTTTAATCCATATTCTGTAAAAATTAATATACAGTGCAATCTCGTTAGCACGTTCCTCATTAACACGTTTTCCTGTGTATTGCATTGAATTATAAAAGTCCCGGCACCAAATGCAATAAATAACGTTTGTTTATTACGTTTTCTCGCTCCCGCTTACTACGTTTGAAGTTTGACTCCCTCATTCGCTATTTTTGCCAATGCTTGGTCAGTCCAGTGGGAGTAGATTCACTACATTCGAAGTTTGACGTCCTCATTCACTACTTTGGTCAAACCAGGCAGGGTGAAACTGACAGCCAATGGCATGCATGTATGTACATATTTGTGTGACGTGATTTGTGTGGGGGGGATAAAGAATGCTTTAGTTTAGCAGTGGCTTGGCGTAGTTAGTTTGCTGTTGAGTGTTGATGAAACGTAATTGTATTTTAACTTTTTGTTTGCAATGGAGAAAAAGAAAGTGCGACAAATAACCAACAGTGAAAAACTGAAAATCCTTGAAGTAGATCGCAATCCAAATATGAAATGTGTGGATGTAGCGCAGAAGTTAAACATTCCTCTGTCAACCTTAAACATAATTGTTAGCAAACATAAACTAATTGAAACTGCTTTTGAAGAAGGGAAAAATGCTAAAGAAAACGTAATCGCCCTGGCCAGTTTCCAGAATTAGATGCTGTTCTGCTAAAGTGGTTTACACAAGCTAGAGCTTCAAATGTGCCAATAGACTGTAATGTGGTTCGAGCTCAGCCAACACACATTTAGCATAGAAGATGGGACTGGATGATTTCAAAGCGTCCAATGGCTGGATAGAAAGATTCAAGAATCGTAATGGCTTAGTCTACAGATGTGTGCGAGATGAGGCTGCTGCCCTAGATAATGATGCTACACTGTGTGAAAATATAGAATTGTGGTAAAATACAACGCTCCCATCAATTTTGAAAGAATATAGCCCCAATGATGTTTATAATGCAGATGAAACAGGACTATTTTTCCATCTTTTGCCAGACAAAACCCTGGGTTTTAAGGGCACTAGGTGCCACGGTGGGAAGCTTAACAAGGGGAGGATTACAGTTTTGTTGTGCTGTAACAAAAGTGGAACTGAGAAATTGGTAACGCTGGTTATTGGAAAAGCACGCAGTCCGCAATGCTTTAAGAATGTGCGATCTTTTCCATGCAAGTACACTTCCAACATAAAGCCTGGATAACTTCTGCCGTCTTTGAAAATTTCTTATGAGCATGGGACATAAGACTGGGCATAAGAAGCAGGAAAATTACACCCTTTATTGATCAGTGTGCCGCTCATCCACCAACTGTTTCAAGTTTAAGAAACATAAAGATCATTTTCTTCCCAGCAAACTGCACGAGTAAGCTACAACCTTTAGTTCAAGGCATAGTTCGGTGCATGAAGCATGCATATCGGAAGAGCTGGTACAGAGAAGGTTGGCTGCACTGAAATTGACGACAAGAAAAATCACTGTTTTAGATGCCATGCATTTTATTAGAACTGCTTGGGATTGTGTGATGCAAGATACTGTTAGGAACTGTTTAAATAAAGCTGGTTTTTCCGGGTTCTTGGTGATGCAAGCGCGCAGAAAGATGAGCTTTCAGAGAGAGAAGAATGGCGCCAAATAGCAGACGATGCCGGCATATCTTTCGAAACATGCGTAAACATTGACAATAAAGTTCAAGTGTGTGAAACAGCAACGATAGATGAAATGAACAAGTGAAAGAAGAAGCGTCAGTGCGAGATGAAAGTGATGAGCCAGATCCTGAGCCAGTACCTACAGTATTGGAAGCGATGCAGGCAATGGACATAGTGAAGCGATATGTGTGCAGTTTCGAAGTTGATGACAATGTAATGACTTTACTAAACAAAATGGACAGTAAAATTTTGGTATTAAAACCAACAAAGCAATCAACTATAGATATGTATTTCAAACCAGTGTAAATAGTGTGTATGTTTCACATCCGTTTTTAAGGTAAGATGTGTTATTAGATTTTATTACATAAATATGTTCTTAAATTGCAGATTTTATATTTTCGTTAACACGTTTTCCCATCTATGACGTCCAAATCCTTGGGTCCCTGCAAAAAATGTACTAACAAGATTCTATTGTGTTTGGCCATAATTCTAAAATTGTTTGTTCAACTGCTGCTCTTTTGTTTGCAAGATATTGTATATTTTGATGAAAGATACTAAACTTTTTTTGGTTTTTGGTTGCACCTATTTACATTCTTTAATTCCCATTTTGGGTTTTTATAGGGCCTTAAGTCTTATTGCATGTGCTAGCATACTTTATACAATCATTTACCTTCCTTGATGATACTGATCTATAAGTCTAATGGATGATTTCTCATTTTTCAACACCTTCACTTGAGCCTGAGAGATATTATTGGCAAAACAGGCTCACAACCTAGTTTCCCTGAATTTTTGTGGTTTCAGTAGCTACATATTGTACAGCAATGGACTCTTTGGCTTCTGTATGGCACTTCTTTATGATACTACATATATTATTTGTGATAATATTCTTACCATTCCAGTTCAAGTGCAGTCCATGCTTGGTATGGCATTTCCTACCTAGACTACTAGCTTCTACAAAATGTATATTGTTTAATTTACTTAGTTTTTTAATTTGCCTATTACAGTATTACAGTTAGTAACTGCATGATTGACACAGACCTATCCATTAAATCATATCTTTTTGGCACGTCCATCACAATTATGTTTGAGTTTTTGAGTCTTTGTGCACATCTGCCTAGTGAGGTTGCCACTTTTCCAGCTTCGTTTCTTGCAACACTGTTTGTTCCATCAATTATTACAATGAAATTGTCTTCTTTGAGATTCTTACAGTTGTGAACAATATCCTGGGTCACAGCTTCGATTGGTGCTCTGGGTTTTACACATCCTATCACATCCGTGTCTGGCATTTTTTCCCCTAGAATCTCCGCATCCCTGACTATCCAGGTATGTTCTGATGTTCCGCTTCCTTCCTGTTTTATTACCATTTGGTGATATCGGTACACTATTAGTATTGTCCTCCTACAAAACGTTAAACCTGTTGTGGCATTTGATTGCAGGTTCTTTTTGTCGTTTTGCTGCAGCTGGAGCAGATCACCTTGGTATCCACCATATGTTTGTTGACACGCTTCCCGTGTTCTTACCCCTCTGTATTTTTTGCAAATCCTATATTTCCTTCTTCAGTTCTCCATTTTCTCTCTGGGCTGCTTTTAAGTCTTTTGAGAGAAGGTCTGTTGTAAGTTGAAGCGAAGCAATTCGATCAGCATTGCTTGCTGATGATGCCAATTTTGGCTTACTTCTGAGAGGTTTCACAGTGTCACTATATTTATACAAATTACTTGTCATTACCATATTCATTTCACATACTAATATTAGGATAGCTTACATGTTTAGTCAGCTTTTGTGCTGATCTGTCGCCAAAATTATGTATCGTAAAATTACCAGCATTATCACTAAATAAAAACCAATCCTCTATATGACTTCACTTGTCATGGTGCCATCTTGAAATGTTGTTTCTAGTTCAGTTTGTAATTGACAAACGAGATCTGGATTATAAAACTTGGAATTCTTTGATGGGTTATAAATTATTTGTATAAGTACATTCTGCTCATTCAGTTCTGACATACCATTTACTTCTATTTTCTGCCAAGTTACATTTCAGTTCATTTCTGAACAGCAAACCTGAACTCTTATATACTCATTGTTTTTAACCAAGCTAAACGCAGATCCCTTACAATTCCTCTAGTTGTACCAAGCTTTCATTCCTTTATTTAATGCCATACATTAAGGTTGTTTATTGTTCTTTGTTAATTTCTATCAGCTTTTGCTATTGTTTTTGAGGCAATAGCCAGTTTTGAGTTGCATACAAACAAATCACAGATGACCCTTTCACTAGAAGAACCAATGCTTAATGGATCTGCGGTAGTCAGGTTCTAAGATTAGGATGCACATGTGCTAGAATTTCTTCCAGTTTTATGTTTCCAGCTTGTGACTAGAGAGAGCACTAGTGGCTATTTAAAATTACGGCTGCCCAGAGTAATCTCTACAGTGAAGAGTCTAATATGCACAATATGGATCTAATATGCCATGCCCAGGAATGAGAATGAGAAAGTTAAAACTTGGCCAAGTCTTCTTTCCTGTTCCCGGAGCCTAGGAAAGCTTCCCATCGATTGTGAACACTCCCATAAAATACATATATTTGAACTGTATTGTTCTCATTCCAGTTACTGTTCTCAATTGTTGTGAACCAGCCTTAACTGTAGCATTGCCCCTCATGGAGTGAAAATGCTGCTCAATGACAATTCTCCTGCTGTTTCCTTACCGCAGCCTTCTGTCCATGACTCAGTTTCTCTAACCAGCTGCTACACTTCTTGAATTGAGTTTTTCAAATCTGATTCAACTTTCCGTAACCTACACACATGCTGTGTGAAAGAACAATTACTAGATTTAATTAAACCTAATTAACTTCCTAGAGTGGAAAATACGGACAGTGGTATTTTTTACAGTTTAAAAAGCATGAGTATTATTAATACTGTACATTATTTACCTAAAACTTTATATTAAACATACCCTCATTGAAGTTTTAAATAACTGATATACTTCATCAACACCATCAATCATCAGTTTTAAATATTTAACGCTTCCTTGTTTTACCTCTTTAACATTTTTTGCAGCAAATCCTATGGTCGGATGCTAGTGTTAGATGGCATCATCCAGTGTACAGAATCAGATGAATTTGCATATCAAGAAATGATTTCTTTTCTGCCTCTTTGCTGCCATCCATCGCCAAAAAGGGTAAGTGATAATAGATTCATATGCTCATTTCCATAATGTCTTAATGTAGTAGTTTCAAGTGTGGTAAATAAAATAATTTTGAATAGGACACCCGTTTATTTATAAGCATTTTTTCAGCATTGTGAAATATGTTTTAACAACTGGTCTCTGTCCTCTACAGCATACCTAATGAATGTAAACAACTGTGTGACAGCAGATACATATTGTCTCCTGTTAACTAAAATGCAGCTGCCACCTGATTTACCCTAGGAAGTAAATAATCTGTTGTTATGCTGTTGTCAGCTTATTACAAATTTTAGTTAATGTGTTGAATAAACATGTATTTTCAGAGAATATAAATTGTTACGCTATAGTATAAATTGTAGCATTTAAAGAGCATTGAATACAAACATTTGGTTCATAAATATGGCTGGTGGGAGTAGTTGCAAATGATTTTGAAAAAAAAACAGCTTTTACTGGTACAAGTTCTGCTAACGATTGAAAGGATTTGAAAGTGTCCATCTTGCAAAAGGGCTGAAGTTTTTTGGTAGAAGCCATACACCTTAATGACAATTGCAATATACTTCACTGAATATAATCAGTGTCAGTGTAATCATTTCTCAGATGGTAAATATTAGATATGTGATTGCTTTGCGTTTCAGAGGAGTGAGCAATAATATTTCACTGAGCAATAACAAGAAAATCGCACAGATGGTACTTAGTGTATATTTGGTGGATTAGATTAGATTTTTATCATGGAGAAAAACAGAAGGTACCTTCCCCATCCTACCTGCACCAAAACCTAAGGTTTATTGTACAGTTTTCTCTGTGTTTTTCTAATAATTATTTCTTTATACTTTAGTAAGTTTTTTGGTGTGTTAATGATTTTGTAGATAACACTTAAGAGAACAGTGCTGTTTCTTTGTTGTTTTTAAGCTTATGCTCATGTAATTATTTATTAACCATTGTCACATTTATGTAACACTTAATGCCTTTGTGTAGCATAATTAGTAAAACATGCTTTAGAGATATTTATTTTAATTGTTAGCTAGTGATATCGAAAATCGTCCTTTGAATGTGGACATTTTTCTCAGTCGAGTATTGAAAATTCATGAATGTTTTCCTTTTTTTTTCCCTTTCTTTTCTTTCCCTTCTCTTTTGATGGAATGATTATTTCTTACCCAATGGCAATTAATTTAAGATGAAAGCAAAACAGTTTTTGAAATATATCTGGAATTTTACCAGTTTTTCACTCCATTTTTGTTTTTTCACTTCCCCCTCTGCCAGAATTGGTAGTTATGTAATAACATTTAATTGCAACTGCTTTCTTTGTTACATATTATATGCAGGTTGTTAAGGACAATGTTGTTGTACTAAAAAGTCAAGCAGTAGTAGCATGAAGTTATTTTATGTTATAGAAGCTTGTTAGAATTTTGTACATAGTGCTAATCAGGAGTATGGCTGTATCATGAAGAATAAATTCACTGAAATTAAAAAATAAAAATAATAATAATAATTTGTTATCTCTACTATGCTATGAGGAAATAACAATTATAGCAGATATATATATATATATAGCATAGTTAGGTGTTCCCCATCAGTGATTCAGCATTGGGCATTTGAAATTTTATTCAAATGGTTACTATTTACTTGAGAAATTCTGTGCTGCTGAACCTGGTACTGTATTTTAAAATGAAAATCAGTAGTTTAAATTACTGTTATCTGTGTATCCCTTAAAGTTATTCACATAATTTAAAGAGTTATTATCCTTTGCTTTCTTTATTTCTTTAGTGCATTTGAATTGTTTCCATCATGCTTTATGTCAGCTCTCCGTTAAGCATGGACATAATGTTCATAACTCACAACAGAAATAAACCAAAACAGAATAATTTTTTTTTTTAATATAGAGGCTTGTAAGCAGAAAGAAATTGGTTATCTTGTTCTGGCACATACTCCTTTGAGTTGGCTATAAGAGGACTTATTATCTCTCAACATTAGAGAGATTCCTTCTGAAATAATTGGTCATTGCAATAATAAGCATTCTGGCATCAAGGGCTGTTCATATAAATTCTAGGTCTCCTGCTAGGTGATGGGCCCCTTTCCCAAATTTGTCACAAATCTCAAATAATTTCTACAATAATGGAAAGATTGACATATTCTACATATATTCTCCAATAAGTCCCACATTGTACTTATGCACAAGGTTAAATCTTTTTCTATCTTGAAACAGTGTCATCAGTATTAATACATAGAAACTGTAGATGTTAACTGGAAATACTGTAAACTGGTGCACTGTTTCACTTCTAAGTGCAATTTCCTGCAGGGCACTCTACATACTGATGGGTGGAACCCATTCATTTATGAGAACCACTTAACTTATTCTTAATCTTTATTGTAATTCAAATGAAATACATAGTGTGTACACCAATACTTCACACTATCACATTAGTGTGAAGTATTGATCACTCACATGTACTGGCCCATTCATGAGGTATGAAGTACAACAGAATTGAAAACCTTGTTAACTGGTTTTCTCCACTATTATCTTCTTAAAACTGAACCAACAGATGTCAGAACTATGTGCAGTGTATACACAATATTCAATGTGTTTGCAGCATCCAGGGTCACAGGAGAGGGAAACAATCCTCTCCTGTTAATGCGTGGTCTTAAAATATTTCACTTGCTTAATGGATTGAAGAGAGGTTACAAATTAGAAGGAAAATTGCTAACAATAATATTACATTTTTTAAGCTCATGTAGCAAATTTACTTCTTCTATTACAAATTATCCGAGATTCTTCACATTAGAATCAGTTTAAAGGTAGCATTCGTGAAAACATTTGTTTACTAAAAATTAGACTTTATACAAAATAAAATTTATCCATAGAAATGCTTCATGCTTTTTTGTTGCTGGGTCAATTTCTCCATAATTAGCTGTATAAGTACGCGATTAGACAGTTGAAAAGTTAATTATTGAAGATAAGATAATCAAACTGTCAAGTCCGTATAGAAAGGAGGGAGGACTGCTACATTCCTAAGCTGATATTAAATTATAAACCTGTGCATAAGAGAAGATATGTTAGTAGACCAAGGTAATGTGGATACGACTATTTTATCATGAGACCGGAAGAAGCCCACAAGTATTAAACTCTGAAGTTGATAATGAAATAATCTAATATTTTATACAAGCACTGATTACTAACTTTTCCTCAAGACACCATTTTGTTTGTAATAGAGTTGTTGTTTATGTAATTACAAATAAAAAGGTTGGAATGTAGAGTACAGGATTCAAGTTGCAAGAAACTTCTGTTCAATTTTCTTTTTTATAAAACAGTTTTATTTATGGACACTCTTTAACTGCTGTGTTCCTTAGCATCCCATTCTATATTGGGCAAGAAAGACCAGTAATTTTGCTCAGAGGCCTCTTTATCAGGCTTGAGGTTCTTTTACATGCGTAAATCTATGACATGGGACCACTGGCTTTACTTGCCTTTCGAAGGAAGCCATTCTAAGAAGTTTTATGCTCAAAAACAATCCATCGCACTCCATCGGGTTTGAACCTGCAACTCAGGCTAGCATGGTAACCACTACACCATGAAGATGAAGAGATACTCAAAGAGGAGAATGCAGACTACATATGTATAGGGAGGGGATTAACTTCACTTTTGTGTTTACTTTCTGAGCTTGAAAATGTCTGAATATTTTTATCTAAATCTGATTGCCATGTGTGTTCATTTGTTAGCTACTGTGGATTCTGTGAACTATCAATTTCCTGACTCACAGTGTAAACATTTGAGTTATTTAGTAGCCTTCAGTGGAAGAAGGGTAATGTAACAAATGACATACAAATGGCCACCAGAAAAGGGGAGGATTTATTATCAAGTGTGATATCTATGAACTTCAAATGAGTAATGAATAATGAAGTGAAGCTTTTGAACTGCCATTTTATTAAAAATGGTTACTTCAGAATTCATATTCATTTGAGCAACTCGCTCACATGCTACCCATTACTATTCTGTTACTGAGGTCATTAGCATCTTTGCCAACTTGGAAGAAATATAGTGCTTTTTACATATGAGATTAACTGTCTCACAGCAGGTCTAGTTGCAGCAGCCAGAGTTCTTACTGCTGAGTAATTGGATAAAACATCTCCACAACTGAGACCACTAACTGTGTAATGGATTGAGGTTTTCACTGTTACAATTGCAATTACAATGAGAATCAGCCCTTAGCGTGTCACAACAAAGCTGGAAATGTCCTCCTGCGCACACATGTCCCTGGCACCCCTTTAGGAAATTGTCTTTCACATAATACAGTTCGCTTTTGAAATAAAGTAATTTCTCTGCAGATATTTTCTTGGAGCTTTTATAACATATGGAGGTATGATCTATACACTTTAGTTTTCAATTTCTCCATAAATAAAAATCACATGATGTGAGATCTGGGGACCTTGTTGGCCATAACCCCTTACTAATGTCCCTACCTTCAACATTTTTCTGAATGAACATATAAAAACTGCAGCTGTATGCACGGTGGCAGAATCTCGCCCAAAATATCCTGACCAATATTCATATTGGCCAGTAGTTCAAAAAATGATGTGGGAATGTCATTCCTAAAACGTTCTGCATTTATGGTATCTGACAAAAATATTGGCACTATTTCTTGTATGCATTTACTGTGCACCATATCCTGATTTTCTCATTTAATCGGGTATCTCTGAGCATCCAATATTAATTATTCTGTGTGGAACCATGCTTCGTCAGATATTATTAAATTTGGGTCAATAACCCGATCATTAACATTCTTAAAAGTTCAGTTACAGATGTGTAGCTAACTCACATTTATTATCATATGGTAGCAGTTTGTGGACAACAGAAATTTTGTGTGGTTTCAGTTTTAAGAGTCCAGTAGCTTTGAAATTGTGCCAAGATTTTTTAGGAGAATGTTCAGAAGTTTCTTCAACATGTAATTTCTCCTCAGTAAGCATGCACTATTTTATCCTTTATTATCGAGAATTGATCTGTTCCCATAAATTTTTTTATAAGTATTTGAACAGCTTCTTTGCTTGGAGGATGTACACCTGGGAATTCTGTTACAAATTGTCTTCTAATAATCCTGCAAGATGATATAATCACCTAGGATTTATACATGAAAATCCATTGATTTAATGTATACTTACCTCATTGCATTACTACCACACAATCTCAACACTTGAAATACATAAGCACTATTTTATGAGACAAACAAAAGTAAACCAATGTCACAGGGCATATGAAGTTACTAGTCCAAACTCCCAGCTCATACATGAAAAGCACATAGATTCATTCTGAGTTGCTTTCATGATCAAAACTTATTGCTGTTGCATCCAAGTTCCAACTGTAAACCAAATGAGCACAACTACTTAAGTAAAATGTAGCAAGAAATCTATACCAAATTATTAGTAATTAAAATAAACATGTTAGCACCTGTATAATCAGGAAAAGAGAGTAACAAACCCATTCTTCAAAATTAATGCAATACTGATACATGCATATTATTTGGTGGTGGGGAGATGATTATGAAAGATTAGATTGTGAACGCTTTTAGTTTGGGAATGTCTTTTATTTGACTTCCGAAATTGTAATCAACTCATTAAACTGTTATCTCAGGCAAGAATGACAAAGCAAATAGCAATAGAGAGTTGACTTTCCTTTCCACACATTTCATGTTGCTAGTTTGTTATAGAAGATACCCTATAATTTGAGACATGTGAAGTTAAAAATAAGCTGTTGCAAAGTTAGCTTATTGTTGTACTGATAGTTGAATTGGTTTAAATTTCTGTCTCTGAAGGCTTAGCATGACATTGTTATGATCTAGAAAACATCACTATTCTATCTCTTACAGATGACAACTTGTTCCATGATCAAATGAAAACAAAATACTCATGATCTAGACTCATACAGTCATAAGCCTAGCAGCATCCCATTTCCCTTACTCCTCCAAGCATACTTCAGGGAGCCATAAATTGTCAGATAGTATTCAAGTTTTAGGGAGAGAAATGTGAACAAATTTCGACTAACCTAATTTTTCAACAGATTTTGTATCATGTAGATGTAGGCTATCTTCTATGACATCTAAATGCTGCATAAATTATGTATACATGTATAATTGAAAGGTGAGTCAATTCCTCCCTGCTGCTTTATACTTTTAAAAGACTGAAAACAATTGCTGCTCCGCCACATTATGAGAGCTCCTGCCAGCAGTTAACTTGTGAGCAATGTGTCTAGCATATGGTAATTTCTCATTTTAATTATTCATAATTGGTGAATTTGTGGAATTCAGCATTTAGTTGACTTACATGCATTTTGTTTTGTTTTATTTTGGCATTCAGGATTGGGTCAGAAAAGGCATAGTCCATGCTTATATTCTACCATCGAGTATGTGACACAGAATATTACTATGCATTCTCATGCATATTGAACATTTTTTAATAAAAAAAACTTGATAATAAGAGTGTGTAAATGATTTGAAAAATTAAAAGACAGGAAGAAAAGATAATAACTAAAGAAAGCTAAAGAGGTCTTAGACTTGTACTAATGTAATTTTATTTTAATTCATTAATATGTGCTAGGGGGCCCTATTAGCAGCAGTTGCTGGAGCATTTGACTATGCTACTATGTTGCGCAAAGGTTTGTGGGTTTGAATCCAGCCTTGGGCATGAGTATTTGTGTCCGTTAGTTCCCATACTGGGTAAAAGGAACAGCACAAAAGACTTCTAATGGTCAAGGTGTGAGGGTCTCTGAATCCTCTGTCCCTCAAACTACACTTCACTAATATGTGCTATGAGGGCTGTCCCAGTAGTACCCGACCTAACAAAGAAATCAAAAAGTTTGGAAAAAAACATCTTTATTTCTCTACATAGTCTCCTTTCAGCTTGATACACTTCTCTCAGCGATGTTCAATAGCTTCGATACCCTGTTTATAGTGAGAACCGTTGAGCTCCGCAAAACAGCCATCAACTGCAGACTCCACCTCTTCATTGTTGACATATCTTTTACCACCAAGCCATTTCTTCAAGTTTGAAAACAGAAAATAATCAGAGGGGGCTAAATCTAGCGAATAGGGTGCATGAGGAAGCAATTCAAACTCATTGATTTTGGCCATGGCGATAATGGATGTGTGAGCTGGTGCATTGTCTTGATAAAACAAAACTTTATTTTTTGCCAAATGCAACTGTTGTTGCTCAATTTCATCACTCAAATGCTGCATTAAGTTTGCATAATACTCATCATTGATTCTTTTCCTTTTTGGAGATAATCAATTAAAATTATCCCATGTGCATCCCAAAAAACTGACTCCATAACCTTGCCTGCAGATGGAACTGTCTTCACCTTTTTTGGAGCTGATTCTCCCCTTTCAATGTACTGTTTTGACTGTTCCTTCGTCTCAGGTGTGAAGTGATGGACCCATGTTTCATCCATGGTTATGAATTGACGCAAAAATTCTGCTTTATTGCAGCGAAACATCTCCAAACACTCGACTGAAACATCCTCACGACGCTGTTTTTGTTTCATTGTGAGTAAACACGGCACCCATCTTGCGCATAGCTTTCTCATGTCCAAATTTTCAGTCAGTATGTGATGTACAGCACTTTTTGAAATGCCTATGATATTTGCTAGCTTGCGCACTTTCAGTTGACAGTCATCCAATATCATTTTGTGGGTTTTCTTTACAATTTCTGACATGGTCACCTCATTTGGTCGACCACTGCGATGTACGTCTTGGCAGCTCATATGGCCTCACCTAAACTGTGCCATCCAATATTTTACTGTTATAAACAAAGGAGCAAACTCTCCCAGAGTGGAATCTAGCTCAGTTTTAATATTAGTTGGACTAAGACCTTTCAAATGAAAGTATGTATTACAAAACAATGACCAGTTTAATCCATGTTTACAAATTTGCTGAGAGTGTTCACTATTGTTTGGCTGTCAAACAAACACTAAACAACATAGCAATGTCGAACTTCAAACTTAAGCTTTATAAGGTTGGTACTTTCTACCATAGTCATCTGTCTGAAACAACTTTTGTCTATATGTTAGGTCGGGTACTTCTGGAACTGTCCTAGTATATATCAAATAATATGCAAGTACAATATCTTGGAATCTGTCATGTGAATTTGGTGGTAAAATGGAGTGTGCCTGAAATAAGAATACTTCAACATACTTAAAAGACTACTGCTTTAAATTATTTAATTGGTCTTATCGTAGAAATTGTCATTGTCGCTGGCTTCATATATTCACATTCTGATTCATCTTTCATGTCATCAGTGGCATTGCTGGCAATTTTATTGGCAAAACACGTTGGAAGTGTGAAGTGCATTTGAAATGGTTTTCTTGAAGCTTTTCCACACATCTCTCAAAATAGACCTCCAGGCACCCAGGAGCTGCTCTTTTCCTGCATTATACATTCTATTTTTCCATGAGGAGTGTTCTCATGGGTGGCATTTCTATCCACTGTGTAAGAATGGCAAATATTGTCCTTGAAAGGACTATTAAGGGATATGTCAGTTCTTCATAATAGTGACATTAGCTGTCCAGGTATTACAGTAAAATTTGTCCTTTCTCTCTCAAGTTATAACTCGATATCTTAAAGTAGATGTCTGCAGAAACTATCTAGCTCAAGACAGGCCTGCTTGCAAAGCAGTGCCTTAGGTCTCCACTTCCATTTTCAATTCACCCCTTTTCCTGAACAGCAACATGCAGACCAGCAGAAAATTTTATCCTTCTGGTAGAATTTCTCTCTGAAATATCATGTAAATTTTTGCCTTCCATCAGAAGTAATGGAAAACATAGTACATTATTGGGATGCTTGACACACCCTTTTGTTCTGTTGACATGTTGCTGGGCATGTCAAATCAAACCAGTGTGTGAATTGAATTTGCTATTTGTGGAATTGATTGTTCTTTTTTTGCCTCATTCTTATGTGTGTACAGAAGGCTACTGCTTTTTGTGTATAATCTGATCGAAGTCTCTCAGAGCATAGTTCTCCTCAGTGACAAAATTTTTCTTTTCTTGAAGCGCCAAGCCCAGTCTATGCTTGCTTAAAGGTGCTATGTGGAATCCTCATCATATGTGTAATATCTCATGGCTTACAGCATTACCATTTTGTTGGCTCTTGAAAAGCATGGAAAGTACTTACAGCAGCAGTAAGCAAGTCCCCCCCCCTCTCTCTCTCTCTCTCGCTCTCGCTCTCTCTGCAAAGTCAAAGCTGTTGTCTTACCTTATTGAACTTCTAAACACTTCCATTTTGCATAAATACCACTATAACTACGTGGAAAGTACTCTATACCTATTTTCTTTCACTTTCTGTAGATTACATACGCTCCCTCCGTGTTAACTAAGTGTATATTATTTAATCAATGTGTGCAGTTTGTGCAATGTATGCCAGCACCTGCCTAGAATTCTGCGAAAAGTGAGGACTGATCGGAATGTTTAATTCTTCGAGTATTCTTACACGTACTGTTTTCCAAATAGTTCCTTTTTCGATTACAAAACTTGTGATCAGCATGAATCATAAGTGGTGACACAAATCCTATCTCTGTTGTAATGAGTTATGGTTTGCTACAAAACAAATTACGGCTAAAGGATATTTCTAACTTTGGATAACTCTGTACTGTACGTATATCAGTAGCTTTTTTACCATGGCTTATACCGAGCGACATGGCTCCGCGGTAACCTGCGACGTTTGCATTCGGGAAGTCCTGGGTTCGACTCCTAGTATCGGTCACTATGACCATGGATTTTTCGTGGTTTTCCCTGGTTGACAAGGCGAATGCTGGTGTGATTTCTCTTCTACCACGAATTCCTTCATTTCCTATCATTTCGCTTCCCCTTCTATACGTCGGGTAGGCTTAAGGGCTGTGCAGCGTCGGTCGGTGTTGGATAGATGGCGCAGATGCTTGCTCGTTGGAAAGTTCTTCTCGACCCTACCAGCTGGCAGTCTTCTCTGAGCCGCCTCCGGTGGGTCGAGTTGTCTCCAGTTGCGCCAGAGGGAAGCTTCTCTGAGAAGCCTGCCGGTGTGACCAGGTCATCAAGCTTGGAATCGTTAGGGATATCTAGCGTCCCTATAGACCTCACGCAGGCCGACCTACATCTTCCTGCGGTTCCTTCACCTCATCCGTTCCTCTTGGGGGCGACACAAAAGATCCGCGTTGGGTCGAGGAGCGAGGTGTCCCGTTCGTTTCCTGGTCATGGGTCATAGCATGGCTCATACCAAGTAAAATATCTTTTTAAGTGAAATCCAAAAACGTGTTTCGCTACAGTGAGATCTTAAATCCGGTCAATATCTATGCATACAAATCGCCGTTTAGTTTATATGGGTGCTCCTCATTTTATCGTAAACTTGGCAGCACCGCAGCGAGGATTCGAACCTAGCTAACCCCTGAAAATGGAAATGTGGCCAGTGATATCATTGCTTTAGCAAACTAAGCTACCAGACCTGAACTGGGAGTAACGGTTTTTAAGAACTGTAAGTGGATATAATAAGCCGTCAAGTATGAAAAATGATATTTAGTTGAAAAGAAATTGAAATCGTTCAGTTATGCACAAGCACACTCTGTCAAGTCTTAAGTGGCTACGGAGTCTTTCCAGTACTTGCGTTGAACTTCAGAAAGAAAAGCAAAAATTTTGCGGTGCCACAGCTGTTGTTTCCTTCGTGTTGGTGAGAAAGGGAATCTTATTCCCAGAGGCTTTACTGTTGAGTAAACAAGGAGAAAAGCTCTTAAGTTTCTCACAACTTTGCATTTGGTATCTAAAGCAATGGCGCGCAGATTTTCTTGTTTTTGGAATGTAGAGTAACACATTAGACACATTAATAGGAGTTCTAATATTCTACTTTTGTTACACCCGTGATTCCAATTTAACAATTGAAATATCTCGGATGAGTAAAAGCACTTTAAGTGTAAATTCCGTGAAACTAATATAAGTGTGTAATATTTTTCGAAAATGGGTTTCTAACTGCGAGGTGATTTAAATACATCTGCAAGAAGGCAACACAGAGTTAGTATCTGAGCACACTTCCCTGGTGTGAAAACAGGTGCATCTGGGATGGAAAAAAATTTGCCTATTTCGCATTTTTTGCTATACATATAAATCAATCTTGATATTTAGCATGAATATTTGTTTGTATTTAGGCAGCATTCAGAGAGTAAGACATAACTGCTTACGTTATTAAGTATTCAATTTTTACTAATTACGATAAGATCATACATCTGGCTTTATATTGCAGTAGTTATTATTTTTAAATCTGATATAATTGTTGTGGCACGGGTTTTCCAAGAGTAGTATTGGATCAAACAATTGTATTTAATGTAGCCTGCTGATTTTAATGTGTTGATAATATCATTGTACTGATGACGGGAGTAACGGATTATTAACCTGAAGACTGACACTTGAATTAATGCGTGAGAAATAATGTGAAGAAATATTTCGACATAACTAATATTATGTTTCGTATGCATTAATTATGTATCTTTACGTAAACGTTTACCGGTGGATAGTATTACAAAAGCAGGTTTCAAGGAGATGCAAATAACCTATGCCAAGAGGAACTAAGCGATTTTTACAAATATTGACATGTCTTAAAGGTTTAAGCGACAGTAGCTAAAGTAAAAACATTGCATTAGTAAAACAATCGCACAAAAGTAAAATCTGCACAATGTATTTACCTTTGTGTGCTTGTGCAAAATGGAACGATTTATGTATCTGTCCTTAAGTTTTAAGTTACCAAAATCAATCAGTACTTGTTGATCAGTTTATGTGCATAAACAGCTGGTAGATGGCAAGGCAAGTATTATGCACTGCAGAATGGCAAGTATATTACTGATCAGTGGATAGAGGGGAAGCTGGAGGAAGCATTGACCTTGACCATAAAGTATTTCTTTGTCCCAGCAGCAGCAGCAGCAGCTCAACAATGGCCACAGTTCCAAGAATTTGAGAGTTAGTCTGCCTTATCAACCCTCCCCTCTTTTTCTTTAACTGCTATTAGCAAAAAACTTATGTACCTGATACACACTATGAAGGTGTGTTGTAACTGGCCAGCCCAATTTGGAAAAATATATTTAAAGACAAAAGGGGGGCAAGAATAAAGCTTTAAAAACTGACATTTGTAAATTATTTCAGTGCAAAAAACATGTGCAAAAATATGGTGCATAATCTACATGGGGAAAGTTAGAGTTTTATTACAGGAATGGGAGGACTGAGAAAAGAATACAGTTAATATTAATTTTAGTAAGAGCATAGTACAGACATTTTTGTTTTGTTTTGCTGCACACAATATACTAAATAGAGTTATTTATCAGATTATTTTTCAGTTTATCTGTATTCATTAATGTAATATTACAGTGCCATTATTTTTGTACTGTACCACTGAAGCATTCCAGCTCTCCAGTGTTGGAAGAGTGTATGCCAATAACAGGCTCTTTTGACCTATAAATTCCTTGGAAACGGCTACAGTATAAAAGTCAGGCAGAACTTGTATGGCTGATTACACTACCCAGGATTTTAAATTTTTTTTCTTGCAGTAAGTGATGCAACAGGTGATCTTAACTAATTTTGGGTCACTGAACACGAATCCATTGTCCATTGTCCATTTCTACGTATCACATCACATTTTCTCACAACAGGTACACCAAAATAAGAGAGATTGAATATAATAATGAAAAGTACTGAACAAATTAAGATAAGTTTGGAAATATTTGCAGATAAAAATGATGATATTTTGTAAATAGTCCACAACATATGTATTCTACTATTTTTTGTGAGCAGGGGCCAAATAAACAGAAGTTTTATCGATATAAATGCCAATACCTGGGGTTGAACCAGAATCTCTTGGTTGATGTAATTCATCAATATGAGTACCAATACCTGGGGTTGAACCAGAATCTCTTGGTTCACATAATGCTGAAATACATATGTTTGTCGTTTTCTTTGCTCTAGCAACTAAGTGTGAACAAAGACTTCACGAAGAAGGTAATGTATACATAAACAATGCCAGAACATGCTATTACAGGAAAAAATTGTAGTTGCCTTTATGCGAACAGTCCTAGAGTTCCTTTTGAATGACTGCCTGGCTGCCCAGCGTCTGACTGCTGCATGTTTGCCATTTCTTTTCAAACACCAATGGTAGTCGGCCATCATTGGTACATCCCACCTCCCCTGGTATCTTCCTTCTGCTTCCTTGATGTTTTGGTGAAACCTCTCTCCCATCTCTTCACTAACAGCCCCAAGATTTTTCGAAAAGTGATAGAGATGAGAATGAAGGAAGCACAGTTTCAGGCTCATTCTACACCCCAGCTCTTTCATGCGATCCAACATTGTTTTCACTATTGTTTCATACTGTTCATCCTTTACATTTCCTAGGAAGTTCATCATGAAGTCCCTTATTGAAATCCATACAGCAAGTTCCATGGCTTTCATCTTCTGTTCAAAGTTTTGGTCTTTCAGCAGCTTTCTAATTTTTGGCCCATCAAAAATACCTTCCTTGAGCTCTGCATCTGATAAATTTGGAAACTTGCTTGCAATATACTGAAAACAGGCTACTTTTGTCAAGGCCTTAACAAACTGCTTCATTATTCTCAGTTTGATGTGTAGCGTGGGAAATGAACTTTTTGTAGGTCAACTAAGGCAGCATTTGCAACATATTTACCCCCTGTGTCAACACTTCTCTTGGGCCAGGTAGGTGTAGACCAGTACTTGCCCCTAGCTCTGCTGTTCCATTCACATAAATGACATGGGAATTTGGCCTGTTTGTTGTCTTAAGAGTACCACACACCTTCAAGTCACTACACACATCCCACCTGTGCTCATGATATTTGATTTTTCCAAAACAGTTTGCATTGTGATGTAATTTTCCTTTAGGGAAATGGAATGTGCACAGGTGTCCAAGCTAGAATGTTTCCATTATGAAGTAGTACAGCCTTTAATATCCATTTAGAGGAATCCACAAACAGTCTCCAATCTTCCCACAGGTAATCACTCCCCATCTGTTCTCCCACAGACTAGGTCAGATCATCTTCCTTCTTAAAATACCTCCTGAACTCCTTATCTCTATGTCTATACCGAGAAAAAGTAATTCCAGGGGCAAGAAGATTCTTTTTCTTTCAATTGTGACTCTAGCAGTTCACTCTGTTTCTTTGCGAGGCCAAGGTCCTGTATCAGATTACTCATCTCCGACTGGTTAAACAATTCTGGGCTTGCTGTTTCTGTTGCTGATGTAAACTCCATATCAATTTGCTCGTCAACAGAATCTGAGGAAGCTTTAGGATCAGGTAAACTACTAGGAGGTGAAGGTATTGAAATTTCTGGTCCATGAGGAATGGGGTCTCATTGCCGGCTTTAAATTTGAGTACACAATACTGTCCTTGTTTTTCTTATTAAATCCAGCCACTTTACAAAGGCAAAAATAAGTCACCGCTATGGTCCTGGGACTTGCACCAAACCATCTTATCCCAAATGGAAGGGCCTTACGTTTCCCATGGCTCCACTGTTGTAGGTTTTCAAGGCATGTTTTACAAATTACGTGGGGTGCCCATACATTGTCCAAGTCTCCTAATTTTACTTTAAAATATACATAGTATAAACGTTTCACCAACAGTTATTGGTCGCCTCTGTCCCTACTTTATGTAGCACTCACACACACAACAGAATGAGTCTGGCTTATTCACACATCTCTTAATTTCTGACACACTCACCATTTTCACAGCAGAACACACTATAAACACAGGTCAGACTTCTACCACACTCATGATGTAACTGATTGTCACTGGACTAGGCAACACTAAGAACTTTGCAGCTACCACGAACTACGAAAATGCAACTCTGCATTTCATTGGTAACAATTTTAAAAATAGGCTTTGATATTGGAGAGTTCATTGGCGTGGTGTTAGATTGACAAACACACACAAGAATAACAAAAACGACGGCCACACTAACAACAGCCAAGTCGGTGTTATTGCAAAGCAGCACCGCGTCGCAATGACACATTTTCAGACAGTAAGTCTTGATTAACATGAAAACTAGATGCAATACAGAAAAACCAGTGACATTTCTGAAATCAGGAGACCTTATTTAGTTAAAATCACTTATCAGATGTTTTGCTGCAAAAATCATGCTGGATAGCGTAATTTATGAATTTGAAAATAAAATGGAATGGAATAACCTGCATACTTTAGAAGAATTGAAAGACAACGTAACAAAAGAAATTGTGCTATTTCACAAGAGGAAATAATTTGTGTAAATGCAAACTTTATTTAAACATATCAGAAATGTATGACTGTGTAAGATATAGCTTTCAACATCTGCAGTTGAGAAATCCATGTACATGAGTTCAGGGGTTATGTGCAAGTAATTTAACAGGCTGACAGCTTGCTTCTGGTTAAAAAAAAAAAGGGTTGGCTATGCTTTTTTTTTTTGCCCAATGCAGAAATAATGACAGTGTAGCATATCTATCATGATTTTCATTAAACTTATTAAAAGTTCTAGTGTATAACACAAATGCAACAACTCTTTTGATCTGTCAAATGTTAGCCATTTCTTGATGGACAGTGAACTTAAGATTAATAGCTGAAAACTCTCAAATTCTGTTGTAGCAGGAATGTTTAGTAAATTCTTTGTAAGTTTGGCAAATTTTGTACGTTTGCATTTAGCAAGCCTCAAGAAAGCAGATGCATTATTAACACACTGGTTTCTTAATTGAAGAAACATTTCTTCCAGCAGAATTGTTGAATTCAGGTAGACCAAGTTTGAAGTGCATAAAGTATTAGATTCAACTTCCATTTGTTTCAGTTGAGTATTTTTACAGTATGTAACTCATTAAAAAGCTGTTTTTAACAGATCACTTCAGAGTAGACCGTGAGCCATCATATGCAATAAATAGGTGGTAGTTGTTTACATAATTTTCTACATATTGTACACGATTTTTTAATGTAATGAGCCTGGGGTGTATTAAGCTTCAAGATTTTTGTCATCTGGATAAGGAAAAACCTAATGTATTAACTCACCCTAGCCGAGATTTGAGCTTAAGCCCTCCAGAATATGATGGAGCTGTGCAACCCCTTCCCATGTAGGGAGCCCTAAATGCAGTTTTACAAGCATTGATGTGAAATATTTAAAAGCAGTAAGAATGCTTAAAAGCTAATGAAGTAATATGGTACTATTGGACAGACAAACATATTATATTTGGCTTTTGCATTATGAAATACAGATATAGTTATCTTATAAAATTACAAGTTACAGTAGATAGGAATAAAATAAATTTATAAAATTAAAACTTATATATTCTTATTTATTTTAATTTTATTGGGTAAAGTATTAAAAGGCCTGAACCTTTTTTTTTCCCATAACATACTAAAGATGATTATCTCGGGATGAATTCTTTGCTTATTAACTCTCTGCATGGATACAGCTTTTGCATGAGTTAGCTTCTTTTAACCAACTGGTTGCAGTGGTGGTGGTTTCCATTGAAAGCATCCCTTGAATTCATGTAAGGTTTACATTCCTACATTTCCTTAAAAATGCACCCAAATTTGCAAGATAACTTGAAGTTTTTCTACAAAACAGTAGGACTTGAAATGGAAACTTTTTTTATACATCATAAATATTGTGGTATTTTATATGGAATTATTACTTACCAAATTCAGATTTGAATTGGTTAATGATACCATGTCCATTTTGCAATGCTCATTTTATTCATCTCACTTATGATTGTGATACTTCCTGAAAAATGTACCCCTTTTTGCAAGAGAACTTGAGTTTTTTCTACAAAACAGTAGGACATAGAAATGGAAACTTTTTATGTGTGCCATAGTGTGGTATTTTATATGGAATTGTTACTTATCAAATTCAGGTTTGTATTGGTTAATGACACCATGTCCATTTTGCAGTGCTCATCTTATTCATCTCACTTATGGGTGACAGTGACAGGCATGATAACAAATGTGGTGAAATGGCTTTGAAAGTGGCATATGAAAATGTTATATCACATGGATAAAACTTTATCACAGCTGAATCCCATTGAAGGTAAGAAGGAATATAAATGAGGACGGGCTCTTGAAAATCAGTATTAGTTGTTTAGAATGTATTACTTACTTCCCAGCATTAGTTTGTGTTTTGTAATAAGTTGCTAGAAGTTACATATCTACACACTTTTCAATCATTGCATTCTAGAAGAAAGCATTTCAGGCTCATATTGCAAGCCAGTTAAGCTCATAATATTTAATTGTCTTCATTATAATCAATTATCATAGATGGGATAACTGCATTGCTGTCAAAAATCTACAAACTACCAATGAGGTTGCTTCAATTGAATCAGTAAATGTTTTTAGGCCAAGGTTTCACCACTCAGTGTAAAAATGCCCACTAGAACCTTTTCCCAATGGCAAATCTGCTTTGCTCATCTGTAAGCAGTCTGATACCCTTTGTGATGCAAGGGCAGCTATTCAGAAGAAGTAGCAGTATGAAAGGATATTTATTAAATATTATTCCAAAGAAGTATTTAATATGTATATTTAAGTTTTAAATCTAAGCATGAATGTTGATGGTAATGATGTACAGTGCATCATGGTTAGAAATGCCATAATCAGATATAACAAAGCTTGTGAATTGGAGAGCTGATATTCAGACGTGATTGCAGGTGAGTGCAGATACTTGCTTTTAAAGTGTGAAGCATTGTTAAGACAACCATCGTGTTTAAACATCGATCACATGGAGTGCAGTCATTTCCTACAGACAAGCACAAATACATTTTGCTCATTTTTGCTTGCTTTCACACCCCATGAGCCATTTTCAGTTAGATATGAACCCTGTATCTCAATGGAGCATAAAGTTTTTATAGGTGCAACCTCACCAAAGAATTATTGAATTCTGTAGTCAGTTCATCAGGTGAATAAAGCAAAGATTTAAAAGTATATCTCTATGTGTACATTTTAAATTTACCAAAACTTATATTTATAAAGTAAAAAACTTCAAAAATAATAAAAAAAACAAATAATACAGTTGAATCCCTTGTAAACCTCCACACCCCTTAGAAGGGTCATGATAATTAAGGTTGTGCATTACTGCTATAGTGGTTTCACTTTAAGTTCAAAGGAGTTGTAAACAAAACCACGTGATAAGGAAGCACCTCATTGGCTGGTGGGCAAACTACAACTTTTCCCGTTTAGTATATTGTCTCTTCCTCTACATAAAACAGCTCGCTTCAGATCCTAACATTTTGTAGTTATTCTTGTGCAGAGAAATTTAAACACCCATTATTGTAACAGTCTAGTTTATACAACAAAACATGTTCGTTCAGATTCGCTTATAACTAACTCACCTGTTACAGCAGAGTATTTGTGAGGGTATGCGCTGTTGCTATAGTTTGTTTCCGATTTCTGGTATAAGATGTCGGTGTATTCCTTTGGCACATGTTGAGAAAATATTACTTTCAAGAGTGTCATGACTGAATCCTCCGCCACTGTGGAGAAACATAAATGCGGAAATTGGAGTGAAGACAGTTGTGTTAAACATTTTTAACAAGTTCTGTGAAAAGTACCCACCTTTAATTGACAATGAATGCGGTTAATTGTTGTTTAGCAATAATTTAATTTGATTATTATGATACAGAATTGTTGCTGGGATTGATTGCATAGTGTTTTTCTATTGTTTCTAACCCATAGTGCTCATCAGTTTCTTAAATCGTTGACTCATAAAAGTGGCATACTGATATTGGTTATTAACTAAATGATTTCTAAAACCTACAGTTAAGATCAGTTAAATCCAGTATCTTTAATCACAGGGGAAATAATGTATAGGTACAGCTGCCGAACTATTCAGGTACCACTTTCATTTGTCTCTTTTAGTATTGCATGTTAGCAGTTTAGGATGTAAGGCTAAATATAGGAATAAGACATACATGCGGGTACTTAATTCTTGTCATAATGTCCATGTGGTGCTGCCATTCGCTCTACAGAGTAATACATTAAGGTTTGTATACTTCTATTTTGAATTTGTGAAAAAGGTATAGTGATATTGTATGCATTTTGCTAGAAAAACCTATTTCTAAAAGGAAAGATAAATAAAAAATTATTCCACTTTCTTGGACAGAAGTTTATATATAGTGATGTATTAAACACTTTAATAAGACTATTGTGAGTCAGTTTATTGACACTTCTCACAATAGTGTTATTAAATTAAAAAATTGTTGATCTACTGCAGAAATCTTCAGAATAAGTGCGACCTAAGGAATGAAAGATTTTGGCTCTTGTTGTAATGTAAAAATCAAAACTAGAATTAGTAAATGTGAGAATGTTCCTAGTTAGCACATTGAGTCTAGTAATATAAATTTCATTAAAGCAGTTAAGTGTATATTAACTTCAGAATGCTAATTAGGAATGCTATAGTGTTTATTCCAAATGATCTTGCTGCAAAACATAACCTGTTACTCCTCCTTTTCTGCTATCACTTCATCTGTTTCTCTAGTATTAGCTTCCGCTGTTCTGATGATGGCAGCAAAGACACAAGCAAATCTTTCTTTATTATTGTATATATGCTTGAAAATTGGAATATGGAAAATTTTAATTACTCAAACAGGTTCTTTTGTTTTGAAAATCAGTATACTAGACTGACATTCACACTTGCTTCATTTTGGCATATATCCTTTCAAATTGAAAAATAATTTTGAACAAATGGAACACATTCTTCGGTTTTGTAAATCAGCATCTAGACTCACAAACACAACCAGTCAGTTTTGGATTTAGTGCATGTGTTTCCCATAGGGCTCTGCAACATCATCACCAGTCACACTGGCCAAGGAAAAAGATAATGGCTCACTTTTGATGAATTCTTAATTACAATGTTTTGCAATGCACAAATAAAATTCCTTCACATGTCAAAGGGTAAAAAATTTAGTTGCCTATATTATCCCAAAAGTTTGGTTATCCTGGAAGAAAAAAGGGGCACTAGATTTTGGTCTTCTTTCCAACTGCAGAAAGCAAATTGTAATGTTTTTCCTTGTGCAGTGTGAATTAAATGTCAAACAGATTTGGGTCCAAATCCATTGAAATAAAATCCATCACTGGTTGAGAATTTTGTTGTTCTAAGGACTATTATTGCAGTTATTAAAATCATTTTAGTTCAATGGTGTAAATGCCTATCTTTATGCTGGCTATCTAATACATGTTGGACCATATTGATATGACGAAGACATAGAAGATGTAAATTTATTAATCACTATGTGTAATACATAACCAAAACACAGGAGTTCAGAATTATATTAATTACTAGCTTGCTTTCCTGATGTTGCACGGGTACTTTTTAAACTGTAATGATGGTTTAATTAATTATATTTACCTCTCCCCATTCTTTATGAAATTATGGAGTAATGTTCTAGAAGATTTTTGGCATGAATCTTCCCCTTTATTGCTTATAAGTGTAACTTCATACAGTATTGGCTATTCCTAATAATGGATCAAAGTCCTCTGGTATTCATGCAAAAGGATATGAAACATTGGTGGAAAGTCCAACTTCTTTAACTTTCCCCTCACAGTAGAAATGGTTCATAGTCTATAAGTACCTTTTGGCGGTGGAACAATTATTGGTTGGAATGATGGGGTAATGCTTTAGATAATCACAATAGGTGAAATTTTAATCTTTGTATCTTCTCTTTGGTCCAATGGTTATTTAATAATATAAAAGCTACATCCTCCGTCCCATAATTGTCTGGTAGACTTGTTTGTGTTGTCCCATAATAGTTGTCCAATGTGTATAATTTGACTCTGGCAAGAAAATGAAACAAGGGAATTAACCATACAACTTTATTGCTTCAGGATCAACAAAATGGTGAATAAACAAATAAAACATAACTACTACTACTTAATTACTGAAGAATCAAAACAAATTGCCCAATCCGCCAAAAAACTAAATTCAGTTTTATTATTCCAACACCAAGAGCACTACAAATTGACCCAGAAGTTAGGGGGGGAAAAACAAAAAAACATAAGGATGAAAGAAACTTTTCTTTATTCTTAGAAGGTTCTCATTTTAAGAGCTTGCCTAGAGCCAACAGATCTACTACTGCAGTACTGCTATAGCCTCATTGTAAATATTCCGAGGACACTCCAGGCAGTATGGCAGGTTATTGAGCTAATTCAAGTGTGCCTTTTGCATATGGAGAATCTTGTAGTTGTTCCCACCATTGACTTTTATTATTTCAATGAAATACATGCAAAGTGAAGAAGACAATGTTGAGCTTGCTGTGTGTAAGGTCAGAGAAAGATGTTTCAACAGCAGTGATCAACTCGTTAACAGTTTGTGAAGCTGCCTATTGCTGGAGCAACTGAATTGCCTGGAAGTATCCCAGATCTAAAACATTCATATCTGGACTGTTTGGCAGTTGACATATGAGATCCAAAGTGATTCTTTTGGCTGCTACAGCATCCATCCAGGTTCAGTTGAGAACACTACATGGACGTGCATTGTTCTGCTGAACGGACAAGTGAATTCTCCTTCTGCGCTGTCCATGAGGCCATTTTGCATTTATTGCTGGGATTAATTTGGTGATGAGCACATCCATAAACATCTTTGGTGACAGTTAATGGTTTGGTCACCATTGTTTCAACTGGACACTGCTGTTCCTCATTGCAGGCTCCTTGGTGACGAATGGCCAAATGCCTAATTTACCATCAAACCACTAATTGTGACCAGTATCCCAATGAGGTCGGCCTATGGCAGCCAGAAATATGATCTTGGGAATAATTGATTTGCTTTTACATGATCACTGTGGGTCTGGTTCATTGCCCAGTGGATAAAATTTCTGACCATCCTTAGTGAGGTAGAACCATTATCATCCACATGAATTGTCTCCATCATGCTGAACTTCAGATTTTCACCATCAGGATGGTCAACTGTGGTAGGATTCAGTATCAACGAGATAAATTTTAGAGGTTCCATTTTGTTGCAGTCAGTCAATAATGGCTTTAGTGCCTTCATATGCACCCTAATTTCTCCTGCCTTCACACGCCTGTGTAGGGTATTCTTAGAGACTTTTAGTACTGCTGTGATTGAACAAATGTTCTGCTGCTTTTGCAATGGCAGGTGTTGTAGTCATAGGGTGAGATCTTCCTTTTTTTGGATCGACATTGCCTTTCATCCGAGATGCAACTACAACACAAATGGGTCCACTTTCCAAAGACATCTGCCCCTGTTGCCAAATGCAATACAGATATAAAATTTCTTGGCAGCATCTGTCATGGCACCTTTCTTCTCCATGCCAGCCACACTGTTTTCCAACAGAAATTTGTATACTGCCTGCTACTCGCTCTCTGTAAGGTTCTTGCTGCCCCTGTCGCTCACTACCACGAGTTGTGTTCCCAAAGTTTTCAGGGCTGTTGTTTTCAACCATATTCACTGTAGGATTGTGGTCTACTGATTTACAGCATGCCTTGCTACACTGGTTGGTATACAGTGCCACATTGGTGAATGGGACACTGACTTTCGGTAATTTTGTAGGCACTCTTTCTTGCTTGTCCCAATACTGTCACATTGTCTACCTATACAACCTTGGGCACTGACCTACTGCGCTTCTCATCACCCATGCTTATCCCATCTATACCTTTGTCTATAATTACTACAGTGCCATTTCTGTTCACCGGACAATTATTATGGGATGGAGGGAGTACATAGTTTTAAAATATTATAGAAAACATTAGTATGTACAATGGAATACAGATGAATCTCAAGATTTCCCACTCTAAGGCCACCAAGTTAACTGCTTTGTGATCATCGAAAAAAATAATATTCTCACTTGTTAATTATAAAATATCAGTTAACTGATTTCTAATGTTAGCTGGACACAATTTTGTCTCTTTATACAATTATTTAACATATCATGCTAACGATCTTGATTATAACATATAAAGGAAATAAAGCAAAATAAATTCTCACTTGAGGGTTATTAAAATGTGTTGCCATTGGTATTTCATGCATATCATATCATTATAAGCAGATTTGATTCTGTTTTGTTTCAGTTGCTAAATCGTGACCATTTACGTATATATTGCTTGGAATGAAATATCCATGACATTTGTCTTATTTTATATGCATTTTCTGTGGAGTAACAACTGTTTTCTGCTCCATGTCATTCTCAACTAAAAGTCCATGAAATGGAGGTAGCATGTCTACCTCATGACCAAGGGAACCCAAGTTCGAACCTTGGTTGTGTGAGTTATTTGGATAGGGAGTCATCCTAAAAAGATGGATGTGTAACTCTTTTAAGTTTTTAGGCCCTGCCCTCATTTGAGCACCATTGCATACATTTCACAATATGTGACCTCCATAGTTAAAGAATGTTACCAAAATAGAAGGTCCAAAAATTGCTGACGTGATTCTAAAAAAAAATCAAGTGTGCTATCTGTCAGTGAACATAAAAACTTTTTCACTCCTTTCAGTGTGATATAGCGAACTTCTCTCCCTTAAATGAATGAACAACCCCAGCCAGTTTAACCTTGTTTGAGTCATTAGAGAAAATTTTGGGAGAAAGATAATTTTGGCTAATGTAGCATTCTGTATGAAGTTTGAGATTGGCTTAAACATAAAAGTCAAGTTTTTAAAAAGTAGAAACCTTCATTGTTAGGTGATGGATCAAGTGCATTTATTTTCATGGAGAAACTAATATTTGTACAAGCTATTAAAACCCTTAACAAGTCAGGAATACTTGCACTTTGCACTTCAGCATATTAACTAGTTAAAACATCCTGTAGTTACTGTTTCCCTAAATCACTCTCCCAAATTTTCCTCATTTGCTTTTATTTTCAGAAAAAGATCTGAGTTAATTGCATACTAACATTGGGATGCAGGATTCTGCATGCAAAAAAATGGAGTCACGTTGGACATAATTATTTTGATTGCACTTTATCCTTTGCACTTTTTTTTCCATTATATTTTAATGATTACTCACATTGGTAGAATGTAAGATAAATGGATAAGAAAAGGAGAGCATGCAGTGTTCAGGTTTCAAAGAAATTGCAGTACTATGGGTATTTTGGCTTCTCTTAGCATTTCTTGCAAATGATCTAATGTAACAAATGACTTTTTATAGTATGTTGTGTGTAACCACCTGTTTTAACTTCATTCCAATTTTTGTTTGGCGGTACTGGAACTTCTTTACCAAACATTTGGATTAGGTACATAATACTCAAGATTCTTAGGCTGTGATTTACATCATGTCTTTTCCTTTGAAATATGCACAGTAATTATAAATAATTTATTTCATTTTATAAAATGTTTTAAGTTATAGTACATCTTAATTGACAAATTTGTTTGTGTAGGCTGTCCTCTGCTTGCGATTTTGTAATGGAATTATGTTGCCCCTTGACTTTTTATACCATGTTAGCCTATTGTCTTGGCAACAAGATTTCTTGAAATCAGCCAACCACTTTCTGAAGCTTAACATATACATATTAGTTGTCAGAAGTGACTTTAATTCCATTAGATTATAATAGATTTAAATCCTAGTTTAATGGAATGTAAACAAACCATCTCTAAATCTGCAGGTTTTGATAGTAGGTGGAGGAGATGGTGGAGTAGCAAGAGAAGTGGCCAAACATCCAGAAGTGGAAAGCATTGTGCAAGTTGAAATAGATGCTCAAGTATTGGAAGTAGCAAGAAAATATCTTCCTTTTATGGGGCAAGGTCTTGACCACCCCAAAGTAACTCTGCATATTGGAGATGGCTTCAAGTTCATGAGCCAGCATCATCATGAATTTGATGTCATTATTACTGATTCATCTGATCCAGTAGGTCAGTAAATGAAAAGTATTGGCTACTTGTTATGTAACTATAAAATCATACAAACTGAGATCTAAGTGCTAATTTTTCTTGCTCATAATTGTAGTATTCATTTAGACTCTTATGTTAAACTTTGACCTCTCATGAGTTACTTTCCTTTCTGCTGTTACAAACCAAGCAGTTGATTGAAATCATTGACTGTCTATACTCTCAATAACTGCAATAATAGGAAATTTTGCCTATCATCTTTGCACCTCCAGAAACTCCTATGTGATATTTTCCTGATTTTAAAGAAAGAAGAAAAAACATTAAGCGAGCAAGGTGGCACTGCAATAACATGTGCAACTGCATTCAGGTGGTCCCAGGTTCAAACCCCTGGGTTCAACCAACCTGGTTAAATATTTTTTCTTGATTTTCCTCAGTTGCTAGGCGAATAATTTGACCCGCAATTTTCCTGTCATACCTTTCATCACTACATTTCATTTCCTTCTTCACTGCCATACCAGGCATTGAGCTGATCATCCATCTTGGATATGCTATGATTCAAAGTTTGCTTGCTCCTTGACATTAGATTAGATTCTTTATTCACTGTAGGATTTACATATAAATCATGACTTCGTCAATATAATTAGATAACAAGTAACAATATTTACAATTATGTAAGAATGTTGACATGTAGTGGTATTATACAATGAGTAAAAGTATTTACAATTTAATGTCTTTATATTCCTGGATGTTAAAAGGTATATGCTGTAATAGAACTTTGGATAATGACTGTTTAAATTTGCAGTAGGGCAATGCTTTGTAGTGGTCAGGTAATGCGTTGTATAATTAAGTTCCACTGTGGGTGATGCTATTGCGACTCTTATTTGTACGGCAGAATGTAGCATGTATGTGATTTGACAATCTGGTGTCGTGCGTATGATAAATACCATTTATTTTGAAGAGATTGTTATTTTTGTGTATGAAGCAGAGTGTTTCAAGAATATATATAGAAGGGAGAGGTAAGAGTTTTAATTCTATAAATCTGTTTTACTACATGTTCTTATAGGGGCTTGCTTTATGATTTTTAGTATTTTCATTTTGTGGTTTGAATATTACACGTAGATTTGAAGACAAGCCCCATACTGGAATCCCATAGGTTAGAACTGAGTGAACATAATCAAAATACATGGATTTTAATATGTCAGTGGTACATACTTTACTCACTACTCTGAATGCATAGATTCGGGACAGTTTGCTAGCCAGATAATATGTGCATTCCAGTTTAGCTCTGGGTCACTCCATACACCTAGGAATTTGGTTGCCTTTGTTTCATTTATGAGTTGCTTATTAATGTTAATCTGCAATTCTTTATGTATTTTACTAGGACTGAAATTTATAAAGGTTGTCTTAATAATATTTAAGTGCAGCTTATTTCCTGTCAGCCATTTATACAATATTGCATTCTTTTGGTTTATTTCGTTTCCCAACTCAGTAAAATTGCTATTTCTATATAAGATATTAGTATCATCAGCAAATAGTTATTTGTGTTTCTTTGAGATTTCATGGCAAATCATTTATATAAATTAGGAACAAAATGGGTCCCAAAATTGATCCCTGCGGTACCCCATTTTTTAGTGGGGCTGAGATAGAATGACTACCATTAACTTCCACATACTGCATTCTTAGTTTAAGGTAAGACTTGAACCAGTCATTTGCTATGCCTCTTATGCCTGCTTTATCTAGTTTGTTTAATAGTATTTTATGATTTACTGTGTCAAAAGCCTTTGAAAGATCAAAAGAGGCCGACAGCTCGCTGTTTATTATTTGTTGCTTCAAGAAAACCATTTATAAATGAGTGTAGAGCATTAATAGTGGAAACCAAACTGCGAGTGGGTGATCTTAGCATATTTGTCAAGAATGGGTACTATTCTTTTGTACATAATTCGCTCTAGTATTTTTGAGAATACTGACAATAGCAAGATAGGTCTATAGTTTTCCGGATGATTCCTGTCACCTTTTTTGAAAATGGGATGTACTTTTGCTATTTTGAGTATCTGGGGAAACATTCCAGCACTTAATGAAGCATTGCAAATATCTACTAATGGGTCAGCAATGAATGATATGCAGGCTTTAATTACAGAGTCCGGTATCCCATTTGGTCCTCCGCATGACTGTTGTTTAGGTTATTTACAATAATGATTTCACTTTGTGTTGCTGGATTCAAATAGATTGAGTGAGAGTTTTCCTTACCAGCAAATAAATGTGATTTAGGATAGTGATGAATTTAGGTTCTCGACTGCATTTGAAAAATAGCTCATAAACATTTGCAGTTTCTTCTGGGTTTTTAACATCATTGTTGTTTATAGTTAGACTGATTTTTTTCACTGTTATCTTTAAAAATTCCTGTTTCTTTCCTAACTATCTGCTAGAGGGCTTTACTTTTGTTTGGCGCATTTATAATAAAAATAATTGCTCATTCGTGGCTTTATTTATTCGATTAAGTAATCTTTTTTTACTGCATGATGTTAGAATGCCTTTTGTTAACCATTTGGTATTATTATTGTTACTTCCCCTCATTTTGATCCTTTTTAGGGGAAGGCAAGGTTGAAATAGTTTTTGAATATTGATAAGAAACTACCGCATTTTTTGTCAAGGTCATTAGCATTTAATGTATCAACCCAGCTTTCTTTACCTAACAGGAAGTTTAAGTAGCTGATATTTTCGTTATATAGATCCTCTTATAAGTTATTTGCTCTCTCAAAGCAGTTTTTAACTCTAGGCTCGTATATGGCAGAACAGCATTATGATCAGAAAGACTGGTGTCAATATTTTCGCATCTATATTAGGTAGTGTTTTTCTCAATTTTAATTTGGTCACCACAAGTCTCAGAAGCGGCTGTTAGGCGGGTCGGTGTGTTAATGGTGGCTTTTAAATTACGCGTCTGGAGAATGGATAATATTTCTGCCATGTGCTTATCTTTTGACAGAAGGTTTATGTTAGTCACCGCAAATAATTAATTTGTTTGACTTAGGTTTTAAAGCTGAAAGAAGTACATCAAATTTGTTTAAGAATATTTTTATGCAACAGTCAGGTGGCCTATATGTACAAACAAGTGTTAATTTACTTTTCATACTATTTTTTCGACAATGGCATGTTCAAAGCATTTTTCCTCATTTAGGTGTGATATTTTATTTATTGGTTTAAATGCAATACCCTCCTTGACTAGAATGGCGGCCCCCCAGTTTTATAAACCTTTTGACAATATGCGTTCCCAATTTCAAAATCTTTGACTTTGTAAAAGGGAAGTTCTTATTCATGCATCCAATGTTCTGTTAGGCATAGAAAGTTGACCTGCTTGAATTGTAAAGCTAACATCACATCTATTTCATTTAGTTTATTTTTAAGCATTCCATATTTAAATGAAGGAGGACTAGTTTCTAGTGCACACTTTCTACAGACAACGAATTTGAAGCATGAGTATGATTAACAGATGTTTGCTGATTAGCTGTTACTATCTTGTATCAGTTTGAGGTTGTGCCTAGTTTTTTGAGCTGGTTGTAATTTCACCGTTTTCACTTAAAATTTACACAGACTCACTTTGAGCATTCACAGAAACATTCGCCTGCATACATTCAGAAATAACTTTCACAATGGTTTCACTCAGTAATCGTTTTCCTCTTCTGTTGAAGTGCATGCCATGTTTTGTGTGAAACTTGCCAGGAACATTGAATGTGTTTATAAGTTTAACATGGTTGTATGGTTGGCACATATTTGATAAATTTGAGTTCACATCCGCTATCTGTTGGTTCATCCACGAGTTTAGAAGTTGATCGTGCCTACGTGGAGGTTTCACCACAATCACATTTGTGTTTTTTAGGTTACTAATTGGCATTTTCAGCCCCGGTACCACATTTTCCGGTTCTCCATTTGCAATATCGTTGCTTCCTCCTATGAGAACCACAAAGTTGTTTTTGTACAATTTGGCACACTTAGCTTCGATTCTTTTTGTGATTTCGTCAACTTTCGCCCCTGGTTTAACAACTGCACTAGCACTTTGCTCCAGTTCATCCATACCATTTATGATTTGCGCAAGACCTCTACCGTGACTGTCTGTTAGAAGTAGAACATTATCATGTGGTTTCTTCATATGGTCTTCCCGTTTTGTGTTTTGATGTTCCTTCCAGATACACTTCGCTAGTTAATGTTGCCAGAGGTGCATATTTATTACTGTTGTAGCTGCTATAACTCATTGATGCTGGCTGTGTTTTTAGTTTGAAAGTCGATCGGCGCTTATGTTTCACAGTGTTCCAGCCGTCATTAATACAATGCATTTCACTTCTAGCTTCGTTTCTGTTCAATGAGAGCCAATAATTATCTTCTTTTAATTCCTCAATTTCTTTTTGCGTCACTTCAATTATCTTCTGTAACGAAGCTATCGTGTCTTTGTCCTTGTTTGCGCATAAAGTGTTGTTTTCCCCAGCTGTATCTCCATTCTTGAGTAAATCATCACAGCACTGTTTCTCAGTAGATCCTATTTTTCTGCAGTTTCCTTTTCTTCTCTTTTAGTTCTCTCTTGGGTTTCAGTTTGATTTCTTAAGCTGTATCCACCGATTTTGGCACAAATTGTAGGGCTACTACACGGAATGACACTTGCAGCCGCCATCTTGAATCGTCGTGACAGGGTAGTGACCCAAGGCAATTGGCTTGTAAGTCCTTGGGGGTGTAAGTTCTACAAAGAGGAGGGTAATCTGTTAAAGAAGAAGAAGAAGAAGAAAAAACATTACCAGAACAGCAATTGAAGGCTTAGGAACATGTGCATGGTTTACAGTAATGACAATACATTCGGCAATACTCCCCTGATGTCAAAGTCTATTAACAATATGCATAAAGCACTTTAACTGATGTGATTTATATCAACTAGCCACAGAGTGCATTGCAACTGCTCCTACTTTAGTACATGGCTGAGACTGTTCATTGATACAGGAACCATTGAACCCATGTGCTTGATAAAAAAATACACACAAACATGAGAAACCTTAATTTATTTATATTATACAAGTATATTCAACATTTAAGCATCAGATAACTACATGTATGCGATCAACAAAAGTTAATTGTTAATTTTATGTAGACCTACCAGGTTTCAGGATTACTTTCGAGATTGTTATTTTTTGTGGATGAACGCTTAAATTCTGCTCAGTACATACACACATCCAGTTCAATATTTGCAAAATAGCAGTCCTACTCTTTAGGTAATTATCTTTCAGAATTTAATTTAATGTTTCAAATTACCAAAAAACGATGATAAACCTTGTGCATGAAAGCCTTCAAGTTCTGCAGGTAGTCATACTTTGATTTAGATTGAGTCACACTTTTTTACACTCACCTTCATACTTTGACTTCTCAATTGTTATGGCCTCACTACAACAGAACCCCTTATTAATGGCTTTTGGGTGAATTTCATATTTGTTCCTCAAATAGGGGCTGTCCTTAGAAGGGGGTTCATGGGAACTTTGTGGTAGTATATTATAAGAAAGAAAAAGAGATGATCACTACTAAATGAGAAGGAATAGATGGACACATGAACGTGGATCATTTCTGTCTCTCAACCAATTGTATAAATACTCTGAGATGTCTTTCACTTGCACGACAAAGCCACTTGTTATTGGATTACCTCATATTCCTTCTTGTTTGATGCAAATTATAGCACTGTATACATATTAATTTTAAACTAATTTATTGGCACACTTAACTACATTCAAATTCTATTTCCTGAAGTATTCCAAGATGGTGGTTTCTTCTTTCCCAGATGCTTCACAGAAAGTAGCTTTCACTCAATCTGGTTAAGGCAGTTAATTAGGCTCTCGTCCACATTGAAGGATGAAAAACACTGCCTGACCACATCCAACCCCTCCACTGCAGCAGCAAACGTTAGCCGTGCAGTCTCTTCCCCTTTTTGTTCTTCTATGACCTCGGTGCTTTCTCTGTGGTTACACAGCTCTGCAATATCTATCTGGTGCTGAGGTCAAGAAGTCATTATAAGTTGCGTATTCAAATGTTACACCATCATCTTCCTTTGGTATTATCTTCCAATCTTCCTTGTTATTGATGTTGTCTTCGAGGCATACTTCACTGGTGGCTGTGGCACTAAACCTTGAATGAAAAACAGTTTCTGATAGTTTCTGGGGTGACCAATTGCCATACAGCTGTAAACTTGTGCATGGCCTGTAATATATTGAGCTTCATTTCTTCACCTCTTTCAAGGTAAGAGATAGCTTTCTGTACAACTGCTTGACGGAACTTCAACTTTGTTGAGCGAATTATACCAGCATCTAGAGGCTGCAGACAGCTGTAACAGTTAGGTGGAAAGAAAACTACTTTTATGTTATGCAGAAAAGATACATCAGGAGGATGAGCAGGACATTTGTCTATGAACAGCGGCATCTTTCTTCCCATTGATCCCATTCTGACATATAAAGATCTTAAAAATTTTGAAAAAAATCTCTGAAGTCATCCAGGCACTCTTGTTGAAGTCATACTTGCACGGCAATGTATGAATGTTCTTGAAGCACCTTGGAGTTTCGAATTTCCTAATAAATAAATGGGAAAGTTTTTCACTGCCATCACTGTTGGTGCATAACAGAGCAGTAAATCATTCCTTGCTTACTTTGCCCCCATAGCACTTTTCCCCACAAACTGCATATGTTTATTTGGAAGCAAATTAAAAATCATGCCCATTTCATCCGCATTGAAAACATCTTTAGTGTCATAGCCCTCAAGAAGACGAATTTTTCATTTTTCCAAAATTTGACAGCTTTGAACGCACATGGTTTTGAACGAAAGGTTACGTAGCTTTTTAAAGCGATCAAACCATCCATTTGATGTGCTGAAATTATTCTCCAAGCACGGTGATTTCCAATGCTTTTCCTCCATAAAATACTTCCATCAAGTGGAATGTTCTCACTTCTTTTTCCCTCAGACCACTTCATTAATATATTTTATAATTCGTCGTATGGTGAAACACACACATTCTTACGCTTCTTGACCACAGAACTGCAATGCACTTCTGCATTCAAAATAGAATCCTTTTGCTTCAAAATACCGAACAATGATGTATGAGCCATTTCATATGTTTTTGCTATGTCCGACATCGAAATTTGTGAATTCATTTCCACATACTTAATAATGGTCAACTTTTCTTGAAGAGTTAACTTCTTTTGCTTAGTAGCCATTGTATATGTCTTTAATTACTACTATAACATACAAGCCATAACTCAGTACAACATGCTGAAACTGATGCCATGCTTTTGTTTAGGCAACACAAATACAAGCTGGGCCGAAACTGAACAGGAAGTGATGCCACACTTTTACTGAACCAATCATCAGATACGCTCTTAGTGGCACATACAGCTGAATCGATATATCCGCACTAAAGCTGAGATATGCTGTCCTAGTGTCCATAATTTCCTTAAAAGCAGACTTTTCATTGAAGAAAGGTTCATTATTAATGGGTTTACTTTAACATTGTGTTTATGGAGCTTTGCCGGGACTTTTGAAAATGTTTGTTACAAATGGGAATTCCTTAAAAGCGTGGACATTAAAAAGGGGTTCTACTGTATATGGATTATGAGGTTCGCTTGAATCTCTCATCTTACAATTCATTGAAATCATTACATTGAAACTTTGAGATGATTTGCCTTCTTTGTGCTGGCATGTTTGAGAAACTATATTTCATTGTATTTATGTCCTAATCATTTCACTCCTTGGTACTATTTCCCATGTAATCGCATATCTCTGTTATATTTTCTAGTATTTTTCTTGCCCTGTGTACACTGAAGTTCTCTTCTATGGCATCAGTAGAAGAACTGAAACCTATTTCAAACCGCTCTGCTTCTTGCACTGCGACCTTTTCTTGTTTCCTGTTTTTAATTGGTGTGAGGTTATTCAATTCTGCTATCATGTCATTCAAAGTATTATCTGTATTTTCTGAAGAGTAATTGTTATTTAGAGCACCTGTTTAAGTGATCTTCAGGTAGATTTGTCTTGACATTGACAATATTTATGAATGAATTTAATTCTCCAATGAAACCTTTGGCTGAAATTGTATTGGCAAGAATCTTGGGGAAAGATAATGCAATCATTACCTGGCAAAGAGAAAGAAGCAAAGAGTTATGCTTTATGATAATGTAGTTCAGTTAGTGGAACTTTAAATATGTTGGAACTTATTTATATTTTCAGCAAAATGTAGATAAATTTATTTGGGAATTTATAAAATAAAAGTATTTGAATCTTCTGTTTCCCAATTTCTCTTAAGGCAGAAAGAAACTTTACATGAAATAAACTGGTTTTGAAAAAGCTTAAAGCTTGATTAAAGCTGTTTCTGGAAGAAGACATGTAGTGTTTACATACCTGCCAACTTTTATTTATGCTTTGCCCATAAAATGTACGGGCACAGAGGCCTTTTTACAAATGTGTGGCAATGGAAGCATTTTTATGGCTTTATGGGTAGATTTAAATTGTTACAGGTTTTCATCACATACATGTCAAAATATTAAATTCTCTTGCATTATGTTGCATTTTCATGCTATGTTATTGGAAGTGATTAAAAAAAATCAATATGTTAAAAAGTTTCGCTGTTTATAAACTTTATTTATACCCTACCTTTAACTGCAAGGGTCTTATCGGCACCTTATCTTTGGAACATATTGCCTAGGCAATGGTGTTAACTCGTATTTGTTTGTTGCTGGGTTTCTGGTAAACTTCGGGTTTTATTCATTAGATGACACTCGCATTCACACTCCCATTCATACTTCCAGACTCTGGGGAGGATAGGGAATAATCTTGGCTAGAGAAAAATTCTCACCCCTGCCCCCAGCCAGGAATTGAACCTGGGACCCCTCACACAGCAGGCAGGCGCTCTACCAACTGAGCTGCAAGACCAGCCCCATATTGAAGTTGTGAGTGTATTGGTGATATACTTAATAAGTTTTCACTCTAAACATGTTTTGAAGACATTCATCTCTACTGTCAACTGTATGTCCTGGTGTCTGAAAGGGGATCCCCTACTTTAGTGTCGGATAGCAGCAGAGAATGTGGAAGATGCCTGATGAAACATGTCCTGCATGTGAAATGTGGGAAACTGAGCAAAAGAGCATGATAGTTGACTCACTCCTCCTGTATTGTTTTAAGATTGCTTCATTGTGCAAGTTCCATTAAAAAAAAACAAAAAAAAAAACAAAGAAAGATTTTCGTGCATAAATTAGTGAAGATGTGCTGGTTTATTCAGTTATTACTTCACTTAAAAAAAAAAAAAAACCCTAATTTATAACCTTATAACTAACTCCTTTGTCCATACCATGCCCTGAAACAATGTTCATATTGTGCCTCATGATTCGGCAACCAAACCAACAGTTTCCAGCCCTAATTTATAACCTTATAACTAACTCCTTTGTCCATACCATGCCCTGAAACAATGTACATATTGTGCCTCATGATTCGGCAACCAAACCAACAGTTTCCAGTCCTAATTTATAACCTTATAACTAACTCCTTTGTCCATACCATGCCCTAAAACAATGTTCATATTGTGTCTCATGATTCGGCAATCAAACCAACAGTTTCCAGCCCTAATTTATAACCTTATAACTAACTTCCTTTGTCCATACTGTGCCTCATGATTCGGCAACCAAACCAACAGTTTCCAACACTTTATCCAAAATGGCTCCTAAAGAATCTTTTCCAGGTAACAGAAGGCTATTGCTACCACCACTTGCTGACTTTAATTCTACCATTTTGAAAATAAATGAGAGCTGAAAATGCTAATGCAAAAGCATTAATATGCATACTGCCATTTTGTCCAGTTTCCACTGTCACTTCACGAATGTGACCCAGATCAACTTTCTTCACAACATAATTGCATAATGCAATACACGTCAAGCAACCTCTTCTTCCTTCTGCTTCATTTGCTTGGGAGTTAAACACAGGATCTCTTTAATCTCTTGCAGTAGCAACAGCAGTACACACTGTATGTCACAAATATCATTGCAGTCTCACTCAGAGAATACACTGAATTACCAGCACTTTGTTGCACCAAAAATGCACTCACTATCTCTCTTATTATCTGGCCCACTTGCAAGAACACTAACTTAAATAGCCACTAGAATTTTCCACAGAGCTCAGGAATGTTCAGGAGGCAGGGAGAAAGAGAAACTACCAGAAGATTCTGGTTGTCTCTTGATACGTTTCTGATGTTTATGCTGGGTGCGAGCATTACCCCTTATCTTGCTGTATCTGTTCAAATGGTCAGTCTGTTGGCACCATCCAATTGATAACTCAAGCCATAACTGTGTTACGATATGCTGGGTCACCACATTTGATGCAACCAAGGAGGGACAAACTTATACAGGCAGTCAGAATGCAAATACCACAGTATGTCCAAAGACTCTAGGCCAAAGTTACCATCTGCCTGCTAATCTAATTAACCTCTAATAAAATTTTTGCTAAGATAGATTCTTCTCTTTTGTAAAACACAAGAATCACTGTATTGAAGTCTGTTTTGCAGCCTAAATAGCTGCCCATTTGGCAGGCAGTTTGCCAGCCCCTATTTTAAGTTCTTCTCTCTGGGTTTCCAGTGCACATATTCTGCAGTTACTCACTCTTGAGTAAATAATAAACTCTGGTCGATACAAATAGGCAGTTTCCAGCATTTATTAAGCTATGAAAATAGTTTAATTTAATAAAAGCGCTTGTCTTCCATAAACACGCTGAATGCTGCTTTTTCTCTACTGCTACATATTCACATCACACATACATATTATACATTTTACATGGTTTTTTCCTCTTCCTGAACTAACTCCCATGTAAATTGTTGCTGTGATCAAAATTAAAATAAACTTAATGATCTCAGCTTTGGGCTTTTTTCTAGTATGCAATTCATATCATACTCGCTATTGCTCATGCTGATTCCAATGCAGAATCTAAGTGTATTAAAGTCGCAGAATGAAGAAATTCTTAGCATTATGTTAATATTATAGCAATATAAAACAATAGCTTTAATGCATACCTTAAAGGTCTTTATGATTACTGCCAATACCTCTCAGTACAATTAACATAAAATGGCATCAAAGAAAAATTATTACCAAGCGCACATGTATCACTGTTCTCTAGTTCACTCTTTAATGACAATTACATGCATTAATTTAATCATTGCTAACTTAAGATTTGAAAAAAGAAGAAAAGTTTGTTATTCAAAACAATGGCTTAGCATCAGAAACTTGGAGCAGAAAGGTTAAAATGCAGTAACCGTAAAAGGTTTGACATGTATCATTTATTAAAAAAAGAAAACAAAAAGACAGCTGACTGGTTTATATGACATACTGACACTCTTGACAGGCATTTAAACATGTGATGCCAGCTGCAAAAGCTGACAATTATTAGGCTTGCAGAATACATTAATAAAATAGGAAATTCCCTATAAGAAAATAATTCTTTCTAACAGCAACTCAAAAGCTATTGACCTAAAAACATTGTTACAATACATTAACATAAATTGGAGATCCAAAAATACAGTTAGTGTTTGACTATGGTGTAAAAATGTCATAAGAATGCTGTGGTTCAAGTTTTAATATAATTAATGGGCATTTTTCCCACTATAGGGCCAGCAGAATCACTTTTCCAGGAAAGTTATTTTAAATTAATGGAAGATGCATTGAAATCAGGGGGCATTGTTTGCTCCCAAGCTGGTACGGCATGGGCAAACCTAGATATTGTAACCAGCACATTCAGCTATTGCTCCAAAGTCTTCACATCTACTGCTTATGCTTCTGCATCAGTTCCTACATATCCAACAGGACAAATTGGGTTTGTCCTTGGAAGTAAAAATGAGGTTTGTATAGATAACGTAATGTGTATATTTTTAAGGATGTTATAAATCCATATTTTCATTTGCATGATAACACTTCACATTTCAAGTACTCTTCAGTTCTTACATATCTTATAGGTGATATACAAGTAGGTATCTTCAGATTTCCATAAGTGTTTCAGATGTAAATTGTTTAACAAACTCTCCCTCTCCCTTATATGGTGAGGCTGGGGGTAGTTTCTGCATTCCAACTTGGAGGGCCCAAATTCCAGTTGAGGTGCATATATTCTCTTAACTATCTGGAATAACACTCAGTTCAATAGAACCCCAGGTTTATTGGAGCATCATTCTACCCACTTATTTGCTGTCTCTGTGGACCTTGTCGCGGTAACTTCGTGTTATCTTATTGCTGAGCGCCTGTTATTGTATTACTAGTTTGAATTTTGGGTTCATTGTGCTCCGGCTAGCTATTATTATTATTCAGTCGAGGAAATCTCTTGAACAGGGTGTGTAAACGGAAAGGAGTTGTTACTAAAAGATAACACTGATAAAAGAATTTGTTTTTACACTTTTATTGCGGTCACACTTCGTTAATTTCACAGATTTACCCTGACTGAAACTGTTATATTTTCGAATGTAACTATATTTGCCGCACATTATTAATTCGCATATTTCACATCTTTTAACTAGCTTTACGACGCGAGAGATTTTGTAGAACTACGTGACGTTTAACGCGTGAATAATTCTGATGAACTGGGCAACGTGTAACTTCTGAATGATTCTGTAGAACTGCACGACGTGTAACCCATGAATGATTCTGTTGAACTGTGCGACATTTAACGCGTGAATGATTCTGTTGAACTGTGCGATGTTTGCCTTGTGAATGATTCTGTACAACTGTGCGACGTATAACCCGCGAATGATTCTGTTGGACTGAGCGTTACCCGTCTCTGGCTTTAGCTTTTTATACTCCCTCGCCCTGATATGCCTAAACATTATAACAGAGCTGATATTGGTTAATAAAACGCGCCAACATTAGCGTCTATTTTTATATCCAATCAAAATTACGAACACATATGCTCTAGGGAAGATATTCCCTCCATTTCTAAGGAAAGCGCGCTAATCTGACGTCATTTGCTTGTCTCTTCTAATTAATAAACAACTCACCCCATCGTTACATTGTTACCCGCTCCTATTGTCAGTTTCAGTGAGGCCGTGTAAACTTATTTGCTAACAATGCTTATAATTAACAAACATCTCAAATCATTGTCATACAATAATGTTAATTTACACAACAATCACTCTGGCATTCACAGTGTTGTGATATAAAATACTGCGTCATATGCCCCACTAGAAACATAATTATAAATATTTGCAACTTTTTTTGGGGAAATTTTATAATTGAGTTTTTAGTCTCCTGAAACTTGTAACACACGGTATTTATCACTTGCACTTAACACTGCACACGCATTTTACACACGTTATGCATCTTCCCTTTTTCTCGCCACTATTCACTGGCTCGGGTCTAATGTGTTTATATACATACATCTGACATTACAATCTTTTTTATAGCAAATACTTTACCCTGAACTATTCAGGTCACTGTTACAAAATGGTTATACTTTTTAGATTATTGACATAGAAATTTATACAATCAAGATTTTTAACCTGGTTCATATTGTAATTATTGAACACATCCTCTACAACAAATATATTTACATCTCTTAATTCTAGACATAATTTCACATTATCTGTGTGCTATATAAGTGTTTTGCTTTAATTATGTTTACCCCTTTTTGTATTGTTTTGTGCTTTATATTCACAATACTCTTGGAATTATATCTATGTACTTTTACTTTAATATGACATTAAGTTTTCATTATTACATGCTTCATTTCAAATGCTGTTACAGTGTACTAAGAAAATGTTCTTTTTCCCCTTTAAACATTTATTTTTGGCCTGAATTTATTTCTCCTTTCTCATGACATATATACATAGTTAACCCTCTTACATTCCAATACTTTGTTCTGCAGTTCAGCTTTACTTATCCTGAATCTACTTTTCATTTTTTTTTTTTTTTTTTTTTTAAATCGGTCATTGCTATTCCCTCTCCTGAATCAAATTGTCTATGGCTAAACATTGTTCGTAGCTGTATCGTAACCTTCCAAAATCTGTTCATGAATTGCCTCTTTAAGGATTCATATGAAATTTCTCCCCTCGATACCATTTGAAACCAATCTAAAGTTTCTGAACCACACATCTTTTAACAACTATCATTTTCAATTCTTCCGGTATCTTTTTAATTTGAGAGTACTCTGACAAGTCTGCAATAAACTGTACTGGATTGAAGTCATCATTTTGAACAGCTTGGTACTTGTTAATTTCAGAAGTTAGTTTTTGATATAAATCTGTAGACAAAACTTAGCTTCTTTGGACAACTCATTTCTTTGTGTTTCCGACTCCTTCTGAATTTCAGATATCTCCCCTCTGAAATTAAATTGCACCTGAATTAAATCTGCATTCGTGACCTCCATCATCTCTCTTAGCTCACTTGTAATGCTATTCATTCGACTTCCTAACTCTGTACATTTTACACTAACATGTTCAAACTTAGTATCCACCTCACTTTTTTGGTTAGATATTTCCCTGCTCATGTCTGACATTTTCTTTGAAACTTTTCCTATCTCACTAGCTATTATTTCATGATTTTCATTTCTCATTCTTATCATACTACTATCTAGCTCCATAAATTTCTTTTCCATATCTTCCCTGTTTTGATCTATTTTCTTTTCTAATTTCTCATTACTCTTACCAATATCTTCCCTTAATAGCCTATTATTCTTTTCCATATCTTCCCTGTTTTGATCTATTTTTTTTTTCTAATTTCTCATTACTCCTTTCCATGTTCTGAGTTAGTTTTTCTAATTTCTCATTACTCTTACCAATATCTTCCCTCAATTGCCTATTACTCTTACTAATATCTTCCATGTTTTGATTTAATTTTTGCTCCATTTTTTTTTTCTAATTGGTCTGTAATACTCTTATTTAATGTTTCACCAAAATTTCTCAGCATTTCCATCATACCAGCATCAAAATTAACATTTCCTGCTATTCTATTATCACTTTCTTCACTAATATTTCCTCCCTCAAATCCTACATTGTATGAGCTATTTTCTGTAACCTGTGTTAAATTACAGCTAACTGTTACATTATCCCCTTCCATAATTATTTCTTCAGTATTATTAGTGGACATTGTTTTCTTAATTCTTCCACTTCTCAACATTTAATTTCTCACAATTTGTTGTTTTTTTAGGATACACAAAAAATTTACTATTTTCTAACCTTTATGATGCTATTTGATGATGTTGCTTTGATGTCCAGCTTCCTGCCCCTCTCTCCTAGATGTATATGTTGCCTCTGCGTTGTACTACGATGGATCTGCGTCGTCTCGCTGTCTTGGTGTTCTGTAGTCGAATTCCCCTGTTGCCTTCTATTCTCGTGGTTACAATGTCTACTCATCCGCGTCATCGGTTGTTCTGGTGGTTGTTTCTGGGATCTGCATCTTGCAGTTAATTGCACTGCTCCATTCACTCCACGTTCTGGTTAATATATCCCTTCCTGGTTATTTCGCCCCACGTTCTGGGAGCCAATTTGTCGCGGTATCGTTCGTGTAATCTTATTGCTGAGCGCCTGTTATTGTATTACTAGTTTGAATTTTGGGTTCATTGTGCTCCGGTTAGCTATTATTATTATTATTCAGTCGAGCAAATCTCTTGAACAGGGTGTGTAAACGGAAAGGAGTTGTTACTAAAAGATAACACTGATAAAAGAATTTGTTTTTACACTTTTATTGCCGTCACACTTCGTTAATTTCACAGATTTACTTTTGATACATGCCTGACTGAAACTGTTATATTTTCGAATGTAACTATATTCACTTATTTGCCACACATTATTAATTCGCGTATTTCACATCTTTTAACTAACTTTACGACGCGAGAGATTTTGTAGAACTGCGCGACGTATAACGCGTGAATGATTCTGATGAACTGGGCAACATGTAACTTCTGAATGATTCTGTAGAACTGCACGACGTGTAACCCGTGAATGATTCTGTTGAACTGCGCGACGTGTAACACGTGAATGATTCTGTTGAACTGTGCGACGTTTGCCTTGTGAATGATTCTATACAACTGCGCGACGTATAACCCGCGAATGATTCTGTTGGACTGAGCGTTACCCGTATCTAGCTTTAGCTTTTTATACTCCCTCATCCTGATATGCCTAAACATTATAACAGAGCTGCTATTGGTTAATAAAATGCGCCAACATTAGCGTCTATTTTTATATCCAATCAAAATTACGAACACATATGCTCTAGGGAAGATATTCCCTCCATTTCTAAGAAAAGTGCGCTAATCTGACGTCATTTGCTTGTCTCTTCTAATTAATAAACAACTCACCCCATTGTTTGAAATAGTATTAGTGTGTATTTGTGTATTTACTTCACTTTAACTGCCCCACGTATGGGAGCCAATTTGCGAGAAGACAAATTGTATATATGTTTTAGAGCACCACGTTGTGGATATTGTTTCTCACGTAATGTTGCTTACCTCACGCGTGGAACCATCTTGTGTGACGTCATTCGTCGGTCACCTGCTAACTCCATCTGGCGTAGCAATCTATATGAATTAGTTTTAAGGTTATGTATATTGTCTTCCGGCCAGCTATTTAGGTAGGCATTTAATTCTTGCAGGGTGTGAAGCGGAAAAGGAATCTTTTATCCAAAAATTACTAGTGAAGAAATGTGTTTTTATACTGTTTTATTGTCGAACACGTGCACTAACACTTTCACAAATTTATCTTGATAATCGCCATACTGAAACTGTTTATAATAACTTCTCACTTTTAACTCACGTACTTCAATTTTTGTATATAAGTGACTTTGTAATATTTTAGATCTTTAATGATTTTCACTGCGTGTAACTTGGTGAACTGAGCGGCCAACGTGTAATGTACGGAGAATTTTGTATAACTGCGGGAGACGATGTGTAGTGCTTCGTGAATCTTGCCGAACTGGAGGACGATGTGTACTGTGTCGAGAATCTTGCCGAACTGGAGGACGATCGCTTTGAATCTACACTATTTATAGGCTTACCTCAAGCTACACCTAAAGATTATAAATGAATTACCATTGGCTAATAAAACGCGCCAACATTAGCGTCTATTTTACTATCCAATGAAAACCACTAATACATATTACTTTTATAGAATGTTCTGGAAGCTTTTTTACTGAAAAGGCGCGAAACATGACGTAACTTCCTGGTTCCCGGTAACGATAAACAACTCACTCCCTTGCTAAAGTATTGTGTTATTGTTAACAGTTTCAGTAGAGCCGAAAATTATTATTTACCATTAATAATTACAATTATTAAACCTCTGAAATCAATGTTACATAAAAATACATATTCATAATAAAATAATTATTTATATTAACGTAATTTATGATACAAATTACCGTATCATATGCCCCACTAGAAACATAATTATAAATATTTATAACCTGTTTGGAAATTTTATAATTTTGTTTTTAGTCTCCTAAATCTTGTAACACACGCTATTCACTTTCACTTAACACTTCACACGCGTTTAACACACGACATATGTTTTATCTTGCCACTACTTACTGGCTCTGATTTAATTAATTTAGATATTAATCTGATATCACAAAATTTTTTTTTTTTTTATAGCAAATACTATACCCTAAACTATTTATTTACTACTACCAAATTGTTTACTTTAAGCTGTTGACAAAATTTATACATTTAAGATTTTTGTAATTATTATACATATGTACCAAAATATTCACCCTCAACACAAATATTTACATCTCTTAAATCTAGGCATTGTTTCACATGTTCTATTTACTACATAAATATTGGTTTTAATTATGTTTAACATTTTTGTTATTTTGAATTTTATTTTAACAATACTCTTTGAATAGTATTTATGTACTTTACTTTAATATAACATCATGCTTTATTTCACATGTTCTCTTACTAGTAAAATGTTATTTTCCTCTCAAACATTTAATCATGTCCAAAACTTATTTCTCCTTTCCTATGACGTACATATTTATTTAACCCTCTTACGTTCCAATACATTGCTCTGCATTTCGTCTTTAACTATTCAGCATTTATTATTTATCATCTTTATCTTTTGTTTCACCATGATCCTCATGGTTATATGGTTTAAGCATCTCAATATGGAACTTTCCTATGCTTTTTCGATTTGTTGGATTACATAACTCATATGTATTAGTTCCATATACTTTAACAACTTCATATGGTCCATGGTATTTGAGAAACATTCGCCAATAAAGTTTATTTTCTTTGTCGGACAATTTCTTGGTTTTAACCAAAACTAAATCTCCTATTTTGATCCTCCATTCCTTTCTCTTCTTTTCTTCGTGTTTCATTTTTCTTTTTATGGCCTTTTTCTTCATCCTCTCAAATGCTTTTCGGAACATCTCTTCTTCTGTTGGTGGTATCGAATGCGCATCTGGAATGGCTCCTGGGATTGTTTTACACATTGTATTGATCTTCTTTCCCAACTTAAGTTCACATGGTTTATATCCTGTCACATTGTTTATGGTTTCATTTAGTAGGTTCTGAACGAAGTTCACGTATCCATACCATTGAGTGTGTTTTCGATGACATAACACCCTTAAATAATTTGAAATTTCCTTAATTTCCCTCTCCACTGGGTTGGAGTTCGGTCTGTATCTTGACGAAAAATATTGTTTAATGCCATTTTCTTTAAGTCCATCCATAAATTTTTTTCCTGTGAAGTACGAAGCATTGTCGCTCAATACAGATTGAATAGGTCCTTCTTCTATCACATATGACTTAAGTAGTCTATTCAAACATGCTAAACCTGTAGGTTTTCTCAAAGGGTAGATTCTTACATATTTGCTGAATATATCATAACAGACAAATATATATTTATTTCCAAATTGACTTGGAGGCATCGGACCATGAATATCAATACTAATTACACATCTCGGCTTATCCCTTATAACCGAATTAGTTTCAAATGCATATGCTGCATTTATTTGCTTTGCCTTCTGACACAGGTTGCAGCACGATATAAATTTCCGAACTTTTTGACGCAATTTGGATATGTATAAATTCTCTAAAATCATAGAAGTTGTTCGGTCCGTCCCGGAGTGTGCTAACCCTTCATGAAAATTCTTAATTAGTTCCTTTTCCATGCTTTTCGGAACCATTACCTTCCAACTAGGCATTTCTTTTCCATGCTTTTTGTATAATGTCCCATCTCGAATTGCTATAATTTCTTTCTTTGCCTCCTCAATCAATGGTGCATTTTCTTTAAGTTCAAATAATTTTGCATCCTCATTTTGAATTTCCCCCATATTTTTCAATTTTCTAATCATTTCTTTGCTTAAAGGAATTTCAATTGTCAATATTTTGACTTCATTTCTAGGCCTTTCAATATTTTCGGGTATTTGTGGGTTGTAGTTCAATCTTGAAAGCAAATCACTGAAGGTATTATTTTTGCCAGGAATGTGGATAATCTCAATATCGAATGCAGATATTGCATGAATATATCTAGCAAGTTTTCCACTACATAATCTACACCGTTGTATGAAAGTTAAGCTTATGTGGTCTGAATATACTTTCACCTTTTTCTGATAAATATAGGTTTTAAAACGAATTAATGAGAAATATAGTGCTCCAATTTCTAACTGAGTCACTGAAGAATTCCTCTCAATATTTGTAAGTCCTCTTGAAGCTGTACTAATGACGTGAAAGTCATTGTTGATGTCTCGCTGTCCTAGAATTCCGGCGTATCCTTGCATTGATGCGTCGACATAAATTTCATATTCCAAATCTTCTCTGGGCCTCTCAAGTAATATGGACTTAGCAAATAGTTCCTTTACTCTCTCAAAACATTTTTGATGCTCCTCTGTCCATCTCCACTTATTGTTCTTTCGGAGTAGCTGCCGTAGTGGTTCTATCTCCGCCGAATATCTTGGTACGAACTTACTCTGAAAGTTCAATACCCCTAAGAGACGTCTAATTTGTTTTACATTCCTGGGTGGCGGAATTCTCATTATTGCTTCTATTCTTTTCTGATCAGGTCTTATACCTCGTTCATCCACTACATAACCCAGAAAATTTATTTCCTTAACACAAAATTTTGATTTTAGTATGTTCACAGTCATACCATGTTGTTGTAGTTTATTTAACACATAATGGACATTATTCATGTGTTCTTCAAATGTTTGACTAATGATTAAGAAGTCGTCAATATACTTTATTAAAAAGTCATCTGCAGAATTTCCAAAGATATTGTGAATGGCTCTCAAAAATCCACTTCCTGAGTTTTTTAAACCAAAAGGATTTACACAAAAGCGATACTGAATCCCTGAGTACTGAAATGAAGTGTAATCACGCACTTGCGGATCTAATTCCACTTGCCAATATGATGCAGTGAGGTCGATGGATGTCAAAAATCTCCCTCTTGAAAGTTTTGTAATTAGTTGTTCAATTCCCTCACTTTGAAAATGATCTGGTTTCATATACTTGTTGACATATCTGCCGTCTAAAGTTAATCTCAAACTACCATCTCGTTTAATACTCCAGCAGATTGAATTTATGTATTGAGAATTACTTTGCTCAATAATCCCATTTTCTAGCATGCTATTTATTAATTGTCTAGCTTTGTCTCGAAGACTTATAGGTAAATTGTCATACTTGTGCCTATATGGTGGTACGTCTTCTACTTGAAATGTATGCTGATATACATTACATCTGCCTGGGATATTACTAAATACTGAACTATTGTTCATCAAAACGTCATGAAGGATTTGTTTTTGCATTATCGTAAGATTATAAGCTTCTTCACACTTGTATATTATTTCCTCATTTCTCTTCTCCTTCCAGCTGTTATCTGTCTCGCTCACATGGTCGTCTTTTGTTTGGATTACACATTTCTCTACTTCTTCTGGCATTTCTGCTAGCTGTTGAAAATATGGCGTGGCATTCCCTTCATATTCTGTGACTACCTGCTTTATCTGACTATTTCTATCAGTTTCTGTTATTTGCACAAAAAACTCTTGGTCACAAATATTTTTCTCATCCTTTGTCATCTCGATTACAGAAACCTTTTCTTGAATAAATGGTACCCTTATTTCTCTACCTTCTTTTGTTATTTTTAACTCTTCATGTTTAAAATCTATACATGCTTCATATTCATGTAGGAAGTCACATCCTATAATTATGTCACAAATCAGATGGTTTACAATTAGAAACATAACCTCAAAATTCTCTCCGCCAATAAGTATGCTAAGTAAAGCTTGTGTTTTTATGACCTGTGCAGTTCTTCCAATTGCAACACGACAAACTAAATTACTAGTGGGAAGAGCCATAATCTTGTTACCTTCATTAATTAAATTTATGTAAAATTTCTGTGAGCAAATTGAAGCTGATGAACCAGAATCTATAGTTGCAATGATTTCTTTCTTCGCAATTTCCATTCTAATATGAGGTGATTCAAAATTTTCTCCTTTATCTTTTGTTGCTGTAATCTTATTACAGGGTGTATGTGTAGGTGTATGATTTGTATTGGTAATGGATACTGAATTATTAAAGACATCCTGAGAACCTACTACACAGGAGTCTGTTAACAGTTTTCCTGGTTATTTCCATGTTCACGTACGGGACTGCCATTCCTAACAGGCGTTAAATCTATCTCAGTGTCGCCACCATTGTTTTGAGTTCCCCGTCCTCGAGTTCGAAATCCTCGATTTCTGACATTATGTCCCCTTGGCACGTAATTTTCTTGCCGTTCCTCAGATCTTTCACGGTTATTATTTTCCCTCCAGTGAGTGAAATTTCCCCTCTGTCTAATATACCTCCTTCCATAGTTTTGCCCTCTTTCAGGTAATCTTTCTGTCCTGACATAATTTATTTGTTCCTGCCGCCCTGGTCTCCTATCTATCCTTGATCTTTCAAATTGTGGAACATATGATTGATACCGTTGTCTGGTATTAATTTCATGATGTCTGTCTTGTCCTCTTATTTGTTGATAACTACCTTGGTAATTTCTTCTATCTCGTACATCTAAAAATCTATGTTCCCACTCCCGAGACATATCTTCTTCCTGTTGTTCCAAAGCTGTTATTAATTCTGTCATCTCATAGATGTTCCGTGGTTTTGCAATCAATAAGTAATTTTGTATCCTGATAGGATAATGCCTTGCGAGCAAACTCACAAAATCTTCCTCACTGATTGGAGGTGACAAGTTTCTAACCTGACTTGCATGTTTTAGTAAGTAATCAGTCATCGATATTCCCTCTCGTGGATTAAATTGACCATGACTAAGCATTGCTCGTATTCTTTGCTGTACCGTTACATTCCAAAATCTGTTCATGAATAATCTCTTAAAGGATTCATATGAAATTTCGCCCCCTGATACCATTTGTAACCAATCTAAGGTTTTCTGGTCCAAACATCTTTTGACAACTATCATTTTCAATGCTTCAGGTATCTTTTTAATTTGAAAATACTCTGATAATTCTGCAATGAATTGTACTGGACTGGAGTTTTCATTAAATTTTGGAAGTGGAAAATCACTTAAGATATGATTGTAATTTTGCAAATTCCCTACTCCCATATTTAAATTCTCTAGTGTAACTTGTGCACTCTGAGTTTCAGCATTAGCTATAGATGAAGCTGCCGCATCACTCACATTATTTATCATACCTGAGGAACTACCTCTATCATTATTTTGTACATCTGACACATGCACATCACATATATTTGCCCTTGAATTCAATTCTAACCTATTTACAGTACCCTGCAGATTTTCTATTGTCTGTTCCAATTTTTTATTATTCTCATTTTGAACAGTTTGGTGTTTGTTAATTTCAGAAGTTAGCTTTTGATTAAAATCTTTAGACAAATCTTTAACTTCATCAGACAATTTATTTCTCTGTTTTTCTGACTCCTTCTGAATTTCAGATATTTCCCCTCTGAAATTAACTTGCACCTGTACTAAATCTGCATTTGTAGCCTCCATCATCTCTTTTAACTCACTTGAAATGCTACTCATTCGGCTACCTAGCTCTGTACATTTTACATTAACATGCTCTATTTTATTGTTAACCTCACTTTTTTGGTTAGATATTTCCCTCCTCATGTCTAACATTTTCTTTGAAACTTCACCTATTTCATTTGCTATCATTTCTTGATTTTCATTTTTCATTCTAATCATACTACTATCTAGCTCCATGAATTTCTTTTCAATTTCTTCCCTGTTTTGTTCTAAGCTTTTACCAATATCTTCTCTTAATTCCCTATGACTCTTTTGCATATCTTCCCTTAATTGATCTGTAATACTCTTACTAATATCTTCCCTATTTTGATCTATTTTCTTTTCTAATTTCTCATTACTCTGAGTTAATTTTTGTTCTAATTTCTCAATATTTTCCTTCATTTCCCTACTATTCTCATTATTCTTCTGCATATCTTCCCTTAATTCCCTATGCATATTTCTCAGCATTTCCATCATTATCATACTAGTATCAAGATTAACATTTCCTGCTATCCTATTCTCACTTTCTACACTAACATTTTCATCTTCAAATCCCAAAAAATCTGGGCTATTTCCTGTACTTTGTATTGGATCACAGCTAACTGTTACACTATCTCCCTCCATAATTATTTCTTCTGTATTATTGGTAGCCATTGTTTTTATTATCCTACCGCTCCTAAGTCTCATTTAATTACCTTTTTGATGCTGTCTGATGCTGCAGCTTTGATGTCCAGCGTTCTGCCCCTTTCTCCTAGGTTTGTATGTCGCTTCTGCGTTGTTTTATGATGAATCTACGTTGTCTCGATGTTTTTGTAGTTGATTTACCCTGCTGTCTTGGAATCTGCATCTTGTAGATCGTTCCACTGCTGCATTCGCCTTTTCCTGGTTAATTCTGCTACTTTTCCTAGTCGTCTAGCCTTCCTTTCCTAGTTGTCGCTCCACGTTGATGCGCCATTTTGAAATAGTATTAGTGTGTATTTGTGTATTTACTTCACTTTAACTGCCCCACGTATGGGAGCCAATTTGCGAGAAGACAAATTGTATATATGTTTTAGAGCACCACGTTGTGGATATTGTTTCTCACGTAATGTTGCTTACCTCACGCGTGGAACCATCTTGTGTGACGTCATTCGTCGGTCACCTGCTAACTCCATCTGGCGTAGCAATCTATATGAATTAGTTTTAAGGTTATGTATATTGTCTTCCGGCCAGCTATTTAGGTAGGCATTTAATTCTTGCAGGGTGTGAAGCGGAAAAGGAATCTTTTATCCAAAAATTACTAGTGAAGAAATGTGTTTTTATACTGTTTTATTGTCGAACACGTGCACTAACACTTTCACAAATTTATCTTGATAATCGCCATACTGAAACTGTTTATAATAACTTCTCACTTTTAACTCACGTACTTCAATTTTTGTATATAAGTGACTTTGTAATATTTTAGATCTTTAATGATTTTCACTGCGTGTAACTTGGTGAACTGAGCGGCCAACGTGTAATGTACGGAGAATTTTGTATAACTGCGGGAGACGATGTGTAGTGCTTCGTGAATCTTGCCGAACTGGAGGACGATGTGTACTGTGTCGAGAATCTTGCCGAACTGGAGGACGATCGCTTTGAATCTACACTATTTATAGGCTTACCTCAAGCTACACCTAAAGATTATAAATGAATTACCATTGGCTAATAAAACGCGCCAACATTAGCGTCTATTTTACTATCCAATGAAAACCACTAATACATATTACTTTTATAGAATGTTCTGGAAGCTTTTTTACTGAAAAGGCGCGAAACATGACGTAACTTCCTGGTTCCCGGTAACGATAAACAACTCACTCCCTTGCTAAAGTATTGTGTTATTGTTAACAGTTTCAGTAGAGCCGAAAATTATTATTTACCATTAATAATTACAATTATTAAACCTCTGAAATCAATGTTACATAAAAATACATATTCATAATAAAATAATTATTTATATTAACGTAATTTATGATACAAATTACCGTATCATGTTACATTGTTACCCGCTCCTATTGTCAGTTTCAGTGAAGCCATGTAAACTTATTTGCTAACAATGCTTATAATTAACAAACATCTCAAATCATTGTCATACAATAATGTTAATTTACACAACAATCACTCTGACATTCACAGTGTTGTGATATAAAATACTGTGTCAACCTGAGTAATTAAAATGGATGCTAAGTACCCTCTACCCCACCAAAAAAAAAAACAAATAGATGAGAAGGATTTTTTATGGTTTCATTTGTAGCTTGTATGCAGATTTTGTTCATGATTACAAGATTAACCCTCCAGTAGTTTGCATGCTATATCGTTACATGGTTAGGTGCATGGGGGACTCTTGTCCCCCACTTTACTTTTTTAAATTATTTACTGAAATGTATATCAAATAGAGTTCTTAATGTTTCTTTTGTTTGTATAGATATTAGGATGGAAATAAAAAAATAAATTTGTAAAAAAAAACATTCCAATAATTTATTTCAGAGGCAGTTAACATATACAGTATTCAAATGAGCCAAACACATCCACCTTCCACTGTCATAGCAACGTCCTTTCGAGGGATTGTCTTGTGCTGTAACTGTTGAATTTATGCCCAGTAGAACATGTGCATGGTGTCATAATTCAATGGAAATTTGAGGTTTTATCATTTCCGAGGCCAGCCTCAGCAGAAATTCTGTTCTTTTCTTTGGTTTTAATGCTCTAGAGTTTGCTCGGTATACATACAGTACGTTCATGGCAGATACATTAAGTAAATTGTAGAAAACAACATTGGCCACTTAATGAGTGTTTCACAAAACATCATTTTTTTAAATTAGTTGATCAGGTAAATCAACTCCAATCTTTGTCATATTGTAAAAAGTTACAATTTCAGGCTTCGGTGAATCTCCTGCATCTTTATCAATGGTATCATGATGTAAGGTAGATGTCAATAAGACAGCTTGTTAAACTGAATACTGAAGAATACCAAGGTCTTTGCTTATTAGGTAAAAATTGCTTGGAGATCTCCTTGTTTTTTCTGAGCATTCCAATGTATTGTCTTCTAGTAACTCGTTAGCCAGTGGTATACTGCTGAACCAATTATCACCAGTAATGTTATGATGAGTTCCGTTGACAGGTTCCACCAATCTCATAACTACATCTGAAGGAGAATTGCTTTGTTTGAAAGGGCCCTCTGGCAGAGTGCCAACGTAAGTTTCTAAGTTAGGACTATCGGCAGTTTTAGCATCTACCAAAGCAAATGCCATGTTTGGCAGGCTTTATTGGAAGAAATTGTATGAATTGACAATTTCCTTGAAAAGACTAACTATTCGTCAACAGTCAAATATTCACTGGGAACAAAATGTGATGAAAAATTATGAACAACAATTTCAAAAATTTCTCTAATTGGGGTTATTTTGTCAATTTCTTTCAGAGTTTCTGTCCCTTATGTCATCAAAACATAAGCATCTCGGAAGAAATCTGAACTTTTTCTCACTCAAATTTAGCTAACAGTATTCTAAGCCATTTTGTTTGAGTTATCTCAGAGCATGTTAGTGTTTTTCCTAGAATATCTTAGGGCTCCTGTTAGGTATAGTATGCGAAAAGTGCTCTTATTTCAATCTCATCAATTGGTCTAGCATCTTTGTCTCTGAAATTTGATTTTCAAATTACTTATACAAATATTTGTACAGTCAACTATAATTTTGTAAATACAGCTGTCTAGGTGGAGATCTAATAATTTATCTTCAGAAACTATTGCTGATGCTGGCATTTTGGGGTCAGGAAGGTGAGTTGTTATATTCTCTGACCTTTTTCTCTCCTTTCTGATAAGAAAAGACTTGCACCATTTTGTTTATTGTCCTTCCCAAAAAAAACAGGAATCACTTTCATTGTTGTCATATTCACTTACTGAAATTACTCATAAAAAGGGAAAGTTTGACAACAGAAACAGTGATATATGGGGTTCCCTAAGGCACGGTGTTAGGACCACTGTTATTTATCATATACGTTAATGGCATAATACACCCAAATAATATCTCCATTGTTACTTATGCTGATGATACTACAGCTATTTGCTGGATTAAAATGAAGAACTACACACAAATATAAAGAACTCTACATTCATGCTTGTTAATTATTTTGAAACTCTGAATTTGAAATGCTATATGCAGAAAACAAAGATAATGACATTCAACATAACTAAAAATATCAACAATATTAGCCTGCAGGCTCAGAACATGACTGTCAATTAGGTTAATTCTCTCAGATTTTTAGGCATCGTGGTAGATAATTTAAAATGGACAGAACATATCGACCATATACGCAATGCTATTAGCAGATCAAATGCTTGCTGAGCTATTTTGAAAACTATGGTGGTGTGAAAACTCTAAAACTAAAATATTTTGTAATGTTCTATCCTCATTTAATATATGGCATGGAAATATGGGGAACACCGCAAAAACTTATTTGAATAGAATTCTCATTCTGCAAAAGAAATACCTTAGACTGATATATAACTTGGAACCAAGGGAAACTTTAAAACTGCCTTCATTAACGAAAAACTTTTTACCATTTATTCTCTGTATATTTATAGAAGTATAGTATATATAGTAGAAAAGCAAGCATTGACAAGAAACAATCAAGTACATGACCACAGTACAAGAAATAACTGCAATCTTTTTAGACTCAGTACAAATAAAAGTATCTCTGAGAAAGATGTTAATATGAGAGCAGTAATTTTGTTCAACAGATTGCCATTGGCTTTGAAAAATTTAACCAACAACTCAAAAATGTATTTTAAACATAAAAGGCATATCTAATTAACAAGTGTTTGTGTATTTTAGATGATCTGTAAGCAATTATTCGACTGAGGGTGAACAGCCATTTGTGATGTGTACATATGTTACTATTTAAATTTTGTTCTTTATAACTTGCTCTTACTATCTTAAATTTTGTTGCTTTATATCTATGGCATATTTATTATTATTATTATTATTTATTAATGAAATTGACTTGTAGAATGTAAACTGTGCTGTACAAATGATTTTACGGGATCGGTAAATAATAATAATAATTTGCAAACTGTTCCGATTCGGTCATGATCATTTCCATTAGTTCATCTTCATTTGAATCATGTTTATGAGTATCCATTTCAGTACATTATAGTAAATATTGAACATTGCATAAGTAATCACTTTAACATAGTTATTACAGAACAGATTAATAACAAATTCAAATGTCATACTTTTGGTTAAGAATTCTGCTCTGAATTTAAATCATTGCTGCACTGCTGGCAGTTCTATCTAACTTCAAGTAGAACCTTTGTCCATCACCAATATTGTTGCTGGACACGTATAAATGATAATTGCAGCTTATTTTTGTGTGTGCTCTATTTGGTGTACAGATTCAACCACGTGACCGGTAATGTAAGTAAATTTTTATGCTAATTATTATTTACACCATAGTTTTTATGGGTTAAAACCTTTCATTACCATTTATCTTTCATTTATGTTTATTCAAAAAAGGGTTGTCAGAGGACTAATGCAAGGCCATGAAGATGATGATGGTGGTGACAATCTGGATATTAGTTGTGTGTATTTTGTTGGTAAAAATGGTAAAACTAGTGGACCAAGGAAAGTGTGATGGCCAAAACAGCAAAAATGCTCTCAAAAAATATAACAATTCTTCCTTTTTCAAAGAGGTCTGCCAAGGGTATTATGATAGTAGTGGCAGCTTACGAGATTGTTAGTGAGTATATGATTGATTCAGTTGTGGAGTACACCAACATTGCATATTAGAAATCTGATATCTCAAAACAACTATTCTAGGGAGAGGGGTGTAACAGAAACTTCTAGGGGAGAAATTAGTGCTCTTCTTGGAACCCTTATTTTGATTGGCTTGAAGGGTGGAAACAAAACTAATGTTGAACTTTGAGGTAAAGATGGCACTAGTATGATGATTCTTAGAGCTTGTATGCCATGCAGAAGGTACTTATTTCTCCTCAGAAATGTGAGATTTAATAAGTTGACAAGAACACAAAGGCATGGGAAAGATAAATTAGCAGCAGTCAGGTGACATTTTGAAAGATTTGTCAATAATTGTAAGAAAAGCTACAACTTGGAAGAGTTTGTCAATATAGATTAAATGTTGACATCTTTTAGAGGAAGATCTTCATTCAATATATGCCGAGCAAACCCACCAAGTACGTTTTGAAGTTCTTTGCTATTTATGATACCAAAACATTCCATACAGCATCAGTTGAGCAATACTGTGGAACACAACCAGAGGAACCTTACAAGGTGTCAAATAAACCGGATAATATTGTGCATCAACTGGCAGAAACTAAATGGTTCCCATTGGAATCGTACTTTTGATAACTGGCAGTTTTGCTTTTTAGAAATGGATCACTTGTATTGTTGAAATCTAGGAACCTTGGGTCTTCATTGTTTGGATACCAGAAATATATCACAGTAGTGTCAGGTACTCCCAAAAGAAATAAGTGTGCTGTCCAACAAGCCACACATTATCATGTACAACATGACAAAGGGAGGTGTTGGCACAGGTGACCAGATGTACAGCAAATACCCTGTTGCTCGAGTAACGAGGAGATGGACAATTGCTATATGGTATGGTTGGATACCAAATATCGCTGGTATCAGTGCCCAAATATTGTTTCAGCTCAATACAGAAAACCAAGAAGGATATTTCTGAAACATTGTCTCAACAACTTATGACAGCTCACTTTGTTACAAGATACAAATTTTGACTCTTCCAAATGATTTCAGAATATTTTTGGCACCTTATGAATTGGAAGAACTTTGAGAACCAGAAGAGCTCCTAGCAAAAAGAAGAGTTGCTGTGTCATCTGTGGCAGAAAAAAGGATGTTGTTACCACAATTAGTTGTCATGTAAGATGTTTGTATGCAAAAATCATTCTTCCATTGTAAGTAAAAGTGTGCCACGTGCAATACGGTGGATGAGTTGGAGGAACAGGATGAATAAACTCTCGAATGTCGAATTAACTTCTGAGGATGGGAACAACGTTTCCCGAAACATGAGAGTAAACTTAAGTGATGTTAGTGTAACAATTCCGACTCACCTTTAAATAAATTGAATAAACTCTATTTTACATAACATCACCACGTCTAATAAATAGCCATGCAATAGACAAGTGCTGTAAGAATGATAAATATTAGCAGGTATATTAGGAATATATTGTGAAATAAAAGACTAGGAAACATTTAGTAGGTTATATAGTTGCTTATTTAGAAAAAATAAATGTACAATATATGTATAAAACAGCAAACTGAAGTATAATATCGCCAATGCAAAGCATATTATATCATTAGTTTTGATTTATCTAAAGAACATAATGGCTGGTTGACAGTCTACCACGTAACCGCTCGAGGGTTAATTACCTATGCCTGAGCTATATCCAATTAGCCCAATCCTTAATAGTCTGTTTTATTAAAGTTCTACTGTATAACCAAAAGGTTAAAATTTAGCAGTGTGTACAGCAAGAAAGTAGAGTGAGATTCTCAACACTTAGTGCATTTGGAATGCTGTGGAAAACAGTTATACACCTGAATATTAGAAGGGATAGAACCACTGAAGATAGCCAAGAAACTAATGCACTAAAGTCAGTTGAATGCTGGCAATATTATCTTGTGCACTAACATAGCTATTAGTAATAGTGGTTTGTGACCCCTATTTCAATTTTTACTTTCTCTGTTACTAATAGTAACTAGACAAGCATTCCACCCAAAAAATTTATACTGAGATTTCATTGGAAAGACACGTTTTGAAAATCCCTGAATGAATAAATAAATAAATAAATAAAAAAGAGAATTTTCAGAAACAGGTCTGTTTGTGTATGAGAGGGAGAGGGAGCAGCATAACTCAAAAACAAATAGTTGGTTAAATACCAAAACTTGGTATTTCAATTCAGCATCGTCCAAGGACGCAACACTAAGATTTTCAAGAAAATCCCTCCCCCACCACAAATACCTTTTGCATGGAAAATTTTTTAAAAATATTGATTTTCTCAAAAATGGCTGTCAACAATTTTGATTTTAAAGTACTATATGTTTAAGACATTTTTATAGCAAATGAGATTACATCTATACTTTTCTGGTTCTAGGAATAGCCTCTGAAGTCCTCTTCATTCTGAATCACTTTTGCATAATTGGTAAACTGTAAGAGATAGACAAAATCTTACTACACAAAAAATGTAGATCACATTAAAATTCACAATTATGTCAAATACATTTTTTTCATGAACTTAACCATTTCAAAGATGTTCCTTGTTACGGTTTGAATTTTCAAATACTTTTCTCAAATAGGAAGTCATTGGTTTTTTCCTCTTGGTCATGCAAAGAGCATGAAATTTCAAAGCTATCACATAGTGTCACACTCTTTAAAAATCTATTGCTCTGCCTACTGCATCGTACAATAAAATGTGTAAATGTGAATTGAAAATTTATGTGGATTGTGAAGAAGTAGCTAGAATAATAAGCTTTTGTAGGAATAATTTGTAGAAGAGTAAATAGAGAAAGTCGTGTGAATGCAACACATTTTTTTCACTAATATAGGACTCGCATATTTTCTTGGTCTCTAACTATATCCATTGAAAACATTTGGAGTGTGTCTACCATTATCTTATTTTTTTAGCAACATAAATAATTAAATAGCGTAAAATGGATAAAAGGTCTTATTTTTACAAACTTTTGTCTTGCTGTTGTTCCAGGGCACCAATTTCAGGAAGCCCCTCAAAATATTTACGGAAGAAGAATTAGATGCCATGATGCTTAAGTACTACTCCAGTGACATACACTCTGCAGCATTCTCACTTCCAAGATTTGTTAAGAAGGCACTGGACAAAGTAAATGATTCTCAAAAACATTGAGTTGCAGTGCTGCATAAAGTTGAACCAGTAATTGATATTCTTAATACAAAGGTTTCAAGGACCTCATATACAGTTGTGGCTGGGGGAAGCAAACATTAAGATATGTTGATAGAATTGGTTGGTACATCCTAGGTGATACTAGTATAAGTATAGTCACTCAGCTTTCTGAGCTTAAGATATCCTTTTGGTTATGGTTGCAGTAAAGTAGCATATGAAGAAGAGTTATTTTGTTACATAGAGAAAATGTGGCACACATTCACTCATAGAAAACACACATTCAGTTATATGTAAAGTTAAATGGGCCAGGTTTGGACCATGGTTAATGGATTATGCATGATTGGCCAGTTGCATATTCCTGTGCATATAATTAACAATTGTAGCAGAATTTGGGAAACACCACAAAACTAAGACTAACTACGCTGCATTTAAACCAAATTTGAAATTACTTCTTTTACTGACTGCAAGACTATCAGCAATTCATGTTTGGAAAGGAATATACTCTTGTGTAATAAATTTTAGTAACAATAGAGGGAAAAGTCCTGAGCTGAGTTTTTCTAGTTTTCCCAAAAATGCAGAGAAAACAGTAGCTGTTTGAAATTTTACATGAACATGTAATTTAAGTACCGTGGTAACAGTATTTAAAGATACACCTTTCCATTATTACAGATACAGTAAAACTTTCTTTATACTTTTTAGGGCCTATATATATATATATATATATATATATATATAAAAAGTGTGTAACTGAAAAGTAACACACATATCTATAAAAGTAATAATACAGGACTACTGTATTAGGAATTATATTTGACTATTCAGAAAAATATAAACTTATAGAACACAAAATAATTATTTCCCTACATCCAACAGAGAAACTTCACAAAAAAAGTCGGCTATGTTCAATTGTTTTTTCTTACTCTGCTACAGCATACACTGTGCCCCCAAATCTCAATAGCTCAGTAATAATTTTCTCAGAAACATGCACCACAAAGCATTTGATTGTCTCTAGAGCGTTAATGGCTTCATTAAAACCCAGAGGATTATGCGATGGTCTATTATCATCATCATCGGGTCATCTTCCTTGCTCAATTCCTGCTGAACGTCTTTAGAATTTTTTGAATAGTCATGGCTTCTGCAGTGATTACGTTTTCGTCAATGTAATCATAAAACAGTGCCTGAATTTATGTTCATTACCAATGAGAATATCATCATCTTAGTCTACACAATCATCACAGTTTCTGCCAAATCCAGCATTGTCGAAATAGTTGCAGATAGTCATTTGCAGATCTCTCTGCCATGTAATTGCATTGCCAGTTAGAGTATGGTGTTAAGATTTTACATAAAAGGCTATTTTTATTTGCATGTAGGTATGTAGAAACACTGAATTTTCATAATGTTTATTTGCTATATTGGGTGAAAAACAACAAACCTTGTATTAGTTATTACTGAAGCATGCAAACAAATTGGTAGAAAACTGTGAACTAAAAAACAGATATGTAGGTAATCCATTTTGAACTTTAAACATAATATTATTACTTTTCTGTTGTAAAATGCCAATTTATAGTGCATTTGTAGAAATATGTCAATGAAATAATTGATATGCATAATTGCTCTCAAGTGTCTGAAAATACAATACAACAATTGAGGAGCATTTTTACAAAAGTTGATAGATGCAAATGTTTCCAAAAATGAACTACATATTGCATCTGTATATTTTTTAGCATCTGAATCAGTCTATGAAATCAGATTTAGCAAACCTCGATTCATGCCATAATTAGAGACAACCAAATATTCCAGGTTTTTTCGAAACTCAATAGATGCAGTCTTTTAGTTAAAGCAAAACTGGACACATGTTGGACTCCTTATTTGAAGTATACACAAAGCCAAGTAAAATGTTTTTCACCATAGTATAAGGTTTTAAGTAAGAGCATTCTCCAGTGTCATAATATTCCAACTACTGTGATTCTACGAGAAGGTTCTGTGGTATTTAGGTGGCAAGGAGCAAAATATGAAATCCTTGCATCCTTGGATATATGTTGGCTGCTTAAATAGTCATATTTAAAGCTTTCAATGTAAGCATGAGCTAATGTTTTCCACTTGTACTGTGCTGACGTAACATTCGTATCTGAAACCATGCTGGTGCAAAGCTAGCAGATTCCTCTCACGACTTTTCTCTTGGTTGCAGATCAGTACCATAGTCTCCGACATTCTTTTGTGTGTGAATAAAGGATACAAAGGGTGAATTTATTATGGTTCGAAACACTGGTAGAACATCAAGAACTAAAGAGAAAAATCCATGTAAAGTCAGAACAAGAACAGCATTATAATGGCAATGCTCGTGGCTTTTTTGCAGCAAAGCAGCTGTTTTGATCACAATCTTCATTTTTTCCGATACGCAGTCATAATTATACGGCCCCAGATTGTGTTTTCGGAAGAATAGAGAAAGAATACAGAAGAATGGAAGATATCTTGACACCTACAAGATATTGAAGAATCATGGCACAGTGAAGGTCCTCAACAAGGACTGGAAAATATTGAACTTAAAAGCTAGTGCTCAAAAGGTGTTATGATCGACATTGTCTTTTAAGATGGTTTTGCAGCAAGTGATCACTTATCAAAAAAAATCAACTAAGCATCGTAATGTATCTATTGAAGTGCAAAACACACATACAGCAAGCCCAGTGGCAGTGTGTGTGCTAAAACCAAGAGTTAAAACATGCAACACTATGTTAAATTTTTGTATTCTTTCAGAAGTTAACATGGTGTCTAAGGAAAAAAAGAATGACATTAAGAAACTTGTGCAGTATTTTGAAATAACAAATGAGGCAAAGGACTTCTACACAACTGTTCTAGTAAAGGTGACCCATTACACTTTTGTGATAATTACAGTTTTGTGCTAAAATTATTAATTTGGTTCAGTTTTATTAGTGCTCTAATGAGACTCATGAATAAAGACTGTATCTATTGAGTTTTGAAGAAACCTCAAAGTGCATATATTTTTGTTTAACCCACTTTCATTGCCTCTGAACAAAGAATGCTTCATGCCAAAAACTTTTGTTATAAAGTATATGCTTGTGTGTTTAAAATAAAAATGCTCCTCAATTAATGAATGAACACCTTTCATTATTACTGCATATTTTCCACCTTGAATGCATGTTTGTTTATTGTTTGATACTGCAAACACATGTGTGCTTTCTTCAATTTCCTTTGCTTTTGCAACAGTGGAATTTATCATGAATGGGGCTATGTTTAATTCTTTTGTAATATCTACTCACTTCCTAATCCCATTTTCTCCTCATTGTCTTCAGAATTTTCAACTTATCAGTGATTGTAACACACTTTCTTTTTCTCCCATTCATGTTCAATGCTGACTTACAGAAGCGAAGATGCTTAATGAGTAATGAACTTTTACAAATGTTTTGCATGGATTTTTCTTTATCTGGCTTCAAAGGTGCAGCCAGGTCACTGCTAACGAAAGTTGTGACCCTCCCCTCTGACACTAAAGGATGGTTTCCAAGAAAGATAGTCTCTACCAAACATTTGCACTCTGACATGCATTATTGCACCATTGCTTTGCATGTGTTTTGAACATGTAAATGGTGACCACATAAGTGTAAAAAACAAATACAAAATGTATATCTAAAATACATTAACATGGAAGGCAAATGAGTTTAGTAGGGAAATCAAAAAAGAAAGAAAAAAAAACTGCATATGTGAAAAAAAAAAAAAAAAAATGTAAAAGTGCAAAATGTATAAAGAAGTTTTACTATACAGCGTGAAAGGTGACCTATGATCCTCCTTGAACTGGATGACTCTTTGTAATGAATAGAACAAAAACTCTTTGTGCAGTTTTGCTGCTGTTAAAGTAGTTTCTGAGAAAAAAGCGAGAATTGCTTAATATTAACTCTTATTTTAAATGTAGATTTTGTGAAATTTAAATACTTTTTCAAATATTTCTTAGTGGAGATTGAAACAAATATTTTCTGCATGTTTAAACACATTTTGAGTTACAACAATTTACACTCTTATTGTTGTTATAAGCTTTTGAAATTTGTCCCAGTTGACTCTAAATCATTAGCCATGAGTCTACAGAACATGACAACACTATAAGATCGAAAGAAATGCACTTCAGCTTTTGTTTGTTTATAAAGAAATTTTCAAAACAGCAGATTATCAGTTACAAAATGGCTCACTTTACTAATGCCAAGTAAGAAATGCTACTCATTTGCGGTGAAACATATAATGCAGCAGTTGTGGCAAGAATTTATTGAGAAAGATTTTCAAATAGATGAGCACCACATTGTAGGACATTTGTTTTCATCTGCCAAAGAGTTCTAGATACAGGAAGTATATCTCCTCAGTTTGAAGGAGTTGGTCAAAGAAATGTTGCACAAGAAGAAGAAATTCTTCACTTGGTGGAAGCAGATCTGGAAGCAGCCATGGTATAACTTGCACTATTGGCATATTCCATTTGACTGTTTTGAGAACATTAAAAAACGAATTGCTGCACCCTTACCATACTCAGCGCATCCAGTATCTCTCTGAAGCAGATTATGTGCCAAGGGTAGCATTTTCCGAATAGTTTCTTCAACAAGCAGGGAACTTCCCCCTAAAATTCTTGTAATGGTTGTAGCAATGTTTACCAGAAATGGAGTAACTAATTGTCATAATAGATACACCTGAGCTTATGGCTATTCACATACAATAAGACAAGTAGCTTTCAGCACAGATCTTTTGTAAATGTTTGGGCAGGATTCATTAGGAAACATTAATTTGGTCTGGGGATTCTTCCTCGGGTTTTGACAGGAGCCATCTATTTCCAGTTTCTTTAAGAAACATTACCAGTTCTGCTTGAGGATGTTCCCTGGCAGTAAGAAATGATATGTGGCTATTGCATGACAGCGCACTTTCGCACATAAGTAGAGCCATATGTGGCCATCTACATAACACCTACGTAGAATGCTGGATTGTTCAGAATGGGCCAATAAGATGGCCACCAGGATCACCTTATCTAAATCCAATCAATTTTTTTCCTTTGGGGTGTTATGAAAACTCGCGTATGCATTACAGAAGTGTCTGATGTGGAAATGTTGCAAAAAAAGAATACTTTGAGCAGTGGAAGAAGTAAAAAATAACTTGGAACATACTTCATAGAGTGCAGCAGAATTGGGGAAAACATTGTGAAACATGTGTGTTGCTGAGGGGGTGCACATTTTGAACAATTTCTCTAAAAATTAAAATTAAGTTCTCATTGATTTTCTACTCTTGCTTGCTTTAATTATTTACAGAGTTTTATAATTCACAAAGAAAGGAAGCATAATCTTGTAACTTGGGTTTCTCAAGCTTTATTTACCTTTATAAATATGTGTTCCTATTAATAATTTGCATAATATTGTAAATGCTTCTGCAGTTCCATATCCTGTATGGTATTTAGGATGTTACAATCACGTGTAGTTTTCTGTTTATTTGTATACCAGAAGTGTTTATTATTTCTTGCCATAGCAGCAGAAGCTGAAGAATTAAAAGTTAACCTGTTGAATTTGCTGTGTTGCAATATTGTGCAAAATAAAATAGTAATTATCTCAAGAATGGAAGGCTTTATGGAAAAAAATGTATTAAGAAGAGCACTCAAAAGATGCTCTTCATAGTTTAAAAGGATGATCATAGATCACCTATCCGATATAAGAAATGGGTTATCAATAAATGCTGCATTTATCGTTTTATTTTATGGTGGAAAGTGATGTTTAGTGTTAATTTCAGGCTCATTAGTTACATTAATAACATATTACTGTTTATAAGCTTCTACTTAATTCAATATTTTGATAGTTTTAATGGCTTTCAGTATTTTTAAAGCTTTTTTTTAATGTTTGAAACTTAGTTGGAGAGAAGAAATTGAATTCAATTTTATGTAATTTCACAAACATTAAAGCCTCTTCAGCATTATGCATTTTATTTGTTGAATAAAATGCAATAAGGTTGGTTTTTATATATATATAACAGCATGGTGATATATACCAGGTGAGTCAGCTGCACCTAGGTATTCATATCTATACAACCAGCATTTTATAGACTAATGTGAAAACATTGACCCTTTTATCAAACAAACTATTATTGTAGCTCTGTCCTATTTGATACTATACACAACCACCATTAAGGATTAAAGGCCTGAATGAGCCAAGGAGCTGTGAAAGGCTTTAAAAAGATGGCTTTTCATGGATATAATGCTTGCAAGGAGATAGAGGTATGTTTTCCCAAAGAGCAGGAGACAACACGTGCGTTCTGGCCGAGTGGATTAGCTGCTGGAATGTGGTAAAGCAATGGTTAGCTTCGGAAGTTCGAATCTAATACAAACATCAAATTGTTTTGGTTGTTTTTTTTTCTTTCTCTTTGCGTTTATTTTCTGTATTTTAGTATACTAATCTGTTTATTTTTGTTATTGGCTCTCCTGTGAGCCAAAGACACAATAATTACAATCAGATAATTGTGCATCATGCTTACGATAATAATCTGTACCTATCTGGTGTTGTAAACCATGTCACGTAGTTAGCTTTTATTCTTTTGGGCACATATCGACGATATTAAATCTAACAGCTTTTGTTTCATGTTTAACCTTATGTTTCACTTCTACTGACAAAGGGATTTGTAAATGTGCTAAGTTCATGGTAAACAGAATAATAAATTGTTAAAGAGCGTGGATTTCATCAATGAAGTAAATGTTCAAAATGACGACCCCCTTCATCAATGCACATTTATGTACGTTGCCGGAAAGACCTTGCATGTTGTAACATGCCCGGTGTAATCTGCCTGCATTCTTCACGTATGAGTGCCTGGAAATGATTTGGGCTTTGCGGTTCTTCTTCTTTACGGTAGAAAAAAACATGGTGGTTATTCTATTTTGTACACACTTATAATGTTATTAAAAATTTACTGTGTATCATATCAAATTATAGGCCAAAAGAGAGAACAAAAGGTAATAAAATTTTTGAACTTGACACGACAGATTTGAACCTGCACTAAAGCAGCACAGTGGTAAACAACTATTATAATACCATTCCGCCAATGCTACGTTGTGAGTTGGGGTTCCTATACGAATTAATAATAGCAAAACTCAACCCCACCTCAAATCTTTACATGCTTTTTGCAACTTCATACAGCATTTGGAGGTCATTTTGGTAACTTTAACTCAAATAAACAAACTGCATCAGCCATTTCAACCACTGTATGAACTGAAATATGCCATAGTTCATGACAGAGGAGAAATTATCTACCTAATGCTTAGCATTTTTTGACAAGCTGTACAATGAACCTTTGTTGGCTGACAGCTTAAATCCAGTTGGTCGCACTGCTAGATCATCCATTTTGTTTTCAAATAGTTTCGTCAACCGATGCATGTGATAAGTTGTTCCTTCAGGGCCGTTTTCAAAGGTGTGTATCAATGTATGCTAAAGAATAAAAGTTTGTAAAATCAGCTTAAAGTGCCACTGAAGCTCCCAATGTCAGGGTGGGATGTTTTTGGCATCGACATACACAACGATAGCATTCTGTCTTGTAAAACACTTATGCACTGAGTTATCTATCCCTCCTCTATAAAGTGTTGTGCAAATCAGCCTTTAGAAGGAATTCAAGAAAGGCGTAAGTCACATATGTTGCTTGGCACATTGCATAAATTCAAAAATAAATAGGGGCAGCTGACTCACCTGGTATATCAGAGTCAAATATTCACAGTGATAATCAAATGAAATCATAATTTTTCAAGTACAAACATTCTCATGGTATCTAAATGGTCTGGCTCAAGTTGTACACAAGATCACATAGCATCCTCAAGTACATAGTGAACATGTTCACCAAATGGAAAGCCCTGGTGCTGAAGATATCTTGACTACCAAGCATTCCAATAGAATTTGTGACCACCTCCACCATTCTCAGCCATTTTGTTTCATGCCTGCCTTTAGCTCACTGAACACGTGTAAAAGTCCGAAGCGCTCATTCATTTTCCTTGCAGAAGAAAGGAATGGCTTTACTCTCTTCATCAAGATACATATAAATTGCTGTTCATTATTTCAATTTACTGGAGGCTTCCATCGAGAAATAGCTTGCTGGCAGGATCATGGAGGTATCAACTGCTGCAATTTGATATAGGCTAATGCAGCAACGTTTTTCAGAACAGCTGTGATTCATTTGTGATACTTCTGATATTTCCCAATTTGGATAATATTTCAGCATAAAACTAACCTCCTGCCACAGATAAGTTTCTTCTTATTTTTCAGAACTCGTATGGAATTGGTACAACTGGACAAATAATCCCTTGAATTATTTGATGGGGTCAACCAAGTCTCTTGTTCTTTGACAAATATTGCTTGTAGTAAAGTTTAATTTAATTGTTCTCCAGTCAGGAAACATCTACATTATTTGTGGTAGCAAATCCTAAGATGCCATAAAGTGCCTTATGTCTGGCCAATGATGTATAAGACTACAGTGAACCCTGTATTCCATCTTGTCATCACTAAAATGTAAAAGAGCTTCTTAGTTGTCTTGCCGGGTTGTCTTTGCTTCAGAAAATCTGACTACAAGTTCTTCCTTTTCTGATATTAAAAGAAGCAAATTGGAACTTCTGCACTCTTTTATCCAGTTATGATAGCTACTTTTGAAACAGGATGTTTGCTACATTCGTCTAATGTGCCCAACACTAAATGTAGATTGCGTTGTGTTGGAAGGAGTCAAACTAGTTTTCAGAAAATGTGTTGCACTGTCAATTACAAATGTCATGATGTTGAATCGGGCATATTTCCAGTATCTGCACATCCCAAACCTGTAAATCAGGTTTTTCTGTAGCTAGACGTGGATGAATCTAAATTACTTATGCATATCTATTGTTTCATTACACAGGAAGAGAATGTACAAACACATTAGAGTTGTATACAGTGAATTGAATACATTGTATGAAAAATCATGCAGTTGGCTTATAACACTACTTTTCACTTTTAATTTCTTAGAACATGTTTCAGGGTCATTTGCTCCTATCCGCAGCTACACATTTAAGGAATCTGAAGTGTAAAACCTCCCTCTTTAAATCCAACAGCTATTATCTTCATTGTGATATTGAGTTTTGAGAATTTGTATTTCCCAGACAAGCCAATGCTAGAAAGCATTTTATTTGTATGCAAATTAAACAAGATGCAATATACTATAATCTCAACTATGCTAAAGCAGTTTAGAACTTAGGCATTTTATTCTAGTTTCTAGCAACCATAGATACGAACCTATAACATTATGCCAAAGCACATTCATGTATATTTACAAGTTGAGAGTATGTTAGTGGATAATACAAAATCTTAAGAGAATGTATGCTCAAAACTGGACCACTTCAGAGTTTATATTTCTATTTTTAAAATTCTTTTAGTATTGTTACAGCAGAAATTTGAACCTGAAATAAATTTATATTTTTGTAAGGGAATAAATTAGCTTAGTAGTTTCAAGTTCTTGATATGGACTCTTGATTCTTTGAGTCATTATATCAACCAACTGCAATTTGTAGGAAATAAAATATTTCCCATCAAATTATATTTACAATGAACTCAATATTATTTATTTAAGGGATTGTAACAGCCAGAACACAGTGCAATATTACACTCTTTATCAGCAGTGTTCATGAGGAAGACTATGTTTTATTAATTACAATTTCTTAAACAAGCAATTGTGTATATGTATAATAAAACTGTTAAAAAAAATGTTTCCAATAATTTTTTATTTTGTATAGATAGTATGTTAATATTAATAATAGGGTCTCTGAAGGGGGGATGTGTTATGCTAATTGTTCTTTAATACTGGCATATTTAAGCTAGGGTTGGATGGATATTCGTCATTTTGTGCCAATGCGCTAGTCCTGAGCTACATTGGTGAGATACCCAAATTACAATAAACCTTAAAAGCAGTCTGAAAATACCTTTAAGGTGACTTGCAATAATACATTAATTTCTGGGCTTAACATCTTGGAGTATTTTGAGACCACCTTGAAAGTTCACTGGAATATAAGCTGATGTGGTTATTGAGCTGTAAGCATTGGCTCTGTGGTTTGAGTCGTAGCAACTGCATTGAATTTTTCAAATCTGATTCAACTCTGTATATAGCCAGAGTGTAACAGCAATTATTACGTGCAAATATACTCTAATGATGTGGTCGCTACTCAAGATACATACTACAGTTGTCTTATTTTCATCTGGAAAGAGTTACTGGCTGATTATGTAACATCACATTATTGACAGGATTATCACTCTGAAAGAAAGATTGACATTGCATATAAAAGATAAGCAGGTTTTCATGTTTCATTTTTAGGGTAGCTTCTCTGTATGTAATATTCAACTACTTGTACTGAGAAGCCCCCTGATCCTCACTGGTAATTCTTCTATATTTACCCCTGCTTGAGCCATGAAGGTTTCATGTTTTCAATAGCATGAAATCTACTGGTATTAAGTATAGTGGTCAGGTTGCAGGACTCCTCCTTGCAATCCAGGGATCAACAAATCGAGAGATAGTTTCTCTCAGACTAGTTGATGCACCCAGGTTTTTGTTGGTAAAATAATACATTAAATACAATGGCAGTTTTGCATATTTACACACAGAATTGTGTCTTTAAATGTAAGTTCGAAATCTTAGAAGCTTGATATCAGACCCATCGCTGAGTTATCAGCACATTAAACTGTCAAGGCTTAAACATGAGATTCATGACTTACTAAATTTTATTACATTGTGCTTTTTCATAATTTTGCTATGATGAAAGTTTAATCGGGCTTGAAAAATTCAATGATGCAGCCTAGACTCAAAATGCAAATCTCTGGCTCTGTGTGTGGTGCTCTTACAGCATACACTCCAGCTCATCATGGTAAAGTATTTGAGATTGTCTTGAAGGTTAAATTAAAATTAAATTGAGTTTTATTTTTAGACACTCTTTAACTGCTGTGGTCCTTAGCGTCCCATTCTAAATTGGGCATGAAAGACCGATAATTTTGCTCAAAGGCCTTTTATCAGGCTTGAGGTTCTTTTATGTGCCATAAATCTACAACATGGGACCACTGGCTTTACTTCCCTTTTATGCCCGAAAAAATCGAAGGCTCTCCACCAGGTTTGAAGCCATGACCTCGGGAACTAGAGGCTAGCATGGTAACCACTACACCATGGAGGACAACTCACTCAAAGGTTTAGGAGACGCTTGAATTATATGGAAAAGTTTAATGCAAATGCAGACATCCTACCAAGTGAAACCCTGCTCCCCTTCACACTTCTTGTGTCTTATTTCCATTGGCTCTTAAGCTAACATGCTGGAAATGCTTGACAGAGATCCAGATAAAGGTGACAACAGAGTCCTATTGCAAAACAATTTTTTATATAAACTCCAGCCAATACAAGAAAGATAAAACTTGCAAATTCAATCCAATTTATGACAAAGCAATTAACTCCTGAAAATAGAGGCTTAGTTGGGGGGAGGGGGTGTTTGGAACCTCACCCCTCTTTGCTAAAAAAAAATGTAAAAATTAATAGCAAAAAAAAAACTTTGTTAAAATAATAGCATCTTTCTAGCTTGGTTGGAATGAGATACTTTCTGATTGCATCACTGGTAGCACTATATTTATGCTGCATGTCTTGGACAATATCACCAAAGGTGACAGCAACAGAAACTGTACTTTAGATAGCATTAGTACAACCATGTAGATATCAAGGGCATGTATTTGTTCCATTGCTAAATTTGAGTGGTTTCCAAACGAGTTCAACATCTCCCAGTTTAGAACATAACAGAAGCCCTATTTTGTAGTTAAATAAAATGGCCTGCAGCGGTAATATAAAGTACTTCACAGGGTCATTAGTTCTCATGTCGCAACACATTTGCTGCTTAGAATATGCAAAAAAAATTCTATCCTAATTTAATTCCAATTGTTACACTGTGAATATAAAATCAATTTATTTAAATATTACAGTTCAGAAATTATTCATATTTAACATTTGAATTTGATACATTCATTCATTATCTCTTATGTAGGACTTACACCCCCCAGGACTTACAGGCGGGTGCCTGGGGTCAGAGGCCCATCGAGGAGCAGACACTCATGGATCAGACAGAACATCCAGGATGGGTGATCAGCCCGATGCCTGGTATGGGATGAAGGAAGTAAATGAAGCGAAATGTTGGTGAAATGGATGAAAGGAAAGGTGATGATGGAGCAGTTGGTGGAAGGAATGGCGGGGGAAACCGGAGATCCCGGAGAAAACCTGCCCAGACGCCGCTTCGTCCACCACAAATCCCACCTGCAGGTCCCTGGGATTGAACCCGGTCCGCCTCGGTGGGAGGCGAGCGGTCTAACCACTCGGCCATGGCGCCGCCGAATTTGATACATATTGTTTAAAAAATGATCCCTATATATACCTCCTAATATTTTTCTGGCTAAGTTATGGTTTCATTAATTTGTTGCATTGACAAACCAGATGGACCTGTGGTTTGCTCCCACAAGTCACATGCCAATCACAGTGCAGAATCATACATGAAGACTAACGAACTGAAATGCAGAATTCGGTAAATGGTACTGTAAATAGATCATTCTAACCATGGCAGAAGTGAGTTGTTTAAACACAGGAAAAGGTGGTGTTCCATATGCTGTTAAAATGGGTCAGTACTTCAGACCTTCAAATACTGGAAATCCCATATAATATGGGACACCTGGCAACTCATAATGTTCTTATTGAATGCAGTGCCTAGTTGTTCTTTGATATCTTTTTACCAAGTATTGAAAGTTCCAGCATTAAGCTCTTGTGAACAAGCAATTCTTCATGTTTTTTTTTTTAATTTGAATTGGGTGACTTAAGTGACACACCATTTTTACCCAGCTCTGCATTTTGACAGTACAACCATAAATCCAATTGTTTTGTTCATAAATTTGGAGCTTTAACACACCACAAAACAATTTGCCTGTACAAGATTGGTTCTGGGAAATGTACAAAAGTGGAAGCGGCCTTCCCAATGTTTTTGCCCTAAGGTTTTGCTCTAATAGAAAGCTTGAAAAGCTTATTTCCTGCAGAACACCAACATCATTTACCATGATTATTAAAAACATTCTTTAAACTATCACACGTGTAAAACAAATTGCATAGCAGTGGTTTTGACAAGCGAACAGAAATCTGTACTGCAAGAATAAAAAGTTATAATTCACTTATAAATACAAGACAGCAGTTTTCTTACAAATTCATTGGCTAGTCACCATCCTTCCCCTTGTGCAGCAACAAATATTTCAGAAATGCCTATGCCAGCAACAAAAACAAAACAAAAATGTTTTTAAGACAAATTGGAAATCTCATGGTATCTACATTTTTCCTGCAGCAAACTTTGTTCATCCTTCAAGGTTTCACATATTTAAATATAAAGGAATGAAAGAGAAATCTAAATGCTACAACAAAATCAGTGTATGTATTTTATTCATCATTCTATTGTCCCAAACATGTTATTTTAATTGCAACCATTATAACAATTAATGAAACATTACCATGTAAAAGTTCTTTTGGGAAGAGGAAAACTTCCTGAAAATCTCCTCTTGGTATGCCTAAAAGGTGGACTAGTATATGGCATTTGGCTTTTATATGACACTCTGTTTTTAGTAATGATGTTCTCTATTTCTAAGAAAAATTATTGAATAAAGGGACCTCATAACCTGCAATAAGAATTTGGATGAATGCAACCTTAGATGGAATCTTAAAATGCCAGGGTAAGTAAAAAGGAAATTACTTTTTGTGTTTATCAGAAAATGCTTTCTTTTGGTACAAACATATTAGAAGTTGTATACATTACTTTGAGTTGAGTTGCTATTTTTTTTCTTTCTTTAGTCCATCATGCATTTTAACACCGTGGTTATTTATAGCATGGTGGGTCATAACAAATTCATATTGCTTTATTTTTCTAAACCATTTTTCTCTTACTCTCCCCATATATTCTCCTATTCTTTTTATATCCCTCTCCTTTTGTATTTTCATTATCCTAACTTTTAATACTGGCAGAAAATTACTCCAATTTTGTGAAGAAAATAATTTTAATTTTTGCAATAGAATTAAAGGAAAAGATAGGATGGGTGAAATTACAATAATTTTGAAGTAGTTCAAGGAGTGTTTACTAGCTGTCATTTTCCACTGAAGACTACATTCAGGGTAAAGGGTGAGGTGGTGGATGATGAATTTGTTAAGGTGGGAAAGAAGATAGAAGGAAGAATTATATTTGAACAGACTGAATTTAATTATGGGGGAAGACACAAAGAGTAATATAAATGTATTATTACAAAGGAAAAAGTCGGAGAGTTGCTGGGAGATTGGAGTGGATAGTTAAAAGAGCAGGATGTAAAATGAAACAAAGGAAGGAGGGGCAAATGGAAAGAAGGGGATGGTTTGATGAGGAATGTATTAAAGCTAAGAGGAGAGTGGAACAGGAATTAAAGAGATGGAAGCTACAAGAGGAGGAGGATGAGGATTCAAGAAAAAATTATTTAACAATGAAATGGAGTTATAGATGTTTAATTGAAGTAAAAAAGAAAGAATGGGGTGGGAGATTAAGTAAGAATTTGCTTGAAGCAGTAAATAAAAATAACTGTAGAGTATAGCAAATAATCTGAGGAATGTATAATAAGAATAAAAAGGGGAATGTTATTGCGCTAGAAATATGGTGTAATTACTTTAAAAACCTAATAGGTATACAAACCAAATTAACAAACTTAATCCCATTATCTTTAGATATAGAATACATAGATAGCCTAGATAAGAAAATATTGGTAATGGAAGTTTGGGAGGAAACTAAAAGGTTTAAAAACAATAAGTCGTCAGGGATTGATGGTCTACCAGGGGAATTTTGGAAAAAATGGATAGAGAATAGAGGTAGGACTGAGATACTGGTTAAACTGATGAATAATATATTTGAAGGAGGAAAGATACCACATAACTGGAGGGCAAGTATAATTGTACCCATCTATAAAGGGAAAGGAAGTGTCAAAGATCCATTTAATTACAGGGGTATTAGTTTGCTGTCAGTCTTAGGATCTATTCAGGAATTTTAGCAACTAGATTGCAGAATTGGGCAGAGGAAGAAAATAAATTATCAATAGAAGTTGTATACAGTGAAGTGAACGCATCTTATGAAACATTCAAGTAGTCTGTTAAATTCAAACAAAGCACATTTTTGGTTCCATAACTATGAAATCAACACTACCCCAAAACTTTTAAAATTTGCAAATATTCCATTGGAATTTTACATTCCCATGAATGCACATCTTTAATAAGGATTGCAGAATGAATGAATGCATGCATGCAAGTCCAAACCGGCAAATTCATCATCTTGCTGCATTTACCATTGCCACACCAGATGCCTTCATTCTATACAGAGGATTCCCTAGGATCTCTCAACAGTTGGATCTTAGCTGAGTGTGGGAACTATGCCCCCTGAAGCACGTTCTAATAAATTAAAAGTAAATGAAGTGTAATGTTACAACCCCAACTACATAATTGTTCCATATGATGCTTTTTCTTGTTTCTTGCTTGTTTATTCACATTAGGAAATAAAATTTTTATACTGTCTCATATCTTAAGTTACTGCAACTGTTTCTCTTTTTAATCTAAATATATGTGTACATTTTAGTATAACACATTACAGTTTTGGAACATGCATAACAATTTATTGTACCTTAGTGAGAACTTCTTTTCTTCTGCCAAAATCAGTGCAACACATGCAAAATTTATACTATATTACACCTTTCATACAATTTAATATTAATAATTTTCAGTATGTAGAATGGAGTTTTTCACCTCGCAAGGCAATCATAATTAGCACATTTGTTTGAACAAACATTTGTTGCCCAAATGCAACACAACCTACCTTTTTCCTTAATCTGATTTTGGAACTTGGCATATTATAAAAAAATAAGACACAATGCGCCCTTTTTTTTATACAAAATTTAAAATAACATTCATACTTGCCAACTTCCTAAAATTGAAATCCCATAAAACCTTTCCTCGCTTGTCCAGCAAAGTTAATGTTGCAATGACAAAACTTTATGTAGAATGTGTAAATATACTATGAGTCACAATACTGATATAAGAATAAAACATATTCATTAACCTTTTTCAAGCATAAGGCAATTGGTGTATATACATGCTGTAGATTGTGGATGTGAAGTTAGTTAAGACAACACTATTCACAGAGCTAAACTATTAATCTGGAGCTGCTGTTTGTCAATATCATCCTACATCATGACGCATAGTTGCATTTCAAGTTGCAGCAGTAGATAAAATTGCCAACATAAAGGATGTTATTTTATCATATTTTAATATTCCATCTGACCCATGAATAAAAGCTAATATTGCCCATTTATTATCTTCCCCAATGGATGGGATGGCTCAGCCATAGCTTATGAGGCTTATATTCGGAGGTCCTGGTTTCGGTTCCCATTGGACCAGTCACCCTGACTTTGAGTTTGTTGTGACTTTTCCAGGTTGGTAGATGAATGTTATACTACCATAATTTTCCTGCCCCTAATTTTCTCTCCATTTCATTTTATTTCCTTTCATGGGTTACAGGGCCTGGCATGATGGTCACTGGTATGTGGTACATGCATGGTTATGCTTTAAATTGTTTCTTCCATGGCACGGAAACTTCTGCTCGAACCTGTCCATCCATTCCTCTGGATGGGAGGTCATTTAAGGGGATGTCCGGGATGCTGTAGCTGGAAACGATAGAGACCTCGCTGCGATCCCTTCCTCCTGGAGGTTTCTACTTAACTCGAACATCTTCCCCACTTTCAATAAGGTAATCAAAATGCAAACTTTACCCTTTTACCTGACTTTAAAATAAAAGCAAGTTCTGTTTTTTAAGAATCCTTTAACTGCTCCTGACACATATGCAAAAGTCCTTCCTGGTACCAAAGATAAACGTGTATAAAATAGCAAGGAACTAGTCTTCCTAGGGTATATAGATTTCTAGTCCATATATTATGCTTCATAACATGCACTATAAACAAACTCTCAAAAGTGAGAAACGTATCCTGCAGCCATAGAACACAATAAAGATAGGTAATTTACATGAGGGAGTTGGCTTTACAATTCACATCATCCATGTTTGTGCCCTTTTACTGCTCATTGATTACTACTGGTGCAATTAAATTGTAAATTCCACAAAATGAAGTCTGCATACTATGCATCTTGTTGCATCCTGTGAAGGAGTCCAGAATCAAGATTGATAGATGCACAGACAAGATCTGGCCTATCATAGGACTGTATATCAATTAGCACAGTACTTGGGCTGTAATTTATAGTTAGTGAGAAGTCTTATATTATAATCAGCAAATACAATATAATGCAATAGAATTTAATGCCTTGTCATGTACACCTGTGAGCAAAAAAAAAAAAAAAAAAAAATCATCCACAGATTCCATCTGCGGATCGGAGGACTGTGAACTTTCATAACAACTATGTTTACAATGTACATTCAGGAAGTGTACTTATGGCTACTGAAAACAGAGGATGGAAAAATGTTACACTGGCCGAGAGGTTAAGAAGGCATTGCTTGCACTCATAGCTCCTTGGTTCAAATCTCGCATTAGTTAATTGTTACTTTTTTATGTTAATTTTATGACTGGATGTGTAGAACGTAGTATTGTATTTATTTAAGGCATATCTATGCACACAAAAACATAATTATACTAAAACACTCCTTTTAAATAACTAAAAAAATAAGTGCAAATAAACTTATCTTCTAAAATTAAAATACAAAAATGAACAAAATTAATATCAGGTGTATGAACCCTCAGCAACTGCCCTCAATCTTCGAGGCATAGATGAAATTAAATCCCTGCAGTAATGTGGAGGAGAAGCTATAGCATCCCAGGCTTCTTGAATTTGTGCCCAGAAGCCATCTTTTGCGCTGCAGGGAAATTCAAGCGCAGCTCCCTTTTCGCCACAGCCCACACATTTTCAATAGGGTTGAAATGTGGTGAACAGGGAGGCTAGTGTATCTCACTGATATCCTGCCTCTGAGAATCAATTTGAAACCTTTCGAGATATGTGGACAGGGTGATTATCCTGTACGAATTCAACAATTCCATCAGGATATCTCATCCTCACAGCGGGAATCAAAATATTCTCAAGTAGTACCATGTATTGTGCACTGTTCATGTATTGTCAAACTGCCACAATACACCTAGACTGTTCCTTGATATCCACCCCTAACAGGATAGATACGCGACCATGATGAAATTGTGAAGCCACGTATTTTGCATCGTATCGGGACCCCTTTGGATGGTAGACATTTCCCTTATGTGCAGAAAAAATTGTCACCTCTGAGAATATCATGTTATTCCAGTTGTGGTTGGCATTTTCCTCTGCAAACACGAGGCAAAACAATTTGTGATCGTCTGCTAGATGTTGCTTTTTAACTGCCCTTCCTGCAAGAAGTCCTGCATTGTTTACATACTGCAGAGCTGTTCGAGCTGATCCAGGGAATTATGAATGTGTCCTCATTTCAGAAGTAGTTTGAAAAGGGTTCCTCTCTGCTAATGCAATTAAAGCTGCATCCATTTCAGGAGTGGACACACATTTTCTTCGTGATCCCAGACGGCATTCAATCCCTTCCCTAGATAATCTTGCCCACCTCTGCGCTGTAGTTTCATATTGACCAGTGCAAGAAGAGATTTCTTTATGCCTATGTCTTTGTGTGTGCATTCTGTCATTGTCAAATGCAGTGAGATTCACTGAAGGAGAACCTGTTCAGGCCTGATGCATTTGTGCACCCTTCTGTGCATCATGTGGTTTCATGTGCAGCATATTGCAGCTAGCTACAATAAACTCTTAAAGAAGCATTATAACAACTATTCTATTATTAACTTTAACAAATGCTGTGTGTGAAATGCAGTATATTGAACATAAGTAGCCACTATGTGTTGATTAAACATTAACAGAAGAAAAAAGTGTTTGCTACATGTGAGAAGCGAACCTGCAGTCTTAACCACAGAAGTATGCTACGCTTTGCACAGATCTACAGAGAAGACGCGTGGAAGGTAGCATGTTTAGTAATGCCCTACAACTTGCTGCAACGGCTACACAACTGTATTACATATGTGTAAACAAGGCGCTGTGCCATGTAGGACTTAGAAACATTTGGCATTGGAGTTACAGCTCATTTTTTTTTTTGTTTCTCCACAGGTGTAGGTGGTGAAAATCTTCAACATTTTAAATCTACCCATAAAGGTATAAAAAGGCCTTCATTGCCATAAAGTCATAGAAAGACCTCTGCTCCAATATATTTTACAAGCAAACTATAAACGGAAAGCATTCAAGTTATAAGATCTCTGATTTTTGTTTTCTCTCCAACTATTTGTATAAAACATGCCAGACACTTGTCACTTCTCAGTGTAATCTCCCTGTAGATGTATGCATTTTTCACACTGGTGCCATAATTCCATGGTCCCTGTGAATGCTTCTTTAGGAGTCTGTTTTGACCACTGATAAATTCCAGATGCAACAGTGGCCCAACTAGAGAATGTGCCACCATGGAGTGTCTTTCGTTGGAAAAAGCCAAAAATCGCTAGGAGCCAGGTCAAGTGAGCAGGGAGAATCAGAAACGTCTTCAAAGTTGTTTTCATGAAGAAACTCCTGTGTCATATTCATCTGATGGGTCAGTATACTGTCTTGATGAAAGAACAGATGTGCAGTCTTTTCCAGCCATTTTTCTTGCAATGCTGGAGGGAGTTTCTTCAAACACCTTGGTAGGATGCATCTGTCACCGTAGTGCCTTTTGGAATGCAATGAGTAAGTAAGGATTACACCACCTTTTCCCAAAACATGGTGACCATTTTTTTCCAGTACTTGTGCTTACACAAAATTTCTTACTGATTCAGAATGACATGACACACAGATTTATGATGCACAGTAAACTAAATGGAAAAGAATTCCTCCAGCCCCCAAAGGAAGAGGGTGGGGTGAAAAACACTCGGTATCTTCATGGCTAGTTGCTGTGTGCTGTCCCTCTTAAACCTTGCCCTCCCTCCTGTCATTCCAAACGAGCAGTACATACGAATTGGCGATCCTCCAAAAGAACTTTTTAGCACTCAAGCAAGCACAATGTCTGACTAGCTGGTGCTAGACCAAGACTGTGTTGATTCATTGTCACACATTTGGTCTTCTAAGTCACACCCATGAGCATACATATTTCACATTCATGACACCATTATCACATTTCTCACTTAACTGGCAATGTATGTCAATGGGTGTCACACTGTGCAAGTGGAGAAAACAAATTATTCTTCGCTGTTCTTGTAATGAGAACATTGCCATTTTTAGTATAAAACACACTCCTCATTCTAGCTGCAACTACTAGGGTTCTGTGCACCATACACGATACCGTCCCTGTCATGCATTCACAAACAGTGCCAGGTATTTTAAGCCAAACCACATGTTTCTACCTGTCTTTTAGTACTGAGGAAAAAAAAATCTGAGACCTTAGAACTTGAACGCACCTCATATGAACATTGCATAACATGATTTTTATATATGGTTAATTTCATTTGTGACCTACACGACAGTTGAGACAAAATTAAAAGTTTTTTAGTTTCTGCTATCTAGGTTGTATTAAATAAATAAGAGTTTGTATTATAAATAAATTGGTACACTTAAATATGTGCCTATACAGAGGCACTTCTGCTTACTGTATTATTAACAGAAAAAAATAAAACTTAAAACTGTGAACTACTTGACGTAGAAATTCCACTCATATAGGTAAACATTTTTCAGTATACAATATCTGCTCATTTGTTGAGTACAAAAATATATTGGATACATTGAAGCATTAACAAATAATGTAAGTTACAACTACAATTTATATATTTTGAATGTAGACTGAATAACTGGATAAAATAACAAAAACAATTGTGACCACATCACGTGCGAAGTATCTGCATATAATATCAATTTAAGCGCTGTTTCTTGCTTCATTATGTCTATCGCATAGAAAACCCAGAAAAATCTGCAATAAAAGTCGGCATTAATCGTTTGTCCATTGTAGGCTCATAATTTTAGTTTCACCTGGTCTTTCTCAATAGCACTATCATCGTCTAATGTTGGCCATACAAACTTTTCACTTTTTGGGTTACAACATAAAAATCTGACATTAAACATGCAGTCTGCATTGGTTGAAAGCACCTGACCCATAAAACATTTCATCTTCATTGACTTCCCTGCACTGAATTCTGCTAACACCCAATCTCCATGGTTGATACTGCACTTCTGAATTTCAGATCCTTCTTCTTTGCCCAGAATATAGGGCTCGTGCTTGTATCTTCAGTTTCACCTCTTTCAAAATTGAATATCTTTGAACTTGGACACTGTGTTATCATTGAATATTCAATCTTGTAGGGCAACACAGTTCTAAAAAATGAGCTTTTCCTGCTCCATACGTGATCTAGGTGCTGCTTTTTTTGTGACATCTGTTTCATTTACATATAAGAAACTGACGTTTTTATAGATTTCCTTGGCACATGTATAGAAGTGCACGGCACTCTGGGATCAATTTTCCTTGCATTTGTTGCTTTATGCACACAGTATTTGGCAATACCTCCTACACCATCAATAGCATGTTTGCCATGTGATGTTGCTGAAAATGTCCATGAACAACATTACCGAGAGTAATGAATGCAAGAGAAAATGTGTGTTTGAAGTGTTAGGCAGCACCATCGGACTGGTATTTTATACTTTTCAACAAGAATTTATCATGATAGGAAAGCTTGAAATCATTTATTATTGCTTTACTGTAAACTGCCACTGCATATTTGTCATATGCTATGTAGTCTACACAACTATATATGGCATTGACTGAAGCTGTTTTGACTTATTGTTAAAGTAAAGCATGACAGTAAATAGTGTGCAGGAGTTAGCAGCCCAATGTGCAGACTGGATTTCATCTTGTGAAAAGAATAGTTCTCACTAAAATCCATATGCACCAGTAATTTTCCTTCCCTCAAGTTTGTTTTCTCTTCTTTAAAGTGTTGTGACTGAATATGCTTCACATATACATGAGATAGGAATGCAGACATCTCTTCCAATTTGTTCAAAACTTCTTGCCTTGTTACACATGAAGTCATATGAGACAATCTCACCATTTCATCTTTAACCCATTGTTTATAAAACACTTCCTCAATTAGCCTGTCTTCATGAATAGTGTTCACAATAGCTTTGAATACAGCACTGTCTTTGTACACTTCACACATTTGTAACAGGCAGTCCTTGTTTCCATCATCACATACCACCTTCTTGATGAATTCTGAACTGCGAGGGAAATGGGTGCTAAACAATCTAAAGCCAGTTGAATATTTTAATGATATACACACAAACATAAGTAGAGATGTGCTGTGGTCGTAATGAACAGAATTTTGACAGACCAATCTTCTTTCCAACCTCTGGATATGTTTTTTATATAACTCATATATTTCACGAAGTGTATAAAATAGGTATTGCTTTGCACTTTCTCTTTCTTGCCTTCCACTTTTCTAATAATGTAGTCTCTCAAACCAGGACAGGCATATGAAATGTCATCTTGCTCCTAATACTTGTTAACAGCTTCTTTTACTTATGGAGTAATTGCTGTAGCTGATTTCCTCTTCCTAGAATTGCTCTTCAACATTTGGGCTGAAAATTACTTGGCAAGATTGACAACAGCAGCAATGCATTTTCTTGACTCGCTGGTAAATTGTTTTTAGCCTTTGCAATAGCCTTTCCAAGGGAAGAAAAACTCTTGAATGCCTTACTGGAGCTTCTGAAATATTAGAAGCTCCAAGTTTCTTATTGTTACATTTAGCTCTGTATCTTGGCTGTTCCAAACACCTTTTCTTTCTCTGAGCTTCTATTTCATCTTTGTTCATGTTTGACTTTCTTTTATTCCTCCAATTCTGTTGTTTATTATTTTCTTTTTTCTGTCTTTCCCGCTTTATATGCTTTCTTTCAACTGCTATTTAACTCACTGTTGATAATACACTGCAAGATTTAAAATAGAGAGTTGAGGGTTGTTACACTAATCACTATGATATTCTTACTTGAACGCGTTTCGTGAGACGGCTTGTTCCCATCGTCAGCATTTTATCTCAACTCAAGTAAGAATATCAAGTGATGTAGTGTAACAACCCTCAACTCTCTATTTTAAATATGACACATCACTGTTACTAGCTTCTAAATCTTCAAAATTAGTCAATACACTGCAAGAAATAGAATTTTGTGACCTATACGACAATTAATCCTTATAATTAAACGTAGTTCCTAATTCAGTTGAGATTATGTCAATGTTACTATATTATTTTATAGAAGATGAAGAAAGAAAATAAAAATAACCATCATTGGATGTCAATCCTTTGACAGCTAAAATAAAATAACTGACTTTATTGCAACCTACACTACATACTGACAATTGTTTGTTTTTAATTTTATTCCACAGCTAGATATGGGATAAATTACAAGTCAGTATTAGTTATGCATAAAGTGATGTAAGATTATTTACTTGCAAAAATATAAAGCCTGTATTGCTCTATTTGAAGTACAAATCTGTTACTGAAAAGTAGGATGAATCAACATGGTTTCCTTAACCTTTGTTGGCTACCATATTGGATGATTCAGTGCTGACAACCAATACCACAAACACAAAAAATGCCATAAATTCCTAAACTTGCAATATTAAGGAATTGAATAATAAATTAATTATTCTGATAAGTTATACTTCATAAAATTGGTCTCTTGGGATACACTAGCATGGAATTCGCCATATATATGTGTGTATATATATATAAGCTCACTTCCAATAAATAAATTTAAATCTTTCTTAGATAAATAGCTAAAAGACAAAGCTTTGTATTCAGTTGAATTAATGCATTGTATTAGTTGAGGTTGACAAAATCAATTGCCTGTAAAATGGTTTAAAGATGAATAAAGATCTTATATACAGACATATTGTGACTGTGTGACATGATTATCATGGCAGCTGAAGTACTTTTTAAATGGCTAATGGAAAATGCACAGCAACAACAGTAAACCAATAAAATTCTTCATCCCAGTCAGATGCTGATTTTGTGCAATGCAATTGAATCACACTGAGGTGAAAGGGACAAGTCAAAAATTGAGAATTGTTTTTTATTACATATTCTTAACCTCTGTCCAACGACACATTCACTGCATAGAAAGGAAACAGGTCAGACATATGTAACAGTGTGAATGCATCGGTATTCATTTTCATACCGTGGAGAATGGAACTAAGTCAGTGACTAGGTTCTTTCCTCTCCAGTATAGCACATACATGATAGGCAGCAGCACTGTATGTAATGCAGAATACAATCAGCTGATGTTCAAAACACAAAACACTATTACAGTTTATGGAGAGCTATTAATTCAGTTGTAGTTGATATATTATTATTATTATTATTATTATTATTATTATTATTATTGATACTATACTTTATAACCTAACATCAGCATTATGGGGAGAATTAAGAAACATCCAAAAGAAAGTGTCCAAAGAAGCATTGTTGAAAGGTGAATCTCGTATAAGTGCACACACCTGGGAAAGAAGTTGCTGGAAAAAAAAAAAGGCTGGTGCTAACTGCAACTGTCGTATGAAGTGTTTCTTAGAATAAATGAAGACTCAAAACCATATTTTGTGTGAGATTTTAAACATAAGGGTGTAAAAATAGTCGAGACCTACACTTACAAAGAATGATTGAGGTTAGGGAAGTTGAGCAGAAGCAACCAAGAAAGGGAGAAAAAAGTAAGGAAAGGAGAGACTCATTTAAGTATTTTGTGTTGGATGGAAGTATCTGTAAGCCAGTATGTTTGAAGGCTTTTCTTAGCATATATGCTGTTAAGGGTTGAAAAGGGTTTATTGTCTCAACTTGTTAGGTGTTGTCATACACAGTGAAGACTGCAGTTGAAGGTCAAAATCAAGCAGGCAGTTCAGTACACAGGCTACTTGTGTTCCAAGTGACAGTCATGTCAAAAGCAAAATCAACTTGGGAAGAAAACATTCAGATAGCCCAATTTTTCCAGAGGTACAATCTTGTTCGTGCATTGACATTACATCATTTCAAAGAACTAGGCGTGTGCATGCTTGCAAGCGACGCATCAATTGCATTATTAAACATTATCTTGATACCGGCGACGTGAAATACAATAAAAGATCTGGATCCCTGCCTGCTGCAACTAGTCAGAAAATGGTATAGAAAACAAGAAACTGTTTTTAAAAGAGCCAAATCTGTTTACGTGCCAAGCTGCTTTAAAGCTCAAAATATCACAAGGGTCTGTCATGAACAACAGGAAAAAGGCTGGTAAGAATGAGAAAAGAAGACCAAGAAAAGGCTAAAAAGAATTGTAGAAAACTATATAAAAAAGCAATACCTTTGGAGAGAAATTTTTTTTACATCATTGATGACGAGACTAAAGTGGAATGGGATGCCTCAGAAATGAATGCCAATGAGTATGTTTCTATAGTGCCTAATTCACAGATTCCTATTGAAGCTATAGTAAGGCCGAAACAAAATTTCCGAAAATCATGATCTGGCAGGCATTGTCACAAGATGATCTGGCAGGCATTGTCACAAGATGGGAGACTTTCACCAGCGTTTGTGACTGATCTTAATATGAACAGCGATATATACATCAATGAGTGCCTCAGGAAAATTCTTCTGCCATGGATATGAAGTCTGAATGTAACTCAGCCTATGTTATTCTGGCCCGACAAGGCATCATGTCATTATGCCAAATCTACACCAAGTTTCTAGAGGTATTCAATACATTGCCAAGTTGGACAACCCTACTTCAGTACCCCAATGCAGGCCTATTGAGAGGTTCTGGGCAGTGGTGAAGCAGCAGTAGATTGCAAAGAAACTACTCAATCAGAATATTACACAGTTCAAGCGAAACTGGTCGCAAATTTCGAAGCAGGTGGCCGAAAAACATGGAAAAGCCCTGTTTCAGAACTTCAAGAAAAAATTGCGATATGCAGCACAAGAAGGCCCATATGCTGTTTGTTTGAAGAGATTCTAGTTCATTTAATTAATATGTATTTCATGAAATAAATTAGTTTGATTCTGAAATTGTTTTGTTTCCATTTCCTTTCTTTTTACCCTAGGACAATAAACCCTATTCAACCCTTAGTAAAACAAGAATATTAGACTTACTCCACAGGTGAATTACCTCAAGATAAAAGAGGTAAGAATCCTTCAACCAATCGGCTACCTGTGAATACTTTACATGTGATTAATGAACATATTCAAAGTTTCCCATTGAAAACATCACATTATGCTGGGAAAGAAATTACATACCTTGATGCTTTAACTGTAACTACAATGCACAGCCTGTTTATGCAAAAACATCCAGACCTCAATGTGAAATATGATTTCTATAGAAAATACTTTCATGAAAGCTTTAATTTTCGATTTGGGAGACCACAGGTGGACATGTTCTCCAAGTGTGAAGAGCTTATGGCAAAACTCAGATGTGCATCCCTTTGTAAGAGTGTAAAAAAAGCAGCTGAAGCTGAACTTCAAATCTACAAGAGAAGAGTAAGGAAGTTTTATAATTCCCTGAAAAATATGAAGGAAAGACACTCGCAAGATAATCAGTGGCTGTTTTATGTATAGATTACATGCAAAATTTGCCACTATCATTCATTCCTGTACAAGAGGTAAATATGCGCCAATTGTGGCTATTTGCCTTCTGTATACATGACATAAAAACTGACAACTGCATTATGTATGTCTACCATGAAGGCAAAGCAAGTGAAAGGTGTCAATGAAGTGGCTTCATTGTTATACGACTATTTAAGAATATGTGCCCGAAGCAGTTACTGATCTTCATTTATTTGCAGATTCTTGTCACAGTCATAACAGGAACCACACTCTTCTCAGGTTGTGTTCAGATTTGGTTGCATCTGGCAGATTAAAAAATATTACATATAAATTTCCTGAAGTTCATACTTTACCTTGCAACCTTTGGAGTGTTCAAGAAGAAAATAAAAAAAAGCAGATGGTTCCTCTTGTGCAAATCATCTGCAATGCAAGGAAAAAGGTGTTTATTAAGATGGTGAAGAAGGAAGAAATCCTTGACTTTGACAAATGACGGTCTCATTACTTCAAGAAAACCGTTGGTTCGATGGAGAAGAGTAGCTCAGGTACACAGAGAAATATGAGACAGCATTTCCAACCCTCTCGCTTCAAGGAATTCAGATTTTGTAATGATAATATAGGAACTGTGTGGCTCTTTTTTTCATTAATAGTCCAGTTCAGCACACATTTAACATTGGCAAGCAAACGCTACTCAACTTTTCAATGCCTAAAGATCTGGCATATCCCAATAAAAGTGTACCCATCAATGATAAGAAGTTACAGGGCCTAAGACAGCTACAAGTGTATGTGCATTACATGATGAAGCAGCAGTGAACTTTTTACGGAAATATGCCAGTGGAACTCTACAAAGGAAGTGACTGCCGATGACTAAATAACCTACAAAGGACATGAATGCCGATGACTACTCAAATGTGTAAACCTTTATTTTCCTAATGTGGTCTATGTAATGGTAGTGAAACCTCAAATGCCTTATAAGTACTCTAGGTACATAAACATTAAGTTTTGTACAGATTATTTTTATTTCAGATCATAATAATGAGGAGAAAAGAACTTAGACGAGCTTTTCAAAACAATTTAAAAAGTTATAATAGTAAGCCATGTTCAAAGGCAAAGTGTAAACGTAATTACTAAATAACATAAAATTATGTAGAGCAATGTCACTCCTTATATTGTTTTCCTTAGTTGCATATTGTGGTTTTCAGAAACAAAATACTTTATAAAAAGTTGCATAAAATGACTTAGCCCCTTTCACCTCGGTGCAATTCAATTGTGATTGTTCCCTTTTCCATCTTGTTATGAAATCGTTTGCAAGTCTTTGGAATCAAGATTGAAAGAGGAGAAGATGGATGGATGTGATTTTCTTTAAAATGCAATTACCAACCAACAATTGTAATAATTATGCACTGATATGACATTGTTGCACATTCACTTGGAAATGTAAGAGGTGGACAGTGTAGGGATAGAGTAGAACATATGGCTACCTCAGTCTCTATGGCAATTGACTGCTAAACCACCAATGAGAATAGGAAATCCTGTAATTTATATTTTATTTCTATTCTGGTGGGAAATTTAAATATTGTTTTAATTCTGCTAGGCATGTCAGTAAAACACATTAGTTGCTGATGCAAAATGAAATGTGTCTTAGATAGCAAGCCTCAGTATTGCCTGTGCAATTTCATTTCTGTCAATTCAAACTAGTGAGATTTGAAACTTATTTCTCTCCCACACTATTCAGAAAGTATATGCCATGAATGAAAGATGAGCTAACTTTTCAACATGAATATTTTGTGAAGAAAAATGATCTTGTATTTGGAAAAATATGGTATGCAGTAAAAAATCAAAAGGAGGATAGCAGCATTTTCCAATAAATATAAAAAGTAATAAGACTTCTATTTTTTCTCCTGCAAAGCTTAAGGCTTATATTCCACTTGTGCATGTGACAAAAGTGCATTGTATATGAAAATAGAGCAAAGGTGTAGTGGTATCTAAAGTTTATAATTAAGAATATTTTGAAAAACAATCAAAATTTGTAACTTTTTTTAGGTTTTCGAATTAAGAACCTTAATTTGACAGATTTATTAAAATCAAACAAACATTTCAATGTATATGTAGAGTTTGCTAATGATTAATATGCACAGATGGACAAAGCAATGCTAATAGATGTTCTGCAGTGGCAAATAAGTATAAATGGGTGTTAGCCTTCATTAGGATGTGAATTTGATAACATCCTTCTGAAAGTTTATATATTTTTAAATATGTTCTTGGTTACATAGGCTGCAGATTGTTAAAAATTTATAAGTATGTCACTAAATTGGTTTTGTCAAGTTTGCTCTTTTGGCAAGGGAGTGATTTGTTGAAATATATTTGCTGCAACATACGTAAACCAATAGTTTCCATATTCTTCTATGAAGTGTAATTGCTTCATTGTTTTTCAATTAATGGAACCCTAGTTTTCTATTGGGATTATTGACATTGTGAGCACAACAGGCTGATTAGAGATAAGAGAGGGGGGGGGAGAAAAAAACCTCGGCAGTGATGTATCTGGTCAGATGAACATGATTAAGTACTGCAGCACTATTGTGCAGTCCAAATCTCTTGGCGTTTGAGGTATGTCCACTAATATGGCACTAGTGAATAGTAGCAGTGTGGTGTTGCCTCATACGGACAGTACACCTCGCCGCTAGTAAAACTAATTGCAATATGTGCACGAATGCGTATTTCATATTTCAGAAAAGCAACAATTAGTTAGGATAAAAAGGCGACGTTTTCCTGAGCAAGTACAAAAAAGAATCATATTTTTACATTGCCATTAATTTATAGTTATCTTTCATGATGTTTAAACAGAGACTTTTAGTTATAGTTATGCTTGTAATGACAATAAATCCATTGCTGTCGTAGTTATTTTATATATTATGTCATAGACATAATTATCACTTAATAATGTGCAATCCTCCATGTTTTAAATACATTTAGAAATAGATATCCCACAAGGTTTTCTAATACAGCTACAAACTCATCATGAAAATCCTTTCAAAGTCTTGACGCAGATCTACAAAACCATACGTGACGTTTTTTCAATAAACATCATGTATGGTTTTGTTTTACAGAATTGGAAAACCAATGATTAAGTGCATTTTAATGGTTATAATATGCTTGCTTCTGCATGATGTTGAATCCTAAAATCAAGCACGTATCCATTACATGAGAAGAGCATGTTGTGCATTTTACAACATTCAACACCTCATTACTTGGAATGCACTACAAAAGAAAAAGCCATATAAAGAATAATCAAACTGAGAACTTTAAACAAAGAATCAGCAATTGTCATCACATTCTTTAGGAAGCATCAATAATGGAATTCATTGCACCATTGACGTGATGGTTCAAGGTTAAAACATTGACAAAGCAAAACTACTGCTGGTGTACTTTTTACAGTGCTCTTGCTGGAAGGTTAAGAGATTCAGTTGTGAATTCAAATGCAGTGTACTCAGTTCTTACAGTGATAGGCTTTGTCCTAGCATTTATAAAGTTAACTCTTTCATAAAAATTTCACTTAGTAAGCCCAGTAGTACCAGTGGATATAGCAGCAAGATTAGGGCTGTTGCCTTAAGTGTGTATAATTTCTTAGTCCAACAAAGAAAACTGCAAAAATCTTAACTTCACGAAATGTCAAAAACTTATGGTGAGGTGTGCCCAATAAGTATATCAGCTTTCACATGTTTGGGGAAGTGAAAAAGGAGGGAACCGTGAAATTGTTTATATCACCGACAAAATATACGTTTACCTAACAGTGACAAACCTGGATGATATAAAAAAAAAAGGTTGTACAGTGCAGTGTTTTTTAATTTTATGATAAATGTGATATTGAGGACGATGAGGATTAGTTGTGGTACTTGATAACAAAGGGCTCAGAATGGTATGGTTTTTATTTCTCTATTTGTGTATTACATTTCCATTAGTCTCCCTTCTTGCTTTCCTGTAGTTTTTAAGTGAACATTGTGATGGCATTTATAACAAACACGTAACGTTCTGACGAAGCAGAGTGAAGTTCAGCCACTCCATATTGGTTGTCACGAAACGTCAGGAGATTTGGACCGCACAGTAGTTACAATTTTTTTCACTACTGAAAAATGGGTGGACAAGTGTTGTGTCTGATCATCAATAGAGCTCTCGTGAAGCAATACATCATTTGTCACTGCATCATCAATTACACTCCCATATATACAAGTTTAATTTATTATAGATTAACACACGTGGTTCTACATCTCCCTCTAAATTTTTAATAAAATGCTTCCATATCAGTGTCATGAACAAGGCAGTTTATGCAATACTTTGTGACTAAACACTACAGTTCAGCACATACTTTCACTTTACACAGCTACCTATATAATCAGCTTCTGGACCATGCTAATGAATGGGACAGCTTTTTTAGTTTTGAATGATTTTGCAAGAATGGTGAACCATATAAATTTTATTATAATAAAAACACACTACAATTGATCATAAATATAAGAATACAAATTTATCTCAAAGATAATACATCAATGATCACAGATAGTTTTAATACAAATTTGGTGACTGACCACACAGCTTCACTCACCATGGAAATGTATTTCTCACCATTAACAGCTTCCTGATTACAGTAAAGATCATAAGCTTTTTTATTTCTAAAAGCTGCTACAAGCATGATGACTAGACCGTAGATTTTTAGGTTAAAACTATTCTTTTTCCAAGTTCTTAGTGCAGAAAAATTGTACTGGTGCGTTTCAACTAGAAACTGTTACTATAAAATATGGATAAGCTAGTAACAGTGATATGAATTTGATTTAGAAAATTTGAGTCGGAGTTGAAACACTTGCATGCTTTATTAAAATGCAAGTTATGCATCAAATGAGAAAACAAAATCAAGTGCTTTTATTCATACAATAAAGGTTTGAAACTGAAAATATCTCATACTTGTTATCAAACTGAACAAATAAATATATCACATAAACTTGTAGGAAAAATGAACAACTAATATTCAATACTTAGTTTTTATAGTAAATAAATATCTTGCTTAATTGAAATTGACTTACTAATTAGAGCCAGAAGTACTATCCCATGCTTTTTAATTTCTCTAGCATGTACCCAGCAGTTGGAGAAGGTATTACATTCCACCCAAAAATTCAATACCGAAATTTCACCGCAAATACAAGTTTTAAGGCCCCCTGAATAAAGAAAAAGCAATTTTAGAAAAGTGTGTGTGCGTGCATGCTTTTCAAAGATGGGATATAAATATTTTCAAGAAAATTCCCCACCCTAAACTTCCCTTTATATGGAACATTTTTCTAAATTTTTTATTTTCTAAAACATGGTTCTAACAATTTTTAATAAAATACTAAATTAAAAATATTTAGATGACAAATAAAATGTGTATCTTGAATTTTCTGGAAATAGCTTGTGAAGTTCTCTTCATTCGGAAGGAATTTCATATAATCTTGTATAACTGGTAAATGTTAAGTGATAAACGAAAACGTACTGCCTAAAAAGTATAGATCTCTTTAAAACACTATTTTATATATATATGGTAGCATCTTTGTGTGCTACAAAATATGAAACAGCCCATTCTTCCCTAAATGCCCTACCAATTCTGTGGAATGCATCTTGTAATTGCGGTAAGCAGTGTTCCTCTGCTGAATTAGAAGAGCACTTGTGTTGTAAACAGCAAACGAGAAGGAGAGTCTCTTGATATGCGGTGTCAGGAATGCCCATACCTGATGTAAAACACTATTTTTCAGTATATAAACTAATATTGACTGAGAAACGCCAGTTTTTCTTTGGAAAACTTCGAAAAAATTTTGATGATATAAACAAAATATGGAGTGAATGTTTGAAAGCAATAGTTGTTCCAACATTCGTAAATTTAATACTGTGCATTTCAGCATAGGCCTACGTATATGTGTTCTGTATTGTATTTTTAGCCTGAGAAAAGTAGAATGTTTTCAGGAACAGTTTCAATGTTAAAGTAGTCTAAAGTTTATTATGTTGTACAGCTGTACATATTGTCATTTTCTTTGTTTTTAATGAACAATAATATGCTCATTTGTCAACATCGTATATTTTTTATATTATGTTTATTGTTTTACTCCATAATTTTTAGAGCCTATTTTACGTTTTATATGCCTAAATAAGGTACTGAAAGAGCCCAGTTTAGGCACCTAAAATGTATTCTTATGACCTAAAAGTCTGCAATCTGATGACTCATTTCAAACTGATATGGCCACACATATTAAAGTACAAACATATCTTATAAATAATGGTAAATACATTAACAGAGATGGTTCTGTATAAATTTTGGTGATTGAAGACTTCAGTTCACCAAATGCTTTAGTCCCATGGGCAGCTTCACCTACTATTGGCATTGGAAACTTGAATTGTAGGTGAATCAATGGAGACATTAAAATAAACTTACCCACACTTTTATTCTTACAATACATCTTTTGAGCCATGACTTGACTGAAAGTTTTTCTATTATTGGCAATACTGAGAGAGAGAGAGAGAGAAAATTAATATGGCCAATTTTGTTTTGGTACACAAAAACATACTCTTTTTTGGGAACAAAACATAATGCTCATTAAATCAGACAACTATGCCAGTGCCCCTAATGTTTGCTTTTGCTTCTTTCTTTGCTTCCAAGAACTTTCCAAGATAAATTTTATTTCTGTGAAAAGCATAACACATTCTTACTCCTAATGAACAAATAGCATTTCAGTGTTCTTTCTCAAATGTAAGATGTGAACCTAAGTAAGAAAACATCCTAAATTCTGAAGAAAAAAAATCACATTAAAGCATTAGCTAACCATAATCAACACTGAGGTATTAACTTCTCTTCCTATTCAGATTTTTTTTTTTAAATAAGAATTCCTAAATTTTCTGTGATTAGAAACTGTTTATGTCCAAAACAATAAAAATTAGATTCTTGAATATATTTATGAAGATAAAGAACAAAATTGCACCAAACTGATATGCAAGGAACAATTTATAATTTGAAAAAAGCATGTTGGAGAAAAACACCTAAGACTGCATAATATAGGCTGTTAAATGTCTATCTACCTGTACTCAATCTGCTCAATCAGTCGGACCTACAAATTCTCCATTCACAAATTAATACACACTATTTTCTTAATCCTGAGCAATAAAAGAAATAACTTCAGACTGAAAACTATTGATCCATAGCTTATAGCTTCAGAAATTCTTAATCTTTAAAGTTGCTGAAAATATGACAAAACTTGCATTCTTTCCATGACAGGCATTTACTTAGAATGCTTTCTCTTCTCTTGCTGTTTTGCAGCCTTCTTCTTCATGATCTGAAGTTTTTTCTCAGCACTTATAATATTAATATTTGGCATTACAAGCTTGGAACTGCCAGCTGCTGAAGGCACAGATTTGGATGATGATGAGCTGCTTCCTGATTTTGCAGATGCTTGTGACAAACCTTAAACAAGAAAATAAAAATGCAACTGAAAGGCAGCCAGATATATGCAATACCAACCCTAGTAGGTAAACCCCTAAATTTATCACATAAAGCACACCAGACTCATAGTGACCTAAAGTTACTCATTTGTCCTATTTTGGGACATACTGATATCCCAGATTTGATGAATTATTATATAAACATCTCTACTTAAATCAGAGGACATACTTTTATGAACGAATCTGTACATTAAAAGCTCCTTTTCAACAATACAGGAGTCAAATATCAAATTAATAGTAATGTGCTAGAGGTCTGGCTATTATAAAAGTGACTGGCTCCTATTACCTTCAGTTTTCTATAGTTGTACATATCACCTATATGCAACAACAGCCACACATGACCTTTAATGATTGTTTTCCTATAAGCAGCTACTTAGCTGTTAGTTTAGTCTCGGTCATTGGTGGTAATGGTACACTAGATTTAAATTACTTTAGAAATTTATTGAAGGTATCACTGTATCTGCATTTTCATATATTTCACCCTTAATCTTCCTGGAAGTAATGCATCTGAGCATGCATTTTTAATTATGAAATCATTACGGTCTGAAGAAACAAATTGTACATTGGCTCTTTGGAGCATAAGTGATAATCTAAGCCAATTGTTTATTTATTTACTATGTATAGTTTCACCAGATAATACTTAAAACATAAAAAATACTTGAATAAATCCATTGAACAAAAACGCACTTTCTACTCATGGAGTCAGAGTGATAAAAATGAAGAAGCATTTCAATAATGTATGTTTTTATTCCTAATTTGTGTACAACAATTTTATTGTTAAGCATAAGTGAAAACCTAAAAATTTGACATTTTATCATTTTCCAGTGCAATTCCAGTTTTAAATATACCTAGTACAGATTTCTATAAAAGTAAGAAACTTTTTGGGCAGAGTAAGAGACAAATGGATGAGGGAAATTAGCAAGGAAGAGGTAAATGGGTATTAAATTAAATTACAGTAGTTTTTATTTGGTATGTTGCAAGTAGGACTCAACAACCTCAAGGTTCAAGTTTATTGGGGGGTCTAAGGAAAGCAACTCAAGGTAGAGTTAGGGTTAGTATTGGAGATTAAATAAATTTATAATTGTACTTTTAGATTAGGAGGAATGCTGGCTACCAGTAGTTAAGAGGTTAGTCTTCTTTATATTTTATTTTATTGCTATTTTTAGAAACTGGGTTAAGAATAAATTTGTAAAATTGTTGTTGTAAATTTGTACAATCAATTGAGTTAATAATAAAATTAGTTACTTACAGATTTCTAACAGTAAGCCCTGTAAAACAGAAGTCTTTGTTTTCTTTCTGTCAGGTATTTTATTTTAGGTTGTTTTAAATTTACATAATATAAATCAAGAAAACCCTAATTTATGTATTTTTGCCATTTCATTTAGCTACAGGTTGTGATAAAGTTACCCATTTTACACACATTTCAGTTTCATTAAAACTTCATATTATTAATGCACACTCATAACTTCATGTACAGTATATCTTTAGTTATTGCCTCAATTTTGGTGCAAATGTTTTTCATTTCCAGGATGTTTGCCAGCTTGCTAGCACAATATTTGGATTTAAGGAATCTCCACAGAAGTAATTTGCACACATAATTGGGCAAATGGGGTGGCCACTTCACATGACCAAAACCGGGAAACATTATATATAAGGTAGTTAAGGGATTTTCTTGCTCTGTGACCAGTTGCGCAGTCCTGTTGGAATCACAACTACATATTGATAATCTTAAGGCACATTTGAAATGTTATGAATGGCTGTAACTTGATGTACCAATCAGCTGCGTCTGTGACAGTCTTGCCAGTATCATTCTAAAAAGGATAGGGGTCAACGACACCCTAAGAAGACATCCCACCCATGCACTAACCGTGGCACTATGAGGTGGTCGTTAGCTAATAAGGATAATTATGATGCCCATTACCTAAAGTTTAGTTTGTCGACATAGCCGAGTGAAAATGGGTTGAGCGCCTGATCTCAAGAAGCCTGGTTACAGAAATTTCTGGGTTACATTTGTTGCACCACTTGCATCTTGTAAGGAATGGAACTTAATATTCAGATGCAACCTCCATCATATGCTTGTCCAACATTTGCAGGGCATGTGAATGCTGAAAGAGCTGATCATGTTTGACTTTAATCTAAAGCAGCGCTTACTGTTACAATGTTATCTGGGGTGTGAATTGTAGATGACCTACAAGGTGGCTCCTTGTTTGATGCAGATAAAGATGTTCTGAACTGTCACACTCATTTCATAATTACCATCCATGGCAAACCCTATCCATTCCAACAAATTTCAAATACAGAGCGCAATGGCTCAATAATAATATGTGAGGCTCACATTTGGGAGGTCCACGATTCAAAGCCCTCCAGGACCATCCCCCCCCTGAAGTTTTTTTTCATCAGGCTTTGTTCAGTCCTCATAATTGGCCAATGCTGGGAAGATACCCTAAACCCAGGCCTGGAATGCTTCCTTCCCAAAAATAATTTCAGTGCATGTACCCTCAGTACTCGCCATCTGTAGTAAAAAGGGTATTAAACACTACCAAAAAGCCAATTTCATAATACTGCCACTATTATAGCAGACACAGAATTTGATGGCACCTGAATTCTGGCCACTGTTGTAGGTACACGATGTTGCCATATATTAAAGGGCAGAGCCAAAGCAGTATTGAGGAAGAAGAAGCGAAGCAATTTATAGTTGTAAATTTTGCACCATTCATCAATTTTTATGAATGTACATTGGCTGTTGTAATACTAATAATGCTGCCTAGCATACAAAAATAGTCCTTCTGCAAGAAGTTAGCATTGTCAGAAGGTTGCTGGCTCCTGCTTGGGAGTGGATGAGCCCAGAGTTTGGGTAGTGTTTTCGGAATTGGAATTGCAAATTCAAAATTCTAGCCATGTCCTCTATTGTGCTACATTAAGCATCCAGGTAACATCAACATCCACACAATACTTTATTCATAGCCATTCATTCCGATTTAAACTCATGCAATGTAAAAGCTTGTAAACTGACTTCATGTTTCTAGTTGAAGATAATACATGCTGGTAGTTGTGGGCCAATAATGGCTATTGGTAAAGATCACCATACCAGTATTGCAAAGTTTTTTTATTGTGGCAAATACCAGGAATTCCCAAAAGCATTTATTGATGTATTTAGGAATAAAGATAAATTTAAATATGATACTGCACCCATGATATCATAGGGAATTTACATCTCTTTTTATTGTCCATAACCATTTCTTGTTTACTTTGGACAGGTACTCTCTTACCTTTTTACTATCCTTGTTAAAAATCTTGCTTAAAGCTACTTTCCTGTCCAGTTTGAACCATTTCCCATTTATAGCTTCCTTTCTCCAATGCTGTGTACCTTTACAATAAAAAACGATATATTCTAAATCTTCTCTTTCCCCACATATTGGACACTGGTTCTGTGGGAACCCATTTCTCATTCCTATTAGTCTCCATACACCTGCTCGTATCCAGGCTATACTTTCTCTTTGTTCCTTATTTGAGTTATCCACATACTGTTCTCTAGCCCATACATTTTTTATTAATATATATGATTCCAAGGAACTTTTCTTCCCAATGTTACTAAATAAATTTTGTATCTCTATATCTTCAAACCTCTGCCTAGCTACTTTCCAAAAACCCTTAACATTATTTTCCCTCCTTCTCTAAATTTCTCCCAGACCACTATTTTCCAAATTAGTTTGTATACTATAACTCCATCCATTTTTCTTTAAGCTCCTTTCTTGGAATTCCAAACACTGCCTCAACAAGTTCTTCTCTTCTCTTCCCAGCCTCATTCTACTCCCCATATTTCACTTCCATATAACATTTTTGCTTCAACTACTGTGTTATATATTTTCTCTAGCCATCTAACATTTATTTATATCTGGTATTCTATATTTGCACCCTCTAATCGCTAACATTGCCCCTTTCCCCTTTGTCAATACCAGTTTTTTCTGTTTCTCCCATTTTCCACCCCCATCCATTTTAACCCCTAAATATATACAATCTCTGAACACTTTATATTCCTTCTCTCCATTCTTCCACTTTTCACACTTGCCCAGTTTGGCACCTTTCTTAAACACTATAATTTGAGTCTTCTCTTTATTTACTTTCAGATTCCATTCATCACCATATTTATTCATTTGCTGTAGGGACTGCTTCAGACCAATCGTTGAAACTGATCCTATCACTAAATCATCAGCGAATAATAACCCACGGATTGATACCTTATTTATCACAGGCAACCAATTATTATTCCTTCCTATCTCAGTGAGGATATCATTAATATACAGATTAAATAACACTGGACTTAACTTACATCCTTGTCCTAACCCCTTCTTTTGGTTTACTTCTTTTGTCACCAATCCTGCTCCTACTTTCACACAAAATGTGTTCTCCTTGTATAGAGCTTTAAATAAATTCACCATCTGTTGGCTTACTCCCTTCCTCAAGAGTTTGTGCGACAACAAATTTAAATCAAAGCGGTCATATGCTTTCTCCAAATCAACAAATGCCATGTATAATTTTCCCCTTTTTTCTTTTAAATACTTATCCACCAGAGTTTTAATTATGAATAAGTTATCTACCGTTCTTCTCCTCTTATGAAAACCATTTGAAACTCCGAGAGGATATTATATTCCTCCACCCAGTTTTGTATCCTATTAGCTAAAATCCCTGTGAAAATCTTTCCAACATTTGAAAGTAATACTATTCACCTGTAATTATTGGGTTTAGCAACGCTCCCCTTACCTTTATATACAGGATGAATTATTGCTTTCCTCCAATGCTCTGGTACATACCCCTTGGTTTTTATTACATTAAACAAATCAGTAAACATCTTTACTCTAGTCTCATCACTACACCATTCTTTGATAAACTCAGGAGGAATTCCACCAATACCCATTGCCTTATTATTTTTCATTGCCTTCACTTGTTTCACTACCTCCTCATCTCTTACTTCACTATCTAATATATCTATATATCCCACTCCAAAATCCGTCACTGGTTTCATCTTAATAAAACCCTCCTCCTCGAATAACATTTTAAAATACTCCATCCAATCTGCTGAAGTGATATTTGGTTTAACTAACCATTTATTATACGTGGATTTTAACACTCTCCACACCTTACTGGCATTGTTCTCCCTTAAAACTTTAATCAGATTACTCTGTTCTTTATTTCTCCATTCTTGTTTCTTTTCTTCTAATAGTGCATTATATAAATTCCTACTCTTTAGGTATTCCTTCTTATCTTCCTCATACCCTCTCTTTTTCCATCTTACTAATGCCTGTTTCACCACCTTTTTTGTTATTTTGCATTCCTCATCATACCACCCTATTTCCTTTATTACCCTGCCCCTCCACCTTCTCATCCCTTCCCCTGCTCTTTGCATTAACATATTAAAAATATTGTTTACATTCTCCATTTCCTGGTTCCTTATCATAAAAGTCATTCCCTGTTGACATATTTGACCATGCTTAGAATCTAATGTTAGTTTAAATTCTACCCTCTGTTCCTCCCTCCATTTAAATTCAATATATTGCTTAGTATTCTTTCCCCATTCCCGTCTAACTTCCCTTACTTCCTCTGATCGCCTTTGAATCTCCACTACCAGCGGGAAGTGGGAACTATTAGATACAAAGTTTAGTACCTTAAAGTTTTCTATTGTATACGCCTTGCTAATCGGCCATAATATATAATCAATGACACTTTGCCCGTTCATATTAACAAAAGTAAACTCTCCCTCCAAATCATCTCCATATTTACCGTTCAATATATCTAAAGCATTCACTTCACAAAATTCGATAAAACCATCACTTGACTTATCAATACACTTATCTTTACTTCGCCTGAACTGCTCCCTTCTGGAACGTGTTTCATTTCCAACAAACATATCACACTCTATATTCACATCCCCTTCACCTATTCTGATATTACAATCCCCCATTATTATTACTTCCGTATTCCCGTACTTCTCTCTTAACCTATTTATATCTCTCTCTAGCGCCTTCAACAATTCAGGATTATGGTATTGCGAGGGAGTGGGTGCATTGTACACTATACCTAAACATATGGTTTTCTCATTTATCAGTTTATCTTCCAATATAATCCACAAAACATTTTTAATCCTGGACCAAGTATCTCTTACTACTTTCCCTATGGATTGTCTTACAAAAAGACCCACTCCCCCAGAAGCTCTTCCCTTCCTTGCTAACCCCTCCCTTTCTATTCCAACATATGTATAATCCTTAACCTCTATATTTACCTCCCTTAGCCAGGTTTCTGCTACCCCTAAATAATCTACCTTTTCTAGTAGATGTCTCAACTTCCCTGTAAATATTTTATTTTTTAATCCCTCGCAATTCCAGAACCCAATCTTCCTCCTTCCTTTTTCCTTTCCCTATTGTGAACCTGTACTGCTTCTAAATCTATCCAACACTTTCCTACTCCGTAATTCTATTCCTGTTTTCTCCTTTGACAGTCCTGCTAAATTTCTGTCCCAAACCAGTATACTCCCACTGGGTGTCGACACAATGCTTTCCTCTCCCTCCGTTCCATCACTCTGAGACCACGCCCCCGCCCTGCCCACAGCCACGTCACGTGCCAATTTAGCTTCCTCCCTCCTAGGTGAAATCACTTTCCTTGTTTCGCCAGCTGATGTCCTTGCATCACTCTGATCTGACATTCTGGCTACGTCATCTCCACGCCTTGTCTCTAACACCGTCATCTTCTTTCCGCCAGCCCCACGTGCCGGTGACGTAACTTCCATGTGTCGATCCTTATCCTCTGGTCTCCGATCGCTCTTTGGACTTCCTCTGCATTCTCTGGTCTCGGATGTATTTCGCTGAATCATATCCTGCTCCTGGAATCTACTGTTCCGAGTCACTTTCGTATCCTGTCAACATGCGCCCATCGACCCACAATCGTAGATTCTTTATGAAGGCCCGTTTCGCTTCCATTCTTGCCAGCATCATTTGTTGTATTAAATCCTTCTTCAAGGCCCGTTGTTCCACTGATAAATCTCTGTTTATGAAGATATTTGTTCCTTTTAGTAACTTTGATTTCTTCAATACTTCATAAACAAACTGCACTGACGTAAATCTTGCAACTATCATTCTGGCTCCTCTTGATCTCCCCACTCTAAATGCTTCTCTAATCTCCCAGCCCTGTAGCTTCAAACCAAGCTTTCCTTCTATAATCTCTCTGACCTCATCTACAGGCCATACTCAATTCCTTTCTTTCACTTCTGCTATAACCAAATTAAATCTGTGGTGTCTCTCTTCCAGCAGCTCAACTCTTCTTTTAACTTTCTGTACCTCATTTCGTATATCTTGTATTTCATTTTTGATCTCTTGATATCTATTAGTTCCTTTTCCATTCCATTGAGTTTAATTCCTAATATCTCATCCATATCTTTAATGTATGCCAATGTTTGTTCCATGACGTTTTGATCCCCATTTGGCCCAGGGTTGATTTCAACTCCACCAATTACCAATAGTATACCTGTTACACATGTGAGAAGAAACATGTTTGCCATCTCTTCTACACCTTTGTTTTAGAATCCTTCCATTTTAACTTGTTAAATGCTCCAATTCTTGCTCTGTACACCTCAATACTAATTTCCATGGTTACTAGAGCCCTTCTTTTTTCCACTCCAGGAGCTTCTTCCTCACACATCCACTGCTTGCTTAGCACTCCCTAATGTTATTTACTCCTGCAAAGTATGGAAGATGTGTCCGAGGAAAGCAGTGAACTTGACGGTGTTGAAGTGGTGCTCGAGAATCATTGGCAGTGAAGATGCTTGAATTCTTGGTCAACATCTTGAAACTAGGGTGCATTCTGTTATCAGGTGAATTGCAGTTTGTGGAGGTCTTTCAGGACAGGTACAAAGTGGAGAGGGAGATTTTTTCATCCTGTAGAGATATGATTGGAAACAGCCATGGTTTGTCACTGCCACTTGCCTGTGGTTTGGATCTAGGGATAAAGAAAGTCACGGTGAATGTCGGGAATTACGGCATTGGTGTATAAGCCTTCTGAGGTGATGTAGGTTGAGTTCCAGATTCTTGTATAATGATCAGTCAGCAGCTGCTAGCTCTGGATCAAAGAAATTCCCATTTACTCAATTGTGGTTCTGTAGGGTGGCAGTTTTTGTGAGGTAGCCTGCTCTTTCATTCCCCAGGAGTCCTGCATGACCTTTGACTCAATGAAAGCTGATGGGTATTTACTTCTTTAGGTCTATTGTTTTTCTCCTGGTATCGACCACTAGTGGTTGGGTTGTCCTTTTGTTTACAATGGCAAGGACAGCTTTGGAGTTTGTATTGCATATTCAGCTCATGGTTTATCCAATTTACTGCCAATTCGATACCTACAAGCTCAGCTTAGAAGACAAAGTTGTCAAGGACAAGTATTCTTATTTCTGATTATAATTCCTTGGAGTGCATCATCAAAACTACACCTGCACCCACATGTTTATCTGTCCTGGATTCATCCGTGAATGTGTGCCTTTCCAACAGCCCCTGTGGCATCCACATCTACGTGGTTCAATTTTGGATGGATGGCTTGGATTGGGCTTCAGCATTCTTTAGGTTGGAGATGACTGCATTTGTAAGTTTACCGGTGTGTATGGCTTTGATGTCATTTTTAAGATTATGGCTTGATCGATAGGCATATATCCCGCAATTGCCTGGAGGGCGGTAATGGAGACAGACTTGTATGCCTTCATGCTGAATAATAGAAAGGATCTTTGTATTTGTAGTAGTTTGTCTGGCTCTATGGAATGGTGAGATGAACCAAGCGTCTGCAGCGTGTGACCGCAGGAAGGATAGCATGGTCATACATTGTCATAAGGTGAGAGAGACATTCCCTAAGTGGCTTTAAAGCATCAGGCTAAGTTGTTGAAGATGTGTAGAGTCTTGTTTTCTGGAAGCTGTGTGTCAGGGTACCAATCCATTTTACTGTCCAGAATTATACCTAGTTATTTCATTTTTGATACTATGTGTAAGTCCCCATGTTACTACTGTTGGGTGAATACGGTACATTTATTTCTTTCTTTCTGGCATACATAGGCATCAGTAGCTTTTTCTTTTGAAATAACAGCTTTTGTGACTTGCGCCATCCCTCCATCACCTGGAGACCTTCCTGCACTACCTGGAAGACTTGTGAGGGGAAGATCCTCTGGCTATGAGCATTATATTGTTGGTGTGGATAATAGTTTCCAGATTTGGTATGTGAGCGAGAGTTGTGCTGCCAGGATGCAGTTGACATTCCATATTGTCCTGCAACAAATCCCTGGTAATGGATCGATCTTGTAGGAAGTTTGAAGGGTAGTTTAGCTCCTAATCTGACTTGAATACTAGGGTGCCATGCATTGACGAAAGCTCCTGCTATGTCGAGGGCTAGTAGGTAGCACTTATGATCTTTTCTTCTGCTTACATGGACAAAGTCCGTAACTGGGCCTCAGCCTTGAATTGCCCTGTGTAAAAATGTACTGTTAGTGGGGAATGAAATCATTAGATTCAAGGTAGTTTAGTCTTCCTGTTGCTTCTTTTTTAAAGCACTTCCCTGAGATGGATAATAAGCTGATGCCATGGTAACCAGCTGTGGACTGTACCTTTCTTTTATCCAATTTTGGGATGTCAACTAATTTTGCCTTCTTCCAAACATTGGAAAAACATCCTAGGCTTAGGCATCTATTTAACAGTGTCCTTCAGAAGGCTGGGAGAATATTATGAAGCTTTTTAACAATGACTCTGTCAATTCCGTCTGGATCTGGCTGTTTATGTTGCTTATTACTTTGTCTATTTTATGTTTCTCGAATTCTGGTTCAGGCTGGGTGTTAGATCTACTGTTTGTGTAGATCTGAATTCTGATGTGGTGTTGTGTGATGACTGTCTTCTTGGAAGAATCTGTCTAGGAGGGTTTGGGTTATTTATTCTCCTGAGGATAGTCTTGCCACTTGCTGGGGTTAGTGTGATTGGAGTGTGCATTTAGTGAACCCTAATTTGCCATTTTGTAGATTTTCTAAGGTGAAGTTTTAGAGCTTTCTGTACAGAATTTTTTCCAAGGTTCCTGCTTTGCTAATATTATTTCAGCCTTATACTGACTCCTGAGTTTCCTGAACCTTGTCATAATGTATATCTTTGAGCAACATATTTTTGCTCTTTTTGAGTCTGCGCCTGGCTACAATTACTTGTTTCCTGAGGATGGTAAGTTCTGCAGACCACCATGGCTGGGATTTGCTTGTTGATAGGAAGGGAGGAAAGCAGATATAATTTATTTCATTTAACTGCTCCCATCTGTTTGTAATGGCTTCCTCCAAATGCACTTTTGTGATAGCCTTATTTATCTGGTCCATCCATTGGTTACTTGGATTTTGTTCTGGAATAAGTGCCACTTCCCAACTTGTGTGGCATATTTCCTGGTATTGTTTGCAGGTAACCGGGCAAGATTCTTGGAGCAGGTGTGATGCTTTAAATTATGTAATACAAGGTTGTGGTTCGATACCTTCATTGACCAGCCATTTCTGAAATTTGTGGGCTGAATTAAATGTGACTGTTATGTTGATCCAGCTGTCTGCTTGGGTCCTGGTGAAAGTGGGACCATACTTCTCATTCACTGTAAACAGACTGTGTTCTATTAGGAAATGGACTATAATTCTACCTCTTGCATCGAGGATTGGGCTGTGCCACATGGGATGTTTACAGTTTGAGTCCAGTCCCCATACAATGTTAGCTGGTTTTATAGAGTTTAGGAACCTATCCATGGGTGAGAGACCATCTTCCAGGGTGTCGTAAGGAGGTAGGTAAGAGCTGGTCAAATATAGAGGGGGGGGTTAGATGTCAAAGTGACGATTATGTTGTCCAGAGTAGAGAAGTTGTAGAGGAGTGTGAATTTTTTAGTTATTTCTGTCTTTAGGTTACAGTTCCTAGGGGTCGTAACATAAGTAACATAGAAAGGATAATAATTAAGGGGGATGAAGCAAGGTGCCCCATTATTCCAGTAGGGTTCCTGGATGAAAAGGAAATCTACATTACTGAGACAGGATTAAAGATAAATGCAGCGTAGCAGCTGTGCACATTTGAAGGGCTCCAGATCAGAAGGCAAACATGTATTTAGAGTAAGTCCACATCTCTGGATATACAGAGTAGATGTAACATAAGTGGGCAAGAAGGGCATATGGAGGAAAGAAAAGAATGGATGGAAACAAGTCAGCACAAAAGAGTGAACGAGGCGAATCAACATTCTGCAGCAGGCAGGACCAGCACAAAGTCCAGGACAGAGGCAAGAGCTTATAGATTCATAGATGATATAATAGACAAAATCCAAAAAGGAAATTCCTGGATTATTATATGTGGATGACTCAATGGTAGGATCTATAGCAGTAGCTGGGTTACAAAGGGCAATAAATGAAGTTCAGAAATTCTGTGAAGAATGGAGAATCAGAATAAAACAAGTCAACAGTTATGGTTTTCAAAAAAGGAACTAAACTGAGAAAAGAAAACTGGGTACTAAATGGGAAAGGATTAGAAGTGGTCAAAGAATCTGAATATTTAGGAGTGAGGCTGAATAACAAAGGGGAATGGGAGGCACATAGAAAAATAAAAGCAAAAAGGGAGGGCTACAATGACAGGAATAAGAATATGTAAATACAAGCTAGAAATGACAACCAAGTGGCTGGAAAGAATGCACGAAGCTTTAGTGGAATAGAGAATGCTTTATGCAGCAGAGATCTGGGGAGCACAGATGTAAGACCATATGTACAGAATGTTCTGTAAATAACTATTAGGGTTACCAAGATCAGTGCCAAGAGAAGTAGCTTTCATAGAACTAGGAAAAACAAGAAGGCAAGGAATAATAATTAAGAGAATAATAAAATTCTGGTATAGATGTTTGATTAAAGAAGAGGGAGAAATCTTAAAATTATGCATGAAGCAGCAAAAAAGCTTAGAGCACACAAACAGCTGGTGGGCAGGGACAGGAAGAATTATGGGGAAAATAGGAATGGGAGACACATGGAAGCTAGAAGAAAGGAATGAAAGTAATGTAGGTAAATAGGTAAAAAGCAGAATAGAAGACACAGGAATGGCAGGAGATATGGGGAAGTTTCGAAAACAAGAAATCATTACAATTTTATAAGCAAATAAAAAGAAACTGGGGCAAGAACCATATATAGATTATTGTAAGAGACAAGAAAAAGAAGGGATAGCTTGGATGAGAAAAGGAACAATATTTCTAAGAGGGATAAGAGGTAGAGATAAAGGAATATGTGAAATGTGTGATGAGAAATTGCATGGCGGCATGTAAGGAGTTAGCATTATGAAGAAAAAAGGTTTGGGAGGAAAAATGGGAAAAAATAGAGGGGAAAATTGTAGCTATAAAAATGTTAAAGGGAAAAGAAGAAAGATTAGAAATATAGGCGAGTTTTTACAGAAAGCAAAAGAAAAATGGGCAAGGGAAGTAAGGAGTACAAGACAGAGGGAAGGAGGGGATAATTAAGATAAAGGGGAAGGGACAACAAGAGCTACTAGGTGGGGCAAATGGCCTGGGTACCATGCAAGCCGAGGTGGCAAGATTATTGATTGAATTCTTTGCAGTATTGGGCATTCTTACTGAAGACGTTATGCTTGACACTGAGATTCTTGCTGTTGTTTTGGTTGAAGGTTTTGGCTTTTATGCATTTAGGGTAGGGTATTACATAGTTTCTTGAAACTTGGAACTTACACACGTGAAGCATTCAAATATATTGAAGAAAGAGTGAGTCGACTCAAGATACTCTTTGCTCCACTTACTACATATTACATGCAGGACATGTTTCGTGAGGCATTCCCCACATCTTCCGCTGCTATGTGTCAAAGAGCATGTGGGAAATGCCTCACGAAACATGTCCTGCATATAATATGCAGTAAGTGAAGCAAAGAGTATCTTGAGTCGACTCACTCTTTCTTTAATATATAGGGTATTACATGTTTACACATTGCCAGTGATAGTTCTCTGCTCATTTTGAGCATTTTTGTTCTTGTGAGCAAAATTTTGAAGTGTGCTCAAAGTTTAAACACTTAACGGCTATGAAATGTTCTACTTGGCACATGTTCCAATTCGTATTGTAGTAGATCTCCGTCAGATGCATTGCAACAATCTACAAGCAGGGTGTTGTTAGCTAGGTCCTTCATTTTTGGGAATGCCTAGTTTTAGGAATTCCGGGTCTACCGTTTCTCTTATTAGTGCCTTCATGTGGTCTGGAGATGTGTTTCGATCTGTTGGTTTGATTGATTAAGCAACCTGTTTCGTGAAGGCTGCTTCCAGGGGGCAGAGGTGACTGGAGGTTAAATTGGTAATTTAACTGAGCATGAGGAGATGTCACTACCTGTTCACTGAACATGGGTTGCCTCTCTCTGCTGTTGATATAGCCTTTCTAGGCATGCTTTCTAAACTTAAAAACATTTCACTGATTTTATTTCAGTCACAGAGTTTATGGCTTCCTCCTTTAATGTTTTGTCTATGTTGCTTCTGGACTGCAGAACTTGTTTCATTTTATTTAGTGGGCTAACACAGCTGTAACAATTTCACTTCCGACCTCTTCCGCGATCTTGACTTCTCCCTTGAATTTAATATTAGCAAGGGATATATGCAATTCATGAATTAAATTTCACAACACAATTGATTAATACTTTTTCAATAATATTCATGAATACTGTTAAAATGTTTACTTCCTTCAAATTGTTATGTATGTACTTTTTGTTTACAAAGATTTATAATAATAGTAATTCACAGCTGCAGCTAAATTAAGTATTTTGCAGATACAACTATTCTTTGGGCCTTATATTTTAGCACACTCCACAGTTTTAAACACTCAAGTCACCTTCCTTCATCTCAGATTGGAACATTATGCTGCTGGGTGCGCCAACTTTTAACATACAAGTCACCTTCCTTCACATCAGATTGGAATGTTATGCTGCGGGGTGCACCAATTTCTGTAGGACTCAAGCAAATACAAACTTAGTATGCATTCTTAAATCAATAAGGAAGGTAACCTGAAAATCTCACAGCATTGCTTATCAAGTTACATTTTGGCTGCAAAAATAAAATAGAACAAAGATAATCACTGCAACTGATTTATGATCACTTACTGCATTTACTACCACTAATGCAATCCTTATGACTTAGCTGAATATGGTGTCTGATCTGTTTTATATCACATGATGACAAAATAAAAAAGAGGCAGACAGTCTACATGAAAGCTTTGGTGCATAATGCTACCCTTGTTGAAAGATGAGTTAAAATATACATACATTATCATCTCTGCAAGAAATTAAAGTAGGATGCTGGGTTTTGGATTGCAAGCTTCAAAATAAAATCTCTTCATAAACAGGTTTACTTTCTTGGAGCACAAGTAAATGTTAGTGGGCAAAAATGAATTGGCAGTTTTACAGCATAAATTCATAGCATTTTCACTGCATAACATCACTAGGCAGAGTATGCCTCTCAATGGGTTTTGCATCACCAGCTCCACCTACATCCCGCCATGAAGTTTGTGTTCAGCATAGAATACTTGAAAGTCTCAATTGCAAACACACAATGTTCATTCCTGATTACCAAGGTCTTGTTATAATAATGGGCAGTTTATAACTGCACTAGCAACGGAATAAATGTAAGCCCTCTAGGACACCATAATCAACAATGTTCTAAGTTGATAAAACAGTACGACAGCTTAGTGTCAAATAAACATATCTGCAAAATGCCCGATTTTCAGGATCGTGAAAAGAAGACTTTTTTTCTGCTTTGATGTTTTAAATAGCTTTCAATAACTCCATCTTTTGAAGCAGTAAACGTCAACATTTTTCAAACAGTTATGTGTACATTGAGTTTTAAATAAACTGTTTCATATTAATATTTTTAAACAATAAAATAAATGCTAGTGATATGTTTGCTTCACTCAACACTACACTGCCATGTATGAGATAGGATTTTGTGTCATAAATAACTACAGCTTTAATAATTATTATTTATTGGTACATTCATAAGTAACAATGTACAAACTTTAACAATGATGGATACATAAATTAACGTCTACCATAACATGATTTCAACATGTGTTTAAACCTACTTCTTAACAAAATATAAGTGAACATTTTAATAATGTAGTTGTAACTTCAAATTTTTGTCATATGCACTAATGTTTTACAACAAATGTTTATCATGAATTTAGTGTGTTCAGAAAAGTAAAAAACTTTTAATATTAACCCATTTATAAGACTTTTTCCAACCTGAGTGATTATTTGCAATGCTTTTCTTTAATGTTTTATCTGACTAAATATACCAGATTTACTTTCTATGCTTAAGTTACAGCTTTCTTCCCTTTCTTGTTCTGGCTCTCGTGCTGAAACCAAACAATTATAGAAATAATGGTACTGCTGTTTGATTATACCATTTTTATATAAGTCCAAGAGGTCGTTCAATTTATGCTTGAGTATTTTCAATGGCTGGTTGTATGCACGATAAGAACAAGTTTAGCAACAGAAAAGTGTCTTCTCTCTCTTCTATTGATTTTAAATGAATGACAACTCTCCTCAAGATGATTATATTTAACATAAACATGATTAGGATTGCTTTATCTGGATTGAAGCCACATTTTATCCAGTTAGCAAATGGTGTTGCCTTTAGTATCAACTGTTTGGTGTTTTTGCATTTGTGGTGTTTTTGTGAACTTTTATTTGAATTTCTTAAAAATCGTGTATGCCTGGCTGATCTATTTTTTGACTATGTTTATGATCCCTCGAGGTACTTCTTGCTATTGCATATCAACCAGATAGGTCAAATATCTCCACATTCTTGCTTACATTTTCAATGTGGGCATGCATTGAATCTCATTCCATTTGGGAATAATCTGGTTCGAAAAATATTTGATTGATTATTGGAATAGCCAATGACTGTGTTGCATATAGACACATCAAATTTGCAATTGAATTTCTATTCTGCCCCCCCCTCCCATAGGAGTCAGACATAAGCACCCATTCCTGATTACAGGCAGCAGAATTGTTCATGTAGTCAAACACAAGATGCAACTTCATTTTCTCCTCTACCTGCAATCCCTTTGTGCCACATATAGTTTTCAGCCTGTCTTTTTGCCACATCATAAACAGCAATATTATACACAGCTATTCTTCGTTTGTAGAATATAGCTTCAGCACTTAACTGCAGGACATACCTAACAGCCTCCCTGTCAAATTCTGTAAATGTACATTTTCCACTTTCAGCTTCCTGCTTAAATAGATCTCTCACATTTCTTGCATTTTTTCCTTGATATGTGCCTTTCATATGCTTCTTTAACATCAAGTGTTTCTTCATCACTGAGTTGATCATATGTGTAACATTTGTTACATCTGTCTTTACTTTACATGGAATGATATATAAATATTAGCATGGAAAACATTACAATGCAGAACATTGTCAGTTTCACACCTTTGACCTACATATCACACATTTTAGAGAGGTACAGATCTGAAGGTACATATTCTCTAGCTGTTTCTTTGCTTGTATAATGGGATGGTACTCTGGTAAAGGAGTTTATGTGATCTATGATGTAATTCCTGCTTTCTTCAGGTCTCTCTAAGCCAGGATTGCATTTTCCTCTTTTGTTATACGCTACAATGCTAAAGACGTCCTTCTTCGTTAATATTTCTCACAACAGTTTCTGATATGTTAAAAGTAGCCAAGAAGAATGTTTGGCATACCTGAAAACGGTCTTGCCTTTTCACCAAGTAAAACTCTCTACTTCCATTTCTCCTTGAAATATCTGCATTGTCTTAGTTACAGCTTTTTGTTTCTCAGTAACAAGCATATTCAGATATTGCCGTTTCCTATTGACAGCCAGATTCCAAAAAAAGCTAGTGATTGCCCTGCAATCATCCTTGGAAAAGTTAAAACTGCATTTGTGAGGACACTGAGACAATCTTGCGGCTTGACAGTTTTCTGTACTCTTATTTTACCACTTTTTGTTGGAAATTGCTGACCTGATTGTATTTTCCTCTTTAGTACGTTTCTTCCCCAATTTCTAGTACAGCTGTCTTATTTTGTGTTTTATTCTACTTTTCTTCTTAAATTTGCTGCTTCCTATTTGAATCTGAACCTTCACTTTTAGTACTGCCAGTTAAATCCTCATTGTTTGAAGGAACCTGTTTTTTCTTCACAGTGGTCATTTCCTACAGCCACATTAATATCATAAAGGAAATTGCTGGTCATATTAGAACCTGCTGTCATGACTGTATCCTTTTTCTTTCACACAATTCTCTTTACTTGTCACAGTTTCATCTCTGTTTCTTGTAGGATATAAATGCTCTGAAGTATGCTCTAGCAACTGATAGAGGTATGAGTGTGTGATAAATTTTCCTGGTGGTTTGCTTTTTATTTGGATATATGCAGGAATCTTTTTTTCTCTTTGTACATAATTGAGATGAACTAGCTCCATTGGAATCTGAAGTTTCAGTTTCAGTTGGTAGATATTCTGGTTCTTGGACTTCATCATATTCATCAACAGAATGTGATTGTCACTCTTCGGCCATTGTAGAAATTCAGTAGGAACCTAAAATATAACACTTTCACTCTAGCTTCCAATTCACATTTAAACATATTTTTGTTGTGAAGATAAAACCTTCAAATGAAATTACATGGTAATAATTCATTACAGCTGATGCTGCATTGTATTTCAAAAGGAAGTATCACTGATTTTGTAATTTCCTTTGCCATAACAAACTATTATTATTATTATTATTATTATTATTATTATTATTATTATTATTATTATTATTATTATTATTATTATTATTTCTATTCTTTCACGAAATGTGTGGTTTAAATGGTTACTTTAAACAAAGCAAATAGCAGCAACATAATTTGTCACTGAATATGGTAAAATCAATTTACTGATATCATCCATTGCTTGTGTTGCTAAAGCACTCGGGAGAATGTTAGCTGAAGTGCTCAGGAGAACAGCAAGCTCTTCATTTCGTAATTCATTCTCTCACCACATCAGAAGTTCAGTAGGAACCTAAAATACAACAGTTTCATTTTATTTTCCAATTTATATTTTAAAATATTTTCTTCAAATGAAATCACGGTTTACTACCTTGATATTCTGGTAGATTTCAATTTACAATAATCTTATTGTAATTAGAATAGTTATTTCATTCAACACACAATGCCTTAAAAACAGAGTAAGTAATTCATGAAAAGAAAATTCAGTATTGAATAAGGCAAATTCTACTTAGCCACACTGGAGCTCGGGAGATCACAAGATGCTCTTCATTTATAATTCACATTTACTGTCTGAAGAAGCTGAAATCGAGCAGTCAGAATGTTGATTGTTGCTTTTAGATGATGCCAATAGTACTAGTAAATGGGCTTGTCTAGAAACCATAGCACTGATTAATGCAGATCACGGCCTTAAAATATTTTTTCTTTTTCTAGTTAATTATTTAGTAACACAAGCACAAAAATGCCTTAAAATCTCTTTATGACAGGCACGGTAGCCGACCTCATCTACATTAACAAGGAGCACGGTTAGCTGCAAAGAAACTTATCTCAACATACATCTCTTTGACTCTTAACACCGGCAACACTATAGTTTGTGACAGATAACTAAGTTAAGATACGGTTGTTTGATACTAAAGATATTTACCAATTAGGTAGATAGTTTTTAAATTTATGCACACTCTTTAACTGCTGGGGTCCTCAGCATCTCGCTCTATATTGGGCGTGAAAGACCGGTAATTTTGCTCAGAGGCCTCTTTATAACGCTTGAGGTTCTTTTACGTGCCATAAATCGACACGGGACCACCAGCTTTACTTCCCTTCCGAAGGAAGCCATGTTAAGGATTTTTAAGGTAGATACAGCCCATGGTATCTATGAAATAATAAAAGATCATTGTATTTCAAAAGGAAGTATCACTGATTTTGTAATTTCCTTTGCCATAACAAACTATTATTATTATTATTATTATTATTATTATTATTATTATTATTATTATTTCTATTCTTTCACGAAATGTGTGGTTTAAATGGTTACTTTAAACAAAGCAAATAGCAGCAACATAATTTGTCACTGAATATGGTAAAATCAATTTACTGATATCATCCATTGCTTGTGTTGCTAAAGCACTCGGGAGAATGTTAGCTGAAGTGCTCAGGAGAACAGCAAGCTCTTCATTTCGTAATTCATTCTCTCACCACATCAGAAGTTCAGTAGGAACCTAAAATACAACAGTTTCATTTTATTTTCCAATTTATATTTTAAAATATTTTCTTCAAATGAAATCACGGTTTACTACCTTGATATTCTGGTAGATTTCAATTTACAATAATCTTATTGTAATTAGAATAGTTATTTCATTCAACACACAATGCCTTAAAAACAGAGTAAGTAATTCATGAAAAGAAAATTCAGTATTGAATAAGGCAAATTCTACTTAGCCACACTGGAGCTCGGGAGATCACAAGATGCTCTTCATTTATAATTCACATTTACTGTCTGAAGAAGCTGAAATCGAGCAGTCAGAATGTTGATTGTTGCTTTTAGATGATGCCAATAGTACTAGTAAATGGGCTTGTCTAGAAACCATAGCACTGATTAATGCAGATCACGGCCTTAAAATATTTTTTCTTTTTCTAGTTAATTATTTAGTAACACAAGCACAAAAATGCCTTAAAATCTCTTTATGACAGGCACGGTAGCCGACCTCATCTACATTAACAAGGAGCACGGTTAGCTGCAAAGAAACTTATCTCAACATACATCTCTTTGACTCTTAACACCGGCAACACTATAGTTTGTGACAGATAACTAAGTTAAGATACGGTTGTTTGATACTAAAGATATTTACCAATTAGGTAGATAGTTTTTAAATTTATGCACACTCTTTAACTGCTGGGGTCCTCAGCATCTCGCTCTATATTGGGCGTGAAAGACCGGTAATTTTGCTCAGAGGCCTCTTTATAACGCTTGAGGTTCTTTTACGTGCCATAAATCGACACGGGACCACCAGCTTTACTTCCCTTCCGAAGGAAGCCATGTTAAGGATTTTTAAGGTAGATACAGCCCATGGTATCTATGAAATAATAAAAGATACACATGCAGTCGCTTGGCACTAAGAAACACCCATCCTGAGTGGTTTAAAAAACAACTATCTCAAAAAATGTATTTTTGTAGGTATATTTGACACTAAGCAGTTGAGTAGTTGTATGAAATGCATTGGTATACATAATTTGTAAGCTATTTATGCTGGAACACACATTTTGACTTAACTTTCTGTTTATTCACTTGATGTGAGAGTTTATAAAGTACTTAACATGCAACCCAATTTCACATTTTAGGCATCTGGTGGTTGTTTTTGAGTGGCATTCCCTACACCGAGTCTGCTTGTCTTGATTTATTACCCAGTAATCTATTCTAACAAATCTTGAATACTGATGTTCTGTCTTTGTTGGTCTCCCTTTGGCTTTACATATTTTCGCATTGGTTTCCATTAATGATGTAGCAATACATTGCCAAAAATGCCAGATGATCATGCTTATTATTTTCCTCAAGTCTATGTAACTGCCATACATTTTGTTCTGCCACATCTAGGTAGTAAACTATTGGGCTGAAGTACCACTTCTTTCCCCTCACAGATGTTCTATATAGGTTTATATTTTGATCAACCCAGTCGACTCCTACCATATTCTGATTACATAAATGAATTATATGTGGCTGTTTTATGGGAATTCTTTTCTTCTTGCTTTGGGAATAATGTGTATCTGTGTGAAGTGGGTTTACTGATGTACAGTTGGAACCTACTGTTACCACATTGTTGTCATTTCATTTGGCGATAACTACATTATTGGCTTTATCACTTCTATATCAACTGTGGAGATTATAGAACTAACAATGGAGATTTCTTCATCTTGCTATCAGTCAAGGGACTTTAGATATGAGTCATTCCACATCAAACTGAACACACATAAAACATCACTTTCTCTGAATTTTAGTTTACGTGTTCCACACATAAAATAAATCTACACGTATTTTATATTTTGCGGAAAGTCAAATTATTTCAGAATTTACAGCATACTTAAAATTTTTCTTATACTCTCACAACGTTACATAAAAGTAATTTATTCTTGGAATACAGAATGGTCAGGGATAAGAACAATACATTGTTTTGCATTGTGGTTTTCCTTATATAAAATACTATTTTTTCGGAATAAAAAATATCATTTTTTTAAGTATGAATACTTTAAACTGCAATATCATATTTAACCCCCTAGTATTAAAATCTGGAAGAAATACAGGTGGAACCTGTGATATATTGTTTTAAATCTGTTAATATCAGGATGGAATCTTCCTTAGAAGTACGCTTTTAAACAGTTTATTTGTGTTAGCACGCAGGGTTTTGAACATAGACTGCTGACAGAGCTTTACACTGCAGCAGCACACCACATGGCCGAAGCGTTACGCAGTACGAACGTGATAGGCTATCACTTCCGATGTTCAGTGTAACTTAGCAACTGTAATGTGATTTTCTATAAAGCCTCTCTCCACTGTTTCATTTTAAATGCTACTGTGTGTTCAGTTTTTTGCGTTAGAAGTTCATTCTTAGCTCCGAGATTTCTGAAATTGCATACTGAGTGAACAAGAAACAGAGCTATGACTATTGCTTCAGTCCATTTAATGTTTCCAAGCATAACACAAGGCAGAAATCATTAAGCTTAGTTACCCGCAATATGCTTACAAATTTAAAAATGGAGAACTTTCTCACCAGAACTAAAACTATGTGATGCAAGTTGGAAAAAACCCCAAAATACCACCCACTGATAACAGTGATTGTGTGCTACAAAGTGCCAAGGCCGTGAATAATCCAGAAGTGGTTTTGGACATAGTGACTATTGTAAGGCAAGATACAGCAATGCAAAAGGGATCCCTGGTACCTTAGAGCTAAATTCATTATTTCCATCAACCAATAATGCAATAATAATCAGATGAACTTTGAAGGGGAAAAAGTGCACATTTAAATTGTAGTTAAGTTGTCTACCATAGGATAGGATTGAAAGTTTGAATGCTACTCAACTGTATGCCAAATTTAAGTTACATGTAAACAAACTAGTGCAACTAAAGTGCTGTGAACAATTGACAAGGCATCCAATGACAGACTGCTGCTGCTACTATTCTCCAGCCACACCGCACTGGAATCCTGCTACGCACGGCTTTCTAAGCTATTTTATTTAAAGTTAACTCTGCAGGATCCCATCTTTGTTTTATGTAAATATTGTGCCAAATTGACCCTCCCCGGAGAAACATACTCTAGGCGATGACTGGTTCCACTAAAGAAGATTGACATTTACGGGAACAGAAGTGAAACGACTATGGTAGTGGTTTGTCAAGGAGACGACAACAACAAGAAGATAGCGCACAGTTAATTTGAGCTGCGTAGTACGTCAGGCGATGGTGATTGTCAACTGCGCAGGCGCCAGATTAGTTGCAGCTCTCCTCAACGTGCAGCCCACAAGGCTGATCAGTCTTTCTTTGACGGCAAGAGAGGTCACGAGGGAAACAGCAGGACAGTGTTTAGACAGAAGGCATTCCGGACGGTATTTCTAAATTCTTTTTTGGCTTAATTTATTCAAAATTCTCTTTTGTAATTATTCGCCGGGGAAAGGCTGATCGTCCGAACTATACATTTCTTGGGGTTTACATTTCAAAGATATCGGTAAATGTGAGAGCAGGAAGCAAGTACATAATTATTGTAATTTAATTTAATGTCTTGAAGCCGTTAAAAATGTAAAGAATTGTGAAAGAATAAGGGTTTCAAAAAAGGTAATTATGTATGATGTTGAATGCAAGTTCATTAAATGAAAGAACTTTGGCTTGTTAATTATGTAATATAATTTTAAGTACAAATCTGCCATTATTCCTACATTCAATCCATTTCCTCTTGGGTTAGAAAAACACGTTTCAACATATAAAAAAAAAAGCTACAAGGTATTTATTTATAATTGTTATAGAAATTTAAACTTGGGGGTTAAGAGGGATATATAGTTTTTAAATGTTTGGATTTTAAAAATTGATGTAAATACTTAATTACATCATTATAATAAATATTAAGACAAAATTTGAAGTGAATCTGAGACATGATGGTCAGATTTTGTGAAAATTTGTGCGACTTAACGTGGAATATATGATCTTCTCACTGCTCCTGTTCCTTTTATTCCTTTATCATGAAATTCAATAAGAGGCAGTGATGTAAAGAAATTGTCAAAAATATGTAATATGGGAAGATTCCCTGATTCAGCAGTACATTTACATACTGGAGAACAACACTTGCTCTCAAGTCCATGTGAAGAAATTGCTAAAAAATATGTGACAAAGAAAGATTCCTTGATTCAGCAGTATATCCACATACTGGAGAACACTTGCCCCCAAGCCTAAGTATTGGTAATTTTGTGGTAAGGTTCTACTTACAGAACACAGCCATTTTTTGTAGTCTGTGTCCAAATTTTGTAGCTGTATATTATCGGTTTTCTGAGAATAAACTGTTTGCATCCATGTTTGCCAAAATATGGCACCACTGCCTCATTTATGATATGCATTTCTTCATGGGGTGCATTCTCCTGAAATTTCACATTTTACATATCAAACAGCTTCCTTACTTTAGCATATCTAACTGATTTGTCCAGATATGCAGGTTGGACATTATGATTCTGAATGTCATAGTAAAGGGCTCCAGAAACAAGGTCATTGTGAGAATCTGAGCTCGTTTCCCAATACATGTTCTGCCCAGGTACCTCAACATTGCACTCAACACAAGAATGGTAATTAATGATTTTATTCCTTCTGCAGTCACATCACCTATGACATTGTGTTCTGCAGCATGCTGATTTGTATACATCAGTAGCAGCTCAACGATGTCTTCATCAAAGAATGATGAAAGTATGTCTGCAGGAGTGCGATTATTATGAGAAACACATTTTTGAGGCCCAACTTTGTTACATTCTAAAAGATTATGTTCCTGCCAATGAAATGTGTTCTATCCCTTCGCACATGATTGGTAGCTTCATTTTCTCAGCCTTATACTAACCCCTGCTCCTCATCTCCTTGTGATCTGCCAGAATTGATTCTGGTAATATATAGCTTCACCTCCATTTCTGATCTCAATTGGCTGCCTTGCATATTTACCAGTGTAACATTTTCATTCCCCAAATCTTCATTTGTTGACATCATTGCATGCATTTACTGTTAAAATAATCCAGCTGCTGGCATCTATAGGTCACCTCCATTTTGAAATATTTCTAAAGCTTCACTGAGACTAAACCCCCTATAGAGGGAAATAATGTTATAATTGGAACAACCCTACATTAGAACTGATGCATTAAACGTAGTATAATAACATTCAACATTGAAACATATTGATTAGAATATGCGATGCACAATGGCTAATTGCATATTAATATAACCTATTTTAAATACACTGAGAGAACATTGCTACCTTTACTTCACTGTGATCATAAATGTTACTGATCTTTGAAATAATATGCAGTAGTTGTCTGCCATTTTACTGGAAATAAATACTCATGCACTCACAATTATACCTCCGCCATTGAATCTTTGCACTTGACAGTTTGTGTGGCTTCGCGTAATGTTGGCTATATTGCGGTTGCGACATTGCCAGAGTGGTTGGTAAACAACAGCTAATTGTTCTCTTTTCTATCGTGTCTAAGCCGCATACAAAAAGGGTACGTAAGTAGCAAACATCAATGAAGAATAACTATTTTGTATTATTATTGTTAATTGAAAATAACTCAGCATGAACATTGCAATGCATGTAGAATAAATTATGCACTTTTGACAATATACAAGCAAAATAATGCAAACATGCCTGCTCCAATGAGAAGAAATAAAACAAATGATAAGCTGTGTTAACAAAGCTATTTTCACCCTCGCTGCGTTCCAGATGGTTCAGGAATTTTGTCCTCTTTCTCATGGAGTTTCACTCCCTTGTAAATAACAGTTCTCGTGATTAGTCCAAGAGCTGCTGCAGTTCGTTGTACAGCTTTATCAGCAGGAATAGAGGGATGCCCATGAACCTCCACATACTCCTTCTCCTGCTCAAAGAATTCCTGGGTCCTTAACAGTTCCAATGCCTGACTATTAAGTGGCACATCTCGGCGCGAAGGATTTTCACTTTGTGAATCATTACTCAGTTATCGGCATCATTTTTGAGACATTGTTGCACTTACTTCAAATCTTGTATAAATAATATGAATGAAATATATATGCATAAACGAACACCATCAATAACCACAAATATAAATAACAATGAACAATATTAGCTTGCAAAGAACAACTCGACGCACGTGATTCACAAACTGAAGCACAAGGTTGGAAATAGCTACATCTGGCAACAGAGCTGCTTCCAGTTCCGCTTTGTCATAGACCACCCAAAATGCTGCCTTGTGGTTGGTTTAGGAAGTCTAATGGTTAAAGCTTTTCATCTGTTTTTTGCAAGTGTACCCACTTAATCGCTAGCTGTCAAGCGCAACGTTTCAACAGCGGGGTATACAGATGATAAAGAAACAGTACAATAAAAATAGGTGACAAACCTTGAACCTTCAACAATGTATTGCAGAAGGTACCAACTGTTGCACAAGTAATTTACCACTGTGGGAATAGTGAAAGCCTTTAAGGCCAAATGCCTACATGTAGGACATCAGTCATACCTGGTTAACATGTAATTTTCTCCATATTTTCCCTTTTAAAATATAGCAAAGCTTGTTTATTTTTGAGAACAAAATGCATTTTATGCATATTTTATACTCAAATTACACACTGACTATAATATAGCATATTATGCAACAAGATTATAATGGTAGTAATTATGACACACGTATGTTTATTAAACTTGCTACCGGTCATTTAATAATTTTCATACTAGCATCTTACTTACCATTATAGTTAAGTTGCATATGATCATTTTTGGTCGACCACACTATAATTTCAAAACTATGAGTACTTACAAAAAGATCTAGCTTGTTAATTGTGTGAGATTAAATGCTGATCAGATGGCAGCACCTTGTGCATGTTTGCAAGTAGTACAACAGATGACATCTCTGTTGAGTACATGCTGTATTTATTGACTTTTGCTTGTAATGTGATAGCAACACATACTTAAGCAAATAAAATAAACTCACTTTATCAGAATATTAAAATTACACTGAACAGAATTTATTTTATTTTAAATACACATATTTCATTGTTTATCTGGGAATGGATCCCAGTGGACTGCTGCTTTATAAAGGTTGTGGCACACAACCCTTTCCAGTTGTAGCACTTGGAAGAAATTTCCACAACCTGGATGGACCTTTAAATTTGCTGCTAGCGATAAGCAAATGGGAGCAAAAATTCATGCAAAACTAACCTATATCACTTAACTTACCTACATTGCTACGGATTATCAAATGTAGCTGAGCTTGATTGCAGAATTGTTGATGCACTGTACAATTTGTGCTGGATACACAGTCCACTAACATCAGTATTTTGTAATTGTCTTAGGTTTGTAAACATTTTAGACCGAGATGAAATATCCACGCAATAAATAAGACAGCAATCATATAGCATTCAGCCATAAATGGTAATGTATGTAAAACATAAATGGGAAATTTCACTATTTACTGCCACTAGCACATGTACCCTTCACTTTCTTTGGCACAAGATAATCGTTTATAATTGACAAGTATATGATAGTACTCAACATTGGCCGATACACATGGCTGGTTTACTTGAACATGTATTGCAGTAGAAATAAGTTTCTTTCCTCGGCCCCTTGACCTTTCAATTGCTGCAGATAATAAGAGTATGGTTTTTTTCCCCTGAAAATAAGAAATGAAGTGGGGTGCACTGTCTAGCCTTTCTTGTTTTTCAGTTGTACCTGGATGCGACCTTGGCCTTGGGTTGTTTACATCTTTCACCAGACTCTCAATAAGCTACCTTCTGTATTTGAGGTGGGACAACCGATGGGCGCTTGCCTTGAAATTCTGAACTTTGTATAAAATGAAGGAGTTCAAAGTTGCAACTTCCAGGCATTGAAATTCTGAACTTTGTATAAAATGAAGGAGTTCAAAGTTGCAACTTCCAGGCACCAGAAAAATAATTTGCACCACTACTTCAACGATTTTCGTATAAATGAGTATTGCTCAGTAATGGTCACTGCAATCCATGCCTCCCATATATTTGATATAATCAAGCACACAAAGCGGTTTTTCTACATCTTTTCTAGCACCCCCCTTTCAAAATTATTGTAGTTTTCTACATAGAGGCATCATGATACATAGAAATCATCAAGATTACCCTTTTGTCTTTCCACCCCATAACCACGACATTGCCATTCCAGTAAGAGCTTGTTTTGCCTTATTTTAGCTTTTTCGAAACTCCTTGCCTTACAGGTTATAAGGTTGCCTACTCTATTATGGTACCTGTAGTGTGACATTCACAGCTGTCTTAATTCCTGAGGTAAATCTATGCTACTATAGTAGCAATCAGTGAATAAATGGTAGCCCCTAATTCCAAAATCACAAAGACCAAGGCAATCTATTAAGAGGAAGTACAATTTTGGTACTGAATTGCTTTTCAGGGCACAAAAGAGTACAAATTTGCCCTGTGTACTTTCCATCATAAGGAATAAGATTATGGAAATAGTCGGTATCACCATCTGCCAAAACAAATATTCTGATACTCCATTTTGTAGATTTCTTAGGCTTGTATGTTTTGAAATTTACCTTGCCCTTGAATCCCACAGTTGATTCATCTATAGTATATTTTTCTCTGGTAAACAGTGTTCTTGAAACTATTTTTCCAGAAATTCAGTTACATCATGAACCTTTTTAGTTCTTCTAAAAGATGGAGCAGTGATATTCCGTGTATCATCTCCTGCTTGCAGCATCCAGATCTGCAAAAATCTATCCCAAAGCGTAACATTGTGGAAAAAGTTTGAGTCATCCTGTCAGTGGACCAATAACCCTTTAGTTCCAAAATGAAACGAGCCCCATGTTCAGTATTGTATCCAGAAAACCTTTAATTTCTCTAACAGTCATATCAACCCAAATTTTCCAAATAGATCTTGGCAATATTTGTAACCTTGCAATTTGTGATATTAGCTTATCAGTGAAAAACAAACTAAAATAATCTATTGGTTCAGCACCAGATGCAGATTTAATTTTGGACCTGAATTCTTAAAACAATTATGTTTCCTGGGTTTCTGGCCAGTTTTGCCAGAACTGATAAGTTTTCGCGTATCTGCACTTGCAGCACTTGTGTCGCTTTCACTTTCACTTACGGACTCCTCACCACCAGATAGCTCCATATTGTTTTCCTCTTCAAATTCTATGTCCACATCAAAACTCACTGCATCCAACTCTGAATCACTGATCTTAACTCTTCCACATTTTCATTGCACAAAACATTAAATTTGCATTTTGTAATTTTGGAAGGCCCTGGTTTCTGTGCACTGGAAGCCAATACGAAAAACTGCACTTCAATTGAAATATTTCCTGTGTAGGTTGAAACAGTTTAAGTAATCTCTGAACAGATTAAATTAAAATGAGTTTTATTTATGGACGCTCTTTAACTACTATGGTCCTTAGCATCCCATTCTATATTGGGCGTGAAACATCGGTAATTTTGCTCAGAGGCCTCTTTATCAGGCTTGAGGTTCTTTTATGTGCCGTAAATCTACGACACGGGACCACTGGCTTTACTTCCCTTCCGAAGGAAGCCGTGCTAAGGATTTTTACGCCCGAAAAAATCCATCGCCCTCCGCCGGGTTTGAACCTGCGACCTTGGGAACCAGAGGCTAGCACGGTACCACTAGTCCACGGAGGACGACTCTGAACAGATGGCAGTATAAACTTGGTAATACTTCTACAAGCACTATGTGCCAGTATTGTTATTTCTTGTAACTAAGAAAAGAAATTGCAAAGATTGTTGCTGTTGGCCATATATCGACATACGACCGCAAAGGATTAAAAGGCATGGGCAATAGGTAGGGACCCCAACTTTTCGCGAGTAGTTAATTCGCGAAATTGGCCGAAAATTAACAATAAGGTAAACCTTTAATCAATTATTTTTAAATTCCACATATATATCCATTCTGAGTCGCGAAATAACGCGACATTAGTTCTATATCGCGAAAATGCGAAATAACACTGTAATGAAAAAAATGTGCAAAATAACCCGAAATTTTTCTCTCTCTCTCCTTTTTTTCAGCGTTTGTCTCTCCTTTTCACATAAACAATCAGATATTTGGCTTATCAATCATTTACAGATACGTGTATTGTCATTCGCTACGGCCATGCTGCACGGTGTTGTGTGCTGCACATTTCTCATTTCACTCAAATTATTCTTTGGATTTAAATGACAATACTACCTGCAATTCTTCTCTAATGCCGTATTTTAACGATTCGTGTTTGCATCGCCCCATTTCATGCCTGCTGGAAAAGATTGTCGCAAAAGTATCGTTAAATAATGCATGAATTTCTAAGTCTGGTTCAAGTCAATTCTGACAGTAGACAGTCGCTTCTACCAATCACTGTCTCCATTTCCTGTACCCCTCGCACAAAAATTGTTGCTGTCTCGCGACGTTGCCATAATGTGAACACATGTCTAGGTATATTTTGTGTCTGCTATACTGAAAGATTCGTTTGGAGTCAAGTTATATTCTTTAAATTACGTTACAATCTAGCGCAAGGAGTCTGTTTACCTTCTGCTCTGAAAAAGAAAAGGAATTATGCCGATGGAGCCAAATTTCAAATTAAGCTAGCGCATGCTCAATTCAGCTGACAGTGGAGTTGGCAACGTGCCGTTCGCGCACCATACAGACAGCATGTGCAAGACGTTGCCAGGTCAGTTTAGTTTTGCGGCACGCGGTAATTCAAACCGATTCCACAGTAGTATTTCAATGTGGTCTCAAAATATAATAAACTTCCAGGCATCTTTCCTTCTTGAACACTGCAAAGACACCATTTGCCTTATTGAAGTGCTTGAGGGATCTAAATATCCATTTGTTCATAAACTATATAGCAAATTTAAAGATATATCAAATGGCTTCACAATAGTAGCTGAGGGCTCGTTTGGAGAGAAAACTTCAAGTCTTCTTCAGAGACTGCCAACCCTCAAGAAGTCTTATGTTATCAGTCAGTTCAAGCAATTGGGCATAAAGTCAGTTACCAAGCTGAATTCTTTAATGTCAGCTGATCCAGCTGATGATGATATTCATTCTGCAGGTAAATTGTTTGATGTACGAAAAATAGTATCAAATGAGGCATCTACTGATATAACTATAGAAAAAGCAAGAAGAATGTTACCTTTTCTGCGAGACTTGCCAGAGAAGAAATTCGAGGAGGGATATGCTGCTCTGAAGAACATAGTGTGTGAGAAACTAGATGATGCTGCTGAAGTGAACATACTGGATTTACTTTCTGGACTTCAATTTGACCACTTGTTTTTCAGTGAGAAGTGTATGAAACTATTGTGGGTACCCATGTCCAATGTGGACAGTGAAAGACTTTTCTCTGCATATGGGAACATCATGACAAACTTAAGAACAAATCTTAAGCAAGAGAACACCGAACTTATGGTGGCTTTGTCTCTAAGAAAGTAAATCAGTCGAAAGGTATACTATGTAAATATTTTCATGCTCCTCTTTTTTAAGTTACATGTAAGGTGCCCTTTGTTCCACAGTAAAATAATTTAAACTGTGTTTTTGTTGTTTCCCTTTTTTTGCACGAGATAACACCGTTAAGCAGTTTTATTTACCGCCCAAAACACCGCTCACTATAATATTTTTACACCGATATTACATTATTTTATTTACCGACAATCTGGGGTCCCTAGCAATAGGGAAGCAGCACACACTGCTGAGTAAGATCATAATGAGTCGCTGAAGTATTATGGATGCCATAACAGTTTAGTTATGTCACATGTAATCAGCATATTATAGTGTGGTCAACCAAAAAATACCGTATTTACGCGAATCTAATGCGCACCCCATATTTGAAACTTAAAATTATAAAAAAAGGGTTTGTATTGAATGTAAAGCTCACCAATGACAGAAAATGGATAATAGATATTTTATTTAATACAACAATGGATTCATCATATATATAACCCATCAGATTATAGAATTCAAAGTGCCCTATTGTTAGGTGATACATTGTTAAAGAAGAAAATTAGTGAACATGAAATAAGAAAAGTACACATTCAAAATGAATTTATTAATATAATACCGTAAATTACAAGTGTGAATCACCATTATTCACTGATGCTTTCATCACTGGAATCCTCTGAAGTGTTCACATCAGAAATAGGTTCATTTCCTCTCTCCCTGCCATCCAAAGCATTTGAAATGCAACATTTTTTGAATGACTTTACAATCAATGGTGTTTCAATGCTTTTCCAGGCAGCAGATACCCAGTGTGCAATCGTATGTGGTGCAGCATGCTTAACTTTTCCTGTCGGGGTCAATTCACAAAACCATTTTTTGTATTCCTTCTGAACAGAACCCTTGAAAGGTTTACTTATACTAACGTCCAGGGGCTGAATACAGGTGTCATCCCTCCAAGAATAATAACAAGATCACTGCCTAGGCTATGTACCTTCTGTTTTACATCGTCGGTGAGATGACCACGAAATGCATCCAGATAAAGCATTGATAAGCCCACCGGAGCGACATTCCCACATATTTTGTATCCAATCATGCATCAATGATTCAGTCATCCATCCCTTCACTGATTTCAAATAATGATGTCATCAGGAAACAGTTTTTCATTCTTAGGGGTTTTGGGACACATTTTCCTCTTGAAGATTAAGAAAGGGTTTGCACCCATCAGCTGTGATAGCCAGCATTACTGTTATGTGCTGTTTTTCGCACCCTGTTGTTTTGATAACTTCCTTTGTCCCCTTCTCAGTAATAGTGTAGTTCCACGGCATATTAAACCAAATTGGCATCTCATCAGCATTGTCTATTTGTCCCATTGAAATTTTTTTTTCTCTCTTCTGAAGTGAAATGTCATACCACTGAAACATTTGTAGTTTGTCCTCAAAATCTGCAGGAAGCTTCTGGCACATTGTTGTATGGCGTCTTAGAGATAAACCCATCCACGCTAGCCATAAACTCTTGTTTCGGAATACCAAGAACTTCAGCCTCCTCTTTAGCTTTCTTTCATATAGTGTCACTAGCGACAGGTTGCCCATTCTTCCTCCTTCCACACACAAATTCCAACACTTTTTCTTCAACTTCAGGGTATCTTCCTTTGCGAGAGCCCGTAAATTTCTTCCTACTAACTTCATTTCTGTTTTCGCCACAAGTGGACTTTGCTCTCTGATACATTGAACTCCCTTCCTGCCTTTCTATTACCATTTTTTTTAGCATAAAGAATTACTTTACGCTTTAAAGAAGCATCATAAGACATTCTTCTCTGTTTGTCCTTGCCCTCCATATCGTAACTAAAAATGCTTAATAATAGGCCAATGATAAATGAGCGGCTAGCTTGTCACAAGTTTCCGGATGCATGTTAACTCCAGCAATCCATTGTGACATAATAAAAGAAAAAAATTGAATGAAATTAATGGCGTTCTACGGAATGGATTTGCACTCCAATCTAATGTGCACCACGATTTTGAGTATTACATTTGGTCAAAAAAGGTGCACATTAGATTCGCTTAAATACGGTATATTCTAATTCAGTTGATTCATATAATCTGTAAATTTCAAACTGTCATAGTCGGTGCTGAAATGTGCATCAATGTTAATTCTTATTTGTACTTTTAGGAATTACATGCATTAAAGCATTTGGGATTGTTGAGTTTTATTGACCAATTATTACGCATGGAGTAACATAATAGTTTGACAAAATGCACAAACCTCCAAAAGTTTTGCCACCTGATGTAAAGCTTGGAGATGACGACTTGCTAGTTGATGTGAATGTAGGTTTGATGCTAGCAGACTGTGGAGCAGAAGTAATTCCAGTCAAACTCATTCCACTTATGTGCTTCACCATACTGCTAGAACTTGCACCCTATAATCAGCATGGAATTGGTTTAATGTCTCCATGTTATGACAAAGTTCATTTTGCAAACTTAATTAAAACATCACCAAGCTAAACTGATATGCAAACTTTAACCATAATCTATTTATTACATGGAAGGAAACATATTACCAAGGCAATTAAATTGTTTTACACAGAAAGTCAGTGGTTTTAAAGATGCCCTTGTAATTTCCCACTGTTATCCTGGTGCACAGGATAACAGTGACCAGGGCAAACTCCCTCTTCTCCTATGGTTGCTACCCAAGTACCTAACAGAGCACATGGGACATGTATTTGTACATTTTATTTTATTTTATTTATTTATTGTGCTAAGAGATTTACACTTTGATTGTCTACTGAACTCTGACCCTGGCCACTCATTCTGTAGACAATCACTACAGTTTATCTACATTTTACAATTTCCCGTCAATAAATTATCTTGCTTCAGTTTTTCACATCCCATTTCCACTTGTCACGTACTGATTACTTTACCGTCACACATTCCCCATAGTTTTCCATTCAAAGTAAGATACACTACCTCTTACTTTTCTCTATTCACTGTCCAAAGCCATTTATTTTTGACTTTACACAAAAACTGTCCAATGCTCCTAGCGTCCTTGCACATCATTTTGATTACAAGTGTATTTCTATCCCCCTTCAACCACTTCTTTTTAATAAATTTTCTTCTCCAATTTTCTGTCCCTTGGCACTTAAATACTGTGTTTTCAATGTCTTCATTACCACCACATATCGGACATTGGTTTTGAGGAATACCCTGTCTTAACCCTTTTAGCCTCCATGCTCCGGTTCTTACCCATGCAATAGATTCTCTCTCTTCTTTATTTACTATGTCTATATATTTTTCCCTACACCATGTATTTTTCATTGGCCTATAACAAACCAATGAGCTCTTTTCGACAATTTCACTGAACATGTTTTGTATTTCTATATCTTCCAGTCTTTTCCTTACCTTTGTCCAAAAATTTTTCACGTTATTTTCTCTCCTTCTCCACATGTCTCCTAACCCATTTTTCTCCAAAATGTTCTGTAAATTACTTACCCATCCATCATTCACTAAACTATTCTCTTGGTATTCTACACATTGTCTTAACACATTACTTTTTCCTAAATTTAAAGTTCTGAACCAAAATTTCAATGCTCTTTCCATTATCTTCCCCTTAGTCGCCACCCTGCCCATCTCTAATTGCGCTACCTGTCTTACAATTGCCTAAGAGAGCAGTTCAATGTGTTAACTCGGATACAAAAGTAGTAAAATGTGGGGTTTCATAGGGCCCTAATCTTGGTCTTTTACTGTTTTTAATATACAACAATGATTTGCCACTTAGTATATCCTGTGCAGCAACAATATTATATGCTGATGATACTAGCTGTATGCTGGGGAAAACACTCGTACAGACTTGCAAAACAAGCTGATATTATGACTACCTTGAGGAATGGCTGATCACAAATAAGCTGATATTAAATACAAGTAAATACCAATGCATGAGTTTTGCTGTAATAGAGGGACCGTCAATATAAATCCAGTGATCATCTATAATAAAATAACTCAGCTTGCCCCTGAAGCAAAACCTTCAGGAGCAACAATTGACAAATTCTTAAACTAGAAGTTGAATATTAAAACCATTACAAAAAAGATTAGTAAAGAGCTATGTAAAAATACTAAAAATGCATGCAATCTTAGAATGTTAAAAATGATTTTTCATATGTGCAATCAGCCAAACAATGCTTGTATGTGGCATTTATGATATTATCTTATGGGAAAATAATTCTGCAGATACTAATATTCTGTTTAAAACATTTTGCCCTGTTTGTTCTACTACTTCTTAGAAACTGTACACTTTATAAACAATAATATTCCATACTTATACTCCAACACTATTCACGATCTCACTACTAGAAACAGTAATAAAATTCCTCTTCAAGCAGCTAGAATGACTACAATGACAAACTCCATGTTGCACACTGGCATCCACATGTACATAAAATTACTAGAGAAGTAACTGACACCCAATTACATTCAGAATGAAGATTAAAATGTTCTTAATCCACCAGTGTCTTTATAATACTCAAGAGTTCAATGAGAACTTCAGTCAGTTTGTAAACAATGTATGTATATATGATATTACCTTTATAGTGTAAGTTGTATTTCGCATGTATTTGATGAAGCTATGAAATTAAACAAATTTCCAAATGCTGAATAGAAGATTGTTTCTCTTTCTACTACTTTCATACCTTTACATATTGTTTATATTCTATATTAATTCTGGATACACACCATATGCTTAGTAAGAATTAGCACTAAACTTTATTTCTGGATACACACCATATGTTTAGTAAGAATTAGCAGTAAACTTAGTGTTTAGTGCATGTGTTTAGTGCTGGCATAATTCATATTGCAGCATAGCAATTATTTTCTGTCCGATTCTCCCCATTCGTTTAATTGGAGAAAAAGAAAAGCCCATGCCTTTGAAGCAAAAGCAATAGTATGTCAGCTTCATACATACTTTCAAAGTGAATACATGAGAGTCAAGAGCAACATTTATCCCTTGCAAAATTTTTTTTGGATAGAACAGTGAATGCTATACTGCCATTTGAACATCAACTTGTGCAACAGTAGCTGGAAGGGTATATTTCCATGGCAACCTCTCCTCCACTGTTGCTCTACCCAAGCATCGTCATCTGACCATGGCTCTAGTTATGTGCAAGGTCACGACTGCTTTATAGTCCTGTGTGTGCACCTACACATAACAAGTTTATTCTCGGCAGTATAAAGTGTCAGACTTGACCTTGACATCTCAGAAGAAGGGACAACTACTAAGCCATCAACACCCTTGAAATTATTATGGAGACAGTCATATCTGTTTACTGAAAGGGAGTGGTGGAGGGGAGATCATGTTATCGAGTCAGCTGCATATCTCAGCTATGAGATTTCATTACAAATTGCAAAAAGGTGGAAACCATTTGATGATGATATATGGGTTAAGGATTTAGTTAAGGATCGTTAGCCAAGCACCCTCTGTTCTGGATTGCTTCCAGAATTTGAATGACATCTTGTTACCTTCTACAATTATGCAACACATCCAGGAAGTGAGTGAAGATTTTAAACAACTTATTAATACTGGAAAGTTTTGTTTGTTGTATATTCTGTGGTAATTGAGAGTACAGATATCAATGATATGGCTCAGCTGGATATTTTTGTACAAGGTTTGAATATGGGTCTTAACATTAGAGGAATTATTAGATTAGTTGCAACTAAAGTAATGACAGGCTTGGACATCTTCAGCACTGTGGATGAGGCTGTGTAGAAGATGACACTATAATGGAATAAGCTAGTCAGTGGCAACAAAGGCACTCCTGCAATGACTGGACATCAGACTGGATTAGTGGGGTGTATCAAGAGTAAAATTGCACATGAAGTTGTACCCATCCATTGCATTATACATCTGCAGAGCTTATGCACCAAAAGTGTCAACCTCCAAAACATAATGGAAGTGGTTTTTGAAACTACAAATATTATAATGTTGAAAGGACTGCAACATCATTGGTTTCAACAATTCCTTGAAGAAATAGATGCTAATCACAATGACCTAACCTATCATTGTGCAGTATGATGGCTTAGTCATGCTAAGGTGCTGGTCAGCTTCTTTGAATTGAGACATGCAATTGGATTAGCTTTGGAGATGAAAGATAAACTGGTACCTGAAATGCTGAATAGGTGTCTGCCTTAGCCTACCTTGCAGTGTTATTGAACATTTAAATCTCCTAAATATATCTCTTTGAGGAAAAGATGAGATCATTATCAATCCCTTTGAAAGAGTATATGCTTTCAAAACATAACTATCTTTATGGGTTGGTTAGTTGTGTGATAAAAACACTTGTCACTTTACAAGACTATCTTTGGTGTACAGACCATCCCCTTGAAAAGAATTTAAGAATTTTCACAAGTATTGAAACACCTGAGTTTAGAATTTCAATGTAGATTTCAAGAGATGGAAAATCTTCGGCAATTTATCCATATCTTTGCTGCACCAATGTCCCAGCAAATATATTAATGTAAATAGTGAATACCAAATAGAAATCATTAATTTGCAAAATAACAGAACTTCAGGATAAATTTAGATATAAAGTTAATCTTCTTGATTTTTTAAAAATTTTCCCCAGCAAACATTTTCCTGTCTACATAAACTTGCTGCCAGAATGTTATGCATGTTCAGGACCACATACACAATATTCAAGCAGGTATTTTATCTCCTGAAGATCATGAAATCTCACTACTGATGTCAACTCTGATTGTAATCTATCCTTTGCCTCCCAATTACAAGAAAAATGACACCTAACCTGGAAAAATAAATTCAGAAGTCAAGAAAATCCAGTGTTAATGAACAGGAGACACTCTGTCTCTGTCTGTCTGTCTCTCTCTCTGCTATAAAGGAATGTTTATTTTTATAGTTTCGTTTATTATTTGGGGAAATGTCTGTGTATTATGCTGCATTTAAAGTCATGAGTTATTTTTGCACAGATAGAGTTAGGGAAAGAGAGTATAATGTTTAGTTCAATCGGTTATTATTTTAATATTACACAATAGTTATCAGTTTTGATTTTGTAATTTATTATCTGAAAGTAGGTTTAATGATCTCATTTGTCAGCTAATATGGTTTCTAGAATGAAAAACATGTTTGTTATAGATATAAACACGCAAAGAAAACAGTACTCTTACATATGCTGTACTTTGATGAAGCATTTAGCTTATTACTTTTACATATTTGTGGCCTTTATTTGCATTTAATATTTTAGTTTACAATTGCTAGAAAAACAAACAAAAATATTGAATTTAAAATCATTGAAACTGTATGTTATCCACAATTTATAGCATTAGGGAACAAAATGGGTTGGTAAACTCAGTGTATTATGTGACTTCTTTCAATGGGTTTGGTTTGGTTACTAATTTTCAATGGAAAATTAATGATTGCATGTTCTAAATTATGCAAGTTATACTGAAAACACTTAAATGGCTGCACTGGTGGACCATACTGAGCCAGTTTCACCTCCCCTCCCTCCAAGCCCATGCAAAAGTAGATTTGTGTGCTGTGCGCCCCAGGCCAACATACCTGTGGGATCAGTTGACGATGCCTGCTCTAGCCAGTAATGTGCCAACACCTTCCTTTCCCTAGAAGCTGAACTTAGAGGGGTACCACATGGTTTCCTATTGAAACGTCATGGTTTTGTTCCCAACTTTCCCTTGGGGGGGGGGAGGTTACCAGAAGAAATAATTAATGATTCAACTTTCAAAGGATGTTCTTCCAGAATTGTTTACTTAAAACATCCTTCCTAATTACACCACACTGATGCATAAAACCCCTTATTGGTCTGTGATAGAAAACAAAGCACCCAAAATGCGATGGTTGAAGAATATGCTTGAGTCACTGCAGAAGCACATGCTATTAAAAAAAAAACAAAAAAAAACAAAAAAAAAAAAAAAAAAAACAAGGATATGATAAAAGCCAAATTAATGAATATCACACCATACAAACCAGAACCATGATGTGAATTAGATGAGCTAGCAAGAAAGAATGGGCATCACTACCTCCTTGCCATTGTCATCTTAATCCAATTGAGCACATATGATTTCTAGTTAATAGTTAAATCACACGATCAGCAAAGTAGAGCAGCTAGCAATGGAAGTAAGAGAGCAAGTGATGTCAGACAAGTATGCTGCCAAAGAACAATGGCAAAAAAGAATTTTATAGGAGTGAGTAGATAAAATGATCATCTCCAATGGTTCTTCAGTAAAGTCTCTTGAAGGTAATTTAATTCTGATAGTAAGGCCTTACTAATTTACATTTACTTTCTCTACTGCTCACCTATAGTAAGTAGACAAAGTATTATATTCGACCCAAAAATTCAATACTGAGAATTTCACTGGAATACACATTTTGAGACTCCCTGAATCCCCCCCCCCAAAAAAAAGCATTTGAAGACTGGACATCAATAATGGGCTATGTGCCAAAAAAAGAAAATTTTGAGTTAGATCTGCAAAACCGAGCTAAGTCAACAACTTATAAAGTGGGCTATGTGCCACAACCATGATAGTAGTGCATATAAAGCCTGACAGATGGCATGAGAGGTATGTGCCAAACAGTTGGCAAGCCTATAACAGGCTAAGTGCTACTGGGCTTCTATAGTACTGCTGATTGTAATGCTGTGAATTCTAACCTTATTCTTTTGATTGAAACCTATTGTGATTGTGTCTTCAGTTTGTTGTGGGTTTTAGTTTTTGAGAGTATATTGCAAGAACTATGGAATTAAACAGTGACATAAGAAAGGAAAGAAAAAAAAAAACAGAAAGAAAAAGAAGAAAAAAAGAAAAAAAAAGAAAAGGAGAATCAATTTGGGATGAAAGGAAAAATCATAGGAGTGAAGGGAAACCTTATGTGAACAGTAAAAATGTGTTGGTGGAAGGAAAAACTGAACCTAAACAAATAGTATGTACAAACTATTTACTTTAATATTGAATAGTATTACCTGATATTTTACTTATTTTATGGAATTTTTACAAAGGAATGGCTCGTCAATTCTTTAGCCCACATGATGACAATCTATGCAATATTAATCACCTTGGAAAGAGTCTTTATCAAACATTACTCATGAGGCAGTATTTTAATGCCTAAATGATATTAATTGTGTTTTATTATAATTAAATTCAATAACAGCCCACCTTGAAAACAATATGTGCATAATTATTTTTTATATTGTATGTAAGTCATTGCAAATACTTATTTTTTTATTGTTAACGTATTTATTAATGTCATGTAAATGTTCATATACTCTAATAGTGCAAAAACTGTGAGAATAATATGTTTTAGGATGTTAATAATGAGGTAATAATGTAATTTTGGTGACAATGTAGCTGGAATTTTAAAAAAATACTGGTTATGAAAAGATCAGTAATAACGTAATTTCGCTTACAGATTGGAATTAGCCAATCAACAGTAAAGAAAAAGTTTTAGTTTGAATACTTAAATTCTATTGGACTAGAATTAGCCAATAAGAGACTGGCATTACCAAGGCTATAAGGTTTTTACCATTGAATTCAGTCAGTCGCGGGCATGATGTAGAGTACGGATGGTAAAAATTGTGTTCTCCGCTAGAATGTATAAAGTGCTCACAGTTTTTCTTTTATAAAGTGTTGTGTTTATAAATGTGCAAGTATAAAGAGAAATAAAAAAAGAAGTGAAATTAAAAAGTAAATTCTGTGACGTCTTTTAATTATTGTCTTATCACAACCTAAAAAGAACTTATGTTTCTATAGTGCAACTGAAGCAGCTGAGGCAGATTTTTTTAATAATATTACGTAACACACGCATCATCTTTACTATAAAGTTTGGCGTACCAAGCATCAAACAACATCAAAGTGTATCTTAAAAACGTTGGGTTAAATATCTCAAAGTGACGCACATATGCGGGGATTCTCTCATCTCACATCCAGCATCCAGCTAAATAACTTCTTCAAAGTTGGCAACAAATACAACGAGGCTCAATAACATTCTCAAAGTGGCATACAACTGTGGGGAAACTCCTCCAAACTATTACGTAACCAATAAACTACCGCAAATTGACGCCTCAACGTGGAACTACCATAATAACTCCCGCAAATTGACGCCTCAATGTGGAACTACCATCATTATTAACTACCGCACTCAAAATTTAAATAAAAAACATGCAAATCTGACAAAATGAGATGTGATGAATGAAATTAATGGAGGCTATATTTTTTTGTTTCAGTTCAGCTGCAAATGTAAGTTTTGGTGTGTTTGCATCCCACATCAACAAAGGAAAGTTCTGTTTCATGATTTCTATGCCTTCAAAGACAATATGAAGCAAAACTCCTATTTGATGGATCTGATGGTCATTACTTCTGTAAAAAGAAGGCAGCCTGGTCAGTATAAAGATGCCAAGGACAGCAGGTGGCAAGCTAAGTTTGTTTTCATTGCCAGATGGAAAGGGAGACGTGGTACAGGTCTGTAAGAACACTTTTGTGCATTTTTTCACTATAACCAAATACAGAATCGAAACTCTGTCAGCCAAAAAAAAAAGGTGAAGTTGTATTCACAGAAAAGCATGGTAATAAGGCCCAAAAAAGTTCACAGCAGCAGATGTGGACTTTGTTATTGAGCAGCAAGTTAACCCTTTTCCAAGGGACGAGAGTCATTATTGGAGAAGAAAAAGTAATAAGGAGTATTTGAGCCAAGATTTGAATATCAGCAGACTATACCATGCCTTTCAGGAAAGACATCCAGACTCCAAGATTACATATAAGTTTTATTACAGAACCTTAACAAAAAATTTCCCACAACTTTCATTCCACCAACCAGATACTTGCTCCAAATGTGACTTACTATCAACAGAGATGTTAGCAGAACCTGCTTTAGAAATACACCACAGGAAAGTTCAGAAAGCAAGTTATGTTATGAAATAAGATACTATATCATCTCAGTTCCCTAGTAGTGATAAATCCATGTGTTTGATGGATTTTGAACATGTTCTATCTTTGCCTTCTTTAACCCATGGTCAGATGTTTTATTCATGTCAGCTTTCATGTTACAATTCTGTGTGTTCATGTTGGTGACAACAAATGGGCTCATATTTTTGTGGCTTGAAGGTATGAGTGACCAAGGCGGTAACAAAATTGCTTTATGCCTCTTTAAAGCACTCAGAAGCCCTTACTTTTTGAGAAAATGAAAGCTTACCCTTTGGTCAGATAACTGCATTGGCCAGAATAAGAATAAAATTATGGTATTCCTTTGGATTTGATGATTATGGACATGTATATTGAGATAAACCATAAATTTTTGGTCTTCAGCCATTCATTTTTGTCATGTGACAGGGATTTTGCCCAGATCAAGAAACATAAAAGTGTTGAACAGTGTCAAGTTCCTAAGGACCTGGTTAAACTTATGGTGAATGCTACACCGAACAATGCCTTCAAGGTAACTATGCTCCAAACTGACGACTTCTTTGATTTTAAACAAGCAGCTGATTCATACATTAACATGACAAAACTAAATATTTCCAAATGCAGTTGGATTAGAGTTAAAAAAGCTGCACCCGGAGTTGTCCAGATGAGAACAATGTTTAATAAACTTTAAGCATGGAGCACTTGCAAGATTCTCAAGAAAGGGGCTACTACTAATATGATCAAGGACTTGGTCTTACCATCACAACCATGTCAAAACAACTTGTCAGCTGAGAAGAAGAGGATCTACAATAGATGCTGTCATATTTGAAGGAAGATATTCGAGCGTTCTTTGAAGAATTACTCAATTAAAATGGCTTTGTATTCTTTAGCAGTAAAAATGAAGGATTCAAAATAATTAAATACATGACAATGTACTTGTACCATGATTATTATTGTAAAATTGAAGTAACAAATGGTTAAAAATTACCAAAGAACCTCAAGACCTCTTTCATTGGCGCTTACCTCATTTTTGCCGATAAAAATATGGCCGTTAGCATGTTCCACGTTTTTGTGAATAAAATATTATTTTTCATTATAAGAGGAAGGCAATTCAAAACAATTTTACAATTGTAATATGAATCTTACCCTGGATAATCAATAAAAAATTTGGTTCAAGTCTTTTTATCAGAAGTTTTTTGAAAAAACAAAGAAATTGAATAACTCAAAATCAATATTTTAGCACTTAGCCCATTATTGATGTCCAGTCTTCATTTTTAGAAAAAAGGTTGCGCGCGCGTGCGTGTGTGTGTGTGTGCGCGTGCGCGTGCGCATCTGTGAACAGCATAACTCAAAAACGAAAAGTTAGTTGAATACCAAACTTAGCATTTAAGTTCAGTATCTTCCAAAGATGCAATACTAAGATTTTCAAGAAAATCCCTAACTCCAAACTACCCTTTACATGGAAGACTTTTTTAAAGGTTATTATTTTCTAAAAAAATGGCTAATGATTTTGATTAAAATCTATATATACTAAAGACATTTACATGACAAAATGTATATCTGGAATTTTCTGGGAATAGCCTATGAAGTCCTCTTCATTCGGAAGGCATTTTATATAATTTTGCATAACTGGTAAACGTTAAGCAATAGACAAAAACCTACTACACAAAAAATATAGATCTCTTTAAAACACAGAATTTATTTCAAATAACTTTGTGTTATAAGCCATTTTCGAGATATAAAGGTTGAACAGAAATGAAAAACCACAAGCATGTATAACACTAAATTTATTTACTCCGCATACACAATATATATTGACACTCAGCATTTTTTTTAAGTTCCGGTATGTAAGTGTGCTATTTTCGGCAGGTCAGTCCCGACTCACTGCCTTGCTGTTACTTACCGGCAGGGATGGCTTTGCGACCCAAGAGCACAGATGTTCCTTATCACTCACTACTACTGTTGGTGTCTGGGAGATGCTGCTCTCCAAGGATGTGTCCACCCTTGGAAGCTGGACTGAGGGTTGTAGATACAGCTTCCAAGGGGCAGTCAAGTAGTCTACTGTTCTGTGTTATGGTTGAGCTGCCACATCACCGTAGGAGAGAGGTGCCTAGAGGTCTATAATAGTCTGGAAAACGGGTATGTCACCCAAAACGAGTGGTTGCAGATGGTGTTAGCACCGGTGTAGGTATGTTCGATAGAGTTTCAGGAATGATGGCATCTGTGAGAATAAAAGCAGGTTTCACGCGGTCAGTTGATACCAATACTGCTTGGTTCCTGATGGCAATGTGGAAAGTTTTGTCTGTACGTTCAAGCACTTTGTACGATACAGTGTAAAGTGGTTGTAAGGAATGGCAGAAGGAGTCTTAACGAAGGAAAACATGGGTTGCTGTGGACAGGGATGAGTGGACAAATGTGGATGGTGAGCAATGGCAGCTGGCTGGCAGGCTTTGGTCGCAATTCTTCTATCCTCCTCCTTAGGTCTGTGAAGAATTGAGAAGTGTCAAGCAGGAGGGACGCAAGTTGGATGAACTCTCCCAGGATTCATAGTGGTTCACCATACACCAAGCTCTGGAACAGAAGCCTGAAGGTCCTCTTTGAAGGTTGTGTGGATGCCCAGAGAATGAGAGGAAGCGCATCGCTGCAACTGACATCTTAATGGCACATCAGGCTGCATGAGATTGGTGTAATCTCTCTACAAGCCATTAGATGCTGGGTGGTATGTGTAGTCCGGGTGAGATGGATACCGCAAAGTTTGGATAGCATTTAAAAGAGCTGGGAAGAAATTGAGTGCCCTGGTCGGTTGTGACCTGTTGCAGACTCCAAATCATGCGATCCATCCAGTTAGAAATATCCTTGCTATCATTTCTGCAGTGATGTCTAGAAGAGGGAATGCCTCTGGTCATTGGGTGTATCAATCGATAGCTGTCGTGAAGCAGCAGTTGCCTGTAGAGACAGTCAGGGGGACCAATGTGGACATGAACAAAATGCCCTGGTGGAACTGGATAATCTGCAGGTAATGTCTTAGTATGTGGTTGATCTTTGACCATTGACAGGTTGGCAAGTTTGTGCCAGAGGCGGCAGTTCTTTCTCAAACTTGGTCACACGAATTGCTGGGAGACCAACTTGATGGAAACATTTGTTCCCAGGTGGCTAAGGTTATGGAAGAGACAAGGACTTGTCGGCAAAAAGGTTGGGTGACAAAAGGATGTGACCTACCAGTAGAGGTGTCACAGTACAAGGACACTACAGTACTGGGTAGAGGAACCTTTTGCAACATGAGAGAAGAATCATTCTGGAGCAGCTGGTGAAGCTTGGCATCCTGTTCCTGAGACTTAGCAAGTGCCATCAAGTCCATAGGGTTGATGTGAGAAAGGGTTTTGGCAACAACCTTATCTAAAGTAGAGACATGTTCAATATTGGTGCAGAATTGGGAAATTAGGTCTAAGTATCGTAACTGACAAGGAGAGAAACTTTTGCTCTTTTGTTGGAAGACATAGATAATAAATTTGGATTGGTGAAGATGGTAAAGGTTTGTGCTTCTAACACGTGCCAGAAGTGTTTAGTAGCCTCATAGATAACCAGAAGCACTCTGTTGTAGGCACTGTATTTCTGTAGCTGGGAGGTGAGCTTATTAGAAACGTAGTCGAGCGGTTACTAGTTCCCATTTATCTGCTGCTGCAGTACTGCTCCGAGGGCAGAACGGGAAGCATCTGTGACTAGTGCAAGAGGGACACAGCTATCTGGATGGGCTAGAAGAGTTGCCTCTGAGAGACTATCCTTAATAGTTCTCAAAAGCCTGAAGCAGCTCAGATGTTCAGTTCACAGGATCGGAGCCTTTGACTTGAGAGCCTGAGAGAATGGTGTGAACACATGTCCGAACAGCAGCAGCATTTGGTAGGAAACAACAGTAAAAGTTTATCATTCCCAGGAACCTTCTCAGTTGTCAGATGGTCTGGGGTGATGCAAAGGATTGCAAGTCAGCCACTCGGCCAGGCAAGGGATGAGAACCTTTTCCCAACACAGTATAGCCCAGGAAGACAAGCTGTGAAACTTTGAAGGTGCACTTGGCAGGGTTGATGATAAACTCTGAAAATTCTCGTAGCCTGGTGAAGAGTTGGCGAAGTTCTCCAGTCCGCGGAGAACTGCATCCCTAAATCTTTGAAAAAACTGAGCTGCATTTCTGAGGCCAAATAACAAAGGGGAATACAAACAGACTGAAAGGTGAGGCATTATTTTAATACCTGAATAATTTAAATTGTATTTTGTAATATGTAAATTCAATAACAGCCCGCCTTGAAACAATATGTATGTAATAATTATTTGAATTGTATATAACAGTCATTGCAAATGCTTATTTTTATTGTAAAACATGTTTTATAATGTTATGTGAATACATTATATACTTTAATAATGCAAGAGCTGTGAGAATAATAAGTTTTAAGTTGCTAACAATGACGTAATAATGAGGTAACCTTGTAGCAATAATGAGTTAAAGAGTTTGAAAAGTTACCAGTCATGATTATAGCAAAGATAAGGTAAATTCAGTAACAGTTTAAAATTAGCCAATCAATAGCAAGGAAAAAGTTTAAGTAAAATGCAGATATTCTATTGGACTACAATTAGCCAATCAGAGACTTGAAATACCGAAGCTTACGAGTTTTAACCGTTGAAAGTTATTCAGTTGCTGGCAAGCCTTGGTAGTGAACAGATGGAAGATGTGTTCTCTACGTGTGAATCGTAAAACATTAGTGCTTTAGAAAAATGTGCAAGAATTAATAAAAGAAGTGAAATTAAAAAGTTAAATTCTGTGATGTCTACAATCGTTGTCACACCGCAACCTAACTAAGATATACGTGACTCTACAAACAAGACTGACGCAGCCGGGGCAAAATTCAAACATAAATAATATATAGAAGCAGTGTTAATAACAAAGTTAAATATTATAATGTAAAACTTGGAGTGTAATAACAACAACAACAACACATCTTCTTCAAGTTGGCTTCCCAAGCGTGGAGCTAAATAACAAACATCAAGTTTACGTAAAAACAATACGTAACAAAACATTAACTTCTTCAAGTTGGCTCCCATTCGTGGGGCAGATATAAAATAATTTACGTAATCTATTACATAAACAAAAATTATAACTACTTCAAGTTGGCTCCCATATGTGGGGCAGTTAAAATTACGTAACCAAACAAAACAAAAGCAGCACAACATAATGATCTTCAAGTTTAAACAATACGCAACAACACATACTTCAACTAAATAAATATATTACGTAAGCACATAACAAAAGCAGTACAACATAAACTTCAAGTTTACGTAAAAATATACGCAACAAATATACTTCTTCAAAGGAGTAGTGATGATGGTTTGGGTATATCATCAGAGTGTACCAGTATCTGGTTGGTTACACGCTCAGACGAGAATTGATTATGGAGAAGACTGAACAACCGTAAAGATGATGGGAATAATCATGGATGTTGGTATAGGATATTGGTCAGGAATGTTGTGGGTGTTAAGAACACAGTAATTGCCACAAGGGCACCAACCGTTGTCTTTCTTGGGTACCAGATGCAGTGCTGAAGACCAAGGGCTCTCACAATGGCAGGCTGTACCCTCCTACAGCATGTTGTTGAACTCGACCTTAGCAATCTTGAGTTGCTCACAAGCAAGTTGATGAAGATGGCATGAAACAGGTGGGCCAGGTTTGTTCCAATGTGATGATGAACCTGATGTTGCATACATTTTGGCATTCCTGCAGGTCAAGCGAGCTCAGGGAACTCTGTGAGACGGCCGTCAAGAGGTGTTTGGTGTTTCAAGTTTCGTTGTGCTGTCCAGTAAACATCTATGATGACAATCGACCAGAAGGTTGCAGTGGGACATGAAATCTACACCAATTATTGGAAAACTGACATCAGCCACCACAAAGTGGCAGACAAATGCTTACCAGAGTCAAAAATTAGGTATAAATGGATGTAACCAAAAGTGTGAATAGCCGAGCCATTGACGGCAAAAAGTGTGCTCTCCTGCCAGGAACCAACCTTTTAGTAAACATACAGAGATCTGAACCAGTGTCTATTAAGAATCCATGCTTACTTGTGCTGTCAGTAATGCAAAGGTGTAGTCGTTTGCCATCACTAATGGCGCTGCTGCTATTGTTTTCCGGGATGTAGGAACACAGTGATGTACATTTCTGGGCAGTACCGCCGAACCGATGGTGGTACTTACATTGGCCCCGAACTACCGATGAGTCGTGCAGGGAGTGTGGTGACTGACTTCTTTGTTGTTAGTGGTTTTGCAAATGCGAATGCTGTCATACTGGACGTGTTGTCAAGGCTGCCACTTGCTTGATAGCTCTTCAACTCTGTAGGAGCAAAGTATATTCGGACGAACTGTTGATGGGTTGACGGAGGTATGACCTCATGAATTTTGTCTGCCAGCAGTGAAACGGCATCAAGACTAGCATCCATTTGACAGGCAATGATCGTCTGGATATGAGACGGAAGACCATATACTTCTGAGGGAGTTATCCGGAACGTGGCTCAACCACCACAATATCATCTATTATTAATCGTTCAACATTTTGCCATTCTTTTTAAGTCCTTTCAATATTCAGCTCTCACAATTGCAGGGAAACAGCATGGACTTTTAAGGCCAGTATATAGTGTCGAGTTCTTAAAAATTAGACTCGCTATTCCCTTTGTGTCTATAATGAAACGTGTAATGTAGCTATTTCCTCAAGGTTTATCTCGATTAATATGAAGTAGACAGAAACATAAACTTTTGTAAGAATAGTTTGTATACCCTCTGATAAACGATGGAGAGTAGAGGAAGCCATGTGAATGGTATACATCAGATTTTTATATTTACAGGAAAAGTACTGACAGCCACCTCTTCCATCATAATTCATGTAACTAGTAGGTAATTTGAGCTAAATTAATCTCTGTTGCAGGTTATATAAGCATATTATTTTTTACATACATCTTCATAGGCTGCAAATTTTTAGGAGTTGCAGACACTCATTCATTCATTATCTGTTTACCCTCCTCTTATGTAGGACTTACACCCCCCAGGACTTACAGGCGGGTGCCTGGGGTCAGAGGCCCGTCGAGGAGCAGACACTCATGGATCAGACAGAACATCCAGAATGGGTGATCAGCCCGATGTCTGGTATGGGATGAAGGAAGTAGATGAGGTGAAATGTTGGTGAAATGGATGAAAGGAAAGGTGATGATGGAGCAGTTGGTGGAATGAATGGCAGGGGGAAACTGGAGATCCTGGAGAAAACCCGCCCAGACGCCACTTCGTCCACCACAAATCCCACATGCAGGTCCCTGGGATTGAACCCGTTCCGCCTCGGTGGGAGGCAAGCGGTCTAACCACTCGGTCACGGCGCCACCCGCAGACACTCATATGTATTATAAACACTATTCTCTGTATTTTAAATGCAAAATGTAGGAAAATGTTAGGAATAAACTTAGCTTGTGTATGTGCTGAAGAAATCCTAGCTCTGAATATTATGCATTTTTTAAGTGTTAAAGCTATGTGAGTGGTTTGTCATTCAGTGCAATGCTAAACAGCTAACAGATGCTCTAATGCAACATGGCAATACAATTCTCCCACTTCTCCACTATGAGTGGACTGTCACATGTTTCTGTTGTTTAAACATATTGTAAAGAAGGGTCTAAATCGGCATTATATACACCTAAGACAAAAAAAAAATTATGAGCAGACATAGTCTGTGATTATCTGTAAGATGCTGCCAAACGAGCAAACAACAATAACGTCGTGGTTCAACAAGGGAAATTAGAATCACTTCTAATTGTAGACAAATGCTGGAAGGAATTGCTATCTGCCTCTTCTACAAATGCAATGTCCTGCTGAGGAGTGGACAAACGTTTCGACCTGAACCAGGTCGACCGACAATACCTTCCCTGGATAGCCAACCCACCTCATGGCCATAGATATAGGGACCTCAAGTATTTTTTGCAGCCTGAGACACAGAGTATCCAGCAACGTTCACTAACATAAGGAGAAATCTCCTTGTAGCTTTGTCTTAATTTGGCGCTCAGTCATAGCAAATGGCTGATTGCTAACATATCATGCATAGTTCCAAGGCTATGAGGTGCGCATGCATGATCATGCCAGTGCCATTTATGACTGAAGAATGAGACAGGGTTTGCACATCCAACATTAAGACAATTAAATATTTGGTTTAATTTTTCACTATAGAATTCTTACTAATATAGCATTTATTTTGAAAATGAAGAGAGTAATGTTTGTTTTTATGAATGAATCTCTTAAAATTAATAGATATCTTATCCATGGAAAACTTATGGCATTGCCATACATTTAACAAATTGAAGTTTAAATACCATATTTACGCGAATCTAATGCGCACCCCATATTTGAAACTTAAAATTATGGAAAAAAGGGTTTGTATCAAATGTAAAGCACATCAATTACAGAAAACAGGTATTTTATTTAAATTTATTTAATACAACAATAGATTTATCGTGTATATATATATATATATATATAGAGTTGAAAGTGCCCTATTGTTAGGTGACACATTGTTAAAGAACAAAATTTGTTACGCACTGTTTTTCGCACCCTGTTGTTTTGATGAGAACTTGCTTTGTCCCCTTCTCAGTAATAGTGTAGTTCCACAGCATTTCAAACCAAATTGGCGTCTCATCAGCAATGCCTATTTGCACCATGGAAATTTTTTTTTCTTCCGAAGTGAAATGATATATCGCTGAAACATTTGTCCTCAAAATCTGCAGGAAGCTTCTGGCACATTGTTGTACGGCATCTCAGAGATAAACCCGTCCGCTGCATGAAACGATCCACCCATCCACGGCCAGCCTTAAACTCTTGTTTCGGACAAGAACTTCAGCCTCCTCTTTAGCTTTCTTTCGTATAGCATCACTAGTCGCAAGTTGCCCATTCTTCCTCCTTTCACACAGAAATTCCAACACTTTTTCTTCAACTTCAGGATGTCTTCCTTTGCGAGGACCCATAAATTTCTTCCTACTAGCTTTAGTAGCAAATAATACCAACTTCTGTTTTCGCCATAGGCGAACACTGCTCTCTGATACATTGAACTTCTATCCTGGCTTTCTATTACCATTTTTTTTTCAGCATAAAGGATTACTTTACACTTTAAAAAAGCATCTTAAGATGTTCTTCTCTGTTTGCCCTTGCCCTCCATATCGTAACTAAAAATATTCAATAATAGGCCAATGATAAATGAGCGGGTAGCTTGTCACGAGTTTTCAGATGCATGTTAACTCCAGCATTCCATTGTGACGTAATAAACGAAAAATTTGAATTAAGTAACTGGCATTCTACAGAACGGATTTGCACTCGAATCTAATGCGCCAGCAAATGTAATGTGCACCACGATTTTGAGTACTGCATTTGGTCAAAATTAGATTCGTGTAAATACGGTAATAAAAAAACATACACCAAGGATTCAAACCCAAGTTGTTCCAATTACGAGATATGTGCGTTTCTCCACTCAGCTACCATGCACACATACACAAACTGAAAGGCCTCTTCCTACTTATTGCATTGCTTTGAAATGAATGTAGGATGGTATTAAATTGTGTATTGTAAACGCAGCGTCAGCGAATGCTTCCAATGTTTTCCGAATCTAACTCCCTCTCTGGCTGTTGCTCATTTATTTTGTCTTAGGCTGTACACATCTGAATGAAAAGTGAGGAAAAACTTAGAAGGCCTACAAAAAAGCATGAACATGAATGTAGTGTTTAGACTTCAAAAATTCAACCACCCATATTCTTTGAGGAGGCATGTTGTAAACGTATACAAATAAGGATTTGTTCTGTTTCCTATAGGCCATTTTACCAGCTGCAAGAGAAAATCTTAGCAAGTCTGGTCTTCTCTGTAGAAAAATAAAGATATAGGATTTCATTAGCATAAAAAAGAACAAAAAAAAAACAAAAAAACAAAAACAAATTCATAATGGAACAAGGTAAATAGTTGCCTACTCTTAGGAGTATCTCAGAATACAGTGGAATCTCGTTAGCACATTCCTCATTAACACGATTTTCCCATGTATTACGTTCAATTATAAAAGTCCCGGGACCAAATCACCACATGTAATAAATAATGTTTGCTTAGTGCGTTTTCCCAGTCCCACTTACTACATTTGAAGTTTCACATCCTCATTCACTGTTTTGGCCAATCCTTGATCGGTCCAGTGGGAGAAGGCGCTTAACACGTTCAAAGTTTGACGTCCTCATTGGCTACTTTGGTCAATCCTCGGTCACGGGGTGGATACCGGCAGCCAATCACATGCATGTATGTAAATATTTGTGTGACACGATTTGTGTGGACGGGATAGAGAATGCTTTACCTTGGCGTGGTAAACGCCAATGATAGTTTCTACTGTTGAGTGTTGACCAAACATATGTAGATTGTATTTTAACTTTTCATTTGCAATGAAAAAAAGAAAGTGTAGTAAATAACCAATAGTGAAAAACTGAAAATCCTTGAAATAGATCACAATCCAAATATGAAACATGTGGATATAGTGCGGAAGTTAAACATTCCTCCGTCAACCTTAAACGCAATTGTGAGCAAACCTAAATTGATTAAAACTGCTTTTATTGAAGGGAAAAATGCAAAAACAAAACTTTCCTCTTGGAAAATAGGATCAGAAGAGGATCAGAACGAAATCTGTTGCATGGAAACACTTACTGTATTCAAATTGTATTGAATACGCCAAAGATACATTCGCCTATTGTACTCATAACATGATGCATGCTCATAATTTTTTTTTTTTTCTTTTTTAGCGGAAATTGTTATCACATGTGTAATAAAATGCACAGCAAAGCCACTATTGTCGCTTCCATAATTCGCAATTTATTTTCTCAAAAACATTCATAACCTCAAAAATCCAAGTTGACCAACATAAAAGCTTGAATTATTTATTCTCAGGCTTTGTGTATCCAAATCATTTGAACACATATTGAATTCAACATGGATTGTACTCAAAATCGATTTCAATTACCCATGGAGACGTAGTAATTATTAGATTTTATTGCATAACTATGTTCTTAAATTGCATATTTTGCATTTTCGTTAACACGTTTTCCCGCCTATGATGTCTAAATCCTTAGGTCCCTGCAAAAACGTGCTAACGAGATTCTACTGTATATGGGTTTTGGGTAGGCCAATTGTTTTCTTAGATGAAACCTAGCTAAATGTAAACATAACTAAAGAAAAAGCATGATTCTTGATGACGTAAGGAAAAGTTGCACTTTTCAAGATTACATATTTTACATGTTGAAGGGGAAAATGTATTTCTACAAATGAGTCAGAACTTCCGAACACTAACAAACTTTTAAATCATTTACTGTGTACATGTTTCAGGAACATTGGTCCCCAAAATGAGCAGGTGTCTGTCTAGTTACCAATGCAGTAATTTTAGACATTCAAATTTATTTTAATGCATGTCCATTTAAATGGCTGTGGCATGCCATTCTTTGAACTTAATTTACTTCAAACTTTACTTCTGTGTTAAACAATTGCTGATGATGGAGACAAACTGTGTACAAAGCATGTTTAAGTGAAACATTTTAGATGTGCTAGTGTTTTAGCAATGTTGCATAAACATGGTGCACAACATACTTGGAGCACTGTGCACATACAAATTGTCTATTTGCCAAGTTTTTAATGTCACTATTTTGTGCTACCTTTCTGACAACCATAGATTGTACCTTTGGGGCCATATTCTTGCTGGCTTGCACCTGAAATGGCAGTGGCCATTTTCTCAAGTACCATAGGAAAACAAAGCTTTCTATTTAAAAAAAAACAAATCTTGACAAAATATCCTAAAATCAATAAGAAAGCATAAACAACTACTGCAACAGTTCAGGTGGACACATTGTAGAAGTCTACACTCATGTCTACTATCAGTGCTTTTAGTACAGCTTTAGAGAGAGGAGTTTCTGAAAGACATAGAGCAGTGATACTATGCAATGGACCATTTCATAAAATCTTTCTTTTAAGCAAAGTGTCCGCCATTACATATATTTATGTATAATTACATCTGTTGTCAAGCCTGCTTTCTCCTCCACTATGACAAGGAAGTTTGTGTTTGTTAATTTTACCCAGAAAGTTTTGCTAAGAAGTTTGGGTTTATCAAGTTGACCCTGCAAGTCACGCCACCTCATTGAATTAACACTGATTGGCTGATGCTCTTTCCTTTGCGTGGCAGGCCAGGGCTGGCTGTTTGACATCAAATTCAAAGACTTGGATTTTAACTACAATGCAAGCATCATTGTTGCCTCTCCTGTAGTCTCTCTGCTTACTGCCGATGCCAGGTTTAAGAGTATTAAGGAGAGATATTTCTTGAATCACCAATTTCAGTAATGTATGCTTTAAATTACTTTGTTACGATTTGGGTTGTGCTCTCATTAGGCACATGTTGGTTGCTTTAAGTATTTTCTAAATTTAATACAATGTGCAGTTAACTAAGTTTTCTTTAGAATTACTCTCTTGAAGTGTGGATTTAGTACTTGCAAGCTAATTGTGTTAATGGAGTTTATGTAAGGAATGTTAATATAAGTTTGAAGTTGGAATGGATTGAAGCAATTTCTTTTATCTGCTTATGGCAGTGATTGCATTCAGATCGTCGTACATATGTAAATGATTGCTCCATATTTTATAGCTTGCTACATGCTAATATTGTGATAATTTTCCTTTGTACCTGTTTTTTAAATCTTTATATGTTCAATGATGTTTAAATTTTTTTTGGGGGGGGGGGGCTAAGCAAGAACATTTTCTGCACAGATATTTAATGTCATTATTATTGGACTATCTGTGTCAGCATAATTATCTATGCTATTCAATTAATTTGTTAGATAGCTATTTGTTATATTTCTGAACTATTCATCACATTAAGTTTGATTGAAATTATATTCTGCATGCAAGTAATGTCCCTATTTAAGCCACACATTTTTGGAGTGGAATTACCAACCTAAATTATAACATCAAGAATATTATTTAATTATCTACGTTTTAATTACAATTTATTGTTCTTGTTATTATTTAATTTAATAAATTAATGCATGGTTATTTTGCCTCATTTTATTGCGACAACTGTAATCTCTGTAAGTACCAAAACGCCATTCTGTATGTGAAACAATCCACGGGTTTAGGTCTCCTATGCTACTACATGATACAATAAAGGCAGCAGAGGTTGTATTAGAAACGCTACAGTGCTGATAGTTTTCTTTACCTTACTCGAGGTTGGAGGCTAGCAAATTGGCTCTAAAAACAACAGCATAATGTAGTAAGGGTAGGAAAGACCGTAGCACAAGGTACCTATCAAAATAATGGGTGCATCATGGCCAAATTAGCACAAAAAGCTGCAGGTTGCATGGAGTATGTGACAGTAAGAAGGTTAAGTCCAACAAATATGTGCATATGGTGCAAAAACAATGCATGGAGTATGTGACAGTAAGATGGTTAAATCCAACAAATATGTGCAGATGGTGCAATAACTGAACTGTTATCCAGCTATTTGCTTTTTAAAAGTCACAACAATCAATGAAAGCAACTATTTAATTAAAAAATTGCATAGCCCCCTTAGCTTTTACAGCAACTTGTTGAAATTTGTATATTATGCACAAGATGCATACATAATTTGATATTCAACCAGTGTTTTGATAAAAATTAATTTAAATAATTCTGAACTATTAGTTACACTTTGTATCAGTTTTATGAAGAGCTCTAAGATGTCTACATGAAAATTTGCACATTTCCCTTCACACACACTTAAGTGATTCCATCTGAAGGCTGTTATCTGTGGTATTTTAAATTATTCTTTAATTTTTTGGAAAATGTTTGAAATTTTCTGTTTTATTTTTGATAATTTCATTGCTCATAATTAGTGAGCACAGGTCCTTAAGATTTTCTTATACAGAAATAAAACTTATATAATATTGAACAATTATGGCAAATATGAACAAAATTCAACTAATTTCTGAATGATTATTAAAAGAAATATAGGTTTTGGAAAATCAAAAGTTTACTTTCCAATGATCAGATTATAATTTAGTTGTATCACTAAAACGCACCACTTATCACTTGAAAAGTTAAGCAAATCTATTGATAAGAAAAAGTATGTAATGAACAAGAAACTTATGGTTATTGAAAAAGAGGCAAGGAACCTCTAGGGTATTTTATTTTTGGGCTTTCCTGTTGGAATTTTTAAACACATTTGGGAACTTGTTTATGAAATATCAAAGAAGTACTTACCATCTTATTAATAGCTTTGGTACAAACTGCACAGTACCATGCTGATCTGGGGTCATTTATCTCTGAGTCTGCAATTGGAGGTTGATGACACTCTTGATGATACAAAAAGTGACACTCCACACATTCTACCATTTGATTACGAGCACCTATAGCCATACCTCTGGAAACAAAGAGAGTCCCAACCCATTAACTAAGTTTCATACTTATGAACCTACACACAATTACCAACAAATACAAATTGGAAAGCACAATGTGAACACTGAAAAATTGTTAACAGCTTATATGCCTATGTCTATGGGTACACCCTTGTTGGGAGCATTGGTTATCCTGTAAATGATAGTGTGTGCAGTACTGATTTGTACAATGAGTTGACTACATTTACCAAGAGAGGAGGTTGGCAACAAAAATTGCGAGAATGTTAAAATAAACATGGAAGGTTTTGTAAAAGCAATGTGCAGCATTTCCTTTAACATTAAACCATTCCTGGTGAAATGAACTACTAGAGGTGCTCTACAATGCACAAGTTGTGGTCTTTCAGGCCGGATGTGCAAAAGGAATACTGTATTTACTCAGCTAAAGGACCCCATTACCTATAGTACCCCCTCAATGTTTGAGAGCCAAAATTAAAAATTCTAGGAAACTGACGAATTCCCTACTTACATCAATCTAAATCTGACATTGCCTTATTAGCTTCTGCGACAAACAAATGGTGTGGTACAATCCAGTGACAATTAGTCTTTCAGTCTATGGACAATCACAGAAGAACAGTAAAAACCAACCCCTTCCTGGTTCCCAACCACTTGCGCAGCCGCTTGGTTTGCACTTTCTTTATGAGTCCATCTATCTTCAATGCATACTGTGAGTATGAAAACTTATAAAGTGAGTACTGGGAATCACAGGATGAGTTTTACAGCTTCTTTTAAATTAAATTTGCAAATAGAAATGGCGTAAGTGGCATCTCATGAATTCAACATACAACCTAAAAGACTCAATATTGCGATATCAGAAGGATCAACTAATGCTAGTTAAGAGAGACTGTATATCTTTTTGTGGAATCTGAAAAGGAAAGTAGGAAGAAGTCTATTAAAAAGTGTTAAGAGTGGGTTGTTGAAACAAGGAACAATGGTCATGCTGTAACACATGAAATGCTGCAGTTTAAAGCACGTGAGATTGCAGAAAACCAAGGGATCTCGGGGTTCAATATTTAGGTGAGCTGGGGCTGGGCAGTACAATTTATGCATCGTAACACTTTGAGTTTAAGAAGAAGAACTTCACTATGTCAACAGCTTCCATCTGACTACACAGAGAAAATTATAGAATTTCATTTCGTTATAAGGCTCTGACAAGAACACAACTTCCTTTTATCGCAAATTGGAAACGCCAACCAAAACCCAGTTATTTTGAACATGCCAACAAGCACAAGATAAATACAGCAGGAGCATCAAGTGTTTTAGTTAAAACCACTGGAGCTAAGAAATTACGCTGTACTGTGATGCTATGTATGACTGCAGATGGTAGGAGTTTCCTGTCATTCCGTATTTTCAAGTGAAAAACTGCCTAAAGGAGACTTTCTGAAGGGAATTCACATCCGTGTACAGGAGAAAGGGTGAATGGATGTGGATCTGGTAAAGGACTGGTTAAGAACTGTTGGAAACAATCACCAGGAGCTCTCCTTAATAAAAGGTTTATGCTTGTATTCGACAGCTATTGCAGTCACTTAGTTGGTGTTAAAACACAGTTAAATTTAACCAAAATGTATCTAACAATTGAGGCAGTATTTTAATACCCGAATAATTTTAATTGTATTATATAATAGGTAAATTCAATAACAGCCCACCTTGAAACAATATGTATGTAATAATTATTTAAAATGTATGTAACAGTCATTGCATATGCTTATTTTTATTATAAACATGTTTTACAATCTTATGTGAATACATTATATACTTTAATAATGCAAGAGCTGTGAGAATAATAAGTTTTAAATTACTAACAATGAGGTAACCTTGTAGCAATAATGAGTTTGAGAGTTTGAAAATTACTAGTCATGATTAGAGCAACAATAATGTAATTTCTGTGACAGTTTAATATTAGCCAATCAACAGCAAAGAAAAGCTTTAAGTAAAATGCAGATATTCTATTGGACTAGAATTAGCCAATCAGAGACTTGAAATACCGAAGCTTACGGGTTTTGACCATTGAAAGTTGCTCAGTTGCTGGCAAACCTTAGTAGTGAACAGATGGAAGATGTGTTCTCTACAGAAATATTACGTGTGAATCGTAAAAATATGTATACGCGCTAAGTGAAAGTATTAAAGATTCTCACAGTTCTTAAAAAGTGTAGTGCTTTATAAAAATGTGCAAGGTTTAATAAAAGAAGTGAATTTAAAAACTTAAATTCTGTGATGTCTACAATTGTTGTCATACTGCACCCTGACTAAGAAACGTGACTGTACAAAATTTACTGATGCAGCCGAGGCAAATTCAAACATAAATAATATAGAAGCAGTGTTAATAACAAAGTTAAATATTATAGTATAAAACTTGGAGTGTAATAACAAAAACACATCTTGAAATCAGCTTCTCATACGTAGCAGCATATTGCGTAATAACAGTAAGTATTACGTAATCAACAAATTCAAACCAATGCCCAAAGCGTGTTGTAAAACCCTTAAAGCAACTAATATTTACGTAAAAATATATTACGTAACTAAATAACTTTTTCAAGTTGGCTCCCATACGTGGGGCAGTTAAAATTACGTAACCAAACAAAACAAAAGCAGCACAACATAACCTTTTTCAAGATAAAAATAAATTACGTAATTAAATACGGAGATAAATACTTTTCAAGTTGGCGTCCAACTGCGGGGCAAGAATTGACAGCACGAATAGACGGCGAGAAACGACAAGAATTTGTGACAACATCAGAGAAGAAAAGATTGACGAAACAACCAGAATCAACGACACCACGAGACTACATCTCAGAATTTCAAGATCGTCAACAAAATCCAAGGACAGCAACAATTCTTCAGGAGTAAGGGGCACATGGTTAACATCTCAACAACAAACTGCGTGGGAACACTGAGGATAAAAGTTTAATAACAGCCAGAACGAAAGGTCAGGAAATTCCATTGTATATTATAATAATTGTCAAGTTTAGAAAATATATTGTTATTATTGAGCAAAATTCATGATATTAAGAAGTGGAAAACTAAAATTAAGCAATTCAAAGGCAAATATACAAAGTAAGATGGAAACTGAAAACAATGAAAGTATGGAAGTAGTTGAGGTTAGGTCAGCCATTACAGATTGTAATGTAGATTTACAATCAGAGCTAGAGAAAACAGTAAGGTTAAATGTAGAAGAGCAGTTATCTGAAAATTCAGAGGTAGACGTAGAAAGAGATAGCAGTAGTATGCAAGGTCAATCACCTTTACACATGTTAATGCAGGGAAGAACAAAAGAAGGAAACCCTTCTTTTAACATCTAGCCAACAAGAGTATCTAAACTTCTCACAACAACAATGTATGTGGTTTCTAAAAGCAATAACTGAAAGTTATGTAGAAACGAGAAAAGAGTTATGTAATAAAATAGATGAAATGAAAGTAGGCTTAAGTAATAAGATGGATGAAATAATAACTGAAATGAGAGGAGAGAGAAAAGAATTAATAATAAGTTAACTGAAACTAATACAGAGCTAAGAGTAGGGTTAAGTAATAAGGTAACTGAAACTAGTACAGACACATGTAATAAATTAACTGAAACTAGTACAGAGCTGAGAAAGGAAACTAATAATAAATCAAATGAAACTAGTACAGAGCTGAGAAAGGAAACTAATAATAAGTTAAATGAAACTAGTACAGAGCTGAAAACAGAGTTAAATAAAGTACCAGAAACTAGTCAGGAAACTGAAGAAATAGAAAACACAAATGTAAACATTGTGCAAATACAAATAGATGTAAAAGTACCAAGAGTAAATGCAAACCAAATGCATGACAATAATGCAAGTACAGAAAGAAGTGTATCACCATTTTTAGCAAACAACACAAGAGACGCTACTGCTTTTTCCATAGCATCAGCCTCTCAAACACACAACAATAATGATGACACACATGTACATGTACCAAATCAGATGTCAAACTATTATTCTGTGCAACATAAGATTAGGGCAAGGCTACAAAGTCTGTGGCATAAGAACAAAAAGAAAGGGAAAGTAGATAGATAGCTTATTTGTACATTTTTCTACATAATTCTTTTTACAATGTTCCACTTATAAACTAACTTAACATATGTACAAATTTCCTTGCCAGCTACGCTGCTCTTTTTGCCTGGCACCCTGGCCTTCTGGCTCCTCTAAGCATTCCTTACTACCTTTTATCCCTATTTGCCCTTCTTCTCCTTCCTCCGTTTGCCGTTCTACCTTTATCTCTCTTACTTTTCTAATCCATTTCTCTTTTACTTTCTTTAAGAACTCCCCCATATTGAAAGGGAAAGTAAAGTATGTAGGGTATGTGTGGCACAAAAAGAAACAGAAAATAAATGTAAGCAGTCTGAGAAACAAACAGAAAAAGAAAAGAAAATATTTAGGTTATGTGCGGCACAAAAAGAAAAGAAAAGTAAAATATGCAGGTTATGTGTGGCACAAGAGAAAAACAAAATAATGTATCTGGAACATAAAAGGGGAAAGCAATGTAATTTAAAATTGTTAAGTACTATTTAAAAAAATATTTTTTACTAAATGTAGCAAAAGGTTAATAACAAAGGAAAGTTTAGATAAAAAGAAGTAATAAAAATCCATTGTTAGTAAGAAAAACTGAATAGCAAATACATTTATATTGTATAAGTTAGAAATTTTAAGAAACATTAAAATATTTAAGAAATAAATTGTTAAAAAAAAAAAAAAGTAACAAGTGTAAATATGTTAAATTATATGTAAAATGTATAGCATATAAAATGCTTACTAGTGAATGAGCAAACTTCGCTCAGATCATTAATCTTATACCAGATCATTAACCTTGGAAAGTGTCAAACAAGTGTATATAAAGTGTTCTGCTATACACGAGTGTAGTAAAAAAACCAGTGAGTGTTAAAGAAAAAGTGAGAAAGTGACAGTGAAAGATAGGAAGTGCAATAATAAAAAAAAGTTATGTTTCTTTCTTTCTTTCAGGAGACTTTTAGAAAATACTTAAAAATTTAAAGAACAAAACAAAAAGAATAAATTTTAAATATTTCTAAAAGGGGGCAATTTGAGGCAGTATTTTAATACCTGAATAATTTTAATTGTATTATATAATAGGTAAATTCAATAACTTGAAACAATATGTATGTACTAATTATTTATAATGTATGTAACAGTCATTGCATTTGCTTATTTTTATTATAAACATGTTTTACAATCTTATGTGAATACATTATATACTTTAATAATGCAAGAGCTGTGAGCATAATAAGTTTTAAGTTACTAACAGTGAGGTAACCTTGTAGCAATAATGAGTTTGAGAGTTTGAAAATTACTAGTCATGATTAGAGCAACAATAATGTAATTTCTGTGACAGTTTAATATTAGCCAATCAACAGCAAAGAAAAGCTTTAATTAAAATGCAGATATTCTATTGGACTAGAATTAGCCAATCAGACTTGAAATACCGAAGCTTACGGGTTTTGACCATTGAAAGTTGCTCAGTTGCTGGCAAACCTTGGTAGTGAACAGATGGAAGATGTGTTCTCTACAGAAATATTACGTGTGAATCGTAAAAATATGTATACACGCTAAGATTCTCACAGTTCTTAAAAAGTGTAGTGCTTTATAAAAATGTGCAAGGATTAATAAAAGAAGTGAATTTAAAAACTTAAATTCTGTGATGTCTACAATTGTTGTCATACCGCACCCTGACTAAGAAACATGACTCTACAAAATTTACTGACGCAGCCGAGGCAAATTCAAACATAAATAATATAGAAGCAGTGTTAATAACAAAGTTAAATATTATAGTATAAAACTTGGAGTGTAATCACAAAAACACATCTTGAAATCAGCTTCTCATATGTAGCAGCATATTGCATAATAACAGTAACTATTACGTAATCAACAAATTCAAACCGATGCCCAAAGCGTGTTTTAAAATCCTTAAAGCAACTAATATTTACGTAAATAAAAATTATGTAACTAAACAACTTCTTCACAATTATCCTAGGAGGGCTTACATCCATTTTGCAGCCATTAGACGTCTCCATAAACAAGCCTTTTAAGGGCCACTTGAGACGTTTTTACACTAACTGGATGGTGGACAATGTGCACGAGACAACAAAAAGACTGGAATAACATGTACATTAGATGGCTCCGAAGACAATTTTCTATGGAAAAAATTCAAAGAAGATGAAGAGAAAGACTCTAGCAGCGATGAGATAGCCCTGTGATTCCACAATAATAGGCACCATATTATTATTCTTCCTTCCTGCATGTGTTCCTTGTTCTACAGGCCATGCCCATCTACCACATTACGCAGCTTTGCAGAAGTTATCGCTGCACGGTATGTTAACAGACTTACTATTAGAGTAATGTCTTGATTACATATATATAACTTTGTTTATTTCAGTTAAATATCTCATAAGTAGCATTAAAATAAAATAGCTTATTTTTTAATTACTCCTCTCCTTAGGTAGTTTGCACCTATAGGATCCTCCCCCAATTTTGGAAACAAAAATGGGGAAAAGCAGGGTGTCCTATAGCTGAGTAAATATAGTAGTTCAAAGTGAGCAGCCACAACCAAGCTACCAGCTTTGCTCTAAGGTAGACTAGGGTTCAACTATTTATACCTGTAAGAGTTTTTTGAAACTTTTATATAACTTACCTCCAAAAATTAATTCGCATTAAAAAATTATAGAATTTTCAATTATATTATAAAAATTGAAGACAAAATGTTCCTGCACATGAAAAGGGAAGAAGGGGTTGCTCTGGAGGAGTGGATAAAAAGCCCCCAAAACTAGGAGAGAGGCATTGGAAAACAGAAATCCTGGAAGAAAAAGGACAGAGAGACAAAAGAAGTGAAAACAGCAATATTAAAAGGGAGCACTAGCATGAGTAACAATGAAAAAGAAAGCAGTTCATCATTACTACTTTCACCTGTTCTAGGCTCCAGCAAATCTAGTTCAAGTCGCTGTAAGAATATACCTCTGGAAATGAAATTTGCTCTTGATTGCTGTAAAGTTAGCAATAGAAAGGCTACTTATACTCTGGCAGCTGCTGCAAAATAATTAGGACAAGAACCATATAAACTGGCCTAAAATAAAAAAACTGACACGGAAAGTCCAACACCACCATAAAGGCACAGCAACAGAAATAGAGAAAAGTTTTGCACCATGCATACCCTTCATTAACTGCACTGGAATGGCAAATTGTTACCTTCTATGACAGGGCATCTACATTCAGATTCAAAAAAGAGAGACTTGCTGTTATAAAAGTCTGGAGATGGCATGATGAAACCATTGGCAGTTCCTAAGATATCCAAGGAAGTGGAATAGCTCAGGCCACAGCAGTAAATAATGCAGTGCAAGAGTGGAATCATAGTTACTTCAATGTCATTCAACATTACTCAAGTAACAGTGGAATTAAAAATGAAGCACATACACTTCTGGAAATGAAGATGAACAAATGTTTGATACGCTTGGCCTGCAGTCACCATATCCATGTGCTAGGAGCATTTTGTACCAGATGGATGGCTAAACTTATTTACTGCTTCAAAATATATATTCTCCATTCAGAGTTTCCCTTGAATTGGGGAACTGTAAAGGCTTAGGTAATTAAATTTATCTGCAATGACTATATGTGAAGGCATGGTCTTCAAAATCAGCTTGGTGTCAAGGTTTACAACTGTTGAAACCAGTGTAACACAAATCAATAAGCTAAAGTGTCTACAACATTGCTTCCTGTAAACGTTCAAGCACTATTTGTGGTATTCGCTAACAGGCTTGGCATTTTTTTTTAATTTTATTTTATAATGAAGTCCCATCTGGGCTTAAGTCTTCAATGAATGAATACTTGAAGCAACAAGACCATCAGGACCCATCTGAATGCACTGAAATGATACTGTTCAACTCTTTCTCTGCAACTCTTATCACAACAAATTCCAGTGAATTATTTTGGCACTAAATATTTCAAGACTTTCTTCAAAATCACCTTGATTCATGGCACACAAAGAATATGCGAAAGCTAGAGTGGCCATCTCTGGAAGTTGCAAATGACGCAGATATGGTATCTCCCTAATTCAGTCCTATACTGGTAGTGCTGTAATAATTCATGATGGGGAAGAAAGACAGTTTTTACTCTAAGTTATGGAAGATAACAAATATAAGCTTTCAAACACTAAAATATCCGTTCTTAAGTCTCATGGTGTAAATCATAGTCCGTATTTACAAAACTAACATTTCACACCTTTTCCTATAACATTATTTATTGGGCATATGAAAGCCAAATCGGAGAATGTGTTAGATTTACCAGTATATGATAAGATGGTGAAATCTATGTAGCCTGGCTTTGTAGTTTACAGGGGTGCACTGTTAACAGGTCAGAAAGTACTTAACGGCCACAAATTTAGGTCACGGTGGCAGATGCTCACTCATTGGGTGATATGATTCTGCGACTAATATTCCCCTCCAATGGATGTTGCTCCATGATCTTGTGTTGGCAGCAGTGTTCTCCACTTTCGCATCAATAAGAATTATAATTTGCTCGCTCCTCTGTGGGAGAAGTTGCTCTCGAATATTGGAGCTATATCAGCAGGTGGCTCCTGCTTGATAGAGCAAGTTTGTAGGATGGCTGAGTACATGATGGTTGTTCATCGCATGAAAGTGTATAAGCCCCACTGAGACGCATTATTATTTAACTATAAGCAACTTTACAGATTTGAAAAGGAAAATGTGAGATGGTTAGGGGAGCATTTCCTTGAAGAAGATGACAATGAAACAAGAGGAGCAGCATTGTCTAACGAAGAAAAGATGAGGATATTTTTTGTGTTATATAGGAGATCCTGGATTTCAAACTGGTGTGGCTGAAGATGTTGGTGTGAGTCAGAGTACAGTGTCCCATACAATCTATAGTGTTATGGATGCTATATTAAGAAAAGTGCATATTTGGATAAGGTTCCCTAAAACTACCCATGAACTTGAAGCTGCAAAAGCTGAATGGCAAGAGCGTTACACATTTCCTGCTGCAATATGAGCTGTTGACTGCACTCATGTTGTGATTAAGAAACATGGAGATGACTATATTAACCGAAAAGCAGTTCCCAGTATTAATGTACAGGCTACATGTGATTCTAAAGAAATGTTTACCAGGGTTGATGCTACTTGGCCTGGATCAGTACATGATTCATGCATATGGGCAAATTCAGATGTCTGTAGGGTTGTGTGTGGAAATCGTGCAAATGCCTTAATGATGTTGGATACACAATTGCTCTGTGGCTAACACCCTACCTCAATGTACTTACCCCAGAACAGAGATCTTACAATAAGTGCTCGAGCAAGCAACGTGTCATAATAGAAAGGTGCTTTGGCCAGATGAAACGTTTTCCTAATCTCAAGGCAAAATAAGACTAGCAACAGAAAAGATTCTTTCCTTTATTGTCTGCAGTTTTGTCCTGCATAATGTGGTTAAACATCTAAATGACAAAGATTACGAAATTGAAGTACATAATAATCAGGAAGAAGATGCTTGGGAAGGGAAAGGTGTAGGTGACATTGAACATATCAGAGAAAGAAGGCAGAGAAGAAGAGAGGAGATAGCTGAGGTTATACATGGCTTCCAAAATTGTGTGAGTAATATATGGATTTGTAAATACTTTTTTTACAGCAATAGTTATAAAAGTCTTTTCTTATAACAATAACATCAGAAGCTATCTTTCTGTTGTATATTTTTGAAGGCAAATATTACCATGCTGGGCTTTCAAACAATTTATTTAAAAAAATACTTGCGCGCCAATTTCTTCCAGAATGAATTTAAAGTTTGCATATAGTGCAAACATATGCACTTGATAATACATTTTATTTAAAAGTTGCTCAAGATCATGTTAATGTGGTGCTAACATGCCTACTTGCAATGCAAGAGGTCCCAAGTTCAAATCTCAGTAATGGTGGGTTGTCTAGATAAGGTTTTTATCCCCATAAGGCAAATTTTGGGCAATTTAAGTCCTAGGAACTCTGGGCTCGTTTGAGTATTATTTCGCCCATTTCATTCATTCATTGCCTCTGTAAACCAGTGCAGTTAAAAAGAATTTAAACAAAAAATGTATTTCTACGTTCATAATTACTAATTCTATCGATTAAGACAAAATGTTGCTACTTTTGTTATAACGTTAAAGTTAGTAGGTATAACTCGAAAGTCAACAGCGCATTTGAGAGAGAAATTAATAGCACCTTTCGCTTCTATATCCAAACCAATTAAAATTGTGGCACGAGCAACATTGGCAATATTCATGAATTAAGCTACTCATAAAATGTACACTACTTATCGCAGGAAATGGAAATTTAACTACATACTTTCATGGTGAAAATTTGGTGAATGCATCATTAAAATTGTTGAAGTATTTTCAGTTTGCTAATGTCCCGTTTATTAGCATTGGAAGGACTTGAATTGTTACACTTCTAAAACAAACTTTGGTATATAGTATTGAAACAGCCCCTAAGAATACTATTAAGAGCTACAAAATATTGTAGTAACATACCTTAATGTCGGATATAACGATAAGCTTTCTTATGTTCACTGGCTTGAAGTTTACTTTAAAACATAAGGTTATACATAATAATTCAGTTTTATTTTTGAATGTATAGAGTGGTCTGAATTGCATTACACTGCAAAACAACACTAAACCACAACTGAAAGTACTCTGGCCAAGCAGCACTTATATCATCATTCAGTTGCATCTCTTTCAACAATTTTTTCTCTCTAAGTATGAGTACTGTTCTTTGTAACAGCAAGGCATCTTTTTGCAGTTCATATAGGGACATATGTATTGTTTCCCTTAGTTTTGTTTGGGTTTGCTGCTTTCTTAGCACACCTCGGACCTTTCACTGGAGCAGATGCAGCAGCACCCACCAAAGGATCAAGTGCGGGAGAGAATCCCAGCGTGGAGATGAATGGTTGTAGTATATTCCTGCAACTCAGGTGTGATACTGGAACATATATTCGCCTATTGCTGGTGATCTGCTATTGGTAGTGATGACACACATGCAATTGATTCCCCTGAAATATTACAAACATTAATTAAAAATAAACAATTTACATATAAAATGGTTAAAATGTCAATATACTGTGGTAATAAAATAAACATTCATTGATTTTTCAAAAAGCCATACTTTAACTAGAATAGTTTCTTACCTGTTAACTGCATGATGGTTGGGTTTCTCCCTTTGCATGAGGTCAGTGTTTTTTCCCAGTCCTTCAGATGTATTTTTTGTTGCCCATTCTCTTCATATTGCAAATTTTCTTAGTTGTGACTCAGTTATGTCAAAACCAAATTTTACCATATACATTTTCATTATTTCTTTTAAAGCTGTTGCCTTTTTTTGCCTCATTTCTGACAAATGAGATTTTTCTAAGACCATGGGATGTTCTTTTAGGACTTCGACAAAACCCGCTTAAGATTCAACCTCACATTCTTCTTCGGAACTGCTCATCATAGTGATTAACACTTAATGTTTGTCTTCTCACTGCATGGTCACTCTAGCTGCATCGGTTGTTTGTTTATGAAGCTGCAAAGTGGCAATATGAGAAGCAGAGTAAATTGCTAGCACAATGGAGAAAATGCTCTGCAATGTAAACAGTTTTCATTAACACAAAACAGAGATTTTGCTCTTGCAAAATAGTTTACTCTGTTTTGCTCCTGAGAGTTTTCTCTTGAGAGATTGCTCAGTTTTATCGATATCACCCATAGAAAACCGACTCTCTCGCATGGCAAAGCTCTGAGCAACAGAGGTACGTCACCCCCAACATAACTCAGTTAGACATTTAATTAGTGGTAACCTCAAGATACACCAGCAGACCTCAGGTAAGCTGAACTAGATGCAAGTTCCTGCTCGTGCTATCCACACACCCCCAGCTACCATATAAATTAATTGCAAACACAGTAGCTAGATTTTTATACAACTCCTGGGTTATTATTTGATGCTTCTTCCCCGACTCACCCCATGCAACCTGCCTGATACCAACTCGCTCTCCCCCAAATGAGACTGCCATCCTCCTGATTGTAAGCATACCCAGGACCTAACTACCCCAAGGGTTGCTACAATATACAAATATCTCAGATATTTCACAATCTGGGCCAACACATCTAAGCAGCTCATGGAACAGTTACCTTCTGACAAAGTTGAACCTCGAAAATCCTTCTCTCCCTGGTGTAGATCACAGTGGTTTACATTAAATAGGCAACTCTTGGAGCAGGATGAAATTGAAGTGATACTATATTTGCTCGTTACCCCTATGATGTTAGATTTTCAAACAAAAGTAATTTTCATTGCAATTTTTGTGAAAAATTTTGGACATCCCTTGACCTTCAGAAGTTTCATTTGTTAGAATTCCTGGAACACCCAACCTCCTGTATAGGTACCTGACACTTCACATACCTGACCTCAAACGGCCATTAGAGCATACATGTTTCACATAGTAATTATTCTAGTTAGTAGTATCATAGTTATTGTTAGCCTCGTTCCGTACATAAGCAATTATCATATTTCAAAATTGTTTTAAACTTCTGACAGCAGTTCAATCTTTTCTTGTCCTGAAAGCATAAGTGGTTATATGTAGTATGCAATGGGAAGAAAGAAGAATAGCTACATGTCAAAGTTTAAACCTCAAGAGTTAATTTCGCAGAGAAAAATGGAGTGAAGTATGCGAAAAGAGAGTTTGGCATAGAACCCAAATTAATTCTTTACTGGAGGGACCAGACAGAAAAACTGAAAAGTGTTAAATTGACCTGTCAATAATTTCGTGGCCCAAAACTTGGCAAATATCCTGACATTGACCAAGAAGTGATCAATTATGTTGTGGAACTAAGAAATGATAGCATTGCGGTAACACACTAAATGTTACAGTTTAAAGTAAGGGAAGCAGCAAAACAGCATGATATTTCACATGTGGAATTCAAAGCTAGCCGGGGGTTACTAGATATATGCAGAGGAAGAGACTTAGTTTGAGAAGATGAATGACACTAGCCCAGCATCTGCCACGTGACTACACGGATAAAGGGATCCAGCTTCACTGTGTCATAATCTAGCTGAGGCGCGAAAATTAATTTCTGCTATCACTAACAGGGAATGCGGACCAGACGCCAGTATTTTTGACATGCTGTGAAATACGACAAAGGATGTAAAGGGTGCTTCTAGTGTTTTAATTAAAACAATGAGTATAGAAAAACGTTGCTGCATGGAGATGCTAGCAATGCTTAGCAGATGGAAAAAAGCTTCTGCCCTTATTTATTTTTAAGAAAGGGGGAAAAAAACTGTGCCAAAGTGTGATATTCTGCCTGGAATAATTGTGAGGGTGCATGAAAAAGGATGGATGTCGGCTGACCTTGTGAAGGAATGGTTGAAAATTGTGTGGAAATACACACTCTGAAGCTTTACTAAGGAAGACGGCCATGCTTGTTTTGGACAGTTTTTGGGGCCAGAACCCCGAAGAACCAATTAGCAGAACCAATAAAAGAAATGTTGCAACTGAACACAGTTCCAGCGATAATTCCTGGAGGGCTTACGTCAGTGCTACAACCTCTGGAAGTCAATTAAACCATTTAAAGGTCACCTGCATCAATTGTATGGGGACTGGATGGCATCTCATTCACTGCCTCTTACAAAAGTTGGTAACACTAAGCAACCCTCCATTCAACAAGTGTGTGAGTGGATAAAAAGTGCATGGAATCTATCAAACAAGAAAGCACCACAAAGAGCTTCAAGAAGACTTACATTTGAAATGCAATAGATGGCTCCAAGGACCATATGACATGGGGATGCTGATTCCAATGATTTAGATGTCATCAGATGAAAGTAACACAGAACAAACAGGTATGTTTATTTTTATTTAGGTATGTAATAAAATAAAATAAATCTGTAATATATTTATTTTAGGTATGTAATATATGACTAAGCTTAATGGACATTCCATTCGTCGTATTTATCATTACTCCACATTTTGGTGTTGCAGGGGTGAGCCAAGGTCACACTACCAACATGGCACCCATGGAAATACTTCAAAATTGCATCAACTGTTGTATTTCTGTGTATAATTCTTTTTAAAGTAAATTTCTGTTACATTTTATGGGTACCTACCTATTTGATTTATCACAATTCCCTCCCCTTGAGTTTTTGCCTTAAGTTTTGAAACAAAAAGGAGGAAATTGCGCGAGTAAATACAGTATATTATAGCTATTTGTGTGAATGGCAACAAAGGCTCTTCACATAGAACTAGTCAATGGTTTGACTGATATCTTCATTGCATCACTGAGACAATTTATCACCAGAAGAGGACGATGCAGCCAGATAGAGACAGTGGCACATCCTTTCAAGAAGCCCAAAATCAGTGCAAGGAACTTAATCTCTTCTTTACTTCTTCAGTGTATCAAAGGGCAGCTGCTGATATCACAGCCAAAGAAGTAATCACAAGGCATTGCATCACTTTGGAGGAGGACTTCAGGAAGTAGCAATTAAGTCTACCAAGACCCACTTAAGACATACAGCTGGAAACATGGTACTGATATTTGGGGAAATGTGCACATTACTCAAGTGAGGCATGAATGAATTCTAGACCATGGAAGTATATAATCATCTACCTCAGTCACGTGCAGCAGCTCAGTAAATGGACTAAAGAAGCTCCAAATCTTCATCTCTGTACTTTGCTGCTCATTAAGAAGGGTAACCTTCCCTCTCTTCAGTGGATGACTGGAGTAATAGAAGCTACGCATCTGGGAGATGAACTTTGTCAGAGTAGTGGCTGTGCATACATTGCTAAACTCTGCATCCTTCCAAGGGATTGATAAGGTTAATGAGTACTGTGTGCAGTTTGCTGGCATTGAACTAATTATTAAATTGAAATTTGTTCTAAATTGTTTGATTGAGGTATTTGTATTACAAATTAGATAGGCAGTACGTTGATTATCCTGTGAATGATACTGTGTAGTGTTGTCTACACTAACTGCGAGAGGAGATTGGCAGCAACAGTTGCAAAAATGCTAAAATAAAGATGGAAGGTTTTGTAAAAGTGATGTACAGTCTTTTATGTATATGTTTCCTTTAACAGTAAGCTATACTGGAATTTCTACATATGGATGAGACCTACATCCACACTACTCGCACCTCTTATGCTTAAGGTTATTACTCCCTACAAGGATTATTCACACCGGGCCTAAAGGACCATGGGTAATTATAGTGCATGTAGGAGGTGAGCAAGGTTTTGTGCCCAATGTGTATCTGCAATTTGTATCCTGCAGAAAAGACGGGGACTATCATGACTGTATGAAATTCAGCAATTACGAAAAGTGGCTGAAAGAAATGCTGCTTTCACATCTTACACCACACACTGTGCTGGTTATAGACAATGCACAGCATTGTCAATCAGCATATCATAATGTGCTGATCAAGAAACTACCCACATCAAACTCCACAAAAGAAGAGATAAGTTGGCTTCGGTCACATCTGAAAGAGGACAAATATGCAAAAATGAACTTCCCACAGATGAAAAAACTGCTGAGATTTATATGATACTCCCTCTTAAGCCACAGCATTATAATTACAAAATTGAGTCTCCTGCAACAGTTTGGTCATAGCATTTTACGATTTCCTCCATATCATCCAGAGTTCAACCCCATAGAACTTATATGGGCTACAGTAAAAAACTGGGTTACTGACAATAATGTAACTTTAAAAATGGATAACTGAAACTTACTGATGAGAAATGAACTCTATAACAGTGGCAGAGTGGCAAAGCAGATGCAAACATGTCAAAGACAATTCATGGAAAGGGAAGGACTTATTGATGCTGGTCAAGAACTGGTAATTCATCTTAATGACAGTGAATGGTTCTAACGAAAGTGACGATAGCAGTGATGGAGAAGAGGAAATATCCATGGGATTACGTTTCATTCCTGGCCTCTCACCTTTGGAAAAGTAGCACAGCGTTTGGTAAGTCAACAACCTTTGACAGTACTGTACATGTTTACATTTGTGCTTCGGTTGCAAACCCCACACATTCCTATTGTTTCATGCAAGGGGAATACTGCCAGCTGTTCTCCCCCCACTCCAGACTACCTTCTCTTCCTCTGTGTTTCTGCTGTGTCACAACAAAAAAATCTACCTATACTTGACTATTGTCTTGAAAACAGGTGCTCATCACATGGTGAATCGTTAGTATTTTGTTCTGTGGTGGATAAGATCAATCATTACCAATAACCCTCCTGCTGTGAAGCATACAAGTATTGAAATAATGCCTTTTAGTTTCAAAACCTAATGACATAATTATATTCAAAACCATATATTTTTATTTACAAGGATATTTTAGTGTACTATTTCTGTATTCAATTTAATTAAGGATTAGCTTGCAGCAAGATGGTGACACTACATTAAAGGTAGGTTGAGTACAGAATATATATTCTACCACTGTTGCTAGGTTCTGTGCTTTACTATGCTCTAACAGGTGAAAAATAAGCTCTGAGTCAGAGCAATCTTGGCTCCACCTCTCCCATAAGAACCATGTATAGAAATGTACACTCTAGCCTTACACACAGCGCTTATGAGCATAGATGGTGCCAATCTGGAATTGGCTCCAAGTTTCAGAAAGCTTCTGGCAGAGTGCGTACCGCTTAACGCACCTGTTCAAATGAGGGAACACATACACGGAAACAACTCTCTATGTGCAGTTCCTACACACTTCTCTTTCTTTCCTTTTGACGCAAGTGGTGCCATGGCACAGCAGCACTACCCCAGAAACTGCCCCTGCAAAATATATAGGAGATTATTCCTGTTCCCAATGCATTTCTTAACAAGATGGCCATCATGGTTCGAGTCTGTGGTCCATTTGTCCCATCACCTCAATGATGTGATGGCTTTCATGAAAAGTGCAGATGTTTTGGGTGTGAATAATGCAGATCTTAAGGTTCTACATCCTGACAGAGAATGAGCTTATTGCTGCTCATACACAAGCTATTTTTGTATGGGAAGATGGCCAAGAAATTAGAGATCCTCAAACTGTTGGAGGGACAATCATACCCTACAAGTCCATTTGTTAGATATGAAGTTGCAACGTACTGAGTAAGGCTTGCTACTTCTCCAATGAAAGACCATTTCTGCTATCATCATTGCTGAACCACATTCAGCAACAAGATGATATCTCTGCACTCCTGTGATCCAGTCACTGTATTCCAAAACACAGTTTAAGTATTTGATCCTGCAGACATTATCCAGATGAATGTCTATAAGGAAATGGTTAAAGTGAAAAAGGGGGGGGGGAAAGAAAAAGTTTTTTTTTTTTTTAGGCAGTTACAGGAAAGTGAAGAAGAAACCTTCACCACACCATAAAGATGATTTACTGCCAGTTTTGCTAGAATGGCATGTTTGAGTAATATTGCATTCACATTATTACCTTTTATTAAATATGTACAAACAAGAACTGAAACGTTAGGTGCCATTTTTAATGAGGCTAATAGTTGCAAACGTCTGGTTTCAACAACTTGATAGTATAAAAACATTGGCAAATGTTATAATATATTTAAGTTAATTCAAAATGATCCCCAGAACTATGCATTGTAGATTTCCCCAAGATATTGTTGACATTTCTTTGCTGTAACAAAATCATCTTTTTCCTTGCCGATTTCAGGTTTTCTTGGTATATGAATAAACAATTTCCTGGAAGCATGCAATGTATTGGTGCATAGAGGAACTCTACACAATTTGTAGCCCCTCTACTTCACATCTGGTCAGAATTCATATTGAACCCAAAATACAAGCGTTCTGCTACATTTGTTACAAAAAAGTGCACTTAACTTCATCATGCACTAAAATAAAAAGGAAATAAACACAGTACACCTCCATTTCACATAGCATGTCTTATTCTTTCTGCTAGTAATGCCAACATAGATGGTGACATTTTATTTGCAGATTAAGTTGTAATTTAATTATATTTACAGTTATTACTTTTATTTACTGATATTTTCAGATTCTACATAAAGCTTTCAACTAGAATAGCTCATATATGAGAATAATTACATCTTAGTATGTGTTCCCAAATCAAGGGTATTCACAGCATTTGAATGTAACAATCTGCTTAGGGGCATCTTCTTTGGTATCTCCATCTTCAGGATTGTCATCAGGGCCATAGAGACAATGTCCTCATCATGGAAGTCTTGATGACCATTGTTGTTGACTATTTTCCCCTGCACCTTTACATCTCAGGATTTTTGGCTAAGTTGCAGGAGGTTGTCATTTAATATCTTCTCTTTATACAGGTTGTGTAAACGGAAAGGAATCTTTTATCCAAAGATAACACTGATGAAGGAATTTGTTTTACACTTTTATTGTCGAACACATTTACTATCACATTTACACATTGATCTTGACACTCGCCAAACTGAAACTGTTATAACAACTTCTTACTGATCACTTTTAATCCACGTACTTCAATCTTTTGTATAATTAACTTTACCATACTTGAGATTTTTCATAACTCTTATACGCGTAACTTGCGAATCGATAGCCGACGTGTAATATTTCTGTTGGACTGAAGGCGACGTGTATCATACAAAATATTTTCGACCAACTGACGGAAAGAAGGCGACGTGTAATGTACAAAGAATTTTGATGAACTGGGGGGATCTATCTCTAACTTGGCTCTTATACTCCTTCATCCAGATATGCCTAAAGATTATAACTGAGCTGCAATTGGCTAATAAAACGCGCCAACATTAGCGTCTATTTTTATATCCAATGAAAATTATGAATACATATGCTCTAGGGAAATGTTCCAGCAAATTCTAAAAGAAAAACGCGCCAATATTACGTAACTTCCTCGTCTCCAATAATGATAAACAGCTCACCCCCTCGCTGCATTATTGCACGCTATTATTGTCAGTTTCAGTAAGGCAGTATAAACTTACTTCCCAACAATAATTACAATCAACAAACATTTCAAATCAATGTCACATAATAAAGCATATTCATACTATAATCACTCTTTACATTTAAATAATTTGTGATACAAATTACTGCATCATATGCCCCACTAGAAACATAATTATAAATATTTACAACTTCTTTGGAAATTTTATAATTGAGTTTTTAGTCTCCTAAATCTTGGAACTCACACTATTTACCACTTTCACTTAACACTTCACACGCATTTAACACATGACATATTTTTTGTCTTTATCTTACCACTATTTACTGGCTCTGGTTTAATGTGTTTAGACTTTAATCTGACATTACAAATTTTTGTTTTTTTTATAGCAAATACTGTACCCTGAATTATTTAATTACTGTTACAAAATTGTTTACTTTCTTAAGTTGTTGACAAAAATTTGTGCATTTAAGAATTTTTGTAATTACTATACATATTTACTAAAATATTCACCCTCTACACAAATATATTTACCTCTCTTAAATCTAGGCACTGTTTCACATGTTCTGTTTGCTACATAAATATTTGTTTTAATTACTTTTACCCCATTTTTGTTGTTTTGTACTGTATATTCACAATACTCTTGGAATTATATTTACGTACATTTACTTTAATATAACATTATGCTTCATTTCAAATGCTATTACAGTTACTAAAAAAATGTTATTTTTCTATTTAAAAATTTAGTTATGTCCAAAATTTTATTTCTCCTTTCTCATGACATACATGCATAATTAACCCTCTTATGTTCCAATACATTTCTCTGCAGGTCATCTTTAACTATCCAGCATTTACTTTACATCTCATTGCTATTTACCCTCCTGGATCAAATTGTGTGTGGCTAAACATTACTCGTAGCTGTATCCTAACCTTTAAAAATTTGTTCATGAATAACCTCTTGTATTCATATGAAATTTCGTCCCATGATAACATTTGAAAACAATCTAAAGTTTCCTGAACTACACATCTTTTAACAACTGTCATTTTCAATTCTTCTGCTATCTTTTTAACTTGAGAATACTCTGACAAGTCTGTACTAAACTGTACTGGATTGGAGTTTTCATTTTGAAAAGCTTGGTACTTGTTAGTTTTAGAAGTTAGCTTTTGATTATTTATAGGCAAAACTTTAACTTCTTCGTACAATTTATTTCTTTGCATTACTGACTCATTCTGTATTTCTGATATCTCCCCTCTGAAATTAACTTGCACCTGAATTAAATCTGCATTCGTAACCTCCTTCATATCTATTAGCTCAGTTGAAATGCTATTCATTCGGCTACCTAACTCTGTACATTCTACATCAACATGTTCAATTTTAGTATTAACCTCACTTTTTTTGTTAGATATTTCCCTGCTCATGTCTGACATTTTCTTTGAAACTCTTCCTATCTCACTTGCTATTACTTCCTGATTCTCATTTCTCATTCTTGGCATACTACTATCTAGCTTCATAACTTTCTTTTCAATTTCTTCCCTGTTTTGTTCTAAGCTCCTATTTCTATTTTTCATGTTCTGATTTAGTTTTTGTTCTAATTTCTCAAAACTCTTTTCAATATCTTCCCTAAATTGATCTGTAATACTCTTCTTTAACGCTTCACCAAAATTTCTCAGCATTTCCATCATCATACTAGCATCAAAATTAACATTTCCTGCTATTCTATTCTGACTTTCTTCACTAACATTTCCTCCCTCAAATCCTACATTGTTTGAGCTATTTTCTGTAATTTGTATTGAATTACAGCTAACTGTTACATTATTCCCTTCCATAATTGTTTCTTCAGTATTATTAGTACACATTGTTTTCTTAATCCTACCACTTCTCAGCAACATTTAATTTCTCACAATTTTTTTTTTAGGATAAAAAAAATTTACAATATTCTAACCTTTGTGATGCTGTCTGTTGATGTTGCTTTGATGTCCAGCTTCCTGCCCCTCTCTCCTAGATGTATATGTCGCCTCTGCGTTGTATTATGATGAATCTGCGTTGTCTCGATGTTTTTGTGTCCACTCATCCGCGTCGTCTGTCGTTCCTCTAGTTGTTTCTGGAATCTGCATCTTGTAGTTCAGTTCACTACTCCATTCGCTTCACGTCCTGGTTCCTTCGCCCCTTCCTGGTTATTTCACTCCTTTCCTGGTCACTCTGCTCCACGTTCTGGGTGCCAATTTGAAGTAGTATACTTGTAATATTATTTAATTTGTTGTCTTGTATTTGTTAGCCCCACGTTGGGCGCCAATTTGAAGTGGTTATTATTAATGTTATTTATTTAACATTAATTGTAGCCCCACGTTGTGGTAGCCAATTTGAAGGTGGTTTAGTGTTATTTTTATTTGTTGAGCCCCACGTTTGGGAGCCAATTTGCGACGGTTTTACTTATAATGTTTGTGTATGTGTGTTTACTTCACGTGGTGAAGCCATCTTGTGACGTGATTCATTTGTTAGGTTTGTTAGCTCCATCTGGTGTTAGCAATTTGCGGCAGTGTTAGTGTTAGTTTGAAAGAATTCTGCTGTTATTTTATTTAATTTTTGTTCACTGTCCTCCGGCTAGCTATGATCTTTTGGTCAAGCACTTCTCTTTATACAGGTTGTGTAAACGGAAAGGAATCTTTTATCCAAAGATAACACTGATGAAGGAATTTGTTTTACACTTTTATTGTCGAACACATTTACTATCACATTTACACATTGATCTTGGCACTCGCCAAACTGAAACTGTTATAACAACTTCTTACTGATCACTTTTAATCCACGTACTTCAATCTTTTGTATAATTAACTTTACCATACTTGAGATTTTTCATAACTCTTATACGCGTAACTTGCGAATCGATAGCCGACGTGTAATATTTCTGCTGGACTGAAGACGACGTGTATCATACAAAATATTTTCGACCAACTGACGGAAAGAAGGCGACGTGTAATGTACAAAGAATTTTGATGAACTGGGGGGATCTATCTCTAACTTGGTTCTTATACTCCTTCATCCAGATATGCCTAAAGATTATAACTGAGCTGCAATTGGCTAATAAAACGCGCCAACATTAGCGTCTATTTTTATATCCAATGAAAATTATGAATACATATGCTCTAGGGAAATGTTCCAGCAAATTCTAAAAGAAAAACGCGCCAATATTACGTAACTTCCTCGTCTCCAATAATGATAAACAGCTCACCCCCTCGCTGCATTATTGCACGCTATTATTGTCAGTTTCAGTAAGGCAGTATAAACTTACTTCCCAACAATAATTACAATCAACAAACATTTCAAATCAATGTCACATAATAAAGCATATTCATACTATAATCACTCTTTACATTTAAATAATTTGTGATACAAATTACTGCATCATATGCCCCACTAGAAACATAATTATAAATATTTACAACTTCTTTGGAAATTTTATAATTGAGTTTTTAGTCTCCTAAATCTTGGAACTCACACTATTTACCACTTTCACTTAACACTTCACACGCATTTAACACATGACATATTTTTTGTCTTTATCTTACCACTATTTACTGGCTCTGGTTTAATGTGTTTAGACTTTAATCTGACATTACAAATTTTTGTTTTTTTTATAGCAAATACTGTACCCTGAATTATTTAATTACTGTTACAAAATTGTTTACTTTCTTAAGTTGTTGACAAAAATTTGTGCATTTAAGAATTTTTGTAATTACTATACATATTTACTAAAATATTCACCCTCTACACAAATATATTTACCTCTCTTAAATCTAGGCACTGTTTCACATGTTCTGTTTGCTACATAAATATTTGTTTTAATTACTTTTACCCCATTTTTGTTGTTTTGTACTGTATATTCACAATACTCTTGGAATTATATTTACGTACATTTACTTTAATATAACATTATGCTTCATTTCAAATGCTATTACAGTTACTAAAAAAATGTTATTTTTCTATTTAAAAATTTAGTTATGTCCAAAATTTTATTTCTCCTTTCTCATGACATACATGCATAATTAACCCTCTTATGTTCCAATACATTTCTCTGCAGGTCATCTTTAACTATCCAGCATTTACTTTACATCTCATTGCTATTTACCCTCCTGGATCAAATTGTGTGTGGCTAAACATTACTCGTAGCTGTATCCTAACCTTTAAAAATTTGTTCATGAATAACCTCTTGTATTCATATGAAATTTCGTCCCATGATAACATTTGAAAACAATCTAAAGTTTCCTGAACTACACATCTTTTAACAACTGTCATTTTCAATTCTTCTGCTATCTTTTTAACTTGAGAATACTCTGACAAGTCTGTACTAAACTGTACTGGATTGGAGTTTTCATTTTGAAAAGCTTGGTACTTGTTAGTTTTAGAAGTTAGCTTTTGATTATTTATAGGCAAAACTTTAACTTCTTCGTACAATTTATTTCTTTGCATTACTGACTCATTCTGTATTTCTGATATCTCCCCTCTGAAATTAACTTGCACCTGAATTAAATCTGCATTCGTAACCTCCTTCATATCTATTAGCTCAGTTGAAATGCTATTCATTCGGCTACCTAACTCTGTACATTCTACATCAACATGTTCAATTTTAGTATTAACCTCACTTTTTTTGTTAGATATTTCCCTGCTCATGTCTGACATTTTCTTTGAAACTCTTCCTATCTCACTTGCTATTACTTCCTGATTCTCATTTCTCATTCTTGGCATACTACTATCTAGCTTCATAACTTTCTTTTCAATTTCTTCCCTGTTTTGTTCTAAGCTCCTATTTCTATTTTTCATGTTCTGATTTAGTTTTTGTTCTAATTTCTCAAAACTCTTTTCAATATCTTCCCTAAATTGATCTGTAATACTCTTCTTTAACGCTTCACCAAAATTTCTCAGCATTTCCATCATCATACTAGCATCAAAATTAACATTTCCTGCTATTCTATTCTGACTTTCTTCACTAACATTTCCTCCCTCAAATCCTACATTGTTTGAGCTATTTTCTGTAATTTGTATTGAATTACAGCTAACTGTTACATTATTCCCTTCCATAATTGTTTCTTCAGTATTATTAGTACACATTGTTTTCTTAATCCTACCAATTCTCAGCAACATTTAATTTCTCACAATTTTTTTTTTAGGATAAAAAAAATTTACAATATTCTAACCTTTGTGATGCTGTCTGTTGATGTTGCTTTGATGTCCAGCTTCCTGCCCCTCTCTCCTAGATGTATATGTCGCCTCTGCGTTGTATTATGATGAATCTGCGTTGTCTCGATGTTTTTGTGTCCACTCATCCGCGTCGTCTGTCGTTCCTCTAGTTGTTTCTGGAATCTGCATCTTGTAGTTCAGTTCACTACTCCATTCGCTTCACGTCCTGGTTCCTTCGCCCCTTCCTGGTTATTTCACTCCTTTCCTGGTCACTCTGCTCCACGTTCTGGGTGCCAATTTGAAGTAGTATACTTGTAATATTATTTAATTTGTTGTCTTGTATTTGTTAGCCCCACGTTGGGCGCCAATTTGAAGTGGTTATTATTAATGTTATTTATTTAACATTAATTGTAGCCCCACGTTGTGGTAGCCAATTTGAAGGTGGTTTAGTGTTATTTTTATTTGTTGAGCCCCACGTTTGGGAGCCAATTTGCGACGGTTTTACTTATAATGTTTGTGTATGTGTGTTTACTTCACGTGGTGAAGCCATCTTGTGACGTGATTCATTTGTTAGGTTTGTTAGCTCCATCTGGTGTTAGCAATTTGCGGCAGTGTTAGTGTTAGTTTGAAAGAATTCTGCTGTTATTTTATTTAATTTTTGTTCACTGTCCTCCGGCTAGCTATGATCTTTTGGTCAAGCACTTCTCTTTATACAGGTTGTGTAAACGGAAAGGAATCTTTTATCCAAAGATAACACTGATGAAGGAATTTGTTTTACACTTTTATTGTCGAACACATTTACTATCACATTTACACATTGATCTTGGCACTCGCCAAACTGAAACTGTTATAACAACTTCTTACTGATCACTTTTAATCCACGTACTTCAATCTTTTGTATAATTAACTTTACCATACTTGAGATTTTTCATAACTCTTATACGCGTAACTTGCGAATCGATAGCCGACGTGTAATATTTCTGCTGGACTGAAGACGACGTGTATCATACAAAATATTTTCGACCAACTGACGGAAAGAAGGCGACGTGTAATGTACAAAGAATTTTGATGAACTGGGGGGATCTATCTCTAACTTGGTTCTTATACTCCTTCATCCAGATATGCCTAAAGATTATAACTGAGCTGCAATTGGCTAATAAAACGCGCCAACATTAGCGTCTATTTTTATATCCAATGAAAATTATGAATACATATGCTCTAGGGAAATGTTCCAGCAAATTCTAAAAGAAAAACGCGCCAATATTACGTAACTTCCTCGTCTCCAATAATGATAAACAGCTCACCCCCTCGCTGCATTATTGCACGCTATTATTGTCAGTTTCAGTAAGGCAGTATAAACTTACTTCCCAACAATAATTACAATCAACAAACATTTCAAATCAATGTCACATAATAAAGCATATTCATACTATAATCACTCTTTACATTTAAATAATTTGTGATACAAATTACTGCATCATCCTCAGCTACCCAGTAATTGATGTCTTTTATGCTTATGTTCTAAGATGGAAGTCCTCTCTTTCAATTAGTTTGTAGAAGCATTTTGCAGTAACTTAACTTTGCCTTGAACCATAGGTTGCAAGATAGAGGTCACATTTGGTGGTAAAAAATTGCTTTAATATCTCCATTCATTATAAGGTTCTTTTACAAACACTTTTGTTTAAACCAGCTTCCTTTTTTGCATTGATACTGTATGACAGAAAATTGAGTCTTCTTTTTAATTATTAATACTGTGAAACAACATTCAATGCAGGCTTACTAGGAAGCTTGAATGAAATTGAAAAAAAAAATTAAACCTGATTGATAATACAATGCAATACTATCACTTGTCTCAGAATCAATTTCTGCCCAAAACACAATTCACTCATTTTTCTCTCTAGGTACTAGATAGAGGCAAGAAGCCAAAAACCTTCATTCTGTATTTGAACTATGACTTAACAAATGAAAACAGATCCTTTGTTCTTAAACAGTAATAGCATTAACAATCAGTTATAATTTGATGTCTGTACATATTTAGTCTCTTGTTTTCAACTTATTGTATTTTGTAGTTTGATCGTAATAAGACTAAAGAGCTACACACTATTAAATAAAGCATACCAAAATAAGTAATGATGAAAAAATAAAATTACTTTGGACAATTAATTAAGCATCACTAGTGTTAAACATTTTGAAAAAGAAAAACACTTATTTTGAGGCCTTTTCAGTTCCCAGTGTGTTTCAAAACTTTGAATGTACTAAACCAAAGCAAGAAAAAATTCTTTCTATGTTTGCTGAAGATGCTTGGACAGTCAGAAATTATTCTATTATTGGGAATACATCAGGACACACTTTTTCAATAGCACTTTTCTGGCTCTTCCGCCATTCATAAGATTACACTTGTGACACCACAGATTCACTGAAAAGTGACTTGAAATGGTCGAGCTTGTACCTAGAAGTTCACTATTAATGGCAGGAAACAACTATAGTAGATTCTTGTTAGTACGTTTTTGCAGGGACTCAAGAATTTGGATGTCATAGATGAGAAAACGTGTTAATGCAAAGACAAAGTCTGCAAGTTAAGAACTTTAAATTCTGTAGTAAGAATCTAATAATACATCTTACCTCACAACCAAATACAAAATATGCATAATATTTACACAGGTTTGAAATACATATCTATGGTTGATTCCTTTGATGATTTTAATGCCAAAATTTTACTGTTTTCATTTTGCTTGGTAAAGTTATATCATGATCCTCAATTTTGATACTACACACAAATCGCTTCAATATATCCATTGCCTCCATCGCTTCCGACACTAGGAATTGGCTCAGCATCTGGCTGATCATCATAATTTCACACACTGAAATTTCGTTGTCGATGTTTTCGTACATTTCAAAAGAGATGCATCTGCTATTTGGTGCTATTCTTCACACTCTGAAAACTCATCTTATGGCATGATTTCATCACCAAGTACTCAACAAAAGCCAGCTTTATTGAAGCAGTTCCGTATCTTGTGTTACAGAATCCCATGAAACCTTAATGAAATGCATGGCATAAAATTGTGAGTTTTCTTGTCGTTAATTCCAATGCAGCCAACCTTCTCTGTACTACCCTCTTGCAATTCATTTGCTTCATGCACTGTATTATATCTTGATCCAACAGTTGTAACTTATTCATACAGTTTGCTGAGAGGAAAATGATTTTTATATTTCTTAAATTTGAAATAATTGGACGAGCAGCACACTGATCAATGAAGAGTGCAATTTCCCTTTTTCTTATGCCCAGTCTTGTGTCCAATATGCATAAGAAATTTTCAAATACCACAGAAGGTATCCAGGCGTTTGTGTTGAAAGTGTACTTACATGGAAAAGATTGCACATTCTTCAAACACCATGGGCTGCATGCTTTTCCAATAACCAGTGGTACCAATTTCTCTGCTCCACTCTGTTCTATAAGCCTCTAAGTTTCTTACTGTGACACTTAGTGCTCTTAAAATCCAGGGTTTTATCTGGCAGAAGATAGAAAAATAGTCCCATTTCATATACATTAAACATCGTCAGGGCTATAGTTTTCCACAATTGACAAGAGCATTGTATTTTTCCACAGTACAGCATCATTATCTAGGACAGCAATCTCACCTCGCACTAATCTGTCAACTAAGTCGTGTCAAATCTTGAATCTTTCAAATCCAGCCATTGGACACTTTAAAATCATCTAGTCCCATCTTGTGTACTAAATGTGTTGCCTGAGCTCAAACCACAGTACCGTCTATTGGCAGGTTTAAAGCCTTTGCTTGTGTAAACCACTTTGGTAGAACATCATGTAATTTTGGAAACTGACCCTGGTGATTATATTTTCCTCCCTCTTCAAAAGCAGTTTCACTCAGTTTATGTTTGCTAACAATCATGTTTAAGGTGGTATAGTAATGTTTAACTTCCGCGCTAAATCTACACATTTCATATTTGGATTACAATCTACTTCTTTAAGAATTTTCAGTTTTTCACCATTTGTTACTTGCCAGTCTTTCTTTTTATACATCGCAAACATAAATAATATGAAATTAAAACAGGAAGTACATATGTTTAGTCAACACTAGCAACTATCATTGACATTTACCACGTCAAGCTAAAGCATACATCCAACCCACACAAATTGCATCACACAGATGCATACCATTGGCTGCCAGATCCTATGCCAAGTTAAAGCATTCTCTATCCCACCCATACGAATTGTGTTGTCAACTAGACTGACCAAAGATTGACCAAAATAGTGAATGAGGACGACAAACTTCAAATACAGTAAGCAGGAGTGGGAAAACATGCTAGACGTTTTTTCTATAACATTTGCAACCAGGAATTTTATAATTTGACATCATATATTGGAAAACATGTTAGTGAGGAACGTACTAATGATATTACACTGCAAAACTGTATTTTGAGCTTGCAAAATCAATTGTCAGTTTCTTCTCATCTTCACACAGTTATAGCACTTCAGTGTTACAGATTTGCTTTGGATCAAGCATGTGAGAAGAAAATAGGGGAGTTAAAGCCATGTTATGTCTATTTACAAATTTCTTCTTAATATTTTCATCTAATGACACATCAGTTACTTGTTTATTTTAAATTGTTTCCATTGGTACATAGAATGAGCAATGGAACAAAATTCTTTGTACTCTATCAGGGGTCAGCAATGTGCTTCAAAATAAAAAAATAAATTAAACTTAGTTTTATTTATGGATGCTCTTTAACTGTTATGGTCCTTAGCATCCCATTTTATATTGGGCGTGAAAGACCGGTAATTTTGTTCAGAGGCCTCTTTATCAGCCTTGAGGTTTTTTTACGTGCCATATAATGGCTTCAAAATGGAAATCGTACTTTCAACATTCCCCTTAAGCATGAAGTTGGTATTTTTTGTTTGAGCATGATTATCAATTTTGTCCCTGTTATCTTCTTGGATTTTCAAAAGTGTAGGCCAACCTTTAATGTAAGCAACCAAACAATCATCTAAACTGTTCCAACAGATTTCAGCTGGCACAATAAGCTTTGGAGCACTTGACTGTCTAAGAGAGCATTTGCAAAACTGTTGTTTCAAAAATACTTAACATTGATAACACATTCCTTCAGATTTGTAAACTGACAGTCATGTGGTAAGAGACTCAAAAGGTGTGCTGAACAGCCATAGGTTATCAGAGTTACGTCTTTCCTGCTTTCCAGCCAGTAACGCAATCATGAAACCTGGCTGCATTATCAGTAAGAAGCAAACACACAAAACACCAACTCTTAATCCTTTTTAATTTGGAAGAGACAGTGAAATGATTACATAGAGGTTTTAGGTGTGATTGCACGTATACAAATTTCACTGAATTAAGCATTTACTTCAGAACTAGTTTTGAGGAATGTCTTCCTCCTTCCTCATCGTCAGCTGACTGATTGGGTAGCTTGTCCCATGGCTTGCTACTTGACCTATATCAGTGGTTCTACAAATTTTGTGATGAGATTTTGGTCCATTAGGATCTCGAAGTTCATTAACTTTGTTCATTGGGAAAAATTATTTTATGGAAATATTGACCTAGGTTAATGAACTTTGGGATCCCAATGGATGAAAATCTGATCACAAAATTCATAGAACCACTAACAGAGGGACAAGTAGTAAGCCATGATCATCAGGGGCAAGCCATTCAGTTGCGTCAGCTAATGATGAGGAAGACATTACTTGAAACTAGTTCTAAGGCAAACACTAAATTCAGTGAAATTTATATACGTGCTACCACATCTACAACTTCAACACTTTTTCACACTTCTTGATGGTATTAGATGACATCTCTGCCAGATATTCTGATGTATGTGGATTTCCTGAGGTGTCCACAGCGTCCAAAAAATAAGTAGTTACTGTTGTCACAGCTAAGCAAACTACTGGTTTATTATGGACTTTTAACTATCCATTGATTCCAAACAACTTTATTGTTTAACAATGAAGAGCACTTGCTTTTTTCTTCCTTGTCAACAGTATCCAGTAAACAACCTCCAATTTCTTTTCTATTTGGGGGATTATAACCTGGATGCAGTTGAAGCAGGTTGGAGAAATTGAAGGTGTTGCACACTGCAGAGTGTAAAGCAAAACAAATTCCTACGACATATCTTAAAGCACCATTTGAGGGACCTGATATTTTTCTATTAAAAGTTAAAATCCTGATAGAGGACTAAAGTAAAAGCAAAATTACTGAAGAAAGAAGTGAAAACTTAAGATTTATGTGAGAAAACCTAATAGGGAGCAATTGGTGCCAAAATTAGTATTATACCTTCGTCATCATTGTTTCTTTGCATTTTCTTTATGATTCTTCATTCTGTGTACTTGGCCTTCTAATTCATTCCACATTTCATACACTTGGCTCTACATCCTTTTCTGCCCTCATTTCTTATTTCCATAAAAAAACTCAAACTGAGATTAAGGGTCGAATTCATAGTCATCGCTTATTTTAAGGAAGTCCTTAAGCAGCGATTTTCAATACACAGACATTACTCTTTCAGGCAAATAAGGAAATGCTTATTCATATAAGGAAGCTCCAACCTCTGCTTATATGCAATAAAAAGAGCTGACGCCATCTTGCAACAACTGGCTACAACGAAGGTTAACAACAATATCGATTTGGTGGAGTATATGGAATTTCATAACAAAATTGTACTGCACATTAATAAACCAATTTGCGCGATTTGCAGAATTCACTTGAAACGCATAGGGATGTTGAATTTAAGAAGCGGTATCAGTTTACCAAAGCCGATGTTGCAATAATATAATGTCTCTGCTAAACAACACAACCTTAACAAACCGAGGTTATAAGTCGCAACGTGAGACAGGCTTACTTGAAAAGATAATGTACAGAATCTCAGTGCTATAACACTATCCATATGTTTTCATTCAGACATTTTCCCATTTAAGTTGACCAAAGTCCTTAGGTCCCTAGAAAACGAGATTCAGCTGCACTTATTCAGAGTCATTTAATAAATTCTTAAAAATAAAATGTGGAAACATTCCTGCAATAACTAAAGTACATCTCTGCAGTGCTTTTCTCGATCAAATTGCCTATTTTGCATAATTACTACCACTGCAATGGATCACTTAACAAGTCATAGGTCTTTACCATTAATTTGCAAATATACATTGGGTTATCAAAATCTTGAACAGAGGTTACCGATTTTGCATGCAAAACTTCTGTTAAAGCCAAACATTGTAAGTTATTGGGTACGTTTGCTTTGCTGATTACTGCTAGATGGTGTAGTAATTGCATTAGTGATTTGCTTCCATGCATACATATACACAGTGCACATATTGTAATACTTCTAGCTACTAATACTAGAAAGTCAGGTTTTCAGCTATGAAACAGTCCACGAGTAAATACCACTTAAGGCCAGTACATCACACAGCATCCGACTGCCTGCATTTTACGATGTCTTTGTAGCTCAGCACCAACTCTTTTACTTGGTTTCTTTCCTGCTCGCTGATATGCTTTCCTTTTGGCATGTTTTCAACCTAACTGATGTAACTGTATAACTATTACTACATACCCGCAACTAAAGTGAACTAATTAGTAAATGCACCATTTAAAACTCGCAAACTTCTACCTCGTGCTCAACAGCTGTTGCGAACAAAACAATAAAAATGAAAATGGTGGCTGGCTATGTGGTGACTTGCATGTTCGTTTAAACATTCCTTCGCGCATTTGAGTGGCTGTGAAACAACTGAACCATGTTGTCACATGTGCTTTGTAAATAAGTAAGCATTTAGCGCTGAGCATATAAGTACCGTCTATGTATACCAAATGGTAATACACGTTTCCTTATCAGAAGGAAATACTTATTGCTTAAGCATCTCCTTTTCACATAAGCAATGACTATGAATTCGACCCTGAGTCTTCTTTCCTCCCACACTCTGCACACACAAGTAATACTGGCTGGATACTGGTTTAACAATGGACACATGTCACACAGCCAACTGTTACTATGTTGGATTTAAACCAACTTGTTTGAATAATTGTAGAAAGTAGTAAAGTAGCAAGAATGAAAATGAAAAGAAAGAAAACATTTTGTTTAAACCAGCCAACCGTGGTTCGTGACTTTGCAGATTTTCTAACTACCATGAGCTGTAATTTGTTTGTTACCATGGCATTGTTACGGGCTAAAATAGGATGTTTATTCATTTTAAAGCTGGTGCAGATAACTAACTTCTCTTTTGAAAAGACTTTTAATAGTAAGTGCTTTAAAATGCAGTCCAGTCTAATCAGCATTATAAACTAGCTGTGGTGCGTAGCTTCTGATGAAATCCTTTCTGCTAAGTGGCAAACATTGGCTGATGATTTTCTTCATGACTGTTAGTTATTCTGGCTCTTTTTCGGTCTAACCAACCATTTCTAGTGATAAATACTGAATTGCCATTCATAATTTTGTTGAATAGTAATGCCTTTTCTTGAATCAATGTGCTGCTAATAAAAATGCATTTTTGTCTTTCCTGAGTACAGTGGAATTTCGTTAGCCGGTTCCTCATTAACATGTTTTCCTGTGTATTACATCGAATTATAAAAGTTCCAATGTAATACATAACATTTGTTTAGTACGTTTTCTCAGTCTTCCTTACTATGTTCAAAGTTTGATGTCCTCATTCGCTGTTTTTGCCAATCCATGGTAAGTCCAGTGGGAGTAGGCACTTAACACGTTCGAAGTTTGATGTCCTCATTTGCTACTTTGGCCAATCCTTGGTGGAGACTGGCAGGCAATGACATACATGCATGCATGCATGTACATATTTATGTGATACAATTTGTGTTGGCGGGATAGAGAATGCTTTAGCTTGGCGCAGTAAACGCAGATAGTTTCTACTGTTGAGTGTTGACCAAACATACGTAGACTGCATTTTAATTTTTCATGTGCAATGGAAAAAAAAAGAAGTATGGCAAATAACCAACAGTGAAAAACTGAAAATCCTTGAAGAAATAGATCATAATGCAAATATGAAATGTGTGGATATAGCACAGAAGTTAAACATTCCTTCGTCAACCTTAAACACAATTTTTAGCAAACGTAAACAGATTGAAACTGCTTTTGAAGAAGGGAAAAATGCTAAAACAAAACTTTCCTCTTGGAAAGTAGGATCAGAAGAGGATTGGATTGAAATTTGTTGCATGGAAACACCTACCATATTCAAATTGTATTGAATATGCCAAAGATACTATCTTATACTGTATACTCTTAACATGATGCACGCTCATCATTTTGTTTTTTTAGAAGAAATTATCACATGTGTAATAAAACATAGCAAAGTCACAATTATCGCAATTTATTCTTCTCAAAAACATTCACTAACCTCAAAGACCTGCTTAAATTATACAGAGAAAAAAACTAACATATGTTTAACAGGTTCGCCAACATAAATCCAAGTTGACAAACATAAAAGCTTGAGTTATTTCTTCTCTGACTTTGTGTATCCAAATCAATGTCAATATGTATTGAATTTAGTCATGCAGATCATATTCAGTATGCAATTGGACTCAAATTGATTTCAATTCCCTATGAAAGCATACTAATTATTAGATTTGTATTACATAATTATGTTCTTAAATTGCAGATTTCGTATTTTCATTAACAGCTTTTCCTGTCTATGACGTCCAAATCCTTGGGTTCCTGCAAAAACGTAATAACGAGATTCTACTGTAAACCATAACAAAGTCACTTCATCAATTTTATCATATGGTAGAGTTTTGGCATTGTTCCAATTTTTTAATTTTTTCCCACTTGTGTTGCAGAACTTTTAAATTTCTCGCAGTTGGTTTCTCTTCCAGTCACTGAAGCCAGTCAAGGCTTTTGCAATACCAAATTCAACAGCCAATTTTGCAGCACACTACCCATGTCCAGTAATTTGAGCGCACTTCTAGTTTTTCTATTAATGTACACAAACCATATTTTTGTTTCCTCGACTTTGTAAAGTACTTATTATATGCACTATATCTGTATTCACTTAATTTAAGAATGAAAAACAAGCACTATAAAATTCCACCCAATTTATTCCATATACCTGTCTACTGGTACGAACAGATAGGCGCACTGTGCTTCAAACCCCGGTGAACTACAATCACACAGCGAGTGTGCATTGTAATCACAATGCTGCCACTTCCTCACCTTGCTACACTAAACTAACACACTGGCTGCTAATAGTGTAACTGTATACACCACTACTGTTTATGGTTTTCTTTTTGCCATATACAAATAGACAACCGCCACAGTTTACTAAGCATGATAGATAACTTAATCGCATTAATTCATGCTGCTCTGTAGTCTTGTAGACCACAGAAACATAAGAAGACCTGACAAGCTTGAGAATTGATGTTCTGAAGCATTATCCAAAAGGGATTGAGTTATTAAGCTCAAACTTTGAACCTGATGATGTGATGGCTGGATGATAAGGGTACTGATATCACACGATGAAAAACAGGATATATAGCATCTTTGCATATTGAGATGTCAATTTCTGATTATATGCAAATGCCAGTTTAATAAGGCAACAGTAGAATTAAGTTGCTGATACACAAGCAAGGCTAGTCAACCTCAAAATACATAACTTCTTATAACTTGAAACGAAGTGAAAATTTTAGTCTGCAATGGGAGTTCAAATCATACTTGATTCCTAGCTATTTACTATGCAATCCACTCCAGATGAATACAGTGGCAACATGAGGCTGTAAATTTAAAATTTAAGTGAAGCTACTTTCATCTCACTCAAATCACAAAGTGTTAAACATTATATTTACAGCAATACTGATGTTTAAATTTTTGGAAACATTGTATGTAAAAAGAAAGAATGCTTTGTTTATAATCTTATTAATATGTTTCTAAACTTGTAATAAACTAATTCTAATTTTTGGAAGAAAGTAATACAAAATGGCAATTAATAGGCTGGTCATTTAATTTAAATAGAATTTATCCAAAAACTGGAAATAGTACACAATAAAAAGCAAATTATAACACAAAATTACAATGTTAGTTGAATGTACATTTGAGTTGCTTCACTAACAAGCAATTACCGGAACATGTTTCACAGGCAAATATGCTAATGATGTAGAGAACATTGCCTATTGTGCCAACTTGACCCTCCCCGGAGAAATATATAGTAGGCGATGGGGCTGTACTAAAAGAAAGCTGTCATGTACGGCAACAGAAGGGAAACGACTAGGGTAGTAGTTCTCAACGAGTCGACTACAACAACAAGAAGTTGGTTTGACTCAAGCAGTACGTTAGGCGATTGTGGTCGTTGTCTGTGCAGGCACTGGATCATGCCCCGCTTTCTTCAAGGGTGCTGTCTACAAGGCTGGCCAGTCTGTCTTCGACGACGAGCGAGATTGCGAGAAAAACAACAGGACAACAGTTAGATAGAAAGCATTCAGCACGGTAATTCTAAATTCATTTTTGGCTTAACATATTCAAAATTCCTTTTAATAATTCTTTACCGGGAAAAGATTGAGTGTCAGATCTATAGACTTATTGTGGTTGGTCTGAAACATATCGGTAAATGTGAGAGCAGGAAGCAATTTGTAACTATTGTAATTAAATGTAAAGCATGTAAAGAATGGTGAACGAAGAAGGGTTTGTTCATTGTAATGGTTTATGTTATTGAAGTGTCAGTTCATTAAAAGAAAGAAATTCGGCTTGTTAATTATTTTGTGGAATATATTTTTAAATAACAATCTGCCATTATTCCTGATTTAATTCACCTCCTCTAGGGTTAAAGTTCACGTTACACTATGAAACATTCAGGTAATTAACTGATAGAGAAGCAACTCAAATGTACATTCGACTCACATTGCAATTTTGTATTGTAGGAGAATTTAGTTTACCTGCAGATCACACATGTCAAATCATCTTCCAAAATATCCAGGGCAAGATCTTCCTCAGCTTCATCCTGGTTCAGAGGTTCCTCTTTGATATTTTCTGTATTAATGGCTATAGGTTCTGTCTTTATGGTTGTCATCACCAGTTTATCTGAGGCTGATAATGCGCTAGCCCCAACCAATACTTGTTTGGAATGACTAGATTTAAGGATATCACTGCCAGATTTTCTCTTTGTACCAGAGGATTCACCAAGATCCTCTTCAGCCAACTGAAATTAGATAACAGGTTTCTTTACATGGCTTCAGGATTAAAGGGAATAGGTCAACACTTGAACATATGGGAATGCAGATTTTAAAACCTTAATAACTTCTCTGTTTAAGATAAAATGCACACTCATATGACTTCAAAACATTTACTATAGAATTTCAGCCTTAGAACACATTTTTTAATTCCTTTTTGGCAAGATCATATAGTTTTCTTGCTGTGCTGTAAGATGGATAAATTTAACTTTTTTCTTTTCACCTGGAGCCATTCCTTTAAACACTATCTAAGTAACACAGTAAAGGAGAAGCCATTCAGTTTTGATGTATATAATATAAATAATCTACAAGAAACATTATAGTATGTCTTAAAGATTTTTTAAGTCAAAGAATATTATACAGCACAAATGTGCTCCTGATTCAAATGATGGTATGCCTTTGCTTTGCAATGTAAATATTGTGCATTTATACTATGAAGGAATGAATATGAGAACTTACTTCAAATACATATAGGATGATCTATAGGATCAATTGTGATTAATTTAACTTGGTGTACATTGGCAAAACAAAAAGAGACTTACAAACAGCACTTAACACGAGATGCATATGTCTCAAACATACATAAAAACCTGGTGTATACATCATTTCTGAATCTCCAATCACATCACATCAAACATAAATCTGTAAGAAACAATGAACTGGAGACCTGGGAGAAAATCTACATCCTAAAACACAAGAACCACATCATCAACTTTGAATTGCTGGTTCCCAACATCATTTGGAAATTCATCACACTGTCACCAGATGTCTCCACACAAACTCACTTCCACAACAACTTCCAAACAGAAATCAAAACAAAACAACCAGTCAGTCAGACACATAGTGAAGATGGGAATAAAGTCCCATTCTCAAAATGCATACAAGTACATAAAGTGATGATAGTATCTCAACTAAACAATGCTCCAGTTACGTTTGATGAGCACATCACCATTACTTTATTACCATATAAATTAAAGATGGAATGTATTTAGGTGTTAATAGCATTCAAAATCAAGATGCAAATAAATTTTCTTTACGGATCCCGAGTCAAGGAATCTGACCTCTAAACGACTGAGTTATGGCCCAGTTCAGCACAGAAGGGTATGCCATTTGTAAGCCACGTTGAAGGCAATCTATTTTATTGATGATGGATATTTCTTGAGAAGGTATATTTAAACATTTTATTACACCTTTAAATAAACAATTCAATGGTCAATCAGTGGGAGGAAAGGATAAATACACACCATGGAGATATTTCAGAGCCAAAGATTGTTTCCTGACCTGTAATCCATTTTCTCTGTTTTGAGTACATTCAAAAGCTGCAAGATAGACATATCTTCTCAATTGCATTGTTCAGGGACGTTAACAACATGCTAACATTTTGCAGAAAAAGCCTACTGAAATGAAAGTGTGGTAACAAAATGGTAAACTTTATATGGACCATGCTATGTACCGTTAACATGAAACTGAAAAAAATTGATTCAAAGTACAGTCCTACAGAATACATTTAAATAGGTTTCTTTCTGTTTTTTTCAACACATTATGATGACACACTTTAATATTTTATCATGAGAATAGATTTTAAAAAATGCTTAGTTCCTGAATGCATTATTTGATTTGTCATATTCTGTAATTTGGTATGTGGAACTAAATGCAGTTTTCTTTAATGTATGTACTTTTATAAAGAATTTACACATTTTAAACAAGTTTATGATTCAGAAAAACACCAAAATAAAAAAAATACATATATCAGACAAAAAGCACCGGCAGAGTTTCCTCATAATAATCCTTCAAAAATATTATATGAAAAAACACTGCCTAATATCAGAACAAATACTATTAGTATGTTGTTCTTAAACATAATTACACTATTTGCACAAAAGTGTTTTATAAATAATAAAGAAGTGAACAGCTTAGGATCTAGTTTGATTCTTTTTATTCAACTGAAAATCTAATGAGCCACTGAAGTCATCAATATCATCTTCAACATTCTGATTGCATGTCAAATGCTGATGAAATTCTTTTAATTAGATGGTATTAAATGCATTAAAGGCTTCAAGTCTTGCATTTTCTGCACTGATAAAAGGTCTTCCTGTGGACCAAAAAATGGGAGATCTGAATGCAAAAAAAAATCCAACTTCTGCCCACAGATCTTATCTTTATACTGATTTCTTGTAAATGTTGGTCAAAATCTGTTCAAATTACAACTGAAAAGGGATTGCTTTTCATTAACTGTATTTCACTAATGTGCATCAAATTTAATTTTTCATCATTCGTATTCTGCTTCAGGTTAACAATGGCTTTCTCCAGGTTAGATGTTGAAAAGAAATCATCAGTAGTCATTTTGGTCACTAAAGAAGGGTTTGTTTTCTACCTGCAATTCTTCATGATACCTAACTAGTCATCAGCTGGAGTGTACCATCTCTGTTGCAATTTCAATGCAGAGTTGTTTGGAAGGAATGAATGACCTGACAATAAAAACTTTAAAATTATTTCATTCAGAGAAGAATGAGATTCAAGAATGTGCTTTAAAAACAGTTTTATGTTACAATTTTGGCCGCTACAGGAGTCAGACCAGAAAATTAGTCCAATTTTTTCTCAGTTGAGTTTCTTTAAGCAAGAACTACCTCCTGGGCACCCCTCCAAGCATAGCCTTCAATCAAAGTATAAAAATGTCCTTAGTTACTTTTTCTGAATGGACTCCACAGTTATACAACATAATTTGCTGTTTATAATATACAATACTGGCTGGTATTCTTGGTAAAGGCAGCATCTTTTGGAGGTAAAATGTTAGTGCCTCCAAGTGTGCATTAATTTTAGATTTCTCCAAGTCTTCGGACAACAAATTTTGAGTATCTTCAGCCATTTCCAAATGGGCTTCATGTTCATCTTTCACCTTTTGCTTCTCATTTTATTGGATGCACTGCCTATTTTAATTCTAAAAGAATCACAACACTGCAGGTATCCTTTATTGAGAGGTTTCCTTTGCAAATTGAAATGCTCGTAAAAACATTTATAGATGGCAATTGATACTGATTTATCATGTTCGCTCATACATCTCATAGATTAATGCCAAATTATATCTATTGGAAGGCAGAGGCTCTCACTGTGATCCCTTGAATAGTGGAAATTATACGTAGGAAATTTACGAATGTGAGCTTTAACTTCAATTTTTTCATTCTTTAGGGCATTTCTACCACCACATATTTCTCTCCTTTCATTCCAATTACCAGATATCATTTTATTTAATGGTTTACTTTCTCAAAATTCTCAAGGTCTGTAAAAATAAATTTCAACAGACCTTTTCCCCATTTAAATCATAAACTATATTCGCTCTTTCAGGATATCTGATTCACTTCTGGTGAATTTGGTTTCACATTTATAAGTGCACATATGAAAAAAGTTTGAGCATTATAGCTCCCGAAGTTCCAGAACTTCTTGAACTCTTTCTCCCTATCTTCTATGAAGCCTTTTCATGACATCTGCATTTAAAGTTTTTACTTTCAACAAAATTACCTCTCTGGTCAATATAACTTAGGTTGCAATTTTTCTGTTTCCTTATTTCTCTTGTCTGTACAAAGTACTTCCTTTTTCTGCCCTTCTTGGGCCTTCCTTCATTTTTTCTTGTTTGAGTTTCATTGTGATCCTGGAACAAAAAATTAAACAATAAAAATTTGTGCCCTTAATAACTGAATAAAATAAATACTGTTTTGGTAGATAACATTGTGGTCTAGTAACAGTTCTTGAAAACTTACTGATAACATAAATGCTTAGGATTTCGAGGCTGGCATTAACAACTCCATTATATATGTTTTCCAGGCTTGTGGGCTCTGAAAAGAGCAAGAGTATCAGAGACAGGCCAATGGCAGGCGACAGCCAATAGGCAACCATGCTTTTACCCCCCCCCCCCCAGACCATGTCCGCCTTCTACGCGTAGCAATAAATAGTGCACCAGTGGACAGAGTACTTCAGTCTTGTCTAGACTCTGGAGCTGTATTTGTGGCTTTGGCTTCCCTGAAAAGATACCAGATGCGGTTTTCGGCAAAACGTCAGAGAAGAAAACAACTGGACCATGGCCTACAAGCCAGAAAACATATATAATGGAGTTACTGATAATACCTTTTCTGATATAGGATTAATAATTGCTATTGTGTTAGCAGTATTCATTAAAGAGGATAAATCCATTCTCAGTAGAATGCAGTTTTGACACAATTTCTGTATTTCGATATTGTGGTGCAAGTCTCTCTCTTTTCCATTATTAAGATGAGCTTAAAATACCATATCCATACTAGATACATCTTGAAATTCTTCAGCCTGAAAATTCTTTATAAATCAGAATAACTTAATACCCGTACTGACAAAGCAGTTTACTTTACCAGTCTTTAAATTATATTGCATTACAATAAGTCCATAATATTAACACTATATTAGGACAAATGCTAGTTACCTCTGTTGATTTCCATCCATCCACCCACCCACCCTTCTGCTTCTCTATGTAGTGTTGAGCCATCTTTACTACAGAGAGAGCCAAAAAACTATGAACTGGCTGCGCTGTGTTTTTCCTGTCCTTGGCGCTCGTAGCTGTCTGCCACTATCATAGAAAGGTGCAGACGAAACCATACATTTTTAAAACTACTTTTAGGACATTAATATTTTCCATGCTAAAAAAACAAACCAAGATAATATAAGCGTGCGTAAAAGATAACAAGGTTTCTAAATAGCTATGATAATGATAAAGATCTTCGGAAGGAGTGATGGATGTTCCATTTAGGGAAACGCTCAATTGACTAAACAAGGAGTGCAATAAATTGTTAACACCCATCATTTTATCTGTTGCTGCTAAGCTGGAACCACCAACTTTACAAATTTTCCTTTTACCATCATTTAAATAAACATTTAAATCAACATAGTGTTCCTTATCTCCAGGAATAACATATTCCAATACAGATTGATCTACTGGGGCGATGGGTTTGATTAGGGTAGTGAAGTTTCCTAATACTGCCGACTGAATTGGCTTTTTTGCAAACATGTCAAATTCAATTCGGATTTTGTGCAGGCAATCATGGTGCTATATCGGGAGCATGTGCTGGTAGCAGCGTGGTGCATGCAGTATTTAATCAAAAATGTCTCTAGCTTTTTGGTCCTAAATGAAATACGCAGAGAGTATAAAAGGTTCAGCGCACACGGGAGGCAATACGATATTCAGATTAATCCTACTTCCAAAAATGAAAATCCTATCCTTTACTTTAGAAATAGCATGCAAGCTGTGTTAAATATTATTTTAAGTGGTGTGAAACCCAATGATATGGTGGGTCTGTCAAGCAACTCTGTGAATTTACAAGATAAACCGATAGGACTAAGCTTCCACAGAAGCAATCAGGTATCTTTGGATGTATTAATAGCTGTTATAGAGAAAGTATGCCAATCTAATGCTAATTTTTATGCCACAGATACCTTATCCATAAAAGTAGATCATGTTGGCTTTATATGGAGCTGATCTCTTTCTCTTACCCTTTCCTTGCTGTAACCTACGAACTAACTTTTTTGTGCCTTCCATGCCCTTAGGACATGGTAGAATCAAAACAAAAGGTAGACATTTATCCACATTGGCGCACATAAAAGAATCCATCATTAGAATTAAAAGCAAAACAAAATGCTTAACCCATGCTCTATTGGTAGCTATAGTACATTTCGATAGAGACCCAAATTACGTAAGTTATAAAAAAGGTCAAAACATTTATTCCAAAGTCGAGCTTTTAAAGCCACAAATGTTGATCTAAGCAATGGTGGAGGATTAACAGATTGCAAAAATTTCAGGACCATCTTTCCAAATACAGAATTATAGTTCATGAAGGATTGCATTGCGAAAACATAATATATAATGGGAACACAAATCCCCAAAAACGTTTAATCTCCTGTATGATGCACAGGAAAAACACTATAATGTGATTGTAAATCTCACAGGTGCCATATCTAAAGCATATGTTTGCGAAGGATGCAATAAGGGAATAAGTTATGAGGGAGCAAAAACTCATAAATGCCAGTATAGATGCTCCGGATGTAATTCAGTTCCACCCTGCATCTTTGAAGGAAACTACATATATTGTAATGAATGCAATTGGTACTTTAGAAGTCAAAGCTGCACATCTTTGACTTTGGTACCTTCCTGTCGTACAGCAATATCGGACATGATGTTTGCACCTGCGGTGAGGGCTTCCCTGCCCAAAGATTTTGCACCGGATAGGAGGATGGGCTTAACAATTCTGAATAGACTACCCAAAAAGTTATCTATGCCTCTACCTTGCTGTACGTATGGGCTTCCTACGTACAGCGGTCCAATGTACTAACCAAGGCACCCTCCACTCTGGTTTACATAGAACGCTGTAAGTGAGTCCATTGCCAAATGCATGGATTTTAAACTTAGGGACCTAATTTATATTTGACCCACTCAAACAAAATCATTGGGAACTAAATATTAAACTCTTAATCCATCTGGCTATGCCTAGTGCCTCCGACCTGGCACACCTAACGGTAATGAATATATATCCACTGGCAAGCAGGTGCAGTGACCAAATCTTCAATTTTATGTTTGCACCCTAGGTTTTCGATATTATATACAGTATAATTGTCGATGCTTCTGAGTTTTATTAATCTGGTAAGCATGCTCCCCTTTACAAATATTCCTTCTGAGATTTTTGGAGTGAACTGAACATAGCCCAAACACCATGGTATACCATGAAAATTATTGGTTAACCATGAGTTCGTTTTCCCATATTTAAGGGCCACACATTCTGGGGAACCACTGGTTTATGGAACAGGTGGTGCAACACTACCTGTTCTGCCTCGTTATAACCTCTCCCTCCGGGTTATAAAACCCCTGAAAAGCTCTGCAGTACTCGATGGTGGCCATCTGAGAAGAAAACAAAAAATGTTACTTAAATTTCTTAAAATGCAGATCGGCAATGGTAGGCATAACACTACTGCTCAAATGAGCCAGATTGCCAAACTTGTTAACCATTTCAATTGCTATAGTTTGAAAATGATTAAGTTCTACCGAAACGTAAAATATGTTTTCAAACTTGTGATGACTAGTGTACGAGGGAACTGAATAATTCTTATGCACCTAACGTAAGAGCTACCGAGCAGCTGCAGTTCGATGAGATTGCAGTAAACAAAAATGGGTTCGGTTCCGGAAATAAACTAAAAAGAGCTTTTCCTGTGTGATCTAAGGAAAAAAGCTTTCATATCGTTAGCTCCTTCTGTGAGCATATTTTGATTAAGAATTCTCCAGGCATCAAGATTTGGCAGAGAATTTTTTATGGTGTCCACAAGATCGCCTAGACCATAATATATTCTGGTGGGGAAAAAAGATTTTTCCGTTAAAAAGCGTTTCCGTCTTACCTTCTACTTTTTTAGTGATCTTTAAATGAATACTGTTAGCTTTTTCACTTGGTTTTTGTGGAATGGAATGTGTTGAGACCCATTCTTTATTAGCTTTTTCCAATTCTTTTATCTCTGTCTGATGAAAAATGAGGTAACCCTGCAGCTCCGATAGGAGCAATTCCCGATGTTCATCGTCTGTTACCTGATTTTTTAGTGAGGTGTATGACTCCTTTAAGTTCTTAAACTACATTTTTACAAACACTATTTTACCAGCTCTTGTTATAACAACATTTTTGGTCAGTTCTCCAGCTTCATTAACTATGTTCTCATCTATGGATTCGTAACCGTAGGAATAGGAAAGCTCTGCCATACCTACAACTCACTTATCTCTCTGAAGAGTCACCGGTTGTGCTAAATCGTTATGAAAACTAGCATGCAAATTCTCGGGATACAAATCGACGCTAGAATCGCTCAACACGGTTACATAAAACTCATCCATAATGCATCGATCCAGCTGTCAAGGCCTGGACAGTATCCTTTCCGGCGGACGAGATGCCGAGTTCTGCCATTCCTCACCCTAGTTTTTAGTATTTTATCTATTTTGTACAAAGTGGATTTCTTAATTTTTACCGGAGTTAGTTCGTAACTGTAAAATTGTCCTTCTATGGGAGTTGCATTCAGATCGTGTACTTCGTACACAGGTTGTGGCGAACGTTTTATAACCTTTACAATTTTGAAAATCTCCGTTGAGAATTTTTTTTTTGTAGCCTTTGGCAGATTTCATCTGTTCTTTGCTTATTCTCATGGTTTGTCCTTCGCCGAACTTGATAGGCCTCAGTTTAATATTAGTGCGTTTTCTCTCTAGGGTTTTCCATATTTGTAACACGTTTTTCTCATTTACTTCGGTTGGAGCCACTGCTATTGATGAATGGATAGGTGCAATTATATGCGCAAACAAATTTATTGAGATCATCTATATATATCTGTACGAGTTCTTGTAAGTGAAATACTTATATATTTTAGACTTAATGGCATGATTAAATCTCTCAACCATGGCGCATTTTACATCGGGGTTTCTGCAAACTTGATGCTCAATGTCCTTCTCTTTTAAAAGCTTCTGAAATGCAGGTCCTAAAAATCTTTCCCCCTGTCGGATCTGACTGCGAGGGGAACAGAATCTAAGATGGCTTCAAAGACCTTTGCAATTTCCATACTAGTTTTTTATTTTATGGGTTTTACATGTGCAAATCTGGAAAAACAATCTACACATGTTAGGAGATACGAACTCCATCGTTATGCTTTTAAAATCGGACAAGTCGATTTCCCACACATCGTTAACGTTATTCACTGTGTAGTGGTTCCTCTGAAATTTTCTCCGTGAAAGTTTGTGCAAAGTGTAGGCACCTTGTTGGAGAAGCAAATCCTCCATTTTACGCCTATTTCCTGTAAGAGATGCAAGTTTCTGCATGGTGGAAAAAGCCGAAGGTTGTTTGGGATTGTAAAAATACTTTATTCATTGCTAATAATCCGTCCACGTCTCACCTTCGACGGAAACAACTCTGCAATTATTTCTTTATATTTACTACCTCTGTTCAATTTTATCTGATTAAAGGCTTCATTATTCTGCAAGTGCCCGTTGGTTAAAAGAAGAATTTGTCTATATTCACTCTCGACCGAAGAGATGACTTTTGAGAAATCTACCTTCTTCCTAGTTAGTAATTCCCAGAGATCCCAAGTTGCCTTAAAATACCTATCCTTTATATACAAATTGTTGTCTTCTATACGAATAATGGAATTGCCAATTTTAAAGTTGCCGTCCCTATTCTTGTATATGCTGAATATGGTGTCCGTTGCCTTAGAAGTGTGCAAATATGGAGCTAGGTAAGGACCTGCTAGGTATCCAAAGTTTCTATTTGCAAACTGTTCTACTTCTTTTTTCCCGTGGGCCGGTAATGGCAGAGCTCTTGCCTGCTCTTCGTCAAACTCTTCTTCTACCCGTTTCTCGGAGACCGTTTCTGGAGGGAAGATGAGCCTCTTTTTGACCCGAGGAGAAGAGGTTCAGGGAGGCGGCAACTGGATTTAAATTTGATCAGCTACTCGTATGCATCCCATTTTCTTCAAGCAGTAGGTGTCTATGTAGCGCTGAGAAACTAAAAATAATTTTTGTAGCATCTAACGCTGTATTAGAGACGAAAGTCCAGTCAGTACAGCAGACAGCAGAGGAATAAAAAATCCTCCCTTTTTAATTAAAAATCTTCTTATTGTTAACCTTTTGAGATTTATCCACCACTCACCTCAGACTATTTTTATATCTTCCTAGATTGCGAATGGTGCATTTGCTTAGCTTACAGTTGCCGTTTAGAACATTTACAGCGCATTCTGCAATAGCCAACACTAACTCTTTATCGGACTTCTGCAAAATGGCTTTCCTAAGCTTAGGCTTGGCACTTTTAAGCAAGTGCAGCATGTGATAGTTGGATCTTATCTGCTTGCTCATGCTGATATACTATGATAGGGAGCTCCGATGGAAATATATTGGTTCTAAATCGTAATCTGTTATTGATCTCCTGGCACAGATCGAATAGCATATAGCCGTGAGGCTTTTCCGTAGCATCCAGATACGCCTCGAAAAGCGATTTCCAATTTTTAGGGTATATTTGTCTGGTTAGATGCGCCACTTGATTCTTATCCTTAAAGTTTTTAAAAACCACAATGTATTTAGCGTTTAATGAGATATATCTGCAATACCTACCTTGATAAAACAAATTTTGAGAGATTAAAATTACGCTTATGTTTCTATGATGACTTCCCTTTGTGAACAATTCGCACACACCTCTCTGGAACATGCAGAGTTTATAAGATCATCTAACATTACTAGTTTTGGCTCTCCTTTCTGATTCTCAAACTCTGCCACACCAACGTGAAATTTTGCATGTTTTAACTTCGGCATGGTTGATTTCTCACTATAACACCATAATATTTCTTTAAATTTTTGAACAGTGCACAAATACTTCAAATTTTTTAGTTAATTTAAGCAAAACATGGTCTTACCAGAACCCGAACTACCACTAACGATCAGTGTAAAAGGGTGCTGAAATTTAACTAAGGGAAACATTACATCGTCGAAACATCTTTAGTTTTTCCCTCAATTCGTCCGTTAAACCGTGCATCACGTAATCTACATCGAAGGGAGCATATTGATCAAACACTTCTAAGGGAGTGAGCACTCTCTCTTCGCTCGTACAATATTTTAAGCCTCTCTGCCTTCTTCGGTTTTCCACGTACTTGGATACTGCTCATTCCACCTCAGAATCTATAATGAGAGGAGGCGGCTCGTTCAGTCAGGCTTTATATATCTGAAAGGGATGGAATCGTTAGAAATTCTTCTTCTCTTGTGAAAACAAATTCTATAGATTTTATCTTCTGGTTCGGAGACGATATACATGCCATGCGATCTTTTGTGCTTAATTTTCTTTTCCGTTCTAACTACAATGTTTTGATCCACGTTTTCTCCAAGAATTAAATTTTTTATTGAATCAAAATTAACCAACTGCAAAGTGGCATAATTCAATGTTATTCCTCTCACTTTACAAACAGTTTTGAAATCACCATTTGATAACCGAATTTTGTATGTGTAATTTTTTGGGCCTCCGGATACAAATTCTGAAATGTAGGAATCCGTCCCATAGTCTGCGAGCTCATCCGTCATGTCCCCCAAGTTAATGATAAGCATTCAACGCTACACATCTTGCCTTCCCCAACCACAAACAGTATCGAATCCGTATCTGTGTATAATATGTCTCTATTCAATGCCTCTAGGTAGGTGTAAAGTTAAGACTTGCACCTGCAGTAACGTAGGCTCCTAACACTTCACTGGTGTGTGCCAGTGGAGGGCACTCGACTTCTTTGGCATATTTCCACAAGAGCCAGACGATTTCGTCGCTCACAAACATTAGATTCTGCACCTCTATGCTGGGCGTGGTCAGGAACATAAACAATTCCCCGGGCTCCCTAATCATTTTCGTGCGCGATTGATTGCTTTGTTTGGTGAGCTTTCCCCAAAAACTATTCAGACACAAATTTGCTAGAGACCTTGCACCTGGATTTTTTTCTAATTGTCGACTTATCCAAAAGAATACCTTCACTCTGAAAAAAACTTCGAACGTATTTCTCCTTATCCTCATCGCTCTTAAACCAAGAGGGATACCCGCTAAGCCTCTGCTTTTAATTTTAAAAAAACTATTAATGTAATCAACAAAGAGCAATTGCCTTATTTTCATCTTTATCATACCGTTTCATTTTGTATTCATAAAATTAAAAAATTTCTCTCACTTCGTAACCCTTTTCAACGGCTTTTTGTACCTCATCTACGATCCAAGTACCGATTAGCTCCCCATCGTGGCTACATTCACCATCATTTTCCTCCTTCGCACAGATGTCACAAAGACCAAATACTAACTTTTGGCGACATCTAAAGAGCAAGACAGGATGATAAAGACTCCTATTTTTTTTTGCCAAAACTCTACATTTTATAACCCCCTCCTTTTTAAGCATTTTCAAAATGTTGGTGCAATCTTTTCCAATGTGAATAATGGGATGACCTACAGGAAACTTAAAATATTTACATATTGTGACGTATGCAAAGATGATAGGATATACGTCTCTGGTCACCGAAATTCGAGACGGCAGTGGGTCTGGGGTGGGGGTAAGTTAGGGATCTTAGAGAGGGGATAGCGCAGCGTATGTCAACTGGGATAGGAACTTCCGGTATATCATCGATGTTCTCGCATCGGGCTCTCGAAAGGTACATTTTGAGCGCTGCATATGCCCTTTGCTTAAAATGCAGGTGCTAGATGACACTGTCAAGCTCGTACATATAACATTCAATACTGCCAACACAATTATTCTACACTCCTGTGTTGAATAATAAATTGTTTTAAAAATAACACATATTTAGTCCCAGATGTAATATATTATAACAGTTTGCCATTTATAAAGTCGTTTTCATAATATTAGTGAACCGGTTTGTACAGTATTTGAGCTCAATGTACGTGTGAACAAAGCCTAAGGTTGGCTAAGTGTATCCGATTTGAGACGAAATTTTAAAGCTGCGGATCGTATTTTAACGGATGCCAGAGTGAATCTGAGAAGAAAATTCTTCGATTTAGTAGAACTGGCAAAATTTTAAAGGCATACAAGAGCGTACAAATACCAAGAAAGAAGCTATTTATTTTTTTTCAAAGGCCTGTTGGTAAGTAGGATGTATGAATGTAAATAATATAGAATAACCAAAATTAAATCCATAACCTAACCAGAATTGCATTACATATACATTTATTTTCAAAATAAAATTGTATCGACTACTCATGAGCAATATTACATTTTGTAATTCAGCTGTAGTTCGAATCTAATCAATGTATGCATGATAACACTAATAATAATGGTCATTTAACGAGTGAAATACTAGTCAAAAATAAAAAAGTCTGTTTAGTATCCTAGTTGGGCTTTACAGTTGTTAGATAGATAGAACTGAAATTAAATATTACAATTTAAGGTTTAAATTTTAAATCATTTTTACATTCTTTGAATTTCAGAACTGTTAATTTTTTTATATATGGGCTACTGCAGTTCATTCTCCTGTTCAACACCTCCAGAAGTAGTATCCTCAGGATTATGGCACAGATTTCCTTCGTTCATCAGTTAAAGTGAGTTATATTTAACAGAATTTTCATTTTTCTCTAATAAGCTAATGGGAGAGTTGTTGCCACATCCTTCTAAATTATCTTTTTGTGTTTCCTTTTTCACAGTGAGATTACATTGTATGAAACCATGAACATTTCTGGGATATAATTATGCCATGGCCTAGTACTATGTGCTAAGGTTAAACACTTGCCAACTGCACAAAGTAATAGTGCTGTTTTATCACAGAAATCATTTAAATTTTCAAACTTTAATAAAGAAAGATGCAAAACATCTGGTATTGGATACTTCATAAGCTGTTTCAATGTTTCAGTCTGCACAATCTTACCATTGGTTTATTTGATATTTAGCTTAACTTATACACAGTTTGTGGTATCTTAACGCAGAAAATATTTCTTTGTAAAACCATCGAGTTTTCAGATTAAGTAAAAGAAACTTTACATAAAAAAGCAAGTTTTTATAGTAAATAAGTGAAAATACTGTGTCATATTTATAAAATTAAAGAATGTTTTGCTCTGTGTTGCTGAATAATGAGCAAAATAATTGCTGCAAATGAGCAGAGGATATGTTAAACAAAACAGGATATTTTATAGTTTTAACTCTTGATTAATGCAGCAATTAGTGATGAAATGTCAGTCATGGATGTTTAGATGCAAAGTCCATCACCTTCAAAGCACTTTTATTAACCTTATTATTTAATTATTGGAACATTAATGAGGTTTTTTTCTCCTTTCGTTTGTTTAGCGCAGTCACCATCTCAAGCTACCAGAGATATGCTGGCAGATACCCAAACCATGGAGTCAAGGTAATTTGGGTATGTTGAGTTGCAGGATCACCCCCAGGAACATTATTAATATAGTATGAAGGTTTCTCTCAACTATACAGCAATTTATTGCCATGTAACATCAAACATTCTTTACAATTTGGAGTTTCATTTCAACATCAGTTGAAAAATTAACTAAAACATTGAGGACTATTGCTGGAAACATGTTCTCAATTTTCAGAAAAGCAAAGTTGGTGTTAGGCAGTTATTTCAGTGTATTGGTAGGTTTTAGTTATTCTCTGTTAGTAGCTTTAAAGCTACAATTTTTGAGTTAATGTTGTTAAAAACTACAGACATGATTTTTCTAAAATGTTTGTTATCCACTAAATAAACAAAATAGTAGCAAGGATTTCAGTTACCTTTGTGATTCTTTAACACTAAGAAATAGCACCCTCGTGTTGCAGAGAATGTGAAGTGTCACCATTAACAGTCCATTTAATGAAAGTAGTTTTGAGCTTAAAGACAATAGCTCTCTTAAATTACAGCTACTCTGTAATTGTCATTTGCAACCTAGATTTGCTTTCACTGTCTTCATATACAATGACATTAAAGCAACATAAAAACAAAACAAAAATGTATATATTGTTTGTTAGGTTTCCTAATATAACATTACTGGCAAATTCCAACTAGGCAGCCTGATTAGAATTTGTGTATTTATCTGAACTTTGTTTTTGAAATATTTAACTTAATTTCATATGTCGTAGGGTTTGCAACCCATTAATAACAATATTACAGCACACATCATAAACTGGTTAATAGTTCGGGTTGTACCGTTTTCCTCTATGAAGTCATGCAAGTGGTTCTTTTAACTGCCATACAAAGTGATGTTGGTATGGGAAGTATAACAAATGATGGTGCACCTCAAGTGGTTGTGAAAAAACTCCTTTCATTTAAAAATTGTGAGTCACGAATAATGCTAAGGAAAATGTGTATTATTTATTAAGTTATTATTATTATTATTATTATTATTATTATTATTATTATTATTATTATTATTATTATTATTATTAAGTCATGATTAATTTCAATATGATTTTTTAAAAAAAAAGCATAATTAGTGCAACTTTATGGGAGGGGCAAAGAGTTTTATAGTAATGAAACATATCGGTTTGCTGAGGAAACAAAAGTTATATGTATTGCAGTTTAATTTTTTTTATTTTATTTATTTTTATTTATTAGTAATGTATTTGCAGCACATTAATAAAATATTTTAATCTGCTGCTGTACAAAGAAAGAATAATTAGTATTTTAAGTATTAACAGTACAAAGAAAACAAGGAGAAATTATGTCTAATATGGTGCTCATAAGATTGTCTTTATGTTCACAGCTGTTTGATTCGAACCTGTATTAAGCACAAAGTTATTGAATATTATGATTCTATAGTCAAACTGAAAAATAATTTTTACTTCCTTTACCTCTGTTTTTTCAACTTAACTTTTACCTATGTGCTATCTCGGGCACAGGTTTGAGTAAATGAGCACTTCTCTGTGCACCATAGAGCAGTGAGTTGATGGCCTGCATATTACAAGTTTTTATATTTAAGCTGGACTAATAGAAAATAGCTGTAAAACATTTTTAACCTTCTTTCACTTAAAAAAAAAAAAAAGAAGATAGAATCCATGATGTTAGTGCTTATTTTAAGTGCCTTGGAAATAGATACTAGATTAGACTGCAACAGATATTCCAAATAAAACCCAACAAGGAGCAATAACTAATCACAAATTATTTGCTAAGAAATTGATTATTTGGATAATGTAGAAGCAGCTATTAAAAATGCAATGCTTGTTAAATCCGCATCAAGGGACATTAGTGTAGGAAATTTTGCTCAAGTTTGTGTTGCATAAGATGCGGCTTTATTAAAAAAAAATTGTGTAACTAAATAGTTGCTTTTTGTTTTTGCTGATGTATTTCACTTATTTTTCAATACACGTGATAAAATATTATGTGGTGTTTTATGTATAACCAAATGCTGACATTCTTTGTACATGGCAGGATATCATTTATATTATAATTTGTATATTATTATTATACAATGCGGATCAATGGCATTTCTGTCATGTAGGTTAACAGCTGTTAAGTTGACGAATGGTAAACTGCTGTATACAAAGAGTAACATTACATAATACCATACATACCACAACCTTTCCTATTTTCCCACTTTACTGAAAATGAGTATAAAGACATTGTCACTGTAAGACAATTAAAACCGATTTCGGTATTCTAGCAGATGAGTAAGAACTGAAAGGAGTGCAAGTTCTAAATAAAGTCACCTGTGCGTTTAATGGTTTTCTCTCCAGATTGAGAAAAACCATTAAAAACGCAGGTGATTTTATTTGAGACTTGCACTCCTTTCAGTTGGCTTGCTCATGTTTCGAAAGCGGGGGGCGGGGCTAGCAGCAGGCATGATCAGTTGATAATGACGTAAGCTGCATTACCAACCGCAGCGTTAGTTCCGCTAACGGGCACCCGAAAGGTCCGTAAAAGCGCCCTATGCGGCACCTTACCCCCACCATTGAGTTGACAATCTGGTTAATCTGTGGGATAGCGTCTCCGACGCTACAGGAAGTGTCGTTTGGGACAAAGCAGTCAGTGGGTAAGCTCCGAGTAGGAAGGATGTAGAACTGCCTTCTTCATGCTAGACCGGCACGATGGCCTCGCTCGGCAGACATGTGGGCTACAATTGTAACAGCTAAGTATCTGTCTTTATCTAATTAAACTGTGAACCATCCATTTTCTTGTTTGGTTATTTATGGTAGTGTAGTGTCCTTCCTTTCCCTTAAGCCATGTGACGTTTTGGAATAGCAATTATTTTGGTGTTTAACTTAGCTGCGTCCCCGTCGTAGCCTCGCCATGTGAAGATCTTATTAATTTACCGGTACCTTTTGCAAGCGAGTGTCTCCCCATCATTTTCTGAGTATTATTTAGTAGAGGCTACGACAATTGGTGGAGGGCCGGGCATAGTTTGGTTTTTTGTGAGATTTTTAAGTACAACATTTTTTTTCCCCTCTGAATGTAACGGTTTTTGGTCCTCCACGTGGTCGCTAAAAATGTAAATCTGTTTCTGGCTTAAGGGTAAGGATTTTGATGGCATAATTTGTGATTTCTATATTATAAATTTTGTTGTTTTAATTTCTGAAAGTCCTGTGTCTAAATTTTAATTTTGAGTTCATTTTTGTATTTTTCCCATTGTCTGTCGGCGTGACGCTAAAACTTCTGACTCCATTTTTCCTCTTATTTTGGCTTCATTTCTATTAAATTATATTACTGTGCTAAGTGGTTCGTGCTGGTTGTTTTGAAGTATATATTTTTGTGAATTGTGAAAGGTGAATTGTGAAAAGATTCAGAGATATTTGCAACTTTGAAAATGTGCTCGTCCCGTGTTGGCGATGTGGGTGAAAATACTGTTTTCTGTGCTTATTAGCAGTGGTTCTGGAAGCTTGTAACTTAATATTGTATTGACTGTGATTTCCAGCTTTTTACTATACTTTTGTGGTGCATTTTTCGTGTAACTTTTATGTACGCACGTGTGTTATGTAATTCCTGCGTGGTCATGCATTTCATCACTATACCCCCGCCGCTATAACGTTGCACTTGACAGCTAGCGTTTAAGTTGGTACACTCGCGAAAAAACAGATGAAAAGCTTCAACCGTTTGACTTCCTAAGCCAATCACAAGGCAGCATTCCGGATGGTCGATGACAAAGCGGAACCGGATCTAGAATCGGCTCTGTTGCCGGATGTAACTATTCCCAACCATGTGCTTCAGTTTGTGAATCTCTAGCAGAGCGTCGAGTTGTTCTTTGCAAGCTACATATTGTTCATTGTTATTTGTTATTTAGATTTGTGGTTATTGTTTGATAGTTTTGTTATTGTTCGTTTATACATTTATTTATTTATATTTATCTATTTTATATATAGTTCATTCATATTATTTATTTAAACAAAACTTAAGTGCGACAATGTCGGAAAAACGACGCCGATCGCCGAGTGATGATTCACGAAGTGAAAATCCTTTGCGCCGAGGTGTGCCACTTAATAGTCAGGCATTGGAACTATTATGGAGAACCCGGGAGTTCTTTGAACAGGAAAAGGAGTACGTGAAGCTTCACGGAAATCCCTCTATTCCTGCTGATAAAGCCGTAAAATGAACTGCAGCAGCTCTTGATTTAAGCACGAGAACTGTTGTTCACAAAGGAGTGAAACTACAAGAGAAAGAGGACAAAATTCCTGAACCATCTGGAACACAACAGGTATTTCTATCAACTCCAGGGAAGAAAAAAAAGAAGCCTCGTCCAGTCACAAATATTGATGCTTTCCAATTAGACGCCATACGTAGACACATTTATGCCTATTATCATAGAAAGGAGTATCCGACCATACCAAAGCTGCTTATATCGCTTATTTTCAATTAACAATAATAATACAAAATAGTTATTATTCAGTGACGTTCGCTACTTACGTACACTTTCTGTATGCGGCTTAGACACGATAGAAATGAGAACAATCAGCTGTTGTTTACTAGCCACTCTGGCAACGTCGCAACCACGATGTAGCCAACCTTACGCGAAGCCACACGAACTGTCAAGTGCAACGTTATAGCGGCGGGGGTATAATTCTCGCTTGTGAAACCAGTCTTTATCAGCACGTGTTTTGTGCGTTTATTTGCGTGTGTATATCAGGTCAGATACATCTGTTTTAAAGAAAAACAAAGAGAAGGAATTTTTTTGTGCTACGTACAAATTGCAAGTGTGTATTCTGCTCTTTTTGAGATATTGTTAGCGTTGGTCACAGTAGGTGTGACGTGGTTTTTTTTTAACTTCCAGTTCGAGGTTTCTCACTGAAGATATCATTTTGTTTTTTTTCTTCCATGTGTTCATTCTGTTTAAAATCTTGGTTTTGTGTCCAAGTGGCTTGCGTGTCATGCTTGTGTAAACCGTATGTTGGTATAAGTTTCTGATATTTCGCCGTGGGCGCTTAATTGTAATACTCCTGGTACTGTTTTATTTGGCTATGTTCTGATATTGCTACTTACATTCATCTGATGCTATAAGTGCGCAGTTTGGTGTAATCTGTATTGTTTTTTTCATATTGTTTATTTACTGGTTGTGTTATCTTTTGTGCTGCAATCATGCCTAAGCGACGTACTACGCAGAAATCTGATGTGGCAATTGCTCCAGTCAGCGAGCATAGTGAAGTGGAATCTATGTCCAGTATTAGTACGCCTGTTGTTACTCAGTTATTATCAGTGATGCCTGACCTGCCAGTGCCGGTGAGCACGATGCAGTTAGCTGTGTGTCGCCCGGTCATTGACCCCTCTTACTTTGAGAATTCCAGCAAGTTGTTGGCGTATGAATTTCTTCAGAATTTTGAAATGGCTACTACTGCTAATGGCTGCTTTGAGGAAATGATGATAATTTTGCTTCACCGTTGCCAAGTTTGGTTTATTTAATTACGCAATGCATATTTTTGGGGGAAAATATTTCACAAGTACTAATGCAAGTAAAACTTTCAGGAGCTACTACCAGCCTTGCCAGTATCTTCACCTAATTAGGTTTGATGTGCCTCTAATATGGACCAGTACGATGTGGATGTTGCTGAATCAGCTATGTGTGTTGCCAGATTTTGGGAAAATTTGCACTGGAATTTTGTGGTAAAAAGAAAAGAATAAGAAAAAAAAACATAACCTGTAAGTATGTGTACATTGTGAGTGCTAAAGTTTGGATGAATGAAACAGTTTCACGACTCACACAGGTATGCTAAATTTTTATTGTTTCACTGACTGATGCTTAAGTAAGCTTTGCTTTTCAGGAATGTGTGATATGAATGTCTCTGCTAAATTAAAAGTGTATTATTATTTTGGTGTAACTTAAATTTTGAATTATGTTTTGGGCATTGCAAATCATTTGTTTTGTTGTGTTATGCCGCAGAAATGTGTTGAATGTGTACCATGTGCTTAATTGAGCTTTCATTTTCAGGAATGTTCTGTGACAGTATTGTTTTGTGTAATGATGTGATGTTGTTTTGTTGCATTCGATGTGATATGATATGATTTGATTTGATTTTGGGTTCCATAATGATGCTGTGATCTTTATTTGCAGAAAATTGTTGCATGAATAGTGTGTGTATGTATGTGTATATTTGAGGTTATGTGAGATATGTGAGAAATATGAGTTGATATTTGTCTCGGTGGATGTGCGTAAGAGTAACCCCGATGGAGCTAATGTGAGAGACGAGATGAGAAGAGATGAGATGATGTCAGCTTCGGTGGAAGTGCCAAAGTGTAACCCCGACAGTTGTAGTATAAATGTGTTGATTTTTCAGGAGGGCTACATGTACCTGGAAAATTGATGTGATGTGATGATTTCAGAGGTTTTGCTTATTGGTGTTGCTGTAACGTGCCCAGTATAGCGTGTGTGATGAATTCACACGAGAGATTAAATGTATTGAAGTGAATGCAATGAGATTAATTTTTTTGTGTTTATTTAACAAGTTTATTACCATCTTAGATAGCAAGTTTTAATACCACCTGTTTTCCAGCTTAATTTTGATTCGGAGGATGTGGATGCAACAGTATATCATCATGTTATTTGTGTCATTCCTGAAATGTTAATGTGATTTCTTCAAGGTTATGCCTATGTTAGATATTTTTGAATTTGCAGCATGTTGAATGAGACACGTCAGTGAAGATGTTTTGTTTTCGCAGTAATTACTGTCCAAGAGAAAAAGTGAAAGTTGAGATAAAGATGATGATGACTGAAGTAATGATGATGATTGAAATACTGATGATAATAATGAGATGAGGAAGATAGTAATGTAGAGGAGAAATTGTATTAGTGACAAGAGTATGACAATCGTAGTTGAAAGCATGTCACGTGGTGTAGTTTGGAGATGTACTGTGGATGTATTTTGTAGTTTGTAGCAATATATACCATAGTTTGAGTAGCTAGTTAAGGAGTGTTGTGCATAATTTGGGCCATGGTCAGTATGAATGCTTCCATTTCATTGTCATGTGTGAATGTCTTGTAAGTGCACTTATTTTCTTTTGTTAGTGGTACCAGCTGGTCATTAAGAGTTAATATTGGGATCCCAAATGTGTTTTTCTGTCATGTTATTGTATGAAAAAGTCACTGTTATTGATATAATGTTAATGTATTCTGAGTCTGTTCTAATGTTCTATTTGGATTGTGAAGCATTGTGAGTTAAATTTTGGATGGCAACCCTCTATAAAATTTAGTTCTTATGTCAATATGTAGTTATTTTTTCTCTTTCTTTGCCCCATGTCAAAAGAACTTTCAGCGCATACCTTTAAGTATTTAAAATATTTGATTGTACATGACATACTGTTTTTATGTGATTATTTGTTGGAACACCCTTTCTACTGTTTTGGTGGTTTTGTTGTAGTTATGTTGCTGATGGCGGAGCTCGAGAGGATCAGACGAGCAGCCCCACGGGTCGCACCAGAAGTTCCAGAAACACCACAGGGAAGCTGTCGGGCAGCCATTACACTGCCATGGCATGAGGAGCCACTATTTTGGGGGGCAGTCCAAGCCAGCGACTGCCCACCCTGTTGTCATCGCCAAAGACCTGCAGTAACAACAACACTACAGCCAGGACAAGTCGTCGTTGTGGGTACACTTCAAATTCACCCACAAACAGTTTCATCGGACCATCACTATCAGGTGCAGTGTAGTGTGCGTGTTAGTAGAGGCAGCGTGGTGTGTGTGCGTGTGCGGGGTGCTCGAGCATAAGTGCTCTAACAATATGATCCGATAAAACTCGAGACTCTCACATATGCCCAGCAACATTGTCGTCGTCTGGGTGGTCCATATATATGTATCAATATATCTTTAGTCTCTTTGTATGTCATTTTTGTTCTTTTATTGTCTCTTTTTGTGTTTGTTTGCCTTGTGTCGATGAGGGCGTCGATCTCAGTGGCCAGGGCGAGATGTGACGTATGCAAAGATGATAGGATATACGTCTCTGGTCACCGAGATTCGAGACGGCAGTGGGTCTGGGGTGGGGGTAAGTTAGGGATCTTAGAGAGGGGATAGCGTCTCCGACACTACAGGAAGTGTCGTTTGGGACAAAGCAGTCAGTGGGTAAGCTCCGAGTAGGAAGGATGTAGAACTGCCTTCTTCGTGCTAGACCGGCACGATGGCCTCGCTCGGCAGACATGTGGGCTACAATTGTAACAGCTAAGTATCTGTCTTTATCTAATTAAACTGTGAACCATCCATTTTCTTGTTTGGTTATTTATGGTAGTGTAGTGTCCTTCCTTTCCCTTAAGCCATGTGACGTTTTGGAATAGCAATTATTTTGGTGTTTAACTTAGCTGCGTCCCGTCGTAGCCTCACCATGTGAAGATCTTATTAATTTACCGGTACCTTTTGCAAGCGAGTGTCTCCCCATCATTTTCTGAGTATTATTTAGTAGAGGCTACGACAATACATAAGGATACAGAATCATGTTGTAATACTTAATGCAAGTTTTTTCATCGGTTTTGCAATAAGATTTCAATGCTTCCATTCTACCTCAGTTGAGGGAATCTCTAAGAATGAGAGGAACATTTTTCATATGGGAACGTTGTGTAGAGTCGGATGTTGTTTTAAAATGTCCTCAAACTCACACACTCGCATGACATGGCCTGCCGACACAATTTTATTTGTTCGACTCATGGTCAGCTCGTATCTATCTGCAAGCATCTCTGTTCGCGACGGGCACATTTCTATTAGTAAGACACACATGGCTGTGGTGGTAACACCCCATGAATTCAAATACCTCTCTCGTCTTCTCACAAAAACCAATCTAATTTGAGGTTAGGTAATTCGGGTATTCTCATCTCTCTACCATTACCTGCAAGTTTAATGCAAATCCCCCTTTTAATTTCTTCATATTTAAACCATATGAGAGCTTTTATAGATTGTTTATCGGCTTTCCCATAACCTCCACAAGGAATAAGTCCTATCGTCTTCGGTTTCAAATATTTTTTTTAAATACTTCATTGCATGCCGAAGCTATCGTAATAGATTCTTGAAATACGTCAATACTTCCGATGTCTAGGAAAGTATTTCTAAATATAGAACACGCTTCTCTCAACACTTCATCTGCCATACAGTAGGTTTCAAGCTCTTTTCTAAAATAAAAAATGCCATCTTTTTCTTTCTTGTACCATTCGAAAAATTCTCTGCGTTCGACTTCCATCATGTGATCGACACCATAATAGACAGGATCGAGATAACAACCTACATAGTTCATATTTTCGGGAGTATTAAAATAATGTGAAGTGACCTTTTGTCACACAATCTATTCCAAAAGCTTTCGGCAAACTTCTCAATTTCATGGGTAAAAAGTTCAAACTATTCAGAAAGGTTATATGTTCCATTTTCATGGATAAAATTTTAGCAACCATTCATTACTAAATCCGGTACCCATTCCTGCTTTATTGCATAATCTAAGATGAACATGAGATTGTAGGCTCTGGCATTTATGCAATTGCAATTATCTTTTCACAAAAAGGTCTATTTTGGCGCAGATATTCCATAAATTGTTTGATGCAGCCATCAGCCCAAAATAAAGCCTGCGTTTTCCACACTAGCTGCACCCTTCAGTCCTATCCTTGTTTTTCTCGCAAAGAAAATAATAGTTTCTAAGCAGAGTAAATTGGGAAGATGAAGATATGTATTGTCTCCTATTTGCATGCTTTGAGTACATTCTATGTCGTAAAACACGAATAAGACCTTTTCCGATGATGGTATTTTTGCGCTAAGCGTTGGCATATAGCAAAACTGGCCCGGCATCTCATTACTTTTAAAGCTTATACAGTATGATGCACAGCACTGATGCTTTAGTTTTAACTGTTGACTACAAATTAAACAATGCCGGTTCCATTCGCAAATTATTTGTGTGGCAATTTTATTCTGCACATGATTATTCATGCAGCTTTGACTAGTAAAGTACCTACTGCATTCATTACAATATATGTAGTTTCCTTCAAAGATGCAGGGTGGAACTAAATTACATCCGGAGCATCTATACTGGCATTTATGAGTTTTCGCTCCCTCATAACTCATTCCCTTATTGCATCCTTCGCAAACATATGCTTTAGATATGGCACCTGTGAGATTTACAATCACATTATAGTGTTTTTCCTGTGCATCATACAGGAGATTTAAACGATTTTGGGAATTTGTGTTCCCATCATATATTATGTTTTCGCAATGCAATCCTTCATGAACTATAATTCTGTATTCGGAAAGATGGTCCTGAAATTTTTGCAATTCTGTTAATCCTCCACCACTGCTTAGATCAACATTTGTGGCTTTAAAAGCTCGACTTTGGAATAAATTTTTTGACCTTTTTTATAACTTACATAATTTGGGTCTCTATCGAAATGTACTATAGCTACCAATAGAGCATGGGCTAAGCATTTTGTTTTGCTTTTAATTCTAACGATGGACTCTTTTATGTGCGCCAATGTGGATAAATGTCTACCTTTTGTTTTGATTCTACCATGTCCTAAGGGCATTTCAACATGATCTACTTTTACGGATAAGGTATCTGTGGCATAAAATTTAGCGTTAGATTGGCATACTTTCTCTATAACAGCCATTAATACATCCACAGATACCTGATCACTTCTGTGGAACCTTAGTCCTATCGGTTTATCTTGTAAATTCAGAGTTGCTTATTGACAGACCCACCATATCATTGAGTTTCACACCACTTAAAGTAATATTTAACACAGCTTGCATGCTATTTCTAAAGTAAAGGATGGGATTTTCATTTTTGGAAGTAGGATTAATCTGAATATCGTATTGCCTCCCATGTGCGCTGAACCTTTTATACTCTCTGCATATTTCATTTAGGATATTAATATTTTCCATGCTAAAAAAACAAACCTAGATAATATAAGCATGCGTAAAAGCTAATTGTATTTCCAAAGCGTATTATGTTTAACTTTTTGTTACTTACATTTTCTAAAGTAGCAGGATAACAGCGTGGAAGTAACTGTCGGTGGCCGAGATTGTCTCTCCCATCTTATATACCTAATAGATGCAGTTAAAAATGCAACTCTCACTTGTTGTCCTTGATGCTGATGCAATGTGCATCTGTATATAAGGAGGCCATAAGATGCACTGAAACAGCACATTACCGCTGGGCACTGCAGCAATCATCAACAAGGTAAATTATTTTACTCTATTGTTTTTAAAGGAAGACTAAAACTATTTTAAGTAGTTATCGGTGGATACTTATCTTCTTTACAGAATGGATTTCCTTACAAGATTTAATCAAGAAAAGAATATTAAATTGATGCAAATTAGAGATCTATTAATGAATATGCCATATAAAGTGATCGGAGCTACAAAAGTCACCATCAAATATGGACCCGCAATATCTATTAAAACTTCAAAAAACGCACTGAAGATCCCATTGAAGTATTCATTCCAAGAAAATACATCAGCGACTTTAAGGAAATGGACATTGACAACATTAATAATCAAAAACTTTTGTTAACATTTTTATTTTTAGGAGTTACTTCTAATAATGGTTATGATACTTTATTTCAGAGGAACTAAGGGCGGTATTCATAGTCGATTTTGGTCCCGACCAACTTGCTACTTCCAGTGGATTTACAGTGGACCATCAATTTTCTTATTCATAGACCGGGACTTGCATTGTTCCGGGGATCAAATGCCTTGGTCGGGACCAAATTTTGGTCTACCTCAGAGGGGTAGATTATAGGCAGACATCTTTACAAAATGGATGACTTCGGAGTAATGGGCATAGCTGCTTGAGTAGAATTCGTGAAATGAGATGGTGGAGTAAAACTATCTACCAAAATTAGACATAATTGGAAAGTATGATGACCTAAACTTCAAAAAAATACAGCTTTAGTAAAGCAAAGGTTAGAAGGCTGATAAAACGGATTAATCCTAACCTATATGACAGAGACGATAACCAAGGCTTGAGTATCTCAATTGATACGATGCTAATAGCACTTCCACATTATGCAAGAGAAGGGCATTAAGAAAACACTGCTGACCTTAGTAAGCCGCATTATAACTAATGACTCATATACCAATGCTAGATTTACCTTCGTTAAACCAGGATTACTATGCACTTTACATAACATGATGGGATGTAACACGAAGTTAAGAAATTCTGCTCAGTAAAGGTTTAATTAGGATGCACTTAACGTAATGGGAATGAATCTTGATTGATTGTTCTCCTATTACTTCAAGCTGCTGCTTCACACCGATTGGTTGTAATTGATGCCACAATTAACGGAAAGGAAAAGTTTGACACTGCCAAATTCTTAAGTTATGTTGTTAAAGTAAGCCACGCTAAGACAACTCTAAATAATTCCATTTAACACAATGTATAAGATCTTCACGGTATGTCACATTGAGTTAAGTCACTTGGGTTAAGTTCGAAGTAATCCAGGCTTTACTTATGTTTTCACGGCGAGGAGAAGAGGACTACAAATCCCGGAAGGTTTACGATGTTTTAGAATTTCCTCAGATAATTATTTCTGTATAATTAGTATCACGCAATATTTATTTGGTTAAGATCCAGGGTGATATTTTAATAACAGCAAATGTTCCTTCCTATTTAAATATGATTTGATTCTGAAATTTAAGGTTAAAAGTTAATATTCCAGTAAGTTAAATTCTTATTGAAATGATTAACAATGCCATGAAACTGTGTATCTGGATAAGAATGTTTCCAAAAAGGGAGGGGTGGCAATGGGTTAGAATCATGCACAAAAATGCCTATATATGTATTATCTCCCTCCATTCCTCCTCTTTTTCTTTTTTTTTTCTTTTTTTTTTTTTGCATTTGCATTAGTCGAAACCGATTTGTTTTCAATAATATCCATCATTTTTTGTATTACGGAAAACAGACATATTCCTCCTCTGACCATTTTAATGCACGCTTCTAGGTTATCTCCATTTTTTTTTTCTGAGGGTGAGTAGTGAGCACTGAACCGATGAAAAAACAGCTGTGAAACGACCATAGAAAGTTAAAAACTAGGGAGTAACAGTGGTTAGTTTACTGCTCTATGGCAGTCACGCAAGTGCAGAACTACCTTTCTTCGTCATGTAACATTTTCTCCTTGCTGATCCACGGCCTTTCTTGTTCCGAAACTTTTTATCGTTTATGAATATCAAAAACTTGGTCAGCCTTTGTCTCGGACCAAATGAATCTGGAGATAGTCCAGACCTATGTGAAATCTTTGAATACGCCCCTAACAGTGTCTATCTTTTCAGATGATCCTACAGATCAAGTTACTTAGATCTAATATTAAGAGACCCATAAGATGCACTGAAGAATCCGTTGGTTTAGACATTTTTTTCACCTAAAGCACATTAAATACAACCTCAGCAAACTGTAATGATCCCAACAGGAATTTCGGCAACACCCCCAAAAGGTACTTATCTTCACATTGCTGAAAAGTCTAACTTAGCTCTTTTAGGTTTATCAATAAGAGGTGGGTATATAGAGATTTTACAGGGGAAACTTGTGTATTACTGTATTAAACAACTCAGATAAAAAGCAACATATTTTTAAAAATCAAAACATTGTTCAATTGATATGTGAAAAAATATGTATACCAAAAATAAAGTATGTTAAAAAATTAAGAATTACCTATACGGGAACAATGATTTTGGCAACACTGGGAAATTTTAGTAATCATAATTTTTTCCCATATTTTGCACAGATGGATAATTTCATCTATCCAGCTACAATGGAATTAAGCAAGAGATATAATTTGCTACAAAAAGAGACTGGGTTCAATACATTTTTTGGGGAGTTAATACCTATGCGTTTTTCCGAATACTGGTTCACCATTTTTTTGGATCATGCATTGGCTAGGAAATAAAAATATATGCTGCACCATTGGTGGCACATTTGCCTCCTTTGTGTAAGACATTATTGATATTGAACCTAAATATGTTTCCTTTTTGTTGCTATAAATAGAGATCAGCAGGAAGAAAAAATGTTTACGTTTATGTTCCAGCCACATGCTAACTACGTTACAAATAATGTTAATTTTATATACAGACATTCACAATTGTGTAAATGATTATCAACTAAAGCTCTATTTTGGAAAGTGGAATGTGAAACACATGAGTTTGTAATTAAGGTGACTTACATTCATGTTAAAAAACCTGTAACCTTAAAGGAAAATTGGGTTGACTTCATGTACTTTGTTTTCAAGAATTTTAAGTATGGCTTTCAAAAACATGTAATGATTGGATCATTTCACAACAGTCTGTTTTCTATGCAGTATCTTTGTGATCCTAAAGCAAAGTTAAATGGCTTTGGGTCCAACCCCGCCTTACAAAAATATGCAAACTGCAGTATCACAGGTACTTGCAATTACAAAAACTGTAGTAAAAATCCTCCTTCATTAAAAGGTTTGGCATCAAACGTTTTATTTGGAAATACAAGATTAAATTTTCTATATACAGATATACATTGTGATAATTTTATGTATGTACTTACCAATGCACATGAATTTGATTTGTCAATTCAAGAAATAGTTCCTACAGAGTTTCCATCAGAAATTGTGGTGTATTACTATCCTATAGGTAATAGCAAACGATGTCACCTTATGTGCTACAGAGAGAAACACTATAGCCTTTTAAACAAAGAAAAGCATTAAAATCTGAAGATGCATTTATTGATGAAATATTTTACTCAAAAGACAATTGGTGGTGTTGTATATGCTCAAAACCATTATTTGTTTTTATTAATATGCAAGAAAAATATAAATTTTTGCTTATCCTAACAATATGTATAAATCTTTTGCCTCAAAGATATTGTAAATCTATAATTATATTTATAAAATGTAAAGAAGTGCATCTTATAAAATAGGTAAGTTAAACTTATTTTATTTATTATAAACTAAACTTATTTTATACCTTTTTTATTTATTCCTCTCCTATCTTTGTAATCGAAGTCAATGTATCTTGCACAGCATACAAAGTGCAACCTTTTCATACATTGCTGAGGAGTTGCAATAAGGAACTGCATCTAGTTAATTTATTACCACTTATGCATAGTGAAAGGCATGACCTGCATATACATTGCTGCAGCTGCATCAAGGAAAAAACCGGTTGACCTACACTTGCTTTATTCTTGTGAGCCTACTTCACATCAAAACGATATCAGAGGCCTTCCCCGGAGTAACGCAACATTTTGTTAGCAAAACATTAATATTGCTATTGCAATGGCATCAAATAAACAATAGCATAACTTAGGGAAAGTTACTATCCAATAAATGCTATTTACTTATTCAGCCTTTTTATATCCTTCTCTTTTATCAGTACCTTATGAAAGATATTGATATTGTGTAGGAAGATGTTGTTGCGACCAAGGCCAATGCAGCGTTTTTTAAAAACACCTGTTCAGGCATGGTCACGGCAATGGACTTCTCATAGCCTTGTTTGCAACCTTCAATGGTGTTGTTTATGTTACATGCCCTGGGGCGATGACGTCATCAGGGGTCAATGAATGGCCTAAAGTGTTAGCTATACTACTACCCTTGTCACGCCTTATGGCTTTCAAGCTTCCAGCTCCTGTTCTCACCCATGCAAACCTTCTCGCCAGTTTATTGCATATCTCCATGTACTTTTCCTCTCCAATACTGTTTTTATTTCCCTCTATATCCTCAGGGAGCTTTTCACTCTTGTACTGCCAAAAATATCTTCTAGCCTTAATTTTAATTCTTTCCAAAAGCCTCTAATGTGATATTCTGCATTTATCCATGCACCTCCCATACCTATCTGTTCCATAACTTCATGAATTTTTAATAATCATGATCCTTTCCACTTTTCTCTTACATACAAAAAACATCTTTGGTTTATATTGCCTTCTTCCAAATTGGAAATTCTATATAAATATTTCATAGCCCTTGTGAAAATTTTGATCTTGGTGGAGTACCTACCTAGTTCTAACTGTGCTGCCCCATTTGGTGAAGCTATCAGTAGACCTAAAACATATTTGCAAAAGGATCTATTGACTTTGTCAACTACTCCAAGCATCATCTACTCCCCATATCTCTGACCATGCAACATTTTGTTTTCTACTGTGGCAGTGTAAATTCATGCCATTTGACATTTATGTGTGGCAATTTTTTGGAACATGATCTTATAACACTAATCACCATTTTACCTTTAGCTATAGACATCTTTCTTTTTTGTTCACTCCAACTTCCATTTGAACTCATGTCTAACCCCCAAGTAATCAAATCTCCTTATTACCTCATCTCTCTCCCATTTATCTGCCATTTCTCATCCTTATGTAGTCCATCTTTTTTAAAAACCATGATTTCTGCTTTTCTTTTCATTTACTTTCACTCTCCATTTTCTACAAAAATGTTTTACTGCCTCAATTGCCCTCCTCAGGCCTCTACAAGATATGGATCCAATTACTAAGTCATCTGCAAACCATAGCCCTGGAATTTCTTTATTATTAACAGCTGGTGTGTGAGCCTCATATCTTGAAATCTCCTCTAGGATGTCATCGATATAAAGGTTAAATAGTACTGGACTAAGTTTACATTCCTGTCTTACACCTGCCTTACTCTGTACACATTCACTTACTTTGTTGTCTGGTAGTTATATACAAAACTCATTCTCCTGATATATCTTAAGTAATATTTCTATAAATGTATGATTTAGGCCTTTAACTTTAATTTTATCCATAATATTTCTGTTTATGGTATCAAATGCCTTCTGAAGATGCATAAGTCTATGTATACCCTTCACCTTTTGTTGGTCAAATATTTGTCGAAAACCATCTTAATTATGAATATATTTGAAGTTCTCGTACCTGGCCTAAATCCTGCTTGGAACTCTGATAACTTCTCTTTCTCTACCCAATTCTGTAATCTATTAGCTATGCCTGTAAAGATCTCACCTAGAGTTGAAAGTACACTTATCCCTCTACAATTGCCGAGTTGTTTTTATCCTCCTACATTGGCAATGTCATACTTATTCTCTATCTCCTGGGAATCTCTCTTATCTCCAGTATTTTATTGAACAGTTTTATCACTATTTTTCATCTAGCTTCATCTATTGACCAGCCTTCCAAAATTCCCCTGGGATACCATCAGAACCACTTGCTTTGTTGGCTTTTTAACCTATTCATTTGTTCGCACAGTTTGTCATTGATTTCCCTATCTAATTCATTAATTACTTGTTGACCCCCATGCAAAAGCTGCTTCATTTCCATTATATTATCCTCACCTAACAATTCTTTAAAATGCATGCACCATTCATCTGGGATTGTATAATTTTCTCTTGCACCCTTTCTGTATAGGCTTTTTACTGTTGTCCACATTTGCTTTGTGTTAGGGGTTTTTGCCACTTCATTTAACGTTCAACTTGTTTTTATACTCCATTCCTGCTTTTTGTTCCTCAATAAGGCACCCATATGCCCATCTAAGGGCTAAAAAATTTTCCCTCTCCTCTTTTTCCCATGACGGCCCAGTTTCTAGTTTCTCAACTCTTGTGTGCGGGAGTAATGTTGATGGTTCCACGTTTGGGATACAATTAGCAGTAGTTTATAGGTTACGTAGTTGTTTGGAGGAGTTTGCCCCACAGTTGTAATTTGAAGAAGTATGTTTGTTGCCAACTTTAAAAAAAAATTTAGCTGGATGCTGGATATGAGATGTGAGAATCCCCACCTATGTGCATCACTTTGAAGAAGTATTTAAGTTACATAATGAAGATACACTTTGAAGTTGGTTGATGCTTGGGGCACTAAACTTTGTAGTAAAGATGCTGCTTGTTTTACGTAATATTATTTAAATTTGCCTCAGCTGCTTCAGTCGCACTATAGAAACATAAGTTCTTTTTAGGTTGTGATAAGACAAAAATTAAAAAGACGTCGCAGAATTTACTTTTTAATTTCACTTCTTTTTATTTCTCTTTATACTTGCACATTTATAAACACAACACTTTATAAAAGAAAAACTGTGAGCACTTTATACATCCTAGCGGAGAACACAATTTTTACCATCAGTACTCTACATCATGCCCGCGACTGACTAAATTCAACGGTAAAAACCTTATAGCTTTGGTAATGCCAGTCTCTTATTGGCTAATTCTAGTCCAATAGAATTTAAGTATTCAAACTAAAACTTTTCTTTACTGTTGATTGGCTAATTCCAAACTGTAAGCAAAACTTACGTCACTACCGATCTTTTCATAACCAGTATTTTTTTAAATTCCAGACACATTATTGTCACCAAAATTACATTAACATCCTAAAACATATTATCCTCACAGTTTGTGCACTATTAGAGTATATAAACATTTACATGACATTAATAAATACGTTTACAATAAAAAAATAAGTATTTGCAATGACTTACATACAACATAAATAATAATTATGTACATATTGTTTTCAAGGTGGGCTGGTATTGAATTTAATTATAATAAAAATACAATTAATATTATTTAGGCATTAAAATACTGCCTCAAATTGGCCCCTTTTAGAAATATTGAAAATTTACTCTTTTGTTTTGTTCTTTTAAATTTTCAAATATTTTCTAAAAGTCTCCTGAAAGAAAGAAACATAACTTTTATTTTGCACTTCCTATCTTTCACTGTCACTTTCTCACTTTTTCTGCAACACTGGTTTTTCACAACACTCGTGTATAGCTGAACACTTCCTATTCACTTATATAGCACTTTTCAAGGTTAATGACCTGAGCTAAGTTTGCTCATTCACTATCACTTTCACTAGTAAATACTTTATATGCTTTACATTTTTATATACAATTATACATATTAACATTTGTTATCCTTCGTTTACAATTTGTTTCCTAAAATTTCTAACTTACAATATAAATATAGTTGCTACTCAGATTTTCTTACTAACAATGGATTTTTAATGCTTCTGTTTCTAAAAATTTTCCTTTGTTATCACATGCTATATTTAGTAAAAAAAAATTATTATTTACAATTTTAAATTACATTGCTTTCCCCTTTTATGTTCCAGATACATTAATTCCTTTCTTTTATTGTGCCTCAGGTTGCTTACTTTTATATGGCTTTAACATTTGTTTGTGGAATTTTCCAATTATTTTATTTGTGTTATTGTTTCTAAGTTTGTATGTATCCGTTCCAAATATATTTATTACTTATGTATTGTAATGAAAAGAAGCTAGAAACAGTGATGTGTATTGAATTTATTTAAAGGTGAGTCGAAATTGTTACACTAACATCACTTAAGTGATGTTAGTGTAACAATTTCGACTCACCTTGAAATAAATATTTATTACTTCATAAGGACCATGGTAGCTCAAAAATAATCTCCAATATTCTTTAGGAAGTTTATTTGATAATCTTTTATTCTTTACTAACACTTGATCTCCTAATTTTATTTTCCAAATTCTTCGTTTTTTTTCTTCATGTTTTTGTTTTCTCTGGAGGGCTTTTGCTTGTAATTTTGAAAATGCTAATTTGAAGATTTCTTCTTTCTCTGGTAATTTAGTTGTTTGGTCTTCAATAACTTTTGGTATATTAGAGCTCAATGTGTTGTACAATTTTCCATGGTGAAGTTCAATTGGTTTAAATCCTGTAACTGCATTTATGGATTGATTTAATAGATTTTGGATAATACTGATGTATGAGTACCAACTGCTCTGTTTGTTATGCTTATGACATACTACATGTAGATAATTTGCAATTTCTTTAATTTCTCTTTCCACTGTATTGGCATTTGGTCTGTATCTTGATGAAAAATACTGTTTGACTCCTAAATCTTTAATTCCATTCATAAATTTAGAAATAGTAAACACTGATGCATTATCACAAAGTATGGCCTCAACTATTCCTTCCTCTGGGAAATATGAGTTTGTTAGCTTGTTTAAGCATGCTATCCTAGTTGCATTCTTGAGTGCATAAATTCTAACATATTTACTAAATACGTCATAACATACAAATAAAAATTTGCATCCAAATGTACTTGCTGGCATCGGACCATGTAAATCTAAACTCAATAAACATCTGGGTTTATCTCTAAGTACTGAGTTTGTTGTATAGTCATAGGCAACATTAATTTGTTTTGCTTTCTGACAGAGGTCACAACATGATATATATTTTCTAACTTTATGTCCTAATTTTGAGATGTATAAATTTTCCAAAATGGTAGGGTTGTCTTCTCTGTACCCGTATATATTAATCCTAAATGAAATTGCTCTATTATTTCTAATTCCATGCTTGTTGGAATATATGTTTTCCACCTCTTTATTTCTTTTCCATGTTTCTTGTAAAGTACACCATCTTTAACAGCGATTTTACTGTCCTGTGCCTCTTCTATCGTTGGAGCTTTTTCTGTTAAACCTGCTAGTTTAATATCTTTGTCTCACTCTTCTTTAATATTCTTGAATTGATTCTTCAATTCTTTCCTCATTGGAATGTCAATTGTAAGCACTTTAATTTCGTATTGTTGTCTTGAACAACTTTCAGAAAATTGTTTGTTGTGATTGATCCTTGATATTAAATCACTAAATGTATTTTGTTTGCCTGGAATATGTACAATTTCAACATCAAATTCCATTATAGCAAGAATCATTCTAGCTAACTTGCCACTATATAATTCACATTTGTGAATGAAAGTTAGGCTAATATGATCTGTATATATTTTCACTTTCTTCTGAAATATATATGTTTTAAATTTTAATAGTGAAAAATATAATGCTCCAATTTCTAACACTGTTACTGATGCATTCCTTTCAATATTGGTAAGGCCATGTGATGCAGTACTAATAACATGAAATGTGTTGTCATATTCTCTTTGTCCAAGTATTCCTGCATATCCCTGACAAGATGCATCCATGTACAACTCATAATCTTAACTCATCTCTTGGACGTTCCAATAATATTGCATTTGCAAACAGCTGTCGGACATTTTCAAAACATTCTTGTAGCTCTGCTTTCCATTTATTTGTCTTCTTCAGCAGTTGTCTTAAAGGTTCTACTTCTATAACATATCTTGGTAAGAATTTACTTTCATAATCCCAAATTCCAAATAAACGTCTTAGCTGTCAAATATTCTTAGGTGGTGGTATTCTTAATATGGCTTCTATTCTTTCTTCATCTGATCGAATGCCTACTTCATTTATCACATAACCTAAAAATTTGATTAATTTAGGTACACAAAATTTTGTCTTTTTGATGTTTACTGCCATGCCATGTTCATGTAATTTGTTCAACACATAAATTACATTTTCTAAATGTTCCTCAAAGGTTTGACTTATTATTAGGAAGCCATCAGTGTATCTAATTAAGAAATCATCCGCTGTGTTACCAAAGATACCATGTATTGCTCTCAGGAATCCACTAGCACTATTCTTCAATCCATATGGATTTACACAATACCTATATTGTAATCCAATAACTTGAAAAGCTGTATAATCACGTACTTTAGGATCTAGCTTGACTTGCCAAAATGAAGCTGTAAGATCTATGGAAGAGATATATTTGCCACGTGATAATTTTCCAATTGTTTGTTCTATACTTTCATTTTGAAAGCGATTCTGGTAGCATGAATTTGTTTAAATGTCTCCCAACCCATAGTGATTCTTAAACTATTGTCCTTCTTTACTGCCCAACAAACACTATTTATGTATTGTGAATTGCTAAGTTCTATGTTGTTGTTTTCTAACATACTAGCTATTAACTTTTTAGCTTCGTTTCTTAAATTCACTGGTAGACTATTATACTTTCTCCAAAATACTGGTACATTTTCTACTGTGAATGTGTGAACATATGATGTACACCGTCCTGGAATTTCACTGAAAACATGTTTATTGTCTTCTAATACCTTCTCCATTATTAACCTTTCATTGTCTGTCAGTATTGTATTTGTCATCAGTGTGTCTGTATGTATCTTCCTGTCTTCAATCTCTGTTGCATAACTACCTTCTACCTGCTCTAAAATATTTTCTTCTGCATTAGATTTCTTTTCATGAGGGTTCCATTTGGTAAGGTCAGTGTTTTGTTCTTGGAAGTTAAGGGTCAATAACCTTTCTTTGTTTTCCCTGCTCGCTTCGACATTAATTATCTGTATGAAGCACTCTTCTTCGTATACTGCATTTTCTTGCTCCATCCTTTGTACTTTACATACTTTATCTTTTATAAATGGCACATATATCTTCTTTTCTTCTTTACTTAATATTAGTCTGTCCATTTTAAAATCAACTATTGCAGAGAATTCTATTAAAACATCACACCCAATTATAACTTCGCATATCAAGTTTGGAACAATTAAAAACATAACCTCCAATGTAATATCTGCTATCTGTACAGGTATCAATGCTTGTGATTTGATGGTTTGTGTTATTGTACCTATAGCTACCCTACATATTAAGTTGCTGATTGGTGCAATCATGAGTTGTATTCCTTCATTTAGCAATTGTTCAAAAAATTTCTTCGAGCAGATAGAGCTTGATGATCCTGAATCTACTGCAACATTTACTTCCTTTCCTGCTATTATAGTTTGTATGTACGGTGAATCATATTTGTTTTCACAATTCCCTGTGTTTGTGCTTAAACAATAACAATCAAAGTGATATTTTACTTTTGCTGTTTAGAGCAGAAGGTACTGTATTACCCCAGAATCTACGTCAGGCAATACACAATTTAGTTTTCCTGGTAAGTATTCTCAGTATTTACCGGATTGCCATTTTGTACCGTAGTTACAATTATTTCATCATCAATATTTAAATATGAGCCAAACCCTCTAGCTCTCGTTCTTCCTCTGAAATTGCTACGTCCTCCGTGTGTATATTCTTCATGATGATCGTCGCTCGTCTGATTATAGTTATGAAAGTTTCTCCTGTTTTGCATATTTCCTCTATGTTGGAATCTGTTATTACCCCTGAGTGATGTAGAATTTTGCTGATTCATTCTTTCAGTTCTCACATAATTTATGTGTTCTTGTCTCCCTTGTTGTCTTTAATCTCTGACCTGTGTGTTGTAATTAAATCTACTCTGACCCTGAAATTCATTATTTCTTCTGTTTACATTGTGGAAGTGTGTATTGTACGGCATATCATTGTGTCTTTCTCACCTGATCTGTCTATCTCGCCTATGTGGACTCCACATTTCATTACCACAAACTTCCTGTTGTTCTAGTGATGATACAAGTTCTGTCATCTCGTAGATTGTTTTGGGTCTAACAATGAGGATGTAGTTTTGTATGTGTAGAGGATAGTGTCTAGTAATTAAACTAATGAAATCCTCCTCATGTATAGCTGGAGTTAAATATCTGATATATCCTGCATATTTAATCAGATAATCTGTCATTGACAAATTGTCTTCCCTATTGTACTGTGAGTAGCTTAAGCTCGCCGTAATCTTATGTTGTACAGTGGTATTCCAAAATTCATGTCACTGTCCGCTACCATATGTAACCATTCTAGTGTTTTGTTGTCTAAGCATTTTCTAAGATCATTTTTAATGCTTCTGGCACATTTTTCAATTTAAAATACTCTATAAGGTCATTAATAAACTGTACTGGACTTGAGGAAGCATTTAAAATTAGGTAATGGTAACTCATTAAGCACAGAATGATGATACCTGGTTTGGTACATGCAAATGTGTGTCGTCAATGTTGCGTGTTTGAGAAACGGATGCTATCGAAAAAGCATTAGTGTCTCTTGTGTTGTTTGTTAACAATGGTGATACACTTCTTTCTGTACTTGCATTATTTACATGCATTTGGTTAGTATTTACAGAACTACTTGTACTTGCATTTACCCTTGGTACAGTTGTACTTAAATTTTCAAAACTACTTCTAAGCTTATCAATTTCCTTACTACTTTCTTGTACTTTATCTTTGATTTCGTCTATCATTGACCTTACTTGTCCTTGCCCTGTATTTGCATCTTTAACTGCATTTGTTTTAACCATTTCATGCATTTTACTAATTTCCCCAGTTAAATGTATTTGTACTTGTACTAGGTCTGCATTAGTATTTTCTACCATTGTTTTCAATTCTTCACCTTGTTTATCTAATTTATAACAAATACTCTGTTTAGTATCAGCGAGTTTTAACTCCATTTCAGTTACATTTTTGTCAAGATGACTTGACAATTTCTGTTGTAGCTGTTTACAACCTTTGTTTATTTTAACATCTATGTCTTTTTGAATTACTTTGGAAGATTGTTCTAGCTTTATTTCTAACCTCCTGCTTTCTGCTTTGCATTCTTTCATACAAGTTTCTATTTGTCTAGCTAGGTCAATTTTAATACTAGATAGCTCTGTATTAGTTTCTGTTAACTTGTTACTTAACTCTGCACTAGTTTCAGTTAACTTATTATCTAGCTTTGCATTATCTTCTTTTAACTCTTTTCTCATTTCAGTTAACTTATTATTTAAGTCTGCATTATTTTCAGTTATTGCTTTTAGAAGACACAAAAATTGTTGTTGTGAGAAGTTTCCTTGCTCTTGTTGGCTAGATGTGTGAGGGATAGCATCTGTTTGTTTTGTTTCCTGTACCGACATTTGTAAAGGTGATTGACCTTGCATACTATTGTTATCTGGCTGACTTTGCATACTATTGCTATCTCTTTCAACATCTACTTCTGAATTTTCAGATAACTGCTCATTCATCTCTACATTACAATCTGTAATAGCTGACCTAACCTCAACTACCTCCATACTTTCTTTGTTTATAGCTTCCATTTTATTGTTTCTATTTACTTTTGAATTATTTAATTTAACTTTTCCACTTCTCAACAGCATGAATTTTACTTAAAATTTACAATATTCTCCTAAACTTTACATTTACAATATGAAAAAATTGAATGTTCTGACCTTTCTTTTTTGTGGTTGTTATTTAATTTCAATACTCAGTGTTCCCATGTAGTTTGTTGTTAAGATGTTAACCACGTGCCCCTTACTCCTGAAGAATTGTTGTTATCCTGGATTCCTTTGTCAATTTGGTGCCGATCTCGAAATTCCAAGCTGCAGTCTCGCTGTATGTTTGTTGCTTCTGGCCGCCCTGTTGAACTTTCTCTTCTATGACGTCACCAATTCTAGTCGCCTTCGAAGCCCCACATTGTGTGCCAATTTGCAGGAGTAATGTTGATGGTTCCACGTTTGGGATACAATTAGCGGTAGTTTATAGTTTACGTAGTTGTTTGGAGGAGTTTGCCCCACAGTTGTAATTTGAAGAAGTATGTTTGTTGCCAACTTTAAAAAAATTATTTAGCTGGATGCTGGATATGAGATGTGAGAATCCCAACGTATGTGCGTCACTTTGAAGAAGTATGTAAGTTACGTAATGAAGATACACTTTGAAGTTGGTTGATGCTTGGGGCACTAAACTTTGTAGTAAAGATGATGCTTGTTTTATGTAATATTATTTAAATTTGCCTCAGCTGCTTCAGTCGCACTATAGAAACATAAGTTCTTTTTAGGTTGTGATAAGACAAAAATTAAAAAGACGTCACAGAATTTACTTTTTAATTTCACTTCTTTTTATTTCTCTTTATACTTGCACATTTATAAACACAACATTTTATAAAAGAAAAACTGTGAGCACTTTATACATCCTAGCGGAGAACACAATTTTTACCATCCGTACTCTACAACATCATGCCCGCGACTGACTAAATTCAACGGTAAAAACCTTATAGCTTTGGTAATGCCAGTCTCTTATTGGCTAATTCTAGTCCAATAGAATTTAAGTATTCAAACTAAAACTTTTCTTTACTGTTGAATGGCTAATTCCAAACTGTAAGCGAAACTTACGTCACTACCGATCTTTTCATAACTAGTATTTTTTTAAATTCCAGACACATTATTGTCACCAAAATTACATTATTACCTCATTATTAACATCCTAAAACATATTATTCTCACAGTTTTTGCACTATTAAAGTATATAAACATTTACATGACATTAATAAATACGTTTACAATAAAAAAATTATTTGCAATGACTTACATACAATATAAATAATAATTATGTACATATTGTTTTCAAGGTGGGCTGTTATTGAATTTAATTATAATAAAAATACAATTAATATGATTTAGGCATTAAAATACTGCCTCATGTGTTACTCTTGAATCTTAGTATGGTGTGTTAACTTACCAATTTTTCAACAGGAGACTATTTCCAGAAATACACAGTTTAATCACTGTGGACATCAAAGTTTGGCAATACTTAAGATATTCAACCTAACAATATCATACACAAGGAGCTTGAACTGTTAACCTACAACTTGATTACAGAAACTATATCGCTGTCTACATGGCCAAAGGCATGTGGTTATAGCTCAGTATTTCAGTTTCTATGTGAAATCATGAAATAAGGTGGCATCCTCTGAGGTTACAGGAATCTCATACATCATACACTCAATAGTACACCAAACAAAACCGCTGAGAGGTGTAAGACTAGATGAATAGTCCAGGTGATGAATTAGGATGTAAAGATGTTGCTCAGCATAGGAAAACTATCAAGCACAGATAGTCCAGCCACCTTACAAAGATGACTTAAGGACTGCATAACCATTACAATGCTGCATGAAATAAAATCTGCATTCTCAAACTGATGCTTTATGGATGCTAATCAATATGAGATGAATAAATTTTGCAACAGTACACTATTTGTAATACATAAACTTTCAACAAATCAATAATTCACTAGAAGAAAAACTCAACAACATTGATCTCAGATTTTTCAGGAATGTCGACAAATGTTAGCACAAAATAATTAAAAGTAAGTATAGTGTGATGGACCAGTTATATAAAAGAGGCAATTTTGCTGTGGTGGAGGAAAGGTTGTGCACATTAACACAAGAATGGAAGTAAAATATGCAACACTTAGGTTCACAATACATCATGAATGAGAATGGAAATACATATTCATAACAAAGAAGAAAGTTGATTTTGCAAATTGGGATATTGTTTGTAACTGACCTATTATATTTTTGTAGCCGTTTCCAATTCAGCCAATATAATGCAGGTTATAATCTGTATCAAAATACAATGATACTGTTAACATGCGGGAGGGAAGAAACAGAGATATAGAGAGCACAAACTCTGTCAGGCTGCTGATTGGTGGAGGGGAGTTCGTGAGTGTTTTCTTTTATAAGTTATCACACAAGGAAGTATAGTAATGTAGTGTTGCTCAGCTTATTAGTTTCAGGGAGATAAAATTATACAAATGTTTAAATTCATTTCTCTGTACCCTGCACATGCACCACAGATATGTTCTGGGCTTGTGAATTCTGAAAGGAATGTTTACAAAAAAACAAAAAAACAAAAAAACAAAAAAAAACCACACACACACACAAGCATACAGATTTAGATTAAAAAGAAGACAGGCACAGTTATACACTATTAACTTTTTGTTCAATAATATGCAGTCTAACTTTCTAATCTAATGAAAAACTTGCAGAGTAAGTTGAATTTTCTAATACCATACGGCCTTCTCAGAAAAAAAATGGATCTCTATGGAAATGCTGATTCATTTGTTGTTTATCATGCAGAATCACTAATGATATTTAAGACTGTATTTCCTACACCTTATTTCGCATACCTCAAAAGCCCAGAAAACTTATATACAATTTAAAAGCAGTCAGTATATCATTTTGGGAAGGCTTGTCCTCCTACTGAAATAAAACACAACTGAGGCGATGATATGGGGGTTAAGGGCACTAAACAACTGAGGCAAACCTTAAGAAGTGGTGAACAGAAAATGATCATACATTGTCCAGCAATGCTTAAAGAAAGGATGAAAGAAACCACGAAGCATAATTATTATGCCACTACAAAATAATAATTCTGTAACCATAGGTGGCAATGTCTTATTACACTTGATTTATTGTGAAGAAATTAGTGTTGCAAAACTAATGTGCAAACAAAGTGTCAAACACAAGGTGGGTTGATTTAGCTCCTTCTTGTTCACAACAGGATCGATCTTGTCCGAGATAAAGGATAGCCAATATCTTCCATAGAGTAAACATTTTCTACACACAGAGACAAAATTTTCAATTGCTCTAGCGAAAGCATCTTACCAAGCGTAATTCCTTCATTAATGGCATATGCTCAAGTGATTTGTTTTTGTTGTGTTACCATCCTTGCTGTCTTTGTAGTTTTTTGAGGCAATGGCCAGTTTTGATTTGTGTATAACCAAATTCCAACAATCAAATCTGAGTCAGGATGTTCATTTGCTGCAGTCCCTTCTGGGTTGATTTTCCCAGCTTACAACTAGAGAGCACTTTAACAACTGTTTTAGGTCACAGCCTTCTTGAATAATTTCTATAACAAATAGTCTAATATACACTATGCATTTAGTATGCCTTTCCTGGGAATAGGAATGATAAAGCTAAAACTTGGCCAAGGCTTGTTTCTTATTCCCAGGACCCAGTAAAGCTCCCCTTTAACTGTGAACAATCACAATGTAATACATGTGTTTTAACTTCGTTCTTATTCTGGTTTCCGTTCCCAGTTATTGTGAACCAGTCTTAAAGCTTATCCCTATCTTGTGTACATGTATGTTGAGCCAGTTCAATTGACCCTTCCTACTTCTTTGACACCATTGGATGCAATATGTACAAGGCAGCAGGGGAATGAAAATGCCTCTTGCATCTCTCATACACTTTTTTCATCCCTGCTTTGCTCAATTTTGAATGTTTTTAACAATTATTCCAGTGGAATACACTTTTGTACAGGTTCTAACTGTATGTCATGCAACACAAAAAGAAACCTTTCCTAACAAAAAATCAAATCTTTCAGGGATCCTACTGCTAGCATGTTATAAGATAATCTCAATATGGCAGTATATATATTTCGTATTCTGTGTAAAATCCAAGTGCTGTATGAGTATGAGAGAGTAAAATACTTGATTAGGCTGGTGCAGAAAGAAGTACCTTTAGTGAGAAAGATTTTTTCCCCTCCAGTTCTTCAATATTCAATCTTTTTAACCTAAATTTCACTTTCCTAATGATCCTGGTGTAACAACAGAAGCTTATAACCTGTAAAGCTTGCCCACATAAATTGAAATAATGCAAGGGTGACACTATCCATTAATATTACCATTAAGTCGCCACTGCTTTCTCTTGTAAAGAATACCAATAAACTTCACATATGCTTACCTTTTCAAAATTCTTCTTGTCCATGTCTTTGTGATAGTCTTCTTTCCGTCCACCACTAGAACTTGCCTTCATTGGGCTGTCTCGTTTACTTGAGGATTCCTGTAGATACAAAACATGATTGCTTTAATCACAATGCGTACTTTTATGATAAATAACGGGTCATCGAGAAATCACTCTGCATCTCTCATGTAACCAAGATTCCCCCAGAATGGAAATTCTGGTGGCAGCACTGACTGCCATGAGAGTATGGTTATAACATCCTGCAATTTAAGAACTCTGCTACGTTCACGTATGTCATGAAAGATAATGTAATAAATAATATGAAACTTGCCCATTTAAAGAAGATGTTGAAAATGTTAACCATTTTCTTGAAGGCATACATTCACCCACTTTAATTATTTTGAAACACTGTAAAGTATCTTACATTACAGATGTTATGTAGTCTGCAATTGCTGTTTTCAGGTCATAAATTGTTTTTGGATTATTCTTGTAGACCGAAGCTTTAGCAGCTCCCCAAAGAAAATAATTGGGAGGGGTCAGATGAGGAGACTGCAGGCACCGCAGACCTTGAGAAATTAGTCTTTCCTCAAAAATTTCTACTGACAGTCCCATAGATTGATGTGAGGAATGAGCAGTAGCATCTTGTTGAAAAAATGCATCGTTCACCTCATCTTCGATTAGCTGTGCAATAAATGGGAAAAAAATTTCTGAGCAGAATTAACTGAGCTGTGGAAAAATTTGGCCCAATAATTCGGGAGCTAGAGGTCGCACACCATACTACAATTTTCTCTGAATGCAAAGGGGTTTCCTGAATGGCATAACATTTGCAATACACCATATCCATGTATTTTGTGAATTTACACAAAAAAATACACAGATAAATGAAACCAAGCTTCATCAGTAAGAAATGTTGTATCTAACATGTCAATTCCATGGCACACAATAAAACCTCTGAAACCATTCAAAACACTGCACTCCTTTCCCATGATCCGTGGGTTTTAATTCATGGGCAATGCACACTTTATATGGATACAAACCGAGTTCTTTTTTGACTGCTTTGTATGCAGAACCGTAAGAAATATCACATTGTTGGGCCAACTTGTCAATTGATCTCTGTGGACTTTTAAGCATTCTACCTGGTATATCTGCCAATTTTTCTTATGTTAAGACACCCCATCTACCACACCTCGCAGCATCCTGCACAGAACCTGTCTCCCAAAATTTATTAATTAAATCACACAGTATCTCGGTGCGGTAGTTTTGAGTTAAGAAACTTAGCAACAAAATTTTGTTTCACTTTCTCAGCGTAATTTCCACGTTCATAAAAAGATTTTTCCACTAGAAACACAAGTTCCTCTATAGAGTACATTGCTGCCATTTCACACACACGTCAATATTCAAAGCACAATAACAACTCATCTGACATCCAGCGATTATGTGCGATAACATGCTGGAAACCATAACATTCGGTCAGAGTGGAATGGGGAAAATCTTAGGAGTACCAACCTTATCTCAAGCGATAGGCACCAACATGGTACAGGGAAGTTGCCGATGACCCATTATAATGGTTCCATTATAAAATATTTTTCTTACCTTTTTCTTCAAATAATTAGTCAAGGTTCTGTCACTGCCATAGCGCTGTTTTATTGCATCATCTAGCATTGTTCTCAATTGTTCTTCTGCATCCTTAGGCTTAGAATGTAGTAGTCTTAATGCACGGCTAAATACCGGATCTAGATCTGATGATGCCATGTTTCTGCAAAAGTATGAAATGGAAATATTTTAAGCTTCATTAAAAGAGTATCCATGCAATAATGTAGAGATGAAAAATATGTGTACCATATATTGGAAAATGTTAAGTTGATCATGGAATACTTCATTAACTATTTGCTGCTAGATGATTAAATATGGAACATGCAAGTGAATAGCTTTTTATAGTGAATGTGACCAACTTTTGAAAATTCAAGTTTTTGTTCCTTTCTTTGTTAGCATTTACTTGTATTATTTTCTCATCTATTGTTCTTTATTTTCCCCTCTCTTCCCTCCATCCATGTTCTCCTTCATATCACTCAATTTTATTTTCTATTATTGATAGGCAAAACATGTTAAATGTCACTTTCTGCAAAATGTACTTTTAATATGAATAGAAAGTCACTACCTAAGCCACCAGGTGTAGCCCAACATTGAGGGCCCTAAGCCGCCAAGCATAGCCAAGGTATATTTTTTTAGAATTAGAAGAGTGGATCAGTTGTGGCCGAGCTCAATGGATCTGTGGGTGTCAGGATCTGAGGTTAGGAAGCACATATGCTACTAATTTCTTCCAGTTTCATGTTTCCAGCTTGCAACTATAGAGAGCACTAGTGGCTGTTTCATGTCACAGCCACCTAACAGGGCATAGCCATTGCATCTGCATGTCTAAAACTAGAATGATTTGCCAATTATATATGGAACTGTTACCAAAGAACCAAACTATTAATTTGTTTACCAACAAATAAGCTTAAAAATTACACATTTCCTGCAAGTTTACCTAAAGCAGCACAAGAGACTGTAGCTTCTAACATATGTGAATTAGGGTCAGTTGTGCATATTTCCCTACAAAACACTCAACTGCCATCCTGTAAACCCCATATCCCGTCACTACGTGGTTAAGCCCTAATTAAGGCAGGTACATGCCTAACACACCTTCGGATTGCCCTCAGCCCGCCAACATGTCATTGTGCATATTTGTGCTTGAGGTAGTTGTATAATTGTTATGACTACAGATGTATAATGTATGACATTTTAATCAAAATCGTTAAAGCAATCTTTGAGAAAATGCAAAATTTCAAAATTTTGATAAATGTTCTGAGTAAATGATACCTATTTGGGCATGGGGAATTTTCTTGAAAGCCTTTGTCACATCTTTGAAGGATTCTATCTTAAACATCAAGTTTGGTATTTATCCAACTTTTTGTTTTTGAGTTATGCCATTCACAGATGCACACACAAGAGCATGCAAGGACCTTTTTCTAAAAATGCTTTTGGATTCAGGGGTCTCAAAACATGTATTTCTGATGAAATCACTATATCAAATTTTTGTGTGGAATGCACAATTCTATCTATGTACGTGGGAGAGAAAGTAAAAATGAAAAAAGGGGGGGGGGGAAACCAAATGTTTGATATTTTTTACCAAACTTAACATACACTTTATGCTTTCTCAATCATTTTGTGCATTATTTATTGTGTAGTTTACACATGTTTCGCTTCAAACATTATTTTGTTTTCCTTGATCTATGCATTTTGTTTTACAGTACTATTGCTTTTCATTTTTGTGTTTTTGCACTCAATTTGAGCATATTTATGCACGTTATTCCCATGTTTATATACATTTCACTTTTACTTTCCCTTATACAGCACATGCCTTATTTATTTTACTATGTATTGATAGGTGCGACATCCTTTACTTTTTCAGCTTATTCTCTTATTCAAAATGCACATTTCAACATAAAGGGCCAGGTGCACCAATCAGCGTCAGTAATTTATGGCCATAAAATTGCTAGTTAATGCCTGTAAACTCATTTGTTTGGTGCATCAACCCTATCAAGATTCAAATAAATGCCTAACGCCTGTAAACTTTAAAAAGAGATATTCTGCCAATTAAGAACTTTACAAGCATTAAATCTGAATAGAATGGCAGAGTTGCTTAGAAGAGATTATTTTCAAGATGAACTACTATACATTGATTTAAATCAGTGTAACGAAGAGCAAATATGACATCTTGTATTTGAAAGAGGTGGTCCATTTAACAACATGGATAGAAAATTCTGTGTAAGCTACAGGTTAACTAAACCAACGGTGTTGTCACTAATCAAACAATTAAATGAGAGGTTAAGAGTACCCTAACCAAAGAAATTGCTTATCTCCAATGAATAAAGCACTTAAAACATTGTGATATTATGCTACAGGGGCATTTAATATTGTAATAAGTGATACTGAAAAAGTGCACAGAACAATGCACTGCAAATTATTCAGTGTTTCTGCTGCAATAGCATCTTTGAGTGATACATAAAATTTCCAATAACCCAAGCTGAACAGAGAGAAGTGATGTTAGGTTTCAATCTAGTTAATGAGTTGAAATGGTCAGTTGTGGCCATGCTGCATCTTTTTTTTTTTCTTGTATTGAAATGCCACCAAGTTTTTTTATTTTCTATATAATGTTCTTGTATTTTAAAACAAGTTCAATAAGCAATTCTTGTTTGTATGCCATAAAATTTGGGGTTCCTTGCACTATCGAAACTAGACAAAAGTGTGTTCATTTCAGATATTGAGCAGGTTCACACCTTAGTGAGTGCTTACTAGCTAAACAAAATCACTAAATGGTCTTACGCTTTAGTGCACCAGTGTTTTGAATTAACAAGCATAAACATTTTACAGCCATTTGCTGACAGCAGATATTAACAGACATTGATGCACCTGGCCCAATATGTATATTTTCACAGTTGTTTAAAGTCTAGCAATGTTTAATATTACGTTGCTAGCGACTGGCATCCAGCAAATACACAGTTCTGGTGTTGGTACTTCAATAAGGCACTGCGCATGGTCACCATAGTTAAGTCATTGCATAGAATTACCCGAAAATGGGTATGCCATAAAAATGGGACACTTCATTGTAAACGTCACCTGTAACAAAGTTTAGGCTGCGCTAGGAATTGGAAAGTGGCAACAAGTGGACCCCAACAAAATCGGTATCAATTTAATTCTGAAGGGGGAACAGACCATTACTGGCGCTGGGTGGTATGAATAAAAGTATGTGCCTTTGCTCAACAAATTTGAAGTGTATACTATGAATCATATGAATAAAAGTTTGGAATATGAGCTTAGTTGAGAGTACAAACTTAACTCTGGAGTACATACTCGATGGGGAATAAAATTGTATGAATAAAAGAATATGTACTTTTGGTGGTAAGCTTACACTCCTCTTACACTGAGCTTAGGCAGTAGTAGACTTAACTTCACATTGTTCACGAGTGTTAGACATAATGGCTGAATTTATGGATAACTTATATACTAGAAAAGTGTATTCAGTGCATCGCAATAGAAATGACTTATTACAAGAGTTTGTGCAGCTTTGAAAGAGAGAACATTAAGTGGTTGGCAGAACATTTTTTGGGTGAGAGCACGAAAACCAAGGGTGGAGCCTTTCATCACAACACCACCTACACACTTTGAGGTAGGTGGGTGATCCAGGATTTCAGATGAGTGTCGGATAAGATTTGGGTGTACATCAATCTACCATATGCAAAACCATTTCTATTGTACTAGACAGCATCATTGCCAGAGCTAACATGTCGATTAAATTTCCAAACAAAGCCAAGACTCTTGAAAACGCTAAGTTGAAGTTGCAAAGGAAATATTATTTTCCATGCGCAATAAGTGCCCTGGACTGCACACAGATTCCTAACAGAAAGAGGGGATGAATGCATAAACAGGAAGCAATTTACGAGTATCATGATAATGGTACATAACAGTAGAGAGATGTTTATAAATGTTTATGTCTCTTGGCAGGGATCAGTGCATGATTCTCGAATTTGGATGAAGTCAAATGTGCATACAGTGATTAAAGAGAATCCAACACGTGCTGTTCTTCTGGGTGAACAAGGATGTGGTTCCGGTGGAGGCAGATGGATTTTTTTTTCGGGCGTAAAAATCCTTAGCATGGCTTCCTTCAGAAGGGAAGTAAAGCCAGTGGTCCTGTGTCGTAGATCTACGGCACGTAAAAGAACCTCAAGCCTGATAAAGAGGCCTCGGAGCAAAATTACCGGTCTTTCACACCCAATATAGACTGGGATGCTAAGGACCATAGCAGTTAAAGAGCGTTCATAAATAAAACTCAATTTTTTTTTTTTTAAGGATTTGGTTTAGCTGCATGGCTAATGATGCCTTTTAGAAATCCTACTACTCCACAGCAATGCTGCAAAACATCTAAACAATATGTTCTCATTTTTTTTAACTTATTTTCTGCCATATCTGTTCCATACTGCAATTCATGTTGATATTGCTTAGTGAAGCTTTATTTTCCTCCCTTGTGACTGGGGTTGGAAAATACCACAGCATATTTAAGCATGCTCACAAAAACTTCATTTGTTAAATTAAGTTCACTGATATCCTCAATACTTGATGTGTCTGACATGTTAACACCATTGTTCGTTTACACATAAATCCAATGCAACCGTTAAACACTAGTGCTGAATAATGCTGTAGTGGTAACAAGGATGTGCAACAATGCAAGTTTAAACTAAAATAATGTGCTTAGACTCAGAGTTTATGCTCCCTAATATAAACTCAATTTGGTTATGCTGTAAAATAGTGGCCTGTCTTCTGCTAGCAGCGGCATGGGCATGGCTTAAGGCTCAAGCGTTTCCAATCTTAGGAAATGAATACATGGAATACAACATCCTAATATTAAATTAGTGGTACAAGAATGTATGAAGGGAACATAACTTTGTGGCATTAAAATAGCCTTACACAAACATTAAATTAGCGGTAAATGAATGTTTGAAGGAAATATAACATTGTGGCAAGAAATTAGCCTTGCACCAATGCATGAAAAGACAATTTTTCCATGGAAGTGATAGTTTCGTTAAATGCATGTTTCTTGCCATTGTTATAATTAAATTATTATCTCAAAAGCTCTAGATACATTAAATACATAAATAAAATAAAACATTTCCCAGTAAAAGTTTTCTTTCCCCTTAAAAATTAAGGAGTTTAAGAACATCACATGAGGTATTCAAAGCTTTATTTTTATTTCACTCCTCACACACAAGATAACAGGAAAAACTGCTATGTTGTTCAGATATAAAATAATAATAAATTGTGATGATGACAATAATAATAATAATAATAATAATAATAATAATAATAATAATAATAATAATAATAATGCAGTATTGTATTATAGGCTAAATTGAGTTATGAAATGGGTTTTTTTTTATATCCAGAGTTATCCTTGTGTTATGAGGAACGTTTTGGTGTGATAGATGCTGCTGTGGGGTAATATTGGCTGGCCCACCCCCACCCTTTTATGTGACCATTCTTATATAGTGGTTTCTGGCGACATTTTGAAGTGCTGCCAATGTCAATCATTAGATGGACTCAATCGTATTTTCAACTACATTGGGATTTCAAATGTTGCAGCAGAAAGACAACGGAACCAACCATGATGCATGCAATGAGACTTCTGATAGCCAGTAATATGGGAAGTGACAAAATATTCCATAAATTTATGAAAATACCTAAAGGACCCGGCTTATTGTTGTTTATTATGTGTAATGATGGTATTAAAGTAATAAAAGCAGTGCAGTGTATGTGTATGTTATATATGTATAGTAATTTCGTCCATAATCCGATATTGCAGTATAACATTAATAATCATATGCCCTCTATGTATACGGACATTATTCTGTATCTGGGTAGACGGTATTAAATTTTACAAAACTTACCGAATCAAGAGTTTTTGGATATATACACTCTATTGTGAAGTGCTCCGACTTCTTAAAGTACACAGGAGTTGTGCATTTATTCATAATATTGGACCCATCTTGGTGACCGCTTAGCGATGGCTGGCATCTTGCAAGGTGTTAGTGCCAACGTGATAAAAAAAATTGTGGCTAATGGAATGTCACAAAGCAATGTAAAAGGTAGCTAAAGTGATGTGATAAGGGCATATTGGATAAGATTTGCAGAAATACCAGATCACGTAAACAGCGAGGAATAACATGGCATGCAGCAAATGTTGCCTCAGATTCTCGACTTTTTATTTTCTCTATCACGTACACAGGTAGAAAAGCTACTGCATTCCACCCAAACATTGGATACCACAATTTCAATGGAAATGCATATTTTGAGGCACCCAGAATCCAAAGAAATCATTTTTAGAAAAAGTTCCGGCAGTATCTGTGAAGAACATAACTCAAAAACAAAAAGTCGGATAAATACCAAACCGGGTATTTAGGTTAGCATCTTTTAAACATGCACTCAAAGATTTGCAAGAAAATCCTCCACCCCAAACTACCCTTTACTTGGAACACTTTTCGAAATTTTTTTGTTTTCTAACCATGATTCTACTGATTTCGTTTAAAGTACCATGTATTAAAACATTTTACATGACAAATAAAATGTATATCTTGAAATTTCTCAAAATAGCCTGTGAAGTCCTATTTATTCGGAATGAATTTTGTATAATCTTGCGTAACTGGTAAACGTTAAGCAATAGACAAAAACGCACTACACAAAAAAATGCAGATCTCTTTAAAATACAATTTATTTTAAATAACCTTTTTTGTTGCATCATCCGTTTGCGAAATATCTGTTATTAATGATTGGATTTGCTCAATACTTTATTCTTTTTAAGTTCCATCGATTTTCAGACCTTAGATACATTAAGAATAAGTGCATTGAAATTCATTCGTTGTATTAATACCATTAAACAAATAAAATGACTTTGTAAGTGCATGTTTTCCATCTTCATTGCGAAAGCGCTCCTGTACCCTCACTTTCTAATTATATAATAATAATAATAATAATAATAATAATAATAATAATAATAATAATAATAAAAAAAGATGACGACATTCTGCTCTTAGTCCTATTCCTTAGTGATGAAAATGATGTGTTATATGTCCAACAGATGTCATACGCTAGCTCAATAGATGTCACTCTATATCATACACTAGATCTAATGCTATGCTGGCAACATATGAATAACTAATGCCGCCAAAGCCGGTAAGATACTCAGCCTTAAGGCGTAGCCGATGGATGTTTTTTAGGGGAGGAGTGTAGCAGTTGCGTTCCTAAGCTTAGGTTTCTGATTCATGGGAGGTTAGGTTTAGTTTTTTTTATATATATATATATAAGCTTACGTTTCTGAATTCACGGAAAGTTATCCTTAGGTTAGGTTTTTTTATGTAAGCTTGCGTTAACTATCTACCACTGTTGCAGTAAAGGAACTTTATTTAATGGAAATAACATATTAATATAACAAACTTTCACAAAAAGAATACAAAAATCACAGTTTTGGTGGATAGTCTCTCTTACTACGAATGCTTTGCGTTTCTGTCAGCGGCAACACTAAAAGAAGAAGAAGAAGAAGAAGAAGAAATTCTACTAACACCACCACATCGCATATTTAGCGGATTTCACCATTTCATTTAGGTTGGTAGTTCCTACTTTGCATGTGATTTAGGGAAAAAATGGCTACGTTTGTTGGGTTCAAAATGCGAATTGCCTATAAAAATAAAACGCCTAAAAGGGACGAGTAGATGCGCATCAGCTATTGAAGTCTTAAGGTAATTTATTCACTTTCCACAAAGAGCCCTAAGAGCAGATTTGCCCAGAAAAAAAAAAACACGATGCCTTGGTACGCTTTGCCGCTTAGGACCTTAAATAAGTAGCAACCGCCAAATTCATTATTTGTAATCCATCTTCCTTTCAGATGCTGGCAGCGCATATTACCTACCGCTAATTTTTCACTGCAATGTTGGCAGCAGAACCACGACACCAATGACTAGCACTTGCAGAAAGCCAACCGAAGTTGCCCGACGAAGTTCGAGCGAATGCCGAAAATGAACGAAAGGGAACGATCTTCCAGTTCAAGGGGGAAGGTGTCGCAACCTCTACCATGCTGATTGCTGAGGCTTGAAACTAAACTAAGAAGGAAGTCAGCTGATAAAATAGCAATGCCGAAAATATAAAAATAAACCAGAATTTTCGTATCAACGAGCAATTGTGTAAATGTAGGAGTTTATAGTGATATCTTATTTAATATTGAGTACCAAATAACGCGCATTCGATGTTTAAAACTGGAACATGACCTGAAAACCTAGTAAGGTAGAAGACAGCTTATGAATCGAAAGTTTAGTTGGTTTTAATGAAGAATTGAAGAATATATATAGCGAAAATAAGCTAACCTTAAATATAAACTATACTTAGTATGTTAAGGTGTTAAAATGTGTGTTTGTGCTATTTAGTGTTGAAATGTGTTCAAATTAGGGACTGTATTTCGAAAAGTTTATTTTTATGGATTGCACACTAATATCGTAAAACGAACAAGAGAACTCATGCTCAAAGGGTATGTCTGATACCTATTTCAATTTTGAATGTGATGTAATGATAATATTTTGGGATCCATAGCTTGATTTTGGTGTATTAGTGTTGTGCTCAAACACTATTTCCTGCTGTTATACCAAATAAATAAATAAATTAGGACATAATGTTCTTTTCATTGCAAAATAACTTAAAGCATTTCATAAACAGAAAATTCTCCATATGTACTGTATATCCTTGGGAATTTTTTTGTCAGTCTGGGTAACTCGGTTAAGCGCTGGCCTTGGAAACACAAATAGTTACATAAAACTTGTGCATTACCATATTATTGCTGAATGATTTCTACATATCGAAATGTCAGCTACCATATTTATGACAAAACACCCAACTTAAATTATATAAATGTGTAATATGTATTATATGGCAAAATATCTGCTGAAATAGTTATTCTTTTTTAAGTATCTACTTTATTTACATACACCTCATTTGTGAAGTCATAGTGGGAGCTGGCCTGTAAAACAACTTCTTGGTTTCATTACTTGATAGTATTGAGTAATGCTATCTCTGTTTTAAATGTTGTCTCATATTCACACTTCTAATTGGGCAGCACTATGGTCTCTCACTAAAAAGCCTGGATTCAATCCTAGGGATCAGAGGTGGGATTTTGTGGTAGATAAAATGGCACTTAGAATGAATGTTCTCTGGTTTTCCCCACCATAATTCCATCAATTGCACCATCTTCATCCCCCCTCCCACCAGTCTCCAATCTCTGTAAACCTGTGAAGTTAAAAGGGACATTAAAATTAAAAATACTATGGAGGACAGAGAGCAATACTAATGAACGACTGTCTCATCCAGCCCCCAAATTTATAAACCAGCATGTGCTGTTACATTCTTTCTGCAGTCAACATATGAAAAAACAATTAATACTGGCACACTAAACGACATGTTAAAGTGATTGACAATTATGAAGAGTGGGTGTGATATGGTTAAACACAAAGAGACATTGTTATAATTTAGAGACATTGCATTCACATTCATATTTAATAATACTGTATAACACATTTGTATGGTATTTTAAGGAACATGTGCCTACATTAATATACATTTGAATGGCCTACCCAATTAAAATGTTCATTAAATTCTAACCTCTTGAATGTCTGTTATTACAATCTATTGGAATGATCTTATAGGTAATTGCACTTAAGTCACTTATGCATACACAAAGCCAGTTCTAGTTAATAAAACTTAGTTATTGAATAGAAAATACACTTTGATTCCTTTTCCTGGGAAAGGTTCTATATATAACATTTGATATAACACAGTGGAGGTCGTACAGCACATGGGAACCTTAAATTTATTGACAGGTCATATGGGAAAAAAGCAAATTGAGCCCATACAGTGATGTTTGTTTGTTTGTGTTTGTTCATTTGGTTCCACTGTGAGCAATGCTCAAGGGAAATTGAACACATCATACAATTATGAAGTATGCAGAGTAAGTAGGAATATACCCAATGCCAAGAACAGCCTTTGGGGGGGGGGGGATGTTCCCCTCCCCATCATGTCTTATCTAAGAGAGAAAAATTTGTAAACCATCACCATTTCAACAGTAAACTTCTCGACACGCATTACAGTAGGACAACAATAGCAAATAAGTGTTAATCACCATCACATGCAATCTGCCCTACATAAAGTGCTTACATGAGGTTGATACTATTATGATGATTAATTCACTTTGAATAAGCTCAAAATTATAACTTTATACTTATGTTATGCTTAAAACTCGCAATATATTTCATAAATGCCCTGAAAACGTTAAGCAATTGGCGCATTACGAATTACTATGCGCTTCTGTGACATTCAGAAAGGATAAGTCACTTCGTAAACGCGAGTATAACGGTTCAGCGAGTTTCGTAACATTTCATAGCTGCTACCCAGATACGAAATAATGTCTATGTATACAAACTACCATGGCTCGCTCTACATTGTGTCAACAGGTTGTCAACATGTCCTTATAACGCGATTTCCGTTTACGCGGTTGGTGTTAACCAGGCGACGCCCACGTCGATAACAGAGGACAACCTGCTATTACCTCCCTTTAGCGAAAGGGAGACGAAAAACAAAAACAAAACACACAAGAAAGGTATTACTAAATGCAACAAGGGCAAAGTTGTTTTAGTTGTGGCCCGTCGAAGTAGCTGAACGTGAATGATTGGAGTTTTAGACGCGCAGATCCCTCGGCTACGCCCTGTCGTCGCTTCGCAGTCGGCCGCAACTTGCTACACTCCTCTCCTTCTAAAAACATCTCTCGGCTACGCCTTGAGGCTGATACTGGAGTAGATGTGCGGGCCACAAGTAGAGAAGATTGTCGTGCAACAAGAATTGAAAAGTAATTATTACCTAGTACATACAAATGTATGAATCGACGATACGTGTCTTATTACCCCCTGCAGCTAAGACGCAGGAAATCCTTACAAATCCCCGGCCAGTGCCCACAGAACACCACAGAATAAGAAGTGCTACTCTAGTGTTAAATTGGTGGAAACACGAAGGCGATCGCAGCGTGAGCAGTGATCGGAGATGGAACTAAACTATGAAAAATCGTCCTCTCGGATGATGACGTCACTCGTAGCTACTACACGAGTGACGTCATCATCCGAGAGCACGCTTTTTCATAGTTTAGTTCCGTCCCCGATCACTACTCACGCTTTTTCATAGCCGCCTAGCTGTCTGCTCAGCTGATCATATGTTCTAATACTGTATCGCTACTGATGACGTACAAAGTTAATTATGTGAGCTTCAATAATCGTGATTGCACTTTGAGTTATTCATATTTCTTTTTAAAGGAGTCGATTAAAGCTCACATAAAATAACTTGTCACTGTCATCTGTAGCAATACAATATTAGAACACAATTATGATCAGCTGAACACCTCACAGCTAGGCTAGTATGAAAAACACAACTGTTTATTCCTGTGTAACTTATTTAAATTATCCAATAGTCGGCACATACATTGCTTTTTATATAATAATATTATTGAGGTTAATAGTGGTTGCTGAATGTTTCTATTTCATAATACATAATGGTCACATTTAAATTTTTGAGAGTGAATGAGATCAAGCACCTTGCAATAATTTCTTCTGCATGCTTCATAGTAAAATCTTTTGCACTTAAACTGCCTCCATGGTTTGTTTGAACAACCAACCAACAGTAGGATGTAGAATTTGACAGGAAAATTGGAAGAATAACATATGTTTGACACTTGTTATTTTATTCTACTCTTAGATAGCGCAATACTATTTGACAAGAATAACTTAACTCCATTTCCTACAAAGAAACTTCTGCACACATTATATTCAATAGTGTAGCTATTGTTTGTCATTCACTAAATGGCTATTAGCAGTGCAATAAATGTCATTAGCAAGTTTCACCACACCATTTAACACTATTAATGTCATTGTCACTCTCTGTGCTCTGACTTGAAGTACCATCACTGGACACAAATAGCCACAACTTTACTCCAACTTTCCATTGTGTATATCCTAGAATTAAATAGAACACACATATTTAAACTACCCTTAAAAGTAGGTTTCTGAAAAGAGAAATTGCTTACATTAAGGAAACATTTGTGGTTACAAACACCTTGTGATTATATTACACACTATCCACTGTAAACCAGAGTTCTCTCTGATGTAAACAAAGCATATGCTTCCTCTTGTCATGAAACAAAGCACTATGCTTACGCCAATGCAAATAGATCCTTAAACGTATTGCATCATGAAATTTTGGAGTAGGAAAGGTATAGAACTACACATTTTATTGCGGTTATCGTAAGAACTGAACTCATTCTTAAAGGTAATGGATATATAACAACTGTTAAGAGATTACAAAATATGATTTTCTTAATTCTACCTGCTATTGCATTAACAATCAAAGAGTATCTTTTTGTTAATTACCAAATGTATGGATGACTGCTATTCTCTTGCCTATATGAGAAATGCAGCAATGAATTCGCAGCTGTGCTATCTGAGTACCAAATAAACTCTTTGCATAAAACAGGATATAAGATAAGCAAACAGTCATTCATAATATGCTAACACTCAAATGCTCAGGTCAAATCTTCGAATTTATCAGTTAGTTTTTGAGTTGTCATGACAAAGGAAGAAGTGCGTAGTGCGAATAAGCTGTTTTAACACAAAACTGGGAAACCGTTAAAAAGTGGCAAAAAAGTTTGGTTGATAAAGTGCTAAATGAGAAGGAAATAACACTTTTATTGTAAAACCACCACCACTTTGTGTTACTTGAACAAAATAAAATTCAGTATACGCAAAGGATCCATGGATCTTTTCATTGAATGTTCAATGAATCAGATCTTTTGAAGGATCCTTCGAACTGTTATTTATAGTGAAATTTTAAACACTTTTCATTAAAAAATTACTAATCTTCTGTGAATTCAGAAAACTAAGCTTATATATATAAACTAACCTAATGCTAACCTTCCATAAATTCAGAAACCTAAGGTTATATAAAAAAACGTAACCTCCCATAGTACCTCGGATGCAATGCGCTGTATATGAAAAGCGTTTAAAATACTTAGTGTGTTAAAATGTTCACTATAAATAACAGATCAAGGGATCATTCAAAATATCCAATTCATTGAAAAGATTCATGGAACCTTCACTGAAAAGAGCATGGGTTGTTTGCATATACAGAATAGTGGATCAGTATATACAATCAGACAAATAATTCAATGCCATGCCTGGGATTCAAACCAGCAATCTTTAACTTGCCATACCACTGCTCTGCCATCTAAGACTTTCTCTACTCACAGTAAGCTATTTTTAAAAGTATTCTACAAATGATTCATCATATATCGTGATTAGCTTCATGTTTATCATAAGTGTTAACTTAAAAGGCTTCAATACATTTAAAAAATATTAAATGCCCATTACTTCAAAATCTTTGACTTTTGCACAAAAACATAATCGTTTAAATGCGTACATTTCTTATAATATCCTGCAACTTAATTACTACTGCACTATGTGTCTTTAAGGGAAGGATTTTGTATCATCAAAATTGCTACAAAGTTTAAATGGTAGAAAACAGACACGAAAGATTGAAACCACTTTGGAATTTCAAAGCCTCAGAACACATACTGAAGCTGCTAATTTCACTCAAAACAAACACTTCAGTTATTCTTGTAAACAAATGCTTTTGAGCATCTGTACTAACAGATTACAGGGACATTAATTGTAAAAAAAAGCTACCAGAATTTCTATTTTCATACACCATGCCCAGTTCAAAAAAGGACATAGTGGCAGTTAGATAAAAATGCCCAAAAGAGGGTAAATTACTGAAATATTTGTGAATGATATCAAATATCTTTCTTCCTTCTGTATTAAAAAATTTCATTTGGGCACTGTCTTAAAAGAAGTATAGTATCATTGGCATGCTATCCTTGCAGTTAGTGTGTCAGTCCACCAATAATCCAACATTTTTTAATTATACACGAGTATCACTCGCATGATCTGCATCTATGTGTTTGAATATTAGCACAGTAACATGCTAATTAATTTGCATTAAGGTTGAGTTTACCTTAACTTCTTTTGGCTGTGATCTCCACCCATCAATTATGAAGTGCAAACAAGAAAATTAATCGCATATTCCACTGTCTGGATGACTCACAATATCTGAAAAGTAAATCAGACAATATAAAATTCAGCAACACTAAGAAGCTCTGAAAAACTTAACCTTTCATCCAGCTAATGCTGGAAACTTAATAACTTGCTCAAACTTAATAACATACCTTCAGATTCTGTCACCATTCGGGACTCGAACCATAACACTGGATGGGAATGTAAATCGTAGGCGTATCCCCTCTGTCTGGACGGCTCAATGTATCTGAAAATTAATTTTATATAAAAATGTGTAACACACAATAAACTATCAAAGTTTTCTACCTCATTCTACGAATATCACTGAAGTTAATAGAAAATACCAATATTACAACAAATATACATTCAATCAGAAATAGCGTAAATGTATGATTACCGTCTCTGCTTTGTTCCTGTTGAAAAAACTTCGGACGAAAACTTCCAGCTATAAAAATCCAAGATGGTCCCTTTCTTCGTGCCTGCCATTTAGTTCGTTACGAATTTCGAACCTTGAAACAGCCAATCAGAAAATTCGCCTTTCCCGCAAAAGTACAACTAGTGACACACCGTGTTCATGTGGGGAGTTAGTGCCCTCTGTTTCCACTTAGCCAATACAAGTTTCACCCCTATGCCAGTGCCTAACTAAACACAAGCGCTTGGAGACGGAACACCCGAAGTTGAGCAAATGCCGAAAATGAACAAAACGAACGATATTTCAGTGCAAGGGAAGGTAGTCCATTCCGGTACATTTTGCTCCCATTGGCCGTGCTCAAATACGTAATATGGAACGTTGGCGCGCGCTCTTCGACTGGCAATTGAAAGTGAATACATAAAGCCATGCGTTTTAAAGCAGGAATTTGTACATACATAGTACAAATCGGTGCTTATAAAGTACTCAACTATAACATGAACAATAGCATGTATTGAAAACGCCATTTGCCGTGAAAATTCATGGGTTATCTTAAGCTTTTATACTGCTGCAAGCAGCTTAGCTGTCACAACTAATATTTGTGTACTGCTAAGATAAACTGAAATATCCTGTTTTGTAACACAAATTTGACTTATAATTAGAAGTGATTATTCATGCTGTTTTAGAAGAGTTGATGTTACCTACTGGCGATTTGTCCTGGAACTTTGTTCAATAGCAGCAATTTTCACTTTCTCTACCACGTATATATTAGGTAGAGAAAATATTGCTTCCACCTAAAAATTTGATACCGTGATTTCACCGATAATACATGTTTTGAGAATCCCTGAATCCAAAAAGGTATTTTTTAGAAAAATGTCCCTGTGTGTTTAAGGTCTGTGAACAGCATAATTCAAAAACGAAAAGTTGGATAAATACCAAACTCTCATCATTCATTTAGGCCATTATTCAAAATACAAAAAATCTTACTCTCACTGGTGAATACATATATTCCCTCTTGAGCTACCTTACAGATAAATATGGTAGCTTCCCAACAAACCTTGCTGTGCATGACCACAATATGTGGCATGCAGGCCATTTGCATAGACCAGCAAATAGCTTAAAACTGTTCCAAAAAGGATGTAACTATTCTGCAATAACAATTTATAACCTTCCATGTTACCTAAAACTATTAGGCAATCCTAATTAACATAAAATCTTCAAGTAGAGTTAAACATTTTTCCTATATACTCACGCCCCATATACTATGGAGGAACGTTTTAATATGTCGTGCAACATGTAAATATTCAACACACAGTGCAGATTGCATGTGATGGTGATTTACACTTATTTGTTATTGTTGTCCTACTGTAATGCGTGTCGAGAAGTTTACTGTTGAAATGATGATGGGGAGGGGATCATCCCCCCAAGGCTGTTCTTGGCGTTGGGTATATTACTACTTAGTCTGCATACTTCATAATTGTATGATGTGTTCAATTTCCCTGAGCATTGCTCACAGTGGAGCCGAATGAACAAACACAAACAATCATCACTGTATGGGCTCAATTTGTTTTTTTCCCATATGGCCTGTCAATAAATTTAAGGTTCCCATGTGCTGTAGGACCTCCACTGTGTTATATCAAATGTTATATATAGAACCTTTCCCAGGGAAAGGAATCAAAGTGTATTTTCTATTCAATAACTGCAAGTTTTATTAACTACAACTGGTTTTGTGTATGCATAAGTGACTAAGTGCAATTACAATTACCTATAAGATCATTCCAATAGATTGTAATAACAGACATTCAAGAGGTTAGAATTTAATGAACATTTTAATTGGGTAGGCCATTCAAAGGTATATTAATGTAGGCACATGTTCCTTAAAATACCATACAACTGTATTATACAGTATTATTGACCATGAATGTCAATGCAATGTCTCTAAATAATAACAATGTCTCTTTGTGTTTAACCATATCACACCCACCCTTCATAATTGTCAATCACTTTATCATGTAGTTTAGTGTGCCAGTATTAATTGTTTTTTCATATGTTGACTGCAGAAAGAATGTAACAGCATTTTGTATGACTTTCATACTGTTGTTTTTTAAGCAATTACAGAATTTAAATTTGCTTAAAATGCAATATTTCATTATTAGCTACTTACTTCCTTACCCAGTTTTATTATCACTTAAGTATAGTTATATTGTTGTTTCTGCAGGTTAATGGTCCACATGCTGGTTTATAAATTTGGGTGGCTGGATGAGACACTCCTTCATTAGTATTGCTCTCTGTCCTCCATAGTATTTTTAATTTTAATGTCCCTTTTAACTTCACAGGTTTACAGAGATTGGAGACTCGTGGGAGGGGGGATGACAATGATGAAGATGGTGCAATTGATGGAATTATGGTGGGGAAAACCAGAGAACACTCATTCTAAGTGCCATTTTATCTACCACAAAATCCCACCTCTGATCCCTAGGATTGAATCCAGGATTTTTTTGTGAGAGGCCATAGTGCTGCCCAATTAGAGGTGTGAATATGAGACAACATTTAAAACAGAGATAGCATTACTCAATACTATCAAGTAATGAAACCAAGAAGTTGTTTCAAAAGGCAGCTCCCACTATGACTTCACAAATGAGGTGTATGTAAATAAAGCATTAACAGATACTTAAAAAATCTGATGTGTTATTCTCACATGACTTTCTCTACTCTTGCACAAACTATTTTTACAAACTCTTATTCTCCATCTATTTCATATTAATTGTGATAAACATTTGCAGAAACGATCTTTTGACATGCAAAGAGAATTACATTTTACACATAGCGACTCGAACTAAAATATTTGACTATCGCTTAAGGCCTAATATGTTCCCCTTGTTTTGCATTTGCAAGGCCAAAATAAGCACAGACATATCTCTTAATAGCTGGTTGCTATGTGCAGCACCATTCTCTTTGCTACACATTAATACTCTTTGCATATCCAAGACAAAAAAAATGAATAACGAATTCCCATTTGAGAAAAGTATTGGAAAATTTAAGGGAATAACAAGCAATATCTTGAAAATGGTACACTCAACAGCAAAAATGTATATCACATAAATTGTGTACTTTAATGCGATTTGCATTTTTTGTGTAGTAAGATTTTGTCTATCTCTTATGGTTTACCAGATGCAAAAGTCGTTCACAATGAAGAATACTTTTGGAGACATTCCCAGAAAATTCGAGGTATACATTTCATTTGTCATGAAAGTATCTTAAACATATGATATTTTAATCAAAATCGTTAGAGCCATTTTTGAGAAAATTAAAATTTTCGAAAAATTTTCCATGTAAAGGGTAATCTGGGGTAGGAAGATTTTCTTGAAAACCTTCATGTCTTATCTCTGGAAGATACTGAACGTAAATACCAAGTTTGGTGTTTATCCGACTGTTCGTTTCTAAGTTATGCTGCACACAGGCACATACACGTACAAGTTTCCAAAAATGCTTTTTTTTTTATTCAGGGGGTCTCAAAACATATATTTCCGGTGAAATCTCGATATCGAATTTTTGGGTGGAGTACAATACTTCCCCTAATTACTATACGTAGTAGAGAAAGTAAAAAGAACAACTATTTCAGCAGATATTTTGCCATGCAATACATATTATACATTTATATAATTTAAGTTGGGTGTTTTGTCATAAATATGGTAGTTGACATTTCAATATGTAGAAAGCATTCAGCAATAATGTGGTAATACACAAGTTTGATGTAACTATTTGTGCTTCCAAGGCCAGCGCTTAACCAAGTTACCCAGATTGACAAAAAATTCCCAAAGATACACAGTACATATGGAGAATTTTGTTTATGAAATGCTTTAAGTCATTTCAATGAAAAGAGCATTATGTCCTAATTTATTTATTTGGTATAACAGCAGGAAATAGTGTTTGAGCACAACACTAATACACATCCAAAATCAAACTATTATCATTACATCGCATTCAAAATTTAAATAGGAATCAGACATAATCTTTGAGCATGTATACAGATAGGGAGCACATGATGTCACACTAACCAACCTCTCCAATTAGCTGACAGAGGTATAAGCAATGAATGCAGGCTGAGCTTAGTACAGGATTTTTTCCTGTAGTTTGATTAAATTCAAAATTATGCTACCCAACAAGACTATGGTACATTATTCTGCAGCTGACAACAGAGGAAGCATTATAAAGGATCTGGCATACTTTTCTTTCACAGATATGCACACATTTTTGAAGAGCGCAGTAGAAAAGAAATGGTGCTGCTTTTTTTTGACAAAGTTAAAGTGTCAAATTTGTTGGGTCTATTACTTTATTAAAGAAGATGTGGGTACAATTTTACATTAATATTTAATACAACAGTACACAAGAAGAAGACAACAAAGTTAAGAGTCTAAAAAAAATGTGCTTTGTTACATTCCTTTGTGTTACAGACATTCAGGTTCTTTACACTTTAACACCTTATGACAACCAATCTCACCCTAAATACCATGATATGTAAAATCTAGAGAGAAAAAGAAACACTTACTCTAGAAGCTACCGATCCCCCACCACCCTTTCTTATTTAGGAAATTAATGAAGTAAACATAAAAGTGTAGAACTCTTGAGAGGAAAAAATTCAACAAGCTGTTAATTAGGCCAGTTTTACAGAATATGAGGTACGTAGTATTTGAGTTAACAAAAATTGTTTACAAGATGCAGATATATACCTCTGAATCTGCATTATACACATACACACACAAATACATACATATATACTCTTCTCTATACGGAATTAATGGGGATGTCAGATGAAACAACATGAGACTAAGAACTTCATTATATGTTGTTCTTAAATGTCAGATGTGTTGTTTTGGGTGTTAAATTTCATTTCTAACTTTAGCTGCTTTATAT